>JAUMJM010000084.1:2774530-5539060 GCA_033558235.1 Neomorphus geoffroyi | reverse complement strand
CTTTTTAATTTTTTTTATTGATCGCCTCCTGTCGAATACACAAAGTATTGACTGAGCTCGCGGAGTCTTGTGCTGCTGCGATAGGAACAGCAGCCGGGGAAAAACAAAACGCAATTAGGTGACCCAATATCCTGCCGAACATTAGGGATTAAAGAGAGAGAGAAAGAGAGAGAGAGAAAGAAAGAGAGGAAGGAAGGAAGGAAGGAAGGAAGGAAGGAAGGAAGGAAGGAAGGAAGGAAGGAAGGAAGGAAGGAAGGAAGGAAGGAAGGAAGGAAGGAAGGAAGGAAGGGAAGGAAGGAAGGAAGGAAGGAAGTAAAAATAGGGAGGGGAGGGGAAGGGAGGGAAGAGGAAGGGAAGGGAAGGGAAGGAAGGGACGTGGAAGGGAAGGGAAGGGAAGGGGAAGGGAAGGGAAGGGAAGGGAAGGGAAGGGAAGGGAAGGGAAAGGGAAGGGAAGGGAAGGGAAGGGAAAGGGAAGAGGGAAGAGGAAAGGGAAGAGGAAAGGGAGAGGAAAGGGAAGAGGAAAGTGAAGAGGAAAGGAGAAGGAGAGGAAAGGAAGGAGAGGAAAGGAAGGAAGGAGAGGAAAGGAGAGGAAAAGGAGAGGAAGTAAGGAAAGGAGAGGAAAGGAGAGGAAAGGAGAGGAAAGGAGAGGAAAGGAAAGGAAAGGAAAGGAAAGGAAAGGAAAGGAACAGGAAAGGAAAGAAAAGGAAAGGAAAGGAAAGAAAGGAAAGGAAAGGAAAGGAAAGGAAGGAAAGGAAAGGAAAGGAAAGGAAAGGAAAAGGAAGGAAAGGAAAGGAAAGGAAAGGAAGGGAAAGGAAAGGAAAGGAAAGGAAGGAAAGGAAAGGAAAGGAAAGGAAAGGAAAGGAAAGGAAAGGAATGGAAAGGAAGGAAAGGAAAGGAAAGGAAAGCAAGGAAAGGAAAGGAAATACGATAGAACTCGTCCCGTCCCCTCACCACAGCCTCCCATTGTGTCTACCACAGTCTGCCACAGACTTCCTCACTGGGCTTGGGCAGCAAGTCTCTGTCAGGAGAAGTGAGTGTTTTATTTCCTTCATTGCCAGCATGGTAGTATTTAATTCCACATTGGCCAGATCCCAGGTCTACATGACCTACGAGCTTCAGTGACCTCCAGATGGCGGCACTGCCTGGGCACCTCTTGCTTTCACATCTAGCAAAGTCTGCCTTGAAAGGTCGCAATCCCCACAGCACCTTACTGAACAGAGTCCTTAAAAGCCAGAAACCCATAGAATCATAGAATGGTTTGGGTTGGAAGGGACCATTTTAGGTCATCCAGTCCAACCTCCCCTGCAGGAGCAGCGACATCTTCAACTTGATCAGGTTGCTCAGAGCCCCATCCAACCTGACTCTGTCAGCGATGGTCGGCAGCGGTAATTCTGCAATCGAGCGTCTAGATTGATGCGGACAAGTGGGTCCCCACAGCAAGGAAGCTCCAGGAAGGGCAGTGCAGGGGATTCCCAGATGCCAGAACCTTAAAATGCAAACAAAATCCTCAACCATTTATCCTGCAAAACCACAGAACTCAGACCGCTCCTCCTCTATTTGCAATCCATTTCATCCATTGTAACACGTTCCTGTTTATTGTCCTTTTTAATTTCTTCACTGGCCTTCTTGCATTAAGTGGCATCTCCATAATAACCCAGATTCATCCAAAATACGTTCTGGCCAAATGAATTTTTGTTTGTTTTGTTGTTTTTTTCCTCCTCCTGGATCCCCCTAGTTCTTTAACCAGCTCAATTTACTTCAAAACACTAAAACAAAATGAAACTTTCATTTTAAGCTGTTGAACACCCACCTAGTTGGGTTCTGCTCGCACCACCGTATCATTTTTAAAAAACTGCTTCAATCAGAACAATTTAATGAGTAATGTTTATCGCTCTTATTCAATGGAAAAAAAAAAAACCCAACCCCTTTCAGATTCCACAGCAGCATCAGCAAGTGTAACAGAAGAAAGAAATTATTCCCTGACCCCCCGAGTTTCACACACTTTCAAACAGACAAGGCATCTGCCATTAGGCTTGCATTGATAAGCACTGTTTTGACGTGGCTAGGGATTGCAGGAATTGATTTCATTTTGCAGATATGATGAGCATAAGCTGTGGAGAAGAACTACTGAGTTAGCAGATCCCGCTCTATTCATCACCGCTCCATTCCAGGGAGAGCTAGTAATGATTTTTGTTTTAAAAGAAAAAAACCATACGGGACTTCTTAGCATTTAAACTAATGTTATGTTTCCTACTCAGACCATCACCAGAGCTACCGTGGCTTCTCAACCATTTAATGGTCTCAAGTTGCAACAGGGAGGCTGAGATTGGACATTAGGAAAAATTTCTTTATTAAAAGAGTGGTGAAGCCCCGGCAGAGGCTGCCCAGGGCAGTGGTGGAGTGTCTTTCCCTGGAGGGGTTAAAAGAAGTGTGGATGTGGCACTTTGGGACATGATTAAGTAGGCACGGTGGGGTTGTAGCCGTGGCATTTTGGGCCATGGTTTAGTAGGCACGGTGCTGTGGGGACTGACTGTTGGATTGGATGATCTTAGAGGTCATTTCAAACTTTAAATGATTCTGTGTGGCTTTCTGAGTACATGTTATTCAAAAACACTCTTGAAAGCAGCTCAGAGAAAAAGGAAGATATTTTTGGCATTTCTTGGCCTTTCAGTCAATTTTGGGTTCTGTTAAGTTGCAAAGTGTTTTTACAAGCAAAACAATGGTTGGCTACCATTATGTTTGAATGCAGTCATGTACAATACTAGGAGGAACAACTTGGTGATTCCCCACATAAACTGAGTCGGTATTTGCAGGTTCTCTTCTATCTCTCCCCTTTCCTGGCAGCCCAAGCACAGCGCGACGTCAACAATCAGGGAAATCAAAAGGTGCATCAGAGCGACTGGGATCAGAGAAGGAAGAAAACAACAGAGACCCTACAATTTCATTTCCATGGGACAGAAACTACACATTGTCAGCGAGCGGAAAGCTGGTGGATGGACCTGGGCACTAAGCAGACCTCAAAGGCTGATTCAGGCCAAAGAACAATCCCAGCAATATTAAATCAATGAGATACAAGTAACATTCCTACCACTCAAGAAGGACTTCAACCACTTAAAAGCGTTCCAGTGTGCTTGAAGTAAGACTTTCATGCTACCGCTGGTCATGATTCTGCTAATCATTTCCAGGGTATGACCAGTGAAAAAGAGTGGGGGAGGGGGGAAAAATCACCCTTAGTTATCTTAATGTCTCACCTTTTTGGTGAGTCTGAGTGAACTTAACATACTTGCACTTCGGATAATGTCAAAAGTTGAAGGCAGAATGGATGCACGGAGCACATCAGTCGCACACACAGGCAGAAAGGCCAATAAATTATTATCAAGTCCATCCAAAGATCTCATTTAAAAAGTGCCAGTTCTTGTTCAACCCTACTGGAAGATTCAATCTATAAAATGCCCTCCTCTCCCCTAACACAATAACGACCACAGAAGATGAAAGCCAGTTCAGTCTCTTCTTTCCTTGGAAACCTGTAAGTGACCTGTAAAGATGGATGAAGAGTTCAGAAAGGGTTTCAAGGACTTTCTGAGCAGCTGATGGGACTTGTCCTGAGGCCATAGTTCAGTTCACACAATATGAAAGTGAATAAATAAAAATACCCACCCTTCTTCCCTCAACCCTCCCCACACGCTCATCTTCGATCAGCCCAAGGGAGAGCCACCAGCACCTATTAATGCTTTGGATAAAAATCCATATATTGAATTCAGAGAAATGGAATAAAATGCGAGCTCTGACAGAACATCAATTATGAGGTTTGCAAAATAGCCCTTTCATATTTTTAGGTTTTGAAAGTTGTTAACATTCGCAGTTTCCAAGATCAGATGGAATCACATTTCAACTTTTCATTCCAGCCTCTAGGGCCATATTTAGTGAATGAACGCAAAACCATCTTGGTGGAAGGAGAAAAACCCATAAATAATAGACTTCAGAAAATATAAAACTATAAGTAATAGACTTTTTTTTCTCTGTGCCATAAGGGAAAAGGACTCCAAAATGCTGATACATCACTGGGAAAAAAAATGCAGCATTTTAAATAAGAGACGCTTGTAACTGAGTCTACTCATTTTGCAACCAACAGGATGAGGTTCAACAAAGTCAAGTGGCAAAGTCCTGCATTTGGGTCACAATAACCCCATGCAGGGCTCCAGGTTTGGGGAAGAGCAGCTGGAGAGCTGCCTGGCAGAAAAGGACCTGGGGGTGTTGGTTGGCAGTGGCTGAACATGAGCCAGCAGTGGCCCAGGGTGGCCAAGAGGGCCAATGGCATCTTGGCCCGTGTCAGACCCAGCGTGGCCAGCAGGAGCAGGGAGGGGATTGTGCCCCTGTGCTCAGCGCTGGGGAGGCCACACCTCGAGTGCTGGGGTCAGTTTTGGGCCCCTCACTCCAAGAAGGACCTTGAGGGGCTGGAGCGCGTCCAGAGAAGGGCAACGAGGCTGGGGAGGAGTTGGAGAATAAGTCTTATGAGAGGCAGCTGAGGGAACTGGGAGGTTGTAGCGAGGTTGGTGTTGGTCTCTTCTCCCAAGTTACAGGAGATGGGATGAGAGGAAATGGCCTCAGGTTGCACCAGGGCAGGTTCAGCTTAGACATCAGGGAAAATGTCTTCCCAGAAAGGGTTGTCAGGCCCTGGCAGAAGCTCCCAGGGAGGTGGTGGAGTCCCCATCCCTGGAGGGGTTTAAAAGCCGGGTGGCTGAGGTGCTCAGGGATCTGGGTTAGTAGTGGACAGGGACGGCTGGAATCAATGATCTCAAAGATCTTTTCAATCAAGCGATTCCGTGATTTTATGATTTTAAGCAACAAGGCTTGTCAAACAGATCTTTAACGGTAGAGAATGGTGTGGGTATGGAAACAGTAGTGAAAAATGCCCATTGTGGACACCAGCTAAATGCAATGTTATAAAATGTGTCACTTTCCCAGATTTATTTTATTGCTTTTCTGTTTCTTTTTTTTTTTTTTAAGAAAAAATACAGAATTTAGAGACACAACATCTGTCTTTGCCCAAAGAGCCAAATGGTGGTTGTTGGGTTGCTAAACCAGGTCAGAATAGGTCAATGAATCAAACCACTTGATGTCATCTTAGGTCCAAACCACGACCGCTGATCGCCCGAGACTCTGAGTGCCTATTAACGAGGCAAAGATTCTTATTTATAATTACCATTCATCAAACACTTAATACTCTCATTCAAAGCACAAGTGGTAGAATCAAGTTTCCACATACAACCAACATCTCTTACAGAGTTATTTAAGAAAACACAGTGCTTTGCACTAGAGAATAAATTAGCTTTTTCCCCCCACTTCATCATTCAGGAACAGGGATGTGGCATGGGAGGGCAGTGCCATGGTGGTACAGGTCCTATAAACTACTCCACTTTTCCAGACAAACAAATGTTAATGAAGTACAGGCACCAAACAACAGAATAGTAAGACAATTTAGTACATTATTCCCAACGGGTTTTTCAAAGGGGGAAAATCAGCGGGTGTAGTTAGGGAGTGCAGGGATTGGATGAGGGGGAACGGTTTTAAGCCGAAAAAGAGGAGATTTAGATGAGATCTTAGGAAGAAATGTTTTCCCATCCCATGTGCTTAATCTCTCTGAATAATCCTGGATAGCCCATTACAGCCCTACACTCATTATTCAACTATCAGAGAATATTATTTCACTATCATAGAATCATAGAACAGTTTGGGTTGGAAGGGTCCACAAAGCCCATCCAGTTCCAACTCCCTGCCATGGGCAGGGACACCTCCCACTGGATCGGGTTGCTCAAAGCCCCATCCAACCTGGCCTTGAACACCTCCAGGGATGGGGCAGCCACAGCTTCCCTGGGCAACCTGGGCCAGGGCCTCCCCACCCTCATTGGAAAACATTTCTTCCTAACAGCTCATCCCAATTGCCTGTCTTTCAGCTTAAAACCGTTCCCCTTCGTCCTATCCCTGCACTCCCTGATCAAGAGCCCCTCCCCAGCTTTCCTGTAGACCCCTTGCAATACTGGAAAGCCATTATAGGGCTCCCTGGAACCTTCTCTCCTCCAGGCTGAACAACCCCAAGTCTTTCCATCTGTTCGCACTACTAACTATAGAATAAACTACAGAATAAAAATGCAGCTTCTCCCTTTCCCAAAACCTACAAGGCAAACTCCACAAGAAGAGCATCACAGGTCTTCCCACATGCCTTGGTTCTTGAAATTAATTTGGAGGAAATCTTTGAAAGTAGACAAAAGATAAAGACAAACGGAATGAATCTCTCATGCCCGCATCCCCACATGCTGCATCCACTTGCGTGTAACCATACGGGCTCCATCCCTGTAGGGGCAAACCTGGGGATGATGATTTTTGTGCAAAAAGGAATAAATTGCTTCTCCTTGCAGTAAGGTCTGCAAAGTGTTATCTAAAGATTTACTGAGGGGTTGCCCTCTCTGCTCTGCCCCCCCCCTTCCTGAATCTCAAACAATACATTTTTAATGTAATGTTTAAGGGTTTGATGAAAAAGTTATAAGTATTGACTTTTGCTCCAGCTTATTCCCACTCAGCTCCACTCTGCTGATGAACAAGGAATAGCATTCCACAGAGCACTCCAGAATGGGCTCTTTGGGGGCTTCCTAAAATCATGGCAATGAGAAACATTCCTTCCTGGGAGCAGCCTAAGGTGCAGCTGAGAGAAGCATTGTTTTCCAGCTCTGTTACTTCCAACTCTTTATCTCCAGTTCCAGTTGCATTTGCATGCTTCTCTTTCCTCTTTTCTTTTGTAATCTGGCAGCAAGGGGCACAGTTGACTGAAGAGGTTTGTGACAGAAAACCAGCTGATTAGTAAACGTAAAGAGAAGCAACTCGTTTCCTACCTTGGCAGTTTGGAGTAGATCGCCTCAAGCTCTTGGATCCCTCAGCCCACACTGGGCATCTTTCATGCACCAAAATCATAACATCACGAAATGGTTTGAGTTGGAAGGGACTTTAAAGACCATTCAGTTCCAATCTCCCTGCCATGGACAGGGACACCTCCAACTGGATCAGGTTGCTCAAAGCCCCATCCAGCCTGACCTTCCAATTATGGGGCAACCACAACTTCCCCAGGCAACTTATTCCAGCATCCTATCATCCCCATGTAAAACATTTCTTCCTTATGTCTAATCTAAACCTACCTTCTTTAAGTTTAAAAGCGTTGCCCCTTGCGCTGTCACTACAAGTCCTGATAGAGACCTTCAACATCTTTCTTATAATCCCCCTTTAAGTACTGAAAGGCCAAGGTCTTCTCTCCTCCAGGCTGAACAACCCCAACTCTCTCAGCCTGTCCTCACAGCAGAGGTGCTCCAGACTCCTTGATAATTTTTGTGGCCTCCTCTGGACCTTCTCCAACAGATCCATGTCCTTCCTGTGCCAGGGACCCCAGAGCTGGACACAGCACTCCAGGTGGGGTCTCATGAGAGCAGAGTAGATAGGGAGAATGATAACACCTTAATTATTAATTACTCTCAATTACTAAAATAACATTTGGTTTCAAGCTGCTGCTCGAGAGGAAAGTAACCTTCGACTTTGAGAAATATTAAAAATAGAGCAATCTGCAAGGTGATGATGATTGACAGAGGAAGAGGCAAAGAGCAATGCTTAAATAATATATGTAAACCTGTAATTCAGCATGACAGAGATTCATCTTTCTAGCTATGACACACAGATGTAATCCAATCAACGAGACAGTCTCAGTGGCAAAGTCATTATTTAAACAAAACTAGCTTGGCTTAAAAATGCAACCATTTGGGACAATTTAGGACTGTGATATTACGCACCATTTTGCATTGTGATGTATCGAGAGAGAGACCCTACATTGATCTTGAAATAAAAAGCCAGCAACATTTTGAGAAGCTCATAGATTTCGCCCTTTCTCTTTGACTCCAGAATCCCCAAATGTGTTAAATGTCCCAGCAGCTCTCACCTTCGCTTACCGCACTGGCTTTATTATCTATAAAAGTCAAATTGGAGAGTGTTCTTAAGAAGTAGACTAGCAAAAAGAACACATAACTTCTTAAATGTAGCTTTAACAATAGTGCTTTCGCCCTTTTGAAATAAACATCCCTTTTTTCACAATATATTTGAAACACATTTGAAACATGTTTGAAACACTCCTCCAAACACATTGCCTCCAAACTCATTTGGGGGTTGGACCAGATGACCTGCAGAGGTCCCTTCCAACCCAACGCATTCTATGATTCTGTGATTGCCAAAGTTGTACAAAATAGCAGTGCAGAGTGGAGGAAAACTATTTCTTGAGTTGCTGGATGGGTTTGTACTTAAAGCACGGACAGGGACTTTGGAAACTTTGGTTAAGCTCCTGCTTCCATCATAAAGCACCAGGACTACTCCTGTAATTAGAGATCAGCAGATGCTCAAGCTGTTTGCTGCATCAAGGCCACAGGAGTGTAGAGCTCTACATCATCAATCCCTTAATCTTCCCGCATTTTCATTCCCCGTCTGTAAAATGGGAGTAATTATCCTTCTCATCTTTTGTTTCATTAAGGTTAGAAAAGACCTTTAAGATCATCAAGTCCAGATGATCAAGTCTGTCCCGTTTAGTTACATTATACCCTCTTTTATTCCATCAATGCGCTGCTGGGGTCCCAGGTGAGGCTGAAGGACCGATTCATTACCACAACGCACGTAACAAACAGCGATCTTGCACCACTTGGATAATCTAAAATGCTTTCTTAACCTCTGGCTTTTGTAGTTTCCCTAATCAGAGAAAGCACTGAATTATCTCAATTTAACAGATATTTCTGTGCCACCCACGACTGGGTAAACTGGCTAAACACTGCGGTGATTGCGCGTTAAGTAGACACGACTGGAGGCCATTTCAATACAGCTCTAAAAACGCAATCTGATGTAAAATCTCGCACTAAAGCAAAAAGACTAACTTTTTTATTGATTTACAATGGAATTTCCGCATTGCAGTTTCAATGGAAAGAAAGATGAATTGTCTCTACGGATGCAGTTTGACTCTAAATGTCTCTGGAAAGACAACATGCGCTTGCTAAGAGCTAATTGTTCCAAGGTGAAATCCATTTCTCATATGCTACTTTGTTTTCAGAGATTAAAATCAAAGTCCTGGGGGTTTATTGCTCTGTGATTCAGCAATTGCAAATGCACTGCAAAACAATGCCAACCCAAAATATGATAGCTCTGAAGCAACTATAATCCAGAAGGGATTTGGGAGTTTACCTGGTAAAGCACTGAGAGAGACGTTCCAAAGTTAAAAGAAGTTTTGGAGGACTTTTGTCTTCAAAAACTCTTCTTGTTTTGAAGTGTCCGTCCTAGCTCATATTGAATAATCACAAAATCATAGAATGCTTTCGGTTGGAAGGGACTTTAAAGATCACCCCATTCCAACCCCCCTGCCATGGGCAGGGACACTTCCCACCGGATCAGGGTGCTCAAAGCCCCATCCAACCTGGCCTTGAACACCTCCAGGGATGGGGCAGCCACGATGCCCTGGGCAACCTGGGCCAGGGCCTCATTATCCTCACTGCAAAACATTTCTCCCTAAGATCTCATCTCAATCTCCCCTCTTGCACCTTAAAACCATTTCCCCTTGTCCCATTCCTGCTCTGCCTGATCAAGAGCCCCTCCCCAGCTTTCCTGGAGCCCCTTTCAGTACTGGGAGGCTGCTCTAAGGTCTCCCTGGAGCCTTCTCTTCTTCTGTCTAAACAAGCCCAATTCTGGTTTAGCTCCCAACGCAGTTTAGCTGAGCTCCTGCTTGCCATCCTGGCACAGATCAGGAGCAGCAGCGGAAGCAATGCTTCGCTATCATATCTGGTCCATGCAGAGACAGGAACACCTTGTTCTTACAGGGGGACTGAAAACACTAGTATTATTGAAAATACAATTAGCTAAGACGAACAGCTTGAAAGGAAGGCTCAAGAGAAGACAAGAAAGTGGAGCTAATGAAGATAAGTGTTTCTACCAAATTGCATTGAGACAGGATGTGCAACCAGGATGAGATTCTTCACTCACGCTTTGAAGTTGGAGGCTCCCGTTGCTGCTTGAGTTATTTCGCAATGGCTGTTGATGATGACCCCAAAGCACAGATACCTCTGTGCGAAGCCCTGGGAGTTACTGATTTCAAACAAGCCCAAAACAAAGACCTGGAGTAGAAACTTGCGGTGATAGGGATCTTAGGAGAAGCTGGATTTTAATACTAATCCGTTCCTCTCCTGAGGGAGCCTGATATCTTTTCATAATCAGAAAGAAAGTTAATAGATGAACAATATTATTAAACCAGATTAAACTTGGAACCACCATCCTTGGCAAGTAGCCCTTTAAGGTGTAATTTGAGAATCACTACGGGTGAAAACAAAAATAACAAGCCTGTCCTCAGTTACATTGCGAGGCTGGGTTATAATAAGCTTCTGTGAGCTGAGGGAAACAGCAAATCTCAGGGTGATAAAGCAGACAATAAAGGCACAAAGTGAGGATGCCCGTCTTAATCAGGAGGCAAAAAGAAGGCCAGGTTGTGTGCAATGTGCCCACACCTCATCATAGGGCTACGCTGTTAACTCTGTGCTGGGAAGAACGGGTTTCACACATTACTCATCCTATCCATCCTCTCTTTTCCCTTTAATTAGAGCCACTTGCAAAACAAAGCCTGCAGAAAGCATGGGAAGAAGCAGCAGTGAGATGTTCTGAGTTTCGATCTGCTCTTTTGATGGTTTATTTACCTTGAAAATAATCAGTGCTCCTTATTTGTTACGGATGTTTCTACTCCTCATTTATCAAATCCACTCTAGCATGGGGAAAGTCTTAACTCAGAACATTTTGTCTGAGTTTGAAAAGCTCTGAATGCCAGGCAAGTAGGGTGTCTCACTCAACAGGAGGTCTGAAAACGAGGAGTGCCTTGATTTCCCCCAGGTTGCTCCAAACTCATCCTCCTGTTGTATTCACCACATTTAAAGTAAATGCTCATTTTCAGAGAGGAAACGTGGACTTTGTGCTCATTCAAAATTAACCCAAACCACAATGAAGTGTTGTGGACCGTCCAAGGTGTACACACGGGCCAAATCCTCATCAGATTCTCTGCCTTTCAGTCTTTTCAGATGTACAGCATTGGTCATTATCCACAACATCCAATACTACCTTGAAACTTGCCTGTTCTTTTTAATGCATTCAATTTTTAAGATAGAAGAATCACAGAATCATAGAGCGGTTTGGGTTGGAAAGGACCCTAAAGATCATCCAGTTCCAACCGCTCTGCCATGGGCAGGGAAATCTTCCACTGGATAAGGCTGCTCAAAGCTCCATCCAGCCTAGCAAAAAATTTCTTCCTAATATTTAATCTAAATCTCCCCTCTTTCAACTTAAACCCATTCCCCCTCATCCTATCGTTGATAAAAGAGCCCCTCCCCAGCTTTTCTGTAGGCCAGGAAGGTTTGCAGGGTTCTCAACGACATGAGTGACCTGCACAGCTACCACTCACTCTCTCATGAAAACCGCTCATCCTATATTTTCCCCTATCGGAGTTTGAGACCACATTTGTCTCCTTAACAGGGTAAGCTTGAAGAACAGCTCTGTGCTTCCTTGTGCTCTACAGTTTGGAAGGATCTAAACTCTGAACGTAATGTTTATTTTTATCATAAGCAGCCGACCTTCAGAGAACCCTACACATAGATCCTGATTCTAAATCAGGAAACTAGCAAAGAGCAGGTCATACCCCACAAAACCAACTGAAAGGACTCATTGGTTACTGTTGTTGAGCTTGGAAGAGTGGTTAATTCTGGAGGAATCATTTTATTGAAATTAAAGCAGTTATGCAGAAACCCCCCCCAAAGATAATCTAATATCATCAAACACAAAAGGGCATGAAGACATGAACATTATCAGGAGCAGCTGAGGGACCTGAGACTGTTTAGTCTGGAGAAAAGGAGGCTGAGGGGAGACCTCATTGCCCTCTACAACTGCCTGAAAGGAGGTTGTAGCAAGGTGGGCGTTGGTCTCTTCTACCAAGTAACAAGTGATAGAATGAAAGGAAATGGCCTCAAGTCATGCCAAGGGACGTTTAGATTGGATATTAGGAAAAATATCTTTATTGAAAGAGTGGAGAAGCCCCAGCAGAGGCTGCCCAGGGCAGTGGTGGAGTCTCCATCCTTGGAGCTGTTCAAAAAACTGTGTAGATGTGGCACTTCGTGACATGGTTTAGTAGGCATGGTGGGGTTGGGCTGATGGTTGGACTGGATGACCTTAGAGGTCTTTTCCAGCCTTAATGATTCTGCGATTCTATGAATGTGCAATAGGATAATATCATTGGGATAGTTTTCTCTTTGCAGTCCTCATGGGAATGGTTGGGCAAAGCTGCAGAGCAGCTTGGTCTGGAGCTCCATGACTACCAATCCAAGCTCTCATTTAAATTCAAATGCTTCAAACTAGAACAAAACAGCTCCAGGGCCCTGTGATAAAGGACTGTGACCATTTGATATGAAGCAGAACTCAAGCTTCTTCTTATGAAAGACACTACATGAACCAAAATACAATCATCCCTTCATTTAAGGGTTTTTTATTTTTCCATTGCATTACTTTCGCAGTGACGCCATGGGTTTTTTTTTTATGAAAAAGATAAGTTCTGTCATCTAAAAATAACAAAATGTTCTTCAGTGTTCAGAGCAATCATCATCTAATAATTACCAATCACCACCTTCAAACGGCAGCTAAAGCTGTCGTGTTGACTGCACCGTGTTAGCAACACGATCCAGGCACAGCTACGGGCAAGCATGGCTGGTTTGAGGTACTGGCTGGTCAGTTCCGATTTTCAGACAATTAATCATTGTCTTGGATAGTGTTTTTCACCCCCAAATGTAGAATTTGGGATTGCGCAACACGCCAAATGGAGCTACTCACTTAAAAAGACAAATGGATTTTATTGACTTAATCAAGAAGAGTAACAACTCAATATCTCATTTCTTCATAGCCAGCTCGTACAAGCTCTGGGGGCATGAGAAGAAAATGCAAACCACAACCTATAAATTATGAGAGTTTATTAAAGAAATGCCAATGGAAATTGCTTCTGATTTCAACATCCATGTTCTGCGAGGCTTCCGCAGCAAGTGGGCAAACTATTGACTTATGACAAACGAGGCAATGATCTGCACATAATATATCAGAGGGAAGTCCATAATTTTTCTCCTTCAACAGATGAGGTTATTCTGCTGCCTGGCATGTGATGGGACAGGAAACAAAAGGTTATTGTGTGATTGCTGCTGTCCAGATGACAGCTTGCTTTTGGCCCAGCACCTTTTCACGCAATGCTGTGTCTCTGCTTCGCTGAATTAGCTGAACGTGCTGTGGAAGGAGCAACCTTAGCTCAGATTTGCCAAACCTGGGCCATAATGCTGATGGTTCTACTTCCCCAAGATGTACGGACAGTCTTGGGAGTAGAGAGAGTCTGTTCACATCAACAATCTACCTAAAACCTGACCTATCACCTTCACCCTCAGGCATCTGTCATCATAGAATCATAGAGTGGTTTGGGTTGGAAGGGACCTTAAAGATCACCCAGTTCCAAGCCCCCTGCCATGGGCAGGGACATCTCCCACATGTGCTGCCTTAATTGTAGGAGACGAGGTCTTCACAGGGATCATTCACCTTCAGTTGGAAAACTGAGATGAACTAATGAGCAGGATTTTAGGGTAAGCGTAAAACTCAATGAGATCAAGGCCCTCCTGATAGCACGGCTCCAAGCCTTGGTTGCAATGTGGACTCCAGGTGCAAAGCTCTAGCCACTGTTTCTCAGGATGCTGTAAAGAGCCACAAGGCAAAGAAAGACAAGAAGGACTCAACACCTACTTTCTGTAGAAGGGAGCACAAACTTTCCTAAGAAATCATAGAGTCACAGAATGGTTTGCATCGGAAGGGACCTTAAAGATCATCCAGTTCCAATCCACCTGCCACGGGCAGGGACACCTCCCATGTGATCAGGGTGTTCAAAGACCCATCCATTCTGGCATTCAACACCTCCAGGGATGGGGCAGCCATGACTTTTAAGTATTGGAAGGCTCTCCCTGGAGCCTTCTCTTCTCCAGGTTGAACAACCCCAACTCTCTCCAGCCTGTCCACATAGCAGAGGTGCTCCAGCCCTTGGATCATCTTTGTGGCCTCCTCTGCACTCAGTCCAACAGCTCCATGTCGTTCCTGTGCTGAGGACTGGAGAACTGAATGCAGGACTCCAGGTGAGGTCACAAGAGAGTGAAGTAGAAGGGCAGAATCCCCTCCCTCACCCTGCTGGTCTCACTGCTTGGATGCAGCCCAAGACATGATTGGCTTTCTGGGCTGCAAGCACATACTGGTGGCTCACGTTGAGCTTCTCATCCACCAGCAACTCGAAGTCATTCTCTTCAGGGCCGCTCTCAACCCATTCTCTGCTCAGCCTGTAAATTTTGCTTGGGATTGCTCCAAATCAGGTACAGAACCTTGCACTTGGCTTTGTTGAACTTCATGAGGTTCGCAAAGCCCCACCTCTCACACCTGTCAAGGTCCCTCTGGGTGGCATCCCTTCTCATTCAGAACAAGGCAAACACTCACAGCCTACTGGATGATTAAAAATCCCGGGAAAGGGCCTCTACACCACATTACTGAGGAGCACAAACACGCAGGGAGAGACACTGAGGAAGATCAGTGAGAGATGATAAAGCAACTAAGTGCAAAGTCTTAAAGTACAAATTGCACCTGATAAATGTTAGCAACGAGCCTCCAAATTGCTCAGAGCGAAACAGCTTCTTCAAGATAACTTAATGCCAGCATTCAAAGCTAAAAATTTTACATCAGAACCCGAGAGCTATTATATTGATTTGTACGCAGCGAGGCACAGGAATACGAAATAAATGAGAAAAACATTGAACAAAAAGAGAAAATGTTTCATATATTCCTCTCAGGGGTCCATGGTGATCGAGGTAGAAGAAAGTTCTGTTCAAAGAGGGAATGTTGTGTTCTTGTTTCTTGATGAATACAAGCAAGTCTCATTCTTTTTAAATAATTGACTAAATTTCTAAACAGAACTGAACCCTGAATCATAGAATGGTTTGGTTTGGAAAGGACCTTAAAGATCATCCAGTTCCAATCCCCTGTCACAGGCAGGGACATCTCCCAGTGGACTAGGCTGCCCAAAGCTGTTTCCCGCTTTGGGATGAACCGAGTCAACATGAATAACCGACACTGAATGAACACTTTACTCCAAGCTCTTTCAAGCTTTCCAAGTCCGGAAATAAAGTTCTGCCAAGCACAAAGGCTGTGAAATCAAACTTTACAGTTGAAAGGGAATGTCAAGTTAACATGGATTTAGACATCCACACAACGCAAAAGTGCTTATCAACACCCACTGAGAAAGTTCTACTCACAAACACCATCCCCTTGCTTTGTGTCATGCACGGCTAGGAGACATGTGCTGGTGAATGCAGCTCTTGTCAGAGGATTTGTGTGTGGAATGCCTTCCATAAAGCCTCTGCTTTCAGCCTCACCCAAAATCATCTCTTATTTCAGCCCAAGCATTTCAATACGACTCTACAGGTAGCAAATTGAAATGTTCAGTTCTCCATTGCGGCGAGATTGAATCTGAAAAGCAAGCGGCAATAAGAATGGAGCAAGGCATCAATAGCACACGCTAAAGCTCTCCCTGACGACAGCGATGATGTCGGATGAATGATTGAGCATTTGTTAAACTTCTACCATTGTGAAAGCAACCTATTATTTTCCTGGTTGTGCTCTGAAATGCCTCAATCACTGACAGAACGAGTGAGTGAGAAATAATATAGTTCATTTTCGACTGCTTTTGTTCAATAGATACATTGCTGTGTGCCCTATCTCCCATTGTTTCATCAACAACAGAGCTAATATTTTTTTCTCATCCCTCTTTTCTGATATCATATCGTTAGACTGATGACTCCTCCAACTGCGCACATCTTTAAATGTCCCCAATAACATCCTATAACAGGATGCGGTGCTCAATTCAGGCCTGTTTTTGTAAAGAAAAACACGATGCTGAAGCATTTGTGAAGGTTATAGACATCAGATAGCACAGGAAGAAGCTTCTAATTCGCTGTGCTTAGTCACAGGACATGAGTCAATGTCTAAAGTCCTGTCACAGCAGCTTGTCACCATAGAATCAGAGAATGGTTTGGGTTGGAAGGGACCTTAAAGATCATCCAGTTCCAACTCCCTGGCCGTAGGCAGGGACAACTCCCACTGGTCACCACAAAACTTGTTTTAACTGTTTGTAAAGAGCAGTACGGTGATTTCTGGAAGCTCATAAATATATTGTACTTTCTCTGGAGTCATTAAAGAGCCATGGAGCAACAGAAGGTTCTTTCAGAATCTGAAAGTCACTGGCCTTTCGTGATATACCCGAAGTGAAGACAAGTGGACAACCTCCCTAATCAGGGAAGAAAATAAAAAAAGAATTTACGTTACTAGCTATGCTCTATGATTCGTTCATGCAGCACAGGGAGGATCTGGACCTATTGGAGCGAGTCCAGAGGAGGCCACGAAGATGACCCAAGGTCTGAAGCACCTCCAATATGAGGACAGGCTGAGAGAGTTGGGCTTGTTCAGCCTGGAGAAGAGAAGGCTCCAGGGACATCTTACAGCCACCTTCCAGTACTGAAAGAGGCTCCAGGAAAGCTGGGGAGGGGCTCTTGATCAGGGAGTGCAGGGACTGGACAAGGAGGAATGGTTTTAAACTTGAAGAGGGGAGACTGAGATGGGATCTTGGGAAGAAATATTCTCCTGTGAGGGTGGTGAGGCCCTGGCCCAGGTTGCCCAGCGAAGCTGTGGCTGCCCCATCCCTGGAGGTGTTCAAAGCCAGGTTGGATGGGACTTTGAGCAACCTGATCCAGTGGGAGGTGTCCCCTGCCCAGGGCAGGGGGTGGGACTGGATAATCTCTCAGGTCTCTTCTAACCTAAACCATTCTATGAGCTCATTTAATCGACATGAAAATAAATTGCTATTGTCTCTTTGCAAAAATTCACGGAGATTCATCATCTCTTTCTTGGGGATCACACTCGCTTTGGCCTTACTACGTGTTAGTTCTTGAATCTCTCCCAGTCCAATCTGCCTGTAGGAAGACACCAGGCTGCGATCAAAGCGTGGCAGAAGGATCCATATGTCCCACTGCAGCTGCCTTTCGCACGTAGCGGCTGCAGCCAGACTTCCAGTTTGCCTGGCGGAAACACAATTTCCTTAAAAAGGCAGAGAGCTACCTTTCTAAGAATGAAAATACACACTGAAATATTAAGACGAAGAGCTCCAGTCAGCCCATTGCAGTCAGCAGAATCAGTGTAAATACAGACTGATATCATATCCCAGCCCTTAGCTCTAAGGCTTCCAGGGAGCAGACTAATAGGTGAAGCGATTCAAAATCACTGCTAATGTAGAAAAACAGTTGTAAGAAACTAGAGGTTTCTGTGATTCCGGCCTAAAAAGCCATAAAGTGGAGTACATTAGCAAAATAACTGCTGCAATGGTCTTATCCTTTTTATTTTTCATAGCCTATTTTGTCTGCATCAGCAAAGAACCGCTCCAAAATAACTACTCTAAATGGCTCTTCGAAGACACAATCTCTACTGGCAAATCTAGCCGAGTTCCTTGTTAGACAAGTCCCAAATCTTCACTTCATTTAACGGTAAGAATGAACAAACAGAAGGAACTTTATGCAGTAATTACTGTTAGCACGGCTCAGAGAGAGGTGAGTTACTGGCCCTCTCGCTATTGAAAGCATTCAGAGAGAGCTGCTGATCTCCAGTTCCGGTTTTACATGGGATTTACAGATTCCAGGAAAGGAATTCAAATTAAAGGTACTGGTTTGGTAGCTATAAACGCATTTGAAACATAGAATCGCTTGGTTGGAAACTTTGAGACCATCAAATCCCACCACACCTGTCCACTTCTAAACCAGATCCACGAGCACCTCACCTACCTGTCTTTTAAACACCTCCAGGGATGGGGACTCCACCGCCTCCATGGGCAGCCTCTGCCAGTGCAGAAGAACCCTTTCAGTGAAGAAATTTGAGTGCATTTCTCAACAAACAGCATCAATTTGAGAGATCCAAAACCTTGCAGTTCCTTCTAAAACCAGCATTCATCAGTTGTTATTAAAGCCAAGAGCAACCTAATTGTACCAGCACTCAGCTCATGCCTAGTGAATTGCGGATGACACGAAGCTGGGTGCAAGTGTGGATCTGCTTGAAGGCAGGGAGGCTCTGCAGAGGGATCTGGACAGGCTGGATCCATGGGCTGAGACCAACGGGATGGGGTTCAACAAGGCCAAGGGCAGAGTCCTTCATTTGGGTCACAACAACCCCGTGCAGCGTTACAGGCTTGGGGAGGAGTGGCTGGAGAGCTGCCTGGCAGAGAAGGACCTGGGGGTGTTGGTTGGCAGCGGCTGAACAGGAGCCAGCAGTGGCCCAGGTGGCCAAGAGGGCCAATGGCATCTTGGCCTGTGTCAGACCCAGCGTGGCCAGCAGGAGCAGGGAGGGGATTGTGCCCCTGTGCTCAGCGCTGGGGAGGCCACACCTCGAGTGCTGGGGTCAGTTTTGGGCCCCTCACTCCAAGAAGGACATTGAGGGGCTGGAGCGCGTTCAGAGAAGGGAACGAGGCTGGGGAGGGGCTGGAGAACAAGTGTTATGAGGAGCCGCTGAGGATTATTTAGCCTGGAGAAGAGGAGGCTGAGGGGAGACTTCATCCCTGTCTGCAACTGCCTGAAAAGAAGCTGTGGCGAGGTGAGTGTTGGTCTCTTCTCCCAGGTGACAGAAGATGGGATGAGAAGAAATGGCCTCAAGTTGCACCAGGGCAGGTTCAGACCAGAAATCAGGGAAAATTTCTTCATCAAAAGGGTTCTCAGGCCCTGGCCACGTCCCAGGGAGGTGGTGGAGTCGCCATCCCTGGAGGTGTTTAAAAGATGGGCAGATGAGTTTCTCAGGGACATAGTTTAGTACTGGACAGGTACAGCTGGACACTATGATCTCAGAGGTCTTTTCCAACCAGATGATTCTATGACTCTATGAACGCATAGCTTCATATTATAGGGACCTCAAAACAACCCCCCTTGTTTATTCTAGACACCAGTGTAAGCTAGTACAGAGTTTAGAAGTGCTTCTGATCCCGTAATTCACACAGTGTAGGCTGAATCGTCCCAGGACATGAATAAAGATGAGAGCATTTAACACCACAGCAGACTTCTTACCATGTAAACTGCGCCACAGATAAGAGTTAGATCAAAAGTGTTTATGCCTTCGTGATGCAGCCTGGCATACAGTACGTTATAAAAACCAAGAGAAAGACTTTAACCGCAACAATATATTCCATTACCTGCAGCGAGCGAAGAATAAACTTTAAGAGTTCAAAGATTTAATAGAGTAATAATTCCCTTTAAGTACATGCTGGAACAGCAAACAAAATATAGAGGGCTCATTCCAACCTCAGTCACTGTCTGATACAAACTGAGAATACATTTAACTTTCAGGTTCTTACATGCTGCAGAATATTATCTTAGAAATAGTTTTGAAAAAGGTGTTGGATAGAATTTGGAAGGTTTTCCCATTTTATCTTTTAATGCGAACTTCTCAACTTTATAAATAAAGACAGGTTGCCTTCCAGAGTGGCAGCCCTGGGGACATCACCAAAACACCATAAGATCATAGAGGAGTTGGGTTGGAAGGAACTTAAAATGCCCATCCACTTCCAACCCCCCTGCCACGGGCAGGGACACCTCCCACCAGACCAGGCTGCTCCAAGCCCCATCCAACCTGGCCTTGGACACCTCCAGGGATGGGGCAGCCACGACTTCCCTGGGCAACCTGTGCCAGGGCCTCACCACCCTCACAGGGAAACATTTCTCCCTAAGATCTCATCTAAATCTCCCCTCTTTCAGCTTAAAACCATCCCCCCTCGTCCTATCCCTGCACTCCCTGATCAAGAGCCCCTCCCCAGCTTTCCTGGAGCCCCTTTCAATATTGGAAGCTCTACCTGGAGCCTTCTCTTCTCCAGGCTGAACAAGCCCAACTCTCTCAGTCTGTCCTCATATGGGACGTGCTCCAGCCCTTGATCATCTTTGTGGCCTCCTCTGGACTTGCTCCAACAGCTCCATGTCCTTCCTTTGCTGAGGACTCCAGAAACAGGTGGGGTCTCGCAAGAGCAGAGCAGAGGGGCAGAATTAAGACCATGACACATGCTTTCCATGCAAGACTAAACAGAAAGGAAAGACTGGTCGGCACCCAAAGCAGCGTGGTCAGTAGGGCAAGGGATGGGATTCTCCTCCTCTCCTCTGCTCCCATGAGATCCCAACTGGATTATTATGTCCATTTCTGGAATCACCAACATAAGAAGGATATGGAAGTATTGCAACTCGTCCAGAGGAGGCCACGAAGATGACCAAAGGGCTGGAGCACCTCTACTATGAAGACAGGCTGGGGATGTTCAGCCTGGAGAACAGAAGGCTCCAGAGAGACCTTAGAGCAGTCTCCCAGTACTGAAAGGGGCTCCAGGAAAGCTGGGGAGGGGCTTTTCCCAAGGGCCTGGAGTGACAGGACAAGGGGGAATGGCTTTAAATTGGAAGGGGGAAGATTTAGATTGGACATTACGAAGAAATTCTTCATGATGAGGGTGGTGAGGCCCTGGCCCAGGTTGCCCAGGGAGGTTGTGGCTGCCCCATCCCTGGAGGTGTTCAAGGCCAGGTTGGATGGGGCTTTGAGCAGCCTGGGTTGGTGGGAGGCTGGAACTGGATGATCTTTAGGGTCTCTTCCAACCCAAACTGTTCTATGATTCTATGATAGTCTTGCCCGTTTGCTTAAAGAAAGAAGATTATTATGGGCATTCTTAAATAAGTCCATGCTGAAAACTGGCCATTTCTCCATCATTTTGGTTTCTATAAAAGGAAGAGAAAAAGACCAGAAATCTTGAAATATCCTCTAGCGTGATGCAATTAGAGAATTTCTCTATGAAATGTCTCTATAAAATTTCAGTACTGCTAACAGAAGGGAAAGTAAACAGTTTTCCATCAAATCAAGTCAAGCCAATGCAGCCAATACACATTGTCGGCTTCGTAAGAAATAAAAAGGTACTTTCAAACACCTCGGAACAAAGCTTTTATTTTAACAATCTCATCTCCTGCTTCGTACAACTTTATTAGCTCAAAAACACTGCTCAACTCTGCCCTTTGGCTCCCCTGTCACTGTGCCACTTAGCTCGGAGAATAATAACGAGCAACATAATGGAGCACCATTTCTCTCCCTGCCGGTCTCTAGGGAAGAGTAATCATCTCTGTGCTGTCATTGCTAATGCAAACTACTATCGCTAATCCACTGGGACTCTGAGTAAAACACACAGGGAGATTGTTTTGTTGTTGCCCACCCTTTCTTCCTTCCCTTTTCAAACCCCATCTCTCTCCTGCTTGAGACTCCGAGATGTTATTAAGCCCACCAACACCGACACATGAAACAAATGAGGCAGACAGATAAACACAGCCTGGTTTCTCTGCAAATTCTCTTGTGAAGGTTAACCACGGCACAGACCTAATGCAAGTCTACTTTGTTGAGGGCTATTATTAAATTGCAGAGTTGCCTGAAGACGCCACTATTGTATTATTTGTCTTGATTCACAGATTGAATTCTAAGCCACGAAAGTAGTGAACAGAGTGTGAACGGTTCTATCTGGTTCCTAGTGCCTGCAAACATTCATTAATAAGGCAAAATGAACAACATTCGGCAACAACCTCATTTTTTTACACTGCACAAAATAAAGCAATAAAACAAACAAGATTTGATTCTTCTTTTTTGCTAATAAACAGGGTTTCAGTAATGACACATAAATAGAGATACCCACAGCACAGGTTATCTTGCTTTGAAGAATCAAATGTCTTTGTTTTACACTAAAATATCAGCCACACGCATTTTATTAAGTTTATTCCACTAGAGGTGAAGAGCAGAGCTGGTTTCAACTTACATCAAAAAGTTTCATTCAAAAAATTTAAGTTCCATTTAAGGATATAAAGGCAAGTTCTTCACCTTTTAGAATCATAGAATGGTTTGAGTTGAAAGAGATCTCAAAGCCCACCCAGTTCCACCCCCTCTGCCATGGCCGGGACACCTCCCACTGCATCAGGTTGTTCTAAGTTGTTCTAAGTCCCATCTAACCTGGCCCTGAAAACCTCCAGTGATGGGGCAGCCGCCACTTCCCTGGGCAACCTGGGACACCCTCAGTGTGAAGAATTTCTTCCTTTTGTGTAAGGTCAAGGCATGTTCAAACACCTGAGTAAAGAAGCACAGACAACCAGTGGAGAGTGTCACTGCCTCATAGAACCATCAAATGGTTTAGGCTGGAAGGTTAAAACCCATCCATTCCAACCTCCCTGCCATGGGCAGGGACACTTCCCACTAGACCAGGTTGCTCAAAGCCTCAGCAAAGCCTCTTTTATGTCCAAACAGGAAAGTGCAGTATGTGTACAAAATAACACAGTGGAACATCCCAGTGGCATCTCCCAGCCATGGGGATGGGTCCGTAATGGACTTGCAGAACTACTTGGACGAGTTGGAACGAATCACGAGCCAAGCTGGTGCTGAGAGAGCTCGCTTACCAAAATTTCAAATATCTGCCTTGACCATTCTAATGATTTTCTTCCTCCATTTTGCCCAGAAAGACCATCTATTAAAAACCTAAGAGACACAAAATTGGGGGAAAATAACACAACCACTAATTCTCTCTTACTTCCAAATCCCCATTTCCATCAAAATCAGTACTGGTTAAATTCCAACAAACTCAAACTTGGGCTTAGCCACGAAGTTGATATTGATCAATCTCACTCCTAATGAGTAATCAAAAAGCGTGATCACTGGCAAGAAGCCTGTTGACCCAGAAGAATTTCCACCAGTTCCCCCATGAACTGTAGTCCTCTAATGTGTGATAACACTAACAAAAGGTATCAGCCTGAATGAGGCAGCTGGAGGAGGAGGGAAGGCTCGCGAAGGAAAAGAGGAGACCTCAGAAAAGAGAAGATCCACAAGGGAAAGGGGTGGAGAGAGAAAGGCTTTACAATTGGAAAAGAGCAGATGACATTCAAGAGGGTCAGGGTCTGCAGAAAATGAACCAGCAGAAAGGTTTTGGTGGAAGTGCTGGCTTTGAAAACATCCCTTGATCTATATTTCTTCATGGAAATGTTTTTTTCACAAGGTCCAAACACCAGTATCTAAAGGATACACTGCATCTACACACTGAACATGAAAGAACGTGTATTTGAAAGTTGTATCATCTATTTCCTGTACTGTGAGCATCCAATTTGATGGAATATTCATTGGTTTCCATCTTGTTCTGCATTAGGAAAACTAGGCATGAGGTACAAAGTCAGCCTGTTATAAATCTCTTCTCGAACTCAACCACATCACTCATTTCTTATCCATTATCCCCAGCGAAAGAAGGAAAATGGAACTGTGGAAACGGGTCTAGAGGAGGCCACGAAGATGATCAAAGGAGCACCTCTGCTATGAGGACAGGCTGAGAGAGTTGGGGTTCTTCAGCCTGGAGAAAAGAAGGCTCCACAGAGACCTTACTGCAGCCTTCCAGTGCCTGAAGGGGCAACAGGAAAGCTGGGGAGGGACTTTTTCCAGGGGTCTGTAGTGATGGGACAAGGGGGAATGGCTTTGAATTGGAAGAGGGGAGATATAGATTAAACATTAAGAAGAAATTCTTCACAATGAGGGTGGTGAGGCCCTGGCCCAGGTTGCCCAGGGAAGCTGTGGCTGCCCCATCCCTGGAGGTGTTCAAGGCCAGGTTGGATGGTATCTTGAGCAACCTGGTCTGGTGGGAGGTGTCCCTGCCCATGGCAGGGGGGGTGGAACTGGAAGATTTTTAAGATCCCTTCCAACCCAAACCATTCTATGTTTCTATGAGGCAACCCAGAACCTGGTCCACCACCAAGCCTCTTACATTCCCCCAGGCCAAGCATCCACTGGCCTAATACCACTGGCATAATTGTGGTAAAAGAACATTTCTATTAACTAGATGAGGATCAGACTCCAAGTCCATTCTCCTCACACTGACACTGCAGTGCCCTGATTAAAGATGAGAGAAAGCAATGGTGAAGCAAGGGTCCGTATCAGCAGCTCAGAGCAGTTTAAATCAGGTATTCTATGCATTTGGGAACTGCCACTGGTAGCTACGCTCATTACATATCCACAAGTGCTGATGGATTTGAGTCAACCCCCCGTACACCCACAGCTTGGGAAGAGTTTGATTTCCAAAAGAAAGGGGGTTTGAAATCACAATTTCTCCGACCAAGTGAAATATTTCAGAAAAAAAAGTTATATAAAAAAAATAGCATGTAATGATATTCCTATAGATGGCAGCTTATTTAGTTAACATCAATCATTTTGGGGGGAAGGTGTACGCAGGATGCACGCAGGAACTTGGAGATCGATTTCAACACTGGAAAGCACTCACAGGTCCCGTGGCGTATTATAGACAACAATACCCAAGAGGCATGGTCAGCAGGTCAAGGGAGGGCATTCTCCCCCCAAGTGTGCTCTTGCAGAGTCCCGTGTCCAGTTTTGGAATCCCCAACATAAGAAGGATATGGAACTGTTGGTACGGGTCCAGAGGGGTCTGTGAACATGATCAGAGGGCTGGAGCCCCTCTGCTATGAGGACAGGCTGAGAGAGCTGGGCTTGTTCAGTCTGGAGATGAGACTCCGGGGAAACCATATTCCTGAAGTCTAAGGGATAACTGTAAACATGAGCACAGCCTTCCAATACCTGAAAGGGTTACAAGAAAGCTGGAGAGACTTTTTACAAGGGCCCGGAGTGACAGGACAAGGGGGAACAGCTTTAAATTGGAAGGAGGAAGATTTAGATTAGACATTAGGAAGAAATTCTTCACAATGAGGGTGGTGAAGCCCTGGCAAAGGTCGCCCAGAGAAGCTGTGGCTGCCCCATCCCTGGAGGTGTTCAAGGCCAGGTTGGATGGGGTTTTGAGGAACCTGATCCAGTGGGAGGTGTCCCTGCCCATGGCAGGGGGGTTGGAACTGGATGATCTTCAAGGTCCTTTCCAACCCAAACCATTCTGTGATTCTATGATTCAAAGTTAAACTTAAACCCAGGGGTGAAAAGCATGAAAAGAACTTATGAAGACATCAGAAGACCCAGTAACAGCTGAAAAGCTGCGTAACTGAAGAGGAGCAGATGTCTTTCTACAAAGGGGCCTGATCAACTCAACTGCTCCTTTCTGCAACCTGCCATCCCCTGCTCACCCTCCTCAGCTGCAACATATGGTCTGCACAGAGCTCACAGCCCTTAATCTGTAGCGAAAAAGATACTAAACTTGGTAATCTGTACATGTTTTAACACATGTACAAACGCAAAATGTTCCAATGCCTCATTGATCGGGAAGTTAGAAAGACTTTATAGCAAATACCAGCAGGTTTTAAGGATTATGTGTTCTGCTGACACAAACACTCATCAAAAATCTATTCAAAGCCAATAAAAATTTTGTATTAAAAAATCTGTCTAAGGTGATAGAATTCCCAGGCCAAATACTTCTCATCTAATGATTCAAAGTCTGCAGGCTGCTTTTTACCCAAGTACTTTGTTTTGTACTACTGCACATTATATCCCCTACACGCACCTCTCATAACACGACGTTCGCAGAGAGACTGATGGGATGTTTTCCTCATAATTCGACAGAAATGTTTTGCTTTTGAGCAGTGAAGAGTAAAGGCGAGCCCAGCAAAGTCCTGAATGCTTTGCCTTCTTCTGAAGAGCATGGGTTAAAAAGAAAGAAACCCTGTAAATTATTAAATGGGATGACTACGACTCACGCCTGAGATATGTCAGCTGCTGCGGAGAAGAATCTCAAAATGATGGAATGGTTTGGGTCGGAAAGGACCTTAAAATACATCCAGTTCCAACCCCCCTGCCAGGGGCAGGGACACTTCCACTGGATCAGGGTGATCAAAGCCTCATCCACCACTGCTCTGGGCAACCTGTGCCAGATCCTCCCCACCCTCACATGGAAAGTATTTATTCCTAAGATCTAATCTGAATCTCCCCTCTTTCAGCTGAAAACCGTTCCCCCTCATCCTGTCCCTGCAGTCCTTCATCAAGAGCCCCTCCCCAGCTTTCCTGGAGCCCCTTCAGGTACTGGAAGCCTGCTAGAAGGTCTCCATGGAGCCTTCTACAGACTGAACAACCCCAGCTCTCTCAGTCTGCTCTGATATGGGAAATGCCCTCGGATCATCTTCATGGCGTCCTCTGGACTTGCTCCAACACATCCATGTCCTTCCTGTGCTCAGGACTCCAGAGCTGAACACAGGACTCCAGGTGGGGTCTCCCCAGAGCAGAGCAGAGGGGCAGAATCCCCTCCCTCGCCCTGCTGGTCCCACTGCTTCGGATGCAGCTCAGGACACGGTTGGCTTTCTGGGCTGCAAGTGCACATTCCTTGCTCAATTCGAGCTTCTCATCCACCAGCACCCCCAAGCCCTTTTCTTCAGGGCTGCTCTCCATCCATTGAGAGCTCACTCCATGTGGAAGACTCAATGCTCAAGGGATTAAATGGAAAACTATTTGTAGATTTGGACAGGCTTTAGGTCAAATTCTTAAATATTCTCCTTGAATCATCCCAAGAGCACCTGCAAACATATTCACAGACTCGAGTATCTTCACACAAAACCACACTCTACAATACAATGAGCTGTCGGTTGGACTCGATGAGATGTCTTTTCCAACTGGATGATTCTATGATTTTATGTTTGTGGCTCATGGGAAGACATCAGATAATATTCTGGAAACCAAATAGCAAAGCTTCCGTTTTCCCATCTTGGTTCACTGATCACAGTCCAATTTTTCCAGCTTGTAACAGAGCCAAAAGGTGCAACTCAGCCCAGTTGTTAAAAGGAAAGTTTTCATTTGCTTCACAGTATTATTTCTAGGACGTCTACAACCCAGTAGGTCAATAATAAACAGCATTATTAAAGAAAGGAGAAACTAACTTTCAGGACGAGGTGAAAGCAGAAAAATCATGTAAAGGCCAAAATTGCTTCCCCTTTTTCTGACATCAATTTTTGACCTTTGATGTATTTCCAGGTTGTGCAGATGTGAGCAGGGAAAGTTACAAAATTAAACTGATTTCTCCTCTGCGAGAGTAGCAAAGCTCTTGGTTTCTGTTTTTTTTAAGTCCACAGAGCATGATGCACACAGACTTCTCACTTGTGGCCCTAATTAAAGCAGCAAGAACTAAACACAGGGCTGATCCTAAAGTGATACAAACGTCCAACAAGATTGCCTTTCCTTTAGTGTTTGATTGCAGATGGCTACAATAAAACCTTGTAATTTTTTTTGTTTTAATTGGGATATAAGAGAAACACAAATGATGGGAACCTTAGAGACTATCAGAGATACCTAACAATGGACTGAGAGGAGGTGGACTGGAAATAAGGTCCTTTTCCCTCACAAGATTGACCCTTCCTCTCTACAAAAATAAATAAACCCAGGATTGGTTCAGCACAGGGAACCTTCTTCCTTGCTCACAATGATGTAGGAACCTTCTTTGTTGCCCACAAAGTTCCTGCACACCCAAGATGTCTCAGACACCCAAAAACGGATCATTTATGGCAGCATCCCACAAACACAAACTGATTTCCAGAATCAGTGTTCCACTCTCATTTCCAGATCTGCAGCCCCACCTATGATAGCAAATAACTTTTTTCCCTCCCTTAACCTCTGCTTCTCAAACCAAAACCAGTAAAAAAGCTCAACCAAAGCCAATTTTGATGGACATGTGCATTCATACAAGGAGGACACTGAAGGGCTGGAGCATGTCCAGAGGAGGGTAAGAAGGCTGGTAAAGGGTCTGGAGACCAGGTCTTATGAGGAGCAGCTGAGGGAACTGGGATTGTTTAGTCTGGAGAAGAGGAGGCTGAAGGGAGACCTCATCACTCTGTACAACTGCCTGGAAGAAGGTTGTAGAGAGGTGGGCGTTCGTCCCTTCTCCCAAGTAACAAGTGATAGGACAAGCTGCATCAGGGGAAGTTTAGATTGGGTATTAGAAAAATATTCTTTACTAAAAGAATGGTGAAGCATTGAGGCTGCCCAGGGAAGTGGTGGAGTCACCATCCCTCAAGGGGTTCAAAAAGCATGCAGATGTGGTACTTCACAACATGGTTTAGTAGGCACGGTGGGGTTGGGCTGACAGTTGGACTTGATCTTAAAGATCTTTTCCAACATCAATGATTCTATGATTCTATTTCTTTCAACAGACTGGATCAGGCTTTTGGTGCCTACGTTATAGCAGAGCAAGCCAGTCGTCTTTACTGGATTCACACTTTGTATTCCATTGTCCTACCTAGAAGCCAACAGGGAGTTAGGTGATTCCACAATGATACAAACACACAGATGCGTGTCTTGCTCCCAAGGAGCAATTAGAGTTTGTTCTCTCCTGTACCTCCCAAAACATCCATAAACGCATCATTAGGGAAGCCTGCAATGTCCCTGAACTAATTTACTTAATCCAGCAGCTGATTCTCCCTCCCTCCTCCTCTCCAAACAATCCTTGCAGCAGAGCTTTTTCTGCAGAGAAAAAGAGAACACATTTAGCCCAGGAAGGTGGAAATCTTGGCAAAAGCATCTGTGTGACTGCAATCAGCCTGCACGGGGTTTCCAATTTCTCTTTTCATTAGGCAGCAACTGGCTGCTTTTATTCTGAGCTGTGTACACAGTGGCACAAGAGATCTCTCTAGTGGTTTTGCTGATGCCATCCTCCCCCTCCTAAAAATAACCGATTGAGGCTATTCCTGCAAGATGCCTTTCAGGCGCTGCATGAATAGCTTATGTGAAACAGCTCCTGCACAGCCAAGCACGCAGAAAGCTTTATTTTCCTGCACGGGAAAGGATTTATTTAACCAGAATGAAAAAAAAGGAAATGAACAGCAGACACATCTCCTCCTAGACAACTGGGAATTCCAACCGACTTGAATGATATGTAAATTATATTCAGGGTTTTTTAATATGTAGGCCTACTTGGAAGAGGGCCAAGATCAAAACCAGCCCCTGTCTCATTCACTGCATCTGCTGTGTGTCTGTGTCTGTGCAGCCAATGAGATTTGATGACTAAAGGTGGTCACAAATCACCTTTCAGATTGTTCTCTGGAATTAATTTTTCCCTAAATAGTTTTGTTTTCAGTAGAAGAGCCCATTTTCTCCATGAAAAGCTGATGTTTTGCTGAAAACAAATGCACACACCTGAAAACAGAAAGATTTTGACCAACTGGGAATTGAGTCAACGTGCCTTATTTTTTAGTATTTCCAATTCTCTGGTCTTTCTCCAGACACGCTACATCTTCTATAAAATGATGAGATCTGATCATGACAGATCTTCCTAGGATGATCCATGGTGGCTCAGCCATAAGGCAAAAAGTTCTAGCTTCTTACCAACCCCACTGACAACATCAGGAGGGCGTCTGGACTCTTAGTCTGAAAGAGTCAAAAATCACTGAAAGACAAAGCCAAGTTCTATTTGCTCTTGTGTCCCATCCCAGGACTATTTCCCATGGCCAAATATACCCGCTGACTCGGACTAGGCTGGAGGGCATCACTGAGAAACTGATGGAAAGGTGAAAATTATGGAAACAGGAACAACTGGAAACAGAATTCTTTGCTCCTGGAGGAGACAGAAAGCAGCAAATTCCAGAAGGAGTTAATTTGCAAGACACTCAATTACAAGAAAATACATCTCATTTTTAAAACTGGGGATATGCCAGATTATTGACAGCTGAAAATGCACATAAAAACTGAAATACAAATCACCCCATTATCATTTTACCACTTCATGCTGTTATTCATGTTTGTATTTTTCAAATGCTGGATCAAGAAACAGAAAGAGTCTTCAGACAGGCTGTTATTATTTTCATGCCCAAAGCACGTCTGTCTAGACTAAACCAAGAGTATCTGATTTGTGATCTTAAATAATTATTTGCAGTGTTTTGTACGTGTTTTTTTGTTACGACTTCTTGGGCATACAACCTAAATCGAGTGTAAAATTCTTAAATACTTCCTTTGGAGTAGAAATCTACTCTGGAAAGCAAATGTAAAACCAGAAGTGGTGTGAGTGCTGCAGCAGCAGCTGTCATCTGGGTCATTCTTGGCCACTCCTAGCACACCATGATCAGCACTCCCAACTTTATATTAAAACAGGGGCCAGGTCAACCTTATCCTGGGCTGCATCCAAAGCAGTGGAACCAGCAGGGTGAGGGAGGGGATTCTCCCCCTCTACTCTGCTCTCTTGAGACCCCACCTGGAGTCCCGTGTCCAACCTTGGAACCCTCAGCACAGGAAGGGCAGGAACCTGTTGGAGAGAGTCCAGAGGAGGCCACAAAAATGATGAAAGGCCTGGAGCAACTCTGCTATGAAGAGAGGCTGAAAGAGTTGGGGTTGCTCAACTTGGAGAAGAGAAGGCTCCAGGGGGGCCTTAGAGCAGCCTTTCATTACTAAAGGGGGCTGATAAGAAAGATGTGGAAAAACATTTTAGCAGGGTCTATAGCAACAGGACAAAGGATGATGGTTATAAACTAAAAGAAGAGAAGTTTAGACTGGATATTATAAAGAAATTCTTTTCACTGAGGGTGGTGAAACACTGACACAGGTTGCCCAGAGAGGCAGTAGATGCCCCATCCCTGGAAACATTCAAGGTCAGGTTGGATGGGGCTGTGAGCAGCCTGATCTGTTTAAAGAATACTGATCACTGCAGGGGGCTTGGACTTCAAGGACTTTTCCAATTCAAACCACTCTATGATTTTATGATTCTTGCTAACTAAGCCATCTTTTCTGCTCCCCCTTCCAAAATTTCTGCCATGTTTCAGAACTAGATAATCACGTGTTTCTTGAAAATAAATAAATATATAAATAAATCACTTGCCACCTTTGTGCATTTTTGTCACTTAAGCCTTGCCCCGCTCTACAGGCTTCATTGTAGCAAGATGGGTGCTGGTCTCTTCACCAAAGAAACAACTGATAGGATGACAGGAAATGGCCTCAAGTTGTGCCAGGGGAGGTTTAGATTGAATATTGGGAAAACTTTCTTTACTGAAAGAGTGGTAAAGCATGAGAAAAGGCTGCCCAGGGCAGTGGTGGAGTCACCATCCCTGGAGATGCTCAAAAACTGTGTAGATACAGTGCTTCAGGACATGGCCTAGTAGGCATGGTAGTGTTGTGTTGATGGTTGGACTTGTTGATCTTAGAGGTCTTTTCCAGCCTTAATGATTCCTGTGCACACATAATGCCATAGTCCTGCACTATGTTGGATAGAAAATCCAAACACACTTTGAGAGATTTAAAATCCAAACCCCAAACCACCCCCCAGCAGAAAGCTTTAACTACAGAGCAGAAAGCTTGCTCTGGACTGGATTTACAAGCTGGTAAAGAAGAAAGTGCAGGTATCTCGACAGCTGGCAAATCCCACCCTGATGGGGCTTCAGATCGTTCACAGCTCTCGCCGTCCACACTTCCAATGTGATGCTTCATATTTCACTCATCAGATTGTACATTTCTCACTGCTGGTCTCATTACATTCAGATCCCAGTGCTAAGCATGTTGTTAACCATTGTAATTCTTCCTTTATTAGATTCAGGTATATAAATGGCATCCCAGGGTGCACTGTGAATTCTGATCATTATTTCTTTATTTGAGCTGTGTTCATCTGCCTGCTGAGAGGATGATCACCAACGTAACCCATGCCCCTGTGGGACCCATTATTTACTTTATTACATTTTACAATGTAGAGTAAATAAATAGCATTAAAGTGCCAAATTTATACACTGAAATAGGTTGCATTCTTATACTGGAGCCATTTCTTAAATCAAGGGAATGCTGTTAACAGGCACTCTATGAAGATGTGAAAAACATTCATTTTAATACGTCTGTAATAAAGCAAGACTCATGATAACATTTCACATGTAGGGAGACGAACAGTGACACTTTAATATCCCCACATCCTCAGATCACTTCTATCACATGCAGCCCAAGAGGGCTGTATTAATTATTTTGGTGTCATTTCTAAGAAATTAATTTCAGTCATTATTAGAGCATGCACATTAAGCAAAGATTGCTTGGCTGCTGGAGAGGTGGGCTTAGAAAATCGTGAGCACTGGGAGGAAATGTAAGTATAGAATCATAGAATTGCTTGGTTGGAAAAGACTTTTGAGATCATTGAGTCCAATCGTCCCTGTCCACTATTAAACCAGATCCCTGAGCATCTCATCTACTCATCGTTTAAACACCTCTAGGGATGAGGACTCCACCACCTCCCTGGGCAGCCTCTGCCAGGGCCTGAGAACACTTTTACTGAACAAATTTTCCCTGAACCTGCCCTGGTGCAACTTGAGGCCGTTACCTTGAGGCATGGTGAAAGCCAGGTAGTGCTACGACAATTCCCATTTCCATTCATTCTGCAATCATCATGCAGGAGTCATGGAAGAAGCAGACAGGATGTGAAACAATCTTCACGGGGCAGAAAGGCAAAGAAGAGGCAGTAAAGTTGTTTTGTGCCAAAGGGACACATGACACCAGTGGGAGATCTGCGAGTAACACCTAGGAGGAGTAGGATCTAGTTTCTTGATTAATGTAAGTGATTGACATCAAGTGGGCACCTTACTGAAAACATCTTACGTGCTCCTTAACAGAGAGTGCAGGGATAGGACAAGGAGGGACGGTTTTAAGTTGGAAGTGAGGAGATTTAGATGAGATTATAGGAAGAAATTTGTTACTGTGAGAGTGGTGAGGCCCTGGCCCAGGTTGCCCAGAGAAGTGGTGGCTGCCCCATCCCTGGAGGTGTTCAAGGCCAGGTTGGATGGGGCTTTGAGTAACCTGATGCAGTGGGAGGTGTCCCGGCTCATGGCAGGGGGTGGGACTGGATGAGCTTTGAGGTCCCTTCCAACCCAAACCACTCTGGGATTCTATGACCCCCCCCTCCCTTTCACTCTGGTCACTCTGATGCAGCAGCAAAGTAAAGAAAGTTTCTCTAAACAAACCCTCAGTGATGCTGATCTGTACCAAAATGGCCAGAAAAGCTGAATAGCTCTTCAAGAAGAAAAGCAAGCCCAAAGTGTTGTGAATTTTCAGTGATTTATGCATGATGCAGAGAAAAAGGCAGAAGAAAGAATGGCAGAGAAGGCAGTGAAGGAAAAGACTTCTTATTAAAGTGTCTTTAAAGTCAGGGATCAGACTGCCCTACTCTTTGAAGCTCGGCTACAAAAGACAGCACAAGTAGCAGAGACTTCGAGATTTGTCGCCGCGCACACATGACAGGCTGAAAGGCTGTGATTGCAACGTTCACCCTTCAGTGGCTTTGATTCATCTTGAATGAGGGAGTTATTTTTGTTGATCGCTCGGTGATTGTGGCAGGGTGAAGATGACACGTCCTGTCAACGGAGGGTGTCCAATTGGTTAAACCTGAGGATCAGAGTTGGTAAGGCAAAGAAAAAATACATGGTGTGGATCTCACTGACACCTCAAAGGCTTAAGATGCTCAAATGCATTAAGGGAGGGGGAGAAACAGAGTCGGCGCTGTCATTTTCACTGATTTTGGCAATAGGTTAATCTTGTCAGAGCAAACACCAGCCTTTAATGGCTACACACAATCTGATCTCAAATTCTTTGCCCCATCTCAATCTTCTCTTAAAAGATTTCCAGTGGAAGATTCAAATGGAAGAGAAATGGCAATAGGAGGATGCAGGCCATCTGGAATTAAGATTAACACGAGTTGCTGGTGTCTCAGCCCTACAGGGTCTGACAGCACCCTCTTCCCAGAAGCAGCTTTGTTTAAATTAATTACTGCGATATGCAGTCAAGAGAAACAGAAACATCCCCCCTTGCTGTAATATGGCAGTTAAAACATATTTATTTAAGCATAAAAATAATGAGAACAATTATTCTAATAATAAATTACCCCAGTAATTCTAGTAAATAGGTTGACTTAGTATTTTTGGATGCTTTAATACATTGACTAGCAAAGTCTAAGGGATAACTGTAAACTCAACATGAGCACAGCCTTCCAGTGCCTGAAGGGGCTCCAGGAAAGCTGGGAAGGGACTTTTTCCAGGGGCCTGGAGTGACAGGATGAGGGGGAATGGCTTTAAATTGGAAGGGGGAAGATTTAGATTAGACATTAGGAAGAAATTCTTCACGATGAGGGTGGGGAGGCCCTGGCACAGGTTGCCCAGGGAAGCTGTGGATGCCCAGGATGAAGTTGTTCAAGGCCAGGTTGCATGGAGTCTTGAGCAGCCTGGTCTGGTGGGAGGTGTCCCCTGTTCATGGCAGAGGGGTTGGAACTCGATAATGTTTAAGGTCTCTTCCAACCCAAGCCATTCTATAATTCTATGGCTGGTTCTTCTGTCTTCAAAGGTAAAAAGCTTAATGAAGATTTTTACCTTTTCATCTATTTGCTTCCGTCCCCTCTCCTCCGCTGAAACAAACATTTCAGTACATTTAAATGCCTCACGAAAAAAATAATGGGCAGTGAATCATAGAATCATGGAATGGTTTGGGTTGGAAGGGACCTTAAAGATCACACAGTTCCCCCCCCCTGCCATGGGCAGGGACACCTCCCACCAGACCAGGCTGCTCAAGACTCCATCCAACCTGACCTTGAACACCTCCAGGGATGGGGCAGCCACAGCTTCCCTGGGCAACCTGGGCCAGGGCCTCAACACCCTCATTGTGAAGAATTTCTTCCTAATGCCTATTTTAAATCTTCCTCCTTCCAGTTTAAAGCCGCTCCCCCTCTAGCAACACAACAATGAGTGATGGTTTTAAACTAGAAGAGGAGAGGTTCAGAGCAGACACTAGGAAGCAATTTTTTATGCTGAGGGGAGTGAAACACTGGCACAGGTTGCCCAGAGAGATGGTAGATGCCCCATCTCTGGAAACATTCACAGTCAGGTTAAATGGGGCTCTGAGCAAACTGATCAAGTTAAAGATGTCCCTGCTTACTGCAGGGGGGTTGGAACTGGATGGGCTTCAAGGTACCTTCCATTCCAAACCATTCTGTGATTCTAAGCTTTCACTTGGGACTTGAAAGCCTGGGACTGACATAGCCTGAGCTTAACTAAAAGGGTTTTTAAAAGTTTATGAGTATCAGAAACTTTGATTCTTTACCTAAGAGATGTTATTTGCATGTCATCACATAATTATAGCACACATATATACTTCATCGCCCTCTTCGGTGAATGCTGAAATTATGGAAATTCTAGGATCAATGACAAAAATCAGTGGTTTTAAAAACACACCCAGAAAGCCGAAAGACTTCACATAGACGGAAAATGGGAAGTAAGATAATTAGGTCATGTCCTTCCTGACATTTATTTTAGTAAGCAGAGAATTAGATCACGCTTTCTCCTTTATAAGCAATTCAGAAGGTGAAAAAGTATATTCATACTGTTCTTACCCATCGCTGGAATTTAACTGTGGGAATAGATATTCCCACCTATTTGACGTGCAAAGCAAGAGCAAATTTCTCACCATAGTTATAAATATCCTAAAGGAAAAAGCAGGGATTTCATTATCAGTTGAGGTTTGTCCTTATGCATGAGACGAGGATGCTCAGGGATGTGATTTAGTAGTGGACAGGTATGGTTGGACTTAACGACACGACTGAGCAGTAAATCATAGAATCATAGATGTTTTGGGTTGGAAGGGACCTTAAAGATGTTCTCCTGACTACTTGTGGTTCACTTCAGGTTCTGGAACCTTCTCTCAGACAGGAGGAGAAAGAACAAAGTGTGATGGCAACTTCAATAGGCAATAAGTGGTTGGCTAAACCTCCTCCTCGGTTAAAGAAGTGTTGCAAAGTTTTAGTCACCTCCTTCCTTGAGGTGAACAAGGCTTGTTTCGTGGCTGTCCAAACAAAAGTGCTCTTTCCCAGAATCTAAACTGACACGTTGTCCATCCTCTTACGAAAATACACATGCCCATAAGGTTTTTCCTGCTGTGGAATTAACAGGCAAAGCTCCACGACACTGAAAATTACGGGCACTGAGAAACAAACTACCAAAGAACAAACAATTGAGTCTTACAGGATACAAATAAGGTGGACCTTAAGCTCATTGTCTTACTTTGTAATCTGTAATAATAAGAACACCAGTAACATCACAAGGGGAGAAGGAGAAGAGAAGAGAAGAGAAGAGAAGAGAAGAGAAGAGAAGAGAAGAGAAGAGAAGAGAAGAGAAGAGAAGAGAAGAGAAGAGAAGAGAAGAGAAGAGAAGAGAAGAGAAGAGAAGAGAAGAGAAGAGAAGAGAAGAGAAGAGAAGAGAAGAGAAGAGAAGAGAAGAGAAGAGAAGAGAAGAGAAGAGAAGAGAAGAGAAGAGAAGAGAAGAGAAAAATAAGCCTTCAGATCTTGCCATGCAGTTGTGAAATTGGGTAGATCTCACTTCCATTCACACTTTCAGCTTCAATGTTTTGTGGTTGCTCTTGCTGAGTTGTTTTCTTCTGATACAGTTCTACAGCAGAAGCTCAGTGCTCTGCATCTGCTGGGCGGTGCTTTCACTGAAACAATATCTGTCTTGTTGGGGTTGTTCAGCCTGGAGAAAAGAAGGCTCCAGGGAGACGATATACCACTCTTCCAGTGCTGAAAGGGGTTACAGGAAAGCTGGGGAGGGGCTCTTGGTCAGGGAGTGCAGGGATGGGATGAGAGGGGAGACTGAGATGAGATCTTAGGAAAAAATGTTTTCCTGTGAGGATGGTGAGGCCCTGGCCCAGGCTGTCCAGAGAAGTGGTGGCTGCCCCATCCCTGGAGGTGTTCAGGTCCAGGCTGGATGGGGCCTTGAGGACCCTGATGCAGTGGGAGGTGTCCCTGCCTATGACCAAGGGGTTGGAACTGGATGATCTTTATTTAAGGTCCCTTCCAACCCAAACCATTCTATGATTCTGAAGCTCATCACTCATATGTCCGTGTTACCCATAAAGATTTGTCTTCTTAATTCATCCAGCTCTGAATTTCCTAAAAATAGACCAAACTGAATCAGCACTTGGTTACTGCAGTGATTTGTATTACATAAAAATGAATCTGACAGTTCTTACGTTGTGTTTCAAAGACTTAGGGCAACTAAGACATTTTTCTCTAGAGAAATACACAAAAGAAGGAACAGTAGCACATGAAAAAGAGGGAGAATCTTTTTGGCCTACAACTTTCTGTGCTATTTCCTGCACAGCAAGCAGCTAAACAAAGGGAAAAAAACCTTCTAAGCATGGAAGTTGAAGCACAATAAATTGTGAAAGGCAGCGATTTTCCAGCTGAGGAACGCTGACCATCTCTGCTGGCACCACAGGGAAGCTTCAATAACGCGAAGGCCTGAGGACACTATCTCAACGTATTCGTCCCTATGCACTCTGGATGCACTCCAGCACGAGCCAACCCTAACTCCTGCCCCAGAAGGCTCCCTTGAAGCACGCAGGCTTCATCTCTCTCCATAAACCAACAATCCTTATTAAAACCAAAGTGACACTGAAGTCATGCACTCCTTGTCAACAATTCGGTACAAGTGCCTCCTGGGCCGACAGTGTTTCCAAGATGCTACGCCATAGAGACAACGCCTGAGCTTCAAACTTCACTTCTTGCTCTACCCGTTGGCCACCTCTCAACACCTCCCAGATAAATATTGATGGAGCTGAACAAAGGGAAAAGCCACATTACACTTGGTGATGGTGAACATTAACGGCTTGTGACAACCCTGGGGTGGCTTGTCATACAAGGTGGGAATTTCTCCTTCAACTTTGTCATGACATGGACGTCAAAATTGTCAAAAGATTTACTGTAAAAAGCACCTCCAGGCCAAGTTTAAGGTGATCTCATTCCTCTTGTTTGGCTTTTCCTTTTTTTTCCCCTACAGTTATATTTTACCTCTGAAGGGGAACACTGAAACACAATTATGAGCTAAAAGATGCAAGGAAAGGGTTCTTATATCCCCAACCACCCTGTTACTCACAAACCCAGCTGGTTCCCTGATCTCAGCACACCATGGTAGCTGCACCATGGTTCTCTATTTCCTTTTTTTGAGGCTATACCTACTGGTTTTGCAGCTTTCAAAAAAATTTTACTGTATTTCCCATTGTATAATCATTTCGCAAAAGTTACAGAGTTACAGATTAGTCCTAAAAAAGAGCAATGAAATGACAAGACACAGGAGATGGAAGAATCCAAACATATTTAAATGCCACAAACAGCAAAGACGGGTACAGTAAAAGCCACTCAAATCTGGCAACAACTGAAAAACTGCTAAATATAATTAGGTATTTAATTAGGACACCAAAGCATTACTAATATATCCCTTAAAATTTGGGAATTCAAAGCATATAAACTAAACCAAAACCTTTCTATTTCTGTGTGACTGTGTGCAAAAAAAAATCATACTACAAAAATAACTCCCTCTGAACTAGAGTTTCAACACCCTTGGGTAGCGGCGCGGCTTTGTATCTGAGAATGTAGAAATAAACATCTAAATAAGGCTCCCAAAATCCACCCCTAGAAAAGAAAGGAACAGAAATGGAATATATTAAATATAAATCCCTCTTAGTCTTTTGGTTCAGTGGTTACACTGAAGCAGCAAAGGTCTTGGTGGAGATGGAAACAGCGCTACTGTAGAACGGCTTCAACATGGACCTTGAGCAGAAGACAAGACACAAGGAAATCTTGGCCAATGAGCGTGGCGCTGGAGGGATTTTGCTACTACAGCTGAATTGAAAAGGTAAGGAAAATGTACGTGACAAAGCCGTGCAGAAGAAGACTCGAAGGCAAGACCAAATTCTTATGCTTTAGGAGACAATGAGTGACAAAGGGTTCCTTTCTGGATGGTGCTGGTTGAGAAACAATAAACCCTGTACACTACAAAATATTAGCTTATCCCAGCTTATCTCCGCCTTCCTTTGTTAAACTGCCCTAATTAACAATTAAAAAGTACCTAATTGGAAACTAAGGAATAAATGCATGGGAAGTGCGTTCTTTTATAAACAAGAGGCAAATGGCAGGAAGATGCCAGGGAAGGGTTAAGTTGGACATGAGGAGAAGGTTCTTCCCCCAGAGGGTGGTGCAGCACTGGAACAGCTCCCCAGGGAAGCAGTCCCAGCCTGACAAGATTCCAGCAGCCTTTGGCCAAGGCCCTCAGGGTCACGGGGTGAATGTTGGGGTGTCCTGTGCAGGGCCAGGAATTGGACTGGATGGGCCTTGTGGGTCCCTTCCAACTCAGGACATTCTACGGTTCTATGAAATAGCATCATTCAGTGCTGACTTGTTTAGTTTCACAAAGAGAAATGGAAACTGGGCAACTGCAGTTCTTTCTCAGGCAAATTTTTCTTTCTTCTGGCCTCAAGTTGCACCAGGCAATATTCAGACTAAACTCTAGGAAAAATTTCTTTACTGAAAGATTGCTCAGGCACTGGCAGAGGCTGCCCAGGTAAGCGGTTGAGTCACCATCCCCACAGGTGCTTAAAGACAGGTAGACAAATTTCTCAGGGATGTAGTTTAATAGTGGACAGGTACGGTTGTACTCAATGTTCTCAAAGATCTTTTCCAACCCGGCGACTCTATGATTCTACGATAAATCATAAAATGCTACACCACTAAAACAACAGTGTTTGGAGACTACTTGTAAAAAAAACAGAGGTGAAACTACGTAGAAATGCAATAAATCAAATGGTGTGAGGTATGGAAGATGGTACGTCCTAAATGAACATGTTTCAGCAAAGCCTATCTACCCACACCCCAAAGACCTGCATCTCTAATGAAATCCAGCTTCAAAACGTATCTGTGGAGATTTGGGTATAAAAAAACCTGCTAGAAGAAGCAAAGGTTCTGGCAGAGCATGGACCTGGCACAACAGAGGGACCTGGACAGGCTGGATTGATGGACTGAGGCCAATGGAATGGGGTTCAACAAGGCTCAGTGTCAGGTCCTGCACCTGGGTTACAACAACCCCATGCAATGCTCCAAGCTTGGGGAAGAGTGGCTGGAAAGCTGCCTGGAGGAGAAGGAGCTGGGGTGAAGGTGAGCCAGCAGTGTGCCCAGGTGGCCAAGAAGGCAAACAGCATCCAGGCTTGGATCAAAAATGGTTTGGCCAGCAGGAGTAGAAAAGGGATTGTCCCCCTCTACTCAGCACTGGTGAGGCTGCGTCTCGAATCCTCCGTTCAATTTTGGGCCCCTCAGAACAGGACAGACACTGAGACATGGTGATGACGGTTGGACTTGATGATCTTAGAGGTCTTTTCCAACCTTAATTATTCTATGATTCTGTGATTCAAACCGAACTGCAGACTCCTAAATTCACCATCTCTTTCCAGCCATAACCAAAAAGCACTGAATGGGTTAAATTCCAGCAGTTTTGTACAACACCCGATTGTCCTACTTACTTGAAGAAGAATGAAAAAAAAAAAAAATAAAATCATTGCACTGCAATTCCAAAGGGGGGACTCCAGTGTGAAGGGCTATGAAGTGACAACCACTAATGACTTCTGACAACTTGACTTTTTTCTGTGTTGAGTTGCTGGGATTTGCCACCAAACACAGGGAACTCTTGGAAAATGCCCGTTGGCGACACTGACATCATCTTCTCCCTGAGACGGGCTCTTCATGTCTGATGCTAATTCCACCCAGAGAGAGATTTACGCCTAGTAAGATCTGTAAAAATTGGCCTTGGTTCTCCTACTTTCATTTTGTATGAAGAAGGGAGGAAAACAACATATTTAAAACAGCCTTTATAATTCAGCAGGCCACCTGAAAGCAAGGTGTTTCTGACGACGCCTACTTGAGCTTTGAAAGAATTATTAGAAAGAATTCATTTAATGTTATATTTGGAAGAAGAAAAATGTCACTATTGTCACACCTCTGGTCTTTTCATCTTTCTTTTCTAGCAGCTTATCCACCGCAGACCATTCTATGATTCTATGAAATTAGAGGAACTAGGGGAAATTCCAGGCTGTGGTTTTAGAGGGTTTGCAATGATACAAGTCCAATTATGAGATTACACATGTACATGCGCTTCCCTGAAGGCAAAAAAAAGATGCAATCAATTTCATGGAATAATGAGCCAACAGTGCCCTGGCAGCCAAGAGGGCAACCACGTCCTGGGGGGCATCAAGCACAGCATCGCCAGCTGGGCCAGGTAATGGACTGTCCCGCTCTGCTCTGCACTGGGGAGGCCCCACCTCAAGCACTGGGTACAGTTCTCGGTGCCACAGGATAAAAAGGACATCAAACTACAGGAGAGTGTCCAGAGGAGGCCACAAAGCTGGTGAAAGGTCTGGAGGGGAAGTCATATGACGAGCAGCTAAAGTCACTTGGTCTGTTCAGCCTGGAGAAGAGCAGACTCAGAGGGGATCTCACAGCTGTTTGCTGCCTTCTCACAAGGGAGGGAGGTGAAACAGGTGCTGATCTCTTCTCTCTGGTGACCAATGACAGCACCCGAGGGAGTGGCAGGAAGATGCCAGGGAGGGTTAGGTTGAATATTAGGAAGAGGTTCTTCACCCAGTGCGTGGTGGAGCACTGGAACAGCTCCCTAGGGAAGCTGTCACAGCACCGAGTCTGCCAGCATTTAAGAAGCATTTGGCCAATGCCCTCAGTGAATGTTGGGAGTGTCCTGTGTGGGGACAGGAGTTGGACTCAATGATCCTTTTGGTTCCCTTCCTACTCAGGTCATTCTATGATTCTATGATAGAATGTTTTGGGCTGGAAGCCCGTCCACACCAAACCCCCCTGCCATGGGCAGGGACACCTTCCACTGCATCAGGGGGCTCCAAGCCCCATCCAACCTGGCCTTGAACACCTCCAGGGATGGGGCAGCCACAACTTCTCTGGGACACCTGTGCCAGGGCCTCACCACCCTAACATGAAAAAATTTCTTTTTAATCTTTAACCTAAAGCTCCTCTCCTTCAGCTTAAAAAAAAAAGGTTCCCCTTTATCACACTCTGATAAGGAGCCCCTCCATGGTTTTCCTGTAAGCGTCCTTTAAATTCAAACCTTTTATTCAAAAATCTAGGCTAAAAATACAAAACATATACCTGTTGTTTTAATTCATCTTTCATTTGATGCTTTGCTACCCAGATCAGTTCTGTATGTGAATGGCTGTGAAGTCTCACTTATCAGTCATGAAATCATAGAATGCCCTGAGTTGGAAGGGACCCACAAGGATCATTGAGTCCAACTCCTGTCCCTGCACAGGACACCCCAACATTCACCCTGTGGGGCTGAGGGCCTTGGCCAGATGCTGCTGGAATCTTGTCAGGCTGTGACTGCTTCCCTGGGGAGCTGTTCCAGTGCTCCACCACCCTCTGGGGCAAGAACCTTTTCCTAACATCCAGCTTAACTCTCCCATGGCATCTTCCTGCCATTCCCACAGGACAATACTATCTTATATCAAGCTTTGCAACACCAAGGATGGAAAGAACATGAAAAGGTGACGGTTCACTGGTGTTAATCCTTTATGAATCAAGAATATTGCTATGAATCACAATTAATTTCCGCAGCATTAACGGGGCTCTGTCAAGTGATTTCATCAAAATTCAACTTTGCTGATTAAACAGCTTCAAGAATTTGGTCGTTCTACATCAAAATTCTAACAGTCACTAAAGGTCATTTGGAGCCACACCTCTATTCATTAGACTTCAAGGTTTTTTCACTCTTTCCCTCTCCCTCTTTGCCAGATCAGGCACACGAGCAAAGCAACTAAGAATACAAATTTGGTTGTTCACCCCCTTCTGCTTCGTTTGCATCTGTCGATTCATTTGCGCACGTAGATAAGGTCGATGCAAACTGAAACCTCTGCCTTCTTAAAAAACTCTCCCCTGTCTACCAGTTAGCACGATCATTTCTCACATAGAATTAGGGACAACGCTACCTTAGAGAGGTTTTGTCTCCTACTACAGCAAAGCCAAAATGAATCATAATCCCTCTGGGTTTGGACACAGAAAGGCTTTCTGGAGAGCCCCGTATGCAAGGTGCACAAAGGCGGCCAACAGGATGCTGGGGTGCATCGAGAAGGGCATCACCAGCAGAAATAATCATCCCACTCTACTCAGGGCTTGTCAAGGACATATCTGGAGTTCTGCACCCAGTTTTCATCCCCACTGTACAAAAAATAAGTGGACAGGCTGGAGAGAGTTGAGAGAAGGACCACTAAGATGATGAGAGGACTGGGAAACCTTCCATACAAAGTACAGCTGAGAGAACTGGGTTTGTTGAGTCTAGAGAGGAGAAGGCTTAGGGGAGACCTTTTTACCACTTATCATGTGTCTGCCAAGAGGCTGGAGACCCCCTTTTTACAAGGAGTCCCACGGAAAAGACAAGGGGTAATGGGTAGAAGTTGCTCCTGGGGAGATTTCAATTGGATTGCAGAAGAAAATTTTTCACCATAAGAACAGTGAAGCATGGGAATAACCTCCCCAGGGAAGTGGTGGATTCCTCTACACTGGACATTTTAAGGCTCAGCTTGACAGGGTTCCGGGCCATCTCATTTAAACTACAGAGCACCTAAAAGGTTGGACCAGATCATCCCTGAGGTCCCTTCCAACCTGGTATTTTGTGATTCTTCGACAAAACTTTTCGAACTGGGCGTGTCTGCAGGCAACTCTGAAATAGCTTTTATTTATCAGCCCTCCAGGCAGGTCCCTATTCTGCCAAGCTTTCAGGAATGTTTAAGGGCACAGGAAGAATTTATGGCAAAAAGTCCCACCTTTTTCATTTTGTTTATGTAACGGACTTGACTGATGTCTTTAAATGATACTGTGCTCTCAATAGCTATTGCCTTCAATTCAAAGAACTTAGCTACATTACTTCAAAGATCATATTTTTAACATTGTAAAACGCTTGATGGCAGATAATTACAAGGCATTACCAGAATAACTCTAATACCGCAGATACCACATTACAAATGACAACCAGCAATTAAACCCATTACTGCCCTTCACCAAACCAACCAGGAAAAAAACACTTAACTATTGGCCTGGGCGTATCTAAAACTGATAATAAGTAACCATTCTGCTTACTTGAACAATAGTTCTCTGTCCTTGACAACTTATATTGGGGGTTTTTTAACATGGAGGACGTGCCAAATATTTTCTTTAGGAGGCTCTTGAGGGATGCACACGGCAGATCTGCTCCCATCAGACAACGAAAAACTGGAATGGATCATAGAATCATAGAATCACCAGAGCCGGGAGGGACCCAAAAGGATCATTGAGTCCAGCTCCTGTCCCCACACAGGACACCCCAACATTCACCCCGTGTGACTGAGGGCATTGGCCAAATGCTGGCAGACTGGTGCCATGACTGCTTCCCTGGGGAGCTGTTCCAGTGCTCCAGCACCCGCTGGGTGAAGAACCTCTTCCTAATGTAAAATCTAACCCTTCCCTGGCATCTTCCTGCCATTCCCTTCAGTCTTGTCATTGGTCTCTTCACCCTTCACCAACTTTGTGGCCTCTTCTGGACACCTTCCAGTAGGTTTCGATCCTTTTTATACTGTGGCACCCAAAACCGCACCAAGTGCTAAAGGTGGGGCTGTACCAGTGCGACCAGTGTTATAAAATCAAGAGATTCCTTCGAATAATTAACTTCTATTACTTTTTAACAACAATCTGCTTTCAGTTCAGATTAACGATTTCCATGTGGTGCGGGCTCAGCCTGATTTTCAGAGCAAACTGCAAAACGCATTTTCATTAAAATCAATGACACAGATGCCTTTCACAGTGAGAAGGAATTGCAGTTATAAGGCCAGGTTGGATGGGGCCTTGAGCAGCCAGGTCTAGACAGCGGTGTCTTTCTCCACTGATGGTGGTTGAAACTGGATGATGTTTAAGGTCCCTTCCAACCCACACCATTCTGTTTCTATGACAAACTGCACAGCCCTGTAAAATATAATGAAGAATGACTCTAGACTGAAGACTTGTTTCCACCTTTTGTAAAGATGTAGTGAAAGAGGATGGTTTTCTTTCCTCCCTGTAGTACTACAAAATCTCAGAGCATTTCCATTTTCATATTCTTTGCAGCAGTTTTGATGTTCTGTGCTGTGATCTCTCCACCATTTGCCCATCCACCAGACCACAGCTCTCCATGGCTCTCACTCATCCTCTTTCAAAAGCAGCACAATGTTGACTTTCTTCTGAGAGCTCTGGAGATCCATCAGAAAAGAACCAGGTCTGGCACTTCCCAGTATATCTCCCTTCTTGTCATATTCAGTGTTATTTCTTTAAGGTCTCCGGTTTTATTTTGTATGTGGAACAATTACATCTCACATCCACTGAACAACCTACCTGGGTCAGATCTAAAAATTATCAACGTGGGGATCCAAACTCAAGGAATGAACATGGGTTCACCAAAGGCAGGTCCTGCCAGACCAATCTGATCTCCTTCTATGACAAGATTACCCATTTAATGGACGAGGGAAAGGCTGTGGATGTGGTGTACCTGGACTTTGACACCATATCTCATAGTACCCTGTTGGAGAAACTGGCTGCCAGCAGCGTGGACAGGCACAGCCTCTGCTTGGTTAAAAACCGGCTGCATGGCCAGGCTCAAAGGGTTGTGGGAAATGGAATTAAATCCAGTTGGAAATGGACATAGATCTGGACAGGCTGGATCGATGGGCTGAGACTAACGGGATGAGGTTCAACAAGGCCAAGTGCACAGTCCTCCATTTGGGTCACAACAACCCCGTGCAGCTGGGGGAGGAGTGGCTGGAGAGCTGCCTGGCAGAGAAGGACCTGGGGGTGTTGGTTGACAGCGCTGAACATGAGCCAGCAGTGGCCCAGGTGGCCAAGAGGGCCAGTGGCACCTTGGCCTGTGTCAGACCCAGCGTGGGCAGCAGGAGCAGGGAGGGGATTGTGCCCCTGTGCTCAGCGCTGGTGAGGCCACACCTCGAGTGCTGGGGTCAGTTTGGGGCCCTCACTCCAAGAAGGACATTGAGGGGCTGGAGCGCGTCCAGAGAAGGGCAACGAGGCTGGGGAGGGGCTGGAGAACAAGTGCTACGAGGAGTGGCTGAGGGAACCGGGGTTGTTTAGCCTGGAGAAGAGGAGGCTGAGAGGAGACCTCATCCCTGTCTACAACTGCCTGAAAGGAGGCTGTGACGGGGTGGGGGCTGGGCTCTGCTCACAAGTGACAGCGATAGGATGAGAGGAAATGGCCTCAAGTTGCACCAGGGGAGGTTTAGACTGGACATTAGGAAGAATTTCTTTACTGAAAGGGTGGTCAGGGATTGGCACAGCTGCCCAGGGAGGGGGTGGAGTCCCCATCCCTGGAAGTGTTTAAAAGACGGGTGGATGAGTTTCTTAGGGACAGGGTTTAGTAAGGAGACAGGCACGGTTGGACTTGATGATCTCAGAGGTCTCTTCCAACCTTATGATTATATGATTCTATGAATAGTCAATTTTTGAGGGATCTGCACTTATTTTGCACTGTTATTTGACATTTTGGAGAGTAAACATTGCTAATTACTTTTTTTTCTCTCTGAAAACGTTCACTCTGTTACTGCTACTGCAGAGATAATGACTTTCCTGAAGAGAGTCACCAAATATTATTAAAGTCACTAAGATCTTCAGTCAGAATCTGATCATCGTTACGTTTTACAGTATACGCAGCACTGCTAATACACTGTCTTTTTATCTTACGATAAATCAGCCAGGGCAGCAAAGATAAAACCTAAATAAAATGAAGTGCTTCTGTGTTCGGAGGTGCTATCAAATAATTTAGCATCTTTGGTACGACCACTCCTTTGGTTTTTAAGTATTACTGCAGGGACTGATTCTAAAGTCACAATTAAAGATTCAAACAAAAGAGATGTTGTTAGATTCTGCTATTTTGTAATATTTGTTTTAGTTTTCCACAGCATAAAATCCCCAGCAACCAACTGACCTGAAGGTAGAGACAGAACTAAGGTAATGGCCTTACGTGATCCTGCTGAGCTCCTGAAATGTCAAGTTGCCACCATCGCAAGCAGCAATTGCATCTAAAGGTCTATTTCAAAAATTAAATTCCAGGTGATAAGTCACTGTCTGGATTTCCTCCAGGAAAAAAGCTATTTACTGGTGTCCATATACTCAAATAACACCCAGAACAGTCAGAATCACAGAATCATTAATATTAGACAAGACCGCTAAGATCATCAAGTCCAACCGTGCCTACTAAACCATGTCCCCAGGTGCCACATCTACACTATTTTCGAACACCTCCAGGAATAGAGACTTCACCACTTCCCTGGGCAGCTTCTTCCAATGCTTCACCACTCCTTCAGTAAAGGTATTTTTCCTAATGTCCAATCTAAACTTCCCCTGGCACAACCTAAGGCCATTTCCTCTGGTCCTATCAGTCGTTACTTAGAAAAGACCAACACCCACCTTGCTACAACCTTCTTTGAGGTAGTTGTTAAGTACATTAAGGTCTCCTCTCAGCCTTCTCTTTTCAAGACTAAACAGTTTCTTCAGCCTCTCCTCATAGGATTTGTGCTCCACACAAGCTTTGTTGTCCCTCTCTGGACAAGCACCAGCAGCTCCACATCCTTCATGTTCTGAGGGGCAAGCTGTGATTTGCTGGAGTCCACCTCAACAGAAATGCAGCTCAGCAGTCTCCTTTCCATGCCCTGTACCTGAGTGCAGAAGCACTTAACCACCCATAAAACCCCACACCACAGTCAGGTGTCTGACACTGCGAGTCATCTAAAGATGATAAACTACTGAACTGATGTGTGGAAGAAGAGTACAGAGAAGAATCCAGAGGCAGAAGTGATTAAAGGGTATCAGACACGTGGTCGGAGACCTGTTCTACTTGGCCTTGCTGCTCCCATGTGTGAGTGGGGTCACCAACCCTACTCTAAAACGCTCCCAGCATTTCATCCAGATTTCAGACATGGTCTCCAGACAGAATATTTCCATTTTCAAGCAGAAGACTGTAAGGAATGCAATGATAAGAAGAAAGCTGCTTAAAGTTTGCACAAGACATTCGTACCAGCTTTGCTAGATGTAGTCCTCAGAGTTGACTAAGTCACTGGGGGGCTTGACTAGATGACTTGGAAACGTCCCTTCCAACCCAAACCATTCTATGATTCTGTCAAGGATGGTGGAACACTGGCATAGGTTGCCCACAGAGGTAGTGGAGGCCCCATCCCCAGAAATATTCAAAGTCAGGTTGGATGGGGCTCTGAGCAACCTGACAGAGTTGAAGATGTCCCTGCTCCTTCAGGGAGTAGGTGCAACTAGGTGACCTGTAAAGATCCCTTCCAACCCAAAGCTTTCTATGATTCCGCTATTCTCAAGTGAAAGTTGATTAAAGCATCCAAAAGTTTGAGCAGGCATCAAAGCTGTTGCTACCAGGCTACAGAAGGACTCTCCGATCTAACTAAGCTGTCATGGACCGGTTGCATCTCCCAGAACAAATTAACTCATAAAAATACAACCAAGAGAGCCAAAGTCACAATAAAATGGGAAATGGATCTCGATTAATAACAGAGGGAATTTATGACTTCATGTTCTGTTCCACTTATTTCAAACCTGCACAGAATTTATGATTGTTCAACTCTGCGCTTCACCTACAGCAGTTCCATCCTTGGCAGTCACGTAACGAGCATTTCCACGTCCAGAGCAAATTCCTACTGAGGTGTTAATGAATTCATGTCTCTGAAAAGCTTGGAAGTTATCAGACAAAAGGGGCTACAGAACTGCTCAGCAATGTTGTTACACGCTGTGCAATTACTGCTAAATCCACCCAGTATTAAAGACATTAGGACCCCCAAAAACCCCAAAATAAAGACCACCTTCTTTGCTGCAAAATTTACTTATGGCTATTCGCATTTTTAAGAATCCACAGGAATATTCCACCCCAAAAAATATTCCATATATGACCTGGTGTCTGAAAAACCTGCTTGTCAATAGGCTGACTTCCCTGTAAGGCATCTCCTATGGAGCCACCAGCAGCTTCCTTCTGCCATGTGACTTTGGAGCAGCACAAAAATCCTGCAAGTGGTTGTGCAGCCGCATCTGATGGGTCTGGACCAAAGAACCTGCTCTATAAAACAGGAATAAATGAGGGTTCCACGCTGTAATATCCGTGACAGAATTCAGGAGAAAGGGAAAATGCAATTTACTTGTGAACTAATGTAAAATCCATGATTATTTGCTCTGTTACGAAAATTGAAAAGGATAAGAGTTGAACTAAGCATTTCAGATTTCACTACTGGAAATTGTAGAAGAAACTCAAATACCTCTAAAATCCATTATTTCCCTTCTAGTATCCCTGAAGGAAACTGAATTTCACCTCCATGCTCTGAGATAACCACTTCAGTTTCCCCAAATTACAACACTTTACATTGTACATAAGGTTTTAAACAGACGTGCAAAACCTCAGCTAAAACAGAAAGCTCCTACGAGACCCCTGAGTTAAACAACACAATATTTATGAAAAAACCCCATCATGATAACAAACCGAAACTCTTGCCTTTCCTATTTGTGGTTCTCTGATTGTTTTATGGGGAAACTGGGATCCACAGAACATGGTCATTCTGGGCTTTAGATCTTCGCTTGTAATAAGAAATACAAGATATAGGAATCTTGTATTTCATGGAATCACAGAATGGTTTGGGTTGGAAGGGACATTAAAGCCCATTCAGTTCCCACCCCCCTGCCATGGGCAGGGACACCTCCCACTGGATCAGGGGGCTCAAGGCCCCATCCAACCTGGCCTTGAACACCTCCAGGGATGGAGCAGCCACCGCTTCTCTTTGCCTGATCAGATGCTATAAATCTCTTCAGTCACAGGGAGAGTTTCTCCCATGCAGGAGCTGGTGCCTTTCTAGCAGCTCAATTGGCATTAGGGAATGAACTTCCACAATAGCTTAAAGTTGCTTTAATAGCACCAGATTTAATTTCAAATAGCGCAAGTACTGCTCTGACACTGCAAAAAAATCTGCAAAGCTATAGAAAAACTCAGAAGCAGCAATAGAAAAGCACCCTTCAATTTCACTGTGAAAGAAAAAGGAAACATTTGTAGTCTGTGTATGGAATCTGTTCAGGAAATACTTAGTGAGGGCTTTCCTCCAGTGACTTAAGTCCAAGTTACACTGTTATGGCCATGAAAATCTTTAGAGAGTTCACATGATTACTTTCATAAAGCTTTAGGAATTCTTAGTTGTATTTTGAGAGTTGGGGTTGTTCAGCCTGGAGAAGAAAAGGCTCCGGGGAGACCTTGGAGTGACCTTCCAGTACTGAAAGGGGCTCCAGGAAGGCTGGGGAGGGGCTTTTTATCAGGGAGTGCAGGGATTGGGTGAGGAGGAACAGTTTTAAGCTGAGAGAGGGGAGATTTAGATGAGATCTTAGGAAGAAATGTTTTCCTGAGGGTGGTGAGACAGTGGCAAAGGTTGCCTAGAGCAGTGGTGGCCCCCCTGATCCAGTGGGAGGTGTCCCTGTCCGTGGCAGGGGGGTTGGAACTGGATAGGCTTTAACGTCCCTTTCAATTGAAACGTCCCTTTCAATTCAAAACATTCCGTGATTCTATGATTAAATGTGGATCTCAGTGTGTAACTTGGGCTCCTTGAATCATAGAATCACAGAATCGTTAAGGTTGGAAAAGATCTCTAAGTTCACTAACTCCAACTATCAGCCCAACCCCATTGTGCCTACTAAACCATGTCAAGAAGTGACATGTCTACATGTTTTTTGAACATCTCCAGAGAAGGAGACTCCATCACTTTCCTGGGCAGCCTCTTCCAAAGCTTCACCACTCTCTCTGTAAAGAATTTTTTCCCAGTATTCAATCCGAACCTCCCCTGGCGCAACTCGAGGCCATTTCCTCTCATCCTTTTGCTTGGGAAAAGAGACCAACACATGCCTCATGACAGCCTCCTTTCCATTAGCTAACGTAGTAAACTAATAGATCAAACTATTTCATACTTAAGATGGTTAAATTAACTAAATGCATCCATTCTTCCCTTCCAGCTTGGTTAAATACTTTGCTAACTAATATATTTTTAAGTACCACAACAGTCACGTTTCTGTCGGGTGTGATGACAAACAGAAAAGGGATAGAAACAGGGGGGAAAAACCAAAATCTATACACTTCAGCGCATGTAAGACCCATTTCAATCATATTAAACCTCTCATTTCATGACTATAACACCTACAAACTTTTGCATAATGTTCCATGTAACACATTAGCATGTAAACAGTAAAATAAATAAAAAAGAATAATAAAAGTGTGATTTTTGGTCCATGCTTCCACTTCCACAACTCCTTTCCTTCCGTCTCAGTTGCAATCTGAAAATAGTGCTCACCCTGAGCACTCTGTGTAGTTCTGGGTTCCACTATTAAGCAGGAGGTTCAAGTAACTGGAAGTGTCCAAAGAAAGACGACACTGAAGGAGCTGGAAGGAAGTGTGTCCTGTTAGGAGGGGCTGGGGACACTGGTTTTGTCTACTTTAGAGAAAAACATGCTGAGGGGGGACCTCATGGGTCTCTACAGCTTTCTGAGAAGGGGCCACAGAGAGGGAGGTTCTGATCTCTTCTCCCTGGTGTCCACTGACAGGACTCATTGGAATGGCTTAAAGCTACACCAGGGGGTTTAGACTGGACATCAGGCAGAGAGTGGTCAAACACTAAAAGAGGCTTCCTGGAGAGGTGGTCGATGCCCCAAGTCTATCAATGTTTAAGAGGTATTTGGACAATGCCCTTAATACCATGCTTTAACCTTTGGTCAGCCTGGAAGTGGTCTGGCAGATCATTAAGTCAGATCATTAAGTGATCATTAAGTCTCTTTCAATTGGAATTATTCTGTTTTAAGACATAACTTACTTGTGACACAGCATTCAGAGGGAATAAATAAGTCACTGAAAACTCATATGATATCATAAATCTCTACTTACACTGTAATAAAAAGTTTTCAGCAATATGGGGAACCTTAACCCTGCTCCACGAGACGATCACAGAATCACAGAATGTCCTGAGTTAGAAGGGATCCACAAGGATCGAGTCCAACTCCTGTCCCTGCACAGGACAACCCCAACATTCACCTCGTGGGGCTGAGGCCCTTGGCCAGAGGTTTCTGGAATATTGTCAGGCTGTCACTCCTTCCCTGGGCAGCTTTTCCAGTGCTCCACCAACCTCTGAGGGAAGAACCTCTTCCTAATGTCTACCTAACCCTCCCCTGGCATCTTCCTGCCATTCCCTCAGGTACCATCATTGGTCACCAGAGAGAAGAGCTCAGTGCCTGCTCCTCCTCCCCTTGTGAAGAAGCTGTATGCTGCAATGAGGTCCCCCCTCAGCGTCCTCTTCTACCCGTATCACAGTATCATAATATTGGAAAAGACCTTTGAGATCATCGAGTCCAACCTATGACCCAACACCTACACCTACTCCTACTCGTCAACTACACCATGGCACGAAGTGCCAGGCTGAACAGATCGAGTGACTTCAGCCAGATGAGTTAAACACTAGAACTAAACTTGGGCAGCGCTTCAATTAAGAAATGAGCTTTTTTGGCTTGATGAATGTAATACAGGTTAGAAGTAACTGAATTAACACTGTTTTCAGGATAAGTTCTTGCAAATGTCAAAATCTCTGTGTTCCTTCACATTCTGTTTCAGCTGAAGGAGAGGAGGAGCTGGAGACATGTGAAATTTCTGACAGGCTGTTGATTTTTTGTACAGAAAAGCATGTTTGAAAACTCAAAACTTGACTGATCTGCTGAAGCACGGTGTCTGACAGACAATATAAAATCAATGCATCGCATATTAAGAGGGTTTTTTTGGTGCTTAAGAGTTTTTGTTTGTGTGGAAGGTGGGGAGGGGGGGAACTGCTTTATTTTCTGTCATTGAAAAAGAACAGCCTTACCTTAAGGTTTTTCTAAACTGTCATCTTTAATCAGACACGCAGAGCAAGACTGTCAGTTCTCATAAAGCATTGGGGGAAAAAGAAAAAGCACAAAATATGAAGCTGTTCCCCATCCCTTTCCTGTGTCCCATTTCTACAATGGCCTCAGTCAAAGCTGAACCTTTTCTTAGCAGTGTCACAACAACAAGCTTTGCTGAAACGTGTCTTCATAATTCAGCGCCGTGGACTTTCTGAGAGCTTGTTAAAGAGAAAAAGAGCTCGGATTCGCCTGCAAGAAGCATTCCTTCCCGCTGTTGACAGATAGAAAGTACTAAATGTCAACAGTGAGGGACCCGTCAACTAAATGCCTTCTAAACATTCATTAAACGGTCGGGGGGGGCAACAAAAAAATAAGTAGGTGGGTGTCAAATTCCTCCCTTAAGATTTCGATTCAGGTCAATTGAAGTAAACAGCGAGTGTGTGAAAAGTTGCACCAAGCATCTATCGCACTCAAGGTTGAATTTTAACAATTCCAAAATAAAGATAAGAACATTAAGCATCACAGTCACTAGCGGTACCGTAACGAGATGCAGGAGTCGAGATCACCAAGTTAAGTCCCATTTGTCCCACTGCGCCCCAAAGTCTGCAGAGAGGAATCATCTCCCAGCCTTGGCAGCCTCCCTCACAACAGGCGGATATGACCTTTCAGAAGGGAGATGTAGATCAACTAAGGGATATTTGTCTCCTCTCTTTAAAGATCATAGGACCATAGAATCATCCAATTGGAAAAGACCTTTGAGATCATTGAGTCCAACTGTACCTGTCCATTACTAAACCAAGACAAGGGTTCATGTCTGAATGAAAGACTTAAAAACCAGAATTCATGATATCTGGATGGTTATATTTTTAAGGGGTCGCTTTAGAAGTTTGCAAACGATGCCTTCCTGTGTACGTATCAGCATCTCAGACTTTTTCATTTCCTAACTCGTTATTCTCTGAATATTAATCAATCTTCTTGATTGTTCAGGTTGGAGAAGAGAAGACTCCAAGGAGACTTTATGGCAGCCTTTCAATACTTAAAAGGTTGCAAGAAAGGTGAGGAAAAACTTCTTAGCAGGGATTGTAGCAATAGGACAAAGGGTAATGGTTTTAAACTAAAAGAGCAGAAATTTGGACTAGATTTTAGATACAAATTTTTTACCCTGATGGCGGCAAGACACTGGCACAGGTTGCCCAGAGAGGTGGTAGATGTCCCATCCCTGGAAACATTCACGGTCACATTGGAAGGGCTACTGAGCAATCAGAGTCAGTTAAAAATGGCCCCAATCAACTGCTGAAGGGTTGGACGAGATGACCTTCATGGTTCCTCCCAACCCAAACCATTCTGTAATTCTCTGAAACTGAAATAGAAAATGTAAGCAGTCAATATTCTAAGTTCCATCTCTCAGTTTGAGTTGGTTTTATTGATTTCTTTAAAATGAAGTTTTTTAGGTTTGATTTCAAAAAGCAAAAGATATTGGCTCTCATTTCCTAACACTGTGTGCCTTGAAATTTTGACATGTTCCATCTACTTCAATAACCACAGAATCACAGAATCATAGAACGGTTTGGGTTGGAAGAGACTTCAAAGCCCATCCAGTTCCAACCCTCCTGCCACGGGCAGGGACACCTCCCACTGGATCAGGATGCTCCAAACTTCATCCAACCTGGCCTTGAACACCTCCAGGGATGGGGCAGCCACAATTTCTCTGAACAACCTGGGCCAGGGCCTCACCACCGTCGCAGGAAAACATTTCTTCCTAAGATCTCAATCCAATCATCTCCCCTCTTTCAGCTTAAAACCCTTCCCCCTCGTCCAATGCCTGCAGTCCCTGATAAAGAGGATAATAAGAGACTAATAAAATACCATATATTTTCCATACCATACTCAGTATCATTTAACATAGCCTAAACATGGTAAATGTAACTAACAAACTAATTTTTACACTCCTTTTTCTTCCCAGATAACATATTCCACATATTATCAAATATTAATTTTATAATACACAACTACAAGATATTACAGCATATTTTAAGATGAAAAAAATACCTGTTTATTGTTATAGCTGCATAAATATACTAATAAAAGGGATTATCAGTGAGGTATACATGGGTTCTTACTTATATACAGAGCTTTGCGTCAATTCACATGGTGTGAATTTTGGAGTTGTCCTATGCAGGATCAAGAGTTGGACTCTATGATCCTTGAGGATCCTTTCCAACACGGATATTCTGTGATTCTATGAATTACAGTGATGTAGTTACGATCGCTGCTCAATCGCAGCAGCATTTGATGCTCGCAAAGCCCAAAGGACATGGATGTCCCACAGGAACCGAAGACAACTTTGTCATCGCCACCCAACAATTTAAAAGAAACAGAGGATTTAAATTCTACATAGGTTACATTTTATCTTGACATATCCTGAATTAAACTGGAGTTTGACATGATCATTCCCAAAGCATGGGAAGCTAAAGCATCACTGCTAATAAATATGTACCTGCTTGTACATACACATTCCGTACGCTGTGCATCTCCCTTCCGAGGACAGGTTACCAGTGAAGTCTGAAATTTGACCTTCAGCAGTTCAGAGCTGATTGCCAGTCGGTGAGGAACATGCTGATAGCATCAGACAGCAACAGTAAATTACCATCCTCCTTGATTATTCCCTGAAGCATTTATTTTATTTATTAAAAAAGCAATCGCTCTTTTACTCGTATTAACATATCTGGAAGAAAAAGAAAATTCCAAAGTGCCATCAAGTAAAAAGCTACTGCCTTAAATGAGGGAGACTGGTATAGATGAACATAAACACTTAATTGGTAAATTAAAACATCATATTATTACCTGCTCTTCTGCCTCCACTATGTCCAAACTGAAACACCAAGAATGAGTAAACTGTGCAATGTCTTGGACCGTGCACACACCTGAGAATTAAACTTTAGTCTTTGCATCTCAAACATCAGCAGCAGAGTCAAATCACTACTTTCGCTTTTCCTTCTTCCTTTTTTTTTTTTGGTATTCTGATAAATCTACACCCGATTTTCCACTTTCTCACTCTTCAGGCTCTGAAATCAAAGGCAGTGATCAAAGGCAGAACATCACTGTCACAGTGCAGTTCTTCCCGTCTGGCAAATCTTGGAGATGCCCCAATACAGACACTGCCTATTCCACAGTGAGATAAAGAGTGCTGAGTCAATTTAGCCTCTCTAGTCCACTTCTTCACAAGGGCACAAACATCCTTAGAATCATAGAATGGTTTGGGTTGGAAGCCCATCCAATTCCAACCTCCTGCCATGGAACAGGATACCTCCCACTGCACCAGGTTGCTCCAAGCCCCATCCAACCTGGCCTGGAACACCTCCAGGGATGGGGCAGTCACCACTGCTCTGGGCAACCTGTGCCAGGGCCTGCCCACCCTCATAGGAAAACATTTCTTCCTAAGATCTCATCTCAATCTCCCCTCTTTCAGCTTAAAACCCTTCCCCATCATCCTATCGCTGCACTCCCTACTTTTTCTGAATCAGTGAACACTTTGCTTTCTCTTCCATCCTACAACCCTTTCAATTGCTGCTTGAACCTAATGAAGTGTGGCTGATATTAATGAACGGCCACCCTCGCAGCCTCAATACCCAATATCCAAACAACGTTCCATTGAGTTAACATCAGTGGCCCTTTCGCGATGCCGAACACCATCCTCCCCCTCCATCTCTGATCACTCCTGCCCCTCCTCCTGAAGCCTCAAGACTGCAGACATCTGTTCTTCAATTGTCTGGTAATAAACAGACTCTATAAAGCATATGTAAAATGATTATTACCCTGAAGAGCCAAGTGCCTATCAAATGCCAGCTGAAACAAATAAACATTAAAAAAAATCCCCACCAAACAAATGTTACAACAGACATCACTCAGGCTGTTCAATATTCCACAGTGTAAGGGCTTCAGTATTGGTCCCGCATCTTTCCTTCCTCCAACGGGAGATGTTAGTCCGTAAACCAGTAACAACAGCAATTCCATGATCCAAGCAGATGCTGGTGAGCCGCGAAGGATGAAGAACAATCCCAGGGAAGCTATGGCTGCCCCCTGCCTGGAGGTGTTCAAAGTCAGGTGGGACGGGGCCTTGAGCAGCCTGGTCTGGTGGGAGGTGTCCCTGCCCATGGCAGGGGGGTTGGAACTGGATGTGCTCTAAGGTCCCTTCCAACACAAACCATTCTATGATTCTAAGAAAGGAACTGGACTCTTTTGGTAACTTTTATACTTTGACACTTCCCGCAATATGTAATTAAGAGAAATCAGATGTGTATTCTTCTTCAATTTGTAAGTGCAATTAGTTTGCAGATGTAGTTAGTCAAATCTATTCCCAAGAATCATTTCCACTAGAACACCCATTTGTCTGGAAAAAATTCACTATTCATTTATTACGCGTGTGGTGGTGTCATTAAGGCCTGGTAATTAATCTGGGGCTTGGTGTGTCTCAGTTGTCGTAGTGGAAATTAGGGACCTGCATCCCAAACGCTTTAACATCTCACTTCTCAACTCTGGCTTGTTAACTCTAAAGGAATTTGAGAGTAGGAAGATTTGAAAAGCATTCTTACCCATTTAGAATCATAGAATGCTTTGGGTTGGAAGGGACCTTTACAGGTCACCTCCTCCAACCCACGAGAAGGAGCAGGGACATCTTTAACTCGTTTAGGTTGCTCAGAGCCCCATCCAATGTGACCTTGAATGTTGCCAGTGATGGGGCCTCCACTACCTCCCTGGGCAACCTGTGCCAGTGCCTCACCACACTCATGGTAAAAACTTTCTTAAAACCCTAGAATGGCTGGGTTGGAAGGGACCTTAAAGCCCATCCAGTTTCAATCCCTCTTCGCTTTGGCAGGGACACTTCATACTTGACCAGGCCATCCAACCTGGCCTTGAACACCTCCAGGGAGGAGGCATCCACAACTTTCCTGTTCAAGCTATGCCAGTGCTTCCCCACCCTCACAGGAAAACACTTCTTCCCTATATCCAGTCTAAATTCACTCTCCCTTAGTTTAAAATCTTCACTCCTTGTCCTGTCACAACAGGCCTTGTGAAAAAGTCTGTCTTCAACTTTCCTGGAGCCCCTTTCAGTACTGGGAGGCTGCTCTAAGGTCTCTCTGGAGCCTTCTCTTATCCAGGCTGAACAACCCCGACTTGTTCAGCCTGTCCTCATATGGGAGGCACTACAGCCCTTGGATCATCTTCATGGCCTCCTCTGGGCTCGCTCCAACAGATCCATGTGCTTCCTGTGCTGAGGACTCCACAGCTGGCTGGAGAACAAGCCCTACAAGGAGCGGCTGAGGGAACTGAGGTTGTTTAGCTTGAAGGAGGCTGAGGGGAGACGTCATCCCTGTCTGCAACTGCCTGAAAGGAGGCTGTGACGGGGTGGGGGCTGGGCTCTGCTCACAAGTGACAGCGATGGGACGAGAGGAAATGGCCTCAAGTTGCACCAGGGAAGGTTTAGACTGGACATTAGGAAGAATTTCTTCACTGAAAGGGTGGTCAGGGATTGGCACAGCTGCCCAGGGAGGTGGTGGAGTCGCCATCCCTGGAGGTAGATGAGTTCCTTAGGGACAGGGTTTAGTAGGGAGACAGGCACGGTTGGACTCGATGATCTCGGAGATCTCTTCCAACCTCATGATTCTATGACTCTATGAACTGAAAGCAGGACTCCAGAAGAGGTCTCATCAGAGTGGAACAGAGGGAAAGAGTCCCCTCCCTGGACCTGCTGACTACCCTTTTTTGGATGCAGCCCGAGATATGGTTGGCCATCTGGGCTGGGAGTGCACACTGTTGACTCATGTCCAGCTTTGTTTGCCCTTACGCTCTCCACAGCTGCAAATTAAGAGTTTTCCTGAAAAAACATTCATTACTGGAGATATGGGGTTCATTTACAGCCCCTGAAAGCCTGATGACTCTTTTCTTCCAAAGGATCTGGAGCCAAGCTCAACCTCAGTTTGTAAATAAATCAAAAAAAAAAGCCTTTTCTACCCAGCAAATTTAACACTGATTGCGCAACTTTGATGTGACAGACAGTGACATTTTTCATATCAGTAGTACAAAAGAGAGAAATTCCAACTGATAAATATGAATGCTCTGGTTAAACTCTCCACCTACAACTACTGCACTGAGTGACATATTAAAACCATCACTTAATACGATGCTCAAGCTTTAAATCAACACGTGAGTGTCTGGTTTCTCAGTGATCCAGTCAGTTTAGTATTTTCAGAAGCACTCAGCTTCCTAATAAAATCAGCTGGCCCATGCAGTGCTAAAACTCCTCTGTCAACATATTTATGCAGACTTGATAAAACTAAGAGTAAAACCACCCTTAGAAATAAAAACATTGATTATTTTGAATTCCAAAGAGGAGCCTGTACATCGATGGAAAATGAGGGAGGCAGGCCAGAAGGAGCCTTGACGACAAATGGAAAATAAAGAACAGGAAAACTTCACACCTCTGCACCAATTACCTCCTCAGGAGGTTGACACTCAATACAACAATGTCTAGAAATGGCCAACAACGACCTAATCAACAATGAATCCAAGATGATGTGCTAGAAATTACGGCAAAGGTCAATATTTTACCAAATCCACCATGTTCAGCATTTCACAATCCTACTCAGCATCATTTAACTAATTTTACGTTAGCTAGCAAGGCAGTTTGCTGGAGGGACAGGTCATTGCTATCAGCTCAGGACCTGGGGTTATTTAGACTTGAGAAGAGGAGGCTGAAGGGGGACCTCATCACTCTCTACAACTACCTGAAAGGAGGCTGTAATGCAGTGGGTGCTGGTCTCTTCTCTCAAGGAAAAAGCGACAGGACAAAAGGAAACGGCCTCAAGTTGCACCACGGGAGGTTTAGAGGATATTAGGAAAAATTTCTTCAATGAAAGAGCGGTGAAGCATTGGAAGAGGCTACCCAAGACAATGGTGGACCCTGAAGGTGTTCAAGAAACACGTAGCCGTGGCACTTTGGGACATGGTTTAGTGGGCACGGTGGGGTTGGGCTGATGTTTGGACTGGATGATCTTAGACATCTTTTCAAATCTTAATAATTTTATGATTCAGAGGATGCTCAGATTTCACAAATGACAGACCTCAGAGGAGCTGTTAAAGATGCACGAAGCTGAAGACAGTGCCCTTCCTCATCAAGTTCAATCCTTGGTTGAATGGTGAAATGTCAGAACAATGGATACAACCTAATGGGAAAATGAGCAGATCTTTCACGAGGTGGAGTGACCTGTGCAGATGTCAATGATTCTGCAGAAGTTTCATTTCCAACACAGTCCAGGTGAACCCCTTCTGCTCCCACAGAGTGCACCAAGGATTCACATGGGGTGCAAGGGGAGCTGAAGAACATCAACTGGACTGCATGAATCCTGTGTATGTTGGATGAAGTTTAATTGGAATAGAACATTCTTTTCAGATATCAAACAGAAGTGATGCAATCTCCTTCCCTGCAGGGGTTAAAAAAACCCGTAGATGTGGCACTTTGGGACATGGCTTAGTAAGCATGCTGGGGTTGGGCTGATGGTGGGACTGGATGATCTTAGAGGTCTTTCCAACCTTAATGATTCTGTGATTCTAAGATTCCCATCAGAAACACAATTCCCTGCAGGGAATTATTATTGGCCACAGATAGCCAGTCTCCAGTCATCCCAGAAGCGCTGCATCCCTGGCATCACGCACATCGTAAAGTTGAGGCTCATGATTTAAACCTAAGATAGCAAGGACTCACACATTTACTGTTAATCACTAAAGTAGGTCAAATCACATTAAAAGTTTCTACAGCCTTCACCTACACCCAAACTCACCTCATTCTGCAGTGTGAAAAAGGTAAGCTGGGTCATGGAGTATTTTCCTTCTCTTTGTGCAGTTATTACCGAATTACTCCGTGCAAGGAAGTTAAGATGTTACAGATGGTTGGCACGAAAAATACATTGTACACACATACCTTAACCTTGATGCAATTATTTTTTATGAAGCAATTATTTCTACTGCCTGTCTTGCAAGCTGGTAATGAAAGTGAAGTGTTTGTGAGAAGTGCTATTTAAAGCGGAGCACTCGTGTTTGACTCCTATGGCAAAAAAGGGGGGGAAAATTAAGCATGAAGGCAAATAGAAAGAAAAAAGCATTTTCACCAGTTGCTAAATCAATGTGAAGTACCTCATCAATAAAGATAAGAGCATCATCACCCCCCTCTGTGCTTGAAAGAAACCTGTAAAATCATTAAAGATGAAGAGATTGAAGTCCATATCATAGTGGTTGTATCTTGAATAGCGTATTGCATCGCGACCATTGTCAACCTCTGCTCATAATAAAATGGCTGAAAACTATAAATTATGCTCTAGGAAATGTATTTTGAGCACATTTCTTCCATTTTACAAGAGAGAGCATGAAACATAATGTGCTTATGAAATTATCCATCTCATTATGGGCATCTAGCAAGAAATGAATCATATTGAGGTGCTGGAGCACGTCCAGAGAAGGGAAACAAAGTTGGTGAAGGGGCCAGAGAACAAGTCTTATGAGAGGCTGGAGTTGTTTAGCCTATAGAAAAGAAGGCTGAGGAGAGACCTTGTCATTGTCTACAACTCCCTGAAAGGAGGTTATAGCGAGGTGGGTGTTGTTCTCATCTCCAAGTATCAAGTGATAGAATGAGAGTTGAGCCAGGGAAGAATTAGACTGGATATTAGGAAAAATTTCCTCCCTGAAAGAGTGGTGAAGCTGCCCAGGGAAGTGGTCAAATCTCGATCCCTGGAGGTGTTTAGAAGACGGGTAGATGATGTGCTCAGGGATGTGGTTTAGAAGTGGACAAGTGTGGTGGGATTCAATGATCTCAAAGATCTTTCCCAAGCGAGCGATTCTATGGTTCTAAAAGAAGAATCTACAATGTACACAACCCTTTTTTCAAGGAAAGTTCCGGAAACCGCTAACAAACTACAATACATTCCCACAACAGGTTCTCAAGATTATTCCAACACCCAGTGTCACAACATCAGAAATTTAAATTTGGAGGAATTCACACGTTTCCCTTCTTCCTTTTTAAGTCCTGAGAAGTCATAAATGACTACATTTCTCAGCTACACCTTCATCTGGGGATCAGATTCTAATTATTTTTTATTACTATTTTATTATTGATTTGTTTTAGCACTGGGGAAGCTCACCCTGTTGCCTAAGTGACTCAAGATTGTGAGTAATACAAACAGAACCAAGGAGGGAGACATTCTCTAAAGGTGCCGGCACTGAACAGGAAAGGACATGTGTGACAATAAGGAAAACCCTCCAAGGAAAGGTAGAGGTAGAAAACTAACTTGAACAGATATAAACAACGTATTATTTAATTAAAGCAAAACTTAGAAGATGAACTGCTAGACCGCAAAGTTTAAAGAGCAAAATTAAAGTTTCAGAGGTGAATAACTTGGAGAGAAGAGGCTTATTATAGACTTGCTCTGTTTTAAAGTTCCAGCAATCCTTGATGAGCTGTGAATTTTCAACATTTGTCACTGCACTTTAGATCAGGCATTTAATTTGCAGTCCACAGACCACAGTTGTTTTATCAAAGAATGAACTTATCTCGCAGTTCATAAAGAATCCTTCTGACTTTTTGATCAACAGAAGGGACAGTGAGCGATAAACAAGTTGTGACAGGCTGCAACTCAACTTTTCCCAACACGGGTCAATAACAAATTACACCGCTCGATGAAAAGGGCTCATCCAGGCAAGGAATCCAACTCCGTAGGCTTGTCAAGTTTGAAAAGGATTAAAAAGGATCCGCAACAAACACAACTGTTGATTACTTCTTACACATGCGCATATCAACAACATTCCAGTAAGGCCACTGAGGTCGGATTTTATCTCAGAAGTGGCAATAAAATGCCCATAAAGTAGGTTAATTCTACTTATTCTAATTATTTGCACCTACAGAAATATGCAGAGAAGCCTTCCTTACCTGAGGAGGGGATGAAAGATGATAGTAATGTTCCTGGCTCCTGGTTTGCAGACAAACTTGGATCCGCCGCCTTCAATTAAGTTATCATCTGGTCCTCCTGGAAAATAACATAGAACAAGTTGTCTAACAGATCAGAGCAGCCCTTGAATCTTAGATAGCAAGGACTAATTAAACATTTAGGTCTGTCTGTAAATGCTTCGTTCCTGGTGAAAGATCAGTAATTAACATGAAGACAGGTCCTCTCTATCTTCTATCTGCTCAGAGAAAGAACTTGTAACACAACAGGAACAGTACAGATAGTACTGATACATCACATTCATAGAATGCTTTGGGTTGGAAAGGACCCTAAAGATCACCCAGTTCCAACCCCCCTGCCATGGGCAGGGACTCCTCCCACTGAATCAGGTTCCTCAAAGCCCCATCCAACCTGGTCTTGAACACCTCCAGGGAGGGGGCACCCACAGCTCCCCCCTGGGCAACCTGGGCCAGTGCCTCACCATCGGCATCGTGAAGAATTTCTTCCTAATGTCTAATTTAAATTTTCCTCTTTCCAATTTAAAGCCGTTCCCTTTCATCCTATCACTCCCCAGCTTTCCTGGAGCCCCTTTCAGTACTGGAAGTCTGTTATGAGGTCTCCCCAGAGCTTCCTCTTCCCCAGGCTGAACAAGCCCAACTGTCTCAGCCTGTCCTCACAGAAGAGGTGCTCCAGCTCTCTGATCATCTTTGTGGCCTCCTCTGGACCTGCTCCAACAGTTCCATATCCTTCTTCTGTTGGGGATTCAAGAACTGCACAGAGAACTCCAAGCTTTACTTTATGCTCCTGCCTCACGGTTAGTGACAGTATTGCAAAATGACTGAAGGTGTACTATGACATGGGACCCAGTTTCAACTGCAGAAGAGTTCCCCAGCCAAAAGTTAGGCTGAAGTCCAATGTACTGCCCAGAGATGCTAATACGATACCAGTCACACAGGCGAGAGAAACCCAGACACTATTAAGAGACTTGAGCCTCACAGTTACTCAAAGCATCACGGCTCTGAGAAATGGGAACTTTCAGCTTGAGGTTTCAGTGACTATAGCAGCTTCTGGAACAGCCCCAAACTGAACACAAATCTCTTCATCAATAGAGCAGCACACATTTAAATTATGCTTCCTCAAAAGTACAAGGCCCTTTGCTTTGTGTGATAAACATTCAAGGTCTTATCCATGTGGATATGACATGTTTTGAAGCACATCATGCTTGGGAAGAGTTATGGGCTTGTTCAGCCTGGAAGAGAGAAGGCTTTGGGGGGACCTCACAGTGGCCTTCCAGTACCTAAAGGGGCTACAGGAAAGCTGGGGAGGGACTTTTTCCAAGGGCGTGGAGTGACAGGATGAGGGGGAACGGCTTTAAACTGGAAAGAGGAAGATTTAGATTGGACATTAGGAAGAAATTCTTCATCATGAGGGTGGTGAGGCCCTGGCACAGGTTGCCCAGGGAAGCTGGGGCTGCCCCATCCCTGGAGGTGTTCAAGGCCAGGGTGGATGGGGCTTTGAGCAGCCTGGTCTGGTAGGAGGTGTCCCTGCCTGTGGCAGAGGGTTGGAACTGGATGGGCTTTAAGGTCCCTTCCAACCCAAACCATTCTGTGATTCTACCATAAGTAATTGCATCAAGTGTGGTTTGGGGCTAAATGCCTCAAATAACCACAAATATGGACTTGGCCAAAGTCTGTACATCCCAAATGTTATCAAGCCCTTTCCATTTTGTGTGTGAACTCTCCTTAATCATTGAATAATAATAAATACAGAAGCTAATCACATTATTTTTATAGCTTTATAGGCAGGAAAATGACAAAGTACTTGAAATCAAAACACCACCAGCACATTACTGATTTTTTTGACCCTGACATCTGTCTGCCTTGGAACGAGAAGAACGCCTCCAAACTGAAAAGGGTGAGGAACACAGCCCATGAGCAAGAGACTCTGATTATCTTTTCAACGTGAAGTTGATGTACTTTAGGCCTTTATGCGCAACTGATCTACAACAAAACCAGTTCGATGCCTTGATTTAATTGACCCTCCTGTTCAAAGCTTCATACCAATGTGCAAGGGCCACACAGTTCCTTCATACCCTAAGGGGTCCCTCCAGGTCAGCAGTGCTTTGCATGAATACTCACATCTCAGGTGAAGATTCAAAGATGCTGTTTCAGGGCAGTATTACATTGCTGACGGAGTGGGAACTCCATGCAAACTCTGGAATATCTGCCCTCGCGGTATTTCCACAAGCTGACTCAGCTCCCCAAATGCACTGTTAGGACATGATGCTTCTTGATAAATCCCACACCAACATAAAGATTATGTCTTCCTTAGATATTGGGAAGAAATTCTTCCCAATTGGGATAAAAATCTTTCCAATGAGGGTGGGGAGGCCCTGGCCCAGGTTGCCCAGGGAAGTTGTGGCTGCCCCATCCCTGGGGGTGTTCAAGGCCAGGCTGGATGGGGCTTTCAGCAACCTGGTCCAGTGGGAGGTGTCCCTGCCCATGGCAGGGAGCTGGAAGTAAATGGGCTTTAAGGTCCTTTCCAACCCAAACCATTCTATGATTCATGAAGCACAAAGAAGCAGCTGAGGACAGAATTTATAAACCTTTACTGAGAGGCAGCTCAAGAAAACCAAGTTGGTAATTTAATTTCACATTTTCTAACGTTAACTTGCACTAAGTGACAGCGTAAGCGTGGAAAAAAGAGGTACAACTTCTAGGAAAAGAAAAATAATTCATTTCCTCTGTTAATGTCAGGCCCTGGAATTTCCAGTGGGGTCTGTGTCTTACCTGACTTATTGAAGAATTCATCCACGCATGAACCACTGAGGCATGAACTAGGAAATTGAGGCTCAAATTAAGGAAGAGGTGTTATTCTTGTTACATCAAGTCACCCTGCACTAATCAATATTATTGACTGGGATGAACTCTGCAGCACAGAATAAAACAATCTGTCTTGGCTGCTTGGCCACATTATGCGAGATTTGAGAAGAACAGAAAATCAGCACTGAGAGAAAAATATGTTTCTACATCATCTCCACTCTTAGCTTTCAATTAATAAGTCCCCTGCATGTAGGTGTGAGCTAAGAGGAAAATGATTTTGTTTGTATTTGTTCATGGCAAGGGGGTTGGAACTGGATGATAAGATGCCTTCAAACTGAAATCATTCAATGATTCTGAATATTCTACCTTTAAAAAAATACTGAGATGTAAAAGTTATTCCTGATGATACCCTGCACATACCAACAACAACCACCCAGCATTGCAACAGTTCTTGCCTGCGCTGCACCTCTTAATTCTACCTCTCTTGATGCTCCCATGGTAGATCTACAGACCCTGAGCTATGGCACCGTAGCCTAACACCACCACAGCTGCATTTGTGCACGGCCACAGCGAAACCAAGCAAATACTGTCATTCACCACAATTTACAACATAGTAGTTTTGTTAGGATCGGCCCTGGAGAAAAGCCCGAAGTAGAACAAGAGACAACAAAGCGATGAGAAAGCAGCCCAGAAAGCCGACCATACCCTGTGCTTCATCAAAAGAATTGTGACCATCACGGCAAGGGAGGGGATTCTGCCCCTCTGCTCTGCTCTGCTGAGACTCCACCTTGGGCCCTGCATTCAGTGCTGGAGTGCTCAGCACAGGAAGGACACGGAGCTGTTGGAGTGAGTCCAGAGGAGGCCATGAACATGATAAGAAAGCTGGAGCACCTCCCATGTGAGGACAGGCTGAGAGAGTTGGGGTTGTTCAGCCTGGAGAAGAGAGGGCTCCAGGGAGACCTTATAGAAGCCTTCCACTAAAGGGGGAGCTACAGGAAAGTGGGATGGGCCTCTTTATCAGAGAGTGCAGGGACAGGAAAAGGGGGAACAGTTTTAAACTGAAAGATGGGAGATTTAGATGATATCTTAGGTAGAAGTGTTTTCCTGTGACGGTGGTGAAACCCTGGCACAGGTTGCCCAGGAAAGTTGTGGATGTGCCTTCCCTGAAGGTGTTCAAGGCCAGGTTGGAGGGATTGAGCAGCCTGATCCAGTGGGAGGTGTCCCTGCCCACGGCAGGGGGTTGGATCTTTTCCAGAGCAGAAGCTCGCTGATTTCATCTGTCTAGCAACAAACTATGAGACTGAAAAGAGAAAGAAGAAAAACTTTGGAGATGAAGTCAAATTTGTCATACAGTTAACGATACCCTCACGCTGTGCTAGCAATGAAGTGTGCCCACCTGAATGCCACTGCGAGTGGGAGACGGGTCCATTAGTAACGCAGCTGAGTATTTCTGAAATGGAGCCTGAAATGTCATGCTTGGATATGAAAAAAAGCATTAGATTACCAAGAAAGCTCTGCACGCATTTAAAGTCTGAACAAACATTAAGAGTGCCTCAAGTTTTCCATTGTGCCTGGTGTTTTAAAAATTGAGGGAACATTCAGCATGGATATGCCAGGTTTAGTGCTATTTACATGCAGAGCAGGTCCCAAAGGGATGGTGGCAAGACTTCTTCTCCCAGAAGGGATCTCCCCAGAAAAACGGGAGTTTCTTCATTTCCAGAGAAGGGCAACAAAGCAGGTGAGGGTTCTGGAGAACAAATTTTATGAGGAGCATCTGAGGGAACAGGGGTTTTCTAGCCTGGAGAAGAGGCTGAGGAGAGACCTCATCAACTTCCTGAAAGGAGGTTGCAGTGAGGTGGGTGCCGGTTTCTTCTCCCACATGACAGGCACGACGAGAGGAAAAGGCCTTAAGTTGCAGCCAGGGAGGTTCAGCTTGGACATGAGGAAAAATTTCTTCACCAGAAGGGTTCTCAGGCCCTGGCAGAGGCTCCCAGGGAGGTGGTGGAGTCCCCATCCCTGGAGGTGTTTAAAAGATGGGTAGATGAGGTGCTCAGGGATCTGGTTGATTAGTGGACAGGTGTGGTTGGACTCCATGATCTCAAAGGTCTTTTCCAACAAAATGATTCTATGAAGTAACTCCGGTTGAAAATTGCCCCCCACATTCCAGGACTTTATCAGCTTTACTATGGAGAACACACTGAAGTTCATAGAAACGCTAAGGGATACGATTCTTCAGAAAGTGTCTCAAGGTGCTCTGCAAATGAATTACCTAGATTGAGAGCAGCCCTGAGGAGAAGGACTTGGGGTGCTGGGGGATGAGAAGCTGGTCATGAGCCAGCAATGTGCGCTCACAGCCAAGAAGGTCAACCATGTCCTGAGCTGCATCCAAAGCAGTGGGACCAGCAGGGCCAGGGAGGGGATTCTGCCCCTCTGCTCTGCTGTTGTGAGACCCCACCTGGAGTCCTGTGTCCAACTCTGGAGTCCTGAGCACAGGAAGGACATGAAGCTGTTGGAGGGAGTCCAGAGGAGGGCACAAAGATGATCTGAGGGCTGGAGCACTTCCCATGTGAGGACAGGCTGAGAGAGTTGGGGTTGTTCAGCCTGGAGAAGAAAAGGCTCCACGGAGACCTTAGAGAAGCTTTCCAGTGCCTAAAGGGAGCTTCCTGTCTCTACGAGAAGTATTTTTAAAAGATGAGTATTCTTATAGTGCCACTTCTGAAGTCCCCTAAATCATTACCTAATTATTTCAGAGCTGAACCTATCTCAATGCATTTGATCCTCAGCCCAGATATACTTTAAATCATATCAGTCGTAAATATTTTTCAGACACAGAGATATTTGGCTAATAAATAAATTATTATTTCCTAAACATCCAAGAAATAATAATATGGTCTCAATGGCAACTGCAAGCACTTAAAAATCATAAAGACCACAGGTGAACCTCTGTTTGCCCTCCTCTCCTCCCATCCGCTGCCCAGCACAGGACACCCTCGTTAATGTCTTCACAGCCACAAAGTTTTGAGGTGTTCCAGCACGTACTGAACAATTCTTCAGCCCCTCACTGTGATCAAAGCGTCTTTCCTAGGGAGCCACTTCGCGTTAATCTATGCAACCATAAAAAGAATAAAGAAAAAGGCTTTGAAGGGACAACAATCAAATAATCAACACAGCCTGCAAATCAATGGCACCTCTGAGCATCACAGCAAACTCATGGGAGAAAAGGAATCAGTTCAGATATTATGGTCATTCCTAAAAGTTCTTGATTATGTGGAGATCAATGGGGGAGTTTTTACCTGGAGACCAGCTTCAAGGTATGGAAATATCAATTTTCATTTAGCATGAAAGGGAAGAAAGCAAGAGGTGCTCAAAGGAGAGCAAAGTAGGTGATTGTAAAATACAGCTCAATGGGAAAGAGTGATTGATCTGTGCTATCACAGAACAATAATTGTGGGGGTTTATGATGAAACTCTTCTGCCCTTTCCTATTTCTGTAGGTTAGGACTCTTAAAATTGCAAATGCTTAGACAAAGCCACCCGCAACCCAAAACTCATAGAACGGTTTGGGTTTGAAGGGACCTTAATGATCATCCAGTTCCAACTCCTCTGGCACGGGCAGGGACACCTCTTACCGGACCAGGATGCTCAGGACTTCATCCAACCTGACCCTGAACACCTCCAGGGATGGGGCAGCCACAACAAGCATCAAGTCCTGTTCTTACTGTATTGATTTGCAAGGGATTCAACGTACTAGCATGAGCATTGAAGTTCTTTATATAGGAAGCAGACATAATTCATCTCTAAAATTCTTCTGCATGTCTTGATTCATCAAAAAATGACCTGAGTTGGAAGGGATCCACAAGGATCATCGAGTCCAACTCGTCATCAAAATTCACTGCATCAAGGCCATTTTTCTAACCCCCTAAGACACCCGCTGTAGTAGAGCCCACATTGTGCACCACAACCTTGAACTAAAGTCTCGGCAAACAGTTGTCCTGGCAATTGCTTTCCTAAACCATCAGACCTCAGTACGGAAAAGGGAATGGATACGGAAGGATTTGGTCCACTCTCCAGTCTGGTCTCCACTGGGGAATGAAGTGCATTGGGAATTCACCACCCTGCAACTAAAGCTAGGTTTTGTGAGTGCTACAAGCGCCTTGACCAGCAGTCCTAGAAGCAGCAGAACAGAACCTAGGTGGGCCTTCCCTGAAGCTATGTTCACCCAAGTGAACAAGTAAAATAGAATCCCAGAATCATAGAATTACCCGAATTAGAAGGCACCCAAAAGGATCATCAAGTCCAACTCCTAGCCCTGCCTAGGACACTGCCAACATCCACACCATGTGACTGAGGGCATTGTCCAGATGCTTCTGGGATGTTGGCAGACTCGGTGCCGTGACTGCTTCCCTGAGGAGCTGTTCCAGTGCCCCACCACCTGCTGGGTGAAGAACCTCTTCCTAATATTCAACCTAACCCTCCCCTGGAACCTTCCTGCCATTCCCTTGGGTCCTGTCAATGGTCACAAGAGAGAAGAGATCAGCACCAGAACCCCTGAAGTGTCCATCCCCATGCTGCAACCAGTCTGTGTTTCCAGGCCAGATGCACGGAAAATAAACGCGACTTCCAAATCCACAGACCCTCCCTATTGAACAAACATCATCTTTGAAGACCCTGTATGGCAGACGGTCTCAAAACACTGCACTTTCCTGCTGCTGTAGGTCAGCTGTGGGTTAATGCTCTTCTGTTTCTGAGTCACGCTCCCTTCTCTCCTTGCTGCACTCCTACAAACCATGAGCAGGAGCTGTTACGGGTCTGCCGATGCAACTGGAACTCAGCATTTCAAGGAAAGCAAAGACTTTCTCTACAGGAAGGGCACTGAGGGGCTGAAGTGAGTCCAGCAAAGGGAAACAAGGCTCGTGAAGGGCTGGAGAACAAGTCTTAAGAGGAGCGGCTGAGGGACCTGAGGTTGTTTATCCTGGAGAAAAGGAGGCTGAGGGGAGACCTCATCACTGTCTACAACTGCCTGAAACGACGTTGGAGCCAGGTGGGTGTTGGTCTCTTCTCCCAAGTGACAGGAGATGGGATGAGAGGAAATGGCCTCAAATTGCATCAGAGGAGGTTCAGGTTAGACATCAGAAAAACTTTCTTCACTGAAAGGGTTTTCAGGCCCTGGCAGAGGCTCCCAGGGAGGTGGTTCAGTCCACATCCCTGGAGGGGTTTAAAAGACAAGCAGAATTATAGAATGGTTTGAGTTGGAAGGGACCTTAAAGATCATCCAGTTCAAATCCCCTGTCATGGGCTGGGACACCTCCCACCAGACCAGGCTGCTCAAAGCCCCATCCAACCTGGCCTTGAACACCTCCAGGGATAGGGAGGCCACAGCTTCCCTGGACAACCTGGGCCAGGGCCTCACCACCCTTATTGTGAAGAATTTCTTCCTGATGTCTAATCTAAATCTTGGTAGACAGGTACGGTTGGACTCAATGATCTCAAAGGTCTTTTACAACCAAGCGATTCTATGAAAGGTTGTTCATACATAAATGACACCAAATTCTTCTAGAAAGTCCTTCAAACACCAAGCACTTCAGAATTCCATGGACTACACAAGAGAGATCTCATCTTCTAGTGGCATCTAGTGGATTATTTTCGGCCGATTATTCTGCCTCCTCCTGTGTAAGAAGGATGTTCTCCCTTTCCCCTTCACCCACAAACTGCAGCAGAGAGCACTACAGGGCTGCTGGTTCTGGCAGTGACTTCTCTGCCTGCTGATCCGGCACGTGGGCCTCCTATTCCCTCTCTATCAACAGGAGAGAAAGGGGTGAGATGCATCAGACACAGAAAAATCCACACGTTATCAAGACAGACAAGAATAAGCTCTGGCCAGTACTTGATTGCTTCCTTGCTTGAGGGGAGAAGCAATTTAGTAAAGGTTTCTGACAGAGGATACACTGCATTTCTTGTTTGTTTCTCAATCACACTCTCTCTTTTTTTTTTTTTTAATCAGGGCAGCTGAGAATTTATAGACCAGACCATCAGGAGTAAGGGACAGATGTTTAAAACACATCTTCTACAAAAATCAACAGAGAGATGATGACATTGGCACTAAAAGAGACCCAAAATCAATGGGAATTAGGTGGCTTACTGCTTCTAAAATAATGGCTGTCAGTCCTTGGGGCGAGGGCTCTGCAGTGGTAAAAGGGAGCTCTGAGATGATTAACTGTCTCAAAGGGCAGTAGACTGCTCCCAGCCTCCAGGCTGTCCATCACTTGTCACCGGCACTGAAGACACCAACGCTGCTGTAGCCGAGTAGAGCTACGCCCTCAATCCACATGGAATGCACCCTTCGGTCTGTTCACTCAGTCTTTTTCTTTTTTGACAGCAATGGGGTGGGAATTAAGACAAAACAGACATGAAGTGGGAGAAGAAAGACAAGGCAGCTGACCTTTAAGGTTACAAAATACATCACATTCCAGTTATGCAATATTTCCTTCAGTGAAAAATCTCTCAGCATTTCTCCCAGAAGCAGTGGTTGGGGTGATGCTCCCTAACATGGGCTGCAAAGCAACTTTCCAACCTAACAGTCCTTCACTGGAAAAAGAGGTGTGCAGAGATTCAGGCAGGGCTCCTCGCTAGTTCTCAGTTTGCCTCATGGAACAACGGGGCTGTTGTGTCAAGGGGACTCATACAGCCACAGGAGTCCAGAGCTTCCAAAATACGCACCAAGCCCATCTGCTATGGTGTTGGGATCATGTGAGTCACCAGCTGGGAGTTTTAGACCACTGTGAAGTCATAGAATCACAGAATGGTTTTGGGTTGGAAGGGACTTTAAAAGATTATCCCGTTCAAACCACGCTGCCATGGGCAGGGACACCTCCCACTGGATATGGGTGCTCAAAGCCCCATCCAACCTGGCCTCGAACACCTCCAGGGATGGGGCCTCCATGACTTCCCTGGGACACCTGGACCAGGGCCTCACCACCCTCAGTATGAAGAATTTCTTCCTAATGTCTAATCTGAATCTTCCCCTTCCCAATTTAAAGCCGTTCCCCCCCATCCTATCACTACAGGCCCTTGTCAAGTTAAGTCAGATGGCTGGACCATAACAACACCTTCCAGCTAGGAAAGAGGGGAAGAGAGCTGTAGCTCATGTTCAAGTTTGTAGAGTGCACACTTGGCTTCAAACTAAACAATAATTTCCAAAAGTAGGAGTGGCGATACTGCCACAAATGGACTCTCGGCTCAATGGGAACACAAGACCAAGTCCTTCTCACAGTTTTAAACCATGGGAGGAGAGATTCAGACTGGAAATACGGAAGAAATTTTTTACAGTGACGGTGGTGAAACACTGGCACAGGTTGCCCAGGGAGGTGGTTAAAGCCTCATCCCCGGAAACATTCAAGGTCAGGTTGGATGGGACTCACAACAACCTGACGGAGTTGAAGATGTCCCTGCTCACTGCAGGGAGGTTGGATGAGATGATTTGTAAAGGTCTCTTCCAACCCAAAGAATTGTGAATCCTCACCACGAGATGACAGCACCACAGCATTTTGTTCTGCGCAGGCACAGAGTTCTTCAGTCACAAAAATACACGTTGCTATCAAAACCTTAAAAACCAGCCCAGAAACCAGGCACCTGACTGATCATACGACTCAGACCTCATACAGAAGTTTTCACTAGTACTCAACTGCAGATCTGGATTCAAGTCATGGGTGTAATATGGCCTTTCTGACCTTGATCAGGTTTCTGTGTTTCAGGTTCCCAAAAGGGGAATTGAAACAGTGACTGCAAACTTCCCCTGACAAAGGTGTTTTTGAGAAATGTTATAGACAAAAAGGAACAAAGGTTTTATTCACTGTTCTTAAATTCAAGGTTAGATTTCAGCTTTCTATTAAACACAGAACACGGCTCCAACTTCCAAAACTGTCTACAACTCCCTGAAAGGAGGTTGTAGCGAGGTGAGCGTTGGTCTCTTCTCCAAAATTACAAGTGACAGGATGAGAGGAAATGGCCTCAAGTTGCACCAGGGGAGGTTTAAACTGGATATTAGGAAAAATTTCTTCACCAGAAGGTTTCTTGGGCACTGGCAGAGGCTGCCCAGGGAGGTGGTTGAGACACAATCCCAGGAGGTGTTCAAAAGATGGGTAGATGAGGTGCTCAGCCATCTGGTTAAGTAGTGGACAGGCACGACTGGACTCGATGATCTCAAAGGTCTCTTCCAATCAAGCAATTCTATGATTCTATGAGACTGACTGCACCATCTATTTCGCTCACCACCTGAAATTTGTGCCTGAAACAGCTTCTCCCCCTTGCTTTTGTCCAACTTCCATCACCCCTCATTTATCATGTAGCAGGACTTGAGAATAAGAAGCTGATTTGGATGCAGCCACATCGGTGGTGCACAGACATAATGTTCTGCTGACGTTCCCATGCCCAATCCTTTTACGCTCTCCTATACTGTCTTCTCTGAGACCCAACACCATATGCATTTAAATAAGTTGCTCTTTAATGTTTCAAAACCTGATTTATTAGTTGCTCACACTCCATCTGCCTTGAAAAACTGCTGCGTGCTTTCACTTTCCCAAGCCTGAACAAAAGGTTGAGGTTCAATTTGATTCTACTTTATCATTTGATCAGTGTCAGCCACATATGTAAAGTCTCCTTTCAGCTACACAAATTGTTTAAAACACATACTTTTCTCTCTCCTCTTTTTTTCTCTCCCAGGCCATGCAACTCAGCAGCAGGTGCTTTGATTAATGCCTTTGTCAGCCCGCATATTTACTATTTTGGTGGTTTCCCTACAACTCCTGTGTCCAGATGTGAGCTCTTCCAAAGCACGGCTACACCATAAATCCTTATCTGAAGCCAGAAAACACGCTTAAGCTAATGAACTGTGATTACTTACACATTGCACTCACTTTTAAACTCCTTTATTCTAAAAGCTTGTTTTCTTTATCTTATGGCTCCTTTATCTTATGGTTCCTACCTGAATTTTTTATATTCCTGACATGTTTTTTATTCAGTTTTAGTGTCGGAAGGAAAAAAAAAACAGTGAGCAAACAGAAAAAAGAAACTGAAATAAGAAAAAGATGTTTCTTGACACAAAGTCATTTGTTGGTTTATGTTCTCCTAAACTGTTTAACTCTATAGCTTCCAACTTTCTTTTTAATATTTAGAAGTTCACGGTCATTTTAGACAAAGGAGTTGGTAGCTATGGCAAGATACAGCTTGGGTTGATGGTTGGACTGGATGATCTTAGAGGTCTTTTCAAATCTTAATGACTTTTTCACCCTGGAGAAGAGAAAGCTTCAGGGGGACCTCATAACAGCCTTCCATTACCTGAAGGGGCTACAGGAAAGCTGAGGAGGGACATTTTCCAAAGTCCTGGAGAGACAGGATGAGGGGAAACAGCTTTAAACTGAGAGAGGGAAGATTTAGACTAGACATTAGGAAGAAATTCTTCATGATGAGAGTGGTGAGGTACTGGTACAATTTGCCCAGGAAGGCTGAAAATGCCCCATCCCTCGAGGTGTTCAAGGCCAGGCTGGATGAGTTTTTGAGAAACCTGATCCAGTGGGAGGTGTCTCTGCAGGGGGGTGGAACTGGATGGGCTTTGAGGTCCCTTCTACCCAAAGCATTCATAGAATCATACAATCATAGAATCATAAGGTTGGAAGAGACCTCTGAGATCACCAAGTCCAATCATGCCTGTCTCCCTACTAAACCCTGTCCCTATGAAACTCATCCACCCGTCTTTTAAACACCTCCAGGGATGGGGACTCCACCACCTCCTTGGGCAGCTGTGCCAATCCCTGACCACTCTTTCAGTGAAGAAATTCTTCCTAATGTCCAGTCTGAACCTCCCCTGGTGCAACTTGAGGCCATTTCCTCTCGTCCCATCGCTGTCACTTGTGAGAAGAGCCCAGCCCCCACCCCGTCACAGCCTCCTTTCAGGCAGTTGTAGACAGGGATGAGGTCTCCCCTCAGCCTCCTCTTCTCCAGGATAAACAATCCCAGCTATCATCTCAGCTGCTCCTCGTAGCGCTTGTTCTCCAGCCCCTCCCCAGCCTCGGTGCCCTTCTCTGGACGTGCTCCAGCCCCTCAATGTCCTTCTTGGACAAAACTGAACCCAGTAGTCAAGGTGTGGCCTCACCAGCGCTGAGTACAGGGGCACAATCCCCTCCCTGCTCCTGCTGGCCACGCTAAGTCTGATACAGGCCAAGATGCCATTGGCCCTCTTGGCCACCTGGGCCACTGCTGGCTCATGTTCAACCGCTGCCAACCAGCACTCCCAGGTCCTTCTCTGCCAGGCAGCTCTCCAGCCACTCCTCCCCAAGCCTGTAACGCTGCACGGGGCTATTGTGACCCAAATGGAAGACTCTGCACTTGGCCTTGTTGAACCTCATCCCGCTGGTCTCAGCCCATGGATCCAGCCTGTCCAGACCCCTCTGCAGAGCCTCCCTTCCTTCAAGCAGATCCACACTTCCACCCAGCTTGGTTTCATCCACAAACTTGCTGAGGGTGCAGTCAATGCCCTCGTTGAGACCATTGATAACAACGATAAACAGGACCGGACCCAGCACTGAACCCCGGGGAACACGGCTCGTGACCTGTTTCCAACTGGATTTAATTCCATTTCCCACAATCCTTCGGGTCCGGCCATCCAGCCAGTTTTTAACCCATCAGAGGCTGTGCCTGTCCACGCCGATGGCAGCCAGTTTCTCCAGCAGGAAACTGTGAGAAACGGTGTCAAAGGCTTTACTGAAGTCCAGGTACCCCACATCCACAGCCTTTCCCTTGTCCATCTAACGAGTAACCTCGTCACAGAAGGAGATCACATTGGTCTGGCAGGACCTGCCTTTGGTGAACCCATGTTGGCTGGGCCTGATCACCCAGTTGTCCCACGTGTGCTGTGTGATAGCACTCCAGATGATCCGCTCCATGACCTTCCCTGGTACCGAGGTCAGACTGACAGGCCTGTAGTCACCTGGATCTTCCCTCCGACCCTTCTTGTAAATGGGCGTAACATCCGCCAGACTCCAGTCAGGCAGCACTTCCCCAGTCAGCCAGGACTGCTGGGAGATGAGGAAAAGGGGTTTGGTGAGGAACTCTGCCAGTTCCCTTAAAACCCTGGGATGGATCCCATCTGGGCCCATGGATTTGTGTATGTCTAGCTGCCCGAGCAGGTCACTAACAAAGTCCTCCCGAGCAGCTGGAGTTTCATCCCCACCATCTGCCAGCTGAGGGGGCTGGGTATCCCTAGCACTTTCCCCCCTGGGGTTAAAGACCGAGGCAAAGAAGGTGTTGAGCACCTCTGCCTTGTCCCTCATTGCTACTGTCCCTTCTGCACCCAGCAACGGAGGGAGAGTCTCCTTTGCCCTCCTGTTGCTGCTGATATATTTAAAGAAGTTCTTTTTATTATCCTTGACTGAAGTGGCCAGTTGAAGTTCTAGTTGCGCTTTAGCCCTTCTTATTTTTTCCCTACAAGATCCCACCTCGCACTTTTAGTCCTCCTGGGACGCCTGGCCCTCTTCCAAAGCTCATAGACTTTCTTCTTTTTCCTGAGATCAATACTAAGCTCCCTACTGAGCCAAACTGGTTTTCTTCCCTGTCGACTCGATTTACGGCACACGGGGATGGGCTGCTCTTGTGCTGCCAGGATTTCCCTCTTGAGGAGCACCCAGCCCTCTTGCACCCCTTTGTCCTTTAGAGCCACCTCCCAGTGTACTTTACCAAGCACCTTCTCAAGAGTTCAAAGTCTGCCCTACGGAAGTCCAGGGTGGCAGTTCTGCTGACCCCTCTCCTCACTGCCCCAAAAAGCGAGAACTGTACCATCTCGTGATCGCTGTGTCCCAGGCGCCCTCCAACCGTCACCTCTCCCACAAGGCCTGCTCTGTTCGCAAACAGCAGGTCCAGTTGGGCACCCTCTCTGGTCGGTTCTGTTACCAGGTGTGTTAGGAAGTTATCATCCGCACACTCTATGAACCTCCTAGACTGCCTCCTTTCTGCTGTGTTGTACTTCCAGCTGACATCTGAAAGGTTGAAATCCCCCACGAGAATGACGGGACAGGATCGCGAGACTTTTCCTGGGTGTTTATAGAAGAGCTCATCAGTCTCTTCATCCTGGTTGGGTGGCTGATAGCAAACTCCCACCACAATGTCTGGGTTACCACGCACACCACTGAGTTTAACCCATAAGCACTCTGCCTTATCACCACTACTTCTGAGTTCTATACAGTCAAAGCACTCCTTGACGTATAGAGCAACCCCACCTCCTCTCTTTCCTGGTCTGTCCCGCCTAAATAGCTTATAGCCATCCATTCTATGATTTAGAAACTGTACATAGCTGAGACTACAGCAACCATCGTGCTGTCCAAGGCAGATATCATCACTTCTTTTCCACATATTAGTGAATGTATCAGTCCTAATGAAGATAAATCTCCCAGTCTTTTGAAAAGTCTTGAAAATGTTACAAATCTGGCACGTAAAAAGTGGCAAAATAAATCCTACTAGGTTATTCAACACTGTGACGCCTCGATAAATTAACAGCAACGAAAGAATGTCCTCACTCCTCATCTGTGCATACACTTAGTGTGAATTAAATTCATTTTCCAGCAATATGCAGAATGATCCCTACTAACAACATGGGTTTTCCCCAAGGGAACCAAAACGGATTGTCCACACCAGTGCACAAAATGCACAAAACAACTCCCTGTGCCAGGAGGAATTATCAGATTGCTCGGAGCACGACCTGTCAGGCAGCATTTTTCAACCTGTTCATGCATAATCTCTTTTAGATGGGTTTCCCCACCTCCTTATCCTCCTTGCTTTGTTTTGCCTGAAATTCAATCAAAGATGAATTAGATTTTAGAAAACAACCAACGTCACGGTTATTAAGTCGCACTGGAAATTCTAGACCCCTGTGTTAATTTTGCTACAGCTTTTATTTTTGGCATTTTAATGGAAAATTGCTTCCCTCCAGAGACTGCCAGGGATACCGGGATGAAACCCCATGGGGTTGGACCAGAAATAGAGTGTTAATAAAAAGGAAGGGAACTCAACCTCATAAAACATAAGCAACTGCAGGAAAACAACCAGAACTTAAATCACAAACCTTTCAAATGCAGCCAGGGATTTAGAAAGGCTGTTACTGTAGGATACAGCCCTCATCAAAGCCATTACTGACACAAGAATAACAAGGAGACTTTAATAATAAGAGCTACACTGTCAAAATCCTGCTGTGTCTAACATAACAAACCCTAGAAGGAAGTCTTTTTCCATACGTGTTTCCATACATTTCTACAAACTGGACACTTAAGATTTCTCCTGAGCAATCATAGAATCATAGAATGGTTTGGGTTGGAGTTCTACATCCAGTTTTGGCAGTCGTCAGCATAGGAAGGACATGATACGTTTGAGCACGTCCAGAGGAGGCCACGGAGATGATCCGAGGGCTGGAGCACCTCTGCAATGAGGACAGGCTGAGAGAGTTGGTCTTGTTCAGCCTGGAGAAGAGAAGGCTCTGGGGAGACCTTAGAGCAGCCTCCCAGTACTGAAAGGGCTACAGGAAAGCTGGGAAGGGGCTTTTTCCAAGGGCCTGGAGTGATGGGATGAGGGGGAACAGCTTAAAATTGGAAGGGGGAAGATTTAGATTAGACATTAGGAAGAAATTCTTCACACTGAGGGTGGTGAGGCCCTGGCCCAGGTTGTTCACAGAAGCTGTGGCTGCCCCATCCCTGGAGGTGTTCAAGGCCAGGTTGGATGGGGCTCTGAGCACCCATATCCAGTGGGAGGGGTCCCTGTCCATGGCAGCGGGGTTGAAAGTGGATGGGCTTTTAAGGTCCCTTCCAACCCAAACCACTCTATGATTCTGTGATTCTACAAATACTTTGCATCCCCATTTCACAATTAGAAGAAATCTGTGCTCTTTAGCTCCAACACAAGGAAGAGAAGTGCGTGCACTCGTATGGAGCAACAGAAATGGCAGAAAGCAAAAATTAAGCATGGGACCAAGCACAAACATTAAAAGAAGGTAGAGGAACAGGTGCAAAACAAAGCTTTTAAAGACCCTGGAGGTGTTTAGAAGATGGGTAGATGAGTTCCTCAGGGACAGTTGGACTCGATGATCTCAGAGGTCTCTTCCAACCTCAGGATTCTATGATTCTGTTCCTACACCTCCGCGTGCATTCAATAAGCGTGGAAGCTTCTTCTTGCAGTAACACCGCCAAGTCTGGACAACAGTATCCCCAGGCTGTGTTGTACCACCTATAACTGCAGTGTGCAACTCCATCCTTCTCTCTTTAAAAATAGATGTGAGCCGTTCTGCATCTGAAAGCAGTACTGAGTTCAGAGGTCCCCCTCTGCTGGGGGTCTAACCTTTCCACTTCAAACAGCCACAAAACTGGCTTTAAAACTATCGCTCATCACGAAAAATCAGAAGCAGGAGAAGCCTTATCTGATGGAGGGAGTATTAGGAGAGCACTTCTCCCTCTCTGTTATTCTCCTACAGCTGGGGAAAGCAGCCAAAATCTAAGGCAAGAACAGGGTTGTGCTATTCGGAGCGACATTCAGGAATACAAACCACACAGGAGAAGCTGCAGATCTAAAAGGTTTCCCACCTCCCTTCGAATTCTGAGATCTGTATCGTGCTCAGGCAAGGCACCGTGTTGTGGGGCATCAAGAAGCTGTTGGATGGTGCTGAGCAGGCACCGCTCCATAGTGTACTTTGCATGCCAAGGCCACCAGCAAGTGAAGGTTTAGTGGGGAGAAAGGTATGGTTGAACTCAATGATCTCAGAGGTCTCTTACAACCTTATGATTCTATCATTCTATAATTCTATGATTCTAAGGAGCCCAACCAGCACGTCCTTGGCAATCATGATGACTATGCTTCAACCCATAAAATTAAATATGAATTAAAACTAAAAGACTATCATCAAAAAGTTGTTTGCTCTTTCTTATGAAGGAATTATTATACTTTTTTTATAATTGGATTTTTTTTTTGTAGGGCTGACACTTGGCACAGTTTTCCAGAGCAATGACAAACCTAGGACTGAGGCATCAAAATGACTTCATGCCTCTCACCATGATGGTGAGAAGATTTTTCCCTAACAGCAAGAAACCCTCTATCATACTCGACAAGCTGAAACTGAAGAATTAAAATAAGGCTGAGAACCACCTGGTCTCAAATGATGTAAAATAGATCTCTTGGAGCGATTCCAGAGGAGACCAAAAAGACTATCAGAGCGCTGGAGCACCTCTGCTGTGAGGACATGATGAGAGAGTTGGGGTTGTTCAGCCTGAAGAAGAGAAGGCTCTGGGGAGACCTTAGAGCAGCCTCCTAGTACTGAAAGGGGCTCCAGGAAAGCTGGGGAGGGGCTTTTTAACACAGAGTGCAGGGATAGGACAAAGGGGAACAGCGTTAAGATGAAAGAAGGGAGATTTAGATGAGATTTTAGGAAGAAATGTTTTCCTGTGAGGGTGCTGAGACCCTGGCCCGGGTTGCCCAGAGAAGTCACGGCTGCCCCATCCCTGGAGGTGTTCAAGGTCAGGCTGGATGGGGCTTTGAGCAGCCTGGTCTGGTGGCAGGTGTCCATGCCCATGGCAAGGGGGTTGGAAATCGATATCTTTAAGATTCCTTCAAAGCAAAACCATTCTATGATTCCACGATTAAAGCGAGTAAGCGATGCAATGACTGATTAAGACCATAGTTTTGCCCATAGAGCTACGATTATGCGGGGATTGTCAATGATGTGACCCCCTAACCCACATCCCTGTGCCGGCAGAAAGCTGTGAAAACCTTTAACGCTGTAAACTCTGCCAGAAGCCTGTTACCCATTACCAGGACACAACGTGACACGCTTTTCGTGGGATCATCGCAGATGAAGGTAAAAAACTATCTCTCCTGTTCCCCTGCAGATAAATGACAAAGCTTTCCAACGCATAACAGGAGCTGGCTTCCTACACTACCACTTAACTCAAAGACTGCAGAAAGGAACGGTGAAGAGAAGCAGCTGAAACCAGAAAAACATCATACAAACATGTATTATTCTTAAAATAATGGGCTCCAGGAGCAGAATTGTCTGTGGTGCTACTTTAGACGCACTTAACATACCTTAAGCCAGACCTCTAAGTAACCCATCACCATAATATTTTTACATCTCTCTTCTTACCGTGTAAAAGCCTTTCCTAATGTCAGTTTTAAACTTGCCCACGTTCAAGAGACGATCGCTCCATTCTTTTTTGGGCACTCGATCACATATCCCAGTGCTCCACACTCCAGCGCAGCCTCTATTTCCCACCATCTGCTTGTTGAGCTCATTCAAAACTTATTACCGGTTTTCGCTACAATACGACGCACTCCAAGCTTCAAGGACGCAGCTACAGTTTCACCAGGGGAAGGGAAAATAAAAAGCAGCACAAAGAAGCCGGTCTAACAATGAGAGAAATGTCAAGAAATAGAAATGTCAAATGCCTTAGGGTGGGAAAAAAAAGGCAAATTCCAACTCCCCTACATCTCCAAGCACTGTATTTTGTAATGAAATTACACTCTATGGTCTCCCCTCAGGGACAACCTGCTCCAACTAATCAGAATGTTGTTTTTTTAAAGTTCAAAACAAACGCAAGGATGTCTATGTGCTCACACTATCAAGAACGGCATTTAACTCTTTACAACCAAAAAGGGCGGAATCTTGCCACCAAAACCTGCAAACCAGCTCAGTATGGAAATAGTTCCAAATATCTCAATGTTCTTAAAAGGCTGAGAGAGCTGGGTTGTTCAGCTTGGAGAAGAGAAGGCTCTGAGGAGATTTTATAGTGCCCTGAAGGGGACATACAAGATGTCCAGAGGAGATCACGAAGAGGACCTGAGGGCTGGAGCACCTCCCATATCAGGACAGGTCAAGAGAGTTGGAGCTGTTCAACCTGGAGAAGCAGAAGGCTCCAGGGAGTCCTTGGACTCCCAGTACCTGAAGGGGCTCCAGGAAAGCTGGGGAGGGCTCTTGATCAGGGAGTGCAAGGGTAGGGAAATGGTTTTCAGCTGAAAGAGGGGAGATGGAGATCAGATCTTGGGAAGAAATGTTTTCCTGTGAGGGTGGGGAGGCCCTGGCCCAGGTTGCCCAGGGAAGCTGTGGCTGCTCCATCCCTGGAGGTGTTCAAGGCCAGGTTGGATGGGGCTTTGAGCAACCTGATCCAGTGGGAGGTGTCCCTGCCCACGGCAGGGGAGTTGGAACTGGATTATCTTAAGGACTCTTGCATCCCAAACCATTCTATGATTCTATGATTCCTTAATTTAAACCAGCAGGGTGGTTTATTTTAATTTCTTTGATAACACCAAGCATATCCATTGCAACGACAATGAGGAAAAACTGAAATGAGTACAGCTGAAGGTACTACAGATCCTCACAACTAGGCAAGAGCTGCAACAAAAAGCTGCCTGCACAGATGTCTTAGGCAAGGGCAGTAACTTGCACCTACAGACTCAAAATGCAAACACCACACCACTGCAATGTTTCTGACGGTGGTTTCAGGTTGGCATTTAAGGGTAAATCAATCTGCCCAGGTCTTCAGCCACGGATGCTGTTGGAGCAGGACATGGGGGCACAGCAAGGTACCCACAAGACTCTTTCAAAACCTAAAATGGAGCAAATAATGTCCTTCTGTCTTCAAGGAGAACACCAGCCTCTCTGCAACCTGCAAACACAAAGGCAATTCCTTTTCACTCTCCACTCCTCATTGCATTTAAATAAGACTGTTTATTGGTGTTTGGAGACCTAAAAACCAAAGTCTCCCTCTGCCATTAATATTTTAATTGAAGCCATGAATATTCATGATCATTTTGCTTCTTTAGAGGGCAAGATATGGATAATTAAATAATTCTAATATGTAAATGTGCTCCTGACATGACACCTTGCCTTCATCTACATTACAAATCCGAGGCATTTTCAGCTCTTTCATTATTTATGTAATTCTGGTTCTATTGGCTTTTTGTTTCTTTCAGACCAAGAAGAGGTCCTAATGGGGCTTTATCAGTTCCAGATTCAGTAATTTTTGGCTATTTTGGAGTCATCAACCTCTCTTCACTTTGGAAATATTTTTGGGAGGGAGCATTTTGGGTACGATACATCTTCAGTTTCCAAGATAATTTCAACAGCAACACAAACACCTCCTATTCACCACAAGCCCAGGAGAACAAAGGCAAGCACAATGTTATTAAAGATTTCATCATTTCTCAGACTTCAACAATGCTCCATAACAAAAAAAACGTATTGGTTTCTACAAAGGACAAGAGTAGCAGCTGTTCTCTAAAACAAATATAATGTTTCTTTGATTTGCAGCTATAACCAACAGAACTACCGATTATTCCAACAAGTCTCCCTGTCAGTGTTTTGAAATCCCCCATTTAAATACGAACTGAACTAAAAAGTTGAAGCACATCAAACAAGAATCAAAAACTGGAAGGGATTTCCAAGGTCGTTAAGTTCATCCTTCAGCTCAGAGCATAAACTCCAACAGCTCCTCGTTCCTAATTCCCTCAATCTCAAATACTGAATTTCTTGCTGTCACTGTTCAGACCTCACTTTTCTATTTGATTGAAATCACTTTCCAATTTCCACATTAAAGTTCCTTTTGGTCAATTTATTCCTATCTATCTGTGGCAACACCATTTTCCAGGCAATACCTCTTCCTCATCTCTTCAAGGTGCATTATGTTTCAGATTGAAATATCCTTTTTTTCCCCCAATATAAACATCCAAAACCCGCATCCTGTATTTCAGACAACTTCCAATCAGACTTGCACAGCGACATTAATACTTTGCAATCTCTGCCAGAAATAACCTGCCTGGGTTATACTTGCAGCATCACTTTGACAGCTCACAGTTGTTCTGAAATCAACTACCACCAATTCTCAACCTCCATCATTTTTTACTGATTAGCTCCTAATTTAGAGCCAAAATTTCTCTTATCAATTCCCAGGAGCATCACCTTGCTACTGAATTTACCGAATAACAGAATGACTTGGGTTGGAAGGGACCTTAAAGATCATCCAGCTCCGACCTCCCACCAGATCAGGGGGCTCCAAGCCCCATCCAACCTGGCCTTGAACACCTCCAGGGATGGCGCACCCACAGCTTCCCTGGGCAGCCTGTGCCAGGGCCTCACCGCCCTCATCATAAAGATTTTTTTCCTAATGTCTAATCTAAATCTTCCCCCTTCCAATTTAAAGCCATTCCCCCTTGTCCTGTCACTCCAGGCCCTTGGAAAAAGCCCCTCCCCAGCTTTCCTGGAGCCCCTTCAGGTACTGGAAGTTTGCTCTAAGGTCTCCCCAGAGCCTTCTCTTCTCCAGGCTGAACAACCCCAACTCTCTCAGCCTGTCCTCAATAGCAGAGGTGCTCCAGTGCTCAGATCATCTTCATGGCCTCCTCTGGACCCATTCCAACAGTTCCATATCCTCTTCTGTTGGGGATTCCAGAAGTGGACACAGGACTCCAGGTGGGGTCTCACAGGAGCAGATAAGAGGGGGAGAATCCCCTCCCTCCACCTGCTGGCCTTCTGGACTGTGAGTGCACATTACTGACTCATGTCCAAAAAACCTTTCATCCCCTTTCTTTTACTTCTGTTCCAAAGGTCATCCAGCTTCTGCAGGATATTTCATCATTGTCAGCATGGTGGCCATCGCTGTAAGTAATGAGAGTCATTACAATATTTCCTAAATCTAATACAAGGAGAAAGCAGAGTCCCGGAGGCCAGTGAAGGGCATCAGGTGACGGACTGCCAATTAAATACTACCAGCATTTAAGAACAACATTTAACACAACTTTGTCAATTCTGCATAACGCGATCTCTTATAGAATTGTAGACCCCAAATGACACAGTAGGGGAGGGACAATTCATAGAATCATAGAATTACTTGGTTGGAAAAGACCTTTGAGATCATCAAGTCCAACCGTACCTGTCCACTACTAAACCAGACCCCTGAGCACCTGATCTGCCTGTCTTCTAAACACCTCCAGGGATGGGGACTCCACCACCTCCCTGGGTGCTTCTGCCAGGGCCTGAGAACCCTTCTGATGAAGAAATTATTCCTGATGTCTAATCTGAACCTGCCCTGGTGCAACTTGAGGCCATTTCCTCTTGTCCTATCACGTGTTCCTTGGGAGAACAACACCCACCTCACTACAACCTCTTTTCAGCACCTCAGATTGGAGTGTCCAGCTTCTGACAAAAGGAAACCATTCCCAAAACCACACCAGCACTACAAAAAGCTCAAATAACAGTTGAAAAATACTTCTGTTTTTAAAATCCAGTAAGTTTGGTTACAAAAAATCCTGCAGTAAACCCCAGCACTGCTGTGAACAGAACATCTACTCCATCCCACAGACAGCTCCAATTTGCATGCAGAGAAAAGATGATGCTTAAAAGCTTTACATTGCCCTTGGCTCATCCAAACGTGATCTTCCTACTTGGACTATTTTCTATGTAGAACCACTCAGCTACCACGATGCAAGTGACAGTCAGATGGTTGCTACACATCAGAAGCACTTGACTTCAATTTTGGAATGGTGTTATTGGATTTTATTGCCATGGGTTGAGCATGGCAGTCTCTGACAACACTGATGTCCTGCTACGTAAACCAGATGGGTCCATTCTTCCCTTCTTGGTTTTGTTTGGTTCATTGCAAAAGAGAGGGAGAAAAAAGTAACTTTCAGAAGTACTTACTCTCTCCAGTTATCTTAGAAAACCAAAAGCAGCATCCTGACACAGACCAGTCTTTGCTGGAAGTGTGACTCTATTGCAGAGCCATCAACACCACGAGTGATGACCCAAAACAGTAGATCAAATAATTCAGAACAGCTACACGGGTGAAGAAAGGCACATCTCAAGCACTTAAGGCAGTCAAACCACAAAGGGTTTCCCAGAGGTGTACAGAGAGCTTTCAAATCTCCTCCAACACAAAGATGCTTAAGGTAAGTGCCACGGCAAGAAGCCAACAGCTGCTGCGTGTTTTGCCTTCTTGCCAATGCCTGCAATCGCTGCTGGAGCTGGAATGTTCGGACATCTCCTGGTGAGCTTCACCGTGTCTGGTTTGGCTTTTGTAATCAGCACCACAATCACAGATCCTTTGCAGCGCGTATCAAACAAGCATTCGTTTCCACACCTGCACAGTGTTTATTCACAATGAGTATTTTTATCCATTACTTCTTTCCCTGAAGGCGAATATCGTCTTTGATAATCCCAGCAGATATCGGAGTCTCGAAGGAAGCGATGAAAATAGGCTTTCAAGATACTCAGCCCTATAGCAAAGGAGCTTGTGCACGAGCAGGTTACGGCCTGTACAACTGACGTCAGCTGGGTACAGAGATGCCCAAAAAGGTATTGGGCAAGCTGGATCTGCAGGAAAGAAGCAGGTTGACCAGATCCAGGCCACAGTATCCTCCAGATCCACCCATGAGCTAAGCAAGGGTGTCTGTCCATGCTAATGTGCTGTTCTACCAAGGGCTGTCTCATTGGTACATTCTTCACTCCTTCACGTGGGAAAGCTCTCACATTTTCAACAGTTCTGATGCAAACAAAGTTGTGAAACATCAGGACAATACAAAAAGATCCTCCACCTCCCAGCTGGGGACGTATTTTAGTGTGTTTCATTCCAGGCTGGCTTCAGCAAGATTCCCTCCAGGTGATGCAATTGGTGCTGAGATAAGTACCCATCTCTAGACAGACGCACTTGGAAATCTGAGTCCTTAACTGCCCCAAACTGGCTTCTAATAAAAATAAAAGCAGTTGAGAGAAGCGTCAAAGATTACTTCTACCTACCTCAGTTCTTCCTGACTAGATTAAGAAAAACAGAGCGACTGAAAATTCCAAGCCAAGGACAAGGAGAAGCAGCACAGAGAAATTAATCCATTAAATCAAGTAAGAAAGAGCACGGGAGCCCACAGGTCTTCTACAAACAGGGAAATCCCCAAACACATCAGAGCCCCCAGACCAGAGGAAAGCAGTAAGAGCTGCCAATGTGCTCCGGTCAAAGACATCTCGAGCTCCGAATCCACTTGCATCTCATCCTGGTGGCAAACTTACCCATCCTCTGGCCTGTTTCCCTCGAATCTCAGGCGATCATAGTCCACTCATATTGAATTATTCCTCCAAATACACATATATATACACACCAGTCCCCTTTTCCCCCTAATTAAATCGAGCACATCACACACCTATAACAAGATGTTGATTAATTTACTGATTTGATTTAAATGTATCTTAGCTGCGTCAATCTCCTCCCTCTAGATCATCAGAACAACCTTCAGTCTTTTAAATAAGGTCGGGGATGTAATAATTTCCTCTCCTTTTCACGCATGCAGATAGGACAATTATCCAGACATCCATCAGAAGGGCTCCTAACAGCCAGAAACTCATTTTTAAGCCAGTTTGCTGCGTACACGAGCTGAATACACAAATCTGATCCAATGTGATAAACCTTGCTGGAGACTATTACAGCCCTCAACAGACCAAGAAAAGAAACTGAGATAGCAGCAAAAAGATTTGTCCATCTTGGTCCATGCTCGTTGGCCAACACTCCCCCTTTGGCAGTAGATGTTATTCCGGAACCTGGGTGCATTCTAAAAGACTATCAGAATCCTTTTTGTAGTTAACATGATGAGCTTTACGTTTGTAGAAAGATTCTGATAGGATTCTGGAAGAAGAATCCAGTATGTACGTGGCGAGAAACGTGCCAGAAAACCCCATTATTGGTCTCATCGGAACAAGAAAGGGGTGAAGGAATCTGTAGAAAATCACCAAAATTCAAGAAAGTGCTATTTTGCTTTAGGAGTTTGTGGCATTTAAAATCTACCTAGAAAAGAAAATAAGGTCAAGTCATTGAATCCTTAAGTTGGAAAAGACCTCTAAGATCACCAAGTCAAACCGTGAGCCCAACACCACTGTGCTTCCTAAACCATGTCCCAGAGTGCCACGGCCACATATTTTTTGAACCCCTCCAGGGATGGAGACTCCCCCACTGCCCTGGGCAGCCTCTGCCAGGGCTTCACCACTCTTCCAGTAAAGAAATTTTTCCTAGTATCCAATCTAAACCTGCCCTGGCACAACTTGAGGCCATTTCCTCTCGTCCTATCACTTGTTACCTGAGAGAAGAGACCAGCACGCACCTCGCTACAACCTTATTTGAGGAAGCTGAGAGGCAACAAAGTCTCCCCCTCAGCCTGCTCTTCTCCAGACTGAAAATCAGAACTCTGTAACAGTGACTATGTCTTCCTTAGAAGCTGGGTTTACAAGCCGTGTAAAAATGATGCAGAATACAGTAGAAAAAGTATCAAACTCACACTCCGCAGGTCAGCCAACCCATCCTAACCAAAGTTTGCAGGCAATTTGTGGTCCATGAACTTCAGATGGGCCACATCAGCCAAGTTACCTTGTTTGCAGCTAGTAAACTGCAATAAAGGGATTATAGAATCATATAGCCATGGAATGGCTTGGGTTTGGATGCCATAAATAAATCAGCTCTTTCCCATCACCTCTTTTTTGCAACTCCAGAGCTGTCACAGAACTGTTAAATGATTGAAAACCATAACTTCAACCAAAAAAAAAAAATTTGAAAAGTCCTTCCGGCAATAAAATAAAATGAAATTTATGACTGACCTAAAAGCTATTTCTTCAAAGACAATATCTGCCAGCCCTCACAAAGACTACAGACCCTAATATTTCCGCTCTGGGCCATATGTGCCATTCTCAGGCAAAAATAAACTCATTAACAAGTCTGCAATAGCAGTTGGCACGCGCTCCTGCCAGTCGGTCCCAACATCTTGAGGCTTTCTTTATAAGACAAAAATTTAAAGAAGAGAATGTTTCGGGGAAGCACAAACCCAGCAAAACCTGCCTAACTCGGAGGGGAATAAATAGCAATGCAAGGCAATATCTTAAATTCTTCTGCTAATAGAGAACAGAAACGCTGGCAAATTTGCTGTTCATAAGCGTAGAGATCATCCAGGGGTCCCGAACATTTTAAACATTCAGTGTGACCATCTGTCACCAACACAGTCACTGAACAGAACGAGCAATTACTGAAGCCCTTCTCAGACATAATCTGTCAACCACATCCAGTTTGGTTGCCAAGAGGCATCAAGCTGAGGACTGTGAAAGCAGATTGCCCTCATGGGAGATGGGATTGCTCCACCTGAATAGGTGAGGGGTGCTGGAGAGCAACTGGCAACCAAAAATCATAGAATCGCTTGGTTGGAAAAGGTGGTTGAGATTCAGTCCAACCATACCTGTCCATGACTAAACCACCCCTGAGCAGCTCATCTACCCGTACTTTAAACACCTTCGGGTTCAGCGATTCAACCACCTCCCGGGGCAGCCTCTGCCAGGGTCTGAGAACTCTTTTGGTGAAGAAATTTCTCCTGATGTGTAATCTGAACCTCAGTTGGTGAAATCTGGGGTCCTTTCCTCTGGTCCTATCACTTGTAACTTGAGAGAAGAGACCAACACCCACCTCGCTACAACCTCCTTTCAGGGAGTTGTGGACAGTGATGAGGTCTCCTCTCAGCCTCCTTTTCTCCATGCTAAACAACACCAGTTCCCTCAGCTGCCTCTCATAACACTTGTTCTCCAGCCCTTTCACCAGCTTTGTTGCCCTTCTCTGGAAGCGCTCCAGCCCCTCAGTGTCCTTGTACTGCAATGGTCCCCTGGTGCTCATCAGGTTGTGCATTATGTTTCGATACATCCTGGTGCCTCATGTCCCATCCCATTCCGCACAGTGAGGGAGAAGTAAACCATGCAGAATCAAAAGACAAAAGTCACTTTAAGTATGGTGGCAATAAGGACTTGGTCAGAGTTTACAAAGATATTGGCAGGTCATCCAGGAGCAGTACAAGCAGCTGAATACTCAGAAGTTCAGCGCTGAAGTTAGAATCATAGAATGCTTTGGGTCGGAAGGGATCTTACAGGTCATCTAGTCTAACCTCTCTGCAAGACCAGGGATGTCTTTAACCAGATCAGGTTGCTCGGAGCCCCATCCAACCTGGCCTTGAATGTTTCCAGTGATGAGGTCTTCACTACCTCCCTGGGCAACTCGTTCCGGTGTTTCACTAACTTGTCTCAAGGACTTGACTCATCAGAATCATGTCCAGATAGACTGCTCCTCTTCCTTATTTCCAGCATAGCTACACTCAGGGACGTGTTGTAACTACAGAGAACTGTCAAATCTCCTAATATGATAAATGAACACTTACTGACTTTCCGAATTTCTTTTAATTTTTGTGTCTTCAGCCTGAACTGCAGCGTAACAGGAGAAAAAAAAAATGCACCAGACTATTGAATAATCCTGCTAAATAACTCCTGAACCTCTACAGAAAAAAATCCCAAACATTTCCTGAAGGAAATTCATGGAGCTAAACGTATTCAAGGAGCTTAGGGGTGGAAGGGACCATCAGATCATTAAGGATGGCTTCTTGTAGATAATTATTCCCTCCAGTTTTACTCAATAGTTTCTTTTTAACTAAATGTCTATGTAGCATCTTGAGATGATTCAGCTAGAGATGGAGAACCAGTCTCTCCTCTTACTACTTTCCTATATCACAGAATCATTAAGGTTGGAAAAGACCTCTAAGACCATCAAGTCAAACCATCAGCCCAACCCCACCGTGCCTACTAAGCAGTAGTGCTAAGTCAGCTCATGTTTAAAGATTGCGTCCAGTTTGAATTCATCTCTCCTTAGCTTCGAGCTACTGTTTTTTCTTACATCTTTATGCACCAAAGAAAGAAACAGTCTCTCAATACTCAGTATTTTCTCCCTTTGAAGGTACTTCATCGTCTTTGCATTATTATTTCTTTCCCTGGAGACAGCAGAGAGACTCTATTTGCTGTATTCGTTAACCGTAATTAGCTCTTCTCTGTACCCACCCAATTTTGGGGTTGTCCTATGCAGGGACAGGAGCTGGACTTGATGACCCTTGTGGGTCCCTTCCAACTCAGGGCATTCCGTGATTCTGTGAATTTTTCACTTGTGTTAAGAAGTGCAGGGAGTAGTTTAGGACAGGTATGACCACTGAAGAGTTCTTCACATTTACTGCTTTCAGGAAAGAGTGGTTTACACTCAGCTCTTCAACACGTACAATTTTGTTACCAGTTGCATAAAACCAAAGTCAGAACAGATGACAGTCCTCAAAGGAGCCCGAACATTCTGTGTGTAACCATTTTCCACTTTATAAATCTTAATACCCACAGCAAATTTTTATCGGTACCCACTTTATACTTTACAAAGACACAGAAGTAAAGAGAAAATTGCCTAAGTACACTCATTAATCACTAGGTAATTATGTAGAAGTTTTGATTCCTTAGGAAGCCAGGCTAAAACTCCTATAGAACCCAGTAGCTTAGGCTAGCACAAACTATCCACCTGCCCAGAAAAGCCTTCCCTGGTGATTACTTAGAATATAATAGAATGTTCTGAGTTGGAAGCGACCTACAAGAATCATCAAGTCCAACTCCTGCCTGCCCAGGACAACCCCAACATTGACACCGTGTGTCTGAGAGCACTGGTGAAAAACTTCTGGAATATTGTCAGCCTGGACTGCTTCCCTGATCTAGTGGGAGGTGTCCCTACCCATGGCAGTGGGGCTGGAACTGGATGGGCTTTGAGGTCCCTTCTAATCCAAACCATTCCATGACTCCATTGTAATACATCAGCTGTAAGTATCACCTATCAAAAGATTGTCTAAAGCTTGATAAATATTCAATGGGAAATAATGTTTTATTAATTAAGTAATTTTAATCTGTAATATCAATATCTAGGAGTCTGGATGTTGATCAGAACATTTGCGTACTCCTCACTGCATAATGACAAAACCATGTGTAATCCCCCAGGAGTTCACATAATTCAATGCAAGAACAGATGGATGCAGAGCAGAAAGGGTGAACACGGTACCTCTCAGCTTCATACCATGATAGGTGGGGGTCTTACAACATCACAGGTCGAGCAATTCACAGTGATTTTTTTTGTGGCACCAGATACATCTTCTAAATTGGCTCATTTATTACAGAATCGACTTCAAAACAACTTTCAAACTCCCTTTTTTCCCTCCAAAGAGACCTGCGTTATCTCACTGCTGAGCTGCCTTCTGGAACTTGGATTTTAACTGAAAAGTACATCAGTAAATTGGCATCCCCTACTGACAGGGAGAAGAGCTTCGGTCCCTGCATAAAGATGCTGAAACAGTGACAGGTATCTCTGAAAGCTCCTTAGAAAATTCCTTTATAAACAGTATTTATTTGGCTAAAATACCTGTTCTGTGCAGTAACGTGAGTGTTCTTTAGATAAAAGCTGCTACAGAACCATCAGTATCATCCGGAGAAGCAGCTTTCACACACACATCAAAGGCATTTCTCCCCAGCGAGGCCTAATTTTATTATTTTGAATCATCGAATGGCCTGAGTTGGAAGGAATCTTAAAGTTCACCCAGTTCCATCTCCCCTGCCATGGTCAGGGACACCTCCCACTGGATCAGAGGGCTAAAAGCCCCATCCAACCTGGCCCTCCCCTCCAGGGAGGGGGCTGCCAACACTTCCCTGGGCAACCTGTGCCAGGGCCTCCCCACCCTCATCACGAAGAATTTCTTCCTAATGTCTAATCTCTATTTTTCCCTTCCAATTTAAAGCCGTTCCCCCTTGTCCCATCACTCCAGGCGCTCGGAAAAAGTCCCTCCCCAGTTTTTCTGGAGCCCCTTTCAGTACTGGGAGGCTGCTCTAAGGTCTTCCCAAAGCCTTCTCTTCCCTAGGCTCAACAACCCCAACTCTCCCAGTCTGTCCTCATACGGGTGCTCCAGCCCTTGGATCACCTTCATGGCCTCCTCTGGACCCATTCCAGCAGTTCCATGTCCTTTTCATGCTGAGGATTCCAGAACTGGACACAGGACTCCAGGTGGGGTCTCACAAGAGTGGAGCAGAGGGGCAGAATCCCCTCCCTTGCCCTGCTGGTCCCACTGCTTTTGGATGCAGCCCAGGATACTGTTGGCCTTCTGGGCTGTGAGGGCACATTGCCGGCTCATGCAACGGGACCTTGAGAAGCCTGGTTTATTGGGAGGTGTCCATGTCCAAGGCAGAGAGGTTGGAACTGGATGATCTTTAAAGTTCCTTCCAACCCAAACAATTCTATGATCTCAGGAAACAGCTTTTACGTACACGTCAAAGGTGTTTGACCCCAGAGACGTCTAGTTTCATGCCATTTGGGCTTATTTTGAACTCTTTATCCTCATGTCATCCAGGCACACAGGAAAAACACATTATGTTGTAAGTGAGTCTCCAAAGCAAACAAAAATCTTTGCAACAGGAAAGTTGGTGCCATTAACTTCATTATAGGGGCCTGTTTACAACGAGAGTAACGACTTCACAGAAGAAAGCGCTGCACAGTTACACAAATAATCTCCTCTCCTTAACGTGCAATCGTCCTATTGCTCTTTGTTACCAGCATATTTACAGCCGAGCTCCTTCTGCAAAGCACCTTCCACAGATTGTGTTGCTTCTACCTCAGCATTTCAACTATTAAAGAGTTAACAAGTCTTCACCAAATAATATCTCTGCAGGTGTCAACTCCTTGGAAGCAGATAGGTCCGAAGGGCAGACACATCGTTATAATGAGAGAAAGATTAAGAGGAGGAGAGAAAAGGAGCCAGCATGAGGCATAAGAAGAGCTTTGATGAATGATACAGCCCAGCATTAATGAGATCTGGTAATTTTACATTTCCAGAAAGCTCTGGTCGTTAGGACTACAAGGATCATCGTTTTATTCAGCTGGAACAGAGAAAAGTTTAGGACAAAAGCCGGCTCATCAAGAAATCCATCTCCTCCTTTGAGTTAACACAGCTGTGATTTGCAACATTTCCCAAACCTGTCAGTACCCAGCATTTGTTTGGTTTCTCTTTTCAAAACACTCGAACTGCTGCTACTGCTGCCCTCAACGGACCCAAAGCACATTGGCCAATAAATGTCCAAGCAGATTTTGCTTCTTTTGAGAAGAAAAAGACATATCAGTCATCCTTGGCTGGAGAACCTGCCCTCTCACTGCAAGCCCTCTCACCATTGGTGAGGCTGCAACATGAAACTGATGATCAGTTTTGCGTCCCTCACTACAAGAAGGACATTGAAGGGCTGGAGAGCGTCCAGAGAAGGGAACAGAGCTGGGGAAGGGGCTGGAGAACAAGGCTTATGAGAAGTGACTGGGGGAACTGGGGTTGTTTAGCCTGGAGAAAAGGAGGCTGAGGGGAGACCTCATCCCTGTCTACAACTCCCTGAAAGAAGGTTGTGGTGAGGTGGGTGTTGGTCTCTTCTCCCAAGTGACAGGCGATAGGACGAGAGGAAACGGCCTCAAGTTGCACCAGGGCAGGTTCAGATTAGACATCAGGAAACATTTCTTCACTGAAAGGGTTCTCAGGCCCTGGCAGAGGCTCCCAGGGAGGTGGTGGAGTCCCCATCCCTGGAGTGGTTTAAAAGACGGGTAGGTGAGGTACTCAGGGATGTGGTTCAGTAATGGACAGTTACTCAATACCAAAGGTCTTTTACAATCAAGCAATTTGATGATTCTTTGATTCTCCATCAGTCTTTTACTTACTGTCACCAGCCCATCACTTGTTCAAAATTCTGACTCCTCAGCCACTTAAAGGTACAAAGGGTATAAGCTCAATATCAGGTTTTTCCATCTCTGAAGTTCTGGTGCAACTCTATTTTCAGGTCTGTATTTCAGTAAAACCTGCTCTGTAAACCACAAACACGTAGGAGCGGATGGGACACACCATGGGTCAAGTCATGCAAATTCACATAATCATAGAGTAGTTAAGGTTGGAAAAGACCCCTAAGCTTACCCAGTCCAACCGTCAGCCCAACCCTATCGTGCCTACTAAACCGTGTTACAAAGCGCCATATCTACACATTTTTTTTAACACCTCCAGGGATGGAGACTCCCCCACTGCCCTGGGCAGTCTCTTCCAGACATTCACCAGTCTTTCAGCAAAGACATGTTTCCTAATATCCAATCCGAACCTCTCCTGGCACAAGATCAGGCCACTTCCTCTTGTCCTATCCCTTGTTACTTGGGAGAAGAGACCAACAACCACCTGACCACAACCTCCTTCCTGGGAGATGCAGAGAGCAATGAGGTCTCCCCTCAGCTTCCTCTTCTCCAGACTAAACAGCCCCAGGTCCTTCAGCCACTTCCAGAACCCCTGTGCCCCAGACGCTTCCACAGCTTGTTGCCCTCCTCTGGACATACTCCAGTAATTTAATGTCCTTCTCATACTACATCACTCGTATGATGATTTGCTAAATATAAACCTCATTCTTACTGATATTTCACCTTCTCTTCCAAAACTCTCCATCTTCCGGGTGGTGCTCAGTAAACACCTGTATAAAAGCACAGACATCTATAGTCTCTCTTCTCCAAGCGGCTCTTCTACATCATTTTTATACTCCCAACTTTATCCCTCAGTCACTTCTCTCTTCCCTTTTCACAAGCCTGTGCCTCACCATTGACTGCTTCTGCAACAGCCATTTCACACTGACTCTGCCTTCCTTACTTTCCCCGTAAACGAAAGCCCATAAAAAGTCAAAAAACATGAATCAAATCTCAGCTTCTTCCATTTTCCCTCCCCTTTTTTAAAAATTTCTTTAATTTTCATTCAACCAGCCCGCCATATAAATATCTGCCAGACCACTGTGGCCTCCTAATTAGATGCTACACCAGTCGCGATCTCTGAATATACCAAATCCCCCCAAATTAAGCACCAATCTCCTTCACACGGGGGAATTTCTTAGGAGATGACAGCAACCAGCAACCACAGTGACCCAGCTGCTAGAGGGGTCACTTCAGTCCCACCTCTGTCAACATCGACTATTTAGACCAGTGGTTTTCCAGCATGTTGGATTTACTAATCCGATGCCTTCAAACCGCTTTCTCCACTGAAGTGACGCCAGCTTCCCCTCGATTTAGGTTTATCTACTCCAGCCTGTATCATCACCCGCCGCTTCCAAAGAAAAAGCACCAGCTGTTCTTCATCCCTCCCACAAACAGCTTAATCCTTCCTGGCAGAAGAACAAGCTTGTAGTAAAAACTGGTCATTAACAAGTTTGAGCTGGAAATTAGAAAACAGCTTCTCCCCACTGGGAGCAGAACGGAGCCGCATTACCCTTCCAATTGAATAGGGAGGACAAACTCTGGCACAGAGTTTGTCAAGTTTACGAGTGGAATGGAAAGATTCCACCACCTAAGAAACGTGCAGGAGCTGTTTTGGAAGACACAAGCAGCCCTTCAAATCCTGTAGTCTTAAATAGAAATATCAATCTCTAAGAGAGAAGCCAGTTAACAATATTTTATCTAATAATTCAGCCTGTTCAGCCATGCAATTATATTCCGAGCCCAACAAATGCACAGAAGTTTGTTTTCATTTTGATACAGTAAATATTTTGGCAAGAAAATGCCACACACTTTGCCAGATGTTCCATCAAATGTTATTAAGTTTTCTAGGCTCTTATTTTTTAATATCATATGTAAATACATATTTGGCTTGCTCTCTGCAGAGCTTTTCCCCCAGCTCTTTCTCCCCTCCCATTGTTTCTAGAAATATTATTTTCCATAAATATAGATGCTTTTTGCTGATTTGTCCTAATTTAGGCTTCATATTCAGAGCAGATTATAGGGTTGTAACAATGTTAATACACGTTAACGTATCCAGTTCTTTGCTAATACAAAGTGCATCTTTACTTTGAAAAAATAGGGAAAATCCCTCTGTCTGCAGAGCCAATTTTAATTTTCTAAGTTCAACAGATCTTAAAAACAAACACTCAGTGAGCAGGAGGAGCGGCTGAGGGATTGGGGCTGTTTAGCCCGGTGAAGAGGAAGCTGAGGAGAGACGTCATCACTCTCTCCAACTATCTGAAAGGAGGATAAAGCGAAGTGGGTGTTGGTATCATCTCCCACCTAACTAGTGACAGGATGTCAGGAAATGACCTCAAGTTGGACGAGGGGAGGTTTAGATTGGATATTAGAAAAAATGTCTTTACGGAATGAGTGGTGAAGCCCTGGCAGAGGCTGCCCAGGGCAGTGGTGGAGTCTCCGTTCTTGGAGGTTGCCATAAAATGTATAGATGTGGCCCTTTGGGACATGGTTTAGTAGGCACGGTGGGGTTGGTCTGACGGTTGGACTGGATGGTCTTAGAGATCTTTTCCAACCTTAATGAGGAATGATTGGGTGTTTGGGGGAGAAAACACCGCTACTACTACTACTACTACTACTACTACTACTACTACTACTAATAATAATAATAATAATAATAATAGATGGTCCATTCAGAAAGTTTTGTACTTTGAAATCATGAATCTTCAGCTGGTCAATTTAAGGTTATAGTCACACCTTGTACCATCCTGTGGACATCAATTCTGCGCTCTCTGACAACAGACAACATTTAGGTTGTAAGAAAATGACAACCAAACTCATTCTTTGTATTATTTCCAAGCAACTACAGGAGAATAGCAGAACTAAAAACCCGCTGTTACATCTTCACCAGACAAAGGAAAAGTCGGCTGAAACGAGGTTGTCCTTTCCCTTCCCACTATTCAAAGCTGAGTTTCACTGTATAAACCATCCAACACCACCTGTCAACACATTCAAAAGGAAAGTAAGATTGAAAAGAATCTAAAAATGGGGAAAACCACAAGGTAAAGCAAACAAATCGAGCAAACCAAGCTCCCAAACACCTTTCACACCCCGCCTCCATCCCACAAGCAGCTGGAACCCATTGATGCTCAGGCAGTAAGAGGTGCCCACAAAAGGATGCTCTACCACATAAGCCCACTTCTCTTTAGGGCTCTTCGAAGGCGATGTGTGTGTTATTATTTACTTTTTAACATGCCAAAAAGAAGAAGAAATGACACCAGGAAACCACAGGGAAAAGGAAATGAGATTCTAAGTAGAAGAAAAAAAAAACGAATGCCCCCAGCTACAATCAGCGCCAGCTGTGGGGCCATTAAACTCAACAGTTTCCAGATGTTCGCAGGAGAATACTCATTCACAATTTCACTAATTGATCCACTTTCTTCCAAACTCTTGGGACTTGGTACGCAAAGATCACTTCACTTTAGGGCTCTCAAAATAAAGTTTATAGGCCCTTTTACTCTAATGTATGCCAGGAAAAGAGGGGATGAAACTTCCTGTTCACCCCTTCCCTGCTGGCACCACTGACTCCACTTACGCCGCTTTAAGTCACAATTTTGAGACATTCATCTCCAGATATCATTTCTATGTCGTTCACACCAGCCTCAGCATCCTCTCTCCTAGCAGAACACCACACCCTACTACTGACTCTATTATTCAATTTAATTAGGAAGGTATTTGGTTAGGCCGCAGGGGGCCAGCAAGTGGGAAAAAAAGAGGGATGAGCCAAGGAATTAAAGTAGAAACCCATACTAAGAGCTGTAACAATTAAGAACGGTGTGCCAGGCTTTTATTCTGTTCCTGTTACATCAGTACAAGAACGGAGATGCAGTGTAACCTGAACTATCAACAGGGCCAATGGCACCTTGGCCTGTGTCAGACCCAGCGTGGGCAGCAGGAGCAGGGAGGGGATTGTGCCCCTGTGCTCAGCGCTGGTGAGGCCACACCTTGAGTGCTGGGGTCAGTTTGGGCCCCTCACTCCAAGAAGGACAATGAGGTGCTGGAGCGCGTCCAGAGAAGGGCAACGAGGCTGGGGAGGGGCTGGAGAACAAGTGTTATGAGGAGAGACTGAGGGACCTGGGGATGTTTAGCCTGGAGAAAGGAAGGCTGAGGGGAGACCTCATCACTGTCTACAACTGCCTGAAAGGAGGTTGGGACCAGGTGGGTGTGACAGGTGATGGGATGAGAGGAAATCGCCCCAGGTTGCACCAGGACAGGTTCAGATTGGACAACAGGAAAGATACCTTCACCCAAAGGGTTCTCAGGCCCTGGCAGAGGCTCCCATGGAGGGGGTGGAGTCCCCATCCCTGGAGGTGTTTAAAAGATGGGTTGATGAGCTTCTTAGGGACAGGGTTTAGTAATGGACAGGTACAGTTGGACTTGATGATCTCAAAGGTCATTTCCAACCAAGCGATTCTGTAAGTCTACAGAACTACCTTGTGTAAATACCGCTACTCTTTCCTAGGCATTTCTCCTGCTTTAACTGAATTACCCAGGATAATCTCAGTCTAACCCACAACTTCAGTTTAATTCTCTTTTTTCTTCCCTCTTTGAAATCCTACAAGTGAGACCAATGTTTTCATTCATGTAAGAAGGAGCTATTATTAATAAATATTACACTACGGAGCATTTTCCATGATTTCTAAGCATTAACTAATTAGCCTGCACAATCAGAGAGGTCTTAGAAATCATTAGTATTATTATTTCACTTCCATCAATAAGGAAATTATGGCTCAGGATACTTGAGTGGTTTCTCTCAAAGGACAGTTAGACAAGTCAGACGTGAAAGGTCAGCAATGGCCAACCTCACGCATGTTCTAGCAGAAGACATCAGGCCTTAAATACCAAAGTAAATCTATGTTCAACTTGCTATGTTCACACTGACAAATGAGGGGACTCAAGTCAAAGCTGATGCTCCTTAAAACTCTGAATATTCCCCACGCTGCAGCTTCTGTTTGCCTGACGTTTCACATAGATAAAGCTTTTTGCTTCCCTCATAAACGCACGCATCATTTGTAGAAGCATCGTCCTCCTTCGTTCTGAGCAAACATCGGACCAGTGAGTGTCTGAAGCAGCACTCCTCTGGAGAAGAGGAGGCTGAGAGGAGACCTCAGTGCTCTCAGCAGGTCTTGGAAAGGAGGTTGTACTGAGGTGGGTGCTGGGCTCTTCTCCCAAGCAACAAGGGATAGGATGAGAGGGAATGGCTTCAGGTTGTGCCAGGGGAGGTATAGATTGAGTACTAGGAAAAATTTCTTTATGGCTAGAGTGGTGAAGCATAGGAAGAGGATGGTCAGGTGAGTAGTGGAGTCCACCATCCCTGGAGGAGTTCAAAAACTGTGTACATGGGATGCTTCAGGACACGGCTTAGTAGGCCCGCTGGTATTGTGTTGATGGTTTGACTGGGTGATTTTTCCAACCTTGATGATTTTGTGATGCTATGGTTCTTACCTTGAAGGAAACAGCACAGCTGTTTATGCATGGCTGCTCCTGCAAGACCTCTTATTGACTGCGAACGGAAAGACAGCAGATGAGCTAAACACCTACACACAGAGACAACGTGGAGATGGACAAACTCCCACGAGGACCTAGGTCATACCTAAATCATACTAAACAGGAACCCATTACTCACATTTACGCAGGTAGTAAGATACAAAATTGAGCTGAATGCCTCCACTTAACCTCAGTACCACCCTGTGCTAATTGGCACCACTTTTGCTTTGCCCATACTCCACGTTAAGGTCTGCCCAAAGCAAAAATGTAGTCCCAAAATCCTCAGCCAAATATTTCACTGATGGTCATTTAAGGGTACTGCAGTGGTGCCACAAGTCCCAAAGATGCCCCTGTCCTTCAAAGACTGCCAGCATGGTGTGCAGCCTCAGCAGCCTTGGGGATGTTAATAGTAAGATTCTTAATATCAAGGTATTTGATCCTCAAGGAGCAAGAGTTAATTTTTATTTGCATATAAAGGTCAGTGAGAAATCATGTTCTGAGCTGGGAGAAAGAAGTGTGCAATGGGGAATCAGTTCTGACGTAAGAAAAATAAAGTTTCATCCTCTTCAGACAGGCGGAACACTTCTCTCCGCGCTGAGTTTCCTTTAAGTACAGTGGATGACGCTGAACATAGGAAAAAATCAACCCAAAGTCCACAATAGATACCTTGTAATAATTAAATGCTATTTCCACTTCCAGTTCCAAAAAACATTCAAGGATCAACACTTAGAGACTACCAGACCCATTTCCTTTGTCCTTTCAGCTTCCTGAGCTGCAGTATCCATAACCCGCCACCAAACAGGGGTGGTTTGAAGCTCTGTGTCTCATCCCTGCCCAGTGACTTCTGCTAACCAAAGCAGCCCAATCTGACCTGCCTTCCCCTCACTGTTTTTCATGGAATCATAGAATAATTTGGGTTGGAAGAGACCTGTGAGATCATCCAGTTCTACCTCCCCTGCCATGGGGAGGACACCACCCACTGGATCAGAGGGCTAAACGCCCCTTCCAACCTGGCCCTGAACACCTCCAGGGATGGGGCAGCCATGACTTCTCTGGGAAACCTGGGCCAGGGCCTCACCACCCTCACAGGGAAAAAGTTCTTCTTAATATCTAACCTAAATCTCCCTCTTGCAGCTTAAAACCGTTCCCCCTCATCCTATCCCTGCCCTCCCTGATCAAGAGCCCCTCCCCAGCTTTCCTGAAGCCCCTTTCAGTACTGGGAGGCTGCTCTAAGGTCTCCCCAGAGCCTTCTCCTCTCCAGGCTAAACAACCCCAACTGTCTGACAGTGTCCTCATATGGGACGCGCTCCTGCTATGGGATCATCTCCATGGGCTTCCTCTGGACTTGCTCCAACAGTTCTACATCCTTCCTGTGCTGAGCACTCCAGAACTGGACGCAGGATTCCAGATGAATTCTCACAAGAGCTTTTCTCCTCTGTGCCACTGCTCAGACTCACATCTTTTTTCCCCAGGAATTGCATATGGTTTTGCCTCTTCTGCTTCTCTCAGATTTGGCTGATATCCATCACACTGGAGCGGAGGGACAGACAGAACAATCATAAAGGACTCATTTCCTTTATGATAGGACTCATTTCCTAGAAAATCAAGCTAAAACCATAATATAGCTGCTATCAACTGAATTTTACATCTACATTCATCTCTTGGTAAAGATAACATTCATTCCTATCACTTCTAAAAAGACAGGGTTATTTTTTCCCAAATCAAGAGGATATTGAAGAAATTATCATTGATATACTAGTGATCAAAACCCCGAAAGCACTAGCACAATCAAGATATCAATTTCTACCTTCTATCAGTCATCTTCCACGTCGCAGAAAATCATCACTTCAGCACCACTCTGAGAGGGATGAGCATTTCAGAAAGAGCACACAGTAAACTCTGTATTTATGGAACAAGAGCATTCAAGAACAGAAAATAATATAGGAAAAAACTTGTATTCTTTCAAGTCCCACTCTAAAGGAGAGTTCCTTCCATGAGAGATTCAGGTTGCATCGCTTAATGGTTTTTGGCTTTCTGGACATTCACACTCTGTAGAGAAAGGAATTATTTGGAAAATAAAGTCAAGAGAACAAATCTCATTAATTGGGATTGCTGGGAGAATGGTTTCCCTTTAACTGCTCCTTAATTTCATAAATATGTAAGATGTGTAAAATTTAGCATCAGTATTTAACAGATTGATAGCAGTGAAAAATCCCTCACACTAAAATTTACACAATCTAAAACTTCATCGCTGGTGAGACTGCACCTCGAATCCTGTGTTGTTTTGTGTCCCTCAGTACATTAAAGACATTGAGGGGCTGGACAGCATCCAGAGAAGAACAGAGCTGGTGAAGACAAGTCTTATGAGCTGAGGGACCTGGAGTTGCTTAACCTAGAGAAAAGGAGGCTCGGGGGAGACCTCATCACCCTCTAAAGCTCTCTGAAAGGGGTTACAGTGAGGTTGGTCTCTTCTCCCCAGTAACAAGCGACAGGACAAAAGGAAATGGCCCCAAGTTGCACCAGGAGAGATTTACATTGGATATCAGAAAAAATTTATTAATTAAAATTTAATTAAAAGAGTAATGAAGCACTGGCAGAGGCTGCCCAGGGAGGTGGTGGAATCACCATCCCTGGATGGGTTCAAAGAGTGTGTAGATGTGTGACATGGTTTAGTTGGCACAGTGAGGTTGGGCTGATGATTGGACTGGATCATCTTAGAGGTCTTTTCCAAACTTAATGATTCTGTGATTCATAGGATGCTCAGATTCCACAAACAAGAGACCTCGGAGGGGCTGTTAAAGATGCATGAAATCAAAGATGGTGCCCTGCCGCATCAAGGTCAAACCTTGGTTTAATGGTGAAATGTCAGAACAATGAACACAACCTAATGGGAAAATGAGCAGATCTTTCACAAGTTGGAGTGACCTGTGCAGATGCCAATGATTCTGCAGATATTTCCTTCCCAACAGATTCCAGGTGAACCCCTTCTGCTCCCACAGAGAGCACCAAGGGTGCATCCGCACGGGATACAAGGGCAGCTGAATAAGACCAAATGGATCGCATGAAGCCTGTGTTTGTCAGATGAAGTCTCATTGAAAATGGAACAATCTTTTCAGATATCAAACAGCTTTACACACTTGTAGCAAGAGCCTGGTTTCATTTCTATAATACACACTTGCGGATCTGCAGGAAGCCTAAAATGTCTAAATGAATTTCTTTGACATGTCACATTACAAGAGTCCCATTAGGACTAATGTGGAAAAAAATTAATATAGACTGGAGCAGATGATTTTTTTTCTTGCAAGCTGTTTAAATTACTTGCTATAAACACGAAGATTTAAAAGAAAAAGAAAGATGTCTAAATTATTTCCATGTTAGGACTCGCAAGCCTTGATGTCACCAAAAATTAGGCATACGGACACGTCATTAGTTAAAATTACTTCCATACATTTAGTGACATCTTTACAGTATGTGGACATATGGTAATATCAAGTGATTAAAATCTGTCAATATTTTTCATAGTTGCTTCTCTTTGAGAAGAGAAGGGAGGAAAATATCCTTGAAGGTTTTGATTACCACATGCAGCTATATTGAAAATTAAAAATATCATTAGCCCTTTTGAAACCTAGTATCATTTTATTCAGCCTCCATCTAGTATATTCATCTTTAAGGGCATTTTTAAGCTTAGAATCAACACAGTCAGGATTTTGTAATGATAGTAGTTTAAGGTGATACCTCCAAATAAAAGCTGAGATTATTTTTTACCTGTGTAACTTCCCATTATAAATCACCAGCTTGCTTTATTTTTTACAGAATCATAGAGTCACAGAATGGTTTGGGATGGAAGGGACCTTAAAGATCATCCAGTTCCAATCCCCCTGCCATGGGCAGGGACATCCCCCACCAGACCAGAATGCTCAGGACTCCATCCATCGCTGTATAACTTCAATAGCCCAACAGAACGGTCACCGTATGTAGAACATCTATTTTCTATTGTTGCTAAAAATGCACACAGTAAAAGAAAGCTCAGAGCATAAAACACCTCGTGCTGAGAAAAAGATGATTGCTTCTTAGGAAAATGCAGTTGCAGCAACTGCATAATACATAACACATCCTCCTCTTTAGAAAAGGGATGCAGATGTAGCAGGAGAAACCTCCTTTGGACGTCGGAAGAATTAGCTCCAAGACCCATATGGAAATTCCATTTAGGATAAGAATCAGTGACAGGAAACAGCCAGGAGGGACTATTTGTACTGAAATACAAGCCATTAACTTGAGCCAAGCTAACAGCAAATGACTGCGCTGGCAAATGCCGGCTGCAGATAATTAGTTTAGAACCTATTTGAACATGAATATTTTATCATGCAGCACAAAACTCGTTATGGAGAAGAATTAGAGAGCCAGGACGTCTGGAAGCGCCAGAGAGGTGATCTGTCAGGTCCCTGTAAAGAGCCTTCCTGGAGGAAGCAAGTTCAGAGATGCAGTGAGGCTGGGTTACATTAAAGGACCAAGAATCCATATAAATACATATGTGTTGTCAAGCTCAGAAGGGCAGGTAACTGACTGCATTTTAATGATTTAACTATGTCCTGCCGCACACAAACAGCGCAGCGTTTACAGAATCCCTCAACAAGTGCCTTCCTTGGAGACGTGGTGCTTGTTTTCACAATGAGCAGCTAAAACATTCAGTAAATTCTCCCTGGGAAATTACAACAATTTGCTCCTTTTGTGCTGTGGAGCAACATCTCCTGGTACATGAATATGCATTAAAACCTGTCCTATGTGCAGAGTGATTCTCGCCTCCACTCCGCTCTCATGAGACCTCACCTGCAGCTCTGCATCCAGCTCTGGAGTCCTCAGCACAGGAAGGCCATGATCTGTTGGACCGAGTCCAGAGGAGGTCACGGAGATGATCCAAGGGCTGGAGTACCTCTGCTATGAGGACAGGCTGAGAGAGTTGGGGTTGTTCAGCCTGGAGAAGAGAAGGCTATGGGGACACCTTAGAGCAGCCTTCCAGTACCTGAAGGGGCTCCAGGAAAGCTGGGGAGGGCTCTTGATCAGGGACTGCAGGGATAGGACGAACGGGAACGGTTTTAAGATGAAAGAGGGGAGATCGAGATGAGATTCCATTAAGAAATGTTTCCCTGTGAGGGTGGGGAGGCCTTGGCCCAGGTTGCCCAGAGAAGTCGTGGCTGCCCCATCCCTGGAGGTGTTCAAGGCCAGGTTGGATGGAGCTCTGAGACACCTGATCCAGTGGGAGGTGTCTCCGCCCATGGCAGGAGGGTTGGAACTGGATGGGGTTTGAGGTCCCTTCCAACCCAAACCATTCTGTGATTCTATCATTCTAGGATATCTGGAGAGACACATAACGGCACAGGAGTGTTTAACATTATTCCCTCTTTACTCAACACTCTGCCCATAAGAATTCTCATATCAAGGAGACAGGCCAAGCCCAGTGAAACATAAGGGTGTCAGCCTACTCCATCACCTTGTTATTGAGCTAAGTGTTCCTATAATTCACTGCATCGCTATTTATGAACCACAAAGACACATTTAAACCAGTTACCAGTATTAATCTTAAAGACATCCAACCTACTTTAATTCCGTCTTCTCACACAAGCTAAATCACAACAACAATTATCTTTTTGGAGACATGAAGGCAGAGGGAGCCCACCTCAACCCTACTAATGAGGTGCTGCGATCACTTGTTCCTGGATTACTGACATGCTCATCAAATCCATTCGTTTATTTTTCTCCTTCTTCGAGTAATTACAGTAACAAAAGTAAGTCACGTAAAATTTCAGTCCTTACCACTGCAATCTTATTTCACTGCCATACTCATTGTGCTTTATTTCTTGGGCAAATTCAGTGACTGAAAATCAGCTTGGCTACAGGTGGTAGAAACCCAGAGTCACCATATGGCGATCCATATGCTTTGGCACTGCATCAGCATGTGACAGAATCCTGGGATGGGATCACAGAATCATAGAATGGCTGGGTTGGAAAAGATGTTTGAGATCATGAAGTCCAACCATACCCGTTCACTACTAAAGCAGATCCCTGATCACCTCATCTACCTGTTGTTTAAACACCTCCAGGGATGGGGACTCCACCACCTCCCTGGGAGCCTCTGCCAGGGCCTGAGAACCCTTTCCGTGAAGAAATTTTTTCTGATGTCTAATCTGAACCTGCCCCGGAGCAACCTGAGGCCGTTTCCTCTCATCCCATCTCCTGCCACTTGAGAGAAGAGACCAACACCCACCTTGCTACAACCTCCTTTCAGGTCACAGAAAAACTGAGGGATGATGCATTACTGCTTTCTTTCTCAAACTGACCTGGTGTTTTTAAATACTAATCCTGCGCTACAGAAGACATTAAAAATACTGCACGAGACAGTAAGTGTATAAGAGCCAATGTTTCCTCTTGTGCTGAAGTGAAAGCTCCAGAGTTGAGCAGGGAGTGAAAGAGCCAAGTGATGAAGGATTTTGCTACACTGTTAGCAATAAGAATCATAGAACGGTTCAGGTTGGGAGGGACCTTAAAGATCATCCAGTTCCAATCTCCTGCCATAGGCAGGGACACCTCCCACCAGACCAGGCTGCTCAAAGCCCCATCCAACCTGGCCTTGAACACCTCCAGGGATGGGGCAGCCACAGCTTCCCTGGGCAACCTGTGCCAGGGCCTCCCCACCCTCATTGTTAAGAATTTCTTCCTAATGTCTAATCTAAATCTTCCCCCTTTCAATTAAAAGCCCTTCCCCCTCGTCCCATCATTCCAGGCCCTTTTAAAAAGTCCCTCCCCAGCTTTCTCGTAGCCCCTTCAGGTACTGGAAGGCTGCTCTAAAAGTCTTTTAAGCCATTATTGTTAATTTGTTGTTAATCACTACTAATAATTTGATACCTTTCTTATTTTAATAAGTAAAACTCAATTTCACGGAGTATTTGAAAGTTTGGGCTTTTATGCTGATTGCACTCTGGTTTTTACTCTGTAGTAAAACACCTTCACTAATACAACACACTGAAACTTAAAATACGAACTAAATTGCTTTACACATACATGGTTTTCATGCATCTCGCTTTAATCTCAAATAGACATTTAACAGGAACCTTTTTCACAGCTAAAAAACTTTCAAACAAAGCTCGTCTTCAGATCCTCTCGCTTTTATCACCGGCACAAGGCAGAATACGAAAGCACAGAATGAAGCACAAGATTTATCCCCCTAATAACCTAAATCTGATCTCCATGTTCTTTCACAGCACTAAACGCACCGATAACTAAAACACGCTCCTCCACAAAAATAAACTGGGAAGATAACAGAGCATTTTTTTAAAGACTTCAACCCAGCGGATCAATATCCCGTTGCTTAAGAAAAGGAATGTAAAAAAGACGGGGCTTTAATTTCCATTTCAAGAACGGAGCTCGACATCACCTACCATTCAGCAACAGCTAAAGTGCTTTTTAATTTCGTTCTCGTGCCAGAGCATTGAGAGAACAACAACCGAAAGGACAAAGCCAAAGTTCAAAGATTCAAGACACAAAGCGGAGCCGAAGCTCTTGTACAGATGGGACACCGAGCTGTAACCTCATTTAATTTGTTGCAAGGAGATGTATTCAGAAATTCCTGTTAATGGCAAAGAAAAAGAAAAGGGGAATGTAACAGGCACTCGGAAATCAAGATGGTGGAATTGGAGAATTTAAGGAAACAGCTTTCACACAAATGAGTGTTTGGTGGAAATCACTAAGATGGGTCACTGTGCCAAAAAGAGTTTTGCAAGAAATCCATTTATGCCCATGTTAAAAGGATTAGAGAGATGGGGGTGAAAGAAGAGAAAACAGAGAGACTGGTTTTTCAGGTCACTCCAGATGTACAAATTGCCACTGGTCCTGAAATGCATTGATTAGTTGGTAATATCTGATATTCTTACCTGACCACAGACAGGGATTTATACACAGCTTTTCCCTAAGCACCATATTTGGGGCAACAGAATAGAAATGAGGAGGAAAAGCGCACTTATCCTACATGGCTGCTTTCAGCAGCTAAATATAAAATAGCTCCTGCTGACAGGTAGTACCATTTGATTCTTTCAAGACAGCAATACCAAAAATAGGTCACAATCCCATTGAATCCTCTGGGAACGGTTTCAAAGGGAATTCAAAATATTGTGTGCTAAGCCAGGGGACTCAGTCCTTTCACAACCATTCACTGCCTGTTGGAGTAGACAGATCCAGGGACCTTCCACCAGCAGTGGAGGCTGCATTGCAAGGTGGCAATGGACTATGCTCCTCCTCACCCCTCTGCTGCCAACCTGGGGTACAGCATAAGACAATCACAGAATCACTTGCTTGGAAAACACCTCTGAGATCATCGAGTTCAACTGTACTTGTCCACTACTGAACCTCATCCCTGCGCACCTCATCTAAGTGACTTTTAAACACCTCCAGGGATAGCGATTTCACCACCTCCTGGGCAGCCTCTGCCAGGGCCTGAGAACCCTTTCCATGAAGAAATTTTTCCTGATGTCCAATCTGAACCTGCCCTGGTGCAACCTGAGGCCATTTCCTCTCATCTTGTCACCTGCCACTTGCGAGAAGAGACCAACACCCACCTCACTACAACCTCCTGTAGACAGGGATGAGGTCTCCCTTCAGTCTCCTCCAGGCTAAACAACCCCCAGTTCCCTCAGCTGCTCCTCACAGGGCTTGTTCTCCAGCCCCTCCCCAGCCTCGTTGCCCTCCTCTGGACGTGCTCCAGCCCCTCAGTGTCCTTCTTGGAGTGAGGGGCCCAAAACTGACCCCAGCACTCGAGGTGTGGCCTCACCAGCGCTGAGCACAGGGGCACAATCCCCTCCCTGCTCCTGCTGCCCACGCTGGGTCTGACACAGGCCAAGATGCCACTGGCCCTCTTGGCCACCTGGGCCACTGCTGGCTCATGTTCAGCCGCTGCCAACCAACACCCCCAGGTCCTTCTCTGCCAGGCAGCTCTCCAGCCACTCCTCCCCAAGCCTGCAACGCTGCACGGGGTTGTTGTGTCCCGAGTGCAGGACCTGGAATGCGGCCTTGTTGAACCTCATCCCAGCAGTTTCAGCCCATAGATCCTGTCTGTCCAGGTCCTGTTCATACTTCCCTGGAAAACTCGGATCCTATATGAAAGGAAAAATGCTGGAGCAAGAGAGGGGAATGCTACCAGGTGGAATAGAGAAGGAAAACACGGTCTCACTTTCAGCTGAATCCTCTTAAACTGTTCAGGCAAAAAGAAAGGACATTCCTTCTTACAAAGGAAGGAATAGAAGGCAGGAACCTTGACAAAGGAAAATCAGATAAACAAAGGTCAGAGAAAGCAAGCAGGAACTGTCTGTAAGTGTACAGGAACTGACCCCAAAATCAAAGATTTTGTACCCCCAAAATTACGGAAGCAGTTCAACCCCTACAAAGAAGCTGCGGGTTTTGCATGATCCACCATGAATTCTGGACAAGACACTTGGATGATGTGGATTGGCACACATTGAAGTCAGATAAAAAAGCCAGGAAGGAGATAGAACACAGCCCTTGGTACGGCACATAAATAAAGGAAAAACTCCTCTCCTTCTTCTTCTTCTTCTCCTTCTTCTTCTCCTTCTTCTTCTTCTTCTTCTTCTTCTTCTTTTCATTAGAGTGAGTCAAGAGCAGCCCACAAAGATGATCCAAGGGCTGGAGCACCTCCCATACAAGGACAGGCTGAGAGAGTTGGGGTTGTTCAGCCTGGAAAGGAGAAGGCTCTGGGGAGACCTTAGAGCAGCCTCCCAGCACTGAAAGGGGGTGCACAGAAAAGATGGGGAGGGGCTCTTGATCAGGGAGTGCAGGGATAGGAAAAAGGGAATGGTTTTAAGCTGAAAGAGAGGAGATTGAGATGAGATTCTAGTAAGAAATTTTTCCTGTGAGGGTGGGGAGGCCCTGGCCCAGGTTGCCCAGGGAAGCTGTGGCTGCCCCATCCCTGGAGGTGTTCAAGGTCAGGTTGGATGGGGCTTTGAGAAACCTGTCTATTAGAAGGTGTCCCTGCCCATGGTGAGGGAGGCTGAAATTGAATGGGCTTTAAGGTCCCTTCCAACCCAAACCATTCAATAATTCTGTGAAATTGACTTAACCTTGGGACACTTCACACGAGTCTAATGCTGAGTAATGAAGAACGATTCTGCAACAATTCTCCCAGCCCTTCTCTGAGGACAGCATTTCAGAAGAAGGTGTTTTGTTATCTTTCAAGTTTTTTTAATTTATAAAGCTGGAAAAGGTCTAGAGAAAGCCGGTACAGGTAGCATCATATATTGGAACTCAGAAACTCAATAAGTTTAAGAGAGATGAGAAAAGCAGAGTACAACCAGGAGGATGCAAACCCAGAACAGAACCGTGTTTGCGCTAAGGAGATCATTCTGTTCTGAAAAAGCTGGGGAATTTTTGGTAATAAACAAAATTTCAAGTCAGAGATTAAAAAAAAAAGAAGTGTTGATACAAATAAAGCTGTTCTTAAACTCACAATGCTCATTGAACAGTTTCCTCAGGGAGTGGAGCTGTAATTGTGTACAAACAACTGAAATGACTCTTGTTGGTAAATTTTGTCATTGCTTTTCCTTTCCCCTGAGTGGCGACTCTGGGAAAATCTCAGCAATGATTCATTGATAAATGAGGGGAGATTGAGATGAGATGTTGAGAAGAAATGTTTTCCTGCAGGGATAGTAAGGCCTCAGCACAGGTTGCCTGGAGAAGTTGTGGCTGCCCCCTCCCTGGAGGTGTTCAAGGCCAGGTTGGATGGGGCTTTAGGCACCCTGATCCAGTGGGAGGTGTCCCTGCCCATGGCAGGGGGGTTGGAACTGGATGGTCCCTTCCTACCCAAACCCATTCTATGATTCTGTAAAATTGACTTAATAAATGAATCATCCCAAAACCTGCTGCTCCTTTCCACCAGAGATGGATATTGTAAGAAAAAGTAATGTGGTTTTTAATCATTAAGCATGATGCAGATTAAAATAAAGAATTCAGAATGCCATTCGAAACTTAAACGATTATTCTGGGTTCAGTTAACGCCTTCAACAAACAGATTATTTATCCTCAAACAGTAAGGTAGCAGTGATTTCCATACAGCTATACCACCTCACAGCATGGAAGTTGTTGAGAAAGGCAAACACTAACAAAACAAACCAATGGCACCTTGGCCTGTGTCGGACCCAGCGTGGCCAGCAGGAGCAGGGAGGGGATTGTGCCCCTGTGCTCAGCGCTGGGGAGGCCACACCTCGAGTGCTGGGTTCAGTTTTGGGTCCCTCACTGCAAGAAGGACATTGAGGGGCTGGAGCGCGTCCAGAGAAGGGGAACCAGGCTGGTGAAAGGGATGAAGAACAAAGTTTATGAGAGATGGCTGAGGGACCTGGGGTTGTTTAGCCTGGAGGAGGCTGAAGGGAGACCTCATCGCTGTCTGCAACTGCCTGAAAGGAGGTTGTAGTGAGGTGGGTGCCGGTCTCTTCTCCCAAGGGACAGGTGATGAGATGAGAGGAAATAGCCTGAAGTTGCACCAGGGCAGGTTCAGACTGGACTTCAGGAAAAATGTCTTCACCCAAAGGATTCTCAGGCCCTGGCAGAGGCTCCCAGGGAGGTGGTGGAGTCCCCATCCCTGGAGGGGTTTAAGAGATGGGTAGATGAGGTGCTCAGGGATCTGGTTCAGTAGTGGACAGGTGTGTTGATCGCCATCTTCTTTGACTAGTGACTATGTCAGCACTTGATGCAAGACTCCAGGGTAAAGAAGCCACCAGGTTTTTGTGGTTAAAGGACTCCAATTAAATCCAGGACTGACTAATGAAGACTGAACGCAGGAATTAGTCATTTCCAACAAACGTGTACTCTCATGCTTTGTTGTTTCTGTTAAAACAGAGCCTGCAATTTATTTGCACATTGTCTTTTGAGTGCATGGCTAGGAATTCAGAGCACAGGTCAGGTGGACTCCTGGGAAGACAGCAGTGCCCTGGAAGGACCCTGGTGCCAGAAGCAAGACGTTAACCTTTACCCAGGTCTGATGACAGCTAAAGAGGATGGAAACACCTTTTAGCTGCCTTCATAGCTGGCTAAAGGTTAACTGTAACTCTCCTCAACAGAGCAGTTCTGCCACTTACAAACACCACATGACAGTCTTTTCTCCTCACTTTAACGAGGCCTGTGTGGTCTGTCATTAATTAAGTCTAATGCCAGTGAGGTCTGTGGAAGTACTGAGGCAACTGTAACACTAGAAGTTAGACAGAAACTCCTGAGAAAAGTACTACACGCAGAAGCTGAGGGAGGAATTAGAGAAAAACTACCTCTGCCACTCAGCAAGGCTCAGCTCACTTGGCCAAGAGAGAGTCTTTAGTGCAGAAACTGCTTTAGAAACCTCTTTACCTGACGCCGGTTCCATCACTGGCTCTTAAATGCATGCACAGATACCACAGAATCATGGGAAGAGACCTTAAAGATCATCCAGGTCCAAACCCCTGCCATGGGCAGGGACACCTCCCACTGGGTCAAGGGGCTCAAAGCCCCATCCAGCCTGGCCTTGAACACCTCCAGGGATGGGGCAGCCCTGACTTCTCAGGGCAACCTGGGCCAGGGTCCCCCCTCCCTCACAGGAAAAAATCTTTAATGTCCCTTCCAACTCAAACCTTTCTATGATTTGATGACATCTGGAGAGACACATGCTGCCACAAATTTCTTCCTAATCTCTCATCTCAATCTCCCCTTTTTCAGCTTAAAAGCATTTCCTCTCATCCCATCCCTGCACTCCCTGATCAAGAGCCCCTCCCCAGCTTTCCTGGAGCCCCTTTCAGTACTGGGAGGCTGCTCTAAGGTCTCCCTGAAGCCTTCTCTTCTCCAGGCTGAGCAACCCCAACTCTCTCAGCCTGTCCTCATAGCAGAGGTGCTCCAGCCCCTGCATCATCACCATGGCCTCCTCTGGACTCGCTCCAACAGATCCATGTCCTTCCTGTGCTGAGGACTCCAAAACTAGACACAGGATTCCAGGTGAGGTCTCACCAGAGCAGAACAGAAGGGGAGAATCCCCTCTCACCAGCTGCTCACACTTATTTTGATGCAGTCCAGGGTGTTGTTGGCTTACTGGGCTGCAAGCTCACATCACTGGAATATTCTTCTCATTCACCACCATCTCCAAGTCTTTTGGAAGCTTTTTTCTCTGAGCCCACAGACACAGTGGTGGGAAGGCTCAACTAGAAATCCAGAAGCTTCACCTTGAACCTCCAGAGTAAGGTGTTAACAAATTCACTCGTAACCTACAGTCTGCAAATATGACCAAACAGCTTATTTGGGTCAAAACTGGTACAAGACTTGGGGGAAGTGACCAAGGTAAAGAGCACAGGGAAAAGGGAAAAAATAGAGGCTATCATCAAGTAAACTCAGGTTAATGATGCTGCGAAGGTTTAACCCAGGGATAACTGGGCCCCTCAGTACAAGAAGGACACTGAGGTGCTATAGCGCCTCAAGAGGAGGGGAACAGAGCTAGTGAAGGGGCTGGAGAAAAGGTCTTACGAGGAGTGGCTGAGGGACCTGGGGTTGTTCAGCCTGGAGAAGAGGAGGCTGAGGGGAGACCTCATCACTGTCTACACTTTCCTGAAACGAAGCTGTAGGGAGGTGGGTGTTGGTCTCTTCTCCCAAGTTACCAGTGATGGGATGAGAGAAAATGGCCACAGTTTTCACCAGGGCAGGTTCAGATTACACATCAGAAAAAGTTTCTTCACTGAAATGGTTCTCAGGCCCTGCCAGAGGCTCCCAGGGAGGTGGTGGAGTCCCCATCCCTGGAGAGGTTTAAAAGATGGGTAGATGAGGTGTTCAGGGACATGCTTTAGTAGTGGACAGGTACGGCTGGACTTCATCTCAAAGGACTTTTCCAGTCACACAGCTCTATGATTCTAAAAGGCAGTGCTCTGACACGTGGTTCTCTGCACTAAACACAGTTCCTGCTCCCTCCTCTTTAATGATTTCCCACCTTGCCAGTCTTCAGTCTTAAGTAACAGTTCTCAGACACTTTGTCTCATTAACTTTAAGTGCGTAATCCAGGAATATGAGCAATGCTTCCGCTTCCATCCAGCTTTCTGCTCTGGTCCTGACAGAGTGTGTGCTACACAAAACCATGGAACACATGCACACGTCACTGCAATTCGATAGCAGGAGAATAAAAACCAGCACAGAAAACAGTTACGATCCCTTGATTAAGTCCTGCATTAAACTATCAGAGGCCATCAAAAACCGTGCTGATGAGCAGCTATTTGGCCACACACCGAGCTGCGATTTCCACCCACTTTAATAATCAGGGAGTTCAGGTTTACAGTTAATGTGACGTTGATGAGCAGTAATGACACTAATGTGACACTGATGAACTGGAACGATAGTTCGGGCTTGATTAAAATAAGCCACAGCACTTTGGCACAGGTCAAAGCAGAAGGGCTTGACACAGAACTTGCAGCTCAGCTACTTGGTTTAGTAGTGGACAGGTATGGTTGGACTCAGTGACCTTAAAGGTCTTTTCCAACGAAGTGATTTTAAAGTTATATGATACTTGCAAATTAAAAAGAAAGAAGAGGGTGAGGCACATGACAAGGTGAGAGAAGAACAGCAGAAGACTGATGAAGAAAGTCAAAGGGTGTTCTCCAATTAATTCCAGTGTCTCTCACTGGGAAGGTGGTGAGGCCCTGGCCCAGGCTGCCCAGGGAAGCTGTGGCTGCCCCATCCCTGGAGGTGTTCAAGGCCAGGTTGGATGGGGCTTGGAGCCCCCTAATCCAGTGAGAGGTGTCCCTGCCCATGGGAGGAGGTTGGAACTGGATGGCTTTAAGGCTCCTTCCAACCCAAACCATTCTATGGTTTTGTGATCTCAAACCTTCCTTCCGCTGCTCAATTCACCTCTTTTTGATTTGTCTGCATGCTCCTACAAAAGTCTAAAGCATTCTAGCTACACTGCGGATTCTTTAATAGAACAGCAGAGAAATTAGAAGTTGCAGGTTTTAGTTGAAAATTTCTTCTAGGTTTTTGCATTCCCTGTTCGTACATGATATCACAATCCCTATCACCTTAGAAGAGAACTTAAAGTTTAGTTACTCTGATTTATCCAGGAGACACTTGGTTTACTGCCTTTTCATTACTAGAAAACAGAGCCAGGCTCTCTTTGTTAGTCAGTTTAGTAACATGAAGCTGATACAATTAGAATCATAGAATGGTTTGAGATGAAAGCGACCTTAAAAATCATTCAGCTCTTCAGATCACCTTCATGGCCTCCTCTGGACTGACTCCAAAAGATCCATGTCCTTCCTGTACTGACGACTCCAGAACTGAATGCCAGGTTCCAGGTGGGGTCTCACGAGAACGGAGTAGAGGGGCAGAATCACCCCCCCTCACCCTGCTGGTCCCACTGCTTTGGATGCAGCCCAGGACACGGTTTGCTTTCTGGGCTGCAAGCGCACATTGCTGGCTCATGTTGAGCTTCTCATCCACCAAATACACAATTGCTCAGGCCCGGATTCTGTTCTCTAAAACACTTCCATAAGGTTTAAATTTTCCACAGCCACTCTTGAGACTGAGGGAGGACCTCATAGTAGTTTACTGGTTCCTCACAAAGAAAGGAAGAAGAGCAGGTGCTGATCTCTTCTCCCTGGTGACCACTGACAGGACCCGAGGGAATGGCAGGAAGATGCCAGGGGAGGGTTAGGTTGGACATGAGGAAAAGGTTCTTCGCCCAGGAGGTGGTGGAGCACTGGAACAGCTCCCCAGGGAAGCAGTCACAGCCTGAAAACACTCCAGCAGCCTTTGGCCAAGGCCCTCAGCTCACCGGGGTGAATGTTGGGGTGTCCTGTGCAGGGACAGGAGTTGGACTCCATGGTCCTTGTGGGTCCCTTCCAACTCAGGTCATGCTGTGATTCTGTGTACTCTCATCACAAAGTGGAGATCACAACCACGAACTTTGCTCATAGTGAAGCTCTGCGAATGCTGCAGCCACTTATGCACATGATCATGGTCTGGTTGAAAACCCAGAGCTAACAGCTCAGAACGTTGAGCGTTTACACCGCAGTCAAAAGCAATCTCCCAGATTTTGTTTCCAGCTGTAAATTAGTCAAAATGGCCCCAACCTTCTGTAGTTACATCACTTGTTCCTTTTATAAACAAAATATTCTTTCATTCATGATGTAATTTCCTAGATTATCCATTATTAAAATTCCCCTCTCAAAAATGAATTTACATCTGAATTATCTCATTACTTCTGAACAAGCCAATTATTGCCTCTAGTGAACAAAATAATTAGACTTGTGCTCGTTGCATTCAAGATCTTCAGCGGTCCCAGCGCACTCAGTCCCAGAACACAGCAGTACACAATGCAGAGATACAAATATATAGAAGAAGTGCAGATAGAACAAATAAATGAGCAGCTTTTCTCTCCTGCATATTGTTTACCAAATGAATGTTATTTTTTTGTAGGTAGATACTCACATATTGACTGCACGATGCAAATCAGAAATTTAAACTCAACCAATTCTGATTTGATGAGCAAAGAAACTCATTTAATCAATTTCTCCTCAACCAGAGTCTGAAGCCTTTTCTTTCCTCTCTCAGTTAACATTTTGTCTGTGTTCTTCTGTGTTATCACAAATATTGTGTAACACTGCCTGAAGCTGGGAAATATTTCCTAGAGGTTGGTGACAGCATTCCTTTGGAGTGAACTGGATTCAAAACTATATTTATAGTAGAGAACACAGAATCTGACACATTTAAAAGTTTCCTCGAATCACAGAATCATTAAGGTTGGAAAAGACCTCTAAGATCATCCAGCCCAACACCACCGTGCTGATTAAATCATGTCCCCAAGTCCAACGGCTTCACATGTTTTGAACCCTTCCAGGGATGGAGACTCCACCACTGTCCAGGGCAGCCTCTTCCAGTGCTTCTCTACTCTTTTTTTCCATAAAGACATTTTTCCTAATACCCAATCTGAACCTCCCCTGGCACAACTTGAGGCCATTTCCTCTCGTCCTACCATCTGCAAGAAGACACCAACACCCATCTCACTACAGCCTCCTTTCAAGGAGCTGCAGACAGTGCACACGTACTTCTGCAGTCCCCTTCTGATAAGCCTAAAGCTATATAAACAATATGTCTTTTACTACTAATTAACTCTGACACTGCACTCCATGAGTCTTTTTTGGCAAAGAAATGAACCCTACTCTGCTGGCCATGATTCTCTTGATGCAGCCCAGGATACAGTTAGAGCCGTGCAGGCTCCAGCCTTTGTAATGATTTCAGCAAGTGCTCTACTCCAAACACAGCTCTCAGGAGCACCTTAACCTGAAGGATTTAAAAATAACCTACTCTGTGGAGATGGTGGGGAGGAAACTGCATGCGTTTTGACTGTGCTGTTTTCTCCTCCCAGTAGGTACCTCAGAACTGACACTTTGATTCACTGGTTGACCGTGATCTTTGCCTTTCTCCACGCATCAAACAAAGTGCCGTTCGGGTTTTGCAGGCTTTCGAACAGGACTTGCCTAGTTCAGAGAAGTCCTTTGCTTTTTGAGCACAGCTGCTGCTCTTAGGTTAATGTTTTCCCAGATCAAACCAGCTGTGGAAAATTATTTCCCTGGTGAGACCAAGACACCTCTGTTTTCAGCTCTGCTTGGAAATTTCAGAGTTTTGGAGGAGGAAAACGATATAAATCTATTCTATGACAGAAGTAGCAACGGTTCCTGCTCTCTGAGAAGCAAGAGCTGGATGTATTTGCTTGGACCTTTTCTTTTTGATGCATACATCTGACATTCTGGACATTTATGGATCCATTTGCTTTGTCTGGCTTTCTGAGGAGACACCATCTGGTCCTGTCAGTGTTCTCAGATCGCCCATCCAAAAGGAAAAGGAGACTTTGCTTTGCATCTTGCATTTCAAACAGTTCCTTAATTAAAATCAGAAATATATTGAGAAACATAACTCATTGGACTGAGCGTGCAGTGGAGTTTGGGTCGTACAGAAGAGCACAGGCCCCCAAACAAGTGGTTGAGAGAAGTTCTCTTGACAGACACCATTCCCTCTTGTCCTGTCCCTCTACCCCCCGATAAAGTGCCCTTCCCCACCCTTCCTTAAGGCCTCCTTTTAGTACTTGGAAGCTGCTCTAAGGTCTCCCCAGAGCCTTCTCTTCTCCAGGAGGAACAAGCCCAACTCTCCCAGCCTGTCCTCCTATGGGAGGTGCTCCAGCCCTTGGATCATCTTCGTAGCCTCCTCTGGACTCTAACAGGGGGTACAACTGTCAAAACCTTCTTCCCAGTACAGAGAATGCTTCATTTTCACTTCTTTCAGTCCTTTTTCCCTTACTGACTGTTGGAGTTTCTGAATTATTCTAAACCAAGCATAAACCATGTCTTATGCACTGAGAAGAGTCGTTAAAACTAAGTAATGCCACACAATTGAATTAAATGTGAGAAAAGAAGATTGAAACCTCTTTCTCTCCTTTTTAATAGGAAGTTGATGCAAATGGCAGTGGATAAGCAAATTATAATACATTTTGATGAAAAAATGGCAAGTTGGAAAGATAGGTTGGATTGCCTATATAGGAAGTTAATGACGCGGCTCTGAAGCAGAATGAGGAGATGGATGTGGTGGATGTAATACCAGTGAAATTAAGCAGGTTAATTCCAGACCTTGATGCAAGACTCCATTACTCTGCACCCTGAGTGCAGATTATTACAGTGATCTAATGGGTTTCACCCACTTAATGCTTTCTGATCGCGCTGACGCAGAAAACCAAAGGGTGGAAGGGTTTTAACTTCATGTTTTCCCTCTCTTCTTAGAAATACGGAATTTTTTAAATTGGAAAATAGCCATCGATGGTGCACTCACTGTCCACTGGCTGGTGTTCCCATGGAGAGCTCAGCAGGGATTTAAACTGAAAGACTTATCCAGGGGAAATTGCTATGCTTGACTTCCAAACTGTTTTCAGGTATCACCTTGCTTATTATGTTGTCACTAAGCTTTTCTTTACCAATTTTAGTCTTCTACCTAGCAAAGTTGTCAAGAACACATATAAGCATAATACGAAGTCAATGCAGAGACTTCTTGTTTGCCTCGTAGGTATTAGTCCTCCCTCCTCAGTTGGTACCGGCTGGATAACGTCCAGCCTTCTGCATCGCATGATGTGACTGCAAAAGAGAGAGTGAGGATTGAACCTTCAACTCAAGGTATGGTTAGACTTGATGATCTCAAAGGTCTTTTCCATCCAAAGGATTCTGTGATTCCATTAGTCAATTATGTCTCTAAAGTGGAGAGACGTGGATTTGATGGGTGGACCACTTGGTGGATAAGGAATTGGCAGGATGGTTGCACTCGAATGTCTCAATGTCCAAACGGAGACAAGTGGCGAGTGGCGTTCCTCAGGAGGTGGTATTGGGACTGGTGTTTAACACCTTTGTCACAGACATGGACAGTGGGATTGAAGGCACCTTTAGCAAGTTTCCCAGTGACACCAAGCTGTGTGGCATGGTTGACCTGCTTTTTGTAACATGGTTTAAATGGGAAAAGGGATCTTATCTTCCAGCTCCCAGACAGAAGTTGCTGTATTTTTTCCTGATGTATCTCTGCATCTTAGCTCTCCATCCCCACTCAAGAGGAGAAAATAATATTATTCTCCCTGTTTCCCTTTGTAGTTGTGGCACCACCTGGAACAGGATAAGCGCCTTTTGTTATACAAAGGTAAAGGCCAAGCTGCAGAGGGCGACTTTTTGTTAAATTCCTAAATTGGATCCTCTGGTTACAAAAATGGTCTTGAAAATAAACCCTTTAGCTACACAAATGATTCTTACCTGCAGGATGCAAAGCAAAGCTGAGGTGCACAGACTGCACAGCAATATTTACACAGACCATGGTATCCAACGTTACCTCTGCCCCAAACTCCACGCAGCAGCGCAAACACAAAGCCCCTTGGTCTGAACATGAAAAGTTCAGCCACGCAGTGTGTGAACCAGTCATTATTTCTGGATGAAAAACATAGGCTCAAAAAAACCAGTCAGTAACTGATGATAATTAATCAGAAAGATCATAGAGCATTTAACTTCAGGAATATATATGTATATATAAATATAATAGGCCTTATGAAGTTCAACAAAGCCAACTGCAAGGCCCAGAACCTGAGTTGAGGCAATCCCAAGCATAATTACAGGCTGGGCAGAGAATGGATTGAGAGGAGCCCTGAAAGAAGGAGTTGGGGTGCTGGTGGGTGAGAATTTCAACATGAGCCAGCAACGGGTGCTCGCAGCCCAGAAAGCCAACTGTGTCCTGGGCTGCATCCAAAGTAGCATGGCCAGCAGGGCAAGGAAGGGTATTCTCCCTCTCTGCTGCGCTCTGATGGGACCTCACCTGCAGTCCTGCATTCAGTTCTGGAGTCCTCAGCACAGGAAGGACATGGACCTGTTGCAGCAAGTACAGAGGACTCCACGGAGATGATCCAAGGGCTGGAGCACCCCCCATACAAGGACAGGCTGAGAGAGTTGGGATTGTTCAGCCTGGAGAAGAGAAGGCTCTGGGGAGACCTTAGAGCAGCCTTCCAGGACTGAAAGGGGCTCCAGGAAAGCTGGGGAGGAGCTCTTGATCAGGGACTGCAGGGAGAGGATGAAGGGGAATGGGTTTAAGCTGAAAGAGGGGAGATCGAGATGAGAAGGAAGAAATTTTTCCCTGTGAGGATGGTGAGGCATTGGCACAGGCTGTCCAGAGATACAGGAGATGCCCCACCCCTGGAAGTGTTCAAAGCCAGGTACGATGAGGCTTTGAGAAATCTGTTCCAGTGACAGGTATCCCTGGCCATGGCAGACGGGGTGTAATCAGATGACCTGTACAGATCCCTTCCCACACAAACCATTCTGTGGTTCTAAGACAAACCAAGCTAAGCCCTACAGCAATTATATCAGCTTTTATGAATGAAACGAGTTCCTAAAACAAAAAGAAGGAAAACTAGTGATAACTATTTGAAGTAAAATCTACCCTTGGCTTTTCTCATTAATATACTCTTCAATATTCCAAACAGGAATTCCAATAGTCTATTAACACACTAGTCTATATTCCAAACAGGCTCTACAAGAATAAGGCACTACAGAATCACAGGCATGATACAGTAGTAGAGACAAGCGGTCGGTTGGGTTTACTTAACGCAATAATGCTAAACTGGACTATTGAAAGGAAAAGTTACAATTACAGAATCACAGAATCACCTGAGTGGAAAGGGACCCACAAGGACCGAGTCCAACTCCTGTCCCTGCATATGACAACCCCACCATTCACCCTGTGTGTCTGAGGGCGTTGGCCAGATGCTTCTGGAATATTGTCAGGCTTGGTGCCGTGACTGCTTCCCTGGGGAGCTGTTCCAGAGCTCCACCACCCTCTGGGTGAAGAACCTTTGTTAATATCTATTATCAGTTTCCTAATACCAGTTGTAGCCTGGCATCCATGTTTGTGAGAGAAACTGGTTATTGAGACAGGGCGCCCTCCTTATCGCACCTCCAAACATTTACCGCCTGCAGTTATCAAGTGAGCTGTTCTATTCCCCTCAGATACATGAAATACCCAACACAGCCCCAAGCTCATCAATTAGGGATAACAGACATCTATTAGCACCACCAGAATATTTACATACCTAGTAATATATCATCTCCTCTCTATGTACACAGGCGCCACTAATGAAGTCCTAAGCTCTTCTCTTTCAGGGAACTAATTAGAAAGCATAAGGTTGCAAGAACTACATTGGTATCCAGATTCTAAGGTGAAGGACGCATTTAGAAACATCTAAAGGTTGATTTTAGTCAGAGAAAGGAATAATACAAGACACTGCTTTCTGTATCACTACATTTGACCTACAAATTAACTCATTAAAATCAAGAAAAAAGATAGAGACAACACGTGGAATGGTCCAGGCTATTATTTTGGCAACAGAAAGTTGCTTCCTATACAATCAGAGAATCACAGAATGATTTGGGTTGGAAGGGACCTTAAAGTTCATCCAGTTCCAACACCCCTGCAATGGGCAGGGACACCTCCCACTGGATCAGGGTACCCAAAGCCCCATCCAACCTGGCCTTGGACACCTCCAGGGAGAGGGCAGCCACAGCTTCTCTGGGCAACCTGTGCCAGGGCCTCACCACCCTCATTGTGAAGAATTTCTTCCTAATGTCTAATCTAAATCTCCCCCCTTCCAATTTAAAGCCGTTCCCCCTTGTCCTGTCACTCCAGGCCCTGGGAAAAAGTCCCTCCCCAGCTTTCCTGGAGTCCCTTCAGGTACTCGAAGGCCACTATGAGGTCTCCCCAGAGTCTTCTCTTCTCTGGGCTGAACAACCCCAAACCTCTCAGCCTGTCCTCACGGCAGAGGTGCTCCATCTTTGTAGCCTCCTCTGGACATGCTCCAGCAGTTCCATATCCTCCTTTGTTCGGGGATTCCAGAACTGGGCACAGGACTCCAGGTGGAGTCTCACAAGAGAGGAGCAGGGGGGCAGAATCCTCTCCTTCGCTCTGCTGGTCCCACTGCTTTGGATACAGCCCAGGCCACCCTATAAAGGCGCTGGCACTCCTTTCCCGTAGCTGAAAATGACCCTGAGCATCGTGACAACCTATAACCACACACTGGGCACACGATTCTTCCTTACTTCACCCTGGGATCACACCAAATTGGCCTCTTCCCTTGCTGAGGGAAAAGCACTGACTGCACTATAAACCAATTATTACCGGAATTATAGCTTTGCCACACAATATCAACACATCTTCTATTATGAAAGAAATACATCGTTAGAGTCTAGGGAAGAGGCCATTTGAAATCACTTACATATTCATTAAGCAGACAAAGAAAGTGCCATTTGTTCACACATTTCTCGATGCCATTGAGGTGCCGTGAATACCGTGCTTATGCAAGGGATCTCATCCAATAACTCCTGATGACAATTAAGTCAAACACAACCCCATGATCAGTGCAATTAAAATTCCCAAAGAGGCAACCAGATGTACTCTAAGCCCCCAATCACTTAGAATATTTTTGATATTATGTAAAAGAATCCAACTCCTGAGCATCAAATCTTTGCTATTATACTATTAAGTAATTACAATGAAATATGAAAACACTAATGAGATCTTCATGCGAGTACTTGCTATACCCGATATTTAGAGGAAAAAGAACCAGTCTGGATTTCTCCAGAAAACTTTGAACAACCTCTTTCAGGCAGCTGCACCAATTTAATGTGGAGAAAAAACCAGAAAAAGCTGGTTTCAACAAGTTCTCCACCCTTCTGGTGACTTCATGGCTCAAAGGACTGGCAACAGGAGTGTGAAAATTTGGGACATCTGTATACAGAGCATGAATTTAAACTCAGATCCAAATGTGCCCATGCACGTGAGGACCAGCACATGGCACTGTGAACGTAGAATTTGGTAACCATCTCTGCCCTCTACTCCTTATGAAATCATATACAAACGCAGCATATTAACGTGGCACAGGAACTCTGGAGCATGTCCGGAGAAGGGCAACAAAGCTGATGAAGGGTTTGGAGTACAAGCCTGATGAGGAGTGGGCTGAGGGAGCTGGGGTTGTTTAGTCTGGAGAAGAGGAGGCTGAGGGGAAACCTCATCACTCTCTAACACTACTTGAAAGGAGGATGTAGCAAGGTGGGGTTGGTCTCTTCTCCCTGGTAGCCCGTGACAGGACAAAGGGAAATGGCCTCAAGATGCACCAGGGGAGATGGTTGTTGGGTTGTTGGGCACAGAAAAAGGCCACCCAGGGAGGTGGTTGAGTCTCCATCCCTAGAGGTGTTTAAAAGATGAGTAGGTGTTGTACTTGTGGACACGGTCTATTGGCAGACTTAGCACGGCTGGATGAATGGTTGAACTCAATGAGTAATGATAAAAAGCAATCTTTGTTTGCTGTACAATTAAAGGATAAATCCTTGGGAAGAAAGCTCCACATGTGCACTCCTCTCCTAAAATGAGCCAACTGGTCTGATCCTGATCACCACCGGAGAAGAAAAACCCAAGAATCCTGTGACAGCGTTGTGCATTTGCTGAAACTCTGAACCCGCAGATGAAAAGGTCATAAGCAAAAAGGGGTCTCATAATTTTAGGAGGAGTCAGGGTAGGAAGAAGTCATGGTTGCCTCATCCCTGGAGGTGTTCAAGGCCAGGTTGGATGGGGCCTTTAGCAGTCTGGTCTGGTGGGAGGTGTCCCTGCCCATGGCAGGGCAGTTGGAATTGGATGACCCTTAAGGTCCCTTCCAGCCCAAACCATTCTGTGATCTTATGATTATTCCTGGATGAAAAAACTTCTCCTACAATACCCTCCTCACCTTAGGAAAAATATCTTAATTTCTGTCTTCTGATAATAAAATATTGAACACCGTACATGATATATTAAGAAAAAAACCTTCAACGACAATTTATGCACTGAGCCCAAAAAGCCCTTCAGAAACGGTTGGCCTTTGTACCTTTAGGACTCTAAATCACATCACTTCATTGATTAAAGTTACATCTTTATTCTACAGAAGGGGAATCGCCTTCTCAGCACACATTTGTATCTCTAGGAAAGGCAAGGTGTAATGGATCTACAAAACCCGTGGCCGTTCTTTCTTTCCTTGCAAGAATAATTCATTATTATAAAAATACATTCTTTCTTTGCAATAGTACGGGATTGTCCGGCTCCGCTCCGCACTTGGTGTGGCCCCACCTCGAGATTTGGGTGCAGTTTTGGGCGCCACACTATAAAAGGGATATCAAGGTACTGGAGAGTGTCCAGAGGGGGCCACAAAGTTGGTGAAGAGTTTAGAGGGAAAGTCACATGGGGAGCGGCTGAAGTCACTTGGTCTGTTCAGCCTGGAGAAGAGGAGACTGAGGAGACACCCCATTGCAGCCTACAATGGGGAGCAGGCGCTGAGCTCTTCTCTCTGGTGACCCATGACAGGACCCAAGAAAATGACAGGAAGATGCCAGGGGAGGGTTAAGTTGGACATGAGGAGAAGGTTATAAACAAGGGACACCGTGACCAAGCAAATCCCAGAATACCTGAGAGTCTCTCTGCCCACATCTATAACAACACAGCACACACCAGCCCCGTTCGGAGTAGTCTCCATGAAACATTAATAAGACAGAAGCATCAATATGTGAAGGTATTTTTTAAAATGAGTACTTTTCTTCAGCATCCTTCCTCATAACAAGAGTGGAGAAAAGTTTAGCATTAGGAAGAGAATCATTAAGATGGAAAAACGAGGATGGTGAAGGGTTTAGAGGAGAGGAGAGGAGCAGCTGAAGTCACTTGGTCTGTTCAGCCTGGCAAAGAGAAGTCAGAGAGAAGACTTTATCCACGGTTTACACCTTCCTCACAAGCGAAGGAGGAGGAGCAGGTGCTGAGCTCTCCTCCCTGGTGACCAATGACAAGATTCAAGGGAATGGCAGGAAGATGCCAGGGTGGATTCTAGGAAAAGGTTCTTCCCCCAGAGGGTGGTGGAGCACTGGAACAGCTCCTCAGGGAAGCAGTCACAGCCTGACAAGATTCCAGAAGCATTTGGCCAACACCCTCAGACACACAAGGTGAACACTGGGGTGTCCTGTGCAGGGACTTGATGATCCTTGTGGGTCCCTTCCAACTGAGGATGTTCCATGATTCTATGATTTCTGAAATATCACACACAACCAGATGTACAGCATAGCAACGTGACACCTTGGATTCCTAAATCAGATGATACAAATAGCAGTTGGCATCAAACCAAATGGGTAATATTTTAATCCTTTAATTAGGTGAGAATTCTTTTCTTCCCAACAGTTCTTCCTTATTATGAAATTCTCGAGACATCTACAGCTCCTCCAACTGTTATTCAAACTCTAAGCCACCAAAGTCTTTCAAGGATCTGGCGTGTTTTATCCTCCGTGGCAGTTTCGTTCGCTTTGAATTGAATGATTTATTACCATACAACCCAAGCCTCTGATGAGATTATGCTGCCAATTTGTGCCTCCTTTGCGAAGAGAGGTCTCCTCGAACCCAGGCTTTGGACTGAACGTGGTGAATCTCAATTAAAGGGTGACCTTTACAAGACAAGGGAAATGTTAATTCATGCTCACCTAAATGGCTTTACCAGTACTTGAAAGCACAGCTTTCTAAAGCCGCCTACAACTCCGTCGCTGTAAAGTTTCATTTCAACATTATCAAGATTTAAAAAACTCTTTAGTGTAAAAAAATGTATATATCCACCCATCAAAGCCGAAGGAGAGAATCCGAATGCTAATAGAGCCGTCCCTGGTGCATTTTTGATGTTACTTGAAAAACAACGCATTCGCATTTTTAAGGGACTTCAAATACAGATTAGAGGCATCAGAGTGACAGGGGCAGAGATTAAACACTTCTTTACCCTCGGAACAGGTACAAGACAAGAGCAACAGCTACTGCTCCCACTCACCCTTAAGGTATGTGTTGTAATTTGCCGTTCCCTGTGATATCTGAATGCTTTCTGCAGCTTGAAGGGTACACAATTTGAAGAAGACGCAAGAAGGAAGCTTGGTCTCCAAACAAATTCCCGTTTGACTTGGTTTTAATTAGGAGTTGCTACTGAATCAAGCAGGAAAAATAAAAGCAATGTTTCAGCAATATATTTATGGTCATGCTAATGAAGCTGGGGAAAACAAAGAAATTACAGACAAGGAAACAAGGATTTGACCCTCATTAAAAAAATGGATCTGGACAGACTTCAATACAAAAAGCAAGAACTTGCAGAAAAATCCATATGGCAGCAAGATTTCAGCACAAAACATCAGGATCTGAGAGCATCTTTGGACTCTTCACTATTTAGAAGGACAGATTTTAAAATAAATACATATAAACACACAATGCCATCAGAGCAATGATGTCATTAAAGTAATTAAAGGGGCCCTAACAGGAAAGGTGGGGAGGGGCTCTTTATGAGGGAGTGCAGGGATAGGGCGAGGTGAAACGGTTTTAAGCTGAAAGAGGGGAGATTGAGATAAGATCTTAGGAAGAAATGTTTTCCTGTGAGGGTGGGGAGGCCCTGGCCCAGGTTGCCCAAAGAAGTCATGGATGCCCCATCCCTGGAGGTGTTCAAGGCCAGGCTGGATGGGGATTTGAGCATCCTGATCCAGTGGGAGGTGTCCCTGCCCATGGCAGGGGGTTGGAACTGCATGGGCTTTGAGGGCTAAACCCTGATTCAAACGGCTGTAAATGATTATCATGAACAATAACCCAAGATAAGTGAAAGAATCTAAACCTGGGGTATTGACAACATACTGGAATGCTCCACTAGCAAAAACAAACCTAACGTGGGAGCAACCACAAATAATTTCTTAAATAAGTCAATGAAATGGTTGTGCAGTAAATAATGTCCTAAAGAAAACCAGAGCTCAAAAATGGGATTTTGGCTTCAGATTATTCAAATTTTAGAAGAGATTATGACAGTATCATCCACATAACAACCTATGGACCCTTTTGCCTTTCTCAGGTCACTGCAGTCCACTTCTACCAGCACAGCAATGAATACTCTTCAAAGCAGAGTAGACTGGCAGAAGTCAGACCTGCCCATACCACACTGAGAAACTTCTGATTCTAAACAGCGAGACCGAACAGTTTTAAATAAATGGTTTACTACTGAACCTGACACAAAAGCACAAATTCCAGGAGAGCATGAAGCTCTATTACAGACAGAAAGGATGAGCGTATCATTTCACATCACAGTAAGAAGAGAACCTGTTCAACTGTGTCAGGGTTATTTTAGTGCTGGCTGCACTGATGAAATGTTTCCCCTCTCCTTCAGAAAAGCAAAGTGTGTTAGATTGGGTATTAGGAAGAAAGCCTTAATGATGAGGGTGATGAGACCCTGGCCCAGGTTGCCCAGGGAAGCTGTGGATGCCCCATCCCTGGAGATGTTCAAGGCCAGGTTGGATGGGGACTGAGCAGCCTGGTCTGGTGGGAGATGTCCCTGCCCATGGCAGGGGGGTTGGAACTGGATGGGCTTTAAGGTCCCTTCCAACAAACAATCAGGAACGCAGCTAATGGGGCTGTTAGCAACAATTACCTTCACAATATTTGCTTTTGTGAACAGTTCCACTCCAAAAGCAGCAGTAATAAAAAGAACTGTAGGTTCATTTCAAAAAGAGCGGATGATGGCTGATTTCCTGCTCCCTTGCAAGAGACTCACTGAACTCACAGCCATCAGAGAATATCGAACAGCCAGCAAAAACGACCTGTACTGCCTTAGCCTGCTCAAAATCCCTGACGCAAGCTGAAGAACCACAGCCCAAGCCTGATTTTCAACACCCTTCATCTTCTCAAGACTGAAGTGGGAGATATAACTTCCTTCAAACCTTGAGGCATTCTCTAGAAGTGATGGAGATGCCCTTCTTCAGGTTGTCCTATGCAGGGATACGAGTTGGACTCGATGATCCTTGTCGGTTCCTTCCAACTCAGGTCATTCTATGATTCTATGATTCTATGATTCTTCATTTCCACAGCTCCTGACAGCTGGCCAAGAATAGCCTTTAATCACAGAATCATAGAACGGTTTGGGTTGGAAGGGACCTTGAAGATCATCCAGTTCCAAACCCCTTACCATGGGCAGGGACACCTCTCACCAGAACAGGCTGCTCACGGCCCCATCCGATCTGGCCCTGAACACCTCCAGAGAGGGGGCATCCACAATTTCCCGGGGTGGATGAAGTGCTTGGGCATCTGGTTTAGTAGCGGGCAGGTTTGGTTAGACTCGATGATCTCAAAGGTGTTTTCCAACCAAGCGATTCTATGATTCTATTGATCATGTCCTTCCCCTGGACACAAATATTTTGCATATTTAAAAACCCCTGCAGGATTCTCAGGAAACATCAATGAGAAAAGGTGAACAAACTCCATGAAAGCAATGAAAACCTGCTGTAATACATGAAACACAAAGCCCGCTCTCACCAATACCAGGACAAGGAAAGCTCTTGGAAAGCTCAAGGAAAGCACAGCGAGAAGGGCACTAACAAAGCAAACGGTCTCTCTTGCTTCCATATTTAGGGATCTCCCACCTCTTGTTGCCTCCCTTTGAATTTGCCATAGCTTTAATAACAATCTCAGAGGCAAAATCAAGAAACAAATTATTTTCTTGCACATAATCCCCTTTTGCTGTCAAGAGCCTGACCCTGGTTTGATAATCTCATTTCCTGAGAATCAAAATGCTGGAAATTTAAGCTTCCTAGAGTGTTAATTGCGGCCCTGCTCCATTGCTAATCAAAAAATTGGATGTTTTGCATGAAAATGCTGCTCTAATTAATTCTCAGTCATAAAGCGCCCCGGTTTTAATAACCCCTCCTTGATTGGATAGCCTTTGAAGAGCCGATGCGGCTAATCCGCTAAAGCAGAAAAAACACACGCAGAGGAAATAATAAGTGGGCTTACAAGGTCTGAACGGGATGATTGCGTTAATACCATCAAACCACAAAAAAGCGATTCGCTCCTCTCTCCGCCCGCCCAAGCTCAAAGCAAACTCTGATCCTGCACGTCACGGGGAGACAAAAGCAGCTGCGTGATGGGAGGTTCAGGGCATCAAATCCTCTCCCCCTCAACACCACAATCAACTTGCCGGTTCTTCAACTGGTTATCCCCAATGTACGAAGGATATAGAATTCTTGGAACAGGTCCAGAGGAGGCCACGGAGATGACCCAAGGGCTGGAGCACCTCTGCCATGAGGACAGGCTGAGAAACTTGGGGTTGTTTTGTCTGGAGAAGAGAAGGCTCCGGGGATAGCTTACAGTAACCTTCCAGTACCTGAAGGGGCTCCAGGAAAGCTGGGGAGGGACTTTTTAGAAGGGGAAGTAGTGATAGGACGAGGGGGAATGGCTTTAAATTGGAAGGGAGGAGATTTAGATTTGACATTAGGAAGAAATTCTTCACGATGACGGTGAAGAGACATAGGCACAGGTTGCCCAGGGAAGTCGTGGATGCCCCCTCCCTGGAGGTGTTCAAGGCCAGGTTGGATGGGGCTTTGAGCAGCCTGGTCTGGTGGGAGGTGTCCCTGCCCATTGCAGGAGGGTTGAAACTGGATGGGCTTTACGGTCCTTTGCAACCCAAACTATCCTATGATTCTATGATTTTATTCCCCATCATTTACAAAGTGTATCTTTAACCGGGACTTCTCCACTTGTCATAACGTCTCCTTTAACCAGACAAGAACTCTATTGCTTCCCTCTCTCCTCATCGCCTCTGACTGACAGCACATTATCATACACATCTCTAAAAGGTGCTGAACCGAGCTTTCATTATTCAAAACGTCAAGATTCGTTTTTGTCACTTGTGAACACAGCTGGTTCCCTCCGGCAGCCCTTTGGTGAATCCAAATGGAACAAGGCACCTACAAATAACTGCATTTTCCATGGACCTGGCCTTACATTGTGCCCTTGTCATATCAGATATCATTTGCCTCCGCCGCTATTTCTTGGCGGTAAAATCTTAATTAGCAGTGTTTCTTGCTGATTTCCTTAATTACTTAAAAAACCTTGTGGCAAGATATTTTCCGCCTTGGACCAAGAACGGATGAACAGCACATTGGAGAGTAACCCAAACCACAGAATCACAGAATGGGTTGGTTTGGAAGGGACCTCAAAGCCCTTCAGTACCAACTCCCCTGCTATGGGCAGCGACACCTCCCACTGGATCATTCTGCTCAAAGCATCCAGCCTGGCCTTGAACACCTCCAGGGATGGGGCAGCCACGACTTCTCTGGGCAACCTGGGCCAGGGCCTCCCCACCCTCACAGGAAAACATTTCTTAATGGAATCTCATCTCAATCTCCCCTCTTTCATCTTAAAACCGTTCCCGTTCGTCCTATCCCTGCAGTCCCTGATTAAGAGCCCCTCTCCAGCTTTCCTGGTGCCCCTTTCAGCACTGGGAGCTGCTCTAAGGTCTCCCCAGAGCCTTCTCTTCTCCAGGCTGAACAACGCCAACTCTCCCAGCCTGTCCTCGTATGGGAGGTGCTCCAGCCCTTGGATCATCTTCGTGGCCTCCTCTGGATTTGCTCCAATAGGTCCATGTCCTTCCTGTGACACTGTATTTCAACAGCACCCTGGGCACCACATCTCTCTTAGTTCAGAAGATCTTTCAGTTATGTACTTGCTTCCACCCCTCTTCTTTTTAATAAGAACTCTCAAACTTGTGTGATCCTCTTCATAGAACCACAGAATCATTGAATTGCTTGGTTGGAAAAGACCTTTGAGATCATTGAGTCCAACCGTACCTGTCCACTACTAAACCAGATCCCTGAGTAGGAAGGCAAAAATACATGGCTTATGTCTTCCCCCTCCCATTTCAGTGGAAAAAGACAAGAGAATGAATGCTTCCATCTCTCCATCACTTACAGCAGGTCCTTTTCTCCTGTGGAGAGATAATGGGTGCCTTCTGCACTGCCCTATTTCAGACCAAATGAAAGAGGTTCATGACTAAGCATTGCTCTGATCTTCACACATTTTAAGGCTATTTAAATTAAATTTTTATTTCAAAATGTTGGCATGAGCCAAACTTTTATAAGCCCTTTTTTTCATGCATATGTTTCTTTGAAGACCTTTTTGGGAAAATGATTTCCTAACAAGCCACCTTCCCCCTGCTGCCCCTGAAAAATCATCCCTGTGTATTCTGCTGTTGGGAAGAGAAACTGCGTTGCCCTCACAGAAGAAGTGTCACATGCAGCCTTCCAGTCATCTGATTGAACAATTAAATTGTGTTCCTCTTTAAAAAGAGGGAAAAAAAAAGAAATCATAATGCAGATCTTGCTGTGGTCTGGGATTCGGGAAGATTAATGAGGTACCTAAAAGGGAAAAGCAGCTTTCAATAGAAAGAGAGGACATTTTTAACACAAAGTTCAAAGGGAAACTTTGCTTGATGGTTATACTGCAAAGATTTCTCAGCAAAGCCACCTCATCTATTCTCCCTATTGTCTCCCCACATCGACGCTTGGTCACCTATTGCATCATGTTCACGATCTTCCAGTTCTCCCAGAAAGGGCAATAGAATCTTGTCCCTATTCACACCAATTCCTATATTTTGTCCTTTACTTTTTTGTCAGCTCATACGCTTTCTTCTTTCCAACCCCACACTAGCTCGGCAGCTGGAAGCCTGCACAGCTCTCTCGTATAACCTCCTCTCTTAAAAATGCTCACAGTCTCCTGCTCATGAGAAATGATGTCTCAAGACTTGTCTTATAGAAATAATGAGTTAGTCTGTCATGAAATCCGGCTGTGTCCATCAGCAACAAGTGCTGAAAGCAGGAATTTTAAAACCTTACTCCAGACTAACAGCAATGGTAACCACAAAAATAACGAGACCTCAGCCACAAGGTACCTGACAGGAGGACACAGACATGGAGCTGGATCTCTTAGAGCGAGTCCAGAGGAGGCCACAAAGATGATCCGAGGGCTGGAGAACCTCCCATACAAGGACAGGCTGAGAGAGTTGGGGTTGTTCAGCCTGGGGAAAAGAGTGTGGGGGAGATCTTATAGCAGCCTCCCAGTACTTAAAGGGGGCTCCAGGAAAGCTGGGGAGGGACTTTTTATCACGGAGTGCAGGGATAGGACAAGGGTGAATGGTTTTAAGCTGAAAGAGGGGAGATTTAGGTAAGATCTTAGGTCGTAATGTTCTCCTGTGAGGGTGGGGAGGCCCTGGCACAGGCTGCCCAGAGAAGTCATGGCTGCCCCATCCCTGGAGGTGTTCAAGGCCAGGCTGGATGGGGCTATGAGCAACCTAATCTAGTGGGAGGTGTTCCTGCCCATGGCAGGGGGCGGGTTATATTGATTTTATTGCCAAAACCAACACCTCTGTGAATCAAACCACTCAGGGGAACACCATGGAACGATTCCACGCTCACAGGCGAGATCACTTCCCTGTGTATATGGAGCATTCACCATGAGCAATATAAACCAGCAAGAGTACACCAGCTCTTCAAATTCACCACGTTCATACATGCTGCAACTCTTCACCTTCAAGTGTGGTACAGGAGACAAAGGATTGGTCACTTCAGTACACACAACGCAAACTTGCACCTTCAAATATGAGATGACTGAGCTCAGCTCCCACAATAATGCAGGTAAGCCTCACATTCCACATATAAAGGAAATAAATCGTAGAGAAGGAAGCAGACATTAGCTCCAAGTATCCAAAAGTTGTGCTCACAGCGAGATTGTTTGCATCTCACCCATTGTTTTATGAATATATTTTAAGGCCTGGACCTCTATGCAGAGGGAATAAAGAGAAACTCCACCACTTCACGACGCAGTAAGGATAAAGAAAGCTTAAAAAACAGATAGATATAGACATTGTGTGGAAAAGTAGAGGTATCAAGAACCCTCATGTAGCATGGATGGGATAGTCAAGCTCCTGTAAAAGGGAATTATCCAAATGAGCACATTATCTATTTCCCCACCTTGAAGTTCTCCACTTCTGCTGTACAGCTCCCGTCTCTGCTCACGCAAATAGGCGCTCATGCTGATAGCGTGGGAGGAGGACTCAAACCTGGAATGGGAAAAGAACAAACCCAGTCAGTTCACCATCCTCAGAAGCATCCTTCTTGTTAGAACCACCTAAGCAAAAAGGACTTCCCTTGTGTGTTGGAGCAAAATTATCAAGGCAGACAGAAGAATATTTTTTTAGGTGTTAGGAAGAAATTCTTCACAATGAGGATGGGGAGGCCCTGGCACAGGTTGCCCAGGGAGGCTGTGGCTGCCCCATCCCTCGAGTTGTTCAAGGCCAGCTTGGATGGGGCTTTGAGCAACCTGATCCAATGAGAGGTATCCCTGCCCATGGCAGGGGGGCTGGAACTGGATGGGCTTTGAGGTCCGTTCCATCGCAAACCATTCTATGATTTTTCCTCTACCACCGATGCACCATGTTCTGCCACCTCTCATCATCACAGCTCTGCCAACAAGCAGCCATCACACAGACCTGTCCTCGATGCAGCAGGACGACCCCCGGCTCCATCAGCTGGGAGCACCCAGTCATTTAAAAAGGAATGGCCCCAAAACCTGGTAAAATCCAAACCAAAGCCATGTGCTCGCACCATTTAAATCGCTGATGTGTACATACGACTCCAACAATCCATGAAGACTAATCTGAGAGGCAGAAACAAATATCTTCCAACTCCTGTAGCCCCATAAACAACAATTTTTGCCATAGACAGTAGAAGACCACAGACTGGGCACTGATCTGACACTGCAGGGTCTCAGGATGGCTCTGGGCTTGCTCTGCCCTGAGCTGGCTGCCCCTGTGATCACAACTGTCCCCTGGCCAAGAGTCTCATGCCAGACCTGCCTGAGCTCAGCGCTGAGGATGCCCAGCATGGCCAAGGGGCAGGCACTGCCCATCAAACACCAGCGTTTGTGTGCTTCTTGAACAGGAGCTGGGCAGCTCTGCCACTGGTGCTGAGGACCAGGGAGGAGGGAGCAGGTTCTGGAAACAAAGCATGATCAAACAGCCAAAGTGGACACAAGACTTACAAAGAAGGCATCTTTGATAACCATGAAACTCCTCAAGGTGAAGAGCTCAAGGTGTTGATGATTTGGTTTAATACCCTTGCCCCTCCCCAACCCTTCAGGTCAAGGAAGGCTGAATCAGCCTTGGAGCCACCCAGAGGCATGTGGGAATCATGGAAACATCTCCTCTCAGTCTCCTCTCCTCCAGAATAAAAGGCCCCAGGTCCCTCAGCTGCTGCCCAGAAACCCTGGGCTCCAGATCCTTCCCCAGCTTCATTGCCCTTCTCTGGATGCACTCTGGCCCCTCAAGGTCTTTCTTGGAGTGAGGGGCCCAAAACTGAGCTCAGGATTCGAGGTGTGGCCTCACCAGTGCTGAGTACAGGGGGACAATTGTTCCCTGCTCCTGCTGGCCACACCATGGCTGATCCAAGCCAGGATGATGTTTGCCCTCTTGGCCACCTGGGCCAGTGTTGGCTCATGTTCAGCCACTGTCGACCTGCACCCCCAGGTCCTTTTCCACTGAGCAGCTTTGAAGCCACTCTTCCCCAAGCCTTGAGTGTTGTGGCCCAAGTGCAGCATCCAGCATTTGGCCTTGTTAAACCCCATCCCATGGACCTGAGCCCATGGATCCAGCCTGTCCAGGTCCCACTGCAGAGCCTTCCTGCCCTCAAGCAGATCAATACTCCTGTCCAGTTTGGTGCCATCTTCAAACTGATGAGGGAGCACTCGAACTCCTCATCCAGATCATTGAAAAAAGATATTAAACCAAGACTGGCCCCAACACTGAGCCCTGGGGACACCGCTTGGGACCAGCCACCCAGAAACATGAGCATCACAGCAGAGAGAAGCGCCAAGTATTTGCAAGCTTTCATATGTTAATATTGATGCTATTAATGAGGCTTTTCTGCCCTAATCGGGACTGTGATTGTTAGCACTACTGAAACTGAACTAATAACAATCTCTCGAAGTACAGCAAACACTTAAGCCTTTAATTAAGTGAACAGCAGTCTTGGCTCTGTATTTACGAAGTGCTCTTTTTGCCCCTACAGAGATGTTAAGTGTAATATCCTTGCTATGGTCCAGAGGTCGTCTCCAGGCATCAAAAACAGAAGCTTCAGGTCAAGGAAAACTACAGCAGTAAACCACAGTCTTCCTCTTGAGACAGCAACTCTGACCATTCCTGAGAGCCCTGCACTGGCTTTTGCTGACGGATCCCATCACATTTTCTTCTTTCCTACAGTCATCCAGTTTCTCTCTCCATTTCCCCTCCTCCGCTGCTTTATTGTGTGTGCTCAGGTGGCCAAGAGGGCCAATGGCATCTTGGCAGGACAACAGCGTGGCCAGCAGGACCAGGGAAATGATTGTGCTCCTGGATGGAGCATTGGAGGCCGCACCTCGAACTCTGTGTTCATTTTTTGAGGCACTCACTCCAAGAAGGACATTGAGGGGCTGGAGCGTGTGCAGAGAAGGGCAACGAGGCTGGGGAGGGGCTGGAGAACAAGTGTTATGAGGAGAGGCTGAGGGAACTGAGGTTGTTCAGTCTAGAGAAGATGAGGCTGAGGGAAGACCTTATCACTGCCTACAACTCCCTGAAAAGAGGCTGTAGCAAGGTGAGTATTGGTCTCTTCTCTCAAGAAAGAAGTGACACGATGAGAGGAAATGGCCTCAAGTTGCACCAGGGCAGGTTCAGATTAGATATCAGGAAAAATTTCTTCACCAAAAGGGTTCTCAGGCCCTGGAAGAGGGTGCACAGGGACATGGTTGAGTTCCTATCGCTGGAGATATTAAAAAAAAAGGCTAAATGAAGTGCTAAGGGATATACAAAGCTTCCAAAGTATTTTTATTTGGAATAGAATTACACATAATTATCACCAAGTGTGACACTCTGCAGCAGGTGTTCGATATCTGCTTGCACATTCCACTCCTTTCCCACCAATACCCAATTTCCATCCTGCAAATTTCATCTGCAGGGAGATGGCAACCTGAACGTGCACTCAGCTACCTCTTCAAAGAGAAGATTCATGGAATCATTATGGTTGGAAAAGACATCTAAGATCATCCATTTCATCCATCAGTCCAACCCCACTGTGCCTACTAAACCATGTTCCCAGTTGAAACAGCCATATGTTTTTTGAACACCTCCAGGGATGGAGACTCCACCACTGCCCTGGGCAGCCTTTTCCAACACTTTACCACTCTTTCAGCAAAGAAATTTTTCCCAATATCCAATGTAACTTTCGCATGGTGCAACTTGAGGCCACTTCCTCTAATCCTATCACTTCTTACTAGGGATAAGAGACCATCGTGCACCTTGTTCAAACCTCCTTTCCAGGAGCTGAAGAGAGCAATAAGATCTCCCTTCAGCCTCCTTTTCTCCAGACTAAACAGCCTCAGTTCCCCCAGCCACTCGTCCCAATTCCTGTGCTCCAGAACCTTCCCCAGCTCTGTTCCATTCTCTGGACACGCTCCAGCCCCTCAATGTCTTTTTTATAATGAGAAACCCAAAACTGAACCCAGATTCAAGGTGCGGCCTCACCAGTGCCAAATGCAGGTGGACGATCCCTGCCCTGGTCCTGTTGGCCACACCATGGCTGATCGAAGCCAGGAAAGAAAGACAGGTTTACGATGGCATGAACTGTCTGAATTCCCAAAGTACACCTGATCTGAAGTTTTCTTTCCTGAGCAAATATTAAAAACCTAACTATATTCTGACTTCTTTCATATTTTAAATTATACTATATATTATATTGTATTGTGTTATGTTATATGATTTTAAAGATAGGAAAACAATGATCCAAAGTCTCTTCCAAATGCCAGCTGCTGATTTCAAGATATCAGGAGAGAACTGAGGAGTCCTCATTCTTCTCACTGTTCCTAGAACACAAAACTAGCAGAAGCACTTAGTGGTTATTAAATTAGCTTACAGCAAGCTGTCACAGGGCACGGTACAGACACCTGCATCCATCTGTGAGTACAATGCAAGGTGGAGCCTTGTCCAAAGAAACTCCTGATAAGAGGAATTAAACGCAGGTATCCTGAAAAGTGGAAGGCTCCTCTGATACAGACGTTGGTAACGGAAAGGTAAGAAAAAGCCTTGCATGAAAAGCACTGAAGGTCGGAGAGGAGCCAAGAATAACACCTCATCAAACGTGAACATTCTTCGCTGGGCTGAGAAATTCCATTTCAACGGAGATTTCTGTAGATACAGTGACAGCTGACAGAAGACTGATAACCAAATAGGAGACCCCAATAAGTGGTGCTGTCACTGCAGTGCCAGCAATGACTCAGTGACAGGAGCACGTGTGGTAGGAGACACGTTCTCCCGGGAGGTCACCCACCTTCACTTTGAGCAATTAGAGGCACTTTCACTCTCTGCTGATAAACGAATTTAAAGCTGTGACGGTTTAGCCCCAGCCTGGGCAATTTCAGCAACTAAAACCAAACAGTTGGGCTCCCAATTCCCTTCCAAGCATCCTCCCAAGGAAAGGGGAAAGGGAAAGAAGAGAAGGTTCTGGGGAGACCTTAGAGCAGCCTTCCAGTACCTGAAGGGCCTTCAGGAAAGCTGGGGAGGGTTTTTTTAGAAGGGCAAGTAGTGATACGACAAGGGGGAATGGCTTTGAATTGGAAGGGGGAAAATTTAGATGAGACATTAGGAAAAAATTCTTCATGATGAGGGTGGGGAGGCCCTGGCCCAGGTTGCCCAGGGAAGCTGTGGCTGCCCCCTCCCTGGAGGTGTTCAAGGCCAGCTTGGATGGGGTGTTGAGTAACCTGATCCAGTGGGAGGTGTCCCTGCCACAGTTGGAACTGGATGGGCTTAAAGGTCCTTTCCAACCCAAACTATTCTATGATTCTATGATGTCATGATTAAATGAGAAGAAAATGATTTGCAGGCTGGAAACTAAACTAAATCAGCTGTAATAAAGAAGTAATAATAGTAATAATAAAGAAACCAAAGAGAAAATAATAAAATACATACAAATATAAGAACTGACACCTCCACCCCACCCCTCGTTGACTGTACATCACCACAGATGCTGCAGAGTTGGGAAAGGCATCAGCACCAGAAGAAAGCTGGAATCAGGGAATGGATTCAGGAACACAGGGATCTGAGATTAGGAGCAAACAGATGAAGTCCTGACTGGACATCGGCCATTGAAGAAGAGAGCGACACCCTCCTGATCACTCAGTTTTATGGTCTATATGCTATGGTGTATATGGGATGGAATTCTCTTTTGGTCAGTTTGGGGTCACCTGTCACATCCACTCCCCCCTGCAGGTGCGACTCTTCTTCATCTTTGACTTAGAGCGCACTTAACTCGAGGATGACCTTGGTTTCTATAGGAATAAATGTAAGCAATGGCCTTTTTGCATCCCAGTGCTCCGTGTGATCACTTCTAGAGAGAAACACTCTCTGAACAACATGCAGTTAACTTTCAGAACATTAGGTTACTTAGACAAGACTGAGCTGAAGTTAGGAAACTGGTTCTCATTTATCTCAAACCAGAACACAGCCTCAAACTTCTGTAATCGAACAGAGTATCCTTCCCTAAATTTATATGGTCCAAGTACACCAAGTACACCCAGAGCAGATAAGAGATGGTGAGCAGGTGTTTTGCTCCAGAAATCATCTGCAAGTCAGAGTCAATTCAAAGAGTGAAATTCTCGAGTCAAACAACCAAGAGAGAGTTTAAAAAGGGAGGATGGTGCTGAATAACAAAGGGTTTTATAGGCAGGAGTCACATTTATGATGATGGCCTCATGCTGTGCCACAGGAAGGTTAAATTGGATATTGGGAAAAATTTCTTTGCTGAAAGAGTGGTGAAGCTTTGGAAGAGGCTGCGCAGGGAAGTGATAGAGTTTCCATCCCTGGAGGTGTTCAAAGCACATATGGCCATGGTACTTTTGGACGTGGTTAATAGGGACGGTGGGGTTGGGCTGGGGGTTAGACTAGATGATTTTAGAGATACTTTCCAACCTTAATGATTCCATGAGTCTCTGAAATCCTCTACACAACAATTAACCTTCCAATAACAAAAATTACCCAGACAACCCATCCTGGGCAAGGGAGTGAGGGCACTACGGAAGGTTCTAATTGGGGCCTTAGGTACTGAGAGAATACAGGCATGGTACAAAACATAGGGAGTTCTGGATGACGAAGAAATGACAGAATCATAGAGTGGTTTGCATTTGAAGGGGTTTTGAAGATCATCTAGTTCCAAACCCCCTGACAAGGGCAGGGATTCCTCCCACCAGACCAGGCTGCTCCAAGCCCCATCCAACCTGGCCTTGAACACCTCCAGGGAGGGAGCATCCATGACTTCTCCGAGCAACTTGTGCCAGGGCCTCACCAGTCACAGTAAAAAAATTCTTTCTAATTAACTATAGCTGGAGAAAAAAGAAAATCCAAATCAACAATCTGTAGAGAAGATGCAGAATGCAAAGCTCCCTGCTCACTTGCTCAGAACCATTATTTCCCCAACATGTAACAATTTACTTCCAATCTTGGAATCATAGAATAACCTGAGTTGGAAGGGATCCACAAAGATCATCCAGTCCAACTCCTGTGCCTGCACAGGACACCCCAACATTCACCCCGTGGGGCTGAGGGCCTTGGCCAAAGACTGCTGGAATCTTGTCAGGCTGTGAGTGCTTCCCTGGGGAGCTGTTCCAGTGCTCCACCACCCTCTGGGTGAAGAACCTTCTCCTCATGTCCAACCTAAGCCTCTCCTGGCATCTTCCTGCCATTCCCTGGGGTCCTGTCAGTGGTCACCAGAGAAGAGCTCAGCACCTGCTCCTCCTTCCCTTGTGAGGAAGCTGTCACGAGGTCTCCCCTCAGTCTCCTCTTCTGCAGGCTGAACGGGCCAAGTGACTTCAGCCATGCCTCATCCAATTTCCCCTCTAAATCCTTCACCAACTTTGTGGCCCTGTGAGTAGTTCTTTAATTAAAAAAAAAAAAACACAAACAAACTACCAAGACTTCATGGATTGCCACTTCCAGCAAATAAGGGGTGAAAACACCCACATACTTCCAACCGCTCAGCCTCCAGCAAATATCCCATTTGATTTTTTTAACCTTGATCTCTCTCAGCCCCAGACAGCAGAGACTCTTGAGGTTTAGAGTTCCTCAGACGGGTGAGGAAAGACAGCCCAAGCCCTGTAGCACCTTCCAGTCATAGAGGATCCATGGGACACAGCGCTCCTGCTGCAGCTGAGCATGGTTAAAAGGTTAACGCCTCAAGCTGCTGGCGCTCCCCAGCACTGCTCCACTCTGTCACTCCCTCAAACCTACCATGAAACTCACTCATTCCCTCACCAACTGTTTTTGAACAATCTCATTGTAAAAAAAACATTTACACGATCATTTTGGCAGTTCTGAATCAGGGAGCAGCCACACACAGAGTTCTGCTGGCAGAGCTGAAGAAGCTGCAATCTTTGAACTTGGAGCACCCGCTGCCAAAACAGCACATTGTGGTATCCCCTGAACACCTCAAGATGTCAAAGAGAATGACCAACACTTGTAGTCATGGAAAGAGATGAAAATTCAGCATAGCTAGCTTGAATCGAGGTGCAATAACAAGATCCTCCTCCTGAGAGTGTTGCTCACCCACACCTCCTCCTCATTTCTTATTCATAGAATCATAGAACAGTTTGGGTTGGAAGGGACCTTAAAGATTCCAACCCCCTGCCATCGACAGGGACACCTCCCACCAGACCAGGCTGCTCAAGGCCCCATCCAACCTGGCCCTGAACACCTCCAGGGATGGGGCAGCCACATCTTCCCTGGGCAACCTGGGCCAGGGCCTCACCACCCTCAGCGTGAAGAATTTCGTCTTAATGTCTAATCTAAATCTTTCCTCTTCCAGTATGAAGCCATTCCCTTCCATCCTATCACTCCATGCTCTTATAAAAAGTCCCTCCTCAGCTTTCCTGGAAGGTACTGGTAGGTACTGGAAGGCTGCTCTAATGTTTCCCCAGAGCCTTCTCTTCTCCAGGCTGAACAACCCCAACTCTCTCAGCCTGTCTTCCTATGGAAGGTGTTCCAGGCCTCGGATCATCTTTGTGCCCTCCACTGGAACTGCTCCAACACTTCCACATCCTTCTTATGCTGGGGATTCCAGAACTGGACACAAGACTCCAGGTGGGGCTTCATGAGAGCAAAGCAGAGAGGTTAAATTCCCTCCCTCGCCCTGCTGGCCACGCTGCTTTGGATGCAGCCACGGATCCAATACATCAAATTCTTGTACATCAAATTTGTTCCCACAAATCCCTCCTTTGGCCACTTACCTCCCATCCTCTCTCTTACACGCTCCTCCCAACTACTTAATTCTTTCTACTCTTAACTCTGAATTAAAGGAGTTATAGGATTAACCGCTTGGTCTATCTAGCAATTACACAGTTATCTTAATTCTCTTTGTCCAGTCCCCTTTATCACTCTCTTTAACTGGTCCTGTATTTTCCATGGACAAAGACAGGGGTAATGGATAACTGCAAGCTTTGAAGCAGCTTTTGTAATGGGATCCCAGTTCAGAGCCGAGCCGTGGAATGAGCTATGCTCTAAAAACCAGCACTAAATCCGTAACAGAGATCTCACCAAGGCTTCAGCTTTGGGCATTAAATCTCCACCTAAAAACTTCTGCTCCTCTCACCCTGTGAAAATGTGGTTTGCAGCCAGAGTTGTGCAATACTCGAGGCATCAAACGCAGCTTAGGAACAGCTTTAATGTCCCAGCACTTACTTGAATAAAGGGTTTTTAGGTCGTTGTGGTTTCTTCTTTGCAAAGAACGCTGCGAATTCCCTCCCCGAGCTGGCGTAACTCAGCTGGGCGGACGGCTCCGAGGCAGTGCGGGTGTTCTTCATATCCAGATACTCGGTCAGCAGCATCTGCAAACAGCAGGAAGGGAACTCAGCATTCAAAATCAAACAACATTACAACATAACTTGACTGTCCAGTATGGTCTGTAACACTGGAAAAGGAATAAAAAACTCAAAATGTGCAACTAACAGAAACTCAGCTTTATTTTCAGAAATCCCAGTGACTTATATGTCTCTGACACTAATTTGGCAAAAGCTTGTTTTACATTACTTGACCAACTCAGCCTGCTACAAGGGTGTACAGAGGGATCTGCCCAGGCTGGATCCATGGGCCCATGTCAGCTGGATGAGGTTCAACAAGACCAAGTGCCAGGTCCTGCACTTGAGCCACACCAACCCAATGCGATGCTCCAAGCTTGGGGAAGAGTGGCGGGAAAGCTGCCCGGTAGAAAAGGACGTAGGGGTGCAGGTCAACAGCGGCTGATGATGAGAAAGCAATGTACTTAGGTGGTCAAGGAGGTCAACAGCATCCTGGCTCAGATCAGCCATGGTGTGGCCAGCAGGAGCAGGGAAGGGATCGTCCCCCTGTATTTGGCACCAATGAGGTCACTCCTCGAACCCAGGGTTCAGTTTTGGGCTCCTCACTCCAAGAAAGACCTTGAAGGGCTGGAGTGCGTCCAGAGAAGGGAAATGAAGCTGAGGAAGGGTCTGAAGTACATGGATTATGGGAAGCAGCTGAGGGACCTGGGGCTGTTTATTCTGGAGAAGAGGATGCTGAATTGAGACCTCATTGCTCTCTGCAGCTCCTTGATAGGAGCATGTAGTGACATGGGTCTTGGTCTCTTCTCCCAAGAAACAAGTGAGGCTGCTCTAAGATCTCCCCGAGACCCTTCTCTTCGTCAGGCTGAACAACCCCAGCTCTTTCAGCTTGTTCTTGTATGGGAGGTTCTCCAGCCCTTGGATCATCTCCATGGCCTCTTCCAGACTCGCTCCAACATATCCTTCCTGCACTGAGGACTCCAGAAGTGGACACAGGACTGCACGTGGGGTCTCACTGCAGCGCAGCTGAGAGGCAGAATCCCCTCCCTCGTCCTGCTGGCCGTGCTGCTTTGGACGCAGCAAAGGACATGGTTGGCTTTCTGAGCTGCAAATGCATGTTGATGGCTCACGTCCAGGTTTTCATCCATCAGTACCAAGGTCTCCTTTGTGAAACCCCTGAGTGGTGACCCAATGTTTGATGCTTTTTAGGGAACTCTGTGTTGCAGAAGCAGATTCCAAGACATTCACTATTAATTCCCTTCTGTCTCAAGATGGGAAGAAACCCCTTATAGACTAACTTTTGTCAATGTATTCAAGAAGTCTGTATTTATATTCAGAAACCTCTACCTACTTGGAGGCCATTAGTAATGAGTTCTGTTTTAAAAATTAGCCAGTCAAAGCCCATCAAAGAAAGCTATCAGTAATGAAAGGGACGCATCATGTCTGTGCTGTCTGAGTTTAAATAAATTACACAGAAATAAATATCCAGGCAAATGGTATCATGCCCCTAATTAGAAACAATTCAGGATAGCTCGTGAAAAAAAAGTAATACAAACACAAAGAAACTTCAACTCCTAAAATATTCACAATTAAGACTTTATCTGAGTGCAAGTTTTTACAATGTATGCTTGTTGTTAAGAGTAAAAATAATCACTGTGCTGATTTTTGACAGTAATTTACCAAATCCGTTTGCATTCACGTATTTGTGTTTCATCTTCTCCCATTAACAACCTTAAAATCATCACAAAAATGTAATTAAACCCTCAGAGTTAAACAAGTTTATTTAAAAAAAGAAAAACACTCAGCAATTTGTTGTCCCTTTGTGGATGAAATGTATTTCTAACAGGTTCCATGACTTCAGAGTCACTTTATATCTAGGACTAGGAAATGTAAAGCATGGAAACGCAACACCTGGCTCCACAGATTCATAGAATTGTTTGAGTAGGAAGGGACCTCAAAGCCCATCCAGTTCCACCCCCTGCCATGGGCAGGGACACCTCCCACTGGATCGGGTTGCTCAAATCCTCTTCCAAAATGGCCTTGAACACCTGCACCGGCAGCCATGACTTCTTACAATAAGCCAAGGGAGAATCACGGAATCATAGAATAACCTGAGTTGGAAGGGACCCACAAGGATCATCGAGACCAACTCCTGTGCCTGCACAGGACACCCCAACATTCTCATTGTGGGGCTGAGGGCGTTGGCCAAAGACTGCTGGAATCTCGTCAGGCTGTGAGTGCTTCCCTGGGGAGCTGTTCCAGTGCTCCAGCATCCTCTGGGGCAAGAACCTTCTCCTCATGTCCAACCTAACCCTCCCCTGGCATCTTCCTGCCATTCCCTCGAGTCCTGTCATCGGTCACCAGAGAGACGAGCTCAGCACCTGCTCCTCCGCCTTCCCTTTGTGAGGAAGCTGTAAACTGCTGTGAGGTCCCCCCTCAGTCTTCTCTTCTGCAGGCTGAACAGACCAAGTGACTTCAGCCATACTTCATCCAACTTCCCCTCTAAACCCTTCACCAACATTGTGGCCCTCCACAGAGATGTTTGAACTAGAAACAATTTATCCCTGTGGGTTAGAAAGTGAAAAAGAGAAATAAACGATGAGTTTGAGGTGAGATTTACCCAACAGTTCTGAAAATGCCACAGATTAGAAAAAATAAGACCAAATTGTTAATTTATGGTATTACAAGATAGGCAGGGCAAGATGAGACAAGACCCTAAAAAGTAAAAAGCTGTAAAAGAAGTGAAAACAGCTGGTTTGGATGAACTCTGAGAACAGTCAAGTTATAAAGCTCAGGCATAGCCAAAACCGTGTTAGACAGCTCAAAGCTCTTTCTGCTCCAGTGCCCTGTACTCAACAGCCACACCAATTCTTCCGAGTGCAGTAATTAAGTGTAAACACGGCTGAGCGGTTACGACACACAGCCAAGCGCGAGAGAAGTTAAGACAGGAGGGATCTTCAACGCTCTCTACATTTGGCTTGCAACCACAGCATGAAAATAAAACCCCTTATAATTTATAAGCAATATGATTCACCCTTGGGCCAGTCAGAATATAGTGCCAGTCATTTGCTTCGAAAAGGAGCCTGACGTTTTTGTTCCTTGTTGCGCTGCGCAATGCATGGCCTTCACCCAATGTCATCAATTTCCTCCCTACGTCTAGACAGCCCAAGTTACCCAGTTGTTCTGCTCTCATAGTCCTAGCAGAGGATTTTAATAAGCACCATATTTCAGTGTTAAAAGCTGTGGTCTGGCCATGTATTTATTAACAGTCATGGTAAAGCAGAACTTAAAATCCACTTAGAAGAAAAGAAAATCAGAAAAGAAAAGGAAAACCAGACATTTTCCTGCCTATCTAAGCTTTCTTTAACCAGCGAACTAAGAGATTTCTTGATTTGGTCCCGTAACAGCAGATTAGTACTTGCTAAGCCATCAGTCAAATCCCTTGTTAGACATTAATCATGTGGATGTACAGCAAGATTTATGAGTGACTGTGAAGTTTGCAACATCCCATTCATCTATAACAAGGACTTCTGACTTCCCACTCAATGGTTGAATCCTGCCATCCGTGCATTATATTTACATCAATGTCAAACAAATAAAGCTGTACATAAAGCAAGAGAACAAAGGGCTCTTTCTCCAACTGCCCTTTGGAAATGAAAACTAATATACATTGTTTTATTTTCAAAAAGACAATATTTATGGATTTGGAGGCTTAATTAAATTTTTAAAGGTCAAATCAGTACGTGTAGCCTGTCCATCACACTGATCTGATAACAGCTTGCACTGCATCATCTTTCTGAACCACAACAGGGCAAGAACTGGCGAGACCTCACAGAGGCCTTCCAGTACCTGAAGGGGCTACAGGAAAGCTGGGGAGAGACTTTTTCCAAGGGCCTGTAATGACAGGACAAGGGGGAACGGCTTTAAACTGGAAAGGGGAAGATTTAAATTAGAAATTAGGAAGAAATTCTTCACAATGGTGAGGCAGTGGCACAGGTTGCCCAGGTAAGGTGGGGATGCCCCATCCCTGGAGGTGTTCAAGGCCAGGTTGGATGGGGCTTTAAGCAACCTGATCCAGTGGGAGGTGTCCATGTCCCTGGCTTGGAACTAGATGGCCTTTAAGGTCCGTTCCAAACCAAACCACTCTATGATTCTATGATTCCATGACTCTGTGATTCTAAGAACAAATTTCCCGCTGTGCCTGCCTGCTGCAACTCTCCAGATCCACAGTTTCATCCTTCAGCTGAGCGTCATGAGAAATTGTTTAAGTTGTGATGTCTTATCATGCTCAAGATTGACCTGTGAACAAAGCATGGGCAATAAAACATACCTGGCCACAGGGTGACAGCTGAATTAATTCATTATCTATGAGATACTAGATGGGAAGCCAGATCTCTGAATAAGCTCTGTTCCATCAATTAAAAGCCGTAAAAGATATTTCACATCTTCACATACTCAGAATTAAGACAGATGTGACAGAATGAACAGCTCCATCCATCAGAAAGTCATGAAAGTCTCAAACTCTACACCATCAACACTGATTTTCATTATGCCTTTGTATATTCAGGGCGACCAGAAAATCAAACGAAAACACCACACAATGAATTTTGCAAGGGTGAACGGGATGACGAGGTGATTACTGGCCTCTCCACCTCATATTGATCACGGACAAAATCACAGAGCCAATGATAGAAGACTCTATTAAAAAAGAATTAAGGGAGAACAACAGAATTCACGTCCAGTGACGGGGATTTGCAGGACATAGATCTTGGCTAAGCAGTATTCCCACGGTGATGACAAATTTAGCTTTAAATAAACAGAGAGAGATAAAGTTGTATTTCCACCAAGGATCTGACAAAAGCCAGAGCAGTAAAAGTCAACATTGCATCTACTGAAAGAAAAATGGGCAGGCGTATGACAGGATGTTTAACGTGCAACTAGAAGTGAGAAAACCACTGATACTGGATTTTTGCAAGGTCCAAGAAGAATCAATTCCTCTTTTCCTTTGTCCTCTTTATTCCAAGGATAAGACAAGGCTGTTCTAGAACTCTTCTCTTATGTTGGATGGGAATTCTCTAATTTCCAGCCCAAACTGGGTCCGTCTTCATTTTTAAAACCACAGTAATTAGAAGAAGCTTAATCAGAGCATGAAAGTACAAGAATGGCAGCTGAAGCAACAACGTTCTGCAAAGAATCATAGAATCGTAGAATGCTTTGGGTTGGAAAGGACCTTAAAGATCATCCAGTTCCAACTCCCTGTCATAGGTAAGAACATCTCCCACTGGATCTGGTTGCTCAAAGCCTCATCAATCCTGGCCTTGAACACCTCCAGAGGTGGGACATACACAGCCTCCCTGAGCACCTTGTACCAGTGTCTCACCACCCTCATTATGAGCGTTCCCCTCCTAACGTCTAATCTAAATGTTACTCCTTCCAGTTTAAAGCCATTAAATGAATGGACCAGAATCTTCCCCATTTCAAATTCCTATGAAACTAATCACTACAGAACATTTGTAAATTACAATGTTTCGGAGGAAATATGGTAAATAATCATAAAGTGAACACAGCATTAGCAGAATACTATCATTTTCTAGTATATTATTTTTTTTTCATAATATAATCGATTTATTGTAAGAATAGCACTCTCAGGTTGAGAGAGTTGGAGTTGTTCTGCCTACACAAAAGAAGGGTCCAGGGAGACCTCAGAGCAGCCTTCCAGTACTGAAAGGGGCTCCAGGAAAGCGGAGGAGGGGCTCTTCATAAGGGAATGCAGGGACAGGATAAGGAAGAATGGTTTTAAGCTGAAAGAGGGGAGACTGAGTTTAGATCATAGGAAGAAATGTTTTCCTGTGAGGATGGTGAGATCCTGGCACAGGTTGCCCAGAGAAGTCATGTCTGCCCCATCCCTGCAGGTGTTTAAGACCAGGTTGGATGGGGCTTTGAGCAGAATGATGCTGTGGGAGGTGTCCCTGCCCATGGCAGGAGGGTTGGAACTGGATGGGCTTTGAGGTTCCTTCCAACCCAAACCATTCTATGTTTCTATGATAATTCCAATGCCAGCAGAGGTCAATCTCTACATCTATGATCTACAGAACTATTGGGAAAGCAGTGACTCTAGCAAATTTGGGAATACTGAGGATAATCAAGAGAAGGTCCAATTGTGACAACAGGTATTAATTAGCTAATTGGAAAAGGCTACACAAAGCAGAAAGCTTTGTCAGAAGTAGAAGTTTACTGCATTGCTCTGCACTGGTCTCACATCTGGAAAGCTGAATGAAACAGAAAGAAAGAGAAAGCAGGGAAGAGCGGGTATAAGGTTGTACAAAAGAAGCCTGGATGGTATTAAAAGGCTCAAAGAGACAACTTAGAGCAAAGCACCGAGAAGCCATGAGCTCAGCCTTGTTAATTCAGCACAGAGAAGGCAGAGAGGTTACCGGATCAGCCTGCAAGGGAGAGCCACAGAGGGCACAGAACGGAGGGGAAAAAATCTTCACTAATGAATTTTTCAAAAAAACCTCAAGGCTGGAAAGTTGAAGCTGGACAGGCTTTGACAAACCGCTGGGCATCATTTCCAGAGCATAATTAGCCACTTATATCAGAAGTCACTCTCCATTGTCTGTCACTGATTTTTTCCCCCCTCAGCCAGGACCGGGTGCCTTCATAAAGCACGTGGCCTCTTAAACAGGAATTAAGTCAAGGAAGTACCATGGTTTATTTCACACAAAGGTCAGATGAGAAGATCACAACAGCTTCTTATCATCTGGGGATCTTAATAAAGTCAACACGTCATTCAGTGCCAGCTTGCAGGCTCCCACGTGAATGAACCTTCAGTGCTCAAAGTGCTGCTGCTCCACAAGACCTTTAGTCACCACTAAACAGAATCACTGAAACACAGAATGGTTGGGGTTGGAAGGGACCTTAAAGATAACCCAGTCCCAACCCCTGCCATGGGCAGGGACACCTCCCACTGGGTCAGGTCGCTCAAAGCCCCATCCAGTCTGACCTTGAACACCTCCAGGGATGGGGGAGCCACAGCTTCCTTGGGCAACCTGGGCCAGGGCCTCACCACCCTCACAGGAAAAAATCTCTTCCTAAGATCTCATCTCAATCTCCCCTCTTTCAGCTTAAAACCCTTCCCTCTCATCCTACACCTGCACTCCCTGATCAAGAGCCCCTCGCCAGCTTTCCTGGACCCTTTTCAGTATCGGGAGGCTGCTCCAAGGTCTCCCTGGAGCCTTCTCTTCTCCAGGCTGAACGATCCCAACTCTCTCAGCCTGTCCTCATAGGGGAAGTGTTCCAGCTTTCAACTTGATGGATGAAATAAAAACAGACACAGGTAACAGTTGTGTTCAGTGAACAGGTTTGTGCTAGCAGAAACCTCCCACCCAGAGCATCTTCAGCAACTCAGCATGAAACTACAAATGAAGGCTACCTTGCTTGTACTTTGAGGACACTGTAAGAGGCAAAAAAAACCCAGAAAGGGTACTCTCAACAACTGAGAACGGTTCTAGTATTTTGCTGTGAGGTACTCGCAACTGAAAACACGATTTATTTCCAGCTCATTGCTCAGACACAAAAATTTTGGCATTCCAGCTGTATTGATGCACTGTGGACTCCCGGCTTATATCAGCCTCTGAGAAGGCTCTGGAGTTACCTTTTAGTTAGATATAGCAGGAGGAATAAGAAGCCAAGATTACAAATTGGAAGAGGGACTTACTAATGGGATTTATAGCAGCCTTCCAGTACTGAAAGCGCATACAGAAAAGCTGGGAAGGGGTTCCTAATCTGGGATTGCAGGGATAGGATGAGGGATCGTGGTTTTAAGCTGACAGAGGGGAGACTCAGATGAGATCTTAGGAAGAAATGTTTTCTTGTGAGGATGGTGAGGCCCTGGCATATGTTTGCCAGAGAAGTTGTGGCTGCCCCATCCCTGGAGGTGTTCAAGGCCAGGTTGGATGGGGCTTTGAACAACCTGGTCCAGTGTGTGGTGTCCCTGCCCATGGTAGGAGGTCTGGAACTGGGTGATCTTCAAGGTCCATTCCAACCCAAATCATTCTATGATTCTATTAAATGTTGGTGTTCCAGTTGTAGTAACGCACTGTGGACTCCTGAGTTGTATCAGGCTCTGAGAAGGCTCTGGAGTTATGGATTAGTTAGACGTAGCAGGAGGAATAAGAAGCTGAGACTACAAATCGGAAGAAAGATTTCCTAATTGGATTTCAGTGAGGAGAGTTAGTTAAAAACAGAACAGCAGATTCAAATTATCCTCCACCTCCTAGCTCAGTGGGGACATACAGAGATGCCCGTTGACAGCAAACCACAATACATGCATTGAGGAAAGCCACAAGGCTCCTCAGAGATGATGGTACTCAGCTGTAGATGATTTCAGGGGCAATAAAAACAACTGCAAATGAATCCTGAAGATAAAAAAAAGCTGGGAGTTCAAGTAGGATGCACCACTGTGACAGGCACTTACTTCTCTGAAACCATATGAAATGAGGCTTTATTCCTGAAGCACTGGAGAATAATCATAGACTCACAGAATGGTTTGGGTTGGAAGGGATCTCAAAGACCATCCAGTTCCAACCCCTCTGTCATGGGCAAAGGACACCTCCCACTGGATCAGGTTGCTCAAAGCCCCATCCAACCTGGCCTTGAAAACCTGCAGGGATGGGGCAGCCACAGCTTCTCTGGGCAACCTGGGCCAGGGCCTCACCACCCGCATTGTGAAGAATTTTTTCCTAATGTTTAATTGAAATCTTTCCCCTTCCAATTTAAAGTCATTCCTCCTCGTCCTATCACTACAGGCAAGAAAAGCAGAGGCACTTTATGTAAAACAGTCATCTATAGCTAATTACCCAGTAATTAGCTGTATCAAAAGCCCTAAAAATTAAAATGCGGCGGTAAGTGTGGAATTTAACTAAAAAAAGCAGTAACAGTTAATTGAATTCTAAGAGCACGGAGAGTTCTGTGTAAGTTGCACCATGTCGATGTCTGGGGCCGAGTACACACACGGCAACCATGACAAAGGACAAAGCAATAAGGTAAATCTGAAAGAACAAAACGAATTTTTAGATACCGTGAATAGCGTTTAATGTGGCACAACCTGCTTTATGTAATCCTCTTGTTGCCCATGAAATTAGTTTAACTGAAACATAATAATAAAAACCCTTCCAGAATTGATTCTCTCAAGGCACCGCCCAATTCCACTATCATACAAGAATTCTTTTTGGGTTTCAGTTTGGGAAACAAGTGAAGAATCACCCCAGAACTATTTAGATAACGTTATCAGTGTGAGTGTTACTGCATTCGTTATCAGTGTTCACTGTCAATAGCACAACTGTTGGCGTAGACCTGGGAATGTGCATCTGTCTCCAGGGAGGGAGGATGGGAGGGAAGTACCCTCAAAACTACTTTAAAAACACAACTTGTGAAAAGCTGTTTTAATTGGCAATGAATCTTTACCTGCTAGGAGAGTTGAAAACCAGAACCTTATCATTCCATGAGGTTTTGCTACTACGGGTATCGCCTTTATAAGCACAGCACCATGGATTCTGGCTCAGCTCGGTGTACGGATGAGCTGAAGTCTCTGCAGACGCATACGCTAATATAACAGGTTTCACAGCTGCTAGCACAGCCAAAGCAGAAATCAGTCTGTGGTGTCATAGTCATCAACAGCCTTGACCATGTTAAGGCTGGCCAACATTCATTTCATACCACCAATCGTTACATAAGTTGCCACTGCAGCTTACAGATCTATCAAGAAAGGGACTTTGGTTCAGTAACGAACGCCCAGCGTAACGATTTAAATAGCAGTGTTCTCTGCGAGTGTTGCTAATTAACCCTCTGATGTTTCAACATCCTTGTGAAACATCGTTATCCTGCGGAGAAGGACTTTGGATGCTGACAGATGAGAAGTTCAACACACAGCCCAGAAGGCCAACCGTGCCCTGCACTGCATCAAAAGCCATGTGACCAGCAGGGCAAGGGAGGGGTTCTCCTCCTCTACTCCGCCCTCGTGAGACCCCACCTGTAGTCCTGTGTCCAGTTCTGGAATCCCCAACAGAAGAAGGATATGGAACTGTTGGAATGGGTCCAGACAAGGTCACGAAGATGATCCAGGGGCTGGAGCACCTCTGCTATGAGGACAAGTTGACAGATTTGGGGTTGTTCAGCCTGGAGAAGAGAAAGCTCTAGGGGACACCTCATAGTTGCCTTCCAGTACCTGAAGGGGATACAAGAGAGCTGGGGAGAGGCTTTTTCCAAGGGCCTGGAGTGATAGGATGAGGGGGAATGGCTTTAAATTGGAAGGGAGAAGATTTAAATTTGACATTAGGAGGTTGGCAATATTTGACAAACAAACCCGACTGGTCTCTAGGCAGTAACCTGTAATTGCTAGGACTGTTAATGACTACACAGAAACACCCGTGTGGGTATGAGTATAAATAGATGTGTATATATATGTGCGCAAATTTTACATATATACTCATACTCACACATAAATGTGCCTTTAGCCCATGGTTCGTCTGAAATGAACAATGCATTTGTAAACAATACTTATCACAGGATCGCATAATGGTGGGTTTGGAACGGATCTCTGGAGCTCATCCATTCCACCCCTCCTGCTAAAGCAGGGTTACCTCCAGCAGGCTGCACAGGATCGTGTCCAGGAGGGTTGGAATATGTCTTGGAGAAGGACACTCCCCACCCTCCCTGGGCAGCCTGTTTAGTGCTTCAACACCCATACAGGAGTGAAGCTTTTCCTCACGATCAGGTGATTCCTGAGCTCCAGTTTGTGTAGGTTGCCCCCTGTCCTGTTGCTGGGCACCACTGAAGAGTCTGGTCCCCTCCTCCTGCCACCAACCTCTTTGACAGCGATCAGCACTGATAAGTTCCCTGCTCAGTTTTCTCTTCTCCAGACTGAATAGACTCGGGTATCTCAGACTCTTCTCGTAAGGGAGATGCTCCAGTCCCCTCATCATCCCTGTACCCTCCACTGGATTCTCTCCAGTAGTTCCTTGTCCTCCTGGAGCGGAAGAGACCACAACTGGACACAGGACTCCAGATGGGGCCTCCCTAGAACAGAGCAGAGGAGGAGGAGAACCTCCCTTGCCCTACTGGCCACACTCTTCTCTATGCACCCCAGGACACCATCGGCCTTCTGGCCATCAGGGCACATTCCTGGACAGATAAGTAGCCAACTGGGACCTGAAAAAGATCAAAATGCATTGAACGGCATAATTACCACCTGTTTCATGGATGGCACAAAATGAAGTATTTTCCTGCAAGACTAAAACACAGCATCTTTCAGTCTGACCGGACTTTCTTTTGTTCATGTAGCAGCTAAAAAGGTCAAGGAACAGTGTAAGAGTTGAACAGGTAATTGAGTGCAGATTGCTGCTCTGCAATTATAATTTAGCTCAGCTCCACCAGTTCTGCTCAATGAGGAGGCGGAGAGGGCATATTTTTATAACAGAGGTAAAGCTAAACAGGTTTAAATTACAAAGGAAGAGGGTATATTCATTCACTTTTAGTGTCTGCTCTACACCCACTTTCCAGAGCACCCTCTGTCTCACGGAAGAAATGGGTAGAAACAGTGCTATGCTTGACGCAGCTGATCAGAGAATCATAGACTGGTTTGGGTTGGAAGGGATATTACAGATCATCCAGTTCCAATCCCCTGCCATGGGCAAGGACACCTCCCACTGCATCAGGTTGCTGAAGGCCTCATCCAACACAGCCTTGAACATCTCCAGGAATGGGGCATCAACAGCTTCCCTGAGCAGCCTGTGCCAGTGCCTCACCACCCTCATCGTGAAGAATTTCTCCTTAATGTCTAATCTAAATCTTCCCCCTTCCAATTTAAAGCCATTCCCCCTCATCCTATCACTACAGGACCTTGGAAAAAGCCTCTCCCCGGCTTTCCTGGAGCCCCTTCAGGCACTGGGAGGCTGCTCTAAGGTCTCCCCAGAGCCTTGTCTTCTCCAGGCTGAACAACCCCAACTCTCTCAGCCTGTGCTCATAGCAGAGGTGCTCCAGCCCTCAAATCATCTTTGTGGCCTCCTCTGGACCCATTCCATCAATTCCATGTCCTTCTTATGATGGGGATTCCAGAACTGCTCACAGGACTCCAGGAGGGGTCTCACACAAGCGGAGCAGAGGAGCACACTGCTGGCCACGCTGCTTTTGATACAACCCAGGACATGGTTGACGTGGGTTGTGAGCACGCATTGCTGGCTCATATCTTCTTATCAATCAGCACCCCAAGTCCTTCTCCGAGCTTCTGCTCCTCAAACGGCACATCCGATGAGGCAGCAGCACAGGGAGAAGGCAGCACGCTGTTCAAACGCCAACCATGTTAACTCAGGGATAATACAGCGCACTCCATGTATTTCATGCCTTCCACTAATTGCTGAAGACATCCCGCTACAGTGTAGATGGTAACAGTAGTGTGCCCTCAGTCTTCATTAAATGCCAGCTCTTAATAACAGACTCCAAAAGGGCTTTAATTGCATTTACTCGCAGCTCCTGAACTTTAAAAGTTGTTAATCAGATTTCTATGTAAATGGAATGACGAGTAAAGGTTAAGTACAGGTTTCTGAAATTTCAGTAGTTGAAGACGCATTGCCCTTACCAGGAAAAGGGAAACTACCAGCCCTGACAGGAACTCAACATCTTAATTAAATACTCAGAAGTACAGTACTTATTTCGGCGTGAAGTTCTATTTTCAAATGTCAAACTTAATCAGGCACTTGACAAAAACGTGCAATATCCCAACAGCATCGAAGAACAAAAATGCCCTGGGATTCTTTCCTGAAGAAGCACCTCTACGTCTCCCGATCCTCAGCTCCTGAGCAAATTTAAGCTCTCTAAGCCAGTTGTCTCAAAGAACAAGAAGGGAAGTTTTATGGCTCTAAAAGTGCAGAAGATCAGTTGAATCATAAATTACAGAATGGTTTAGCTTGGAAGGGACATTAAAGATCTGCTACGGTCAAACCCAGGGTTGCTGCTTCACAATGTAAAACAGCTTTTAAACAGACCTTGCAGGAACGGCTATGAAGTTGCATTTTAAAAAAACGTTGTTTGTAAATTCATCACAGAATTAGGGAATGGTTTGGGTTGGAAGGGACCTTAAAGTTAACCAGTTCCAACCCCCTTGCCATGGGCAGGGACACCTCCCACTGGATCAGGTCGCCCTGATCAGGTGGCCATCCAGGGATGGGGCAGCCACAGCTTCCCTGGGCAACCTGGGCCAGGGCCTCGCCACTCTCACTGTGAAGAATTTCTTCCTAATGTCTAATCTAAATCTCCTCCCTTCCAATTTAGAACCGTTCCCCCTCATCCTGTCACTACAAGCCCTCATAAGAAGTCCCTCCCCAGCTTTCTTGTAGCCTCTTCAGGTACTGGAAGGGTGCTATTGAGAAATAGGATGCAACATTTTTCAATACGTCAGTGTTCCTCCTGCTCACTCCTTTTTTCCCTGTAGCAAGCGTCTTGCTGCCAAATAAACATAAGGGTCCTCATAAATCTGACTTGCGGAGATTTATTTCCCTCGAGGGTACGGCCCATCAATAATCACCAGTCAAAACTATAAAAACTTCTTCCTTGGGAGTAAATTTAGTACATTTGTACGGTGATCAGCAAGGAGCTTGTTGCTCCATGTTTTGGTGCTGAATGCTACTGAGAGCATCCAGGCGTGCTGCTCTTTGCCCCAGAACTTGGACCTTGAGCTACCCAGGACATTCACAGTGACTGAGCAGTTCAAGCCCTCCTCTCCCCGTCTTGTGTTGCTGCTTTTAATTGACCTTCTTCCCATATTCACATCCTATGGACTTAGAAAAAGGAAGAGAAAAACTGTATATGTCAGGCAGACAGAAACCCAAGCCTAATTTGAAACCTGATGTAAGATTTATACCAATTAACCAGGAGTCCAGTCTCCGATTTCAATTCATCTGCAGGGATACAGGAATTTTGACAGAATCATAGAATGGTTTAGGTTGGAAGGGACTTAAAGACCATCCAGTTCCAACCCCATGCCATGGGCAGGGACACCTTGCACCGGACCAGGCTGCTCAAAGCCCCATCCAACCTGGCCTTGAACACCTCCAGGGATGGGGCAGCCACAGCTTCCCTGGGCAACCTGCGCCAGGGCCTCCCCACCCTCAGCATGAAGAATTTCTCCTTAATGTCTAATTTAAATCTTCCCCCTTCCGATATAAACTCATTCGCTCTTGTCCTGTCACTCCAGGCTCTCAACAAAAGTCCCTCCCCAGCTTTCCTGGAGCCCCTTTCAGGTACTGAAAGGCCACTATACAGTCTCTTCCAGAGCCTTCTCTTCTCCAGGCTGAACAACCCCAACTCTCTCAGCCTGTGTTCTCTTGTGTTTGTCAAAATGAACTCGAAAACTTTAAAGTCTCCTGCCTTTCAGACTATTTTAAAAAGAACACAGGACAAACCAGCCCATTTTAACAAGTGCCAGGTTCACCAAAAATATTTCCCTGACTATATCACACGTTGATATTTTCTAATCGGCTAAATCCTTGAAGTTTCCACCACATCTGAATCTACAACTGTGGCCCAGAGAAAGAAATGGCCCATAAAATTAGTTTTGTGAAGGGTTTATACAAAAGAGCAGCTAAATACTAGGGCAGCAAACTTCAGGCTTCTGCAGGAACAAGCCTGGTCACTCAAAGATGTTGATAAAAGACCCCATTCCCCTTTGACATCAGCCCAGCAGCCACCTTTTCAAGCCCAGCTTAAGAGGCCACTGACATCTTTGAAATGACTTAAGAACGAAAAACCTTCTGTCAATCTTACACTAAGTATGCTTTGAGATTCCTTCCATTCCCACATGGATGGAAGCGCGGAGCAGTGCGGTGCTGCCTGCAGTCTAGGTTTGGAGGTTTAATCTCACACCTGAGCAAGAAAAGCACGCATGACTTTATTCCGGAGCCACAGATTTCTGTAACGCTCCAAGGTCTTCGCCGTTATCACAAATATCCTGATGCCAGAGGGGGGAGCTCACAGCATAGACAAGATTCCCATTTTCAGCCTTGGGGGAAGAAACAAAAACAATTGTTTCACAGCTCTCTTGCACAAGCACCTCCAGCCTTTTAAAGTAAGGATCTGCCTTTTATGCTGCTCAACAAAGGTACAGCACGGGGCCACCAAAATGCCACCGTTAAGCAGATTATAACGTTTCTGAACATGTTCCATTACAGTGGATACTTGAATGCCTTTCTGCATCGGGGAGCCTTTTCCTCCCCCTTTCATCAGCTTCTCAAATGAAGCTAAACAGTAGCGCTCGCATCTAATGATACCAGGGACCTCGTAATGGGATTAGGAAAAACACCATCATTAGTTTCAAGGAGGTATGTGACCTTGAAGACATTTCTTACTCCGTGCTTGAAAGGGACACAGTGGGAACAATGAATTAATGCCTTACATAGGGATGGGGAAGGGGCAAGGAGAAGCAAGGGGCTTTCAATTCCCAGTTAGAGACTGGCTTTCCCTGAATGTTGAGGGCAGGTAAAATAGCAAATTGATGGCCAAAACCTGGAATAGAGAATCCTAGAAGGAATCATAGAATGCTTTGGGTTGGAAGGGATCATAAGACTTTTACCAAGTCTTTCACAGCCTTGGCACATATTATTAAAAGGGAAACTATCCACCAATTTCAAACGAACAACTTATCCAAGGCTGTAAAGAAAATGAAACGCAGAATCAAGACTGATTCACGCTGTTCTCCAACCTGAAACTCATCCGCTACAGCCAGACCTCTTCAGACAAGAGGAGTTCATAGAATCACAAAATAGTTTGAGTCAGACAAGACCTCAAAGCCCATCCAGTTCCTAACCCCTTGCCATGGGGAAGAACCCTCCCATTGGATCAGGTAGCTCAAATCCTCATTCAACCTGGCTTTGAACACCTCCAGCGACGGGGCAGCCACAACTTCACTGAGTAACCTCTGCCAGGGCCTCACCACCCTCACAGGAAAACATTCCTTCTAAAAAATGAAAAGACAGAACCTTCCTAAAAGCTCTTGGCTCAACAAAAGCTGGTTTTAACCAAGCATAAAACTTCAAACCATTACGTGATGGCCAGTATTGCCACGATGGTGACTCGCTTTTGGACACCCCATTTCCATCAGCCACAAAGTACTGAAAGGCCTGGTTTGGACACAGCATGGGACCTGTGGGACCACAAACAGCAAATCCAGCTGAGCTCTCCTTTTTCCATGATCCCAACTGATAGCGCCATTCAAGTCTATGGTAACATCGTTGCCTGCAGTCGCAGATCAGGACAACTCACCTACAATCCCACCTGAGGCATCTTCTTGGAAAGCCCTGAATGCCCAGGGTTCTTCTCAGCACTGAGAACACTCCATGTCCAGTCAAAACACATTGGGTTTGGCAAGCGTTCAAATGATTTTAGATAAAATTTCTCCAGCACCACTTGCACCCATCACTTCTGTTTACTCAGAACAGCGCAAGTGCTTCTGGAATCACTATGTGGCTTCCAATATCAAAACCAATCATGCATGTCATTGTTTCCTTCAGTAAAAACATTCCTTTAGATTGCCAAAAGGAAGCAGAAATGCAAGAGCAACAGGAATCCATTCTAAAGCAGAGTCAGACAAAAAAACCCACTTCAAATTTTAATAGAACCTAAAGCAAACAATATTGCAGTACAGAGATGAACCGCTCCTAAACAGCGCTGTCACATCTCCGGCCAGCCTTCTACTGCCTTGCTGCAAAATGCCTCTCTTTCATTCTTTGAGAGGCTGTTGGAACCGGTCCAGAGGAGGCCACAAACATGATGAGAAGGCAGGAGCACCTCTGCTATGAGCACAGGCTGAGAGAGTTGGGGTTGTTCAGCCTGGAGAAGAGAAGGCTCTGGGGAGACCTTAGAGCAGCCTCCCAGTACTGAAAGGGGCTCCAGGAAAGCTGGGGAGGGGCTTTTTCCAAGGTCCTGTAGTGATAGGATGAGGGGGAATGGCTTTAAATTGGAAGGAGAAAGATTTAGATGAGACATTAAGGAGAAATTCTTCACGATGAGGGTGGTGAGGCCCTGGCACAGGTTGCCCAGGGAAGCTGTTGATGCCCCATTCCTGGAGATGTTCAAGGCTGTGCTGGATGGGGCCTTCAGCAACCTGATCAAGTGGGAGGTGTCCTTGCCCATGGCAGGGGATTGGAACTGGATGATCTGTAATATTCCTTCCAACCTAAACCATTCTATGATTCTATGAGATGCAGGATGTGAATTAATCTGTATTTTATCCAGCAGAAATCCCAAAGCCTGTTCCTTTCTACTGAAATTCCAGCTCGCATGAACATCCCAACGCTACTGCCATACAGTCAGTTTTTAATGATAATATCCTTTGGTTGTGCTGCAGTTGCACAATAGAGGAGGGGATTTGGGTTTGTTTGGTTTGATAAATGAAAGAAAACCAGAGCAATCTATCAGGTTAGCAAGCAATCTGGTCAAGAACAACCTGATCCTGTGGGAGGCGTCCCTGCCCATAGTAAGGGTGTTGGAACTGGGGGATCTTTAAGGTCACTTCTAATCCAAACTGTTCTATGATTCTATATCTGAATTCAGGTTCCAGCCCTGGCTCCAGTCTCTCTGAACATTCCCTTTACTGGTGCACAGTACTGAACAGTATCAAAGTTAAGGACTGGGACAGCTAAATCCAAAGAAAAGCTGCACTGGCTGGGACAGGCGCAAAAAGGCAGAGTGTCTTCGCACAACACCTTAACTATTAAAAAAGCTAGGACTTAATCCCACACTGATATCAAATCCCAGGCTCATTCAGAAGTCTGTGTGACGTGTGGGAAACTGGCAGGGTAATGCCACTGGGTGGAGCCCGGAGAAAGCAGATGCCTGCAAGATAAATTTCAGAGTTCTGCCAATTATGCTACCATTTATGTACTGGCTTTCTCAAAAGAAAAGCTGCTGCTACCACGGCAAATTCTGTCTTTTGAGATTCAACCAAACCCTCCACACCAACTCCCTCATGCTCCTATATTTCAGGGATCAATAGTCATAGAATCGTAGAACGGTTTGGATTAGAAGGGACCTTTAAAACCCATCCAGTTCCAACTCCCCTGCCATGGGCAGGGACACCTCCCATCAGTCCAGGCTGCTCAAAGCCCCGTTCAACGTGGCCTTGAACACCTCCAGGGATGGGGCAGCCATGACTTCTTTGGGCAACCTGTTCCAGTGTCTTACCACCTTCATGGTGCAGAATTTCTTCCTAATCTTTAATCTAAATCATCCTCCTTCCGATTTAAAGCCAAAAGCATACTTTCTTACTCAGAACACTGCACAGACACTGGGCTACTTTAACAGTTAAAACAACCTTCTTACATCATCTGTAACACCACAAAAAAAACAAAGGCTGGTCAAATTCAACTCAGCTGATGAGGAACTACCTACTGCAATCTTCTGGGTGTTCATTTTAACATCTATTATGCTGAACTCTGCAAAGCCCATCCTTCACGGCACACATCTGCAGTCGGACATGCAAGCCTGGCTCAGTAACACAATCATCAATCATGAATGGTTTGGGTTGGAACGGACCTTAAAGCCCATCCAGTCTGCCATGGAGAAGCACCTCCTGGATCAGGTTGCTCAAAGCCATTCAATCTGGCCTTGACAAGTCCATGTGTCCAGATCCACCACAGTACGTTAACATACGTAGAAATTTATTTTTTGGGAAGTATGGCTTTGGTTCTAAGCGTGAGCAAGAGTTTGAAGAAACAAAAAGGCAAAACCTGCATTAACTTATCTTCTCTCAGATAATTACTTCTGAGAGTTTTTTAAGACATTTGTGACTCACGAGGGAGGCTGCAAATTTACTGTCTCCTGCGATCTAATAATGTTGGCAGCGATGAGAGGTACCTATTTACTGATGTGTGACACTAATCTATCTTCAATGGATAAAAAAGCTGTTACTTAAAGAGTTCTCCCTCCCCCTTTTTGCATGCAAAGCTTCTAAGAACAGATTTTTTTCAAATGCAAAAACAAAAATTAAAAACCTCAAAGGAAGAGTGAGAATAGAAAAGAGAGAAGGAGGATGAGGGAAGTTACATTACTCAGCTGGACGAGAGAAACCTGATCCAGTGGGAGGTGTCCCTGCTCACAGCAGAGGATTGGAACTGGATAATCTTTAAGGCCCCTTCCAAGCCAAACCATTCCACGATTCTGTAACACAGCAGGAAGATTTGTCACTCCTCTTTACAACTCATAAACGGGGAGGCTTAAGGAGAGACCACATAGGATGGAACAAAGCAACTGGACCTGGAATCAGAGATTCAGAGCATATTTTCAGTCCATGTGCCAGTTTGCAGCACAACCTTTGTTTCTCCTCTTCTTTAAGTTGCACACTTTGTCTTGAGCAACATTTAAGAGAGGCTTTTCCTGAATATCTCTTCAGTGTTAGTACGGAAGGGTCTGATCTGTGCTGGAATCTCTTCATACTACTGAGATGTAAACATGTAGTATAGTGATAGGGAGAAGGGGTAATGGTTTGTAGCTGAAAAAGGGGAGATTCAGGTCACATTATTGAGAATGTATTTTTATTACGACGGTGGGGAGGCCCTGGCCCAGGTTGCCCAGAAAAGTCGTGGATGCCCCCTCCCTGGAGGTGTTCAAGGCCAGGTTGGATGAGGCTTTGTGCACACTGATCCAGTGGGAGGTGTCCCTGCCCATGGCAAGGGAGTTGGAACTGGATGGGTTTAAGGTCCCTTCCAACCCAAACCATTCTATGATAAACGGCCTTGAGAATAGATGCGTCTGTAATGTGGCTCCAAGAAAGAGCAAAACCATCCTGGAACACAGCTACAAACGCAATCCCTGCCAGCATAAAACCGTAGGTGAGAGTAGGTCACAGCCAAACAAAGAAAAGGCAACGGGCACATTTTAAAGTACACTGTGCACTTTAAAACCTACAGACATACAAATCACTGTCAAGTATGAGCCAGCAGCTCCAAAGTGCTTCCTTATTCCCTTCCATTAGGCTGCTGATTTCCTCCCTGATCCTATCAGTCATAAATGCAGGACGAATACCCACCTTTATTTTCAAAAAGAGTTTAAATGCATCACAGTCCAAGTGTAAATAATTTATAAATCAGTAGTAAGATTCTAGTACATGGCTGAAATGAGGATGAAGCTTTCAAGGGGAGGAAGATGCTTGCATATCCATAAAATCACACACAGCTCACCCCTGCCAACGGAGATTTCACAAGGAAAACACCACTCCCCCTCCCTCCTGCTTTAGATTCCCTTGATTTTTATATTGGTCCTTCAACCAAAAGCTCATTACTAATCCAATTTTAATGTCACTTGAATTCTTACAAATAAGGGGACCACACAGGGAGTTGATGATTTTAATTCTGGCACTTAAATCAGAAGAGTGAAGTTAAATGCAGTGCATCCCCCTCCCCCTTTCGTTAATTCTACATTTAATTGCAATGTCTTGTTCTTCCAAATCCCAACTTGCAAGGCAGTATTTACAACTAAATCAAACCAGTAAAGTTTCAACCCTTTGATAGCCTGCACGCCAGTGGATTGGCTCTCCAGCATTTCATCCATCACTGCGGATGGCAGGACTATAATCCCAGTGATTTTCCTGGAATCACAGAAAATAGGAAGAGACCTCAAGAGATCACCTAGTCCATCCCGACGGCCCAAAGAACCAGTTATGTTGTCATGCCTGACAGATGCTTGGAAGTTTTTAAGGATGCTGCACACCAACAAGATAACATCCCTAAATCATTCCCTGTTTACAACCTCCAGCCACCATGTTAGACATAAAGACAAGAAAAGTTTAAGTCTCCCTTGCCAGTCTTTAAGGTCAGCACTTCCCATCCAATCACATCCTGGAAAACATGTAATTCCACACTCTTGACGTATCCGAAAGCAAAGGCCTCCCTACACCCCTCAATGCTCTCAAGTAAATCCTTTCCTCAATGTCTGATCATAGAATCATAGAATGGTTTGTGTTGGAAGGGACAATAAAGGCCATCCAGTTCCAACCCCCCTGCCATGTGCAGGGACACCTCCCACCAGACAAGGCTCTTCAAAGCCCCATCCAGCCTGGCCTTGAACACCTCCAGGGATGGGGCAGCCACAGCTTCCCCAGGGCAGCCTGTCCTAGGGTCTCCCCACCCTCATTATGAAGAATTTTTCCTAATGTCTAAACTAAATCTTCCCCTTTCCAATTTAAAGCCGTTCCCCCTCATCCTATCACTCCAGGCCCTTGGAAAAAGTCCCTCCCCAGCTTTCCTGGAGCCCCTTTCAGCACTGGGAGGCTGCTCTAAGCTCTACCTGGAGCCTTCTCTACTTCAGGCTGAACAACCCCAACTCTCTCAGCCTGTCCTCATGCTGGTCAATGTCCTTCAAATTTCCCTCTATTCTTTGGCATCTTCCTTTAGACCGTGGTCAAAGAGGACACAGGACCACATCTGAAATCTTTTCAGGAATGACTAGAATAGGACTATTTTTGGATGCCCTGCAGGCCATGCTTCTCTGGTACTCAGCAAGGCAAGACTTTCTTTTTTTTTTGTGACATACTGACCCACGTTGCATTTGTAATCCCATCTACCACATGAATCCTTGTTCAAAGATGAGACATACCCAACTCTTCACATCCATACATGGGAACAGGAGGCCACGAAGATGATCCGAGGGCTGAAGCACCTCCTCTATGAGGCCAGGCTGAGAGAGTTGCAGTTGTTCCGCCTGGAGAAGAGAAGGCTCCACAGAGACCTCAGAGCTGCCTCACAGTACTGAAAGGGGCTCCAGGAAAGCTGGGGAGGGGCTCTTGATCAAGGAGTGAAGGGACAGGACTGAGGGGGAATGGTTTTAAGCTGAAAGAGGTGAGATTTAGATGACATCTTAGGAAGAAATGTTTTTTTGTGAGGGTGGTGAGGCAGTGGCACAGGTCGCCCAGAGAAGTCATGGAGTGTGGAGGTCTTCAAGGCCAGGTTGGATGAGGCTTTGAGCACCCTGATCCACTGTGTGGTGTCCCTGCCCATGGCAGCAGTTTGAAATGGATGAGCTTTGAGGACCCTTCCAAGCCAACCCATTTAATGATTCCACAAAACAACTAAATGCACACCCCTCCTTTTAAATTTTACTTAAGATCTTCCAAACTCTATTATCCCAGATGCTTCCAAGCCTCACCTTCCAGCATGGTATCTGCATATTTTATGATTCTCTGCTGCATTTATTCAACACATTAACAAAAATATTGAGTAGCACCAAGCGCCAGACACTCAAAAGAGCCATTAGATAAATCCCTTAATAGCAAACTCTTCCTAACTGCTCCCTCTCCAGCCAGTTGTTCAACCCGCATCATTACAGTTTTATCAACTACATAGTTCCTCAAGTAAGTTAGGAGGAAAAGCATCTGAAACACTAATACAAGGGTTACTGGCACTGGGACAAAGGCCACTTGCTGCTCCTCCCTCCCTCCCACAATCCCATTCCACCAGCTCTCGGAAGGAAATTAACTCAGCTGACAGCTTATTCATGACATATTGCAACACTAATTCTTCCTCTGATTTTCATATTATTTAGTTTATGGGTTTCTACATTTTTTTGAGGAGTCAGAGTTGAAACAACTGCTTTAGAAGTTCCTGGGTGCTCCCTCTGCTTCCCTGATTCTTTCTTTTTAAGAGGTTGCGCCTAGTTTTTCCTTTTCATGGATTTCCAGAATCTCCTGAGGTTTCTGAAAAATGTTATTCTCCGTGGATGAAGGTGTTGCTTACGGTATGATTATTCCGGAGCAGAAGGGAGAATAACGACAATGACCAAGGGCAGGGCAGGGAGGGGAAAAAAGAAAACAGGTGGAAATAAAAATAAGATAAAATATCATAAGACTTTGAACGCCTTCTTTTAAATCCAGCAGGATTCTTAAAAGGAAGGGGAAACTGGACCAGACCCACTGAGAAAGCCCAGTAAAGACTTGCTGCAACTCAGTCTTTGGTCAGAACTCGTAGAAAAGGAGTCAGTAGTCAGGACGTAACAACGAAAGGGGAAAGGGAAGAAGAAATACGTGCATATATTGAAAGAATAAATTAGTGAGGTTTGGAAGCTTTGTATCTTCTCATGTCAGAAAACATAATTAGCCTTTAAAACACTCAAATGAAGAAAAAAGTTATCCTGTAATTGCCAAGATTTGCCAGGGATTTGTATCTGAGGCTTCTTGCATCGTTGCTCATTAACAGCATGATGTCTTCTTACACATCTCCAACAAACCACAACACATTTCTTTTTCATCTGTTTCGCACGTGGCTTGTGAAAAGCATGGTTTTCTGTAGCATCGGTTCTCACAGCTGGTTCACCCCAGGTGAGAGCATCTCCCAAAAGAAGGCAGGCTGAGACCCACGGTTGTTCAGTCTGGAGAAAAGAAGGCTCCAGGAGGACCTTAGAGCAGCCTCCCAGTACTGAAAGGAGATACAGGAAAGCTGGGGAGGGGCTCTTGATCAGGGAGTGCAGGGATGGGACTGAGAGGGATTGTTTTAAGCTGAAAGAGGGGAGACTGAGATGAGATCTTAGGAAGAAATATTTTCCTGTGAGGGTGGGGAGGCCCTGGCCCAGGTTGCCCAGGGAAGCTGGGCCCCCCCCTCCCTGGAGGTGTTCAAGGCCAGGTTGGATGGGGCTTTGAGCAACCTGATCCAGTGGGAGGTGTCCCTGCCCATGGCAGGGGGTTGGAACTGGATGGGCTTTAAGGTCCCTTCCAACCCAAACCATTCTATGTTTCTACGATTCCTTGAAAGGGAAGCGGGATTTTAGAACACAATGACCAAAGCATAACCTGCTTCATACAATCTGCAACCTCGGAGAACTTAAAGGAGTCACACAAGTTGCTGGAAAGGCTTTGAGGTCCCTCCCAACTAAAACCATTCTGTGATTCAACTGCTGCCTACTTTGATTTGTTGGAAGGTTCTTTATCCCTTGCAAGTGCCCTTAGTGAACTATTAAAAAAATAAACAAATAAAAAACACTCAGAAGAGCTATTTTTTTCCCTACAGCAATAATTCCTAAACCTTTTCTACATGTAAACAAGACATTTCTGCTTATCCTGCAGCTCCCAGCTGGAGGCTTTAAAGAGAGGCTACTTATTTTTCCTGCCATCTCAGTGACTTAACATTTCTCCTTCCTAAAAAAGTCTGCTCACATACTACCTTTGAGCTTTAATTAATTTCCAAGCTACTTCTAAAGCCTCAATCTCTGCCTCTATGTTTTTATTATCTGAAGAGCTTCTGGGTAGCTTCCTTGTCTACACTCTCAAAACTCTCTCTTTAATTGCTTTAAATTGAAAGGGGGAAGATTTAGATCAGACATTAAGAAGAAATTCTTCACAATGAGGGTGGTGAGACACTGGCACAGGCTGCCCAGGGAAGCTGTGGATGCCCCATCCCTGGAGGTGTTAAAGGCCAGGTTGGATGGGCTTTGAGCAGCCTGGTCTGGTGGGAGTGCCCTTGCCCATGGCAGGGGGTTGGAACTGGATGGTCTTTAAGGTCCTTTCCAATCCAAACCATCCTATGATTCCATGAGATGCAGGATTTGAATTCGTCTGTATTTTTAGAGGAGGCCATGAAGATGATCCAAGGGCTGGAGCATCTCCCACACGAGGACAGGCTGAGAGAGTTGGGGTTGTTCAGCCTGGAGAAGGCTCTGGGGAGACCTTAGAGCAGCCTCCCAGTAGTGAAAGGGGCTCCAGAAAAGCTGGGGAGGGGCTCTTGATCAGGGAGTGCAGGGATAGGATGAGGGAGAATGGTTTTAAGCTGAAAGAGGGGATATTGAGACGAGATCTTAGGAAGGAATGTTTGCTGTGAGGGTGGGGAGACACCAGCACAGGTTGCCCAGAGCAGTGGAGGCTGCCCCATCCCTGGAGGTGTTCAAGGTCAAGTTGGATGGGGATTTGAGAAGCCTGGTATGGTGGGAGGTGTCCCTGTCCACGGCAGGGGGGTTGGAACTGGATGGCCTTTATTGTCCCTACCAACCCAACCCATTCTATGCTTCCATGAGATGCAGGGTTTGAATTCATCTGTATTTTCCACAGCAGGAATCTAGAACCTGGTCCTTTCTACTGAAATTCCAGTTCCCATGAACATCCTGAGGTTACTGCCATACAATCAATTTTTAATGAAAATATTCCTCAGTTGTGATGCAATTGCACAATAGAGGTGGGGGTTTGATTTTGTTTGTTTTGATAAACGAAAGAAAACCAAAGCCATCTACAGGTCATGCCCATCCCTGGAGGTGTTCAAGGTCAGGTTGGATGGGGCTTTGATCAACCTGATCCAGTGGGAGGTGTCCCTGCCCAGGGCAGGGGTTTGGAACTGGTTGGGTTTTAATGTCCCTTCCAACCCAAACCATTCTATGATTCTATGACTCTAAAGAATGATTTCAGAAAAATCATTTAGCTTTCCCTTAATTTTTTTTTTTTTAACTCATAATCTTGTCCAGTTCAACTAAACCACAATGTCTTCTGCAGGCAACCTGCTTTTAACGGTCTAAAGATACATCAAATATATTTGATCCCTAAACCCACAGCAGTCATCTTCACTTCCCTCCTACTGCCTACTCTCAAAAAATATTTCAGCTTGTTCTCTTTCCTAAGGTTTGACTCTTAAATTTAAAGTTATTTGCACCAAATAAACACACCTCCAGCACTGGCAGCTGTACTGTTTATCTGTTTGCTGGTTTTCTTTCTGTCCAGAAGAACATAATTACAAGACTAGACCAGTGAAAACCAGTAGCAAACTAAGAATTTTGCTTCTTTTGCCTGTTTAGAACTTTGGAATTTAGCCTTTTACCTCACTCTGCTTTATTATTTGATACTCTTCCTGCTCACCTGGATGCTTAATATAATTATACCCTAGAAAGTGCTACTACACAGCTCAAATGACTCATTCGAAACCACCTACGGTACGTTATGTCAGAGAAGAATCCAAGATTTAACCTAAAAAAGACTTCCTTCCTCCTGTGGTCTCTTGAATCGGCCGTTGCAAGAGACAGTCAAACACAAGGTCTCCATCAACAGGGTCTGACTCTTCCCCAGAATCACAGAATGGTTTCGTTCGGAAAAGACCTTTAAGATCATTTAGTTCAACCAAGTCTGCCAGTAGACCACGCCCCCAAGGATGACATCTACTCATCTTTTAAACACCTCCAGGGAAAACCCTTTCAGTAAAGAAATTCCACCTACTATATAACTTAAATCTCCCCCGGCACATCTTGAGGCCATTTCCCCTTGTCCTGTCATGGGCTAGCAGGGGGAAGAGACCAACTCCACCTTGCTACAACCTCCTTTCAGGTAGTCATAGAGAGTGATAAGGTTTCCACTCAACCTCCTCTTCTCCAGACTTAAAAAAACCCAGCTCCTCCAGCTGCTCCCCTTAAGGCTTGTGCTCTAAACCCTTCACCAGTTTTGTCTTTCTTTTCTGGACTCGCTCCAGCATTTCAATGTCCTTCTTGTAGTGAGGGGTCCAAAACTCAACTCAGGATTCGAGGTGTGACCCAACCAGCATCGAGAACAGAAGGACCACCTCCCTCGTCCTGCTGCCCACACTATTCCTGATGCAGGCTAGGATGCCACTGGCCTTTTTAGCATCTCACCCAACTTGAAAATTAGGAATGGAGGATGGCAGCCACCACAATTTAATTAACAAGTGCTGGTTGCTGATCTTTTTAAATAAATACAAAATTAAAATTACCTTCCATTTCCACTCCTCAAACCAGAGACAAATAAACCCTGCTAATACACTTTGACAGCAGAGTGATGTTGTCCCTGTATGTGATCCTCTCTACTCTGAATTCTCATCTCACTAGACAGAGGAATTCTTTATATAAAGGCATGTTCCTCCACCTCCTACAAACAGTCTGTCTTCCATGCACAGTCTGCAAACAGCTTTACAGATACCCACTGACATTTGTCATTCCACCACCTTTGCATAACGCGCTCTATAATTCAGTTCTCTCGTTCACGAGGGAATCCAGCCACCTCCTTTTTATTTAACTTGGGCTTTAGTTTTATTTGGAATCTATTTTTCATTCAGTTCCTCTGTCTTTAATTTCTATGTGACTTCATGCACCCTCCTTCTCGCAATATGTTGTTGTTTGCAAGTGATTTGCTTGCTGATGGGGACAGTTCAGTGGCAAATATTTACTTTACTACTGAAGACAAATATTTGACATCTATCACCACCCAATTTTCAGACACATAAGAAAACAGACCCTCTTGAATTTTCACGACAACTAAGTGCAGCCACAGAATATCTTGTTCATCCCCTCTGACTGAAGGGCCATCACGTATTTTAGACGTTTTCATTTGTAAAGATATATAGAGGGAAAATGTTGGAATTCACTGTTTGTCACAGCCCTGCTATCTTTCAGACTTCATATTTAAGCTACAACTGCTGAAAGAGCCCATTGTTCATTTTTTGCTCTTTGAAAAAAACAAAATACTTGCTTTCTCTACAAAAATATTAAGCAAAATTACTTTTCACTGTGTGCCCTTAATCTCCTTGGTCACTTAATAGTCTTGTCTTAGATTTTGTTAGGAAAAAGCATCCTGGCTTGCATAGAAAATGATGTGGGCAGCAGGAAAAGGGAAGGGATCGTTCCCTGTACTCAGTGCAGGTGAGGCCACTCCTTAAATCCTGGGACATTGAGGGGTTGGAGCACATCCGGAGAAGGGGAACAAAGCTGGGGAAGGGGCTGGAGAACAGGGCTTCTGGGAGTGGCCAAGGGACCCTGCAATTGTTTAGCCTGGAGAAGAGGAGGCTGAGGGGAGATCTTATTGCTCTCTGCTGCTCTCTGAAAGCAAACTGTAGTGAGGGAGGTGTTGGTCTCTTCTCTCAAGTAACAAGTGGCAGGATGAGAGGAAATGACCTCAAATTGCACCAGGGGAGGTTTAGATTGGATATTAGGAAAAATTTCTTTACCAAAAGAGTGGTGAAGCACTGGCAGAGGATGCCCAGGGCAGGTGGAGTCTCCATCCCTGGAGGTGTTCAGAAAACCTGTATATGTGGCACTTTGGGGCATGGTTTAGTAGGCACGATGGGGTTGGGCTGATGGTTGGAGAGGATGAGCTTAGAGGTCTTTTCCAACCTTAACGATTCTGTGATTCCTTAACTGCTACTTACATTCTGTAGCAAGTTTTCTGCAAAATGTTCCATTTCAACCAAATTGTCTCAACTGGAACCTGCTTTTTAAGTTAAGTACATCTGAAATGCCTGAATCATGAAAGTCATAGCAGCTGAGTAACTTCTGGGCTCAAAAGGTTTTCCCTTCTAGGGAAAAGACCCCATGAGTCTGAAGAATAAGATTGTATTTAATATAAAAAAACCAAAACCACAATAAACCCCCCAATTTTTTTCTGTTTTTTTCCACAGTGTTCTTCCAGGTTATTTCAGAGAATCAAAGAACGCTTCGGGTTGGAAGAGACCCTTACAGGTCACCTAGTCCAACCCCACTGCAGGAGCAGGGACATCTTCAACTCTGTCAGGTTGCTCAGAGCCCCATCCAACCTGACCTTGAATGTTTCCAGGGATGGCGCCTCTACCACTTCCCTGTGCCGGTGTTTCATCACCCTCACTGTGAACAATTTGAGTACTCGCTGTACATCAACTTGGGTGCTTCTCTGCCTCTTCTTTCTCTTGTCTGTTTAAGTTTCAGGTAGGACTGTGATTTCTTGGGAATGTGTTCAGCAGGACAGGAATTCAATTTCAGCGGGAGCTTCCCAATACATCTGTGCCGACAGCCTGCCTTTTGATGAGGATAATGCATGAACACCAAGCACTAAAAATCTTGGAGCAATTAGATGTCCATGTCTTAAAAATCAATTCCCCATTTTCACTGCATACTAATCTGAAAGCAGAGGAGAAAATGTTGTTATCCATTCGCATATGGAAACAATACAGCACTGACACAGGTGCCTGGCTCTATTAGCACACCCAGCCCCTCAGTTTTTGAGGAATGACATTTTTAATCCCCAACATGACAGATTTTGTTACACACATAATGAACTGTTATCCGCAGATCACCCCATTTGCAAGTTGACAAATAGCAGAATATAAATGACAACTTTATTCATTATCCTCATAGCCCAGAAGTGACAGAGATATTGAATAAACACACAAAACTCCCTTAGGCTACGGTGAACCATGGAGATTCAGGCAGGGCTATTTCCCAGTAAAGATATGGAAATCAACTTCAATCACCTTCAGAAAAAGGTTCCACCTTGGCTTATTAAATTATTATTTGTTCCCTCACTCCAAGAAGGACACTGAGGGGCTGAAGTGCGTCCAGAGAAGGGAACGGAGCTGGGAAAGGGGATGGAGAAAAAGTTTTATGAGAGCTGGATGAGCAAACAAGGGTTGTTTAGCCTGAAGAAAAGGAGGCTGAGGGGAGACCTTATCACTGTCCACAATCCCTGAAAGGTGGTTGTAACGAGGAGGGTGTTGGTCTCTCCTCCCAAATGACAGGAGATGGGACAAGAGGAAACGGCCTCAAGTTGCTCCAGGGCAGATTCAGATTGGACACCAAGAAAAATTTCTTCATCAAAAGGGTTCTCAGGCCCTGGCAGAGGCTCCCAGGGAGGTGGTGGAGTCCCCATCCCTTGAGAGGTTTAAAAGACAGGGAGATGAGGTGGTCGGGGATGAGGCTTAGTAGTGGACAGGTATGGTTAGACTTGATGATCTCTAAGGTCTTTTCCAACCAAGCAATTCTATGAAAATACTGTCTTCCTCCTGCAAGGTGCTGGGCAGCCTGGCCGAGAGCCAGCAAAGCACTTAAGCGCACGCATGACTTAATACATGCGAACAGTCCTAATCGCGCCATACATCTAATTGCCTTCCTGGATTGGGGCCAAAGTACTCAACACATTGTAGATCAAGACCTCGCTGACAACACTGATAGCCCCATACATGCAAATTTCTGACAAAAAAACCCTCCAGCAGCATCCTTGGAGGCTGTTCCCAACTGCTGCTTTATCAGTCTAAACACCAGATAATAACAGATAATTTCTAAACTATTAGTTCTGAACTAGGAATGAAGCGTTTAACAAGAACCCATTCAAATTCTGATGGCTTAAGGCACATTAGATTAATAAATTATCTCTGTGACTCAGAACTGGCAGCTCCATAGTCACAAATAAATCTTTCTCCATCTCAAAATGCTCTTTTTTCCCTTAAAGTCTGCACACAAAGGTTTTTACTGCTCAGACACTGACTGAATTTAAACCTTTTACTGTTCTGCTTTCAATAACCTGTTTTTAGAGGAACCCCAAATTAGAAAATTAAACTTAGTTTACAATGTAACAGGGTTTTTTGTAAACTAAAACCAAAACAGCTTTTCCTGTCGTGCTGAAAAAAAACCCAAAGAGACAGGAATGCAGAAAGAGACCTTAAATAAAACAGCAACTCATCAAACGAAAATACCAAACCTCTTCAAATCAGGTTACAGAACTGTTTTCAAATGGTCCTCTAGATTTTAGGAAGCACAAAATGCTGTCTGACCCAATTACTTTCAATCTATCATCGCAACTGTGTTCAAAAGAGAAAATCATCACCAACACAGATAATCACAGAATCACAGGATGGTTTGGGTTGGAAGGGACCTTAAAGCCCATCCAGTTCCAACCCCCTGCCATGGGCAGGGACACCTCCCACCAGACCAGGCTGCTCAAAGCCCCAACCAACCTGGCCGTGAACACCTCCAGGGATGGGGCAGCCACAGTTTCTCTGGGCAACCTGTGCCAGGGCCTCCCCACCCTCATTGGAAAACATTTCTTCCTAAAATCTCATCTCAATCTCCCCTCTTTCAGATCTATGGTAACATTTTAATGAGTCCAAGACAAGTTCTAAAGGAAAAGATGGGTGAGGAAGACCATTAAGGAGCTGGAGCACCTCACATATGATGAAAGGCTGAGACAGCTGTGATGTTCAGCCTGGAGAAGAAAAGGCTCAAGGCAGGTCTTAACAACACCCTGAAAAAGGGTGCAAAGAAGATGGAGTCAAGCTCTGTTCAGCAGTGCCCAGTGCCAGGACCAGAAGCAATGGGCACAAACTGACACACAGGAGGTTCCCTCTGAACATCAAGAAATGCTTTTTCACTATGAGGATGACTGAACACTGACACAGGTTGCCCAAGAGGCTGTGGAGTCTCCAAACTTGGGGACATTCAAAATCCATTTGAACACAATATGGCTCTGGGTGGCTCTGTTTGGGCAGGAGGAATGGACCAGAGGACCTCCTGAGGTCCCTGTCAATCTCAGCCGTTCTGTGATTCTGTGAAAACTGACAAACAGAATGACGCAGATGAGGGGGGGAAAAGGTGTCTTAAATGAAAAGGCTCCTTTAAAACAAATGCAACGACCTGAGGCCACTCTACTAGTGACCAAAAAGACAAAGTCAGCTCTGCTCGAGAGAAACTGTAATTTGGACTTAACTCCTTTTGTCCAAAGGGAGAGTCCCCCTCCCATCACTTAATGAGCCGTTTTCAACATTGCAAAAATAAGCTGAGGTTCAGAAAACACTTTCTGGAAATCATTTTCAGATTCATTAAGAAGACCAAGACAGCCTTATTCTGCTAAGCCAGCACCTCATTTAAGTGAGGTCTCTTGCTGGCCTTACTTGCAAAACCAAATTAAGCAGGTGCATAAATGCCAGCATCATCAGGAACTTTCTGAGGTGTTGGGACTGATATTATTTAGACACAACCATCAGACTCTTTAGTAAAGCAAAATAGGATAACTATGAACTCAAACACAGCCCAGTGCATCTAAAAAAGTTTACATTCACCCCAAAATTATCAATTTTTTTCCATGAATGGATGAGATATTGGGGGTTTTTTTCTGTTCCGTCATGCGAAGTAAACACAATGCCCCAACCCCCTCGGAATTTGCCACTCTGACGCTCAAAAGGACCAACAATCCCTTCAAAAGATCTTTTCTCCCTGGGATGGCAAAAATTTTACATCATTTCTTGAAAGTTTGTATCTCCATTCCAACACACTAAGGAGGATTTTGAAGAACTGAGATTATAATCGCACTACTATTAAATTACCTCTTCATCAAGCTGGACGAGTTGCAAACAGTACCATATATATATATGATTAAGCTGAAAGAGGTGAGATTTAGATGAGATCTTAGGAAGACAGTCTTTACTGTGAGGGTGGCGAGGCAGTGGCACAGGTTGCCCAGAGAAGCTGCGGCTGTCCCCTCTCTGGAGGTGTTCAGAGCCAGGTTGGATGGGGCTTTGAGTAACCTGATCCAGTGAAAGATGGCTCTGCCCTTTACAAGGGGGTGGAACTGGATGATCTTTAAGGTCCCTTCCAACCCAAACCATTCTATGATTCTATTATTAAACCATTCAGCACTAGAGAGGTTATTCTAAGAGTTCATAATGTAACACAGACCCCCCACTGAAATACCACCCACTCTTTTGTTCCTCCCTTGCCAAACACACACATGGTGGCACATAACCTTAGCAGTCCACCCCAATCTCTAAATCATGTCTCTGTTGCAGGCTGGTGTGCAGACACAGGAGTTAGGTGGGTGCTGATACCTTAAACAAACGCATTTACCAATTCCTGGAACTGCTCAACTCCTCTGGAACATCCGTTCTGCAAAGCATCACAGGGGCCATTTGAGGGAATTTTACTTCTAAAACTGTGCTCATCTGCTTTTTGTCACTAAAGGTATGCTTTGTCTTTGGTTTATTTCACAGAAACCACTTACTAATGTCTGTTCCTCGGTCAGAAAAAAAGAGAAAACCCTAAAATAACAAATCTTCCCTGAAGTTAACTGTATTGCTCTACGCTGAGCGTATTTGCTCTCTACCATACTTGTTCTTCAGAACTTACAACTTTAGCAGACATCGAGTTACAATTCTGAGGGAGCAGTAGCTGACAGGTCGTAGAATCATTGAATGGTTTGGGTTGAAGGGACTTTGAATACAATCCAGTTTCAAATGCCATGCCATGGGCAGGGACACCTCCCACTGCATCAGGGTGCTCCAAGCCCCATCCAACCTGGCCTTGAACACCTCCAAGGATGGAGCATCCATTACTTCTCTGGGTAAGCTGGGCCGGGGCCTCTCCACTCTCACAGGAAAACATTTCTTCCTAAGATCTCATCTCAATCTCCCCTCTTTCAGCTTAAAATTGTTACCCCTTGTCCTGTTATTCACATTCCTTCTACACAACCTTTCAGAATGAATCCAAGAACTCTCAGGATCATTAATACGGCACAATATTAAGCATCAAAAAGAACACGTCCCTAATAGATCAGGCAATAACCTTACACAGACCATGAAGAACTATTACAACTTGTGCAGGAGACTGGGTTTTTATACCATCAATTAAGATGTGAACCTTTAACTCCATCTTTAGGGCAATTGTTAATTACACAGCTCACAGCAAAACTAAATGCAAAAGAGAAGAATGTTTAACGGAACCTTCAACCTGAACCTTTGCTTTGAAAAAAGCACTAACAGAAAATACAAGACCAGCACTTCCCGTTAATCAGAGGAGTCTGAGCTGTAGGAACTGTGGAGCACCAGTCAGCACACACTGAACGATCCACTCAATGCTACAACAAAGACTCCTCAAAAGGCAGAACACATTTTTTGTGACCTTGGAGATAAGGCTCCTAATCTCATTCTCATCTACACCTGCAGAATCCCTTCACTCGGGTATTTGATGTTTGGATTTTCGTTCAAATGACTTTGCAGAGAATGTCAATACGTGGTTAGGTGGACCGTAAGAACTAGGAAATCCTTTTGCTGCTGCTGGTGTTTGACTACTGAATGCATTTAAGCCTATCGATGTAAAAATTCAGATTAACATCTAGCTGGCTTACAGAAAACACAAAGTAAAGGGAATACAGGTCTAACAGTAGATATGAAGCATAAAAAACAAAGACAATTTCTCAGTTTCTGAAGAATATAAAACCGAGGAACATTATATTGAAAATATCATTGATAAGGAAAGATGAGGGAGGGGATTCTCCCCCTCTACTCCACTCTCGTGAGACCCCATCTGGAGTTGTGTGTCCAGTTCTGGAATCCCCAATGTAAGAAGGATATGGAACTGCTGGAATGGGTCCAGAGGAGGCCGCGAAGATGGTCCAAGGGCTGGAGCACCTCTGCTATGAGCACAGGCTGAGAGAGTTGGGGTTGCTCAGCCTGGAGAAGAAAAAGCTCTGGGGAGACGTCATAGCAGCCTTGCAGTAATGAAAGGGCTAAAGGAAAGCTGGGAAGGGACATTTTCAAAGGGGCTGGAGTGATGGGATGAGAGGGAATGGCTTTAAATTGGAAGGGGGAAGATTTAGATTGGACATTTGGAAAAAATTCTTCACAATGAGGGTGGCGGGGCACTGGCACAGGTTACCCAGAGAAGCTGTAAATATGCCCTTCCTGGAGGAGTTCAAGGCCAGGTGGGATGGGGTTTTCAGCAGCCTAGTCGGGTGGGAGATGTCCCTGCCCATGGCAGGGCGGTTGGAACTGGATGATCTTTAATGTCCCTTCCAACTCAAACCATTCTACGTTTCTATGAAAGGGAAGTGGGATTTGAGAATACAATGACCAAATTCTAACCTGCTTCATGCAACCTGACACCTCACAGAACTTAAAGGAGTCACGCACATTGCCAGTAAGAGAAAACAAACTTTGCAGTTGCCTTAAAAATCTATAAATCACATCTTCTGATCTACATGTACTGAGACGCATTAGAGAGCCTATTCCCTGAGATGCTCAGGCTTTATTCTCCCAGAGAGGTGGCTCAGTCCCCATCGCTGGAGGGGTTTAAAAGATGGGGAGTTGAGGTGCTCAGGGATGTGGTTTAGTAGTGGACAGGTACGGTTGGACTCGATGATCTCAAAGGTCTTTTCCAACCAAGCATTTCTATGCTTCTACTTCTTCCAAATAACTCTGAGATAACAAGATTTGAAAAACACAATAACTAGTGTAAGCAAAAACAGAATCACAGCTCTCCTTTAAGCAAAGCACTATCTGATGATGTGAACATGCTATCACGAACCACACCACACACAGTCAGTGATGAAATTCTCTCTTTCTCTACTTCATTCCACTACAAAGCTGAACCAGAAGGATTGTCAATTTTAGACTCCAACGTGACACTCTCTATCCCCTTACCAACAGCAGAACCAACACCAAACAACGCATCAAAAACATTTTTGACAGTTTAAGTGTTGTTAGAAGTGTCCCATCCTCTGGAATCCTCATTTTGTTCAATGTTCCTGAACGTGAAGGCAATAGTGCACATTATATGAAACACATTTATGAACCTGTTTTCTAATTGCCCAACCAGTGGATGTTAAGTGCTGAAGAACAGCAAATCATACAGGAAACTGAAAAATCAACATGTTGAGATGAACGCCTCAAGGGGCTACAGAAAAGGTGGGGAGAGGCGCTTTATCAGGGAATGCAGGGATAGGACAAAGGGGAGCAGTTTTAAGTTGAAGAAGGGGAGATTGAGATGAGATCTTAGGAAGAAATTCATTACTGTGTGAGTGGGGAGGCCCTGGCCCAGGTTGCCCAGAGAAGTTATGGCTGCCCCCTCCCTGGAGGCGTTAAAGGCCAGGTTGGATGGGGCTTTGAGCAACCTGATCCAGTGGGAGGTGTCCCTGCCCATGGCAGGGGGGTTGGAGTTGGATGATCCCTTCCAACCCAGACCATTCCATGATTCTGTGAAAACCATGGCATCTTAAAATTCCCCCTGTCCCAATGGAAACAAGTGTGTCCTTTACAAAACATTAGCCAACTGCATTCAGCTTGCAACGCAAAAGGAAGTTGATGCTTCTACAGGAAAAATAAGGTTAGCTTGAAGAGGAAAAATCTACAACTTCTTGTGTTGCGCAACAGTGGTGAGCTACAAGAAATGCAGTTTTAAGAACATTCTGATGCCAACACGCACACAGCGGCTTTCCCCGGATGGAACTGCACAAGTTGAACTGTATGTCTGATACCACACTGCAGACAAATTGAAGGACATCACTGGCTTTATCTCTAGTCAAATGCAAGGATCTCCATGTACTAACAGTGAGGCATAGACAGCACTGCTACGGTGACATTTCAAAAGGTTTCAGAACGCTCTCCCCCACAGCAGTCACATCCATGGATCACAAAATCATAAAATGGTTTGGGTTGGAAGGAACCTCAAACATCAACAGGTTCTAAAACCCCTGCCATGGGCAGGGACACCTCCCACTGCATCAGGCTGCTCAAAGCCCCATCCAACCTGGCCTTGAACACCTCCAGGGATGGGGCAGCCACCACTTCTCTGGGCAACCTGGGCCAGGGCCTCCCCACCCTCACAGGAATAAACTTCTTCCTAACATCTCATTTAAATCTCCACTCTTTCAGATCTTCGATAACGTCTTCATTTTTTTACATTAGGCCCAAGATGGGCTGTAAAGGAAAGACAGCATTGTGAATTAAGGTAAATTATCAAGAGAGGTTAGCGTGAGAGAAAAATTCAAAGGCACCGTCGTTTATCACTCTGGCAGGTAACGTGGCTGGGAAATGCAGTTTCTCCAAGGGGGCACCAGGCACGTGACACGCTGATTGAACAGCAAGGGAACAGAGCTCCAGACCAAGTGAGATCATCCTTTTATTGCATCCTACCTAATTTGTGTAAATCTACTGGTTTCCTTCATTGTCCTTTATGAAGAAAAAGGGGAAGATTTTTGATGTTATACTTCAGGGTCCTCCCTGATTTACCTATTTACTGACCCACTGGGAGGTGTAACTGCTTTTGATTATTCTCCCTGTCATAGGCAGCAACTTTCAACCACTTAAGCCTAGGAAAGGAAATTAATGACATGATTAACCTTTTTGCAACTGGGCAGAATCTACCGAGTAGCAGATGAGAGTCCTGTTCACGCTTTCATCTTGGGTATTGCACAAGGCCACAGGACAGCCCTCAGGAGAGACAGCAACCAACCCTTTGTCGTCCACCTTTCTGCCTGACCTCCTGCTTCAAACCTTTTCCAAAGAAAATTCAACACGAGAAACTTGGCGATCAGCAATGCCAGGCATAAAGCATCCCAGCATAAAAAGGACATGGAATGGTTGGAACGAGTCCAGAGGAGGGGCTACGAATACGATCCAAGGGCTGGAGCACCTCTACCATGAGCACAGGCTGAGAGAGTTGGGGTTGTTCAACCTGGAGAAGAGAAGGCTCCACGGAGACCTAAGAGTGGCCTTCCAGTACCTGAGGGGGCTGCTGAAAAGCTGGGAAGGGACTTTTTCCAAGGGCCCAGAGTGATAGGATGAGGGGGAACGGCTTTAAATTGGAAGGGGGAAGATTTAGATTAGATATTAGAAAGAAATTCTTCATAACAAGGGTGGTGAGGCCCTGGCACAGGTTGCCCAGGGAAGTCATGGATGCCTCTTCCCTGCTGATTGAATTAGCAGCCTGGTATAGTGGAAGCTGTCCCTGCCCATGGCAGAGGGGATGGAATTGGATGACCTTTAAGGTCCTTTCAGACCCAAAGCATTCTATGATTCTATTTAAAAAAGTAAAAAGTTACACAAAATGTTATTTTTCTTGGAGGTTTACCCCCCTCTACAATTGTTTTATTATAATGCAAAATTAGATTTGGGATTTTCAAATGTATCTGAAGTAATTAGTTAACCAGGTCTCACTGGATTGCCAAGGGAGTTAGAACCTAAGTGCCTTTGGCTCTTCTGGAAAACCCCATCCATCACAGAAATCCAAAGGATGGCTCAATGAAAACTACAGAAATACAAGTTCTGACTTAAACAGTTTCCAGAGTCTCCATCCCTGAAGGTGTTCAAAAAACGTGTTGATGTGGCAATTCAGAGCATGGTTTAGTAGGCACGCTGGGGTTTGACTGATGATTGGGCAGGACGGTTGGTTCCCGGTCACAAGCAGTGTTCCAGGACTCAGCATTCGGGCCAGTCTTGTTTAATATCTTTATCAACAATCTGGATAAGGAGATCGAGTGCTCGCTCAGAGCACACCAGCAGTCACACCAAATTGTGTGCAGAAGTGTCGATCTATTTAAGGGCAGGAAGGCTCTGCAGAGGGACTTGGAAAGGCTGGATCCATGGGCCGAGGCCAACTGCAAGAGATTCAAAGAAGCCAGGTGCTGGCTCCTGCACTCTTGGTCACAACAGCCCCATGCAGGGCTCTAGGCTTGAGAAAGAGCAGTTGGAAAGCCATCCAGTAGGAAAGCACCTAGGGATGCTGGTCAACAGTGGCTGAACATGAACCAGCAGTGGCCCAGGTGGCCAAGAAGGCCAACAGCAAATCATCATGGCTGGTATAAAAAAAACCAGTGTGAGCAACAGGAGTAGGAAGGGATCACGTCCCTACCTTGGGTGCTGGTGAGGCCACACTTCAAATCCTGGGTTCAGTTTTGGACCCTTAAGTACAGGAAAGACATTAAGCGGCTGAAGCGCATCCAGAGAAAAGCAAGGGAGCTGGGGAAGGGGCTGGAGAACAACTCTTATGAGGAGCGGCTGAGGGACCTCAGACGTTTAGTCTGCAAAAGAGGAGGCTGAGGGGAGACCTTATTGCTCTCTACAACTCCCTGACAGGAGGCTCGAGGGACGTGGGTGTTGGTCCCTTATCCCAAGCAACAATAGGTAGGACAAGAGAAAACGGCCTCAAGTTGTACCAGGGGAGGTTTAGACTGGACTTGAGGAAAAATTTCTTTGCTGGCAGAGTGCTGAAGCCCTGGCAGAGGCTGCCCAGGGCAGTGGTGGAGTCTGCATCCCTGGAGGGGTTCAAAAAACATGTAGACGTAGCACTTTGGGACATGGTTTAGTGGGCACAGTGGGGTTGTGTTGATAGTTGGACTGGATGAAATTAGAAGTCTTTTCCAACCTTAATGATCCTACAATGCGGAGTTGTTTTTATAGTATTTTACAGGACCCTTAGCTGCTTCTGCACTGGGAATGCCCGGCACCACCACCAGGTTTTCCATCAAAAAAGGGAAACAACATTTCACCCCAAGAAACCACAGTAAGAAGCGATCACCACCATTACACTGCAATCTAATACTCAAAATAAAAGGCAATTCTCCAGTGAATAAAATAACCAGACCCACATCACTCAAACCCAAAGCATCCAAGCTGAGCCACATGGATTTTTCATTCTCTCCTCCTAGGGCTGCTCTTTGATGTTTTTCTCTGCGAATGCAAAGCAGAGGGAGTCCAGCTTTTATTACTGGATAGAATGAATTAACAATGCAACACATTTTATTATTATTTTAATCAGCTTCCAGCTCCCAGCTTCACTCAGAGTACACCGGCAATCACACAGTTCGTAGGTCTTTTCCAGTAAACGAGGACCCCAAAGAGCTTTACAAGGCATTTAATTACATACTAAGAGTAGAACAACTGTATACAGGGCACATTTAATTAACTAATTCTCCCATCTCCCCCTTTTCTCAGGTGAAAATGGGTTTGCATGGTTCCTAGCACATCCTTTGCCTGTGACAATTAACAGGTGGGGTTTGGAATAAATAATGCTGTTACTTTTCCATAAATACTCTGTATTTTGGTAGATGCAGGTCTTTCCTGTTCTTCACGTGGATCTTACACTGCTTCCTCACAAGAGGAGGAGGAAGGGCAGGTGCTGAGCCCTTCTCTCTGGTGACCAATGACAGGACCCGAGGCAATGGCAGGAAGATGCCAGGGAACGGTTAGGGTGGACCTGAGGAGAAGGTTTTTCCCCTAGAGGGTGGTGGAGCACTGGAACAGCTCCCCAGGGAAGCAGTCACGGAACCAAACCCAAGAATATTCCAGCAGCATTTGGCCAATGCCCTCAGTCACATGTTGTGAATGTTGGGATTGTCCTGTGCAGGGACAGGAGTTGGACTCAATGATCCTTGTGGATCATTCTTCAAACCTAGGTCATTCCATGATTGTCTGATATTTGAAGGTATATATACAGCTGTGCTAAAGATCCATATTCAAAGAACAAGAAGAACAGTAAAGGGTTTGTCTACAAACCATCAGCTACCAACAGCCTTATGGTGGGCTACCACCCCTTGGATTTGGTGACAAACTGACACAGGTTGCCCAGGGAAGCTGTGGCTGCCCCATCCCTGGATGTGTTCAAGGCCAGGCTGGATTAAGCTCTGAGCACCCTGATCCAGTGGGAGGTGTCCCTGCCCATGTGAGGGGGGTTGGAACTGGATGAATTTTAAGGTCTCGGTTCAAACCCAAACCATTCTATGTCTCTGTGAAAAGGGACCGATCAGCAGGCCTGTCACACCTTTACACATCGAGATCTAAAACCAGTTACTAGTCAGTAAACCTGGATGGTCTTTGAAGTCCCTTCTACCCCAAACCATTCCATTATTATATTTGTTGCATGTAATCATGTAATTGTTTTGCTGGAATAGACCTTTGAGATTGCCGAGTCCAACCATACCCATCCAGTACTAACCCACACCCCTGAGCACCTCATCTACCCATCTATTAAACCCCTCCAGGGATGGGGACTCCACCACCTCCCTGGGCAGCCTCTGCCAGGGACTGAGAACCCTTTCGGCGAAGAAACTTTTCCTCTGCACCTCCCATGGCGCAACTTAACATCCAGTCTTGCCAACTTCGATTACTGACTGATCAACCGTAAGTACATCAAACTAATTCTGTAATGTGGAACTGAAAAGCAAACTCAGCAAGCCTGGAAGCTCAAGAGGGATGATGCACATGAAACTAATGCGAGATTTACCATCTCTCTGAAGTCTGCACATCAGGACAGGAGAAACCGCCAAGAGGGAAGAGAACGACAAGTAAGAAACTCATATCTAGTGAAAACAAAATGTTTTCAAGTTGCTTCTCCTTAAAGACGCAAGGTATTTAATACAAGCAGAAGACAGAATGGCCTAAAAATAATGTGCCATCAATATTATTTTAATTACTTTTGCAAAAACAGGATAGTTACAGAAGTTTCTCAACTTTCTTTTCCATGGTTACAAACAGTTGTCTTTTGAGGAAAATCTTCAAACCTAAATCTTCAAAGACAAGTAATGCACATTTTACAGACCTATAGAATGGTTCGGTTCAAAATTATCTTTGAGATCATCAAGTCCAGCCACACCTGTTCACTATTAACCCAGATCCCTGAGAAGCTCATCTACCAGCTCATCACCTCCAGGGATGGGGATTCCACCACCTCCCTGGGAGCCTCTGCCAGGGCCTGAGAACCCTTTCGGTAAAGAAATTTTTCCTGATGTCTAATCTGAACCTGCCCTGGTGCAACTTGAAACCATCTTCTCTCATCCCATCACCTGCCACTTGCGAAAAGAGACCAACACCTACCTTCCTACAACCTCCTTCCAGGCAGTTGTAGACAGTGATGAGGTCTCCCCTGGGCCTCTTTTTCTCCAGGCTAAACAACCCCAGTTCCCTCAGTAACCTCGCATAAGGGTTGCACTCCAGCCCCTTCCCCAGCCCCGTTCCCTTCTCTGGATGCGCTCCAGCCCCTCAAAGTCCTTCTTGTAGTGAAGAACCCAAAACTGAACCCAGCACTCGAGGTGTGGCCTGACCAATGCTGAGCACAGGGGCACAATCACCTCCCTGGTTCTGCTAGCGATGGTGTTTCCAACACCATCGCTAAGATGCCACTGGACATCTTGGCCACTTGGGCCCACTGCCAATATCGAAATTTTACTCTCCCAGACTGGAAAACCCTCTGGGGTCCATACCCTACCAAACCTGTAGGGCCACTGGCATCAGGAAATTGTCAGGCTTACTTCTCCCAGTCTACGTTTTCTCCAGTGTCTCAAACTGGCCAGCATGGGTAAAATTCAGAATTCAAATAAAAATGTGCCTTGAAACGCAGAAGTACCAACTAAACCACTTCCCTTTTTCTGCTTCCACAGGGTCAGAATTTGGGCTCTTCTGCTATCATCAAGCTCATTTTCTCCTGATCTCTCTAAATCCTATTTTGGTAGCAGTGTTTGGGGAAGGCATATGGGTTGGGAGTTCCACAGAGCACAGCCTGCCAGCGAAACGGGGTTTGCAGCAACACTGTACATTTATTTAGAATTTATGTAAATCCCCGCATGAAGTTCCATTACCTCCTGCTGGCTCTCAGCCAGTCAAAACACGCAGATGTACATGCTGTGTGGTTAGAAAAATACCCACAAAATGATCTGCAAATCAGCACCCAGCTTCATAAGGTGGAGAACTGCATCCTTCACATTTAAAACTGCACCAAAAGCAGTGGTCTCAAGCTTCGTCATGGGAGGTTTAGGCATGATATTAGGAAATATTCTTGGTCATTGGTCATTGGAATGCGCTGCCCATTGGAGGTGGTGGAGTCATCATCCCTGGAGGTGTTTAAGAGGAGATTAGATGAGGCACTTAGTGCCATGGTTTAGATGACAAGCAGGTGTTGGTGTTGGGTCACAGGTTGGACTCGATGATCTCAAAGGTCTTTTCCAACCTTGTGATACTGTGATACAGTGGGACCAGCAGGTCAAGGGAGGGGATTCTCCCCTCTACTCTGCACTCATGAGACTTCACCTGGAGCCCTGCCTTCAGTTCTGGAGTCCTGAGCAGAAGAAGGACATGGCGTTCTTGTAGTGAATCCAGATGAGGACTGTGATGATGACCTAAGGGGTGAAGTACCTCCCATACAAGGACAGGTTGAGAGAGTTGGGAGTGTTCAGCCTGGAGAAGTACTGAAAGGAGCTGCAGGATATCTGGAGAGGGGCTCTTTATCAGGGAATGCAGGGGTAGGACAAGGGGTAACAATTTTAAGCTGAAAGAGGGGAGACTGAGATGAGATCTTAGGAAGAAATGTTTTCCTGTGAGAGTGAGGAGGCCCTGGCCCAGGTTGCCCAGAGAAGTAATGGATGCCCCACATCCCTGGAGGTGTTCAGGGCCAGGTTGGATGGGGCTTGGAGCCCTCTGATCCAGTGGGAAATGTCCCTGGCCCTGTCAGGGGGTTGGAACTGGATGATCTTTAAGGTCCTTTCCAACTCAAACCATTCTATGATTCCATGGTTCTATAACAGAAGGATCTGGGGACAGAGGGAATTGTTTGTTCTCAGCATAGATTGGGAGTTGTCATTTCCTGCAACCCAAGCGCGCTTCAAGCACTTCATCCTCTCTCTGTTCAGAGATCTCCAGTGAATCATCAGCCACTTCCGATGGTTTGTACACACACATGGTTTGTGGCACAATATACACAGAAGCAGAGCCTGTGTTCTCTTGTTGCTGAGGTCTGTGGCTGAAACACGGTGAAAGCCTGGCACAGCAGAACTTTCTTAAGCCAAAAAATAAACAGGAACTAAGCATTTAAGAAAAAATATTATGGCTGATTCTGTGTTTAAATACTTTCTAACTATGCCCCCTGCCAGACATGCACAAACCCTCAAGCTTCACAGTCATAGAATCACAGAATGGTTTGGGTTGGAAGGAACCTTAAAGATTATCCAGTTCCAAACTCCTGCCATGGGCAGAGACACTCTCCAGTAGAAATCCAACTACTTCAGACTCAAATCTTCATTATCTACACCTAGAGTTCACACTGTACATTGAAATGCTTGTGCATACATAATCCCAATGCAAACTACTTCAAAAATCACTGAGAGCTATTTGCAGGCTTCCTAAATAAAACCACTTCAAAAGGCAGCTGGTCAGCGCAGCTATAAAAACAAGTGAAAAATGAATAAAATATTGAAGCCTGCAGATCATCAGCAAAGCAGTCATCTCCAGTTTTTGTTGGGCACTTTGCAGGTCCATGCCCTGACTCTCAGTGGTGCAAAGCATCCGTAATGTCAAGGGAAACAGATAAAATCTGAGAATCTCTTACTAAAACCAACTAAAACCTAACACAATGCACTCCCTTCTTTTACAGGATCAAACCAGGCCCTCAAGTAATAGAAATAACTCCAAACCTTTCTAGTTGCTTCATTCATTCAAACATGAGCTCCCCGATGTGTAAAATACAGAACGGCATCACACACTGAGATCAGATCACTCAGGTACTTTGATAAGGAGAAGCACGCTGTGAAGTAGATGCTCCTAAAATGTTTTATGGGTACTACTAGTGATACACGAACCATTTCAATGGGGTACCTATAGAACCACAGAATGGTTTGGGTTGGAAGGGACCTTAAAGACCATCCAGTTTCAACCCCCCTCCAAATAGAAAAGGTTGCTCAAAGCCTCATCCAACCTGGCCTTGAACACCACCAGGGATGGGGCAGCCCCAGCTTCTCTGGGCAGCCTGTGCCAGGGCCTCTCCACCCTCATCGTGAAGAATTTCTTCCTAATGTCCAATCTAAATCTTCCCCCTTCCAATTTAAAGCCATTCCCCCTCATCCTGTCACTCCAGGCCCTTGGAAAAAGCCCCTCCCCTGCTTTCTTGTAGCCCCTTTTCATACTGGAAAGCCACTATTAGGTCTCCCCAGAGCCTTCCCTTCCCCACATTGAACCAGCCGAAGTCTCTAAGCCTGCTATGGGCTCATCAGCACATGCTCCTGCCTAAGTAAAAAGCAAGGTAAATAAGACGATGGAAAGAGCAATTTTAGAAAGGATTTTTGCTAATGCAATTCTGTGGTTTTGCACGTCATAAATAATTACTGGAAAAAACCATGCAGGCCCCCAAAACAGAGTTGAGATTTCAGGGAAGAAACATCAAGAGTGAGTAAACTTGAGGAAAAAAGTATTTTATCTTATGGGTTCGTAAATGTCATGCACAGTACAGACAACAAGTACAAATCATGGGAGAGAAAAGGCATTTAAGCAAAACCAAAAACTGTTTCCTGGGATATCAGCTACGCGCTAACTATAGCAGGAATTTGCCCGGATGAATCCCTCCTGCACCACTGTAAGACGAGATGTCTTGCAGCGAGGACATGATGAGCGTTTGGCCTTTTGCCGTTCACAGTATTTTTATGATGGTAGTGAGAGTACGACTCGTTTCCTTTAAAGTCAGTCGCACAGGGACTAAGTGAGAACAAGCTCAGCACATCAAAAGAGACGTGGTTTTATAGTCCTATAAAACATGTCCACAAATGCTGATGAACTGCTTGTAGTCTCTCCTGATTCTAGCTGACAGTGGGAATAAAGTGCAGTGGACATTAATAGCAATTGGAAAAAAAAGGACATCAGACCTAACAAAGCTGTTCCAGAACCTCGGGAAATGTTTAAAAGGAAAGGTACCGCACCAAGGCAACAGGACAAAAGGAAACGGCCACAGGCTGCACCAGAGCAGGTTCAGATTAGACATCAGGAAAATTATCTTCACCGAAAGATTCTCAGGTTCTCAGGTACCAGCAGAGGCTGCCCAGGGAGGTGGGTTAAGTCCCCATCCTTGGAGGTATTTAAAAAGTGTGTAGAGGTGGCTTTTCAGGACATGGTTTAGTAGGCACGATGGGGTTGGGCTGATGGTTGGACTGGATGATCTTAGAGGTCTTTTTCAACCTTAATGATTCTATGATTTTGCAGAAAAGTATTTTGTTGATTTTTGGTCTTGACAAGAAGGTATGGAATATCCCAACTCCCCTCTCTGTTAAAAATGTCTACAGATTTGCTCCAATTTACCTAATTATTCAAATCTTCTTACATTTTGAAACAGAAAGTAATTTGGTACCTGTCCTAAGCTCTTATGAAGATGGAACCGGATGTTCTTTAAAGTCCTTTTCAATCCAAATTAGTCTATGATTGAAAACAAAATTCACCTAAAGAGCTCTTCAAGTTTTTGATGCTCTACAGCATGGACAAAAGAGGATGAGGTTCTTCCTTGCTCATATACCTGCAAACATTTCATTAAATCGGCTCTTCTCTTCTAAGTTCCCAAACTGTGAGCTCGGTGACCTCTTCTGCCATAACTGCACAGTGACTGTACACTGTTCAAACAACTCATTTTTATGCAGGGTTTTATCTCTTTGAACTTTAGAGTAAATGTTAGTGTTTACAGAATGCACTGGATCAACAGCTCTGGGATAAAAATGACTCCTGAAACGGCATCTGTTCATGAAACAGGATTCATGCAAACTTCTGCTGTGTCACCATGCTAACGGAGCACAGGTCAGTTAACAGGCACCGTTCCTGGGAAAGACAATAATCCAGCATTTCCAGCCAGCTCAGCTCTGGATCTCTTCCAGCTATTTGTTACCAATACAATTCAGTTTGTTTTAAACACACTTCACTACAGCCAGAATCATCCAGTTAAAAACAGTCCGATTTTGAGCACTGTATTTTATTATTCTTTGTTTTCCAAAGGGCAGTGTGCCATCGCTATCTCGTTCTTCGCCCTTCTAGCTGCATAATCCCAATGCTATGAAATCTCTTTGCACTTGCTGACACAGTTTTTCACCTCATCAAGGTGATTTCAGCGAATCATAGAATGGTTTGGGTTGGAAGGGATCTCAAAGTCCAACCAGTTTCAACCCCACTGCCACGGGCAGGGACACCTCCCACTGGATCAGGTTGCTCAGAGCCCCATCCAACTTGGCCTTGCACACCTCCAGGGATGGGGCAGTCACGACATTCCACCATCCTGAATTCGAAGTGCATCTTCTTAAAAGCTTACAAAAAGCACCAAATTACTTTCTGATTCAAAAGATAAGGAAAGAACTTGAATTATTAGGTAAAATGTAGCAAATCTATAAGCGTTTAACAGAGAGGGGAGGTGAAACATTCCATACCTTCTTGGCAAGACCAAAATTCCAACAAAATACCTTCCAACACAATCACAGAATCATAGAATCATTAAGGTTGGAAAAGACCTCTAAGATCATCCAGTCCAACCATCAGACCAACCCCACCGTGCCTACTAAACCATGTCCTGAAACGCCACCTCTACACATTTTTTGAACCCTTCCAGGGGTGGTGGCTCTACCACTGCCCTGGGCAGCCTCTGCCAGTGCTTCACCACTCTTTCAGTAAAGAAATTTTTTCTAATATCTGATACAATCCCATCTAAAATAATCTCATCCCTTCCTAGCTTCAGACAGATAACACTCTTCCTGGACCACACACTCTCACAGACATTCTCATGCTTTTAGCAGCACATATTTGCAGAAAAGAAAGTTGTGTAATACTCGCTGCGCTGGATCTCTTAATGCATGCTCTGAGTTCACTTCAAATTAGAGACAGGGCTAAAAACAAGTTCCACATGTCCCAGTTGAATTACCTAAATTCCATTTTTAAATATCACCATCCTGAAGAGTAGAACACTCTCTCGCCCACCCTTTACACCCAAGACTGACTGAAATTGTACTTTTAAGAAGCTGCAGTCAAATCATTTTCATGACCATCGTCCTCTCAGCTAAATGAGAGACAAGAATAATGAAACAAACCAGCCTGGAGTCCAAGGGCACCAGTTCTGCACATTTAAGTCCATTTAGAAGGAAGCAAAAGTGCTGTTAGGCACGATACTTTGAGGACAACCACAAAACCATTCAATTTCTGTAAAGAGACTTTCTGAAAAATAACACTACTTTAGGTTCAAAATATTACCTGGAGAACTTCCTGAATGCATTGGCAATTTCACACATTGCTCTGACATTTCCACCAGTATTTACGGCACATTAACACTAACACCTCTCATCCAAGAATCTTATTTTACTTTACAGGTATTAACTGTGGCACAAATACTTCATTCATCCTTTAAATGCAAAGTTTCAGCAAAAAGAGATTTGGTTAACTATTCCAGGACACACTTATTTTAACTGAAGAGTCAGACAGCATCATGAACGTGGAGAGATTCACAGCTCACAACTGGACATCATTCCTAAGCTCCTGCTCTTAACATCACAAGCCATTTTAGTAAGGGTTTTGCATGAACTTGTGCTGAGGCACCCAGGGTAAGAGCAAAAAACCAACTTCTTTTTGGGCGAGCGGGTACTTTGAGATGCAACTCCACCCAGTGGCTGAGGCAAATGAAAACTGCAGTTACCAGGATAAAACCAGTGCTGAAAAAGGGGAAATCAACTGTCAAACGTTCTGTGCTGGAGATGACAGCAATGAAGATCCATCACACCAAGTACAAGTGACTGCTACAGCAGGTCCAGCAGCTGCTGGTCTCCCAGCGCTAAAACAAAAGGGTGGAAAAGTCCTTATCTGGGCTGAAGAGATTTGGCCTAGACTAAGCAACAGGGAAAACCTCTGCTGCACCCAAAACCTTCTGACTTTTCCCAAGCATGGACAGCACTGTGCCTCTCACACAGCACAGTCTTCATCAGTTGGACTGAAATGATGGAGCATTTACTCTGAATTGTGCCAGAAAAACTGAGTACTCCTCCCTTGCTTTGTCCTGAAGCAACTATTCACGTTGGAACATCGTTAACTGCCATTGTAACACAGCTCACAGTTCTTTCCAGCCAAGTAATTGGTCTGACAGTAATTAAAACCATAGAATGGTTTGGGTTGGAAGGACCTCAAAGTCCATCCAGTTCCAACCCCCCTGCCATAGGCAGGGACACCTCCCACTGGAACAGAATGCTCAAAGCCCCATCCAATCTGACCTTGAACACTTCCACAGATGGGGCATCCACAGCTTCTCTGGCAAATATGTGCCAGTGCCTCACCACCCTCACAGGAAAACATTTCTTCCTAATATTTCATCTCAATCTCTCCTTTTTCAGCGTAAACCCCTTCCCCCTCGTCCTGTCCCTGCACTGCCTGATAAAGAGCCCCTCCCCAGCTTTCCAGCAGCCCCTTTAAATACTGGAAGTATTCCTGAGAGAAGGAAAACCAACCCAAACCATTCTATGATTCCACGATCATAAATCTTCCAGACTGTTAAAAACAATGTCAGACTCATTTCTTTGACCTCCTCTACCAAATACAAGTGAGGTGGACATCTGTGTGCTACATATAAAGGCAATTCCAACATAAATAAGTAAAAACTCTAATGTGCATGTGTTGGCCTCACTGTGAGAATGAGAACAGACACGTCACAGCTGACGGCTCTGCTGCTTGCGAGAGTCTCAGACACCAAGGTGACAGGCATGGAAGCAGAATAAAGCCTAAGCAGGGTACAGCTTTAATATGCTACAGTTAAGAATTAGAATCAAATCAGAATCCCCTGAAAACATGCTGGCAGAAAGCGTCTCACTGACTATAACCAAGCCATGGTGACAAGAGAAGACAAGCGATTAAAGATGTGACACTTTATAAGACAGACAGGACATGGAAAAACAGAACAAAAATGTCACTGTCTGAAAGCTTTGGATAAATCACCTGGTAGGCAAAAGGAATCAACCTTTCCAGACACCAGAAGGATGAATCCACAGGAATATTTTCGCTGATATTGAAGCTCTCTGGAGTTTAATGGTCTATTATAGATGTGGACACTTACCAAAAACCCAGACAAATCCAGCACAGGTGTCTCTTCTGTAGGGCACATATTCTTTGCTGTTCTCGTTATAAAAGCTTTGCCAAGCTGAAAATCTGTGCATCCTGAAGGATTCTTACCTGCAAGACGTCTTGGATCTTCACCCACACATCAACCATGTCATAGAGCTTGATATCACCATCATACTGGCTGCAAGGAGAGGCCACTGTTTGCTGAAGGTGCCCAAGGACAACAGAGTGTGCAGCAGCCACAGCGTTGAACTTGTCGAAGAGGAGCTCCAGCAGTTCCAGCAGTAACCTGTAAACCATCAAGATAACTCCAGTCACTTTCTAGAAGACACAACAAGCACACAGTCATGCAGCAGTCCAGGAGTCAGAAGACTCTGACTTCTAGATGATCTGAGGGCTGAAGAACCTCCCCTATGAGGACAGGCTGAGAATTGGGGTTGTTCAGCCTGGAGAAGAGAAGGCCCAAGGGAGAGTTTAGAGCATCCGTTCAGCACTTGAAAAGGGCTACAGGAAATCTGGAGAAGGGCTCTTTCTCAAAGAGTGCAGGGATAGGACGAGGAGGAAAGGTTTTAAGCTGAAAGAGGGGAGACTGAGATGAGATCTTAGGATCTTAGGAAAACATCTCTGTTTTCCTGTGAGAGTGGTGAGGCTCTGGTACAGGTTGCCCAGAAAAGCTGTGGCTGCCCCATCCCTGGAGGTGTTCAAGGCGACGTTGGACGGGGCTTTGAGCAACCTGATCCAGTGGGAGGTGTCCCTGCCCATGGCAGGGGGTTAGAACTCGATGATCTTTAAGGTCCTTTCCATCTCAAACCACTCTATAATTCTATGATTAACACCTACACAGCAACTACATCTCAGTAACATGATATCAGAGACCATCTGAAGTTTCCAGAGCTGCAGACAGGGAAGAAGACAGCCTGCTCGTCCCCCAGAATTAAGTAAGAGTCTCAACTCAATAGAAATGGACTTACCCACACAAACAGAATACAAAATATTCATTTTGCATTCAATGAGTAACATGGGAGGTTTTAAACAACATGAAAAATCAAAACCTAAAACACGAAGCTCTATCAACTGTTGACATTTTTCAACATTTTGCTACTACATTGAAGATGCTACATCTACAACCTCATCCAAATGTACTGCACCTTACCTGCTCCTGCAGCTTCCCTACTGCCCAATTATTGTAATTAATGTACCTTTGCAAAGTCCTAAATAATTTGTGGTGAAGTAATGACTCATCACATTCTTTATTATTTGAAAAAAGAAGAATTCTGATCAAGTACCCTGCCGTGTAATGAGCAAACCAAGCACACATGCAACCCCAAGAAATGTGACGATAACACTTCCCAAATCCATCTGGTAGGCACTTCCGAGCTCTGACAGACAGGCTCCATCACACTGAACTGTAGCAGCTCAGTAGTCACCACATGCTTGCTGTGACTTCCCATGAGGAGCTGATATCCTGGAGCAGGACAGAAGATCTGCAGCAGAACTGGAGTTGCACCCACTCCTTAAGCACTACACTTCTGTGTTTGTTAGCAACTACTACTGAGGTTCCACAGAATCAGAATCACAGAATGACCTGAGCTGGAAGGGACCCTCAAGGATCATTGAGTCTAACTCATGTCCCCGCGTAGGACAATCTCAACATTTACACCGTGTGTCTGAGGATGCTGGCCAAATGCTTCTGGAATATTGTGAGGTTAGGCACAACAATTGCTTCCCTGGGGAGCTGCTCCAGTGCTCCATCATCCTCTGGGGGAAGAACCTCTTCCTATTATCCAACCTAACACTCCCCTGGCAACATCCTGCTGTTCCCTGGGGTCCTCTCATTGGTCACCAGAGAGAAGAGCTCAGTGCCTGCTCCTCCTCCTCTCCTTGGGAGCAGTAAACAGATGTGAGGTCTCCCCTCAATCTCTTCTCCAGATCAAGTGACTTCAGCTGCTCTTTATATGACTTCGCCTCTAATTTTGTGGCCTCCTCTGGACACTCTCCAGCAGCTTTAGATTGTTTTTATACTGTGGTGCCCAAAACTCCCATTACATTTTCCATTCTCAACTACATCCTATTTCCACATCTTCATGTTTTCAAACTACCTTAATTTTCTTTTCTCTGGAAGTCTTCTCTCAGGTCAGTTCTGAAACAAGGTGACCCACAAAAGACAGACACAATCCATGTCAGACAGCAAACAAGGCAAACCAGCATAAAATAATACGGCCTAGATTTTATGCATATGGGGTTGCAGCATCAAGTGACCTAAGCAGAACACGTACAGAGAATGACAGGAGATCAGCTTAGGCAATTTGTCAAAGCGATCTCATAACCCCTTCGCTGACAAACAGGGTAAATATGTTGAGAGACAGTGACCCACACCCAGAAGCAAGTCCTATTGTCCGTGTGGTAACAGAGAATGAATTGATTTGGAGTGACTGCTGACATCTGAATGAGGTCGCTAACGACGATTCACGCATTTTAGCAGCAGTAACGTCCTTCACCTGGTCAGCGCGTTGGTGTGTTGATAATTTCTGTATTTATTTTGAAGCCTCCAGATGAGGTACAAAGCCACAAGTGCATTAAGAGAAAGCAGTGAATGCAGACAATATGATTTAGAACCTCAATTATCAATACAGCTCCTCTTCCTGTGACAGTTTTCAATTAGAAGTAATGCTATAGCAATGCACCCCACCAAAATCTCATCCCATAGAATTAAAGAATCATAGAATCCCTTGGTTGGAAAAGACCTTTCAGATCATGAAGTCCAATCGTACCTGTCCATTACTAAAACACATCCCTGAGCACCCCATCTACCTGTGTTTTAAACACCTCCAGGAACGGAGACTCCACTACCTCTCTGGGCAGCCTCTGCCAGGGCCTGGGAACCCTTTCAGTGAAGAAATTTTTCCTGATGTCTAATCTGAATCTGCCCTGGTGCAGCTCGAGGCTGCTTCCTCTCATCCTATTGCCCGTCACTTGGGAGAAGCGCCTTTTTCTAAACAGGTGACTGGAAGAAGGGCAACATTGTGCCCATTTTTTAAAAGTGTACAAAGGAGGACCCTGGGAACTACTGACCTGTCAGCCTCTCCTCTGTGCCTGGAGCGCTCATGGAACAGATCCTCCTGGAAGCTATGCTAAAGCACCTGGAGGTCTGAAGGGGATTCCAGACAGTCAGCCTGGTTTCTCCAAGGGCAAGTCCTACCTGAGCAACCTAGTAGCTTTCTATGATGGGGTGACCACATCTGCGGACACGAGAAAAGCAATGCACGTAGTGTCCCTGGAATTTTGTAAGGCCTCTGACACAGTCTCCCACAACATCGTTCAGGCTGTTCAGTGGATAAGGAACTGGTTGAATGGCCCCATTCAGAGAGCAAGCAGTCAACGGCTCAGACTCCAGATAGAGAATCATGATGAGTGGTGTCCCTCAGGGGTCTGTATTGGACCAGTGTTGTTTAAGACATTGATAAATGATATAGACAGTGGGATCGAGTGGGATCTGCAAGTTTGCAGATGACAACAAGTTGAGTGGGGCCATTGTCACACCAGAAAGGCAGGGTGTCATCCAGAGGGACCTGGAAAAGCTGGAGAAGTGAGGCTGTGTGAACCTCATGAGGTTCAACAAGCCCGAGTGCAAGGTCCTACACCTGGGTCGGGGCAATCCACGATTTCAATACAGGATGGGAGATGATGTGATTGAGAGCAGCCCTGAGAAGGACTTCGGGTGCTGAGGGACGAGAAGCTCAACATGAGCCAGCAACGTGCACTCACAGCCCAGAAAGCCAACTCTGTCTTGGGCTACATCCAAAGCCACGTGGCCAGCAGGGCCAGGGAGGGGATTCTCTACCTCTGCTCTGTTCTCATTAGACCCCACCTGGAGTCCTGTGTCCAGTTCTGGAATCCTCAACACAAGAAGGATATGGAACTGTTGGAACATTACCAGAGGAGGATACAATCAGTGGGCTGGAGTACCTCTGCATTAAGGACAGGCTCTACAGGGCTACTCTCAAACCCATCTCCATCCAGCTGGTATTTGTGCTTGCATTTGCTTTTTGATATGGCAAAAATAAGAGTCAACTTTTGAGAGCCAACACATCACAATGAAGAAATGCATCAAATTGTTCTGTGCATTCTGAACGATTCCTGGGGAACCCGGCCAGCAGAAGGTTCAATCTACAGCCCCAGATCCTGCAGGTCTCTCTAACATCTTATCGGTCACTTACTTTGTCAGAAGTGGAGTTTGTACAGGTACCATTTAAAGGGCAGTAGCTGAACACCAGCACTGAGTTCAGTGATGGAGACTAAGAGGCACCCAAGTGGGACTCGTTTTAAGGTGAGCTGAAGAACATTTTACACACTGGATCCCACGATGAAGTAAGCTTCGAGCCTGACGGCCTAATGAATAGTTAAAGCAGCTTTGGGTGCTGCATTGTGCTCAAAACTACAGGCTTGCAGAGTTCTCTTGAAATAGTAGGACCTCGCTGTTTAGATTTATTTTCTTCTTGACAGCAGGGAAGTTGCTCAGTTTTGATTTAAACCTGTAGGTAATTTAAGGGGCGGCACACTTTTCCATGCTATAATTTATCCTTTTCAATATAAATGAATTCACCTGCTTGCTGTAAACTTCACATGCGATTTAGGCTTAGAATCAGTTCTAATTATCTCCTTGTTCAACAAGAATTCAAGATGCTTTCCACAGCTCTAGAAATATCTCAGAGGCTCACAAATTCCTATTAAACACATGCCAAAGCTCATTAAACTTTTTTGTATCTTACTCAGCCCTCTGGGGCAGGTTGATATCATTAAAGTATGATCTGATTCAGTTTATCAATATTGATGGACAATCAGCAGCTATACAACCATTTCAAGACTGATTCATAAGGGTTCAATGACAGGTTGGATGTGGTCTTGAGCAGCCTGGTCTAATGGGAGGTATTCCTGCCCATGGCAGAGGGGTTGGAACTGGGTGATCTTTCAAGTCCCTTCCAACACAAACCATTCCACGATTCTTACGATCATTGTTTCCACGGCAATGATAATGACAGGAATTCAAAACGAATTTATCAAGCTAAAGTTTTCTTTGGGAGTGATATCCCACTACAAATATTACAGTTAATAAAGGCACACACAGAATATAGAATTATTTGGGTTGGAAGGGACTTTAAAGCCCATTCAGTTCCAACCCCCCTGCCATGGGCAGGGACATCTCCCACTGGATCAGGGTACCCAAAGCCCCATCCAACCTGGCCTTGAACATCTCCAGGGATGGGGCAGCCACAGTGTCTCTGGGCAACCTGTGCCAGTGCCTCACCACCCCCACAGTAACAAATGTCTTCCTAATATATAATCTAAGTCTCCCCTCTTTCAGCTTAAAACCGTTTTGTTTTCATTCCTCTTTTCACCATTAATTCCCTTTGGACAGTGATCGTTACAATGTGCAGCATCAAAAATCAACATTTCAGCTAGAAACAACAGCCAGCCCTAAGGAGTTCTCTCTACCAAAGAGCAGTCCTAGTGAATCCTGAAGAACATCAGAAATACAACTCTTGGTTGGCTTCCACACCTTGCTATTAACATAAATGAGGCTGCAAACCAATCAGAAGCTTGGCCATATATTTTCTGATATAATTCATTCTATATATGTTTTCAAAGCTTTGCACCTGCAGCAGCTTAATTGGATGCTACTACACTTGAAATAAATAACTGAGCTGAATCTTCTCTTCTCAAGTCGTATTACGCAGGAACTTAAACATTTATTGGCATCAGCACCAGCGTAGACTCATGATTCAGGGCAACACAAGAACATGTTTCTGGTTTGGCACTGAGTGCTCTTTACCCCATGCAATCTGAGACGGCATCGCAATTCAAGCTGTTGTAAAGCCGCTTAGAACAAAAGGTTAGGTTAAAAACAAAACAAAATGAAGTACTTAACATAATGCACCTCTTGGTAGTTAAATAATGCTGGCTTGGACTGTGCTTCCATCCTCAAATCTGCATTTCAAATAGCTGCTTAGCCAAAAGTTCCTCTTCTAGGGCCAAGCACAGAAGGAAGCATCTCCCTTAGCTGAGAAGCAACAATGCCTCTCCTTTCTGAGAATATTTCTTAAATTCCAAAGTCTGAAGGTGCTCAAGGAACAGCGAAACACAGGCATTTGTGTAAATTTTATCATTTCTGATTTCCACCAATACAAAAACATTATTGTAATCCCTTCCAATTGAAATGAACGTATATGATGTCTTCTCCAGACAGCAATCAGTCATAGAATCATAGAATAATCTGGGTTAGAAGGGACCTCAAAGATCATCCAGTTCCAACCCCCCTGCCATGGGCAGGGACACCTCCCATCAGACCAGGCTGCTCAAAGCCCCATCCAACCTGGCCTTGAACACCTCCAGGGATGGGGCAGTGACCACTTCGTGGGCAACCTGGGCCAGTGCTTCACCACCCTCACAGGAGAACATTTCTTCCTAAGATCTCATCTCAATCTCCCCTCTTTCAGCTTAAAAACGTTCCCCCTGGTCCTATCCCTGCACTCCCTGATAAACAGCCCCTCCCGACTTTCCCACAGCTCCCTTAATCAAGGTTCAGTGGTTGAAATATCCTTACCTAGGCTGGTTTTCCTGGGGCAGATTCTCTCCCCTATGGTAACCATTGTCCGCCACCTGGGTTGTGGACCGCTTCACAATCTGCTTGAGTTCTTGTTCCAGGCGATCCTGGATGGCTTTCACAGTTTCAGGGATCTTCTTCAGCTTGGCCAGCCCTTTGATGAGGATGCCCATGAACACAGTGCTGTTCTCCTCTGGATCCAGTTCTGTATCTTCTTTAATTTCCAGAAGGCTTGTTTCTCGCACTGAAATAAATACAAAAATGCTGAATTCAAGACTCAAACTACTAAAACCAAGACCTAGGACCATCGCTGAAGGTGTTTAAAAGACAGGTAGATGAACTGCTCAGGGATCTGGTTTAGTAGTGGACAAGTATGGTTGGACTTGATGATCTCAAAGGCCTTTTTCAGCCAAGTGATTCTATTATTCTATGCAGAAGAACTATATAAACTCGTTTGCCTTCACAGAACTCCTAGCACTCTGAGCAACCAAGGAATAAAGAAGGAAACCAGCAACAGTTGGCTTTTGAAGGGAAGCGGTAGAGATTTGTTTGCTTTGGGGATTCCCTACACATAGACACAACAGCCTGTGTATTTGATCGCTTCAGAAGCAGGAATTGTGGTGAAAGTTACGCATTAGTTTAAAACAGAATCAAGATGTCCATACACGAGAAGGTATTACATCAATAAAAATCCCCTCAATGTGTTTGAAGGAGCTAAAACCCCTCAATTTCTAACCTAGCTGTTTTTCTTCACTGTATTCTTCACAACAGAGGCATTTTCATCATAAACACTATCAGGCTTAAACAGAGTTCTAATGAATTTGGCAAAGTTTATGCTTCCAAAGTCAATGATGGTTTACTGTAACTCTTCTGCTTTATTACATCTGTCAAGGGGGGGATGAAGTTGCTCGAATCTTTTAGCAAGGCTTCCTGAAAGGAAAAGGTAGAAGAGGATATCCTGGGCTGCACTGAAAGAAGTGGGACCAGCAAGGGGAGGGAAGGGTTTCTGCCTCTGCTCTGCACTCGAGAGACCTCACAATGGAATCCTGCATTCGGAAGTCCTCTGCACAGGAAGGACATGGATCTGTTGAAGTGAGACAAGAGAAGGCCACAGAGAAGGTCCAAGGGCTGAAGCACCTCCCGTATAAGGACAGGCTGAGAGAGCTGGGGTTGTTCAGCCTGGAGAAGAGAAGGCTCTGGGGAGACCTTAGAGCAGCCTCCCAGTACTGAAATGGGCTCCAGGAAAGCTGGGGAGGGGATCTTGATCAGGGATTGCAGGGATGGGAGGAAGGGGAATGGTTTTAAGCTGAAAGAGGGGAGATTTAGATGAGATCTAAGGAAAAAATCTTTTATTGTCAGGGTGATGAGGCAGTGGCACAGGTTGCCCAGAGAAGTCATGGATGTCCCATCCCTGGAAGGTCAGGTCGAATTCAGCTTTGAGCAACTTGATCCATTGGAAGGTGTTTGGAGTTGGAATAGGATGATCTTTGACATCCCTTCCAATCCTTCTATGATTCTATACGGTGGATCCAGTCCTCCCAAAGTAACATGGATTGCACAGGGAGAATTTTTGTTGCTAAGCAACAAGAAAGAGAAAAACAAGAGGTACTCTGCTTGTTTTAAGTATGTTCATTAAGCAACATAACATTTCTTAATTTGCAGATAACACCAGGAACAACAGAAGCACATCTCTGCCAAAGACTGGGTGAAACAGTTAATAAATACACAAAACCACTTACATCAATTTAGTGTCTTCAAGGCAAACTCAACTAAAGGAACTTGGAAGACCTAAAGTCAGGGAAGTTGCTCACACCCAGAGAGGCCGTACATGGGCAAACGGTGCTGAAGGACATGACTGCAGCTGTGCCATTCACCCAACCACATCCTTACAAAGAAACTAAAATTGAATGACTGTTTCATCTTACTGGTACTGAGCTCTCATGAGGGCTGGTGGATGACAGATGACCTGTGCCGTTTCCACTGCTCAACATATTTTATACTTAAGTTCAAACTTATCCAAAGCCTGAATATATGTCAGAAGATTCACCAGAAGGATTTAAATGACATGGCAGAAACGGAAAACGGCGTGTCACATGGAGCACGCAGCCCTGCACCTGTCTAAAGCTGAACACTGAACACTGAACAGAAGAGCATCAGCACTGTGTACAGACAGCACAAGACCATGAAAATGATGTCCCAAAGAGCCTATAAGGTGTCATTTTATAGATAGCATTACAACAAACAGATAACCACCTGGAGTCCTGTGTCCAGTTCTGGAATCCCCAACATAAGTAGGGTATGGAACAGTTGGAAAAGGTTCAGGGAGGCCACAACGATGATCAGAGGGGTGGAGCACCTCTGCTATGAGGACAGGCTGAGAGCTGGAGTTATTCAGCCTGGAGAAGGATCCGGGAAGAACTTGTAGCAGCCTTCCAGTACCTGAAGGGACTACAGGAAAGCCGGGGAGGGGCTTTTTACAAGGACGTGGAGTGACAGGACAAGGGGGAACAGCTTTAAATTAGAAGGGAGAAGATTTAGATTAGACATTAAGAACAAATTCTTCACGATGAGGGTGGTGAGGCCCTGGCACAGGTTGCCCAGGGAAGCTGTAGATGCTTAGGGTTTTTTTTAAAACAATAAGTTAAAACTGTGAGAAATAAAAGAACAATTTGCTGCTTAAACCAAAGGATACAAGGAGAAAGGTGTTCAAGGCCAGGTTGGATGGGGCCTTGAGCAGCCTGGTCTGGTGGGAGGTGTCCCTGCCCATGGCAGGGGGGTTGGAACTGGATGATCTTTAAGGTCCCTTTCAATCCAAACCACTCTATGATTCTAAGATAACTTATTTCAATGTCAACTTACATCAAGCTCCACAACAGAGACTCTTCCTATCAGTGTAATCCCAAACACATCACCCCTCCTTCAAACTAAAACCACCATTCACTTGCTCTTGCATTTCAACCAGCAACCGTGCCACGTAAGAGAGAGGTGAGAAAGGATCCCATGAGGCCATCGCACGTGAAAACAGAAAATAATACGAAGCTTTTGGTAAACAACATGAGAGGATAAAATAGGGCTTTCCTACTCTTTCTCACATAATTATTTTCAATTACAGTCTATTTAAATGTGTAATTTGGGCAGGTTATAGGGTTAGCTAGGATAAACACCTAGAATGCATTGAATTAAAAAGAAAAAAAGAAAAGATAATATCATAAAATTATAGAATTACAGAATGGAAGGGACCTTAAAGATCATCCAGTTCCAATTCGCTGCCATGGGCAGGGACACTTCCCACCAGACCAGGATGCTCAAAGCCCCATCCTACCTGGCCTTGAACACTTCCAGGGAGGGGGCATCTACAACATCCATGGGCAACCTGGGCCAGGGCCTCACCACCCTCATCGTGAAGAATTTCTTCCTAATGTCTAATCTAAATCTTCCCCCTTCCAGTTTAAAGCCATTCCATTCCTGGTCATCCTGTCACTCCAGACCCTTGTAAAAGTACCTCCCCAGCTTTCCTGGAGGCCCTTCAGGTACTGAAAGGCTGCTATGAGGTCACCCCCACAGCTTTCTCTTCTCCAGGCAGAACAATCCCAACTCTCTCAGCCTGTCCTCATAACAGAGGCGCTCCAGCCCTCGGATCATCTTTGTGGCCTCCTCTGGACCTGCTCCAACAATTCCACGTCCTTCTTATGCTGGGGATCCAGAACTGGACACAAGACTCCAGGTGGGGTCTCACGAGGGCAGAGTAGAGGAACAGAATCCTCTCTCTCACCCTGCTTTGGACGCAGCCCAGGATATGGTTGCCCTTCTGGCCTGTAAGAGTACATTGTTGGCTCATGTCCAGCTTCTCATCAATCAGCACCCTAAGTCCTTCTCCTCAGGGCTGCTCTCAATGACGTCATACTCCATCCTGTATTGTATATTTCTGCTCCAAGCTCTCGTCTTCCGCACATCTTCCAACCCATGAGGCTGCAGAGCTCTTTGTGTGCTGCGTATGTGGCCAACCCACTTTGCTAATGCTCCCTGTGCTTGTCAGAAAACCACAGCATGCAGGCACCAACACGGAAAATGAGCCCTTTGGAGCAGGAGCTGTGGGAATAACAACACTGGGAATGCTCGAGGAAGAAATGTTTTGTTATAGTTGAATTAAGACAAAGTCTCAAATGGTTCGCTAAAAGTTTGTTTCAGATAGGAAAGCAAATGCAGTGCTGGGCGGCCGGGAAGTCGCAGCTTCACCAAGGCTCGCAAAGTTTGGGCAGCTCAAGCAGTCTTTTATACCCTTTTTTCTCCGACTTGCTGATTTCAGCAGTTACACAAACAGGATAGCAAACAGGATAACACCACCTGTTAATCTTAAGCAAGATAAAGCAAAAGCAAAAGCAAGTAACACCTGTTAATCCTATGCAAAAGCAAAAAGCAAAAGCAAGGACGTTATGTTAACATAATATTTCACTAAGCAGACAACACTGCAACCTTGAGATAATGCCGCGCCTCATTCTTTCCTAAACAGGGTGTTTTGTGCCTGGAACAGTGAGGCCGTTTTCTCCTTGTATCCTTTGGTTTAAGCAGCAAATTGTTCTTTTATTTCTCACGGTTTTAACTTATTGTTTTAAAAAAACCCTAAGTACCTTGTTGCTCTGAGTTTAACACAAAGATTTCACGGCCTGAACAACCTTTCAGAAGACTGGTCCCACCATTACACTGCAGCCCCCCTGTAAAGCAGGCTGTAAATTATTTTTAATATCACACAATGAAAACCCAAGAGGGAGGAAACGCTGCTGTATCCAAATGCAAGGAGAACATTTAAGGGGACTAAAGGCAGCAATCTTGCTGAGACCTCTGCCAGCACACAAAGATGAACGCCCTTCCATTTTCAAAAGAGTAAACCAATTTTGAACGCCCTCAAATGGCCAGGACATTGATTTACATCTCTTACAAACAACAGCAAAGTCAATAGTTCAATATCTGCCAGCAAGGCACTGGTATAGAAGTTCTGTTAGATCTGGTCTTTTGATTGAACAGTAAGGACCGTGGTTCCTGCACATTCTGCCTATTAAATAGGTACCCTGGGTAGCTTGGGGGGGCCATTGATCTGCAAGATCTGACAAGATCCCAACCCCAGCTAACGGAGGATGTTCTTCTTTTCCTGCCTCTTCTCCACTTCAAACATCACCTTACGCCATTTCATGTCATCAAGGGGTTATTTGACTACAAAGCTTTGGCCCGGGCACCAGCCCCTCCCAGTCCCTGTTTCTTCCAAAAAGATATCAAAGTAGACAGGGATTAATACAGACGTTCACATTTACAATTAAAATCCCACACAGTGCTCTCTGCAGGCAGAGGAGCTCCATGAGTGACAGAGGATGTCCCTAAAGATGAGCTCTTTAAACTGAAACTTGGGCCTACATGAAAGCTGGGGAGGGACTTTTTACAAGGGTCTGTAGACACAGGATGAGGAGGAACGACTTTAAAATGGAAGAGGGAAGAATTAAATGAGATCTTAGGAAGAAATGTTTTCCTGTGAGGGTGGGGAGGCTCTGGCAGAGGTTGCCCAGAGAAGTCACGGATGCCCCAGCCCTATAGGTTTACAAGGCCAGGTTGGATGGGGCTTTGAGCAACTTGGTGCAGTGGGAGGTGTCCTTGCCCATGGCAGGGGGGTTGGAACTGGCTGGGCTTTAATGTCCCTTCCAACGCAAATCATTCTATGATCCTATGACAGCATCAAAGGCCTCACTGAAGAGCACATGGACAACATGCACTGCTCTCCTCTTGTCTACCCGGAAATGTATTTCATCGTGGAAGTTTATTGAGTTGGTCAAGCATGAATGAGTCTGGGTGAAGCCATGCTGACTACCCTGAAGCTTTTCTTGTTAATGGTCTCTGAAAATTACTTACAAAGCAGAACATTTAAATACGTTTTCTCCAAAGCCTCCCCAGACAGCAAGCTACAAAAGTGATTTCTAATGAAATCTACAGCCATTTTCAAAACTCATCACTGAAGTGATGCATCTGTAAATGCACAACCTCATGTTTAAGCCCTCAAAAATCATCCCCCAGTTCAATTCAATAGCAAGTTGAATCGTGTGCATCAATGATTCATCAACTCCTCATTTACAAAGGTGGAAACATCTCTGACGACTTCCTGGTTTGACGTTGCTCTATAAAAATGTCTGTTCCGATTGATGGTACCCTCGCTTGTACACTCCTGCCATTTCACAAGAAAGAATCCTGCTGCAAGGAACATTTTACTACCCCTGGTTTGATGCCTAGAAAAGCCAACGTTGATAACTCATTTGAGAGAAGCAGCTAAAGAAAAGACTCTTGGGTCTTGTTTTTCATTCCAATGAATGGTCAAAATTTGCTGCTACTCATCAAAGATTTCATTAGCTGTGTGCTTTTATGGGCAAACAGTAAAATTTAATGTACTATTTTCCATGACTTATGGCTTTTCTGATCATACCCTTTCTGCCTTCAAACATTCTAGAGAAAAGGACGCAAATTCATACTGTCCCAAAGGAATAATTTAAGATTTGAAGGAATGTCACCTTCTAATTTCTGGTGCTGAATCCTTCTACTGATCCATGGAAACAATACCGAAGAAATAGAGAGCTGCTGTAGAAATGAGTCCTTTAAAAATGTTTGTCATTTTCTTCTCCACCTTACTACCAAGCCCAGAAGAAAATGGGTCTAAGAGATCAATAACCTCAAAGCCTCAAGGCAAATCTCCTCTTTCTAAAACTGCTGTTCAAACAATTCCGTCTATAGCTTTAAGGATGTTAGTCTTTCCAAAACAGAGGAATTTTAATTTGACAAGGCCACCTTTCAAACCCATTGTAACAACATATCACTCCAAGAAAACAGTGCAAAGCGATTCTATAAGCAACATTAAAATACGTGCTAATGCACCAAAGCATGAAAACTGAGCCTGGAAATAAAAAAATGTAAGAGCATGGTAGTCAAATATTTTAAGTTTCGACCATGTATAAGATCAAATAATAAAATTATACTGGAAGAGTAACCTCAAAAGAACGTCCTGAGGTGCAACAAGGCCAAGTGCAAGATCCTACAGTTGATTTGGGGCAATCCGTGCTTTCAATACAGGATGGGGGAAGACGTGATTGAGAGCAGCCCTGCATGGAAGGACTTGGGGTGCTGGTGGATGAGAAGCTTGACATGAGCCAGCAATGTGCACTTGCAGCACAGGTGGCCAACTGTGGCCTGGGCTGCATCAAAAGAAGTGTGGGAGGGGCACAAAGGATAGGATTCTCCACCTCTACTCCTCTCTCATGAGACCACCACCTAGAGTCCTGTGTCCTGTTCTGGAATCTCCAACACAAGGAGATGGATCCATTGGAAACACAGAACAGCTGAAACATGAAAACTCTGGGTCAGCAAGAGAATCATTTATCTTTAGCGCAAATTAAAGAGAAAAAAACACCCATCTGGTGTCAGATCCTCAGCAGAGGGTAACAGGAAAAGAAACTTCTATCAAAGAATGGTTTGGGTTGGAAGGGACAATAAAGGCCATCCAGTTCCAACCATGTAACATGGGTAGTGACACCTCCCATTGGACCAGGCAACTGAAGGTCCCATTCAACCTGGCCTTGAACACTTCAAGGGAGCAGGCACCCACAACCTCCCTGGGCAACCTGTGCCAGAGCCTCACCACTCTGATCATGAAGAATTTCTTCCTAATGTCTAATTTAATTCTTCCCCCTTCCAATTTAAAGCCATTCCCCCTCATCCTATCACTCCAGGCCCTTGGAAAAAGTCCCTCCCCAGCTTTCATGGAGCCCCCTCAGGTACTGGAAGGCTGCTCCAAGGTCTCCCCACAGTTCATCAGAACATTTCCATATGCCATCAATAACAATATTCATCGTCACCACCCAAGCTCACCATCTGTTGGGCTTTTAAGAACCAGTCATCTCAGGTCATTTTCAGGAAAGGGCACTCTTGAGTTTGCTGTGCTCTGGCTGAAAACACTTCATAGTTCCAGGAAGAGCCTGGCAACGCAGGGACCTGCATAAATGCTCCTCAGAGTACACAAAGTTCAAGTAGAGAAATATAATTTATAAGTGAATTTATTTCTCTGAACTGGCATGAAGGGAAACAGTTACTGGTGAACTCCGTATCCACAATCCTCAGGTGAACATTTTGTTTGCTTTAGATGCAGGAGGAACAGCTTTGATTTCCTTATAAAGATTCTACACCACAAGGTAACATTTCCTTTGGGAAGCAAATGCAGAAAGGACTCCAAATTCTGGCATCTTTGCCAAGATGGGTTGAATGAGTCAGTGCTTTGTAACGACACATATTAATATGCACGGCCACTTTGTTTCCTCAATAAAACCCAAAGAACTTAAATGACTCCAGGCAGAAACAGCTTTCGTTATGCATACACATCGTTTTTTAATTCTCGGGTAGTTCTGCAGTCCTGGAAAAGGCTACTTTTAAATAAAATTATGTGGAAAAAATATACATAAGAACATTGTGCACTTGAAGCAAAACCATATGCAGACTTTATGCATATCATATTTTTTATATTATCATCTACATCTCTCTCAGTCTGAGGGACATTTGCCCAGCACATTGCTCAATGATATTGAGGTAACCAGGAGCCAGGTAAGATTTTCTGGTACGTTAGGCATTAAGAGATCTACAGAAACGACAATTTTTAAAGCTGATTGTCAACTGACCTACACTGAGGTACTGAGGGTGAGGAGAGAACCACGGAATCATAGAATCATTGGAAAAGACCTTCGAGATTATCGAGTCCAACTGTACCTGGCCAATACTGAACTATGTCTCTAAGAAGTTCATCAACCTGTCTTTTAAACAACTCCATGGATGGGAACTCAACCACCTCCCTGGGAGCCTCTGCTGGTACCTCAGAATCCTTTCAGTGAACAAATTTTTCCTGATGTCTAATCTGAACCTGCCCTGGTGCAATTTGAAACCATTTCCTCTCATCCTGTCACCTGTCACTTGCGAGAAGAGACCAACACCCACCCTATCACAACCTCCTTTCAGGTAGTTGTAGACAGTGATGAGGTCTCCCCTCAGCCTCCTCTTCTCCAGGCTAAACAACCCCAACTCCCTCAGCCAGTCCTCATAGGACGTGTTCTCCAGCCCCTTCACCAGCTCCGTTCCCTTCCCTGGACACACTCCAGCCTCTCAAGGTCCTTCTTGGAGTGAGGGGCTCAAAACTGAACCTGGGATACAAGGTGTGGCCTCACCAATGCCGAGGCCAGATTCAAAATCACCTCCCTGCTCCTGCTGGCTACGCTGTTTCTGATACAGGCCAAGATGCCACTGGCCTTCTTGGCCACGTGGGCCACTGCTGGGTCATGTTCAGTCGCTGTCAAACAGTAGTCCCAGGTCCTTCTCTGCCAGGCAGCCTTCCAGTCACTTTTCCCCAAGCCTGCAGCGCTGTGTGGGGTTGTTGCGTCCCAGGTGCAGGACTCGGCACTTGGTCTTGATGAAACCATCAAAGCCTTCATTTTCAGGCATTTGGACTCAAAGCAGCAACGCTGGTTGAGACCACTGCTGAGGTTCTTACCTGTTGTTTGTATTCCAGAACCTTCATTCCCATATGACAGAAAATAACTGTTCATAGGGGGTCTGTTAGGACTAGTTGTTTTCACAGAATAGTTCGGGTTGGAAGCAACCTTAAAGATCATCCAGTTCCAACCCTGCTGCCATGGGCAGGGACACCTCCCACTGGACCTTTTTAAACACCATCAGCACCACATTGAACAAATAAAAAAATAGAACTTACTGATTTTTTGAAATCTCAAATCAGTCAGAACACAATGACATAGCTGTGCTCTAGGAAAGTTGCCACCAATTCCTGTTCTGCTCTCGCAAGCAATTAATAATACACCTTTTTCTCTTCTAACCACTGCCTGGAACACTGTGAGAGAATCACTAAAAAAAGGGAAGAACCTCATAATCTTCTTTATTTGAAGAAAGAATCTTACTATTTGTATAAAGAAAAAAATGTCTGAGTGGTCCAGGTAAGCAAAGCCCAACCTTCCTTATTTATAATGCATCAACCAGGGGCTTCGTCTTCTGTTCTAGATAAAAATGGTGGAAAAGGGTCTTGGCCTCAACTCTGCCAAGAAATGGAATCAAACTATGTATCTTGCGCTTTGCTCCTTTCTTATAGAAGGGGCATTCTTCACATTTCTATCTTATATAACGCACATCCCTCATGCTTTGTATAAACTATCTCAGGAAAATTTGCTAAGATCTCTGCCAGATGGACAACCTGGGCTTGCCATCGGTTCCTTTTGGGTAAGTTTAACCTAAACAGGGAATTTACATTTGGTTCAAACAGCAGCGAGATAAGCACTTACGTTATCTCAGAACTGCAGGTGCTTACTTTTGATTCTGCTCCTCAGACTTCAGTAACCAATAATCGTGAGTCTACATATACCATGATGCTGTAGATTCCTATATAACCTTGATATCAAACAAAGTCTTAACCATGGTGAGCAACACTGTTATGGATGATCACAGACTGCTCAGTACAAGAGCTACAAACCAAAAACCTATGCAGTAAACATGAACTGGAATCTCTGCTCAAGGAAAAGGGCAATACATCAATGGGAACACTAGGGTCAGTGCTCATAGAATCATTAAGGTTGGAAAAGACCTCCATGATCATCAAGTCAAACCATCAGCCCAGCACCACCCTGCCTACTAAACCATGTCCTAAAGTGCAACATCTACACACTTTTTTACTCCACCACTGCCCTGGGAAGCCTCTTGCAATGCTTCACCATTCTTTCAGTGAAGAAGTTCCTCCCGATATCTAATCTGCACCTCCGCTGGTGACACTTGAGGACATTGCCTCTCGTCCTATCACTTGTTAGTTGGGAGAAAAGACCAGCATCCACCTCACTTCAACCTCCTTCCAGGTAGCTGTAAGGAGCGATGAGGTCTCCCCTCAGGCTCTTCTTTGCCAGGCTAAAAAAACCCCAGCTCCCTCAGCTACTGAGAACTCCAGAACTAATGACAGCACCTCCATTCTTCAGTGTGTAAACTTCCTGCTGTCTGTTCCCCATCTCAAGGCATGACGGGATCAGCTCTGTAACTCCAGACATTTTTTTTTTCCTTACTATACAAAGGACTAATAGTTTATGTGGAAAATAACTGCAGACTCTATACAACCAACTCCCTGACAAGGAAGCAAGTTAACACTCACAGCAGTGACAGTAGGATTCAGTTTGCTGTGGTTTATTTCCTCAGCTCCTCAAAGTCTTGTGATTTTTACTAATAAATCAAACTGAATTCCTCACTGATCACAGGGGAAAAGAACAGGTTTCTTCCTCTTCCAGGTTTCCATGACCCAGTTGCAGTTTCCAGCTCTGAAAGTTTGTAGCGAGAGGTCACAAGTGACTCCTCATAAATTGCTGTTACATAGAAACACAGCCTCAGGCTCTCAGAGTGCCAACCCTACCGGAGCAGGGCTAAGTGACAAGAACTCTACATGAGTGAACCATAAAAATGATCAAACAGAAGAGTCTAGGAGGCAAGGATGACCAGAAAAAACAGAAACAAGTAGGTAACAAAATGGGGAAGGGGAAGGGGAAGGGGAAGGGGAAGGGGAAGGGGAAGGGGAAGGGGAAGGGGAAGGGGAAGGGGAAGGGGAAGGGGAAGGGGAAGGGGAAGGGGAAGGGGAAGGGGAAGGGGAAGGGGAAGGGGAAGGGGAAGGGGAAGGGGGAATTCTGTGCATTTGAAGAATAACGAAAGAGCCAATTTTTGAAAGGACAGTGGGGCAGATATAGGTCACCTCTGTATTACTCATTTTATTCATGTGTTAAACAAGGACAACTCCACTTATTAATCTACTGAAACAATATAAGGATTAATTCCCCATCTGTGCAGCCCTTTCAAAGCCTTCACCCCAAAGCACCAAGGAAACTGTGTGGTTTGTCCAGCACCTGTTTTAGTAACAGGCATACAACGATCACCACCAGATTATACCTGTGCATAAACAGACCTTTAGTCAAAGTTCCTACAAGCAAAAGCTTTGACCTTTTGGCTCCAAAAGATAAAAAAGTCTTTTGCAACATCTACAAACACCTGCCTGTCTACAACATATGTAGAGGAAACCTCTTTGTAAGCTGAACTGACTGCAAAAATCTCTTCTGCCCAAGATCATAGAATCACGGAATGGCTTAGAGTGGAAAGAACCTTAACAATCATCCAGTTCCAGCCCCCCTGACGTGGACAGGGACATGTCCCACTGGATCAGCGTGCACAAAGCCTCATCCAGACTGGTCCTGAACACCTCCAGGGAGGGGGTAGCCACAGCTTCTCTGAGAATCCCGTGCAGTGCCTCACCTCTCTCACAGTATTTCTTCCAAATATCTAATCTATACCTCCCCTCTTTCAGATAAAAACTGTTCCTCCCAGTCCTATCTATGCACTCCCTGATAAAGAGCCCCTCCCCAGCTTTCCTGGAGCACCTTTCAGTACTGGGAGGCTGCTCTAAGGTCTCCCTGGAGCCTTCTCTTCCCTAGGCTGAACAACCCCAACTCTCTCAGCCTGTCCTCATACAGGAGGTGCTCCAGCCCTCGGATCATCTTCGTGGCCTCCTCTGGACTCGCTCCAACAGATCCATGTCCTTCCTGCGCTGAGGAATCCAAAACTGAATGCAGGATTTCAGGTGGGGGTCTCATGAGGGCAGAGTAGAGGGGCAGAATCCCCTCCCTCAACCTGCTGGTCCCACTTCCTTAGACGCAGCCCAGGACATGGGTGGACTTCTGGGTTGCAAGCACACACTGCTGGCTCACACTGAGCTTCTCCTACATCAGCACCCCAAGTCCTTCTCCTTAGGGCTGCTTTTAACCCATTCTCTGCCCAGCCTGTAATTGTGCTTGAAATTGCCCCAACAACCAAAGATATTAAGAATGTGATCAAGATCATAATAGGCACAGAAAACTAAGCGTCTTTAACTGAAGCTCATGTGGGGGAAGCAGGAAGTACAACTTGCAAAGAGAAAAATGCAGGTACAGGAAAGTTCTGGCCCTGGACACAGAATTCATTCATTTCATAACATTGCACAAATCCCTCCTATGCTGTTCGTCTCAGGACACCAGCACCATCCATGAAGATTTTTGTGAGAAAGGCACGTGACAAATACTCACTGCTGGAGCTTCCAGGAGTGCTGAACTGGGAGGTTTCAAGGAACTTTCGAGGTGTAGATAAGTTAGTAACGTCCATAAGAGGTACAGGAGAGGCATCTTTCACAAGGGAACTGTGAGAAAGGAAAGAAATGTAGTTTATTAATATTTACAGTATTAGTGCACAACAAATGACCCATTTATTTCTGAAAATCATAGATCTAAGCAATAGCTACACCTAATGTACAGTTTGATCCAAGAGGTTTACAAAACAGATGTTAAAGCACAAGCCCACCAGTGAACCCGAATAGGCATCACAGAATCATAGAATGGTTTGGGTTGGAAGGGACCTTAACCCCCCCCTGCCCTGGGCAGGGACACCTCCCACCAGACCAGGCTGCTCAAAGCTCCATCCAACCTGGCCTTGAACACCTCCAGGGATGGGGCATCCACAACCTCCCTGAGCAACCTGTGCCAGGACCTCATCACCCTCATTGTGAAGAATTTCTTCCTAATGTCTAATCTAAATCTTCCCCCTTCCAATTTAAAGCCATTCCCCCTCATCCTGTCACTGCAGGCCCTTGGAAAATGTCCCTCCCCAGCTTTCCTGGAGCCCCTTTCAGTACTGGAAGGCTGCTTTAGGGTATCTGTGGAGCCTTCTCTTCTCCAGGCTGAATAACCCCAACCTTCTCAGCCTGTCCTCATTGCAGAGGTGCTCCAGTCCTTGGATCATTTTCGTGGCCTCCTCTGGACCCATTCCAACAGTTCCATACCCTTCTTACATTGGGGATTCCAGAACCAGACACAGGTGGGGTCCCACGAGAGCAGAGTAGAGGGGTAGAATAATCTCACTTGACATGCTGGCCACGCTGCTTTTGATAGAGTGCAGGATATGGGCTTTCATCCCCTTCAAATGCTTGTTCAGTGCATACCTACACACATCCTTCTCCAAATCAGCCCTCTTACTCAGAAAGGGAAGGCTTTCTACTCAGTCATTTTCAACATAAATTCACCAAGTATTATTTGCCAATACGATGTCATGCTGCCCCAGGTGCATAATGAAAGTTTGGATGTAACAGGGGAACACAAGCAAGAAAGGAGGGCCATAAAATTGGTGAAAGGTTTAGAGGCGAAGCCATATGAGGAGTGGCTGAAATCACTTGGTCTGTTCAGCCTGGAGAAGAGGAGACTGAGGGGGGACCTCATCACAGTCTGCAGCTTCCTCACAAGGGAAGGAGGAGGAGCAGGTGCTGAGCTCTTCTCGCTGGTGAGCAATAACAGGATCCCAGGGAATGGCAGGAAGATGCCAGGGGAGGGACAGGCTGGATTCTAGGAAAAGGTTCTTCCCCCAGAGGGAGGTGGAGCACTGGAACAGCTCCCCAGGGAAGCAGTCCCAGCCTGACAAGATTCCAGCAGCCTTTGGCCAAGGCCCTCAGGGAGACGGGGTGAATGTTGGGGTATCCTGTGCAGGGACAGGAGTTGCACCTGATGATCCTTTTGGGTCCCTTCCAACTCAGGACACGCTCTGATTCTATGAAATCATTTTTAAGAGAAACAAATGCAGAAGGCTCCTATAACGTAATTCAGTGTATTCCTTTAGAGGTCAAAATGCTTCTAGAAAACCACAAAGGCAAGCACTAAGCTTCCTCTCCTATGTAAGAACCACCTGCACTCCCTGTACTCCTACAGTAGCACACCTGCAGGGATTAGCGATGCATTCCAGCTTAACAAAGTTAGATGGAACACATCCAAACCAACACAAGAAATAATTATAAACAGCACTGCATCCTGGTTAAAAGCCAGTCCAGCGCAGCACACTAAAACAAAGCAACGAGACTGTCCTTGATTCAAGAGTCCATGTTATCAAATATCAGTGATGTGCAACAGGGAATATGAAAAAGAGACAGGAAACGAGAAAAAGATAAGGGTCCCTGTAGCAATTGTACCAAACCACAGTTAATTAGCAGTTGCCCAGGCTCGGGACACCAAAGCTTTGTGTCTGTTTTTAATTAACAAGATGAGTAAGGAAAAGACTGATGACTTGCTAGCAATCCACCTTCCTAGAAATTTCAACTTCAATCAATCCTTTAGTTCATAAACTCATTTAATGTAACTTACTGTCTCTCCTCTTATTTTTGGAAAGTATTTTTAATTCCTTCTCAAAATAAAATGCTAATTTATCTTTCCTCTGCAGCTTTCTCATACACTGGCTCCCCCCTTTTGCTCCCCACCCCTGTTCATTATCTCTCCTACTCTACAAAAGTTATCTTCAGATACTGTCTCTCTCTTTTCTCCCCAGTACCTTCCTTCCCTCCCCACAACTCTATTGCCCTCAAGCTTACAATTTGCACATTTAGGGAAAATCAGCACCTGTACTTAAGCTGAGCTTCCACTCATCATCCAACCAGCTAAGAAGGTTCAACAATCTTTAAAACACAGTACAGTCAAGATGCTGCTCAGGCACTTCAATATTTCAGCTCCCGGCTGAAACCTTGCGGTTATCTCAAAGCCTTTTAAACCTTAGATGTTGGCTAGAAAAGATGAGGTATTTTTTATTTTCCTTGACCTGAGCCTTATGCTCATGACATTTGTAGGAAAGGTATAAGCACCAGAGAAGGTAAACAATGCTAAAAGGAATTGACCTTATCAGAATTCTGTGGGAAGCAGCAAAAACCCAACAGAATCGCTAAGTGAAAGAACAAGAACAGGCTGTTCATAGGCTTGAAGGTGCATCAACATATTTGGAGCTCTTCTGCTCCCCACAGCCATAAGCATGAGAAATTTGCTTGCCAAAAATGAAAGGTTGAGGTGAAAGTCGATGGCACCTTTCAAAGAAAGTCTTACTTCTAAAGTGAGAATGCTCCCCTGATCCAGTGGGAGGTGTCCCTGCCCATAGCAGGCACATTGGAACTAGATGATCTTTAGGTCTCTTCCAACCCAAACCATTCTATGATTCCTCCTCCCTCCCAGCCCTGTTGCTCTCAGCTGCTATGTCATGTCATCCCACCAAACCCACCTTATTCTCCCTTTCTCCTTGGTGCGCTGTCCTACGCGGTTGGTAGACTTGATGTAAAGATGACGGTGCAATTCATCTATCAGGACTAAGTGCATGTTCATCTTCTTACTGTGGAGCTCCAGCCGCAGATCACTCAACCCCTCCACCTGAAGAAGGGGACCCTCCAAGGAGTCCACGGCTGACACCTAGAAGAAGAACACATGTGACAACTTCTAAAGGACAAATCATTTGTCTTTCAGGATGTTTCGATTAGGAGAGCGTCTGAATACCATGACCATTTCATCCATAAACACTTTTAAAGCAGAAGATATCTAGTATCACTTTATTTCTATAAGAAAAATCGATATATAAAAAGGGCCCAATATCCTATCAACTCTGATTTAATGAGCAGTCTTCAAATGTTTCGAGCATATGTATAAAACAAGTTCATTAAATAAAAATCAAAGCACAGTTTATCACAAAACAAGAAGATTTTAAAGTAGAAAAGTGTTACAAAAAGGTCCTGATGATGATGTTTATTAGTCTTTATTGTTTCACTACAGAAACACCAACAAACCATTATTCCCAATTCTATAAATGGGGAGAAAATGGCTTAAAATTTCTTTGCCTAAAGGGATGTCGTGACATAGCTGGAAAAGCTTTGGAGGCCTCAAATAATGGGTTACGTTTTGGGACCCTCACTACAAGGAGGACATTGAGGGGCTGGAGCGTGTCCAGAGAAGGGGAACGAGACTGGTGAGGGGTTGTAGAACAAGCCCTACGAGGACCGACTGAGGAAACTGGGGTTGTTTAGCCTGGAGAAAAGGAGACTGAGGGGAGATCTCATGACTGTCCACAACTGCTTGAAAGGAGGTTGTAGTGAGGTGTGTGTTGGTCTCTTCTCTCAAGTGACACACGATAGGATGACAGGAAATGGCCTCAATTGCACCAGGGGAGGTTCAGATTAGACATCAGGAAAAATTTCTTCACTGAAAGGATTCTGAGGTACAAGCAGAGGCTCCCAGGGAGGTGGTTGAGTCCCCATCCCTGAATGAATTTAAAAAAAGGTTAGATGAGTGTCTCAGGGACATGGTTTAGTAATTTGACAGGTTGGACTCAATTATCTCAGAGGTCTTTTCCAACCACGTGATTCTCTGATTCTATCCAGCCTAGATACCTGCTATGTCACGTAACTCCACCATTTGAATAAACATAGCCATCAGATTCACAAAAGCTATTACTGCTTCAAAGGTAATTCAGAAGTCCAAAGAGTGGAGGGTTTTTAATGTTCAACTATTAAGACTAAAACTAAGAAAAACAACTTTATAAAAGCAATGGAGTAACATCATAGGCTGTAAGTATTAAAATGTTCCAAGATACCCACGAAAAGTATTACCAATAACACAAGCCATAAAAATTTAAAAGCTTTCCATTCGTATTGTTTGGCTCTATTTTTAACTTCCCAGTTCCTAAAAAGTTAAGTTATTCACAAAACTAATCATGGAATCATAGAGTGATTTGGGTTGGAAGGGACCTTAAGATCATCCAATTCCAACCCCCCTGCCATGGGCAGGGACAACTCCCACTGGATCAGGTTGCTCAAAGCCCCATCCAACCTGGCCTTGAACACCTCCAGGGATGGGGCAGCCATGACTTCCCTGGGCAACCTGTGCCAGGGCCTCCCCACCCTCATCGTGAAGAACTTCTTCCTAATGTCTCATCTAAATCTTCCCCCTTCCAATTTAAGGCCATTCCCCGTTGTCCTGTCACTCCAGGCCCTTGGAAAAGTCCCTCCCCAGCTTTCCTGGAGCCCCTTCAGGTACTGGACGGCTGCTCTAAGGTCTCCCCTGAGTTTTCTCCAGGCTGAACAACCCCAACTCCCAGCCTGTCCTCATAGCAGAGCACCAAACAGCAGACACTGCATTTTGGCACAATATTGTGTTATCCAAAAAGTCAGGGAAGGAGCTGTACCTCAATTTCCCCATCATTGCCACCCTGCACATAACCAAACTGAGATTGCAATGAACACACCGTCCCTGATTTTTGCTCCTTATCCTCTCTGTGTTGGATAATGAAGACTAAAGATACTCCAAGACATGCAATGGTATCACATTTAATTAGATTTTCTCCTTTTTCTTTTCTTCCCTCAGCTTAAATGAGATTTCCCAAGAAGTTCCCAGGTTTTTAATGCTCCTATCACCCACCTCGTGCTATTCATCCTAACAAAAGCACTAATAGAAGTATAATTGTAAACAGAGGGGAAGAGTTATCGCTACAAGTCTGGTTAGGACTGATAATGGCATAGCATCTCTTTTTCAGAGAACCTGAAATCAGGCGTACAGATGAGAATTACAAGTGGTTCAAGAGTGCAGAAAAAGCACCTGAGGGTCCTCCAAGCCCGTTTCTTACGCCCATCAGCTTTGCTAAATGGAAAGTAATAAGTGATTATTATTTTTTTCCGAAGGAGGGAGGTTGGAGGAGATAACGGCATTGTATGTGAGTACCTGGACTCAAAGATAATTATAGGTAATAGAGCTGCCCAATGTTTTTCTTATGGCAGGGACTGAGGTGCAGAGAGGAGCTACAGCAAGAAATAAAGTTGGAAGGTGAAAATACAGGCAAATATCTCAATAAGTGAAGAGATAAAGGAAGGCTTCAAGGGGACCTCATAGTGGCTTCCCAGTACCAAAAGGGGCTCCAGGAAAGCTGGGGAGGGGACTTTTCCAAGGGCCTGGAGTGACAGGACAACAGGGAATGGCCTTAAATTGGAAGGGGGAAGATTTAGATTAGACATTAGGAAGAAATTCTTCACAATGAGGGTAGTGAGGGCATGGCACAGGTTGCCCAGAGAAGTCATGGCTGCCCCATCCCTGGAGGTGTTCAAGGCCAGGTTGGATGGGGCTTTGAGCAACCTGATCCAGTGGGAGTTGTCCCTGCCTATGGCAGGGGGGTTGGAATTGGATGATCTTAAGGTCCCTTCCAACCCAAACCATTCTATGATTCCATACTCTTCTTCAAAAAACTGATTTACCATGAGCAAATAGCACCAAAAGAAATGGTAGGTAACCCCCCCCCCCCCCCCTTTTCTTTTTATTTAAAATTCTGGAAGAATTCTTGCTCTCCCACTGAAATAAACACTTTGATAAATACATGAATAAATACAAAATAAAGTTAAAAAATAATAAAAATGTTGGCCTCCATCACAGAAAGAATCTGGGTTACATGGCCTGACAGTGATTTCAGATATTAAAATCTCAATATCTATATCTATTTATTATTATGTACGATAATAAGTAGTGACCCTTTAGGAAACAATGATCAATGGAATAAGCTTGAAAAAAAGAGCTGAACTTTATTATGAGTTGAAAAATCACAAGTTTATAGAAAATAACCATGGCACCGGGAGCATCAGGCAGCTTGTTTAAAGGTCACACTCAATTTGCAGCAGGGCTTAATTGCCTTAAAACGAAAACGTCGCTAAATATTTGCCTATCAGAACATCCAATTTGGAAGGCTTTAATTTAGCATTTTACAACAAACTAAAACTAAACTACACGCATGAAATTTGTAAAAATTTGTCTTTCTTTAATGACTTTGGCCAGTTTTCTAACCTGCTTGCAGCTAAACCTACATACACCTTTACAAGGGTTTTCAACAGTATTTTAGTTTTACAAAAAGAATTGTAAAATAGATCATAGGATTACAGACTAACTAAGGTTGGAAAAGACCTCTAAGTCTATCGGGTCCAACCATGAGCCCAGCACCACTGTGCCTACTAAACCATATCCCAAAATGAAAGCTATGTTTACTTAAGAGGGTTCTGATTGCGTTCTCTTTTTTTCCCCCACCTCAAAACCCAAATCACTCATCAAAAGTTTCTGTTAAAAAGCAATAAATTAAACAAGAGTTCCCAAAGTGAAGGCTGTCTTGCCTGCAAAATTCCCATATTTTCCATGATAATGGAGAGAATCACAGTATCACAGAAAGAGTTACACTGGCATGGAGGTCAGGAGGTCATAGGGTCCAACATCCTTGCCCAAGCAGGGCCACCCAGACCCAGTTTCCCAGGATCACGTCCAAATGGCTTCTCAGCATCTCCATGGTTGGAACTGGATGATCTTAAAAGTCCCTTCCAACCCAAACCATTCTATGATTCTATGAACTTAAAGAGCATTCTGATGCTCCCAAACCAGGGAGGCTTTAGCCAAAAAGCATGGAAATCAGAGAAAGAGAGGAAAAGCATCCAAATCAGAGAGAGCTACTCCCTACTGTCACTGCCTCCTTCCCCTTACAAACAAGAAAAGGGGAAAAGGGATTGAGTAGCTGTAAAACACTGATGAACAGCGCCGAGCGTTGATTAACATACTAGATATGTTAATCCAGTGGAAGAGCTTGCTACCAATTTTCTTCTTTTAAACAATCTTTTAAGAATTAAAAACCTAAAAGCAAACAAAGTGCTGGAAAAGACCGAAGGCTGAAGAAGATATTTCTTTTGCCAGATTTTGGAAATAGCTGAGGCTACTTCTCTTCTTGACAGAAAAGGATCTGCCACCCAAATGAGGCAGAAAGAGGGAGAAGTCTTAAACACTGAGCTGCATGCACAAAAAACTGCTCAGGTTGCAAGAAAACAGCTCATTCCAAGATAAGCTGTCAGTTCAAGCTTATTTGACGGGGGAAGGACAGGAGACATGCACATATAGGACAGGGTAAAATACTTCCTTTTCGACCGGGGGGGGTGTTTTCTTGTAAATAACAGGAAGTCATTCCGGAGGGACCTGGACAAGCTGGAGGAGTGGGGCTGTGTGAACCTCATGAGGTTCAACAAGGCCAAGGGCAAGGTCTGACACCTGGGTCAGGGCAATCCAGGGTTTCAATACAGGTCGGGGCATGACATGACTCAGAGCAGCCCTGAGCAGAAGGACTTGGGAGAAGCTCAACATAAGCCAACAATGTGTTCTCACAGCCCAGAAGGCCAACCATGTCCTGAGCTGCATCCAAAGCCACGTGGCCAGCAGGGCCAGGGAGGGGATTCTGCTCCTCTATTCTCGTGAGACCCCATCTGGAGTCCTGTGTCCAGTTCTGGAATCCCCAACATAAGAAAGACATGGAACCGTTGGAATGGGTCCAGAGGAGGCCATGAAGATGATCCAAGGGCTGGAGCACCTGTATGAGGACAGGCTGAGAGAGTTTGTTCAGCCTAGAGAAGAGAAGGCTCCACAGAGACCTTAAAGCAGCCTCCCAGTACCTGAAGGGGCTCTAGAAAAGCTGGGGAGGGACTTTTTACAAGGGTGTCCTATGTAATGATATGACAAGGGACAGTGGCTTTAAATTGGAAGGGGGAAGATTTAGATTAGACATTAGGATGAAATTCTTCATGACGAGGGTGGGCAGGTCCTGGCACAGGTTGCCCAGGGAAGCTGTGGAAGCCCCCTCCCTGTAGGTGTTCACGGTCAGGTTGGATGGGGCCTTCAGCAGCCTAGGCTGGTGGGAGGTGTCCCTGCGCATAGCAGAGGGTTGGAACTGGATGATCTTTAAGGTTCTCTCTAATCCAAACCATTCTGTGATTCCATACATGAAGACTAAACAGTAACATAATTCTTTTTTAATGTCTTAACAGAGCAGTGCAGTGTTTTCCAGACAATCGAATTCCACTAAACCAAACTCCCCAATTTTGCTTTCTAAATCAATCACCCCACCTACTCTTACCTTTTTCTTTTTCCTTCTCCTAAAAAGAAATTTCATTGTTATCTGTCACAAGGATGGAGGGGGTCTATTACATGACAGAGCCATTTCCCTGCCATTGTCTGAATTAAGTTATATTTCACCGAAGTTACTTTTACATCTCTCGCTGGTAAGACTGCTGCTCCTGCTTTATGAAAACATCAAAGCAAGCCTGTTACAAACACATTAACACAAATGTCCTTTACTTTTCTTAAGAGTTTAAACTACAGTGACCCAACCTAAGTTACTGTTTTCTTCCACAAGCTTGAAAATATTTATAAACTCATGTTCCTCACTTGCTGTCCTTTACCCCAGCTACATAAATTTAATTCCTGCAGACTTGCCTTACTCCTGTCACACATCAATCTTTCCACCTCCTCCTCCATCAGTGCAATTCATCAATGTCCTTCTTGTAATAATGTGTTGAAACCGAAAGCAGTGTTCAAGGAACACAGTGGTTAAAAACAATGGAAAATTATTATCTGACTGCTTCCTTGGATGTCAACACAAAACATGAGCAATTTCAACACTCTGGCCAAACATCTTCCTAAAACAGGAATGTGGCATCCAAAACTGCTGGAGACTTTTACCCTTAGTGACATTGGGCTGGAGAACAAGGCTTATGAGAGGCAGCTGCGGGACCTGGGGTTGTTTAACTGGAGAAAAAGGAGGCTGAGGGGAGACCTCATCACTGTCTACAACTCCCTGAAAGGAGGTTGGACCAAGGTGGGTGTTGGTCTGTTCTTCACATAAGAAGTGACAGGACGAGATGAAATGGCCTCAAGTTGCACCAGGGGAAGTTCAGATTAGACATCAGGAAAAATTTCTTCACTGAAAGGGTTCTCCGGCACTGGCAGAGGCTGCCCAGGGAGGTGGTGGAGTCACCATCCCTGGAGGTGTTTAAAAGATGAGTACTTGAAGTGCTCAGAGATCTGGTTTAGTCATGGATAGGTACGGTTGGAATTGATGATCTCAAAGGTCTTTTCCAACCAAACAATTCTATGATTCCGTAACAATTTGATGGTGAAGAGCCATGAATTGCCCCAGTGCCTGTGATAATTGTGCGCCTTTAATCATAGAATGGGTTGAGTCAGAAGAGATCTTAAAGATCATTCAGTTCCACACCCCCTGCCATGGGCTGGGACACCTCCCACTGCATCAGGTTGATCAAATTCCTATCCAGCCTGGCCTTGAACACCTCCAGGGATGGGGCAGCCACAGTTTCTCTGGGCAACCTGTGCCAGGGCCTCCCCACCCTCACAGGAAAACATTTCTTCCCAAGATCTCATCTAAATCTCCCCTCTTTCAGCTTAAAACCATCCTCCCTTGTCCTATAACTGCACTCCCTGATAATGAGTCCCTTCCCAGATTTCCTGGAGCCCCTTTCAGTACTGGGAGGCTGCTCTAAGGTCCTTCTGCACCCTTCTCTTCTCCAGGCTGAACAAGCCCAACTCTCTCAGCTTGTCCCCATATGGGAGGTGCCTCAGTCCTTGGATCATCTTTGTGGCCTCCTCTGCACTCACTTGAGTAGATTCATGTCCTTCCTGTGCTGTGAACTCCAGAACTGAATGCAGGACTCCAGGTGGTGTCTTACAAGAGCAGAGCAGAGGGGGAGAATCTCCTCCCTCACCTTGCTGGTCACATATATTTTGATTTGTCTCAAATTTTTCCAATGCTTTACTAAAACCTGAATTAGGACATCTTTCGAGCCACCACTGGCCCTCTTTAAAGCTGTGTTTTAAAAATGCAACCAGATTTATCTAGATAATTTCATACTGTTCCATAACCCAATCCAATCTTCAACAGTTTTGATGGGTTGAGCTTCGCTGGATGCCAGGTGCCCACCAAAGCAGCTCTATCACATTCCTTCCTCAACAGGACCAAGGGAAAGAAAATACAAGGAAAGGCTCATGGGTCAAGATAGGGGCAGGGAGAGAACACTCACCAATTATCGTCACAGGCAAAACAGGCTTGACTCAGGGAAATGAGTTTAATTTATTACCAATCAAACCAGAGTAGAGTAATGAGAAATAAAAGCTAAATCTTAAAACATCTTCCCCTCACCCCTCCCTTCTTCCTGGGCTCACCTTCCCTCCCTAATTCTCCACCTCCTCCCCAAGCAGATGAGGAATGGGAGTTGCAGTCAGTTCATCACACATCATCTCTGCCAATCCTTCCTCCTCAAGGGGAGGACTCCTCACACTTTTCCTCTGCTTGAGCATGGATCCCCATGAGATCACAAATTGTGCCAGCAAACCTGTTCCAGCGAGGGCTCCTCTCTCCATGGGGCCACAAGTCCTGCCAGGGACCTGCTCCAGCATGGGCACAGGGTCACAGCCTCCTTTAGGCATCCACCTGCTCCTGCACGGGATCCTCCACAGGCTGCAGGTGGACAGCTGGTCCACCTTTCACCTCCACCAGCTGCAGGTAGACATCTGCTCCACCTTTCGCCTCCACGGGCTGCAGGGGATAGTGTGCCACACCGAGGTCTTTACCACGGGCTGCAGAGGAATCTCTGCTCCAGTGTCTGGAGCAGCTCCTCCTTCTTCCTTGATCTTGGTGTCTGCAGAGTTCTTTCTTACATAAATTCTCACTCCTCTCTCCAGCTGCAATTGCAGTTTTCTTTCTGGTGTGTTCACCCCACCCCCCCTTCTTATTTAAGTTCTCACAGGTGCTACCACCACTGCTGATGAGCTCGGCCTTGGCCAGCAGGGAGTTTGTCTTGCAGCCAGCTGGAGTTGGTTCTGTCAGAACTGGGGGAACCTTCCAGCAGCTCCTCACAAAAGACACCCCTGTACTCCCTCCATTACCAGCACCTGGCCATACAAACTCAATACAACATTTCCTCTTGAAGTCTGTTACAATATTTTACTAAGGACAGAATTATGTCCCTACAATCCAGACTTTAAAAAAGAATTCATGGAAAGAACAAATGGAAAAATATCAGCTGTAGACAAAGATGAAGTGCTAAAAGCATAAATGACTCTGAGAATAAAGTCCACAGCACGCCTTCGTAATAAAAACTATCAACAGCATAAACAGCCAAAGGAATGTGAGTCTGAAGGTTTGCAATACAACCACATTCATGATTTAAAAAGGAAGCAAATGTAACCTAAACCATGAAATTCTCAAGCTTTTCGGAGAGCGCTCTCAAGACATGACACATCAAAAGAGAAGGCTCGATGAAGACCTCACAGTGGCCGCCTAGGATCTGAAGAGGACCTACAAGAAAGCAGGCAAGCAATATTTTACAAAGGCTTGGAGGGACAGAACAAGGGGGAATGGCTTTAAATTGGAAGGGGGAAAATTTAGATTAGATATTAGAAAGAAATTTTTGATGATGAGGGTAGTCAAATACTGGCACAGGTTGCCCAGGCAAGTTGTTGATGTGCCCCTCCCTGGAGGTGTTCAAGGCCAGGTTGGATTGGGCCTTGAGCAACCTGATACAGTGGGAAGCATCCCTGATCTGGGCTGGAGTTGGAACTGGATGATCTTTAAGGTCCCTTCCAACTCAAACCATTCTATGATTAAATGGCAGGAGCCACTGCCTTCAGTAAAGCACTTCTCATCACTGCATCCACACCACAACCAGGAACGATGAAATCGAACGTTCAGCAATGCCCATTCCCCACGCATACATCATCACCTTATGGATGCCGCTTCCTTTCATTAAAGACTGGGTCTTGTCATTTATCTGCAGCTTCTTTTCACCATGAAGAGCTGCCAGACACCTCAACTCCACCTTCATTACTGCATGTTTTCTTATTTAATAAACTTTCATCAGCTTAAATGAATGGTTGTTATTAGCAGAGCTAACAGCCACACGATAATACTCCAGAGAGATATCAATGCTTGTTGGTGCATTAACTAAGAGTGGAGCAGCTGAGGTCAAGCACGTGTCGATGCAAATGAAGCAATATTAGGCACTAACAGTTTAATGCAATAGACTGCCTCGGATGATGGAAATCACAGGATAAAAAGAATGAGATAGAGTTATCGATAAGTAAACTAAGGGAAAAAAAGTGATAAGATGTTTCAAAGGGAAAGAAGCTCTCTACTTTCCAATATCTCTAAACCCCACCCAGCAAGTTTATTTAAAAAAAAAAAAAAAAAAAAAAAAAAAAAAAGATGGAAAGGAGAATTTAAAAAGGAAAAACTAAACAAAAAAAACTACAAATAAAGTGGAAACTGTTCTAACAATACATAGCATCAAGGCTTCTAATAGAAGGAATTGAGAAGGACGCTACTGAACTTAATGACTTAAGTTTTACAATGCTCCTTGGAGGCAGACAAATTGTAACAATAAACCCTGCATTTGAGGCAAGTGGTGGTAAATGGAGTTAAATCAAATTGAAGGCCAGTCACAAATGGTGTCCACAGGGTTCAGTGTTGGGTTCAGTTCTGTTCCAATGTCTTCCGTCAATGATCTGGATGAAGGGACAGAGTGCACCCTTAGTAAGCTCATGGATGACACGGAGCTGGGATGGAAGGTTGATCTGCTTGAGGGTAGGGAGACTCTGCAGAGGGACTGTGCCAAGACCAACAGAATGAGGTTCAACAAGGCCAAGTGCAGAGTCCTGCACTTGGGACACAAAAACCCCATGCAGCGTTACAGGCTTGGGGAGGAGTGGCTGGAGAGCTGCCTGGCAGAGAAGGACCTGGGGCTGTTGGCTGACAGCAGCTGAACATGAGCCAGCAGTGGCCCAGGTGGCCAAGGCAGCCATGGCATCTTGGCCTATATCAGAAGCAGCGAGACCAGCAGGAGCAGCGAAGTGACTGTGCCCCTGAATTTGGTGATGGTGAGGTCATACCTCAAATAATGGGTTCAGTTCTGGGCCCCTCACTCCAAGAAGGACATCGAGGGGCTCGAGCACATTCAGAGAAGGGAACAGAGCGGGTGAAGGGGCTGGAGAACAAGGCTTATGAGAGGCAACTGGGGGAACTGGGATTGCTTATCCTGGAGAAAAGGAGGCTGTGGTGAGACGTCGTCACTGTCTACAACCCCCTGAAAGGAGGTTGTGATGAGGTGGGTGCTGGTCTCTTCTCCCAAGTGACAGGTGAAAGGACAAGAAGAAATGGCCACAAGTTGCAGCTGGGGAGGGTCAGATTGGGTTGTCAGGTGCTGGCAGAGGCTGCCCAGGGAGGTGGATGAGTCTTTGGAAGTGTTTAGAAGACTGGCAGATGAGGTATTCAGGGATCTGGTTTAGTAAGGGGACGGGTACAGGCAGACTCTCAAAGGTCTTTTCCCACCAAGCAATTCTATGAAAGGTACAATATTCTAAATGAATGAGCAGCAGGGAGAAGAAAGCATATGATTTTGAAGCCGATGGGTGAATCACTAGAACACACACTCCGCATACATCAACTCAATAAAAATGAAGCTGCCTTTCTCTTCCATATAGATGACAGAAATGATAAGGTTTTGACCATGACTCAAAACTAATACAAAACAGTTTCTTTAAGCACAAACACTTGTACAGCTCAGCAGGTAACATGAAATGAGATACAACCCTTCAGATGGCAACATCTCAATCCTGTTTTCTAAAAGGCTTCTTTGTACAATAATCAATAAGGTCCACGATGACAAGACACAAAGTCACCTGCAAAAAGGCTTCAGGGCAAGAAGTACTGGAAAAATATTCCTATTTTTGTAATTCAGAAGAAAGAATTTCAAGCAGGGCCAAAATTTAAATTTTGTAATAAAGGCATTTCTGTAGAATCTCAAGTCTCTTTTTTCCACTTATGGCATTAATTCCAAAATATAAAACTATTCCACAGAAGCACCTGAATCCCAGCTCTGCAGTGAGAAATGCAGAAAAAGTGAAAGACTGTTTTTATTGATTCTCATTGTTTCAGCTGAAAGGTAGACAGTAAATAAAATGTATAGAGAACTGCATCGGAATTTCTTTATTTCATTATTCCAAACCACTTTAAGAACTCTGCTCACTACATGGTTCTTTTAACAGGCAGACTTTCTCCGTATCGCGCTGCACAAAGCCACAACTAGCAGCTACCTTCAAGCAACAGAAATTAAAACTCTTCCCCAACAACAGTGCCAAGGGTTCCAAACACCCAGTGTCTTCTGGGCAGATGTCAACCACTCCAAATGCCTTCAGAGGGGATTCTGCCAGAAAGGCAGATAACAAGGTTTCATTACGGGATGAGCAAGAAGAGGCCAAATATGCACGTGTGCACACACAGAGTCAGATCCTCTTTGCTCCTCAGGACACTTCAATACTTTAAGCTCCTTGTTTGACTCTCACTTTCCACAGCAACATAAGTCCTTGTCCTCATATGCTGTTCTCCACAATGTCTTTACCCACAGTTGGTCACTCCTCCTTTCTGACCGTCCTCGTAGCTCTGTGATGACTTAACAAGGCTGAACAATGCCAAGTGCTGGGTCCTGCACATGGGTCAAAACAACCCCGTGCAACGTTCCAGACTTGGGGAAGAGTGGCTGGAAAGCTGCCCAGCAGAAAAGGACCTGGCAGTGTTGGTCAAAATCAGTTAAACATGAGCCAGTGGTGTGCTCAGGTGGCCAAGAAGGCCAACAGCATCCTGGCTTGGATCAGAAATGGTTTGGCCGAAGGGAAGGGATCGTCCCTCTGTACTAGGTACTGGTGAGGCAGCACCTCGAATCCTGGATCCAGTTTTGGGTCCCTCACTCCAAAGAAAGATATTGAGGGGCTGGAGAATAAGGGCAACAAAGCTGGGTGCAGCCCAGGGGTCATGGGGAACAGCTGAAGGACCTAGGGCTGTTTAGTCTGGAGAAAAAAAGGCTGCAGGGAGACCTTATCGTTCTCTACAATTCCCTGAAAAGAAGCTGTAGCGAGGCGAGTGCTGGTCTCTTAAGTAACAAGTGATAGGATGAGAGGACATGGCCTCAAATTGCACCAGGGAAGGTTTAGACTGGATATTAGGAAAAAGTTCTTTACCAAAAGAGTGGTTAAGCACTGGCAGAGACTGCTCAAGTGGTGGAGACTCCATCCATAAATGTGTTCAAAAAACGCGTAGCTGTGGCACTTCAGGACATGGTTTGGTAGGCACGGTGGGAATGGGCTGATAGTTGGGCTTGATGATCTTAGAGGTCTTTCCCTACCTTAATGATCCTATGATTCTATGATTTTTGCATAGCATTTCCACTTTCAGAAACACCTCCAACTTCTGCCCCAGCTCTCCCCCAGCAGCCCAGCTGCATTGTACAGTTTTGCAGTTTAAAAAATAAAACATACTTTTTTGTAAAACACTTTGGCTTGCAGACAACGGAGCAGGTCAGCATCTCCAGTTTGGACTAGTAGGTTCTTGATACAAAGCTCAGATTTCACAACCAAGTAATGCTTTTCAGAGAACTGACCCAATACAGATATTTGAGCCTGTAGAGTTGAGCAAAAACACATTTGCAGCATCGTAAGGATGCTGGTGATGCACTCAGCACGCCTTAACTGCTGCACCAGCACAATTGAAAATGACCTCATTTACCTGCAAAGCAACCTCCTCTCCTGTAGCGCTGGCTGCCGCCCCGAGCACATTTAACTGAACGCAACAACAATAAGAGCCACTCACTCAGCTCTACAAACTGAACCAGCCCTACAAAATGAACCAGCTGGCAACATTGCAAATCCGCAGTCAGAAAGCGGTCAGCTCTGAGAAAGGCCTGACAATATTATTCACTTGAAAAAGCAGAGCGGGAGGCATATATTGCTCTTTTCCTGATGTAAGGAAACTGAAAGAGAAGTCCTTAACATTGGAAAAGAAAGAAAAGTAGGTGCTGGAGAATCTCCTGGAGAAGCAAATTACTGTCACTTTGACTTTGCATTTCTTGGGACAAAGACATGCAGGCTAAAGGAGAAAGATGTGCTCAAAAACCCATACACGTCACTTCCTAGCCCTGTAATGTAAGGAAGTATGGACTCAAACTCAAGCAAAGACTCACCAGAAGGCCCCATACTTCTCTCTTTCTAATTTTATTCTTCCTTCTTGTCATCCTCCTAACAAAACAAAGCTCAGCTGGGAACAGTTCATCACTCCTATCCTATGGATGTAATTCTGCAGTTTCATGATGCTTTAGTACCTGACACAACCACACTCCTGCACCAATAAATCAAGTTCAGAGTAAGGGTTTCATGCTCTATTGGAATTAAAAGGGTTTTTTTGACTATATACTTTGTCAAAGTGCTTTTGGTTCACTAAAATTGCAAAGCCGGGCACATAAAAGGCAAGAAATGCAAAGAAAGTGGCCTAAACAATTTTCATTTAATTGTATTACAATATGATGACCTTTAATTACTCGATTCAACAACATTTCTTCCTTCAACTGTTTTCAGCATTCCATCTCTCAGATTATTTAAACAAATGGAAAATATTAATTTCTGCCTATGGACACCTCATGGATCAACAGCAGAGCCAGAACAACTAGATCACCACCACAGACCTCTGCCATACTTGAGTTAATTAAGTAACTGCTAGGCAGAGTGTTCTGCCCTTCAATACCCAATCCAGTCCTACGGGAGACGAGACACTGCTGCCCATCTTGCTGTGTGCCCTCTGCTTCAACCTCTAGTTTGGCCATAATGTTGTGTAGACCATCTAAAACATCTCTTCCTGAAGAATCTGGATTCCTGCCTTCCAGTAAGCAAGTTTGTATCCAGGCTAAGTGCCAGTGGTGCCCTCAACCCCAGCTTGCCGCCAGCTCTGCTGCTCGCCCTTTTGGACCCTGTCCATCGCCTTTTCTCAGGAGCACTTGATCATAGAATCACACAATCATTTAGGATGGAAAAGACCTTTAAGGTCATAGAGTCCAACTGTAAACCCAACACTGCCAAGTCACCGCTAAATCATGTACCTAAGTACAACATCCACATGGCTTTTAAATCCCTTCAGTAACAGAGACCCCACCACTGCCCTGAGCAGTCTTTTCCAGCACTAGACAACTCTTTCGTTAAAGCAGTATTTCCTATATCCAATCCAAGCCTCCCCAGCACAACTTCCTCTTGTCCTATCACTTCTTATTTGGGAGAAGAGACTGGCACCCACTTCACAATCTCCTTTCAGGGAGTTGCAGAGAGTGATGAGGTCTCCCCTCAGTCTCCTTTTCTCCAGGCTAAACAAGCCCAATTCCCTCAGCTACCTCTCACAACACTTATTCTCCAGCCCCTTCACCAATTTCATTGTCCTTCTCTGGACACCCTCCAGCCCCTCACTGTTATTTTTGTAGTGAAGGGCCCAAAACTGAACACAATAGACAAGCATGCACAGAAATTCAAAATAACTGAAATGTATTTGATCTCAGAGTTCTGTCTGTTCCAGACCCACTTGATTTCTCCAAAGCTTGATAATTCAAAGGTTGGAACTGGGTTCTTTTAACACAACCCGTGTAAGGTGCAATTACGGAACCCACCAGCTCTGCTCAGCTGAGTGCACATTATCAAGATGCTGGAAAAAAACAGAACATGAACACACAATATTTGAAGCTCATCTGTGCTACTCGAGATGGGTACAGAATCAGAAACAAAGCTGCTGCCACTTAAAATTTTTAACTTGGTACAAATGTAAGCTGTCACAAAACACCTTTGCATTGTTTTCGTTCTACTGGGAGAAGCTGCTGTTCTTTTATTAACAATTCTTCCCAGCGTTACTCAGTCATTGCACATTAGAACCAGCAGCTGGAGAGTTTTGAGTGATAATGAAACCTGTAACAAGCCATCTTCAGCCGTCTTTTCCAAACAATAAGGGAATTAAAATTTCAATTTAAATGCAGAGGTTTGAAACACGCTTCAGTGACAAAATTACATCAATTAATGTGAGTGGAATACAAAGAACAGACTGCAGAAATGCGATGAAGCAACCAAAAATTATGCCATTAGAGGACTTGCATCAACCTAACACGACGACTGCAAAGGTCTAATTTCGCCTGCACATATCGCAAGGCTACAGGCAACAATATTAATCAGTGTTCCAATTTCAATGCGAGGGAGACAAGCTCCTTGTCAGATCATTCCGGGCTTTTTATAAGCCATGAGCATCTGTTTACCTTGAGGAATGAAACAAAAGGACAGAGAGATCTATATACACTCGGCATCCCTGACAGATTAGCAATTATTTTACATAATAGTCACATCATAAAAAAGGAAAAAGGAATTATCCTGCAGCCAGTGAGTGATTACAACATCACAGACTTGCAGAGGCCGTGTTAACAGACGATGGCAAAAGCCAATGAGCCTACGGCAATTTTTAGCTGTGAAAAAGCTCCAAATGCAGGCAGGTTACTATTTCTTTATTACAGCTGCGCTTCTCCTCAAATGAGAATCACCAGTGTCAACAAACAGCTGAAAAACTGTGCATTTAATTTGCACTTGAGGTTTCTCTGCATTCCTGACATTAAAAAAAATAAATAAAAATCATTAACTGCTGCGTTTTAAACCATTATAACTTGATTTTTTTGAAAAGATACCCTATTCCAGAAAATAAGCAAACAACAAAATCCAGCACAGCAGGTACTACGGAATTCCATACTTTAGAGAGGTCCAATATTGGCTTTGTCTCACAGAGCTGAGCGAACTTGCCTACAGACACACAAGTATGTATGTTTATACATGTACACAAAAAACCGCACATCCAATACATTGTAAATCATCATATTGTGAAGGCGGTGAGGTGCCAGCACAGGTTGCCCAGAGAAGTCAGGGATCCCCCCTCACTGGAGGTGTTCAAGGCCAGGTTGGACAGAGCTTTGATCAACCTGATCCAGTGGGAGGTGTCCTTGCCCATGGCAGGGGGTTGGAACTGGATGGGCTTTAAGGTCCCTTCCAACCCAAACCACTCTGTGACTCCAAGATACCACAAACGTATATACTGCAAGCCATTTCTAAAAGCATACTATATGATAGAACCTAAGCACCGTTATTCTAATTCTTACACTTCCTTTCCTATTTTCCAGATGGAAATTAATTACTTTTCTGGACTTCTCTACCAAAAATATTTTTTTTAATTAAAAAAAACCAAAGCAAGACAAAGCAAAGAGGGATGGGGCACTCCTCATACAAGGGCAGTCTGAGAGAGTTGGGGTTGTTCAGCCCGGAGAAGAGAAGGCTCCGGGGAGACCTCAAAGCAACCTTCTAGCACTTAAAGGGGCTACAGGAAAGCTGAGGAGGAGCTCTTGATCAGGAATATAGGAACAGGATGAGGGAGCATGGTTTTAAGTTGCAAGAGCAGAGATTTAGATGAGATCTTAGGAAGAAATGTTTTCCTCTGAGAGTGGTGAGGCCCTGGCACAGGTTGCCCAGAGAGGTCGTGGATGTCCCATCCCTGGAGGTGTTCAAGGCTAGGTAGGAGGGGACTTTGAGCTGCCTGAAGAAACTAAGCAGGAAAAAAAAGGAAATAATAAAAAAAAAAAAGGCAGCTCTGTCTGCAGATCACTAGAGAGCTGACCAGTGCCTTTCTGGAGGGCACCACAAGGTACCACACCTTACCAGCATGTCTGTTGCGTTGAGGTAGCGCTTGCTGGCCATGCACTGTTCCAGCTTCTGAGGGACTTGCTTGATGTTCTCTATCTCATCCAGCAAATTCAGGACATGTTTGTGCTCAATCCCTTCAATCCACAGCTTGCGCAATTCATCCCGCTTGCAATGCAGCAGCATCTTGCACGACAGCAGATTCTCCTTCACCTTCAAGCAACATGTCAAAAGATTAATTAAATCCATCCCCGTAACCTGCGCTTGTAACACATATCAGCCTTTTCCCACATTTAATTTATTAGGAATTCCAAAAACAGCACAAGATTTTAATCAAATTCCAAGTTCCTTAATATTTCTGGATATTCCTTTGGCTGAAAGGAATTGTATACAAACCGGAACTGCTTTCAGTGTCAAATGTTTTTGAGTACAGGTTTTGTACCAGGAGTAGATATATAACTGAACTATCAGAACACAAACATAGGATCCTGTTAACCACGACCAAAGGCTTACTTGCACGTTTTCCAAAAGTCAATTCATTATTTTGGCATACAGCAAGAATCCAATTTTCTGTGAAAGCAAATAAAGCACTACTAATTTTTCTGCTGTAAACATTTTCCATCTGTCTATTAAATATTTTGGCTCATCTCCTCCTTTCTTCACGTCGTGTCCATTTCTTGAAACCCGACTATCTAAGGCTATGAGTCTAACTAGCAGGTCCAGAGGAGGCTACGAAGATGATCTGAGGGCTGGAACATCTCTTGTACAACAACAAGGTGAGAATGTTGGGATTGTTCAACATGGGGAAGAGAAGACTCCAGGGAGACCTTAGTGGCCTTCCATGACCTGAAAGGGGGCTAAAGGAAAGCTGGGGGCTCTTTACAAGGGCCTGGAGTGATAGGACAAAGGGGAATGACTTTACATTGAAAGGGGGAAGGTTTAGATTAGACATTAGGAGGAAATTTTTGATGATGAGGGTGGTGAGACACTGGCACAGGTTGCCCAGGGAAGCTGTGGATGCCTGATCCCTGGAGGTGTTCAAGGCCAGGTCGGATGGGGCCTTGAGCAGCCTGGTCTGGTGGGCAGTGTCCCTGTCCATGGCAGGGGGGTTGGAACTGAATGGGCTTTAAGGTCCTGTTCAACCCAAACCATTCTGTGAGTCTGACTTCAGCCATACTATTAATACTTTGAGCAACACCACTTTTTTTACTGCAAGAGAAATCATTGTGTCAGAACAAACAGCAGTTATGATACAGTTCGATTCAGCATTTTCATTATTTATCAAGGGCATTACACCACCCAAACACCTTGGTGTTTGCCGTTCAGTTTATTTTCCAGCCTCACACCATCCTCTCTAACTGGTAAAGCCTCTACTATTCTACCCCACTTGGGAAACATCAGGAGTTTATCTTATCTACCCTTTCTGCTCAAAAAAGCAGCCTTTGTTCCCAGCCTTTGGGTTCTCCCAGTATCCTCTGGTAAGGTCAGTATAACCTAGCTTCTCTTGCATAATGGAAATAGATAATACATATTAAAATATGGAAGCAATTAACAACACAGTTTCACACGTTGCTTTCACACCACTCTTGTTTTTGTGATAAGTTATGAATACTCAGGGCCCAACCTTTTCTCAGGCTGAACTCTCACTGAATTACACATGAAGAGAGACTCTCAGAAGTAGGCCCTTCAATTTATTTTTAAATAATGAGCCTTCAAAGCACTCCAGAAATCCCACTTCAGCTGCACATTCTCTTACCTTGTTCATCTACAGGCAGTTTAAAAAAATACATGACACACAGACAGACCAAAATACAGACAACGGGTAAATAACAATGCTACATAAAGACAGAACTCAAAAGAGACTATGATTTCAACAATAAGCTGAGGACAGGCTGAGAGAGATAGGGTTATTCAGCCTGGAAAAGAGAAGGCTCCATGGAGACCTGAAAATAGCCTTCCAGTACTGAAAGGGATGACAGAAAAGGTGGGAAGGGGGTTTTTACAAGGCCCTGTAGTGACAGGATGATAGGGAATGGCTTTAATTCGGAAAGGGGAAGATTTAGATGAGACATTAGGGAGAAATTCTTCACGATGAGGGTGATGAGGCACTGGCGCAGGTTACCCAGAGAAGCTGTGACTGCCCCATCCCTGGAGGTGTTGAAGATCAGGTTGGAAGGGGCTTTGAGCAACCTGATCCAGTGGGAGGTGTCCCTGCCCATGGCAGGGGGTTGGAACTGGATGGGCTTTAAGGTCCCTTCCAACCCAAACCATTCTACGATTCTATCTATCACAATTTCTAACGCAAGTATACATCTCTGCATTCTTCCACACGAGAGGAAGATCAAAAGAAAGTTTGACCGAGTAACACAGATGGATGACAAACCAGATCTGGTGCCTCCCATGAGATTAGGTCAAAGCTACTTCAATATATATTGACCAAAACTAATAAGAAAACTTAAATATCAAAAGGTCCTTCACCTTTACAGTCATTCTTCTAGGCAGGACGAAAAGGTCACACCCCTCTATGTTTGTTTTGACCTCTGCAGAGCTGAGTACGCTGTGTGAAAACAGGCCACTGGCGGCAGTTCATTTCAAATTTAGTGCAATTGATCTCTGCTTTCAAAGCGCTGAGCTTTGTACATAAATCCTGGAATGAACTCTTACCCTTGGAAACCTTCAGAACGGTCTCATTTTCTTTGAAAATGCTAAATGAATTTTAAAAGCCAGAAGGGTCGGTACACGGCACCCACAAGGGTAGAAGTTGACTGCTCCTCAAGCACCGCTGCGAAAGGTTTTAAGCCAAGACAGTGGAAAAAAAAAAATACAATTAATAGATTTGGTGCCTAGTTTGCAAAGTTTTGGTATAGAAACTACACAGGAAGTAAAAGATAAGGAGACCAAAGAATGAATCTATTACTGCAGGGAGAGAACAGATGGAACAAGTCCACAACAAAAAGCGCCAGAGTTTACTGGCACACTACCAAAGTGTGAGCACTCCAAACACAGAAAGATACGGGGGTACAGAGTTCACGTACGTTCACACAACAGAACTGAGTTTGGAAATAGCACCAAAATTGATATTCTCCAAGTGAAAAGCAAGCTGGTGAATCACCCAGACTCTTTAGGGGGTGGTTGGAGGCCAACATATCAAAATATGAACAGATTAGATGAAAAGGTGTTAACTTAGCAGCCCTTAGACTTTAAAAACCCGACAGCAACATGCTCAGACAATAAATGAACATGGGGCACCACAAAGCTTCACACTTCATATCCCCCTCTCGTTTTGCTTTTTAATTACTTGCGTTCTCAAACAACAGAGAGATCTCATGGAAAACAACTTAGAATCATAGAATTGTAGAATCATCTAGCTGGAAGAGATCTCTGAGATCATCAAGCCCAACCGTACCTGCCCACTTACTAAATCATGTCCCCAAGAAACACATCCACCTGTCATCTAACCTTACTTGCTCGTAAGAGACAACCTGGGACCACTGAATTAGGACTGGATGGCCCACTTCAAGTTATGCCATGGAGCAACATGAAAACCAGGCCTTGTTCAGTTTTAGCGGATAACAGACCTTTCTCAATTCAATTTTTAGTTTGGTTAAAAGCAATGACAAATAGGTGGGAAAAGAAAAAAACAAAAGGTTAAAAAGGGATTTTAGAACACTTTATTACCAATAAAAGGTTAGTGCACAGGAAAAAGAGTTGCACAGATTTGTACCCAGAGAACACACTATCATAGAACCACAGAATTGCTTGGTTGGAAAAGACCTTTGAGATCATCAAGTCCAACCATACCTGTCCACTATCAAATCAGATCCCTGAGTACCTCATCTACCCGTCTTTTAAACACCTCCAGGGATGGGGACTCAACCACCTTCCCGAGCAGCCTCTTCCAGTGCCTCAGAATCCTTCTGGTAAATAAATTTTTCCTGATGTCTAATCTGAACCTCCCCTGGCACAACTTGAGGCCATTTCCTCTTGTCCTATCACTTGTCACTTGGGAGAAAGAGACCAACACCCATCTCGCTACAACCTCCTTTCAGGCAGTTGTAGGCAGGGATGAGGTCTCCCCACAGCCTTCTTTTCTCCAGGCTAAACAATCCCAGTTCCCTCAGCTGCCTCATAAACCTTGTTCTCCAGCCCCTTCAGCAGCTTCGTTGTCCTTCTCTGGACATGCTCCAGCACCTTAGCATCTTTCTTGTAGTGGGAGGCCCACAACTGAACACAGGATTCGAGGTTTTGCCTCCTATTGAGCGGATGCAAACTCAGAAACACTTGCAGAAGTCAGATTTCACCTGTTTGATCTTATTGCGGGAGTTGGTGATGCGCTCTGTGATGCTCTGGTACGTGCGGATGGCGGTGGTGAGCTCGGTGTAGTGCTGGACAATGAGCTCATCCAAGTCCCGGTCACATTTCTCATAAGCTTCTTCCAGGCGGCCCTTCTCAGTCTCTCTGTCCTCAACATCATCACTGGTAGATAAAGTCCTAAGGAGAAACAGATGACAAAACCAGGGATATTTAGATGTTACCTACAAGGGCAGGAAGCCTTTGCCTAAGAAATGTAATACCTATGAAAAACCAGTCACCCTCATCAGAGTGAATCTTATTTCTCATAGTTGTGCCTGTCTTGTAATCAGTAGCAAACTATGTAATTGAAGAACATAAAAACCACAAATATTATGTTTGACTTCCCCAGTTTTCACATGCTTTGGAGCTTTTTTATTACACTACCAGATTTATGAAAAGGGAAAATTATCTGTTATCACATTTCCAGAGAGTCGTAGAATCACTGAATCCTAGAATGGTTTGGGTTGGAAAGGACCTTAAAAATCCATCCAGTTGCACCCCCCCTGCCATGGACAGGGACACCTCACACTGCATCAGGTTGCTAAAAGCTCCATCCAACCTAGCCTTGAACACCTCCAGGGATGGGGCAGCCACAACTTCTCTGGGCAACCTGTGCCAGGGCCTCCCCACCCTCACAGAAAAACATTTCTCTCTAAAATCTCATCTCAATCTCCCTTCTTTCAGCTTAAAATCGTTCCACCTCATTCTATCCCTGCACTTTCTGATAAAGAGCCCCTCCCCAGCTTTCCTGGAACCCCTTCTACTTACTGGAAGGCTGCTCTAAGGTCCTCCTGGAGCCTTCTCCAGGCTGAACAAGCCCAACTCTCTCAGCCTGTATGGGAGGTGCTTCAGCCCTCCGATAACCTTTGTGGCCTCCTCTGGACTCGCTCCAACAGATCCATGTCCTTCCTGTGTTGAGCACTCCAGAATTGACCACAGGACTCCAGGTGAGGTCTCACAAGAGCATAGCAGGAGGAGAGAATCATTTTCCTCAACCTGCTGTCCCACTTCTGATGCAGCCCAGGTCATTAACATGGGCATGGAGTAATATAGGAAATACATCCCAATTTATTACTTACAAAAACTATCAAGAAGTTCCACTACAGGCTCAGTGCAGCTACTTGTTAGGATTGTTGCAGTTACCACTACTGAACTGCCAGACATGCATGGGAGATTCCACAAGTATGTAGAAAAAACTATCAACAGCTCACCCATGCCATCCAACACTCAATTCATTTGCGAACATACCTCTTCAGGCAAAGAAGTACCATGGGCTCTTATTTCCTATTTTAATTTTTGAGTATCATAGAATCATCAGGTTGGAAAAGACCTCAGAGATCATCAAGTCCAATATATGTGGGTATTTTACATGTCTACAGTAACAATCTCATAGAATCATAAGGTTGGGAAGAGACCTCCAAGATCATCGAGTCCAAAAATAACACCACCTAGTCAGCTTTTAACATCCACATCTGGAATTACTCGATCCCACTACCAGAAACACTCATGACACAGCCATGAAGACATGTTCTGATCTCCTGCCATAGGTAGCACTCAAAAAACTGGTTTCTGGAAAGAGTCATCCTGAATTTTCCTCTCCCTTTATCATTGGAAGAAAAGCTACGGTCCACAGAGGCTTCTGTTTTAAATCAGCAATACAGCCATTGAAAACTGTGTACTTCATGGTGAAAGAGAGATGAGTTATACTATAACAGATATGATCTAAACACTGGTATATCACAACCTTAAAAGCCAGCAGGGATGAATTCTGTAGCTCTACTGACAGTTTCTGACTCCCTTTAAAGAGCTTTTGATGAGAAAACAACCAGAAATAAAGATATAAAAACTGCATAAAAACTGGTTTGGATCATACGCTTGAACATCATGAAACAATCACAACTTACAATGAAATCCAGAGAATTTACTTGCTGAAAGTGAGATGCCTTCAAAAATGCAACCAGTAGAACAAAGAGCAAAGCATTTGACGCTGTCAAACACAACATTCTGGACAATAAATTGGAGAGATATGGATATAACATATGGACCACTCGGTGGATAAGGAATTGGCTGGAGGGTTGCACCCAAAAAGTTGTGGTCAATGGCTCAATGTCCAAGAGGAAACTAATAAGGAGTCCCAGGAACGCCAGTGAAGGCGTTCCTCAGGAGTTGGTATTGGGACCGGGGTTTAACATCTTTGTCACAGACATGGACAGTGGAATTGAGGGCACACTCACCAAGTTTGCCAATGACACCAAGCTGTGTGGTGTGGCTGACATGCTCGGGGGGAAGGGATGCCATCCAGAGGGATCTGGATAGGCTTGAGAGGCGGGGCTGTGCAAACCTCATGACGTTAAATAAAGGAAAGCACAAAGTCCTGCAGCAGGAACAGGGCAATCCCAAACACATTTACAGGCTGAGTGGAGAAAGGATTGAGAGCAGCCCTGAAAAGAAGGGCTTGGGGCTGTTAGTGGATGAGAAACTCAATATGAGCTGGCAATGTGCACTTGCACCCAAGTACATCAACCGTATCTTTCGCTGCATCATAAGTGTGACCAGGAGCATGAGGGAGGCAATTCTGCCCCTCTACTCTACTCTGATGGGATCTCACCTCGAGTCCTGTGTCCAGTTCCAGAATCCCCAACAGAAGGAGGACATGGATCTGTTGAAGTGAGTCCAGTGGAGGCCACAAAGATGATCAGAGGGCTGGAGAACCCCTCATACAAAACATAGTAAAAGCCTACAGCAATCATTGTTTTCAACCCAAGATTGTCAAAAAACGCACCACCAAGACTAAGGAGACAATTTCTTGAGGTTCTTCCGTATTTCTTAAACTATGTAAAAAAAGTCAAGCAGTTGGAAGGAGAGAAAAAAACCATTGCTGAATGCTTCTCTTGCAGCTCTGTGCTACCATAACAGCTTTAACTTTGGATTTGTTCAAGGGATGATGTCTGGTCAAAGTAAAACCCAGCGCCTCCAGCTCCAAAACCCAGCGCCTCCGGCTCCACCTCCTGCTGTCAGTAGGACAGAAAATATCTTCTTTTCTTGCCATAAGTCACTTGTCCTCTAGAGTAAAAACTGGAAGGCAAATGAGAATTGCTTTCACATCACTGAAATAGCAAAGGCAAAAACCCATTTCCTCACGGTTTATTTAGGGTTACCTTCAGTGACCACCAGGACACAAGAAGGGCTGGCATTTGATAGATTTTTCTGAATTCTTCAATACCACAGAATCGTAGAAAGACCTGAGTTGGAAAGGACTCACAAGGATCATCAAGTCCAACTCCTGTCCCCGCACAAATCAATCCCAACATTCACACCACGTGACTGAGGGCCTCGGCCAAATGCTTCTGGAATGTTGTCAGGCTGTGACTGCTTCCCTGGGAGCTTTTCCAGTGCTCCACCACCCTCTCCATGAAGAACTTCTTCCTAATATCCAATCTAAACCTGCCCTGGTACATCTTCCTGCCATTGCCTCAGATCCTGTCATTGGTCACCAGAGAGAAGAGCTCAGCACCTGCTCCTCCTCCTTCATTTGTGAGGAAGCAGTAAACTGCAATGAGGTCTCCCGTCAGTCTCCTCTTCTCCTGGCTGAAAAAAGTGACTCACCCGCTCCTCATATAATTTCTCCTCTAGACCCTTCACTATTAGAGAAGCAGTAGGAACTCAAGTGCAAGGACTCTTCTCAAATAAACGTAAACAAAGAACTTAACTCATACAAGAAATGCTCACTCTCTCTCAGGAAGTCATTAAAGACATATCCCAAACTTCCAGTTCACTTTTCCTTCTCGCCTTCAAAGGAAAACAACAGGCTGTTCCACCTACTCAAGAACTCCATCCTTAAAAAGGGGGGAAAAAAGGCCATTTCACAGGGGGTCATGATCCCAGAAGGAGCAGCTAAGAAAACACAAGTGAGCAAGCAAATCTGTGCTACCATATGGAACATGGCACGAGAGGAAGACGGGAGCACACGCACACTGGTCCCATTCCACCAACAAGGAGGACAGAGGAATTAAAGCCAAAATATGTCCTACAAAACCCTAAAAGAAGACAGTAAACCCAAACGCTCTATTTCACTTTACACAGTTTTAACGCTCCTTTGCACTTTTCAGAACGTAGTGCCAGAAGGAGAACCGACACCACATGGAGACGAGGAGAGGAGATCCTCTGCCTTTTGTTAAACCTCAGACTATCAGCAAGGGTACTTCCCATCCTCTCCACCCCCAAATACCAAGAGTTGCACATTGTACATAGGATGCAGGTGCACATCTGCTCTTGCACGAAGAACACGCAAAGGTGAGGATCCCCTCCTTATTCCTCTGACAGATTAGCTTCTGCCAATGCAAAAAAAAAAAAAAAAAAACAAAACCAAAAAAACCCACAGAATCATAGCATGGTTAGAGTTGGAAGGAACCTTCAAGATCATCCAGTTCCACCCCCCCTGCCATGGGCAGGGACACCTCCCACCAGACCAGGCTGTTCAAAGCCCCATCCAGCCTGGCCTTGAACACCTCCAGGGAGGGGGCAGTCACAACTTCCCTGGGCAACCTGGGCCAGGGTCTCAACACCCTTGTTGTGAAGAATTTCTTCCTAATGTCCAATCTAAATCTTCCTCCTTCCAGTTTAAAGCTGTTCCCCCTTGGTCCTACCCCTGCAACCTCTGATGAAGAGCCCCTCCTCAGCTTTCCTGTAGCCCCCTTTAAATACTGGAGGGCTGCTCTAAGGTCTCCCCAGAGCCTTCTCTTCTCCAGGCAGAACAATCCCAACTCTCTCAGCACGTCCTCATAGCAGAGGTGCCCCAGCCCTCAGATGATTTTGTGGCCTCCTCTAGACTCGCTCTAATGGATCCATATCCTTCCTGTGCTGAGGACTCTGGAACCAGACATAGGATTCCGGGTGAGGTCTCACCAGAACAAAGTAGATGGAGGGAATTCCCTCCCTTGCCCTGCTGGTCACACTTCTGTTGATGTTTTTCAGGATATGGTTGGCTTTCTGGGCTGCAAGCCATGATCCATTCTTGCAGGGTTCCAGGCAAAACCACTATACTTTTGGGCACCAGGAGGGGGGAAAGACAAGAGTTACGGGCTTTGGTGAAACACTGCTTTGTACCACCCAGGAATGCACTCACCAAGGACAAGACCATATTAACACATCACTACACATTTTTCCAGCCTGTAATCCTAACCTGCAAGACCTGAAATCAGTGCAAGTTTCAGGTTCAGTAAACTGCCATGGTTTCCAGCTGGCTCTGTCGGATGCACCAACTGAGAGATCTTCCCAGAATTAACACCTGTATTGGGAACCTCTTGTTTTATTTAATTACCTGTTTTGGGAAAATACTGTACAAAGAAGCATCACTAAAAATATCATACTCATCATTTGACCAGAAAAAAATACCTCCACTTAAAGCCCTTTAATGTTTTAAACTAAAACAGCCTAAAGGGGCCGATTACTATGCCAAAAGGAATAAATAATTCTACACAAGAAAGAATCAAAGCCAAACAAGTTATTTCCCCTTCATCCACATGTGTTTGCCTTAAAAACCTACAGATTAGATCTTGGGTTGTGATTTAAACTTTTGGAAAGAAATAAATGGAGAAAAGCAACATCAGAAACTACTTTTTAAGTTATTTTACTGCAAGACCAGCAAGTTCCAGAAGTACAAGGTTTTGAGTTTAGAATGGGGTTATTTCCAGTCAGTTCAGGGGTTTGGATTAATGAATGGAGAAAAGAAAAGAATCACAGAATGGTTTGGTTTGGAATGGACTTCAAAGACCATCCAGTTCCAGCCCCCCTGCAATGGGCAGGGACACCTCTCACTGGATCAGTCTAATCAAAGCCCCATCCAGCCTGGCCTTGAACACCTCCAGGGATGGGGCAGCCACAGCTTCTCTGGGCAACCACACTCACAGGAAAACATTTCTTCCCAAGATCTCAACTAGAACTTCCCTCTTCCAGCTTAAAATGATTATCCCTCGTTCCATCCCTCACCAGTTTTCCTGGAGCTCCTTTCAGTACTGGGAGGCTGCTCTAAGTTATCGCTGGAGCCTTCTGTTCTCCAGGCTGAACAACCCGAACTCTCAGCCTGTCCCCATATGGGAGGTGCTCTAGCCCTATGATCTTCTCTGTGGCCTCATCTGGACTCGCTCTAACAGACCCGTGTCCTTCCTGTGCTGAGCACTCCAGAACTGAACTCAAAATTCCAGGTGAGGTTTCACAAGGGCAGAACAGAAGGGGAGAATTCCCCTCCCTCACCCTGCTGGTGAGGCAGTCCGGGATAGGGTTGGTCTTCTGGGCTGCAAATGCACACTGTTGGCTCGTGCAGCTCTTCATCCAACAGCACCCCAAGTCCTCCTCCTCAGGGCTGCTCTCAATCCATTCTACATCCAGCCTGTACTTCTGCTTCGGGTTGCTTCAACCCAGGTGCAGAACCCTATACTTAGCCTTGTTGAACTTCATGGGGTTTGCACAGGCCCATCTTTCACATTTGTCCAGGTCCTTCTGGATGGCATCTCTTCCCTTCTGCACGAGCACGCCACACAGCTTGGTGTCATCGGTAAACTTGCTGAGGGTGCCCTCAATCCCAATGAACATGTCCACAAAGATGTTAAACAGCACTAATCTCAACTGCAAACCCTGAGGAACACCACTTGTCACTGGTTTCCACTTGGACATTGTAGGCCCTCTTTAAGTACTGCAAGGCCCCTGTAATGTCTCCCTAGAGCCTTTTCTTCTCCAGGCCAAAAAACCCAAACTCTCTTTGCCTGAATTACTCCAGTAATACATTACCATATATTTTACTCCTCCAAAGACACAAGATTAAATCCTAGAAGCCCAGCATTACCTGTAACTAAAAAAGGGAGCAATGTCACTTTGAATCTAAAACATTGCTCTGCACACCTGAATTTCCTACCTAAGCCCCTCTGTAAAGGAGCCATTTCTTTTTCTTGCTCAGCACAGAAAAAGCCAAGCAAGGAATACTTAATATTCTTGAGATTAAATACGCTCCTGCTAACACTGCAGAAAAGTAAGCCAAGGGCATCTTTGCTTGTTTCAGTTCTATTAAAATATGTGACGAGGAAGCAAAGTCAACACACTGTTTGCCAAATAGAAATGATCAAAATTGTTTGGGAAGGGAACTTTGCAGAAAGAACTTTGAAAAGGGAATTACAAACCAGGGCAAGATTATGAAACAACAATAAATATACATTAGCTTTTTAGAACTCGCTGAAAAGCAGAAGCATTCAAAATACACGATAAACAAGAAATGTCAATTGAGACAGTGAACACATACAGGTTGTGAACTCAGGGGGGGATGTCTAGTGGAGTTCCCCGAGCGGTTCACTTTGCTTTCCTTCATGTTCATTTTTCCAAATGAGAATCTGCCTCCCCTTTAAGGTATCTATAATTTGTACTTGGCAGCTGGATGGTTGCACATGCCTGTCTCATTAGCAAGAGCTCAACAGGATTAGAATAATTCCAACTGGATGTTAAGCCTGTTAAGAGACTTTTTTATACTACAGTAAAACACAAATGTATTGAGCCAAATCTCATTGACTTTTGATTTTACATAGTTAAAAATACAGATTACGCAAATGCAAAGCACTGAATTCACTAGAGTTGCTTCCACATATGGAAAATGAGATGGAAGGGAAGATCATCAGACACAACCCTAAATAGTTTAATCATGGCATGTACATCTCATACAATAAAAAACAACCTTGCCACTTCCCCTGAGGTCACTGAATTTACAGCGGAATTCGATTAATACAGAGGCCATTGGGACTATTCATTTTGGCAGAATTCAATCAATAGATCACAAGCATTATTCACCTTCACTTTCCATCATCCAACTCAAACCTAGCACAGGGGGCAAGACTTCTACCAGAGCCCTGAAGCCCTGCCATTCTCCAAAGACACCTGAAGCCTTCAACTGCTTGCTACAACAGTTCACAACAAAGACAGGATTATCTTGTTTCCAAAGGTACATAAGCAAGCTCACACTGATAAAATATAACCACCACCTCTTCCCATTTCTGCAAGAGAATCATAGAATGGTTTGGATTAGGAAGGGACCTTAAAGCTCATCCAGTTCCAACCTCATTGCCATGGGCAGTGACACCTCCCACCGGATCAGGGGGCTCAAAACCTCATCCAACCTGGCCCTGAACACCTCCAGGGATGGGGCATTCATGACTTCTCTGGGCAACCTGTGCCAGGGCCTCACCACCCTCACAGGAAAAACGTGTTCCTAAGATCTCATCTAAATCTCCTCTCTTTCAGCTTAAAACCATTCATCCTATCCCAGCACTCCCTGATAAAAGAGTCCCTCCTCAGCTTTCCTGTAGCCCTTCAGTACTGGAAAGCTGCTATATGGTCTCCCTGGAGCCTTCTCCAGCTCCCTCAGCGTGTCCACGTAGCAGAGGTGCTCCAGCCCTCATGATCATCTTTGTGGCCTCCTCTGGACTTGCTCTAACAGATCCATGTCCATCCTGTGCTGAGGATTCCAGAACTGATCACAGGACTCCAGGCAAGATATTGTACCTTCCTGAAAAACTGAACAAACTCTGCAGCTCCAGAGAAGCCTTCCTTCCTCAGCACCAGAGAGAGGAACAAAGGACCTGGATGTCTTGGCACAGCTAGGATCCAAAGGTATGCTGGAATCTTTCCTCACTTGCTTTACAACAGGTCAGACTGTAGCCATAAAAAAGCTAAAGAGTAATTCAAAACACTGGGAGGCAAGACTTCTGACGTACTGACTCTTACCAACAAGAGCTCGCCATATTTTGGAAGCAGCTGGAAAATTCACTTGAGTCATTAGAACTTTTTTCTCTCCACAGCCCTCAGAGTCTCAGCATTTTCCTCAAAGCTGCAAAATGCAATGCTTCTCTCATTAGAACACTAAGGAGCTTTGAGAAAGTCATACAACATCTCATATTTACAATGCAGAAAGTGCTACAGATTATAGCTACTATTTACCGTAATAAATAACACACAGTGCTTTGAAAATGTACACGTTAAGTAGGGATAAAAGAAACTTTTCTCTAAGAACCAATGTAATTAACCTGGTTGCAGGAACAACCCCAGCAGACTCCACACATCACATTATTCCCGTGCTATGGACTCACTGTTGGCTTTTCGTGTTTTGACAAATCTATGTTTTTCATAGACTTATCCTATGCCCACAGGTGCCTGGACTGCAGCAATTCCACACAATCTCATCTCCTCTGTGAATTCACTCCTACAGTGCGATGCGTTAATTTAGGGAGGAGGGAAAGAAAAAAGAAAAAAAAAAAAAAATGCAGTCTCCAGCATTGCAACAACACAAGAAAAACAACAGACAGATGATATAAAAAGACCAAAACCAAGCCATAATTTCCTCACAAGCTAATAAATGTCTTTCAATGTTGTGAAGTGTGAGAACATCGTGTTTACTAAGCTGTTCAAGAGCAGAAGAAAACAAAACATCATTGTCCTACACATCATGTGGCACACGAGAGAACCAGAGGAATTCAGAAATGCTCCGCAGAAATGATCAGCTGTGAAACTACAAAGCAATTCACCTCCCTTCCAAACGTGCTACTTTTGAGTTCCAAATGCACTTCAGCCCCAAATGGGACTAAACATCGTAGCTCCCAGCACCACAGAAAGCCCCACCACATGCAGATTAATCTGTATTTTGTCCAACACCTGTGTTCCCATAAATGTGCACAGCCTACCTGCACCAAACCACTACAAAATCTGCTTTGATGTGAATGAAGAATACAACCAACTTCTTTGCTCAGTCCCCATATCAACAAGCTTAGTGCAAACTAAGAACAGCCACAAAAGTAGTTACTAAGCAATGCTTTTCCTGGGGAATCCTGTGGCACTTGCTAGGAAAAACCTGTGCAAAGGCACAACAGGCATCATATAGAACCGTGGAACAGCCTGGTTGGAAAAGACCTTTGAGATCATCAAGTCCAACCGTACCTGTCCACTATTAAACCACATCCCTGAGCACTTCATCTACCTGTCTTTTTAAACCCCTCCAGGGATGCAGACTCCACCACCTCCCTGGGAGCCTCTGCCAGTGCCGGAGAACCCTTTCAGTGAAGAAATTTCTCCTAATGTCTCATCTGAACCTCCCCTGGCACAGCCTGAGGCCATCTCTTCTCACCCTATCTCCTGTCAATTTGGAACACCCACCTCACTACAACCTCCTTTCAGGGATAAGGTCTCCCATCAGTCTCCTCTTCTCCAGGATAAACAACTCCAGCTCCCTCAGTCACCCCTCATAAGGCTTGTGCTCTAAACCCTTCACCAGCTTCATTCCCCCACTCTTGGAAGCGTTCCGGCCCCTCAATGTCCTTCTTGGAGTGAGGGGCCCAAAACCAAACCCAGGATTTTGGGTGCGGACTCACAACTGCTGAGTCCAAGGGCATAATCACCTCCCTGCTCCTGCTGCTCACACTATTCCTCATGCAGTCTAGGATACTGTTGGCCTTCTTGGTCACCTGGGCACACTGCTAGCTCACATTCAGCCAACTATCAATCAACACTCCCAGGTCCTTCTACTCCAGGCAGCTCTCCAGCCACTCCTCTCCAAGGCTGTAGCATTGCATGGGGTTGTTGTGACCCAACAGCTTCCTACTTGCCCAATAAAATGGCAAAAGAATTAGATTAAGTATCAATTTTAGGAAAAAACTGTAATGTTAATGAGTAATAAATGTTTCATTTCTTCAAATTTGTATTTTCAGCTGCCTCCAGCCAGGCTGGCTGGAAAACCACCTGCCTATTTACCTACCCTAAGGCCAGCCCTGTTAAGTATGATTACTGTTAAGCTACAGATAATAAACAGTCTTAATTATCAATTTCAAGACTAAAAAATTCGTTTCACAGGGAGAACACTGTATCCACAGTATGTGGGCATTATGCTTCTGTGGATTTTTTTATGAAACAAAAGTGAAAGAACAGATACTGTGTGCAAAATATAAATACGCATTATGGAAATTAATAAATTCGCACCTAAACACACCAGACAATTCTTGCAAGAAGGTATCAGCTCGTTACGTCTGAAAGGAGCATTCAGTCGCAGCTGCTTTTGACGTGCTCAGCATCTGCACATCCCTGTAGAACCTCTCATCCTCTGCTCCAAAAGGTCAAGTGCACGGTCTTGCACCTGAGTCAGGACAATCCCCAAGCACAAACAGAGCCTGGGCAGAGAATGGATTGAAAGCAGCCCTGAAGAGAAGGACTTGGGGGTGCTGCTGGATGAGAAGATCACTAGGAGCCAGCAATATGCACCTGCAGCCTAGAAAGCCAACCGTGTCCTGGGTTGCACTTTAACAAGTGTGACCAGCAGGGTGAGGCACAGGATTCTGCCCCTCTGCTCTGCTCTAGTGAGACCCCACCTGGAGTCCTGCGCTCAGTTCTGGAGTCCTCAGCACAGGAAGGGCAGGGGGCTGTTGCACTGAGACCAGAGGAGGGCACAAAGATGATCGGAGGGCTGAAGCACCTCCCATACAAGGAGAGGCTGAGAGAGCTGGAGTTGTTCAGCCTGGAGAAGAGAAGGGTCCAGGGAGACCTTACAGCAGTCTTCCAGTACTGAAAGGGGACCAAAGAAAAGCTGGAGAGGGGCTCTTGGGCTCAGGGAATGCAGGGACAGGACAAGGTTTTAAAGCCAAAAGAGTGGAGATTTATATCAGATACTAGGAATGTTTTCCTGTGAGGGTGGTGAGGCCCTGCCACGGGTTGCCTGGAGAAGTTCTGGATGCCCTATCCCTGGAGGTATTAAAGGCCAGGTTGGATGAGGTTTGAGCAGCCTGATCTAGTAGAAGGTTCCTGCCAATGGCAGGGATTTTGGAACTCTGATCTTTCACGTCCCTTCCAACCCAAAGCATTCTATGATACTATGAAAATTATCTGAGCAGACGTATGCAAATTTTTCTGATTAAAGGCAGAAACGGTTATTATATGATCATAAAAATCACAGAATTACTGAAAGATGTACAGGTGCAGCTTGGAAATCCAGACAGAATCTGTTAATTCTGGATCTGGTTTCTTCAATCCTGCAATTCACCTGCCTTCACTCAGTGTTGCTTATTCAAATGAAAACACTCATTAAAGACAGTGGGAAACATCAACAACAACAAAAAAAAGGCAATCTGATCAAATTTAAATATTTCTCATCTGATTAGGAAAATGAACAATTTAGTGAACAGTAACTGAATGGAGCTGAATCTCTGGCGGGTCCAAACAAAGCTCCAATTTTAACAGCAGCTCACAGTAAACTTTCTGCTGCCCATTTCTACGTTGCTCCACACTGGATCACGCACTGCATGAAGCCTCCCAGCTCCTCGCTTTAAAAAACCTCTGAAGTCACAATAACACAGACAGCTTCTGGTATCAACTGCACACAGCACAGTTTGGCTTAAAGCTCGTCTTGGTGAAAGCTCAGGCTGCATTCAGAAGCGTGGCCAACTTACGGGACTCATGCTGTAACATTTTTCCTCAGTAAAAACAATGCCAGAAATCTGTTCAACAGAAGAAGTTTCTTGTGCACACACTGCAGCCTTGAGGAAAACCCAAAGTTTAAGGGATACACATTGATCCATTTCTTCCCAAGAAACTGGGAAAAGTTTTCAATGCTTTACAGTGTGGGTAACAAACAATAATTCCTACTGTCTCTCTTGGAAGCCTGCAGGTAGGTACTGTACATCAACACTATAAAACCTCTCCTGAATGTACTGCACAATGATCACATGTAACTGCTCAACAGTAAAACTAATCGTATAAATTAATACATTAAGATTATCAACAGTACCCTTCAGGAAGCAAAATTAGAGAAGCTGTGTGGCATGCTGGAGCGAAGGGATGCCATCCAGAAGGACACGACAGGCTTGAGAAGTGTGTCTGTGCAAACCTCATGGAGTTCAGGAAAACCAAGTGCAAGGTCCCGCAATTCCAAACACAGTAACAGGCTGGGCAGAGGAGGGGTAGGGAGCAGCCCTGAGGAGAAGGACTTAGGGGTGCTGCTGGATGAGAAACTGCACGTGAGTCAGCAATGTGTGATTGCAGCCCAGAAGGCCAACCGTATCCTGGCTGCATCCAAAGCAGTGTGGCCACCAGGATGAGGCAGGGGATTCTTCCCCTCTACTGCACTCTCTGGAGGCCCCACCTGGAGTCCTGTGTCCAGTTCTGGAGTCCTCAGCACAAGAAAGATCTGTTGGAGCAAGTCCAGAGGAGGCCATGAAGATGATCAGGGGCTGGAGCACCTCCCACCCAAGGACAGAGAGCTGGGATTGTTCAACCTGGAGAAGAGAAGGCTCCAGGAAGACCTTAGAGCAGCCTCTCAGTACTGAAAGGGGCTCCAGGAAAGCTGGGGAGGGGTTCTTGATCAGGGATTGCAGGGATAGGATATGGGGGAACAGTTTTAAAAATGAAAAAAGGAAGATTTAAACTAGAGATTAGGAAGAAAATTCTGACTGTGAGGGTGGTGAGGCCCTGGCACAGGTTGCCTGGAGAAGTCGTGGATGTCCCTAAGGTGTTCAAGGCCAGGTTGGATGAGGCTTTGAGTGACCTGATCCAGTGGGAGGTGTCCCTGCCCATGGCAGGGGGACTGGAACTAGATGATCTTCAAGGTCCTTTCCAACCCAAACCATTCCATGATTCTATGATTTATTTATTTATTCTCCATTTTATACCACACCAAGGACCTAAACCACAAACCAGAATAAAAACAACATTCGTATTGCACTGCGGAAAAAAAATAAAATTAAAAAATCAAAGCATGGCCTCAGCCAACACTGGCAATTTTTGAGCAACAAAGGATTTGTGGAGTTAAATGAAGAAAGCAGTTGCTAGAAGCAACAAATAATCATTTCAGCGGAGTACTGTAGATGTCAAGAAAGACCAGGCTCCTCTCTGCAGGAAAGGGCTGCAATGTGCCAAGGAGACTTCAGTATTAAAAAGGAAAAAAAATAAGCAGAGTAAAGAGAAACTCATTAGAATCTGGTTACTTTTCATGAGGTACTGCTTGCTGATGACCGTGGCCACACACCAATTAGAGTATTTGCCTTCTCATTTCAGTTTGAACAGTTGTGATCATTACCAGACAGAGTGCACGAACACTGGAAGGCCAACCATGCAGTCACCCCATCAAGGGACGCTGCTCAGCCACATCGACCGACAGCGTGAGCTCTTTGCGGCAGGAAATCTTACAGACAAGAAATAACAACAGGTGAATAAAAGAGGTCAGGATGCAAGGGAATGGGAACACAATAACCAAGATGAGAGCGTCTGTCCACTCCTCATCTGCCTGGCAGAAGCAGCCATGACCAGACGGTTCCTGAGACTACACCAACTCGCAAATCACCACAGCGATTGCAGCGGTGTTTGAAGCACAAGCTGTTGGGAGGATAAAGTGTTGACTTCACAGACACACGGAAGATGCAGATAAGTTCTCGTACGCTATTACTTCTTGCAGAGCAAAGGCACTTATTTGTTACCTTTTCCTTCCTAAAAAAACAGTAAATGGAAGCAGACACTACACAATTGGTCTGATCCTGATAATTTTAAGGATTGGGCCTTGTAGTGACCAAACGACCCCCAGGATCAAACATCCTCAGCAAGTTTGCAGATGACACCAAGATGAGTGGGGCACTTGACACACCAGAAGGCTGAAAATTCATTCAGAAGGTCTTGGACAACCAGGAGAAGTGGGCCTGTGTGGATCTCATGAGGTTCAACAAAGCCAAGTGCAAGGTCCTACACCTGGGTCAGGGCATTCTGCACCCAAATGGCATGGAGCTGTTGGAGCAGTTCAGGAGGAGCTCATGAAGATGACCCAAGGGCTGGAGCACCTCCCATACTAGGACAGGCCGAGAGAGTTGGGGTTGTTCAACCTGGAAAAGAGAAGGCTCCACAGAGACCTTAGAGCAGCCTCCCAGTACTGAAAAGGGCTACAGGAAAGATGGGAATGGATTTTTTAGCAAGGTGGCTGGTTGTAACAGGACAAGGAGTAATGGTTTAAAACTAAGGAAGGGGAGATTTAGACTGGATATAAGGAAGAAATTCTTCACAATGAGGGTGGTGAAACACTGGCACAGGTTATCCAGGGAGGCAGTGGAGGCCCCATCCCTGGTAACATTCAAGGTCAGGTTGGATGGAGTTCTCAGCAACCTTATCTGGTTAAACAAGTCCCTGCTGCAGCATGGGGCTTGGACAAGATGACCTGTAAAGGTCCCTTCCAATCCAAAACATTCTATGATTTTCAAAACATTTACTGGAGACACTGTACCAGTATTTAAGCCTCTGAATCAATCAGAATAAAATACCTACATTTTGAAACAATAAAATCTGGTCCTTTCTGAATATTGGGGTTTGGTTGAAGTTTTTTATCCCTAAACCTTATTTTTATGGGTGTAATAAAATCCTGTAGGTGAAAAGACCCCATCTAGCACAGTTCTTCAAGTTTTCGTCCTGGGTGCCAGCCTGTGAGACCTCACAAGCATCCGCTTTTCAACCAGGCACAAAGAGGTTTGTGAATCACCCTGGGACAAGAACAACTGTACTTCTACACACTGTCTACATCGCTTCACACAATTCCAGAGGTTCATTAAAGTAAATGGACTTATTTGAATTCTATAATTGAAAACTGTTGTCTGAAAGACAAACCCCAAATGGGGTGATCTACAGCTTCCAGCACTATTTAACCTCAAAGTATATAATCAGATAATATGTGTATTGAAACCTCTGTCGATTCTCACTGAAACCAGTGTAAAAACTTATTCTTTCTAAAACAAAGACAGCAAGAAAGTAAAAAAAAAACACAAAAGGTATTTAACAATTCAACTCACTAGCAACACATTGCATGTGTTCTCATTAAGCTGAAAGAGGGGAGATTTAGATCTGTTACAAGGAAGACATTTTTTACTGTGAGGTGATGGGAAACAGGTTGCCTAGAGAAACTGTGGATGTCCAACCCCTGGAGGTGTTCAAGGCCAGGTTGCATGAGGCTTCGAACAACCTGAACTAGTGGGAGGTATCCCTGCCCGTGGCAGGGGGTTGGAATTGGATGGGCTTTGAGGTCTCTTCCAACCCAAACCATTCTATGATTCATTATTTCCACAGCTTAGCTGACTGTTAAGAAATTCTGGATTTGAGGAAATCAGTCAAAAAGTTCAGTAGACAAATCGTTCCCTTCATGGAGACAACAAGGTGCTGGAAAGAAGGCACTCAAAAATTGTACTGTACAAGTCAACAGGCATGGGAAATTAAGGTAAGGTGGCAATAAAATTATAGGTTGTTCCCCAAAATCCAGAGGCCAGATCACTCCATCCTTATCAAGGAGGATATGATGTACCCAGTCCCCAGACAACCAGATCTCCACCGTGCAAACAAAAAAATAACTCACTCCCCCGCTACACAGAGCAGTAGAACCAAGTCTCTTCAAAATGCGGTTAAAAACACAAAGTAAACAGAGCATTATAAAACATTTCCTCCCCTACTTACATCCCATTAATCTTTCATGCTGCTTACACAGTTGGTTAGAGAATTTTCAGACATTGATGATCTTTTTATCATTGAGGAGCTGCAGATGCATGCAGGAGAGCTGCAGTGAGAAGGCTGAGCAGCCTCCAGTCACCTAAATAAATAGCAACAGGGAAGTCTTTATTTTGCTAAATTAACCAAGCCTTAATCAAATTTCAACCCGCCAATATAAATGATGCAGGAATCAGCTGATTTCTGAAGCAAAGACGGGACTGCAGGCATTTAAAATGATGACTTCAACAGAGGAAATAGCCCTCCTTCAGATGTCTCCAAACCTGAACAAAGCCAAAACCTAAGGACACCAGTTTTCCATTTTGGAAAGGAATGCAGAGAGGAGACAGACCCATGAGATGCCAGCTACCCTGCCAGGCTCAAGCCAAGGGCTCAGTGACCCCTCTGCTGTGTGAGAACCTGTCCAGGACTATCTCCAGGTACAGGAGACCACAGGGATCAACTCTCTACCTTTTCTTGTGACTAAGTTTAGATCCAAAAAGCCAACACAGCTATCAAATGAATTATGACATTCCCTGGAGATAAGCCAAGCTCTAAGGATCAGTAAGGATCATTATCTGCAAGAGCAGAGGCTGGACATGCTCCTCAGAACAGTCACCTGAGTGATTAAAGGCTGAGGAGTATTTAAGGACCCATCAGCCACCTTGTGCTATGAACCCATCCTTGATATCACACCACATTCGGAACAGGGGCCCCGCATGAATCAGTAAAAGGCTTTGGAAATTCCATTATTAACCTGAAGGTTTCAAGACTGCACCAGAACGAAGAGCTGTTGGAGGCAATGTTTGTGAATGAGTTGAAACCACAGAGCTCATAATAATTTTATTAATAAACCCGACTATTTCCGCTTCCTGGTTTGGTCAGGGCAGGCTACACTCCTGCTCTGCATAGTGCATTGTCTAAAGTTAAAATAAAAGCTGAAAAATAAAGTACCTTGAGCTATTAGGGCAGGGATCGTCCCCATGTACTCGGCACTGGTGAGGTTGCACCTTGAAACCTGGGTTCAGTTTTGGGCCCCCCAGTGCGAGAAAGACATTGAGGTGCCAGAGCATGTCCAGAGAAGGGGAATGGAGCTGGAGAAGGGTCTGGAGCCCAGGAGTTATAGGGAGCAGCTGATGGACCTGGGGCTGTCTAGTCTGGAAGAGGCAGCTGAGGGGAGACCTTATCCTCCCTGAAAGGAGGTTGCGGTGAGGTGGGTGTTGGTCTCTTCTGCCAAGACACAGGAAAAGGGGAAATGGCCTCATGTTGTGCCAGGGGAGGTTTACCTTGGATATTAGGAAAAATTTCTTCCCTGAAAGCACAGTCAAGCATTGAAATAGGCTGCCCAGGGAAGTGGTGGAGTCTCCATCCCCTGAGATGTTCAAAAAGCACGTAGATGTGGCACTTCAGGATGTGGTTTAGTAGGCACAGTGGTGTTGGCCTGATGGTTGGACTTGATGATCTCAGAGGTCTTTTCCAACTTTAGTGTTTCTATGATTCTATATTGTCCCTTCATATCTGGCTGTGTATTCACATATGCACCCTCACCTATTGTTCCTATTAAATGTAAGCAAGTATCCGTATCAACGTTGAACCCGACACTTGTGGAACACATACATTTTATACAAGTGCCTCAAGATCATCTCAGGGCAATTTAGAGTTTAAAACCATATTCTGCCATGTACAATTTATTCTCAATACATTTCTGAGCTACTCGTCTTGTAAAAGAACTGCTACCTTTATAAAACCGGAAAACACTATTAGCAATAAAGTGGTTTTAAGAGACCATTACAGTACATACAGATCAGAATAACTCTGCTTTATTTCTTGTAGCAGCTATTTCCCAAATGTAACGATGACAGCAAGAGCTGAAAATCCGTCTTTCTCAGTCTGCATTACAAACTGAGATATCAGCTCTATTGCTTCATGTAGAAAAAGAAGACCAAATGCCAGGTCATTAGTAAGAATCCATCTAACAAAGTTCACTGTAAATGCAATGAAAATAATGGCCAAAAAGCATTAAGAAGAATCCCACTAGCAAGAAATAAAATATGTTTGAGGGGGTTTTGCCTGTAATTTCAACTTCTGCAGACATGAAAGTAGGAAACACACTGTATCTCGCCTCACTTCTAGTTTTCCTTGACATCTGTCATGAGTTTGTCTGTGTGAAAGCTTAGCACAAAGATTTCAATAAGGTCTTACAGAGTCACTGCTAAAGTTTTGTTTTCTCCCAATTAAAGCAGCTATTAAAGGCCAGTTTTAAAAAACAGCAACCTTTAATTGGAAAGAAAAACACCTAACAATAAATAAAAGGCAGACACATTCACCAATTAAAAATCTGACAAGATGTCTCAAAAAAAATAGCATTTGCTAAATGCCAGGTTGCTTGTTTCAGAGTACAAAAGCTTCTGCAACCAGCTACCAACAAAACAAAAGGTTATGAAAAATCAATATACAAACATGTTTGTCCTCTGAAAGATAAAAAAACCATTTCTCAAGTTGTCCTCCAGCAGATGAGCAGAATTTTCTCCAATCCCTGCACTATTTTTAAAAAAGACATTGCCAAAGCCCATGTGACCAGCATTAGATTTCTACAGCAAAAGCTCCTGGCCTCCAGCAGGAACATTTTGACCTTATAAAGTACCTACCTACTTCTCATACGTGAAGGAATTAGCATGTTGTTAAAGTGGGCGTGCTGAGGCATGGGTGCAAACACAGCGGTTTTGACCATCCAGCGGAAGCGTGGGGACAGAAGTTGTGATGCCCTGATGCTCAATATGCTTCTCTAGGAGCCGCAATCCCAGGAACTATGGGACTGCAGCAAATAATGATTTCTTCCCAGCAATGTGAGAATGGAAAGCGGGAGGTATCCCTGCTCATGGCAGGAGGTTGGCACTGGATGAGGTTTAAGGTCTCTTCTATGAAACTGAAGATACTTCCATATCTCTAGAGAGAAAAGGGGCTCCCCTGAACTGCAACAGAGGTGGAGATTTTAACAGCAAGCTTTGCAAACTTTCATTAGGCTTCCCCAACTCTCTTTGCTTCGTTGTCAGGAACACAAGTACCCTCTGAGTCCTCCATTTCTCCTTTAGGCAAAACAAGAGGGAAGCTGTGCCCAAGAACTCAGGGTAACCCAGCAGCACTGCTAAGGATACAGCGATGCTACCTCACAACTCAGCTCCCAGCTCTTTTCAAGTGAATCACTCCTGTCCTGGGGCAGCGCTGCACATCGTTCACTCCTGATGGGGTCCCTACAGGCTGACAGACACAGCACTAGGTACTGCTCCATCTCCCAGAGAGACTTTCTTAATATTCCTCATGGCTTCTGTAACACTGAACAGGAAACCCAGGCGCCACACAAGCCTATAAAACATTCCAGCTGTGGGTTGCAAGAGGTTTTACAACGGGAAACAATCTGAACTGCTGTACAGGTTTGGAAACTACTGAATTACCACCAGAATCCTGAGAAAAGACCCAAGTTGGGCGGTTTAATATGCCGACACAGACAGTCTGCTCGAGTCAGGGCTATGGGGCACCAGAGATCTGCACCGTGTGTCTCAGGAGCCAGAAATCACCCCACTGTGCCAGACTCCAGCTCATTGCCACCCAACAGATCCTGGTACAGCTCAGACAACCAGGATGTTATTTTCAGTGTTGTACTCTCCTGAGCAGAACGTCTCCTCCTGTTCAGGAAACAACAACTTCCAAATGCTTGAGGCTGCATTTATTCTCTATTCTCACCAACAAGCAGAAAACCAAGGTGAATTCATTCAGTACACAAATCCTCCTACAGGAAACACCTCCCAGAGAACAAATGTGTTTCCCAACACAACAGGAAAGACTGACACTTGACAGGGACAGAAAAGAGATCGAAAGCAGGATGGACTTTCCTGTTACGTCTTTCTTTATCTCAGAGCTCTCTCCATTCAAGGCATCTGAACAGCAACACCATACAGAACAAGAATAACTCTAAACTTCCAAACTATACTAAGATTGCAATGAATAACACTGATGAAACCTGATCTCAGTGCTATCACACTTGGTGAAAGAACTGGTCCTAAATACTCTCCCTGAAGGCGAGATGCTTCTCCTGGGAAATCCAGTGAAGTAGAGTAAAAGAATCGCTAAATTTAGTATCAGAGGCAAGTAAATCATTCTGTCTCTTGCCTAAGAGCTATCAAGCTTAAGTAAATATCAAAAATTATCCTTTCGTTATCCTTCAGGCCTGGAAAAGAGAACGCTTTAGGGGGACCTCATAGCAGCCTTCCAGTACCTGAAGGGGGTTACAAGAAAGCTGGGGAAGGGCTTTTTCCAAGGGCCTGGAGTGACAGGACAAGGGGGAACAGCTTTAAATTGTAAAGGGGGAAGATTCAGATTAGACATTAGGAAGAAATTCTTCACGATGAGGGTGGTGAGGCCGTGGCACAGGCTGCCCAGAGAGGTTGTGGATGCCCCATCCCTGGAGGTGTTCAAGGCCAGGTTGGATGGGACTTTGAGCAGCCTGGGATGGTGGGAGGTGTCCCTGCCCGTGGCAGGGGGGTTAGAACTGGATGGTCTTTACAGTCCCTTCCAACCCTCCCTGGAGCCTTCTCTTCTCCAGACTGAAAAACCCCAACTCTCTCAGCCTCTCCTCATAGCAGAGGTGCTCCAGCCCTTGGATCATCTTTGTGGCCTCCTTTGGACCCATTACAACAATTCCATATCTTTATGTTGGGCATTCCAGAACCAGACAGGTGGGATCTCACAAGAGCAGAACAGAGGGGCAGAATCCCCTCCCTCACCCTGCTAGCCACAATTCTTTCAATGCAGCCCAGGATACGGCTGGCCTTCTGGGCTGTGAGTGCACATTTCAAACGAACTGCCTACCGTTAAGATATGCAATGTTTTTCTGGAGCTTTGAAAAAATTTTAAGGAAGGTATATTTAACCTAACCAAGTCTTAACTTTTTTGCAACAGTATTTTACGATTTTAAATACCAGCGAAAAGTATCACCTGTTGCTTTGCAAGTTCATCCTATCCTGAGCTGCAATACAAAAAAACCCACACAGAAGAAAGAGATATAAATTCCTTTCTTATGCCGTTTGCTTTCTCTGCTTTGCTAACCTGAAGGAATTCCAATGTTATTAACACAACACTTTTTTCTTCCTCTGCAATCAGTTCTACTTTCAGGTTTTCATGGTCTGGCTCAACACAACACTGCAAGCCCTGCAAAGAATCTCTACATCCAAACCAAGTTCTAATTAAATCTTGGATGTTTAGTTATCAGGTTGTTCTACTGAATAATTTCAATTTCATAAAGTCGATAACCTCAATGTTGTGTCCAAACACTGGATCTAAACTAGTAGAAAGACCAGAGCCTGTAAGCCAAAGATTCAACAAACATGAGCTCTTATTTACAGAACACAGTAACATGAGCTCACTCTCATTTCATATTATAAATGAAATTTAAAAAGTCTAGATTTATCAAAACAGAGATACAAAGGGAGGCCTTTAAAATACTCTTGGAAATTATAGGAAAGATGGAAAAGAATAAGGACGCTTACTACAGGAATTGCTGTAGTGATCCTTTTCATGTGCATTATTCATTCTTCCACCTTCTACAAATTGCTTTCTGTAAATTAAGGCTGTCTAGCTAAAACTATCTCTGCCTCTCCAACTTACTGAAACTCAAGGCTGATAAAGAAACACTAAGCACAAAGTGGTTTAGATCCACACGATTTAGCCTTATCCCAAATATAAGGTATGAATGCCCAGTAAAAATCATAGAATTATTTGGGTTGGAAGGGACCTTAAAGATCACCCAATTCCAAGCCCTCAACCATGGGCAGGGACACTTCCTACTAGATCAAGTTGCTCAAAGCCTTATCCAACCTAAAAACTGAAGATGCAGGAGAAAAGCCTGATGTTTTCAGTTTTTCACAACTACACACATATTTACAATGCAAACACCCCACACAAACTCTTAAACAACTCACCCATGAGTGTCCATAAGCCTGGATATGAAATCTGCAGGAATATCATTCATCTCAATAGTCACATATTTTGAGTATCAGAATCCCACCCCGTTCTCTTTCTACTTTTGCAATTCACAATATAAAGTCACCAAAGTTCACTACTACCACTGTCATACCTCCTGTTTCTACCAACATATACATGTAGGTATGCATGCAACTGGAGCAAAGTAACTCCATCCCAAACACATCTGGGTTTAGAACAGTTTTTGTTATAGAAGCATTAAGATTGGAAAAGACCTCTAAGATCATAGAGTCCAACCGTAAGCCATCACGCCCACTAAACTATGTCCCCATGTGCCACGGCCACATGGTTTTTTAACCCCTCCAGACCCTTCCCCAGCTCCACTGTCCTTCTCCGGATGCACTCCAGCCCTTCAATGTCTTTCTTGTGGTGAGGGACCCAAAACTGAAGACAGGATTTGAGGTGCAGCCTCAGCAGTACCAAGTACCAACTAAAGAACCAAATATACTTGAAACTGAGAAGCCAGGCACCACAGCCTGTGCTAAGCCTCATCCTTCATTCACTGTTTGGTGTGATTCTTCATTACCTACTGACGTAGAATTCCATTCTCCCTTGTCCTATCATTACAAGCCCTTGTAAAAAAATCACTCCTCAGCTTTCCCGTAGCCCCTTCAGGTACTGGAAGGTCGCTATGAGGTCTGTCCAAAGCCGCCTCTTCTCCAGACTGAACAACCCCAACCCTCTCAGCCTGTCCTCACAGCAGAGGTGCTCCAGCCCTTGGATGATTTTCATGGCCTCCTCTGGACCTATTTCAACAGTTCCACTTCCTTCTTATGCTGGGGGTTCCAGAGCTGGACACAGGACTTCACACGAGTTCTCATAAGAGCAGAGCAGAGAGGGAGAATCCCCTCCCTCCCCTGCTGGCCACACCTCTGTGGATGCAACCCAGGACAGAGTTGACTTCCCAGGCTGTGAGTGCATGTTGCCGGCTCATGTGCAGCTTCCCACCCACCAGCACCCCAAGTCCTCCTCTCAACTACGTCATCCCCCAACCTGTATTGAAACTATCACTCCAGATTCCTGTAAAAAGTCTCTCCCCAGCTTTGCTGTAGCCCCTTTCAGTACTGGAAGTCTGCTCTAAGGTCCCCCCGGAGCCTTCTCCTCTCCCGACAGAACCCCCCCAGCTCTCTCAGCCTGTCGCCACACCACAGCTGCCCTAGCCCGTGTCTGGATGTCACCCCTGTCCTTCTGCTGTGACACTGCCCCACCAGCACTGAGGCCGCGGCAGCCCCCAAGGCCCCGCAGGGCCCCCCCTCCCCACGCTCACAGAGGCGGGACCGGTCACGGCGGAGCGGGGGCAGCGCCGCCCGTACCTGATGACTGAGATGAGCAGCCCCGAGGGGTCCTTGCTCTTGCTCACAGTGCTTCGGTACCGCCCCGCCGCTTCACCCGACGCCGCCATCTTGAAACCCCCGCGCCTCAAACACGGTACAGAGCGGAGTAGCCAATCAGAAGAGAGAAGGCGGGAGCTAGCGGGAGAAACAGCCAATAGAAAGCAGAGGAAATGGGGCTGTGAACCAATAGAAAGCGGAGTGGTGCGCGGCATCCACCAGCGACGCCTCAAGGAACTCTGGGAGTTGTAGTTTATAATGGCAGCTACTCAGGCGGCAGGGGATCCTCGCTTCGAAGGGCGGTTAAAACTGGGAATCATTGAATTGTAGAGTCATGAAATCATAGAATCACAGAATCATATTAGCATAGAATCACAGAATTTTTTTATTCATAGAATTATTGAATCACAGAATCATGGAATCATTGAACCCTAGAATCACAGAATTATAGAATCATAGACTCATTTAATCACAGAGTCACAGAATCATTTGATCATAGGATAATAGTATCACAGAACCACAGAGATTTTTTTTGTATTCATAGAATCCTACAACCACATAATTAAAGAATCAAAGAATCAAGAAATCATGGAATCACAAAATCACAGGAAAAGACCTTTGAGATCATTGAGTCCAGCCATACCTGTACACTACTAAACCAGATCCCTGAGCACCTCATCTACCTGTCTTTTAAACAGGGGACTCCACCACCTCCCTGGGCAGCCTCTGCCTGGGCCTGAGAACCCTTTAGGTGAAGAATTTTTCCCTGATGTCTAACCTGAAGCTCCCCTGGTGCAACTTGAGGCTATTTTCTCTCATCCTGTCTCCTGTCACTTGGGAGAAGAGACCAACACCCACCTTTCCAATTCTTTTCAGGTCAAGGAAGACAAGACATATCTGCTAAGAGAAGGCTATGGCAAGGCCTTGCAGCGGGCTTCCAGGACTGAAAGGGGGCTACAGAAAAGCTGAGGAGGGGCTTTGATCAGGGACTGCAGGGATAGTTTGAGGGGGAATGTTTTTAAGCTGAAAGAAGGGAGATTGAGATGAGATCTGAGGAAGAAATGTTTTCCTGTGAGGGTGATGAAACACTGGCACAGATTGCTCAGAGGAGTTTTTCTTCTCGTCCTATCACCTGTTACTTGGAAGAAGAGACCAGCACCTACCTCACTTCAACCTCCTTTCAGGTAGTTATAGCGAGCAATAAGATTGCCTCCTTTTCTCCAGACTAAACAATCCCAGTTCCCTCAGTTGCTTCTCATAAGACTTTTTCTCCAGACCCTTTACCAGCTTCGTTGCCCTCCTCTGGGCATGCTCCAGTGCCTCAATGTCTTTCTTGGCGTGAGGGGCCCAAAACTGAACCCAGGATTCGAGGTATGGCCTTACCAGCACCAAGTCCAGGAGGACGATTCCTTTCCTGCTCCTGCTGGCCACACCATGGCTGATCCAAGCCAGGATGCTGTTGGCCTTCTTGGCTACCTGGGCACACTGCTGGCTTATGTTCAGGTTCTCACTCTACATATGTCTACAAGGAGCTACTGAAACATCACTTAATTTAATGTCTTTAATTTACTGTGGGTTTTAAAATAGTTTTCCACAGGTTTCACTGAGAAGGCATCGAGGTTACTCCAGCTGAAACAGCCCAGGTGATCTTTGAAGTTGGCTATGAAGGTAGACCTGAGCTAATCAGCATTTTACATTTGAATTGTGGTTTTTGCATAATTTGTGGTTTTGAGATGACAAATCGGAGTCAGTGCACAAACTGGCTGGGAAGTGGCAGTGCTTTGACACTCAGTGCTTACTGAAGGCCGACCTACTCGCCCGTGTTCTTTTTTCATCATCAGTGCTTTCCATCTCTTGCCACAGGATCATCTTCTGTGAAAAAGGAAAGGTCTATGGCACTGTGTTTAGAAAACAAAAGGTTGGTTTTCACCAGCTTGCTGGGCAATGTCAAACAAATCATCTCACAACATCTGCCTCATTTTCCCCATTTGAAATCACCTCAGTTTGCAGATTTAGATTGGATATTCAGAAAAACTTCTTTATCAAAAGAGTGGCGAAGCATTGGAAGAGGCTGCCTAGGGAAGTGGTGGAGTCACCATCCCTGCAGGTGTTCAAAAAGCGTGTAGACATGGGACTTCAGGACATGGTTTAGTAGGCAGGGTGGTGTTTGGGGTGACAGTTGAACTTGACGATCTTAGAGGTCTTTTCCAACCTTAGTGATTCTGTGATTTGCAAATGAGGGGTAGCAATAATGTCTCCAGTCGCGTCCTTCGAGAACTGCTTTTCAAAGCGCCACGGAAGACTGAGGTTTGTTATTGCAGAGGCAGATTTCCTTAGCAAGTGCAGCAACAATCAGGGTCTAATAGCCACTGGGTGTTTTCTAAACCAGGTTCACTCCATCATGTCAAAGACACTGCTCCTGGCTGCTGTTCTGGAGTTATTTCTTCAGCCCAAAGCTGTATGTGAACAATTTTAATTGCATGAAAATTGCTGAAATCTGTAGGTAAGTTAACAGTATCCATTTATACGAACTGTATCTGAAGTTTAAGGTAATTGGAAGTGTGGTATTCCTAGGGCTTATTTACAAGGGGAAGATTTCCACAGCAGCTATTGTGGAACAGCTTCTGTTTATTACCAGCGGCTGTATCTATTATCATTAGCAGAACGGCAGAATAAGAGCACAAGCACTTTAATTCTGAAGTAAAAGATACTTTATTCCTGAATAACCAATGTGTTTTCAGACCAGAATAATTTCTCCAAAGTAAAGTGATTTTTATCTCCAGACAGCGTGCGTGCTTGAAGTGTGTTCCACTCTGGCTCTTCTGCTCCATTTCTCCTGTGTGGCCAGGCTCCCAGCTCAACAATTTACCATTCAACTACTCCAAAAAAAAAAAGCTCATTGTCGTTGATTTTCTGGGTTTTCAGGTTTGCTAATGCCTTTGCTCGAGGACGGTGATTTGAATGGCAGGAGGTTTATGCACTGGCTGGAGGGAGTTTTTTTCGCAAACTGCCTACTTGCCAATATTGTTTTTTCACTAATTGGCAATTCATATTGACTGCTCTGTACCGGCACGTCCTGGAGATTGCAGTGGGGATGAAATCAATGTGTCCTACCTTTTCATTCCTGACAGCTACAATAATCACCTCATTTAGGAGGAACTTCATCAGGACAAACAACAGCAAATCTCCCCCAGAACTATAACCTTGCTGACTTTCAATCCTGAGCTATAATTGCTAAACCACTGCCTTGTTTCATTACAAGCTCTTTCCCTCCACTCCTGACCCAAGAAGAGATAAAGCTGTGAATTTCTGTTTTCTTTAAATGAAAGCAAGAAAAAAAAAATCACTGTAGTGGGGGCTGATGCAGCACATGAACACTGAGGTCTTTCTTCATTAATAATATATGATACAATGAGGATGAAGGGTTACGAGACAGCCTTTTTGTTCTTCCACAGCCTGCAAGAAAGGATCTCAGTCTGAAAACTGATGGATTGTAAATCAGGGAACAGAAATGTACTTGTCCTTTTCCCATTTCTTTCACGTACTGTTTTAGTACTATGAGGTGTATCTAGTAAAATGGGTAGATCCTTGATTTTTCAAACCAAGTAAAGTCCAAACTGCCCACAAATGCTTCTTGATGATGAATTAAGCACTGTCATAACGTGTCTTTAAATCTCAGAGGGGCTCAGTCAGGGATCTTCCCACACCACAAGGGCCTGAGAAGCACAAATGGTTTCACTCCTCCTTCCCATCCTCCCTTCTTAAGAAAAGGAAAGGGCTGGGTGTGGAGGTGAGCACTTACGCTGCCATTTCTCATCCACTGGGCCAGCTGTGTGAGGGACCACTCCGGTGGCAGAGCACTGTGCCAAAATGAAGCAGTCACGGACAGAGCAGTTCTGCAAACACACTCACTCCCTTTGGGAAAACTTTATAAACTTAGCTGGCAAAAGAGCTCCTTTCCCCATATGTCTTGTGTGGTTGCTTTCCTCCTTTCCTGAGATAGTTTAACCTGCAATCCCTTTCCACAATTTATCCACTGCTATTTTCTAAGCGTTACTTGCAAATTCCAAAATCTAATAGATTTATGAACGCTCAGTGCTGTTGTACACGCAGAGCTCTCATCCTCAGGTTTAACATTTTAAAAAATACCGCATTTTACTTTGTTATTTCAATTTAAACATTAGTAGAAATGTCAGAGAAAAGGGTTCAGCTCACACCAATATCTTACAGGTGTAACTGCCTTGCCTGTAATGTGTTTATATCAGTTATAATGAAATTGCTTTGACTTGCATGACTGTATGTGGGAGCAGGCCATGTTAAGGCCAGAGTTTCCATCTAAGACCGTAGGGGCAATTTTGCTTGTATAAAGCAAGCATAATTCAGTTGGCATATATCAGTTAGTTTAACCAAACATTCCCTCTATCGTTCCACGATTCTCTTCTCACAGAGCTTGTCATCCTGACATTGGCTACCTTAGACTGAAATTGGTTGATGGTTAAAGAATCAGGTCCCAGGCCCCCACTCCTTGCAATAGTCAAAGAACCACAGAACCACAGAGTGGTTTGAGTTGGAAAGGACCTTGAAGATCATCCAGTTCCAACCCCCCTGCTGTGGGCAGGGACACCTCCCACTGGATCAGCTTGCCCAAAGCCCCATCCAACCTGGCCTTGAACACCTCCAGGGAGGGGGCATCCATGACTCCTCTGGGCAACCTTTGCCAGTGCCTCACCACCCTCACAGGACAAAATGTCTTCCTAAGATCTTATCTAAATCATCGCTCTTTCAGCTTAAAACCATCTCCTTCAGTCCCATCCCTGCACTCCCTGATCAAGAGCCCCTCCCCAGCTTTCCTGGAGCCCCTTTCAGTACTGGGAGGCTACTCTAAGGTCTCCCCAGAGCCTTCTCTTCTCCAGGCTGAGCAAGCCCAACTCTCTCAGTCCGTCCTTAAATTAGTCTTAATTCTGCTTTTTTTATGATGCTTTACCAGGCTTTACTACTCTGCCTGAGTAAGAACTGATAAAGCATCAGGATTTGGCCCTTTAGTTAATCATTCATCTGGATGACCTTGTTATTCCTAGTTATCGTTGTGTAAGTCTGAGTTTGTGGGTTTGGATTTCTTGCATGACAACAATCATGCCTTCCCAGCAAGTAGCCACCATAATTTTTTTCTATTTCAGCTTGTGAATAAGAAGTAAGCAACCCACGAGGCAGGAGAAGAAGTTGCCTGGTGTAATGCTGGGAATCAAGGCAGAGCTATGATTCAAATGCCTTCTTATTGTTTTTTGCCTCCTGACATTTCCCAAGTTGCACTATGTACTGCTGCCGCAGAAAAAATAGTAACTAAGATTAAGCTAAGTGGAAAAGTACTGCTGTTTTTCCACTGTCAGAGCCACAGAAACTGTGGTAATGCAGTCCCTGAAGGAAATCAGAGCAGAAGTGTGAGATCTTTCTCTTCACTGTGCAGGCAAAACATTGTAAAAGATGAGCTGTTCTCCTTCTATAAACCACTAAAAAAATCCCAATTATTGGGGGGATTTTTCCCATTTATTTTATTTATCTTTAGTAAGGGAATGCTGGTTTTGCAGTTGTGCAGCCATAACAATATAGAGATGTGAAATTGAACCGGATGGTTTGTTCACGCAGTTGGTGACCTGATCCAGACCTCGTCAGAACGATGTGTCATAAAAAGGAACAGACACTCCATAACTGATCCCATGGATCCCATCCTTTATGATGGCTTGTTTTGTTAATTCATCTCATTCCCTGGGAAAGAGTAAATTGGAAGGGGGTAGAGCGGCTTTCTAATCTAGTTACACCTTAACACGGTTAGTGAGTCACATGAAGCCTGAGCCCAGAGTCTACTTTCACCTTCCAGGAGCTGGAACGTTCTCCATGGCCTTCTCAGCAAAGCACTTCTGTACTTTTGCATAAGGACTTAGTTCAAATGGAGAGTTTTCTGGCAGTGACAATACATACAGGAGGAACATCATTTTATTTCATCATTATTGTAGAAGCGTTAAACCTTGGGCTTAGGAAGAAATGTGATTTTCATGGCTACCTTCCATTTTACGGCTAAGACAAACCTCCTGTTTGATGCCCAGCATTCATTTGTCCTCATATATCTTCCAAATCCTCAGCCTGTCTCTCCTCACCTCCCTGCAGGCTGCGTGTTGGCTGGCTGAAATTAAAATCTTTAAACCTTATTTTTATTTTGAACCATGGAAAACCTGAGGTGTGTAGGAAACAAAAAAAACAACACTGACATTCTAATTCTCTTGTGCTTAATTATGCTTTTCCCCTCCCTAGCTTTTCCCTTCTCTGTAAGAAGTTCTTGGATCCTATCCGCAAACTCCTCATTTTAACCCAGCTCCATTAAGCTGTGTCTAGCTGAGCATGAGCCTACACACAATGAGTTGCGGAACTGGGCATCAACGCTTGCCACAGGTGATGTCTGAGCCAGTAAGTTCCTGCAGTTTGAGGGAAAAGCGATAGCTGGATAGTAAAGAAAGTCTCAGATTCCTGCTCACACTGGGAGGGAGGAGGAACCACTAGGTTCATCTATTCCAGCGAACTCACATAGGAGGGAGAAGTAATGGATACCTCAACCCCAGGAAAAACCCTGAGATCAGAGCTCCAGCTTATTAAAGCATAGACAGCCAAGCACGACGTACACTGGAGATAAGACTTCATAAATTCCACCACTCACAGAAATATTTCATCCTACTGAATACAGCTTTGGATATTTTCTGTTTCGTGTAACCAGCAGCTTCAGGCAAGAGAAACAACAGAAACTTGAACCGAAGTAAGTAAAACTCCCAGTACTAGCAGCACACTCTTGTATTTTCAAGAAAAGCAGCAGTGGTATCAATCCTTCTGAAATGAGACATCAGACATCCAATTTCAAGGCTTCCCTTGCAGAAAATGGGGCATAAGTTTCAGCAGCTGAACAGTCCTTTTGGCCTCAAATTTAATTTACTATGAAGTGATATAAGGGAAGGATAATACGACAGTTGTTGTACTTCTATGGCAGCTTTGACAAAGTAACTGTATCGGAGGCAAACATCAGAACCCCCATTTGACAGGAGAAACTGTGACCCAGTGATACTAAAATTGAACACACAACAACAGACCCCTTTTATCTTACAGTCTCAAAGTTTTGCTACCAAGAAGGAGAAGAAACTGGAATGATCTATACTCAGCCTACAGTTCAATGCATTTGATGGACAGCCATGTAGAAGGACGTTAGAGTCAGTGGTGGATCTGAAAGGGCTTTCCACAACATCCTCCTGCATATTAGAAATCTGAGACTGTCCCCCATGTCTGACCAGCACCTTCTCATTCTGCCTTTTCATCTCATATTAGCAAGAAAAAGAGTTTCTTCGGGGAAGTTTCTTTAATAAAAAAACACTGCAGGCTTTCTGTAGTGTAACAGAGCAGCAGCAGGCTTCAAATGCGCACGGTACCGATCCTGCTATATCTGTTAGATGTTGCTGCTGTATTCTTTGTCAATGTTTGCTCCATTTTGCCTTTGATGGTGCCAGCCAACTCCTTTGGTGGTACCATTTGACTGCTGTTGCTATCCCTTCCCCTGCCATGGCCTGGGACAGTGTGGTGTTCCCAAACTCAGCACCACAGCTTAAGTAATGGAGAAGGGTTGACTTTCCCCTTGTCCAGAAACATTACAACCCATAGCCATAGAATTCTTCCAGTTGGAATAACTGCCTTGGAATTATAGAATCATAGAATCATGGAATCAGAAGGTTGGAAGAGACCTCTGAGATCATGGAGTCCAACCGTGCCTGTGTCCCCACTGTTATTCCTCACGAGGTTCAATAAGGCCAAGTGCAAGTTCCTGCACGAGGGTTGGAGCAATCCATGGTTTCGATACAGGCTAGAGGATGACATGATTGAGGGCAGCCCTGCAGACCCTTGGAGGTTCTGGTTGATGAGAAGACAGATACGAGGTGGCAAAATGTGCTCACAGCCCAGAAGGCCAACCATGTCTTGGGCTGCATCAAAAGAAGCATGGCCAGCAGGGAGAGGGAGAGGATTCTCCTCCTCTATTCCTCTCTCGTGAGACCCCACCTGGAGTCCTGTGTCCAGTTCTGGAATCACCAACATAAGAAGGAAATGGAACAGTTGGAGTGAGTCCAGAGAAGGCCACGAAGATGATCCGAGGGCTGGGGCACCTCTGCTATGAGCACAGGCTGAGAGAGTTGGAATTGTTTAGCCTGGAGGAGAGAAGGCTCCAGGGAGACCTTAGAGCAGACTCACAGTACTGAAAGGGGCTCCAGGAAAGCTTGGGAGGGACTTTTTCTAAGGGTCTGTAGTGATGAGAGGGAATGGCTTTAAATTGGAAGGGGGAAGATTTAGGTTGGACATTAGGAAGAAATTCTTCACAATGAGGGTGGTGAGGCCCTGGCACAGGTTGCCCGGAGAAGCTATAGATGCCCCATCCCTGGTGGTGTTTAAGGCCAGGTTGGATGGGACTTTGATCAGACTGATCCAGTAGAAGGTGTCTCTGTCCATGGCATGGGGTTGGAACAGGATGGGCTTTAAGGTCCTTCAAACCCAAATCATTCTATGATTCTATGATTCAGTTTTGTGGGAAAGAAGAACCCTGAAGAAGCGGTCACAGTCCTGATTAGACAAATCTAAAATCTCTGGACACATCCATCAAGCAGCCTCAAAGTTCAGATGGGAAACTGTTCAACAGTAACCAGTCTGTGAGATAGCAGTGTTTCCCAAATATCTGGTGTCATGAAGTGTTTGTGGGTAGTCGAAGACTGAGGATGCTCAGAGAATTACGGGCACTACAGCTTTGATAAAGAGCTAACTGAAGCACCAGATCTACAGGAACAGACTTAAATCAACTTTATTGCACAGGAGCACTATGTGGGCACTGAATAAGGCTGAAGATACATGTCTTTAATTTTTTCTGTTATTGTCAGCAAGAAAGACCACATCAGCAAGACAGATACTTGCAGATGAACCCCACAACTCCATCACCACCAGTGCAGGGTTTGAAACAGACATGTTAGGATGGAAGATTGCTGCATTTTGTACTCTTTCATCAATGTTCTTGCAGTCACTGGAAGACCTGACTGTGGATTAAGAGATGTCATTGGCAGAGAACCTTACGAAGTGGGGTCCAGGTGACCTTTGAAATACGAGAAGGATGAGCCTCTTGGAGATATTCTTTATGGCATTGCAGGAATTTAAGCTGTCAGTGCACCCAAGAAGTTCCTGGAGGCGGTGGTGTAACTAAGTAATTTCCAAACAATGCAGCAGAGTTTTGCAATTCTCATTTAAAGTCTGGTAAAGTAATATTAGATCCTCAGCAAGAAAATGAAGTGTAATCTACTGTACCTCTATAAAATAAAATGTAATGCAATAAAATTAACTAAAGAGTCTTATAATCTTTACCTTAAATATGGCAGTGGTGTGAGTGGTGTTGGTTTTTAACAATTTCCCTTCAGGAAAGGCAAGCCCCACAACACATTACCTTTGTCTTATGATCTTTGTGAGTTTGGGGAAGAAAAACATTTCAAGGAGTACCCAGCTCCAGGGATCTGGTGAAAAATTAGGTAAGGACATCTATTAGGTATCTGTCACAAACTAATAGAGATCCATTCGGGTGCCAAACACCATTCAGGTGCCAAACACCATTCAGCTGCTCCTTTCGCTTCCTTTCATCACCCCTTCACTACTACCCTCAATTCCCCATTCTTCCTCAATTCATCTCCTGCTTTTCCTTTGTGTCCTCTATTCATCTTTACGTTTTACTAATCCTTTCCCCTAAACACCACCGATATTTTAAAATTATAATGACACAGCTCAAACTTACAAATCACAGCACTGCTGGTTTCTGTGTTATATCCCTTTCCTTTTTAAACTCATGTGTCTCATCTATTTAAATTATAAACTCATCAGGGCAGAGGCCACATTTTAACCTTAGCATAGTAGAGATTTATGTAGCATAATTAAGCAGGGTAATAAAATACACCTCAGTGAATGTTGAAATGTAAGTTGTGGAATTTACATTGGTTTCATTGCTCTTCAGGTGAGAGGTGAACGCTATCATGACTTTGTCTAACTTCTTGCGTAACTTAGACTGAAGGACTTCATACAGATATCTACCACTCACTGTGGACGGGCTACGCACCCAGTCCCATCATAATCTGTTCCGACGAAAGTATGTTCTCCCCACTAAAATTGTGTCCCATGGGTCCTGTTTCATTTTTCTCAGGCCTTCAGCTGTTTTATCCCACTATGCCAAAAGTTCCCCAGATCTCCCAACCTTCTTCTGTTCCTATGCCTGCGACTCCTTCATGCAACTGTGAAATCTGAGGCTGTGTGATCTGAAGAATGTTGCAGGCTAAAGGGTTGATTAACCCATTACCGAGACTTCTTATTACGTATGCAGCTTCCCCAGCATGAAACAACCTTTTCTGGTGTCCCAGATATTCACAGAAAAATGGGGACTTTCCCAAGAATGCATGAATTTTAAACCTGGCTTTTGGGGAACAGGAGGCAAATGCTTTACATCTCATAATGAGTGCATATGACTTGGCAAATCTTGGTATGAATCTCTTTGAGCTTTATCCACATATTCAGAACCTGCATGTCTTGTTGAGAAACATGACGATGAGGACAAATATTCATGCTATATTTGTGCTTTTCCAAAATTCTCTGTGTTATAGGATCACAGAATCATAGACTCATTAAGGTTGGAAAAGACCTCTAAGACCATCAAGTCCAACCGTCAGTCCAACCCCACCGTGCCGACTGAACTATGTCTAGAACTGCCACCTTTACACCTTTTTTAACACCTCCAGGGATGGAGACTCCACCACTGCTCTGGGCAGCCTCTTCCAATGCTTCACCACTCTTTCAATAAAGACGTCTTTCCTAATATCCAATCTGAACTTTCCCGGGCACAACCCATGGCCGTTTCTTCTCGTCTTATCACTTGTTGCTTGTTGTCAGTAGCAAGATGGCCCCATGGGTCACCATGGGGCACTGTTCCAGGGAGCAGACTCACCCCACCACAACAATGCAGGTGGGCATGCAGGGGTCTAAAAAAGTCAGGTATAGACATAGATTTGGGCACATGATGATTTGAAAAGCAAAGAACCGTTAAGAGCCCTTTTTTCGGTGTGATTCTCTCACTGAGGTAAACAGGAACCAGAAAAGATACAACATGATATAACACAGACTCACTTTCATTTTTCCAAGGGAAAAAGCAATAAGCGCATAGCCTTGGGTTGTGAACATCTTGATCGCTCAATCACAGTCGCAGCGACTGGCTGCAGTCATTACAAGCTCAGTAAATTTTGGAACCTTTGGAAAACTGCTGCTGCCTTTTCAATAAGAAACCATTTATTTGAAGTGGTTTTAGTTCAGTGGGTCCAGAAGACGCTGGGATGTGATGGCAAGAAAAGCCATAGGGGTAGATATATTTCTCAGTGTATTTCTGCCCTCAGTCCTTACACTGACAATACTCCCCTGCTGCCACAGAGGTAAGAAGGGGCTGGAATATCTATGAGCATTTTATACCCACCACAGCTTGAAATATAAATCAACGCGTTGCAGAATGAAAACAAAATCCAAAGTTTTTTTCCTTTACTCTTTCCCTGTGTTTCTGTGTGGCTCCTAAATGCTCAGCTTTCCTTGAGCTGAGAAAGAGCAGTGAATACAGAAAACAGCCTGGAGCCACTGAGGATTGCTAAGCTTGCAGTAGGGTACATGGGGCAGGGAGGCTGGCACGTACCTGAAACCTCTCTCCTCTGTGTGATTTCCTGCTCTCTCCTCTGTGTGATTTCCCTGTGTGATTTCATACACAATGATGAACCTTGGGAATGCAGGAAAATTCTCTTCTTCACAATCCCTGCAGGCTCTGTAAGTGCCTATATTTACACAAATAACTATCCCATGATGCATAAAATGTTCATTTTACAACTCAGAAGCATCTTTACCCCAGCAGAGCTCTTAAATGCCCTTGTTCTCACCCAGAATGGAGCAATTTCTATCTCTGACTTAAAAAAAATCTAATGTTGAGTCACCCTTTACCCATCCGATACACACCCGGATAATCCTAAGTATTGTCTGCTAACGGTCCAAGCTTCTGTGAAAGGAAGAAGTGGCCTCCTGTGGCAGCACGGAGGTTGGAATGCTCATCTCTGTCCTGCCTTGAGCAGCACTTCAAAACCCTTGCCTCCTGGAGAACATTCAACCCCAGACTGAAGTCTGCAGGGGCTCAGGAGAGTGAAAGATGCTCTCTCCACTCCCAGGCTGAAGGTCTTTGAATTGCAAAACCCACCCAAGATGCTGATTTAATGCCCAGTGCATGGCTACTTCAGGCTGGGCTGCTGTCAGTAGCTGAGATAACTCACTGCAAGCTAATTCTGAAGTGTCTACCTACACTGTGCACACAGCAGCAGTGGAGATGGCAGGGTTCAGGAAGGGACTAATGCCATCTGCATTATTAAGGAACAACAGGGAAAGGACACGAGCATACCTTGCTATGCATGTGAGCTTTTCCGTTGCAATAGCTCCCTAATATTTACATTTGCTATTTTTGGAAAAAAAAAAAAAAAAAAAAAAAGCTTTTTTTATCTCTGTGGTGAAGGCTGACATCCCTGGTAGTGGAGATCCTACCGTGCCCACGTTAATTGGGAGAGCAGAAAGACAATAGCATATACTTTTGCCAGGGTCCTATGTCAATAATAACAAAATAAATGAACAAAAAAACCCCAAGATCTAGCATGTAAAATTCCAGTGCTCCAAACTCATGCCGGTATCAAAGGAAAAGAAACAAAATTCAAGCTGAGAACAAGGGATGGAGAAAGCCTTGATTAGGAAAGTGGCACTGAGGGGCTGATGAAGGAATGACAATATCGCCAGGGCACAAGAGAGCTTTGAGTTTAACACCAAGACCCGACTATCAAAATACAGACAGGTGAAATTATCATATGATGAAACCCAAGCGTGGAATAACATCCTGCTGGGGATTGTTTTACTGTGCCAGAAGGAGTGAATTTCAAATTGTCTCTGCTAGAAAATCCTTTACTCAAAGATGACCTTTGGCAACTCATGTCTGTATTCAGCATTAGAAAACATTAATCCTCAGGGACTACAAAACTCTTCTTCTCCTGCCACATGGAAACAGGTGAGAGGAGGAGACAAGGTTTTGGAATATGTCTCCAAGGCTTGTAGTATAACGGAAATGTTCATGCTGCAATGAGAAGTTGAAAGTAGACTGTGTAGAAATGTCTGTGAGAGCTTTAAATAGCTGTCTGGGGGGACAGAGAGTAGGGCAGCGTTCACAATGGGATGCTCAGTGCCAGTGGAAAACCCTGTCTGAGACAGCAAAAATGCTGGAGGCTTTTAGCAAACAGAATCCCTCCAATTAGTGGAGATTGGCTCTACAGGTTAAAGCAAGAGTCTGGCAGTTTGGTTTCTTTGAAGATCTTGACCTGGGTAACTCCAAAAATCAGGTGGGAGAAAACAGTGGGGTCATTAGAATCATAGAATCTCTTGCCTGGAAAAGACCTTTGTGATCGTCAAGTTCAGCCACACCTGTCCACTACTAAACCAGATCCCTAAGCGAAGCAGGCTTTGGCTGGAGGCATCCATGTGTGGCTGCACTGTGGAGGATGGACAGACCCAGGTGGGGCCTTGGAGCTGCAGTGTGGAAACCTTTGGAGAAGAGCTGTACCACTGAAAAACCCTGGATCAAGAAGTTAAGATACTTGCTTGGCTGATTTTACAAGGAAGAAGGAAGATTGCAATGTGAGGGCAAGACTCAACCTCGATTCTGTAAGTTGTCCATGGTTCACTCCCTGCTATGATGAGAGAAGGAGGCAGCAGCCCTCCAGAAGACCCAACTCTTTGCTGATTTAGGAGCTTGTTTTAGGCTTCCTTCCAGCAATGGGCCAAGTGCCATCAGGGCTGGGAAGGGGGCTTCATGAGGCAAGAGGCCAAGCTGCAGAGAGAGATTTCATGGATAGGTTAAATCATTTAGGACTACCCCCATTGCTGATCAAATGGCTGTGGTCTTCTCCCACGTTCCTTCCATCCCCTTCTAGATCATTCCCTGACAGTTCAAGAAACTCCTGGGTTTGCCTCACTGAATCAATATCAGCATTGGATGCTGAAGCAGGTGATGAGTAGCTGACAAAAGTTCCTAGAGCATTTTCCCAGCTATCCATAGCACACAAGTCCCAAATTGACTTGGGCACGAAGGTGGAATTCAAGATTGTAATGAAATATGAGATCCTGAGTTAGAGAACAACTCTATCAGCAGCAAATCCTACACGCTGTCCCATTCCATGGGGCAAGGTCCTGCTCAAGGATGATGAAAGCTCAGTACTGATACACCACTCACTTCTGCTAGAGAAGGAAACTATTTTCCTGACGAGAATAACGAATGGCCTGAGCCAAATCATGACCAGATGGTCCCAATCAGGGGTTGTTTATAGCAAGACCTGGGAGAGTAGATCAGCCAAGCCCCCTGACCCTAATATTGTCTGTATAAAAATAATCAATTTACAAGGCCAGGATGACTGACCTGTTAGCCTTGTTTGTTGATCCAAGACGTAATGGCTCAATAGCTTTAATTATTAAAGCCAGTATACACAACCATTGATCCTCCCACTTAGTGCCATCTCTCCAGCCTAGGTCCCAGGGGTTTAGAGCAACAGTGGTCACAGAAAAAGAGAGAGAACAAACCACCTTGAATAGCTGATCCAGTCAAATTCTGAAGACTACATCTCTTCTTAGAGTTCCCCAAAACAGCATCAACTCCTCCAACCTCCACCCACAACCACAAACCCACCCCTAATTCCACCTCAGTTTTGGACCCCGATATTGAAATTCTGATTCCCTACAGTCCATCCATTCATAGAATCATAGAATCATCAGGTTGGAAAAGACTTCTGACATCATCGAGTCCAACTGTACCTGTCCCCTTACTAAACCACGTGCTTGAGAAACTCATCCACCCATCACCTCCAGGGATGGCGACTCCACCCCCTCCCTGGGCAGCCGTGCCAACTCCTGACCACCCTCTCAGTAAAGAAATTCTTCCTAATGTCCAGTCTAAACCTCCCCTGGTGCAACTTGCGGTGATTCCACCTCCTCAGAGCAACCAAGTGATGACCCTCCCTTGAAAACACAAGTCCCTACTTTTAAGCTATCAAGACATTGAAAAAACCATTTATAGAGTTGACCCAGATCATATTTTCTCTCCAACAGTTCAAAAAGCAATCGGCGTAAAGGACATTAATCGAGCTGGCGCCAAGAGGTAATTGAAGACAGTAATTACTCAGTTTTTATAGAGCTGGAAATGTAATAAGGATTTTAAGAAAGTAATAACTGAGGCTTTCTGCAGAGAGATCCCCTGGTGCATACAGTTTAGCTAAGGGCCTATCTTTTTGAAAATACATTTTCTTGTAGTTATTACATCACTGTCTTGCTGGGACATCTCTCCTGAGCCTTTGTAAATGTAATGGGCTTTGCTAAATCTGAATAGACTGTCTCTCTGCGTTCTGAGTTACTGTGTCGGATTGACACAACTAATGCAGCAATAATGCGGGAAACAGAAAACACCCACATTTATGTGCTTTACCTTCTCTCAGCTTCTGGCTTCCCTGTTCAAACCTGGCAGATTTCTGTTAGTTGCCTGATTTTTCTTTCTACTTTGGAAGCCAGGACAAAAAGGATGTGATTATTTTTCCCAAAGGCTCATTTGACTTCTGTGGCAGCTCCGAGGCTTTGTGGTCAAAATTGGATGCAAATCTTCACAGCAGGCTCAAAGGGCATTTCATCTTGCTGGGCAATCACAAGACCTTGCAATGGAAGTAAAAACTCTGATGAAATGGCAAATTTATCTTCACTTAAACCTGATGAAAGGTGGCAAAAGCTCTCCTTTATGCAAAGTACCCCGAGTTCAGCTGAGATGCTGTTCCAGTCATAGAATCATAGCATTATAGAATCGTTAAGATCATCATGTAAGATCAAGTCCAACCATCAGCCCAACCCCACTGTGCATGATAACCCATGTCCCAAAGTGGCACATCTATGCATTCCTTGAACACCTCTAGGGGTGGAGACTCCACCACTTCCCTGCCCAGCCTCTTCCAATGCTTTACCACTCTTTCAGTAAAGACCTTTTTCCTAATATCGAATCTAAACCTCCCCTTGACACAACTTGAGTCCATTTTCTCTAGTCCTGCTTCCTGGGACATCTTCAGGATCCATCCCACGCTGCCTCAAGTGCAGGACTCCTAGGTCCTCTTGATGCCTTGTGGGCGGTGAAGCAAGAACCTACATTGTCCCATGCATTTGCTTCTCCACCTTTACATACTTGTGCCTGAATTATCTACTTCCCTCTTTGGGACTGGACTTCTCTCTTGCTGTGAACCTGTACTGCCTGCACGAGACCATAACTAGCTTGGATTGACGTTCCTTCATGTCATTCCTGAAAGAACAAAGACAGCAATCTGGCTCCCCTCATTGCAAGCCAGTCTATAACTTTTTATGGAACAGTATAACACTGATGAGGTCCAATCTAACAGAGAGATAGACATGCTTGGAGTCCATCGCGGTGACAAGAATGCTTGCTTGAAATGAATACTTGCTTCTCTCTCTCAAGCCCTCTCTGCTATACTTTACCCCATCTAAAATCACGTTACCTAGTAAAAAATGATGGCCTGGATGAGGTCCTTGGAAGTAGCAGATCCAAACTCAGGACCTTTTAAAACACAGTATAAACTTCAAACTGAAATGTTAATTTTTCAGAGTACCTACCCAAATACGAAGTGCTTCAGAAGTTCAACAGTTTCTCAGTTATGACCAGTTTGGCACATCAGTTGTGTATTTGCGCAGTGCTTAAGGAGTAGTATGAGCAGGCCCTCATCCATAACTGTTGTCTGCACTGAAAATAATAAAAACCATAACTACTCCTTTCAGCCTGATTTCAAAACCAATAACCACTGTTGGCAGCTAGAAATATTGCATGGGAACTCTTATTTTCATGAGAGAAAAGCCCTGGAGACAGAGCTGAGCTCAGTTACTACTTCCTTATAGACTTCACCAGCTATAGCAAGAGTCAGACTAAGGGTGTCAGAGATGGAACGTCAATAAGATATTTATGGCAAACCTACCATATTTAAAGCCCATCAGAAAGATGATGCCCAACTCAACTATCAGCAGAGCTCTCCAGTAACAAATACTGCAAAGGAGGACAGGTCTGTTGCTTATGGGAGTAAAATATAAGCATCCTTGCAGCAAGTGTAGGCATGGAGCCTTCAGCTGCACCGGTCTTTGCTTTAGGCAGTGATAGGACAAGGAGAAATGGCCTCAGGCTGTGACAGAGGAGGTTTAGATTGGATATTAGGAAAAATTTCTTTGTGGAAAGAATGGTGAAGCCCTGGCAGAGGCTGCCCAGGGAAGTGGTGGAGTCTCCATCCCTGGGGGTGTTCAAAAAACATGTAGCCATAGCACTCATGACACTTTGGGACATGGTTTAGTAGGCACCATGGGGTTGAGCTGATGGTTGGACTGGATGATCTTGGACGTCTTTTCCAACCTTAATGATTCTATGATTCCTAATTAGGACCATTCACTCCAGAGAGGGAAATCTTCCATGCTCTTTGCTGAGGTAGGGTCCAACCGCAGTACTTCTTAAATGGTTCTGATTCAAACTCTTCCCTGCCACACAGGTAGCAAAGTTCTCTGGATCTCCAGGAAGGGAAAACTGTGTTTGAATTCATCACCTGTGGCTCCAAATGCAGAAATTACCATTTTCTGCATCACATAACTTATCTCTGTATTCATTTGTTAATCTCGTTCGTTTTGATTAAAATTTGGTTGGGGATTCTAAGACCTTCTACTGACCCATTCTGGTATACACTGGAAATTTATTCAGGTCAATTAGACATCTGCCAGTTTCATATCCAAAGGCCATGACATATGTTTGCTCAACAGGGTACCGCAACAAGGAGAAACTGAATCTGCATCCTAAGCAAGGTGGCACAACGGTGTATCAATATTGTTTTTTGATGAGATTTGCTGGCTTTCACAGACTTGAAAAACTGTAAATTTATGCTGAAATGTCAACAAATACCAGTCAAAGAAAGTTCTGTATCATGCCTGAATGCAAAAGACACAGAGGGATACGAGTAATTTTCTCCAGCCTGTTAACTCCAAGAATCACATCCACTTGCATTTGGCTACACTTCTCCAAGCTAAAAGCTCCTTCCTGCTGCTCTATCAGCAGCAGGTAAAGGGCGGTGATTCTCCCCCTCTACTCTGCTCTCGTGATACCCCACTTGGAGCCCTGTGTCCAGCTCTGGAATCTACAATATAGGAAGGATATGGAACTTTCGGAATGGGTCTGGAGGAGTCCATGGAGATGATTCAAGGGCTGGAGCACCTCTGCTATGAGGACAGGCTGAGAGAGTTGGGGTTGTTCAGCCTGAAGAAGAGAAGGCTCTGGAGGGACCTCATGGCGACCTTCCAGTACCTGAAGGGGCTCCAGGAAAACTGGGGATGGACTTTTTACAAGCAGAAGTAGTGATAGGATGAGGGGCAATGGCTTTAAACTGGAAGGGGGAAGATTTAGATTAAACATTAGGAAGAAATTCTTCATGATGAGGGTGGTGAGGCCCTGGCCCAGGTTGCCCAAGGAAGCTGTGGCTGCCCCATCCGTGGAGGTGTCCAAGGCCAGGTTGGATGAGGCTTTGAGCAGTCTGGTCTGGTGGGAGGTGTCCCTGCCCATGGCAGGAGGGTTGGAACTGGATGGTCTTTGAGGTTCCATCCAACCCAAGCCATTCTGTGATTTTATGATTCTTCAAAACTTCTTTTTGCCCACGGCAGAGGGAACCATTCTACCTTTCGGAGACCCTTTCCCACATATACATCCTATTCATGTCAGTCCACATTTTTTGAAGATGAGAGTGTCAAGTCAACCACTCAAAATCTACAGGACACCAGTGAAATATGGAGTGCCCAGAATATACCATTGTTTGTATAATAGTAGTGTATTTGGGTAAGATATGGATATCCGTGCTGCTGGATATCCATTTATCTACATTTTCCCCATCCTTGGAGATGCTGATGGCAAAATTGGATGAGGTTTTGAGCAACCTGATCCAGTAGAAGGTGTCCCTGCTGATGGCAGGGGGATTGGAACTCAATGGTCTTTAAGGTCCCTTCTGACCCAAACCGTTCTATGTTTCTATGAAATGACATTCCGCAGGCATGTAAGCATACGTTAGCTTTGAACATCCTTTCTCTACAGAAGTAATTAGGGTTAGCAGTTGTCCCTGCTGAACCCATGCAGCTCTCCTTGCACTGGTTTCTAGTTTCACAGGGGCCAATTTCAGCACCTTTATATTGTACCATGCTGTGGCAATGTCCCCTAAACAGAGCTGTGTGCCCATCCTTGGACAGCTGATGATCTAAATGGAAAATACTCCTGAGGCAGCAGAATGACAAAACACCAAGGCTTTTAAACCATCTGTAAACTAAGTGAGGGGAGATTTAGACTGGATATAGGAAGAAATATTTTACAGTGAGGATGGTGAGGCACTGGCACGGGTTTTCCTGGGTGGTAGTGGAGGCCCCATTCCTGGTAACATTCAAGGCCAGGTTGGATGGGGCTCTGAGCAACCTGATCTGGGTAAAGATGTCCCTACTGCAGCAAGGGAGTTGGACTGGGTGACCTGTAAATGTCCCTTCCAACACAAACCATTTTACAATTCTATTCTATGATTCTATGACTTTCCCAAGTTTGGGCCACAGGGTGGTGGCACAGCCAGAGGAGAATCCAGAAGTCCTGAGTGCCCGTAGCACCAGACTACCAGGATTTTCCTATTTACTTGTATGTATCAAGTAAGTATAAAAATAAACACAATCTGTAGCTATGCATGTTAATAATGTAAAAATACATGGCATATTAATCCAGCTCACTCAAAACCACATGGCTTCCTCAGGGTATTGGACAGAGGTCGCTGTCCATTTGATTTGAATGTTTCCAGTATTTCTAATTAATTTGGTCTAAAAAGCAGTTTTCTTCACCAGTTTAGCTGAGTAGCCCTCTTTGCCAGTTGTCCCAAATGGAGAACATTGTACACATTTTACATAATTAGCTAATTTAACCAGCTAATTTAACATTAATAGCGAATCTGTGAGTTGAATGCCAGCAAATGAACTCATTAAAGAGAAAAGAACGAGTGCTTTCTCCTCTCTCTCTTTTTTTTCCTTTAGTTTTGCACTTTTAGCAAGATTCTCTGGGGAAATCAAGATTTCAGGGAAATTCAGATGATCAAATAAATAGGATTTTATTGATGAATTTAAAAGGATGCATCAGAATGTCAAAAAGCTTTTACAGGAATATGGCAGCCTCATCTGTCTTGCTTTGGAGACACTCAAGGCTAGAGGACCACACACAGGCTCTTTTTAATGTATTCTCATTTGTGCTATGAGGGTCTCGTAGTCTCTTCAAATGCTGCACACCCAAAGTTACATCTTCAGCCCTGGAGCATGCTGTGAACACTGATTATTTGAGATACGTATTTGAGGACATCAGCATGACGGCAGTATCAGCGTTTTATCTCATCGCTCTGGCCCATTTTGCCTCTCTACTTTCAGCTGAGCAATTCTCAATGCTGAGATGGAGCACGATTCTTCCCAGGAGGGCACTCGGGTCCACTGTCCTTCTCCTTTCCAGCTTCAAGAAAAAGTCTTTGCAGATAGAATTAAACTGGAGTAGCCTGGAGAAGAGGAGGCTGAAGGAAGACCTCATCACTGTCTGCAGCTCCCTGAAAGGAGGTTGTAGCTAAGTGGGTGCCGGTCTCTTCTCACAGGTAACACGTGATACAACGAGAGGAAATGGCCTCAAGTTAGCCAGGATATTAGGAAAAATTTCTTTACGGAAAGAGTGGTGAAGCATTGGAAGAGGCTGCCCAGGGCAGTTGTGGAGTCCCCATCCCTGCAGGTGTTCCTAAAATGTGTAGGCTTTGGGTCATGTTTTCATAGGCACAGTGGTGTTGGGGTGACAGTTGGACTGGATGATCTTAGAGGTGTTTTCCAACTCTAATGATTTCATGATTCTGTGATTCTAACTGAACCTTTCTCACACACCCTTTTCTCACATCCTAGCTCACATTTTTCCACCTCTGTGCTCCACACCTCCCACCACTTGAATAGGGTAGGAGAGCAAGGGGACATATAGGTAGCTGTATAGGAAGGACTGTAAATAAGGGTACTGAGGGAAGAAAAAGTATGGAGAGCAAGAGGTTTGGGTTATAAAAAGTAGGGACACTTCTTGGGGAGCTATGGGACAGGACAATGGGAAAAACCTTAGTTTTGTTCTCATAATTTATCATTAAAAAGCCACTTGTTTGTGAAGTTCAGTGTTATCTAACACTGTAGATGCTTTCACATTAGTGTGACTAAGGACACAGGGATGTAATGGTCTCCTCAGCCAATGACTTCCAATAATACTTCATTACTTCAGATGAAGTACCTCCTCCTGAGGTACCTGCTAACCTCAGTCGCTTGGTGGTTCTATGATTTTGCTGGTATCTGTCTGTAAAATGAAGGTAAAAATACAAGGGATAAATATGAATACACGGGTTAAACATTGAGATGCTTGATTGGACCAGACATGGAGTATGAAAACTCTCTGTTACCTCTAGACACAAGCTCTGCACTTGAACTGTGTCTGGATGGACATGCTGCAGTTCTGTTGATGGGAAGATGCGTTTCTTTTAAGGTTCTAAGGCACTCCTGAAGGTCCCTTGGGTGAGAAAATATGGAATCATAGAATTATAGAATGACCTGAGCTGGAAGGAACCCACAAGGATCATCGAGTCCAACTCCTACCCCTGCACAGGACAACCTCAACATTCACACTGTGTGACTGAGGGTGTTGGCCAAATGTTTCTGGACTACTGTGAAGCTTGGTGCTGTGTCTGCTTCCCTGGGGATTGAAAGGGTTAGGGCTCTCAGGAGGAAACACAGGAATGGAGGACTGGAAGGAGAGGGCACCTCTCCATCTCACTCCACCACATGGTTAATGAAGCACACTCAGTACACTCGTACCAACAGCTACTCAGAAAGATGGTAACCCGGCAGCAAGTGGTACCTGGTAGACATCACACTTCTCTCAAAAGCTGACCCCAATCATACCCTGTTACTTCAGCTGGCGAGTCCTCTCTTGTTTAGAGTAGCATTGGAATATCCTTGCAGAACTTTGAAGCTAAATTAATCCTTGGTTCAACGTGTGTGTGTGTGTGTGTATGAATAATAGATTTTCAGTGCTAAAACTATCAAAGGCTCTGGCAGGCAGCTGCTCGGCTCCCTTGGGCAAATATCCTAGAAAGGAGCTGCAGCGCCAGACCGGATTTGCATCTTTGATGCATTGCTGTGTCTCAGTTTCAAAGAAGCCAATCTGTTGGGTCTTAGTTCATCGCATGCCTGTTGAAGCCTGGGCCTGGACCGCAACACGATAACAAATGTGGATTTTTTTTTGAGATATGGAGATATTTTTGTTTCCCAGGAGTGCAATTTATATCTTGATTAATCTAAAAGTTGGGGGATTTTATGCTGAGGGGTGCAGGAGGGAATTTTTAGGAAGCGTGGGTGAGAGTAAAAAGGAAAGGAAAGCGTCTGCTGGAACTGCTTTCATACCATAAAATCAGCTACGCTGTAGGCAAATTCTGTGCCTCAGTGGAGCAGATACAATTTCAGGTAATTAATGTTCTTCCTTTACCAGCAGTGGGAAAATCACGGACTTTAGCAGGAGATTTGTACAACCTTCTGTCAAAGATTAAAGCAGCTGAGGAAAGGGGGTGAATCATAAGGGAAAGTTTAGAATCATAGAATCATCTGGATGGAAAAGACCTTTGAGATCATCGAGTCCAACCGTACCTGTCCACAACTACACCAGATCCCTGAGAAACTCATCTACCCATCTTTTAAATCCCTCCAGGGATGGGGACTCCATCATCTCCCTGGGAGCCTCTGCCAGGGCCTGACCACCCTTTTGATGAAGAAATTTTTTCCTGATGTCCAGTCTGAACCTGCCCTGGTGCAACTTGAGGCCATTTCCTCTCGTCCTATCGCCTGTCACCTGGGAGAAGAAACCAGCATTCATCTCACCACAACCTCCTTCCAGGCAGTTGTAGACAGGGATGAAGTCTCCCCTCAGCCTGCACTTCTCCAGGCTAAACACCCCCAGTTCCCTCAGTCTCTCCTCGTAGGACTTGTTCTCCAGCCCCTCCCCAGCCTCGTTGCCCTTCTCTGGACGCGCTCCAGCCCCTCAATGTCCTTCTTGGAGTGAGGGGCCCAAAACTGACCCCAGCACTCGAGGTGCGACCTCACCAGCGCTGAGCACAGGGGCACAATCCCCTCCCTGCTCCTGCTGCCCACGCTGGGTCTGACACAGGCCAAGATGCACACAGGAGCTAAGCCCCGAGTCAAGGATGCTGAGTTGTAGCTGATGAGGTTTAAGTTATTTTCTTCCCCAGGTAGTGAGTTTTTCCACCCATTTTTCTTACTCTGACTCAGACATCCTGCTAACAAACCCACGTTTGCCAAATCGATGCAGTAAATCCCTCACATACCCAAATAGTAGAGAAGAAAACCTGTTTTTTCAGCTCCAAAAATGCATGCCTCTCCTGTTGACAGCAGTGAAAGTAATAGATTTCTTTGTCATCTCTATGGACAGTTTGATTGGCCAAGAAAGTTTCATCACAGAGGTCAGAAAGTAAGAGCTGTCAAGCTGAGAGAGATCCACTCATGGAAAACAAACAAAATATTAAAAAGTCCCTGTAAAGGATTTAGATGGAAGATAAACAACATTTCTCTACCTGCTCCAAACAGTCAGACTAAGGAAATATTTTGTCAAAGTAAAGGAATATCATAGAATCACAGGGTGGTTTGGGTTGGAAGGGACCTCAGAGCCCAACCAGTTCCAGCCCTCTGCCATGGGATCTGTTCCTCTTGATCAGGTTGCTCAAAGTACCATCCAGCCTGGCCTTGAACACTTCCAGGGAGGGGCCATCCATGACTTCTCTGGTCAGCCTGTTCCACTGCCTCACCACACTCACAACGCTTCAAGAGAGGACAGTTTTCTTGCCAGACATATTGAAAGGTTAAAAGATAAGATTGATGGAGATGGGGCTGATATAAAATGTCTAGGGTGGGATTTGTTTTTAGGACTCTCAACTTTTGCTTAGCAGCACATCCACAAAAGGTGTGTGAGCGAAGAGGTAAAGGTCAGCCTACACGAGTTGGAAGTGGAAAACTGAACTTTGTTTTTCATGTGTATTTTTGTGATTTCACCGTTTTTGAGTCATTGAATATTAGATGAGCACCTCCAGCATTTGATCTGAGACCAGAAATTATCCTTTTATGGATTTTTATATTGAGGCAAGAAAGCTGTTTGAGGAAGAGGTACTTGTCCTAGGGCTGACCTGACAGTGTCACTTTTTGACTGATGTGCCTTCCATTTTTTCAACTGTTAAGTTAACAACCAACTCTCCAAAAACGTATCTGTTTATCCTAGAGGAGAGGAGAAAAGGAAAATATTTATTTTTTATTATTAACTGGAAGACCTGTGAAGGTGCCTATTGATAGGTCACTTGCTCTACAATTAAATCCATCACTATTCTGTATGTGAGAAACCTCTTCCCCTGGACTGTAGCTCCACTTCCAACCCGTCTGACCTTTATATCTGCAGCTTGATGAGTTAAATTGGTGTCACAGCCCACAGAGCTGTGAGGTTGCTTTGACAGAAGCACGGAGACGCTGTCAGTTCTGGCTTTCGTGCTTGAAGATCTCACCGCTCCTATAAGATATAATTTGCACTCTCTGCACTAGCAACACCTCAGAGCAGCACAGACAGCACACAGCGGGGATCTGGCTCTCCAAGGGGCACAGGGGATTGTTGTGTACAGGGTGCAGTCCTGCAGGTGGCAGAAGGATGAACCACAAGACCAGGCAGAGCCTTCTCTGAAGGGGCCACGAAGATGATCAACGAGCTGGAGCACGTCCCATATGAGGACAGGCTGAGAGAGCTGGGGTTGTTCAGCCTGGAGAAGAGAAGACTCCAGGGAGACCTTAGAGCAACCTGCCAGGACTTAAAAGAAAGCTAGTGAGGGGCTCTTTATCAAAGACTGCAGGGATAGGATGAGGGGAAAGAGTTTTAAGCTGAAAGAGGAGAGATTAATATGAGGTCTTAGGAAGAAATGTTCTCCTGTGAGGGTGGTGAGACCCTGGCACAGGTTTCCCAGAGAAGTGATGGCTGCCCCATCCCTGAAGGTGTTCAGGGCCAGGCTGGATGGGGCTTTGAGCAACCTGATCCAGTGGGAAATGTCCCTGCCCATGGCAGAAGGCTTGAAACTGGACTTTGAGGGCCCTTCTGACCCAAACCATTCCATGAATCTTTAATGCCCCTTCTGACCTAAACCATTCCGTAATTCTTTGATGCCTTTCACCTCTACCACCTGTGACTCATAAAGCCATTGCTGGGCAGCTATCAAACCCCACACAAATCCCAAGTGCTCTCCAAACAAAAGGCTAATTTAGTTTAAAATTGATTTGCACTCTTGTTACAAGACACTTGATTTTTTAACATTCAGCAGTGGCGTAAAAATAAAAAGAGCATCTAACACTGATTAACATCTGAGTCATGGATTGCTGGGGTATGTTGTGCCAGCTGAATTTAACTATTCAACTGGCACGGTAACTCCTCTAAGATATTAAACTTTCCTGGCGTAATTTAGCACTCCTTCATTCGCTCGTGCATATGCTCAGCACACGGTCCCAAAGCTTGCATGATGATTTTGCCATATATAAAAGGCACACTGACTTTTCATCAATAAGATGCGCGTTACTATTTGACAAGAACAACGTGCTCAAAGAATAGGCTAACAATAGCTTCTATCAATCAAGCACTCCGTGGAAAATCAAAAATGACAATGAAACCTACAGCATTAAATAACCCATGGTGCTGGAAATTAATCAGGAATCTGGTGTGCTTGAAAAACAAATGTGTTTTTAATAAATTGGATTTGAGAATCGCTTACAAGCTATAGGTTACCAGCTGAGTGGAGACTGGTTTGATTTGCACTGATAAACTCCAGGGGAGCTTGCCCGTGTCTCTATTCCAGCCATTGATGTCACCGTAAGCCTGCTGGGCTTGGTGACATATAAGCAATGTGGACACTATTCTTTTTAATACATACAGAGGTTATAAAAAAATCCCACAAGTCTCTGATCCTACTCCCATCTATCCCCAAACAATCCAAGGGTTAATAATAACCTCTGAAAAGAAAACACTTCCCTACATGTAACAGTTCACCCCTTGAGGAAAAGATGAAAGAGAATGAAGAGCAGATGACATAAATTAGCAGTGTCACTGGCTGTCTGAGTGGAAGAAGCTTGGGTGTGACATGAAAAGGGAGGGATAAGACCTCTCCAGAAATAATACTGAAGGTAAATGACTCCAGTATTTTTAAGTGCTTACTATAAAGCTACTATTAACTCATTCCTCCAAGCAAGAGGGATATGTAATAGCTGTTTTATCAACTTTTTCTTCTTACTTCAAAATTTCCAAAGCCCAAATAGAGAAAAACATCATTCATTCTATTAATTTTCAGTAAATTTATTATCTACCATCTCCCCCCTTCCCTCCATCCTCTCATTTGAATAAAAACAGGGTATTTCAGAGAGTTTCTTGGTTATCAGAATAAGGACAGCGCTCCTTCTCACCAAACACTTGCTTAAACAAGACACCCATTGAAGACAGGAAAACACTGAAAATACTACCTGGGATTGGGCTTTTGAAACCAGCACCTGTGAGAATTTCAGCTCCTGGGGACTAATGTTTGAACAGCACAAAACATAGGAAATTAGCCTGGTACTTGAGAAAGTCTTGAGCAGGGACACCTCCCACTGGATCAGGTTGCTCAAAGCCTCATCCAGCCTGGCCTTGAACACCTCCAGGGATGGGGCAGCCACGACTTCCCTAGGCAGCCTGTGCCAGGGTCTCCCCACCCTCACAGGAAAACATTTCTTCCTAAGATCTCATCTCAAGCTCCCCGCCTTCAGTTTCCCCCTCATCCTACCCCTGCAATCCCTGATGAAGAGCCCCTCCCCAACACTGATTAATGGCTCCTCTTAAGTTTCTGAAAATGCAGAAGACTGTACCTCAGATTTATAATCTATTAAATGATGACAGAAATATGCAGAAAACCAAAAAGCCTGTGGAAAACAGAGTGAGACTCCCATTTTTTCCCATTCCATGGGAACAAGGGGATAAAACCGAGAGGCAACAAATTCAAAGTTGAGGAAAAAAGGTATTTCACTAAAAAGATTTCTTAGTTAATCTGCAAATCTCATTGCCACAAGATAGTACTGAGGTTTGGAGTTTTGAAGGACCCAAACCAAAGACGTGGATGCTGCTAAAACAAGCAGTTGCAATAAATGCACAAATGCGCTAAGGGAAGACCATATATCTTCAAGCCTCAAGGTATAAACCACATCCTGACTCTCAGAGGCTGGAAACAGACTCATCTTAAGACATGTAATAGGTCACAGCTGAGCCCAAGTGGCCCACTGGCCACCCACAAAGACCACGCCAGGAATTACACAGCCCACTGGTCTCATCATCCAGGAACAGTACTTCAACGGGCCCACAGGAAAGCTGGGGAGGGGCTCTTGATCAGGGAATGCAGGGACAGGATGAGGGGGAACGGTTTTAAGCTGACAGAGGGAAAGTTTAGATGAGATCTTAGGGAGAAATGTTTTCCTGTGAGGGTGGGGAGGCCCTGACCCAGGTTGCCCAGGGAGGCTGTGGTTGCCCCATCCCTGGAGGTGTTCAAGGCCAGGTTGGATGGGGCTTTGAGCAACCTGATCCGGTGGGAGGTGTCTCTGCCCATGGCGGGGGGGTTGGAACTGGATGGTATGTGAGACCCTTCCAACCCAAACCATTCCGTGATTTTGTGATCCCCCAGTGCCTATCAAAGAATTCTTATTTGAAAAAGGAGTTCATTCTTTTTCAGGATGAACACCTCCAGCGCAGGATCATAGCATCACAGCAGCACAGAATGGTTTGGGTTGGAAGAGACCTTAAAGATCATCCAGTTCCAACCCCCCTGCCATGGGCAGGGACACCTCCAACTAGACCAGCCTGCTCAAGGCCCCCTTTAGACACCAAAACAGGTACATTAACTAAGTTGACCTCATTTTAGTCAAACTGCCATTGGCTTCAGTGGGAAATATCACTCAAGCCCATAGAGGATCAACAAATTTCAAAAAAATATGTCCAAGCAGGAGTGTTTAAATCCCACTGATCTCATCCAGACCCATGAGCATATCAAAATAGAAAACCAGACCTCTGTCTTCTGTGGTTTCTTGTCCAGCCCAGCCAATATCTCATGCATTCTGGACTCTGCTCTTCTCTACAATTAGACTGATAATTAAGAAATAACAGCATAATATAAATGGATAGTTGCTGGCTAGCGCCGTTAACATTGGGGATAAATGGAGCAGTAATCTGCAAATGATGTTATTGCTATTATAAAAATAAAGATCTGTCTCCCCAGCCAATCAATTCAGCAGATATATACCAACAATCAAATTGTTAAAAATGACTTCTATAAATTACCCAGTCTTCCACCTAATGGAGCTGGAAACAGCTGTGAGACAATTTAGAGCTGATATAACCATACGTCGGGAGCGCTTTTTCATCCTGATGCTTTTCCATTCTCTTCAAAGCTGTTGTACTGTAGCAGGCATCTTTGTTTAATGCACCCATGTGAAAACAGACTGTATTTCACACCATGGGTTAGCAAAGCAATTTTGGCAGAAATGCTCAAGAATATATGCATTTAATATGGGTGGAATAATTCAATTTCCTCCCTATTATTTCAGCTATGCCGCTACAATCTCCTTAATTCTTCATTAAACCCTCTGGGCTTGCAGGATGTTGCTGTGTTTTATGAGCTGCCATAGTTCTTTCAAATGAACATGGAAAGACACACAGAGGAGCAGTTATAATCGTGTATTTTTGAGTCAGATATACTGGTGATTTCAGCTAAATCAGAGCAATTTAGCACCTTGCTTGGGCCATGGCAGCACTAGCTCTGTGCCATGTTCACACTGCTGATTCCTGGCACCTGGGCTTAATCAGAGCATATAATAGGATTTAGGGGTGGCATCCTCTCTTCCTTTTGCGTCTTCATGCTGGCCGTGCCCCAGCCCAGCCTGGTCCAGCTGGAAGCCACCAAGTGGCACTTCTCTGCCTGCAAGTTACTACTGGCGTGTTGGTCTATGGAATGGGCAAGGTGAAACGAATATTGTCTGTGCTGGCTGAATTATGGAGTCCTTACTGAATCAAATTAGGAAAATCCTTGCTGTCCTCCATAGAATCATAGAATCGCTTGGTTGGAAAAAGACCTTTGAAATCATCGAGTCCAACCGTACCTGTTCACTACTAAACCAGATGCCTGAGCATCTCATCTACCCATCTTTTAAACACCTCCAGGGATGGGGGCTCCACCACCTCCCTGGGAGCCTCTGCCAGGGCCTGAGAACACTTCTGGTGAAGAAAATTTTCTTGATGTCTGATCTGAATCTGCCCTGGTGTAACTTGAGGCCATGTGGAGCAGTTGCAGGGTCAGGACTGTCATCTCAGGCAATCTGCTCCTGTGAGCTGCAGAGTAAAAGAGCTGATGACCACTCATAGAATCATAGAATGACCTGAGCTGGAAGGGACCTAAAAGGATCATTGAGTCCAACTCCTGTCCCCACACAGGACGCTCCCACCATTCACTCTGTGTGACTGAGGGCATTGGCCAAATGCTGCTGGAATGCTGGCAGACTCGGTACTGTGACTGCTTCCCTGGGGAGCTGTTCCAGTGCTCCACCATCCTCTGGGTGAAGAACCTCTTCTAATATCCAAGCTAACCCTCCTCTGGTATTTTCCTGCCATTTCCTCTAGTCCTGTCATTGGTCACCAGAGAGATCAGCACCTGTTTCATCCCCTTCCCTTGTGAGAAGGCAGCAAAAAGCTATGAGATCCCCTCTCAGCTGGGTTTTCCCCGTCCCCGGGAAGCACCTTGACCATTGTTGTCCAAGAAGCACTCATTAAACTCCGCTCTCCATTGCACATTATATCCATACCCTACTTCCCCCTGGCTGTCAAACCACTGCTGGATTTTGTTGCACGCAGAAGAGGAGAGCTAATTTCTCTATCTGAACACAACGTTTGATAATCCAGGCTCTTTAAATGAATTTTGGACTGTGGTTTAAGTATAGAGGGACTTGGAAAGATCTCTAGCTGCCAGCAAGCAGACGTTGCCACTAGCAGCTTACTGCAGACGAACTCTGGGTGGGAATAAAGCTGCAAACAGTTTGGTCTAAAATCTCATCTGTCTGCAAATGTGCCTTTTCCTAATTTTTTCAAATAGGACATGTGCAAATGGGACCTGCTCTGTCTGAAGCCGCACAACTCTCATGTTGGTTTAAATAAACTTGGCGTGAACATTGCTTTCAATTCTTAACATTAGCTCCAACTTCCCTGGATCGCTCTGGTCTGCTCTACAACCATTTTCTTCTCCCTTTCCTGCTTCAATTCCACTTTCAAAACCAGTCTTACCTCCACAGAAAAACACTCTCCCAGATTCATCTGCGTTTCCAGCTGTTGTCCCTTCTCTCTTCACTTACTTTTATCTCAGTACCTCTCCTGCGTTCATTTTTTCCCCTCCTCATTTAGCCACTTCCATCCAGTATCCTTTGTCTCCACAGAAACCACTTTAGAATGACTCCTACCTCAGCAAGTGGCCAAAACTTTGTTCCATCTTCATCCTCCATCATGATCTTTCCCTTTGCATTCTTGCTTTATCTTATCTTCTGCAAACTGTTGTCACTGTCAGCTCTCTGGGTGCTCTCCAAATATTTCTTTCTACACAGCTGTCCCCTTCCTTCTCCCACTTTTTTCCATATTTTTGAATCCTCTGGGGTTTTTTTACCCATTAGTTGGTAGTTTCAGTCTAAGGCAGGTTTGAAACTGTCCTGGACATCAATGGCTTGCAGGGATCTGTCTTTCACTCTCCAGTCCAAATCTTCTCCCTTCCATCTTTCACCACCTTTGTGAGCTCTCAATTTGCATATTATTTCATCTGGGGAGCCTGAACGAGGAGACTTACTTATGTGCTTTGGCAGACCTCGTTTCGTAGTCAGGGCCATGTTTATTCCATCGTTCATTTTCACCTTTCACTCATCTGCAGTTGTTTACAACTTTATTTGAATTTCCACTGGGCACTTCAGGAATAGTAGAATTCAGATCAAGCTTCCCAAAGGACTCGCTTTCCTCTAAACTCTTTCTGTTACCTCGTTTAACTAATACACTTAATAACACCATTCTTTTTCTTGCATTCTGGCGGATTAAACTGAAGATCGTGTTTGACTTCCCTTTTTTCCTTCTGTTCTACTTAATACTGCAAAAATCCACCCCTCCCTTATTTGTCCTGACAGCTAAATTACCTTCCCACCTTTCCTAAATCAATATGCCAGCGTCTATCCTTGCTTCATCAATCCCTAAAATTTTGCTGTCGCAGCACCAATGACAAGGCGCATGCAATTCCTAGGACAAAGTATATAGAGGTACACAACGGATGCTGAGCATCGTTTCATCAGTTGTAAGCATCCCCATGTGTGTTCTCTATTGCCCAGACCTTCTAGAGATGCTGAGGTGCTCCACCTGCATTTCATGACTTCTGAGGAGGCTATAAAGCAGGTTACATGTTTAATTTTCTGGTTCTGCTTAGTATTGTTAGCCAGGGAGAAGCAATCCTCTAACGGATTACCGATTTCATTGTAAATGTCCCAGGTGCATCTATTTTGAGCAAGGAACATCTCTTTTCTGCAAAACACTCAGTAACTTGTTTTATGACTAGGAGAGTGACAAGTAGTAAGAATTTCAGATGTCAACTGGCAGAAAGCAGTAGCTCCTGCACGTACTCGAGCCAGATACAGTCAGTTATCTCTGAGCGTAGGAGGTGTTTGATACTTAATTCCACCTGGACCACGTTGTTCCCAGAACTGTATCTGCTGCTACCACAAGTGGTTAATTTGAGTAATAATGATGAAACCTCAACAATCTGCCTTGCGACCGTTTCGGTCTGAGTTTCTGCCTTTTTTTTTTTTCCCAACTTTTCTAACATGTCTGCCCGTCAAAGACGTCTCTCTCAGAGGCACGTCAAGAACAGCTGGAGTGCATCAGGAGTGTCAAAGGTATCCTGTTGCCATTAGGCCAGCAGAGCAGGTGTATCCTACATGCACGTGCTTGATATACTCAGCAAAAAAGTAGGTGCGCTGTATGTGAACATAGCTTAAACTTCCCATAGCAACCAAGCAGTCAGGATACCAACAATAGAATCATAAACTCATAGAATGGTTTGGGTTGGAAGGGACCTTAAAGATCATCCAGTTCTAACCTTCTGTGTCCTATTATTGAATCCCCGACATAAGAGGGATATGGAACTGTTGGAGCGGGTCCGGAGGAGGCCACGAAGATGATCCGAGGGCTGGAGCACCTCTGCTATGAGGACAGGCTGAGAGAGTTGGGCTTGTTCAGCCTGGAGAAGAGAAGGCTCCAGGGAGACCTTAGAGCAGCTTCCAGTACTTAAAGGAGCTACGGAAAAGCTGGGGAGGGACTTTTTACACAGTTCTGTGGTGGTAGAACAAGGGGTAATGTCTTTAAGCAGAAAGAATGGCGACTTAGATTAGATATAAAGAAGAAATATTTCCTTGTGAGGGTGGGGAGGCTGTGGCCCAGGTTGCCCAGAGAAGTCGTGGCTGCCCCATCCCTGGAGGTGTTCAAGGCCAGGTTGGATGGGGCTTGGAGCCCCCTGATCCAGTGGGAGGTGTCCCTGCCCAAGGCAGGGGGGTTGGAACTGTGTGGGGTTTGAGGTCCCTTCCAACACAAAGCATTCTGTGATTCATTCTATGATTCTGAGATACACCTTAGGTGTTGAGCTGCTGTGACTGTCCAAGGATATGAAAGAGCTCAAGGGAGAGCGAATGGTGATAAATTTTCTAGACAAACTGATAAAATTGGAAGAAATTACACAAGGTCTGGGAGTCCTGGGTATCATGAAAAGTCATAAAGAAGTAGCTATGTGACCAAAAGTTTGTTTCCTGTGGGTGAATCAGTTGCTCTGATTAAGGATGTTACCTCACTTTGCCACACACGGGCATTTGGTGTAAATCAAGATGGTTCTGATGATACCTGTAAAGGTATGAAAACTTCTGACAGCTGAGCTTCTGTCTCATTCATTTGCACAAAGTTCGGGGGTTACTAGAGGTTAAGCACTCTCCATAAATGTCAGATGTCGACAACATTACATCCAGTGATAATATACTTCAAGCAGAAGAAAGTTCCCTTAAAATATCAACCTTTGACCCAGCAGTGCTCGTTTTAGAGTTTAAAAGATGCTGCACATTACTGGCTCATAAATAATAGTAATGAAAAGGTCAAGCAACCTCTTAGGAAAATCCTATTGTTTGGTGGATGAGCTTGCTGGTCACAGGGCACATGAAACGCGGTGTTAGAGCTGTGGCTCATTTGTGTCCAGTCTGTCCCAATTCACGCTGCCAAACCCTGTCATGGCTGAAATCTGAAAGGATCTTCAAACTGTGATGATGCACAACATCAGGCAACACTTTAAACCACTTTGCTGAGTGGGGTTAGCAATGTCATCGACAAGAATGATTTGCTCTTTAAAAAGATGCACCTTTAAAAAGGTGCTAACAATGTGTCCCACGCCAATGGCACCTTGGCCCGTGTCAGACCCAGCGTGGGCAGCAGGAGCAGGGAGGGGATTGTGCCCCTGTGTTCAGCGCTGGTGAGGCCGCACCTCGAGTGCTGGGGTCAGTTTTGGGCCCCTCACTCCAAGAAGGACATTGAGGGGCTGGAGCGCGTCCAGAGAAGGGCAACGAGGCTGGGGAGGGGCTGGAGAACAAGCCCTGTGAGGAGAGACTGAGGGACCTGGGGGTGTTTAGCCTGGAGAAGAGGAGGCTGAGGGGAGACCTCATCCCTGTCTGCAACTGCCTGAAAGGAGGCTGTGACGGGGTGAGTGTTGGTCTCTTCTCACAAGTGACAGGAGATGGGATGAGAGGAAATGGCCTCAAGTTGCACCAGGGCAGGTTCAGACTGGACATCAGGACAAAATGCTTCACTGGAACAGTTCTCAGGCACTGGCACAGCTGCTGAGTGAGATGGTTGAGTCCCCATTCCTGGAGGTGTCTAAAAGATGGGCAGATGAGGTGCTCAGGGATGTGGTTTAGTAGTGGGCAGGTACAGTTGGACTTGATCTCAGAGGTCTTTTCCAATCAAGAGATTCTGTGATTCCATGATCTGTTTCTCTTACAGTTCAAAAACTTTTGAAAGAAGTATTTCATTTGGGTAAAAAAAGAACCAAGAAAAGTAAAAATCTACAGTAGGGATAAGAATAGAAAACTAGGTCCAAAAATAGAATAAAAACATTTGGGAAGATGTTAGTTTAAAATTTAAACAAGAAAGATTTGATTTTGTAGATATTTTTTTTTTCCCACTGAGAGAAGCATTTTAAGAGTAGATTTTTAAAAAAGACAGTTTAAAAAATACAGAGTTGTGAGCAAAACTTGTAGGAGGTAAATGGGATCCTCCAAGGTCAGAGATATCTCCAGGAATTCTGTGGTTGTCACAGTTTGGCTCCCACACTACCATCCTTAGCACTTGTTGATGATCAGTGTTCAGAAGCACCTTGCTTCGCTGTTTATCTCCTCACTTCTCTTTTACATCAGATCTCATAATTTCCTGTAGCTGTTGGATAATTGTATCCCCAAGTCTTGATCACAAGTGTAGTTCACTGTTGCATGAGGCCCTTGAATAGACCTTGGAGATGTCTTTGAAGATGTTTGGCTTTGAAATGGTTTAAATGATATTAGAAGCTGAACCTGAATCCCTAAAAATCATAGAATCATAGAACGGTTGGAATGGACCTCAAAGCCCATCCAGTTCCACCCCCTGCCATGGGCAGGGGCACCTCCCACTGGATCAGGGGGCTCCAAGTCCCATCCAACCTGGCCTTGAACACCCCCAGGGATGGGGCAGCCACCACTTCCCTGGACAATCTGTGCCAGGGCCCCACAACCCTCACAGGAAAATGTTTCTTCCTAAGATCTAAATACCTAAATCTTCTACTATGTATTTAAAAGCATAACTAAAGGCAAAAGATCCAAAAGTTGTCTGCACACTAAAATTGTGAAACTGTACTTCTCAGGTTTAGTGCACCAAGAACACATTTTATTTTACATTTTTAGAAATATTTTTATTTTATATTTTCAAAAAAGCACATTTTGGAAAAAATATCAAGTTATAGGAAACACTTTCTGACAGAATCAATCTGTTCTAAACCTGTTTGAAGGGTCAAGAATACATTTTGTAAGACTTTTTCATTGAAGTTAACGTCCCTGCTTCTGCAGGGGGTTGGACTAGATGCCCTGTAATTATAGAATCGTTTGGTTGGAAAAGACCTTTGAGATCATCAAGACCTTTGAGACCCATCAAGACATCTGACCTTTGTACGTTCACAGAGATTCAGGTGCACAACACTCACTTTTGGTTCTGAACACGTGAATTTGAAATTTAATAAGGGAGATGCAGCATGTGTCTCACCTTTCTCTCCTCCCTCCTCTAGATTCCAGCTCTAAATTGTGTGTCTGAGAGAGGTGGGAAGGGACTCGCATCTCTCACGGCTCACATCTCCTAATCCTCTTATAACCATCAAACCACTTAAATAAAAATATTAGTTCATACATATGAATATATTTTTTCCCAATACTGCCAGAAAGCAGCATCTCTTTCTGCTCATCTGTTTTTTCCCCCGTTGTTTCCAAAAGCTGGATATCCATGGGAAATCAAAGGTGAGTAAGAATTACAGCGGTTTTTTTTTATTTTCCCTGTTAGATTGCAATAAAGATTAGGTAGGTCAGTGCTGCGCTGTTCAAAAGTTTATTTACTTCACACTGTGATTTCTCCTTGAGAGAGTAAGGGCAAAGTAACCTTTGGATCTTCAAAAGCTGTGACACTGCTGTGATTATGCCAAGAGAAATTTGTATATTGCTAGGTTGGCAGCAAGCCTTGCAATCCCGCAAGAGATTCAGCTAATAGCTCAGGTGAGCTGAGAAGAGCTACGGTGCCTTGGATGTTTCTATACTGCATATCATTAATTAATCTACTACAGCCAGCTCCTTCTGAACCATTGTATATTCTCTGCTTATACAGTCTTATCGACCCAGCCCTGGGGAAAATCAATTCTTGTAATCTATCTTATTACATTCAAATATATGTACAGAACTTGATATAGTACAACAGCAGTGGGGCTTGAAAGAGGCAAGGAAAAATGTTGAGGAAGGAGGAGAAAAAGGAGGAAAAGCTGATATCACTTTGATACATTGGGGTAAACCCTGCAGATCTGCTCTAATAAGTTTTTTTTCAAATTCGCACCATTATAAACTAATGGATGAGGCTATGAGCAACCTGATCCAGTGGGAGGTGTCCCTGCCCATGGCAGGGGGGTTGGAACTGGATGGGCTTTAAGATCTCTTCCAACTCAAACCACTCTATGATTCTATAAAGCTAGGAACTGGTTCTTAGGGAAAAAGGTCATATGCATCTCATGTACAACGTAGTGCAAGCACAACTTGGGGATGTAATATATGCACCCAGAAATCTGTGGCATAGCTGACCGTCTTACAGTATCTTTTAAGCATCCCGAAGTCTTACAAAAGTCCTTGCAGTTCATGCTTTTAACTCTTGATGCCCGTGCTGTTTCGGCCAAAATACTTCTTTAAAAGCAAATCTATATTTCTTTATCAAGTCCAATAAAAACTGCATCGTTATCCTGCTTTTGTTGTTATTAAGATCTGCTCTCATAATCAAATGGAACTTGATAGATAAGGTGACCTGAATTTCCACAAAGACTGGGCTGACAAAAAATATAAAAGGCCTGAAAGATGATCTGGGGGTGTAAAGGATGATTAGGCTCACTTTGTTCCCTTGGAAAATCATAGTGTGATTCGTATCAGAACATATTTCTGGGCACAGGAAGGAGAATAAAGTAGTTAGGAAGCGTTAGGCTGGATTTACCAAGCATAAACCCTGCCTAACGTTAACCAGGCGCTTCATGGTGATGTAGCGCAGGAGGACAGAAGACAGTGGACATTGAAGCAGGAAAGGTTTAGATTAGAAATAAGGAAAAACTTTGTCACAGTGAGACCAGTCAGAGGTTGGGAGAGCTTTCCCAGTGACCCTGGGCAGTTTCCACCCTTGAAGGTTTTCAAAGTGCAGATGGATAAAATCCTGAGCAACCTGGTCTGCTCTCAAGATTTACCATGCCTTGAGCAGGAGGTTGCAGTACAGATCTCCTAAGGACCCTCCCAGTCTGAATGATTCTGTGAATCAGCAGCTCTACAACACCATGGGAGCATCTAAGACACAGTTGCTGTTATTAACAGGGTGGCAAAAGCTCCATTTCTACTTGGTGGACACACTAATGCAAGAATCGCTCTGCTTTGACGTAAGGAATGGAGATGGGGAGTAACAGTGGCAACTAAAATATATTGGTGTCTGAGCAGACATTGCACGTTGTGCTGGTTGAGTTAATTTTCCTCATGGTAGCTGCTATGGGCTCATGCTTTGAATTTGTGAGCAAAACAGTGTGGGTAAGACAGGGATGTTTTCATTATTGCTGAGAGTACACAGGGTCAAGGCCGTTTCTGCTCCTCACCCCACCTGTGAGAAGGCTGGGGTTGCACAAGTTGATGTTGGGGAACAGCTGGGACAGCTGATCCCAGTGACCAAAGGGCTATCCTATTGCCATAGGACGTCATGCTCAGCATACAAAGCCAAGGGAAGAAGGAAGAAGGGGTGTAGATAGAGAACGATTGTGTTTGTCTTCCCAAGTAATCATTGTACATGATGGAGCTTTGCTTTCCTAGAGATGGAGCTTTGCTTTCCTAGAGATGGAGCCTGTTGATGGGAAATAGTGAATGAATTCCTTGTTCTGCTTTGCTTCTGAGCAGCTTTTGCTTTCCTATTAAACTGTCTTTATCTCAACCCATGGGTTTTCTTACGTTTACCCTTCTGTTTCTCTCCACAGTCTCACCAGTGGAGAGTGAGTGAGCTGATGTGAGGTGTTGGGTGCCAGCTGGGTTAAACCACGACACATGTGATGATGCCAGCTGCAAAGAAAACTTACTTTGGTCATTGCTGGTAAACCTGTCCCTGTACAAAAGCATCATGTGTGGACAACTGAAAGTAGAAATTATATCACACCCAAAAGGGAAATAACTGATTTTCTAGTCGTTATTTTTACTTTCATTAAGTGTGAGGGGTAATGAAACAGAGCTGTCAAGAGATTAACACCACAAAAAAGTCTAAAGAAAGAGAGTGGGTATGGAGAGGCTGATTTGTAGAACAGATGAAATTGTTGATATGAGCTTATTTTTTGTATAAAAGCTGTGAATTCCTTAAAAATGGCCAATAAAAGTCTTGGAAAGTAGCCATCTAGGGAAAGGCAGCACAGAACACCAATGCCTGGTGTTGTCCCACGTTCAGCTATGCCTTTGCTTGAGGTGGAGAGCGGGTGAGGCTACCATAGCAAGCTGAATCCATAAAGGCCTTCCTGTCACCCAGAACCGTCCTGGGGTAGCTTAAGGAGTGGGCCAGTGTGCACACAAATGACGTGAAAACACAATTTTGCCATGGGAACCTGTGCAGACAATGAAGATGTGTCAGACAGGTGTCTTTCAGCCTTCTAACAACTTTGCCCCTCTCTTTTGTCATCTCTTTATAAGACAACTTTAGAGCAAAGGGATAGGAAGATCTAAAAGCTTTGCTTTGGCTTCCTTTCCTCCAAGAATAGAGGCAATGACAAATCTGAGATGCTGCCAGCCCTCCTTCAAGGGCTGGATTGATGTCCCTGCCTCGTGGTTAGACCCAGCTGGGAGAAGGGGAATTAGGCCTTGTCTTTCAATTACTGCTGTTTTGCTCAGGGCCGCACATTGAAGCCTCCCAGCGGACAAGTCCTTCTTACCGCTTATAATCTCTGAATTGTATTTGAAAATAAGGCTTTTAATTAAAACTGGCATTTCTCAGCTTCCCACTGGCAGCCGACATCTGCCTGCGAAGAAATATCCTTTGTGACACTTGTGGTACAGACGCCCAGCGTTAAAGAGAGTAAACTAATTCCCTGCTCTCCTGCCATCAGATGAGATGTGAAAGACAAGCTCCTCAACACTTACGTCCATTAAAGATCCCATGGCATTTCACAGCAGCAAGGGGGTTAACCCTAGCGACCTGGCTGGATTCCAGCTCAAGTCATCTCCATCTCAAATCCACCCCCTCCCACAGTTCCTTACATAATCTCCTTCGAGCGCTCTATCATTACTGGGAGCCGTCGATGCAGAGAGTTAAAGAGCCACCCAGTTGGCTCAAAGGTGACAGCGTTTCACAGATGGCTCCTTCCACATGCACACAAAACCAATGCCATGACATCTTTTTCCAACCCCGACATGATGCCCCTGATCTGAAGACAAACCTTGCAAAAAAATTCTTGCGAAAAATTTCATGCTGAAAGCAATGATTAGACAGAGCCTTAAGCAGCTGACACGGACCATTTCAAAGGTTACAACCCAATCATTTCCTTAATGCTGTCTGTATTATCTCACTTAATTAACATTCAAGGATGTAGAGTGTCTTAACAATATTGGAAAAGTTCTTTAAGGACTTCAATTGCACAATGATGCAATTGAATCCTCTTATGACATCTTCGAAAGCTGATGGGAGCCTTTTGGCGTTTTAAGTGAGGGTCTTGACATGTAAATTAATTTCATTATGCCTGTTTCTGCAGGGGTCCTGAGGGCAAGGTTTTTTCCACTGCTCACAGTTATGTATTCTGCTGTGGGCTGAACACTTCTCACCCTTCTCCCAGCAGCAGCGTGCACTTCAGGAATTTTATGTACCAAATCTGTCACGTGCAGCATCATCCTGCTGGGGGAGGATGCACTTTGGTCACAACAACCCCATGCAACTTCAGGCTTGGGGAAGAGTGGCTGGAAAACTGCCCAGTAGAAAAGGACGTGGGGGTGCCAGTCAATAGTGGCTGAACATGAGCCAGCAGTGGCCCAGGTGGCCAAGAGGACCAACAGCGTCCTGGCTTAGATCAGAAATGGTGCAGCCAGCAGAAACAGGGAGGTGATTGCGCCCCTGTGCTCAGCACTGGTGAGGCCACACCTCGAGTGCTGGAGTCAGTTTTGGGCCCCTCACTCCAAGAAGGACATTGAGGGGCTGGAGCGCATCCAGAGAAGGGCAACGAGGCTGGGGAGGGGCTGGAGAACAAGAGTTACAAGGACCAGCTGAAGGAACAGGGGTTGTTTATCCTGGAGAAGAGGAGACTGAGGGGAGACCTCATCACTGCCTACAACTATCTGAAAGGAGGTTGTAGCGAGGTGGGTGTTGGTCCCTTCTCACAAGTAACAAGTGATAGGATGAGAGGAAACGGCCTCAAGTTGCATGAGAGGAGGTTTAGATTGGAGATTAGGAAAAGTTTCTTTCCTGAAAGAGTGATGAAGCATTGGAAGAGGCTGCGCAGGACAGTGATGCTGGAGGTCTTCAAAAAACGTGTAGTCATGGAACTTCGAGACACGTTTCAGTAGTCACGGTGGTGTTGGACTGATGGTTGGACTTGATGAAGTCTTTTCCAACCTTAATGATTCTATGATTCTGTGATTTATTGACAGTATCTCTGCTGATCACATAAATGCTATGAGTTTTACAACAAAGTTTTGTGACGTCCTGGAATGTCATCAACAAAAAAAATCATAAAAACTAATTTGGAAATGATTAGGATTCAATAGTAGAAGATGAAAATCAAAATCACTTATCCTCCTGTACTGGCAATCCCAAAGTGTCACAGAAGTCAAGTGAATACAATAAGTAGAATACAAATGTGGCCTCAGACTTTATTCATAAATTTATATCGCAATAGAACTACATGTTGTCAAAAATGAAATAGCTTCAAATAAGATATTAAACCTCAGAATCATCTCTGCTAATGTAACATTTCTGTCTGATACAATTGAGATTACCCTGTAGATATTTCAAGTATAAGCAGCTTTTTGCCTCCCATCATTAAATATTTAATAGTTCTAATTTATCACTTTAATATTGAGTTGTTTTGGTTTAGATGCTTGGCCCATGAACTGAATCACACAAATGAGAGGAAGCTGCATGCTTTTCAGTTACGTAGTGAAGAAGGATACGGTAGCTTCTATCTCTAATGGTTTGTACCACACAGGATGACTTATATTAAGGGAAAACGCACTCGATAGCCCTCCTGTGAACTCGTAGCACTTGGCACCTGCTCTGCCCATTATGACCATTTATGTTCCCGAAATATTTAAAACTGCTATAGGAGATCAAGGCTTCAGCATACCAGTTACCCTACGTACACAAGGAATGGATAGAGGAGGTCAAACTGGGAATGGGCAGATGGCGAAAAGAGGATAAGCGCCCCAGCATCTCGGGCCCCGTGTGTTGCTGTGTTCTGTTTTGGTGCTAACTTACACAATAAAAGACAGCCAAGGCTAATGAGTACCCTGTGGTGGGATTTATCTGCCTTGACTTAGGTACCCCGATGTTAGGCGTCTATATCAAAGCTGGTCACCCCAGGGAGCCCTGTATCATCAAATGGAAACCAATGGGCCCATCCAGAGGACAGTGTATCGCATATCAAAAAGAGATGTGTACATGGGTTAGATGAATTTCTCTGTGCAGGAATCTGTTTAAAAGAAACGTAGAATCATAGAATGGTTTGTGTTGGAAGGGACATTAAAGATCATCCAGTTCCATCCCCTCCGCCATGGGCAGGGACACTTCCCACTGGGTCCGTTTAGCCCTCATCCTATCCGTGCACTCCCTGATAAAGAGTCCCTCCTCAGCTTTCCTGTAGGTCCCTTTCAGTACTGGAAGGCTGCTATAAAGTCTCCCTGGAGCCTTCTCTTCTCCAGACTGAAAAAAATCAACTCTCTCAGCCTGTCCTCATATGGGAGGTGCTCCAGCCCTTGAATCTTCGTGGCCTCCTCTGGACTCACTCCAACAGATCCATGTCCTTCCTGTGCTGAGGACTCAAGAGCTGAATGCAGGACTCCATGTGAGGTCTCACGAGAGCAGAGCAGAGGGGCAGAATCCTGTCCCTTGACCTGCTGGTCCCACTGCTTTGGTTGCAGCCCAGGATACAATTGGCTTTCTGGTCTGCGAGCACACATTGCCAGCTCTGCTATCTTTGTGGTGGAGCGTGGAGATAAAGCATTCAATCCATTTCTATGTGTCTTTTATTATCTGAGCAAAGATAACCCATCTGTCTTCTGTATCAGCACAGAGCATTTACCAATGGCCAAGCTCTGTCTCTGCTACATGATTCCATAAGCCAGAAAAAAATCATTAGGAGTAATTCCTGCCTTAGTTTTATTGGCCGCATTTGTGTAGAAAGCCTCCTAGCCTTATTCAGCCTTTTTCCTTAAAAGTTCTATTAAGACACTTCAGAAAGTTTATATCTTGGTGTTCGTTTGACTCTGACTGATTGACGGCATAATTAAACCAGCCAACTTTTTATCCTCAAAGGAAGATGCTGGTGTAGCAGATCCATTCTGGATCTTACAGGACAACAAGGAGCAACACCGGAACAGGTAGAATTATATATACTAGAAGCTGGGGATGTTAACCAATTAACTCATTAATGGTCAGTAATACTAACTCATTAATGGTCAGTATTGACAGTGCCAAGGGAGAAATGAAGGAATACACTCATCATCCCAGTCATACCTAAACCTCTAAAATTACAGTAGAGCTATTGTGTGAAGCACTGAGAGGAGCCACTTCGTGATGCTCGTTAGCAAACTGGCTGGGACTAAAGCCTAGTTTCACCTTCATCCTCAGTAGGTCACCATCCAAACGCATGGACTTCACCTGGCTGTGAGTGTTGGTGCTAGAAATTGTCTTCATTAAAGGCTTGATGGCTCTCAGCAATTCAGGTGCAAATTATTAACTGTGAGGTGAATTTCTCTCGGGGAAGTGGTGGAGTTTCCATCCCTGGAGGTGTACAAAATCACGTGGCCTTGGCACTTCAGGACATGATTTATTAGGCACAGTGGTGTTGGGCTGACAGTTGGGCTTGATGATTTTACAGGTCTTTTCCAACCATAATGATTCTATGATTCTAGATGGTTGACTATGCGTCTGATGTGCCTGTTCAGATTCAAACCAGCTCCTCCAAGGCGGACTTTACAGACAATCGTACCAGAGAGAAAAACAACCTTTCAGGGATGAAGCAGTGTCATATCTTCTTGGTGTCCTTCTTGGGTCTCTGCACATCAATCAATGCATACAGGTAAAAACTGAATAAATGGATCCTAGCCAGCCAGAGGATCAAATATATAAATTAAATCAGGGAATCTTGGAAAAGATTTGACCATGTCTACCTCAACAGGAGGTATTGCATCCTACTGAGTGGACACATCTGCAAAAAGAAGATGTTCCTTCATATTCATCTGTAGCAAAATGTGGCCCGTGGCCTATTCTGGGATGAAAAAAAATATGTCTGATGTGTGCACTCCCCAAAAGGAGTTGAGTGAGAGAAAGAATTATGTTCTCCCCAGGCTGCTTTGAATAATCTTACCCTTAAAGTTTATTGAGGTTCCCCAACCACAAATGTGATAGAAGTGGACATTTCCCCATGGGGTCTGGTGCTTCAGGCCTTGGCTGTCTTTCAGTGAGGGTCATTTAATTAATTCAGCCTTGCTCTGCTGCTGTCAGGATGTTCTGCACTCAGAACAGGGCTCTGATATGGCTGTTCTATGCATATGCTGGACAAGCATTAGAAGACAAGCATTGAAATCCAAATTTGTATAAAGATCTCAATAGACAGGATCCAAGTTGCATGAAAGAAATAAAAGTACCATCAGCATTTGTACTACCAACCAAAACACAGTCATAGAATCATGGAATGGTTTGGGTTGGAAGGGACCTCAAAGCCCATCCAGTTCCAACCCCACTGCCACAGGCAGGGACACCTCCCACTGGATCACTGTGCCCAAAGCCCCATCCAACCTGGCCTGGAACACCTCCAGGGATGGGAAGTCCATGACTTCCCTGGGCAACCTGGGCCAGGGCCTCCCCACCCTGACAGGAAAACATTTCTTCCTAATAACTAATCAAATTCTACCACGCTCAGCCGTGTGTGACTGGAGGACCAGTCACTTCTGCAAGCTCCCTGTGATTGACTGGCAGTGAAAATCTGAAAGGAGGACGGTCCTCAAACTGCTCTGTGAGACTTAAAATGAATGTTTGAGTACAAGTTGTCGAATACCTTGGTTACAAGGGGGTATGAACAAATAACCTTATATTTCTTCCCATTTACATGTAGAAAGATCTCTGCATAACTCACTGCAGAAAAAAACGTCCTCACAAGACTGGACTGAAAGGTGAACAGAGACCTGAGCCAGATCTTAATCCTTCCTCTGATTTTACATTTCATATTTTAAAATTGAGTCTCCAGAACCAAACTTCCCCACGGTCTAGAGTCAGGGCTAAAAACATAACCTGGTAAGTGGGATTTTTACCATCACTAGAAGAAGCTCATGGGCTTTGTGCTCACCCAGCACTGCAAGGTCTCAGAATGTCTCTGAGCTTGCTGTGCCCTGAGCTGGGTGTCACTGTGGTCACAACTGTCCCCTGGCCAAGGCCATCGTGCCTGACCTGCCTGAGCTCAGTGCTGAGGTCACCCACATGGACAAAGGCTGCCATGTTAGGTGGGCACTGCCCAGCAAACATCAGCCCTTTGTATGCGTGGGCTGGGTGCTGGGCAGCTCTGCCACTGGTGCTGGGGACCAGGGAGGAGAGAGCAGTTGGTAGGAAGAGGGGGAATGAAAATACCTCCAGTTGGTCCCAAGAGTGAGGAGGAAGAAACCCCACCATGGACATCACAGCCCTGCCAGGGAAGACCTCTGGGTGGTGGCAACTTGTAACCCTCTCCCTGATTGTGGCTGAAGGAGACTGAACCTGTCAACCCTGGGATGCAGAGGTGGCAGGGTGAGCATCACCAGAGACAAGGGATCGAGTCTAGGAAGGGGTTTTTTATATAAAAAAATAAATTACATTATAGATGAGGCTTTTAAAACATTGATTTTGGAATATTAGACTTTAAAGCCATTAATTGAACTGAAAAATTCTTGACTTTCAAAATATTAATTGGACTCACAAATTCTTGCCTCCATTTATAGTGTATTTTTCTTCCCCACCAACCTCAGCAATAATTTCAAAGGAGAATAAGGTATTCTGGGGTTTATTTCCAGTTCTGAGTTTGCTTTGAGTTTAGCCAGGTACAGATCCAAGGATATCTTAAAGCATCTGTCTTTGACTTGGCTTCATCCGTAATACCAGCCCCTCATTTTGCTGAGCAAAATTTTCTACTACAAGCAACAACGTTATTAAGGAAATGTTCACAATCTGATTTTCTGAAGGGAATTAAACACCTCTCTCACCTCTCTTACATTTAAGCAGCACCCCGGGCTAAATAGATGCAGGAATTTTCCTGCCCCTGGGAATAATCCTTGCCTAAGAACAAAACCCGACAAACTATAATTTGGCTGCCAATGTCATCTCCAGCATAATCAAGTATTGACTTAATTAGATATCCTTTTAAGTGATGCATAGGGAGACAAACACGTTTTTTTTGAAAGCATTCCTCATTTGTAATTATTATTTCACTTGTGAATCTTCCACACTCCATTGAAAATGCCATATGGAAAACAAATTAGTTTGCTACAGTGACTAATGTTTACTGCCACTTCTGCTCTGAAGTTTGGGGCCAAGTTTTTAAATCATCAGTCCTTTCTCTGGCAAAACTGCCAATGGAATTGGTCGGCATGATCAAAGTCTAGATATAAGTAGGAGCACTACTATAGGAAATGGCAGCACATCCCACCTGGTCACCAACAGTAATTCAGGAATTTAGCAGCAAGCTTTGATTTAATGCCTAAACATGTCGTATTCGCTAAATATGATAAAACTGAAATTGTGTTGTTTTCATTGAGAGAGGGACAGGATTTCCCAGCTGCATCGTGTGGCTGGTTGTGGAGAGCTTCACGATCTGTTACAAGCTCCACAGCCTGGCAAAGTATTTGCGCCTTTCTTTAGCTCAGTCTCTCCACTTGGAATAGTGCTTAGTCCCGAAATATAATTTGCTTAATTATACTTTTGCATTGCACCTGTCACTCCAGTCCCATGTATTCCGCCTCCACTTGGCTGCTCCCGGATCCTCCAGGATAACGTGGAGAGCATTTTTTTTTTTCTTGCAGTATTCTCCCTGTTGATTTCGCAGAGTGTAGGTGCTGCTTTTACAGAATAGCGACTTTCAAGGTTATCCTCCTTTTGTTTTGAAGACTGGCCTGGTGCTGGATTCTCTCCCACCTTCTGCTGCTTTCTCAGTGTACTGTGCAGTGTTTCCAAACAGTCAGTAGGACAAGAAATTCGTTTGTTGCAAGCAATTGGCCTTACACCATACACATTTGCTCAGGTAGAAGTCATTGGCTCATCTTCCAGCCACGTCCAGGTTATCGCAGTAACCATAAAAGATGAGATTTGACTTTTCCTTTGCAAATGAGTGCATGAATTCTGTGGAACTGGAAAGGACCATCTGGATACGCATGTGTAAAGTTGGTGAGAGTTTTTGGCTCCTCTGCTCTGGGAATTGAATAAAAGTTTTGATTAAAGGTTCTATGGCTGAGTCCTGCATGAGCAAATTCGATTTCTAAAGGCCATATGGAATTCCCGTTGGTGACAGCTCATCTGGAGGATGCCAATAGGAAATGTATTAAAAAAGTAGTGATTGGGAATGCAGATCAGAACGAAGGACTTGGCTTGGTGCAGTAGAACACTTAGTCATCCAAGGATAGGAGCACAAAGTATTGAAGAGCGTGGGAGTTGCTGAGGACTAAGGACTTTGGGGTTTGGACTGTTTGTATCATTATTGGGTATTATTTATTAATAATAATATATCTAATCACTACTTGGAGGACAGGACAGTTGGCAACAGTAACTCTATTAGACAAAATTATGAGTCTTTCAAAACACCATCTGCTGATGGCTACCTCTAAGCAATGCAAATAGAAACCAAATTTGCATTCTGGTTGGCTGTGGAGCACCTCAAGGACTCTGACTGAGGGTATGCTGACTTTGTGATTGAAAAGACAACTGCTTCTTACTCTTCCCATTCATTTCTGCATAGACCTCCTGCCCGCTGCTTCTGCAATGTCAAAGAGGCTCCAATGCTCTTGTCAGCTACTGCATGTCTTATGCAAGTAATCATTTGTTTACTAACCCTAATAGAAATATACGGCAGAAATTGTGTGATGGATCTAGTGGGGATGTCATATGAGGAGCAGCTAAAGTCACTTGGCCTCCTTAGCCTGGAGGAGACTGAGGGGGGACCTCATTGCAGTCTACATCTTTCTCACGAAGAAGAGAGGAGGAGGAGCAGGCGCTGAGCTCTTCTCTCTGGTGCCCAATGCCAGGACCCCAGGGAATGGCAGGAAGATGCCAGGGGAGGGTTAGGTTGGACATGAGGAAAAGGTTCTTCCCCCAGAGGGTGGTGGAGCACTGGAACAGCTCCCCAGGGAAGCAGTCACAGCACCGAGTCTGTCAATACTCCAGAAGCATTTGGCCAATGCCCTCAGCCCCACAGGGTGAATGTTGGGGTGTCCTGTGCAGGGACAGGAATTGGACTCAATGATCCTTGCGGGTCCCTTCCAACTCAGATTTATGTTTCCAGTCTGGACTAAAACCTTGCATTAAAAATACAGGACACAAGGCACATTTTTTAACAGAAAGCACTGTTAATGTTGCAAAGTAAAGCACTTGAAAATTAGGGAATGCCAGATTGATTGTTGCCATGGAGAAGTCCTTGAGAGCATTAATCACTGCCTTGAGAGCTGAGTTTGAATAGTGTGCAGAAAATAAAGCATGGGGCCACATGCGGAACCACAGTGTGAAAACGAAACATCACATAGCTGCTCATTAACTGAACACCATTGTCCCATGCACTGAAAGTGGGTGTCCTGCAGAAAGAAACACTACAGGATCATGTAATTAACATTCTACCATCATGCATATGCACAGTGAATGGTCTGGGAGCTCGCCAACACGTTTGAACTTTCGACTGCTTGACTATGTAACGTCTTTCTTTTATGTGATTGTGTTTGAATGCAAACTTGGCCTTTGTTTTTTGTAGAAAAGAAGTGAATTGACAGAATATACGTCATAGGTTGTACTGCTTCATTTCAGCCCCAGGGTCCTCATTTACAGTGGAAGAAGAGTGATGCTCAGACTGCAGAACACAGGCTTAAGGGCCTGGAGATTTGGGTCCCTGCCAACCATGCCTTCACTACAAGGCAGGTGAGCTCTGTCATGGACCTCCAGTTGTGGTCGTCTTTAGGGTAGGAGACCTTGTGGAGTGTGCAAGAGCTGGAGGTAAAAGCATGGGGTAGGTACTGAATGAGGATGTGCATCAGACCAGGTGTCCAGGATGCTCCACAGAGTGCATCACCTGAGAGTGCAAACTCTGTCTCCGTTCTGCCACTATGTTGTGTGATCTTGAGCAAGACACCCTCCTCTGTGCCTCACTTTTTCTATCTGTAAAATAGTGGTAATGGTGCTTAGCTTTGTGAGCAATGGGAAAAAAAGATATTTAAGCACAATGTTATATAGTTGTATTTCCCAAAGTTAATTACAGCTTTTTCAAAATATAACCTGCATTTTGGATGACCATCTTTGTTTCGCTCTCCTTGCTTTGTTACCTGTTCCCCATTTCAATTGATTAAAACAAATCTTGCTCTTTCACTGCCCTTTTCTGTAAGCATTGGCTGCCCTTTACTCACCATTCAAGTTTAATATTCCCAAATTTTATTAACCAGTTATTTGCAAATTGCCAAATCAAACAGATTAGCAAGCAAGACTCAAAACAAGACAAAAGATCCTGTGTTAGTCTCTCACTGAGTAAATAATCTGCTTGGGTCGTGTATAATTTATCAACCTGCTATTTCACAGAGGACTCGACCATTCTTGGCCATCCCAGTAAATAATACAGAACTCTGGATTTTGCTATGAGTGTCTCTGTTGCACATGCAAGCAGTTGACTGCACGCTTTCTTCCGGAAGGGAAAAGAGAGAATTTAACAGAATGACTCTCAGGAGAAGGTGGAGACCTCACCAAACAAACTTGAGACCACTGGGGTGTATGAGTGGTACATTAGAGATAACAAATGTTTCCCAAAGCAGATCAATCATCTGCAGAAACACGATATCATCAGCATCCCCCAATGCATCGCCCGAACAGCTACTACAGAATCCTTAAAGATCATCTGGTCCCACCTCCTCTACCATGAGGAGAGACACCTCCCACTAGACCAGATTGCTCCAAGTCTTATCCAGCCTGGCCTTGAACACCTCCAAGGATGGGGCATCTACAGGTTCCCTGCGCAACCTGTGCCAGGGCCTCACCAACCTCACTGGAAATATTCCTTCTGAAGATCTCATCTCAATCTCCCTTCTTGCAGCTTAAAACCATTCCCTCTCATCCTGTCCCTACAATCTCTGATCAAAAGCCCCTCCCCAGCTTTCCTGTAGCCCCCTTCCAGTACTGGGAGGCTGCTCTAAGGTCTCCCCACTGCCTTCTCCTTTCCGGACTGAAAAACCCCAACTCTCTCAGTCTGTCCTTCTATGGGAGGTGCCCCAGTCCTCTTATAATTTTTGTGACCCTCCTCTGAACCCACTTCTAACAGATCCATGTCCTTCCTGTGCTGAGGAATCCAGAGCTGGACACAGGACTCCAGGCGGGGTCACACCAGAGCCAAGTAGAAGAGGAGAATCCCTTCCCTTGCCCTGCTGGCCACACTTCTTTTGATGCAGCCTGGTTGACTTTCATTGATTGGCTTTTAATGTACAGAAACATTAAGTTTGTTTATTATATTTTAATAGGAACCTAATTAAGAAAAGTATTTAAGGACATGTTTTGCTTTAAGCAAGTGGCTAGATCTTTTGATGTAGGAAATGTCATGACCAGCAAATGCAAGTGGTCCTTTTCCAGCTTATGCCAAAGAAAGGGACTATCAAAGTTCTTTTCCACTTTGATTTCCATAATCTTTTTAATGTTTTTTTTCTATTTTAAGAACATCATGGAAGGGCCAATATGTGACCACTGCTCCCTTTCTGTTAGATTGAGTCAAACTCGGCAACAGATCTGAGATACTGCATGGGCAACTGCTCAGGCTGAATGCTCTGGCCTCCAGTGGAAGGAATAACACTTGACAGAAATTGGTGTGACAGGTTGCTTTGAGGCATCTGAGGCTCAGCCAGCTTGCATTTCTGGAAATCACAGCTTCATCACAGACTGGCCGAGGTGTTTATCAGAAGCAATAAGATAGTACAGTTGCCCCAATTACACCCTGTTGTTTCCGTAAGATGCCCTCAATCACATCTGAGCAGATACCTGACTTCTCAAAGCAGTACAAGAGTCTGTTCCATGTCTTGATGTGTCCATGATATGCAGATTACTTGATGATTACAAAGCCTTAGGCAGCTCCAGATACAGTTTTTTTAACACCAGCAGAAGTCATTAGATAATCTTCTTTGAGCTCCTGACATGAAGTCTCATTCACTTACAAATAGCTTCAGCCTGTCTGAAGGAGACCCTGCCTTGGCACCCAGGCAGGAAACAGAGGATTTACCTGTTCCTTTGGGTTTGTCCCAATGCCTCGCCGATCTGTCTCGCAAATTGAATTCCTCTTCTTTTAACACCCATCCCCTGTTACGCCTTCTTCTATTAGATTGAAAAGCTCCAATATTTTCTCTTTGTGAAAGCGCTTAAGCACTATAATCAAATAACCCATCAGTCATCTTTTTGTCAAGACAGGAACACTGAACTCTCTGACTTGCTCTCAAGCTTTATTTTAACCACTGAATTGTTTCCTGGGCTCTGATCTGCACTGCATCCACCTCTAGAATACGTTTGCATGTTTGGGGCAGAATGCCATTACTGGTATCACTCATGCTCTATTCAGCAGTAAATTCACCTCCTTAAATTAGTTGCTGTTCTTGTGACTTGTTTAATCTCCTGTTTAATTATTATAGCACTTCAGCAACTTAGCTGACAGTCTCTTTGAAAATTTACTATTGGAAAAGCAAACAGAGCAAATGGAATACCCTGGACGGGAAACAGAGGACTTTCCTCCGTTGATTCCCACAGACTATGTCTTGTTTAAAGCTACTATAAGGAGATAAAAGAAATACAGGCACATTTCAATTACAATCTCCTTGGGGGAACCTCTTCAAGAAAACTGTAAAGAAACAATCTGACTGCTACTCTGTTTTGGGTTCGGGTACGTGGAATTAAGTTCTCTTGAAAAAAATGTAATACTTCTTGCTTTAGGCAATTTGTAGCAAAGTGATGGTGGTCCTTTTGCCTCCAATAAACCTTAGGCCATTGGATTTCACCAAAGGTTTATGTTTCACAGAATCACAGAATCGTTGAGATTGGAAAAGACCTTTAAGATTATCGAGCCCAATTGTAAACCCAACATTGCCAAGTTCACCACTAAACCATGTACCTAAGTACAACATCCACATGGCTTTTAAATCCCTTCAGGAATGGAGACCCCACCTTTTCCCTGGGCAGCCTCTTGCAATGCCTGACAACCCTTTTGGCGAAGTAATATTTCTTAATATCCAATGTGAACCTCCTCTGGCACAACTTGAGGCCGTTTCCTCTTGTCCTATTGCCTGTTACTTGGGAGAAGAGACCAGCCCTCTTCGTGCTACAACCTCCTTTCAGGGAGTTGTAGAAAGCAATGAGGCCTCCCCTCAGCCTCCTTTACTCCAGACTAAACAACCCCTGGTCCCTCAGCTGCTCCTCATATGATCAATCTTTCTCCCAAAGATCAGCCATAAAATTGAGGTTAGTTCACTTGGCATGAGTTTCCCTGTGGAAATGACCGTAGGAAAGGTCTCAAGGAAGTGAACATCCAGGGCTGCTAAGTATTGCTTTGTCTTTTGAATAGCAAGCTGTTCAAAAGAAAAGCTACCAGTAATTACCTTCCTTCACCACTTTTAAGCTTCCTACTTAGCTTATGAGAACACTATTTCATACTATGTTGGACAAGCTAGAGAAGCTGTATTATAGTAATAAAAACGTCCTTTTTAGTAACAGTAGAGGGGATGTCCCAACATGTGATGACTCCTCTCATGTCTACTGGAGGGATGGGGGATAAGATTCAGGACAACAGCAGTGTAGAAGTAGAAGGATCTCCCCATGTTACGGATACATAAAGAGACATGAGAGAGTAAAACTTTCATTACAGAAAGTTGAAGGCTGTTAGTATTGGTATCCAAGCACCCTGAGGTTTTTTTGACCCACTTTGCTGTCTTGATGGGAGATAGTAGAATCGTAGAACCATATAATGTCCTGAGTTGGAAGGGACCCACAAGGATTATCGAGTCCAAATCCTATCCCTGCATAGGACAACCCCAACATTCACATCAGCTGTCTGAGGGCGTTGGCCAAATGCTTCTGGAATATTGACAGACGCAGTGCTGTGAGTGCTTCCCTGGGGAGCTGTTCCAGTGCTCCATCACCCACTGGGTGAAGAACCTTTTCCTAATGTCCAACCTAACCCTCCCCTGGCATCTTCCTGCCATTCCCTTGAGTCCCATTGGTCACCAGAGAGAAGGGATCAAACAACAGCCCCATCCTGTATGTCCTCTGAGTCCTTCTCTGTGTGTTCCCTCAAGGAGATCACAGTTCGCATAGTAGAAAAGTGGCTTCTGTTCTAATCTTTCTCCTCTCTTACTCTCCTCTGCCTTTTTCATGCCAGCTAGAACATTTCCAGGCTGAGGCTGAGCTCTTCAGCAATAAAGGGTTTACGTATTGCTTGGAATGTAGCCTTACAGCTGTCCAGAGAAGCCATCTCCAGATCCAGAGATCATGGAGAGCCCGTCCATCCCAGACTATACTCCAGCATGCTTCTATGAAGGTCCCCACAACCTTGCAGTTGTTTCTCATTGGCCCACTCTGATCACTGTGCAGACCGTGACTGGTCTTTCTAGGTGCTGAGGAAGCACAAGTAATAAACAGAAGTGTCAGACAATAGTTTTTCAGAGAGGAATTGTGCATGTCAGCTAAGAAAAGCTGAGGAAGGAGGTGCCTAATGATATGGTGGAAGAAGAAGTGAATATTAACTGAGATTACTTCAAATCTCTCCCTCTCTTCAGACAGAGCAGAAAGGATAGATAATGATCAAAAAAGTGCTTCTGAAAACGCAGCTCCCAGCCCTTGTGACTCAGGCACCAGTGGAGCAAGGCCAGAGAGACTATCAATGCTAAGTCCCCGAGTCCTTGATTCTCTCAGCAGGAGGCACTTGAATGTGTCCGAGATGATGCTACAGCCCAGCCGAGTTTTCTGATGAATAACTCCGCAGGGGGCAAGAGGCCCGTTGAAGGTCATGAAACGTTTCTGCTGACATTGATGTTAAATACTAAATCTTTCTGCTTTTGTCCTGAAGCAGCTGGAACCCAGCGATGTGCTGCAGTCCCTGCCACTTCTGTGTTTACAAAGGCAACTGCAATGAAGCCAGGCAGAGAAGACCACCTCTGACAGGCAACCTCCCCTCCCCGTCTTCATGGATCACCTGAATCCATGGATCTCTTCCTGGCATCCAGTACAATCTGTCTGGTACTCTGTTGTAAAACTGTATTAAGCAATTGGTTTTTGCAGCCCCTTAGACCTTTCTGCGTGTTAAAGAGACAAGTTCTAGAAAAAACAATATATGAAGTGGAACTGAAAAGCTTTCTTTTTGTCTTAGATTATGAGAAGCATCTTAATTTATTAAAATCAGATAAAACTGAACTTTTATTTGTTGTTTTATACAGACTTTTAGAAATCGAAGTGAGGTGAGGTTCTGCCCTATGCTGTGCCACATTTGAAGACTGCTCTGTATGTCCAAACACATTTATGTATTAAAGTATTTTTGCCAGTCAAATTTTTCATCCTATGACCTTGTCACATCTATACATTAGGCGAGTAGGCACAATTTTTGCCATCAGTAGAAGACCACGGGCACTGCTCTGACCTGACACAAGGACTCAGGATGGCTCTGGGCTTGCTGTGCCCTGAGCTGGGTGTCACTGTGATCACAACTGTCCCCTGGCCAAGGCCATTGTGCCTGACCTGCCTGAGCTCAGTGCTGAGGTCACCCAGTATGGCCAAAGGCTGCCACGTCAGGTGGGCACTGCCCAGCAAACATCAGCCCTTTGCATGCGCGGGCTGGTTGCTGGGCAGCTCTGCCACTGGTGCTGGGGACCAGGGAGGAGAGAGCAGTTGGTAGGAAGAGGGGGAATGAAAATACCTCCAGTTGGTCCCAAGAGTGAGAAGGAAGAAACCCCACCATGGACATCACAGCCCTGCCAGGGAAGACCTCTGGGTGGTGGCAACTTGTAACCCTCTCCCTGATTGTGGCTGAAGGAGACTGAACCTGTCAACCCTGGGATGCAGAGGTGGCAGGGTGAGCATCACCAGAGACAAGGGATCGAGTCTAGGAAGGGGTTTTTGTGTAAAACATTAAATTGCATTATTGATGAGACTCTAAAAACATTAATTAGTTTGGACTATTTGGCTGTTACAATCCATCTGGACTAACAATAAATTCTTAGCTCTGCTCATGAGGTGTGTTCTGCTATTGCCTACAACAACGGGGATTTCAGTGTAACAGTGTCCTGAGCCTGTCCTTACCACTGTCAGGTGCTTAGGTTTATCCTCACAGTTGTCTTTACAGAAAGCATCATGAATGCAGGTTCGCTGAGAGTATCGCTGAGCTGTCAGGAGGAAACAAGCTCTATTGCCTTAGCATAGACATTTGCTTGACTACCTACACCATCTGGCAGCAGTGGAAGGCTGTTAGACCACTTAATTTTAGGGACACGACTGTGACAACTTCTTTAGCAATGCAGTTGTCCTGGATTGCCTCTGTAATTGATGACAAGTCATCTCTAAACGTAGTTCAGGTTTTGGGTGCCTGAACTATAGAAGCTTAAATTGAGTTTAAGACTAGAGGACCATCCTCTAGAGGGAGATGTGAGCTGTGCTTGGGCCATGCCACGGGCTTTCTGCAGAGCAGAAACATCACTCAAAACACAGACCCTACAGTTACAGTCCGACTTTTGTAGTGCTGATCTCCTGTGAAGTCTGAACACCAGCACTCATCTGGGCTGTACCAGGGCCACCTTGCACTTGGCTTGAAGAGCAATACTGTTAGCTAGAAGCAGGAGTAGTTCGTCGTCATAAACTGGATGAATCACGATTGAGACAACAAATAATCTGAAAAACCCACTTGTAAAAGATACGCCAGACACTCTGAAATGCTCTCAGATGCCCTCCAATTGGAAAATATAAACTATATAAAACTGAAAATATAACCTAGATATAGAAACCCTTCCTTGTGACTCATCTGACCAGCGACGGTGGACAGAATGAATGCAGAGAGCAGCCTGAAAGTGAACTACAGCGTAACAACTGTACAGTGGAAGTGTGAGTTCAGGTCCCTCTAGGATACACGCAGCTGTGTCTGAATTGCAGATGTTTCCCCATAAAAAATATTCTAATAATCAGTTCCACAAACGATGATCAGAGTGTTGGTTTCCCTTTAGCAGTGTGCCTGTGATGCTCTAAAGAGTACCAAGTGTTCTTAGCTTCTTTCTCTGTTGGCTTCTGTCCTTGCTCTTAGGTAGACTCCAGTTCAGAAACTCCTAAGGTGGCACAGGCTGAGGGATGTGTGTGACACATCTGGGACTTTTGAAAACCAAACCTGAATTCTTGCCAATATTTGACAATAGCCTTTACATGTATAAATGTTTTCATGGAATCACAGAATGGTGGAGGTCGGAGGTGACCTCTGGAGCTCATCCAGTTCAACCGCCCTGATAAAGCAGGGTCACCTCCAGCAGGTTGCACAGTAGCACATCCAGGTGGGTCTGAATATCTCCAGAGAAGGAGACTCCACAACATCTCTGGGCAGCCCGTTCAGTGCTCCGTCAACCTCACAGAAAGGTTTTTCCTCATGTTCAGGTGGAACTTCCTGTGTTTCAATTTGTGCCCATTGCCCCTTGTCCTGTTGCTGGGCACCACTGAAGAGTCTGGCTCTGCTGTCTTGACACTTGCCCGTTAGATATTTATAGGTGTTGATAAGATCCCCTCTCAGCCTTCTCTTCTCCAGACTAAACAGACCTGATGTCTCATCAGCCTTTCTTCCTAAGAGGGATGCTGCAGTCCCCTCATCATCTCTGTGCCCTCTGATGGACTCTCTCCAGTCCTTCCTAGTCTTTCTTGAGCTGGGAACCCAGAACTGGACACAGGACTCCAGGTGGAGCCACACTATGGCAGAGCAGAGCAAGAAGAGAACCTCCCTTGCCCTACTGGCCCCAGGATCTCCTTGGCCATGAGGACACACTGCTGGCTCATGGTTAGCTTGGTGTCCACTAGCTTTCAAGCCAGAATGCTTACTGGAACCACTTTTCCTGGCATTAATTCAAGACGAATCCTCTCCCTGGTCTGCAGGAGACTTCATCCCTTCCTTGGTTTGGGACTTTACCTTTTTCTTTAGGTGTATCAGTGCTCAGCACCACAACGCTTCTGGTTTTCAGTTCTGTATGTTGCTCTATACTGAATGCAAAGAAAATATTTTTGCTGTGCCTTTGTGCTTTGACATTTTTTTGCAGTGCTTGGGAATTTCAGAATTATTCACTTGGAATTGATCAAATTGGGTGCTTCTTTTTTTTATTCATTCAGTCATAAGGAAGGCTGAGTTCATCAGCTGAAGAAGCATTCCAGATAAGAGAAGTCGGGGGCAGAATTTTTATTGTTCCAAAGATTTAGTATTCACACATTATAGACTTGAGTAAATTCTAATTGTCTTTCTAACTCTACATTTAATAAATGAACCATGGAGAAGAAAAAGAAAAAGGGGAGGGGGGGAAGCTTGTGAGCAGTGGGAGGAAAAACAGGAAATGAGACCATGAATCAAATCTGGTCATGGAGACGACAGTCGGGCCGGCTGCAAATTCTGCAGCTCCCTTGCCACTGATGTGAATCGCACTGGTCAGATAAAAGTATATAAACACAAATAACCACATATCAACGTGACATAATAGTACTATATTGTGCTTTCAAGTCCATAGGCAAATCTGAGGGTCCTGAACTGCATGATATGCATTAATTAAGTAAGACTTGCAACAGCTTACCACGGATAATGCTGCGAGGCATGGAATCCAGGCTGCACTCTGTGCAGTGTGCAGGGATCCCTGGGATGGTACATATTGTCATAATTCAACATGGAGTGCATAGTAGCCAACAGAGAAATAAAGACTAATGAAGCCTGGGTGGAGAATGGATTGAGAGTAGACCTGAAGAGAAGGACTTGGGGGTGATGGTGGATGAGAAGCTCAACACGAGCCAGCGATCTGAATTTGCAGCCCAGAAAGCCAACCATATCCTGGGCTGCATTCAAAGAAGCGTGGCCAGCAGGTCAAGGGAAGGGATACTACCTCTCTTCTCTGCTCTCATAACACCTCACCTGGAGCCCTGTCTCCAGCTCTGGAATCCTCAACATAAGAAGAATATGGACCAGAGGAGGCCTCAAAGATGATCCGAGGTCTGGAGCACCTCCCAAAAAAGACAGGCTGAGAGAGTTGGGCTTGTTTAGCCTAGAGAAGAGAAGAGAAGAGAAGAGAAGAGAAGAGAAGAGAAGAGAAGAGAAGAGAAGAGAACACCTTCTGGCAGCTTTCCAGTACTTAAAGGGGGCTACAGGAAAGCTGGGGAGGGGGTCTTTATCCAGGAGTTCAGGGACAGGATGAGGGAGAACGGTTTTAAGTTGAAAGAGCTTAGAGAGCTAAAAGAGCTGAAACCATTCTGTGATTCTATCCCAGGTACTCTAACAGTGATCTCGAGGCAGTGATGATGCTCTGCAGACAGCACACATCACATGGCGTCGTCTCAGACACAAACTGGAAAATCAGCCTTGCTCCTGCAATGAATATGAGTTGAACTCACCTTTTTTTTTTCTCAGAATAATTCATCTTTATTCATTGATCAGGTCATTAGCCTCAATGACTCAGGAAACTGAAGCATACAGCTATGACTGCCTCTGATATCAACTGGTAACTGCTGCCAACAGAGCACTGCTGACCATGGGGCAAAATGCAAGCACACACTTGTCTTGAACTAATGAGAATAATACACCGAGTGTGACAAGTGAAACAACCATTGAAGCATTCATTTTGACCTGAGTCATGAACCTTCAGCCTCTGCAGGAGCTGAATTTGGACTGAAAGGGAAAGTCTCCTGCCTTTTATATAAACAGTCCTTCACATATGATTGCAAAGCTCGTTTAGAGGATTTTGACAGTTTAGCTTAATTTGACCTGCAGGTACAATAGATTCAGAAAATTGTGGTGATAGCACTAAGGGAAGCAAAATTCATCACACCAGGAATATACTGAAAAGACCTTATTTACTCATGGAATCATAGAATATCCTGAGTTGGAATGGACCCACAACGATCATTGAGTCCAACTCCTGTCACTACACAGGACAAACCCAACAATTCACCCCATGTGTCTGAGGGCATTGGCCAGATGCTTCTGGAATATTATCAGGCTGTGACCGGGGAGCTGTTCCAGTGCTTCACAACCCTCTGGGTGAAGAACCTTTTCCTAATGTTCAACCTAAGCCTCCCCTGGCATCTTCCTGCCATTCCCTTGGGTCCTGTCAGTGGTCACCAGAGAGAAGAGCTCAGCACCTATTCCTCCTCCTTCCCTTGTGAGAAAGCAGTAAACTGTGATGATCCTCTTCTTCAGGCTGAACAGTCCAATTGATCTTAGCCTCTCCTCATAGGCTTTCCCTTCCAAACACTTCACCAATTTTGCGGCCTCCTCTGGACACTCTCCAGTAGCTTTGTAGCCTTTTTATACTGAGGCACCCAAAACTGCACCCAGTGCTCAAGGTGTGGCCACGCCACCGCAGAGCAGAGCGGGACAATCCCCTTCCTCGAACAATACTCAATGCCATACTTGATGCACCCCAGGACAGAGTTGACCCTCTTGACTGCCAGGGCACACTGCTGGCTCATATTCAAATCATGAAATCTCATCTTCCAGTAGAAGGCACTGTTGCATTCAATTCCAAAAAGTAATTTCCAGACTTTTGATAACTTGCAAACTTTGCTATAACGGCCACTGCTGATAAGGAGGAACCTAGGTACTATCAAAATCCTACTGTGCTGCACATTTCTAAGGAATAGATGACCACCAAGGGATAACCAGGTAAAGTCATACAGTACAACCTGCTCACCGTGGCAGTGACTGAGCACAATGATCCTCCGCAGAATAAAAGCTTGCAGCAAGTGCGCAATGAGCCTTTATACGTCAGCTCACCTATCAAGTGTTCCCGTGTCTTGAGACAAGAGTCTGAAATTTAACAGTAACTTGTTCCTGGACTCATTAGGATTTATTTGTTTGTGAACATCTGGCAATGCTGTCCTTCCTTACTCTTTGGCTACATTTTATAGTGAACAATTTGAGCATTAAGTTTCACAAAAAATATTTCTACTACAAAGGAACATGTCCAGGCAAGGACAAATCAAGACTGGACAACGGCATTGCTTTCTAACAAAGGATCATGCATTTATAACCTGGCCATAAAAATCTGTGGAGTATGTGGGAAAGCACACAACACCACAAGAAGTGAATGTTTTTAATCTAATAATACGGCTCGTTTTTCAGATACACAATGAAATACCTGAAGTTTTCCAGTCTGAGACAGATTTTCTGCTTACACAAGTCAGAAATGGGTTCAGATCGAGCAAGAATCAGAAACAGTGAATAGGTTTGTATTGATTGCTACATTTTTATTTGTCATTCTGTCTTGCGTTATCTTTTTTCTTGGTAAAAATATCTTGTCTAGTAACCACTGAAGTGAACCGATACCAAAGACCAATCTCCTACTGCTTTGGCACCAAATGACCCTGGGCATGTCACTTCATGGTCTGTGTCTTGAACGAGTTTTACTCTGACTGTAGTGGGATGCGTATATTGGTGGTAACACAAGTACCAAAAGCGCCTGGCTTGGCTGCACAGAGCTCCTGTAGACTGAGTAACACTACTGAGTAATAATAAATTATTCTATGCTGAGCTCTATTTTGATGTTTTTATTACTGCTGCTGTCTGCACTGTTTAGTTTAAACTAGGTTGGGGCTTTATATGCCGCAGAACAGTCAAGTCTACCACATTGATAGACACTACTCTTAAAACAAGCATATTATTAATGTGAACATATAAGTTGTTTCAAGTTATACACAGAACAACTTTCCCTATTTGCAAATTGCTTGTGAGAGTTGTCAACTAGACATGAGTTTATTTGCCAATTGTTATGGAATGATTTTTGGACTGTAGATTTGTTGTAGCCTTTTCTAACATTAATTTCTAATACTTTTTTTCATCTAGCAGTGTCCTTGAAAGAGCTCTCAAATCAGTTTGACAGTCCACAGAGAAAAGCTTCTGACAGATAGATAGCTCTGGCCTGCAGCAAACACTCTTTCATTTCCACCTATTATAGGGGAGCCATAAATTCTGGGGTACCTTAGTCCTGCTCTTTCTACAGTGACTCAACCTTACAGACACATCAAAATGACCCAAAAGCAATTCTGAGATGGAATTCTGCCCACTTGTTCTTTTTCTTCCTCCCCAAATCAATGTATATGTTACAGCATTTTGTAATTTCAAGTCATGCAAAACGATCATAACCCCCCCCGCAGTAGAAAACAGCTGTTGTTAAAGCCTTAATTCCTAAATATAAATCCTGCTGTTCAGCAAGACAGGAGTATTTTCTCAGAAATCTCCCAACAGAGGATACATACACTAGAAAAGCTGCTTCTGATTTTGAGACGGGCATTTCCACAACAGTTATTTCACTAACTGAATAAATACAATTTAACTCCGTAAAAACATTCCTAGTGCAGACAAAAAGAAAACTCAATATCCTCAGTCTGTTGGTGCTCACACAGTACTGAGACAGACAGATGTGGTCCATTTATTCCCTTAAAAACATACAGTTACCAGGATGTTGAATTCTTAATAATGCCCTCTCATAGAAACAGGTTTAACATCTATAAAACCAGGCATAAATACCACGTCACATACCTCAAGAGAACGGCTCATATGTCCTTGATATATTTTCAAGCAATTTTTATTTGGTGGTAAAGTGGCTATCAGCAAATGCCTCGGCAATATCTTAAGCCCCAAGGAAGGCAGATACGTCTGCTGATAGACACTTTACATCCAAATAAAAGCTGCCTGAAAATATATCAAGGACATGTGAGCAGTTCTGTTGATGTAACTGACGCGATGTTTGCATCGATTCAGAGAAGTGAAATGCGTTGGTTGACACAGGCTTCAGTAATCCGTCGTGATCATTGTGTAAACACTTTGGGACAAGTTCCTTGCAAGGGGAAAGGAAGGCTTCGGTGTCACTTCAGGACGGACAGGCTATCCATCCCTGGGCCAAAAAGTTGAAGGACTTGGAAGGGAGGAAAAGAGGAGATAAAGTTTCTGAGATATCATGGTTATTATTATTTGTATGTTATCAGGCTTAAGAAGTCTTAGCAGAAGACTGGGGCTTCCTTGGGTAAAACAAGTGATGCAGCCAGGTGGTAGGAGAGACAAACAGATGTATCTTCATGTATTACAGACATATAAAATCATGGAATGGTTTGGGTGGGAAGGGACCTTAAAGATCATCCGATTCCAACCCCTCAGCCATATGGGCAGAGACACCTCCCACTGCATCAGGTTGCTCATAGCCCCATCCAGCCTGGCCTCGGTGTCCAGGGATGGGGCAGCCACGACTGCTCTGGGCAGCCTGGGCCAGGGCCTCCCCACCCTCACAGGAAATCATTTCTTCTTAATATCCAACCTAAATCTCCCTTCTTTCAACTTAAAACCATTCCCCCTTCTCCTGGGCGCTGGAAGGCTGCTATAAGGCCTTCTCTTCTCTTCTGAAAGGAGGTTGTAGCAAGGTGGGTGTTGGTCTCTTCTCCCAGTTGACAGATGATAGGACAAGAGGCAATGGCCTCAAGTAGCGCCAGGGGATCTTCAGGATCCTTGGACATCAGGAAAAAATTATTCACCAAAGGGATTGTCAAGCAGTGGCAGAGTGTGCCTAGGGAGGTGGCTGAGTCCTCATCCCTGGAGGTGTTTAAAAGATGAGGTGCTCAGGGATCTGGTTTAGTAGTGGACAGGGACGGTTGGGCTTGATGATCTCAAAGGCCTTTTCCAACCAACCAATTCTATGATTCTATCATTCTAGGTCATCTAGTCCAACCCCCCTGCAGGAGCAGGGACGCACCTTCAATGAAATAGCCTGCACATGTTTAGAATAGATTGATCCTGTCAGAAAATGTTTCATACAGCTTGATTTTTTTTTCCAAATTGTTTTTTTTTAAAATATAAAATGAAAATAAAAATTACTTTAAAAATTTAAAATAGAATATGCTTTAGGTGCAGTAAATCCAAAAAGTACAGCCTCCCGCTTTCCAACCAAGCGATTCTATGATTCTATGATACAAAGATTAAATGATTCTATGATTCTATGTTTCTGATTCAATGATTCAATGATTGATTCAATGAGTCTGACAACCGCTCCTGCACAGCGTGGGCAGCCCCGAGACAACTACAATACCCAGAATGCATCGCGCCCGCGCGGCGATCCCGCCACAGGCCCGTGGCGCAAAGCATCACGGGAGTTGTAGTCCACTCCCCAGCGCGGTTCACGTTGAAAAAGTTTCCTCTCCCTTTCCGGGTCCCTGCAGAGGGGCGGGGTGAGCGGTTTCCATGGCTACAGCGCCGCAGCCAATAAAGAGAAAGGTTATAGGAAAAGGGGGAGGGGTGTGGCGAGCTGTGGGCCAATGGGGGGCGGTGTTGTTTTGGGGCGCCCTGGCAGCGCGGAGCCCGAGTCTCCTTGGGGCTGTCCCGGCCTTGTGGCCCCGGCAGGGATGGGTGGCGGGGGGAGCAGCGCCCGGCGCGTCACCTTCGAGGCGGATGAGAATGAGAACATCACGGTGGTGAAGGGCGTCCGGGTGAGAGCGGGGCTCCCGGGGGCTCCCCGGGACACGGGGGGGGGTCACGGCGGGGCCGCCTGGGCCGCACGCAGTTCCTCACGACCCTTCCTGGCTCTGTCCTGCTCGGTCCTGTCCTGCGACTCCATCCCTAGCAGCTGCTTCCATCCTGTCCCCTCTGCTCCCCTCCCCTTCCCTCCGCTTCCACCCCATCCCATTACCTTCTGCTCCCACCCCCTCTCCCACAGGGACCTCCGAACTTCTCCCCCCAAACTTGGCTTTCTCCCTTGGATTAATATAGAATCATAGAGTGGTTTGGGTTGGAAGGGAGCTTAAAGCCTGTAGTAGACTGCAACCACTACGTTCCCTTTTTTGCCTCTGACTTGAAGTGACAGAAGCGTGCAGAGATACACCGCATCGTGGGTGTCTGTGTGGTGCTAAAACCCAGGCAGAATCATAGAATCACAGAATCATAGAATGGTTTGCGTGGGAAGGGACCTTAAAGTCTGTCTAGTTCCAACACCCTGCTGTGGGCAAGGACACCTCCCACTGGATCAGGTTGCTCAAAGCCTCATCTAACCTGGCCTTGAACACCTCCAGGGATGGGGCAGCCAGATAGGATAGGTAGCTGTTCTTGGCCAGGAGCACTGTGTGAGTGGAAGCTCATTCCGGTCCAGTTTCCATGGTGGTGGGACAGCTGTGGGAGAGCTGTGTCCCTGGGAGCGCTGAGTTTGACTTTTCCCTGACCTCCACAGGCAGGAGCTCCTCCCTCTCCCACATTCTGCTCTCACCACACTGTGCATCCAACTGTAGTGCAGGAGCATTCCGGTTCTTTCCCTGTTTATGGCATCCTGTTGCCTGAAACACTCCAGAAGATTTGTGTTTGTGGCACAAGGCACCTCAAGAAATCTTGCAGCTTACAAGTTTTTCAATGGAGGACTCTGTAACTGGTACCAGGAAGAATAATAAGCTGACTTGTACTTTTTATCACTTCTCACAGGGAGGGTTGTTGCGGAACAAAACACGAGAGCAGCTGCTGCCTGTATTCAGTGTATCGATATTTTTCATTTCTGGTCATTTAATGCTCTCATGGCAGTTATGTTAAGTATTCACAGCAGCGTTCAGCTGCTTTGAAACATGCTTAAATTCTAGCAAGGGCTATTGGAAGTTCTCTAAAGTATCCTGGGTCTTGAAATACTGGGATTAAAAACTGAATGGTATCATGGGTACTGGAAAAATGTATCTTCATTGAATAAATAGTGTTAATCAGTAGAGCATCCCAAAGTGGGATGAAGAAGCACTTCATATCAGTTCTCCAGAAATGTTAATGATACCACTATTCCCTGAAGGCCCTTTGCCTTGTTAGTTACACCAAATCCCACTGATACTCAACACAGATTGTACATAAGTGTTTACATGTGTAAAACTAACTGTACAAAGTTAAGAGTTTTAAGGGTTGGGTTAAGGAATCTTATGCAGAAGTTCTACACTTGCATATCAGACTACAGAGCTTAGCAAAATTTCTACAACAGAGTTCTGCCAGTGAGAGATGTTGTGCTGTACGTTTAGTGAAGAACTTGCTAATTGAACTTAATTCTTATGGGCAATCAAGCTAGTGTTTTGATAGAGTTCGTGTTCGAAAAAAACAGGTAGAAAGTTAGAAGTTGGAGAGCAGAAGCTTTAGTGCTATTACTTCTTTACCTTCTTTTAATTTCCGTGGGCTACAATAGATCAAAAACTGGATGTTAGTCTTATTCTGTTTGATCCTGCATTATCTGTGACAGTGTTTCGTTACACTGAACTTCGTGGCTGTCGCACAAGTGTTCTGAGGACTTCCTAAGGATGAACTCCTCCTGGGTTAAGTGCTCTGCACCTGCACAATGTCATCCAAATAACAGAGAAAGGCAAAAAGGCTGATTAATTACAAGCAACGTGTCAAAGGGTTTTGTTATACCGTGCCCTCTATCCTGTATTTTGTCATATCACTTTCTTTTTGTTGTGCAAGAGCCAAAACAATCTTGTTCAGTCTAATTATTTGCACTCAGAGATGAGTGCTCACCCCGCAAATGAGGGGAAATAGTTTATTTTGCACTGTGGATAGAATTTTAGCAGCTGTTATATCTTATTCTGAGGCTCTGTGCTCTTTTTTTTTTTTTAAAGTTCTCATTGATTTTGGGGGAAAAGGGGAGGTAACGGGGATAAAGGAGGAGATGGAGGCTGACTTTGTGCTGGGGGTTGTGTTTTTCAGCTGTCTGATAGTGTCATTGATCGCATGAAGGAATCGTCCTCACCCAGTGGAAGATTGCAGCGATCAGCATCTGGTGCAGGTATGCCCATGTTTTGTGTTTTTTAATGACAAGTAGAAAATCAAATGTCCATTCAGAGTATTGTAATTAACTGACTGCCATTTTATAGAGGTCATTTTTTTGACATTAACTCTTGTGTGTCTCCTTTTGAAAAAGGAAATAGTGTGTAGGCTTTTAGAGGAGTTCTGTTACTCTTTATTCTGACATTAAAACATAAACCACAACTGTTTGTTTATTAGCCTTGGTTTTCTAAGATGCTCTTTGTTGTTAAAGACCTTTTTTTTCTGGAAAGAAGAAAAAGCAAGCGTCCATTCCAAATGTGAATTCAGTTCTGAAGTGAAAATTGTTGTATACTGAATTATAGCGTAGTAAGCATCTTGGAATACACTTAAGCAAACATTAAAAGAATAATATGCTATTTCCCTATCATGGAATAGTGAAAAGAAGTCGAATACTGTTTATACAGATGGATGGCTTTCTCTGTGTGTTATATTCTGTTAGTGAGAGGCCTGTTCAGATGCACTGCGCAGGCTTTGTGCCAGGTAGCCTGCACAGTACTTCAGCACGGTGAACACGACGTGCTGCTGAAGACACGAAAATGAGCAGGAGATTGGAACGTGTGATTTATGTTTGTTGACTATGGGAAACCTGTAAGGTTCAAGTAAGGTTTCAGTGCTCTGGAAATAATAATGGTATTGGTATTCCCTGAGAGCCTTTTGCCTTGAAACTTACACAAAATCACACCAAACTCAACACAGATTGACAACAAGTCAAGTTGCAAGCGGCGGGTCTTGCAGCAAGGCTTGAATGAACAGAAAGTAGCAGCTTGCTTTCCCCTGGAGCACAGAAAGCTGCCTTCCTGCTGCTTAATTAAGGTGTCTGTGGTGTAGGTGTCCGTATCCCAGCTGGGCTCCCTCTGTGGTAGAAGGAAACTGCTGTTCAGTAGAAAGAAAAAGACATTTTGAGGGACAATTCGTCTGCCTTTTTTGAGAATTCCTCTTCAGGATGAGATGGATTGCCCTCTCAGAATACTGGGGTGAAGAGCTTGTATATAAGCATCTAATGATGCCATGCAAATCCAACATGGGATTTACAAATACTGGGGCTCCCAAATTATGCTGATTTAGAGATTTGGTTTTCTGCTTCATTGATACGAAGACTGTGGTGTAGTAATGGCAAGGAAAGTAACAATGCTAAAACTTACTTGAGCTGTTAGTGGGCTTGTGAAATATAGTTCGGCCAATACAATTGCTTGGAATTTAATGCTTGCTGTGTAAGGTTTGCGTGAGTTATGGAAACCTTGTGAACAAACACTTGCCACCTTTGGGGGTTGGTGATTCGAGATGAAGGCCGTGGTGCCTTTGCTAAGTCACAGTATGTATGTATTATAGAATCATAGAACCATTTGTTTGGAAAAGACTTTTGAGATCATCGAATCCAGCCATACCTGTCAACTACTAAACCATGTCCCTGAGCGCACCTCATCTACCTGTCTTTTAAACATCTTCAGGGATGATGACTCAACCACCTCCCTGGGCAGCCTCTGCCAGTGCCCGAGAACCCTTCTGGTAAAGAAATTTTTCCTGATGTCTAATCTGAACCTCACCTGGTGCAATTTGAGGCCATTTCCTCTTGTCCTTTTGCCTGTCACTTGGGAGAAGAGACCAACACCCACCTCACTACAACCTCCTTTCAGGGACTTGTAGACAGTGATGAAGTCTCCCCTCAGCCTCCCCTTCTCCAGGCTAAACAACCCCAGGTCCCTCAGCCACTCCTCATAGGACTTGTTCTCCAGACCCTTCCCCACGTCCTTTCCCCTTCCCCTGATGCTCTCCAGCCCCTCAATGTCCTTCTTGTAGTGAGGAGCCCAAAACTGACCCCAGCACTTGAGGTGCAGCCTCACAGGTGCCGAGTACAGGGGCACAGTCAGTTCCCTGGTCCTTTATGTCTTGATCCTTTATTTGTTTTCCTTGTGCCTGTTTGAGGTAGTGCTTTATTATTTGTTTATTTTTTTGTTTGAAAGGCTAAGTGAATCGCTTCACCCTTCGCAAGCCTGGGAAACCTTATGTGTATTTTTGCTTTAAGAACTAGTGATTTAGGTGAAGTGCTTGTATTTCCCTGGGGAAGTATAATCGGTGTTAAACCTCAGTTGCTATGATGATTTGTATTTAAGAGGATTAAATTATACTTAAGTAGGTGTTACTATACCATTCCTCTTTCATTGAATGTTTTTTTAAGGAGAATTACAAACTTGGCATTTCTTTGATGCTGTAAGAGCAGTCAGCTTGTTTGTTTTGTTTGTAGCTACATCAAATTGGTTGGAGTCTGCCTTTGTCTGGGAGGTGTCGCTGCAGGAAGGGCACTGGCAGTAAAGCTGGGGCTCTGATCGCTTAGTGTCAAACTGCTCTGTGTTGATGGTGTTGAGGACTGGATCCCAAATCTAGGGAGCAGCAGTGCTAGGACTTGGTTTCTTGGGAAAGCCTCTTGCGTCATTAATGAGAAACTTCTCTTTGTACAGCTTTTTCCCCTCCTGTTTATGAATCTGGTGATAGCAACTTGTTTTTCGGACAGTGTGGATCACTTGGTGTTGCTGAAGAGAGTTTTCCAAGGATGATTATGTTTTGAGGCTGGTTCTGGCTTTTGGATTAGCTGGGCAACTTTTGAACGTGACAGTTTGTTACCCTGCATTTATATCTTTATATTTTCTAGACAAATAACACTTTCCTGTGAAAATAAAGATGTCCAGAGGGAGAAACATTAGAGCTATTAAAACCACCCCTTTCTTTAAGTTAAGTCTTGGATAGCTTTTGGTGGAGGAATAGTGGATTAGGTTACATGGAAGAACATGTTTCTTCTTGCTTGCCAATACACGATGAATGTATTGACTTTAGTTTGGGGTCGCAAAATGAAATTACATACCCTTACAATGAAATCTGACATCTAAATAATGTCTTAAAGCATCTTAGCTTGCTGGGATCAGTTTCTGACTTCTGTGTAATATTAAATGCACTGAAATATTTAACAAGTGTAAAATCTTTAAAGTACGTCTGTAATTCCTAAAGCAGTATTGATGAGAAGTAATTTGGTCAGACAACGAGAACTCTTTTTTTTTTTTCTGATTGTGTATTATACCTAAAGCTTTAGTCACAACAGACAAAGGGAATGGTTTAATTCGTTTCAGCTGAGTGGATATCTGAAAAGCTAATGGACTATTATGGGGAAAAAAAAAAAAGAACAAATGCTTAAATTATCGAGAGTCTCTGCATCTCAGACAGCCTTTTCTTTCCCTTTGTAGAAACAGATAACACTGAGGAAACAGAGGGTTTTTCTCTCTTTTGAAATATATTTTTAACTGTAGGTGACTGCATGAAATACATATGCTTAAATATGTTCCAAGAAATGACCCTGGTGTTAATTTTAACGCGGAGTTTGGCATGATATAAATTCTTAAATGATATAAATTCTTCTTAAGAAGTTTTTTCCTGTGAGGGTGGTGAGGCACTGGCCTAGGTTGCCCAGAGAAGTCATGGCTGCCCCATCCCTGGAGGTGTTCAAGGCTAGGCTGGATGAGTCTTTGCTCAAACTGATGCAGTGGAAGGCATCCCTGCCTATCACAAGGGGGTTGGAACTTGGTGATCTTTAAGGTCCCTTCCAACGCAAACCCTTCTATAATTCTATTTAAAGGACTTGTGGCATAAAGCACTTGGTATTGTGTAGGTGTGTAATAAAGTGAGTACTACTGATGCCTCCTCAGAAATCGTGTTAGACCTTTGGTGTGTCCAGTGGAAAAAAAATGTATTTCTTAGCCTTGTTCATTTGTGTGGGATGATGCCTTTTAATTGTGTACTCTTTTGTCCATGCCTTTTGGTGGAGTTTCAGTGGCCCAGGGTATCTTGGCTTAATTGAAAACATGTAAGGAAGTCTTGTTGAGATGTGCAGTGAACCTAATTTGAAGAATTAGGTTCCAGGCAGAGATGAAACCAGGATTTAACTGAACTTTAGGGGAGGAAACTTCACCTTATGAAGAGAGCTAGTTGGTAGGATCCCATGAGAGACAGCTCCGAGGGATAAGCTCAGGAAAGCTGAGAGGTCCTTGAAGACAACCTCTTCAGAGTGCAAGAACGATCCGTTCCAGTACTCAGAAAAATGAGTTGATGTATTGGGAGGAGCCTCTGGTTAATCAGGAAGCTCAAAGTATAGCTTCAATGTAAAAGTGAGGTCAGCAGGAGGAGAAAGACTGCAAAATGCGGTGGCTTTGTGGGTGAGGGGAGAGCAGTGGGTGCCTTTTATCTCTGCTTCAGCAAGGTGTCAACGCTATCTGCCCCAATGTTACTGTGTCCAAGTTAGGACATTGCAGTGTGGATGGCTGGACAACAAGTCAGGTTAAAAAAACTGATTGAATCCTCAGAGTTCAAAGGTTGTGCTTAATGAGTCATATTCTACTTGGAGACTGATATCCTGTGGGGCTCTGCAGGAGTTTGTCCTGTTTGACGGATTTATCAGTGTTCCGATAAAAGTGTTCTGCAATCCTAAACACAAATACAGGCTGGGCAGAGAATGGATTGATCGTACACTTGAAAAGAAGGACTTTGGGGTGCTGGTGGATGAGAAGTTCAGCATGAGCTGGCAATGTGTGGTTGCAACCCAGAAAGCCAACCTGGAACGAGGTGGAATGGTTTATAGCTGAAAGACGGGAGATTGAGATGAGGTCTTAGGAAGAAAGGTTTTCCTGTGAGGGTGGTGAGGCCCTGGCACAGGTTGCCCAGAGCAGTCGTGGCTGCCCCATCCCTGGAGGTGTTCCAGGCCAGGTTGGATGAGGCTTTGAGCCCCCTGATCCAGTGGGAGGTGTCCCTGCCCATGGCAGGGGGGTGAAACTGATTAGACTTTAAGGTCCCTTCCAACCCAAGCCATTCTATGATTTTAGGATTCTGGAGGAGGAGCTGGAATACATGCCACCAATACACGTTCAGGAGCAGGGTTTCCCTCTGACCTCTGGGGGAAAGGGATGCAGAGATATTTGTGAGAAATACTGATGGCTTGTGATAGGTTTTTTGGAGACCTCTAATGTAGCTGTTTTGGAAAGAATACGTTCCAAAGACTATTTGGCAGTTTTGTTGCATAAGGTTTATCCAGCTGTTCTTGGTAAAGGAAGCAGACATGTTGTGTAGTACAGTGACATGTAGAGGAAGGGCAGCTTCATCAGAGCATTGTTGCTTCTGACACCCAAGTGATAGGCTGCTCCGGGTAGGTATTTTTTGATGCATGGCCGTAGAATCATAGAATGATTTGGGTTGGAAGAGACATTAAAGATCATCCAGTTCCAACACCCCTGCCATGGGCAGGGACATTTTCCACTGAACCAGGCTACTCAAGGTCCCATCATGATCAAAATTTGAGCAAGGCAACTTGGGTGTTCTTGAATATGTGATGCTGCAGAGCTCACTCCTGTGCTTGCTGTATTGCCACTTGTCACTGAGTTTCTCAGAGATAACTGTATTTTTGGTGATGTCTATTGATATTCTTTGGGTTAAAGGTTCACTATTGATGGAAGTATTTTATTATCAAAAGATGAAACGTCTTGTAGCTCACTAGGCTGCTAAAGATGCCAAACTTTCATGCTGTCACTGTAACAGCAAATCTTTAGTTGAGCCTGACATTTATGTCACTGGATTGCAGGAGTGTAGGGAAGGTGGAATTATGCATGGGAGTTGAAGCAAGCATTGCATAAATTAAAGCTCTCTCTGTCTGTGTGACATGCAAGGTGTTCTGTGAACACTTTCGGGTGGCTGAGTATGTCCTTGTAAAATGAAATTAGAAAGAAAAAACTGTAAATAATGCAACTTCTACATCTGTTTTAGTGCAGAGTAGATAGGAGTTCAGGGCTGTGGAGGGGCTTAGTTCACTCTGTGTCCTTAAAGTACAGTGTTAACATCTCCGAAAAGGTGGTGGATTGGGTAGAAATGGTGAGAGTATGAGAGTAGGCAAAAAGCTCGAATGTAATTGTTTAAAAGGCTTGAAATGTTGAGTATGGAAAAAGTACATAGTTGTGTAAGAGGAGTGTCTAGAACCCTATGAATGCTCGTCTGGCTTATGAGTGGAGATGTTTTAAGGAGTGACTGGCAAAGCCTGGATTTGGCCAGATGCTCTCTTGGACTGTGTTCCCAACATTTGTACAATTCAGAAGTAGTGTTGGAACTATTTCACTGTCTTCAAGATCATCAAGACTGTGCCTTGGGCTGCCCAGGTCAATTGCATTTTGAGAGCTGATCTATCCTGTGAAACAACAGACCTTCCAAACAAGTGTCCACAAGTGGAACAAGAACGAACAGCAAAAGGTATTAGAACTTCTCATGCAAATGTCACATGTTTAAGGCTGTAATCTGACGTCACAATGAACCTCACCTTACAGTCTCATGTCTGATCATCTCTGCTCTTGGAATAACTTGGTATCCAGTGATCCAAGCCACCCAGAAACACCCTACAAGAACTGTTTTGTACCAGCTTAGCTCACTTAGTTGAACTGTGTATTCAGAGAGGGGAAGGAGGACCTTGCATAGGAGCAACAGAGTCACTTTTCCTTTTGGAACAGCTCTTCAGATTATGGTAAACTGAAATTTTTCTTTCCTGGATCAACTGCTTAAGCAACTTCAGCATGGGTCATCAAAAACCAACCATATCCTGGGCTACATCAAAAGAAGTGTAAGCGGCAGAACAATGGAGGTGATTCTCGCCCTGTACTCTCATGAGACCTCACCTAGAGTCCTGTGTTCAGTTCTGGAGTCCTCAGCACAGGAAGGACATAGATCTGTTGGAGTGAGTCCAGAGGAGGACATGAAGGTGATCAGAGGACTGGAGCACCTTTGCTAATAGGACAGGTTGAGAGTTGGCATTATTCACCCTGGAGAAGAGAAGACTTCAGGGAGAACTTACAGCAGACTTCCAGTACTGAAAGGGGGCTCCAGGAAAGCTGGGGAGGAATTCTTTATGAGGGAATGCAGGGATATGATGAGGAGTAATGGTTTTAAGCTGAAAGAGGGATTGCCGAGAGAAGCTGTGGATGCCTATCCCTGGAGGTGTTCAAGGCCAGGTTGGATGAGTCTTTGAGAAACCTGATCCAGTGGGAGGTGTTCCTGCCCATGGCAGGAGGGTTGGAACTGGATGGGTCCCTTTCAACCCAAACCATTCTATGGTTGTATAAAGTGCCCATGCTACTGGAAAGGATTAGGTCTCATCATGCAGTTAATGGAGGGGGAGGATGCAGGCATGGCTCAAGCGGGGCAGATTGCATCATCAGGGGAGTATTATGAGATGAAGCCATTGTAAAGCTTTCATAGGCTAGATTTATTTCCCCCCCCCAATACTGCAATAAAATTTTATGGTGTTCAAGGAAGGATTAGCTTTTTTTTTCTAAACCAAAAAGAACATTTAGAGGTAAATTAGTAATAACAATAAAAAAACCTAACCCAGCCAGCCCCTTGAAATACTTTATTTATGTCTCAGTATGGTAGGTCACTGCATGAAATACTTACACTTGAATATGCTCCAACAAATGACCCTGGAGTTAACATCAACCAGAGTTTGGCATGATCTAAATTTCTCAAAAGTTTGATTGTGCAGTTGGAAGGATGTGTCGAATGTAGAAGAGATCTGTGTCTCCATTCTCTCAGTCCATTTCTTTTATTGTAACAAAATGATCCTGTTCAAATTTGTATGAAAAAAGTGCTTTGTGTGTGGGAGGCGTTTAAGGCCGGAAATGCAGTAACTGATTCCCAACTCCCCTCTCCTTCTGTTCCTGCTATTGCTGTATTTGTTGTTGTTTGGTGTCGTAAAGGAACTAAAATGAATTCTGAGGCTTTCAAGGGTTCTGCCAATGGAGGAATATAGATTTTTGAGAGCTTGTGAGATTGAGTTGTGTGTTGTTTTTTTCCCCCCTATGTGAAGCTGGGATGAGAAAACCAATACGTCTCATGATGGAAGGAGATTTAGATTCGCTATTAGATCTATTAGATATAATTCTTTACTGTGAGGGTGGTGGTGCCCTGGCAGAGGTTGCCCAGAGAAGGTGTGGCTGCCCCATCCCTGGAGGTGCTGAAGGCCAGGTTGGATGAGGCTTTGGGCACCGTGATCCAGTGGGAGGTGTCCCTGCCCATGGCAGGGGTTTGGAACTGGATGGGCTTTGAGGTCCCTTCCAACCCAAATCATTCTGTGATTTAGGGGTTGTTATTTTTCAACCGAGAGAACTTTGGGCATTCCAAATGCAATTAAAAGAAAGAGCAATCTGTGTGTCAGGTCCTGTCCTGCTCGTGTGCATAAGTAACCAGGTCTTATGCTGAGGGAGATTCATTGTGATGACAGTCAGCATCCTTGATAGTTTTTTCTTTTACAAATGTTTTTCTGTGTGTGTAGCTTTTTGCAGAGAGGCAGCATTTATCTTTCAATGGGCATTCATTTAGAAGTGTCATTTTTGTTTCTATACATTCTTAGAAACAGGTAATTCTTATGTACCGCATACTGTGTGCTTTTTGGTCTCAAGTGGTTTTGGCGAAATTAAATTTCATGCTATTCTGCTTAAGTCTGCATGTGCTCTATTAGGGTTTACTGAGTGCAGACGTTCACTCTAAAAACCCTTTGGAGTAGTTGTGCGGTGCACGTATAAAGAAATTTTTGCTGTAGCATATCCAAAGTGTTTGCTTAGAAATGGCTGGTGAGTTAAAAGTTATAACCATCTGCTTTTTAATGTGGAATTACAAGATTTGCGTGTGCTAAAACAATCTTCCAGGAGTCAGCAGAAAATCATGTTGAAAAACAGCTTTGATGGGTGGCACGCGCTTCTTGTATTGATTTTGAGTGCTGTGATAAGCTTAATTAAGAAACCCAGGGAAACTGTCTCTAAAAACTTAACCTGGGAGGAAGAGATCAGGTACAGTGCATGGAGCCCTTTGGAAACCAGCATGCAGTAATGAGTTTTAAGGACTAAATGGATTATGTGTTTATGCATGGACTGGGTGCCGTTGCCTGTTATTAGTTCCGAGTACTGAATTGTTTGTTATTAAATCCTGGCAAAGTTTTAGACCTTCAAGCATAGACGATCAGCCTTGGGCTGAACTTTGGAAAATGCAGCCAGAATTTCAAATTGTTCATAGAATCGTTGAGGTTGGAAAAGACCTAAGATCATCCAGTCTAAGTGTCAGCCCGACACCACTGTGCCTACTAAACCATGTTTTAGAGTGCCACTGCTACACGCTTTTTGAACACCTCCAGAGATGGAGACTCCACCACTCCTCTGGGCGGCCTCTGCCAATGCTTCACCACTCTTTTGGTAAAGGCATTTTTCCTAATATCCACTCTAAACCTGCCCTGGCATGGCTTGAGGCGATTTCCTCTCGTCCTGTAACTTGGTACTTGGGAGAAGAGACCAACACCCACCTCACTACAGCCTCTTTTCAGCAAGCTGCAGAGGGCAATAAAGTCTTCCTTCAGCTTCCTCCGGAGTAAACAATCCTGATTCCCTCAGCCGTTTCATAAGACTTGCACTCCAGATCGTTCCCCAGCTTTGTTGCCCTTCTCTGCACGCGCTTCAGCCCCTCAGTGTCCTTCTTGTAGTGAGGGGCCCAAAATCAAACCCAGGATTCAAGGTGCAGCCTCACCGGTGCCAAGTACAGGGGGACGATCCCTTCCCTGCTCCTTCTGGCCGCACCGTTTCTGATCCAAGCCAGGATATTGTTGGCTTTCTTGGCCACCCAGGCACACTGCTGGCTTGTGTTCAGCCACTGTCGACCAGCACCCTCGGGTGCTTTTCTGTCAGGCATCTTTCCAGCCACTCTTCCCCAAGACTGTAGCATTCCTTGGGGTTGTTGTGACCAAAGTGCAGAACCTGGCACTTGGCCTTGTTGAATCTCGTACAATGTTTGAGGCATGTTTTTGGGTGGCTGGGGAAGGTGGTTCTTGTGTTTTGGATATTTATGAGGTTTTTCCATGTTACAATCAAATAAAATTCTATCTGGCAGCATGCTTTTTTTTCTTCTTTTATTTTTTCCCTTAATTTTTTTTCTTAATTTCAGTTACATCCATTAGAAATCAGAGCGTGCCAGAAGATGCCTGTCTGGGACACATTTCTTGCGACATTTGTTAGAAATGTCCCACGTGTGTTCTTGCAGAAATTGGGGTTCATGCGTACTCAAGTTCTTGGTTCATACTGAGAATTAAATGTCGTGAAGATTGCCTGTAGTAGGCATTGAACTGTTCAATATTTCCTCTGAAATTTCAGCCTTCTCTGGTTCGTGCTGTGTCTGGGCACCAGAATAACCCTGAGCCATTTCTCCTTTGTCCTTCAGAGACCTTCCTGGGATTATAGGTCAAATAGACCAGATAGCTGGCAAAGATAAAAGGGTATGTAATTTAATGGATTGTTAGAATAGAAGTCATTTGGAGCAGTTTGAATGATTTTTTTTTTTATCTTAAAGAGTAAAATCAAAAATATTGATATTTTTAATGAAATAAACTCATTGACTAAATTGGAACTGTTTGCTTTCACCAGTATTAATCCTGATAGCACTGTGCAAGGGAGTTGTCATTCTGCTATATAGCATCCTCTCTGGTTTTATACTAAAATATATTCTTATCCAAATTATCTCTCCACTGACTGCAGCTGTCAATAATATGAAGTGAGGGACTGCTGTAAGGGCAAAACGTATCCAAATATTTCTAAACCAAGCCTCCAGTGAAACAGTAAGAGATCCTTGTGCAGAGCAAGGAGACCTCCCAGTGATAAAACCTCATGGGGTTTAGTAGCGAATGCCACTTTTCTTTCCACCGCAGTTCATTTACCAGTTAGAGACTTTTCGGTGTGATATTAAATAATACTATAAATGTGTGGTTTATTGCATTAAGAGGAAAAGAAAAGCTTTGTTTTTATTCTTTCATCTGCAGGCTTCAGCAAAGTGTTAACTGAAACTCTTCATCAATTGTCAGATCAGGCAGGTTAAGTATAAAATATTGTGTAGTGCTGCTTCTTGAAAGTTTTTTACTAGTTGTTTTTTACTTAAATGGGAGGTAACCACTTAGAGACTTCTTTTCTTCTGCCTCAGGGGAGCAGTACACAGTTTCATCTGCTGCTGCAGTGTTTTCTCCAAGACTGGTTTGCTTGTTATTGAACTCCTTGATTTTTAAGATATATTACAAAAGTTTTGGGGACACCAAGTTGAAAATTGCAGTTTTCAGATATTGCTACTTGGTTTTTGAATCTAAATTTAAATAGAGGCAGGACATTCTATTTCCCCTTCGCTTGCAGGGTTTGTTGGTCCCTCTGACAGTGCTTCATGAAGCCAGTTTATCTGATTTGCATTTTTAGCCTCATTAACAGTGTTTGATTTTGCCTAATGTTAATAATCTGAAAAATAAGCATCTAATCTAAGATAGTCTTTTACACTAGAGATGAGATATGGTGGTTTGTCCTGTCCTGTTGAAGGGCTTCTGTTTCCCTTTAGTTCTGGAGCTTTGTACAGAAAGAGTTGAGCTGAGTGGTTCATCCAAGATGCTTAACTTTTTGTTTTTCTTATTTTATTTTTTTTTCTTCTCTTTCTTGGTGATAAGGAGGCATTTGATCACAGAATCACAGAATACCAGGTTGGAAGGGACCTCTGGGATCATCTGGTCCAACCTTTTAGGTGATCTATATTTTAAATGAGATGGCCCAGAACTCTGTCAAGCTGAGCCTTAAAAGGGTCCAGTGTAGAGGAATCTTCCCTGGGGAGATTATTCCAATGTTTAACTGTTCTCATGGTGAAATGTTTTCTTCTGGAATCCAATTGGAATCTCCCCAGGAGCAACTTCTGCCCATTACCCCTTGTCGTTTCCGTGGGACTCCTCATAAATATAGGGTCTCCAGCCTCTTGGCAGACATAGGGTACATGATAAGGTCTCCCCTAAGCCTTCTCTTCTCAAGGCTGAGCAAACACAGTTCTCTCAACCTTACTTAATATGGAAGGTTTCCCAGTCCTCTGATCATCTTAATGGTCCTTCTCTGGGTACTCTCCAGCCTGTCCACTTCTTTTTTGTACAGCGGGGACCAAAGAATTGAGTATCCCGGATGTTACTAAGTGACGTTTGTCAACACAGAGAGATCGCACTGAGTGTTCTGAAATTTATGTAGAAAAAGTAGTATCTGGAGAAATTGGGAGAAAGAATTAGTAAAGGTAGTGATTGCATGGAAGAGTGACTTCAGTGATAACCAGAAACTTCAAGAAATTGTAATTTTTGGAGAAGCAGCACTAGGTATTAACATCAGATCAGTTTGTCAGCCAAGTTTTGACTGAGGACCGATCTGCTGTTTCTGTGCCAGTCTGTCTCTAGAAGAGATTGCTGAACACAGTGGCTGCTTTTAATCTGTGTTGTCATTTGCAGACAAAAAGAGAGAATGTTTTACTCAAAGTAAACGCAGACTTCATATTTCTGAATTAACTGGAAGCATCTATTTGAGTCAGGTTACTCTTTATCCTTAGGATTTTTATATGGGACTGCTTACCTGCTAGAGCAGCCTCTTTCTTCTTCCCTGCACCTCTTATTAAATTCCTGAATTCACATTCTAGTATTTGAAGTGCTATAAGCACTTGAATTTGCTCCTTCATGCTGTGTTAACATGCTGCTTGGTGACTACTCAAGGCAGTTTATTTCTAGAATGGAATAGAGTCTGCTTGGTTTTGGCAGTACTGCTACTAACTGCATCCTTCTGTAGTATCTTGTTTTTCTTACTGCAAACAACTTAAACCATTTCCACCGCTGACAGCTTTCTAGTGTTGTAAATATTATAACAGTTTAAGAAGCCAGGCATTTGAAAATGTTGGTTTTGTTAGCAGATCTCATTACTCATAGTCGTTAGATGATTGTTGTGAGAATTTTAAACATTGCAGCATTTGACCATTGTTTTTATGTAACTTCTGCATAATGAAAGTCATAGTAAACATCATAGTTTCATGTTGTTTACAACCAGGCTTTGGTGGTTATTACAAGCAGTAATGCAGTGCTAAAATATTCGGTTGAAAATACCATGTTTCAAAATTGAAAGTATTGTAGCTGTCTGCTGACAATTAAATAGAAAGCTGATTTTGCTGAAGTTGAAGACATTATGATGCTTTGTAAGTCACCTCCACTTCCCTTGATAGAAACATACCCTTGCTCCTGTGCAAGGAATGCCAGTTCCCTTGATACTTTTGTGGTGCCTGTATTTGAAATGCATATGTTGTTTTTTTCGAATCAGACTGCTTGTGTCCTACCATTAATATTACATGGAATAAGCATTCTGTCACTTTGTCACTTAAGCTTGTCTCTCAGATTATCCTCTAAAACAAACATGCTGCTGTATGGGATGTAGGAAATTGGAAACGTTATGCTCAAGATAGAAGAAAGTACTTAGAGGTTCCCCTGCACTTCCCTTTCTAAGTCAGTGATTCTCATTTACAGGACCTTGTTGCAAATGCTCTTTAAATTCTGTTCCTTGTATCCTGCTTGAGTCAGCAGTGATGAGACTGAATGTGCTTAAGTTTTGCATCTCAGCTGAATAAACAAATTTAGGAATTACTATTTTCTCTGCACTGGTACCAAACATCCATGTATCAGCCTGTTGTTATAACCTGAATGAACGAACAGGAGACTAGATTTGAGCACAGCACAACAGCTGTTAAAGATCCATTTATTTATCACTGCAGGCTTCTCTGTACCTTATTCTTAGTGAAGTGATTGCTCTCAGACTTTGTGTACAGTTTCCCTGCCGCAGTCATCAATACATAAAATCGGGACTTGATATGGAGGTGGTTGCACTTTTTTTTCAGAATAGTCAGTTTCTACTGGAAAATTTCTACTACCTTTAAAATTTAGATCTAAGTTGTTAGATTGCTTTATATCACAGAATTCTAGAATGGTTTGTGTTGGAAGGAACCTTAAAGATCAGCCAGTTCCAACTGCCAGGGACACTTTCCAACGGACCAGGTTGCTCCAAGCCACGTCCAACATGGCTTGGAATGCCTCCAGGAATGGGGCAGTTTGGGTTGAAAAGTCAAGTAGTTTGCAAATGTTTATTTGCAAAAAAAAGGAAAAAAAAAAAGAAAAAAAAAAAGGTGGTGGTCCTGGGGTGATTTGTTCCTTGGAGGTGCATGCAGTCATTTGCACTCTGTATGGCGTGCACAGTATCAGAAAATAAGATTATTCTTTATTCCATTACTTATTCATGCCAACTTATCCCATTCAGTCACTCTTTACAAGTCTTCACTTGCCTTCTTTGAGTAGCAAGGCCCATTCATAGAATCATAGAATCTCTTGGTTGGAAAGATCTTTGAGATCATCAAGTCTAACCACACCTGTCCACTAATAAACCACATCCCTGAGCACCTCATCTACCCATCCCTTAAACACTTCCAGGGATGGGGACTCCATCATCTCCCTGGGAGCCTCTGCCAGGGCCTGAGAACCCTTTTGGTAAAGAAATTTTTCCTGATGTCTAATCTGAACCTGCCTGGTGCAACTTGAGGCCATTTCCTCTTGTCCTTTCACCTGTCACTTGGGAGAAGAGACCAACACCCACTTCGTTACAGCCTCCTTTCAGGGAGTTGTAAACAGTGATGGGGTCTCCCCTCAGCCTCCCCTTCTCCAGGCTAAACAACCCCTCAGTCTCTCCTCATAGGGCTTGTTCTCCAGCCCCTCCCCAGCTTCATTGCCCTTTTCTGGACGTGCTCCAACCCCTCAATGTCCTTATAGTGAGGAGCCCAAAACTGAACACAGAATTCAAGGTGCTAGGTTCCCTATGGTTTGAAACACGTTTACCTAAAAGTAGGGTCCCCTGCCCCACAGAGAGGTGGGACATGGACATTTGCCAATGAAATTCAATGCCTAGAGCTACTCTGGGCTCGTATTCCCACCAATGAAAAGGTATGTGTAAATATCCTCAGGGCTTTCTGATTCAGAGAGATGAGCAGCTTTGTAAATCTTATTCCTGTCCAAAGTGACTGCAATCCAGAGCTGTAATTGGGGAAAATTGACTTTTCAGTGCCACTGATCGTCTGCAATCACAGTGGTAGAATCTGCTTTAAAGGTGATGGTAGTAGATGAACTGAACATCAAAATTTGCTATTTATGTAGCCTTGACTGTATAGAAACTTCCATTTGGGAGTGCTGGCCTGGGTGATAGCACTTTGTAATTCTTTGCAATTAGTGGTGACTTCTAAATGTAAAGCGAAAGAGGTGTTTTAGTTTATAAACCCTTTAACCTAGTGATTATGTGTAGAAATACGTGATTATTGCGCTGTTCTCTATGGTGGTAGAAGACGTTCAATGAAATACATGTGGTAAAAGAACTCAGAGATTATTGTGTCCAAGAAAATAAAGGGATAGCAGTAAATTTCCCCATCCTGTCAGATAAAATAGCTTTACAGTCACCTATAAAGATCAGAACCTTAAATTGTCCTGAAAGAGTACTGCGTGCTTAATCCTGTTGAAAGCAGAATCATAAAATCCTTCCCATCATCGCTTACAATATGATTATTCTTTAAATGTTGAATTATGGAATCCTGATGCTTTTATCCATTGTATTCAGTGAGAAAAGCCTTCCAGTGTATGTGCAGCAGGAATTACTCGCAAAGGCAGCGGGGATGGCAAGCCTCTAAACTCTTATTTTCAGTCTAAGGGGATTCTGCCAGTGATAATCTTGTAAAGGACTGCGATGCTGATGTCTCATTATTACTTTTCTTAATTATTTTAAATGAACAGGCCAGCAAAATGAGTTCTGGCTAAATAGCTGCTGAAATAAGTGTGTATCTGGTTGAAATGACATTACGGAGGTGGGTGAGAAGAATGAGTTTGAAGAAGGCTTGTTCAGAGTGATTTGTAGCCTTCTGAGGGCACAGAGAACGGTTTTAAAAGAATAAAACTGCATGTTGTAGCTGGCACAGCAGGAATTTCTAGAACTAAAATAACAGGTGTATTTTTATGTTAACTGACTTCTTTAACTCAATTCATTTATTGGTGGTAAATCGTTTATTAGCTGTCAGATGTTTCAGAATATATTGCCCATATTTCACGTTTCTTCTCTGTGTCTGTCACCTGTCTGGATGTAACTTCAGTCCCCTAAGATGGGATGTTTTCTTCTGTGTTAAGTGTGCACATTGTTTGTAGCATAGAATCATGGAATGGTTTGAGTTGGAAGGGACCTTAAAGCCCATCCAGTTCCACCCCCATGCCGTGGGCAGGGACACCTCCCACCAGACCACGCTGCTCAAAGCCTTGTCCAACCTGGCCTTGAACACCTCCAGGGAAGGGACATGCACAGCTTCCCTGGGCAACCTGTGAAGAATTTCTTCCTAATGTCTCATCTAAATCTCCCCTCTTTTAGCTTAAAACTGTTCCACCTCATCTTGTCCCTGCATTTCCTGATAGGGAACCCCTCCCTAGTTTTCCTGTAGCCCCCTTCACTACTGGGAGGCTGCTCTAAGGTCTCCCCAGAGCCTTCTTCTCTCTGAGCTGAACAACCCCAGCTCTCTCAGCCTGTCCTCGTATGGGAGGTGCTCCAGCCCTCGGATCATCTCCGTGGCCTCCTCTGGCCTCTAAAAGATCCATGTCTTTCCTGTGCTGAGGACACCAGAATTGCACACCAGGCTCCAAGTGAGGTCTCACAAGAGCAGAATTCTAATGTTCTGGAAGAAAATTCATGACAGCTTTGGGGGATTCACTATACTGCATTGGAATGTTGATAATACTTTTTTTCACATAATCATGAAGTCTGAAGAAGAGTCACACAAGAAGACAGTTTTATATCTGTGGTGAGAACCCCTCTGCCTTGCCGCTGCAATTGTCGTGACTCTAGGACATCTCTTTCCCTGCCTGTGTTCAGGGCTGACGGTCTGATCTAGTTATGAATGTGGCAGAGGTAGCTGTGTTTTCTGGCTGATACGCAAGCCCAGGCTGAGTATTGCACAAGGATTTTTGTAGTGGAAGAGCTCTCAGGTTTGTTTTTAAGTCACCAGGGAAGTGATGACTCTGCAGACTCTTTGGGGCAGCAGGATGGCCTTGTCCTGCACAGAGCTTTGCTCTTGGGTCCTTGCTCTTAAACTCATAGAATGGTTTGGTTTGGAAGGGACCTCAAAGCCTATCCAATTCCAGTCCCCCTCCCACGGGCAGAGACACTTCCCACTGGATCAGGTTGCTCAAAGCCTCATGCAACCTGACCTTGAACACCTCCAGAGATTCCTGTACCCTACCACTTTATTCTCCAATGTTCCATTTCTCCTTTGTGTGTTGGGTTAAAAAAATCTAAGTTTAGCCCCAGGATTTTGCATTTCTTAATTTTCTCTCTTTGTGCATTGTATATATCCATTTCTATTTACTTGTTTTTTCTTATTAGAGTGCAACCTTGGACATGCTGGGAGTAATGAAAACTCTGCTTTTCTTGTTTGGGCGCAGATCTCAGAAATGAGTGATTTTTGTTCGGTATAGCTGTTTAGCACAGGCAGGTGGAACACGATTCAATCTCAGGGGCAAACCTTGCAATCCTGCTCTCCCCTGTTTTTTCCAGGCTCCCCCATCAGTTTCTTTTTGGGATTTACTGGTAAAGTTACCACATTAATGGGATTCTGGCGAGAGGATGTTCAAGATATAATATGAACTAACTTTGTTTTGTTATTCCTAGATCACGTACCATCTTATTCCTAATTTAAATTAGTATCTATTGATTGATATCCGCATTTATGTTGTAAAATAAATAATGTAATAGATGCAAGAGCGCCTTTGGAAACTAAAATATTTAATGTTTTTAAATTATGCACACTTAATTGCATTGTTTTTGTATTTAATTATCCTATGAGCTTGTTTAAGTGGTGCTGCACATTACCAATGTTTAGCAGTTAATACAAATTTCTCTCCTTGGAGGAGCGCTCTGTGTTTGTACTGAATCTATGATTCTAGGAAGTGCCCGTAACTCTGATTTAAATGGAGATGTAGCTGAATATGTTTCTATGAGTCTGAAAATGGAATTTATTCTCAAGAATGCTTTTCTTAAAAAATTATAATCAAATGAAAGAAACCCTAACAATAGTTTAAATACTGGCCAGCAGGAGCAGGGAGGTGATTGTGCACCTGTGCTCAGCGCTGGTGAGGATGCACCTCGAGTGCTGGGTTCAATTTTGGGCACATCACTCCAAGAAGGACATTGAGGGGCTGCTCTTGTTCGGAGAAGGGGAAGGAGGCTGGTGAAGGGACGTGGAGAACAAGTGTTATGAGGAGCGGCTGAGGGAACTGGGGTTGTTTAGCCTGGAGAAGAGGAGGCTGAGGAGAGACCTGATCGCTGTCTACAACTCCTTGAAATGAGGTTGTAGTGAGGTGGGTATTGGTCTCTTCTCCCAAGTGACAAGCAATAGGATGATAGGATGAGAGGAGGTGGCCTCAAATTGTACTAGGGCAGGTACAGACTAGACATTAGGAAAAATCTCTTCACCAACAGGGTTCTCAGGCACTGGCAGAAGCTCCCAGGGAGGTGGCTGAGTCCCTATCCCTGGAGGTGTTTAAAAGATGGTTAGATGCTCAGGGATGTGGGTTAGTAAGGGGACAGGTACAGTTGGATTCAGTGATCTCAGAGTTCTTTCCAACCAAACGATTCTATGATTCTGTGATCTCTGAGGTGCCTTCCAACTCACACGTTTCTATGATTCTCTTTCAGGGAGGAGACAAGTTTTGTTTCCATCATTAGCTGCTTGAGGCAACTTTGAGAATGTCAGGCATGATAGCTATATTTTCTTCTTGTTTAATTGAATAAAAAGTAAATAATACACATTATTTTTCTCTAGGTCTAGTGTAAACTATTGTATGCTACTCTCATTGGTAGAGTTTGCTTCTGTTTCTAAATTAAGAGCAATGGGTTTGGTGTTTTGCTTTGTTCAACTTAAGTGGTTACTGTTGATATTGTTTCTTGTGTGATGTATGGAATTTAGTTATGGAGCAAACTGAAGTGTTTTTAAGTGTACTGTAGATTATTTGCATCTTATAGTATTTGCATGCCATGCATCTTAAATTGAAATGTGGGTGGGAGAAGTGTTTTAATTATGGAAGATTCATCATGTGTTTATAAGCCCATAGCTTGGTGTTGGGAAGGAACCAGGTTGCTGTCAATATTTACTGCTGTAAGTGCGCAGTTAGGAATTTTCCTTGTGACATCTTCATTAACTTTTAACAACTACAAAGCTGCAGTTGCCCTGCCAGCTCCTGAGACGGATGATGGGTTTGAAGACAGCCCTAAGGTCTGTTGTCCCAAGTGAGCTGGTTAACGCTCATATGTAATGTGCACAGGGACATGAGAAATGCCTCGCTGGTTCAAATCGATGGCTTGAATGCCCTGATGCTCTGTTGTCAATACAGGGATGAATGCAAGAATTTCTGCAGTAAGGAATTTTAATATAGTTTTTCCAGAGGAAAAAAAAGGAGTCTTCATGTTTCTGGGAATGGTTGATGTGTACTTTGAAGGTGTGTTGCCCAAGTCTACTTCATGTATTGTATAGCCTATTGGTGTTCTTTTATCTTCTCTTCTGGATTTTAATTGTAAAGAAATTCTTCCTTATATCCAGTCTAAATCTCCCCTCTGTTAGTTTAAAACCATCACTCCTTGTCCTGTCACAACAGGCCTTCCTAAATAGTCTGTCCCCATCTTTCCTGTTCCTTGATTAAGTACTGTAAGGCTGCTCTAAGGTTTCTCCCAAGCCTTCTCTTCTCCAGGCTAAACAGCCCCAACTCTCAGCCTGTCCTCATGTGGGAGGTGCTCCAGCTCTTGAATCATTTTCATGGTGCTCCTCTGGACCTGCTCCAACAGCTCCACCTCCTTCTTGTGCTGAGGTCTTGTGGACGTGTTTATTTCAAGGAAGAGGCAGCCGGTGCAGCCCCAAATGCATTGCAGAGCTCCTTGGGTGAAGGAGTGGTGATCTGAAACTGGAGAGGCTAAGGGACTTGAACTCGTCAGGGCTGGAAGTAACCTTCAAGCAAGGAAGTCCTTTAAAAGACAGAACCAGTCTCTTCATGGGGGTGCATGGAAGACACTGAACAGGAGGCACATGCTGGAAGAGTGCTTTTGACCTCTGAGGAGAAGCCTTTTTGCCATCAGATCATCAGGCACTGAAATACCATTTCCAAACAGGCTCTGCTGTTTCCATCCTTGGAGGTAGTTTTTGTAAAAGCAGATTTCTGTCTCTTTAAGGAAGATGGTCAAATGGCCTGGAGGTCATTGGTGTGATTCTGTCCTGGCCTTTGAGTCCCTCTCTGAAGGACATCCTACTCACTGGACAGGGGTTGGGTTTTTTTTATTAGTAGTTAAGTTGTGTGAAAAGGAAATTTGAGTAAATTTATTCTCTGAATATTATTTAGCCAGGTATTTTCTAAAAGCTGTTTGATTGTATCAAACTGGAGTGTGTCTTCGTTAATAACTTAATGCACCTGCCCTTTCAAGAGGATTGTGTAAAGGTGCCTGATAATAAAAGCTGTTTGCATTAATGATTTTTTTGCAAATGCAAGACTAATGGGCAGATTCCCAGCTCTGCAGGCTTAGAGGCTCTGATTAATTTCTCCATATTGTATTCCTGATTTCCCAGGATAACCTTTCTGAGGCTGCAGGTGTCTGCTTTACCTAATGTGTGTTGTTTGCAGCTTTGGGTGTTGCCTTCTTGCTGTAATCTTAGTCTAATGCTGAGTGTTTTTTATGTGAAGCAATTGCTTTACAGTGAGAGAAGAAAGGTATGTATTTAGGTCTTGTGGTTAGAGGAGCTGGAGAAAAACATTCCAAGAGTAGCTGAGCTGCGCATACCCTTATGCACCAACCCATAGCAGACCTAGGAGATTGCCGATTGCTTCTCCAGAGTTGTTGTAGAATCATAGAATGATTTGGGTTGGAAGGGACCTCAAAGCCCATCCAGTTCCAACCCCCTGCCATGGGCAGGGACACCTCCCACTGCATCAGGGTGCTCAGAGCCCCATTCAGCCTGGCCTGGAACACCTTCAGGGATGGGGCAGCCACGACTTCTCGGGGCAGCCTGTGCCAGGGCCTCCCCACCCTCACAGGAAAACATTTCTTCCTAAGATCTAATCTAAACCTCCACTCTTCCAGCTTAATACCCTTCCCCCTTGTCCTGTCCCTGCACTCCTTGATAAAGAGCCTCTCCCCAGCTTCCCTGTAGCCCGCTTTCAAGTGCTGGGAGGGCTGCTCTAGGGTCTCCTGAGAGCCTTCTCTTCTTCAGGCTGAACAACCCCAACTCTCTTGGCCTGTCCTCGTATGGGAGGAAATAATTGGTTAATTTATCTGTGCTCTTTTTAAGGTTAGAATCGGTACATGAAGGAGAGGAAATACATCATGAGGTTGTTTGCACTATAATACTGGGCACAAATGACCAGGTCTGGCAAACTTTTCCAAAAGAGTAGGTGGATAAATAAGAAATGTCAAGTTATTGCATCCCAAATACCATCAAAATGTCCTTGGCCGTTGACAGGCACTGCTTGATCTGCTCAGACACACGTGAGAGGTCTGTGGATTTTCTCTTATAGAGGTATCCTGTGCCTGAGATCTTGTTATGTGGAGCAGTTTGGTCACTCTCTTAAGTATCGTGCAACCTGCTGCTAGATCTGAGCATGGTAATGAACCCGCTGGCAATGCAGCTGGTGGTACTCTGTTCCCATTATCCTGGAGAGAATACTGCTTGTCAGACACCTATCAACATCCCCCCTTTACATGCTAAGAGGACAGAGAAGAGTTATTTCTGGCTGTAGCACTGTGGCTTTTTGAGTGTAGTTCCGATTACTGACCATCTGTCTGAATTGTCTTGTGGTGAGAGCTGTGCGTTAACACATTCAGGCTTTGAAATGCTGGGACTGCGTTTGTTTTACACTCCTATAGGAGGATATAAAGCACAGGGTTGCAAGTGTGACCTTCCTAAATGTTTACTTGCTTGAAAATCCTCCATATTTGTCTGCTCTGGGATGTGTTTATAGTGGAGTTAACGCTGATTTCAGTGTCCAGAGGAACTTGAAATACTAAAGGGGGTGGTGGTGGGAATGGCTACATAATTTTGGGGAACTGCTGTATGCTTATCATAGAATCACAGAATGGTTTGGGTTGGAAGGGACCTTGAAGGTCATCCAGTTCCAACCTCCCTGCCACGGGCAGGGACACCTCCCACTGGACCAGGCTGCTCAGAGCCTCATCCAGCCTGGGATGATGCTTATTTTAGCAGCTTTGCATGCATCAGGTTCTAATATCCTCCAGGAGTTTAATGCTCAGCTGCCTGTTTTTAATGCCCCATAGTCTGAGCAGCGATTGCCATCACAGAGAAATGTTCTTGCCTTTCTCCTGACACAGTTATTTTTTTTTTCCCTGATCCTCTTTCTAATAAATTAAGTTTTCTTTTTTTAAATGCTTCTTCCCCCAGAACAAATCCCTCCTACTTGTAGAACTGCAGTTTGTTACTGAAACATCATAAAGTTCCCATTTGGGAGCTACCCAATTATATCTTACAATAATTCTAGTGAATGATCTATAGCTCCACTTTTATTCCCTATTAGTATTGGGCTGATCGATGGGCAACCTCATTGATTGTTGAGGTCAAATGTCTTTATTGCTGATGCCTGAATTTTTTCTCATTACGACTTAAAACGGTGGTTTGTTAGAGCTCTTGAACTCAGTTTTGCACACCAGAATGATGAACTTCATGATCTAAATGCTGATCAACAATAGACTTACACAACGTTTTTTGGATTATGAGGTCCTGTATTAAAAGGATGTGAAATATTGAGGTATCTAGATTGAGCAGGAGAGTGGTAAGAAACACTTGATCATGGATTTTCTGATTGTTCTGTGATTACAGTAGCTGTGATGTGAAATAAATTCTTTGTTCTTATGACAACAAATAATTTCTAAATGTGCAAATACAGAACCTTAACTGCTGTAGTTTGGCATGTGGTGCTTGCTGAGATGTGGGGAGATTAATGTGTGCTGCAGTACAGAAACAGAATCCTTGTGATTGCTGGGAGTTTTGCTAAACTTTTCCTCTTCTGTGTTCACTGTGATGAGCTGATCTTTGGGAATTTACACGTGCTGTAACAACTCAGTATCTTCTCAAATGGAGAGTATCCTTGCGTAGCCTCAGAGAGGAAAACAATGGAGCAGTGTCAATAATCAGTGGGGATAGTCTCAATAAAATGGGATTTTGCTTTCTCATCTAGGGTTTGTGATAATAATCTGTTACAAGATCCATATTTAGCTCTGACTTTTAAAATAATGGAATGGTTTGGATTGGAAGCAACCTTAAAGATAATTGGGTTCCAGCCCCCCTGCCACAGGCAGGGACACTTTCCACTGGATAAGGTTGATCAAAGCCCCATCAACACCTCCAGGGATGGGGCAGCCACAACTTCTCTGGGCAACCTGTGCCAGGGCCTCACCACCCTCACAGCATAGAATTTCTTCCTAATATCTCATTTAAATCTCCCCTCTTTCAGCTTAAAACTGTTCCCCCTCATCCTGTCCCTGTATTTCCTGATAAAGAGCCCTTCCCCAGCTTTCCTGTAGCCACCTTTAGGTGCTGGAAGACTTCTGTAACATCTCAGCGGACCCTTCCAGTACTTAAAGAGATTTATGTATCATTTTTGTGTATGTTAATATAGTTTTAGGCTGGGGTCTCAGCTGGCATTCACAAGTGTCCCCTCCTTTTCCCCAACACAACTCTGTTTCTGCCATCGAAGCATTTGCTGCATCTGTCAGATGGATATTGATTCGTTCTGCTTTACTTAAGATGGTTGTAACTGAATTAGTTGACCAGGACTCCCATACAGTTGATGAAGCTGCTCCATTCGTTCATAAAAATCACTGTTTTAAAAGTATACTTTAGAATAAGAGGAATTGCACATTGGACTCTATTACCTATAATGGGAATGCGGACTAATGATGTTGCAGATGAAGCAAATTCCTGGAGTCGAGCTCCCCAAGATACACGGCTGTTTCTTGCTGCCTTTCTTTTTCATCTCTCTCTCTTGCTAAAGATCTGATTGCTGCCTAATGTAAAACAAATAACTGGTCCCGCAAAAGGGTACTAGAATAATTGGAGACTGTACCAGTTTTGTCTTCTAGGCACCCTCTGAGGCACTTTAGCTTTATTTGTCAAAAAAAGAAACGGTTGTATCTGCCTAAAAAAGATGGTAGCTTCATGGTGAGAACGCTTCACTGGAGTAGATCATAGAATCATGGAATGATATGGGTTGGAAGGGACCTTAGAGCCCATCCAGTTCCAACCCCTCTGCCATGGGCAGGGACACCTCCCACCACACCAAGCTGCTCAAGGCCGCATCCAACCTGGCCTTGAACACTTGAACCCAGGGATGGGGCGTGCACAGCTTCCCTGGGCAACCTGTGCCAGGCCTCATCACCCTCATTGTGAAGAATTTAATTTGTTCCTAATGTCTAACCTAAATCTCCCCCCTTCCAGTTTAAAGCTGTTCCTCGGCATCCTATCACTACAAGCCTGTGTAAAAATCCCCTCCCCATCTTTCTTGTAGCCCCTTCAGATACTGGAAGGCCACTATGAGGTCTCCCTGGAGCCTTCTCTTCTCCAGGCTGAACAACCCCAACTGTCTCAGCCTGTCCTCATAGCAGAGGTGCTCCAGCCCTTTGATCATCTTTGTGGCCTCCTCTGGACCCACTCCAACAGTTCCATATCCTTCTTAAGTTGGGGATTCCAGAACTGGGCACATATGCTCCGGGTGGGATCTCACAAGAGTGGAATAGAGGGAGAGAATCTCCTCCCTTTACCCGCTGGCAGTGCTTCTTTTGATGCCGTCCAGGACACGGTTGGCCTTCTGGGACTGTGAGCACACATTGCCATCTGCACCCCAAGTCCTTTTTTGGCAGGGCTACTCTTAATCACATCATCCCCCATCCTGGATTGATATAGGGGGATACCCCGACCCAGGTGTAGGACCTTGCATTTGGTCTTGTTGAACCACATGATGTTCAGATGTGATGTGTGGAGTCGGTGATACGAAACCATCTCCAAAGCTGTGAGTTGAAACAACCTTTTCAATATGATTTCTTCTGGAAGCCTATTGAAACTTGTTTTATTGCCACAACTTCTGTTAAAGGAAGTAACCACAAACAATTCCTAATCTCTTTGGATTTGATTTTTCACAAGTACACAGATGTGAAGGTAGTTAAAATTGAACTGCTGTGGTGTAGTAGCTTGCATGACTGAACACTTGATTATCCAAGAGTTGGAAATGGACCTATTTTGTATTTCAAAACCTTATTGAATGGATTATGGTAGTTTTAAAGACGTCTTTGAAACCTCTAGATTAGTGTCTCTCAAACTCTTGCACACAAAAAGACTTGAAATTTCTTCCCTGCTTTTTCAGTTCTTAACCAGGCTTTCAAATAATTCATCTAATTGAAGAAAACATTCTTTCTGTGTCTGCCTTTTTAAACAAAATGGGGAGAATTTGAGGCAAAACCTTTTTCTAATAATAGAAACCATAAGTATGGGTGTCTAGGATATTGTAAGTGCTTTGTTAGATAAAACATGCATCTGAAAATACTTGATTCCTTACACTGGAAGATGTTTCCCTTGTTTCTGTATGAATAAAGAGAAGTCTCTGTCCCATCCGTCCCCCTGATTTTACATCATAAAGGCATATTTCTTAAGAAAAATATATTTAATTTAACATAGATTGCATGTTCCAGATTTCACTAATTGAGAAGTTGTTTAATAGGAGTAATTTTTAAAGGCTTTCTAGTGTTGTATGCTAAAATACAAAAGGTGTTTATACCACAAGAAAGCATTCCAACCACTTTATAGGAAAAAACCCAAAATAAATAAAATAGAGCACTGCATTATGCAGCTGTTGCTGTAATTAGGAATATGTTGTGTTCTGTTAACGTTTCATTTAATTTTCTTTTAATTGCAGTTAATGATGAAGAACTAAAGAAAAGAATAGCTGAAGAACTGGCATTAGAACGAGCCAGGAGAGATGCTGAAGCTCAAAAGAGAAGGTTGGTTTGTTAGTAACATGTACTTAATGCTTTCATTACTGGTATTTATCTCTTTACTATAAACAGTTGTGTTTTCTGCCCCAAGACAAAATGGGAGGTAAGACCTTAGGGTGAGATAGCAAGTTTCGATACTAAATACATGTTAAAACAACAAATTAACTGCAATTTCTTTGTAAGAGCTGATATAAAATGGTGATCTAAATCCCTTTTGACCTCCTAAGCCTGACTCTTTTTTGCAGTCTTTTAAGCTCAGTCTTCATTGATTTCTCCTGAGTCCAAATACTCACTTTGTGAGATAGAGATAGCAATAGCTCGAGAGCAATGCGGAGGTGATGTTACTTAACCCCTCTGTTTGATCAAAAGGTAAATTTTAACAGCAGTAGGGATGGTAATTCTTGTTATTTCTGTGAATTCTAGATATTTCTGTGAGCTGCGGTATATTTAGAGCTGCTTTAATAGTGCAGCACAGTGCTTTGAAGAGACAAAGTACTGTATTAACACAGTTCACAAGTAGGAAACCTTTTTGAGATCCTTTTTGTCTATGGAAACATGATTTTTTTTTTTTTCAGAGACTGTAGTTACTGTGAAAGACTGGGCAGAGTTGTACAGAACGCAGCAGCACGCTTTGGGTGCAGCGTTTTTAAACTTGTTTAGTGTGGGACTGCAGGATTATGAGCAATTAAAAAACCCCTTGTTTGAAATGGGGTTTGGCTGCGTGGTGAACTTGGTGAACTTGTCCTTTAATTCATACTTTCTTTCAGTGAACAGACAACATGAGGCACTCAATAGAAATATTAACCCACGCGTTGTCCTCCATTCTCGGAATGAGAAGAAAGGCTCATTATGATGGATTTAAAGAATTAGAATGTAATTAGTACTACTTAAGCTGTCTGCATATCTATCAGTTGTTTCCTACACATCATTATATTGTTATTTAATTGAGTTAGGTTGATAGACTATATAATTAGATAGGACTATATAAATGTCCCAGGGAAAAAAAATCAGGCTGTTTTTTTCAATCAACGTTAAAGGAAATCAATGTGTTACAGTGAAATCTCCTCTTTTGAACTGGGCTTTGACAGGAAAACTGGTGTTACTTTTGAGCTTAGTGTTGACTGCTCAGGAGTTCAGTTAAACGTGATTAGACTATGGAAATATTTGGTTTGTATCTTCAGTATTTTGTCATTTGACACTTCTGGAGCACCTCTGCTATGAGGACAGGCTGAGAGACCTGGACTTGTTCAACCTGAAGAAGAGAAGGCTCTGGGAAGACTTCACAGCAGCCTCCCAGTACTTGAAGGAGCTACAAGAAAGCTGGGGAGGGACTGTTTCCAAGGGCTTGGAGTGATAGGATGAGGGGGAACGGCTTTAAATTGGAATGGGGAAGATTTAGATTAAACATTTGGAAGAAATTCTTCACAATGAGGGTGGTGACACACTGGCACAGATTGCTGAGAGAGGTTGTGGCTGCCCCCTCCCTGGAGGTGTTCAAACCCAGGTTGGATGGGACCTTGAGCAGCCTGGTCCAGTGGGAGGTGTCCCTGCCCATGGCAGGGGGGTTGGAACTAGATCTTTTAGATCCCTTACAACCCAAACCATTCTAGGATTCTGTGACTTTTCAGTAATTTTCATTAAAGATTCCATAATTTAGTTCTCAAGGGTTGTGCACTGATCTGTGAAAGGTGGGGAACAGATTGACTCATCATTTACCTGTTTTTATGTTTTATAGGGAGTAATACTGGCAGTCTTCCCTTTCTTTGGCTATGGGTTAGTGAGAAAGATAAAAGGATCCTATAAAATCTTTTAGTTGCTTTAAAATTAGGTTGAAGAATCTGTAGTTTTGAAATGTAAACACTACAATCAAGTTAAAATAAAAATACAGAGAATAAAATTACAAATATCAGGTCTTGTTAGCAGCTTTAATCCTTTTCTAGTTTTGATCTTATTAGCAATAAGCAAGATTTTTTTATTATGCTTTCTTCACAGTATAAAAAAATCTCTCTTAACCGGATTGTAGAAACTCTTTTCATGTTGGATGAAACAACTTTAAAAGATGCAGATGTTTCCTTAGCTGTTACTGGAGGTCTTTATGGGCTGAATTGTGGTTGTGGTTTGTGTTTTAAAACCATCCAAGTGCTGTAGCAAAAGAGGAGCTGTTCTCCTCCAGATCCTGTTCTTCTGAGATTCGAGTGGACGCTGCTCTGCTGATTGCTTTAAGAACAGATTTATGTTGTTCAGGTTCAGCGTACCTTCCCCCCTCCTGTTTTATTCTAGGTGAGAAAGCAATCTCTCCACAATGCAAGGACATGAAAAATGTTTGTACAATGCTCTATTTCAAGTCAGGATCCATACTTCCAGGTGAAAAAAAGCAGTCTTCTGTACAACCTCTTGTGCCAGTCTGCTTTGCACTCATGCACTTATAGAGTCAGAATGGCTTTTCATAATTCCTTAACTTCAGTTTTTAAGCAAGTACATACTTAAGAGCTAGATGCACATTGCTCAGGTGAAGTATTTGATGTCTGTCTTCCCAGTGTGGAGCGTTCTAGGGAATATGAACATTGATGCTGTGTTGGAAAACCGAAGAAAACCTGAGTTCCCAGTTATACTGTGCTTAAAACATGTAATGGAAAGAAGGTCAGTAGTCCCTGGAGGTGTTTAAAAGACGGGCAGATGAGTTTCTGAGGGTCATGGTTTAGTCAGTGGACAGGTATAGTTGGATTTGATCTCAGAGGTCTTTTCCAGCCAGATGATTCTATGATTCTATAGGTCAATTGTTGCACAAGAAAAATACAGTGTAATGCAAGTTTCGTAACTATGTGGAAGTGTGGAAGGTACAAATGCACTGGTGCTGTTTCATAGAATGGTTTGGGTTGGAAGGGACCTTAAAGATCATCCACTTCCAACCCTCCTGCTGTGAGCGGTGGTCTAAGGCCATTTAGGTTGAAGCATGATGGTATCTCATGTCTCTGTGTAGCAGCAAGTGGAGCTGTGACTCACTGGCTCTCTCAGACCCAATGCCAGGCTCTTTGATGGGGAAATGAGTAAAAAGAGGCCTGAATGTAAGATTTGCAGCTTTTCTTTAGGAAAAACAATTCAAAGTGCTGGACTTGTAATTTTATTTACTTATTTTCTTGGAAGAGGTACAGTATGGACATAAGCCCGTAAGCCTGTCATTAGTGAATTTAACTGGTGGCCATGTATTAAAAACTACTTGATCATGCATTTGTGATCCATTAACAGTTTAATTTGATAACCCTTACTGTTCTTTGTTGACCATTGTCAAAGACTGTGCTGTAAAGTGCAGATAAACTGGATCCTCATGTTTTGTCCTAAACTGCTATTTTCCAACTGTATTTTGAGATGGTGGTTGGTGGATGTAACACCATCTTTTAAGACACATGCCAATGGTATGTGACTGAAATTAAAGATCTTCTATTTCTGTATTCATTTTATAAGAATTTTTTTTTTTTTTACCATAGATGGTGCATTTTGCACGTGTGCATTTTCATTCCCTTCTCAAAAACATTTTTTTTTCCAGTCTTTAAGTGAAACAATATTTAAACGCAAATATCAAAAGCTTGCAACTGTTTGTTGTGTCTCATTCCAACTGCCTAATGGCTAATTTCAGTGTGGTTTCTGTATGAAATGTATGACCACATTTTGATCTGATTGGGAGATGTTTTACTCATTTCAAACTGTCAAGGAAAATTTAGTCTTAGCTTGCTATATAATTTATTTATTCACACATACATACCCAGTACAGATGGACTACTCTTACTGTATGAAGTTAAGATCTGTGCTTATTTCTGGGATTGGCGCTAAAGGCTGACTCTTCAATTTGTATTTTGATGCTATCGGTGCGCTCATAGAATGGATTGTGTTGGAAGGGACCTTAAAGATCTCACCCAGTTCCAACCCCCCTGCCATGGGCAAGGACACCTCCCACTGGACCAGGTTGCTCCAAGGCTCCATCTAACCTGGCCTTGAACATCTCCAGGGATGGGGCAACCGCAACCTCCTTGGGCAACCTGTGCCAGGGCCTCACCACCCTCTTTGTGGAGAATTTGTTCCTAATGTCTAATCTAAATCTTCCCCCTTCTAATTTAAGGCCATTCCCCCTTGTCCTGTCACTCCAGACCCTTGTAAAAAGCCCCTCCCCAGCTTTCCTGTAGTCTCTTCAAGTACTGGGAGGCTGCTCTAAAGGTCCCCCTGGAGCCTTCTCTTCTCTGGGCTGAACCAAACCCAACTCTCTCAGCCTGTCCTCATAGCAGAGGTGCTCCAGCCCTTTTGATCATCTTCGTAGCCTCTGGACCCACTCCCAACAGTTCCATATCCTTCTCATTTTGGGGATGCATGAATTGCACAGCTCTTGAACAGTTATACATAAAGCAGAAATTTAGATCCAGCCTTAGGACATGTGTCCTAAATGATTTGCCCACAGGTCTTTCATATTGCTCCTGTTTCGTTTATCTTTATTTCTTGTTGCTTGATTGAATGTAGTTACAAGCATCTGTTTGCTGAGAATATGAACCTTGCCTAAACTTTTGGCCTTATGGAAGTAGGATGAAAACAAGGAGGCTCCTTGGGAACTTAAATTTCTCCACACGTACTTATGAACCTTCATAGGATTTTGTTCTCTCAGAATGTGAAATTCCATTTGACTGTCTGGAGCTTGATGATGGTGATGTTAGAGTTGGGTGGTTTTAGGTCAGAATCAGGGGGAAGGCCAACATGGCAGATATCATGGTGGGAATCCTTTTTAGACCACCCAACTAGGATGAAAAGGCAGACAAAATAGCAGTTAGGATAAGTCTCACAGTCACCAACACTTGTTGTCGTGGGGGACGTCAATCTACAAGATGTGTGCAGAAATGCAATAGACCGGAGAGGAAATAGTGCTGAAGGTTCCTGAGGTGTGTGGAAGAGAACTGCCTGACACAGATGGTGAGGGAGACAATGATGAAAGGTGCCTTCTGCACCTGTTGTTCACAAACAGAAAACGACTTGTGGGTGATGTGATGGATGAAGGCCGTCTTGGGCATAGCAATCATGAAATGGTAGAGTTTTTGATTCTTGGAGAAGTGAGGAGGAGGATCAGCAGAACTGCCAACTTGGACTTCCAGAGGCTGGACTTTGTTCTGTTTAGGAGCCTGGTTGACACAGTCCCTTGGGAGGCAGCCCTGAAGGGCAGAGGAGTCCAGGAAAGCTGGATGTTCTTCAAGAAGGAAATATTTTGGCACAGGAGCAGGCTGTCCCCCTGTGCCAAAAGACAAGCTGTCAGGGAATAAGACCGGCCTGGCTGAGCAGAGAGCTATGGCTGGAACTCAGAGTACGACCTTTGGAAGAAGGGACAGGCAACTCAAGAGGACTACAAGGATGTTATGAGGTTATACAGAGAGAAAATTAGAATGGCCAAAGCCCAACTAGATTGTCTTCTGGCCACTGCAGTACAAGACAGTAAAAATATTTCTAGAAATAACGTCAGCGACAAAAGGAGGGCTAAGGGGAATCTCCATCCTTTGCTGAATGTGGGGGGAAACATAGTGACAAAGGATGAGGAAAAGGCTGAGGTACTTAAAGCCTTCTTTGCCTCAGTCTTTAGTAGTCAGACCAGTTGTTCTCCAGTTACCCAGCCCCCTGAGCTGGCAGACAGGGACAAGGAACAGAATGGAACCCCCATAATGAAGGAGGAAATGATGACCAACCTGCTACACCACTTAGACACGTGGAAACCTGTGGGACCAGTTGGAATCTACCTAAGGGTACTGAAGGAGCTGGCAGAAGGGCTCGCCAAGCTGCTTTCCACCATTTGTCAACAGTCCTGGCTGATTGGGGACGTCCCAGTTGACTGCAGGTTTGCAAATGTGATGCCCATCTACAAGAAGAGTTGGAAGGAGGATGTGGGGAGCTACAGGCCTGCCAGCCTGACCTCCGTGCCTGGGAAGGTTATGGAGCAGATCATCTTGAGTGCCATCATGTAGCACGTACAGGCCAACCAAGTGATCACACCCAGTCAGTGTGGCTTTAGGAAATCGGGTCCTGCCTGACTAACCTGATCTCCTTCTATGGCAAGGTGTCCCATCTAGGGCAAGTCTGTCGATGTTACCTACCTGGACTTCAGTAAAGGCACTGTTTCCCACAGCATTCTCCTAGAGAAGTGGTGGCTCATGGCTTAGACGGATGTACTCTTTGCTGAGTAAATAACTGGCTTGATGGCGGAGCCCAGAGAGTTGTGGTGAACGGAGCTAAATCCAGTTGGTGGCTGGTCAGAAGTGGTGTTCCCCAGGGCTCAGTTTGGGCCAGTCTTGTTTAATATCTCTATTAATGACCTGGATGAGGAGTTCGAGTGCTCCCTCAGCAAGTCTGCAGATGAAACTATGTTATGTGGTAGTGTCAATCTGCTTGAGGGAAGGAAGGCTCTGAAGAGAGATCTGAACAGGTTGGATCGATGGGCCAAGGCCAGCTGTAGGGGATTCAACAAAGCCCAGTGCTGGGTCCTGCCCTTCGGTCACAACAGCCCCATGCAATGCTCTAGACTTGGGGAAGTGTGGCTGGAAAGCTGCCTGATAGAAAAGGACGTGGGGGTGTTGATCTGCAGTGGCTGAACGGGAGCCAGCAGTGTGCCTGGGTGGTCAAGAAGGGCAACAGCATCCTGGCTTGGATCAGCAGTGGTGTGGCCAGCAGGAGCAGGGAAAGGATCATTCCCCTGGACTTGGTGCTGGTATGGCTGCACCTTGGATCCTGGGTTCAGTTTTAGGCCTTTCGGTACAAGAAGGACATTGAGGGGCTGCAGTCCATCCAGAGACGGGGAACGAAGCTGGGGAGTGGCCTGGAGCACAGGGGTTATGAAGAGCGGCTGAGGGACTGGATTTCTCCCTGAGGCACAGTCTTACTGATGGAGATCATTGCACTATGTCTTGTCACAGCTGTTGAAATCTTATTTTCCTCATTTTGTTGGTGTTGGTGATGAGAGATTCTGAAATAGCTGTTCCAGTTGAAGTAATTGGAAGCATTTCTCCTGATAGAGGGGGTAGAGGTGGCCTGTATTGTACCAGATGGTGCCATGGCTCATGAACTTCAGCAATGAGAAGCTGCTGCTGGTCAGCAAGATGCATCTGCTCCATCAGGTTCTGGAAAGCAATCTGCATAAACTCAGTGGGCCAGTAGGTGCATTCTAGGACAATGTGACAGCAGTAAGCCTGCACTAGGGATGGCAGAATACACAGTTGGAATAAAGAGAGGTGGTGTTAGGCTAAAGAGGTTTATTGGCAAGAAACAAACTATCAATTATGGGAGTTCCCCAGTTTTTAATTGCTGTGTCCTAAGGTGTCTGGGTTGCTCTGGTTTCACAGAATCACAGATGACCTGAGTTGGAAGGGACCCACAAGGATTATCGAGTCCCACATAGGACAGCTTCCACATTCAGACCATGTGTGGGAGGGTCTTGTCCAAATGCTTCTTGAATATTGTTGGGCTTGGCACTGTGACTGCTCCCAAGACTGCTCTAAAGCTTCCCCAGCCTTCTCTTCTCCAGGCTGTACAACCCCAACTTTCTCAGCCTGTTCCTCACAGCAGAGGTGCTCCAGCCCTCTGAATGGGGCACATTCCTAGGATCCCTAGGACACGTTCTGAAGGGAACTGAATGGGTGGTAACTGTCAGTGGAGGGGAAGTGGTGCTTATCTGAAGATGAATGATTTTGACCAGCAGATCCAGAAGAGAACTGTTGCCTGAGGCCTCAAGAGTGTTTCAGTGTCTCCTCACTACCTTGTACTATAGATAGAAACTGCAGTTTTTGTAGTCTTATTCAAGTTGTTTTCTAGCTTTCTGGGCCTTCTAGTGGTTGCCTATCAGGGTTCTTGTTATCTTGTATTGGCTTCTGCTTGTTTTTGATACGGTCATCAAAAAGCCAATTAGCAGAACAAGACAGACATGAACTTGCTAGAGCTGGTCCAGAACAGTCCATGAAGATGATCCGAGGGCTGGAGCACCTCTGCTGTGAGGACAGGCTGAGGGAATTGGAGTTGTTCAGGCTGGAGAAGAGAAGGCTCTGGGGAGACCTTAGAGCAGCCTTCCAGCACTGGAGGGGCTCCAGGAAAGCTGGGGAAGGGCTCTTTATCAAGGAGTACAGGGATAAAATGAGGGGGAATGGTTTTATGCTGAAAGAGAAGAGATTGAGATGAGATCTTAGGAAGAAATGTTTTCCTGTGAGGGTGATGAGGCCCTGGCACAGGTTGCCCCGGGAAGTTGTGGCTGCCCCATCCCTGGAAGTGTTTCAAGGCCAATTTGGATGGGGCTTTAAGCAACCTGATGCCGTGGGAGGTGTCCCTGCCCATGGCAGGGGGTTGGAGCTTTGAGACATGGTTTAGGAGGTGCAGTGGTGTTGGGCTGATGTTGGACTTGATGATCTTAGAGGTCTTTTCCAACCTCAATGATTCTATGATTCTAGCATAACTTTGGTAACATTTGTCTTCAAAGCCACATGAAAAATGCTTTTCGTGAGTAGTACAGATGATAGATTTTCAAACATTCCCTGGTAATGAATTACTGGAGTCTGTTCTGCTTGGCTTACCGGGCTCCATATGGTGTGGCATTCTATCCATCATTAGCTGGATAACTTATTGCAACCTCTTCATTTCTAAACACTCTCATCCTTTTAAAGAAAATCTAAACTCTAAATCAGCTTTTAAAAACATGCCCACACTGGTGCACAAAGGTGGCTCTCAGTGGTAGGTTGTTAGGCAGCCGTCAGCTTCTTTTTATTGTATTTGTTGTTGTGCATGGAGGAGGGTTCCTGTGTAACTGCAACTCACTTTATGGTTTAATTGATATCGGATACATCTGAGTGCTTCCCCCCCGACCTTGTTTTGTCATATCTCAGCAGTACATTGCATATATGACAAGCTCTTAGGAAACTTCTTGGAGTACACAGCTTTTGCAGAAGAGAATTCACCAGTGAAAATGGAAAGTGAAAGAAGAATGAAGAACAGTATTAGAGAAGAACCCTTTGGGAAACTACACACGGAAAATGTTATATTACAATCAATACTGGGGCTTGACCTTTTTGTGCTCCTGTATATTTTAAAGCTTACTATCGATTTCTGTTTTAATAACATGATTATTCTAGTTTACTGGCATAGATCTGAAGAACTTAAGGAAACATACAATGATTTATTTATTTACAATATTAATTCTATATTTTACTGAGGTAAATTTATGAAGAGCATATTCATGTATGTTCTGTTCATTAATGCAGTACATGTGAAAACTTTTGGTGAAAACAAAAATTGGCTATGTTAAATTGGGAAACCGACTTTGTCTTGCATTCTTCTTCTCATGGGGACAAAAAGATACTTTATTTGAGAATAGTCGTAATCTGATCTTCTGCCACAGGGACCTCGTGACGCTGTTTAGAATGAAGTGTGAAAGCAGTCAATAGGAGAGGATGCTGGAAATAATTTCACTAAGCAGTGAAAGTGCTTCTCATTGGTTTTACTTCTGATAGATCAGGAATTGCAGTTTAAAAAAATCTGGCATAAGGGACCATACTCTTTTAAAAAAACAGCTGAAGATATTGCCCAATTGATAGTCACATTTAGGAGTGCAAGAATTGGTACGACAGACGTGGAATCATAGAATCTTAAAGCTCATCCAGTCTAACCGCCCTGCCATGGGCAGGGACACCTCCCAGTGGATCAGGGTGCTCAAAGCCTCATCCAGTCTGGCCTTGAACACCTCTAGGGATGGGTCGTTGATGACTTCTCTGGGCAACCTGTGGCAGTCCTCAGCACCCTCACAGGAAAACATTTCTTCCTAAGATCTCATCTCAGTCTCCCCTCTTTCAGCTTAAAACCATTTCCTCTCATCCCATCCCTGCAGTCCCTGATCAAGAGCCCCTCCCCACCTTTCCTGTAGCCACCTTTTAGTACTGGAAAGCTGCTCTAAGATCTCCCCAGAGACTTGTCTTCTTCACACTGGACATCCCTAACTCTCTCAGCCTGTCCTCGTGTGGGAGATGCTCCAGCCTTCAGATGATCTTCATGGTACCCCTTTGGACTCAGTGTAAGAGATCCATGCCTTTCTTGTGCTGAGGACTCCACAACTGAACACGGGACTCCAAGTCCTCACTTGCACCAAAGCTTTTCTCCTCTGATTGTCCATCTTGGACAAGTTTTCCACAAATAAGTGTTGCAGAGACACACTCAAGTAAGATTTAAAAAGATAATTGAGAGCAACTCCTTTTAGAGTGAAGTTTCTTCATTACCGTTATTGTTCCTGAGGGAAGAATAAGAAGTTACAGACTCTGGAGTGGAAAGGTGCTTTTGAGGTAAAGCTGTCTTGTCACTACCGCCACATTTGTATAGCAGTATCATTGTATTCCACGAATGCTGGGAAGTTTTACCTTTTTCTGCTATGACATGCAATATATTGGAAAAAAACCCAGGCTGTTTATTTGAGAGAGCTAAACTTGGATATGTTATAGTGATAAACAGAAAGATAAGTTGTAAAGTTCAAATAAGCTGGAAAGAAAAGCTAATATGACGTCTGTCCATCTGTATGACCTTCTGTCTCTGAATGTGGCATGTACAAGCGCATGACTCCTTCCATATCTGAAGGTGAATGGTTGGTAGAAAGAGGACTTGAGACAGTGATCAGTAAGATTACAGAGTACATTTTTCTGGAGTGTAAACTGGATAATGTGAGGCAGTTGTGAGAGCTCTTTGTTTACCAAAATAAAACATGCAAGTTTGGTGTCTATATCTGATTTTTATAAAAATACAAGAAGTAAAATCTTTTCCTTTGAATGTCCAAATGGCCACTTCAGCCTCAGGGTTGGGGAACATGCACAGAGACAGCAGCAGGTTTTGGCATCACTTCCACAGGCTGAGTGCCTCCTATTCCCCCTTTGCCAGCACAAACTGTTTTTTTCTGCTCTCACAGCAGAAATTCTTTGTATGTTTGGACTTAATGATCTCAAAGGCTTTTCCAACCAGGTGATTCTCTGATTCTAAGTTTTCCTTGTCTGGTCTTGCACTCACCCAAAGATTTAGATGGGAATTTATTCTTCAGCAGTTAAAATATTACTGAAGGCTGAAGGATTATAGGATAATGCCACTCTGCCATAGGAAAAGAGGGAATGAGGAGAGTCAGCCTGGGTCAAGACTTTCCCTTTGTAGGCAAGGGAAGAAATCAAGATTAAGTGTGAAGACATTTCAGGTTTGAGCAGACATTTACCTATAAAAAAAGTACTGTGATCAGGTCAGCTGTTCAAACTGATGCCTCTATGGACAGCCAGCTGTGGAAAAGAGATTTCTATTATGGAAGAATAAGTCAACTTTGAAATGGGGTCATGTTGTCCCTTTTGCTTTTTAAAACTGTGGAAGTTTAGTGCATGGTCTTACCTGTGAAATGCCAAGGAAGCATAAAAATGTTTGCAGCTGTGCTGCTTGTGAGGTTGATAGTTTGGAAATACCACATTGATACAGAGGCTTGTTTTACTTTCCTTATTGTTTTCATGGAATGGTTTGTATTGGACGGGATCTTAAAGCCCATCCAGTTCCACCCCCCTACCACAGACAGGTTGCATGGATCCAATTCCATTGGATCAGGTTGCTCAAAGCCCCATCCAGCCTGGCCTTGAACACCTCCAGGGATGAAGCATCCATGACTTCTGTGGGCAACCTGTGCCAGTGCCTCCCTATCCTCACAGTAAAGAATTTCTTGCTGATATCTAATCTCAATCTCCCTGCTTTCATCTTAAAAACGTTTCCCTTTGTCCTATCCCTGTACTCCATGATAAAGAGCCCTTTACCAGCTTCCTTGTATGCCCCCTTCAGGTACTGGAAGGCAGTTAGAAGGTCTCCCTGGAGCCTTCTCTACTTCAGACTAAACATTTAGTTACTCTTCGAGTTCCTCTCCAAGATTTCTGTTATTGGTCCGACCTTCCATTTATCCCCCCCCCCCGGCAATTGCTAAGAAAGCTTTGCTTTCAAACTGCTGAGCTCTTTTATTTTGAACAGTAGCGAATGAATAGAGCAGAGAAACACTTAATAATAATATTAATAATAATAATAAATTTTGTAACTGTCCATTCATTTTACTGGGTAATTAATGTTATAATGTCATGACTGCCTTTGCAGATCCTGGGAAAAGTGATATTAAGTCTGAAAGTAATTTCAAGTGGAGTTATGTGGATATTGGGAAAAGTCTTACCTAAATACACATACAAATTATGTAAAACAGTTTTACTATTCTGACTCAGGTTCTTGCATGCCTCTGGCATAAAGGTAAAAATCCATTCATCTACTCTGGCTTTATATAGTAGTGATCTATATGCACATATTTTAAAAACAATGGCTCTATGAAGTGTAATTACAAAATCCCCTCGAACAACCTTCCCTCCCTCCCCCGTCCATTCAACACCCACCACCCCAAATATCTTAATGAAAATCGACTCAACCATCTCCTGTAAGGCATGGGCAGCCATCTAAATGGCAGGAATCATAGAATTGTTAAGGTTGGAAAAGAACTCTTAAGATCATCAAGTCCAACTATCAGTCCAACACCACAGTGCCTACTAAACCTTGTTCTGAAGTGCCACGGCCACATGTTTTGAACACCTCCAGGGACTGAGATTCCACCCCTGCCCTGGGCAACTGCTTCCAGTGTTTCACCACTCATTCAGTAAAGAAATTTTTCCTAAGATCGAGTCTAAACCTCCCCTGCTGCAACTTTTGGACATTTCCTCTCATCCTATTGTTTTTCACTTGGTAGAAGAGACCAGAACCCACCTCACTCCAGCCTCTATTCAGGGAGTTGTAGAGAGCGATAAGTTTTCCCCTCAGCATCCTCTTCTCCAGACCAAACAGTTCCGTCAACTGCTCCTCATAAGCTGTGCTCCTGTTCTTTCCCCAGCTCCGTTCCCCATCTGTGGAAAAACTCCAGCCCTTCGGTCTCCTTCTTGTAGTGAAGGGCTCTAAGTTGAACAGAGGATTTGAGGTGCAGCCTCACCAACACTGAGTACAGTGTCACGATCCTTTCCCTGCTCCTGCTGGCCACACCATTTCTGATCCAAGCTGGCATGCTCTCGGCATTCTTGGCCACCCAGGCACACCGCTGGCTCATGTTCAGCTGCTGTTGGCCAGCATCCCAAGGTTCTTTTCTGCCAGGCAGCTTTCCAGCCACTCTTCCCCAAGTCTGGAGTGTTGCTGTGTGAATGTCCGTATCGCTGTGTGGATTAACAAGCTGCCTGTGCAGATACTACTGTTAAATTAAAGAGCTGTATATAATTTCGAATTTTGAAATTAATGTCTAAGGTGTTTTGGTCAAGGACTGGCAGGTAGAATAACATGGCCGTTAGCAAATATATTTCAACTGACAGATGTCGAGCTGAGGCTGGAAGGCCACTGGAAGAGGAAATGAGTGCATATGTTCAACTGGATGTTAACTACTTGGACCTCACTATTATGAATGATTGGAGAAGCGATGTGGTAAGGACTAGCTGAGAGAATGGAAAGAAAAAATTGAGTGGGTAAGGTGGAACACAGTCTTAACCAAGATAAGTTGTACTAAGTTCAGTGTTTTCTTGACCGGAATTGCAGACTGCAGCCTAAAGAAAGGTAGGAAGCCAGACTTCCTGAAGGAACGTAAATCACCTGATACCTTGTCCTCCTTGATATGACTACTGGATATGTCTGAAACCCAATAGGGGAAGCTGAGAGGAGTCTTTATCATGGAGTGCAGGGATAGGACCAGGGAGAACGGTTTTAAGCTGAAAGGGGGAGATTGAGATGAGATCTTAGGCTGAAATATTTTCCCGTGAGAGTGGGGAGGCCCTGGCCCAGTTTGCCCAGAGAAACTGTGGCTGCCCCATCCCTGGAGGTGTTCAAGGCCAGGTTGGATGGGGCTTGGAGCCCTCTAATCCAGTGGGAGGTGTCCCTGCCCATGGCAGGGTGGTTGGAACTGGATGGGCTTTGATCTCCCTTACAACCCAAACTGTTCTATGATTCTATGATAATGTGTAAACAGGGCTCGGAAATCACTTTAGTTTAGAAGAACTTCTGTGTGTTGTTATTCTGAGACTTCTGAAGAAAAAAAGACCTTACCTTTCACATAGCTTGTGTTTAGATTTCAGTTCTATGTTTCGCAGAGGCAGATGAACTTTAGATGATTTGTCTGACTTTGCAGTCAGGTGAATAATCAGTTTCTAGAAATGGAGGAGGAGAAATATCCATTTCACACTTCTTGGACCTCAGTTCAGGTTAAAGTTGTTTTCCTAGTGTCTCTCACATCTTTTCAAATCCCTTGTCAGCTACAGTGATTTTCAACCCAGCTTTCCATGGCACGTTCAGTGTGCACTCATTAAATATTGAAACTCGGTACTCAAAAACATTATTCACTCATTAATATTGCATCGTGGCCTAAACTGCGTTGTTCAAAACATTTTTGGATGTTATGCAAGTATGTCAGAAGGCATTAACAAACCTGCTTGTGTGAAACTAAGCAAGAAACCCGATGAACGGTTTCCACTGTAAACATGTTGTACTCTTATTTGTAGTCAGTGTAAGCTTTTGAGTTGAGGGGGTCTCATAGAGAAACAGGAGTGTTTGGATATCATGAGAGATGAAGGAAGCTGGACAAAATTAACGTTAAACTTCCCTCCAACCAACCCTCCTGGCAACAAGGCACACAGATACAGTTTTTAACACTTAGATGTTTAAGTTTTATGTCTTGGTATTACAGAATCATAGAATGGTTTAGGTTGGAAGGGACCTCAAAGCCCATCCAGTCCCACCCCCTGCCACGGGCAGGGACACCTCCCACTGGATCAGGGGGCTCCAAGCCCCATCCAACCTGGCCTTGAACACCCCCAGGGAGGGGGCAGCCATAACTTCTCTGGGGCAACCTGTGCCAGGGCCCCCCCACTCTCATAGGAAAACATTTCTTCCCAAAACATCAACTGAATCTCATCTCTTCCAACTTAAACCCACTCCCCCTTGTCCTATCCCTGCACTCTCTGATCAAGAACCCCTCCTCAGCTTTCCTGTCTTCTTACATTAAGTTCATATTTAACGGTCATTTTGAAGTTTAAAGACTAATCCCTCTTCAGCTGTTTCTACATTTGACAGAGGAGTGAATGATTTTCCTGATAGTGAAGAAATTTGTTCACCGAGAGGGTTCTCAGGCCCTGGCAGAGGCTCCCAGGGAGGTGGTGGAGTCCCCATCCCTGGAGGGGTTTAAAAGATGGGTAGATGAGGTGCTCAGGGATCTAGTTTAGTAAGTGGACCGGTACGGTTGGACTCTGATCATAATCTCAGAGGTCTTTCCCAACCAGGTGATTCTATGATTCTCTAATTCTATGGTGGACAGGAAATATTTTGATTTTGATTGGAGGTAATGAAAAATGACACAATTTGGACTTGAATGAGTTTATCTTGTATCACCACAGATCCATGAGATTGCATAACTTGGATACTGTAATGAAGATTTTAAAACTGACAAATAATCATTTCCCTGAAAACTGACAAAAAGAAAATGTTTAATCTTTGATAGCATAATAAATTTTTAATATACGTAATAAGGACTGAAAAGGATATATTGCTGAATTTGCTTTTAATATTGTATTGCTTACCAATTTAAAATTTTTTACATTTCTTGTGGATTCTGGATTAATTTAGAATAAAATGTATAGTGGCTATTTAAGCACAAAACTAATATTTTTTTTAACATTTCCCAGTGTTTTGCTGTTGTCTGTGAATTAAAATGTGCTTTTCCCTTAATGAGAATCTTCAATATCTGCAGGTGTTTTTCAAGAATGACAGAAATGGATATTTTGAAGTAAACAATAGTGTGTATTCTTCTGGATTGAGAATTAAATTATTCATTTTGTTAGTGTGGCTAATGTGTTCCATGCTGTGCAAGATTAGACTGCCATGTCATAAATTCACATGGTAAAATTAATGATTTTCTTCTCTTAAGCTCATTTTAAAAATGGATCTGAAAGGGACTGGATTGTTTTCAGAGCGCGGCAAAGTGTTACTGTGCCTTTTTTTTGGAATGTATTTTTTTTTTATTAAAAGGTAGAAAAAAACGATTGCTTGTCCCATCAGAGATGCTTTCTTGTTTTCCTCTTAAATTATTAATTTTGCTGCAAAGAGAGGAGCTCGCTGTGGATTTTGCCTTCACTTGTTTTGTTGGGCACTACATGGAAGTTGCCAGTTGTCAGTTTCAAGTCATTACATAACTGAGGAATTATTTTGTTGTTCTAGTTATGGTTTGTATTATTGATATGTTGCTATTATTTCATAGTAATTTCATTAGAATAGAAATATTTATTTTAAACTGGTATATGCGGAAAAGACAAAAGTCTGAAAACCTAAAGAATATATTTCTACGGAAGTTTTTAAACATAGATGTGTTCTTAGACTCATAGAATGGTTTGGGTTGCAAGGGACCTTAAAGCCCACTCAGTTCCAGCCCCCTTGCCCTGGACAGGGACACCTTCCATTGCATCTGGTTATTCAAAGTCTCGTTCAATGCATTTTGTCCTTAATATGCATTAATTTAGGCAGATTTACTTTTCCTGTACACTCAACTACAGTAAATGGCCAAGATGAACCGAGCAATTGAGATGATTTTTGGTTTTCATGATGCTTGAGGTGGTCAACCAGAACCGATGAGCCTGTTGTGTGCCAGCTGGGAGCCTGTTTGTCCGGTGACCACATATGTTTTGGTGTCACTGCCATAAGATTCCCACTGTTCTTTGTTAAGGTCTGGGCTAAATCTGTACCAATAGCTTAGGGAAGAAGATAGGATATAGAATTTGAGTGTCAGTGGCTTTAGGGGTAATAATAAAAATAAATGACTTAATCATTGGATGCTTCTTTACTAAATTGCAAAATATTTAAGTGTCATAGAAGGATAAATTTTCTTCATAGCATTAAGTCAAAGTGTTGATGTCCTAATTGTAGAAAGGCAGGAGTTGTTGCTTTCTGTTTATGATTATATGCTATAAAACAGTTGAGAGGATGAAATACTGTGAAGTGTTAATCCAGACTTTAGAACGGAAGGGTTCTTGTTAATGCTTTATGTGTAGTTTCAAATAGCAGCATGGAAGAGCAATGGCATTGCACACTTTATTTCCTTAAACCAGCTACTGTAACTAAATAGCTGTACACTTCTTGAAACGGTATTTCATAATTATTTAGAAGTGTTTTATCCAAACTATCGACTTGTAGAAAAATGTGTAGCCAGCAGTCTTCTCTGCTGTTTCAGCGCCTTTTTGTAAAGCACTTACTTTCTTTCCAAATGATCAGTGTAACGCATAACATCTCTTGTCTGTTAAATAGAGCTTTGTGCTTAAACGTGAGAACCATTATATTGAGCCTTTAGATTTGTTGTAATTAAAAATGTCATTTTAAGTGGTCTGTTTATGTGGAATTCTCGGAGTAGTGGACTGCACTGACAAGTTGTGCTGCTGAACTCCTTATAAATTGCAGATATGTGTCTACCTGTTTATTTTTTTACTTTTGGCTAGATAATAAGATAATTTATTACTGTAGATTTAGCTGACGTTTGCCTTTATTTAGCAGCAGTACATGCTGAATGCCAGTAAAATAAATTTGTAATGTCAAGGAGGAAAACTACACTAAGTTGATGGAAGCAAATGTTTGAAATCAGCCACGTATCTGCCTTATGTTTGTTTCATTAAGCTCCTACAAGCCACCCAATTATGCAACTCAAATAAATGAAAATTACTTCAAAATCCTACTTATTTTGTTAAAACTCTGGTGAATTTAAATCAGTTGAGATGGGTATTTAGGACTTCTTTGTGAACAGAAGTTGCCATAAATGAAGAAGTCTGATGAGTGCTTCAGTTCTATTTTGTTGTGTAGGTACGATGAGATACATTCCTGATCACACGAATGAGGATTAAAGTAGATAGGAAAGACTTCAAATTTCTGCTTTAAGGTGCTGCTGTGAGCAAGACAATGTTGAGTGGTTTTGAAGAACATAAAAAAGTACCTTTGTGGCCTAAATTGTGTAGAATTTGATTGTGAAATAGACCTTTCTTTAGGATGACTTGAGTGTTTTGATCTAGAAGTTCAATGAAAGTGCTCATAAACATGTTGGCAAAGCTGGGTACACAGGTGTCTCCAAGCTTATAGACACAGTAAGGCAGGGAACTACGTTGTCTTGTAGCTCTGGCCTCTAGTGAAGGAGCAAGCTTTGGTTTCTGGAGATGAGCACATAAATTGCAGGATTGCTTTGTGACATCAAGTATGTCTTGATGAAAGAAGGCATCTAGTTAAGCCAGTTGAAATGAGGAGCTGATAAGCTGTTCATGTAGAGGAGAGGACGAGAAATGTAGAGAAGAGTTGGAAATTCAAAGACAAATTCAAAGAATTGAAAAGATAAAGCTCTGAAATCCTCAGTATTTTAGAACCAGACGAGTAGAAAAGTCATGTGGGAAAGAGCTCCAGATGTTGCTGCTTGAATTGCTGTCTTTAAAAGGGCTTTCAGTTGATCAAAAGGTCCACCAGACATGGAAATGCAGACATACGGATCAGCAAAGAAAGCTTTAGGCCAAAAGTCAAGGAGCCAAAGGAAGCCAAGAAGTCAAAAAGAGAATTGCTAAAAGTCAAGTGGAAGTTTTCGTTTTCTTTACTCTGGTATGTTTAGAACTAAATAAATGAGTTTGGGGAGGGGGTTGTCACTCACCAAAGGAGGCTGGTTTTGGTGGTGAAGAAGGCAATCCAGGCAGCTTTGCAGTAAAGTTAGTGGCAAAGATGTAACGAATCTTGAAGAGAAATTCTGTTACAGACATTGAAGGGAAAATAAGAGACAAAATATATGTTTACAAAAGGGAAGTAGCAACAGCGAATAAAAAATTTGATTTTCTCCCGATAACAACTCAGCTACTTTAAAACAGAAACAGAGTAGGCCTAATTTTGTCAATGGCTGCTAAAACACTTGGCATATTTAGAAAAATGCTGGTTTATCTGGAGAAGGTGAAGATTTGTTGCAAATGGCAAATGGAGATTATTAGCCTGGAAAGTGATTGGCAAGGGGGTTTCTCAGAAAGCAGTCTTGGAATGTTTTGGGTTGGAAACGACCTTAAAGATCATCCAGTTCCACCCCTCCTGCCATGGGCATGGACACCTCCCACTGGGTCAGGTTGCTCAAAGCCCCATCCAGCCTGGCCTTGAACACCTCCAGGGATGGGGCAGGCAGCGCTTCTCTGGGCAACCTGGGCCAGGGCCTCCCCACCCTCTGAGTGAAGAATTTCTTCCTAAGATCTGATCTAAATCTCCCCTCTTTCAGCTTAAAACAATTTCCCCTTGTCCTATCACGGTACTCCCTGGTATAATAAAGTTATCTTTTCTGGGTGCTAATTTTGGATGTCAGATCCCCATCCTTTCCTCTGTGCTGTAGTAGGATACAGCTGTTCATGGGCAAGAAGATCCTCAAAACTGGAATGCGCAAAAGTAGTATCGAGATATGTGAAGTAATTTTAAGTGGGTTGGTTAAGGTCAAAACAGTGAGTCTTGTCCTGAGTTTTCTGCTTGTGGGAAACCAGGGTTCTGTAGCTGTCATTTCTGTCACTGTTGTGGCTGTACCCGTGGCTGTGACATTGTCGGCTAATTCTGTGGGTTGTCAGAGCTTCTGATGAAAAGTTAATGGCTCGCTGTAGGGTGGGGAGTCAAATGGCTTGTGTGTATAGACAAGTTTCTGGGTCATCATCTTGGAGCAAGTTTGCAGCAAAGGACATGTGGAGTTTTGGCAAAAGTAGAAAAGACCATCCCGTCCCTCTGTAGTCCGCTTGACAGGGAAGCTGAATGTCACAGTAGTCAGGTTAAACCATCAAAAGGTTTACCTTGACATCAATAGCCCTTTATTTTTAAGTATTAGGAAAACTGACTTTCTTCTTTTTTTGCAAGGGAGGCTGAGAGAAGACTTGTGAGGTTTGTAATTCCAGAGGCACGAAGGAGAAGACTTGAAGACTAACAGAGCTCGTATCAAATACGGGAGTAATTTGCCAAGAATTAGATGTAATTATTTTGGAGAGTTTGGAATACGGAAACATCTTTCAGCCTTTTTCAGATATGATTTTCTATACTTTAATTATCTTGCCAGATACCGTACGCATAAATAAGACTCATTTTTAGTGGAAAACTGTTTGTGGGAAGTAAAGTCCAGAAAGGTTGAGGAAGGAGCTTACTTCAGGCTACAGAAATGCTGGATGCTTTCTCTGCTGTCTCTCACAAGAAAAAACTGCCGAGACTTCTATTTTGACACATTTTTTTCTTTTGAAGCAAAACATGATTTCTCCAATCGAAAAGACAACCAGCATGTTTTGACTGCAGCCTTGATTGTGTGAAGGATTTGTTATAGCAATGCTGCTGGAATAATTTGGGGGACCTTGGGAAATCACGTAATGGAATTTGGTCCATGTCTGCATAATCTCACTTTTTTTTTTTTTTTGTCTCGAGTAATTGAAGATGCTGCTTAATAAACTTTTTATCAAGATTCCCAGTTGGTTGCTGCATTTCAGAGGGTTGTGTCTGAGCACAGAAGTAATACATCTTGTAATTGTCTTTTTCCTCCTCACTTTACTTAAATATTTTCCCTAGGGAAGAATCTAATGTACTGTAATGCTGGTACCTTTACAAAGTGACCCTACTCATTATGATTTGTTCTCTGAAGCTCCCTTGACAACGTATAAATGCACCGAGTATACTTACGCTTCCTCTCCATCAGTCTTTCAAAAATCTATGTTTCATGCTGCTATTGCCAGAGTTCCCCAATCACGTGTTCAGTGTCACAGTGTACATGTGACGGATAAGTTTTATTACCTAAACCATTTATATCTATGTATTTTCATGAAAATGGGATATAGTGTGCTTACATCAAATACTGTAGTGAAGATTTCAAATACATTTATGGTTTGTGATGTGTATTCTGGGAATGGAGTTGCCTTCATTAACTCTGTTGCAACAAGTTCAGTAGCAACGTTCATCTCATCTTCTCGAGTTGCTGGGAAGGGCTTATTATTATGGTTGTTCGGTCTATTAGCAGTGTGGTAAATAGATGCAACATTTAGGTTTATGGTATGTGCGGAGATAAGAAAGCATTATCCTCTTGCTGAAAGGAACAGGGCTTTTAGCTGAAAGTTAAAAGAGAAGGATTTTCTGGAAAAAGGCTTCCCTAAAATCAGAACAAAAGCAACCAACCAATAAACAGAGCTTTGTGCTTATTCTTACTTAAAGATGTATTTTGTGCATTTTGTGTGTTTTGTGTGATTTAATAATAGTGTTACTTAAACTATTGAATTTATGTATTCTGATTTTGATACTTTAATCTAGAATAAACCTCTCAAATTTGTAGCAAATATTCATATTCATGTGTCTTTAAGCCAATCATAATTTTTTACAGTGACTTCTTTTAAAATGACTGTGCCCATGTCCTTTTAAGCCACATTTGGAAAATATGCCTTCAAGCTCAATTTCCCTCCCCCTTTTGCAGATTGAGACAAGAACAAACATATGTACGTGATGAGTTTGGGAAACTTCTGGAACAAGAAAGGATTTCTTCGAATGAGCATTTGACTCGAGCCATTCTTCGAGAGCGAGCTGTGACGGAGGAGGAGCGTCAGAAGGCACAGCGTTTTGTAAGTTCAGAAACTTTTATAGACGCCTCAGTTTTTTCAACCAAGCGTGTTTTCCGTCTTGTTTCAAACTCTTGGCAGAAGAGGAAAGCAGATCTCTTGTTATGTTTCTTCTTTATTACTAGTTATTATTACATCATTTTATTTCTTATTTTTTATCAAATATCTCTGTCTTAAGAACAGCGGATCACGAAGAGCCTAACCTTTCTGAAGGTTGCAAATATATCATGTTTTCTATGTGTGGATAATATCAAATGTCTTTGTTTCAAAGAATGGAAAAGGAATATGATGGTCTAGGTCTATTTACTTCTGGTTATTCAGTGTTAAGATGTTAGAGAATGAAACAGAACTTTCCTTGAAATGGGGCTCCACGAAAGCTGGGGAGGGTTTTTTTATAAAGGCCTGTAGTGACAGGACAAGGGAGAATGGCTTTAAATTGGAACGGAGAAGATTTAAATTAGACTTTAGGAAGAAATTCTTCACAATAAAGGTGGTGAGGCCCTGGCACAGGTTGCCCAGGGAAGCTGTGGATGCCCCCTCCCTGGAAGTGTTTGAGGCCAGGTTGGATGGGGTCAGCCTGGTCTGGTGGGAGGTGTCCCTGCCCCATGTAGGAGGTTGGAACGGGATGATCTTTAAGGTCCCTTCCAACCCAAACCATTCTATGATTCTATGAAATGAATCTTCTCGTATTTAAAAGAAAAACATAATATTTCTGGCTAGAAACCTAGCTAACAATAAGAATTGAAAATTTTTGAAGTGTCTTTTATGCTAGAAAATAGCAACACATAGTTGAACTTTTGATGATTGTCTTGAACCCGCTTAGTGAAAAATTCTATGTCGCACTTCCTGGTGATGAAGTTGTAAAATGTGGCTGGCCGTTTTCCTCTGAAAACTGACATTGTATTTCAGTCTGTTTCAAATCTCTGGAAGATTTGTGACTTCTTTGTAGTGGTTTCTTGCTATATTGAGTCTTTCTCGGCTTTTCTTTGTAACAGTAATCATTAGATATGGTGCTTAGGGACATGATTTGGGGTGGAATTGGCAGTGTCAGGTTTACGGTTGGAATTGACGGTCTCAAAGGTCTTTCCCAATGTAAATGATTCTGTGATTCTCTGATTATACTCTGAGGTATGAATATGCCTTCTTAGAATACTTATGTGAGTATTCCTATTAAAATAAATGGGATTATTTATGTCAGCTGCTATATAAATACTTGTTTGGCCCTCTGAAACAAAAATCAAAGAGGTTTATTCATTGATAATGTAGTAAATCAATCACTTCACTACTCAATAGCTTTATCTATGCTATGTAAGTAAAAAGCTATTGCCTATGTCATTTTCCATATCACAGTTTGAAAACAAACAAATTTACCTAAGTACACCTGGGTATTAGTATCTTTTGCAGACATTTCCCAATGATTTTTAACCTTTAAGGTCATGGGATCACAGAATGGTTTGGGTAGGAAGGGACCATCCAGTCCATCCAGTTCCAACGTCATTGCCATGGGCAGGGAGACCTCCTGCTGGATCAGGGTGCTCAAAGCCCCATCCAACCTGGCCTGATAATGTTATTGTTGAATAATTTACAGTATGGTAAATCAATGTTTAATATTTTGTCTTTTTAAAATATTGGAACAAAGGAAAACGGAGAGGAATTAGGACCAAGGATAGAGCCTTAATGTTACACCTTAGACCCTTGGATTCTTAATATTGTGCAGGAGAGATGAGTGTTTTGTGGCCTCAGCCTAATGAGGAGCGGAAGATTTATAATGGGGAATATTATTTGCACAATTACCAGGGGGTTTGCATCTTTCACATCCTACTGTAGTTAGCACTGTGCTTTGGAGAAGCATGTGATACCTTTCTCATCAGCCAAATGCTTGAGAGGTTTCTTATTACGGTTATCAAACTGGCTTATTTAGCCATTATGTCAATTTTATTGTTAATTTTTACTTACTCTAGAACATTTAAGTTAACACTGCCTTCATGAAGCAATTGGGAATTGCTGTTAACTAATTTTGAGCCTTATCAATCTCCAAGGTGGTGTTTGAAGGTGTGGGGTGTTGCAGTGTTTTCAGTTGGAAGAAGAGCATACAAATGGTGCCATGAAATGAAGGAAACACCTTAAAATCCTGCAGGATGTCCCCTCACCTGGAGGACAGCATGAGTGGCTGCCTTTCCTTGGTGATGACATCGCTGCCTGGCATTCTAGAGCTGACTCCTGTGTAGAAAAAGAGCCATACAGAGCATCGATGAAGCAGAAGGGAAGCGATGTGCCTGAGCTCTGCTAGTGACTTATGTATCCTGGCAAAGTCATCATATTTTTGATCGTCTTGCTATTTTGATCTGTGAAATTTTAAAATACCTTGATGTTCTTTGGTGAAAATCTCTATGCACGTTTGCTGTCACTGCTGCAAATGTGTCCTTTCCTCTGTAGTTTGTTCGTTCATTGAAGCGTACTGTAAGATAACAAGGTACTATATAGACTTTGTGTGTTTTTTATCTTAAAATGGGTCTAAATATTAAAATATTGAGTAATTCTCACCTTTCTTGTAAGCCCTTCTGTAAGTTACCTCCTTTATTTTCCTATGACTGGTGAGAGCACATTTCTTGTGCTGTTTATTTGCTCCATGTGTCCACGCTGAATAAAATGTGTAGCACATGGAGGGGGATATCTCAGTGTGTATGATTTTTCAGGTGGAATGATTAATTCCGTGTTCTTGTAAACTACTATGCTAGGTTTATATAAGGTAGCCTGTATTTGATCTGGTCTGTCAGATTCTTTTTGGAAAAAAAAGTGTTTCGGGAATGTTGGTAGCATCACTTGAAAATTAATTCCTTTGTTGCTGCTAAATTGTGTAAGTAGCACACAGGAAAAGAAATTATGCTTAGAACGGAAGAATTGTATTTATTCTTTAAAAAGGCTGATAATTCAGTTTTAATAAATAGACATAAAATTGTTAGATTGAATTAATATTTCCCATTCTTAAACAATTTTAACACCAGCGGCTGCTTGTAATTTCAGAGAAGAGAAACTTTTAATTCTTAACAACCCCAAATTAGTATTAACTCTTCATGCAAACAAAAATACCTTGATGAAATGAATAGTGAAAGGAATAAAAGCTTTACAGGTGCAAAGCACCACAGAAAAGTGTCATTTGTCTCTTAAGTGAGTGTTCCACTTCCCAAAAAAGAGATACTTAAAGGAAGTCAGCAGAGCTTGGACAGCAAGGTAAGGCAAAGTGGGGTGGCAGCCTTAAAAACATCTGAAGTAAAATGATAGAATCGTAGAATCATTAAGGTTGAAAAAAACCTCTAAGATCATAGAGTCCAACCATCAGCCTAACATCACCATTCTTACTAAATCATGTCCCAAAGTGCCACACACCTTTTGAACCCTGCCAGGGATGGGGATTCCACCATTGCCCTGGGCAGCCTCTGCCAATGCTTCACCACTCTTTGAATATAGAAATGTTTAGTAATATCCAATCTAAACCAAGCCATTTCCTCTTGTCCTGTACCTTGTTACTTGGGAGAAGAGACAGACGCCCACCTCACTGCAATCTCCTTTCAGGTATCTACAGAGAGTGATGAGTTTTCCCCTCAGCCTCCTCTTCTGCAGGCTAAACAGCCTCAGGTCCCTCAGCTGCTCCTCATAACGCTTGTTCTCTAAGACCCTTCCCCAGCTCTGTTCCCCTTCTCCAGATGCTCTTCAGCCTCTCAAGGTCTTTCTTGGAGTGAGTGGCCCAAAACTGAACCCAGGATCCAAGGTGGGGCCACACCAGCGCTGAGTACAGGACCATGACCCCTTCACTACTCCTGCTGGCCACACCATGGCTGATCGAAGCCAGGATGCTGTTGGCCTTCTTGGTCACCTAAGCATACTGCTGGCTCACATTCAGTTGCTGTTGACCAACACCCCGAGGTCCTTTTCTGCTGGGCAGCTTTCCTGTCACTCTCCCCCAGGCCTGGAGCGTTGCATGGGGTTGTTGTGACCAAAGCACAGGACCCAGCACTTGTCTTTGTTAAACCTCAGAAGGAGAGTGAAGAAGGACTTTGTAGGAAATTAAGTCTTTTATTTCAGTCTAACCGTAAAGGGTTTTGGTACTGGTGTGTTCCTGTTTAGCAAAGACTAGTGCAGCTGAAGGCCCCATGCTTGCACATACTCGAAGGATACTATGTTTTACTCAGGTAGGCCAACAGACCTGTCCTCCTTCGCAGTATTTGTTATTGGAGAAGTTTGCTGCACGTCTAAAAATTGTGGATAGTTGAGTTGGGCTTCGTCTTGTTGAGTGGGTTTAAATGTGGTAGCTTTGCCGTAAATAGCTTATTGACGTTCCATCACTGGAGTCATTATGTGAGTCAGGGTGAGATGTAGAGAATATGGAGTAAAAAAATCAATAGTTATCCAAAGTCCCGAGGACCTGTTGTATTTCCATCTCCTTATAATGAGCTGGGGTTTACTGTTAACATATTTGCTTCACTATCTGGACTGAAACGAGCTGTCATTAAGACCCTATATGTTAGAAAATGGTTTTATTGAGCTGCCAATGACATTAAAATCTCATTTCCCTTTGAAGAGGCACAGAAATATTGTTCTGTTCATTTGCTGTAACCATAACATTAAAATTTGATTATTGCTATCATTAGAAATCTGTATCCATACTAATATAATTGTATTTATTTCCCCATGTATTGTTCCAGGCTTTCATTGAAGTACCCTTTAGAGAATGAAATTTGTGTTTGAGGAGATACTTTTTTTTTTTCTAAATTGTTTTCCACACAAGGAGGTCTATTAATAAATTCTGTGTTCAAAAAATCAATTCGGTAGAGGTATCCTTATATTAAAAGCACTTTTTGCACCTTAGGTGAATGCGGTGATTAGATTATTGGATATTTTTTCCTAGCAAAATCATATTGGCGATATATAATCCTTCTTCTACTTTTCCAAGCACTGAAATCAATGGACAAAATACATTCCTCGATATATTGGAGCTGAACCGTGTTGAGTTATGGTAGGAGCGAATTTGACCTATTGTCATAATTGAATATGTATTGTTAAAATAGAGCATTTCGCTCTTCGGTGTCTCAACTGCTTAGATGTTCTCCCCATCATCCTTGGGTGGCTGGTCCGAGTCGCTATGTACATGTGCAATGCAATGACCTTTGCTTTAGTGTTGCATTTATTTTTCCTGTCCGCAATTCATTAGCTTTGTCAAGAGGAGGTCCCCTATTTTCCATAAGCAGATTAGATCCTGACCCTTCCTGCTCTTTCTGAACAGTCCTGCGCTAACTGTATTTTAAGGATGACTTCACTAGAAAACAGCAGGGGGAAGAATTACTAAATGGGTTAAGGCATTAGTTCTCAAGAGAGAAGAAGTCTGTTTACAAACCTGCAGTATTTATTACATACCTCATTTAGCTCATTCATCATTTTAATAGAAAAATGAATCTTTTTAGATGATTCTGAAATAATTTGAGGTAAACTACATAGCCTGAGGCAAAACATGATTGCTTACGGTAGGGAGGGCCAAGCTGTTTCTGAAAAGTACGATATGATTGGTGACTGTAATTTACAATCTATGATAGAGAAAATATTAAAGGCTCGTGTTTGAAATAAGTTTGGAAAGACCACGGTACAAAATTAAATCTAGTGACAGTTGTTTTGTCTCTTGTTGTTCAGTTTTATAGAAGCAGAAATTTGTCTTAAGATCTTGAAAGTAGAGATGTTTTGAGATTTAATCATGAGGTTTTGCTCAGGTTTATGGATGTGGTGGTTCTTTGCCATGCGCTACTGTTGTTCTGATTTAGAAATACCTGTTTTGTTGCACCAAATAGACGTTTTTTCATTACAGCTCTTCCGGTATGGGCAAAAGTGATGTTCTTTTGGTTGTTCCTGTTGCAGAAGACAGGGTTAGATTGGGTATTAGAAAAAATCACTGAAAGTGTGATGAAGCATTGGAAGAGGCTGCCAGGGCAGTGATGGAGTCTCCATCCTTGGAGGGGTTCAAAAAGCCTATCTGTGTGGCACTTCGGGACATGGTTTAGTAGGTATGTTGTTGTTGTTTTGATGTTTGGACCTTGTGATCCTGGAGGTCTTTTCCAGCATCAATCATCCTATAATTCCAGGGTAAAATACAGGAATTGAGGAACAATTTTTTAATAATGAGGATGTGATTGGTCTTTTCTTTGTTTGGATTTTTCGAGGGGGTTTGGTTGCTTTTTAGAGAAGGAAGTGGAATATTATGAGGAAGTCATTTACATTTTGAAAATATAAAGCTCCATCGCACTGTAGGTGCTCATCTTCGTTTGAATAAACTTACTATCATGGATATGGCTTATGTGTCTCCTGGCACACATTTCTTCTCTCATTGACTCTCTCTCTCCTTCTCTTCCTGGCATTTCTGCTCCAGCGGTACGGTGTTTGGGATAGGAATCTGGCTTTCTGCCTCTTCTGTGATGCTAAATAGATGATGTGAAGCTCTACTCTATCAAAAAGAAGCTGTTGCTATGCAAAGAGAGATCAATAAGGGGTTTTTTTCCAACAATGCAAAAAATGGGACTTTCTACCAAATATTTGTGAGTCATGAACGGTTTTCTTATCTTGTGCCTTGAAGGAATGGTAAAGACCCATTTGCAAGTCTAAAATTACTTTATTAATAAGAGTGGACATTCCCCCCCTCCCCTCGATATAGTTAAACAGTAAAAATAATTTAAAATAGCTTGTAGTTGATAGTATTCTTTGTGCTGCAGTACAACCACTATCGTGTGAAGTGCTGAGTGAATGTTGCATTTCATCTCTCAGACTGCCTGTGAACTAGAATGAGAAGTTGCTTGTATCTCTTCCATTCCTTTACAACATCCATTCTGACATTGAAATATTCGTTTTGATGAAACAACACAACTAATTATCTCCTTTCTTCAGATTTTCACTGGGCAACACATTATAGACCTTTATTTAAATTATTTTTATATGTAATTGTGAGTTGTGTTTTTTAATCTATGTCAAACCTTGGCGGACAGGAAAGTCACAATAAAACTAGAAAATTTTGAAAGCAAGTAAGGTATATCTTACCTCTGCTATGAGGACAGGCTGAAAGAGTTGGGCTTGTTCAGCCTGGAGAAGAGAAGGCTGTGGGGAGACCTTAGAGCAGCCTTCCAGTGCCTGAAGAGACTACAAGAAAGCTGAGGAGGGACTTTTTACAAGGGCCTGGAATGATAGGATGAGGGGGAATGGCGTTAAGTTAGAAGGGTAAAGATTTAGATTAGGAAGAAATTCTTCATAATGGGAGTGGTGAGGCCCTGGCCCAGGTTGCCCAGGGAAGTTGTGGCTGCCCCCTCCCTGGAGGTGTTCAAGGCCAGGCTGGATGAGGCTGTGAGCAACCTGATGCAGTGGGAGATGTCCCCGCCCATGGCAGGGAGGTTGGAACTTTAAGGTCACTTCCAACCCAAACCGTTCTATGATTCTATGATTCTGTGCTTCTATGATTTTATATCCATTGAACACTTATTTTCATTAAATATTTCTTTTTGAAAGGCGAGAGGAATGCCTTTCAGTAGTGAAACAGCATTTAAAACCGTGCTATTTTTTTAATTCTTACATATCAAACCCCAAGATATTTGACAGAAGCAAAATTAATCACACTGTTATCTCGGCATCCAGATGAAGATCTAGTGCTTTACAAAAGCCTGCTGCTCCATCAATTTGTTCTTTTGGTTGAATTCAAATTGAGTTCATTTTTATAGATTCACTGCATAATACTCTCCTCTCTCCTCCCTCGTTCATTAACCAATTTGTTCTTGCAACTCCCTTTTTATTGAATGGCTAACAAAATTGCCATGCTATCGTTTCAAATGAATATCATCATTCTTTGTCATGCATGGGCAAAAAGTAAGCATAATAATCATTTTTACATATACCTTCCCTTCTTCCAGAGAGAAGACCCATTTCTGCCCTCAAGATATCTTGAAAAGGGTGTTTTAAATAATATTCCCTGGAAGCTTTGAGCACAATGCTTTATATAAGTATTCCTATCCAGATTCTTTTTCATCACTTTGGAGCATGTCCACCAAGCCAATTGTAGGAGACAGTAGAAGCCAAATCGAAGAGTTGTTAAGACTTGTCCCTGTCCATGCCATGGTACAAATACATGCAAGAGATTAAACATGTTCAGGGCCAGGTTGGATGCAGCCTTGAGCAACCCGATCCAGCGGGAGGTGTCCCTGCCCATGGCAGGGAGGTTGGAACTGGATGATCTTTAAGGTCACTTCCATCTCAAACCGTTTCATGCTCATTCAGCAGAGGTCTTAAAACATCATACAGACAGTATCCTCCAGTTCAACAAAACAATTTGCTGGGTCTTGGGACTCTCCTTCTGATTTTCATTTAATATTTTTTTACTTTCATAGAATTGTAGAATGGTTTGGACTGGAAGGGACCGTGAAGGTCATCCAGTCCAACTCCTCTGCAGTGAGCAGGGACATCTTCAACTCAGTCGGGTCGCTCAGAGCCGCATCCAACCTGACCATGAATGTTTCCAGGTATCGGGCATCTACCCCCTCTCTTGGGCAACCTGTGCCAGTGTTGCACTACCTTCTCTGTGAAAAATTTCTTCCTAATATCTAATCTAAACCTCTCCTCTTTTAGTTTAAAGCCTTCACCCCTTGTCCTGTTGCTACCGGCCCTGCTAAAAAGTTTTTCCCCATCTTTCTTGTAAACCCCCTTTAAGGATTCAAAGGCTGCAAAAAAGTCTCCTCAGAGTCTTCTCTTCTCCAAAACAAACAACCCGAATTCTCTCAGACTCTCTTCACAGGGTAGATGTTACAGACCTTTGATCATTTTTATGGTGTCCTCTGGACCTGCTCCAACAGGTCCGTGTCGAGGTCGGTGTTCAGGTTAGGTTAATTTTGGCTAGGCAAAATTAGAGTCCTTTAGAGTACTCTAGTTAGAGTAGACTTGAATTAGAAGATTTAGGACAAGAAAGATTGTCTGGGGGACAGAGGGAATGGAAATTAAGAACAATTTGTTTTATTTATGGCTAGCTGAATAATTAATGAAAATCCTTTTTTCACGATATCTGTAACTTCTCTGAGGACTCTTCACTGCATAATGTTGGTGTTTTGTTTAGGAGCACCGACCAAAAGAAGGGGACCGAGGCATTGACAGAGACAGTTTGGAAAGATCTAACTGCCTGTATATACACATAGAAAAACTATTAAAAAGTCACTGTATTGATTAGTGATATTGACGATGCTGGTTTAGGATATTCACTCTGTATTGTTGTAGTATTTGCTATCGTCAGTGAATTTGTTATTACTAGTGGTAAGATGACAAAGTGGTGCACACAGGTATAACGTTCCTTGTGGCTTAATTTGTTTTAATTTGTAGACATCCCTTTTATTTTTTTTTTTAATTCCTCTTAATTTTGTATAGCTCTCATTTTATTGAGCGCAGTTGAGAATCTGGATACTCAGTTTTGTTGACAGAGCCCATTTAGGAGGGAGTGGAATATGTGCTTCTTACATCTTGGGAATTCTGGAATAATGTAGACTGTCTTTTTTTTTCTTCTGGTAGATCTGTCATCTTTCTCTTTTTCCAGGCAGCTTTGTGGTGACAGTATTTCTTAAAAAATGGGAGAAGTGGACGGAGAAGGGGAAGAAACCTTGAATTTTCTGATAACTAAGCAGGTGAATAGTCTGTGTCCCACCAACTTTTATATTCACAGATATGCCTGACATTAGTTTTTAAACTTGAGTGTAACTAAGGGTGAGACATGGGCAAGTAAACGGTTGATTATATGTACATTGCCTTGCTTAGGAGGAGGTGACTTTCATGGTCTTCTTTGGGAACTCGAAGATTAGTGGTGCATGTCCATCTTCATCTTTGATCTACTACTGGAAGCTCTTTTGCATTCAGGAGGCCCATTACCTCCTGATTTTATATCTCCCTCACAATTATAAAATTATCTTCTTGACTATAAGAACAAAACCTATTCCTTTATTTTTTTTTTTTTTCACCTTGAGTGCTCATTTTTAGTTGGGTAACAGACCCTGCATCACTTTCTTCTACCTTGAATGCATGGAAATGACCTTCCAGCCTTAGGACCACCAAGGCAGTGGTAACAAAGCGGTTTTCTTTATGCGTTTCTGAAAACTTCAGTCTGGTGCTGTGTTTGTATGAGAGAGAAAATATACTTTTGGGAAGCTCTGTTAAATATATTCAAACAAAAAACCACCTTGACTTTAATGTTGGTGAGGCCAAAGCGAGTGAAAGAACCATTTACATTATCAGCATTTGTAACACTGATGTCATATTCTTTAACCAAAACACAAGCATAAGTGATGCCCAAGACATTTTTATTGGTTTTGGGTTTATAATACTTTTTCTGCTCTTTGTGCACTTTGACATCATCTCTATTTATTAGAATAAAATTGGATGACTTGGTTTTCTGCTGTGACTTTTAGAAGTACTGAAACTTCATTGTCTCCATAGGAGAATTATATGATGACTGAAGTACTGGTGTGTCGCTTCTCCTCTCCACTGAGTTCAAATTCAGTTTTTAAGATTGAAAAGTTCTTTTGCCTCTCCTTGCCTGTCAGTTCTCGGTCTTAGTTAACAAGTTAGGTTAGCAAAACAATAACAGCTAGGCCTTCTTCAGGATGAAATGATATAACCTTAGAATCATAAGGATTGGAAAAGACCTCTAAGATCATCAAGTCCAACCGTTAGCTCAACACCATGCCTACTAAATGTGTTTGTCTTATTGCGTATAGATCTTATTCAGTTTAGATGATTTGCATCCAGAACATATCAATATTGTAATGGTATACACAACCAAGTCACATAAAGCATGCTGATAATAAATTAGAAAATGAGTCATTATGAAAACTCTTCCTGTGATGCCATCTTGTCCTGCTGGGGAACTTGAACCACCCCAACATCTGCTGGAAAAGTAGCATAGTGAGCTGAGGACAATCCAGGAGATTCCTAGAGTGTGTTCAGGATAACTTCTTAAGCCAGGTGATAGCTCTACCAGAGGGAATGCAATGCCTGAACCTGATGGTCACCAACACAAGTGACCTAATTGGTGACATCAAGACTGGAGGTAACCTGGACTGCAGTGATCATGCTTTGGTGGAGTTCAAGGTCCTGAAGGATATGGGTGAGGAGAAGAGTAAAATCAGGACCCTGAATTTTAGGAAAGCAAACTTCCAGCTGTTAAAGCAGCTACTTAATGGGATCCCCTGGGAATGTGCCCTTGAGGACAGGGGAGCAGAACAGAGCTGGCAGATCTTTAAGGATGCTTTCTGTACAGCACAAGAGCTCTTGACTTCCAGGACCAAGAAATGCGGAATGTAAGGCAGGAGGCTGGAGGAGTTTTTCAATATTCATTTTTGAGAAGCCATGGCAAAAGGAGATGATAATACTTGCTTGTCACATTACTTTTCTGTTAGTATGAGTCATACATATAATTTAGTTTTGAGGTTGGAAGACCCACCAGTCTGTTGGCATGGTAAGATACTGCATTGTCTTTTTCATCGATGGTTGAATTCAAATCACGTCTGTAAATAAATAAATAAATAAATAAAAATTCATTATTTCTCATTTTCCTAATTATCATGCAGATAAACAGTGGGGATTGTGACATTAGGATAAGTAAGTGGCTTATGATTTTGCTTCGGAGAAAGAAGCTCTTGCTGTTCTTCCTTTTCCACCCTTGGGCTATGCAACGGTAATAAATGAGCAAGTCCAGAGTACTTTATGATAGATAGTTAATGGTGCTGTGCCTGAGCCAACAGACTTGTTGCCGCAGCAGCTGTCACAATTCATAGTCATTAGCATACCTTTAATGGTTGCATTTCAGAATAGTTTCTACTAGGGCATTTAGCATACATAAAGAAAAAAGCCTGTGACATTGAAACGGAGTTTTAGTTGTAGGTGAATGGTTTTGGCTGAATGCAGTGTTGGAGCGTGTACGCGGAAATGGTGTAGTTGTTAATTGAAAATTAGTAAAGGAGCTTTAGAGGTAGAATTGTAGAGTAGAATTGTTTGGTTGGACAAGACCTTTGAGATCATCAAGTCCAACCGTACCAACAGCGTATCCGTGAACACCTCATCTACCCACCTATTAAACACCTCCAAGATGGTGACTCAGCCACCTCCCTGGGCAGCCTCTGCCAGTGCCCGGGAACTGTTTCAGTGAAGAAATTTTTTGTGATATCTATTCTGAACCTCCCCTGGTGCAAAACGTGCTGACTTTCAAAGTCCATTTGTGACCATATGTCTTTAAGCCTGTGAATAACCCAACAAAGAGCCTTCTGCACCGTTTTGCTGGGTGATTGTTGCATTTAGGGCCAAAATGTCTGCTTTGAAATCTTCATAGAATTATAGGATCATTAAGGTTGGAAAAGACCTCTAAGATCATCAAGTCCAACCATCAACCCAATACAAACATGCCCACTAAGCCATGTCCTGAAGTGCCACATCTACACATTTTTTTGAGCACATCCAGGGATAGGGACTCCGCCACTTCCCTGATAGCCTCTTCCAATGCTTCACCACTCTTTCAGTAAAGAAATTTTTCCTAATATCTAATCCAAAGGTCCCTTGGTGCAACTTGAGGCCATTCCTTCTCATCCTATCACTTTTCTCAGAGGGAAGAGAATTATTGTATGCAACAGTGTTAACAGAGTAATTTCTAGTGTTGAAGGCAGCTGAAGGGCTACCAAATAGTCAAGTCCTAACAGCAGCTTCACAGTGTTGGCTTAATGTTTGTGATATTTTGATGCAAGAGAAGAAATTTTCTGTAGAACATCTATCCAACTTTCTTTTAATGCTTCTGAAGGTAGGCAGGAGGGATGCTGGAAGAAAGGCTAATGAGTGGGTGTTATTCCTGCCTTAGTAATGGGGGATCTTCTAAGAGTACTTAGATAAGTAGGTCAGTTGGATCTTTGTTTTACATTGTAGTAACTCATGTAATATTTTAATTTCCCTTCTCAGTTTTATCTGCTTGTCTGAAGCATGAGAAAAAAACCCCTCTGTAGTTATTTCTTTTGAAAGTAATTATTTTGGAAGAAGATTTTGGACTTGAGAAAATCTTTCTTTGAACATGCTACCTGCAATTGAGCTATTGTGCAGCAGAAAAGTAGTGCCTGTCATTTTCTCCTGTGGTTTGGTATGTCTTAAAAATTGATTTGAGATTGTTAGATGAATGGACTTGACCTTAAGGAAAAGAACGGGATATCAGGGCAAACCTTCATTTATTTTAAGTAGATTTTCTTCCTAGCCTACATTGTTTTCCATTGCTGTCAGTTTTATTCCCATATTCCTGTTTGGTTTGGTGGCTCATGGAAAAATTAAGCTGTTCTTTCTAGAAGAGTAACTTTGCCTTCTGGCAGTAGACCAGTATAAAACTGGTGGTCAAGATCCATCGAGTATGAATGCGGACATGTAGTTTTAGCAAGAAAAGTGAGAGACTGCGTAATTGCTGTGAGCCAAGATGGCAGGGATGTGTGTTTGCCTTAAAGTGAGAGCGAGGTCACAGCTCTCGAAGGCTCTTTTAAAATCTGTCATATGTTTGATGTCCTGGTCAGTTTTGGTTTAAGGGAGCTGATCCATGTAGCCTTGAGGAGTAAGAAACCATAGAATCATTAAGGTTGGAAAAGACCTCTTAAGTTCAAGTCCAACTGTCAGCCCAACACCACTGTGCCTATTAAACCATATCTCGAAATGCCACGTCTACATGTGTTTTGAACACCTCTAGGGATGGCGACTCCACCACTGCCCTGGGCAGCCTCTGCCAGGGCTTCACCACTCTTTCAGTAAAGAAATTTTTCCTAATATCCAATCTAAACCTTTCCTGGCAAAACTTGAGGCCATTTCCTCTCATCCTATCTCTTGTTATTTAGAAGAAACCAACACCTGCCTCACTACAACCTCCTTTCAGGTAACTGCAGCAAACAATGAGGTCTCCCCTCAGCCTCCCCTTCTCCATGCTAAACAGTCCCTGTTCCCTCAGCTGCTTCCAGAACCCCTGTTCTTCAAACCCTTCCCCAGCTCGGTTCCTCTTCTCTAGACTCACTCCAGCCCCTCAGTGTCCTAGTGAGGGGTTCAAAACTGAACCCAGGATCTGAGGTGCTGCCTCACCACCGCTGAGTACAGGGTTCTTCCCTTTTCCTGATGGCCACACCATTTCTGATCCAAGCCAAAGTGCTGTTGCCCTACTTGGCCGTCCGGCCACACAGCTGACTCATGTTCAGCTGCTGTTGATCAGCACCCCCTGGTCTTTTTCTGCCAGGTCTTTCTGCCAGGTCCCCAAGCCTGGAGCGTTGCATCAGATCTTGTTCTACTGGAAGGTGAACATGAAGTGTCCTGCTGAGACTGGAACATGTGGTGATGCAGATCGGTAGCACGCTCCTGCTGACCAACATTCCCATCAGTTTTTATTGAAGAAAGCAGATGCTGAAACAGAACTTCAGTACCTTTTCTGAACAGTGAATAAATAGTCGTTAGAGTGGGTATCGTGGATTTCTGATTTGTCATTATTACCCAGTTTGAAGATTTCCTAGTTGCAATGTGCTCAGCTGTTTGATAACTTTGGCTGCTTGGATTTTGCAGTGCTAGTGCACAGCATCATTTTGTGTGGCTGACAGCACTTTTGGCTGCTCCAAAGACTAAATCTGTCAGTTTATTAGGAGTATTAAGACTGCAAAATCTCATAGAGGTGGTTGGTGTTACTTTTGGAGACAGGATCAAAAATGAAATTCCATAGGTATTGTGAAAAATTAGGTTCTAATTAGTTGGGTACCCACACCCAGTGAGGTCATTTGATTGTGTTGGTCTTGATTTCTGTACTTTAAATTCACTTTTTGAGGATGTATTAGGAAACATTAACTCAGCTGAAATCACTATAAAGTGGGTTTTTTTGTTAAGTGTTTTTTTGGGGGTTGGTACTTTTCATTTTAGATGCCCATAGCATCCGTTGGAGGTGGAATATAACAGAAAAAGCTGTGTATAATTATTTGTTCAGAGAGTGCTGACAGTCTGGTGCTCAGCAAAGTGTAAAGGTGATAAATACGTTAGATGTAAAGATTGCATAAACAAAGCATTTGGAGCTGAAGTTCAACAGATAAGAAATATCAGATAAAATAACTTTTGAAATCATGATTTTTCTATTGTTTTGATGTAGCTTACTTGGCCCTAGTTATATTTATTTAAAAAAAAAATCTTCCTCCTCCTTTTTCCAGAGTCCCATGAAAGGAAAGGTGTTTAAGTTTAAATAAGACTTAAGGTGTTTTGGAGAGCGATGTAACTGTTTTTCCACGTGAACTACTGAAAAAACCTAGGACGTTCACCTTGTCGTGCCTTCAGTAAGCTTTACAAGTTCTCCGAAAAGCAAGAAGTAGACTTGACAGTTGGGAATTCTGAGTCAATCTGTGTTTTGTCAAGGATCATATTTGAGTTCTTATTATATATTTTTTAAAGTGCGTGTTTCTTTCTCAAATTCTGTTCTTAAATTGTTTTATTAAACATCTGTTTCTATCTAAACTTTTTCCAATACCCTAGTTCCTTCTCAAATCTTCTGCCTTTTTCCACCTCTGCCGACCTCCGTAGCTCCCTCCTGCCCTCAGTCACCCCATTCCTCATTTATGTCCCCGTTTGTTTTTTTTCTTCTACTTTCAACTCTTTCTCCCTTTTTTCTCTCCCTGCAAAGGAACTACAAGTCCTTCTATTCCAGCCTTCGGGACAAACTTCCCACTTCTTTTCTGTGATGCGTGGGAGCTAATTGTCCTCTTTGCTTCTGTTTCCTGATGCTGCAGTGTCTTAAAGCTGGGGGAAGGATTAATTGCAGAAGTAATCCCCTATAATCTTCACGGTCATAAAATCAAAGAATGGTTTGGATTGGAAGGGACCAAGAAGGTCATCTAGTCCAACATCTCTGCAGTGAGCAGGGACACCTTCAACTTGACCAGGTTGCTCAGAGCCCCGTCCATCCTGACCTTGAATGTTTCTGAGATGGGGCATCCACTACCTCTCTGGGCAGCCTGTGCCAGTGTTTCACTACCCTCAGTGTGAAAAATTTCATCCTAATATCAATTCTGAACTTCTCTTCATTTATTTTAAAAGCATTACCCCTTGTCCTATTACTACAAGCCCTGCTAAAAAGTTTTTTCCCCATCTTTCTTATAAGTCCCCTTTAAGTACTGGCAGTCCCAGGAGGATGCATGTTCAGCAAAGCTGTGGAGGTTGCTGGGCTGTAGGAACTGGCCCATGGGAGCGCTCTGCCATGAAGAACATGTATCACCCTTGAAATCAATCCAGAACGCTTTTGTCAGGCTCGGAAAAAAATCTATGGAGGCTAATCTGTGTGTGTGGATTTTTATTCTAGAGGCTTATGAACATGGCTAAGTTTAATTTGATTTTATTGGAGGGAGAAGGAGAAGGTGCCCTGAAATTGATGTGATGGGCACTGCTTTCCTGGCAGATATCAGATTCCTTGGGACCTACATGAATGCTCATTGTTAGTGGAGGGTTTTCTCTCTTTATCTGGATGAAATGAATTTGACTTTGGCCCTCAGAAGAGTTGGAGATGAAGTGAGTAGCATAGCATCACAGAATCATAAAATGGTTTGGGTTGGAAGGGACCTTAAAGATCATCCAGTTCCACCCCCCTGCCATGGGCAGGGACACCTCCCACTGGATCAGGTTGCACAAAGCCCCATCCAACCTGGCCTTGAACACCTCCAGTGAGGGGGGATCCACAACTCTTTAAAACATCTTTCACTGTTTTCTTTCTCTTGCTTCTGACACTTTGTAGCTTGAGGCGCTGTGGAGTGGAAAATGAATGAAAATTGATTTGTGGAGAGGATGACACAAGGCTTTTGTATGGATGGTAGAACAGTAAGGAGACAACTACTTCTTTTCCTGATGGCTTCCAGTGCAAGTCTGATTAATAAATTGGAGGAAAACTACAGTGGTTCATTCACAGTTATTCACAAATTAAGTTTACTGTCAATTCAGATTTGCTTTCAAGTGTGTGCTGGTTAATTGTGCAGAGGATGAACAAATCTAAATAGGGAAACCTCCAGCCTATGGTGCCCTAAAAGTTTAACATTTATATTTTCCACTGTGTAGAGGTCTTGCTGTAAGCTTTTATCCCAAGTACAGCTGCAGAGGCATTTGCAAGCAGAGCTACGTTTCCTCTGCTTACATTTCCAGCTGGTTACAGATCTGATCAGCTGTGCCAGAACGTTTCACCCTCGTATCTCTTTATAATTGAAGAGAAATAGGTGCTTTTAGGATGTGTGTCTGACCTGTTTCAGATGTCAGCTTTATGATGAAGCAGATTATCTTGCAGAAGTGTCCGTTTCTCTGTATAGAACTGTCTGAGCTTGAGGGGCTCTAACTGAAATCATGGAATCATTAAGACTGGAAAAGACCTCTGAGATCATCAAGTCCAACCATCAGCACAACACCATCGTGCCTACTAAATGTGGTTGTCTTATTGTGTAGATGTCTTACTCAATGTAGCTGATTTGCATCCAAAACATATGAGTATTATAATGGTACCCACAGCCAAGTCACACAAAGCATGCTGATAATACATTAGAAAATTAGTCATAAACAAAACTGTTCATGTGATGCATTTTTTTGTTATGAAATGTCTCTCTTGTCCTTAATTTTTTCTTAGAAGATGTCTAATGCAAACATACAGAGAGTAGGGATTCTTCAACCTGGAGCAGAAAAGGCTCTGGGGAGACCTTATTGTAGCCTTTCAATAGGTAAAAGGGGTTTATAGGAAAATAAAGACTTTTCACAAAGGACTGTAGTGTGAGGACAAGAAGCAATGGTTTTAAACTGAAAGAGTGAGAGTTGAGGTTGTACAGAAGGAAGAAATTTTATGTAATGAGGATGGTGAGACACTAGAAGAGGTTGTTCAGAGGAGATGTGGCTGCCCCATCCCTGGAGGTGTTCAAGGCCAGGCTGGATGAGGCTTTGAGCAACCTCATCCAGTGGCAGGTGTCCCTGCCCATGGCAGAGAGGTTGAAACTCGATGATCTTCTGAGGTCTGTTCCAACCGAAACCATTCTGTGATTCTAGGTCAGAATACATTTATTCTTCATAATCATTTGTGATGATTTAATGTGCGTTAGCGGGTTTATACTGACTTCTGTTTTCTTTTGTGAGACGCATTCTGTAGTTCTTACTTTTTAATGTTTTGATTATTTGGTGTTAAAATCCCCTTAGTCCCATGAATAATCACAGATTTCCACTCATTCAGGCTCTGGTAAGACCTTAGAGCAGCCTCCCAGTACTCAGAGGGGCTCCAGGAAAGCTTGGGGGATGCTTTTTCCAAGGGCCTGGAGTGATAGGACAAGGGGGAATGGCTTTAAATTGGAGGAGGGAAGATTTAGATTAGACACTAAGGCAAAATTATTCACAATTAGGGTGATGAAATACTGGCACAGGTTTCCCAGAGGAGTAGCTGCCCCCTACCTGGAGGTGTTCAAGGCCAGGTTGGATGGCGCTTTGAGCAACCTGATGCAGTGGGAGGTGTCCCTGCCCATGGCAGGGGGGTTGGAACTGGATGGTCTTTAACACTTCTTCCAATCCAAACCATTTATGATTCTATCGTCTTCCCAAAATGGTGACTTCGAAGATCCATCATCGGGCTGTGTGCAGGTTTAGTACAGGGATTTTCCTGAATTTGTGGAGGAAGTGGCATCAATCCTGTGATTTACTGGAATTTTGTGCGGTTCAGCAGTTCTCTACAGGATGCTATGATAGGATTTTAAGAAAATAATAAATAGGTGGTATAAGTAATTCCTTTAAGTTAGAGTTTATATAGAACAATTTTTAAAATTGTTGCATCTGTCATAATTCTAAATGGGAAGAGTACCTTGAGTGTGGAGCTGGCAATGAAAAAAATCAGATCTTGTACTACTAGTAAGGAGAAAAAAAGCTATTTTATACTCCATTAAACTGTTACACATCATAAATAATTTATGCTTAGCTTGCCTTGTTCTGTAGCAAAGATGATAAACTAGGCATTTTAGGAGCATTTTAATGAATATAATAGTTTTTCTCACTTTCTCTGTAACAGAAACCCAGTTCCTCCAGTATTCCCCCGGTCATTATATGTGTATAACTGGGTTAGATCATAAGAATACATTTAAAAGTGACTCCTTGAGTCTTACTCTGTGAAGTCCACAGGTATCTAAGAATAGATCGAAATTATTCAATCGTAGAATAGTTTGGGTTGGAAGGGACCTTAAAGCCCATCCAGTTTTAACCTCCCTGCCATGGGCAGGGACACCTCCCACTGGATCAGAAGGCTCCAAGCCCCATCCAACCTGGCCTTGAACGCCTCTAGGAATGGGGCAGCCACCACTGCTCTGGGCATAAGTAGTTCATATGTGTAGTTTGTTGCATGTTACTTACCATTATATATTTATATTGGTTATTTCTGTTGTTACCAAAAGTGTGTAAGTACCCATGTAATATTTTAGAATCATAGAACAGAATCATAGAATTGTAAGGTTGGAAGACACCTCTGAGATTGAGTCCAACCGTGCTTGTCTCCCTACTAAACCCTGTTCCTAAGGAACTCATCCACCCGTCTTTTAAACACCTCCAGGGATGACGACTCCACCACCTCCCTGGGCAGCTGTGCCAATCCCTGACCACGGTCTCAGTGAAGAAATTTCTTCCTAATGTCCAGCCCAAACCTCCCCTGGTGCAACTTGAGGCCATTTCCTCTCGTCCCATCGCTGTCACTTGTGAGCAGAGCCCAGTACCCACCCCGTCACAGCCTCCTTTCAGGCAGTTGCAGACAGGGATGAGGTCTCCCCTCAGCCTCCTCTTCTCCAGGCTAAACACCCCCAGGTCCCTCAGTCTCTCCTCACAGGGCTTGTTCTCCAGCCCCTCCCCAGCCTCGTTGCCCTTCTCTGGACGCGCTCCAGCCCCTCAATGTCCTTCTTGGAGTGAGGGGCCCAAAACTGACCCCAGCACTCGAGGTGTGGCCTCCCCAGCGCTGAGCACAGGGGCACAATCCCCTCCCTGCTCCCGCTGCCCACGCTGGGTCTGACACGGGCCAAGATGCCATTGGCCCTCTTGGCCACCTGGGCCACTGCTGGCTCATGTTCAGCCGCTGTCAACCAACACCCCCAGGTCCTTCTGTGCCAGGCAGCTCTCCAGCCACTCCTCCCCAAGTCTGTATCGCTGTGTGGGGTTGTTATTCCCACACTGGAATATTCCTTATTTTTCCAGTTCTTACTAAACTCTCAGATTTCTCAAACTTACGGAGAGATTTTAGACTATTAAATATTTTGTGATCTTCAATATGTTCTTTGCTTTGTCAGTGAAATTTTCTTACTTTATCATTAATTTAAAAAAATCCCAAACAAACAACAAAATAGCATTGTAAAAATTGAAATTGCGTGGTGATAAAAAAAATGAAGTCTTCTGCACTACAGCATTTCTTAAATATGGAATTTTAAAGGTAGATTTGACTGAGATTGTCACGATTGTAGATAACTAGCTCTATATTCAGACATTTACATTTATCTTCAGTGTTTGGTGCTGCCGAGCACCTCACTTGGGTGTTTTACTGCAATGTGCTACGTGTTCTGAGAGTCTAAACAGCTGAAATTGTACTTTACGTACTTGTCTCATTTGCTTTTGATACTGAAAGTATAAAATGTGATATTCCTAACAGGTAACAGCCTTTTCAGGTGAGGGATTCAGTAGAAGAGCCTAGGACTCCTATTTCACTTTCCATAGCTCCACTAAATTTAAGCGTGAATCCAGGGAGTGCTGTTAGTAGAAATTACAGTTCAGGTTCAGACTTTGATAGTGTGAGTTCATCCTTAAACTTGTATTGGAAATACCTTGAACTTTTTCCCCATTTTTGAGCGATGAACTGAAATTTTTTTGGAAAGTATCTTCTTTTCTACAATTAGTTTTTCTTGTTTATGCTGCCGTAGTCTTGGTATTGTATCACCTGCAACTTAAGATTTAAAGGATAATCAAGTAGTTCAGATCTCTTTGGGAGAGAATGAGTCATAGAAATCATAGAATGGTTTGGGTTGGAAGGGACCTTAACGCCCATCCAGTTCCAACCCTCCTGCCATGGGCAGGGACACCTCCCACCGGATCAGGTTGATCAAAGCCCCATCCAACCTGGCCTTGAGCACCTCCCAGGGATGGGACAGTCACAGTTTCCCTGGGCAACCTGTGCCAGGGCCTCACCATCCTCACAGGAAAACATTTCTTCCAAGATCTCATCTAAATCTCCCCTCTTTCAGCTTAAAACCCTTCACCCTTGTTCTGTCCCTGCACTCCTTGATCAAGAGCCTCTCCCCAGCTTTCCTGGAGCCCCTTTTAGTACTGGGAGGCTGCTCTGAAGTGTCCCCAAAGCCTTCTCTTCTCCAAGCTGAACAACCCCAACTCTCTCAGCCTGTTCTCATAACAGAGGATCTCCAGCCCTTGGATCATGTTCGTGGGCTCCTCTGGACTCGCTCCAACAGCTCCATGTCCTCCCTGCGCTGAGGACTCCAGAACCGAATGCAGAACTCCAGGTGGGATCTCACCAGAGCAGAGCAGAGGAGAGCAGAGCAGAGGGGCAGAATCCCTGCCCTGGCCCTGCTGGCCACACTGCTTTGGATGCAGCCCAGAACACTGTTGGCCTTCTGCGCAGTGAGCACACCTTGCTGGCTCACGTTGAGCTTCTCATCTTCCAGGACCCCCAAGTCCTTCTCCATAGGGCTGCTGTCAATTCATTTTCCATCCAGCTTATAATTGTACTTGGGATTGCCCTGACCCAGGTGTAGGACCTTGTACTTGTCCTTGTTGAAGTTGCATGAGTGTGCTATTATCTCTTTCAATTTTTTTTGTTAGTACCTGCTCTTTTAAATTTTTTTAAACTTTGCAGATTGGATGAAATGTTGCAGAAAAGGGTTTATAGAGGAATAAATTCATGGTACTCTGCCAGGAGATTTCTTTGACTGGGAACTGTCCTCTGACAAATTAGTGGTCGTTCCCTTTATGTAGTACATTGCAGAAACAGCAACCACCATATTAAATCTTAATCAATAACAATGTTTCACTAATTATAGGAGCGAGTTTATATATTGGATAAATTGCTGTTTGCAAATGTTGTATTATATTAACTAAAACAGCTAATTACCAGCAGCAGAATAAACATAAGGTTTGCTAAAAGCTTCCATCCGTAGCTTGGAGCAGTCTCTGCTGCCTAATATTTCAGTCAATGTGGAAAATAAGGTAATGACATTATAAATACATTTATAATGCAGGACAATTTCTTCTAAAATGCATGTAAGTATTATTGCTTTAGTATGAAATATGATTTATTTAATGCATTTCAGCCCCCATAATATTAAGATATAATTGAGATGGGGGGGGAGCGAAATTGCATGCAGTCAGAGTCTGCATGAAAGTGAATCGTGGTCTAAATTGCTTGTAATTTTAAAGGCACTTAGGGGAATCGTGAAATCTATATAATGCAGTCTTTGGTTTAAAAAATGTGAAGAAAGCAATTGTCCAGTCTTTCAAGTTTTATTTGACTTCAAATATTTTTTTGTATGCTAATGGAAGTCTGGCTCAGAATGAATAAATAGAGATGCTAGGATTTTACACCCATATCAGGGTGAAGAAATGGATCCAGATCTGTTGAGAGAGGGACGTTTATAGTAAAGATTCAGTAGAAGAGCTGCCAGCAGAATGTAATTTGGATAAAGCCACTGATAAAGCCACATAAAGGGAATGGATGATAAACCAGTGATGTGGGTGATCCTACACGGGAATCATTTAAACAGTGCTGGGAATTCTGGTGATTATTGCTTTCAATAGACTGAAAATCACAGGTCTCAGCTTTATGGTTTAATTACCTGCTAACAATTACCAGTGATTTCACTAAATCACAAAGCATCCAAATAAGTAACACCAGCGACTGCAGCTATGCCTGAGCAATTCCAGTTTCCTTGGTAATGGCCACCAAACTGTGTTCAGCTTAACATAAACTGTAAGCTTGACAGAAATCAGTAGTGTTTGTTACCTTCCAGCATGTATTTTGGTCCAAAGATGTAATACAGAGTTCTTAGGATCCTGTAATTCTCTGGCAAGGTTCACTGTACCTCAGCATTTGATTAAATTAGTGCTTGTAGAATAAAGATTTTTTATGATATGCAATAATTAAACTTCTCTTGAAGAAATGACTTCATGCGTCTAGGACATCTGTAATTTCTTATGTCAGATATATTAAATATGCCGTAGAGTATGAATCATATACGATTGCGTGTAATTTCACTTGGCAGCCACAGCATCACAGGGCTTGAAGCCAAAATGGAAAGTCAAATGACATCTTATCCTGTCATTTATTTATCCTTTTATTATTTATTTTATCCCTGTCACCCTGGAGGTGTTCAAGGCTAGGTTGTGGATGGGGCTGTGAGTAACCTGATCCAGTGGGAGGGGTCCCTGCCGTGGCAGGGGAGTTGGATTTGGATGATATTTGAGGTCCTTCCCAACCCAAATTGTTCCATGGTTTTATGATTTACTGTCTGGACCATCTCTGGTCTCTTTAATGAATGTCTTCTTCTACGTCCCAGGTATTAGCGGAGCCAGTTACAGGCTTTAGCAGCACCGCATCGTTTCCCCTTGCTGGAGGTGAGTGTCCCTCGGCAGCTCACCTGGTAGCAATTTACCCGAACGCTTCTCTAATTTGCTTTGGGCAAAATCTATTTGCTGAAATATTTTAAATGAACAGTGTGAGCTAAACTTATTCCCCCACGTCCAGATTCACATGAACAACTCCGTAGGCATGGCAGTGGGATCAGTAACCTTTTCAGTGGGAGCAGCTGCATCTGGAAGATGATGTTGAGTCTCGTTTGACCCAAATTAATTTAAATCTCTTTGAATGATTAGTTACTTTGTTAGTGATGTGGACTGGAAAATTCTATGAGCCTTTCTAATATTAACTCCAGATTACTGGATGTAATCACTTTTTTAATAAAGGAGAACTTTGAGCCTGGCAAACCACATTGGTTTTATTTTGTTTGATTAATTAAAAAGCATAGTAAGGACGAATAATAAACATAAAGAACTGGTAGCTCGACTGAAACGCCGCGACTCCCTTGCCTCTGTGTGCTTCCTATACGCTGTTGCCAAGAGATTTTGTGAGGATTGATTAAAATAGTTTGAAATAATGCACTGTCTATAGAAGTTCAAAGTAATTGGTAGAAGCACTTTTATTAATAAAGAGAGCTTCCATAGAATGAATTCTATCTTGGGGGCTCTCAAAGGGCTTTTACGAGTTAAATATATAATTAAGTATATTATCTCACACTATTCACAGCAATATTTTTTCTTCCTGTGGTAGAACACAGTAGCAATTTATGATGGGAAGATCTACTATGGGAAATTTCACTGTTCAATGAGAGAAGGACAGTACTAGTATTGTCAAAATTCATTTACCAAGATGACTTCGTGCTAGACAGAACAGAAAGACCAGTATAAGCTCAGCCTAAAATGAATCAGCAGCATGAGTTTAGGCAGGCAAGGCAAGTATTGCTTTCAGAATAGAGGACATTGAATTAAAATCCATTTTGTGTGGAGCTTTAATGACTTCTAGTGAGGGACTTAACTATATCTAGATGCAGTAATTGCAAGCCTGTTGCTTTTTAACATAATTGTGCACTGGATAGCCATGTTTTTGTGTTATGTCTGATCTGGTTTAGCAGTCAGTATTGATTTGAGACCAGCTTTGTGTAGAAGCACTGTACTGAACAGAAAGAATCCTTGTGTAGCCGCAGAATTCTTATCTTTGAGTTAATGGAATTGTCCGGAGTGGTAGATGATAGTGGATGAAGTGGAAACGGCGGCTGCTTTTGAGGATACATGAGAGGAACTGAAGAATGAAGTCCTGTCAAAAACTCTCTGCTCTGGCTTGAAATGTTAAAATAAGGTAGAGTTGATATGTAAATAGGTAACATGCTGCAGAAGCGCAGGTTTTTTAGTTCATGGAATAAATAATAACAACTTTAAAAATTGGATTGTCTTATACAAGTAGCCTTATACAATCATTTTTTTGTAATTTAAAGTAATAATAATAGATTTTTCAGTAGTCCTTCTTCTGTAGTCCCTCTTTGTTCTAAAATATTCGTGACTTTTCCCATTTTTGTCCATCCTGGGAATGCCAGGTTCTTTGATAAATCATGGAATGGTTTGGGTTGGAAGGGACCTCAAAGCCCATCCAGTCCCACTCCCCTGCCATGGGCAGGGACACCTCCCACTGCATCAGGGGGCTCCAAGCCCCATCCAACCTGGCCCTGAACACCTCCAGGGATGGGGCAGCCACAGCTTCCCTGGGCAACCTGAGCCAGGGCCTCACCACAGGAAAAAATGTCCTCCTAAGATCTCATCTCAGTCTCCTCTCTTTCAGCTTAAAATCATTCCCACTCATCTTATCCCTGCACTTCTTGACAAAGGGACCCTCCCCAGCTTTCCTGCAGCCCCTTTCAGTACTGGGAGGCTGCTCTGAGTTCTCCCTGAAGCCTTTTCTTCTCCAGGCTGAACAACCCCAACTCTCAGCCTGTCCTTGTATGGGAGGTTCTCCAGCCCTTAAGGCCAGAAGGAGTGGCCCCTGTCCGTCTCCTGGCTTTACCAAGGCCTGTCAGTCCTGCGTTAGGAAGTCTTGGACCCGCTAATATGCTTGATGACCTCATGGTGCCTGCTGGCCAATCAGACTGCTAGAGTAGAAGTTGCCTCAGTGCTGATGGCACCTTTATTTGCTTGCTCTCCCTTCTCCTCCCCACACGTTACCACAGCACTTGGTGGGACAGCCCAAGTACGGCAGGAGGAGGCTGCTTTCTCTTTCTGTGTGAGCACCAAATGCTCCAGGAGAAATGCAGTTGATTGATGCCAAAACTGTTTTTCCTGGAAACCTCCACCTAATGAGCAGAGGTCTATTTAAAAGAAAACTAAAGACACTGTATTTTTGCACCAAAATGGTTTTCTTGGAAAGTATTTCTAATCTTAAAGCTTTTCTTTCTGTACCTCAAAGACTTTCGTGCTCTTCACACCTTGAGCTGGTGGTTGTCGTGACTCCACGCATAGCAGGAATTGGGCTTCCTTTCTCACAACACCTACTCACTCAGCAGGAGTCGTGTTTTGAACCATATGAACGTGGTTGTGCCTTAGTGTACGAGTGCCTGTATTCGAGCTTCTTATTTTGTCATTGTCGATGCAATACCTGAATATGCTGACTGGGGGAATATAGGCATTTCTCTTTTCTGGGTGAGTTATGTTGTGCTGGGTAAAATCGGTGTCAAAAACCAGGATGAAGATGTTAGGCCGCGTACCCAAGTGCGCGGTTCCTTCTACAGATGATTTATTTTGTTACGCTGAGGCTTGGATCTAAAATCCTGTTTATAAACACCTACAGAAATATTTTTTTTATTGAATAGTTCCCTTCACAAAGATCCTCTTCCAAACTGGTAGTAGAGTAAAATAAATGGGCATTGATATATAAAGATGAAGAAATGATGGTTTTAGTACAGCAACTTTCCAGTACTGAAAGGGGTTACAGGAAATGTGGGGAGAGGCTCTTTGTCAGGGAGTGCAGGGATAGGACGAAGTTTCAAGCTGAAAGAGGGGAGATTTAGATTAAATATTAGGAAAAATATTTTCCTTTGAGAGTGGTGATGCCCTGGCAGAGGTTGCCCAGAGACGTTGTGGTTGCCCTGTCCCTGGAGGTGTTCAAGGCCAGGCTGGGAGAGGCTTTGAGCAACCTGATCGAGTGGGAGGTGTCCCTGCCCATGGCAGTGGGTTGGAACTGGATGGGCTTTGAGGTCACTTCCAGCCCAAACCATTCTATGTTTCTATAATTTTATCACTTACCTTGTACAATAAATGGTTTTCAATGTTGCTCTTTCATTTATCAGATGATCTTTTTTTTCATTTTATGAGAAGCTGACACCTGCATGCTGAGCACTGCTGAAGTTATAATGGAAGTTAAAGGACTTGGAAGTACAAAACCTGCAAATTAGTACCCAAATTATTGGCAGTAAGGGCAGTTATGGAAAAAAATTGTTTTTTTCTTCCTGCCCCCACAGTCCCTTGCAGTGTAGTAAAACAAAATGTCCTTTGCTTAAGGAATGAGATTTCTCAAATGTAGTTTACTTTAGACCTCAGACTTACTGGTAGCTGAAAATCATAGAATCATGGAATGGTTTGAGTAGGAAGGGATCTCAAAGCCCATCCAATTGCAACCCCCTGCCATGGGCAGGGACACCTCCCACTGCATCAGGGGGCTGGGAGCCTTACCCAGCCTGGCCTGGAACACCTCCAGGGTTGGGACAACCACAACTTCTCTGGGCAACCCATGCCAGGGCCTCCCCACCCTCACAGTAACAAATTTCTATCAATATAGAAGTATAGAATAAATGTGAGTTCTTGGCATAGTGGTGAAAGTCCGAAGTATGAGACATGAATTTGAAATATGTGCTGACATGCATGCATACATTTAGGGAGGGTGTGTATTTATATGCATATCATTTTTTTTCCAGTTGACATTTCTGCAAAATAGAAAAGATTCAAATACTGAAAATAGTTAAAAATATTGATTTTTATCTTTTTATACTGCTAGAAGGAATATACAAATATAGATCCAGTTTTAGAGGAAAAGCAATGTACACGTCTGGAGTAGAAAATTAGTGAGAAATAGATAAGACATCTGTGTAAATGCAGATAGTTTGAACTGTTGTTTTTAAAAGGAAAAACTGATTTCTACCTTGTCCATGTCATGGTCTCATGGTTTCCCCCCTCCCCCCGACTCTCGCTGTAATTCCCATCAGGTTGGAATCCCCCATGTGGCAATTCCCTGCAGTGCAGTTTCTTTCCTGCTTTAATGTGGGGAATTCATCGTTAATATATTTTGCCAGGAATGGCAAAGTGAAGGGATTGAGGGCATCTAAGCTGACAAGCTTTGCTTTTAGAGAAAGATATTTCAGAAATCAGAGACTATCTTGTCAATTCCCTGTTAGCATTTTGGTTTTTATTTCTTTTTCTGCTTGAAGGGGAAATAATTTTAAACCTGAAGGATGTGATAATATGTGAAAAGTAACCCCTCTGTATTTAGCTAGAATAAATATGTACAAATAGAGGTATTATTAGATGTACTTTATTATTTAAAATATATTTTTTTTCCTTTGGAAACTCAAGTTGGGTGTAATAAAATCAGTGAAAGTGGCTTAGACTAATAGTATCACAGAATCATAGAATCACCCGAGCTGGAAGGGACCCAAAAGGTTCATCGAGTCCAGCTCCTGTCCCTGCACAGGACACCCCAACATTCACCCCGTGTGACTGAGGGCATTGGCCAAATGCTTCTTGAGTGCTGGCAGACTCGGTGCCGTGAGTGCTTCCCTGGGGAGCTGTTCCAGTGCTCCACCACGCGCTGGGGGAAGAACCTTTTCCTAACATCCAACCTAACCCTCCCCTGGCATCTTCCTGCCATTGCCTTGGGTCCTGCCATTGGACACCAGAGAGAAGAGCTCAGCTCATTTCACCTCCCTCCCTTGTGAGAAGGCAGCAAACAGCTGTGAGATCCCCTCTCAGTCTCCTCTTCTCCAGGCTGAACAGACCAAGTGACTTAACTGTTCCTCATACGACTTCCCCTGTAGACCTTCCAAGTATCTATTACTTCAAAAAGATAACTGTATTTTTTAAGAGTAAAAAGTGGAGAACTAAGCTCTGTGGAGATCTAAGGTGCGTGCATGACATCCAGTTTAGTAGTTCCTGTCTTGCATCTCTATACATCACTTGTTTCCCCAGCAGAGGTATTTTATTTTTGTTTGATTTTTTTAAGGTGCCTATGAAAAAGTCCCTGTGCATGTAGGTTTATTTTGTGAGTCTGGAGGTTTTCTTTCTCCCAGTGCTTCCTGTATGTTACAGAAATGCACAGAACTATCTGGAACTGACTTTTTTTCAGACTTGGTTGGGGATGATGTTTTGTACGCAGAACTTCTATGATCTTTTTTCTCAGAATTGAATATAATGGCAATTTAATTTTAAAGTGAGTTTCGTTTTGCTCAGCTGTTTTCACATCTCGTTTATTTGCTCAGCAAAATTAATATTAAGGGCTGCACTTAATGAAAATTTCTTAGAGGAAACTGGACTATAACCTCAAACCAGCAAGTGCAGCTGATAGAGCAGATAATGAGTAATTCTGGAGACCAAGCTTCAGCAAACTGAGCCTTCCTTCCATCATCATGTCTTCTGTATTTAATTTCCGTTGACGTGACCTTTCATTATCATTTGGGTGTGATCCCTATAACTGTTGTCCATGTGGGAGATAATCATCGAACACCAACTTCTGTGTTTTAGAATAAAAAGAGATAAATTGCCATGTTCCAGATATATTGAACTCACAGACCAATTCAAACCAAGTTCATGATTCTTTTGTGTACAGAAATGGCAAATGTAGTTGAAAGCTGGGAAGGTTTCATCAATAGTTGCTTGGAGAGGAATAAAAATTGCTCAGAGGGTTTCTTAAGCAAGTGGCAAACTTCTGCTGTAGGCAAAGCTAGTCAGGCCCTCCCAAATGTAGGCATCCTTGATGACTCCAAGCTGTGTGGCACAGCCGACATGCTGGAGGGAAGAGATACCGTCCAGAGGGACCTGGACAGGCTTGGGTCTTGAGTGGGCCTGTGTGAACCTCATGAAGGTCAACAAGGCGAAGTGTGAGGTCCTGCACTGGGGCTGGGGCAATCCCAAGCACAAATGCAGACTGGGGAATGAAGGAATTCAAATCAGCCTCGAGGAGAAGGACTTGGGGTGCTGGTGCATGAGAAGCTTAACACGAGCTGGCAATGTGTGCTTGCAGCCCAGAAAGCCAGCCGTGTCCTGAGCTGCATCCAAAGCAGTGGAACCAGCAGGGTGAGGGAGGGGCTTCTGCCCCTCTGCTCTGCTCTTGTGAGGCTTCACCTGGAGGTGAGTCTGGAGACCTCAGCACAGGAAGGATGTGGATCTGTTAAGAGTGACTCCAGAGGAGCCACAAAGATGATCCAAGGTCTGTAGCACCTCCCATCTGAGGACAGGCTGAGGGAGCTGGAGTTGTTCAGCCTGGAGAAGAGAAGGTTCTGGGGAGACCTTAGAGCAGCCTTCCAGTACCTGAATGGGCTCCAGGAAAGCTGGGGAGGGGCTCTTTGCCAGGGAGTGCAGGACTGAGAGGGAATGGTTTTAAGCTAAAAGAAGGGAGATATAGATGAGACATTAGGAAGAAATGTTTTCCTGTGAGGGTGGGGAGGCCTTGACCCATGTGGCTCAGAGAAGTGGTGGCTGCCCCATCCCTGGAGGTGTTCAAGGCCAGGCTGGATGGGGCTTGGAGCACCCTGATCCAGTGGGAGGTGTCCCTGCCCATGGCAGGGGGGTTGGAACTGAATGGGCTTTGACCTGCCTTCCGACATAAACCATTGTATGGTTCTGTGATTCTATGTAGACTTCCATAAATATTTTAAGTGATACTTTATAGACTTCTTTACAAAAACAAAAAAATCTTGAGCTCCTCTTGAAAACACTAATTTTTACAAGCCCTGAGTGCAGGTGATTTCTCGTTATGCTTGGATTTTGCTGGTGACTTTGGGTTTCTGTTGTACTTGTAGGTCTCTGCATTGCATTTTGGTGTGGGTGGAGAAACAGCTGGTGATTTAAGTGCCTTGACTACTCAGGGTGAATAATTTTTAAAGAGGGATACTTTTCTAGGGGAGGCTGCTGAAGCAGATAACCTCAAATTGCCAATTATTTTGTTTCTCAGTAAATGAGCCATGGACTTGAGGTTCAGGGTGTTCAGCAGAGACTGATGCACGCAGCCTCCTCCTAAAAGTTACCAGAGGAAACTGAGAATTCTGCAAAGAGTTTGCATCATCATTTAAACAGCATTGTTTAATATGTAGAGATATTAAGAATACAATTATTATCTACAGTTTGCCTGTAGCATGTGTGGAGTTTAAAACTCTCTCCTGTTAGAGAAGCAGCCCACGAATTTCCTTTCTGCAGAAACTGGGAATTTGGCAGCTGCAGTCACTGTACCCAAAGCCATGCTGGTGTTTCTGAAGGGGAAATAGTTAACAATGCAGTGCATACGGTGCAGTCCTGACAACTTCAGGTCTGCCAGGAATGAATAAAATGAGCAGTAGGACTGCCAACTGTAAGTAGTTGATAGTTATTCCGAAAGAAAAGCAAAAATATTTTTGTGGAGTTATAGAATAGCAAAGGTTGGATGGGACCTCTGGAGGTAGTCGGGTCCAATACCCTGCTGCAAACAGCCTCATGTAGAGCCTTGTGCTTTCCTTTCTCAGAATTTACTGTTAGCAATTCTTCTAAGAGGGTTAGAATTGTCAAGAGCTCAGTTTTGAAAAAAAAAAAAATAAAATCCCAAACTGTATTTTGAATTACGATATTTTTATTGCTTTATGATGGAGATCTTAACATAATCATCACCAAGATGCTGCTTGAAGCACACACAGCTGGGTAAAAGCCGCTTCTGAAACATACACACTGTGAGGTGCCCAAAGTGAGATTAACATAGAATCATAGAATCACAGAATCATAGAATGGTTTGAGTTGGAAGGGACCTTAAAGCCCAACCAGTTCCAACCCCCTGCCATGGGCAGGGACACCTCCCATCAGGACCCAAAGCCCCATCCAACCTGGCCTTGAACGCCTCCAGGGAGTGAGCATCCATGACTTCCCTGGGTGACATTATCAACATATCTTCAATATATCTTAATTTTGACATTTAATATCTTAATTTTAAATCTAAGTTTTAAATTTCGTACAGCCTTACCTCGGTTGTATGTAAGAGTGAACGTTGCTTTGCATTCAAAGCATCCTTTTGTCACAGCCTGTCAAATACTTGATTAAAATAGTCAGATGTCATTTTGTCTTTCTACAAATAGAGACAGAAATATGGAGGAATGAATTTCAGTTCACCCTGTAGTGCTAACAGGTGGAAAAATGAAACTCTTGACCTTCCCATTTATAATTTTACAACATAAAAGTTCATGCTTCTGTTTAAGTTTTGTTTACTCGTTTAATCACAGTTGCGTTTGAGTCAGCTACGGAATGACAGGTGCAATTGATATTTTAATGTGAATTCTTTTCACTATGGTTTTCATGAATGTAGTGGTTAAAAGTAATTTTGGGAAGTGTGCGGATAGGACGAGGGGAAATGGTTTCAAGCTGAAAGAGGGGAGATTTAGATTAAATATTAGGAAGAAATATTTTCTTGTGAGGGTGGGGAATCCCTGGCCCAGTTTGCCCAGAGAAGCTGTGGCTACCCCATCCCTGGAGGTGTTCAAGGCCAGGCTGGATGGGGCTTTGATCAACCTAATCCAGTGGGAGGTGTCCCTGCCCATGGCAGGGGATTGGAACTGGATGGGCTTTGAGGTCCCTTCCAACCCAAACCATCCTGTGATTTTATGAAGCAGGAGCTTGCATTTGAAAAAATGATCTGAGATGGGGGAAGACAGCCAGAGGAATTAGTAATTTTGATTTATTTTTCACCCTCTGACTCTCCTAAACACATTTAATCCATGGAGTGCTTGACCCTGCTTTCATCTGTTCCAAATCATTTTCGCTTGAGCATGTCATTTTGCTTTTTCTGTTACAATGCAGATCAAAGTGACACAGGTTCACCACGACTGTTCAGCAGCTCTTTTCAGTCCTGAACCTTAAAATAACAGGATTAAGCTAATTTGTTCCCGTCTTAGATCTCTCTCAAGGCACTTGGGATGGTTGGTTATTATTGCTTGCTGAGCGCTCGCCCTTTTCTTTGTTATTATAAATAAAAATATACTCCATCGTTCTAAAAAATATTTGTAATTTATGTAAAGCCTAAAAAAAAATGGTAAACTAACAACAATCACTGAAAACTATCAAATTGGACCTAAAGACAGAATGACATCTGATTTGAGCAGCCTATTCTAGTGGGAGGTGTCCCTCCCCATGGCAGGGGTGTTGGAAATGGATGGTCTTTAAGGTCCCTTTCGACCCAAACCATTCTATGATTCTATGATTCTATTTTAATCAAGTATTTGACCGGCTGCTCCAAAAGGATACTATGAATGCAAAGCAATTCTCACTCTTATATAAAAATGGGTTAAGGTAACATACATTAAAATTAAATTGGTTGGATGGAGCTCTAAGCAAACTGATCCGGTTAAAGATATTCCTGCTCCTGCAGGGGGGTTGGACAAGATGACGTGTAAAGGTCCCTTCCAACCCAAACCGTTTTTTGATTCTATGAAATGAACATTGCTTTTAACTCAGCTCTTCTACATGATTTTCTTCCTTAAACACATCAGGAGAGTTGGATCCACCACTAGTGATCTCAGAAAGAAGGATTCTGGCACAACGTTGCTTCTTAACGCCACAGGCTGGAAGCAACGTTTGAGGTCTCCTGTTTGCGAATCTGTGCAGTGGTGGTGTGTAGATTATTTTTCCTGTGGGTGTATGAATAGATTTGTGTATTGGGAAAAAAATAGTACGGCAGAGTGGAGTCAGGTTTTATTATGATAATGAGTTTTATTGATTCAAGACAGTAATGCGTTATTGCAAAGAATGCTTGCATTAAGCCATGAGTACAAGTAGTGGAAATAGTTTGGGGAGATAGCCTCGCTCTCCTCTATGTTTCTGATTTGATACTGTTAATAAGCATTAATTTTTTAAAAAATAGTATTTAGAACAGTGGATGAGACAAAATTTCTCTTTCAAATCTAAATTTCTGTGCCATTATGCTTTACGACTATATAAACTCAGTGATAATACAAATTATTAACCTATTTCCTTTAACTTAGTCTGTTAGATGTTTTTATTCCTTTTTATCCAGGGTTTTTTTTTTAATACCAAGGCAATCTTTGAATTGCTTACAAGAGTAATTATGAATTTCAGAACATTTCATGTCTTTTTTCTGGCTCTGAAAGTATTAGCAATAATTTTACTTCAGATATCACGAGGAAAACAGCAGTATGATCGTATCTTTCACTCCTTCATGCTGTGGGTGCCTCTTAATGTAGGAAAATCCATCGAGAACTTACAAAAAAAGAAATCCAGCAGAAAACAAGAAAACTCCCAAGAGGGCCTCCCCCAGTTTGCAAACGTGCTTTGACAAATCAGCTTCTCAAACCATAGCTTGGTGTTTCCTATCCAATGCCCAGCCTCATCCAGTACTGCCAGTCACTCTCAGACCCTCAGCTGAAACTTTTCTGCTGACACTGTCATCATCTCTACTTGATTTGCTCCTTTTTGGTATCGTTTGCTGATGGTGTATCATCCAATTCCAGCTCCCCTGCCCTGGGCAGGGACACCTCCCACCAGACCAGGCTGCTCAAAGCCCCGTCCAACCTGGCCTTGAACACCACCAGGGACGGGGCAGCCACAGCTTCCCTGGACAACCTGTGCCAGGGCCTCACCACCCTTGCAGTAAAGAATTTCTTCCTAAGATCTCATCTAAATCTCCCCTTGTTCATCTTAAAACCGTTCCCCCTCATCCTGTCCCTACAGTCCCTGATCAAGATCCCTTCCCCGGCTTTCCTGGAGCCCCTTTCAGTACTGGAAGGCTGCTCTAAGGTCTCCCCAGAGCCTTCTCTTCTCCAGGCTGAACAACCCCAACTCTTAAAAGCAAACAAGACTTTCTTTAATTTTAGTTTGTAATTATTAATTAATGGATTAATGTATCTGTGGTGTATCCGTGGTTCCAGCTCTCCTTCAGAGTTTGTCTGATTTGGGCTTGGCTGGTTGTCACTGGTGGTATTAACACGTGTGCTCCTACCGCTCCTACTCACTTGGTATTTCAGTGCCTGTTGTGTTTGGGAAGGTGGATTCCAGGCGTTTGGTCAGTTTTTACAGCAGGACTTTAGACATTGTACTGACAGGCAGTTGGGATGGCAGGGGGGTTGGAACTGGGTGATCTTTAAGGTCCCTTCTGACCCAAACCACTCTATGATTCTATGATTCTGTCCCTTTTGAAAACAGTCTTGTGTTTCCTTAGCACTGTATCAAGGTACTGATTGAATGCTAAATTAAATTGAACTGTTTGGTTGCTATAGTGGTCAGCATTGGTGTTACTGTACTGTCTCATTCGATAATGGTACTGAACTTCATCTCCTTAAATTGTTAATATTTAGCAGGATCTTACTGTATGGTGATACCAGAAAGTGTCTGTGAGTATTTTCTCACAAATAAATGATTTTTATGTAATTTTGAGTGGTCAGCGATCGCTACACACTGAGATCTCTTCTGAGAAAAGCGTGATTGCTGTTGGAAATTCAGTTCTTTAACCTCTCTGTCCCTCCCTAGGTATATGTTTCCATGTTAAATAAAGGTGAGCTTAAATAGCTGTGTTGCCTTGCAGATAGATGCTACTATCTGCAATATATCACCAGATAATTACATGTAATTGTATATTTATATTTGTATAAATATATAATATTTAATTTATTTATTGGACAAGGGGTAATGATTTTAAGCTGAAAGGGGAGATTTTGACTAGATATTAGGAAGAAATTCTTCACTCTGAGGGTGATGAGGCCCTGGCACAGGTTGCCCAGAGAAGTCATGGATGCCCTGTCCCTGGAGATGTTCAAGTCCAGGTTGGATGGGGCTTTGAGCAACCTGATCCAGTGGGAGGTGTCCCTGCCCATGGCAGGGGGTTGGAACTGGGTGAACTGTAAGATCCCTTCCAACCCAAACTATTCCATGGTTCTATGATTTCTTATTGTCTGTGGTGCAATAATATTTTCCTTCCTTGGAAATTTCCCTTTGGAATCTTTTCACCCATATGGCATTTGTTACTCCTCTAGACCCAAAATTATAAAAAAGGAGAATGTCCTTAGAGTGGCTTTGGATGTTTGCACTCACGAATGAAGAGAAGAATTCGAAAGTATTTCAAGAAAAGTGCATGTAAAGTTAATTATATATAAATTTTATCCAGTTTGTCTCTGAAATCTGGGTTTCCTTACAATTCACAAGACAGTATGAGGAGGGGGGAAAATGGATAAAAAAAGAGTTCATCCATTTTTGTGACATTTTCAGCCAGTCTGCCTTGATCGTGTCACCACAACTTCCGTACCTGACAGCAGACCAAGGCATGTGGAGGACAAGGCAAAGTTCTCCAATCCCTGGTCCAGGTTTTCCTCTCGTTTCACTGCAAAACCATATCTTGTTTAATAACCTGAAACCTCAAGAGGGTGTCATGTACTCTGCGCTATGAGGGATGAATAAACATTTTATTAGGTCTTTTTGGCTATTTATGATCGTTCATGTTTTGTTCCGCAGAATTATGTTTTTTTCTCCTACTTTAAGGACAGAGAAAAGCTGTTGCTCTCCTACTATTTCTGAATTAATCCAATTTTAACAATTCTTTGCTTTTCTCAATTTCATGCAAATACCAGTGACATTACTTCTGCGAGTACTTGGTATGTCTCGCCACGTTTAGAAAATTAAGCACTAATTCTCACCGTGGACTAGAACGGGCTGTATCGCATGAGAAATAAGATTTAAGCATGCAGTAAAAAAAAAATCAACAACACTTTACAAATTCAGAGAAGAACTTTGCTTTCTAGCACTCGACACATTGGGCAGTGCACAAAAGATTGTGTAAAATTGACATGTTTTAGCAACTCCCAAAATGTAAGAGGGGATTTTTTGCCATTGTTATAAAAGTACTTTGTGGTTTACATTCTCCTGAAGCATTCTATTGACGGGGGTGAAACCTCTCTTCTATAAAGCACTTCTACGTGCTTGCTTTCCCTTGCAGACTTTCTCACCCACAACATGAAATGGTCATGTTAAAAATAATGGTGTTCCTTTATGGAATGTATGGATTGGAGATTCTCCAAGGGCCGCACAGACTGTCCTCGCAAACTTCACTGACAACCTGAAAAAGGAAAAGAAGAGGAAAGGAATAATTTTCTGAGGTTGCACAAGCAGTTGGATTGAGGGCACAGACCCTTCCTGCACTCCAGGACTACACTACAAGCAGTAGTGAGGGCCCCTCACTGCAAGAAAGACATTGATGGGCTGGAGCGCATCCAGAGAAGGGAATGGAGCTGGGGAAGGGGCTGGAGAACAAGGCTTATGAGAGGCAGCTGAGGGGCCTGGGCTTGTTTAGCCTGGAGAAGAAGAGGCTGAGGGGAGACCTCATCACTCTCTGCAACTGCCTGGAAGGAGGCTGTAGTGAGGTGGGTGTTGATCTCTTCTCCCAAGGGACATGTGATAGTATGAGAGGAAATGGCCTCAAGTTGCACCAGGGCAGGTTCAGATTGGACATCAGAAGAGAAGTCTTTACCGAAAGGGCTCTCAGGCACTGGCAGAGGCTGCCCAGGAAGGTGATTGTCCCCATCCCTGGAGGTGTCTGAAAGCCAGGCGGATGAGGTGCTCAGGGATCTGGTTTAGCAGTGGACAGGTAAGATTGGACTTGATTATCTCAAAGATCTTTTCCAACCAAGTGATTCCATGATAGTATGATTGTATGATTGTATGACTTCTTGCTCAAGTTTAGGGTCGTGTTGCTGGAGATGGAATAAGAGCATGACTTGAGCCAGAAAGTGTTTGCGTTGCTGTCCTGATTTTCTTCTGTTTAAAACTTATTAACAAAAGGAATGAATATAGGATAATCCTGAAGAGTGTCCTGCTCTGTTCCGCACTGATGCAGCCCCACCTCAAGTATTGGGTGCAGTTCTGGGACGCCACAATATAAAAAGGATATCAAGCTATTGGAAAGTGTGCCGAGGAGGCCACAAAGGTGATGAAGGGTTTATAAGGGAAGCCGTATGAGGAGCAGCTCAAGTCACTTGTTCTGTTCAGTGTGGAGAAGAAGAGGTAGAGGGTGGATCTCATCTCAGTCTATAGGTTCCTCACAAGGGGAGGAGGAGGAGCAGGGGCAAAACTCTTCTCTGTGGCATCCAATGACAGGACCTGAGGGAATGGCAGGAATATGCCAAGGGAGGGTTAATCTGGATATTAGGAAGAGGTTCTTCCCCCAGCGGGTGCTGGAGCACTGGAACAGCTCCCCAGGGAAGCAGTCACAGCCCGAAGCCTGACAACATTCCAGAAGCATTTGGCCAATGCCCTCAGACACATGAGGTGAATGTTGGAGTTGTCCTGTGCAGGGACAGGAGTTGGACTCGATCCTTGTGTGTCCCTTCCAACTCGGGACATTCTATGAGTCTATGATTTACAACTCTGGAAGTTATAATAACAGGTAGCACGCATTTAGTTTAATTGTAATTGTTCTTTCTGCCACTCTGTTCTGGTTTGAGCTAATGCAGAACCAATTTTCTAACTTTTTGTCTAAGCTTTGTCTAAGTAACTTCATTTTCTGAAAAAAAACCTACGTGTTTTTCAGACAGTGTCTGTGTCTTGAAGTGGTAACACTTAAATATATAATTGTCACGAAGTAATGGGACGGTAGTATGGAGAAGGGCCATTCCTATGGAAACCAAGTCCATCCTTGAGCTGGTGGAGTGGTATAAAACTGGGGGGTCACGAGGGTCAGACTGTGTTCTTCAGTGACTGCTGTTCAGTAAAGATCTGTTCTGTCCTTTTGCCCTCTGATCCCCTGTCGGTGCCTTCCTCAGTCCAGTTCCTGATTGACTTCTGTCTGTCACTGAGTCCGGCCCAGGACCTTTCCCTGTGCTTGCCCTGCAGCGTCAGTGGTGACATATGGTCATCAGTGCTTTGATTATGTGTATTTACATATATTTTGTTCTTTTCTCTTTTATATTATTATTTTCCTTTTTATTATTATTGTTGCATTAAAGCTGTGTTAATTTCCAACCCAGAAGTCTCTCTCCATCCTTTTTTCTTTCCCCGTGAGGGAGGAATTGGATTCACAACTGCCCATGTTCAGCTGCCGACCAAGCGAGGAGGGAGGGCTGAACCGTGACACACTCACATTCACCAAGAAAGGAAAAATTCCCCAAATACTTAAAGAATTGTGGTTTTGTTGTTAACTGAGGTCTTTTTCTTGCCTCCTTATCTCTTGAGTGTCTATTACATTCAATCTCATGAGTGTTCTTCCTTCTACTAATTGTCCATATTGCATTTGTGCAGCGCTGAATCTTCATCGAGGTTGAAGGTTGAGCTGCTTTGTTTGTGATACAGCAATAAACAATAAGAAAAGCCAATCTGGTAATTATTAGTTTCTCTAGTGATGGATCGTAGTGGGACATTCTCATTCCTTTCTAGCCCGTACATTGATAATATTTGATTTTCAAGTGACAGCCTTCTTACTATTTAGATTGAAAGTGCAGTCCTTATTTATCCTCACCCTTGATAGTTCTTTAAGCAGCTGCAATGTTGAAGCAAACTGAAAGTTATTGCTGTGATGGATTTGCTCGTTTTGTTCGGGAAGGTGAAGTAACCAGAAATTGGAAGGAAGAGGCTAGAAGGTCCGTCAGTATTGGTTTGCTCAGTAAACTCAGAGCATGGATTCACTACCATAGAATCATTGAAGTTGGAAAAGCCTTCTGAGATAACTTCTAAGGAAGCTTCTGCAGAATCATTGACATCTGCACAGCTCGTTGCACCTTGTGAAAGATCTGCTCATCTTCCCATTAAGTTGTGTTCATTGTCCTGACATTTCGCCATTCAGCCGAGGTTTGAGCTTGTTGATGAAGGGTAGCACTTTTAGCTTCGTGCATGCCCCTCTGAGATCTCTCATTTATGGAATCTGAGCATCCTCTGAATCATAGAATTATTAAGGTTGGAAAAGATCTAAGATCGTGAAGTCCAACCATCAACACAACCCCACTATGCCTACTAAACCATGTCCCGAAGCACCACATCTGTGCATTTTTTGAACCCCTCCAGGGATGGAGACTCCACCACTCCCTGGCCAGCCTCTTCCAATGCTTCACAGCTATCCGTGATAAAATTTTTCCTAATATCCAATCTAAACCTCCCCTTGTGCAACTTGAGGCTGTTTCCTCTTGTCCTGTCACTTGTTACTTGGGAGAATTCCTTGTCCTCGGTGCGCTCGCAGCACTTTTCCTCTTCTTCAGACTGGAAAATTGTGCTTTTTGCAGTATGAATTTCTCTGTCTTAGGAACAATAAGGTTGATGGTAGGAACTTTGCTGAGCAGAGAAACTCTGCAATCTTTCTTTCTGTACAAATCATTTGAACCAGTTTGGCATTCTGGTTTCTGTCTCAGCAGTATTTAAATTTACTCGTTATCTGTTTTTTCCTTGGTGATTAAATGTTTTGTTTTGTTTTGTTTTGTTTTTTACTTTGAGTTTCATTTAAACATCAGTTCCTTATGCTCTTTAGCTGTTACCAACACAGAAATGCGAGGCTTCTTCAAGCTTTCTGCATGGATCTGTGTGATCCCTATATACATTGTCATCTTCATTGTGGAAGAAAAAAGTTGGCAAGTCTTCTTTAGGGCTTTTTTTCTTTCTTGGTGATGTAAATGCAGCAGCAAGGCAGCTGATGGAAAGTGGCTGAAATTTTTGAGTGGAAAAATGTTTTTTTGTTATATGCCACAAGACAAAGAGAAGTTTCCTGGAGGCATTTGCTACAGGTGGTACAAAAAGGATGGGGATTTTCATAGAATTGTAGAATCATTAAGGTTGGAAAAGACCTCTAAAATCTTCAGTCCAACCCCACTGTGCCTACTAAACCATGTCCCGAAGTCTGCATCTTTTTTGAACACTTCCAGGGATGGAGAGTCCAGCACTTCCCTTGGCACCTGTTCCAGTGCTTCACCACTCTTTCCATGGAGAAATTTTTCCTCATCTCCAATCTAAACCTCCCCTGGCATGATTTGAGGCCGTTTTCTCTTGTCCTATCCCTTGTTGTTTGGGAGACCAGCACCCACCTGCCTGCATGGTCCTTTCAGGAGCTGCAGAGAGCGATGAGGCCTCCCCTCAGCCTCCTGTTCTCCAGACTAAACAACCCCAGGTCCCTCAGCTCCTCCCCGTAAGACTTGTGCTCCAGTTTCCTTCTAATCTCTTGTGATTAATACAAGACAGACTTCAATATTTTTAATTGCTGTCGGAATGATGAGTCCTCAAAGGACTTCAGAGTCTTGGCTACCTTCAAGGTATAACTGGGAGAGTTTTCAGCGCTAATACAAACATCTCTAAGTTTTTTGGGTTTTGCTAAGCGATTGGCTTCACTGATAACTTGTGGCAATGAGTTCTGCGGGTTAATTATGCATTTAATTGGTTTCAAATTTGTTGCTTTTCAATTTCACTGTTCACTGAATATCTCCTCAGTCCTGTATTATGAGAAGGAGTAAATAAGAGAGCCTGACTCACCTACTCTGAACATTCAATTATTTTCTATACCTCTATCATCCACCCCTCTACGTACACAAGACTCTTCTGACGAGTTTGTTCTTCATGTATCTCCAGCTGTGAAGCTTTTGGCTGTAGTGACCAGAGCTCTGGGAGGTCTTGGGAGTTTTTTCTTAATCTATGTCAGATAATGTGATTTCAGGGTGTACTGTCTTCCCTTTTCCTTCTTTATTATAAATTTCTTTCTGTGTTTATTCAGCTACTGGTACACCTGGGACAAGTTTTTATTGGCTTACCTGCAGAAATATAAAGTCTTTCTCTGGGGCTTTACAATCAAAATAAAAATACTTCTTGTGGTCAGTGCAGGCTTTTGCTTCCGAGATGTATCATTTTCCACTCATCCTCACTGGATCCTTGTACCTTAAATAAAATAGCTTAATGTGATCATAGATTCACAGAATGGTTTGGAGTGAAAGGGACTTTACAGATCATCAAGTTCAACCCCCCTGCCATGGGCAGGGACACCTCCCACTGGATCAGGTTGCTCAAAGCCCCATCCAACCTGGGCCTGAACACCTCCAGGGATGGGTAATCCACCACTTCTCTGGGCAACCTATACCAGGGCCTGCCCACCCTCAGAGGAAAACATTTCTTCCCAATATCTCATCTCAATCTCCCCTCTTTCATTTTAGAACCACCCTTCTCATCCTATCCTTGCACTCCCTGACAAAGAGCCCCTCCCCAGCTTTCCTGTAGCCCTTCTTTCAGTACTGGGAGGCTGCTCTAAGGTCTGCCCGGAGCCTTCTCCAGGCTGAACCCCAACCCTCTCAGCCAGTCCTGTGATGTTCTTTCTACATGGTCTTCATGAATTAAGATGTTCTCTAGTTGCAGTCATCTCAGTGTATCCCTTTTTATTTCAGTAACATAGAATCTACATTGTCAAATGAAACATGGGACGTTGGCCATGTAATCTTCTCTGGTTTGATCTCTTTGGCTGTTTATATCTGGTAATTTTATTAAAGCTTTGAGCATTTAATTGGATTTTATGACTATTTGCTGTTCATTTTTTTTTGTGCAAGATATTGTTTAATTATTGTTTTAATATTCCATTAAACAACTGGTTTATTCTTCCCTATTATGAGGATAATTTATAGTAAAATGTAGAACCCCGTTTTTCTAACAGCCATTCTCTGCCCTGCTCTTTAATCACTTTAAATGTTCTGTCCACAAATGTACATGACAAGGATGTCATAGAAAGGAATAGAAATATTGGTATCTCACTCTCTCTTAAATGTATTTCCAACCTCTTATTAATAATTAATATTTATAAGATTGGGGTTTTTTAGTTGTTCAGTCCTAGGCACACTCAGATATTCACCATGTGAACTCATCAGGATTTCAAATATATTATTTAAATTATTTTCATTTGTTTTTCTGGCATCATCTTTACAATGATGAGATGTCTGTCTCCCTTACTGTCTTATAGTAAGTCTGCTTTTCCTGTCAATTTTATATATCTGTATACATTATCTATGCTAAGAATAGTCTTTATTTCTATTAGAATAATACAAATGCCAGCCGAGCTTGAAGTAGAATTATGTCAAACATTGCACTGATGTGTAATGAGTTCCAAGCTCTGCCCTAGAGACTCGGCAATCAAATGAGAAGAGAAATAAGAAGTGCAATGAATGGAAGCTGGACACAGAAATTCAATGACACTTGTTATGGGATGATACAAAAGGAACGTGCTCGCCAATAATCAATACATAAATCAATCCCTGCCTGTTTCAGAGATTCTTTACTCCAGACACGAATTCTCTCAGGGATTTGTTTCCGAATAAGTTGCTGAAACTTTAAAGAACAATTCTGAAAGGCCAGCATTGTAAATCACTAATTAAAAGACAAAGAGCATTAAAACTTGCTGTGTCCCCCCCCATGCTTCCTGCCATATCTCCCCACTTTCCCAAGGCTTTGGATTCCAGTTTCGCTGGATTTTAGTTTCTATTCAGTAATTTAAGCAAGTAGACTAACTTTCCTTATCACATAGTATTTTCACACTTAGTGAAATGCTTTAGAGATGAAGAGAACTATTTAACTGTCCTTTTATTTGTCTGAATTGCGTTTTCAAAGTGCTGCAAGGAATGAAAGAAAAGAGCTAAAAAGCAATGACTTATTAAAAGGGGTAACTTTTTTGTAGGCTTGATATGTATGACATACAAATTAGCTATAAATATTTTCTTTACCCTGTCAATTTTTTCGGTATCTTGATGGGAAAAGGTCTTTTGCATAAGCGTTCCAGTAAAAGTCTTTTGTGTAGCATTCCCAAACTGACCAAAATTATACTCCCTTGGCAATGCTGAGCTTAAATACCTAAATACTTTGCTGTTAATTCATATGCTCCATTTGAAAGATCAGCTTGTTGCCAAATTACAGCTTCTGTCTTAAATTATTCACTAGTTGTAGCTCTTTTTTTAATCAAGCTGATTAGGAAAATCTCTGTTTTGGGATAACGATAAACAAGAATCAATGAGTTTTGAAGGTTTGTTCGTTACTAAGGAGAAGAATTCAATTTAACAACATCTAATTTCCAAAAAAATACAGGTAATCTATTGTCTTAAAAATATCTTTAAGAAGTGCCTTCTTGAATATCCAAAAATGAAGGTGCTGCTTGTATTGTATCTCTCGAATTGAGAAACATCTGATGGAGTTATAAGTGATTCAGTTTTGTGTCTTTAAGCAGAATTCAGTAACTTGAATAGCTGAGAAGAAATAAATGTAATTCTATTTTGTATTCAAAAGTGGATTTACCTACTTGGGCAACATTATTTTTTGCATTTAGTGGGAATTGGTAACCAGGATAATAGATCGAGCAGCCAGGTCCAATGATGCAACTTCTGTTGGATGGAAATTATATCAATTCACGTATAGTTTTGATCATATGCTACAAGAAGCAGGATATTCGCAGATGGAAAATTATGCTGAAGAATATGTGGTCCCTGACGCTGCTAGACTCTCTTTCTGTGGGATTTCAGATGAGATTGACTTTGAAGTGGGCTTCAAGGAGATACTGGCTGTTCATTGCTTGTATTAGCACAGCTTCTATAGGAATCCTCTCACGATTTGCCTTTAGTCTAATGAATCTTCAGTTTACAAGGCAAAATAATAAGTTGTGGCTCTTAAAAATATAATACCATAATAGAAATGTGATGATGAAAGATTCTGGATCCCTGAAACCAGAATAAAGGTTCCTATCTGAAAAGCTTAGAACATTTCAAAATTTTCATTAACCAGAATATTTCGATATTAAGCAACTGAGGTGCAGGTTTCTTCTAATATTGTTTTTAGACTTCAGTGGAGAACTGGAGTGAGAATAACTTCTGGAAGGGTCATGGTTCCTTGTGTTTTCCTTTGTTTTACATGATGTATTGTTTTAAAGTATATCAAATATTGGCTCTCAGCGCTCTCTAATACCTTTTCTTTACCTTTCTGTTGTTTAGTTTGTTCAGGAAATTCCAAGTGTTTCTGTAAAATTGTAGACTAGATTCATCGAATGGTTTGGGTTGGAAGGGAGACTTAAAGCCCATCCAGTTCCAACCCCCTGCCATGGGCAGGGACACCTCCCACTGGATCAGGTTGCTCAAAACCCCATCCAACCTGACGTTCAACACTTACAGGGATGGGACAGCCACCACTTCTTTGTGCCAGGGCCTCACCACCCTCACAGGAAAACATTTTTTCCTAATCTCTCATCTCAATCTCCCCTCTTTCAGCTTAAAACCGTTCCCCCTTTTCCTGTCCCTGCACTCCCTGATAAAGAGCCCCTCCCCACCTTTTCTGTAGGCGCTAATCATTATCATTAGGACAATTCTGAGCACAGTATAAAGGGATACAAATATTTATGACTTACTACAATAGTGGTACAGCAACAAAGCTGGAAGTAGAATGTAGTCCTAAATCTGTTTACTGGCAGTTGTTTTGTTTCTGAATTGTACAAGACAGTAGTTCCCTTGCTCCGTTTTTATGTTGAGAAATCCACTTTGGCTCATACCGAGTGCTCTGTGACTGCTTCTTTAAGATTACTGGAAAACTGAACATATTTGACATACAACGGAAACATCAGAAGCTGTCAGAAATGGTTATAGACATTATTTGAATTGCTACAAATACCTGGCAGCCATACAGATAGTCTTTAAAATGTTTGATCTTTTTGGACTGCGTTAGTTAACTGAAAAGCATGTGTACAGCTTTAGAAATAAGTCGTGCCTTTCTTTTATTCCTGTTGACGTGCAGATATGTAATACAGATTTGTTCAGCATCTTCCTTCTTTGAACTTAATCGCGTGAAGTTTAGCAGGGAAAAGGGATGGATTTTGCACCTGGGACACAGCAATCCTGACTGTCCGTGTGGACCGGGGAGTGAGAGGCTGGAGAGCAGGCCTGAGAAAAGGGATCTGGGGGTTCTGGTTGGTGGCAAGTTGAACATGAGCCAATAGTGTCCCCTTGCATCCAAGAGGGGAACCGTGTCCTGGGGGAATCAAACACAGCATCGCCAGCCGGGCCAGGGAGGGGATTGTCCCCCTCTGCTCTGCACTGGGGAGGCCCCACCTTGAGCATTGGGGGCAGTTCTGGGCAGCACGGGATAAAAAAAGAACTAAAGCTACTGAAGAGTATCCAGAGGAGGCCACAAAGCTGGTGAAGGGTCTAGAGGGGATGTCATATGAGGAGTGGGTGAAGCCACTTGGTCTGTTCAGCCTGGAGAAGAGGAGACTGAGGGGGGATCTCTTAGCCATTTACTGCTTCCTCACAAGTGGAGGAGGAGGAGCAGGTGCTGAGCTCTTCTCTCTGGTGACCAATGACAGGACTCGAAGGAATGGCAGGAAGATGCCAGGGGAGGCTTAGGTTGGACATGAGGAGAAGGTTCTTCCCCCAGAGGGTGGTGGAGCACTGGAACAGCTCCCCAGGGAAGCAGTCACAGCCTGACAAGATTCCAGCAGCCTTTGGCCAAAGCCCTGAAACACATGGGGTGAATGCTGGGAGTATCGTGTGCAGGAACAGGAGTTGGACTCGATGATCCTTTTGGGTCCCATCTAACTCAGGTCATTCTTTGTGATTCTGTGTGTGAGGTACTCCAAGGGACCTCGGGAGTGTTGACCCTAAATCATCAACCTCGTTCCATAAGTGTCTCACATTTTCCTTGTTCAGCTTTTTACTTCTAACAATGCAGTAAAAGCTCTTTTGTTGGGACAAGAACGTCAGTGAACTGTCATGATGGACAGCACTGCGCCTCTGGATTTCAGTTGCATGTTCCCGTGGCTTACATTACAAACTGGAATGCATAACTCCTTTGTTGGACACAGTGTGCATTTGTTTTTTTCTCCCTTGGTCTATAACTAGATTTAGTAAATGATTCTTAATGTCACATGTTCTGTAGAGACTACATGCTAACTTGTTTGTAAATTCCATTTTTTCATTGTCTCCATTAGTCTCCTCTCAACGTGAGCTTTTCAGTCTGCACTACTCATTCTTGTAGGACTTCATTATTTTTAGAAAATGTACTGTAGCACATTTACTGGTAATTACAAAAGCTTGTTTTAATTACAGTTGTCAAAGAATGTGCTTTATGATGCATTATTGTTGCTGCTGTTCCTAATTCATAACTATTCTCTACCTTTACAAGTGGAAATTAACATAACTTTTTCTAAGTGATGTGTCTGGATCATTTTTTGTGGTGAGGAATGATTTTGTGAATAGTTACAGCTTCAAAGAGAAATTATTTCAGAGGGGAAGGGAGAAGCATATGTTCAAAAGAGTATCCATAAGTTACTTCTATTGCCTATGCAGAATGATGGGTGCATATATGGTGAAATAGACGGTTAAATTTGAAAGCTGTTGTAATCCAAGATAAATTGAAAGTGGAAATTTGAGAATAGATTTTATTCATAGACTCCTAGAATGATTTGGGTAGGAAGGGACCTTAAAGACCATCCAGATCCAACCCTACTGCCATGAGCAGACACTTCCCACTGGAGGTTGCTCAAAGCCCCATCCAACCTGGCCTTGAACACCTCCAGGGATGGGGCAGCCACGACTTCTCTGGGCATCCTGCGCCAGGGCCTCAGCACCCTCACCTTTCTTCCTAAGATCTCATCTAAGTCTCCTCTCTTTCAGCTTAAAAGCCTTCACCCTTGTCCTGTCCCTGCACTCTCTGATCAAGAGCCCCTTCCAGCTTTCTTGTAGCCCCCTTTAAGTATTGGAAGGCTGCTATGAGGTCTCCCTGGAGTCCTCTTTTCTCCAGGCTGAATAAGCCCAACTTTCTCAGCCTGTCCTCATATCGGAGCCCGCTGATCATGTTTGTGGCCTCCTCTGGACTCACTCCGACAAATCCATGTCCTTCCTGTGCTCAGGACTCCAGAACTGAACACAGCACTCCAGGTGAGGTCTCACCAGAGCAAAGTAGAGGGGCAGAATCCCCTCCCTCACCCTGCTGGTCACACTTCTTTTGATGCAGCTCAGGATACAGTTGGCTTTCTGGGCTGCAAGCGCACATTTTTACTGTGACACTGTAGGCAGATTATAGTTTTGCTGACCATAATAATGTGTAGGAGTTAAGAACCTTTATCATCTTAGGTTTTAGCAACATGCAAATGTGAATGCATGGGACTATACTTGATGGGTGGATGTTGCTCACTGCAAAAGGGTTTTTGGGCAGAGCGATAAAGTGGATGTCAAAAGGTGAATAACTTCCACAAGTAGTCTGTACCTGAGTGACTCTAGCATCAACGAGCTTACGAATGCACACCCTACTTTAACCTACATCTGCTCATCCAGCAGACCTTAAGTGGCAAAACAAATGGAAAATATTTTTGGACTGGATGATGTTATAGTTCTTTTCCATGATTCTATGAAAATCTCCAATGATGCAATAATGAAAGATCATTTTTTGAGGTCCGCTGTCTTGTGGTACTGGTGCATCCCATTCATCTTGACCTACCAGCAGTTCTACTGCAAGATAGTTGTGCTTCTGGAGCAGCTGAAGGCCAGCCCTCTGCTGCTGCTTTCTTTTGCTTATTAACTGGTTAACCTTTTCTTCAAAGAGCATGGGCCTGCCTGAAGGCCTGTAGATATTCCATGTGACCTTTCACAGGAGAAAAGCCCTCATTTCTGTAGTTAGCATTTTGTTGGGCAAATCCCCTTAGTTTTGTAAACCCGTTGTGACAGGTTGCCCTTACAGCCCCAGACTCGATGCCTGGTCTTGCTCTCAGCCTTGAACGTGGCTTAGGAGCCTCAGTACCTGGTTGTCTCCTCACCTTGTTGCTTTGTGGGTGATGCAGAAATAAAGACGAAGCAGCTTGGCAAGACTTAGGCAGGGTGCTTTTAGATGCTTGACGATGCTTTAGAATTTAGTGTAAAACTGGACTATTATTTCAAAATAGACCATTCTTCTCATCTTCTGCATCAAAAGCAGTGGGACCAGCAGTTCAAGGAAGGGGATTCTCCCCTCTACTCCACTCTCATGAGACCCCACCTGGAGCCCTGTGTCCAGCTCTGGAGTCCTCAGCACAGGAAGGACATGGATCTGCCAGAGCAGGTCCAGAGGAGGCCACAAAGTTGATCCAAGGGCTGTAGCACCTCCCATACGAGGACAGGCTGAGAGAGTTGGGGTTGTTCAGCCTGGAGAAGAGAAGGCTCTGGGGAGACTTTAGAGCAGCCTTCCAGTACTGAAAGGGGCTCCAGGAAAGCTGGGGAAGGGCTCTTGATGAGGGAGCACAGGGACAGGATGAAAGGGAGCAATTTTAAGCTGAAAGAGGGGAGATTTAGATTAGGTATTGGGAAGAAATGTGTTCCTGTGAGAGTGGGCAGGCCCTGGCACAGGTTGCCCAGGGATGTCGTGGACACCTCATCCCTGTAGGTGTTCAAGGTCTGGTTGGATGGGGCTTTGATCAACCTGATGCAGTGGGAGGTGTCCCTGCTCATGGCAGGGATGGTTGGAACTACTGAATGAGCATTAAGGTCCCTTCCAACCCAGACCATTCTATGATTCCATGATTCTTTGCCAGAAAAGTGCGAACAAACCATTTCACGGAGGGTCTTCTGTAAACTTGGTGGTTGTTAATGAATTTGGAGCTTGATGTCTGCACCAAGGAGCAGCTGTAAACCTGAGTGCTTCAATAATTCATTTTGAAATTTGTCTACAAACCTCTCCTAAACTTCCTGATAATGGTTTATCCCCTTCAACTCCTTGAAGTATAGCAATAAGAGACTGCTCACACCTCCAGCCTTCCTGTATCCCGCTAATGCGTTTCTTTAGTTATTTTTTAAGATAATTATTAAATATTTGTTTTCAATTGGCTGCTTATTATCCCAGTTCTCCCTTACAAAGGATGAAATTTATGTGTATGTGTCGTGTGCAGAATGAGGAGCATTCAGCTTCATCAGGGGACTGCTGTGCAGTTATCCCTGCAGCCCCGTATGAAGCAGCAAACTGGAATTTTTTGTAGACACCTGATGATGGAAACTCCTACCAGTGCTGTGCTAAATCCAGGTGCTGTTTTTGAAACTGAAAGCCACATTGGCCTTTAGATCTTGATCCAACTTCCTGGCAATTCTGAAGAAACTGTATTTCATATTAATGATCTATTCTTAGATTTTAATTTTGGGTAGTCTTGAGAAGACAGGCTGCCTCTCAAAGGTGACCTTCTGAAGCTGTTTTCTAAATAACATCCAAGCAAATCCTTTGTTTATTAGACTTACTTAGTTAAGAAGCGATGAACCTGCTCCAATATCTCATTTACAACTGAAGTGCAGCATTCAGCTAATTGAATACACGGCTACTGTTAATTATTTTGTTACAGCTAATTGGTATTCACTGGGATCATGTTGCTGTGGCCCCATAAATATACTATTACCGTACAGGTTTTTATTTCTGCGGTGAATTCCCTTCCATTGATGCATTTATATTGTTCCATGTATGAAAGAATAATTCGTCCCCGAATCTGGCTGCTTTAATCACTGATTATCTTGATGGGCAGGGAACTAACCCCCCAAAATAACCCCCAAAACTGACAAACTTTCCAGGCAAAACAAACCTTCCAGGGCAAAACCTTGCATTCAGATGGACAATCTTGGACCAACTGTTGTTTGCATTCCCCTGCTCGTATTGTTTTTCAAATGTAGTGATCTGATGCTGGTAAACAACTGCATTTCTCGTTTTGAATGCTGTTTGGTCAGCAAGCGGGACAGGGATGCAAAGAGTTTAAACTCAGAGATATGTGCTGGTCTTCTGGAAAGTCTGGTCAACACAAAACTGTCTTGGGATTTATTGTAGCTGTATGAGGTACCGTTGCAGCTCAGTAGATGTGAAACTCAAAAGCATTATTTTCTAACAGAATTCTGGTTTTTACCTATCTGTGCTTAACTTTTTGTATAAATGTGGATGTTTCATGACCCTAATTCAATTTAATCCAAGATTTTAGCATTTCTTGCTTTATTTTTGCTAACCCACATAAGAGGATAATATGAGGCATATGTCTTGCACATGCAGAATCTTAAATCCAGCTTAAACTTGTATAGAATCATAGAATTCTTTGGGTCGGAAGGAACCTGAAAGCCCATTCAGTTCCAATCCCCCCACCATGGGCAGGGACACCTCCCACTGGATCGGGTTGCTCAAAGCCCCATCCAACCTGGCCTTGAGCATTTCCATGGATGGAGCATCCATATTGTGTTTTCTGTAGTTTGTAGTGTGAGAGCTGAAGCATGCTTTACTACCAAGAGTATCTCTCGTGGCAATTTAGTCAAAATCAACATTCTAAAAGTTTTGAAGTTGTCATTTTTTAATATTAGTATTTTCTGTTCAAGTTCCTCTGTTATAGGGATGTCTGGAGCAATACCCCGTGTGATTTGGGAGCTTTTAGTTAGTTCTTTTTGTTCTGCATTCATGTCTTCCATGCTCTATATTTCTATTCTATAAAAAATTTCGTGCAACTTATGATGCCCTGTCAAAGGATATTTTGTTTTGGGCATTTTTCTAGGAATATTGTTGTTTTCTTGTACATCAATCATTTTGAGTTTATCTTCATCCAGTTGAAATTTCTCGAGATCTTCCAAGCACTTCAGAGTTCACATCTATCCCAGCTCTAAATCACCTTTTAAGAGTTTTAATGAAAAATATTCCAGATGTCCACATGTTGCTTTTTTTAGATGTGAATGTGTCCTGGTCAATGTTTGAAATCAAAAGCAATAGTAAGAACAACAGTATTTGAACCTTAAACTATGATTAACGTGGATGCAGTCCGTGTGATGTAAATCTTTATGATGAATGGGTCTTAAATCCCTCAGCGCTGTAAGGTGTGGAGTATTGGAAACTGAGTTGAAAATAGTAGTGATGTCACTTGGATGAAACATAATTTTGTGTTTATAAAATGTACAAAAATGTTGTAGAAGAGCATTTCCATGAAGTAGAAATGCAGCTGTAGGATGGTGCAATCTTCAGCTATGTGTGGTGTTAAACACAATACGTGCTTCTAGCATTTTTGCGCGAGAAGTTTGGTAAGGTTTGAACCTCAGGGGTTTTGACATCTTCATAAAATGGTTTGTAGCAGTTGTGAAGATTGCCTCTTGTTCTTTCACTCCTCATTTTTATTGAAGAGGTGAAGGATCAGCTAATCTCCTGTTTATTTGTGTGTGGTGGAGAGTATTGATGCTTAATGACCAGCTGAAGCTGGAGGAGAGGATGGGTTTCGTCTCCTCCCATCATTAGTGTCCTTGACCTGTTGTGGGTTTTTTCACCCTAAAAATTTCTGCCCTCATAAGTTGTCGGAAATGGGATGAGTGAATTAAATGGTGATGAATTAAATGAGCTGATGAGGAGAGGTGCTGTGCTGGACCTTGTTCTCAACAGAAAGGAGGGACTGGTGGGGAATGTGAAGGTCAAGGGAAAGCGTGGTTGCAGTGACCATGAAATGGTGGAGCTGAAGATCCTTGGGGCATCAAGATCCCTTCTGACCCAAACCATTCTGTGATTTTTTGATGGTTTTATATGGGTTATATTAGATGTCATTGGCTTTCCAAAGTCAGATTGACTGCTTGGTTTCAGGTCATCAATAGAATCATGTGAAACATTGTTAAATTCTAAGAAGTTCTCATGGGCATTATGGAACATAAATATTAGGTTTTCTTTGTCACTGGCTTATTTAACTCCAGTTGCACACAAGGAATGTTTTTTAATTCACCGTTGTTCCAGGGATCATAAGGTGGTTGTATATAAAATATTCATGTATGGGTGACTATGGTGGTGCACTGAGGTACTGTATTCAGTATTTGGAAGAGGATGTTCAAGGAGACACAACCTGCAGTGAATTTTCAGCTGTTTCTACAACTACAGCAAGAAGCAGGTTTGAGAGGCGATACAGAGATTATCAAGGAAAAGCAAAACTACGATAAATACCAAGCATGGTCATTAGGCTGTAGGATTTTTAGTGGAATCAGCTTTGGAAAAACCTGTAATTAGTTTTCTGTAGTGAGTAAAGGGTGATTTAAGTGGTAGTGGACAGGGCTGTAGCATGTGCTCCATGGCACTTTAGTGAAGATCGTGTGGCTGGGGACAGCAAGGTTTAGTTGATCCAAGTAGAATTAAAATTGGACTGTGTGCTTTTTGGATGAGCAGGGATTTTTGGTAAAATTGCATAAAACCCCTCCAGTTTCCAAGAAATTTGGTGTTGTTCTCGATTACAGATATGCCTGAAATGCTTGGTTTTTTTCTGCATTATTTCTATTCACAATTATGTAATAAATCTAATTTGATGTTTTGATTTTATTGCATGCTTCAGGATATAGAAAAAAAGGTAAGTACGTACAGAACAACAAAAATTCAAAGTTTTATTTCCTTCTTTGGCTTTTTTATTATTTGACTTCAAGACCAGTTTGGATGAGGCTTTCAACAACCTGGTCTAGTGGAAGGTGTCCCTGCCCGTGGCAGGGAGGTTGGAACTGGATGATATTGAAGGTTCCTTCCAACCAAAACCATTCTATGATTCCATGATTCGATGATTCTGTGATTCTATTTGATGAAGAAAGTGCCAATCTTGAGCAAGAAACTAAAAGTATAGCACAGTACATAGGTTTAATTTTGCTGACATGAACGTGACCTGGAGATACCACTTTTAGTAGGAAGAGTACAACTATTTCCCATTTTGCTGGTTAAGTAGGAACATTTTGCAATTGGCTTTGCCGTATCAGTACCTGGGTGAGAATAAGTGAGAGGTAAATGATTGATCTTGAATAAGCAATCACGGTAATGACCACTGGTGGTTAATTATTATTCACTAGAGATATTTTATTATTAAAACATTATGAGCCTGGAATGAATTTGTGCTGATAATGTAGGTGTTAACACCTACATAGCTTGTTAAAAATCACTCATCTAGCATTTTCTCGAGAGGACTTAGAGCTTTGTATTTGTTCTGTGCGCATGTGTGCTCATTTAAAATATTTAAAAATTCTTAGTGACTCCTCTGAAGGCTACGAATTGGTACGTACTAAGATGAGAAGCTGAAAAAAGGTCAACTTGTTCAGTACCACTGGAAGAAGTGTCTCTTAATTGAATACTCAAGTCATAGTTGTATTCAAAAGAAAGATATTCAGAATCCTTCTGTATTATTTAGAGTGAATCCAGAAGAGGCCACGAAGATGATCTGAGGGCTGGAGCAGCTCCCCTATGAGGACAGGCTAAGAGAGTTGGGGTTGATAAGGCTCTGGGGAGATCTTTGATCACCCTTCCAGTACTGAAGGGGGCTCCAGGAAAGGTGGGGAGGGGCTCTTTATCAGGGAGTGCAGGGACAGGATGAGAGGGAACAATTTTAAGCTGAAAGAAGGGATATTTAGGTTAGATATTAGGAAGAAATATTTTCCCGTGAGGGTGGGGAGGCCCTGGCCCAGGTTGCCCAGAGCAGTGGTGGCTGCCCCATCCCTGGAGGTGTCCAAGGCCGGGTTGGATGGGGCTTTGAGCAACCTGATGCAGTGGGAGGTGTCCCTGCCTACGGCAGGGTAGCTGGAACAGGATGACCTTTAAGGTCTCTTCCAACCCAAACCATGCTATGTTTCTATGATTTTAAGTTACTGGACATGTGACTGATCCTATGGTAAAGGGCTTCCTTAGCTGGATATTTAATCAATCCAGGAGTTTGGAGACGAATATTCACTGATTAAAGAGGACAGCAGAGTTTTAGATGTACTTTTTAGGTCTGTGTATATGTAAATCTATAAGATTTTGGCTTTTTTCCAAACATTCCTGTGTTTAGAATTAAGCACATGCCTAAAGAAATTCCTGAATTGGAGGTTTAGAGAAAAAAATACTACTTCAGAAGGTTTCTTTTTACCATTCCCTGCAAAGAAGTGGATGCAAGTTGAAGTGTTCTCAAATGTCCACAGTTAACCAATAAAGTTAAATATTCAGGCTCTGTATATGTTTTTTTGGTAACTTGAGCAAGTTTCCCCAAGTTCAGATTATTATCTGCAAAATTTATTATAATAAATAATAAATTAATCTCAACAGGGTGTGCTTAGTTCCATCTTCGTGATGTTTCCAAATAGATTTAGATAAAGTATTACACAGCTGTTGAGGAGGGAAGGGAAAAACCCAGTACAATAGACAATCTCTTTACATTTTCAATGCAGCAATCATCATCTTATTAATGTACAGCTTGTCAAAAACTAATAGGCTGCAGTTCTCAATTGCTGTGTATTTCTTAATGGTACAATTTATAGGAGATGTTTTACTTTGCAAGTGATGCTCTTTCTTGATCCAGTTTTATTTTTCTGGTTCTTTTTTTAGGCCAGGCAGCTGGAAGAGAAGGACCGAGAACTGAAGAAACATGATGCCTACTACAAAGAGCAGCTGGCTCGCCTGGAAGAAAGGGTAAGCCTTCTCTTTCTTTTACCGAAGAGGTTTCTGTTCAATTCTGCTGACTTTCTTGTTATGTTTTACTGTAAAGCAGGATGACTTTTCTAAGGACATCACAATTAAAACTGTGACCAGCAGGGTTTTGTTTGATATTAAATGCTACCTCTTCTGACTTAATATTGATTAGATGAAGGCTTTAATGTTAAGAATATTGTTTTCTTTACTAAGTTGTCACATTTACACTGAGATTTCATCCATCATGGTGATTCTGATTCCACACAGAGAAATAATCCTAACAAGGCTACTTTTATACCAGCAATGAGGAAGAGCCAGTGCAGGTGAATGAGTATCACCAAGTAATCTTAAAATTGTATGTGAAGTGTGTGTAGATACTGAATTTTTGATTTTGAACAATCATGGAATCATTTGGTTGAAGAAGACCTTTGAGATTATCAAGTCCAACCATACCTGTCCACAACTAAACCAGGTCCCTGAGCACCTCATCCACCCGACTTTTAAACACCTCCAGGGATGGTGACTCCTCCACCTCCCTGGGCAGCTGTGCCAAACTCTGACCACCCTTTCAGTGAAGAAATTCTTTGTCATGTCCAGTCTAAACCTCCCCTGGCGCAACTTGCAGCCATTTCCTCTCATCCTATCACTTGTCACTTGTGAGCAGAGCCCAGCCCCCACCCCGTCACAGCCTTCTTTCAGGCAGTTGTAGACAGGGATGAGGTCTCCCCTCAGCCTCCTCTTCTCCAGGATAAACACCCCCAGTTCCCTCAGTCTCTCCTCAAGGACTTATTCTCCAGCCCCCTCCCCAGCCTCGTTGCCCTTCTCTGGACGCGCTTCAGTGCTCTTGTAGTGAGGAGCCCAAACTTGTAGCGTTGTGGTCCACAGTTGCTTTTGTTGTGTGGAGGAGGCTCAGGGGAGACCTTATTGCTCTCTACAACTGCCTGAAAGGAGGTTGTAGTCAGGCAGGGGTTGGTCTCTTCTCTCAGGTGACCGGTGACAGAACGAGAGGACATGGTCTCAAGCTTTGCCAGGGGAGGTTTAGGCTCGACATTAGGAAGAAGTTCTTAACTGAGAGGGTGATTGGCCATTGGAATGTGCTGCCCGGGGAGGTGGTGGAGTCACCGTCCCTGGAGGTGTTTAAGGAGAGATTGGATGAGGCTCTTAGTGCCATGGTGTAGTTGACAAGTAGGAGTAGGTGTAGGTGTTGGGTCATAGGTTTGACTCGATGATCTCAGAGGTCTTTTCCAACCTTATGATATTGTGATACTGTGATACTGTGATTTGGTGGCTCCTCCAGAAGCCACCAGTTAATGTGAACTGCAAGTTGTTTATTCCATATTCACAAAGCACTTCTTTGTCTTTTTTTCATAGTAGATTTGAAGCTAAACTGTACAGAACAGCTTGGCAAGCTGTGTGACGGTTACAACGTTGTAACATATTGCCGTTAACATTTTTATTCTTTATAGGGTATTATTTTATGGGATGTTAATTTCAAATAATTACTCCTGTCATTATTTTCAAGATCCCAGGTTGGTTGTAACCTTCAGTCTGAATACATTTGCCTCCTTTCCCCCTCAGCCTTCTTCCTGAGCCTATCTATCATTCATTATTTTGGATTCTTTTTAGTTAGTTTTGAAAACTATTAATATATTATATATTCATTTATGCAGCTTAGCAGTATAGAAGAAAACCCCTTGTTTTTATGTATTAGGAAGAAGAGCCTGTTGCATGAATTATCTGTGTGTATAATTGGTCTTAATGAATATTTTAAATAGAGGGCATATCAGATATGGTCTCAGTGTTTTGTCCTACCTTTTTGAAGATGACATTAATGAAGTCATGTTCTCGGCAATGAAAAATAGTTTGAAAGGGTGTGGGCAAATTAGTTTAATGATTCTAAAACTGTGCATTATTTAAATGGTTAAAAATTAAAATCCTTCACAAAAGAACTCACAGAATACCTTCCTTATTCTCAAATTCATGCATTGGAAGAGGCTGCCCAGGGAGGTGGTGGAGTCCCCATCCCTGGAGGTGTTTAGAAGACAGGCAGATCAGGTGCTCAGGGGTCTGGTTTAGTAGTGGACAGGTACGGTTGGACTTGATGATCTGAAAGGTCTTTTCTAACCACATGATTCTATGATTCTAAATAACTGGTTGTTGTTAGGGGAAAAACCTCCTGCAGTATCGCATCCAAACTGACTTCTTATGGCGTGGTTGTACCTTTGGTTTTAGTTATTAACCTTCCTGAGATAATAAACTTAAAATAACTGTATTTGAGTACTGCTGAAGTGTCATAGAATCATAGAATGGTTTGGGTCAGAATGGGCCTTAAAAACCATCCAGGTCCACCTCCCCTGCCATGGGCAGGGACACCTCCCACTGGATCAGGCTGCCAAAACCCACATCCAGCCTGGCCTTGAACACCTCCAAGGATGGGGCAGCCGCCACTTCTCTGGGCAACCTGGGCCAGGATCTCACCACCCTCATAAGAAAAAATGTTTTCCTAAATTTCTGCTCTTTAAGCTTAAAACCATTCCCCCTCATCCTATCCCTACACTCTTTAATCAAGAGCCCCTCCCCAGCTTTTCTGTAGGCATCTCCAAGGGATATGGAATAGGTGACCTCTAACCATCTCTTCCTTTCCCTTCTTGGGCTTGGAAGTCTCCAGGACTACAGCAGGCAAGTGTGAACTGACTGTCTTCCGCCATGGACGATGTTTGCTCTGTCTTCAGAGTGGAGCTTTTGTGATATTAAGGCTTGTCTTTTCATTCATATTTGTAAGCTACAGAACCTTTGCTTTACCAAGGTGTTGTCCAGGTTTTTTTCCAAGCACATGTGCATATCTCTTCTACACAAAAAAGAGTTGTTCCAGCTCTGAAAGAAGGTGAACTCTGTGCAATAAGAAGCTGATCGATTATTTGTTCCTCATCTTGTCCTGATTTCAGGACATGGATCTGTTAGAGTGAGTCCAGAGGAAGCCACAAAGATTATCCGAAGGCTGGAGCACTGCTGCTGTGAGGACAGGCTGAGAGAGTTGGGGTTGTTCAGCCTGGAGAAGAGAAAGCTCTGGGGAGATCTTAGAGCAGCCTCCCAGTACTGAAAGGGGCTCCAGGAAAGCTGGAGAGAGGCTCTTGATCAGGGAGTGCAGGGATAGGATGAGGGGGAACAGTTTTAAGCTTAAAGAGGGGAGATTTCGATTAGATCTTAGGAAGAAATGTTTTCCTGTGAGGGTGGGGAGGCCCTGGCCCAGGTTGCCCAGAGAAGTCACAGCTGCCCCATCCCTGGAGGTGTTCAAGGCCTGGTTGGGTGGGGTTTTGAGCAACCTGATGCAGTGGGAGGTGTCCCTGCCCATGGCAGGGCGTTGGAACTGGATGATCTTTAAGATCCCTTCCAACCTAAACCATTCTGTGATTCGACGATTCAGTGGAATCGAAGCAAAGTGAGCACGGGCTGTTCAGCAGAGAAGAGATTGGAATGGGAGGTGAGGCAGGAGTGGAATGAGTGGAGCTTGGAGAAGTAATGTCAGTATGAAGAAGTGTGCAATATGAGTCTGTCACCTGTGACAAAGAATGCTAATTACATTCTCAGATCAGTCTTACATCAAATAAGCGCACTTTAAAAATACTTGAGTTATGCGTGTGTGGTATTTCTGTCTGTTGCATCACTGAGTGTCAGGGCTCATCTGTATGATTAATTGGCTTTTTGATTACTTAGCTTTTTTCAATTAGAAGCTTCATATTTGTGTTCCTCAGTGCCGCTGAAAAAACAATGCAGACATTGAAAATAAAGGAAGATGACAACAGAACAGATTAGTGTCAGCACAGCGCTCTCCTTATGGAGAAAATTACGATACATATGCAGTGCCAGATGAAGTCTGTCAATTATGAAATATTTCAGTGACTGAGTGAAGATGCTCAACCTTTTCGGAGGATTAATACGGGACAAAATAACTGCGCACCAGTGACAGCTGTGATGCTAAAACATAAACAATTCTATTCTCCAGGGCAATCTCTGTTCATAAATTTGATTTATGTGCTAAAAACCTTTTGATACTTTCCAAAAACCCAGCGATTCCCCTAACAGCTGCCAGTATTTCTAGGTCAAAGATAGCACATAAGCTACGAGTTATCACATGCTGCACCGCAGCAAAGCAAAATGAGATAGTTTAAGAAAGGAGTTAAAGAATAACCTTCTCATACTGTATATCTGGCTAGGATGTAAAGCTGTTATTTAAGAGTTCGCACATTAAGCTTTCAGAAAAACTTGTCGATGTTTTTCCTTTTGTGCTGACAGGCTCATGGTGCTTCTTGGCTTCGGAAAAAAACAGAGATAGCAGTATTCAAGTCATTGACATATGTGTACTCTACGTTGTCTTAATTATTTACGATAATGAGGTGGTGTTAGTGGTATTTTAAACCATTTGATTTTTCTTTTAAAATACCAGAGCAAGAACAAGGAAAACTAACATCTTGAGCAGATTGAGCAGCTTGCTACCTGGAAGAATAATCCTATGGACTCTCTCTTTTTTCTCCCGTGTGTATCCACACAAACACTCGCACGCTGCTGCCTTTTTACATTCCTCATTGTTCTGTTCAGCTCCTCCATATCCATCATCCTTCCGTTGTGCCACTGATTTCAGTGTCACTTTGCAAACCCCAGAGGCTGTAGACTTCATAACCGTCTTTGCATCTCAAAAGTCACTCTGATACTTATATTCCAGTCAACATCAACACTTGTATTAGTTCTGTATGCGGAGTAGCTGAAACCTTGTTATTCCTTCACCCAGTTCCTTTTGCCTTAGAATATTTTTGCTTATTCTTCTACGCTTACAGCTGAGTCAGGGCAATCTGAAACACAACTACAGGCTGGGCAGAGAATGGGTTGAGAGCAGCCCTGGGAAGATCTGGGGGTGCTGGTGGATGGGAAGCCAGTGATATCCTGGGCTGCATCCAAAGCAATGGGGCTAGCAGGATGAGGGAGGGGATTCTCCCCCTCTAGTCCGCTCTTATGAGATCCTACTTGGAGTCCTGCATTCAGTTCTGGAGTCCTCAGGAAGGATGTGGATCCGTTAGAGCCAGTCCAGAGAAGGCCACGAAGATGATGCGAGGGCTGGAGGACCTCCCATAGGAGGACAGGCTGAGAGAGTGGGGTTTTTCAGCCTGGAGAAGAGAAGGCCCCGGGGAGACCTTAGAGCAGCCTCCCACTATTTAGAAGGTGCTACAGGAAAGCTGGGGAGGGGCTCTTTCTCAGGGGGTGCAGGGGTAGGAGCAGGGCGGATGGTTTTGAGATGAAAGAGGGGAGATTTAGGTGACGTATTAGGAATAAATAAATAAATGTTTTCCTGTGAGGGTGGGGAGGCCCTGGCACAGGTTGCCCAGGGCGGTTGTGGCTGCTCCATCCCTGGAGGTGTTCAAGGCCAGCTTGGATGGGGCTTTGAGCTCCCAGACCCAGTGGGAAATGTCCCTGCCCATGGCAGGGGGGTTGGAACTGGATGGGATTTAAGTCCCTTCCAACTCAAACCATTCTATGATTCTATGATCCTGCCTGTAGTTTTGGCATCACACAGACATTAATTACGAGGTTGTATCTCTGCGTGCTTCTGTTGCTTCAAGAATGATACACCCCTCCCTGAAAATTTGACCTATATGCTGCTTCACAATGCTATTATGCATCATTACGAGAATCAAGCCCCTGGTCAGAGGAGCAGAAGGAAATTAATTTTAATACACTGCTGTATGACACAACTACTTAGTTTATCAGTGTGAATGAGCAAGATATGGAGCCCAATATTAATCAAGATATTTGTCACTCAAGCAAAGTTTCCATGCTTGTGCGTTTCGGGGAAATTCTTTCAGTAAGGATTGAGCAGCGTCCTTGTGAATATGCATAGGGCGTACAGTAATGTAATTATTCTGTTAGCATTTGGAGCTTTCAGCACTGTGTTAGACACGGTAGAGATTTTAGCAATCAACAAGTTCCTGCCCTGATAGTTCTTCCTTGCTAATTCTAATTTCTATGCATGTCCTCGCTGACTTCAGTGGCCTTTGTACAGTGCGACTCCTGTAGCACCCAGGACTCACTGGCAGATCAGAGCCTGAGAATATAGACATAAGTTCTGGAAATGTGATCCTCTTATCTGCATCCATTTTTTTTCTTGACTGAAATTTTGAGGAAGGATTTGCAAATTGTAAGTTTGGCACTTAATTTGGGGATTCTACTTACCATGTAGGCTGTCAAGGAGCATTAACCTTAAGGTAAAATGAGCACACGGAGCACAAAGCTGTGAGCTGATGGCACATACTATACCAGGTGTTAAATAGCATTATCCATCCTGCTTGCTACACGAAATAGGATTTCGCTATTATGATGTGTCAGGATTTTCAGAGAAATCAAATTTACCAGACACTAAACTGCCATCCTCACTGCTGAGCAGCTTTATTCTGGGATCTTGCGTTCACACTAATCCTGTTGGTAGGAAATGCTTATACCAATTGTGTGGGGAAATTATAGTTTAATGATCTCTTCCTTTTTTCTATTCAAGGCTTAGAATGGACCAACATGCTTTGCAGCGAGAGCCCCAGTGCTTAGAAAAGGAGATGATACACGGTTCAGCTTCACAGCCAAGTATTGGCTTTTTGTAGGTGTTTATAATGAACATAAGTGCTAGGATGCAAACAACGCAGGTTCCACGTTTGTTCAAATGCTTCAGAGTCTTGTTTACCTTTTCAAATCTCAGCAACCAAATAATCAGAATCTGTTTACTATGGGTTTTTGTCAACTGTAGTTTACAAGAAGTAGATAACAGGGGGGAACTATTACAAAGCAGTATAATAACTACAGACATTTTTATTCCCTACAACATATTTTAGCAGTTGAAATATTTGTTTCTATTTGTTTTAAGTTATCGGTCTGTTTATTTCTTCGATCTTGCATGATTGTATCAGCAAGAATTTAATAACCAGAGGATGATTCTGCTCTCACCTCTTGTGTTCAGAAGTTTATATTTGCTAGAGCAAACATGTTTACTCTCCACACATTTGTACTGCATTCTTTCAGGACTTTCAAAATCAAATAGAAATGATGTAGGTATGATGTTTTAAGACTTCAGGCTGGATCCAGCAAAGTAGGAAGTGGTTTTGGCTGATGGTACTGTGTGTGGAGCGCGTAGGGGAGACACGGGGAAAGCTCAGCAAACTTTTGTCATTTTTCCCATGAAAAAATAGAATTACCTCTAGCAGAGAGCTGAGAGACTTAGAATCATTGAACGGTTTGGGTTGGAAGAGACCTTAAAGATCGTCCAGTTCCACCCCCCTTGCCATGGGCAGGGACATCTCCCACTGGATCAGGTTGCTCAAAGCCTCATCTAACCTGGCCTTGAACACCTCCAGGCATGGGGCATCCATGACTTCTCTGGACAGCCTGTGCCTCACCACTCTCACAGTAACAAATTTCTTCCTAGTATCTGATCTAAATCTCCCCTCTTTCAGCTTAAACCATTCCCCCTCGTCCTATCCCTGCACTCCCTGATCAAGAGCCCTCCCCAGCTTTCCTGGAGCCCCTTTCCGTACTGGAAGGCTGCTGTTAGCTGTCCCCAGAGGCTTCTCTTCTCCAGGCTGAACAACCCCAGCTCCCTTAGCCTGTCCTCATATGGCCGGTGCTCCAGCCCTTGGATCTTCATGGCCTCCTAACTCGCTAAGCTGTACCTGGTGATTAAGTGTGATGGGTAGTTTCCTTGTTGGACACGCTTGAGCTGGGACCCTTGGGCGACAGACCTGGATCAAAGAAAACCTCGAGGCAATTATACCTTATAATCTGAGATCTCACCCGTAAGCACTCTTCACGTGCTGTCCACTCAACAGTTGGTCCAATGTTGTTTCAAGGGCTGGAGTCTCCTTGATCCACATTGGATTCCTTCTCTGCCTCTGAGCAGACCATTTTCTTTCTTCAACATTTGTAGCTGATCATAGGTTCCTCATCTTCTGGCTTGATTTGGCCCTGGGGCCCTCTTTTATTTAACTCAGTAAAAGTTTGACTTAAGCTCATCCTTCTATCTTATCCATATGAAATCTGGCCCAAAAAAACTGAGAGACTGTGCCTGTGACTCTTTATTTAACAAATCAAGAAAATCAACTACGATCACCTTTGAAATAGTTCCCTTCATTGACACACAGCAGCGTACAAAGCTGCCAGCATTCAAATCAATTCTGCAGATCACTTTCTGAAAGCCTCTTGAGGGTCTCCATTTTTTTTTTGCTGTCACATCTTCAACCAACAAAAAATGGGTTGCTTTGAGCACTGGCTTGATCTTTGAGCAGAGGGAGCCAGTTCTGGCAAACAGGGTGGGTGCTGAAGCACAGGGGCACAGGGGTGTTTTTATCAGCTAAAACCTGCTTCTCAGACAAAGCGTTGTGAGCCAGCATGTTGTCCTGTTGTGAACTCACTTTTCACTCTTGCACAGTGACTCTTTGCGACCAAGGGTACAAAAATGTCTCTGAACACACGTCCACCCGCACTGAGCGAAGCCATTGAGTTGAGCCTCGTCTCACTGTGCCAGGTCATAGAGTCATAGAATCATAGAAACCTTTGGTTGGAAAAGACCTTTGAGTTCGTCAAGTCCAGAACATGTTCTATAACCGTTCGTTTCTCCTCTCCCACTCCTGGTTCCTAACTCTAGGGTTAGCCTCATTTTATTTGTGTTGGACCTCATATATCGTAACATTATTAATGAATTATATTATTTTTGTGAAGTTCTTGGTGTCTTTTCTTTTTTAAATGGATATTCATCCGGAACAGCGGGTTCTTGCTGTTTCCCCCAAATTGATGCAGCGGGAGACCAGTGTATAAAACCAAGATGACTTTAATTTCTCATTTTATACTTGGACCAGGAGACTTTTCTATGTCTGAGCTCATATGCTGCACCAATGAGATAAAAGTAGGAGTTCATCAGAGTTTCCCAGTGCTTTGTATTTCCAGACTGTTCAGGAAAGCCGTGCTTTTTAGTACAGACCGGAGCCTAATGTTTTTGTCAGTTTAGCATAATAAAGCTGTCAACCCAACCTGTGATCTTGCTTCATGTTGCCCATATTAGAAAATTTCTCTCTTCAAATTTCATTATAGTTTGGGGATAGAGCTTTTGTTGAACGCTTCTTGCCTGGCAGGTTGAGATTAGGAAACTTGCTCCCAATTACAATATCTGAAACCTCAACCTGATTGACGAAGACAGACTGAGCCCTAGCCTTCTGACTAGAGTGCGGCATTAATGCGCCACCTCCATATCTCGCTGAGCCACAATCATTATTCTGAACAATTGTTTTTAAGCCTTGATTTTATTTTTTTCCTGTCATTATCTTTTATTTACCGTTTTCTGAATAAATAGCTAATATATTTGTTATTAAATACACACCTCATGCATCTTTTTTTTTTTGCCTAAACCCACCAAAAATGCATGGCATATTTTTCCAAGGCATTTTCCTATTTAAAAATAGCTGTTTCAGTCTCATCTTTCACTATCACATATCCAATCAATAGCAATGCTGAAATGTTGCTTAATAACAAAATAAGGAGTTGTTCCACGCTGAATAGTAAGTATTGATGTTTCTCTAAATGTTTGTTTATAGATTATTTTTTCATTCTGTGTGTGTGTCTTCATATAAATGGAGACCAGAAAAAAAAAGTGTAATAACTAATAGTCCAGTCTTTTTTCCCCTGTGCAGAAAGACGCTTGATAACTTTTAACGTGTAGCCAGTAATTTCATACAGCTTGTTTGCAATCCTTTTTTTTATTTACCCAATATCTGAAAAACTATTGTTTGGAATGGGGTTTGATTTTTGGTAGTTTCAGTTTGAGGCAAAAGATGGATAATTCCATGTTTTTGTTTTGTAAGAATTGACAGAAGACTGGAAGCAAACTAATAACTTAGAGTCTCGCAGCAGGGAGGGGTTTGTGTGATCTTTCCAGACTTTTCAAATATGCTGGTTTTTTTTGTTCTGGGTGTTTTTTCCCTTTATTTTTCTCTCTAAGCCATCATCATTCTAACAACTTTTACTTTCCTAAGTAGCTTCTGGTTTGGGGTGCCACAGTGTAGGAGGGACATAGAACTACTGGAAGGTGTCCAGAGGAGGCCACAAAGCTGTTGAAGGGTTTAGAGTGGAAGTTGTGTGAGGAGCAGCTGAAGTCACTTGGTCTGTTCAGCCTGGAGAAGAGGAGACTGAGAGGGGATCTCACAGCTGTTTGCTGCCTTCTCACAGGTGCTGAGCTCTTCTCGCTTGTGAGCAATGATAGGACTCAAGGCAATGTCAGGAAGATGCCAAGGAGGGTTAGATTGGGTATTAGGAAGAGGTTCTTCACTCAGCAGGTGGTGGAGCACTGGAACAGCTCCCCAGGGAAGCACTCATGGCACCGAGTCTGCCAGCATTCCAGCAGCATTTGGCCAATGCCCTCAGCCCCAGGGGGTGAATGTTGGGAGTGTCCTGTGCAGGGACAGGAGTTGGACTCGATGATCCTTTTCGGTCCCTCCCAGCTCAGATCATTCTATGATTCTGTGATTTTTCTTACATCACTGGCCAGAACTGACTCCGATACCAAGTTTCCCTCCACTCTTCCTACCATATTTCATTATACTTCTAGGCCTAAAATGCTATTTTTAACTTATCCTCAAGTCCCTTTTGGAGTCTGTTAGAAGCCCTGGTGTTTCCTACAGAATTCCAGCATGGACATTTCCTCAGATATGTGGGGAAGCATTTCTTTGAGGTTGCTCTGTGTGTTATGCAGAGAGAGGTGGGATAGATTTTGATAGGAAATGTAGATGCTCAAACCCTCTAAAATTCCAACTCTCATAGATATTTGATAGTAAACAGAGGATTTACTGAGCCGAGAAACAAGGAAATAATATTTTTCAGGAATTGGCTGTTTATATAGTGCTTTTGTGTTTATCCAGCTATCATGTAGCTTTGTAAAGATGATTTCTTTCATAAACCCCTTTCTGTTCCGGCAGTTTAAGTCCTCACTGCTTGAACTGTGATGGTTTTTCCTAACTTTTCCTCAGTTATACAATTATCACTGCTCTGAATTGCAGCATTTATTGACCCTCTGCTGTACTTGAAGAACAGGAATTTATTTATGGTCCCATGATAACAAGTCATCACTAATCATTATTTTTCTCCGAGAGTGTTGCGGTTTGTGTTCAGGTCACTTGAATCCTGGTGCCTGGGAAATCTGTGTTCCTCCCGTTAATGAAAAATACGGATTCGGATAAACTGTGATAGAAGTGGAAACATGCAGTGCAATATGCTGGATGCCATCCAGAGGGACCTTGACAGACTTAAGAGCTGGGTCTGAGCGAACCTCATGAAGTTCATCAAGGCCAAGGGCCAAGTGCAAGGTCCTGCACTGCAGCTGGGGCAATCCCAAGCACAAATACAGGCTGGGATTAGGAGCAGCCCTGAAGAGGAGGACTTGGGGGTGCTGGTGGATGAGAAGCTTGACATGAGCCAGCAACGTGTGCTCGCAGCCCAGAAAGCCAACCGTATCCTGAGCTGCATCCAACAAAGTGTGATCAGCAGGGCGAAGGACAGGATTCTGCCCCTCTACTCTGCTCTCTTGACGACTTACCTGGAGTCGTGTATTCAGTTCTGGAGTTCTGAGCTCAGGAAGGACGTGGATTTGTTATGGCAAGTCCAGAGGAGGCCATGACAATGGTCCAAGGGCTGGAGCACCTCTGCTGTGAGGGCAGGCTGAGAGAGTTGGAGTTGTTCAGCCTGGAGAAGAGAAGGTGGAAAGATCTGAGAATTGCAGCAAGTGGGACCTGACTGCATGCATGGTGTAGGAGCAAGCGCATCTCTCCCACAGGACGGCTGTCCTGCAAGAGCACGCAACGGATCCTAATTAGGCTAAGCAGGTTGTTCATCCAGCACCACTCACTTTTATGAATACAAATTAGTGCCTGCATACAGTTAAACATAAATATGTCAACGTTGCCTGAGTCACCCTCAGTGATTGTGTCTGCATCTGTTTTCGTTTATAATTTCAGCTGCGCTTTTCCCCTTCCCCTTCTTGAATAGTAAAGGAGAGTATCGTGAGAGAGAATATTTTAATAGACAAAATGAGACAAACCAAAGAAATTTGTCATTTGAATGTTAAAAGGCAATGTTGATCGCTTTTCATAGGATATGGCAAAATGTTTTAACATATGGGTAGTTAATGAATAAGAGACTTTCATTTCACCCAGGTCTGTTCCCTCCTCCCACCCTCTTCCCTTTACAGAAGTTGAAGTTTGGGAACAAATATTGTACTAAGTTAACAGTTTATTTAAAAGAGCACTCAGTGAGATAGTTTGCTTGTAGTTCCTTGTTGATGGAACACATTTAGAAAATACTCCAGCTCTGGATTGAACCATATGACTGAATTTTTAGGATAGGCAATATTTGGAATAATTAGAATCATAGAATCATTAAGGTTGGAAAAGACCTCTAAAGTCCTTAAGTTCAATCATCAGCCCAACATGACTGTGTACTAAATCATGTCCCGAAGGGCCATGTCTACACACTTTTTGAACACCTCCAGGGATGATGACTCCACCATTGCCCTGGGCAGCCTCTGCCAATGCTAGATCACAGGAATAATCCTTTACTCTCTTTCTGTTTACTGTGAATCTGAAAGAAATATTGTCCCTTAAATGTATTTATCTTTTTAAAGCATTGCATACTTTTTTTGAATAGCCTGGTAATTTTACTTCTGAGCACGCTGAGCATTGGATTTTAAAAAGTGGAAAGATTCTAATCATAGAATGTCCTGAGTTGGAAGGGACATTGAGTCCAACTCCTGTCCCTGCACAAGACAACCCCAACATTCACCCCGTGTTTCTGAAGGCATTGGCCAAAGGCTTCTGGAGTATTGTCAGGCTGTGGCTGCGTCCCTGGGGAGCTGTTCCAGTGCTCCACCACCCTCTGGGGGAAGAACCCTTTCCTAATGTCCAGCCTAACCCTCCCTGGCATCTTCCCGCCGTTCCCGCGGTTCCTGTCATTGGTCACCAGAGTGAAGAGCTCAGTGCCTGCTCCTCCTCCTTCCCTTGTGAAAAGGCAGTAAAGAACTCTGAGGTCCCCGCTCAGACTTCTCCAGGCTGAACAGACCAAGTGACTTCAACCGCTCTTCATACTACTTCCCCTCCAGACCCTTCACCGGCTTTGTGGCCTCCTCTGGACACTCTCCTGTAGTTTTATGTCCTTTTTATCTTGTGGCGCCCAAAAATGCACACGGTACTCAAGGTGGGGTTGCACCAGTATGGAGCAGAGACGGACAATCCCCTCCCTTGACTGGCTGGCAGTGCCGTGCGTGGTGCCCCCCAGGATTCGGTGTCCTCTTGGCTGCCAGGGCTCATGTTCAACTTGCCATTCAGTGAAACCCCATGGAATACAGACTTGTCCCTGTTTTTACTTTTGTTCTATTCTCTGCCATTCATGCAATCACGTTTAAAACCAAGAAGTACCTAATTTAAGTACACCTTCCATTTAAACAAGTATTAATGGCATTATGTGCATTAAAGCATTCTTGAACAACCTTTTTCTTTAAAACATTCCCCTTTCAGCCTCAGCAATAGTTAGTAATTTTTCTCATTATAAAGCAATAATGTTTATGTGAAATGTTGCCACGCTTTTTTGGTAAATAGTCTTGTAAACCTAAAGGCTGCAATAGCCTCCCTGAGCACAGATCGGCTTCATTTTCACTGCTGTCAGTCTGAGTGATATTTTAATTTTTTCTGCCCCTAAAAATACTTCAGTCCCGTAACCGATAGATAAATGAGAGAATCCCCGGGAAATGCTGCAGAATGTTTCTATTTGCCAGCACAATAAATGCAGAAGCTAATAAATGTCCTCTTCCATCAGGAGGAGGCGTATAATGAGTAAATGATGGGAAAAGGAATTTGGGAAATAAATGATCAATCCAATTTAAGTCGACAAACAATTTCTTAATAACTTGGCCTTCGGAGGAAGAGAGGGCTCTGCTGAAACCAGAGCTGGAGACCGGCGCTGATGGGGTTTATGAGGCTGTTTCAGGGTCGCCGAACAATAAGCTGCAAGTCAAGCACAGCGTTTTTCATGTGGAGTTTTGATCATTCACCCTTTGTGTAGGTGTGCTTGTAGGGAAAAAGGACAGGGGGTTTAATCTTCGTTTCTATTTCTGTAGGGTAAGCCCAGAGAATGGTGGTTTCTGGGAAACGCTTTGTGTAAAGGATGTGGTTCACACCATGCTTGAGGAAATCATAGAATCAATCACGTTGGAAAAGACCTTTGAGATCATCAAGTCCAACTGCAAAGCCAGCACTGCCAAGTTCACCACTAAACCATGTCCCTAAGTGCCATAGCCACATGTGTTTTAACACTTCCAAGGATGGAGACTCCACCACTTCCCTGGGCAACCTCTTCCAATGCTGCACCACTCTGTCAGTAAAGAAATACTTCTTAAGAGTATCCGCTCTAAACCTCCCCTGGCACAATTTGAGGCCATTTCCTGTCATCCTGTCACTTTTTACTTGGGAGAAGAAACCGACTGCCTCCTCACTACAACCTCATGTCATGGAACTGTAGAGAGTGATGAGATCTCCTCTCAGCCTCAGCTAAGCAACCTCAGTTCCCTCAGCCACTCCTCACAGTACTTGTGCTCCGGACACTCCTCAGCCCTCTTGCCCTTCCGTGTTCTGTATTATGTTGTGCTCCTGGTATACACTTACCATCTTTCACTTCTCATTTTATTGTGCCAGATATCAAGTCCTGCCCAGGAGCTGTTGTGCCTGGTAATGATATTCTTAACATCAAGGAGAGTTCAGCCACAGTAAGAGCTGAACCAACATCTTAGGGTGCAGGCACATATGTAGCCTGGTGCAAACAGAAGGGATAAGGTAGATGTACGAATTGTAGCCTCATAGAATGGTTTGGGTTGGAAAGGACCTTAAAGATCATCCAGTCCAACCACCTGGACATGGGCAGGGACACCTCCCACTGGATCAGGGGGCTCCAAGCCCCATCCAACCTGGCCTTGAACACCTCCATCACCTCAGCACCCTCATTGTGAAGAATTTCTTCCTAATGTCTAATCTGAATCTTCCCCCTTCCAATTTAAAGCTGTTCTCTGTTGTCCTATCACTTGAGGCCCTTGGAAACAGCCCCTCCCCAGCTTTCCTGGAGCCCCTTTCAGTACTGGGAGTCTACTCTAAGGTCTCCCTGGAGCCTTCTCTTCTCCAGGCTGAACAACCCCAACTCTCTCAGCCTGTCCTCATATCAGAGGTGCTCCAGCCCTCGGATCGTCTTCGTAGCCTCCTCTCACCCATTGCAATGGTTCCATATCCCTCTTACGTACGATGCCAGGCTTTCAGTGTGTTCAGCTCTCTTTAAGCGTGTCAGAGAGAATTGAAAGTTCCCCCATCTTTATGCCCTCCTAACTGAAAAGCATTATACCTGAACGCTGAGACTTTTCAGTATGTTTCTATTCACATGCATATTTCTCTACCTCAAAAGGCCTTTCCTTTTGAAATATGGAAAGATAATCATGTGTTTGAAATGAGGAGATACTCTCCTGGCACTTTTGAAATCTTTATTTTTTCCCTATGTCAGGGAGTTTAACCGTTTGTGTTGCGTTGGGCCATAATTGCATTGGAATATGTATTTATGCATACTAAGACACAAAAACATAGCTGCAGTAATTAGGAAGCAAATTCAAACGAACCATAGCAGAGGAGTTCAAACATATGTCTGATTCTCAGAGAATTTTTTAAAATGCCTTCCCTTAATGAACATTTCAGTGTTTTCCATATCTGGTACCACTGCAATCCAGTTAGGGATCCTTCCTGCAACAAAACTTATTGCTTGTTTGTCTATATATTTATCAAAGAAGAGTTTCCTGGTTCCCAATAGACTGTGACAATAACGTAGGGTATTTTTTGCTGTTTGATACCCAATGTATTTTTAAAAGCATTGCAGATAACTGTTGCTGTGTGCCAGCTTAGATGTCTGTTCGTGCCAAGCTTAGTGCCGAGTTAATCCTCACTAGCCTACAGTTTTCGAAAGTAGAAGCATAGGGGTGCTTGGCAGTGGTTGACATGATATAAACTATAATTACATCTTTCTACAGGTATAAATACATTTTGACCCATGTTATGGAAAGTGCCTCTGGTTTTTGAATAAATGGTAATTTTGCCTTAGAATAACGACTCAGTGTTGGAACAGGGAGTCTGTTTGATAATCTTGTTTCTGTTTCATACCTTGGAAAAGTCAACTTTTTTTGTTGCCTTAGTTTCTCTAAGCAGGGGAAGAACAACGTAATCATCAAAATATCATACGGAGAGTGAATTCTTTGATATATAGGAAGAATTTTTTTCTTGTGAGGGTGGTGAGGCCCTGGCATAGGTTGCCCATGGAAGTTGTGGCTGGCCAATCCTGCAGTCCTTCAAGACTGGGGCTGGATGGGGCTTTGTGCAACTTGATCCAGTGGGAGGTGTCACTGCCTATGGAAGGGGATTGGAACTGGGTGATCTTCTAAGTTCCCGTCCAACCAAAACCATTCTATGATTCTGTAATTCTATGAAATTACACAATATATTGTCTAGAGAAGAAAGAGAATTAAAATATGCAGTCATTTGTATTAACCATTTTATTAGAATGTCTAGGAATATGAAGGCATGATTTTACTGTTTACTCAGTTCGTACTTAAATTGTCCTGGCTGGTAAACTCTGCATCATAATTATGTTTTTGAACAGATCTCATGTTTTAAGATAGCAAATTGCTATTTTTCCTATCAGGTGGTTGTAGTATTGCACTTGTAGTGCTGATTAGTGCATTGAAACAGCATGATACAAGTTACGAAAGTGTGTATTAAAGACCTCCAGATTGTAGTGAATGCGATTTCATGCATTATTTTTCAGCAAACCCTACTTTGTGGGATTTACAGTAGAGTTAGGTGCTGGATGTATGCATGGCTTTTGTGATTACAATGGTAATACGGAGATTTTCACTCTTTTTTCTTATCCCCTCCTCCCAGTTTCAGTTGTGCAAGCTTTGTATTCAGCAAGTAGTTGGGAAATGAACACAACGTGCCAAAGTGATCTTTTTCAGAAACTCTGTATTGTTCAGTAAAGCATGAGGAGAAAAGAAAAGGTGTTTTGGAATAAGAGAGGAGATTCAGTCTTAACTTGAGACTTCAGGAGCCCCTTTTTCAGGGGTTCCTACCTGTGTTTCAGACATTCAGGAGCTCTGTCCTTACCCAAGACACCTCGATACAGTTTCCTATAGTAGAAGCTGTTTAATTACAGGAAAAACTGGTGATACAGAATCATAGAATCATTAAGGTTGGAAAAGACCTCTAAGATCATCAAGTCCAATCGTCAGCCCAACACCACCGTGCCGACTAAACCATAGCCTGGAGCGCAATGGCTACATGTTTTTTGAATTCCTCCAGAGATGAAGACTCCACCTCTGCCCTGGGCAGCTTCACCACTCTTTCAGTAAAGAAGCTTTTTCTTATATACAATCTAAACCTCCTCTGGTGCAAATGTAGGCCATTTCTTTTCATCTTATCACTTTTTACTTGGGAGAAGAGACCGACCCACCCTTCACTACAGCCTCCTTTCAGGTAGTTGTAAAGGGCAATGAGGTTTCCCCTCAGCCTCCTCGTCTCCAGGCTAAACAATCCCATTTCCCTCCGCCACTCCTCATACGGCTTGTTCTCCATACTCTTTACTGGCTTTGTTGCCCTTGTCTGGACACTCATCAGCAACTCATAGAATAATTAAGGTTGGAAAAGACCTCTAAGGTTGGAAAAGACCTCTAACTCGATATCCTTCTTGTACTGAGGGGCCCAACACTGAACCCTGGATCTGAGGTGTGACCTCACGGTGCTGAGTCCAGGGAGAGATCCCTTCCCTGGTCCTGCTGGACACACCAATTCTGATTCAAGCTGGCCTTATTGGCCACCTGGGCCACTGCTGGCTCATGTTCAGCCATACATCTTCACTATCTTCTACCCCTTAATGCCAGTGAATAGGCACCCTATTTTTTTGACTTAATGCTAGCAAGTAACACCTTGCCAGCATAACGTGCACCTTGAAATGAATATAGACCATGCTGTATTTCTGACACATTTCAAACAGTTTTCATGAGCTTCCTTCCTTCTTAAGAATTTATTGCTGCTGCTGTCATGGAATTATTTGAAGCTTTCTTTAATTATATGTTTAGAATAACGTACAGAATGCTGAAGACTTGAGAAACTCCTGTGGCTTAGCAGGCAGTAGTATTTCAGTAGGCTTTCAACTGAGCAAAACAAAATATATGGGTGAGATGGGTCTATAGGTGAGATGAATTATTGGATAACAGTGGAGCTAGACTTCCTTTTGTTAGAAAATGTGGAGAAGTGTTTTAAAAATGCTTTTTCAAAAGCAGAAAATGACCCTTTTAAATACAGAAAACTTCAATGAGTTTTTTTCTTTGAATTGTTGCCATGAACTGAAAGAGATGTTTTCAGATTCTTGTAACCGAAATGGCTTCATAAAAAATGGAAAGATCCTTACAGGACCTGTGGTTTTACCCTGGAAAACCAAAAGGATCAAGCTATGTGTGTTTGCAATGTACTGTGTGTTCTTGAGGTGTTCAAGACCAGGATGAATGGGACTTTGAGCACCCTGATCCAGTGGAAGATGTCCCTGTCCATGGCAGGGGATTGGGAACTGGATGGTCTTTGAGGTCCTTTTCATCCGAACCCACTCTATGATTCAATCATTTTCGACAGAAAACAGTGGGTCTCAATTACAGTGGTTTTGTGTATCTTCCTTGTTGAGATTCCATGGCACTAATGCATTTTCCCTAACTTAGCTTAAAGTGGAAGCATCTAGTCTGCATTAAGTATCTGGGTTCACTCTGTAGCTGCTGGTGAGAGACAGAGGCCATTAAAAGTTGATCAAACCATTCCGTCTGTTTGGCTGCTGATTTTTCATTCAATCATAGAATCGTAGAATGATTTGGGTTGGAAGGGACCTTAAACCCCATCCTGTTCCAACCCCCCTGCCATGGGCAGGGACACCTCCCACCAGACCAGGTTGCTCAAAGCTTGGCTTAGAATAATGAAAGTGAGATTAGGCAAGAATTAAATTTCAAAACCTGAAAATACCCCATTATGACAGCAGAAGGAGAGATGCCTCCTTGATGGGAATCGTATCAAAAGTGAAAAAAATGACAATGACAACATACTAGGCTTCCCATCCCTAATGAGAAATCCCAAATCATGCTTAAATCAGACCTGGAGTCAATGGTCATCCTGTCCCTCTGGTTTAAGGGACAGATTAAATCAGTCCTCAATACAATCATCTCAAAGCCCATCCAGTTCCAATCCCCCTGCCATGGGCAGGGACACCTCCCACTGGATCAGGGGGCTCCAAGCCCCATCCACCCTGGCCTTGAGCACCTCCAGGGATGGGGCAGCCACAGCTTCTCCTGGGCAACCTGTGCCAGGGCCTCACCTCCTTCCTCATGAAGAATTTCTTCCTGATGTCTCAATTTTTGAGGAAGAGCAATTTAAGCACCTATCTGTAATAGCTGAGGTTGGGTGAGATGTGTCCCATCCTAGGGCACAGATGCTGTGGAACATTGCCATCATGGATACAGCAATTAGACCTTCTTTGCAACAGTGACCTACACAGCCAAATCTGCACTCCCAGCGTTTGCATAAATAAGTGGATACGGTGTGAGGGATGATCTGTACTGCAGAAAGAAACAACTAAAAGTCTGTTCAGACTAACAAGGAATAGGTGGCTGCGAAAGGCTGTGGGTGTCTGAAGAAACAGAGGTTTCTAACACAATCACCTAAAATAGAAAGGAAAACAAAAGACACCAGTGGGAGAATATACAAACGTAGGAGAGAACATGGAGCAAACATCTGAGGCATGGTTGAAAGGCAGAAGAACGGCTCTGGATGGAAAGAAGTGCTGAGCACCATGGGAGTGAAAATTGAAATGGATAGTAGGAATAATCAGAACCTGCAAAAAATGCAGGAAACAGGAGCCCAGTAAATAGAGGAATCATCTTTAGAGGTCACAAAACATAGTTATAAATGATGAATGTTTGTAGAGGGCTGCATTTGTATTATTTGCCCTAGCGGATCATCCAGCTGTAGGAACTTGGTGGCGACTTGTTTTATTACTTGAGAGCAATAGAACCATGTGTTTAACTTGCAAAGCAATGTATTTGGTGCTAATGATTATGCTGTGGCAGGCTGAGACGCTTCATCGGGTTTTTTCATTGGTCCTGGATTTCCTTAGCAGGTTTTTGAGTGAGAAGGCCACCTGCCTTCATTTTGGCTGCGTTTCGTTCAGAAGGCTGTTTGCGAAGAGAATGGGTCCGCTGGGATACACACTTGTAAAAGCATTGAAAAATTCTCACATTAGTTTGATTTACACGTGCTCAGAGCTCGTTTTGTTTCTTGCTTCACTAAATATGAGCATAGTTCTGAATCTAGACTGAGTGTAAAACATAGTTTTCTTGGATTCAGGTACTTATCAGTCCTCCAAACAAATACGTACAGCATTTATCACTGAGCAATTTTTTCATATCCTCAGCATCCTCCATATTCCCTCACTGCTTGCACATTGTTTTTTTAAGAAGCTGCAAAAGACCATCCTTGAAGAACTTTAGTCACTTTATCATCACCAAAAATGGTTATTGATAAGTAGTTTTTTACATTTTTGCTTAGCTCTTGTTGTACAGCATCAGCTGTCAGTCAGTTGGCATTTTGTGATTGAAAGACTTTCTTGTGAGTGATTTAACATGCATTGTAGGATTTGCATAGTGAAAGGATGGACCAGAAGGTCGTGGGAGGGGGCTCTGTCCCTCTACTCTGCTCTCATGAGACCTCACCTGCAGTTTTGTGTTCCATTCTGGAATCCTCAGCACAGGAAGGACATGGGTCTGTTAAAGCAGGTCCAGAGGAGGCCACAAAGGTGATCCGGTACGAGGACAGGCTGAGAGAATTGGGGTTGTTTAGCCTGGAGAGAATAAGGCTCTGGGGAGACCTTAGAGCAGCCTTCCAGTATCTGAAGGGGGCTACAGGAAAGCTCATGATGGGCTCTTCATCAGGAGCTGCAGGGATAGGACCAGGAGGAATGGTGTTAAGGTGAAAGAAGGGAGGTTGAGATGAGATCTTAGGAAGAAATGTTTTCCTGTGAGGGTGGGGAGGCCCTGGCCCAGGCTGCCCAGAGAAGTGGTGGCTGCCCCTTCCCTGGAGGTGTTCAAGGCCAGGGTGGATGGGGCTTTGAGCCCCCTGATCCAGTGGGAGGTGTCCCTGCCCATGGCAGGGGGGTTGGAACTGGTTGACCTTTTAAGGTCCCTTCCAACCCAAACCATTCTATGATTCTCTGACTTGCTGATCCTGACATCATCAAAATCTTTTCACTTCACAGTGGTGTAAACAACCAGATACCGTTAGAATGTTTGTTCCAGCAGTATCCAAAAAGTGTTATTCATCTCACCAAATGCAACTATTAAAGTGGTCCTGAATAATAATCTCATCCTGCTTGGTTTCTGCAGCTCTTAATTCCACACTATGAGGGTTTTCGAGATATCGATCAAGTTTGTTCTTGAGTCTCGGTGGAGTAGGCTGTGCTGAGACAGTTACCTGAGAAAGATACCACAGCCTGGTATCCGTTCAGAAAAACAAAGACAAAACCTTTTAAAGCTGTGATTTAGGGACAGGAATGAGCCTGTGAGGTGATGCTGTTGCCAGGGCTGTTAGCTCGGCAGATATGGAATATTTTAGAATTTGTTTCCAGAACTTCATTCTTGATCTCTTAAGGATTGGCACGTAAAAGTTATTTGTGGTGGCAGTGTGCTTTTCAAAAAATGGTAATGTCGCACTCATTTTGCCCTTAGGCAGCCAATCTCAGTGAGCAGTGATAGCGGTAGATCTAATAAACAGCGCTAAACCCAGCTTCTTCCCACTTATTGGAAAGAAGATAGAGCTAATCTGTGATTCTTTATGTTGGGCTTCTGCCACAAGATGAATTTCATGTACAGCTGCAGAGCAGATCGCACATCTACCAGCCAAAACAGATTTTCATTCTGATACCAGATTTATCACTGAGTGTAAGCATACATATTCATAGAAGTATTTGAATTGGAAAGGGCCTTGGGAGGTCCAACCTCCTGCTTAAAGCAGGATTGACACTGAGGATGGATGGGGTTGTTCGGTGCTTTGTCCAGTTGGATTTCAGACCGCCTCCAAGGCTGGAGATACCACAACCGCTTTGGATTCCTGTCTGTCTGCTTAATTATCCTTGGAGAGAAATGTTTTTCCATACATATATTTGGAACCTCTATTGGTTTGATTTTGTAGAATAGAATGGTTTTGGTTGGAAGGGATCTTAAAGCCCATCCAGTTCCAACTCCCCTGCCATGGGAAGGAACACCTTGCACCAGTCCAGGCTGCTCAAAGCCCCATCCAAGCTGACTTGGAACATCTCCTTTACAACCATTTTCTCGTTCTCCCATTGCACATTAGTAAAGAGCCTGTCTCTGACTTGGTAACCTTCTCTGAGGGCTTTTAAGGCTGCTGTTAGGTCTTCGTCTCCTCCTGGCTAAACAAGTGATGTTCTCTTGGCCTCTCTTCACAGGGCGTGTCACCTGAAAACTTGGTGAGCACACACTCCATCTCTGGGTCATTGATAAGGATGTTAAATAGGGATGGCAGCCGGAAAGACCCACGAGGAACTTTATGTGTAGCTGGCCTCCAAGTAGAGCCTGATAATCCGGCCAGATTTCCACCTGTGATTCAGAAAAGCAATTTTGTCTTATTCTTTCAGCCACTGTAATGGGATTCTGTCTGCCTCTGAGAGCTGACCAAAATGAGTTTGAAACAGGTGGTACTTAAAGTGATTTTCCAGATCATTCCTCTGACTGCAGAGGACAGGATCTTAAAATCACGGCTGCTGGAGCCCACAGGAGAGCTACCTTGAACTCGGTACTGTCTCTGTTACAAGTGTGCAGCACGGCTTCGTGGGTAAGCTCAGAGTGTCTTCCCTCGAGTCGCTAACACCACTGGACTTCGCAAATGCAGCGGATGAGCTGCAACTAGGCATGAATGGAATAGAAGACTTCAGCTAAGCTGACTTTGTGCTGCTGTAACAAAAATATGTATATGGGGCCTACAAATATAAGCTGGGGAGGGACTTTTTACTCAGGCAACTAATGATAGGACGAAAGGGAATGGCTTTGAATATGAAGGGGGAAGATTTAGATTAGACATTAGGAAGAAATTCTTCACGATGAGGGTGGTGAGGCCCTGGCACAGGCTGCCCAGAGAAGTTGTGGATGCCCCCTCCCTGGAAGTGTCCAAGGCCAGGCTGAGTGAGGCTTTGATCAATGTGGTCCAGTGGGAAGTGTCCCTGCCTGTGGCAGGGGGGTTAGAACTGGATGACCTTTAAGGTCTTTTCCAACCCAAACCATTCTATAATTCTTACCAGCCAGGTAGATACCTTGGATAAAATATTGGAGTATCCTTGTTGCTTATGCACAGGCATACAAGACTCGTGCTGATACTGGTTTGCTTGTGAGCTGGTGTAGTTCCCTGTAGTGTGGCTTTGCAATGCAGAAGTGGCCCGTTGGATCTTTATTTAAGAATTAATTCCATAAAGGCAACCAGCAATGGGAATTTTAAATCCTTTATGAATGTGCTGTTCCTGGTGCTGCAGCCTGTACCCAGTGCCACTGGGAGAAGGGATTCCTTGACTCTCTCGGGCATCACCCTGGCAGCAGCAGTACTCATTCTTGTGTGCTTCAAAGACAGCAATTGGCAACTTGATATGCTCGTATGTCGTTCTAGGGATGGAAAGTCTGCTTTCGGACATGGAGAAATAATGCCCATCGGTACCTTAGGGAGGATGTAATTTATAATGTGTAACAGTGAAAGGGGTGAGACTGAGAAGGAAAGTTGTAAATAGGAATCACTTAGATGAAGCTTCTTGTCATTGGCAGGAGACGTAAATCTGGCTGCGCGTTTACACATGCATCTCTAACATTGAGAACATTTGTATTAAAGACTACTGCAATTACATGCAGATTAGATTATTGGCTGAGTAGCTGTAATAACTTTGAATAGATTTGTCCTTTTCACAAAGGATTTCATTTTCTTTGGCAGCTCTGAGTGTTAACAAATTAGAGATCAATGTTCTACTAGGGCAGAAAAGTGAAGGGAAGCCTATCTTGGGAGAAACTTTAGAGACATTAATAGTTGCAGTTAAAGGTACTAGTGGTGCCTGAAAAACAGAACTGGAAATTCAGAAGAAAAGGTCAGAGAAGATGCTGTTTTCCCTATTTTCTGCTGATAACAAAGTTAAGTTTATGATTCTATGATAAATACTTTGCTCGACTTCCTGCACACTGAATCTACACTCTTTGACAAATATACATATCATGAAATCGAACAAATGATGTTGGTAAGTGAATTGTCTCCTGGCAGAACATTTGCCAAGATGCAGCATCTGTTTCTCCTTTGTTTCCTTTGTTTGAGTAGGTTGTAGTACTGTCTCTTTCTCTGGTGTCTTCAGCACTAATTTAGGTATCCATTTGCCTTTTTATCCTCTGCAGAAACAGGTATGTGGTGACGTGGATGTCCAAAGTCCTCCCTGTAGTCTCTAATAGTTCAGGTATCTATTCAGTCACAGGAGCACTCTGGTCCAGAGCTGATTTCTTCCAGGCCGTAAGAGGATGATGACCATAGAGCTTATTTTATAAAGGCTTGGAAAGATGGTGAATGAGTTCAATGTAAGTCGGCAACACGTGCTTACAGACCAGAAAGCCAAACGTATCCTGGGCTGCATCAAAAGAAGTGTGACCAGCAGGGTGAGGGATGGGATTCTGCCCCTCTACTTTGCTCTGGTGAGACCTCACCTGCAGTCCTGTGTCCAGCTCTGGAGCCCTCAGCACAGGAAGGACATGGATCTGTTGGGGCAAGTCCAGAGGAGGCCACAAAGATGATTCAAGTGCTGAAGCACCTCCGCTGTGAGGACAGGCTGCGAGAGTTGGGATTGTTCAGCCTGGAAAAGAGAATGCTCCTGGGAGACCTTAGAGCAGCCTCCCAGTACTGAAAGGGGGCTCCAAGAAAGATGGAGAGGGGCTCCTTATCAGGGAGTGCAGGGACAGGATGAGGTTTTAAGCTGAAAGAGGGGAGATTTAGATGAGATATTAGGAAGACTGCTTCCTGTAAGGAAGCACATCCCCGGATCTGTCTGAGCATCTTCTGTGTCTGGCTGTGTCTCAGTCCTGAACGTCTTTGTTATGTGGTTGAAGTCTTTCATTGAGGGATCTGTTGGGTGCTTCTCTGGAACCTTTGTGCTACCGTTTGGAACTGGAAAACTTGCTTGGTTCAGGCAGCAGTGTTCTTTTAGGGAAAAAGGTTCCGTTTGGATAGAATCATAGAATCATAAAGGTTGGAAAAGACCTCTAAGATCATCCAGTCCAACCATCAGCCCAACCCCACTGTACTGACTAAACCATAGATTTAAGAAATAGATTTTCTTAAAAGCTGAATGCTGCCTTATTTTCAGTCCTGTGACTGGTACAGAGAACTTTCTGGTCCACCCAGTAAGTTCTTATCTTCTGATGAAGGCAAAACAATACCAAAGAGAATCAGTCCCCTCATTCAAAAGGGAATTCTTAATAGCATGTAGAAACCCCAAGAAAAGTGCAAGTCAGAAGCTGTACGTAGGGTCCTTGAATGCAGAGTTGGACATCCTTTGTTCCATGAGGGGAGACCTCATCACTGTCTACAACTCCCCAAAAGGAGGTTGTAGGAAGATGAGTGTTGATGTCTTCTCCCAAGTGACAGGTGATAGAACGAGAGGACATGACCACAAGTTGCACCAGGGAAGGTTCAGGCTAGACGTTAGGAAAAATTCTGCACTGAAAGGGTTCTCAGGCCCTGACAGAGGCTCCCAGGGAGGTGGTGGAGTCCCCATCCCTGGATGTGTTTAAAAGATGGGTAGATGAGGTGCTCAGGGATGTGTTTTAATAGTGGACAGGTAGGGATGTGTTTTAATAGTGGACAGGTATGGTTGGACTTGATGATCTCAGAGGTCTTTTCCAACCAGGTGATTCTAGATGCAACAGTTGGCTGAGTAGCACAGTTGGATCAGATGAGAGAAGTCATAACTTGTATGAGAAATAACTCATCTAAAAATTCGAGCAAAGGCCTGCTCTGATGACATTTCAGAAGAAATTACTTCATTCATGTATCATTTTAATACCATTTGAGGTAGAATAGAGATGCAGTATTACTTGGGAAACTGCATGATGTTATACGCTTGGTTTTCCATAGCTTATTAAAATCAATTCAGAGACAAATAGAGGTTTTTAATTCCAATAAAGATGCCATAGAAATCGTTGTATATTTATGAAACTGTAATTTAATATAATTTGGAGCTGGGACGTATGCACATTGCAGTAGGTAATCGTGTTCTCTTTTTGTTATTTCCCCTTCCCTAATTCCTACTCTTCTTGCTCAGTTTTTGCTTTTAGTGGCAGCCTCACAGATCAGGCATGACTGGGTGTTTTAAGGCTTTTCTTCCAAGAGTTAATCTTGCATTTATAATCCGTATGGTCTACTTTACAATTTACTTAACAGTGAGGCATAGTCTAGTGATCACACCATTCACAGTCCCCTTTGGCACCCAAACCACGTTACTCTGCAGCTGTTCTAACAGATCTCTTGGGATAGCGGTGGCTGTGGACTTGGAATCATGGAACCATGGAATGGTTTGGGCTGGAAGGGACTTCAAAGCACATCCATTTCCAACCCCACTGCCACGGGCAGGGACACCTCCCACTGGATCAGGTTGCTCCAAGCCCCATCTAGCCTGTCCTTGAACACTTCCAGGGATGGAGTGTCCACCACTTCCCTGGGCAACCTGTGCCAGGGCCTCCCCACCCTCACAGGAAAACATTTCTCTCTAAGATCTCATCTTAATCTCCCCTCTTTCAGCTTAAAACCGTTCTCCCTTTTCATATATCTGCACTCCCCGATCAAGAGCCCTTTCAGTCCTGGGAGGCTGCTCTGGAGTCTCCCCAGAGCCTTCCCATCTCCAGACTGAACAACCCCAACTCTCTCAGCCTGTCCTCACAGCAGAGGTGCTCCAGCCCTTGGATCCTCTCTGTGGCCTCCTCTGGACTTGCTCCAACAGATCCATGTCCTTCCTGTGCTGAGGACTCCAGAGCTGGACACAGGGCTCCAGGTGATTTGTCAAGAGAGCAGAATAGAAGGGCAGAATCCCCTCCCTGGCCCTGCTGGCCGTGCAGCTTTGGATGCAGCCCAGGATGCTGTTGGCTTTCTGGGTTGCAAGGACACACTGCTGGCTCATGCTGAGCTTCTCATCCACCAGCACTGCCAAGTCTTTCTCCTCAGAACTGCTCTCAATCCATTCTCTGCCTTCCCTCTAATTGTACTTGGGACTGCCCTGACCCCAGTGCAAGACCTTGCAATTTGCCTTGTTGAAGTCGGTGATGCACAACCCCAACTCTGAAGCCTGTCCAGGCCCCTCTGGATGGTATCCCTTCCCTCCAATGTGTCGACTGTGCCACACAGCTTGGTGTCATTGTCAAACTTACTGAGGGTGCCCTCAATCCCGCTGACTTCTTGTCCCTGCTTTGCAGCAGCAGAACAGAATGGGGACTGTGGAAGTCTTGAGGCTGGATTCGAATCTATGAAGCAACTCAATAGGCTTGAGAGCTATTCCTTCTTTCTGGCTTTGGAAATCATCTCTTTTAAGGCCGTATAGATCGCAGGCTGCGTGTCAACAGAGTGAATAAACCAAAATGCTTCATATTATCTACAAATGAGTTTGTAAAAGATACCGAGATGAAATGGCCAGAAGTTCAATTAAGGGATAAAAGAAAGCTTAACTTCAGCAGAAATGGATTAAAAAGACGCAAAGAAAACTTTCCAATTTGCCATTCAGGGAACATGATAATCTTTGCCTGCCGATGCTTTGAGTCCTTCCGTCGGGGAGGATGACAAGGAAAAAGAAGTCTTTAAATTAAAAAATTCTCCCCTGATTCTCAAAGGTGCCAAACAGTCCAAGCTCTTCGTTCCTTTGGTGGGTGGAGCAGGTGCTGAGCTGCTCTGAAGTCAAGCTGTGCTCATTTTTGTCTTTCACAGCACTAACTCGAAGCAAAGGCCAGATTTCTCTCCTTTGTATGGAAGTCACACGTCTTTTTCTTTGTCAAATAAACTCTTAACTGCATAACTATTAAATTAAATTAAGAAAAAAACCCCAAAACTTAAATAGATTGCAGAAATGTTACTCTCGTATTGAATCTGTTCAAGGCTTTAAGAGCCAAGGGGCTTAAAAGAAAAATTTCAATGGCAAAAAGAAGACATGGTATGTCTGTGGTAAAAACAGTTTCAGCACATTTGTAATAAAATAGTGGGTATAGGTGTTATATCTTTAGTGAAATTAAATGAGAGATCTCAAGTTCTCCTGGTTCTTTTCATAACCTTTTATCAGCTTGCATGACACAAGATCTTTCAGAATTTTACCTGGCTGAAAATCTGAAGATTTTCAGCAGAGACTAAAATGCACACTTGTGCTTTGAGGACCCACATGCAGACAAAACAGCTGACCTGGGGTTCTGTAGGGATTTATTTTTCTTACACAGACCTTTGAAAGCGGGTCTGCCTGGCAAAATAATTCTTCTCCAATTTCTTCACAATATGTTCTTGGAGAAGCTTCTGCTCCCACATTTTTGGGGGAAACATTATTTCGAGGGCAAACATGATGAAAGGGCTTTTGCCCTTGGTCAGATCTCTTTTTCTTTACCTGAATTATAGCATTATTTTGACTTGCCATAGATCTCTCTACTCACCAAGTGAAACTGAATGGATTTAAAATTTAAATTAATGTCCTCTCTTCTTTAGCTTCTGTTCTACAATGCTTCCCTCTGCTCCCTTTTTTGAAGGTAGCCCTTAAAAAAGCCCCAAGAACGACAAGTCCAGATCTTTCTTTTCAAAGAAGGACACTAAGTGTAAAGCATAGAAATTTGGTTGCATCCTACACGTTATCTTTGGCCATAAACACTTAAGTAAGTAACTTAACATCTAATCTACATCTCCCCTCTTTCATCTTAAAACCGTTCCCCACATCCTGTCCCTGAACCCCCTGAAAAAGAGACTCTCCTCAGCTTTCCTGTAGGCTGAGTAGGGGCTCTTGGTCACGAAGTGCAAGGATAGGATGAGAGGGAAGAGTTTTAAGCTGAAAAAGGGAAGATTTAGGTTAGATATTAGGAAGAAAAGCTTTACTATGAGGATGAAGAGGCACTGGCACGGTGTCCCAGATAAGTCATGGATGGCCCCATGCCTGGAAGTGTTCAAGGCCAAGTCAGATGGGCCTTTGATCAACCTGATCCAGCAGGAGGTGTCTCTACCCATGGTAAGATGGTTGGAAGTGAGTGATCTTTAAGGTCCCTTCCAACAGAAGCCATTCTGTGAATCTATATATGTATTTATCTGGAGACTGGGGAAATTCTTTATGTTAACCCTGCTATGTTATAGCACCTTTTTTTTCTGTATTTGGAGGAATGACCACTGCTCTTTTATCTTGGGGATTAGGGAAGACTTCTAAAACGAAACTTCATCTCTGGATTATAAAAAGTATATCTCTTTTAGAGAACCTGAACGAGTTTCAAAGAAAGAGCTGATCCAAGAAACACAGCACACTCTATCTAAGATAACAAATGATTTCTCGATAGCTTGAGTCTATTGTAGGATTAAAATTTCTCGGCATATATAGCAGCTCACTTGATCACTTGAACTGCAATTAAAAAGTAGAACAAGTACACTCAGAATATTGTTTTTGTGTCAGAAACGCTCCTTCATGCTTGAAAATGATAAAAAATTGCAATCAATCCTTACAACTGTTGTGTTCATCTTTATTGATCAGGCAAAAGAAAGATAAATCGCAGCCCAAATAAGATTATAGTGAATGTTAGCATCGTAGGAGACTGTAGGGTGATAGAGAGCTATTCATCATCTCAAAGGGTGACCTGTCCACACTTGCACCGTAGTCGCTCTGGTGCCTGATCGCATACCTATTGATTGGCTGATCGTCCGAGGAACCTGGATGTGACTGTCATTGGGCAGCTGGGATTGCTAAATGCAAGGGGGTCACCGGTGTGAGGAGAATTTCATTTTCATTTTCTTACTGGCCAACAATGATTTATGAAAAAATAAATGACCCTAAGTCACATGCGTGGAAACCTTGATTCCAGGACAAATGAATTATTAGGTCTGACTCTCAGAAGCCGGAGCGCAGTAGACCACCATGCTCTTTGTGATCTGTGCGTGACCTTTGACTATGGTGGCTGTTACTCAATTTGTTATAATTTGAGGTAAAATATTAGACTTGCAATACAATTTTACCCTTTTTGGAATTGGTGTTCTTATCAGTGATTTCTGTGCTTTTCAAGATTATAATTCCCAAGGAAGAACCTCAGAAGATGGGATCTTCAAATGGAAAGGAAAACTGGTTTTCCTGTTATTTTTGTAGATAGCACTGCCTCTTTCGGAGTTCCAATCCAGTGTTTTTTGCTATAGTGGGATGTCTTACCTGCATTCATCATAACATGATTTGGCACTGATAAATTTTGCTCGGGACATGTTTGCTCACCTTGAATCCTGTGTTTGGTTTTGGGCCTCTCAGTACAAGAAAGACATTGAGCTGGTGAAGCATGTCCAGAGGAGGACAATGGAGCTGGGCAAGGGTCTGGAGAACAAGTCTAATGGGAAGTGGCTGAGGGAACTAGGATTGTTTAGCCTGGAGAAGAGGAGGCCGAGGGGTGACCTCATCACTCTCTACAACTCCCTGAAAAGGGGCTGTAGTGAGGTGGGCGCTGGTCTCTCCTCCCAAGTAACAAGTGATAGGACAAGAGGAAGTGGCCTCAGGGTGTGCCAAGGGAGGTTTAGCTCGTGTATTAGAAAAAAATTCTTTACTGAAAGAGTGGTGAAGCACTGGCAGAGGCTGCCCAGGGCAGTGGTGGTGTCACCACACCTGGAGGTGTTCAAAAAGCGTGTAGATGTGGCACTTTGGGGCATGGTTTGGTAGGCACAATGGTAGTGGACTTATGGTTTGACTGGATGAGCTTAGAGGTCTTTTCCAGCCTTAACAATTCTGTGATTCTTTGATCTCTGACCTTTTACCAAAGAGTGATCTCCCTAGTTACAAGGGGGGGTAATTTTTTCTTCCTAACATTGCTTTAGGCATATTGCTTTTTCATACATCAATATCTTAAATTTAAAAACCTGCTTACTTTACCCAAAATAAAATTGGAGTGGTGATTTCTACGGATTGCATTGTGCCATTTATGTACGTTAAATGTTTTAACAATGTGGAATTGATGTTGTGGCGTGAATAACCTTACACCATAATATGAATAGGTAGATTGTTAAAGTAAGGTTTTTAGGTAACCGTGTGGTGTGTGGTTGTAGAGTTTTGTTGCCATGTTAACATGACTCCCTGGAATGCTGAGTGACTCGAGCTGCAGAGCTATGGAAGAGTTCTTGCAAGTGCCAACAAAACCTTTATGCATCTCCATGACCTGTTTGCCCCACTACTCAGAGAAAAATGGTTTTAGAGAACTTTCAAACTGCTTTAACTTTTCTTTATTCCTCCAACTGTGAAGCCAGGTGCTATTGTTATTACATCTTAGGTCCAACTGTGCTAAGGCTATAAAAACCTCTTTAAAAATACGAAGCATACATTATCTAGACATGAAGCATCACAACATTATAGTGATTTGTCTTTGAATATCCTACATCCCACTGAGAAACTTTGCCATTTTTAAGTATGGAAAAGTTTTATTGCTTGATGATTCAAGGTTGTTTTGCTTGTGTTTTGGAAATTAATGATTTGGTAGAACCGAGTGAAAGATATTCCTGGGTTTAGGGGAGATGAAAATGCACTCTGAAGCTGCCTGATTTTATAAATTAAAATTAGCAACTGATTGAAGTGACATGGAAGTTTTGAATATTAAAATAACCCCCTGTGAGAGGCATTATCAAGGCACAGAGCAAAAGAGAAAGTCAAACCATAGTTAATTTATTGTGCAACTTTGACTCCAGTATTTCTTGCAAACTGGATGGAGATATAGGTGTAAGTAACACAAACAGGGATGTGCAAGGGAGTAAGAATTCAGTATTTTGGGTTCTTTTTCGTATTTTCTAGTGGAGAAGCTTCAAAGGCTCCAGTAGCACCTAGTGCTAAATATGTGATTCTTATTCCATGTCTCTCTACAGTTTCCTCCCAAGAGCCATCTCTTTGCAATCTTCCTGACCCAAAAGAACACACTTATTAAAAAAAAAAAGACACCAAAAAAGAGTAAGCTCTGAAACTTTGTAGAATACTTGATTTGAGGGTTAGCTTTAGGGGAGTTTTTGAGCAACTTAAATGGGTGAAATATCCAAATCAGTATTATTTACTAGCTGTTAAAAAGTATATAAATGGTATTATATGGAATCTGTATTTTTCTTTCTTTTTTTTTCAACTTTCCAGAGTGCCCAGTTCTACAAAGTTACCACGGAGCAATACCAAAAAGCTGCCGATGAAGTGTCAGCTCGGTTCAAGTAAGTCTTTTCTACTGTTTTTGTTGAGCCTGGCACCCAGATGAGTTCTTTTCCACATTAAAATTCACAATAATTCCCCTTCCTCCCATCGTGGATCCTATCAGTCTGTGCCGGTTATTGAAATGATTTGGAAGCGGCTGCGTAGTAACTGTAAGCTGCATAGAAATTGGATGCACAATTAGTAATGTACTAATTAATTTCTTTTGATAAGATACGTGAAGTATTCTAAAAATACATTCCTTAACATTTTTTCACTTAATGAAACACCAAAAATGTAGTTCTAACTTTGCATTACAATGGTGTTCCTCCTGTGCTTGTGTGATGTGAAAGGATTTAAATTAGCAGCTTCGCTTTGCCCTTTACCAGGGAAGGTTGAGTTAAATAATTTTTATTAGTCCTGAGGAAGGTTAAATGAAGATACAGTAATTGATGGATCAAAGTGACTCTGACCCTTAGCCTTGGACTCTTCCCGCTCTGCTGGTTCATCCATTAGGCAGAAGGTTCCATTTATCATTTTAGTAAGGATACAGAGAGAACTTTTTACAACCTTTTAGTCTCAGCAGTAACCGAAAAATGCTGTATTAAATGAATAATTCTGTGACGATTTTTATGTTTGTGGGGGGATTTTGTTTTGGTTTTGGTTTGTTTTGTTTTTTTTATGAGCAAGAAAAGAAAAGGCCAGGCCTTTTTGAACTGCTGATAATGATATAAATAAAGTTCTTAACTGTAAGATAAAAATAATTTTATCTCTTAATATCATGAATTGTTTAATATTATCAAGTGTGCATAGAATCATGGGTTGGAAGGGATGTTAAAGCCCATCCAGTTCCAACCCCCCTACAACGGGCAGGGACACCTCCCACCGGATCAGCGTGCTCAAAATCCCATCTAACCTTGGTTGGTGTATGTAAAGTCTTTGTGCTGATTAATGGTCAGGGAGTGCACGGACAGCACGAGGGGGAACAGTTTTTGGATGAAGGAGGGGAGATTGAGATGAGACATTAGGAAGAAATGTTTTCCTGTGAGGGTGGGGAGGCCCTGGCACAGGTTGCCCAGAGAAGCTGTGGCTGCCTCATCCCTGGAGGTGCTCAAGGCCAGGGTGGATGGGGCTTGGAGCCCCCTGATCCAGTGGGAGGTGTCCCTGCCCATGGCAGGGGGTGGAACTGGATGGGCTTTGAGATGATTGTATTGAGGACTGCTTTAATCTGTCCCTTAAACCAGAGGGACAGGATGACCATTGACTCCAGGTCTGATTTGAGCATGATTTGGGATTTCTCATTAGGGATGGGAAGCCTAGTATGTTGTTACTCATTGTCATTTTTTTCACTTTTGATACGATTCCCATCAAGGAGGCATCTCTCCTTCTGCTGTCATAATGGGGTATTTTCAGGTTTTGAAATTTAATTCTTGCCTAATCTCACTTTCATTATTCTAAGCCAAGCTTTTATTGTGATTTGAAGTAGTTCCTGATAGCTCTAGGTGGTTATAGTGATCAGAGGCAGGAAATTCGTTTGGGTTCCTTCATGCCCAGAATAAAGATAATTTATAAATAATTTTCTAAGTAAATCAGATATTTTTGAGTTTCTTTTTTGCACAGATGGAGCTGATAGATACAGCAGGAGCCAGTCCTTAGCATCACCAGTATCTAAGAGGTTTAAGAAAGCCATTTTGAAGGATGCTTCAGTCTCTGCATAAACCAAAGAGTATTTAACGAAGAGGGAGAGGGAAGTAGAGATTCCTAACACTTGAGGAGACTGGTCTTTTCTTAATTTTCTAGATACTAAATGTATAAATAGAAATCACCTATTTGACTAGTCATTACTATAAGGCCATTACTGAAATTGCTGTGCTTCCTTTGCACTTGAAGCCAAATTAATTTTGAGTTTTGGTCCATTGCCTTAAAAAAACCAAGAATAAAATGTTATGAAAGGAAAAAGAAATCTGAACTATGCTCATAAATTTTGGTAGGTTTGATAAAGTGCATGAAATATCAATGCTATTTTTAAAATATGAAAGTTTTCTTTATATAAAGTCCTCTTAAATGCCGTGTCTTTTTATTGAAGGTTTAAACTCAGTAGATGTTATTTCATTACTGCCTTTTGTATGTAACCTGATGGATAAATTATGAATGATTGAGTGAAACCTAGAGATGATGCTCTTTTGGTGTCACCAGGCACTTCTCATGTTCAGTTTAATTGCATGTGAGGATTGAGGACAGAGTTTCAAGCAGTGGTGTTTAAAGAGCATGTTTAATTGGCTGTAAAAGAAGAATTAAATAAGGTTGAACTGCTAAATTTTGTTAATGCGTAAACCGATGTGCTACATGTCAGTGTGATTTCAGGTCCTAAGTGCAAGATTAATAGATCTAATTGTGGTGTTACAAAATAATCTCACTTTGTTTTAAACATGCCTAGAATTAGTTACTAGGTTTCATTGAAATAGCTTGTATTTCTGCAACTTTTTAAGCCACATCTCTTTCAAGAGCAAAGAGAAGTAGATAATTAGAATCATAGAATCATGGAATGGTTTTGGGTTGGAAGGAAGCTTTACAGGTCATGCAGTCCAACCCCCTGCAGAAGCAGGGACATCTTTAACCAGATCAGGTTGCTCAAAGCCCCATCCAACCTGACCCTGAATGTTTCCAGGGATGGCGCCTCCACTGCCTCCCTGGGTGACCTGTGCCAGTGTTTCACCACCCTCACTGTAAAAAATGTCTTCCTTATATCCAGTTTTAACTCCTTAAATATTTCCTGGGTTTTCCTTTTCTTTCCTCCGTTTAGTCCCTGAAATTACACCAGCTGCAGCTTCATTAGTTTTTAGGCATAATTTGTCCCATTAAAATGGGAAAAATACAAATATCCCACATAGCCTCACACCAGAGAACCAGCGTGGCCTCTGTACTTTGTCTGCAGTCCTTATCGATGCCTACTTATTGCTTCTCCAGCACTGCCGGGATTAAACTGATATTCCAAATGTTCATGATAAATGTTTTATCTCCGTGAGGTCCTGATTGGCATTGATCAAATTCTGAATTATCAAATGGTTCATCTCTTTAAGACGCTAATTCACATTGATCAAATCCTAAATGGCCAGGTTCAGTCAGTTCCTGCAGTACACAAATCACATTAAAACAACATTACCAGAGCATGCTGCCTTTCCTAATGTCGGAGTTACGTTACCCGCAGTTACATTATAACCAGAATTATTATATTATGAAGATGTCTCTGTTATAATGAGAAGTTTACACAAGAAGAAAAGAATGCGATATTACAGGAAGAGCCAGGCTTTGGGCAAAGGTCTGAACTTTAACTAATCAAATTGTACATTTGTATTGTGGGTTTTTGTCCTTAATTTGAAGGGCTGGTAGCGGGAAATTTGGCTGCGGTGGTGACATTTTATTCCCCCGTGGTGTCTAGAGCAAAGTAACATCTTGATTATTCACTTAGGAATAGAGTAAGCAGATAGGGCAGATTCTGACTAAAATAAATGTTTTTTACTTTGTCTTCTGTGCGTTTTGATTCTCTGTAGTAGATAACAGACTTCAATAGTTGTTTTAAACTAAAAGAGGATAAAGTCTGACTAGGTAAGAGGAAGAGCTTTTTTGTGATGGAGATGGTAAAATGCTGGAACGGTTGCCCAGAGAGATGCCCCATCCCTGGAAACTCTCAAGGGTGGGTTGGATGGAGCTCTGAGCAACCTGTTCGAATTGAAGATGTCCCTGCTCACTGCAGGGTGTTGGACTAGGTGACCTGTAAAGGTTCCTTCCAATCTGAACCTTCCTATGATTCTTTGATTCTGTGCACTAGTGCTTTTTCAAATATTTTGCCACTCCCCTCTTGCTCCACTACTCTCTCTTAGTCAACTTGGAGCTGCTTCTTGCTACTAGTTTATTGGTGAAGGTGTAGTCCCCAGCTGGCCAGGCTGATAGGAAATCCAGGTCCTTAGTGGGCATCAGATGCTCCTTTTGGTGGTGCTTGTACAAAGCAAAGCCCCATCCCTGAAACATTCACAGTCAGGTTGGATGGGGCTGTGAGCAACCTGAACAAGCTGAAGATGACCCTGCTGACTGCAGGGGGTGTGGAGTAGATGACCTTCACGGTCCCTTCCAATCCAAACTATTCTGTGATTCTAAGGGTGAGGTTTTCCCTGATATCTCAATGTGTCACTTATAAACTCCTGTGTCCTGACCAAATTCGGGATCTTGTGCATCACGGCACAGGGTTTATACACGTTTGTGTGTTGATAGACTCATGGATGAAATTATTCAGCTCTAATAATTTTAATTATAGAGGATTCTTTGCATCATCTCTGTGCTCAGGTGGCCAAGGAGGCCAACAGCTTCCTGGCTTTGGTCAGAGATGGTGTGGCCAGCAGGAATAGGGAAGCAATTGTGCCCCTGTACTCGGTGCTGGTGAGGTTTCACCTCGAATCCTGTGTTCAGTTTTGGGCCTCTCACTATAAAACCACATTGAGCTGCTGTAGCATGTCCAGAGAAGGGCAGTGGAGCCGGGTCTGGAGAATAAGCCTTATGAGGAGCAGCTGACGGAACTGGGGTTGTTTAACCTAGAGAAAAGGAGGCTGAGGGGAGACTTCATTGCACTCTGCAGCTTCCAGAAAGGAGGTTGTGGTGTGGTCGGTGTTGGTCTCTTTTCCCAAGTAATGAGTGATAGGACAAGAGGAAATGGCCTCAAGTTGTGCCAAGGAAGGTTTAGACTGGACACTAGGAAAAATTGCTTCACCAAAAGGGTGGTCAAGCATTGGAAGAGGCTGCCCAGGGAAGCGGTGGAGTCACCATCCGTGGAGGGGTTTGAAAGACTTGCAGATATGGTGCTTACGGACATGATTTAGTTGTGAACTTGGCACTGTTAGGTTTATGGTTGGTCTCAATGATCTTACAGGTCTTTTCCTACCTAAATAATTCTGTCATTCCACCTGGAGGCTTGGGTGTTTATTCTGAATTACAGATTTTGATGGCTTTATTCCCTTACTCTGAGACTTTTGATCATGAACCTTGCCATCAGGAGGAACACCTCTCGAGAGATGGGGGAGCTCATTTGATTAAACACAGAAAGGGTTAGGATTTGCTCAGACTGCTTCACACAGTACTGTTTTCACGTATTTCAGATGTTTTAAAACCAGGTTTATAAACCAAATCAATATGTTTCACATGATCCTCGATCATTTCCATTACTCCGATCGCTGATGGAAGTTAAGGCTCAGTGATAGCCAGGCAACGGGCTATTACAGCCTTGAAAATATGGTCAGCAGGAGGTTTGATTCAGGATAGAGTGAATAGGAATAAATGACAAAACATCGATATCGTGTCTTCCTTTAATTGATGACTTCTGTATTGTGAAGCTTGTTTTATTAATGTTTACTGAAAATAAAACATAAAGCACGGTTATGTTTTATGGTTTTGTGTAAATACATAGAAACTTGAAGAGTACTTCCTTTAAGTTGTGTTTTAGCTAATGCTCTTTTGAACTGAGAAGTGAAGCTGAGAATGTTTGTAGTGAAGCCACGTTAAATGAATAACAGTGACAATGTGATCTTTGAATGGAATTGCCTCACCAAGCAGTGATGCCAATTTTCTGGACATGGAAAAAAATGCAGTAGGGGGAGAAAATAAGCTTTTTAATGACAGCTTTGGACTGAGACCAGGGAAACGTGGGTTTATCTCACTGTTCTCGTTGCCCTTCTGATGTTGGACACATATGGTGCCTTTTAAGAGACTCTTCTGCACTGTCTGTCAATTAGGGATATCGATAGTTCCTGAATGCAGATCTCTTCAGTAACTATCATGTTGTCCTCACATGTTACTGTAACACAGAAATGCATGTTGGAAATATCGAGGCAAATGGTTTCTGCTTTGTTTCTGCTCGTGCAGATCCACTGGTGAGAAACTTTCAGTTTCCTAGGAGTTCTTTTTGCTACCTTAATTAGCATTAGTTGATTTTAAAAACTAAACTAAAAGTACAGACTATAAATTATCTATGAAATACTGCATAGTATTTTTCCAGTAATATAGAAAATAGAAAGCTGTTTAGAAATCCTTGGATAGAGCCTATGGGCTTGCCTCCTCCTTCCCTTTGCTCAGCCAGAGACGATGGGCTCTAAATAGGAACATCTCCAATTAATCTTTTCTCTTACAAATATGGCACGTTTGTATAGTGCTTTGTCTTGAAGCAGTTGTTTCAATATTGTTTGCCCAGGTGGTAGAATCGTAGAATCATAGAATGGTTTAGGTTGGAAGTGATGTTAAAGATCACTCAATTCCAACTCACTTAAGCAGCTCTGTTCTCTAGGAGTTGATGATGGCACCAAAATGTGTATTTTCATATAGCTCTGAACAACAATGGAGCAGCGTGAATCGTGTTCTTGTGAACTTTACTACTTCCTCCTACCCCCAAACTTAGTTGTTCTCCTTTGAACAGAGAAACTTTGACATTTTGATAACTGAATTTTAGATAGTATAATCATGGAATCATAGAACGGTTTGGGTTGGAAAGGACCTTAAAGATCATCCAGTTCCAGCTGCCCTACCGTAGACAGGGACACCTCCCACTGCATCAGGGTGCTCAAAGCCTCGTGTGTCCTGGCCTTGAACACCTCCAGGGATGGGGCAGCCACCACTTCTCTGGGCAACCTGGGCCAGGGCCTCCCCACCCTCACAGGAAAAAAAATATTCTTAATATCTAACCTAAATGTCCCCTCTTCCAGCTTCAAACCATTCCCCCTCATCCTTACCCCTGCACTCCCTGACCAAGAGCCCCTCCCTAGCTTTCCTGGAGCCCCCTTTAAGTACCGGAAGGCTGCTGTAAGGTCTCCCTGGTGCCTTCTGTTGCTGGTGGTATTCTTGAATTCTTTTGCTCACATGTTACCACCGGGAATGACGGTACTGAGTTAGCCACGACATCCCGCGGATGAGTGTGGGACAGGTGTGTTTGTAAGTTATGCTGGAAGGAGTGCACAGTCTTAAATACCGTCAGCTCAGCTCAAACCACTTCTCTTAGCGACAGAGGTACATGAAGATGTCTCTTGCTTTCTACTCTTCCACCCCTTCCTCTTTTTGTTCCCCAAGGCTGCTTTGCTGCGTCGCTGTACAAACAGTTGTGCTGTCGCAGTGCCATAGAAGTGGGAGTTGCTTACAGTGATTTAAGCAGTGCTGTTGTCTGATGTCTAATGGAGTTACAGTTAATGAGCAAATTGTAAATGGTGTTCCACAGACTGGATGTGATACTGTCACTCCTTGGGTTTAACCAGACCAGATTCAGAACGCGTAGAGCTGCTTCAGGTAGGAGGAGAAATTGATAAAGAGATCAGAAATATTTTCAATCTCTGTTATTTGTCTTGTACATCCAAAAATAGGGCTACAAAAATAATTTGAGGGCTGGAGCACCTCCCATATGAGGACAGGCTGAGAGAGTTGGGCTTGTTCAGCCTGGAGAACACAAGGCTCCAGGAAGACATTACAGAGGCCTTCCAGTATTGAAAGGGGGATACAGGAATGCTGGGGACAGATATTTAGCAAGGCCTGTTGTTACAGGACAAGAAGAAATGGTTTTAAACTAAGGGTGGGGAGATTTAGACTGGGTATAAGCAAGACATTTTTTACAATGAGGGTGGTGAAACTCTGGCACAAGTTGCCCAGGGAGATAGCGGAGGCTTCATCCCTGGAAACCTTCAAGGTCAGGTTGGATGGGGCTCAGAGCAACCTGATGTGGTTAAAGATGTCCCGGCTCCTGCAGGGCATGTAGACTAGATGGCCTGTAAATGTCCCTTCCAACTCAAAATGTTCTATGATTATAAATCCTCTTCCTTTTGAATGCAAAAGAAATAAACCAGAATCTGTTTTCCTTGCTCACTCATTTCAGCCAGTGCTTGGTCCTGATGAACGTACCTGAGTGCTGCCCTGGCAGAGCTCATTCAAGGGAGGTGTTTGACTTTCTACTACTACTTCATATACGTGATTTTCCCTTAATGCAGCAGTCCTTTTGCTGACGAAGCCCTTTATACCGTGCATGCTTTATGTATCCCTTTGAATGGAGTGAGGAAGCAGGAGCTACTGCCTTCCAGACCTTAGAGCAGCCTTCCAGTATTTAAAGGGGGCCTACAAGAAACCTGGGGAGGGGTCTTTATCAGGGACTGCAGTTATAGGGTGAGTTTTAAGCTATAAGAGGGGAGATTGAGATGATCTTAGGAAGAGATGTTTTCCTGTGAGGGTGGGGAGGCCCTGGCCCAGGTTGCCCAGAGAAGTGGTGGCTGCCCCATCCCTGGAGGGGTTCAAGGCCAGGTTGGATGGGGCTTTGAGCCCCCTGATCCAGTGAGAGGTGTCCCTGCCCATGGCAGGGTTTTGGAACTGGATGGGATTTAACGTCCTTTCCAACCCAAACCGTTCTATGATTTTATGTATTTCTGTCTTTTAGATAGAGTTGCCTATTGCTTCACCAGCTTGGCTCGATGAAGGGACTCTTGTTGACGGCAGTAACCCTGTCTCAGTTGCTTTCCAACCTATGAACTTATATAGATTGTATCCTTTGAACAGCTTTAGAATATCAAAATTCTGTAAGCCCTTTATTCAGTGCTTTTACCTATGAAATGATGATCACTTCATAAATGACAACTTTAGTTTTCCCGACAGCAACAGAGATGTTTATCTTTCTTCCTTTGATCAATACAGTCCATTAGGAATGAGAGTACTCAACAGAGCTGGATGAAATATTAATTGTGTGCTTTTTAGCTAGATGCAGATTCATTCTGAATGAAGTGGGAGCAGGGGATTCTGGTGTAATGCCTGTGTGTTTTTCTGTTAAACCCTGAATCATGAGTCTGTTTGCATGGGAAAGTGTGTTTTCATCGAAAGATATGAGCTGTAATGTGAACTCTTAACTGTGATTTTTTGGTCGGGAGATGAGTTTGAAGCACTGAATGTGTTTTGGGGGAGTTAAAATCCATTATTCAATGGATTCAGTATCTAATTCCATTAGATAGCACGTTAATTAAGAGGGCCAAGCCAATTCTTGCCATGTTTGCCATAATCCTTTTTTGTTTCTTTTCTAGAAATTGTGGGTACATACATTAGAGCTCCCCTCAGGCTATCACCAGTTTTTCACAGTTAGATACTTTACAGGCTGGAATGGAGAAAGCATTCTTAAAATTAGTAAAGCTTTATGCGCTTTAGTGAAGTACAAAGTCATAGAATCATAGAAAGGGTTTGTGTTGGATGGAATCTTCAAGATCATGCAGTTCCAACCCTCCTGCCATGGACAGGGACACCTCCCGCTAGATCAGGTTGTTGAACTTGGAATGTTTTTATTTGATATGAATTAGTACTTGATTGAAATAACAAAATGTTTTCTGGAAGTTAGGGTAGTTATAGTAGATAACGTTATAGCAGGATGACCATGTGGGCAAGGACGCCTCTTTATCTGAACGTCCCTTTCCTCTTCAGGTGAGTCTGGTGGATGTGTTTGAAGGGGAAAGCACGTGCTTATGTTCCAGAATCATGGAATTATAGAATGGTTTGGGTTGGAAGGGACATTTACAGGTCATGGAGTCCAACCTCCCTGCAGTGAGCAGGGACATCTTCAACTGGATCAGGCTGCTCAGAGCTCCTTCCAACCTGACCTTGAATGTTTCCAGGCGTGGGACATCTACCATCTCTCTGGGCTACCTGTGCCAGTGTCTCACCACGCTCAGCATAAAAAAATTCTTCCTAATATCTAGTCTAAACCTCTCCTCTTCTAGTTTAAAACCATTACTTCTTGTCCTGTTGCTACAGACCTTGAGCACCACAGCTTTTCTATATTTGCTTACCTAGACACGTTAAGTAATTTTATGGACTTCCTTATGAAAGCAAGTGAGTGAAGCTCTCTTCCTTCATGCATCAGTGGCCGGCAGTTGAATTGGCGCGTTCCCTGGGTTTGTGTGCTGGTAATCAACCACGTCCCCTGAAAATTGATGGATGCGCTCATTAAGGGCAGTTCTTGCTGCTGGCTGCAGTTTCCTGAGCCGCTCGCGACCAACAAGGACTGACTCTTTGCGGCGCAGTTGGCATGTGATGCTCTGCAGTGGTACATCTGGCTTCGCGCTCCCTTTCAAGGACTAAAGCCTCTTGTTTTAATGCGTTAAGCAGCCTTTGTTGGGATTTTGTATAAGCACGAGTAAATGATTTCCCAATTACAGTATTAAACCAGGGAAGGTTAAACCCCACCGTCTCTTCTTTTCATTATTAATTTGTTCTGTATTTTATAATCTACTGTTGCTGAGATTTGCAAATACCTTTTCTAAGGAGGTTTTTTATGAGTCCAAGCCATCTGTAGGCTCAAAGATTACAAATCTCACAGCCTCTGCTTTGGAGAACACAGTAACAAAATCTCTCTTTCTGGAAGGGAGTATGTTTTGCAGAGTTGATGGTGTGTTTTTCATTAAGAAGCATCCACCTGTTTCTGGTTACAGGGTGAAGAATGAATCACCAATTACCTCTACATGTTAGAACATGACACTTCATATTGCAGGAACTTGTGCTCTCTGTTTAGTTAAGGCCCCCAACTAAGTAACCATCCGTTCCGAAATCACAGGGTGGAAAGACAGCAATCCTGGATCAGTCACTAATATTTGTGCGTGTGCAAGCTGCGGGAAGAGAGGTCAATGCCACCGACCTTTGTCTTCCCATCAGAGCTCCTGAACAAGATGAAGTGATCAAAGCAGGATGCCAGTACATCAGCACAATCTCATTACTTTGGAAGCTGCCTGCACAGATGCTGCTGTTGCTGCATCAGGCGTCACTGATTTATATTCACAACACCTCTATTACAGCTCATTTGCTGCTACTTGTAATTAACCACTTCTTATCTTTTTTTTTTCCCTCCCTTCTAATAGTGTTGGACTAAATCAGGGAAAAAATAGACTGCAGTCATTCTGCTTAGACTCCATCTAAGTGAAACCACAGTCATAAAGCCAAAGTAGACATTAAACATTTTGGGAAATATTATCAAATCATGTGCTTTGTTGCAAAGCACTGTCATACTCAGAAAATATGGTTTGTAAAATTATTATTAAGATATATTCAGTCTTATAAAGTAGTTGTGCTGTCTTGTTACCTCCTGGTTCACATGAAATGAGTTCATAAGTAAACCTTTCTCTTTAATTGCTGATAATAAAAATCATTACTGGACTTGAAAATTGTAGCATCTGGCCAAAATCTGGCATCTGACCTGACCTTAACCCTAACACCCACCTCACTCTGCAGCTTTGAAAGTCTAAGTGGTATAAAAAATACCAGCTTTTTCTGCTGTCAGAAGTTGGTGAGACATTAGCCATGTGGAGAGCCGGTACACTCTAATAGCTCCTTCTCTGAGCAGAGCTGCACTTTTAATTGCAGTTTATCGTCCGCTGTTGCTTTTCATCTTCCTGTTTGCTTAGGGCAGTCCAGATTGAGATGAATCTCCATCAGATTTGAACCTTGGTTAGCAGTAAGGGTTTCACCATAACGTGTCCATCAGGACTGGAATGTTCAACAGTGTTCTTTGCGTCTCCAACACTTACCCAACAACCTGTTGCTGCTTGATTTACATTTTTAACATAAATTCCTCATTCTTAAATCATCAGAACATGAGAAATGCTGCTAGTACCATAACTTTTGTTTTATGCTGATCCTCATGTATTTGTGTCTCAGTGCACTGCAGATCTTGGCGATGCGGAGTGCAGAGCAGCAGCTGGCGACATCTGGAGAAGGGGCTGCTGCAGTTGTTGACATCTGAGAGGGTGGTACCTGGGAGGTAGCATGGGGATTATCATATCGCGAGTGTCACTCCTCTGTTTTTGATAGAGGAGGAATTTCATTCCTTTGCTATCATTCTGTGCTTCTAGCAGGCTCAAACAAATAAATAATAGACTCATGGAATCATAGACTAATAGATAATTTTTTATCTGAGAGATCTATTTAAGATTTAGATAGGGGGGGTTTAGATAGATTAGATCTAATCTTATCTAAGAAAGCAGTTCTTATCTCTAGGACTTGACCAGGGCAACAGAACGTACATTTTCATCTAGCTCTGAACTGAATCATCTTCTCATGAAAATTACTAATTCTTTCCACCCTCAGACTTTTTTAGTGTATCAGTTTTTCTCCTTTGAACAGAGAACATTTGACATTTTAATGGCTGATTTTTGGGTAGCAGAATCAGAATGGTTTGGGTTGAAAGAGACCTTAAAGACGATCCAGTTCCAACCCCCCTGCCATAGACAGGGACACCTCCCACTGCATCAGATTGCTTGAAGCCTCATCCAGCCTGAGCTTGAACACCTCCAGGGATGGGGCAGCCATGACTTCTTTGGGCAACCTGTGCCTGATAAAGAGCTTCTCCCCAGCTTTCCTGGAGCCCCTTTCAGTGATGGAAGGAAACTAGTAGTTGCCTTTTTGTGACTATGACCATATATGAAATTATTTCCCAGAAGATACAAGTCTTAAAAAGAAAATCTTTCTGGTTTTAGTTTGAAATTTCAAGCAAGTTTTCCCAATGGGCATCTCTCAAAACACAACTGTGAAAGTCAATGAATTGATCAGAAGGTAGCTGTGCAGCTGCTCACAGACCAGCAGGTGTGACTGAGCACTCGCTTTGCACAGACCAGAGGAGGGGACCAAAGCTCCAATCTGTAGACTGCAAAATCCTAGTTGTAACAGGGCTGTACATCTTATGGCACGGAGGAATGAGCCCCTTGCCTTTAGACACTTAATAGTGTGTTGCTCTGCCGCGTTAGCCATGGAGCTAAGAGTTCGCTTTGGTGGCTGGAAGTACAGGTCCCACAGGATAGTCTGTCTTCTTAGCAGAAAATTCAAGTTTTGTTTCTTTCCCTTAAAATACTTCTCCATTATTTAGTGCATGTCCTGTAAAGAAGCTTTTTTCTTAGAATCAAAGAATTACCCAGAATAATCAGAGTTGGAAGGGACCCACAAGGATCATCGAGTCCAACTCCTGGCCCTGCACAGGACACCCCAACATTCACCCTGTATGTTTGAGGGCGTTGGTCAAATGCTTCTGGAATATTGTCAGGCTGTGACTGCTTCCCTGGGGAGCTGTTCCAGTGCCCCACCACCCTCTGGGGGAAGAGCCTTTTCCTATTATTAACCTAACCCTCCCCTGGCATCTTCCTGCCATTCCCCTAGATCCTATCATTGGTCACCAGAGAGAAGAGTCTATGTTTTCTTTGAGATTTGCCATTATTCTCAATGCTCCTCAATGCAAAATGCTAAACTGTTTTCTGAATGTGCTTTTTGGTTCTTTCAGTGGTTGTCACTGCATTTTTAAAGCATGAGTCCTGAAATCTGTAGGAAAAAATGTGTATATTGCTCATGAAATGTCCTAACCAATTTTTTAAAGGCTTTTACAGTATCTCATAAATGCCTTTTCACATTTTCTTCAACATGTTTTGTTCTTAAGCAACTCTAAACTCTTTTTCTCTTTTTGTTTTGAAGAGGGGATTTCCTAAACATTTTTTGGTTTGCTTTGGCATTTTAAAACATTTTGGGGTGCGTAGATGTGACCTGATATTTATGTTCTATGTTCCATGCTTAGAAGCATGAAAAGTACACCACCTTCTAACCCTAATGATGAGGTTCAACAAGGCGAAGTGCACAGTCCTCCATTTGGGGGACAACAACCCCGTGCAGCGTTACAGGCTGGGGGAGGAGTGGCTGGAGAGCTGCCTGGCAGAGAGGGACCTGGGGGTGTTGGTTGGCAGTGGCTGAACATGAGCCAGCAGTGGCCCAGGTGGCCAAGAGGGCCAATGGCATCTTGGCCTGTGTCAGACCCAGCGTGGGCAGCAGGAGCAGGGAGGGGATTGTGCCCCTGTGCTCAGCGCTGGGGAGGTCGCACCTCGAGTGCTGGGTCCCTCACTTCAAGAAGGACATTGAGGGGCTGGAGCGCGTCCAGAGAAGGGCAACGAGGCTGGGGAGGGGCTGGAGAACAAGTGCTACGAGGAGTGGCTGAGGGACCTGGGGGTGTTTAGCCTGGAGAAGAGGAGGCTGAGGGGAGACCTCATCCCTGTCTACAACTGCCTGACAGGAGGCTGTGACGGGGTGGGTGCTGGGCTCTGCTCACAAGTGACAGCGATGGGACGAGAGGAAATGGCCACAAGTTGCACCAGGGCAGGTTTAGACTGGACATGAGGAAGAATTTCTTCACTGAAAGGTTGGCCAGGGATTGGCACAGCTGCCCAGGGAGGGGGTGGAGTCCCCATCCCTGGAGGTGTTTAAAAGACAGGTAGATGAGTTCCTTAGGGACAGGGTTTAGTAGGGAGACAAGCACGGTTGGACTCGATGATCTCAAAGGTCTTTTCTAAGCAGATGATTCTATGATATTTATGTTTTATGTTGCATTCTTAGAAGCATGAAAAACATGCCACCTTTTAACCTAAAAGAATATAAGACACAAAGCTGTTCAATAGGAGGTATTTCTCCCCATTATTGTTAATGGAGCAGTTAAGCGTCAGTGGGTTTTGTCAGTCCTCTATAGAGGATCTATAACTGAAATTGGAAAACTTGTCGATGTTTAAAAAATGAATCATAAAGATGCACTCTCTGTCACTGTCCTCTGCCATTCCATTCATCTGCCTGCAGTATAAAATCGAAGTATAGACCTGAAACATTTAAAACACACGTTTAAGCCTGGGGAAAGGAACGGAACAAAATAGATAAAACTAATATCTGTATCTTTAAGGAGACCACTCAAGTGCCGTGTCTGTGGCTATAAACTTTATAAAGATGGACTTGCCTGTCAGGGCTGTGTTAAGACAGATAATATTCTGTAGTAAGTACTGCGCTGCACCGTATGCATTACTGGAAGCACGGGAAGATCAGGATCGAAAGGTTTTGCGAGACAGGGTTTATAGATCTGTGTGTAATAGACTGCCTTGCTGTCTGCACTGCTTTACTGTTAGTGAAATCTTGCTCTTGCATGGGCTGATGAAATGTGGTCCATTTTCTTCTGTCACGTATATTCTCCTTTTGCCTTCACGAGCCACAATACTCTGGCCAAAAAATTGTTACAACACTCTCAATAAAAAGATGCAATCAATGGTAGATTTTAAAAACAAGTTATTTATAGATAACTTCAGTGTCAAGTGAATCCAGTTCACCAGCTTTTCTCTAGTAAATATTTTGGCTTCTACATGTAAAGAAATTGCAAATATTCTTCTTGATAGTCTACAAAAGAGGTTTTGGTGCTTTTTCAAGAGAATCAATTAAGGATAAAGCTGATCTGGAATCACAGAATCATAGAATCATTAAAGATGGAAAAGACCTCTAGGATCATCCAATCCAACCATCAGTGCAACACCCTCACACCTACAAAACCATGTCCCAAAGTGCCATGCAGGTATGTGTGAACATCAAACTACACCATAAGCCTCTTGATCTGGATGCAGTGTAAACTTAATTGTTTTCAGATAATATCCAAATTAATACAGAACAACATTAGAACTTCGTCTCCTTAAGAGGACATGTGTACTGCTGAAATGAGTTCATTCTGACAGACTTTGAATTCAATGCTTGAATATAGAATTTGTAGTCACATAGATCTCTGCTAAAAGGAAATATTGAAATATTAGTAATTTACACTTAGAGTCATCATAGAACGGGTCGGGTTGGGAGGGACCTTTAGAGATAATCTAGTCCAAGCCCTCTGCAATGAACAGGAACATCTTTAACTCGATCAGGTTGCTAACGGCCCGATTCAACCTGACCTTGAATGTTTCCAAGGATGGGGTGTCTACAACCTGTGCCAGTGTTTCACCACCATCAGCGAAAAATATGTGTCTTCCTTAGATGTAGTCTGACTCTCCCCTCTTTTAGTTTAAAACCATTCCCACCTGTCCTATCCACTTCTTGCTATATTTTCTTGAACATCATAGCCATTTACCTGAGGTCTCTATTTTGTGTGTGAAAATTCCTATTGTAGTACAATATACATTTCCCAAGCGAGCCCCGCTGTAACGTGTAATCATTTTATCGTATATTGAAAGAAATGAGAAAAGCAGTTATTTCTTTAAAACTTTCCTTGCCACTTAACATGGGTCCCAGTTTCCAGCCATTTAGGAGATCCATTAAGGCACTGGGTTGCTCCTGTGCATGCATTAGTAACAAACGCGGTGTAATATGGAACAGGCTTGCTATATCATGGACACATTTATGAAGATTGATAACTGCCAGGGTTCAGTGTTAACTTTTATTGTCAAACAGGCTGCAGGAGAAACTGCCTGGTATTGCTTTTGCTTTGATTTATGAAAAGGTTGATGCATGAAAAAGACATCACATGAAATAGCTCTGCTGGCAGGAGCATTATAAAATAGGGCTGAAAGTAGGCCAAACAATAACCAACTATAATTATGCTCATTATTGTCTCTCTCAGCTCTCTGTGCCTTTCGTAGGGTGCTTGCACTCGCTGCTGCATTAGCTTTAAAGTGGACTCACCTTTCCCACGAAGTGGGATGAGCGTGATAAAATCCTGCTGTTCTGTGTAGGCAGTACCCCCAAAGGAGACCTTTTTTGTTTGTGCCATGAAATGAAAGAGGTCATTTAGATTTTACCTACTTGCAGGAGGGGATACTGGGAGGAGGAGGAGGAGGAGGAAAGCTCTTTGGAAAAAATTGCTGTTTCTGTTACAATTTCCATCACTGAGGTATTTTGCCCTGAATTGTTACCGTTCTCCTGTAAGGGTTATTTCAACCTGTGTTATGTTCAGACCTCCTAAAAACAAAGCCAAAACCCCCAGTATAATGAGAAAGATCACCAGTTTTCATCTGTAGGTGGCAAGAAGCACTATTTTCTTTCTTTCAGCCTAGTACCATCCTTCGTAACGAGATGTGCTGCAGCTGAAGCAAGTGGAATTCTTCAGTTAGCAACAATTAGCAGTAAAACTTTAGTAAGAACCAGTTGAAATTAAGGTGTGTGACCTAACTGGGAACAATTGTAGTGCTTGATCTAAAGTTTCTCGAACTTCAGGTACTTTAACTAAAAGCCATTCCACTACCAAACTGTCTGAAGACCTTGGCAAAAAAAAATCTTACACTTGGAAAATCATACGTGAAAGGGTTATAAAACACAAGGCATCAGAATCACTTTCTTGGGTCAGATTGAAGTTCCGTTAAATGATTGAGTGCCTACTTAATGCTGCCAGCACAGAGCAAATCACAGAATCATAGAATGGTTTGGGTTGGAAGAGACGTTAAAGTCCTCCCATTCCAACCCCCCTGCCATGGGCACTGTCCACTCTATCAAGTTGCTCCAAGCCCCATCCAACCTGGCCTTGAACACCTCCAGGGATGGGGCAGCCACCACTTCTTTGAGCAACCTGGGCCAGGGCCTCCCCACCCTCACAGGAAAACATTTCTTCAGATCTCATCTCAGTCTCCCCTCTTTCAGCTTAAAACCATCCCCGTTCATCCTATCCCTGCACTCCCTGATTAAGAGCCCCTCCCCAGCTTTCCTGGAGCCCCTTTTAGTACTGGGAGGGTCCTCTAAGGTCTCCCTGGAGCCTTCTCTTGTCCAGGCTGAACGCCAGCTCTCTGAGCCTGTCCTTGTATAGGAGGTGCTTCTGTTCTTGGATCATCTTTGTGGCCTCCTCTGGACTCGCTCCAACAGATCCATGTCCTTCCTGTCCTGAGAAATCCAAAACTGAATGCCGGGCTTCAGGTGGGGTCTCATGAGAGCAGAGCAGAGGGACAGAATTCCCTCCCTCACCCTGCTGGTCACATTTCTTTTGATACAGTCAAGGACACAGTTGGCTTTCTGAGCTGCAGGTGCACATTGCCAGCTCATGTCGAGCTTCTCATCCAACAGTACCCCAAATCCTTCTCTTCAGAGCTGCTCTCAATCCATTCTCCACCGAGTCCTTTTTGGACTTGGGATTGGGATTGTCCTGATCCGAGGACCTTGCACTTGGCCGTGTTGGACTTCATGAGGTTAGCACGGACCCACTGCCTGTGCAGGTCCCTCTGGATGGCCTGGTTTATGATTTGTTCCTCACGAGAGATACATTTTGGGGGAAGAGTCTCTTGGGGAAGACTGACTGGAGAGCTGCCTGGCAGAGAAGGACCTGGGGGTGTTGGTTGACAGCGGCTGAACACGAGCCAGCAGTGGCCCAGGTGGCCAAGAGGGCCATAGTGTGCCCTCCTGGGTGGAGTCACCATCCCTGGAGGTGTTTAAACAACAGGTAGATGAGTTCGTTAGGAACAGGGTTTAGTGGGGAGACTGGCACAGTTGGATTCGATGATCTCAGAGGTCTCTTCCAACCTTCTGATTCTATGATTCTATAATGTTCTCTGTGAGGATGCTAAGAGGGATGATCAAGGCATTATGTTTTAGTATTTCTATAACACATTGTATGAGCACATTAAAAGGAAGATATATTATAGCAAGGTCCAGTACCCACTTATTATCATCTTGTTCACAGGGTGATTATTACTCTTTGTGTGAGTTTGCTAACACATTATTGTTGTTGCAGCCCAGGTGATTACATTTTATGAAAAGGTTGGCTCACAGCAGCCTGGTGCAAGGCCTGGGGAAGTGCACATTGCCTTTGTAGCTTATCAGAGTGAATCCAAGCCTATTTTTTTGTTTAATAACTTCATGCCCAAATGAAAAATTGGCATTTATTCAGCTATCTCTTTAAGATTGCAACCTGCAGTTCCCTCAAATAATCATCGCCCGTGGGAGCAGTGATGCTTGAGGTGTTTGTTGATTGCTTTTTCTGTACGCTACTTCTACTCATAATATCTCTTATTTTTGTGGTCAGTAACAGGCTTTTGGGCCTCTTATGGCTGAAGCAAATAGTTAAACATATATTGCTCTAGAGAGTAATATTTGGATAATAACGTGCCACGAGCTAGTGTCTCACGGTGCTTCACCTTGAGTGCAGTAGTTGACCTTTGCTGTAGATAAGAAACGTGTCTCCTTATCAGAACACTTTATATAGCACCTATATAAAGGGAAAACTGTTTTATTTAGTGTAGTAGTGCAAGGTGCTGTGAAGATTTTATTACACAGTTTTTGGATGGTTGTGTTACTCATGAGTTTGCAAAGCCTGAAGTGAGTAGTATAGCTCTTGGGAAATAAGTGGTAGTAATAAATCTACAACATAATATGCTGGCGTGTATTGGTTTATGCCATAGGTACAGTTTATCTAGTGGGAGGTGTCCCTGCCCATGACGGGGAAAGTGGAACTTGATGATCTTTAAGGCCCCTTCTGACCCAACCTGTTCTGTTATTCTGTTCTATGCTGCGTGTTTGGAGTTTCAGTCTGTGTTCAGGTCCGTCTGTATTCTTTTCTGTGTATGTCTGTGCTTTATAGACACAATGATGTCACATTACTGTGGAAAATGTAACATAGGGATAGGAATAAAATTAAAAAGGATAAAATAGCAACGGAAATAGAGAAAATATCAATGGAAATGGCTAAAATTACACATTTTTGCCACCTTCATATAGAAGCAGGTTTCAGACTGCTGCAAAATTAATTTTTCCCTATACAAATCAGAAATATTCTGTTGTATTTTTGCATAGCATGTAATGACAGTTAAGATACCCAAGTAATCCTGGAACAGCAATGCTTCAAACCACTGGCATCAAACTGCTCTTAGAATGTCAGCTAAAGCATCAGTTACATTTCCCAAAGACTGGATCTATCGTATCACAAGCTCTAGGTACATCAGAAGAGTGTGGTAATTCCCTTGCTACTTGCCACAGCCTGAACTTCCATCGTGCCAAAAAGCCCCTCTGAAAGTCCTAACGGTAAGAAATGGCATGACCAGGTGGTGTTTGCCATGGTGAACGTTGACTTGTCTCCTCAAACAGCTGAGTGAGTGGAATCTCCCCAGTTCATCAAATAATTTTTTGAGTGGAATAATAAAAGAGTGATTCCTCATACAAATTGTAAAAATAATTTGTAGTCTGGATTTATACTGTGAGGCTTAAAATGCAAGTGTTGAGGTGGCGGTCATGTATGTGTGAAAGAGGGGGTTGCTCAATTCCGTCTGAGCAGATTTGACTCTTGCGATGAGATTAGCGTGGTTTTTATTCTGCCGAGTGGCTGTGTGTGTCTGAGATCACAGAGTCATAGAATGGTTTGGATTGTAAGGCACCATGAAGGTCATCTAGTCCAACCTCCCTGTAGTGAGCAGGGACATTGTCAACTCAATCACGTTACTCGGAGCCCCATCCAACCTGACCTTGAATGTTTCAGGGACGGGACATCCCCCACCTCTCTGGGCAACCTGTGCCAGTGCTTCATACCCTCAGTGTGAAAAATTTCTTCCTAATATGTAATCTAAACCTCTCCTCTTTTAGTTTAAAACCATCAACCCTTGTCCTGTTGCTACCGGCCCTGCTAAAAAGTTTTTCCCTGTGTTTTCTATAAGCCCCCTTTAAGTAATGAAAGGCTGCAGTGAGGTCTCCTCAGAGTCTTCTCCGAGTTGAACAACCCCAACTCTCTTGGCCTCTCTTCAGAGGGAAGGTGTTCCAGACCTTTGATCATTTTTGTGGTCCTTCTCTGGACCCGCTCTAGCAGGTCCATATCTTTCCTGTGCTGAGGGCTCCAGAGATGGACAAGATTGTTCTTCCTCTCTTAACTTGCCAAACAAAGGGATGTTTTTGATCAGTGCAAGACCAAGAAGGGGTTTTTTTAAATATATAACACATAGGTGCGTTACATTTATATGATATATTCAACGTAGATAAATATGCTCCTTCCAGAGTTTCTTCTGATTAAAGGCTGTAGTTACTACGCTGTGTATTCTCCACTGTAAAGGCATGTGTGCCCCTGTTAGAAGTCTAAAATTTGTATCAGTCTTATCCATGTTATTGTTTATTTTAAAATCCTGGTATTCATTGAAAACTGCTCCTTAAGCTAAAAAAATCCTTGCATCCTAAATTTGGGTAATTCCAGGATGTGGTTCCCTTTGCAGCTGCCAGGACCAGCTGTGTGTAAGGTACATTTGTATAATAATATGTTGGTGTACTTTGTATTTTAAGGGGGGTTTTGTTCTTTTTCTCAAGGAGGGGAATTTTATAAATGAACAGTGATTTGGGATAATAAAATCAATGAATATCAATTTGAAGAAAACTATTCTATCTAATTCTGTCTGTCAGGGTTGATGGAAGTCTTCTGTTCCTTTGAAGACTTGCTCATCAAGCTATTTGGAGTATAAGCAGTCACTGCGGGTCGGGTCAGAGGTACCCTGGGCTTGTTGGGCTCAACGTCAGTATTTAAGGAACCCTGTAAAAATAGAGGAATTATATGGTGATACCATTTCAGCTTTGAACAAGTCGTGCAGTGGGACTTTACTGACCCAAACGTGTATTTTTGTTTGTGATCTCCTGATGGACTCCTCTTACATTTCTGTATAATTTATCTTTTGAACCCACGTGTGCTTATGATAGCCCCAATGTTCTCTAGCAGTAGGTACCAGCTTTTCATGATGTGTTGTTGGGAAGACACCTAAATTATTTGTTTGTTGTAAATCTACTGCTGGAAAAACCTCTCTGGCTGCCTCTCTTCCATCTGCCATTGATGATTTCACAGATCCATCTCACGTTCACTTGCAGTTGTCTTCCTTGAGACTGGAGAGATCTAATCCTAACATAATGTCCTAAGAGTCTGAAGACTTCACCTTGGCATCCAGTTCATTGGCCTAATAAGGGTTCACAACCAGGAAATGTTTTCTGATCTTCATCCAAATTTCTTCCTGTTCTAACTCCCATCCCAACAAGGGGTTTAAGAATGTGCATAACTTTGCACATGCAAATACAGAATTACTCACATCTTTAAGTTCTGCTCGTACTGACATGTTTTGCCAGATTTGAAATCATCATTTCTTTCTGTTGATCTTGGAGACGCAGTTTCCTCCCTGTATGCAGTAATTAAGTTCATAGGATCATGAAATAGTTGGGGTTAAAAAGGATTAAAAATCATCCAGGTCCAACTCCCCTGCCATGGGCAGGGACACCTCACACTTGATCAGGTTGCTCAAAGCCCCATCCAGCCTGGCCTTGAACACCTCCAGGGATGGGGCAGCCACCACTTCTCTGGGCAACCTGGGCCAGGGCCCCCCCACCCTCACAGGAAACATTTCTTCCTGGTATCTCATCTAAATCTCCCCATTTTCAGCTCATACCCATTACACTTCATCCCATCCCTGCACTCCCTGATCAAGAGCCCCTCCCCGGCTTTCCTGTAGTCCCTTTCAGTACTGGGAGGCTGCTCTAAGGTGTCCCCACAGCCTTCTCTTCTCCAGGCTGAACAACCCCAGGTCTCTCAGCCTGTCCTCATATCAGAGGTGCTCCAGCCCTCGGATCATCTTCATGTCCTCCTCTGGACTCGGTCCAACAGCTCCGTGTCCTTCCTGTGCTGAGGACTCCAGAACTGAATGCAGGACTCCAGGTAGGGTCTCACTAGAGCAGAGTAGAGGGGCAGAATCACCTTGACTTGCTGGTCACGCTGCTTTGGATGCAGCTGCAATAGAAGGAATGATTTCCACTTTGCTTACACGCAGAGTTGAAACACAATCCTGTCAATGTGCTAAGTGTTTTACCAGGTGGGAAACATTCACTAGGTCAAAAAAAAGCATATATAAAGGTCAATAGCACTATCTGCCAGTCTTCATTGTTAAACCAGATTTTTGTGAACATATTGAACTTGACTTAGTGCTCTCTAGACATAATTAAACATCTGTCTTCAAGCAATACGTGTTTATGAATATGCTGGAATGTGTCTTTCCTCCTCATCTCCGTCCTTAAATTTCAGAGGTCGGAAGGTTTGAAATAGAGTTTTATTTACTTTAAAGAAGACTGGGTGAAAGATGAAAAGAAAATGAGAGGGTGACAAACATTTGCCTGCGGTTTTGTCAATGCTGGAATTTTTGACACAAGAATCTAAAAATAACCTGCAGCCCAGAAAGCCAGCTGTGTCCTGGGCTGCATCAGAAGTGTGACCAGCAGGTCGAGGGACATAATCCTGCCCCTCTACTCTGCTCTTGTTAGACCTCACCTGGAGTCCTGTGTTAAGTTCTGGAGTCCTCAGCACACGAAGGACATGGGTCTGTTGGAGCGAGTCCATAGGAGGACATGAAGATGATCCGAGGGCTGGAGCACCTCCCATTTGAGGACAGGCTGAGAGAGTTGGGGTTGTTCAGCCTGGAGGAGAGAAGGCTTCAGGGAGACCTTCTAGTAGTCTTCCAGTACTGAAAGGGGTTCCAGGGAAGCTGGGGAGGGGCTCCTTATCAGTGAGAAGGAATGGTTTTAAGCTGAAAGAGGGGAGATTGAGATGAGATTTTAGGAAGACATTTTTTATTGTGAGGGTGGGGAGGCCCTGGCTCAGGTTGCCCAGAGAAGTCAAGGGTGCCCCATCCCTGGCGGTGTTCAAGGCCAGGTTGGATGAACAACCTAATGTAGCATAAGGTGTCCCTACCCATGGCAGGGAGGTCTTTAAAGTTCCCTTCTGACCCAAACCATTCTATGATTCTTTGAGTATTAGTGCTTTAGCTGATCCCTGGTAGCACAAAAGACACACATAGCAGCAGGCAGAGTAGGTCGTACTCCGACTTCTGCATAAGTCATTTGTTTAATATTACTACACATATTTAGCATTCTGAATTGTTGAGCAGAACCCACTGTGATTCTCTTCCACCATTTTGTCGTAGATTTGTAAGTCAAATTCTTTCTTTTACACCTTTCAGAAAAGTCACACTGTGTAGTCAAGTGTAAATAAAAGCAAGAATCAACTCTACATTACTTGATCTTTTGCTGGCAGCACTTCCCACATGATAATTTTGAGGGCTCTGTGTGGGCACGGTTTCAGTATGGACTTCTTCGTAATATCAGTTGTAGAGATTCAGAAATCATATCTGTGGCATTACTTCCAAATGATTTTTAGAAGAACATAACCATTTGGTTTGTGCTTTACATGTTTCATAAGGCGCTTTCAAATCGTCACCTACTTAATGTGCGAAGACAATTTTTAAAAATAATCTAATATAAAGCGTAAATTAATTTAAAAACTAAAAATAATGATGTAGCAGTAAGGACCTTCATTACCATCTGCCCTCTTGTATTTTTTCCCGTTATCTGTTTTGCAACTGTTTTCTATCCTATAAACAAGTCCTGCAAAGTTGCTGAACAGGGAAGCTGTTGGAAATGGCTCTTTTGGGTTGAGGTAATCTTAAAAAAAAATAAACACCTCACTGCCACCTTTTTGTGTAATGATGGAAAACATCACTGTCTTGCTGCCGTTTCAGACTTGTCGCTTACACTTCATCTTTGAGCTGACCTGTTCTCTAGGTCTTCTTAGCCAGGCTTACATTTTGCTCTTGCTGACTTTATGCAAAGTATCTCAAACATGGCCTTCCTTGTCCATTTTCTCAACTAAATCTGTCACAACTCAGGCTACCAGTGACTGCAACTATTTTTGTTTGCCCCATAGCCATGAGAAATGAAATCTTATCCTGATGGTGTCTTTTGAACTCAGCGCTGCAGAGAGATAGTTTTCTACCCTGGATTCGCATCATCTCCTTTCGTCCTGCCACTGGCTGCATCAGTGTTATCCCATGCAAGTCACACGTCTTCATTTTTGAAGCCCTTTGTCCCATTTCTGCTTCCCTGCTGTTTCCAATTCCCTGTTTACTTTCTCTCTGAACCATATGTGATGCCACCTTCCGTCCCTCACTCATTCACTTTTCAAACAAGCACCAAGTTTCACTGTTTCTCAGAAGGAACTTCTGCTACAAATGGACAACGTTAATTGATTAACCTCCCACAAATCCCTCTAAAAGTCCTCTCAGTTGCTCATCAAGCTCTTGAAAACAATTAGGCTCTTGCTATACACAGCAGGCTGCCTGTTGCAGAGTACAAATTGCCTCAATTTCCGTGTTTCACCATCAATTTGTTCAGTTTTATCTTTGTGTGCATTATAAACACTTTGAAAAAAAGAAACATCACCCTTTTATTTTTTTGCGTGCTGCCTGGCCCGGTGGGTTCTCGTCACAGTGTGGCTCCTCTCCTGTATCAATAGGAATAAATAAAACGCGTCAAGGCATCGTTTCTTGTGATCTGCTGTGCTGGTGCATGGAGTCTCATTGGGAGCACATTCTTTTTCTTCATAGAATGATAAAATGGTTTCGGTCAGAAGGGACTTCAAAGCTTATCAAGTTCCAACCCTCCTGCCATGGGCAGGGCCACCTCCCACTGGATCAGGGGGCTCAAAGCCCCATCCAGCCTGGCCTTGAACACCTCCAGGGATGGGGCAGCCATAACTTCTTTGGGCAACCTTTGCCAGGGCCTCACCACCCTCACAGCAAAATATTTCTTCCTAAGATCTCATCTCAATCTCCCCTCTTTCAACTTAAAACCGCTGTCACTTGTTCTGTCACTGCATTTCCTGATATATGCCCCTCACCTCCTTTCCTGTAGCCCCTTTCAGTGCTGGGAGGCTGCTCTGAGGTCTCCCCAGAGGCTTCTCTTCTCCAGGCTGAACAACACCAACTCTCCCAGTGGGTCCTCATGTAGGAGGTGCTGCAGCCCTCGGATCATCTCCATGGCCTCCTCTGGACTCGCTCCAACAGATCCATGCCCTTCCTGTGCTGGCAACACCAGAACTGAATGCAGGGCTACATGTGGGGTCTCATGACAGCAGAGCAGAGGGGCAGAATCCCCTCCCTTGACCTGCTGGTCCCACTGCTTTGGATGCAGTCTATGTTATGGTTGGCCTTCTGAGCTGCACGTGCGCGTTGCTGCTCCATGTTGAGCTTCTCATCCACCAGCACTCGCAACACCAGCATCCTTACATCAGCAGTTGTAAATAAAACAAGTGAGGACATCATCTTCAGCGCCCTCCCATGCTGGTGCATTGGGGCTCATTGGTAGTACGTTCGTTTACAGGGGTTTGTTTTGGAGCTAACACTTCTCTGCACAACACCAGGCATGACCGGGGGAACAGCACATACTGGGGACTGTCCAAGTTTGTGGTGTGGATGTGGATGAGCTGCACTGCTTGTGTGCAGAGGACGGCAAAATGCAGGTTGTGCTGTATTGTGCTGCTTGGCCTCGCACCCAGAGGATCATCTCTAGTCTGTTTTATTTAATAGCACAGAGATTGCCTTAGATGCCAAGGGTTACACAAATAAAAACAGATGCTTTTGATAGGTGTCAGCATTTTAATGAGGAATAAAATTAAGCCCTGGATACTTCTGGCCACCTAATGGCACTATTTTTTGTATTGCATACTGTGGCTTTTTGCTGTTTTTTTCCCTGGATTTTATGACAATTGCCTGAAGTCCTGATCTGGTGGGATTATGCCAGATAGCTGCACAGTTGGAAACTCATCAGCGATTCAGATTCCTTCAGTCAGAATGTCAGTTTTATCACAAAACTTGCAAAGCTTACCGTGATGATTTCAAATTTCCTCTTTAGTAGACATTTTGTTTGAATGCCATGAAGGGGCTCCTTTCTCGGCGCCCCCAGGAGTACAATAAGCTATGCTCTTTGAGAGACGAGTACAAAGTTACCTTCATTAAATTTTCTCTTCATGCTTTAGCATAGAATATTTCTTTTTAAAACTCTCTCTCATTTTCTTTTGTGTCTTCATCCTATTACCTTTATGAGATTGTGATGCATCAGCTTGATGGAAAAGGTGGGTGCGCCGCTCCCTCGGAGGTTTATTCCGGCACACAAATATTCTGCTGGCGTGTGAAGTGCTTGAGGAGCAGCTGGGAAAGCGAAAGTAGATCAAGTAATTGTAAACTTAATAAAAACATGCCGCTGCTAGCGTGCCGTGTGGCGCACGGTGCGGATCAGACTGCTGTTCTTATTGACTTTTGCTAAGAAAGGCATTTTAGATTTCATGTGTGTTGATTCTGTAGTTATTGAGTTGCACTGAATGGAGATAGAGATCTGTCAGGGTTCCCTGGAAGTCCTGATTCACTACTATGCTTTTTCCCTTCAGTTTAGTTGTGAAATTCTCAAGTGATTGAAAAATAAATAAAAATAATGGGACATTTGCTCTGCCACGTGTCCCAAAATACAGATTTCTCAGGACACAGGATGGTTCATGTAAGGCACCTCCTGCTCAGAGCAGGGTCAGCTCTGGGGCTAGACCAGGTTGCTTTATCCATTCAAGTATTTAAAACCTACAGATTCCATGTAATCACTTATTTTTCACTCTCTATCTTTCCTTACAAGCTTTTTCTTCAGTCAAGTCGCGCAGACCCTTAAATACTTCTGTAAAATTACCCTTATTTATAGGAACATTAGAAATGTTCTCTTTTAGGGCGATATTTCATTTCCCTTTTGAGGAGTTTCCTTGCTCTTGGCTGTTTCTGACCGGCCATCTGAGACTCCTGTCGTCTATCACCAAACACAAATCAATCGCAAACCCTTTGGTGGGGTTACCGTAATGGACATTGCAACCTTCTTTCTTGAGCGAGAGATACTGCGGCACGTGGTTTATGGCCATCTAATGTTAGACAGTAATCTCATTTAGTGTTTTCCCAAAAGTGCAAATAGTGCATTAGGATAGCGTAACAAGCACAGCGGATCAATACGGAGATGGTGCTCTCCTTCAACAGATTAATCCAAGAAAATGGACTTTGTTGACTTGAAGGAAGTGGCCCTGTTCGCATTGACCTGCAGCAGCTTTGGAAGGCAATGGGCTGAGAGCATATTTGGAGATGTCGTAGCAGGAAAATAAGTAACTGTGGTGGGTGACAAATGTGTTTTACGGGGCTCTGCAATGGATAGCAATGTAAAGAGTCCATTGAAGCATTCAAATAAAGAATAATACGAGGACTTCAGATGGTCAGTGATGGCATGGCTTGGGGAAAAAAGCAATCGAAGAAGCTCCTTAATGTGGGTTAAAGTGCCACCATTGAAATGGCTTTAAATACATCTACGGAATTTATGTAGCAAGCGTACAGCAGCCCATTCCCTTCGCTCTTCACCTTTGTATAACACACACTCTATGAAATCACTTTAAAATCACTCGTGAATAAAGGCACAGCTAGGTTTACTGTGTGCATTTTTCGTTAACTCAGTGTCTATTGTACTGGTTTATCAATGCAGACCAGGGTTTCAGGCATTTAAAACGTGCTCTGGTTTAGTTGGATGTAAATCATCACTGTTCTGAGTCTTTCGTCTACAAAAAGCGTACGTGGTGCTTCTTCTTGTGCGCCATCCCCATGCAGACTGCGCCATAATCAGTCGGTGCGCAGCAGTTTATGGACATACATTTTGATGCCTACCATGCTTTTGAAGCGCTTGCTGATATCAGCAGAGGGGGGATTAAGGGAAAATCCTCATCCGTAAGAGTCTACAGGAGTTTGAACTTTCAGATCATAAAGTGTGTAAGCACCTGGGACTGCATTTACATTCTGGTTTGGGCATTTCATCGATGTACAGTAATGAATGAAAAGAGTAAGAGGGATGTTTTATATAGGTATAGACTGTAAAATCAAGGCGACCTAATGTTCCTTTTCTTGGTACTACATCTTCAGTGATTGCCGAGAAGTCGGTTCCCCTAAGGAACAGCATTGCGCTTCGCGTTTCACTTTCTTACTGCAGTAAAATAGAGATCTGCCTTGGCCAATCAGCAAAATGAGAAGGAACAGATTATTCACCTGAGGATCTGTGCCCCATGAGTCTCATTTTTTTTACGACCTTATTGAACTAAAAATAATGTGGGCTGGAATGGATGTTAAAGCAGCTGCTCTCAGGCTTTCTTGGTAGCGTGAAAGGAAAGGTGCGTTAAGTTTACAGTTCACACGCATAAAGCACATGATTGTTCTCAGGGCGTATGAACTATTAATGGTTTTCTAAGTGGTCATATGTTTTTTTCTACTACTGAGTTATTTTATCTTTTGTGTGAAGGAGGTTTAACTGTGATTTTATTGCCTCTTATGGAAATGAGTACCTTAAAAAGTATTTATAAGATAAATGTCCAGTTAGCTTAAAATTTTTATGGACATTTCATGTCTGAAACACTTCCCCGCTTTGAGGGTAGACCTCATCACTGTCTACAGCTCTCTGAAAGGAGGTTGTAGTGGGGTGGATGTTGGTCTCTTCTCCAAAGTGACAGGAGATAGGGTGAAAGGAAACAGCTTCAGGTTGCACCAGGGCAGGTACAGATTAGATATCAGGAAAAATTTCTTCACTGCAAGGGTTCTCAGGCCCTGGCAGAGGCTGCCCAGAGCAGTGGTTGAGTCCCCATCCCTGGAGGTGTTCAAAAGACTGGCAGATGAGTTTCTCAGGGATGGTTTAGTAGTGGACAGGTACAGCTGGACTCAATGATCTCAAAGGTCTTTTCCAACCAAGCAATTCTGTGATTCTATGACCAGCCCCTTAATTTTGAAATAGGAAAATATTTTGTTCACATTTTAATTCTGTGGCACTATCAGTTTGGATAACATTTTACAGATCAATGCTAATGACAACATTTTTGTCCAAAAGAGTCTGGGTTTTACAGGACTGACTAAAGAAGCTTCCTTTGGCTTCTGTTAAAGGCAAAAATGGTATTGCAGCAGCCAGAAAGATGGCAAGAGTTATGAATCCATACTGTAAAGAAAATAGACAAAATTCCTAAGTATCTTGCACATCTGGCATCAAGATTAGAATCAAGGTGAAGGGAAGGAGGACGCACCAAAAATAGAGGCTGTCATCAGAGCAGCAGAAGTAGGTTGTGTAATTTGCTGGTGGTAGCAGGGTTTTTATGCTCTTGAGGTCAGCCCAATGGATGATTTCACTTTATGCAGGAGTAATATTTAATAAGTAGCAAGACGATATGGTCAGAGGGCCATACAGTGATGAAGCTTTCCTGTGGTTCTGTGACTGTTTTGCTAATGTGGGTGAGATCAGGTGTGCTTCACCATCGCTGGAATCTTCAGTTAAAGGTGTGCACTCATATGAAGCTGGATGTTCATTTTCCTTGCCAACTGGAACCTGAGGACTGGATCAAGGGACACTTGTGGTCCTAATAGCTTAACTCCTGCAGCTCACTTTGATGTTTGAGTCTGATCTTACCCACTTTATCGCACAGATAGCTCTAGAAACAGCCTCTGTTTGTACCTTTAAACTGTTTTCATTCACTTCTATTTAGTTTACTTTTTTTTAATAAAAAAACCCCTTGCATCTTTCCTGAAATCTTTCTGAGAAGGAAACCAAAATGTTCTTTTCTCTTTCTGTAGGCGATATGAGTCTCATCCAATCTGCGCTGATCTGCAGGATAAAATCCTACAGTGTTATCAGCAACACGCTCAGGAGACACTCAGCTGCTCTGCCCTGGCTAGCCAGTACCTGCGTTGTGTCAATACTGCCAAACAGGTGAGTAAGGAATATTGACACTGAATTACTGATGGAATGAAGAAAGAAAGGCTATTGGATTATCCAATTAGTCCTTCCAAGGTGCTGAAGCAGTAGTGTTCCCACTGTGTATGTTCTCACAAGCTCTGTGAGCTCACGCTTTCAGTTTATTTAAATGCCAAGTTTTCCATCTTTTCCTTTGGGAAGCTCTTGTTTAGTGCAGCAGCGATTGCTGTTGCCTGGTGTTTCGTGGTGTCTGCAGTTTTAGCAGTAAAACAAAGGGACTGAATGATGTGCTGCTGTTTGTCATGAGTACAGCTACTTTCAGTAAGGAGTGAATGGACGTGTCAAGATGGCTCACCGGTTGGAAGTCTTCATTTCTTTTATGTTGTGTATTCTGAGAGTCTAATGCCACCGGTTGCCTTGTCTTGCCCTCCTCTCATACTGTTCGCCAGGGTGTGGGTTGTTACTGTAGATGCAAGGTCCTTCACCTAGGTTGGGGAGATCTGCGGTTTCAATACAGGATGAGGGACAACGTGATTGAGAGCATCCCTGACTTGGGGTGCTGGGGGATGAGAAGCTGGAAGTGAGCCAGCAATGTGCGTTCACAGCCCAGAAGGCCAACGGTGTCCTGGACTGCAAAAGCAGCGTGGCCAGGAGGGTGAGGGAGGGGTTCTCCCCCTCTACTCTGCTCTCATGAGACCCCACCTCGAGTCCTGTGTCCAGTTCTGGAATCCCCAACATAAGAAGGATGTGGAACTGTTGGAATGGGTCCAGAGGAGGGGCTATGAAGATGATCAGAGGGCTGGAGCCCCTCTGCTATGAGGACAGGCTGAGAGACTTGGATTTGTTCAGCCTGAAGAAGAAAAGGTGCCGGGGAGACCTTCTAGTGGTCTTCCTGAAAGGGTCTCCAGGAAAGCTGGGGAGAGACTTTTTCCAAGGGCCTGAAGCGATAGGACGAGGGGAAACAGGTTTAAATTGGAAGGGGAAAGATGAAATTAGACATTAGGAAGAAATTCTTCACGATGAGGGTGGGGAGGCCCTGGCCCAGGTTGCCCAGAGAGGTTGTGGCTGCCCCATCCCTGGAGGTGTTCAGGGCCAGATTGGATGAGGCCTTGTGAAGCCCTGATCCAGTGAGAGGCGTCCCTGCCCATGGCAGGGTGGTTGGAACTGTATGATCTTTAAGATCCTTTCCAACTCTAACCATTCTATGGTTCTATTATTCTGTGATTCCAATCTTTATTCCAATCTGTTATTCCAAACTTTAATGCTTTGTTAGTGCAGCATAAGGGAAAATGATAGTGATGTGGACATCTTTCAGTTAAAAGAAGCTAAAATTTCTAATATTAATTCTTTTTCAGCAGCTTACATCTTTCAGATATAGAGATGCTTATTTTGACCTTGATTTTGTTCTTAAAGAAGCCAATTGCAAGTGGGCTTATAGGCCATATGTGCAGGATATGTTAAAAGTCCTTAAATAAGTCTGTCAATCTTTATTTCTGCTAAAATCTGTAAGTTAATATTTGAATATGTGAAATCGTGTGCTCTAATGTGTTAGCAGAGACCCAGCAAGCAAGTCCAGTATTTGATAATAATAACTTTCACTTGAGTTAATTCCGCCTCTACAGAAGAGTAGTAGGACTTTGACTGTAACCCTTCACCGTGACCTTCTGGCTGTTACACTGGTGCAGTCTTGCTCTGATATTACTGGAATCTCACTGGAGGTAGCACTGTTCATGGTCCGGTGCCCTGTAAAACATGGTAGGAGCCAACAGTTGGGTGGCAGTGCTAAAGGTGTCCTCAGTCCGCAACACTCAATACATTTGTGCGATGCTATTGTTGTTAATTCTCTATTTATATAGTTTTAGAATAATAGAATCATAGAATGGTCTGGGTTAGAACGGACCTTCAAGATCATCCAGTTCCAACCCCCCTGCCATGGGCAGGGACACCTCCCACTGCATCAGGTTGCTCAAAGCCCCATCCAACCTGGCCTTGAACACCTCCAGGGAGGGGACAGCCACAACTTTGATGGGCAACCTGTCCTATCCCTGCACTCCCTGACAAAGAGCCCCTCCCCAGCTTTCCTGTAGCCCTTCTAAGGACTGGGAGGCTGCTCTAAGGTCTCCCCAAAGCTTTCTCTTCTCCAGGCTGAACAAGCCCAACTCTCTCAGCCTGTCCTCGTAGGGGAAGTGCTCCATTTACAAGTGGGCAGAGAAACACCAAAGGATATACTGGAGGAGGTGATTTTAAAAGGGGCAGGATCACCTTACTGACTTTTATTAACGTATTTCATCAAATGAATATTTTTTAGAATTTTCACTAATAATAACAATGTTTAATATCATAAAGGGATTGTCAAGCTGCGCAGACAGCTGCACAAATTGTCCTCATCCTGCACTGTTCAGAGAACAACCATGCTTCAGCTGGTAGCTCAGCTTGTCTTCCAGCACTGTCAATCCAGGCAGCTGCCTCTTAAAAAAATGAGCACATTAACTGCTGTGAGGGTGGGGAGGCCCTGGCACAGGTTGCCCAGAGAAGTTGTGGGTGCCCCATCCCTGGAGGTGTTCAGGAGCAGGCTGGATGAGCAACCTGATCCAGTGGGAGGTGTCCCTGCCCATGGCAGGAGGGGTGGAACTGGATGATCTTTAAGATCCCTTCCAACCCAGTGCTTGATTCTAAGGCACCAAGATCCTGACCTTCATTTCCTTAAAAACTCTACAGCCTACCAGAGCTCCCTGATGTCCTAACCTGAGGCTTTCTTTCATAAACCTACTGGCACTTTCTTAATTTTGGAAAAATTGTTGAGCCATACTCAGACACCCAAGACTGAGAAGCGCCATCAGTTTTGCCCAGGTGTCTCCCTTGGGCATAAGAGCTGCTGTGGCTTCAGGCAGCAAATTTTGCTCATCCTCTTCTTCCCTAAGACGTACAGTCCTTCACAAACAGCAGGACCAGGGAAGTCATCCTTCCTCTCTACTCAGCACTGGTGAGGTTGTCCCTTGAATCCTGTGTTCAGTTTTTTGCCCATTCCTGTAAGAAAGACATTGAAGGGCAGGAGCGTGTCCAGAGAAGGGCAACGAAGACGGTGAAGGGACTGGAGCACAAGTCTTATTAGAGGCAGCTGGGGCAACTGGGGTTGTTTAGCCTGGAGAAAAGGAGGCTGAGGGGAAACATTGCTTTCTACAGCTACCTGGAAGGAGGCTGTAGCGAGGTGGGTGTTGGTCTATTCTCCTAAGTAAAAGGCAGTAGGACGAGAGGAAATGGCCTCAAGTTGCACCAGGGGAGGTTCAGATGAGACATCAGGAAACATTTCTTCACTGAAAGGTGGGTCAGGCCCTGGCAGAGGCTCCCAGGGAGGTGGTTGAGTCCCCAACCCTGGAGGTGTTTAAAAGACGGGTAGATGAGGTTTAGTAGTGGACAGGGATAGCTGGACTCAATGATCTCAAAGGTCTTTTCCAACCAAACGATTCTATGATTCTGTGACCTTTTGAATGGAATTTTTTTTTTTTCCTTAAATAGAATTGCAATTCTTTTAGATAATTCTTACCGTGACAAACAATAATTGGTGTCTGTATTATTTCCCTTAGTGTGATCTTTGTATTCCAAAATCCAGACTGAAGTTACTGGCCCGTGGGTGGGTTTGAGACATTTTATAAAAAAGGCCAGTGAATAATATTAGAGTGTTATGTGGTGGACTAGATTTTCACCGCGACTTCCATCATCAAGAATACTAATTTACTCTATTTACAATTTTATATTATTTTTTAAGTAACTAAGAAGTTTAGTTTAATTTCATATACGTGTTTAAGCTGTATCTGAAGTTTGTATCTGATAGGAATTTCCTCAGAGGACTGTGATGAGGATGAATTAATTCATGTTCAGAAGGTGCAGGAAAAGGAGATTGCATAAATATGAGCATTAGGTTTTTGAACCTTTTTAAACACCCTTTTTTTTTGTTGAAGATCTTCAACCAAGCCTGTCAAGTACTTAAAAGTATTTCCTAAATGCTTCTTATTCTCTTTCACACATGCTTCAAGATGAGAATTCAGCGAGGTTTCTCTTTTATGATAACAGAGAAAGAGAAGCCTTTTATGAGGGAAATATTTGCAAGCAGGAACAATTGTTTTTCATAATGAACATCAGTCCTCTGTAGCTCATCCTCCGTGTGTTGCAGCTGTAATTGTAATTATTTGTACTCGCTGATAGCCCACAAGCCCAGACAAACAGTTACTTGGAAATAATTGCTAGACGCTGTTATAAAATCCTGCAGAATTACCTACTATTCCTGCTTGGTTAGAAGACAGAGGAGGGGGATAAATTGCAGCTTCAGAAATGAAAAAGTTAACTGACGCCGGCTACAAGAAACAAAACAAAGAAGGAAATTTGCTAGAGGGAATAGACCAAGATATTGAAAACCAAATAAGTTAACTAATCCGATTTCCTGGCGGTGAGTCTGGGCACTTGTGCTCAGGCTGAGCACACTCTGTGCTTTTCATAAATTGAATTTATTGACTCCTCTTTCTTTCCTATCTTGCTTATAATTATCTCACCCTCTCTTCTGTATGTTCCTTATTTCTCATCCTGTCTGTAATCTCATGTCTCTATCTGTCCTTTTCTCCCCTTGTTAGAAAGGCCCAGAGAGCTGTTAATTTGGAGGGATTTGACACATTGTTGTATCTTCCGTTCGCATCTTTTCCCAAAGTCATGAGAAGCTGGAGAGATAGATTAGGCTCTGTTATTAATATATGCATTTTATTATAATAGTCATGGAGAGAAAACCCCTACTTAATGGAGCCATTAAGGGGAAGATGCTAGGACTGTGTGTGCTATCTGTGCACAAGTAACCCCAGCCAGAGCGGTCACTGCCCCAATATGGATCATCTGGTGGCATTCTTATCACTTATCCTAGTCTGCCGTCACTGATATGCACAAGGTGGCTATTAAAAACCGCCACCCCCTGGTTTTTTCTTACTTTTTTTGCACCCCCCGGGCTACAAGGAGTCCTAATTTCTGTATGGAATCACAGCTCCGCTGCAGCTTAATGAAGTCTGTGCAATACTTCCACAGAATCATACACTGGTTTGGGTTGGAAGGGGCCTACGAGATCATCCAATTCCAGCCCCCCCGCCATGGGCAGCGACACCTCCCACCAACCCAGGCTGCTCAAGGCCCCATCCAACCTGGTCTTGAACACCTCCAGGGATGGGGCATCCACAGCTTCCCTGGGCAACCTGGGCCAGGGCCTCTCCAACCTTATCATGAAGAATTTCTCCCGAATGTCTGATCTAAATCTTTCCCCTTTCCTTGTAAAGCTGTTTCCCCTTGTCCTGTTCACTCCAGGCCCTTGTAAAAAGTCCCTCCTCGGCTTTCCTGGAGCCCATTCAGGTACTGGAAGGCCACTATAAGGTCTCCCAGAGCCTTCTCTTCTCCAGGCTGAACAACTCCAGCTCGCTCAGCCTGTGCTCATAGCAGAGGTGCTCCAGCCCTTGGATCATCTTTGCAGCCTCCTCTGGACCCATTTCAACAGTTCCACATCCTTGTTACGTTGGGGATTCCAGAACTGGACACAGGACTCCAGGTGAGGTCTCACAAGAGTGGAGCAGAGGATGAGAATACCCTCTCTTGCCCTGCTGGCCACGCTGCTTTGGATGCAGCCCAGGACATGGTTGGTCTTCTGGGCTGCGAGCGTACCTTGCCAGCTCATGTCCAGCTTCTCATCAACCAGCACCCCAAGTCCTTCTTGGCAGTTGGCAGAGCTGCTCTCAGCCACATCATCCCCCAGCCTGTACTGAAACCATGGATTGCCCTAACCCGGGTGTAGGACCTTGCACTTGGCCTTGTTGAACTTCATGAGGTTCAAAATACCCTCTTTTTTTTTTTCTTTGTTTTTTTTTGCCCCCCGTGGGCTGTGGGGAGTCCTAATTCCTATATGGAATCGCATCTCCACTACAGCTTAATGAAGTCTGTGCAATAATTTCCTATTAGACCATAGACCTGTAATTCTCTGCAGGCGGGTTAGATTTGCAAGTACTTCAGAGAACGATACCAACAGCTGCTGGTTTCTGACAGCCCGGCTGCAAAATGTTATCCTTCAAGCTCTTCAGCCTTGCTGTAGCCATTATTTTAATTTGTAGGATGGAGTAGTCCTTTATCATGTGTCCTAGTTAGACTAAAGCCCTTATTTCAGCCTCGTCCTCCAGCATTTTTCCTATATACCTTCTTCCAATCTAATAGGAAATTATGTAGAATTTGTGTAGCTGGCAACACGGAGCTGAAACACAATGAAAAGGCTTTGGTTTTTATGGCCACTCTTTACCGCTACCTTGATTGAAGGAAGTTTATTATGGAAGAGTCAGACCACGTTCACTTCACGTCTACATTGGTGTCATGAAAACACACAAGGAAAATATTTTAAATGCTTTGATTTCTTAGGTGATGTTAAGTGACAAAAGTCATAGAATCATAAAATCATTAAGGTTGGAAAGGACCTCTGAGATCATCAAGTCCAGCTGTCAGCCCAGCATCTCCCTGCCTACCAAACCGTGTCCCAAAATGCCTCCAGGGATGGAGACTCCACCACTGCCCTAGGCAGCCTCTGCCAGTGCTTCACCACTCTTTCAGTAAAGAAATTCTGCCTAATCTCCGATCTAAAGCTCTCCTGGCACAGCTTGAGGCCATTTCCTCTAGTCCCCTCCCATGTTACTTTGGAGAAGAGACCAACTCCCACCTCACTCCAACCTTCTTTCAGGTAGTTATAGAGAGTGATGAGGTCTCCCCTCAGCCTCCACTTCTCAGTACAGTAAAAAGTCAGTAAAGAAACAGTAAAAAAAAAACCCCAAAATGTAGAAAAACTAAAACCAGGCCTGGAACACTCCCATTTGTCCCAAGGTGGACAGAAATATGCACACAATGAACAAATACCTGCAATTTCTTTCCTTAGGACGCTAAATAAAAGTAACACAAATTTTCTCCGTTCATTTGGGAATTTCCTGCGTTAACTTATGTGGTGTTAAATTTACGTAAAGTTAATATTCAGCCCAGCAATGGCTTCGAGCAAGTTTCTGTAATGCTACTGCAAAAAGAATCTTCCAGGTAAAGTAGCCTTCATCAGTTTTACAGAAATCTCTGTGGGGTTGCTGTCAAACTGAGATCGGAGATTTTAAGTGATAAAAGTTTCCCTTATTTTTGTTTGTAATAGCACCTAGGGAGCCTGAACCTGACTCTGTTTATTTTGTCAGCATGTACTTTTCTACCTTCTGGAGAATATTTGTGATGACAAGGACATTTACCATCTTTTCATGTGCACGCTGTCCTTCTCTTTGGTACACCTTTGTTCTTGCAGAATAAGGTGGCAGATTTAGATTAGATATTAGGAAGAAATTCTTTACTGTGAGGGTGGGGAGGCCCTGGCACAGGTTGCTCAGAGAAGTCGTGACTAACCCACGCTGGAGGTGTTCAAGGCCAGGATGGATGAGGCTTTGAGCAACCCGATCCAGTGGGAGGTGTCCCTGCCCATGGTGGAACTGGATGATCTTTAAGGTCCTTTCCAACCCAATCCATTCTATGATTCCACGAAACACTGCTTGATGCAGTTGAACGATTCCCTGGGTTATTTTTAGAAATACTGTGGAGAATTTGGCTGAAGACATACATGACAACAGGTTTTTCATTCACTTTAATTTTGCCTTTCCTGAGCCCTGACTCCTGTGACTCTGACAATGCAGTCCATGCTTGCAAGACAAAGCACCCTGCCTGGCCAGACACGGCTGCTCAAATATTTGAACCACCTGTCTGTAGGTCTCCTGTAAAATTTCAAGGTTATCATTTGGACTTGCTCCTGACATAAGCCCTAAAAATTATTAATTCCCTTCCTATGGTTTCTTAGAAGGAAAATGATAATTACTTTCTTCCTCGTTTTCTGAATTTTGGAAGCAAGAACTTGGTCAACATTGTAGTTGTCCAGTGAAAATAGACAGCTTCTAGCCTGCTTTTACTGCCTGGCTTGTTAGTGTCCTGCTAGATCCTACTTTTCTGATCTAGACAAGTAGTATCCATAGAATCATAGAATCATTAAGGTTGGAAAAGACCTCTAAAATCATCAGGTCCCACCATCAGCCCAACGCCACTCTACCTACTAACCATGTCCCAATGGTTTTTTGAACCCCTCCAGAAATGGTGACTCCATCACTTCCCTGAGCAGCCTCTTCCAATACTTCACCACTCTTTCAGTAAAGAAATTTTTCTTCCTACCCAATCTAAGTCTCCTCTGGTGCAACTTGAGGCTGTTTCTTCTCATCCTATCACTTGTGACTTGGGAGCAGAGACCAGCACAACATCCATCCATGTGCGTATTTCTGCCAACCCTTTATTTCTAGATCATGGCAGTAGGAAGTTCTTAGTAGAGCCCTTACGTGCTCTTCTTGCACATCTGTCGCAGCGCGAGAATCGACGCGGCACGAGTCCCGGACGGTGGTGGAAGAATGCGGCCAACTCAATATGAGTGATAAGCAAGCTTCAAGTTTATTGATGTGACACAGCTTCTTTTATGCTCCTTTGCTTTAATTATGCACATGTGTTATAACATAATTGGCTACCTTTACTTTAATTATGCATTCGTATTATAACATTACTGGCTACTGGTGACTTCATCTCTCGGCCGTAGCTTGTCTCCCAGCCGCAGTTAGTTAGTTTCCCGGCCGCAGTTTGTTTCCAGGCCGCTTATCCTTTCCATGCTGGCTCGTTACCAGGAATGTTGCTTACTCCTTGCTCAAGGTTATCGTAATCTCCATGGGCCTCCTGCATAGCTCCCTTATGCTAACCGAGCTCGCTTATGCTAACGGAGGCCTAGGCACACCAGCTCAGACTTGATGCTGTTACATGCTGCAAACTAACTCGTCCAGGGACCCATGTCCCTGTTCCTTGAGCCATTCCCCAACACACATCTACATATTCATGGTAAAGGCCACAACCTCCCTTAAGAGTCAAGACCTTGATGGCAGAGCTCTCTGGTGTGACAGGAGGAATATCTCTTGGACTACTCGACCGATCTATACTTTTAGCTCTTGGTGTCCTCATTGGGCACAGGAGGTGATTTATGAAGCTCAAAGTCAGTGGAACATGTTTGGACTGTTGAGCTTTCTGTTTATGAGTCAGAAGAAAAAAAAGAGGTAGGTAGGGGAGATATTTAATGTTGTATGACTTCGGGATTTAATTGCTGGGAATGGGATTTATCTTATTGGAAGGTCAGATGTTTTAATTTCTTTAATAGCCACAGACCCATGATAGCGTTAGGATGGATGAAAAGGAGGTATTCCTGCAACTCTTCAGGCCTCCGGCTTGATGAGTCCTCAAATAGGTTCACTCTGCCTCTGTGTCTGGTCTCTGGGATGATGTGCATGTTGCCAGTGTTTCTTTTTTGATATTTTATTTTAAAAATTGCCGTTCCCTGGAAGGAATTGTAGCTAAACTTCTCTGGAATAATTCTGAGTTACTGAAATATGTGTTTTTCCCCTCTCTCTTCCCCTCCTCCCCACCGTTTCCTTAGCAGAACATGCTTGGGAGAGGAGGATAAAGGCAATGTCCAAATCAGACGCAAGACCATCAACTCTAATTTCAGCAGAAGAGCGTTGTTCCCTGGGAATGACACGACAGCCCATTTACAGGGCAGGCCAATAAAGAGAAGAACTGGAAGAGCCATTTCAAGAGCAGCAGCCATCAGAGCTCAATCAGTGTGACCATTTGAAAAGCCAAGACCTGTATCTTATTACATCAGAAATCACACATCCGAAGACACTGTTCAGTCTTAGTAAAATCCACTTATTGGTGATTGAAGGAAGGAAAAGAAAAGAACCTTTCACTGACCTTAAAAAGGGGAAATATCCTTCAAATGCTGCTATTTAATTGTAGAATCTCCTCAGAAACTTCTCACTGTCAAAGACACAGGTATGTAACACTTGCCGTGCCGAGACATGGCGGTACTTTGTGAGCCCGTTGACCGCTGCTCCTCGCTGTATGGCCTGTGTTCGTTGCTCATATTAAATTTTTCCTTACAATGTATAATGACCTAAATTGTGCTTTAACTTATTTCACAAATTACATAACTTAATGAAGCCTCTCCCCAGGCCTTCTGCTGGAATGGTGGTAACGATCCGACACTTAAGATGCAACATGGCCTTTATTTACATGAAATGATTCTGTTGTGCCCCTCACTCCTATCAAGTACTGACGAATATGCCTCGCTCTGTACCAACAATAAATGGGTTTTATGCACAAGATTGATGTTTCAGTCTGTCTCTCTTTCCACTTCTCCGAGGCGGATGGTGTTCCCTCTGCTGTGTCAATCATGGTTTTCCAGCAGATGTTATTGCTGAAGCTTTAAAGCATAGGCTTTTATGCATAAGCAACCTTGGTTTCAGGAACAGTACTTACATATAACTGTTTTCCATCACGGCAACCTAAAAGGATCCCGTGTGATAGCGTGCTGTGATTCATGCACCACCAGAGTTTCCTTTCTTGGAAAACACTTGTGAATGAAAGGACACACAGTGCCCAAAACTGCAAATCATCTTTCCGCAAGCACCCAGTTTCATTTGTTTTTGTTCAGATAACGACTGCCGCATCCATCTTATCAAGCAATCTTAGAAAAGGTTTTTACACAATAGTAAAAGCAACAGTGTCAAATGAGCAGTGTCTCTGGAGCCTTCTGCTATTTATTTACCTGTTTCTCTAATTGGCTGTGTTTGAACTGCATCCTACAGTACAACTACGAGTGCACCTGCAGATCTCATTTATATTCACAATATTGCCAGTGACTCTCCAATTCTAATTATCAAGGTGCTTTGTGAGTACTGTTTAATTAAGGATTTTTTTTTTAATGCTACGAAAAAGAAGGTAGGCTTCTTTACATGTGAAGCACCTGTGATATCAGTAGGAGAGGAAGATCCTGGAGTTCATCGTCAGGTGCCAGGTAGACTGCTTGAGAGAAATAATAGGGACATAAGCGACATGTTTACATGGTGACTTGCTGTAGTGTTTACAAATCAGCTAACTCACAAATTCTCCTTTGTAATGTTCTCTTTTGTAACGGAGAGCCAAGAAGTTGGCAGATCCATCCTTGCCAGACTTAGAATTGGCAGCAAAATACAGCACAGAGGAAAAGCAGACGTTTTTAAGGCCAGATGATTCTGTAAAATCAGGAGAAGAGCTATGTTGGGAAGGAAGGTCTCTGTTATTGCCAAATGTTTATTGGTTTTCCATCCTGACAGCCTTGAGCAATGAAAGTCACTCTTGCTTGCTTTGTTCCAACTGTGTTTCAGGCTTCATTTGAGATGTTGTGTTCTTTAAACATCTTCTGGATCATTGATAGCGGCATCTCTAGCATGTGTTGCTTGAGCTTGGGGGATGCTGATGGTGCCAAACAGGGTGTAGACTTTAAAGTTGTCCACGTTGTGGGCGATTTGTGCCTTGAAAGTAGAGCAGTGATTCTGAATTTTTCACAAGTGAGCTTCAATTTGCCACCTCTTCTGCCTTTGCCACCCTTCAGTGTACCTGCATCTTAATGCTTTCATCAGTCTTTGATTTCTTCATTCCTCATTTCTCCCTGCTTGCTGGTACAGACATAAGCAGGACTCGCTTCTTTTGAAAACAGAGTTGAGAGATGATGTTGGACGTTTCTGCTCAAGGAGGCAGTAAGGATGCCTAAAATAGAGACATTTTCCATCTTTTGTTTTCGATGGGTACTCATTATATTTTTAAATAAATAATTAAAAACACAAGGTTCCTAGGATCTGAAGAAGCACAAGAGAAGTTTGTGTCTGAAGCTCCTGATATCAGAAGAGATTATAGAATCATAGAATGGTTTGGGTGGGATCATCTAATTCCAACGTCCCTGCCACCGACAGGGACATCTTCCACTGGATCAGGTTGCTCAAAGCCTCATCCAGCCTGGCCTTGAACACCTCCAGGGATGGTATTCTCTAGGGGTGATAGATGAAGGCATAAAATCATAGGATTGTTTAGGTTGGAAAAGACCTTTAAGATCATCAGGTCCAACCGTTAGCACGACACTCTGTACCCATGGTAGAAAATAATTTCAGATGTTGTTGGTCATTCACAGGCTCTGATCAGCTGTAAACTAAAGGCAGTTCTACCCAGGGGTTTAAATAGAAAAGCAGTATTGGAACAGCTAAATCAAATCTTTTCATTGTTCTTTTCATTGTTCTGTGGAACAAATCACAAGTCTTTCAGTGGTGTCAAAATAATCACTGCCATCCTACTCTCATGTAATTTAGCAGTGTTAGTCTCTTTCAAATACTAGACTTCCTTTCCTCAGGAGTCATCTGTGTCTGAGACAGATCACATAACCTCGCAGCGTTGGGATGTTTTTTCACCTGTTAAGATATTCCTGCATTACAGTTTTAAGCAGATATTTGGAATTAGCTTTAATATGGAAATGGCTGTGGGATGGGATAAATTTTACAGCTCAGATGACCACTGCTCTGTTCTCTTTTAGATACTGTGCCCTTTTAGCGACAATATAAAGAGGGGAACAGAGCTTCAGATGGACTCTGTCTGGAGTTACATGTCATCTCTCAAGCTGAAGAAGCAATAGGAGGGGGAGCCTTTCTCTTTTCTATCCTTTTTCTTTCCAAAACAGCAGAAATTCTAGACAATATGCTTCTCTGCAAACTGTTGCAAGGTCTTCCCCCCAGCTGCGAATGCTGAACAAGTTTGAGCAAGGCAAACTGATGATTTCTAGTGTTTCCTTTGTATGCATCTTTCTATTCTATGAACACCTAAAGATCCCTAACCAAAACCAGCCCTTCATCACAGTAGCTACTGCTGAGACAGAGTAAGGGGCAGCCTTTCTTCCCAAATAAGAGGGACGGAAAAAACTAAGGCTAAGTCATTTGCCTGCTGTGCTGAATCTCATTTACAGGAGCTAGAAACCATCAGGTGTTTGTCCTGTGCCAGTTGATAACACATTGCAGCTCACTTGACCATAGTAAATTCTATTTGATCAAGAGATGGGTGTTTCCACTTAAAATCAGGTAAGGATTTAGATTTGAGTGTCTTCTCACCTTCAGGCAGAAGTGAATTTTGTGAGCTGGTCAGTTCGTAATTTGTAAAGGTTTGTGTTGAGCTGATGCTGTGTTTGGGAAGTTGGCTGAAGACACAAGAGAAGAGATCATCAAAGAAGAGAGGGCATGTGCAAGGTGGGCATCCATCCTTCAACCCTGAGAGTCCTATCTGTGTTCAGGCTGTAACACCTCTACGTACAAAATCATCCACAGGTCATGATCAACATTAATGAAACCGTGTGTGTTCAGGTTTTGAAAACGGTGTTTCTCCCTTAAAGAGCTGAGGGCTGAGAACCCATTGTCACATTAAAGCTCAGGAGAGTGGCTACAAGAATTTGGCTCTTGAGAGCCCAAGGCAAGATTCAATTAGAGGTCTGGAAAATGAAGAGGGAATAAGCTTGGGAAAGGGAGGTAAGCGGACAGTGACGTTCACGTTGGATTTTGCTGGGTGAACATGCGGTTGTTTTCAACTGTGCTGGAGAGGAAGGTCTGTTATCTCAAGTCTCTTTGCTCTCAGCTGCTGGTCTCATTGCAGGGAGCGGTATCGAGTAGGTCCTAGAGGCAAGTGCATCTCTACGTTCACCATCATTGTGGTGGTGATCCCACAGCACTGTACTGAGGATATTCCCACCAGGGAAACATACGTGCAAGAAAGGCACGGTGCTCTTCCGTAGTCTGCCTGGCAGCAAAATGGTTACTGCAAATGCAAACTTGTGTTCACCAGCCAAGGAGATTGATCAGCATCTCTGAGGAAGAGAGAGATATCCTGAATATGGTGTGAAGAGCACCTGGATCTTCAAGTCATTGCACAAGTGCCAGGCAGGTTCCCAGAGAGCATGGGGCACTGAGCCAGAGCTGCTCTGCAAGAACTCAGCTCTATGTGAACAAAGACACTGGGTAATTAGAGAGGTAATTAGTTTTGTAATTACTAAGGTAATTAGTTTGATTTTCTCTCAAGCCAGTAACTGCTGGGAAGAGAACACTCAGCCATTGTGCTGGAGGGAGCACCTTGAATTGCCGTGCTGCAGCAACCCCCTCACCAACTTAACCCTTCTCCCTCCTGTATGGGAAGTACCATCTGACACACAGCAAAGAATGGGGTGGTTTGGAGGAAAACCAGCCCCAAAAGGTCTGCTTGTCAGAAGGCTTGTGCCTGGAAACTTTTGAGCCACATTCCAATGATGTCCAGATTTCTTGTGCTGTAGTCGGGAGGGGACCTAAGGCAGCAGATAGCCCTGTGGTGGTGTGGTTTTTCTTACAAAGAGTTCACATACTGTTAAGAATGCCGGGGATACCTTTTGGGTACCCATTTCAGTGTCCCCATGGCATCGCTGCTCTTGGGGAGATAAGGGTTGTTCCACCACTCCTTGAGTTAGATGCTGCCCATCCTTTCACCCATGGGCTGCCTTGCTTGTTTAGTGGAGGCATCTCTACCAGCTTGGGATGCAAGTCAGCAAACGGAGGTGAGTGTTTTCTGTTCAGCTGTCATATGAAACCATCCCAGGCAGCAAAAACATCCCTCCTTCACATGCAGGTTCTTCAGATGGATGGGGGCAGAGCAGCTGTTGTCCCAAAGAGAGGGTGACTGCATAGATCAAACTCCCAGTGCTCGTTTGGGAGTCTGCAGTGTTGGAGCTGCAAGGAGCAGATCAAATTCCCAAGTAAACTGCAAGCTAAGCAGGTTTTTCTTCATGTTCATGTGTTGCTTATATAGAAATAGCAGGGCTGAAAGTGACTTAGCACGTGTTGGAGTCCGCTATTCCATAAAACCTGATAGCAAGAAATTATCATGTTTCTTAAACCAGGTCACAAGGAGAAGGCCAGGAGTCCGCGAAGATGAGCACCTCCCATACAAGGACAGGCTGAGAGAGCTGGGGTTGCTCAGCCTGGAGAAGAGAAGGCTTCGGGGGGACCTTGGAGCAGCCTCCCAGTACTGAAAGGGGCTCCAGGGAAGCTGGGGAGGGGCTCTTGATCAAGGAGAGTGGGGACAGGACAAGGGGGAGTGGTTTTAAGCTGAAAGAGAGGAGATTGAGGTGCGATCTTAGGAAGAAAAGGCACAGGAAGAAAGGGCACAGGTTGCCCAGAGAAGCTGTGCATGTCCCTTCCCTGGAGGTGTTCAAGGCCAGGTTGGATGGGGCTTTGAGCCCCCTGATCCAGTGGGAGGTGTCCCTGCCCATGGCAGGGGGGTTGGAACTGGATGGGCTTTGAGGTCCCTTCCAACCCAAATCATTCTACAATTCTGTGATCTTCCGAAGTTATTTAGAGGTTTGTTTGAGCTGTAGGGGTTTAGTCCTGTAAAGGGTTTGCCAGGAGGAGTGTAGCAGGGGACAAGGAGATGAGGCACTGGCAACCCATTAAAGGACAGCAATATTTTTTGCTACGCTGCCTGTGAGAATTTCCTGGATCTCTTCCCTGTTTCTTATGTCAGATAGTGAGGGTTTTTTTCCCCCTGTCAGTTTTAACACCTGGGCTGTTCTGAAAAGGTCAAAGACAGCTCGAATATTGTTTAATTTGACTCTTAAAAACAAGCAAATGAGAAATCTGTAGCTGCCCTTAAATGGCTTGTTTTATATGGGAGGTATTTGCAGAGGCAGGGGGGCTCTGTTAGTGAGCAAAGGCTTGTGTGTGGGGAAACGTCTTGTGAGCTTCAAGTTCTCGCTCCTGGAATCAGGCAGACAAATGAAAATTGCTGGGTCTGCCTGAAATTAGGTTTGCAAAGAGAAGTCTGTGAAAAGGATCCTAATACAGCTCTAGGAGGACAGAAAAGGAACGGAGCGTGTGTGCATTAGTGTTTTCACACCTTAAAAGCAGATCCTGTTGCTGTTATTAGGACTAATGTACTGGAGGAATGCTGAGCATGGGACATGTGAGCGGACAGAGGATAACACACCAGCTTGGTAGGCAACACCCTTCTTTCTTTAGCACTGGATAGGAAGGAAATCTCCCCACTCCTGTTCCTTGGTCCCAGTTTGCCATCTCGGAGAAGCAATGAGGGAGTTCCACAGCAATCGTGGCTCTGTTATTTGTTCTTGCAGGTTTGGGGGGAGGAAAGCTGTGAGGAGAGGAGGCGGGGGCGATGCAGGGTGTCAGCAGCATATTAAATAGCTTCCAGTACAACAAGAGGTGGCTGTGAATCCACTTGAGGCTCTCAGAACGGGTAATGTGTGGCTGCTGCTAATGTTACCGTAAGCAGCGCGTGCTCTGGGATCTGCCTATCGACCTGAGCGCGGAGTCTGGCAACATCATTCACTCAATGCGCCGTGCGTTTTCCTTGAATGGAGAGTGCACCCATTAGGGAGCCAGGAAAGCAGCGTCGTTATGAATCACTATCAGCTCTCGCCTTGTTGGGATTTTTTTTGTTTGTTTGTTTGCTTTAAATGGAAGCTTTTTAATCTGACGTCGTGGCACTTTTGGGGGTTTAGAATGAAGCTGACTGCTGCTGCTCTAGCTTGGTCTGCTGTTACCAAGAAACCAAATAGCATAATAAACCCGAGTGTATCAAACCTTGGTGACTCAGGGCTCCCCAGAGAGGCAGCACTTTTTGCTGCATTGCACCTCTGCTACCTGGGGTCAGGCTTTTGGAGAGAGTGGTCTTTCATGTCTTCCTTATTTAAGTTGTCCAGCTAGGGCTGAGGTTCTTACAGGTCCAAGGAGACCCTGTTCGAAAAGACCTCTGAGATCAAGTCCAACCGTGCCTGTCTCCCCACTAAACCCTGTCCCTAAGAAACTCATCAACCCGTCTTGTAAACACCTCCAGGGATGGTGACTCCACCACCTCCCTGGGCAGCTGTGCCAATCCCTGACCACCCTTTCAGTGAAGAAATTCTTCCTCATGTCCAGTCTAAACCTCCCCTGGTGCAACTTGTGGCCATTTCCTCTCGTCCCATCGCTGTCACTTGTGAGCAGAGCCCAGCCCCCACCCCATCACAGCCTCCTTTCAGGCAGTTGTAGACAGGGATGAGGTCTCCCCTCAGCCTCCTCCAGGCTAAACACCCCCAGGTCCCTCAGTCTCTCCTCGTAGGGCTCATTCTCCAGCCCCTCCCCAGCCTCGGTGCCCTTCTCTGGACGCGCTCCAGCACCTCAGTGTCCTTCTTGGAGTGAGGGGCCCAAAACTGACCCCAGCACTCGAGGTGCGGCCTCCCCAGCGCTGAGCACAGGGGCACAATCCCCTCCCTGCTCCTGCTGGCCACGCTGGGTCTGACACAGGCCAAGATGCCATTGGCCCTCTTGGCCACCTGGGCCACTGCTGGCTCATGTTCAGCTGCTGTCAACCAACACCCCCAGGTCCCTCTCTGCCAGGCAGCTCTCCAGCCACTCCTCCCCAAGCCTGTAACGCTGCACAGGGTTGTTGTGACCCAAATGGAGGACTCTGCACTTGGCCTTGTTGAACCTCATCCCGTTGGTCTCAGCCCATGGATCCAGCCTGTCCAGACCCCTCTGCAGAGCCTCCCTGCCTTCAAGCAGATCCACTCTTTCACCCAGCTTGGTGTCATCTGCAAACTTGCTGAGGGTGCACTCAGTCCTTTCATCCAGATTGTTGATAAAGAAATTGAACAGAAGTGCACCCAGCACCCAGCCCTGGGGAACACCAGGGTTTGATGGTTCTTTGGTGATTCTCAAAGCAAGGAGTCCAGATAATTGGTTTCATGCACGTTGCTTCTCCAGGAGGCCGTGAGCTGAGCCAACAAAAATATATTTTTGGCCCATATAAGGAATGCCAAGTGCTCCATGTGGGTCACTGAGGCACCAGGGTTTGTGGTTTCTATTTTGAGTACTGCATCATTCAGCTTTTTCCATACCCCTATTGCCCCAACCTTGTGGAGACACTTTGTTAGGCTAGAGTATGTTCTGTAGCTTTTGGGGCAGAGAATGTGTGCGCATGCAATTTTTAATCTACCCACCAAGAATGAGCTCTGGGTGTGTCTTTTACTCTCCTCCTTTCTGTGAGTTTTGCTTTGGCCAAGCTGAACTAAGGAATTGTGTTTAATCTGTCCTGGAGGCACATGGTGTGTGGTCGCTGTCTCCTCCTTGGGTTCATTAGAAAAATGAAGTGGTTCAGCAGCTCTGCCCCTGAGCTCAGCTGCACCCCAACAATCCCTTTCCCCAGCATGACTTAAAAATATCGAAATATAAAAATATCTGTTGTCACTGCTGTCCCTGATTCGCTGTGGGACCGTGTGCTAATTGCTTTATTTCCTCTTTCCTCAGCCTGTAATAACGCAACGCACCTACTCAAGACTGCGAGGTGCTGAGGGCAGGCGAGGGGGTCTGTGGGAGCTGCCTGTGGGAGCTTTATGTACATCATGCAGAAACAACCTTTTATTTAATGTGTTTAATGCGATTGGACTGGGGGATTCTGCCTTTTTTCTTTATTTAATTTTTTTTTTAAGAGTGATGTACAACCCGGCAAGCTTTGATGTCCAAGAAGTTAAAATCAAGCAGCAGAAGCACCGAACTGATATTCTGCCCCTGGAGGTATCTCCAGCCCCTCCACGCTCTTCTCCTGGATTTCACCCCTTGACTCTTCCTCCAGTTCTTAAGCAACCCCTTCCCCCAGGCAGAAGTCGCTCACTGCATGATTTATGGGATTACACAGACACTCATTTTGTCGAGGTCCATCTCGGCTGTCTCTGGGGAGGCTCATTTCCTCCCTGCCACAGGAGAGGAGGGGGAAGGAGAAGGCTCTGGACTCCAAGGCAGGCTCTGAGTGGGCTCCTTCTGTTTTAAATCGAGTTTCTGCTCAGAGGTTAATCATTTCACCTCTGATCCTCCTTAAAAGTGGTGATTAATCCCCCACACATAGAGCAGCCATGAAATACCAACATGGCACTGGGCATTTTTCCCCCCAGTAATGAGAGCTATTCATAACCCAGCATCTTTTAAAGCCTCCAGTTACCGTGCAGAAGACAGCATTGTTCATAAAAAACAATTCGAAGGTGTTTTGTTCCCCAGTTTCTGGTGAGGGAAAAAGTCTTCAGAGAAAAGTAATTGTTGGCTTAAAACTTCAGCCTGCATTCAGCAGCAATCCATCACCTCCATGTGTGTTTTGAAGCTCCGGTTACTCAATATTCAGGCTGAGAATACTCAGTAGGAAAGAAAGGACCAGGGGCAGCATGAAATATCGCCAGTGAAATCCTCTCCAACCTGCTTTCACTTCGTGCCGTTCTCTTTGCTGAGGGACTGGTGGAGGGAAAAGGAACAACATCAAAAATTTGCTTTTTATCATAGAATTGCTTGGTTGGAAAAGATCCTTGAGATCATCAAGTCCGACCATCCCTGTCCACTACTAAATCACATCCCTGAGCACCTCATTTACCCATCTTTTAAACCCCTCCAGGGATGAGGACTCCACCACCTCCCTGGGAGCCTCTGCCAGGGCCTCAGAGTACTTTCAGTGAAGAAATTTTCCCTGATGTCCAATCTGAACCTGCCCTGGTGCAACTTGAGGCCATTTCCTCTCATCCCATCATTTATCACTTGGGAGACGAGACCAACACCAACCTCGCCACAACCTCCTTTCAGGGATTGTGGACAGTGATGAGGTCTCCCCTCAGCCTCTTTTTCTCCAGGCTAAAGAGCCCCAGGTCCCTCAGCCATCTCTCTTATATTCCCATCCTAGGAAAAGGAGTAGCAATGTGGTGACATGCGAACCCACGGTCTAGCTCCCCGATGCCTCCCCGGGATGCCAAAATATCCCCTATCCCTGCCGAGTGTCTGGGATTCTGCGACAAGGACAGAAATGGCCTCAGTGTTCATAGAACCATTGCATCGTTTGGCTTGGAAGGAACCTTAAACCCCACACAGTTCCAACCCCCCTGCCATGGGCAGGGACACCTCCTGCTGGATCAGGGTGCTCCAAGCCCCATCCAGCCTGGGCTTGAACACCTCCAGGGATGGGGCAGCCACCACTTCTCTGGGCAACCTGGGCCAGGGCCTCACCAGCCTCACAGGAAAACACTTCTTCCTAAAATCTCATCTCAATCTCCCTTCTTTGAGCTGAAAGCCGTTCCCCCCTCATCCTGTCCCTGCTCTCCCTGACAAACAGCCCCTCCCCATCTTTTCTGTAGGCAAGAAACCATGTTCCATGTTACCATAGGAAGCATCAGAAGTGTAGGTTTTAAGGGAAAAGGGTTCTTTGTTCCCAACCTTTTGGAAAAATATCATCTCTGTGCTGTGCCTTTGGTACCATTGCTACGGGACAACTCCGACAGACTCGGGAGATTGAGGCTCTTTAGCCAAATACTTAAATACAGGCTCTGCTGCTCTCAGCTGCCATGTCCAAGGGCTCTCCCAGCCCTGTCTCCTGGTTCCCCAGGACCCTTTGTTTTGTGCAGAGATTTCTGATATTCTTGAAGGCATTTACGAAATCTGGGTTTGCCACTGCAGTGAATGTACTACAGAGAACGGTGCCTGCATGGAAAATAAAGAACGTGGACAGGAGGGGGAGGAGGAGATCACATCCTACAATTGTGTTCCTAAACTTGACTTTAATTTTTTATTCTCCTTAAGTTAAAAAAAATGCTATAAACCATCTTTTCCCAACTTGTAACTTGCCGCACTTTTGCTGTGTGAGCGCACAGGGCCAGGGCTGAGGGCTCTGCTGCACCGTGCAGGTGGGAGCTGGCATGGACCCAGGCAACCCCTGTGGTTCTCCTTTCACTGAAGAGGAGATGGTTCTACCTACAAATCCTTTTCCTTTCTTTCTCCAGTGGTCAGAGTGGAGGAGACCTGCAGTCCTTCTGATTTGATTCGTTATCCATGATGGGAGCTCATCTTGGTGATGTTGTGTATCTAAAAGTCCCATTAATTATGAGCTTCTTCTCCAAGGGGATTTGTCTCCCTCTTTCTTTCTCTTGTTCATGAAAGAGTGTTTCATCCTGAGGGTGCTTCAGCCCATCCACTGGGTTTATATGAACTGCTTCTGAATGTGCTCCCTCTTCCCATTGATCTTGGAAGAAGCCTGGGTGATCTCTTGTACAGGGAGCTGAAGTTCGGTGAATCCCACTCAATGGCAAAACCTGTTCCAGACACAATCCTAGGCGGGCCAGAAGGGACCTCAGCAGTCTTTAAAGTAAATTGCTGGATCGTTTCTGAAAGAATGGGGTCATTGTCCTGTTTGCAGATGGGGGAACATGACCAGTAGACACAATCTCAGCACAGCACTGTCTGTCACAGAAGGTAATTTTATAACTTTTCATTTTCTAAGATCTATTAAAACTTGATGCACAGGGATCCCAAGCTCCCCACCTTGGCTTCTGCTGCATGGATTGTGCAAGCTGGAAGGGAACAAGTCAGCATAGATGACATTCATGTGTTGAGCACTCAGTTTGCTGCTGATTCAGGGTTTGCATCTCCTGTTTGCACTGCAGTGAAAATACTGAAGCTGCCTTCGTCTTATGTTTAGGCAGTGTTTGTCCATGCTGCCCTTAGAATCACAGGACTGTAGAATGGTTTGAGTTGGAAGGGACCTTAAAGATCATCCAGTTCCAACACCCCTGCCCTGGTCCCCCTGGAGTCTCCTCCAGGCTGAACAACCCCAACTCTCTCAGCTTGTCCTCATAGTAAAGGTGCTGCAGCCCTTTGGTCATCTTTGCAGCCTCCTCTGGACCCGCTCCAACAGTTCCACATCCTTCTTATGCTGTGGATTCCAGAACTGGACACAGGACTCCAGGTGGGGTCCCTTACACACTGCCCTTCAGTGCAGTGTGTTTGTCCCCTCATTGCTTTGCCAAGTTCCACGCGCTGGAGTGGGTGGGAGGGTGAAGGACATGCTTTGTGTGGCAGGAGAGGCTCACCCATAACCTAAAGCAAGGAGATGGGTGAGCTCCTGTCTCACTCCAGGGTCTTTGCCCCGTCCTGGTGTCCTTTGGGAGCAAGGCAGTCAGTCGTTGGTCTCCACCATCACAGCAGTCAGAATGTCATTAGATTTGGATTTCCTTTTCTTTGCATTGAGGAAAATGATCAAAAGGCACCAGAAGCCCTTTGGCGATCCTTTCACAAAGTGTTTATACCCACAGCTTTGATGGCAAAGCTGCTGGGAGCTGGTGGCCACAAGCACCATTCTTGTGGCCAAGACCGAAATGCCACTGTGAGGTTTACGATGTCAGAAGTCCCGGTGAGTGCTCCCAGAGCAGGACGATGGGAGCCTGGAGGCTGCTGTCAGCCCCGGGGAGGCTCTGCTGGTCGAGGTCAGTCTTTTCCTTTCAGAGGGACACTGGCTGCGTTTTGCCGTTCACCTTTGGGGGACAGGACAGGGCTGGCAGTGTGCTAAATCTCGTCCCCATGGAGACTGAAATCACTTCCACTCACCCTGAGTATTCTGCAGTTAGAAAAGTCTCGATTCATCCCATGATAATCGGGGAAAATTGCTGGATGCTATTTGGGTGCAATTCCCCTGGGTCACCGTTCCTCAGACAAGTTTTGGGTGGATGGTGACTGGAAAGAGGACACCTCCTACCATCCCCCTTGTATTTGGTAACTGCTCGTCCCACTGACTCGCTCCAGGTGTGATCAGCACTTTAAACCGTTCCTGATCAACCTCTCTGCTCTTGGCTGCTCCTGCTGTGGTTTATCAAAGTGCAGGTCATTTTCCGTGCCGGAGCCAAGCCTCCCGGACCCTAAAGCCCAGAGGCAGCACAATCATCCCCTTTTTACCGGAAGAGATCCTGACACAGCCAGGCCCAGAGCCTCAGAAATGCTTTGGCCACCTCTGTCCAACCGAAATCGATGATGTTTGGCACCTCGTTACCTTTGCGGATGAGGATCAGACCAACTCCTGATGCGATTAATGGGCATCTTGCTATTTCTGCTTCCACAGCAGCAGCACAAGAAACAAGAGCACAACCCAGGCATTCCAACCCATAACCCTCCGCATGGACCTCATGATGTTTTTCCTCCTGGTAATGAAATTAAAGCAGAGCTCTTCACTGTTCTGACGTAAAGAATGGATTTGGTTACAGGTCTGCAGCTCTTCCATTACTCAGTGGGGCTGATCTTTGCCCACTGGTGTTTTGCTCTGATAGGGCAGAGCTGGATGGTGGAGCAGAAGAGGTTTGGCAAACAGCAAAGATGTTGTAGATAGTGTTTTGCTGCTGAAAAACTTCACTGTGTTTTGGTGTGTGGCTGGTGACCGTGGGCTGGAAAATAAAATCCCTGAGCTCTGCATGACCAGTCAGGGCTTAGCCCCATGGCCGCTTCTGTAGGTCCAGGAGAAATAAAGTCTGGATGTGATGTCTGGCTGATCTTTTACTGTGTGGAGAAATCTCTCTTTCCTTGTACTTCCCCTCTACTCTGCTCTTGTGAGACCCCACCTGGAGTCCTGTGTCCAGTTCTGGAACCCCCAACCTAAGAAGGATATGGAACAGTTGGAGCAGGTCCAGAGGAGGCCATGAAGATGATCTGAGGGCTGGAGCCCCTCTGCCATGAGCACAGGCTGAGAGAGTTGGGGTTGTTCAGCCTGGAGAAGAGAAGGCTCCAGGGAGACCTTAGAGCAGCCTCCCAGTACTGAAAGGGGCTCCAGGAAAGCTGGGAAGAGGCTTTTTCCAAGGGCCTGGAGTGACAGGACAAGGAAGAACGGCTTTAAATTGGAAGGGGGAAGATTTAGATTAGACATTAGGAAGAAATTCTTCATGGTGAGGGTGGTAAAGCCCTGGCCCAGGTTGCCCAGGGAAGCTGTGGATGTCCCCTCCCTGGAGGGGTTCAAGGCCAGGTTGGATGGGGCTTTGAGCAGCCTGGGTTGGTGGGAGGTGTCCCTGCCCGTGGTAGGGGGTTGGAAGTGGGTGATCTTTAAGATCCCTTCCAACCCAAACCATTCTCTGATTCTTGTTGTCCGTCTTCATTATTTTCCTCCACCTGACTTTTTCAGGGAGCTGCTGGAGGAGTGGGGAAGCGAGGCTTATGACGAGGGCTACAGCAAATGGGGATGAAGCAAGGCTGGGAACCTGAGGCTGGAGTTCTTGTACTTTCACTGTCCCTACGTCATCTTTCTGATGTGTACGGGTTTTTATCAAGGTGGTAAAAAATGACTGTTTAGGAACCAAAAAGCCTGCCAGGCCCCACCTGGGTAATGCCTGACACTCCCAACAGGGATCAAGATCCTCAGCCTAACGTGTCAGAGCAGAGAGATTTCAAACCCAAACCTTGAACACGCTCACCTCTTTTAAATAGACCTAGCTTGTAGTTTCAGATGACCATCAGCATCCTTGGCAAGCGTAAATAGAAATGTGACTGACAGCAGCTTTGTCCGCACGTATAGGAAATCTCCCATTAAAATAGACTCGGAAAGGAGCCAACTGAAAGTAAAATGCTAAAGAAGGAAACACAAAAGACTGCTGGTACTTAATATAAATTTACATCATAAAGGCCATTTCAGGCTCCAGAGGCTCAGAGACATGCCTTCGTTTGGGACCGAATTTGGTTTCACGTTTATTTGCTGTAGTTACAGCTACCTAAGTGAATGTACGATGCCAAGCCTTTCATTGCGTGATGATAATTTTTAAGAGCTGTTATTGATCCATTTGGTTTGAAAGCTTGCTGTAGCTTGAGGAAGCTGGGGAGATGTCTGTTCTGAAGCACAGACCGGATGTAAGTGCTTTCTGAAACAATTCTGACCTTTCCTAGCCACGGTAGGGGTGAGGATAACGTGGGCAAGTCTCATGCCATTTTGAGTCTGAAGCTTCGCGTTATCTGAAAGCTGAGGATGCCGGTTTGTTCCTGGAGTCAGGGCTGCTGTTTGGCAATGGAACGCTCATGTACAGGTATGCACATAGAATGGTATGCATCATAGAATGGCTTGGGTTGGAGGATCCCTTAAAGCCCATCCAGTTCCAACCCCCCTGCCATGGGCAGGGACACCTCCCACCAGATCACATTGCTCAAAGCCTCTTCCAACCTGGCCTGGAGCACCTCCAGGGATGGGGCAGCCACAGCTTCCCTGGGCAATCTGTGCCTGGACCTCCCCACCCTCATGGTAAAAAAATTCCTTCCTAATATCTAATCTAAAACTCCCCTCTTTCAACTTAAAACCATTCCCCTTGTCCTATAACTTCAGACCCTCACACATGTGCTCATCTCTCCTTAAACTCTACTTATTTCTTGCTTGCCGTTTTCCACCCAATAGGGAAAACCAAACCAGGTCTTCACTAAGGAGAACAGAGGCATGTGCTTCAAGGGCTTCCACCTATAGGTGATAACAGGGGTGGTACAACCACAGAACAAGGTTATCCTGCTGTTTTCTTTTCCTGGATTTGTCTGTCTCCACCACTTCTCAAAAGCCTGGTGTGACCACAGCAGCTGACAGATGATGGCACCTTGGTGTTACTGAGCAATCTTTCCTCCAAACAATAATAACAATAACAATAATAACCATAACAAGGCTAAACACCAAGTAAGAAGGTTTCTTCTGGATAAAGGAGTCCTCTGAGTCATCTGCAATGTTAGCAGCTGCACAAGGGCCAGGTTCAACATGTCTTAAAACAGGAAATTTTTCAGCTATGGGATGATGGAGCACGAACAGCCAATGTCTGGACAGTGACCTCTTTGGTCTTTATCTCATTCGCACTTTTTGGTAGAAAAAGGTGGAAGAAAGGGGGGGTTTGGTGGGCTTGTATGTATTTTGTAGTGACGGCCTTGTGTTGCCATCTCCAAAGAAGGTCCCCTTACAATGGCCAGAGAGGGCTGGTTGAGGACCCTTACCAGCTCTTTAGCTCCCTGGTCTGTCACAGTGAACGGACGCTCTATAGCTCCCAGGGTCAGGAGAAGACACCCACTTGAGGGAGCTTTCCGGACTCTGCTGTGCACAGCACCACCTACATTTAGTCAACCAGGCTTTGCTAAAAACAAATCCCATCTCTCCCCTCCATGCAACAGGCAAACTTCAAAAATCTTCATGTTCAGTGTGACAAGGGAGAGAGGTGAAGGTAAAAGCCAGGCAAGCCGAAAGGTCATATTGCCTCCAGAGCTGGCCTGGGACTCCTTTCCAACGGGAGGTGTGAGGTCCTGATTCCTTCTCCTGCTGCCATGTGTAGCCGCTGGAGCTGTATCCACCTCTGCAAGTATCCCAGGAACAAAATCCACCGCTTCCCCATGGGAACCACCTCTGATCCACAGCTGCCGGGATAGACACAGCTGGGCAGAGACTGCTGGGCACTGCCATCTGCCCTGGAGAGAAAGCTGGAAGTACTCTCCTTTTTGTTTCAAAAGCAGAAATGGCAAGTTTGATCCATGTAATAGGACTTGAATCACTGTTTTGGCCCCGGTGTCCCATTATGCAGTTGATGATGGGTTGAAATGCAAGTGGAGCCATCTCATTGGTCTGCTTTGCTCCTTCCACTCCAGACAGCTTTGGCACCTCGCCCTTCTGTCTGCTCGTAGACGCTGACAGTGAGGGGACCCCATCACTGCAGCCCCTGGGAGTTGCATACACCCGTGTATGGGTCTGCGTACGCCCACGCTGTCCTGGAGGAGGATGCTGGCTCCTCTTTTCTCGCTGGCCAAGCAGGGATTGACATCAGACTGCTGCAGCCTGAGCCAGATAATTGATCGATAATCTGTGGCGTAAGCTGGCCTGTAAATCTGAGTTATAGGGTGGATCGCGGCACAGAGTGATTGAAGGGGTTGTCACTTGGGGCACTATAACAGTTTATGTCTGGTAATATCTTGTAGAATAAAAATAAAATCTGACAGAACCTCCTGAATTATCATCTGATAGGGAGAAGGATTCTTGGCTGGGTGCAGCCTGGTATGCAGCGATGTTGGTGTCGTTACTATTGGCCATAATTAGCTCCCTTGCTGGCAGTTTCAGAAAAGAGCCTGAAGTATTGAATTTGCTTTTGGATCCTTGACTACTCTTTTGCCTTAAGCCACAGGATCAAGATGTGCAGGTGAGGATGTTTCCAGTGCAGGCAGAGAGTTACCTTTTGGTGCTGTTAATTCAAAACCTCTCACCAGGATGAAACAGCAACAACAAAAGTTTTATTCAGCTCTTTGTAATGGAAAGAAAGGAAGAAACCAGCATTTCTTACACCCCCACAAATTGTTTATTGGATCAGATTGATGCTTCTGGGAACAACCTGTTTGCATATGAGCTAAACTGTAGTCTTGCTAAACATCTTCATTAATTAACTCCATCTGGCTTGCCTGCTTTTAGATATAAAAGATATATTGTTTTGATCATTTGCTGTTGACATATTTCTTGCAGCATGGTTAAAACACAGCAGCAAACACACAATAAATACCACGGAGAGCAAAACAAACAAAAAAACCTGAAACATGTTGAAAAGTCTGCCAAACACCTACAAAATGTGAATCCTGCTCAAGTGTAGGCTCAGTTCCCCTTGGAGGACTACTGAGTATCCATCTAAAACCAGGTATGTGGTTTGAGGTGGGTTTTACCACCTGCAAGTATTTCTCCAGCACCTCGAAGAGACAAAGGTGTTGCTCCAAGAATCCTTTCCCTGAAGATCCTGCAAGAACTTGTATCTGGTGCTTGAGCTGGTGGAGGGGAGAGAAACTGTGAACATGGGATCTGGATGCCAGGTCCATCCTTCCTTCACCACCTTTCTGGGAGACAGAAGAAAGGGATTTAGAATCACAGAATCACTAAGGTTGGAAAAGAGCTCTAAGATCATCCATTCCAACCATCAGCCCAACCCCACCGTGCTCACTAAACCGTGTCTTGAAATGCCACATCTACATGGGTTTTTTAACACCTCTGAAGATGGGGACTCTACCGCTTCACTGGGCAGCTTCTTTCAATGTTTCACCAGTCCTTTGGTAAAGAAATCTTTTCTAATATCCAGTCTAAACCTCCCATGATGATTTTCAGTGCTCCCTCTGAACAACCTTCGGGGTTTGGGTCTTTTCCCAGGCCAGTGCTGGCTCAGGTGTGGGGTGGGTGGAAGAGACCAGCTGTCCTCGCACCATGATGCTTGAAGACAGCTGACATGGATGTGCATGATGCAATGCTGAGAAAGATATTTTATCTGGATATTTTAACTGTACTGCTTGCCTTGCCTTCACCCCTGCTCTTCTCTCTCACCTGAGCCAGTAGGACTCCTAGTCCTCTGTGTCCAGGAGCAGAGACTCCATGATGGGTAACTCCAGGCTGGATGACCAAAGGGAGTTTTCTTCTGATCTTTTATCAGTTGGCAGCATCCCTGGCTGACGTCTTTCCACCTCCTGCTTCCCAGGATGCCCTTGCAGGCTCTTCAGAGGCTGCCCAGCCTTCTCACATAGTGCCAGAGCTGACACAGGGATCAGCTTGCAATTCCCAGTGGCTGAGTTGTGTAGAGCCCAATCCCATCCTATTTGCTGACTCCTGAGGGCCAGGGCCACCCCTTCTCTGCTGCTTCTGCTGTGTGTTCTCTCCAGGGGCTGGCCCTCTCCTGGGACTCTACGGCCACTCCATACTGTGCAGAGCCATTCCCCGGCCAGCTGGGATGCTGGGGAAGGGGTTTCCATGACGACAGGCAGCACAATGAAAATCTCTCATCACACTCTTTTCTCCAGTCTGGCCAACTTGGATGCCAGGAGGAGATACAAGAGCCAGGATATCCTCCCAGCCTCTCCACAGACGTACCCTGTCATCACATCTACCCCATCCACTGTGGGCTACCAGACAGCTCCCCTCGTATAGATGTCCCATGGCCCCCTGTCACCCTGCTTCTCTGGAAAGCATTGCCCCCAAATCCCCTACGTGCCTGCTTGCTGCTTTCCTTTCCACGTTCTAGCTTGTCCCTGCACCTCTCATCCCTGCTTGGCTCCCTGTCTGCTCCACGCCACAGCCACGGACAGCCTGCACATGGAGTCTCTTGCTTTGTCTCCATCTCTCCTCTCCCCATTGCTCCTTGTGATGTCTTCGTGCGTTGTGCACGTCCCACAGACAAATGCAGCTCGCAGGGACTCTCTGAGTTTGGCAAAGATGCAATGAGGTGACTGGCAGAGGCGGGCGTGAGGCTGCACGTTGGATCATCAGGGCCCAGCAGGGTGTTTGGTGACGTGGAGTCTGGTGGCCAACCCTAGACTTGGTGTCACACTGAAGTCTTGCCACCGTGCTTTTCCCTTTCTGCAGCCCCTGTGCGTCCACATCCCATGTGAGCCATCGCAGCAGCAATGCCCTCTGCTACTCTAGTCCATGAAGAGACCTCCTCTTTCTTCCCTGTGCTGCAAAGAGACCGTAAATTGTACGTAAAAACACATCGTGCGTGACATCTGGCAAGCAGGGGACAGGTGAGTGGGTTTCGTTATAGATCTTCCACAACTGTCCTGCGGGTGAGCAAGGCTTTGCCTTCAGCCAGGAGCTGTCAGAGCAGTGAGATGTCACTCAAGGGACTACAATCTTGTCAGCTTCTAGAGCTCATGGTGCGCCGTCTGGGTGTCTGCTTTCCATGCAGGCAGCGTTCATCCTCCAACCCTCTCTTCCCCCCTCTCTGTTTGTTGCAAATACCACGGAATGACGTCGGACCTTGATGATGCCGTGATGGGAAGTCAACTCTACAGTGAGGTGGTGTTTGCAAAGGAGAGGTTGCAGAAGAGCCTGGGGCTTTCTTGGCTGTGTCATTGTCGTAAGTAACATGGGACAGAGGTCATTTAACTGCCCTGAGACACAGCGTGGCATAGTTAAATTAAACTTTCTTGCTCTCCAAAACATGGTGACCAAACCCAATCTGTGTTCTGGGAAGGGTATTTTGGCCTATGTAGACCTCCAGGGTCTGGCCAGTGTCTGGGAAGCCGAACATTGTGGTCTGACTGTGACAGATAGGCTGTTACTAGCTTAAAAGTATGTGTGATTGTGTGCTGGAGTTTGATCCTGTGCCCTGACCTTGTCTAGTTTGCTATAATAGATGTAGCTTTGTACGTCTGCTAATGTCAGGGCAGCGGTGGGTCGCCGTGGTGAATGACAATAGGGTTTGGATTGACCTAAGGACACATCTGTTCACGGCCACTGGGCTCTCCCCAGCGGTGAATCCTCGTGTGTGATCTTATTAAAAAGGCAAACACTTATTCTGGTCATTTCCTAAGTATTCTGGAGGGGTGAAAAGGATTTCAGACTTAGAGATATATAAAATGTGATATTGGGGTCTCCAGTAAGGAAGGTGTGGAGCAAGGGAAATTGGGAGTTATAGCGATCAGGAGACCAGAATTCAGGTTCTGAGGTGCTTTAGTAGAGTTTTGAGGTAGATAAATCTGGTAGCTGGTGTGCACTGGTTTTCCTCTCCTTCCTAATTGGCCCCATGTTGGTGGAAAGGGAATATCAGCACACGAGCCTAGACATGGTGGGGACCGATACAGCTTTGGGTGCATGTTTGTGTGAGGATGGCATGGAATCAAAGCACCATTTTTCGCTTTTCAATGCTTCCTTCAATTTCAAAAGTCTGGTAAAATAACCTGTTCTTTGCATCCAGAGCTGTTGGGAGTTAATTTCTGCTGCTTGGGGCATGGGTGCATTTTTTGCAAAGGAAGAAACACTGTCAGTCCAGGCTGGACACGGAGACCCCTTGGCCTGGAAGGCTGATGAGGGAGAGGTTTCATGCAGGAGCTGTCTCAGAAAAGGCTTTGGGCTTTTTGGATGAAGACTCTGTGTGCTTCTAGCCAGGTCCAGAAGGGACATCACATCCTTTCCCAACCTGGGGCTGAATGAACTCGGCTTCACCTTTCCTGACAGATGTTTGGTCATGGTATAGAGTCTAATTTTTTCCATTAAAAGGGAATTATTTGTGATCGTTGAAGCATCTCTGGTCACGCCTTTGTGGTTAGCACCACATGGACTGGCACAAAACATGCTCTCTGTGTCCAAGAGTTTATGGTCCTACCAGTGTCCTTGATGAGTTCGTCTTCCAAACCTTCTGTTTTCACATCGGTATTAGTTAAAAAATCCTGCACTAAACCCCTCTGGTCTTGGACATAAAGGGGAAGTGCTTGAATTGTTCTCAGCACAGGTAGATGACCTCCCATCACAACATGGATCTCTGTGGTCTTGGAAAAGAAGTCCAGAAGAAGAGCTGCAGCCCCTAACGGTGACTCTCTTTCTGTCCTCACCTCTTTTTAGGAAAAGGGTGTGATTTTTCTCTTCTGTTTGCAGGGGAAGGGAAATGAATGCAACTGTTCTGTGGTCACAAACAGGCATCAGCAGCAAGAGGCCCATCGCCTTGATCCCAAACTGGCTTGGCTCCTCGTCTCCCCAGTACCCTGAACATCCCCAGCCTCCATTACTGACCTGCACTGTGGAGATGACAGCTCTCCCCTTCCTCACAGGCTGGCAAGGGGGTTAATTATTTACTGTTTGCACTGCACTTTGCACCTGTACCCTGTTGTAGAAGTGCTAAGTATTAATCAATGGGTGTCAGAGCACCCTGCATGGACAGACAGATGAGGGAGGGAGAAACAGCCCATCCTCCTGTTTCTGTTTGCAGGTGCTCTCCCTAACACCTACCGTCCTTCTAAAATGAATGATTGGTGCTGCCTTGGATGCCACTTGATCACTGCCGGTCCAGGACATTGCAGTTGCTTGGACTTGAGGGTGAATCAGTGCTGGGTTCCCCAATGAGCAGCAGAGGTGGTGATCCATGCTGAGTTGTGTCTTCAAACAGCTCTGACATGCACAAACTGCAGACAGAGGCAACAGGGAGCCAGTGCTCCCCATAATGTGTCTCCTGGTCCTCCTGGGGAACGTGGGAGTGCCCATGGGACTGTGCAGGTTTTGTCCTTTCACTGGGCCTTGCAGGCTCCTGCTCCGGCCCCTCTGTGCCTCCTGAGCTTGGGGGATGAGCTGAAAGGGCTGCAGGATTAGAAATCAGTTTGTGGTTTTAAATCTGAGTTTAAACCTGACCTCCTCCCCGTCCCCCTCCTGTGCCCTGGTGAGCCTTGGGGATACGCAGAAGCTTGTTTCTTACCAGTTTCAGTGAGTCTCTGCATTACAGTTTCTGGCCAGGATTCAGAGCAGCTAAACTGGGAGCTGGAGACTGGTCCAGGTGCCTTTGTCTCCAGCATCACCCAAATCCAAGTGTACACTTCCGTGTTATTCCGGGCAAAGACAGGTTGAAACCTTGATGAAGTGAGAGCAATTTAAAAGTACCCACTGGGGTCTGTGGACAAATTAAAATAAGTCCACTCTGAGAGCTCAAATGCCTCCTGCAAGGTGGGAAAGTCTCACTTGAGGACTCAAGCATCAGCTCATAGGGAGATGTTTTGCAGGGTTAAGTACCTCCTCCTTACGTCTGTTATAAATTTATTCCCTGTACTCAGGCTCTTCGAAATGCTTATAACTATCTGATAGCTGTGGTCCTAGTGAGCTTGATAAACTAGTGCAAAAGTTGTTTTTTTGAGATGGATTATTTGTGAATTTGCAGTAAGAAGAGGATGGCTGAGCCTGGTTGGAATACGAGGCTGTGAAACTCCCTCTTGTTTCAGACAGCTCAGCTGAGGAGAAAGCAACTGCCCTCTTTGGTATTGCAGAATTGCCCAGTATCAGGTCCAACTGAGCAACCAACCTCTGTCGAATGCAGCTCATGCCTAATTTGTATGCTCGCCGCCCCCCCCCCCCCCCCCAAATGATGATAATTGCTGAACAGAATGGCTTGAAAAAGAATCAACGTTAAACAGAGCTTAATAAACCTAAGAGTGCCACCTTAGTAGTCACACGTGCACTTCAGGGCAGTCCCTCTCTTCAGTAAAGCAGTGACACAGAGAGATGGACAGAAGGTTCCTCAGAGTCTCTTCTGTACCTCATCAGAGATAGAAAGAAAGCAGGGGTATAAGCTTACCTACAGGCAGGCTTATTATCCGCTCTCCATCCCCATCTACAAGGGAATATTTGGAGGCTGGGGGTGCCTGACAGATCATGACCCCAGGAATGTCCCGTTTCCTTCTCCAGCGTGACCAGTGTTGCCAGAACTGGATCTCAGGGAACGCACTGGGACAAGACCCCACTTAGGAGCTGAGAACAGGGCTTGTGTCAGGCACAATTTGGTGTAACCTTTTGCTGTTTTATCTTTTGTGTGATGCTGTTTCCAATTTTTTTTTCCTATCAGATGCTCAGCTGTTTGCTTCAATAGTCTAACCTGGGCTTTATCTTCCTCCCCAAAGCTCAGCTTTGGGGTAATATCTATCCCCTCAGTGTCCCTTCCTTGAAGTGGAGCTAAAGCTTTTCCTTTAAGGTGCATCAGGAGACTTTGTGTGTCCCACAGACGATGCTGAAGGCAGCTGGGAAGTATTTGCCTCTTAGGGAAGAGACAGGGACCTCGTGCCTTGTTGCGTGGACAACCCAGTTTATATTAATGCAGCTGCTGCCATTGATAAAAAGCTCTGCCAGCGCTTGGACTCAAACGGACGTGTGTCTGAGTGTGATAGATGTGTTGATTTTTTCTTTCTTTCTGGAGTTCAAACACTTTGCATTGATTTGTGTCTTCGTTTGTATATTGTATGAGCGGCTCGCACCGAAGGCAGCTCTGCCTGTCGTCCATCAAACCCGCCAAGTGCTTTGTCTTCATTTCGACTTGGCTGCTCCTTCGTGGGCTTGTGGCCGGGCTCCTGCTAGACGGCGGTGGGTCTAAACCTGCTGCTGGGAACACTTCACTGCAGGATCACAAACGAGGGACAAAACCATGCTATTAAAACAAAATCCACTTATTGGGCTGGCTGCTGAGCACAGACCATCTTTGGGGGTCCAGGAGTGCTTGTGTCTCATGGAGGGTGGTGGTGGTAAATGGAATTAAATCCAGTTGGAGGCTGCTCACGAGCGGTGCTCCCCAGGGTTCAGTGCTGAGTCCCGTCCTTTATCAATGGTCTTGATGAAGGGATCAAGTGCACCCTTAGCAAGTTTGCAGATGACATCAAGCTGGGTGAAAGAGTGGATCTGCTTGAAGGAAGGGAGGCTCTGCAGAGGGGTCTGGACAGGCTGGATCCATGGGCTGAGACCAACGGGATGAGGTTCAACAAGGCCAAGGGCAGAGTCCTCCATTTGGGTCACAACAACCCTGTGCAGCGTTACAGGCTGGGGGAGGAGTGGCTGGAGAGCTGCCTGGCAGAGAAGGACCTGGGGGTGTTGGCTGACAGCGGCTGAACATGAGCCAGCAGTGGCCCAGGTGGCCAAGAGGGCCAATGGCACCTTGGCCTGTGTCAGACCCAGCGTGGCCAGCAGGAGCAGGGAGGGGATTGTGCCCCTGTGCTCAGCGCTGGTGAGGCCGCACCTCGAGTGCTGGGGTCAGTTTTGGGCCCCTCACTCCAAGAAGGACATTGAGGGGCTGGAGCGCGTCCAGAGAAGGGCAACAAGGCTGGGGAGGGGCTGGAGAACAAGCCCTACGAGGAGAGACTGAGGGAGCTGGGGGTGTTTAGCCTGGAGGAGGCTGAGGGGAGACCTCATCCCTGTCTACAACTGCCTGGAAGGAGGCTGTGACGGGGTGGGTGCTGGGCTCTGCTCACAAGTGACAGCGATGGGACGAGAGGAAACGGCCCCAAGTTGCACCAGGGGAGGTTTAGACTGGACATGAGGAAGAATTTCTTCACTGAAAGGGTGGTCAGGGATTGGCACAGCTGCCCAGGGAGGGGGTGGAGTCGTCATCCCTGGAGGTGTTTAAAAGACAAGTTGATGAGTTTCTGAGGGACAGGGTTTAGTAGTGGACAGGTATGGTGGGACTTGATCATCTCAGAGGTCTTTTCCAACCAGATAATTCTATGACTCTATGATTTCAGTTCAAGCCCTGATCCTGAAAGATCCTACCTAGAGATGGTGTGGCTTTATGCAACATTAACACAACCAGTTTTCAGGAAAACAAATTACGTGGGGCACTGGGGTTATGGAGGATCTTTTCAGGTTTCAGCTGGCAACATCTTGGACTGTCTGCCTTGGTTCATGCTCTGTGAATGCCTGGAAGGTGTCTACAGGATTGAAGATGTGAACTGGGGGCAGGGGATGTGTTCATGCTGACCAGACCATAACCAGGCTGAGCTAAACAAAAGGTCAGATTTGTGAGTTGAAGTCTGAGGCTCTCAGAGCTGAGTTTCTGAAGGAAGAACCAATCCTCCCATTACAATGAGAAAACGAGAAATTTTGAGCCGCGTCTTTTCCTCCTACTGCCTAGGAAGCTTTATTGTGAGTATTGATTAAACTTTATTCATTAAGTAGCAGCGGTGGGAAAAGAAGAAGTTGAGAAGAAGCCCCCACTGCAAGAAATTCGTAGACCAAGTGCCCAGGGGTCTACGATGACATTGGTGGTGGGCTCTGAGCCATGACCTTTGCCGAGACACTGTTGTGGGTGAGAGGTGAAGGGTCCCAGCTTGTCTGTATTGCACGCTGCCTCTGTTCAAGGTGTGTTTTCTAAATTTGCTTTGCTTGGAATTTTGTTATTTGTTGGGAAGTTTTGATTTTTGTTTTTTTTTTTTAACTTTGTGGGTTTCGCTTTTTTTTCCTTCGATGGTCAAGGAGTTTTCTATATTAAAGGTGAAGAGTGGAAGCCGTACAAGGAGTGGCTAAACTCACTTGATTTGTTCGGCCTGGAGAAGAGCAGACTGAGGCAGGAATTTCAGCACAGTCTGCAGCTTCATCACAAGAGGAGGAGGAGCAGGCGCTGAGCTCTTCTCGCTGGTGACCAATGACAGGACCAGAGGGAATGGCAGGAAGATGTGCCAGGGGAGGGACAGTATTAGGAAATGTTATGGAAAGGTTCTTCCCCCAGAGGGTGGTGGAGCACTGGAACAGCTCCCCAGGGAAGCAGTCACAGCCTGACAACATTCCAGCAGTCTTTGGCCAAGGCCCTCAGCCCCACAGGGTGAATGTTGGGGTGTCCTGTGCAGGCACAGGAGCTGAATTCAATGATGCTTGTGGGTTTCTTCCAACACAGGACATTCCGGGATTCTATGATTATATTTGTCTTTCTTTTTAATCCAAGGGATGTGTTTGAAGCTTTAGGAGGAACTGGCGTTAGATTTTGTTTTTACAGCAAGAGACCAAGCCCTTTAAAACCTGCATTGTCTTAGAAGACATTTCTTCAAGCATTCCTGCCCTTTTCCTCATGCTGTCCATCCTGAGGGTAATGCTGTTTTTTAAGGCCCAGCAGCGTGATGCAGCAGCTGGTGTTTGCATCCTCAGCCGCGCTGCAAGCAGCGTGCCCTGGGGCTCACCGGCTCACAGTCAACCCCCTTTCCTCACCCCATGGGTTTGGGACCCAAGCCTGCACAGCCCTTCATTCGCCGTTGCACCGATCGGCCCCACGTAGCTTAGCAACCGTCAAATCCTTGTTTGCCAACATCTACGCTCCGTGGAGGAGGTAGGGATGGCTCAGCATCCTGCTGAGTCCAGGGAAGCTCCAGCGAGTGCACGACTGCTGAGCTGCCTTGGTCATGGATGCGCCCCTGGGAAAGTTCGGGTTTTGCTGGATGGATTGCAGCTGGCAGAGCAAATTCCAGCGTCTTCATCCCAAGGGATATAATTGTGGGGAAAAGCAGCCTGGGTAAGCTGGCAGCCACAGGCAAGCTTGCAGGAGGATGCTCATCCTGCAGTACGTGCAGGGAAATCCCAGGTTCAGCTTCTTGGGTTACAATGAAGGGTTTTTCCAGCACGAGGATAAAAAGAAATCCCAGAACCCTGGGAAGAAACAAGATCTGACCTATTTTTGTCTTATGAACTGACTACAGATGAATACTGGATTCCCCAGAGAAAAGCAAATTTTCCAGGCCAAACGTGACATGTCACATGAGGAACGATGTGGTTTTCTACCCTGAAGTGTAAAACTCACATAGCCTTCTCTGCCTGCGTGCAGCTGGCTTGGTGGTTGCAAAGATTGATGTAACTTTGAAATTCAGACCCAGGGCTGAAAGGAGTGGATGTGGACTTGCTTATTCTGGCCTTAAATTCTCCTGGGCTGTCTAAAGTGATGAATATCTGGGTGGGCAAGCTCAGTGTGTGGTGCCTGCATGCAGCAATGGGCAGTGAGCTAATGGCTATAAATGAATATAAAATGAGATTGAATACTTTTATAATGTAACACAGTGATGGCATGGAAAAAGAAAGTAGAAAGCAACTGTTAAAAACATGTAGTTCCTCTGGAGTAACATCAGAGTAATCAATGCTCATGCATCAGGATCTTCTATAATCACAGGGGCCAGGAGGAAATTGTCCTTTCAGGCCCCTGTGATGCAGCCCTGGTTGATTTTTTTCTAAGCCTTTTGAGGCACCATCAGCCCCGGCCTTGTCTGGGAGATTGCAAAAGTTGGAAGAATTGGTGCTTAGCTCCCTACCTTTCCTTGATATTGAAGTATGTCCTTGGAGACTTTGGTGAGGACCCGATCAGGTGCATCCTCATCAGTTTGATTTGAATTCTGATACGGAGCTGTAGGACCAGAGCAGAACTCTGATTCTGGCAGCAGGCTCACCAGGTGGAAAGAGGTCCTTTTATGATAACTCTTGGACCTGCATCTTTCCAGCTATGCTCGAACCTGTGTGCTTCCTCCTGGTTTTCCCTTGCCCCTTTGGCTTTGCTGGGACCTGACATGATAAAATTTTCCCTGGGTTTGCTTTACCCAGGTAGGAAGGGAAAAGGATCATAGAATCCTGGAATGGTTTGGGTTGGAAGGAACCTTAAAGCCCATCCAGTTCCAACCCCCTGCCATGAGCAGGGACACCTCCCACCAGCCCAGGCTGCTCCAAGCCCCATCCAACCTGGCCTGGAACACCTCCAGGGAAGGGGCAAAAGAAGCAAAAAACCCCCAGGAAAAGCAGCAAAACCAATGCAGAGGTTGGATTTTATTTCCACCACTGCCCTGCAGCTCAGCCTCTCCTTCTCCACTGGAAATCCACTCCAGTGTCTGCTGCATCCCTACATCTACAGTACTTCCGTGCTGCTGGGCACTTCCAGCAACAAGGGATTGAGCGAGTGGCTCAATCAGTTTTATTTAGCCACAGGCTTAAAATTTTGTGAGCTTTTTCGTCCTCACGAGTCCTGTACGCTGACCTCTAATGATCCTCCTAATGATACGGGAGAGCTGAGCCCAGTCCGTATTTTAGATTTTTGGGGGATTCCTGAGGATGAGCGAGGAGGAAGGTGGATTTTGTTTTCTACTTTGTCTGTTTATTAAGCCTTTTTTCTATGAAAGCAAGCAAGCAAATGAGAGGTAGCAGCCTGCATCTCAAGTACTGAAGTGCTCTACACCAGGAAATGACAAAGATATTTATTACTTGCTTGGGTACCCAAGTTTTTTAAGCACACAGAGATTTCCTGGGCACATATCTAAGCAAAGTAGCACAAAGGAGTAGTAGAAAGGGCAAAGATGAAGGAGGGGAGCAGGGAGGAGGCTATGGCTTTCTTTCATCCCTTTTATCTGGGTCTCCCGAGGGTTCTTTGGTCAACCAGAAATTACTCTGTGTGTCTTGAATGTGCACCTTGCTTTAAATTCAGCTCCCCTGGTCAAATGGATGTGTCTTTTGGGAGGGTTTTCTGACACAGCAGAACCCTCTTGCAACCCACAGCACTCCAGTTGGCCGCCCGCTGTAACACGCCTCTTGCTGCTGTTTGATGGATGCAACAAAATCCAGGCTACTGCAGACCTCCAGCATCGTGCTTTGATACCAGAGTAGCAGCTTGGAACTGAAGGACACAGCCAAAACATACCCACGAACACAGCTTTGCAGAGGCTGCTTTCGTAACCATCACTTGGAGTGGGGGGACTCCAGCTTTAACTTCGTGCAGGTTTGGGGGATGTTTAGTGCACCCTAATATTGTGCTTTCTGTTGTTCAGTAAGACACAGACAAAAGTCCAAAGACATTTCTTTAATCACTTTGTTCCACTGTGGGTGAGGTATTTATTGTTAACCCTTTATCCCATTCATTCCTCATTACACTCAGATTAACTCTTTGGTGGGTCATTAGGAAATCACACAACAAAGCAAGCGATGTGGAATGGGAGGGATTCTGGCTGTGAGCATTTCCTGCATAAACTCTGGAGTCAGGAGATGAAGGCTTTGAATGCTCATTTACTGGCAGCACTTGTCAATGTATATTGCAATTTGGCAGGTGTAAACACCAGGATTTGTAATCACTGGATATATAAAAATCTGTATATCGTATATTATTCGCATTAGTATTCACATATTGAATCTTTTGGGTTTTTCTTTTTTCTCCATGCACCACTTTTTCCAAGCCTGAGATTCCCACGAATGGAGAAGAAGGCTGGAATTTGGGCTGACGAAATAAACAGGTCACGAAGAGGTAACCTGGGTGGTTAAAGGAGATCAGGATTTCTGGAAACCACCTAAAAATGAGAGTGGGTCAAAATAAGTTACTATTACAGGTCTTTCCTCTGTGTTTGCTCTCTGAAGTCCATCCATCTGCTGGCTTCAGTCGCCATCATGATCTTGCGTTCTTTCCTCAGATTTGGAAATCGAAAGTCCGGTGGTTCAACTGACAACTGAAATTTCTTAGGAAAAATAGCTGGTTTTCTTTGTCCACCACCATCTTAATTTAATTAATCAATTCAGAAAACTAAATCTGATTATCTCGGGGCATGTAGCAAACATTTGCAAGTTCTTTTTCATTAGACCAAAACCAAAGCCTTTAATCCCCTCCATTTATTGGGGTTTTTTTTTCCATAAATGGAATATCAGACTGTGTCCATGACCAAGATGAAAAGCAGAGCTTGGGAAGATGGAACTGGAAATAACTAATTGCCCTTCAGCTAAATTATTCAGCAGGAATATGTCCAGCAATGGACAATTGGCTGTTCTTGAAGTGAATACATCTTTGGATGCTGAACGCAAAGTTATAAAAGCTCCTGCTGAAATTTTCATCAAAACCTTCCCGTGAAAACTGTTTGTTTTGAATTATTGGCATTTTGCAATGAATAACAATATCACTGAAAATAGCCTATTGGAATATTTGCAATGAAGTCCCCTGAGCCTGTGTATTAATCCAGGTAGTATGTTCATTTTTATGAGGTTTATTCTTCCCTAGAGGCTGAGCCAAAGAGCTTCCAATTTACCCAGGTCATTAGTGATTTATATGATAATTGGATCTAAGTTGATTTTAACTATTTGCTTTAAATCTCTGGGGATTTGTATTCTTAGACATTTTAATGCCACTGGAAATTTCACTGATTAAGCAAAGCCAAATATATGTACTTAATTAGTCCTGAAACCAATTAGTCCTTTGTCAGTCAAATTAATCTGGTATCTGGACCTTAAATGAGTTCTAATAATTTGGGCATTGACCTTTGTAAGCGAGAGAGCAGAGTCAGACCATTGCCTTCATCCAGCCTGGAGGAGAGCGTACCCACCCAGGCTGGGGGTGTGCTCAGCTTTGTTCTCCCCTGTTCTCTAAACGATATGAAATACGGTTGTGGGTGATCATCTCAGTGCAAAGGTAGCTACGGAGATGATGATTAAACAGTTGGCAAGCCCTGGTCTCTTGAAGGCAAGAAGGAAATAATCACAGTAAACTGCAACATAGGGTCTTCCTGCCCTAAGAACAATGCCCAGGAGGGTCTTTCTAGTGCTGGGACAGACCCATAGGTCGCTTGTGGTTATCTGAATGAAGCCTGGATGCAGTAAAAGTGATGTCTTTTTCTTGCATAATACAAGTCAATACCTTTGACCAATCTTCTACATTAGGGTTTGGCTGAAAACCCCTCCCATCCTTGCAGGAGCTCCCAGGATGGTGGCAACTCACAGTGACAACTCAATCTTTCTGCTGGAGGTGACTGGTGAATTTGACTGTAGGACCCAGAAGGACGCTGGGTCATCATCAACCTGCAATCATTGCATCAACCACGCGCTAATCATATGTTATTGTTTTCCTAAAGTGGACGTGATCCATTTTTTGCTCACAACAAGATTTAGCATGTTACACCCAAACTATCATCAAAACTCGTCAGTACAAACTGGAGGCTGTGTTTCTAGGTTGAGGTTAGCAGTCTGAAGCTTGAGAACTGTGTGGTTACCCCGAGCAGTCATGGATGCCCCCTCCCTGGAGGTGTTCAAGGCCAGGCTGGATGGGGCTTTGAGCAACCTGATCCAGTGGGAGGTGTCCCTGCCCATGGCAGGGGCGTTGGGACTGGGTGGGCTTTAAGGTCCCTTCCAACCCAAACCATTCTATAATTCTATGATCTTTTCTTTTTACTTTTGTTTTGAGAGGGGTGGTTTTTTCCTTCCCAGTTCCCTGTTGCAAAATTCTTTCCCATCTGTGCATTTAGTATATTTTATCTTGTTCAGGTGACATCTCTATCTCTTGAGTTTGAGGTGGGCTTCCCAGTGTTTCCTTTGTACCTCTTAGGTATACTGAGAGCGAAACTAGTAACTGCGGCTCTGCTTTGTATAAATTTGATAAAGATGCCAGAAGATATTCCAGTTCTTCAATTTTTCTTTCCTTCTTTCATAGTACTTTGCAATCCTGTCCCGTTACAAGTTTTCACCCTGTCTTACCCTAATACATTTGCAGGGTTTGTTGTCCCTGTTCTCATGAAAAGCTTCCAGCTGATCATTGCAGAATAATCTGGTGGAGCTCCCAGAAGCTGTTTGTGAAGCCCCCATGACAAGAGAGGAGTGTCCCTCGCTGGCTGGGAGAAGCTTAGGTTGACTTCCTTGAGATTTGAATGAGGCTACAGGGTTTTACAGGATGATTTGAATACTCTGTTCTTTGTTAACATGCTGAAAAAGCAACCCCCACCTCTGTGAAGGTGAGAAACATCGCAGGCAAGTAGGGCTAGTAAGTCTCTTTATGTAGTGGGCTTGGAGGTGGTATCTGGGTTGACATTATTAGTGCATTGCTTGAGGGTCCACAAAGACTTCTTGGGTGGAGGTTTCGCACCACTGTGTTTCTTGACGCTCACTATCACAAATCCAGCCCAGGATGGGGTCTTATTTTGTCATTTGTGAACTGAAGAGCTCAGCTTTGACGTGGCTCTAGGGACTAGAATTGTTCTCGTCCAGCCCTGCTCCACTGTGAATCAATTCTGTGAGTTTCCCATCTCACAGTTATGCCGGCTTTTTCCTTTTAATGTAATGGAGCCCTCCCTTCTCCCCCGTTTATTTAACTTGTACCTGTTCTGCAACCCACAATTAAGAATATGGAAATATTGTTTGTGATGATAAAGCAATACCTTGACTTTCTTTAAAAGAGGGCTCCTGCAGGGACGGGAACAAGAGGAAGAATCCCAGTCTGAGCCCTGGAGAGAGCAGGCATTGGAGAGGTGTGGGATTTGGTATCTCTTTAGAAATAAAATAAATTTTCTTCGTAATCCTACATGAGAAGAGAGAAAAGGGGGCAGGAAAGGAAGGGGACAAGGTGGAGGGTGGCAGGTGGACAGGAGATGGTGTCACGGTTGGGGTATGCAGTAGCAATAGACAGAGGGTCATCAGTAAGACTGATGTGCTTGGAGATGAGAAGGAAAGTGCAGCTGTGGAATCTGGATTTAACCTACGAAGAGGAGGAAGGTGTGCTGTGGAGAGCTGTGGTGGGATGAAGAAGGAGGTATGGCAGTAGAATTACACAATTCATCTTGTTTCCCCCGGGTCAATGTCCATCTGAGATGCTTGGAAGTCCAGAATTAGATTTTAGACTCAAGTGCTGCAATACAGGCTCCAGCCAAATTGCATCCTCCACCCTTTGATCCTCCCACCACTACAAGCGCTTCCAGCGGATATCCAGCAGGGTACGACCCCGCTCAGCCTGGAAATAGAAAGAGCAAGAAATTGTGCCAAGGGTCGGGGAGGAAGTCTGCAATGGAGCCAAGAATAGAGCCCCACACTGCTCGGCTCCCTGTCGCGTGTTGCCTCCCCTCTCCTATTCTTCCTCCCAGCGAGCGGCAAGACAAATAGCCGAACACATCAAATCCACTGAGATCAGGAGCCGAGTCAAAGGTCAGTGCTTGGGCACAAAGATGCGTCTATTTACAAGGCACTAATCTGGGCTGCTGCTGAACATGAAAGTTGGTTTCACCATACAGATGAGGTCCAGGGCGGGAGGTCGTGCCCGTGCAATGATTAGCTACTTTGGGGGAAAGAAACTTAGAGGGATCAGAGCACGCATGAATGAATGGATGGAGACCAGGCAAATTACAGCTCTATTGACAGGACAGCATGTCCCACTCCCATGCTTTCCAGGAGAAGCCATAAGCAACTTGGGTCTCTTCATTGAAAAAGTGGTCAGGGATTGGCACAGCTGCCCAGGGAGGGGGTGGAGTCGCCATCCCTGGAGGTGTTTAAAAGACGGGTGGATGAGTTTCTTAGGGACAGGGTTTAGTAGGGAGACAGGCACAGTTGGACTTGATGATCTCGGAGGCCTCTTCCAACCTTATGATTCTATGATTCCCCCTTTCAACCCCATCTCTCAGTGTAACCTTGCACTGAGTAATGTAGGCATTCCACTGTCCTCCACTTGAGCTTTCATCCATGTGGATCTCTATACCATGATTCCCATAATTTTCAGGAGAGGGCTTGCAGGGCTTAATCAGATCACAAACACATGGAGGAATCCTGTGGTGTAATTGCTGCCACCAGCTCCAACACTACTACCTGCCCTCACCCTTCCTCAGTGACCGGAGGTCTTTGAGGAGTTGTGTAGGACTGTCCTTCTGATCCAGTCAGGTTTTAGAGGATGCCTTGTATTCAGTATAATTATTTTTGGAAAGAGACAGCAGTCCAGTGTAGACCCACCAAAGGGAAAGGCAGAGAAAACAGACGGAGGAAGGAAGCAGAACCAACTCCATTGGCTTTGTGGTTTAGCTCAGGTCCTCTCTCTGCAGCATCTCTTTAGTTAGCCTGGGAACTGGCAAAGTACTCCTTGGTAGCCTCACACATGTTTTTCACCTTCTTGTTGCACTACCTGCATAACGCGCTTTGTGGGAGTCCTTGGAGGCCAGATTTACAGGCTTGCGCTGAGGGACTTCCCACAGCAGCCTGGTTTTGTGAGCCCCTCGGCACCATTTGAAGCCCTTTACTCACTATATAGAGAAGGATCTGGAGCCCCAAGTCATGCTCTCAGTCTTTAGCATTTGTTGCCTGCACAGTCTTAGCTAGCTTTCAACTACCGAAGGGCCTTAAAACATGTATGGATTAATGAATGACTCTACTTGTTCCTGCCCTGATAACCATCCCTTCTGTGCAGGTCAGGAGAAGAGGAACCTTGTCCTCATTTCATTACCGCAGCCTCATCTCCTTCCCCAACCCAATCCCACGTCCTTCTGAATTTGCCATTATCTCACCCTGCATGAGGCTGTGAACTCCTCGTTAGAGGACAGAATTTGTCAGGTACTTCCTGGTCTGGGGTTTCTGTCGCCAAATGATGACACATGCCCCACTTAAGACAAGCCTTTAGCAAGCTTGACACCAGCAGAGAAGCAGCTCAGCTTGTTCACAGGTGCCGTGATGGCAGAGGGTGGACCAGTAGGTAAAAAGCCAGCTGTACTGTCCACAACAGCTACAGGTGGAAGGACGTGTTGGATGTACTCTTGTGGACTGTGCTTGTCATTGGTCAGTGTGCAAGGAGCACAATTATGAAATGCAGCCTGCAAACACACTACCCAACGTGCAGCCTCTTGTCCTCCATCCAGCCGGAGAGGAGCCATCTGCAGAGCGCTTGGGTTTAATTCACTCCCACGTCTGCATGAATTGTCTGCTCCTGCACGCCAGTTGCCATTAGAAGCCTCTTCTAGGATGTCTGAGAGCTGTCGTTTATTATGTATAGGAAACTATAAGATGAAATCTATATCTGCAGCTTCAAGTGAAGGATAATTCACAAGGGCTTGCCTGGTGGAGCCGGGAGCTAATGCTGTTAAAATGTGACTCCTCCTGCAAAAAAGCAACGCTTTAATGACTCTCAGATGCAGCCTATACAACAAGCACACCACTTATATCCTCTCCAAAGATCCGGACTCTGCTAAATGGATTAACTGCTTACTGAACTCTCCCGATGTGGTGGCCAAACTCTGACCTTATAATGGACCAATTAAAGGTCATCATTACTTATGGTTGCTGCTTCCTTACATGAGAGATTCCACATTCCCACCCAGCACTGCAGGCCACCAAAGGCAAATATTGACATTTTAATGTGTCAGTAAATTAATCTTTCAGATTCCTCTCTTTGCTTTCTGGAAAGCACTGAAGGGTTAATATAAGATGTTTGCAAGGCATAGACAGCCATAAAATCCTGTTGTCAAGGCCTTATGACTAATAAAACTCTTTCCATGGAGGGGAAATATCTTGTCACCTGGTCTGGCACTGAGCAGGGCCAGGCTGGATTCCCACCAGGCAACTCCTGCACCCACCAAGCTGGTGCCACTCTTCAGCTTGCCGGCTAGAAAAGATGTTTCATGTGGTTCCCAAGCAGCACAAAGCAAACAAGCCACCATCAAGCCTTACGCTCAGAGATTATTGCCCTCTGGTCCTGACCCATCTCTCAACAGGCGGTTTCCCAACTCCTTGCATGTATGGTATCCTTCAGCCCATGCTTAGATCTTGATGTCTACTGGCAGGAGAGCCCAAGGCATTCTGTTGTGTTACAGTTCTTTATACCAAGCCACCCAGATGGCTGATTTCAGGGACATGTGTTTTCCTCCAGGCTGTTTAAAGAAACCCTGCTGAGGATGAGAGATTAAACCTTTTCCGTCTTCGGAGGACTCTCCCATCCTCTTTTTTTTTTTTATTTCTTTGGCAAGGAACGAGGGGGTTAATTCCTAGCAGAAACACTGTCATCCTTCTGCTGTCACCTGCCTGTCCCTAACCTTGAATGATGCACCCTGGCATCCCAAGGGGCCTCCTCTGATTGATTGATCCTTATCTAAGTTGGCGGATGAGGGAGAATATTTACTACGTAGCGGAGAGCCCTTCGGAAAGATGTTTTATTAAGGCTGTTCACAAAACAGGAAATGCAATAAAGCACCAGGAGACAAACGAAGAGAGGTAAATATACCATCCTGCCTATTGGACCAGCCTAACAGCTATAATATACCCCCCTGCACACTCACACAGGTCACTCTTTAGCCATCACCTGAAGAAAGAAATAGCTTCTGTTTTCCAGCTGATATATTGACCCAATAAAAGGTATTATTACATTGCCTATCACCACTGACTACAGGAGAGCATTTTGAAGAGAGTGATGGCTCCCTTTGGAGAGTCACAGAGCAGGAATATGTGTGTATGGATGCGAGCATGTCAGCGAGAGAGAGATTCCTCCGTCTGCAGGGAGCAGGGCTCTCCAAAGACATTCAACTGGATTGTCTATACTGCAGTGCAACAGGAGCAGCTTCTCTTTTCTGGGGTAGATGTTGGAGAAAGGAGAATGAAGCTTTCTGCCTTTTTAGTTAAGGTGTGATCTGTCGACAGCAAAGCAAGTTTAGATCCCAAGGACGGATGTTCACCACTCCTGAGTGTTTGTTTCAGCCAAGCAGCTCTGAGTCTGTTTTTATCATCAAACTTACTCCTGCAGATGATGCAAGGTGAGCCGCTGGGTCAGAAATGTGCTCTTTGCCAACCACAGACACGCAGGCATGCACATTCACTCACACGCACACACGTGATCCTGCTCACCTTTCCCGGCACAGCATACGCTTCTTCCATAGCAATAAGGAAGTAGGGGATTTAAGAGCTTCTGAGATTTCTCCCAGGTTTTTCTGTTTATTTGATCAAGGGACTCTGTATGTGAAATGCATGAGCAACCCAGACCCCTCTACAGTTCCTCCTCCTCTCCTCTGGTATTCTGAGCACAAGGCTACAGCCTCAGCTGCCCCATCTTTCCTTTCCTCCTGCTCCTACAAAACACCGTGTAGCAGACTGGCACCACTTATGAGCTAGAAAGTGATTTCACCTTCTAACCAGCATATAAAGTGGTGTATAAGATCTTCTCTTGAGTGATGGAGGAGATGGCAATATTGTGGGTGAGCTGTACCGCTCATTTTGTCCCGCCCGTGTTGGTGGATGAGAAGCTCAATATGAGTTGGCAGCCTGCACCTGCAGCCCAGAAAGCCAACCGTGTCCTGGGCTACATCAGAAGAGGTGTGACCAGCAGGGTGAGGGACGGGATTCTGCCCCTCTACTTTGCTCTGGTGAGACCTCACCTGGAGTGCTGTGTTCAGTTCTGGAGTCCTGAGCACAGGAAAGACAGAGATGTGTTGATGCGAGCCAAGAGGAGGCCACGAAGAAGATCGAAAGGCTGGAGCACCTCCCACAAGAGGCCAGGCTGAGAGAGTTGGGGTTGTTCAGCCTGGAGAAGAGAAGGCTCCAGGGAGACAGAGCAGCCTCCCAGTGCCTACAGGAAAGCTGGGGAGGGGCTCTTTATCAGGATGTGCAAGGATGGGATAAGGGGGAACAGTTTTAAGCTGAGAGGGGAAATTTAGATGAGATCTTAGGAAGAAAAGTTTTCCTGTGAGAGTGGGAAGGCCCTGGCCCAGGTTGCCCAGAGAAGTGGTGGCTGCCCCATCCCTGGAGGTGTTCAAGGCCAGGCTGGATGGGGCTATGAACAACCTGACCTAGTAGAAGGTGTCCCTGCCCATGGCAGGAGGGTTGGAACTGGATGATTTTAAGAGCCCTTCCAATCCAAACAATTCTATGATTCTATGATTCTGTGTTCTGCAGGGCACATGGCTCTGGTGCACAGGTCAGAGTGTGTTTTCTCACCTGGTTTCTGCATTGCTGGTCAATAAGGTCACACCTACACCATCAGTAGTGCCCCAAGTGTGCCAAATGGCTCGCTGCTGCCTGGCCTCACTCCTGGAGTTCATTACCTGGAATTATGCGTAACGAGGTCTCAGTTGGTGTAAAAGCACAGACGTATGTCTGTTCTTGACAGCATAATCCTTCCCGCCTCCTCTCCTGCCATAGGTGCCACGCGACATGCTTCCAGGCCTGACCCAAGGGGTTTAACTGGATGTGGCTTTGTTCCCTTTGCTGGAGGTGTGTGGATTACACGGAGTGGCGTGTGGCTGATTAGTCAGCGCTGATTATCTCGTTCACTAAAGTGTTCCTTTGGAAACTTCAAATGGTGCCTCTGAGCTTTGTGATGCAAGGAAGAGTCACAGGGAGACAGAGAGGGATGCTAAGCAATTCAATTCAGAGCTTATGTGGCCAAATGCACTGGAAACGCTATGGTAATTATAAAGCTTGCTGCACATTTCCAGCTCTTTATGCCTGCAAGGCTTGCAAACACCCTTCCCCTTCTCTTTATCACGTTTTATTTTTTATAAGGGTTTATATTATATATATTTTTTATATACATGCAGACACATGCACAGTGAAAGGAGCTAATAGCAGCTTTAAAATCAAAATGGATTTTCCCTTCCCATAAATCATGGAGCAAATTTGCTATAAAAGCCCTAAACAACCTCTCCCTTCCCACCCTATCACATTGGTGGCTGGAGGGAGAAGCGAGCCAGGGTGTATGGCTCACACTGATCAGCCAGAGCTCCACTGCCAGCCACTGTGCCCCCAAAATACTTGCAGCAGAGGTCAGAGCTCGTTCAGTAGCAGCCTGAGGTAATTCCAGGCGAGATGCTGGCCATAACCTAGAGGTTAAATAAAGAAGAAAAGGGGACGAAATGACAGGGAGAGGGTATTAATGAAAGAGTTTCCACTGTTTGAGTTCTGGATGAAAGCTCCTGGTGGTCTTTAGTTACCTCTAACAAGTCCTCATGTTGCTAAGTACTAAAGCAAATGCCAAGTGAGTGTTACAAGTACGTAGCCTCTGCTCAGAGCCCGATGCCCTCCCAACATACACAGTCATGCTGAGTGCTCTGTTTTCTTCCTTCCTCCCTTATTTGTCACTATTGGTTCTTATCCCATGCAGTTTCTCTTTTCCATGGGAGCTGGGAAGAGGCAGAGCAGCACCCGCTCCCTGCTAGTCCAGGGCATGGTGGTACCAGAGCTGGAGCAGGAGACAAGCTGGAAAAGTGCCACTCCCTGCCAACCTCCTTGTGCAAAAGACATAGAATCATTTAGGTTGGAAAAGACCTTTAGGATCACCAAGTTCAACTGTAAACCTAACATTGCCAAATCCACCACTAAACCGTGTCCTTAAGCACCACATCTAGACACGTTTTAAACACCTCCAGGGATGACGACTCAGCTTCTTCCCTGGGCAGCTGTGCCAATGCTTGAGAGCCCTTTCAGTGAAGTAATATTTCCCAGTATCCAGTCTAAACCTCTCCTGTCACAACTTGAGGCCATTTCCTGTCATCATATCACCTGTTACTTGGGAAAAGAACCCAACACCCATCTCCCTACAACCTCCTTTCAGGTAGCTGTAGAGAGCAATTTCATTTCCCCTGAGCCTCCTTTTCTCCAGACTGAACAACCTCAGCTCCCTCAGCTGCTTCAGCTCCTGTAGTGAAACTCACCTCTCACTTCTCGTGTCTCCAGTCCACAGGAGCCAAGCTCAGCTTCACCAGTCTCCACCCAGTCTCCTTTCTGCCCGGAGGTCCTTCAGTGTCTTCCTCTTAGGACGTGGCTCATAATGAGCTATTAGAGACTTTTTGGGGTTTGCTGCATTAGAACTCTGCCTCCTCCATGCATCGAATGTGGGAGGGTGAAAACTAGCCTGAATATCAGGATATCCATCATGCTCCTTTCTAACCGTGTTAGGGTGGGTTATATATCCTAAGGACATGGCCAGGTGATGGGTGCTGGTGTATCTAATCTAATTTTCTAGGGTCATCAGAGGCACAGGTTCATGCATGTTTGTCAGGTGGGCTGAGGATTGCTAAGCAATGCATGCATCATAGTTTTGCTGCTGTGGATCATCAGATGGGAATCTTCTTTTGTTCAAGCAGTCGGTGGCTGTCCACAAGAGGAAAAAGATCTGAGTGCTGCCATGTTTCTCTTGAGCCGGCACAGCCTGTGGCTATCAGGACAACATGGGCAGGGAGCACTGAGAGGAGCCTTGCACTCTGCTCAGCTCTTCCTCTACCACCTCCCTGCAAAATACTCCCTTGCACAAATTCCCCTACAGACAAAAGGCAAAAATGATCTGAAAGGCAGAGCCATGAACTAGTAGAAATATGAGAAAAGACCAAAATTAATTTGACAGTTCAGGATGTTCAATTGAGAAGCAACCAGGACATTTCAGAAATTGCTGTCAGTAAGTCCATGGCTGTTCTGTAGAAAGAGCAAGATATTGATCAGCTCTGGGCTGGCACCAGGACTGTCTATAATAAAGGTACTGATCTAAGGATTTGTCCCAACAAGGAAGCACGGTGGAAATCATAGGGAAGAGCTGCGAGGATGCACTTGGATAGAAATGAGTCACAAGTCACTTATGCTTGGGGGTGAGTGTTTTTCAAACACCTCATCAAACATCCCAACAAAGGAGAGGGTGTTGGGTACCCAGAACTCAGCGCTACCTCTGTCCACCTCTGGCTCATATAGCCAGAAGTGAGAGCCAGGCTGGTGTGTAGACATTATCCTGCTAAATAGCTGCTTGGTCTGGGATGAATAGGAGAGACTTGAGAAATTGCAGGTCAACTTTTGGTTTAGCCACCTTTTTCTTATGTTACTTTGAGCAAGAGCTGTAGAGATGGGGCTAGGGTTAACCTGGAAAACTCTCAGATACTATTTTGATGGCCACGTGGACTAGAAATTAGTAGAAACCAAAATGAAATGCAACAATTAGCTGCAGAAGTGGAAATGGGATGAGTACGTCACTGATTTCAACTTGTCTTCCCAGCATGGGGGTTTACTGGAGGGCCACCTGCAAAATCTTCTGGGGTGATGCGAAATGAACAGTGCTGGCCACAAATGAAAGAAGCTTTGTGATAGAGCTCAAGTGCTGTGGAAACTCCCCAGGCTTTGCCATCCAAGTCATTTTGTGGCAGCCAGATTAGCAGCTCTCTACTCTCAGACTGACCTAAGCCAATGTGTCGTCATGGTGCTGGGTGCTTGGGAAAAGAACCCAACACCCATCTCACTACAACCTCCTTTCCGGTAGTTGTAGAGAACAATCACTTTTCCCCTGGGTGGAGGAATGTCCTTCTGATAGTGCAAGGTCCCAGCAGCGCCTGATTATTAAAGATCCCATGCTACATTCTAAAGGTAACTCTAAGCTTCAACCTTATTTCACTTTCTTTTCAAGGATTTGTTTCCTTTTTTCCTTAGAGGACCCCTCCATTCCATCTCCTCTAAGGTATCACTTGGATGTGGCATTTGCTCTTAAACTTCTACCACGTTGTACCTCCAAGGAAGCCATTTCAATAATGACATATCAGTGCCCATAAGTACTCTAAAGTGTTTTAAAAAACAGCCCTAAGTGCTTGATTTACCTTAAGATACCCCAGGCATGCCCCCAACAGTTTAGAGAGTCTTGTCTTTGCCTTCTAGTTCCCCAACAATTAAAATTGTCCTGTACTTTTTGCCCACAATGCCCAGCATGATTAAAAAGCCATTTTTATTTTGTAGTGGCTTGATGATTTATAGACAATGAGATTTTATCAGTAGAGCACCGCATTAAGAAAATGCTTGTTAATTATCTGCTGGTTAATATGATAATTTAGCAAAAAAACAACACCTATTAAGAGCTTCTCATTAGGTGAAATGCTTCTCATTTTTAACACACAAAGTGTCCAAGTTAATGAGGTTCACCCTCGATTTGTAGCTTGCTCAGAGATTAAAAACTCCCTCCATTTATAACTCTTCACATCCCTCCATTTGTAAAAGCCGACACAAGCCAAGCTTGAATACCTGACAGCTGCACTGTCTCTTCAAAGGCGAGACGACAAAAACCCATCTCCCTTCATGAAAGCCTTTCCAGCCCAACGCACCTCTCCGTCAGTCTCCTGCTGTTTCTATTTGTGCGGAGCTGGCGCTACTGAGGTGGAAGTTAGACAGAACCAGAAGCAAGCCAGATGCCCACGGTTTTCGGGACAATTTGAGGAGTACTCTGCCAGCTCTGTGTCACCGAGACCAACCTCTGAGCTCACTGACATCAGTGCAGACCTGACTAAGTTCACTGGAACCGGTGGAGTTCATCACCTCCAGAAAAACCAGACTTTGGCTACATGAATTGGAATTCCTTTCTTTCTTTATCCATTTGAGAAAAAGTATTTTAGGGGGTTAAGTCTGGTATATGTAACAGTTTGGAGCAGTTTTGCCCTAGAGGAGAAGTGGGTCTTGCACTCTGGAAAGCTGACCCTTTCATGAGATGTCTCCTGTGAGTGTCACATTTGCAAATCTCAACCCTTACAGAACATGTTCAGATACAGCTTCATCCTTTTCCCCTCTGCCTGGGCACCTTCTCCTGGATAAAGCTGTGTGATGGTGCTTGAGGCTTTCTTCCTACAGGACCACGTAGGTTTGGCAGAGTTTGAGAGCCTGCCCTTTACAGGTGGTGGTGGGAAGCAGCTACTTCTCTTCAGGAGTTATTTTGCAATTCAGAGGTAAATCTTATCCACCTTATCCAGTTGGAGAATGCTGTCAAATCCCAGTAAATACTCTTAAAATCCATCTCTGCTTCTTCCTTTCTCATTTTGGAGCAAATTCCATCTGCATGCTATAAGCAAGTGCTGTCCAGCACGTGCGTGTGAACAAATATTAGAGAAGTTTAGGGAAAATATTTGGAATCAGACTCTTCTTCCCCCAAATAAGACTTTCTGTGTTTGGTTTTTTTTTTTTCCCCTCACTATTTCTTCCACTTTGCCACCCACAACGAATATTCAGGCTGACTTTGTGTAAACCAAGTGATTAAAAGGAATTCCTTCATCTTCCTGTTTTACACCCTTCCCTTTTCATCCTTCATCCCTTCAGCCCTTGCCTCTATCCGAACCGATCAGCCAGTTTAATTTCATAGTGGCCCGTGGATTAAAGATTGTATCAAGCCTGTGAAATGGCTGTGATAATCAGATTGCGAGGGCCCACGTTTATCTCACTTCGCAAACAGCAGCTTAGATAAGCCCTGTGCTGAGGAGAAGGGCTCTTTTTGTTTTGTTTTTGTTTTTTTTTATCTATCAGTCTTGCAAACTCATTCTGAAATCTGAGATGCAAGTTGGGTCCTCGCTGTCTTACAACACGTCACTTGTAATAAAGGCTCAGCAGCCCAAATGAAGAACTTCTTGACAGCTCTGTAAAATACACTGTCTTCAAATTATGCCTTTGGGGACCCATCTCCCACCTCGCTGCTGTCAAGAGGCTGGTGAAGGTGTAGCTGCCTAGAAATGAGTCAAAAATTGGAGAGGGCAACTGGAAGGAGTAAAAACCAGTGCATGCTGTATTTGATTAATGGCAAAGCGATGAGAAGGAAAAGAAAGAAGAACTTCCTTTTGTCACTGCAGTTAACAAATCTGTCTCTGAATACAGACAGCAGCTGCAGCGTGCAGGAAGAGGGCACTTTACGCGTTGCCCTTTTTAAGGACAGATCACTTTAAACTCTTCAGTCACGCTGCTTTAATCATCTTCTGCAGAGCCTAAGTAATCACAGTCTTCTCACGCAACTCTTGTAAGCGAGCCCCTCTAGAACGCACGGTCATGTAAATAAATAATTACATCAAAAATTCTACATTAAAAGGACATTAAAGCTATAAAGATGAGCTCTCAAAAGTTGGGAAAGCACAGGATATTGGTCGTCGGTGCCCACGTGGGTACATGCATTAGGATAAAGGCTCTAATTGCACAGCAGTAGGGGACAGGAGGCCATCATCTTGCCTGCCTCTCATGAGATGCTCCCATGGCCTGGTAAATCACCTTTGTCATACATCTGGCTGGTTACACGCTTGGTACTTGCTTCTCTGGCATTACATTACAGTGAACACCCTAATGAATGCAATTAAATGGCTGTGATTTAGACAGGGTGTGAAAAGTTCTTCAGAAAGAGCAGGATGTGGTCTGCAGTTATCCCACCTACAAAGTGAAGCGGGTTTGGTAACAGTTCATAAAGCTCTACCATTTTTAAATATGGAAGTGAATGGAGACACGCGTGCCTTACAGATGAGGTGTGGACAAGACAATTTACTGCCCAATTGCAACAGGGCATACAGAGGAGGCAGAAGACTCTGGAGATGAGTGTCTGTCCATGGCTGGTGAGCCTTTCCAGGGAAACACCTGGACTACTTCTCTGCTAAAGCTCAGGGAGATGACCTTGAGCTACTTCATCTAAATTCAAAGCTGAATCTAACTTTGGAGATGGCCTTATTTTGAGCAGGAAGCTGGACTGAAGACCTCCAGAGGTCCCTTCCATCCAGCCCCTCTTGTTCTGTTATTCTGTACTGTTCCCTGTTGACTGTGTTGCATTTTCACCTAAAACTTTAGGGCTTACCAAATCTGCAGTTTCTTTCATTTAAGGGAAGCAAAATGCTCAGCAGCATTTTCTCAAACAGATTCTGCCTCCTCTTCCATAGAGAAGATGTGGAGGATGCAGTTTGCAACAGAGACCAAATGCACAGCAATGGCATCAGTGGAAGCGGTGAAGTGGGTGAGATACTGAGCAGGAGAAAAGCCAGTGCAGTTTTAGGCAGGGAAATGTAGAGCTAGTTTGAAATTTTGTCACAAATTGGTTTTCTGATGGAAAAGCGTAATTGGCAGGAAAGCTTTTTATGATTAGGATAGGGGTTTAAGTGGCAGCTGAATTTGAAGATGGGAAACCCAGGAGCTCAAAGGTGTGTGGTTGTCCCATTAGTCTGCCTCTTACTCTGTGAGTATTCCACTTAATTATCTTTTGCTAAAACTTGGAACAGTTTCAGGTGAGCTTGTTTCTGCTTGATTCAGAGCAGGGACTAAATCTTGGTTTAAGCTCGTTTCAGACATACAACCTAACTATAACTCTACTTCTTTTTGGCCTCTTGTCCATTTGCTGAAGATCTTAGACTCATGAGAACACTTTAAAAATGAAATGCTGGTTATTCATTTCTCCTTGTTCAAAAGAGAATTTTTGGTTTTGTGGCCAACCCTGTTTCAGCCCTGACTCAACCACAAAGGTCCTTTCGTCACATGCATGCAGAAAGTAATTTAGATTAAAATCTTTTTTGACCATTCATTGAAACCAAGCAGCCTAATTTGTAAAAATGTTGAATAGTTGAAATTGCGACTAAAATGAACGGCACCTCAGAGATGTAACAAAGAAAGCTCTAAAAAGGCTAACCTTTTGGAAAAAAATGGGTCACAGCAAGCTCAAATCAAACAGTCATAATGGATGTATGTTTTTTATCTCTGCGTCTCAGTTCCTAGCATTTACTGTGAGGATCATACTACAGCTTCATCTCAGGAGGGTGTTTTGAAAGTAAATTCATTCATAGTAGTGAGACTTATGGCATGGGGTATCAGCAGAGAAAGGAATTTGAAATGTATAATGCTGCCTTTTTGAGCAAGGCTCATATACTGTGCAGAAAAATAAGGGATGTGGTTATCCATTGAATGACAGGGCAAAACCTGGTGCCTGACTCAATAAGCACATTGTATCCTGTGAGCCAAGTTCTGGAGACGAAACCCATGCAACCGTGTAATTAAGATTATAATATAATGAGTATATATGAAAGCAGTTGAATTAAAGTATGCGCACTGGCAATTCTGGCATTTTCTAGCTTTGATTTTAAAACTCAAACGTTCTTTTGTCTCAGGGCTGTAAATAACTTCTTTCTTTTTTTCTCTTTTTTCCTGTTTTTAAGGAAAAAAATACATTTCCATGAATTCCTCCTTGCCACTAGGATTCATCTCTCAGATTCATCCAGCAGAGCTCCTTTGCTTGTGCTAACCCTGATGGAATGCCTGTGTGCTCTGTGTTGATCAGCACGCGAAGAATAAAAAGAAATCTCATTTATGCCTGCTGACAGTGGAAAAAGTGTGAGGCAGGAGCACGAGGCTACGTCTGTGCTGGCAAACTAACTAAAGGCTTGGGCTGTCAGCATCAACATGTGGTCATCAAAGCTATAAGCATGGTTCTTGGTGAAGTTCTTGTCCAATCTTACCAGTGCAGGCCCAAAAATGATGTCTTGGCATGGTGTGGGGTGCAGCAGATGTCTGTCCCACCACCCCAGGTCCTCTCAACCATATTTGCTTGGGTCAAGCTCTTCTTCTGTCTTATTCCTTTTTTTGTTCTTTACTTTTTCTGGTGAAAGGGCTGGAAGGAATGTCCTACCAAGAGTGGTTAAGTACTTTGTGTCTGTCTAGTTTGAGAGGCTGCGAGGCGACATCACGGCTCTTCATGGCTTCCTGAGGAGGAGATGTGGAGAGGGATGTAATGGTCTTCTGTCCCTGGGATTACGTGGCAAGATGTGTAGGAATGGTTCAAAGCTGAGCCAGGGAGGGCTAGACTGGACATTGGGCAACATTACTGAGAGGGTGGTCAAACTCTGGAACAGGCTTCCTAGAGAGGTGGTTGATGCCCCAAACCTGTCAGTGTTTTAGAGTTATTTGGACAATGCCATTAATAATATGCTTTAATTTTTGTTCAGGCAGTTGGATTAGATAATCTTAGTGGAAACTTCTCCTCTTCTCTTCTCTTCTCTTCTCTTCTCTTCTCTTCTCTTCTCTTCTCTTCTCTTCTCTTCTCTTCTCTTCTCTTCTCTTCTCTTCTCTTCTCTTCTCTTCTCTTCTCTTCTCTTCTCTTCTCTTCTCTTCTCTTCTCTTCTCTTCTCTTCTCTCCCTGAAGACAAAATTGACTCTAAGAGGTTTATGGAGAAAAGTTTCCTTGCTTCCAGTTCTAAATTAGAAGGGACTGCTGCAAGGCAAATCCCAAGTTGCACTTGCTGTGGTGGGCTAGCAGGTCTTCAAGTGTCCCTGGTTTACCCAGCTGCTTTCCTGGATGGGTGAGGGTAAGGAGCATGGTCAGTGTAAAAAAGGGGGATGTAGTCACCGTGTACTAACAAACCTTTCTTGAGTAAATTGGAGGCTGATCTTTTTGGAGGTTTTTAAGGCATTCCCAAGACATTAGAATAATTCCATCTCTGTTTTCTCATGTCAAATCCCTATTTCAAAGCAGGGAAAAGGCAGCTTTGCTCTGCCCAGAAAGCCGCAAGAATCTTTTTTAATGGTTTGTTCACTGTGTTTTGTCTCGGAATGAGTTGCACTCATTTCTTATTGAAACCCGAGTTTGCTCCCCTCCTCCCTGCTTCCACCTCCTCTGGCAAACAATAACACCAATAGCTAACTAGCCAGCCTGCAGCAGACACCCGGCTTGGGAAGCATCAGCTGGGCCAATTAAACTTTGGCAAAGTAATAAAGATCAGAAAACAGGTTGTAAGCAGCCCAAGTGGCCTGACAGCTTTAAGTAGCAGCTGAGAATGATGCTTGGCATGAGGAGAAACTGAAGCAAATGAGTCTCCTTCTAACTACCTTAGGCTGTTAGCTGAGCCCACTGTTGCCCTCACCTGCTTCCCCCGTTGACCTCTTGGAGAAGTCTGACCCTAAGACATTATATTACAACACCCAGCAATGACGGTAAATGGTGATTCTGTCAGATATTATTCCTTTGTGTTACTAATTCAGCATCACTTAAAATGCACTTAGCTCAGAGACTGCTCTTACCCCATGCGTCACTTCACACTTAGCCACATTAGATTTCATATTCTACCTCTGTGCTTGTTCACCTTCTCTATTAAGGTCGGCCTGCAAAGTGTTTATGTCCTTCTGAGTCTTAACCACTGCCCTTATTTCATTATCTCCAGCAAATTCAATGATCTCCCATGCCTGAATCATTAATAAAAACCATTACAGGGTACCAGCCCAAATGCAGATCCTTGTAAGATTTTATTCCAGCTCTGCAGAACGTCCGTGACTCCAGATCACCTTTCTACAAGAACAGATACCAATAAAAAAAATATAAAGGAAAAAAATTACAGTCATGTCTGCCTTAGTTTCTGTCTATGTGGACTGACAACGCTGCACAAATGCCTCTTCTCTTGCTGGCCAAAGGAAAGGTCTTCTGATCACAGGATGGTGCAGCTGTGGAGGGTTATTTCAACCATGAGCTTTTATCTAGCAATAAGCTTAGATCACAACTGGTGTTGGGCTGGTGTTATGTGTTATTGGTTCTGATTATGGGTCCCAAATGAGGTCAGAGGTATTGTTTTAACCCCTGTAAATCCAGACTGAGTGACTGTCTGTATCCCAAAGAGAGACACTGCTGATTTGGCATTGTATTCAATGAGAAGAACCTGAAATGCCAGTCCCTTGCTTTAAATTGACCCAGTTTTGCCAAGTCTTGAGCTAAAACGTGCAACGTGGCGATGCTGTCTTGTCATGGACCTGCAAGGTGCCTGCATTGCAGGTCAGTAATCAAGAAAGTGGTGGCACGTACTCGAGTGGAAACCACTATTCTCTGCAATGTTCTTCAAATAGGAATGATTTTCTCTTATGCAACTACTCCAAAGGACTGCAGTGCCAGTATTGGCAATCTGGCGCGATGTTAACCTGGATGACTTTGACAGACTAGAGTGAGTTCAGGGAAGAGCAGCAGGAGGGTCAAGGAACAGACATGCTGTTTGTCTTGGCCATGACAAGCGGGAGCACACCCTAAGCTCTGAAGTGTGTAAAAAACAGAGACAGATACTGTGTTGTGCAGTAAAGTGGATTATGACTAGGAGAGAATAGTACCTCAGGCTAAATATCAGAGACATCAGTGTCTGGTGATCAGAACAGTCTCCAATAAAAATGATAGACACTCCAGCACTTGGAATATTTAAATTTATTGCTAAAGGAACAGTCCTACCATGCTACAGCAATCCTGCCTCTAGCTGGAGGCCCCAGTGCTGTTCTCAACCCTGAAACTAATCTCCATTATGTTTTAGGAAAGTTTGCTCACCTCCGTGTGCCTCTTGTTCTTGTTACACGTTGTCTCGACTATTTGAATTCTGAACTTTACAGGGCAGAGATGATCTACGTAATCGTGTTGTGTCTAGCATAAGGTGGCCTTGATTTTTGGCACTACTGAAATAAAAACTGTATTTTTAAAGATGCTCTGTGGAGCAGACCTGCCACAGGGAGACAGACTGCCTGAGAGGAAAGTTGATTTTATGAATACAATATAAAGTTTGCCCTTGGGAGCCTTCTGTCTGCTGTTGCTAATGATCAGTGATTTTCCTGTTCATCCGGTATCGAAGGCAACAGGGAAAAGCAGTGAACAGCTCAGTTGCATTATGAATGAGGTGGACATGTAGCTGGAATTGAGATGGGTTGCCCTGTGTCACTAAGATGTCACCCTCTCTGCTTGCTTGCCCTGGGAAGTCGGATCGGTCACTGCTCCCGTGGCAGCTGGCCCTTCTTACTAATTGGCTCTGTAGATGCTGTAGCTGTTTGCTGGCTTGAATACTGAACGTACAGACCCTGGGTCCTCCTCTGATGGAAGACCCTCTTGGGGGGGTCGGGGGCATGCGGGTGGCAAAGCAGGGCTGGAAGAAAAGCTGTCCATCATGAGAAGGAGCAAAGGCAGCCTCAAGGTTTGGTTTAACTGCAGGGAAAGGCGTGTTTGTGGAGGTTTGAAGCTTCATTTATTGATCAGCACTTGAAAGGATCTAAGAAACAAAGGCTTCCTCCTCTTTAAAGTTCACTTGCAGAAAATGGTATAGCTTGTTCTCTGCGTGCCTGCTTCCCAGGGAAAGGTTGATGTGGTGCGTGTTCCCACTTTGCACAGGCCATATGAGGGTGGGAACAATACTTTGTAGCATGGAGGAGGAAGCACTTGAAAAGGACAAAAATGTCACTCTTCAGATGCTTTCTCCACATAAACTGAGAGGGAGGGCCAGGGATGGGCTGAGAGGGAGAGATCATTTCCGTCTAATCAGCTCTGCTGAGCATCTGCCACAGAAATCCTCCACGGTGGTGAAGGCTTCCTTCACAGAGACTCCCTATGGGTAAGTCACTTGGCCAACTTGCATTTAGTTTCTTTGATGGTAAACCATCGTTCTTTCGCTGGGTGGCTATCAAATCCTGCATTCGATACAGAAGTAAAGCTGCAAACGCAAATATTGCAATGGAAAGAGGACCTTCTCTCAGTTAGGATGTGGATTCTTGGAAGCCAAGCTCGAACTCCTCCAAACACAAAACAATGTCAGAGGTCCCCAAATTATGTGTGTTGTTACTCAAAGGGGAAGAAGGATTGTGGTTAGAGTTGGATAGAAGGTAACAAAACTATAGATGCTGCGTGCATGAAAATTAAGGAGCAGGGAAGTGGCAGAAATTGGCATCAAGCACCACATCAGGGAAAGGGTTTGGGAAGGCAGCAGGCACAGTTGAATCAGCACTGGGGAGGTTGCACCTTGAATACTTTGTTCAATTTTGGAACCCTTACACCAAGAAAGACATTGAGGTTCTGGAATTGTGTCCAGAGAAGGACAATGAAGCTGGTGAAGAGTCTGGAGAACAAATCTTATGAGGATCGGCTGAGGGAACTGGGGTTGTTTAGACTGGAGAAGAGGAGGCTGAGGGAAGAGTTCATCAGTCTCTACAGTTACCTGAAAGGAGGTGGTAGTGAGGTGAGTGCTGGTCTCTCCTCTCAAGTAACAAGTGATAGGATGAGAGGAATTGGCCTGAAGTTGTGCCAGAGGAGGTTTAGATTGGATATCAGGAAATATAAATTCTTTGAAAGCGTTGTCAAGCACTAGAACAGGCTGCCCAGGGAAGTGATTGACTCCCCATCCCTGGAGGTATCTAAACGATGTGTAGGTGTGGCACTTAGGGTCATGGTTTAGTGGTGGAGTTGCCAGTGTTAGGTTTATGGGTGGACAATGATCTCAGAGGTCTTTTGCAACTAAATGATTCTATGATTCGTTGAATCCCTGGTCAGATACAGAGACTAAAGTGCAGAAGAAGGCTAGATCAATAAGCACGGGATATGGACAGGGATGGATTCAGAGCAAGGATTCAAGGTACAGGACAGGACTTCAAAGCTGTCCCTTACATCACAGAGATGTTTTTCACAAGCACCTCCTTGGTGGCTGCTGCTGAATATAAATGTGGTGGGGTCTGTTTGGGTTTATGAGGCAAGCAGTAGTTGTTTGGCTGCCAAAAGGACTAGCAGTTTCTCTTTATATTATTTAAGCATCAACCAAGTACCCAGTGTGATATGAGACAGATCCTGCCCTAGAAAGCTTTCGCTGTGGTTGTTTCTCTGCCATGCACCATAGCTACTCACAGCTTGGCAGAGATTGAATTCCCAGCATTTCTACCCCAAAAGCTCTGCAGTTTGAGCTATAGGAAAGCTTGTTTGCTGATTGCTATACGGGCTGTGATGAAGTTGTATCGTTACACAGTTTGGATTCCATCTCCTATTGGGGTTTTAGAGCGTATTTTTCAGAGCTGCTTTGTTACAGTGCTGTGGTCATTTCAGTTTTTGAAGTTGTTGATAATTTTTCATAATTCTCTGTGCCTCTGCTGAGCCTCTCTCTAAGATTTCTGTGTGGTTTCAGAGAGGATTTTTCTCCATAACAAAGTCTTGTCCCCTTCTGCCACTGGTCCTAGGGTTTCCCTCAACAAATTTATTAAAAATGCTCTTCAGGTTTTTTATCAACTGAGAAAAATAAACCTGACTGGCCTTCTCACCTCTGCAAACTTCCCAGCTGATTTCTTGACATTGCGACCAATTCTGTTGTAACACCCTGTGATGCTGGAATTGCAACTTCGAATTTGCTGCATGCTGAGGGCAAACAGGGGACAGAGAGAGATTTCCCATGTAGAGTCTCATAATTGCACTTAGGACACACAAATAAAATGCAAGCATGGCATTGCAACAAGCTGGCTGGAGCAGATGGATTCCCCACCGGCTTCTGCTGGACTAAGCTGAAACTGCTCCAATGTGCACTGTGTGCCCTACACCAATGACTTCTGATGGATTTTTCCTTTAGCCTAGATAATAGGTCCATAATTCTGTGTCTGAGCTCCAGCTCGAGGGAACAGGACAGAGGGAGCTGTGGATTTGCTGTTTTCCCTTACAAGGATCGCATTCCAGAATTTGCCCTTGTAGTGCACGAGTTCCCTGACAGCTGTATTTTCTCATTTGGCAGATTTTAGAAAGGAATTTAATGATGCGACTCCACTTGCTGAAGCCCAATTGATGATTTGGTCCCAGAAAGGATATTGGAGAAGCCAATTCCTTCACGGACCTTGTCCATTGTCTCAAGGAGATACACCTTGGGTGGACAGAGACGTGCAATTGCACAACCACGGCCTTTTTGGTGAAGTGACTGCCTGGAGAGGGGATGGTCAGTGTGCCTGCCTTACCCCCACCTAGACCCTTATGAGACTTCAGTTCTCTGCCAGAGTCCCTTAACTCACCAGCTAAACGAGTTTTGAGCTTAAGCTGTGGCATCCAGTATGTTGCCATGGTGTATCAGCCAGGATGAAGATGCTTGGGGTCTCCTTGCCCTGTTTGCAGGATTTCAGGAAAGTCAGCAATATTAACAAACCTGGTGGTCCTTGCATTGGGATTGGCATGAAGGGAACTTTCAGCTCTTGAGACACAACTATAGACCCAGCACCCTTGCATGTTCATGGCCTGGTTGCCAGGGGAGGAACAAGAAACGCCCACTAAACGGCAGGTTACACCGAGATGGGGAATGGAGGTGCTGGTGGAGCAAGGACTGCAAAACTTGGTTGAGAGCCAAACCCATTTCTTCTTACCGGGTCTCCAGCGCCGTGCGGCTCCAGCCGCAACAGTGACAAGCAGTCATAACCACTGAATCCTTTCCACTAATGACAGGCACTCGGTGGTATGTCTCACCCTGAGCTGAACTGAGTTAACAATCTGTTCCCAGTGAGCCAAGATGTGTGTGCTTATTTACCGGACTTCAAGCCTCTGGCAAGCTGCCTGCTCCACATGTAGATGGGAGCTATATTAACTCCGTCATTGCCATCAACAGGGTCCTTGGTCCTCCTGCCACGCTCTGTGGCTATGTCTCTTCCTGAAAGTCTGAGCTTTATTCTGGAGGGTGGAGAAGTACTTTGTGGCTGTGGAATGGGACAGAGAATCTTGCTTGTCCAGCATTTCCTCAAATGAAGGCCATAACCACATTATGATATCCAAGAGGGACTTGGGTACCAGCTGCAGTACACGGCAGGCTTCCCTGTAGTGATGGGTCGCTCAGATCTTGTGTTGCGTAGGACCACCACATCTAGGTTCTGCACAGTTCAAGGAGGGAGAGAAGCTTCGTGTCGGAGTATGTGCAATAAGGGGGTTGCTCTGACAGCCTGCCTACCCCTCCTCTCTCCATTGACAGTAGGAGATGAAGGTAATGGTTTTAAACTAAGGGATGGTAGATTGAGACTGGATATAAGGAAGAAGTTTTTAACAATGACAGTGGCAAAACTCTGGCACAGGTTGCCCAGGGAAGTAGTGGAGGTTCTATCCCTGGAAATATTCAAGGCCAGGTTGGATGGAGCTCTGAGCATCCTGATCTGGTTAAAGATGTCCCTGCTCCTGTGGGGGGGGGATGGGATAGATTAGCTGTAAAAGTCCCTTCCAACCCAAAACATTCCATGATTCTAAGATCTGACAGCCGTGGATAACAGAAAGCCAGAATCGCTCCTTTCTTGAACCAAAACATCACAGTGCAGCTCTAAATTAAACCCACACACTAGGGGAGTCAGCTTAAATACCATCTGGTTATGTCCATCACTTGCTTCCTTGTCCTTGTAGCTGAGTGGTCTCCACAGCCAGAGGTTTGTCTTCAGACCTACAAAAGCAGTGACTGGCAGGACCACCGCACCTCCTGGATTATGGAAACAAAGTGATTTGCTCATGTCACCTTCCAAGGTGTTATGTCTCCCAGTTCCTCCTGATCATAATTTTCTCTCTCCAAGCCAGTTCTCCTTCATTGCAAAGAAAATTTATTACTGCATCTGCAACAGATAACATCTCAGTAAATCAGATCAAGTCTTTGGTCATGAGACCAGGTGGCTCGGCATAGCTCACATTCACATATCCAAATTTTATTCTCCTGCAAAACAGGATGGCTCCATCCAGACAGTCTGCTGGAGAAAACCTTTGGTGTGAGCTTTCCTCCAAACTAAGCCTGGACATTGTCTTCACACAAAGGACATCTTTCATTCTCTTGAATCCCGAGTGTAGTGTATAAGCTTGAGCTTTCTGAAAGTACTGGACCAGTATTGAAGGGCAGAATCTTGGATTTCAGTCCTGTGTTCTCTGGATGGGAAGATTAGCCAGGATTTGAATTGCCTGATCATGCTTTGCTCCTGGGAAAATCACTCAAGCAAGTGCTTGCTGATGTCCGTTTTTACAGCAGCAGTGAGCTGAAACTGCTTGTGAAAAGCGCTTCTCGTCCCCCTCTAAGCTAGGAACTCAGGAACAGCAGCAGCAGGATGTTAAACCACCGGCAAATAGCAATTCCTCCCTGAGAGCCCAAGCCTGGGACAAGCACCGAGTGAAACTGTAATTAAAGCAGTTCCACATCACTTGACTCCGTGCTCTACAACATCATGTTGCAAGCGCTGATTCTCCCCAGCAGGAACTTATTAATTTGAAGAGACTTCATATGTATTTGGATATGTACATCTATGTATTTTATATTTATTTATATATTTATATATATATATATTTGATCTTTTCTGCTTACCAAGGCTATGAACCAATGTAGGAATGCCTGTCTTGTGGCTATATGAAGGTTTTGGTAGAAACTTGTAAGAGTTTATCTTTCCCTTTTAAAGCTTTGCAGACAATGTCTTTTGTATATACTTTAACACTTGGTCAAAAGGGAATACAGCAATCCTGATCTAAAGGTAAAGCCAAAAGTGGTTCTTCTTTGACAGCTCATCCCTGACAAATCAAAAGGAGGTGTAACTACCACTCACGTTCTGTGCAAATCTTTCCTCATTTTTCTGTCTAAGAAATAAGCGTATTATTATGGAAAACTCACTTGAGACTAACAGCCGACCCTCCCACGGTCTGGCTGATTACTTTCCAGAGGGCAACAGTATTTTGTAAGTGTATAGCCACCAGATAAAGCTGGTTACTGCCCTCCTTCATTATAGACTCAAGCTTGCTCTTATCTGGCAGAAGCATCTTATTCCTCTGAGTGTGCTGCAGTTGTCTTTCATCTCATCTGTGCTTTCAAGAACTAAGGCTAATGCTGTCCTTAGGCTTATGAAGCTCTGTCCATACAGCAAAGCACTAACTAAAAGAGCATGGATTTTCTGTGTGACACGCAGGTCATACCTATGCATATGCCTAAGATGATGACTGTCTGAAATAAACCACTGAAGTGTATTCATCCACAGAGGCAGAGGTCAGGGTAGGAAATGAAATGCCCTTTTAAAGCTGCAGTATGAATTTGGGCAGCAGAATATGTAGTGATTTTTTGGACAGTAGTCTGTCCAGACTGACATCTATACTCCTGCCGTCCTCTTTTAGTGATCACAGAATCATAGAATTATTTAGGTTGGAAAAGACCCTTAAGATCATAGAGTCCTAATGTAAACCCAAAAGTGCCAACTCCACCACTAAATCATGTACCTTAGTGCCATGGCTACTCAACTTTCAAATCCCTTCAGGGATGGGGGCACCACCACCTCCCTGGGCAGCCCATTCCAATGCTTGACAACCCTTTCCATGAAGCAATTTTTCCTAAAATCTAGTCTAAACCTCCTCTGACACAACTTGAGGTGAGTTTCTCTCATCCTATCACTTCTTACTTGGGAGAAGAGACCAACACCCACCCCATCAGAACCTCCTTTCAGGGAGCTGCAGACAGTGATGGGGTCTCCCCGCAGCCTCCTCCAGGCTAAACAACCCCAGTTCCCTCAGCTGCTCCTTGTTCTCCAGCCCCTTCACCAGCTTCATTTCCTTCTCTGGACTCGATCCAGCACCTCAATACCTTTCATGTAGTGAGGGGCCCAAAACCGAACTCCGTGCTGTTCAGCTAAAGGACGACAATGTAGCAAACAGATGGGGCAACCTTAATATCATCTGGATGGTGGTCCTAGACTGACAAGCCCTTGGAGTTGGACATCAGCAGCACTGACTAACTTTGGCTTCACCCTGTGCTAAATAGTTACGGGCCAGCTCCCACGGGCACGTACGGTGTTGTGGCACTGCTGTGCTGAGCTGGTACGACCTACCTTTTTCATACATCTGTTATGATGGGAAGCCAGAATGGGTTCATACCTGACCTGCTGGAGAGATGGGTGATGCAGCTCAGGTCTGTGTGCCTCCCTCTATGCCCTTGGAGGTTAAACACTACCTACAGAAAGGCGAGGTAAGGAAAAGAGGGGTGGGTGCTTCTTGTAGTGGAAGCTCTTTTCCCCTCCCCGTGGAAGAGCAGCTATTTCCAGTAAGTGAGGAGGAAGACTAGCCCTTGCCACCAGAGAGTGTTTAGAAGTAATTGAGTCACTGGATTAGCTAATGCAGCATCCATTAGGAGTCCATGCCGTTCCCAGATGACTTCACAGCCGTAAAGGAGTGCAAGGAAGCCCTGACTATTTCATGAATGTACATAAACCTCTTGCTTCCAGGCTATAACTTGCTTCCCAGGTGCCGTCATGAAGGTGCTGTTGGCCCTCCTCCACTTCTCTTAGCACGATTTCTGAGGTTGTCCAGATGGTCCTGAAAGGTAAAGAGAAGCCAAAGCAGTTGCTCACTCCTGCTACAGCTGATGTGGGGGTAGGGGAAATGACAGCAGAGCTCCCAACTTGGCTCCTCTCTGGGTTGAGAAGAGCAGTTGGAGTGTGCAGAAGCACTTGGGCATATCTGGGCTGGGGAGGCTTGTGCAGGGAGAAGCAGCCGGCACCACACTTGGCCCAGGGCATGGCGCGCCTGGCAGATGGCAGGAAGGAGTGGGTGTGCAATGTGATGAAAGATTTAAACACAGAAGGCCAAGTCCTCAGCCAGAGGAAATACGGCTTGCCGAGGCTCCGCTGACAGCTATTTCCATTCGGTGGCCGAAGCTTGTGCTAGCCACAGTGTTATTTTCAAGCTGGTTCCTGGCACCAAATCCATGGTGGGGATTTTCTGTGTTTTGAGCTGGTTTTCTTCCTTAAGAAGCAGCACCATTCTCCAGATGCTACGAACTTAGTCAGTGTTTTGTGTGCTGGTGGTGGGTAAAGGAACGGACAGCTTGGATGATCTGAGTGCCATAGGTGAGTCTGAGGCTTCACCTGCTTCCAGATGGGTCCGCTGGTTTCAGAGTGGGTAAAATTGCTTTAAACTGTGTAGCTTTCCTGCCAACACCATGCTTTCGAAAAGGAGCAGTGCAATTTCAGCTACGCGAGAGGTTTAAATCTCAGCAAACCGATACATGGGACTGCTAATTCAAATTCACTTAAGAAAGATGCTCTATCTTTCCTCCCACTTGCAAGTGTCATTATTTAACAAGCACAATAGATTAAAAGTTTGCATCAGTAAGTCTTTTCCAAACTGAGAACTGGAGAGCCTTTTCTCTGTCTCCCTCTCTCCCATGGTGACCAGTTCACACATGCAATGATGGCTTGCCTTGTGTTGCTGTGGGAAGGGGAGGCCCTATGGCAATCTAAATATAGATACACATAAGGAAACAAATGCTACCCTTGTAAATTTTGCCATCAGCAGCTGTGGTGGGACATACTATTGCTTAGCAGGAGATTAGTTTTGTAGGCTCTGTGTGTTTAAAGGGAGAATCATCTACTGTTTGCCATTTAAGATTTATTGCGTCTCCTTTTAGACTGAATAATTTATCCTGAATGAGCCCTGAAACCCTTTGCCAGTTAAAGGGAGAAAAACCCTCCCCAGGAAAGAGCTTCACCCTAATGGCAAAAAATCAGCAGGCAACAAACAGAGCGGAGGGGGTAGGTGATGGGTGGCGGCTGGTTGGACTGTTGGAGACCTCAATGGTTATGTGTCTTTTGTCATTACTTTATAATGATGAACTCCATCGTTAGGAGCCATTCATTGCCCCTTAGCCTGTGTGATCTGATGCTGATTTGATAGGATCCAATTTAGCATTTCACTCTGGGCTTCATTCCATAGCCATTTGGGTTTGGATGTGAAAGACAGTTTGACGCTGCCTTGATAGTGTTTTAAACGGCTGTAAAAATGCTGGCGTGGCAATTCAATAGTCATCTGACATCACGGGCAGCAGCACGTTAAGGCAGCTGCTTTTCTTTGTCCTAAAACTCAGGCTGGAAGTGGGTGGGGTGTAGGCTGTGCTTGGTTTTGGATCATTTACATGGTGAAGTACTTGGGCAGGCGATGAAAGGAGGAAGGTGACCCTGCAACGATCAACCAAATGGGCTCAACCAAATGGAGGAAGCTTCAGAGGCAACGCAGCAGGAGACTTCTCCACCACTGAGATGTGTGCGTGGGCACGGCTTCTAGTTTCATCCCATTCTAAGACAAGAGAATTAGTCTGACATTTCCTACATCTCAGTAGTTCCCCATTTCTTTGTAACTCCTGGGAATTAAGCTGTTTTCACTTCTCTCTAGGGGGGGTGGATGTATGGGTTTTGAAGAGAGCAAGACTTGCGCTAAACCCTGTCATCAATCCGATTTTGGTTTTTTTTCTCCCTTTCCCCTCCTTTGATATCTGACTTTAATGTTACTTCTGAACTTTCTAATTCTTGAATCAAATATAGTGAGGCACTCTTGTTTCCATCCAAGTGGAACTGAGGAGAGGGAATATTCCCCTATAAACTCAGAGTAATGAGGCGCATGGACCCAAATGTTTGAGGACAGCTTTTCTCTAGATCACCTCTTGAATCAGCTCTGGGTTTCCTTCGTCCAAAAACAGTGTCTACAGACAACCGAGCTTTCTAAATAATGGGTCTGAATCACTCAATTTGAATAATATTCACTTCTTCCAAGGACATTTAATCTCATTAAATCATCGCCATCAGTCTCCCCCAGATTTTCTAGGCTAATATGAATCGGAATTAAAATAAGGTATTTGAGCGTATGTCTACCTCGAAGCTACCTAACTGTGGTGTGTGCCATCCCGTTGAAGAGGCACAGCTACAATGGAAAAACACAATAGGTTTGAAAAAACAATGGATAAGTTAAGTTATTATTACCTGTTTATGTATGCTTTCTCTTTAGGTATGTGCAGCTGCCCAGCACTGGATAGTGGGCTACATCGAAGGAAAGATCTTAGGACAGACCTACTGCAGCCAGGTTTCTTTTATGTTATGATGACAGATAATATGAGGAGGAGAAAGACTGCTTTGGGGCTTCTCATCTCCCTCTCTGTTGTAAAGTTGATCCTGTGGTGTTACATGGAACCAAATTAGAATCAGACATGCCCTAGGGAAAGGTAGGGCTATGCTTTCCCATCTCCTGCCAAATTAAGCTTCCAAATTCCATGAAAGCTATGATGTCTACCAGCATCACGTACAGCAGACTGCAGAAAAAGCTACTAGTTTGCCCTCGTTTTTCTTGGTAACCATAGTAAGCATCTGCTCTGTAATGAAAGGCAAGGACCAGGTGGTAAGAACGAAAACTATTGAGCACATCATTGTTCTGCACATTAGAGAAGTGAGTCCATCTCAGACCAGGGACTAAAGCAATCGCACCAAAGGAAGTGTCCCAAGGGACCAAGGGCTTGAAACAAGAGACAGAAAGACCTATTGGATCATCTGATGGCCAGTTCAAGATTGTTTCTATGCTTGCAGAGGGCAATCCAGTTTCTAAATGATTCTAGTGACCAGAGTGTTTACTCACCCTTTGGGGAGAACGCTCTATGGTTCTTGCCAGGTTCTTGTCAGTATAAAGCTCTTATTTTCCTTTACTTCCTTTCATCCAGAGCTGTTCTCGATAGATTTAGTGACTCCTTGGCGCTCAGGACTCAAAGTTCTTGCGAATGTGTTTTGATATCCATTAATATTATCCCTACAACTATGTCCTACAAGTTCCTTTGGCTTGGTCACAATTAGTAAGGGAATACCGAAGACTTTCACCTCCAGGTCACTGGCTCACAAGCCAATCCAGACTAGTCCAGTGGCCAACTGAAGGATATTACTATTTGACAGCTATTGGATGGGTTACACAACAGGGAGTGCAGTCCAGGTCAGGTGGCCACTTGTCCAGGTCAGATTTGATCTCTTTTCAATGGCTTGAGCAGAGATGAGCAGAAATGACAGAGCAAAAAGAGAAATTGCATCGCTGAAATCACCCAGTATATTTTCTGTCTTTCAAAGACAGGATTCCAAGCTGCCTTCATGAGAACTAACTTTAAATAAAGCAGGAAAGACAGTAGTTTGTTTGTTTTAAAATGGCATAGCACTGTAGTTATGACAAGATGAAGAAGTTTCTGTCTTTACCTCCTTAGATGTTTTTAGGAGGAGTTAAGTGAAAGTATTAGTTTGGGAAAAGAAAGGCTGAAAATGAGAAAGATTAATTCCAGCATACTTATTTCTGGTGCCTAGGGAGATTTGCTCCATTTTTTCTAGACTATCTTGTTAGTCTGCATCTTCTTCTATCATCACAGTCTCCTTGAAAAAAACTTGATGATATCCTGTTAAAGATGTATTCCAGGCAGGATGTTTCACGCTGTGGGAGGATGGGGCTACAGGCAAGTGAGCAATGCTTCCATCCAAATATTTCAGGTTTTGGGCTCTGAGCTCTTGGGTTTTGGTGTAGAAGATATTGTTGGAAAAACAGTTTGGTATAGAAGATACTGTTTGGAAAAAATATGATTTCTTCGAGAAATAATTTGTGAGGGGAAAAATTCAATTATTCATAAACACAGTGATGAAAAAGGAACGTGGAATCTGACAGAAGAAGAGGCTACAAATGCATGTGTATGGCTCAGAAGGTGGCCGCACAAGGGCTGGGTATGCTGTAGGTCCCTGTAACGTTTTGATTAAGTTGCGGTACAAGATTTCCAAAGAATTCAGATTTTTAGAAGTGCCTGACCCTTGAGAGCTTCCAAAATTTCCTGAGCTGAGCTGAGCTGAGGCAGCTGAAAATCTGTCTTAACCTAAAAAGACTTTTGGAGTGATCCTCTTCTCAGATAGTATGATGTGCTTTTATGTCAACAGTTTACCTAGGAAATGGGGAAGCACAAACTTAAATTGTAGTCAAACACAAGAGAGCATGGTTGGAGAAACGTGACCCATGTGGTCTGATGCTCTGCATGCACAAAAATGATGCTCCAGAGCCATGGGGATGTGGTCAATTGGAAGTTGATTTGGGAAGTGAGTTTTTACCAGCTATTAGTTCTCACTTGAAGATGAATTTTGAATGAAACAATAAGGATGTAGTTCTAGAATCACAGAATCACAGAATGGCTTGGGTTGGAATGGGCCTTAATGATCATCCTGTTCCAACGCCCCTACCATGGGCAGGGCCACCTCCCACTGGATGAAGCTGCTCATAGCCTCCTCCAACCTGGCCTTGAACACCTCCAGGGATGGAGCATCCACGACTTCTCTGGACAACCTGTGCCAGGGCCTCAGCAGCCTCATGACGTGTAACACACATGTAACACATCGCCCTTACGACATGTAACAACAAATGTGGAAGGTCCTTCTGAAAAGTACATTGTGGATGACCTCATGGCCAAGAACTGCCTGCCTCCAGCCATACCCTATCTTCAGAATTACATGTTATTTTGTTCCTAAATATTTATTTACTTCATAAACGTTTTGGGCACACAGAGCATCGTGCACTATAGTGTCTGCATCAAAGCTGAAAGCAGTAGGGGCAGTTGCAATGCAAAGAAAAATCTGTGTGAAGGCATGAACTGCAGTTGGGGATTCCAAAGCGTTGCACTAGGGATGGAAAGAGTGGTTGTGGTTCCTTGGAGGCCAGTTCTCAGCTATTTCAATGTCAGAATGGCAACTTGCTGGTGTGGTTCAGAGCTGTCATATCACTGCAAGTGAAGAACATTTTGAAGGGCTGTGTAAGATGGCTGTTTCTGGACTGTAATGATTGTCACCCATGAAGACTGCTTTGCAAGTGAATGTGTCAGACTGTCCAGACTATTTCCCAGGTTCTACAGGCTCTGAGTCCCTGGGAGCATCAATGCAGGTGTGAGCCAAATTAGTGCATCCGTTGCTGGAATTTGCTGAGGAGACATTTGTCTAGCAAAACAGTTCTGTTCCAACCCGGGCCTGTAACTGTATGGATAAAAATGGGGAAGAAAATATTCTTTTTGTTTGTTCGGCAGGGGATTTCTGTTTAATCAGCAGTTGTTTTCAAAACCAAACACTGGTTGCCATGAGCCAAGGTCCAGGAACACAAATATCTGGGCCCTCTTCCAGGGCCATGGCTGAGTTCCAGACTGTTTGTGAGGAAGGAGGAGTTGGGAAAGTGGCTCCTGATGTTCTGCAGTTGACAGGATTGGTGTTTGCAGCAACACCGTGACAGTATTCATTTTCTCTGGCCCGTGGTGTAAGACTGGGTTGCTTTGTAAAGAGCTTCCGTTATTCTTGTGTGATGGAGCTGCTACATGGGCCACCCAAAAGCAGACCAGAGTGTCTTACATCCCAAGGACAGGATCGAGTGCGAGGACTCCAGAGAGTTTTAATTGAATCCCTGCATAAAGTCAGAAATAGTTTCTGATGGATGTGATTTTACTGATGTAGATGGGGGCTTCTGCAAGTGGGCACTTTGGGAAATTTGCTTTCCTCACTTGGGTGCTTAGTCAGAAGCCCATGAGCTTTTTCCGTATGAGGTTCTTGGATTTGCTTGCTTAATTTCTGTTGTTGTTGCTATTTAAAAAAAAAAAAAAAAAAGAAGAAAAAAAGAGGAGGTTCTCAGAAAGTGCACATTTTGAAACAAAAAATCATTTGGAACAAAAGGAAAGTGTCACTTTTCCTGAAAAACTGAGAAATACACCATTTCCAAGTGTCTGTTTTTTCAACAAAAACCTCAACATGTTTTACAGGAGCGACAGATAAAGAAATAAAGTTGTTTTGCAGCTAGCTGAGGAGCTGACTGCTTTGGCAAATATAGCTGTAAGCAAGTGGTCAGGTTAAAAAAAAAATAGAGTGGAACCATGATTGAAATCTATACTTTCTGAGCTGCTGACGAGTGTTGTAACCAAAAGTCTCTCTCATCAGTGATAGTTTTTCGGTTTCTGTCATGCTCTACATGCTCATGTAACAGCAGAAATAAAGTAACTCCACTGAAGTATTACACAGTCTCTGTAGTTGGGTATCTTCAGGGACTTAGTCTATTCCACATCAATTCCTACTGTCTTTTCTCCCATCTGTGTCCATTCCAGTAGTCCAGCAAACAGCCTTCTCTCTCCTTCCATGCAGGCTTAGCACAAGTGACTTGAGCACCCATAGATTTTGGAGGTCATTTGTACTGTTGTTACCTTTTCTAGGTCTTTTCACAGGAAAAAGCGTACTTCCCCTCCCTTGTTTATGTTTGTGGTCAGTCTTGGTGCTGTCTGATGTCGCATACAGTACCTCGACTCTTTGCTGATGTCGTTGCTCTTCACTGCATCATAACAACCGTTTGAGGCCCCAGCTGAAATCAAAGGCCAGTTGAGATGGGAAGTGCTGGGGACGCCAGTGAGAGACGTCGCTGCTTGGAAGGCTTTAGAAGAGGTTACAGTGAAGAAGTGAGTTGCTTGGGATTATACAGGAGCTGAAAGAAGCTGTGAGAGCACTGATCTCCCGTAGTACACCTGGGTCACAACAACCCCGTGCAGCTCCAGGCTTGGGGAGGAGTGGCTGGAGAGCTGCCTGGCACAGAAGGACCTGGGGGTGTTGGTTGGCAGCGGCTGAACATGAGCCAGCAGTGGCCCAGGTGGCCAAGAGGGCCAATGGCACCTTGGCCTGTGTCAGACCCAGCGTGGGCAGCAGGAGCAGGGAGGGGATTGTGCCCCTGTGCTCAGCGCTGGTGAGGTCACACCTCGAGTGCTGGGGTCAGTTTTGGGCCCCTCACTCCAAGAAGGACATTGAGGGGCTGGAGCGCGTCCAGAGAAGGGCAACGAGGCTGGGGAGGGGCTGGAGAACAAGCCCTACGAGGAGAGACTGAGGGACCTGGGGGTGTTTAGCCTGGAGAAGAGGAGGCTGAGGGGAGACCTCATCCCTGTCTACAACTGCCTGAAAGGAGGCTGTGACGGGGTGGGTGCTGGGCTCTGCTCACAAGTGACAGCGATGGGACGAGAGGAAATGGCCTCAAGTTGCACCAGGGGAGGTTTGGGCTGGACATTAGGAAGAAATTTCTTCACTGAGACCGTGGTCAGGGATTGGCACAGCTGCCCAGGGAGGTGGTGGATTTGCCATCCCTGGAGGTGTTTAAAAGACAGGTGGATGAGTTCCTTAGGGACAGGGTTTAGTGGGGAGACAGGCACGGTTGGACTCGGTGATCTCAGAGGTCTCTTCCAACCTCGTGATTCTTTGATTCTATGATTCTATGATCTGCTTATACGATGCTCTGCCTTCATCGCTGGAAAACAGATGACACTGCTGACATGGAAGGTGGCGTCTGAACTGGTATCTTATTTTTGCCTTTGCAAAATTTAAGCTGTAAAATCCATCACAATCAAGTTGACAGAAGAACAAACACTGCAGCATTTAGAGCAGGTAGGACCAGAATGAGAGTCCTCTTCAGCAGCAAGAAGGCTCGTCATCCAGGAGGCTGCTGGGTGTTTTTAATCCTCCTATCCATTGAAAACTTGACACAACTTCAGCAGCTGATGCTGTAAGCGTGTGCGGCTTGCTTTTTTTTCTTTTTATTTTGCTGGGTTTGTTTCTGCTGTTGTTTGTAATTTCTCTGAAAGATTTGAAAAATGTCACGTTTCCACCAGTTTTCAAAGGAGGAGGCTTGATGTAGCGAATTCAGATTTGGATGCCATGGTAGCCATTGTCCCAGGAGACCAGAAAACACGACTGTAAGAGATGTAGGTTGACAAGTACATTTTAAATCTTACTGTGTCTTTTCCCTATTAATAAATAAACAACCCAAAATCTTGAGAGTAACACTAATGAGAGACGGTAGTTCAAGAATACAAAGATGTAAATATTTTCTTTGTAGCATAAAGACAAGGCCACTTGTAAAGGAGAGAGGGCATCTCAAGCCTATCCCAACCACTGACATTCCTGCCGATTTTGGGCGAATCTCTCTCCTTTTTTTTCCGTTTTCTCTTTAGGCCATTCATTCTTCAAAGGTGGGGATGCATCTTCTGTCTGATGTGCACCTTGGCTGCAACTCAGCTTCCTGTTGAAACTAAGTCCAGATTTCCTACATTTCTTCTCCAGCACCTCACTCTGGTCCAGATGAGAAGAAGTTCTGGCTGCACTGACCACAAGACCACAGTGATGAGGCATGAGAGACCCTTTAGCACCAACCCTAAAGGTGCAGGACTGGCATGTCTTTTTATCCCAGCTGAGGAAAGGCAGCTTCAGAGTCTAAGGAACAAGTCTTATGAGGAGCATCTGAGGGAACTGGAATTATTTAGCCTGGAGAAGAGAAGGCTGAGGGAAGACTTCATCGCTCTCTTCAACTACCTGAAAGGAGGTTGTAGTGAGGTGAATGCTGGTCCCTGCTCCCAAGTAACAAGTGATAGGATGAGAGGAAATGGACTCAAGTTGTACCAGGGCAGGTTTAGACTAGATATTATGAAAAATTTCTTTACTGAAAGTGGTGAAGCACTGGCAGAGGCTGCCCAGGGAAGTGATGGAGCCATCATCCCTGGAAGTGTTCAAAAAACATGTAGCCATGGCACTTTGTGACATGGTTTAGCAGGCAAGGTGGTGTTGGGCTGATAGTTGGACTGGAGGATCCTTGAGGTCTTTTCCAACCTTAATGATTCTATGATTCTGCGAACCTGTCTTTTCCTGTCCGGTCGCCTGGAGATTTTAGCATGGCTAACGGCAATGCAGTGAACAGGCATATGTTTTGGGGAAAAAATTTCTGGTGGCTTACCCAAGATTACTCACCAAATCAGTAGCAGAGGCAGTGATGAAACTAAAGTTCAGATAAGCTCTTTTATGACGTGCTCATCTCCTCCACACTTTGGAGCTGCATTTGTTTAGCCAGCCTGAGCTGGCAAACAGATGAGGAAGAAGGCGGGGAACTACCACAGATAGTGCTAACAGGGCGTTAACAAACGGCACTTTGGGACACGGTTTAGTAAGCATGTTGGTGTTGTGTTGATGGTTGGACTTAATAATTTTAGAGGTCTTTTCCAACCCTAACAATTCTGCGATTCTAAGAGGTCAGCTGGGCAAACAGCCCTCTTGAAAGCTATTTGTAGGGCAAATGAAGGTGGGAGAAAGGGTGGAGAAGTTACACTTGTGTAATCTCATTTTTCCTCACCTTCATTTCTTGATGTGTCAGCTGAAAGGAGAGGATTGAAGCCAGAGAAATTTGCTTTGGATCAACTGACACTTCATTTAAATTAAAATAAAAAATCTGTTCGGTTTTGTTTTTTTTCTCTAGATGAATATCAAAAGGTGGCATAACTGACAATCCAGCCCACTGCAACTTCGCCTCCTGTTTGGATCTAAAATGGAACAAATTTAAGTAATTTTCTTACTGTGGGCATAAAAGGGACTGTGGGTCTCTAATCACTGCCTGTGGGTTTGACTCAGCCATCCATAAACTGCAATATCCACTCATTTATTCCTTTTCATTCAATTGCCTCCAAATTGCTTCAAACAAGCTCCGTGGCTGCTGGGGAAGAAGAAACCCTGCCTGCTTCTCATCAGAGTGGACAGGAGTGAAAAGGGAGCTCTGTGCTGTCTGTCTGCGTCCTTCCTTTCCTTCGCTCTGAGAGGAAGGGTGACTGAGGACACTTCCACAGAGCATGCAAAGCTGGTGATAACCCACCGTTTGCTGGGCCTTGCACAACCCGTTAAATGCACTGCTGAGCACGTCTGAGGGTTGTGTGAGGTGTAAAGCTGCTTTCCGTGACTTTGGATAAGGAGTAGAGCTACTCTGGAACAAACTTTCTAGATTTGAATGGAAGATGTGAGCACAGAATTACAGAATTATAGAATGTCCTAAGTTGGAAGGGACCAACGAGGATCATCGAGCCCAGCTCCTGTCCCTGCACAGGACAACTCCAACATTTACACCGTGTGTCTGAGGGTGCTGTTCAAATGCTTCTGGAATATTGTCAGGCTTGGGGCCGTGACTGCTTCCCTGGGGAGCTGTTCCAGTGCTCCACCATCCGCTGGGGAAAGAACTTCTTCCTAACATCCAACCTAACCCTCCCCTGGCATCTTCCTGCCATTCCCTCAGGTCCTGTCATTGGTCACCAGAGAGATGAGATCATTGCCTGCTCCTCCTCCTCCCCTTGTGAGGAAGCTGTAAACTGCTGTGAGGTCCCCCCTCAGTCTCCTCTATTCCAGGTTGAACAGAACAAGTGACTTTAGTTGCTTCTCATACGACTTCCGCTCTAAACCCGTCACCAACTTTGTGGGCTGCAAAGTGAGGGATGGAGGCAAGTTCCTACATAAAGGCAGGAAACCACAGCACAGTTTACGCATTTTGCTAATTCCTGTGCGCATACCAAACACAGGAGGGCTGGTTTTCTGCCAGCAGTGGTTGCAACAGCAATCCATGGTTTTAGTTTTTTTTCCAAAGGTTACATAAGAATTCTGGGGTCACAACCTCTTCCCAGAAAGCCAAAGTGGTGAATCTACATGGTCAACTTAACTCCCTGGGTAGCTCCTACATCACGGTCTCGACAGTGCTCCCAGTGAACGTCTATCAGCTCACTTACTGTTCCGTGGTTGCTGTGCGCAAATCTCCTTGTGCCTTTGAGATCAAGCCTGAATGTTTTTTGGGGGATAGCTTTTAAATTTCTGGTATTTTGGAGAATAAAATCCATCAAATGTAGTTATTAAGTCTTAAGGCCATAGACAAGCCATGGGTTCAGTGCTCTGCAGTATGAAAACTGCCAGTCCTCCATAGAGGATCCAGCCATGAGGCAGCGCGCACGGGCCTTTCACTGTCACTGGCCTGGAAGTACATGAATTTATCCAGTTTTTTATTCTCTATCCTAGATGTGACAAGCCATTCACTACTGGTGTCTTCTCTACTCCCTCTCCACATCAGCTGACACAAGGAGAAACATCTTGAGATGTTTTCTCAGGTGGAGGTTGGTGATCTAAACACGAACTTCCCAAAAACTGGGCTCCCCCACTGGGTGTCTTTACTGGTCGTTTCACAGTCTTCACTTTGCTGAGAGCGGGCAGCAGAACTGGGGCATAAAAGGTCTTCTTCACGCTTGTGCTCTGTTGCTGGGCTAAGTACAGACCCACTGAAGATGGAAACGGTAGCTCCACGCAGGGAGGCTTTGCAAAGCAGCCCCCTCATTTTCTCCAGCACTTGCAGGGCTCCAGTGAGCAAAGCAGCTAGAGCAGAAAATACTGCATTGCACCAAAGGCACAGAGACAGGGAGAGAGAGAAATCCAACAGTCTGACAGGCAAAGGCTGTGACTGTCCCACTCCTGACAGGCTGCTGTGCAGTGCAGCGGAGGAAGGCAGAAGTGTGAACTGTGCTCCAAAAAGCACCATTCCATCCCTGTGAGTGTTTATCGTGGTGCATTTCATGATGAACTGCCCTGAAAGCTTCTGTCTCAGCTCAGGAACCTTTGGCATTTGTAGACAAGGAAGGAAACTTTTCCAGCTTGCTGCCTGGAAATGAAAACTGCAATATTGGTGCAGCAGAGGGAAAGGGTCAGTGGAAACAATGACAGCCCATTTTCTACAAGCAGTTTCTCTTCCAAGCTTTCCCATTCCTGTCCACTTGCCTCTACTGTGGCCACGAGACTGCTTTGCTCTCTGCCCTTGCCATCCCACGAGCTGGGTCACTCATGCCCCCTCTGTCCACCACTGCAGAAAGTCCCTTTATATAGGGATAAGAGTAGCTAACCAGAAGTAGAGGCACAGAGATGGTAGCAAACACCAGCAGTTGGGGCTGCTCACCATCGGCCCTACCCTCAGCTCCCTCCTCACCAGCGTCCTCAGACTGCGGCTGCATTCACACCATCCTGGGGTGAGCTGCTTCTGGCACAGTGACAGCTGAATGCTGGAGGAGGAGAGCAGGCTGTTACCCATTCTCATGGTCTTCATCATGAATTTAGTCTCTAAGACTGACCCTAGGAAACCTGCAAAACCAAATGAGGAGCGATTTCTAACTGCACACAAAAGGCAAAAAAAAAAAGGAATAAAAAAGTATAATGCTCTTCTATTATCAGTGATGGAGCTGATAACTGAGAGCTATAGCAAAGCTGTTACTTCAAAATAAGCTGTGCAACCAATGATTTGTTCTCCCTCCTTGGTCTCCTGGCACTGTGTCCCTTATGCTGGTGCATGAACATGCATGAGACTCCCTCTTCTCACACCAGTCACTTCTGTGCAGGTCTCAATTGTACCCAGAAATCTCTGTTTCCACAGGAAAGGCTGCTGTGATCTTGCTCTTTCATAGCTGGCAGAGTAGGGTGAGAAATCCTACTTCCATTTTACACACGTGTAAAATCAGCAAAGGCACATTGGTGCCCACGGAAACAAAGGTCATGTATGAAGTCACTGTCAGCTCTTTTGTATAGAATCATAGAATCACAGAATCATAGAATCATAGAATGATTTGGGTTCTCAGGGGCCTTAAAACCCATCGAGTTCAAACCATCTTGCCATGAGCAGGGACACCTCCCACTGCATCAGGCTGCTCAAAGCCCCATCCAACCTGGCCTTGAACAATTCCATGATTGGGGCATCCAATACTTCCCTGGTCAACCTGTGCCAGGGCCTCCCCACCCTCACTGTAACAAATTTCTTCCTAATCTCTCATCTCAATCTCCCCTCTTTCACCTTAAAACTGTTCCCCCTCATCCCATCCCTGCACTCCCTGATCAAAAGCCCCTCCCCAGCTTTCCTGTAGCCCCCTTTCAGCACTGGGAGGCTGCTCTAAGGTCTCCCCAGAGCCTTCTCTTCTCCAGGCTGAACAAGCCCAACTCTCTCAGCCTGTCCTCATGTGGGAGGTGCTCCAGCCCTCGCATCACATATGTGGCCTCCTCCCGACTTGCTGCAACAAATCCATATACTTTCTGTGCTGAAGTATCCAAGGCAACTGGCCATTCCCTCTCTGCTAGAAGACCATCCTGGTCTTATTAAAATCAGTTACCACTGTCATCGGGAGACAAGTCAGGTCTCATATTCAGACTGGTGATTGAAATTGCAGGTGGCTGAATTTGGGATTGCATCTTTTTCTCCCCTTGACCATGGATTGCAATGGAGGTGAGTCCCTGAATAGCCCTTGGCAGGTGATCCTCCATCATTGTGGTACCAAAGCAGGGCACCTAGAGTAGGCTATTTGTACACAACCCTTTGTCTTGCACGCGTGCTTAATATCCTTACACATTAAGGACAAACAATAAGATTTGTCTCAAAAGTAGTTTGAATATCCAAGCACTCTCCAAGTAGGAAAGAAAAGCAAGAAGGAAGGTTGGAGATGGAAAAAGACAAACAAACAGGAAAAAAAAAATCTATGAATTTAAGCTGTGAGAGGCAATAACAGCTCCTGCAGAGACAGTAAACAGAGATGAGCTCTTTCCAACGAGTACCCAGTAACAGATCCTTGAATCAGTGAAAGCTCAGAGTAAGGAGGAGGAGGGGGGCAGGAGTGCAAAATGTATCATCCTAACAGAGAAAATTAAATGAATCTTTTTCTTCTTATCTTCTTTGTTCATCTGAATATCAAAAATCACACAATATTGTGTCTCAGGAAAGACAAATCACAATGCCAGCAGAATATGGGGAGGGGAGCACTGAAAACCTCCTTGTGGATCGATTCCTTAGATAAGCAGCAAGGATTCAATCCTGCACGTATAGGGGATGGCACCAAATCCACGGTAATCTGGATGGGTGCTGGGTGCATGTACAACTGGTAGGCCTTGCCCAAAGTGCTCAGAGAGGTAGGAGTAGAGAAAGTAAAGTATATAAAGGAGTGGTCACAACATCATCTGACGGCTGCCCCTTGGCATTGGAGAAATGCTGGCAGGAGAGCTGCCCAGTTATACCTGTAAGACCACGATGCAGACCATTCTTGCTCTGTGCAAACTCTTTTAAGATGCACTCAGTCATTCTTTGCACTTTCCTTCTGCTTTCCCTTTAAAAACTAGGGAGCCAATTCTAGCCCACTTTGTGTAAGGGTCAGAGCCATTTGTCCTTCAGCCTCCAGTTGAAACACAGTGGACCTACCTTGAACACGGTCAGGGCTTAGAGACAGTGGTGAGTATAGAAGAATCAAGCGTAGACTGGAGTATGGAGACTGGAAATCAACTTTTGAGGTAAGTTAGAGGACTTAATATTTTCGATGGCCTGTAGGAAACACTTCAGAGGGATCTGATGCCCAGAGCGTTAAACTTGTGCTTCTTGAAGCTCCATCCCCCTTAAGGTATATGAAATTTGATCTATGAAAATGAAGCACCCAAAAATCTCTAGTTACTTTTGTCAAGAAAAGGTCAAAGCTAGGATATGGGATGCATTATATTGTCCTACCTCGCAGAGTAATAAATTCCCTCTCCTTCTCTACTTGGGTGGAGACTTCACATTGTAGTTGGTAGTGGGCTTCTCTTTCAGCCCTGTTGGTATCTCTTTGCTCTATTGATGATCATATCATCATCTTGCCACCTCTCTTCTACATTATAACAAAAGCAGGATATTCTGAAATATCTAAATGGCTTAGAACTCACTTTTTCAGAGACATGACTCCAACATCACTTTTTAGGGTCTTATGGAGAAATGATACAGATGTTTTATCAGAGCTAATCAGTCTTCTTTCCCTTTCCAGTCATTGGAAAAGGACAAGCTTTTCCAGACCAGCTTCTCAGGTTGACTAATCTGTTTACAATCTGCACTTTAAGATGGGTTGTGCTTATTTGTGGTTATTTGTCTTGAGGGAACCCCACGTGATCAGTTTGGATGTGGCTGGTGGGATGGAGGCCCACTCTTCGCATCTATGGATGGAAGCACAGCAACAAAGAAGGGCCGCGCTGACAGTGACTTGAAATTCCTCAGCTAATGAGGAAGCAGATGCTGTGTGGGGAAACTCTCCTTTGCTTTTTGGCTTGTACAATGTCAATGGGTTAATATGGAGATGCTCTTGTGTGTGCATGTTCTTAATTGTGAATGTCTGGCTGGAGAGTTTAGGTTCAAGCCTTGCCATTAGCAGCAGTGCAGCAATGTCCTTTCTCTTTCATGCAGACCCCAGCGATTTGTACTTCCAGCACAGGAAGTGCCAGGTTCAAATCCCTGCATCAGCCAGACAAGGGGCAATTACAACTGAAACCAAGAGGCCAGCAGCTTCCTCACACGTTCTGTCACCTTCCCTTATGGCCCATTAATATCTCTGCTATATTATCCATCTTCCACAAACTTCCCTGGGCTGGGACTTTGCTTGTCTGTGTCAGTGCCTCTGGATAAATCAGCCAGAGGTGTCCAACCTTTCCAGCCTGAGGGCTGAACACGCCTTTTCACAAAGGCCACAGGGTCACCAGTGATGCTGTAACTAAGCCAAGGCGCAGCCAGCTGAGCTCCAGCGCTTCTCTCTCTGAGCTCTGTGAACCCCACTGGGAAAGGTGACAGCCACAGCTGCCCTCTGCCCCAGTATGTCACTGTGGGCTACTTGTAAAGGCACGGCTCAGGCTCCTCCTAGCACATATGAGGACAGACTTCCCTTTCCCCCCGTCCCATTGTGGGATGCTGAGGTTCAAGTCTATGCTCTGGTCACCTGCAGTGCCCATAAAGCAGATCAATACCTTTAACAGTGTGAGTGGAGACGCTTTGTGTAGCTCATTCCCTGCTCTCAGCTCCCCCAAGGCCACCTCAGAGCAGCTGAGCTGGGGGAGAGGGCGGAAGAAGCTTGGAGTCAGATGTGAGAAGGAAAATGCCTGCCAGCATCGACAGCGCTGTTCACTGAAGCTGAGCGTGTCTGAGCATCCGTCAGCATCTGAGCAGCATATCTGACGCACCGCGCACCGCGCGGGTAGACCCTGCACTGCATATTCAGAAGGTTGGTCCATGCATTCCCAGGGGATGATGGTGAGAGGTCTCTAGATGTCAAGAAGTTTTCTTCATATCTGCTGAACTGCTCTGGGCTTGGCTACCGTGCGTCTACAAGCATGGTATTGCTGTGCTCACTGCTGTTTACAACTGCTCTGTGGGAGTTCACCCTGTTTTCCTGCAGGAATCAGTTGCCTTGGTAGTGAGTAAAGGAAACTCAAAATGTTTTAAAGAAAGATGAATGTGCATGTGTGATGCAGTTACCACAAACCAGCCTTTAACTGACTCCCACTCAAACACATTCATTGAACAGACACTGTTCTCAGCTACTTTTTTGTATCTTTCTCCCTACCCCCAGTTCACAACCACCTCTTAAATCCCATGCCTGAGGTTTTCCACGCAGCCAGAGGAATGGTGTGTTTATTTTCACGGGGTCAGGCTGTGATTCCTAACTCTCATGCTGACTTTTTGAAGCACTGGGCAAGTTATTTGCCCAGCACCCTGTATGTCAAGTCCTGCTCCTGTAAAACAAGCAGGGGATGATGCTGGGAAAATAAATGTGACACTCACTGGCTGTACATAAAAATAGCGGTAATGGTGGGGAAATTGAAGCACCAAGCTGTGTGCTTGTTTTGCTAAGGATTTGCAATGAACTGTGCTTATTTCATTCAGATTCTGGGAAGCTTTGTGGGAAATCATCCTGGGGCTATCGTCATCCATCCTGGGGCTATCGTCATCCATCCTGGCCTTCAGAAAGGCATCGAGTTATGCTGCTTTACACCAACTGAAGAAATACTCACCTCTTAACATGAACTTTCTCTCTTTCACAAGCTACCCAGAGCTAGGACAATACAGGGTACCTCCATCCTACGGACAATGACCACTACTATCTACAGTCTTTGCACATCATTAGTTTGAGCACTATAATTGCAATCACCGATCCCCTCTGCTCTGCAGAAGAAACCTGGCTTTGATGTTTCTCTCCCATCACGGTAAAAAATGAAGGTAGAAGAGGTGGAGAGTGCAGGAAGGATTGACTTTAGGACCTGAAATAGCGTTAAAAACTGGCCAAGAAAAAAATCAGAGCTAGGCCTGCAGGGAGAATGAGATGGCTGTGGCTGCCTGCTCTCACCCTGATGTCTGCTGATGCTATTTAGGAGACAACAGAGGCAAAGCCTCAGATGCATATGAGCACCCTTGCATATATACATGCTTCATTGGCCTTGCTACTGACCAACACTATAAACAAGATTTCCCCCTCGTTTCTCCCTCCTCTTCATCTGAAAAGAGCAGTATGAGCCAGACCTAAGTCAAGACTCTCTCTCCGTGCTTAGAGGGACATGGGTGCTTTCTCAGCAGGATGGGGACAGGAGGGAGGCTTTCCTAAGGGCTCCTCCTGGGCTCATTAGCAACACCACAGGCTTTGCTCATAGTTTTTGGAGGGGGATACTGCACAGTCAGGGCAGGTCCCTTTTTCTTGCTGTCATCATTAATTTTTATACCCTCTCTGGGATTGTAGGGGCTGATCCGGAAATAAAAGAAAAAGAGAGAGCAACTCCCTCTTCGGAGGGAAGGGCAGATATTGCTCCATGACAAACTTGGTTTTGATGACTTTGGAAATCTGCTAAATAACCTCAGTTGAAAATGTCCCTTAAATAAATACTCCACCCCATTTCCAAAAAAATGTCCCCACAACCTCCAGAATGTTCTCTTTTTCCCAGATGTTTCAGTAAAAGGGTTTTCAGAGTGGTTCCACGAGCATATCTCCTGGCCCACTTTTTGGATGTGGGAATAAGGAGCTGGACCGGGAGGCAGAGTTTCCTAAGAGGACTTTGCAGCAGGAAAACAGATTTTGTGAAATAGGCCCTGTAAGCAAGATGCACAAACAAGCTACCGTAGGGGTGGGAGAGGAAATTCGAGGAGCTGGGCTGCTGTTCTTGAGCACAGGAAAGCCCTGAAAAGCTGTAATCTCAAAACTTTTCATTGCAAGCAAACACTTTGCATAAAATTTAACTTTGCCTTGTGCTTCCAAGATTTGTGCATGTACAGTATTTTTTCAAGGCAATAAAAAAAAAATAAGCCTCATCCCAAAGCAAGGTGTTCCTCTAAGGTGTCCACAGACAATAGCACATCTGCTGGGCACCAAATAGAAGGGAAGAGGTGTCTGGTCCTGCCAAAAAGCTGCACTCATGGGATAGTCCCCTTCAGGGAACTTGGCCCATCTGTGGAGCAGCCATCGTTTGGGATGGTGCCATTAGAGGTCATAAATAAAAGGGGACATGTGGACCTCTAGGGAAATAAGCCCTAGTTTTGAGCACAATGCAAAAAGACAGCCGCTTTCTTTTTATTTATAATAATGCTGCGTGCCCGTCTGACCCCTGCTCACACATGCATGGACACCCTGATGCGTGTACACGGTTTCAGGGCAGAATTTTCACCTCAAGCAATGGGAAATAGGCAAGGAAGTTCAAAGCAGCAAGAACCAAACACATTCTTTTCTGGAGAAACCACTCACCTCAAGTCATTTCAGATCTTATAATACAGATGGAGAGGTGTGGATCCATCCCCTTGCTCCAAAACTGCAGATGTAGTTACTGCATTCAGGTATCTTCTGTAAGAAAAGGAGAATAACCCTCCTGACTCGCGTATTCCCTCTAAGCAATTCCTTCAGAGAACACAGGAAATCTGTTTTACAGTCTACCAGAAGCTGCAGGCAGCACAAGGGCAAATTCAACTCCTTTTATGTTTTCTCACAGTGAAATGTACCCAGCACTGCCAGCAGTCATTGCAGCAACATCACTGTCTGTTTGTCTGTCTTAATCATTGCGGTCCCATTATTTCACATTCTGTCTCTGCTCTGCCTTTTTTGTGCCTTTAACATTTCAGTATTGATATTTCCTTTTCACTTTCAGGTGGGATGATGTTATAGCTGATAACAGCCACCTTAACCAAGCTTGCGGTCAATAGCAATAGATCCAGCAGGCTCCAGCTGTCAGTCTCTCTTCTGCCTGCTCTATTTAATTTTCCATATTTTTCATCCCCCAAGGAAGATTTTATTCCTCCACTCCCTTTCCTCGCAAGCCCCAGACAAAGCAGAATGGGCAGCATTTCTTTTTGCACTTCACTAAAGAAGCTACCGGCAAAATGCTGGTATAGACCACCCACAGGTGTCAATGACTCACCATTGCAAGAGGTGATGTCCAAAGACAGATTCATCTCACCACCACATTAAGCTTGCCCATGTTCCCTTTATGCATGGCTTTCATCTCATCCCAAAGGAGACATCCGTGCTTGGGCAGATGAACTTCATACTGTGAGTGCTTACTTCTTTCCCTTGGCTCTCAAGGTAGTCAGAGAGGATTTGGTCAGCTAGAAGTGCCACCATGGCATAGGTGGGATAGACACCAGGTTGATTTCAGTAACAGGTGGGAGCACATCTTTTTGTCCCAGGTAAGGTATGGGCCATAAGCAACTGCTTGGTGCCGGTGCCTGCCTCAGCTATCAGCCCTAGCTCTTGGCACTGGCAGGCTGTACAGCCAAGGTCAGAAAGCTCTGCTTTAGATGTCAGGTTGTTTAGAGCATCTAAATTAAGCTTTTCTCTGAAAAGGTTTGAAGGCCACTCCTTGTGACATTGCACTCCCTAGAAAAAGAGTGATAACGATAGATACAGCTCTTCCCTGCCATTGCCAAGGTAGTTCCTCCTTGGAAGGACAAGATGGAAACAGAAGAGCTGGAAAATGGAGCTGCAAAGACCTAGCTGAAGGATGTTCACTGCATGACATCTCTTGTCCTTTGTCTTCACTGGAGGATCTTCATGACTGTGTTTTCCATGATCCCACACGGTCACTGGTGACAACAGGTACCTGTTTGTAGTCATGGATGTGCAGTGCCCAGAAGTGGGGTTGCATGGACAAGCAGAGTGGCTGAGCTTGGCATCTGCCTGAGATCATGCAAAGATTAACTTCAAGAAGAGACTTGGAGGGATTTGTTTGGTCGAAGCACCTACTTAAGGAACCAAATAAATGCTTTTAGACATAAAAGTGCTGCAACTGAAGGAATCGGGAACATAAACTTTGACTTTATCACCAAATAAATAAATAAATCTTCCTTTTCTTCCCTTGGGACTGTAGTTGGTGAAAAAGGAAAATTGAAATACAGTGTAGACATGTAACTCATCAAGTTTAGGCCATCTAAAGGTTGGGTGTCGAGGCTGAGCAAACCTTAAGTCTCACTCCAGAAAAGGAGAGTTTCGTTCAAGCCTAAGAGTAACATCTGTGCTGAAACATCACATGGAAATGTTGCTTTCTTTGCATCCTCTACCTGAGAAACCAATCGGAGTTGTTGTTGAAATAAAACTAAGTTTATTATTGAATCCTTTCAGTCTTTTTCTGGGACCTTCATGAGAAGGTTGTCTCAAAGTCATGGCTGATTCAGTCCTGTGATAACCCCTGGTGTCAGGCAATATAATCCAGCTTAGATATCAGCACAACCCCTGAGGACCTACCCAGGGAGCAGGGAGGGTTTCCCACAGCCCATGTGCCTCCGGCTGGTGAGACACTGAGAGCAGTAAGATTAAAACTCAATATCCCTTTCTGTGCAGTTATGCTGGTGGGGAAAAGCATCGCAAAGGCAAAAGCATCGCACAGGCTGAAGAAGCAGCATGCAGGAAAGCCTGATAAAAAAACGTCTCAGAGCTCCTCTCTGAGAGAGGGTTTGCGCTCAGAGCAAAGGAACCTTGTCTGGTAGTTTGATTACTTTTGTAATCAGCAAAATACGTTGAAGGAATTGCATTTCTTTAGCCCAGAAAAGAGAAGCCAAGTGAAAATAGAATAATAGCCTTCCAAGAGACTAAAGATACTTGAAAAAGTGATGAGAATGATTCTTTTTGTCCACTGGGAAAAAAATAAGAAGAAATTAGCTTAATTTTCGGCAAAGAAGATTTAGTTTGCACACTAGGGGAGATGAGAAGTTGTATTCACAACAAAACACTAAAATAGCTTAACAAGGGAGGCTGTAAAATCTCCTTGATTAGAGTTTTTTCACAACCAGTTTGGGTAAACTTCTGCTGAGCACGATCTAGATGTCTCCCGTTCAGCTTTGGTCCAAGGGACTCGGCTGTATTTCTGCGATTCAGTGGCTTGGATACTTTCCTTGCAGAGAATGACGATTGCCTTAAAAAGGTACAGATTCCACGGTTAATTTCTCTTCTTAGCAGGAGCTTTGGGGTTCTTGGGTAGGTGCTGGCAAGGGGTAACAGTAAAATGCTTCATTCTCGCTTAGTATAATTTATAATCTGTGCACATCCAGACTGCAGCATAGTGAAAGGCTTTAGGCTGAAATCCCCAGTCTGGGGCTGCACTCCAATTCTATCTATATTTCTCTATATATTATCTTCTATGGGCAAACTCAGGGTTCTTCTTTGCACTTGTCTTTTCCATAGCTTTTTGAGCTGCTCTGCTGGGAAAGGCTGTCAGATTTAACGTACCCTTAACGTACCCTTAAGCGCAAATTGTGTCCAAAGGGTAAGAATGGACTAGTCCAGCATAGGTTGACTTGATGGCAAGAGGTTCTGGAGTCTGCTGCCAACCTTGTGGCTCCCACTTCCATAATCATGCATCTTTTTAATGACTTGGCTAGAGATGCTGCCTGCAAGGCAGCCCTGGGAATTCTTCCCTTTTTGAAAGGCCAGGTTAGGAAGATAAAGATATTCAGGGATCAGTATATGCTAATGCTACGCTATCATGTTACTAACAATTGTCAGGTTACTTCCCTTTAGACTGGTTGTATCTGGTGTTTCTGTACAGTGTATTATAGGCTAATTAATGCTGTTAAAGATAATGGGTCTACTACAAGAAGCCTGGAGTATTATCTCTATCTATCTTCTTGTCACTCTCCTTTTATCAAACCATTAAAGGAAAGCAGGCTATCTAATGGAGCTATCAGCCCCCAGCACACTCATTCACTTACATCCATATGGAAATAGAAAGCACTCTACAGATGTAGGATGGATGCTTACGCTAATTACGGAGACTGCGCATTGGTCTTCTGGCTTTCATTGTGTGCCTTTCCCTTGCACTTTGAGCCATGATCCAACTCTTCTCAAAGTTGGAGGGCAATTTATCTTCTGCAGCGCACATCTTTGCGGTTTGGATTTCAATCTGTCATCTTTAATATCAGTTGGAGACACATATATTGTACATTCTTCTAAACCACAAATCAGCAAAGCTGCCCCTTCTTTTTCCAATCTACCATGAAGCAATTACAGTGGTTGGAGACCATTCGTATTATTGGCACTGCAAAGAAGAGGGTAAGTGATATTTCATTTGGGGAAACTACTACTCAATTGAGATGTTCTTTCCAGGTCAGTCGCTACCCCCAAGCGAGAGAGCAGCAAATCCTCGACATTGGCTCCTTGACAAAAAGAAAAGGGGTCTTTTGTTTTTCTATGGTGGTGGAAAGAGCCACGGACACCTTTCCCTGGGGACAAATGATCACAGCAACAGAAATCCGTTGGACAGATAAAACCACACTATCCTTATGCTCAAAGGCAGCATAAATAGAAGCTGGGGAGGTCTGAGCACATGCTGCAGAAAGAGCTCCTTTCTGGTATGTGTCTCTTTGACAAAATAGCTTAATATTTTTCTCAAATGCAGGGCTGAAAGCTGACTTTGTAAAGAAAATGTTTAAACAGGAAGAATTTGAAGAAGATGTAGAGATAATCTTCAGGGATCAGATATTATAGCAAGAAACTTCGGAGAAAATAGTTGCAACCATGTCATTAATCCTACCACTGCTAATCCTAAGTGCAAAAAGAGAACAGTTCAGGATTTGAAAAGCATTGACATCTGGGGTCCTTCTACAGCCCTCTGGTTTCACACCCTTGAGATCTCATGTGTTTTCTAGCTTTACTCCTTAGTGACAACCACATGGCGTTTGCTTTTTAACATACAATCCGTTCAGTGGTTCAAGACACCACTCGACATTGTGATGCTGGCAGTAAAATCACAAATGTTGGCAGAGCCGCACCAGTGTCTTCCACCAGTCCTCTGCGAACTGTGAGTCTGTTATTTTATTTTTTTTTTCCATACTTTTACACCTGGGGAGCTGTGATTCCTGTGGATTTCCTTCTGGCTGCCGTGCAGGCGAGAGCCAAGTCTCATCTGTATGCAGCATAGAGGACTCGCTTCATGCAACGGCAGTGAAAGACAGATGCACAACCTCAGTTCTCATGAGCTGAGGATAGGGAGTCAGGAACAGCCAAGTGCTCTCAGATGGGAATCAACAGTGAAAAATAAAATGAAAAAAATCTAATTAAAGTTAGTCACCAAGTAGGCATGCACTGAGGCACCCTCTTTGGATGTGGTTTCCCCACTAATATACTGAGAAGAGAATCATAGAATAGTAGAATGGTTTGAGTTGGGAGGGATCTTAGAGATCATCCAGTTCCAGCACCCTCCTACATGCAGGAACACCTCCCACTGGATCAGGGGGCTCAAAGCCGCATCCAGCCTGGCCCTGAACACCTCCAGGGATGGGGCAGCCACTGCTTCCCTGGGCAACCTGGGCCAGGGCCTCCCCACCCTCACAGGAAAACATTTCTTCCTAAGATCTCATCTAGATTTCCCCTCTTGCAGCTTAAAACCATTACACCTCACCCTATCCCTGCACTTCCTGAGAAAGAGCCCCTCCCCAGCTCCCTTTCCGTACTGGGAGGCTGCTCTAAGGTCTCCCCAGAGCCTTCTTTTCTCCAGGCTGAACAACCCCAACTCTCTCAGCCTTTCCTCGTATGGGAGATGCTCCCGCCCTCAGATCATATTCGTGGCCTCCTACGGTCACACTCCCAACAAAACTATATCTTCTCTGTGTTGAGTGTAGTTCCAACCCATCTTGTGGAGGAGCTATGGAAGTCCTAAAGGTTTCCCATGGCACTATGCAGGGACTGCAAAGGGAAATAAGAAGATGGTTCTTCTTTGCCAGCACGACTCTCGACTTGCCTTTTCCTTGCACCACTCAGTAGCAAGAAAACAGCTTATACTTTTGCCCCAAGACACCAAATTCATAAGAAATTCATGATGTTTTTTCCTCTGATGCAGCTATTAGCTTGTACACCATACAAAGAAAAAAGTAATTTCCCCCCAAATCACTTAGACCTGACCAAGGAGACAACAGCAAAACTTGTCCAAAGAGAGTGGACAAAGGAAAGTGCAGGGAGAGTATGTTCATGCTGTCTCTAAAATACCCAGCTCATATGGTAATGAAATCTGAATCCTTCCCCTTGCATAAAGCCCCAACCACTGATTATTTTTGGAAAACTCTGAGCAGGACACAACTGATGGGTGATGCCCATCAGATCCCAAACTAACACTCTTCTTCAAGAAGCAAAGCTCTGTCAAAATGTTGTGTCTTACCTTTAAGTCCCAATACCTGCTCAAACTCAAAGACAGAAGAAAAAGGTGCTAAAACCCTACAGATAGCCTGAAAAACTTGAGAATTCAGGTATGATTTAAGTCTGGTGTAAAGAACCTGGATGGCAAAGGCGAAAACATCGTTGATATGTGGGTATGCAGACCTGACATAATAAAGCTACTGGAGAGTGTCCAGAGCAGACCACAAAGCTGGCGGAGGGTCTGGAGGGGAAGTCGTATGAGGAACGGCTGAAGTCACTTGGTCTGTTCAGCCTGGAGGAGAGGAGGCTGAGAGGGGATCTCACAGCTGTTTGCTGCCTTCCCGCAAGGGAAGGAGGTGAAACAGGTGCTGATTTCTCTTGCAACTTGTGATAGGACAGGTGATGGCAGGAAGATGCCAGGGGAGGTTTAGGTTGAATATTAGGAAGAGGTTCTTCCCCCAGCAGGTGCTGGAGCACTGGAACAGCTCCCCAGGGAAGCAGTCTGCCAGCATTCAAGAAGCATTTGGCCAATGCCCTCAGTCACACGGGGTGAATGTTGGGGTGTCCTGTGCAGGGACAGGAGTTGGACTCGATGAACCTTTTGGGTCCCTTCCAACTCAGGTAATTCTATGATTCTGTGATTCAGTTACTCTGGATGCATACAGATGTGGGCATACTCGTATCCAGCCCTCTAGTCGAAGGGCTGCGGCACTGATGTCCTACATACACAGAGGATGTGAGAAATCGTTCTCATTAGTGAGTTGTAAGACTATAGAAATAAAAAATATAAATCTGCACAGACCTTCCTACCCCTGAGGCTCTGCAAGTGCCAGACAAATGGTTCAGCTTCCTTCCAGTCCTAGTTTTGGACAGCTGTAAATCGTCTTGAGTAACATTTAATCTTCATTTCAGTCAAAACACCCCGATCTGGCCACGACTTTTGATTGAAGTGTGCCCATGAAATGATATGAAACATAAACACTAGCAATGGCGAAAATCATCTGAACATGCCCAGTCATCTATTTACATCTGAAAACATCCCTGGAGATAATGTCTGATTTTGTTCCACAAATGAGGAATAATAATAAGAAGAAAATTGGCCAATGGCTGCCCTTTTTGCAAACACCATCCGCAGTCTCAACATTTGTCCCTATTTATTTCACGGAAGTATTATTTTTTCAGATCTCACACGGAAAAATCACTTCATTAACTCTCTCTGCTGTCTTTTTTTCTTGGCATTCTTGTTAGAGCTCTGAAATGCAACAGGTTTTTCCTGCGGGCAAAATGGCCTGGTCCAAAGGATGTTGAAAACAACAGATGGCCCTGATTTGCGATTTCCAGCAGACTTTGAGGTCATGCTGGTAGGAAAGGGAGTCAGTACTCAACATTTAAAAACAACAACAACAACAACAACAAAAGTCTTAATGTCAAGTTATGGTCAGTTCTCCTTGCTGGATTATTGCATGTACCTAGGTGTGCTCCTAAATAACCCATGCAATCTTTTCTCAATGCCTGCTGCATGCTTGTCATCCTGTTCTCTCCTCCAGGTATCTGCTTATCTGTTTTCCCTGTTGTACATTTTGGAATATGATGGCATTACAAGCAAGAAATATTATTGCAACACTTGTGGGAATACCAGAGCTGGTCTTCCACTGACTTTCTTGTTATAACATCGCTGTCCTGGACCTGGATGCAAGGAACAGAAAGAAGCCCTGTGTCCTGTGAATCAGTAGTGTTTGTCACTCCTCTTTTCCATCTTTATAACCATATTATCTATTAGACCCTATTCAATCTTATGGCTCTGCTTTTAAAAGCCGTGATATTGAAAATTGGTACCAGTTTACTCCTGAACAAGTTAGGAGGTGTCACAACGTCCGAGCCAGAACACAAAGAAACCTTGCTAAGTGACATATGGCGTATCTCTTGCTCACAACACTATCCAACAGCAGGCAAACGTACCCCTTGTCTCTCTCTGATAAGGTGGATACGTAGCATATGGATGAGAACGGTCTAACACAATGGTGGTGTAAACTAGATGGTGTCTCTATCTACAGCCCTTCACATAAGCTGTAAAAGTTAGAAATAATTGCATGTATGTTCAGTGTTCTACAAATCCATAGAAACCTGTTTTCTGTATCAAAGGTCTTGAAATCAAACCCCTGAGGCTTCTCAGAGGAACCTCTACAGTCTTCAGGGACTGGAGAAGTGCGGCAAATGCACGATGTGAGACCAGAGGGGAGAAGAGGGCATCCAAGAAATTACTCAGTGAAAGAAGAAAGAAGGAAGGATTTGAGGAGAGGTGGGCTCAGAGGAAGGATAGAAAGGTGGAATAATCCTCTACCAAAATCACAAAGCAGTGTTTTTTAAGTATTTTGAAACATACTTTCACATGATGGCCTTTATGAACACACTGGATCCAATTCTCATTTCTACAAAGTTCTCGTGACAGCACTCATCCCGAACAAAGCTGTCTAATGGTGTGTTCACTGTCCCATAAAGCAGCCCCCAAAAGGCCTTCCTGTAAGGATCAAGCGAATCTCTCCAGTTTTCCTGCATTTTTAATACCCTCTTTCACTCTCAAAAAACCTCTCCAAGTTAATTCATTGGGAAGAAAAATAAGAAAAAGGTCTATTTTAATGGACCATTTAATTATGATTTAAACCAGAAAAGTCAGAAAATGTTGAGTTAAAATTCCCAAAGCCTAGAGTTATATTCTCAGGTAATGAAAGGCTGTGTGTCCTAGCATGATGATTTGGAGAAGGGGTCAAAATTACTGTGGTCCAGGAAGCTTTAACTCTTCAGCCTTGAATCACAACCTGATCCTTCTAGCAGTGCACTTCTTTGTTTCTTGTCATATTGAAGCATTGTAAATAGAAAACAATCCCAATCTCAAATAGTCTAGATGTCTTTTATGTGCTAAATGCTACTCTATTTAATAACTCACAGTTTGCTAATATCATATATTAGGTTTAGTGGTCCACTTTGTGAGAAACTATCTCAGAAAAACATTTTCAGTGGGCCTTCTCCATTCATCTGAAATTGATATAAACAGGTATATGGAGAAAGGGAAACAGAGACAAACTTTAACGGAAGCGGTAGAGAGTTGTTCTTGAACCATGTCTGGCCATTTCCAGAGGTCAGAGAAATTAGATTTTAGAAGGAAGAAGAGACGAGTGGGAGAAATTGGGCATAAACCAGGCAAAACAGATCACATGCCTGTGGGTGTTTCCTGTAATCGGTACAAGAAAGACACTGAGGCACTGGAACACATCCAGAGGAGGGCAATGACGCTGGGCAAGGGTCTGGAGAACAAGTCTTATGAGAAGCAGCTGAGGGAACTGGGATTGTTTAGCCTTGAGAAAAGGAAGGGAAGACCTTATTGCTCTCTACAGCTCCCTGAAAGGAGGTTGTAGTGAGGTGGGTGTTGGTCTTTTCTCCCAAATAACAAGTGACAGGATGAGAGGAAATGGCCTCAAGTTGTGCCAGGGGAGGTTTAGTTTGGATATTACAAAAAATGTCTTTACCGAAAGAGTGGTGAAGCACTGGCAGAGGCTGCCCAGGGCAGTGGGGGAGTCTCCTTCCCAGGAGGTGTTCAAAAAAAGCACGGACATGGCATTTGGGGATATGGTTAACAGGCACGGTGGGGTTAGACTGACACTTGAACTGGATGATCTTAGACATCTTTCCTAACCTTAATGATTCTATGATTTTATGGTTCTATTTCAGTCTGTAAGATGTTTAAGGTGCCTTTTAGGGTAATACGAGGTCCTTTGTCCTATCATCTGATGCACATTTTTTTCCCTTTTCTTCTAAGATAAACTTCCACCAGATCTTCATAACCCTCTTTGGGCTTTCACTTCTGCCATTTCCCAGGGTCCTGTCAAGCCTTGGAAAGCTCCAATGATTCCCTACAGATCCTCTGGGATCCTGTGAATTGGTGCAGGAATGGGAGCATTGGGTGAAGTGCAGGAACCAGCAGCACTTGTTGATCATCGGGGCTGTACAGGATTTATAGGAAGGATTTTTGTGTAAGTCATAGAAGGTCTGAGCTGTCGAATGAAGTTATTGCTCTGGAGAAAACAGTGAAGACAGGTTGCCTCTCACCGCTGTGTGCACACACACGCATACAGGCACCATTCTTTCCCTGGGTCTATTTCCAAATCCGAAGCTGATCCCACATAGCCTGAGGTGTGTTATGCCTCTGCTGCCCTGGTCTTTCTCTCCACCCATGAAACACAGCAAACACTATTTCTCCGTCCTCCCTGATGTGCTTTGAGATCCATCCCAACACCAAACCGCTGGTCCTGCTTTCCTAGGGCATGGAGACGAAAACCCACCGTCCAAATGCAAACAGCAGATGAACATAGAGCAGTATCACAGTGCAAGCAGACTGCTGCTTCCCAAATAAAACCTTTCCTCTCCATCTTGACCCACAAAGCAGGTGGAATTTATTGATTTAGGCCAGTCTGCATCTATCCAGCAAAAATAAACCCAGAATGAACAGTACAGACATGCAGTCTTTGGAGTCACTGGAAGCCTTGTGACCTATCAATATCCATGAAATCAGAATTAACCTATCCGGACTGCTCATTTGAAAGCTTTGCCCAATCCTGTGTGGCACTATAATAGTCACATTGACCTTCGGCCAAGCACAATCTTACATGCTGCTTCCGTATCCCACTGTGACACTTGTTGACTGGCCCCATGATGTGAAAATATCCATGTGCCTGCCTCTCTTCCCTGCGAGAAAAGAGCTTGAATTACAGTACTGAGAAGGCAACGATCTTCATGAATTAATCCACCAACACATCACACAAATTTAGCCATGTCCATAAAATTGGATTTCCTGATAGCTGGGGGGATTTGCGCTGTGCTCAGCCCTGACTCAGGTACTGCGAGCATTCAGCTGTGCAAACAGCAGAGATGACAGCACGCAGCTGCCTCCAGAAAAAGCTCAAAGAAGCCTTAAGTGCTGTGTACGTTCAGAACTGGTTAGTGACACCAGCCAGGCTTGCAGCAAGGGAAAGGGCCATGGGCCAAAAGCCCAGCAAAAAAAACGTGGTGGAGAGGAGTTTGCATCTTCCTGAGTTCTTTTGACTCACAAAAAAAAAGAGTAACAGGGTTAATGCTCCTTTCCACTTCTGGATGATTAAAAAAATAATCTGAGAAAGTGTTTTTCACCTATTTGGCTTTTATCCTCCAGTTGCTTTTTAGTTTAGAAATAGTAAAACCGTGAAGGAGCAGCAATGTCAAGACAGAGGGGGTCCCAGAGGTTGACTGGTGGGTTTCTTGCCCTTCATCAGAGAAGGCAGTAAGTCAGTAACAAAACTTCTTCCTCCTACCTTGTTCATGAGCATTCAGGCCGAAGTGGAGCTAAAAATGAAACAAATGCCAAGTGGAAGATGAATAATTCCTGTCTCCTTTTCAGTTACTCACGGTCCATCTCTTTTGAGATCCTGGCCCTTCCAGCCAGAGATTTGTCAAGTGACTGGCTTTTTTAAAAAAGAAATAGTGGACTTACTTACTTCCTAAGAACAGTATTTCTACAACGCTATCCATCTTACCGGCATTTTGTAGCCGTTGACTAATTGAGCTTCTAAATAATGCCATGGGGTGGGGAAGCTGCCGGTGTTTGTACAGGTGGGCAAAGGGAAGCATGTGGGGAGGAGGCTGGGTTTACCACCTCTAGCCTTGTGGGTGGGATCCAGCCAGCGATGATACAGGCGTCTCTGCAACAGCTGGGGGCTGATGTCCCTTGACAGTCTACAGAAGGATTTGTCTTCCCCCTAAAGCAAGTACGTAGGTTTGGCTGGCAAGATGCCTCAAATTTAGACAGATTTAGGAGAGGTGAATCCAGCTTCAAATGGTTTGGCAGGCTGAGAGAGTTGGTGGTGTTCAACCTGAAGAAGAGAAGGCTCCAGGGAGAACTTACAGCAGTTTTCCAGTATAAATACTGGAAGGGCACCTATAGGAAAGCTGTGGACAGACTTTTTAGCAAGGCCTATTGTGACAGGACAAGGGACAATGTTTTTAAACTAGGGGAGAGGAGTTTTAGACTGGATATAAAGAAGAAATTTTTTACAATGATGGTGGTGAAGCGCCAGCACAGGTTGCCCAGGGAGGCAGTGGAGGTCCCATCCCTGGAAACATTCAAGGTCGGATTGGATGGGGCTTTGAATAACCTGACTGAGTTAAAGGTGTCCCTGCTCCTGCAGGGGTTTGGACTAAATGACCTATAAAGGTACCTTCCAACCCAAAGCATTCTATGATTCTGTGATTCTACAGTGCTGCAAAGCAAGTTGCCGTCAGAGGCAAGGGTGGGCTCTAGCAAACTAGGACACTGCAAAGATAGTTTCTCGTATTTTCTTGTAAATATTGCTCAATTTGTGGCTTAAAGCCAGAAATGGGATCCCTGATAACACAACATAACTATAATACATTAAAGAAGAGATGGCTGAAAGTGGATGCAGTAGACGTCTATCAAAACGTAAGTGCCATTGTGGAATGAAGAGACAAAGCTTGTTCATCATGTCTTCTGTTACAGGAAGACGTGGCATCAATTCTATCAGCTCTTTGCAGAAAGGAAGCTGAATACAAACACAACACATCCTTCAGATGGTGAGTTGTTCTGCCGGCTGCCTTCTCATGGTAGATATTTAGGAAAGGTACAAAAAGCCATTGGACAAATTCCTTAAAGAAAAGCAAAAATTCTCCATGCCTTTGCAGGACAGACATTCCTTTCCCAGGCTTCTACAGTGAGGCCTTGTTGGATGGGACATTGTCATGGTAATTCTGGGGTTTAGGCTATGGTGAATGCTGGGTAATATCTCCATCCATCCATCCATCCATCCATCCATCCATCCATCTATCCATCCATCCATCCATGACTTCTGGTGCTTTCAGATCCCATTTAAGGCTGGTGACCAGTTCTCAAACTCACTATGGGAGTCTCCAATGGCACTAGGGAACACCTCTGAGGCGCATGTCTCCAGCACAAAGAATCCCTGCAGGAGATGTTCTGGCTCTCAAAGGGGAAAGGACTGTTCCTAACTCTCCAAATCCCGCAGGAAAGGCTTAAGCCAACAGACAGGCTATGAGCATGCACGTGCGAGGGAAGACTGCAAAGCCTATTTCCCCAAATGCACCTGCTATGCGACTAAATAAAGCTGCAATGGCCTGGCAGCTTTTACAGCCGCTAAACTTGCTTGTAATTTAGGTTTAATAGCAAAGGCAGAGCTGGGTATCAAACCACACAGAATGAATTTGGGCTCAGTCCCATCCACAAACCACCGAGCGTGACGGTCTGCTGGCGAGCCAAGCCCTTAGACTTCAATGTGCTCGCTGGGAGACCTACAGTGAAAGGGGAGCAGAGAGAGCAGTATGGGAGCCACCTCTGCCATCCACGTGCAGACTGAGCACCCCTTCATAAGCAGCATTGATGCTTAGGCGGGAATATACGTGGATTTCTCTCTTTTGAATACGCCAGGATTTCTCTTTTTTTGCTGCTGTCGACTGTGCGTTAACAAACACAAATCACACCCTGCCAGACTTCAGCCAAACACTGTCTTTATTTCTCGATGCACACTTTTATGCAGTGCTAGGCACTGATTTGCCAAAGAGATTAAGGCTGCTTCAGCATCCATCCTGCAGTAACAGCTTCTCCTATTTGCAATGCCACACCACGATGCTGGTGCCTCTCGAGCTGCATTTTGCTGTCACGCCCCTGCAGCTCCTGCAAAGCCACAGAGCCAAGCAGCAGCGCAACCCGACCCTTCTTTGCTTTGCTGTCTTTTCCTCTCCTCCTGCCTTCGCAGCCTCTTGCAAGAAGGCAGTCTGCATCCCGTGACAGATGGGAGATGGGAGGAGAGGATGCAGCCTCAAATTTCTCCTGGGTTTTTTGGTGGGGTTTGTTTTGGTTTGTTCACTTGTTTGTTTGATTACTGGAAATATTTCTAAAGAACCTGTTCCCTGGGTAATTACTCTGCACCCTGTTGATTCCTACTGTGGATTCTCTTTGTTCCTTCCTGTGTGTCTGGAAATCACAGAGTACTAGAGGAGTCCGACAACCCTCTAAGGAGATGAAATTGCAACTTTTATGCTCCATTTCCATGAGACCAAATAGTTCGTTTTTTTGAGCTCACATCAGGTGGTACCTTTTGCCAAAGATCCAAGTTGAATGCCTCAGTCCAACTACCTTCCTTCTGCTGTTATTGGACACATCCTGGGACAGGAGGAGGCAGTAAGGGTGGTAGGCTGTGGTTGCAGCTCGTGATAACACCAGGAACGGGTGTGAGAGCAGAGAGCAGGTTTGTTCCCTTTGAAATGATATTTGGGGAGGGGGGGGACAACAGCAGGTTTTGCAAAAACGAAACTGTCAGAGGTAATTATTACTTCTGCTCTCATCAGCATTTCACTTGGTACCGTAACATCGGGCATTGCCAGGATGAGGGGTGCGGCAGTGCCCCAGGGGAATGTCTGGGGAACTGGGAGGGAAGGATGCCTCACGCCTCTCTTCTCCCAGGTGGGTCCTTGGCTCCTTGGTAGATATGGTGGCACGACAACCTCCCATCTGCCCAAACTTCTCGGGACGTGGCAGGAGCTGTCTGACTACAAAGTGTCATCGCCGAGCAGAGCTGAAAATGAGGCTGTGGAATATACTCTTAGCCGTGCATGCCTCCAGCTATTTTGGGCTTTGGAGGAAAAGGCCAGAACTCTGAATTGACTGAAGAGCTAGAGCATTACATGAAATAAATAATAATAATGATAGCAGAGTTATTCCTGTGTGACACGTGCCCTTTTGCATCTGATTAATGCTTACACACAGCGCGGGGAAGCTGCATGTGAGGCTGCACACCCCTCCCTGCACTCTCAGAGCAGACAATCCACTCCAGCAGCGCACTCACGGTTACCATGATACTGTTATTGTTAGCGGCTTCTTCCCTCTCTGTCCCCATTGACTTTACTCAGATTAGAGCAGAGAGATGATGGATGGCTGGATTAGATGCTGCACACCCACTTCAGGTTTATAAAGCAATATTTTTCTGTCCTATTTGAATACATCTCTCCCATTGTGAGCACAAAAGAGAGAATAACAGGGAACTATTGTTGCAGGGCAGTGACTCTGGCTTACACATACATGCAGCACGAATCCATTCATGGCATTTTAAGGAAAAAAAAAATAAGTTGACAAATATAATCAATTACAGCAGGCCAGCTGCAAGGTGAAGTGGAATAACCGTGTGTTTCACCATTCAAGGTTCACTGAAGGTCCCAGGCAAGGAAAAAGGAAAGATTGCTGTTGGCCTTTAAGGAAAGCTGCCTATTCTCTGCTCAAAGGCTGAGTCCCACATAATCCAATTTCACATCCTGCCTTTAAAGTGTTATTGGATCTTCCCGGAATTGACAAATGTTGAAATTCTCGGCAGGGAAACAGCGTGAACTAGACAGAAGTCCAAGTGTCCACTTTGTATTTACAGGGCTGCAGTAACATAGCTGAGACCTTGAGCAAAACTTGCAACTACAATTGTCCTCTCTGGGGCTGGATCTGCTATCGAGGGGCTTCAAACAGAGCTCTTGGGGTAACCGGGATGCTTTTGCTGCAGCTGGGACAGCAGCGCTGGCTGAAAGCAGTCGAGCCCTGGGGTTTGGTTTGTATGGCCAGGTGGCTTCAACAGATGTAGTAGCCATGCTCTCACTTCCTGACATAATTACCCCACTGACTTTCTCCTTTGTCTCCCTTCTGCTTCTCCAGTCACCACTGGAGAAGACATGTCCTTGGGGCAAAAACAGCGTGGATGATTAAGGGCACCAGGTGGAGGAGTCATGATGTGATGCTGTTGGGGGGGATTCCTAAACTGGGTGTTTCACCCAAGCACCCAAAGAGTCGGGAGGTGGTTCTGGGCCTCCCTTTCTTCCATAGGACTTCAACAGACTTATGTGGAAATGTTAGGACTTAATGTCAGTAACAAGGTTCATAAATCGCATTCAGACATCCTCCTCCTGCACCACTAAGACTTTTAGGGGGGTTTTGCATTGCCCTTGGTGCTACTTCTAGGGCATGACCTGGGTGACATGCAGAAACTTGGAAGATCATATAAGTTGCAAATAATTGAGGGCTATATTTAACAATAAAGCAGTGATTTCTGGCATCTGTGCATATGCTGAGGGTGGCATTGCCATTGCCACAGAAGGAGGAAGACAGCTGGGTGACACACCGGCATCACTTCTGGCCGCTGTCTTCCTGCTCTGTGTAGGAACTGAGTTGGTGATCACAATCCACATTGGAGCTGGGTCTAATGTCATCCTGGAACAAAGAGCCCAGGAGGAAAACACAAACTGAAAAGAAGTCATCAACTGGCACAGATGATTCTATGTTACGGGGGACCAGTTTCACACAGGAAGCATCAGCTGTGCTGGCACTTTAAGAAAACTCTTCACAGGGGCTGAAGCTGCAGGCAAGCAGCTGTGTCTTGTGGCTTGCTGTGCCCACCCTTTGGATCAGTATGAGTTACTACACCTGTAAACTGCTTATTTTATTGCTGAGGCTATCTGGGCCCTCTAGGTAGAACCCTGTAATTACAGAACTTCTTGGGGTGCTGATTTAGGGATTGCACAGAGTTTCTCCTCTCATGAGCCACTGCCTTAGCGCCTTCGCTGACGAAGGCAGACCAAACCAGCCAAGTGGGATATCAGTAGCACACTTACTTATTCCTCCACTCTACCCAAAGCCAGAAAATCACAAGTGACCAGAAAGACCTATCTGAACCATCAGAGACATGCTAGGAACCTGTTGGAGCGGCTGGTTCTTCCAGCACTGTTGTCACAGCAAATCGAGGAGAAGGGATGAATATTTCTGACTTCCCAGCTGTTGTAGCAGCAGGATTTTGGTGGGAAGCACTTAACCTGAAAATCCTACAGTCACTTATTTTACAAATATAGGCCCAGGATTTCCAGGAAAGGAGCCGTATTAGGGAAGATCTGGCACACCCTAAATAATAATCATCATTATTAGTGTAATTATATTAATTACTATAATTACAAGGAGGGCAAGACACTACAGGAATCACAGATGAGTAGGGTACTATACAGATGCCAGGCGTTACTGGCTTTTCCCTTCCTCTCTGCAGTCTTAAGTCAGCTGCATTGCTTGCAAAACAGGAGGGAAGAGCTCCACAAACACACACACACGTGCACATGCTTCTGCTGTCTGTGTCAAGATCAGAGTGTCAGGTAGAAAATGCTGCCAGAGCCTGGTAGGCAAAAATTGACAAGGGAATCCAGTGTTATCTGGAACTGCTCTCTCCAGAGAGGCTGAAAATCTTTGATAGGTTCACTCCAAGGGAAATAACTTCGGAGGATAAGAGGCATTGATGTGCGCTGAGCAAAAGGCAACCTGTGTGCACGCCGGCACGGCAGCGGGGTTGGAGCTGACATGCATTCTTTTCTTTCCCTCTCTCTTTTTTCCTCTGCTCCCTTTCCCTGTATTTTTTATATTTATTTTTTTTTAATTTTTGAAAGCAGCCTCGGGTCTCCCAGCGATGGTGAATATTCTAAAGAATCGAGACGCGCCGGTGCCTCCAAGGAGCGAGGGAAACGAAGAGCAGGAGACGGAGGGAAGAAGGGAGGGGGAATGTCAATAGGCAAATCTGAAAAGCAAACCTGGGGAATGACTGTGTATCTAGTATGTGCGTGTGTACGTGCTGCTGGAAGCTCCAGGGCAGCAGAGGAAACATTTTCCCATGGCTGAGAAGGAGGAAAAGGTGGAGCCTCTTTTGTCAGGAAAATCTGCAGCAATATTCTGGTCCTTTTGTAACTCAGTGGTCTGCCCTTGCGTCTCCGGGACTCAGATGCTTTCCTGGCACAGCACAGCCCACGCCATCCTGGGAGTTTTTGCAACCTCTTTTACGCTGTGCAACTTCTCTGCTGCTGCAAAATCCAAGCCCAAGTGAGTGCAGCTCCTCCAGCATACTGCAGCCCTGAATTCTGGTCCAAAATTCTGGCACAGTGCACTAAAACTGGGGTTTGGAGCAGGTTCTTTTCCCAGATCAGACAACTCGATCGTGGTCGGAAGCTGATGCTGGTGTAAGATCGGTGGGAAGCGCACTGCTGAGACACGGTTCTCCCCGGGATGCTTTTATTCTATTGCACCACGGGAGCTGTTTAGGGAAGCCAGCAGTTGTTTGTGGGTTATTTTGAGTGAGACTTCTCTCAGCTAACTGCAGCTTGCAGAGAGGTAGGCGGTTATGTCTGAGCTGCTTTATTGCCACGACTTTGCTTTACGGTTGGGAAAGAGAGATGATTCCTTCTAGAGCACAATTCATCTCTCCCAGCTGGGCTGAATTGCACCCGGGAAGTTCTTGTTTCTCTCCATCAACTATAAAAGGCGTCTAGACAACTCGTTCAGATTTATGCGTCCGAACTGATAACGCATAAAGCAAGACGGATGAAACCCGGCCAGGAATTATCCTCTCCCTTTCACACTGCGAGGAGTTTTTCAGCCTGCTACAGCTTTTTCTGCTCCTGCTGGGCAGAAAGGGCTGGAGAAAGCGGTGCCGTGGGAATGCAAACACCATGGACAAACGGCAAACCCTGTGGGTAGGCACAGCATCGTCTCGAAATGCTGCTATCGACGCCCAAAGAAGCTCTGCGAAACGGCTGCAAACTTTTTTGTACGAACCCCCCAACCCTGAACTCACAAATAAAATGGGATAAAAATAAAGGAACTTTTCAATGTTACCTTTATTTTCAAACTCTTTTGTAATACTACAACAGGAGTTTTGTAACACTATGACAGAATGACTCCCTGCTCCAGTAGGGAGTTATTCTGTCTTGATCCAGTCTTTGATTAAAAAAGGCTGAGAAACACCTGTGTAGGGCTCTCAGACAGCCTGTCCCAAGGTCACAGGGCAACTGAAGGTGGAGAGGTGCAATCACTGTGTTCATCTCTGATGCAAAATGCTGGGAACTTCTCTATGTTTGTGGACTTCTAGACCATAACCAATCATTTAATGGGAACGTGTCTCACTGCTGTCAGTAAACCAAGGTCGGCGTAGGTGGATGATGGGCCATGGTGAGCAGCACCAAGCCCCTTTTGAGGGTGTTGATATTCCTCTGCTCTAATGACAGTAATGCTGCATCTTTTCCAGGATGTAGCAAGGTGATGGCAGCTGTGCTTGTGTTTTTCAGGCTAAATCAAGTCACACTTGCTCTATGAGCAGTTGGAGATGGCAAATGCTGTTCAGATAACTTCAGAAAATAGCCTTCCTGTCTCCACATCATTTCTGAACCACTGCCCTTTAATAGAGTGTGCTGAGAGGTGTGATGGGGGCAGAGCCTTTTGTGGGAATGCAATGAACTCAAAGCAACTTGTGGTCATCACAGCCTCTCTTTACCCTGGCTAACACCCTGATCTCTCTCAGCTGCATGCATTGCACTCCCCACTGCCTGATCTTCTCTCTCTCAGTAGACTTGTCCTGAATGACAACGCAGTCTTGTTTGAGCCCCTGCTTTGAGTTCAATTAACATATTCCATACACATCCACATGGGATCGTTTTCTGACATCGGGGGGAGTAGCCTTACCTAGCTGGGCAGGTATGAGTGCAAGAAGACAGAACGGTCTTTCTTTGTCAGTCTTTCCTTTTCTTACCGATATTCAGAGATGAAAGGGAAGAGTTTGTTGTGATCAAAATACATCAAGATTGTTTCAGTTATTTCCAGTTCTGGATGAGTCTGAGAAGAATGAGTGTTGCTGGAATCCACCCCAAACAGTATTTCTTTGCTTTTTATTGAGTTTGTTTCAGCTATGGAGCTTAAATAAGTAATTTTTTTCCTGGGATCAGTCCTGACAGTATATATGCAAAACCGTTTGGGGAGTACTCAAAGCAAGTGGGAATTGACGTGGAATAACCTGTGTGAAAGCAAAACCTTCTTGCAGAGACTGGGAAGAGAACAACCCAAACCAAGGTGGCCTGGGTTTTGGGAGGGTTTTTTTGTTGTTTTGGTTTGGTTTTTTAATTTAATTGAATGTGTTTTCATAGCGTCATTAACATATTATCTGTCACTCATGAATATGTATCAGTGAGTTATTAGCTTCACTACCCTAGCTTGGCACAGGCAAGCAGCACATGCAGGGAATGAAAAGAACATGAGCTAGAGGGAAGTACAGTCTTCCCTGGATGCATGTTCCCTCAGCTGAGACACAGCGAAAGGATCCATCCTGATCATCTTTACCTCCCAGGGGAGGCTGAGAGAGGTTCAAGAAGGAGAAGGCCTAATTGTACTCTCTGGTGTAGTACAAGGCATGTACTTTAGTTTGCAACTGGCTAAAACAGAGGAAAAGACCATTTCCAGGTTCAAGGGACTTTGCTTTTGTAGTTCCCTGTTTTAATGCAAGCACCAGTTCCCAGGCAGACTAAAGGGGCTATTGCTCCATCTCTATCATCTCTTCCCAAGTCTATGCAGCATCCACAGCCAGAGCCAGGCTAAATTGGTCGCCTGTGCTCTCTGTGTGTAAAACACCAGTTCTACCAGAGATTTCCTGGTTTTACCAGTTCCAGAAGGCTGACCATTGGTATTATAGTTAAGGCAAACTGTTGCAGTAAATTTTACACATGTCAAGGAGAACTACCATTCCATCTTTCTGGTAGGTGTGCAAACACAATTGCCCTCCCTACTCTCTGGCACTTCCTATTCCAAATGAATAAAAGCTGTAATTCAGCCTGTAGAGAGACTGCAATGGAAGATGTGGCAGGAATTGCTCTTCCAGTTGACATAGATCAGTGTTTTAACCACAAAAGTATTTACCTTTTGTGTGACTCTTCCCGTCTTCTAGGATCTACTCAATCTGTATGGCTGGTTCATCACTGTGGAGCTCTCATAAGGATAATGACCGCTATATTTGAGGGCAACTGAATGACCACAGAGCACCTCAGCTCAATGTCCCATCATCGTTTTTCCATCATAAATAAATAAGTACAGTACGCATCTTCACTGGGAACTGTAAGTATTAACAACTGGGATGAGTATCCAAAATAGCTTCCTATTGTTTGAAATTAACATGGATTTTAGTCCTAGTGTAGCTTTGACTTTATCAAGCAGGATTCCCTCTTCCTCTAAGTTGCTTTATTTCTATTCATGAAGTCTCCACAGGACAGAAAACTTATTACAAGAATTTGTTAATCCGGCCAATCAGTCATTAGCGTCTCTCCGGGAATGGTGGTCATAGAATCATAGAATCATTAAGGTTGGAAAAGACCTCTAAGGTCATCAAGTCCAACATCAGCCAACACCATCGTGCCTACTAAACCATGTCCTGAAGTGCCACGGCTACACATTTTTTGAACTCCTCCAGAGAAGGAGACTCCACCACTGCTCTAGGCAGCCTCTGCCAGTGCTTGACCACTCTTTCAGTAAAGAAATTTTTCCCAATATCCAATCTAAACCTCCCCTGGCACAACTTGAGGCCGTTTCCTCTCATTCTATCACTTGTTACTTGGGAGAAGAGACCAGCACCCATGTCATGTCAGAGTGATGGAGCTCTCCAGCAGGAGATAAGGTGCGTTTGCTGCGTAGGTGAGAGCTGGTACAAGCTCTGCAGCATGTGCAGCTATGTCCCAATTTCCTCAGCATGGCTCAGTTGCTGGGATGTAAGTCTGCTTCTCCAGGATACGAGGAGCTCAGGCAGAGCTGTGGGCTGCAGGTAATACTTTTGGCAAAGTGCCTGTAGCCTCAGATTTTTCAGGGAAGTCCTCTGAAATTGCATGAAGCATAATTGGTTCAAGAGCCGGCTTGGAAGTCGTGTTCCTGTCCCAGGAGATGTCTTCCAGATTTAGAAGAAAAAAAATTTACAAAATTCCTGTCTTGCCTTTGGAAAACTATCAAAACCTCAAATATCTTCCTGGACTGACTTCTTAAAACAGTGTGGGTTGAGTTATGTGAAACATTTCCTTCCAGCTATCACAGAAGGAGGCAGGCTGGAGCTGGAAAAGTGTTTCCCAATATCACCCAGCAAACTTGTAGCTTCTGACTTCTTCCAGTATCCAGGTATATTTGAGGTCCTGGATTCATGTTCAGGATGCTGTATTTCCTCTCTTGATGAGGGAAAACACGCTATCTGCAGGCAAGCTTCTAGCCTGATACCAGCTGCCACCTGGAAGATGTGATATTCAATTCAGAAAAAAAAGTTGGGCAACAGTTATTCACAAACAAATGGTTCCCAGTAAGGGATTGCACTGACCTTATAAACTGTGTGAGTGAGCTTGTGGGCTCCTTCCCTCCCGCGGTGGAATTAGCTCCATGCAATGCTTTGCAGTCCATTTTTTGTGGTCTGCATTTATACACACTTTAGTAAACAAACATGCGTTTAATGTCCCCTTTGAAATTATTTCCTGCCCATATTTAAATACTCCGCATCATCCTAGGGCAGCAACTGGATGAAAAATAATTGAAACCATTAAGATCGGCTTTTCTTTCAAAGAAAAATTCATTGCTGGAATGTGTCTTTTTCGAATTATACAGTCCCTGGGATGCCTTTGCTAGTGGTGTGTTTTAATGTGGTAACAAAATTACAACCCATTGTGGTTTTCCAATGAGTTGTAATATTACATTTCTGACCACGCAGGGCCACAGAGACCCGGCAACAGCCGACTCGATGGCTTTGGCTCCAACAGGTGACTTACATCCACAGGCTGCTTTAGGACACCAATTACGCTCCTACGTTTCCCTTAGAATTGCAATTGGATCTGAGACTCCTTCTCATCTTACCCAGGTGTAGCAATTATAATCCCTTGCTGTTCCTGATTTAACATGAAAAAGAAAGCTTCAAGTTGGCACTGGATAGAGTGAGGGCTGAGTACCGATACGGAATAAATTTTGGCTAAGTTAGGTGATTTCTTTTCCATTTTCTTTAACAATTTTATGAAACGCCTGCCCAAGTCTGCCTGAAATTTAACGCGTTTGTGTTGATATTTTCTATCGGTGGAACTGGTGTGAAAAAAAAGGTAGGATTTTAAAAAAGAAATCAATACTCCGGGTTGATCTCAGAACTGTTCTTTCCAAAAACATCATATTGTAATCATCAATTGTCTTCCCCCAGGGGGAGCGTGTTCACCTGTACTGACATAGAATTAATTGACACTGGGGTGAATATCACTTTTTTAGGGAGAGTTAATGTGTGCAAGCATGGCTTTTCTCTCTTTCCTCACTTCCCCCTGAAAAAGAGTGGTAAAATAAGACTGCAAAACTAATGATGATGAGCTTGGCACTAGCTAGCAGTTTGGTTAAGCCCATGCATGGGACACGGCAGAAATCCTGGCTGTGGCATCGCTAGCAGCTGTGGGACCTCCCCTCCAGACTCATCCCTTCCGAAAGTAGAGCATGTTCCCATTGACTGGCATTTCTGGGATTCCCACCAGCTTTTATCCATGGTGAGAGACCTCCTGGTCTTTTTCCATTGAATTTCTGGCCTCCACTCATGCCAAGAATTGCCATACTCAGACATGTAAGTGAACTCTTCCCTACAGCTCAGTCCCGGCGCTGTGGTTTGGTTTAATTACAGATGTTTCTGCTCCTTGTGAGCACGGATCCTAATTAGATCTAAGTGGCAAAGAACGAAAGCATAAGAGCTGATGTGAGTTGCTGCTTGAGAAATATAGCTTGGAATAAAAGAGATTGGGGTCATCACCTGACTGCATTTCCGTAATGCTGGTTGTTGATTAGCTTGTGTTTACATGAGTGGCTACAGCTCCTGCCTCCGTGGGAGGTTTGCAGCTCCTCATCAACGACAGGCAGCAAAGAGTGCCAGGCAGTGGGTACCTCCTCATGTATTTGTAAATTCACAGGTTTTAATCATCTGGAGGAGCTTCAGGACTCTTAGTAGTAGAAGAAATATTGATGATTGTAACGTGCTTCTGTATTGCTACAACCCTATGGAGAAAACTGAAGCACAGCCAGGGCGAAGCAATAATAAGAGCAATGCCTAAATCAAACAAATATGTGCTCTGGGTGTTGTGCTTTGTCCCTAGAATGATGGAGGCATGGTTGTGACGCTCAGCTCAACCTAATTCCTTCATACGACCGGGTAATGCAGAAATATTTTATATCTCCTGCACTTACATAACCTGGTGGACGTTTCAGAATTGTGTCCTGCCGCATTTTTGAGGTCTGCTCACAAACCTGCTGCCCCTGAACTATTGCTGCTGCTGCACTACAGTGAAACCCGACGCTACGCCTCAGCTCCCGTGGCAGCTTGCTTCAGAAAACCACGGTTGCAGAATGGCATATAAGAAAAAATCATCTCTGGTGACCCAAGCAGGACATCTTCACTCTCTTCACTTTGATGGACCGTGAGGAAAGGGAAGTTCTTTTCCTCCGAGTGCATCATCTGAGGTACAGAATTGCAGGATGTGCTATGGTGACGTGCTTTGGTTCCCTCCAGCAAAGCAGAAATCAGCTGTACTCTTACACTGCTTGAAAGTAAGACCATGGAAATCCTTCCTAAGGTCAGTAAGGATGCAAGAAGTTTGTGGGGGCTTAAGGATAAGCTCAGGCACATTACAGGCTGGATTAATAGACAACCGGACAGGTAAATTGCCGGTTAAGTGGCTGGACTTAGAGGGCAATGGTTAAAGGTTTGCCTTCTGCCTGGAAGCTGGAAACAAGTTGAGTACAAGGGATCCACCGTGTTTGGCATCTTTATCAACGAGCTGGAGGAGACTGAGTGCACCAAACTATGGGGAGACAGAAACTGTGCCTACATCGCAGAGCGAGTCCCGGTGCAGAAAGTCCTGAGCTGACATATCTTCCAGCAGGTTCAGAGAAACTTAGGTGGGAAAGGATCTCTGGAGTCTTCTAGTCCAACCTCTGTTCAAAGTAGGGACAACGCTAAACTTAGATCAGGTTGCTCAAGACCTTGTTCAGTGCTGATGTCCAGTGATGGATGTCCAATCTTTGGGCACTTTCCCATGCTCAGCCACTCTGTGAAGGTATTTTTTTAATAAATAACTGGACATTTCCTTGGTGTAGCTGAGACTACTGCTTCTTGTTCTTTCACTGTAGATTCATGAGAAGAGACTGTGCCCGTTTTCCCTGCAATCTTCCTTTGGATAGGGGGAGGTACCAAACAGATCTGTCCTTTGCCTCCTCTTCTTCTGGCTGAAGAAATGCAGCTCTCCAGCTCTCTTGGTACGCTGTGGGCTCCAGTCCCCAGCAATTTAGGTAGCCCTCCATTAGACTGGCTCCATTTATTTGGTATCTCTGTTGTACCAAGGGACTCGAAGCTGAGCGCTGTGCTCCAGATGTGGTCTCAGAGTGCTTAGTAGAGGAAGTAAACAATGTTCTTGACCAGCTGGCAATGCAAATACAACCAAGAATGTACTTGCCTTCATCAGCTGAATGGCACAAAGCAAATGTAAGTTCTACTTGTTGCCCAGTAGAAGCCACATCTTCGTTCTGCAGATCCCCTAACCAGCCAGTCCCCAGCTTGTCATGGTACAAAGGACTGTCCCAGATTTAGGATTTTGCATTTTTCTTGTTGAACTTCATTAGGTTCCTGCAGATCCATTCCTCCAGCCTTTCAAGGTCTTCCTAAATTGCAGCCTTGTCCTCCATCAATTTGGTGCCACCTGCTCAACCAATCTTTCAGACACTTTCAGGTTGTTGACACGTTTCTTCCTCATCTCCCCTATTTCTTTATGGAGAAGCTGTAGGAAAGCCCATTAGAGAACTTACTAAAGCAAGGAAGAAAACATGCCCTGCTCTCCTCTTGTCCACAAAACCAGTCAAACCATCACAGAAAGCAATCAGTTTAGTCACATATGGCTCGCTCTTGGTAAATCTGTGCTAACTATTCCCAGCCACATCCTTGTCCTGTCCCGCCAGAAGTGACTCCCTACTGTAGTCACAGTCTGGAAGTTATCATTGGTGGTACATCACCACCAGAAGACACGAGATTGTGGTAGAAAGAGCCAATACAGCTGTAGTGGAGGTGTTCCACTCAGGACTTCTCTGTGGTGTGGGTGTGACTTTAGAGACACTTGTGGCAGAGCTGAGGTCAGAATCTGCTTCTCCAAGCCTTGATTCATAGAATCATTAAAGTTGGAAAAGACCTCTAAGATCATCAAGCCCAACCAACTTCGATTCAACACATGCGATTGGACGGTAACTTTCACTGATTATGACTTGCACCAAAGTCAAAAAGCCTCTGGCTCCATGGATACGAGAATCTGCCTGAGAAGAACAGCTTGCAAGAGGAAAGCTTTGATGAGAAACAGAGAATGAGCCAAGCTGACAAAGAACTAATTGCTACTAGGACAAACCCAAACAAACTAAAAAAGTCTGTTTGTTCCTGTAGCTGAGGTTTCTGTACTGCCACAAGCACGAGATAAGAATCATAGTTGCATAGAGACATGGATGTTGTGGGTTTTTCTATCGACGCAGTAGTCGTAAGTTTAAAAAATGTATTGATTTTATAATTAAAGAACTCTGCAATACATAAAGTTAAAGCCCTGCAAACAAATACACAGGGACCACATAAAGATAAACAAACATTTAGATTTAACACAGCATAAGTGCAATAATCACCCATAAACGTAGCAATCACCAACTGTTTAATATAGATCAGTAGCAAACAAAAGAATAGATGGAATGGAAATTATTATTTGTACTAGAGGAGTTGCAGAGGCCACAACCAAGATCACATCTCTGTTACGCCAGGCAGCACCCACATGCATAATGAAAGGCAGCCCTTGATGCAAGCAGCTTCCAGGCTAAGAGCAGACTCAAGAAGAGGAGCAGTGGAAGCAGAGATATGCTCCCATCTCAAGGTCATCAGCCTACCAGGGCAAAGCTAAGCCCTCCTGATGCCCAGATCCATCTCCACCACGCAGCATACGAATGAGATTAAACTGGCAGATGTTTTTATTTCGGATACGTAATAAAATTGTCAGGAAAAGTAATGTAATTTCTGCCTTGGCAGTGTTCGAAGTTCTTTCTCAGCCTGTGACTGTGGGAGACCTGAGTTCGCGGATTGCCCAGCCACAGGGACACCAGTGTGTGGGGAGAGCCTCTCCATCTCTCCGTCGATGCTTTCCTGCTCTTTAGAAATCACAAACTGTTCACTGAGCAGGAAATGTGAACAAGGTGTCCCAGCAAGAAGCTCGCAGGGTCGTTTTTCTTCTGCCACATCAGTGACAGAGTAGGATTCATCTCATTTAACCAGAGATGTTTATATTTAAGATACTCACCTCAGAGCCTCCTTTGATGCTCAGCAGTTATAAAAAAAAAGTCTGTTTGGGGAATATTCAGACATTTTATCCAAGGCATGACAGCCCCGGAATGTCAGCTGCGGGATATCTGCAGCAAGGTGCTGCCTGAGCTGAATGCCAAGAATGACTGTCTTGTAGGTGTTCCGAACTGCCACAGGGATTTAGAGAGCACCCTCCCACCTGCCAAGGTAGCTTCACAGGGGGCTGTAGGAGGGCTGGGGAGTAGGACAGACTTAGCCCCTGTCACCACCTTCTTTGTTAGACCCTTCTTTCTCCTGCATGGTATATTTTCTCTGCAAAATGCTGCCTGTTGCATCTTCAGCGCGATCCTTTAACCAGTCTTTCACGGTTTCTCAAGCTCCTTGAAAACGACAGAGGTTAATTTATCACCTTAAATTACTGGTGGATCCTAAAGATATAAGAAAGAAACCGCATTTTATTCTTTCCGTCGCACACCTTGTCTGCCTGTTCTCTAGACACGGCTGTGATCCCAAGACACGAAGAACATATGGAGTTTCATGTTTTCTAATTCCCCCAACCATAAATAGATTTTTCAGAAATAAAGACAACTCCTGTAGCTTTCTAATTAAATGTTAAAAGCCCTTGATTAAAGAGCCATAAATCACAGAGGGGTCTTTAAATTCCTATAATGTCTTATGGCCTGGCATGTACCATTTGCAATAGCACACTCGTCTGGCTTAAGTGGTAAGAGAGGTGTGTCCGAATATTGGCCATCAGCCAACATGTAAAGGTAAAGGATAACAGGGAGGGAGTGAAAGCAACACTTAAATCAGGCTAACACGAATGCACGGGCAGGACAATGCCTGAGGATTTGGGCTTCTGTCCTAAAGGAAATTGTATTTCTTTAGATGTACAACAAATGTAGCATGAGGGAATGTGTAGACTAATTAAAATGTAATTTTAGCTGTGCAGTTTAATCCTGATCTTTTCTATGACTCCTGTGGTGGGTGAAGACAGGGCTGCAGGGCTGGTGATGCTGCCCACAGCCTTGCATGGTCCAAACCTGCTGCTCTAGAGAGGATTCTCATAGAATTCATTCTGCTGGAATACAGGAGCAAGCTCCTGTACTGAAGCGCTTCCAGTCTCAGCACAGAATCAGTGTCCTGAGTCAGAAGGGACCGACGAGGATCATCGAGCCCAACTCCTGTCCCTGCACAGGACAACCCCGACACTCACACAGTGTGTCTGAGGGCCTTGGCCAAATGCTTCTGGAATATTATCAGGCTGTGACTGCTTCCCTGGGGAGCTGTTCCAGTGCTCCACCACCCTCTGGGGGAAGAACATTTTCCTAGAATCCAGCCTGTCCCTCCCCTGGCATCTTCCTGCCATTGCCTTGGGTCCTGTCCTTGGTCACCAGAGAGAAGAGCTCAGCTCCTGCTCCTCCTCCTTCCCTTGTGAGGAAGCAGCTCTGAGGTCCCTCTTCAGCCTCCTCTTCTCCATGCTGAACAGACCAAGTGACTTCAGTTACTTCTCATATGGCTTCCCCTCTAAACCCTTCACCAACTTTGTGGCCTCCTCTGGACAGATGACCCTGGACTGGACCAAAGTACAGATGCAGAGCATCTAGGGTAGGTCCACATTCAATGAGGAACGAAAGCGAGGTTCCCCATGACCGTGCCTATTTCAGCTAAGGCACATCTGATGCTCTTGAACCTCTCCTCAGGTTGGCTGGAACAGGATGAGGCTGTTCCAGATGTTCTGCGCTGGATGTGGGAGATGGACAAACACGCATACATTGTCTCTGGGCATGAAGATTTAGATACCCAGGATCTGGTCCTGCTACGTGCATGCAGCACATCCAGCCTGTGCAAGAGCGCAAGGTGAAGGACAGGCCAGGGTAAAACCTCTGAGACACAACCTTGTTCTGGAAACCCCCCAAAACCTCATTCCTGGTCTATCAGAGTACACAACACTGCTCTTTGCACCAGTTGAATGGGTGAAGCAAGGCTGACCTCTTTTTCTGATCCTCCACTGCAGATGAATTTAATACAATATCTCAAAATGTGGCAAGGAATTTAATTATTTGGAAAAGATGTGAAGGAAGGGAGGGTCAAACCTGCTGGATAATTTATTCATTACTAATATTTCCAGAGGCTGTAATTGAGGTGCTCTTTTAATTGTCCGAGCCACTCCAAAAAGCAGCTTTTCTAATAACGAATTGGAAAGTAACTGTCATTCAGCTGTATAAACCTCTATCAAAGTTGGCTTTTGACTGGCTGATGGTATCACCCACTGCCTTGACTTTATTTTAGCTTATTAAAATTGATCCTAAATAAACCTGATATGCCCCAAATTATTTTCCCTAAATTAATTTGAATGCAATTTGTTCTCAGCTAGATTTGCTGCCATGTTGAATCTCACAGTGCAAACACGGGTTTGTTGGGTCACTCTAATTAATTTGATTTTATATCTCAGCCCTCCCACCCATCACCAGCGCTAAATGGAATTATTTAGAAATAACAAACATAATGCTGGTGAAATAGTGTGCCTTGACAGGACTAGGCTTTGCTTCTTGAGGAGAAAAAATAATACACAACATGTTGAGGTGGTTTATTTTTGATTAAATGCTTCGACTCTGCCTCGACATTTATCTTTCGGAGACAGCTCTTGATCAGACAAAATGCATCACTCCATTAACATTATCTCTCTGTACATTTGAGTGGGGCTCCCCAGATAATAAAGGGTTACAAGATGGGTGGCCAGCTTACACTTCCAGTGGCTTTTATTTCTTCAGTGGGGATTTGCACAAAAGGTGTTAGGAGGTAGAGAAGGAGGGGGGAGGGATGCTGCTGCCAAGTTGCTTGGGTGAGAAGTCAAATGGCTTCAAAGAGACAGAGTGGAGCTATTTAATTCAAAGGCCCTAATGGAGACATCGAGGCCAGGAGCTGTACAAAATGACCTGGGTTTAAAGAGATAATGTTGAGTCATTTTATTCAAAGGCCATGACTGAAGTGCTGAGCAACTTCACAATGCCAGATAGCCCCTGCATCCGGAGAGATTCGCTCAGATGGAAACAGAAACGGGAAAGAAGTAGGTGTTGCAAGTGACCAGAAATACGGGAGGAATCTGGGATGAACAAACTCCTGGGAGGAACGTGTAATGGTTTGGAAGAGCAGTAGAAGATAATGGAAATAATCAGGAGTTGAAGAAAGATCAGTTGTGCCCCTTTTTGCTGTACCTGAACGAAGGAGATCTTCCCATGAAGATGGGAAGAGGAGAAAGCAGAGAGATGGAGATCTCAGTGTGATTTGAAAGCAAAATAAATACTCGTGATGGGAACATCCGTATGAGTAACCTGCAAAGTCTTTCCCTATTCTAGGGAATTCTCTTATGCCAGATTTTGCTTATGCAGGGCTGGGTAGTGGCTGCAAGCATCCTCGATGACTACAGTCAAAGGCTGAATTTCAGTCTTCACAGGCCATTAGCCTGATTTTTGGGGGAATTTTTTATACATTCAGATATGAAAGGAGGTAAAAAACCTTAGCTTAAGAAGAATAAAAGAATTTGCACTCTTGAGACTTTTCACCATGAGTTTACAGCGCTGCAAAGGAGTCACAGTTCTTTGAAGCTGCCCTCCAGTGCAGTTCGTTTTCACCACAGATGAAACCACCCCGTGCAGGATAACAAGAAAGAAAATAAATGCTGTTTTTTGTAGGTCCTACCAGCAAAGTGGAGAAGGTAGCTGCCCTATATTTGTACATGCATATACATGAGATTTTATGAGCTTTTAGGAAGGGCTGGTGTAATAAGACCCACTGCAGAGTTATGGAGAGGACATGCTCTTGTGAATATGGGAGCATTTTATGGGGTGCTGCCTGAAGGGCGCAGCGACATCGCCCTGTCTGTAAACACAGGGTTGCAGAGTGACCATGCACCAACTAATGAGTCACAACATTCATTAGAGGGGCTTTTTTATTCCCCTTCCTGTTTCCCTTTTCATCAGTCACCCTGCTCCACTCCACCCTGTTTTCTGTCATTTCTCCCTCTGTTCTTCCTTTCTGATACCATGGTGATGAAGCTGACATATAAGAATAGCTATTCTTCACTGGGGTTCCCGCAACATCCCTAGATGAGCTTATGCTTCTCCCCCTCTCTGTCTCCCACGTTCACTAAGTGGGTAACTCTACATGTGCTGCCAACCCCACACGCTAAAAAATACAGGCTAGCCTTCCCCCTTCTCCTGCCCTCCCATTTCCAAGCAATTGCCTTAAAAATAATGAGCGACAACCAAAAAATATCAGAAATGTTGGGTTTGGTTTGCTTCTTTTTCTGTTTTGTTTCTTAGTCTGGTGTTGTAACAAAACAAACCTTTTGCCACCGTGCTGCCTACTGGTGCCCACTGCTGATTTCAGTGGGATGATCAGTGAGATGATCTTGTTCCTGAAAGTTTTGCAGAAGTAGGTGGCTGGGTAGACGTTCTCTGAGTGAGGAAAATGCCAAAGCTACGTAGTAAAGAGGCTTTATAAATACCCCTTATTCAGAAGTAGCTGGGATTGACATCCGCAGTCAACTGTGAGATCTGGTAGGCTGTAAAGTATATTTTGCATTTCCTTTTCCCACTATCCGAAGGAGGCAAATTTCTCGAAACACCTTCCCAGATTTATCATCACTTGCAAGGGCTGGGTTGCTCTATGTCTTCCCAGGAAAATCCCCACAGCTTCAGCTTGGCTCCTATTCTCTCTCCTGCATTTGTGGTACCCTCTGGAGAAACACCCAGGAGCCGAATCACAGCAGTGAGTCTGACCCAGGCTCTCAAATCCCAAATTAAAGTCTGAATCTCTGGATTAGGCCCTTCCCCTCTTTAGGACGTTCAGTTTTTCTTTGGATTTTTTCTAATTTAAGCTTTGCTTCTCCTTAGCTGAATCCCGCAGCCCCTTTCAATGCCGTGTGCCTCTAGTATCGGCATCCAGCCTTCCCTTCTCTTTCCAGACAATTTCCAGCTCCTCCTGCATGTCCCTGGCCTGTTTTCCTCTGCCTCTCTACCCACTTTCTCCAACTCATCCTCCACCTCTGAAACCTCCCTGCTCTTTACCTCCCCCCAGTGCTTTCCAGCCCTCCTCAGGAGCGATTTATTGCTCTTCCCGCTTGCATTGTCCTCCAAAATGAAAAAACCCAATGAATTTGTCTGACTTCTTGTGGTTGTATCTTATCGCTCCACCTGCCTGCTTTCCCTTTCGCTCGTCTCCTGTGGTTTGAAGTAGCCCCTCTCAGGCATCTCCTCATTTAATTCGACAGCCCCAGCCTGTGTTTTATACTCTCCTTATCATTATGGCCTGACCGCTCCCCTGGCTCTCATCTCACCCTGCCTCTGTCCATCTGCCCCTCTCCTGTGGCCGTCCCCCTTCTGTTTTGTTTGGACAAATGACAGCCTGGGTGTGACCGGCGGCGATAATGCTCGACAAATATTTGAAGGGAGAAGGAGAAAAATTGTTCATTGGGGAGTTCTGAGGGGGAGGGCAGGGGGTGAGTGCACTCCTGGGTTGGCACGAGGAGGCTGGGACAGGGAGAGGGTGGGGGGACTGGGAAGATATGCAGATGATGCCGTTGGGCTAAGTACATCATAAATCCCCTCTGGATGGACAGAAAATGTGGGAGTGAGCTTTTCTCTCATCCCTGGGTCTGCTTGGATGGACAGGCTCTACCTGGCAAGGGCACTTTTGAAGGAATGGATGAACTGATGAATTGGAGCAGAGAAGAAGGAATGGGAAGGGACAAAAGGGTACCAAAATTACAACAGAGGGGAAATTTGGGCTGAATAACTCTGGAAAGCTCCCTGTTACTCAACTGGGGTTAGTGACCTAGTGCTTGAATCCAGATTCCAACACGAAGTGGAGCATACACTGATGGGAAGGAGCCCTGGGGATAAAGGCAGGGGCGGGGACATTTGGATCCTGCAGGTCTGTGGTTCCTGACAGTTGCTGGGTTTGTTCCCTGGGACAGAGTGAAAGGGGATTTTTTTTTTTTTTGCTTACTGAGAAAAACATCCAAGAAAGGGACAAAAAAAATAAGAGTAAGCCTCATCTCTGGTTGACACCGCATTGTAGCTGCTACAGGGCTAGGAAAAGGAGGAGACTATAGATAAGCCACACAAGTGTTATTTAATAAATGTCCTACTGAACCAGCAGGGAAGTTAAGGGAGGTGCCAGAAGTTGTGCAGCAAATCAGTGGCAGAGGAGAAGGGGCAACTTGCACAGCTCCGATCCATGCTGGGACAGCCTGGGTGTCCCAGAAAAAGCAACGTGCAAATCCACGAGATGCCTTAGATGTGCTGAACAAAGGAGAAACAGAAGATGATTTGGACTGGTCCTCTCAAGGGCTTTTTCTCCACCTGTCATTAGAAATTGGTTGCAAAGAGGCTCTGACCAAAGGGGAAGGCAGTGGCTGACAACCAAGTGACACAATCCTGCTCTTCACTGCAAGCTTTTTCTTCTCTGGCAAGTTGGTTTTTTGTAGCACTTTTGTCTCATTTTCTATCAACATGACCCTTCCTGAAGCTGATAAAACTGGCAAAAAGCTGACAGTGTATGACAACCCCAACAGCCAGCACCCAGACCAAAAACTGCCCTCAGGAGCAGAGCGCATGCTGCCCCCCCCCTCCCCCCAGTGTGTCAGCAGTGACAACGCAGAGTCCTGGACCAGCTTTAAAACAACTCACAATGAATTTCCCATCCTCCAAAAGCACAATAAAGACATCCTTTGTCAGCGCACGGATGGTGACAGCTACCCAGGAGATGGCAGTTTTCTTTCGGGTCTCCACAGAGTGGGGCAGGTTGCTTAAACCTCCAACACCTGAGCGTCTGGAGGGCAGAAGAAGGTGAAAAAGAAACCTGGAGGAACAAGCTCAGAAGCTAGCAGCCCTCTCTCCGGGCTATTTTTTTCCGATTTCACCCGGTTTCAGGGATTTCCAGGGCTGCCACCCCGCGTGGTGCCTGCAGGTGGAGCTGCAATGTAGGTTTTTAGCGGTGCCTGCGCTCGGCACAAGCCCGGAGCTGTAACCAGCAGCTCCGGCTTGCAGCAACTTAAATACCAGCTTGGTTTAACAAACTTGTAAAATGGCGGGGAAAAATAGAAGACAACAGATTAAAAAAAACCCCACCTAACTTCTTACAGTCCCCTTTTTCTTTGTTTTGTTAAAATTTTTTTACTGGTTCCCCTGCTTTCTCACTGGGAGCAGTGGAGTCTTCAAGTGTACAGATGTACATCTTCCAAAAAAATAGGTGTTTTCTGTTCTTTGGGTGTTGTTGGAAGTGATCCCTGTGTGTATCTTAGATAACAAGATATGAAAAGAAAGGGTGCACGCGTGGTTCACCACAATCCTGCTCGCTGGCAGGAACCCCAGAGGGCTGTGTTGGTGCTTGCATTCAGGACTTTACAAGCAACGGGGACCAAATCGACTGTGTTGGGGCAGCAGAGGTGGGGGAATCAGGCATAGGAGGTTGTTTGGATGCAGACAGCATGATTTTACCTCTTCTTAGATGATGCTGAGAGCTGCTTTGGTGCTGTTTGGTGCTGAGTCCTGGTGGGTTTTTCCCCCCGGGAGCAGGGCAACGATGGTACCTGGTGCCTCTCTGGAGGGACCCATGATCTCTGCTGTCACCTGTGGCTGGGGGCAAAATATCCACTTGATGACAATAGGGTGAGCCTGAGCCCTCCTTGTCCTTGGACCCTTTTACTGCAGCTATTCACAGGTCAGGGAAGGTCATCTGGGTTTTCCAGCCCTAACCCTTTTCCGCCCAGTTGTGAAAAGGCCTACAAACAAAGTCTCATTTGTCACTCACTCCTTTACGCACCCAAACAGTGCAGGGATATATTGACTTATGCCATTGTCTTAAGAAGCAGAAAGAATTCGTATTAATGTCTTCCTCCCTGCCAGAGAGTGGGAAGTAATCTCGGCATATCCAGATTATCCCTTTTTAGCAGAACAGCCCAGCTTTAAATGCAAGACTAAATTTCCCAGAGATTTTCATATGTTTTATTAAATGGAGCTGCAAGCCAGACTGGACATTAAATAATACTGTACTGCTCACAACAGCAGTGATCTTTAGAGGTTACTAACCTGCCATTGTATCTTTCAGATTTCCGTCTCGCTCTTCCGTTGTCATTTTGCTGTGTTATTACTCTTCAGGCCTCACATAGTATTCATTTCTCTGAATGAAAACAAATGACTCCTTGCAAGAGGCAGGAGATAAAGAATAATAAATACATTTTATGCACCACCTTAAAAAAGAAAGGGCTCTGAATCCCCATCCATCCATCAGGAAATGTAAACCAGAACTCAGGCAAAACACACACGAGCACACACAGGCACGCACTGGGGAGATAAAACTTGTTTTAAGGAAAACATGATATTGTTTAAAAATAAATATCTTAGAGGATGCAAATAGACAGCCCCCGGCCCCCATGTTTTGTGGCATAAATTTAAGATAATTAGAAATACAAAGCTTGGATTAAGCCTGATTTTCTGTGAATGGTAAAGGCTGTGGGGAGGAGAGGGAGTCCTGCTGTGCTTGGTGCTGTTCAGCCTACCTCCTGAGAGGCAATCCCCGCCTCTGATCATGGCTATTTCTTGCCGCGAGCAGTGGGACCCCCTTTACCAACCACCTCCTGCATCCCTGCTGGATGCCTTCCTCTTATACAAAGTATAAGAGAATTACCCTCAGGGTTTTCCCTTTCCTGTGCTGATGTGAGCATGGCCACTACTGGAGGCAGGGGAGGTCTCCCCAGTTGCTTTCCCTTCCTTTCTGCTCTTCCCTAGACCTTTCCAAGGTGCCCATCCTCGTGGCGTCAGGGTACGAGGAGGCAGCCCTGTTGCTACGTGCTGCAATCAACACCCTGAGAGCACTGCTTTCCTTCCCACCATCTGCTGCCTGCTCTGCTGTCGGCTCGTGGAGAGCCCAGATATTATCTGCAGAGAGAAGTTCAGGTCTCTGCATGGGGGGAATGAACTTGCAGCGAGAGGTTTGCTCCGTGGGGCAGCCCGGCCAGCCAGGCCGGACATGAAACTCAGGCAGTAAGCACTAATAGCTTTCGAAAAATACTATTATTCCTGTGGCTGCCAGGAATTAAATGAAGACCCGGAGAGCAGAGCAGCTTGCAGCCGCTCTCTAGGATTACTGCTCACCCAAGCTGAGAGATTGATCTTCCTCTGAGCCTCCCTACACCCGCTCTCATCGTTTCGTCCTAGCTGGAGGAGAGCGGCAGGGCACACGCTGGAGAGGGAAAGGGAAGCAGATGCCAACCAAACCCGTGATGCTGGGAAAGGCTTTCCTGGGGAGGTGATGGATAGAATCATAGAATCATAGAATTGCTGGGTTGGAAAAGACCTTTGAGATCAAGTCCAACCCTACCTGTCCACTACTAACCCATGTCCCTAAGTGCTTTATCTACCCATCTTCTGAATACCCCCAGGGATGGGGGTTCAACCACCTCCTCTGATGGAGGGAGCCAGCGAGATGCGTTTGATTCCTTGAGTTTTGGAAGGGGTTTTTTGCTTTTGGGCAGCGACTTTTCCCAATTAGCCCAATCAGGCTGGAGATCCTAGGTGTCAGTAGTGAGCAGGAGCGAGCGAAGGCACCCGGAGCAGAAATCAAGGCAGCCGGAGTTGCAGCCGTGGGAGAGCAGCTGCAGCCCCGGTCGCGCTCGGAGGTGGCTGCGGCTGCGGCTCCGGCTCCATCCCCATCCCCGTCCCCATCCCCGTCCCCATCCCCGTCCTCATCCCCTGCAAACTTTGGGACGGCGAAAAACGGCTTGGGGGGTCCCCCTTTAGACACAAGCTGCGCCCCTCCGCCTTTTCCCATCTCCCAGAGGTGGGTGGGCTGGCGAAAGGAGGAGCAACTGGCCACTCGCTCTGCAAAAATAAAAAGGGAAGGAACGAAAGAGAAAAAGAATAGAAAGGGATTTTTATTATTTTTTATAGTTTTTTATTATTTTTTTTATTATTATCCCTCGCGGGGGTGCTGGGCTCGCGTTGCCACCGCACTTCCACACCTCTCAGGCTTTTTTTTTTTTTTTTTTTTTTTTTGGAAGAGGGGTGTGCGTGTGTGTGTCTGTGTTTGCAAAAGAGCTTGGGTGTCAAAGCCCGCTCCGCAGCCACCATTGGAGAGGAAAGGCTGGGGAGGAAGGGCTGGCGAGACAGCCGCAGTGCGAGCCCTCCCCGGCGGGCAGGCAGAGGCGCAGAGCCGGGCATGGCCCCGTAGAGCATCCCTCGCCTGCATCCCTCCTGCCAGCTCTGCTGCTGGTCTCCCCCCCCTTGCTGATTTAGAGGCGGGGGGGGGGAAGGGCTGGGGGAGGGAGGGAAGGGGTGATTTGGTTGGGAGGGGGGGGGGGGGGGGAGTGAAAACTGGAGCTGCTTTTCCCCCCCACCCTCCCCACCTCCCCCCCTCGCTCTGGGCGAGCCAGACACGGTTTGCCCAGTGCAGAGAGAGGGGCTCCGAGTTCCGCCTCCGTGGAGTATTTGGGATTGGAGAGAGACACACACGCGCGCGCACACACACACACAGACCATCTGCAGTGTCAATGCGGCGCCTGCTCTGAAGACTGAAGTGGGGGGAAAGGAGAGGAGAAATATATATATGTATATATATACCAAAACCCACCCAAAGCAAGCGAGGAACCTTCCCAGGTAAGGAACCCCCCGCCCCGCCCGGGCTGGAGGGAGGATGCTCCGGAGGATGCAGCCGGTGGGGATGCAGCGGTACCTGCCCTCCACACCTGGCAGGAATGGATGGAGGGAGGGGGACACTGGGAGATGCGCCCCCCCCCCCCCAGCCGCTTCTCCCCACCCCTGGGTGGTGGAGAGGGGGTCAGGGCTAACGGGCAGGGACCCCCGCGGGCTGAGCCGGGGGGGTGGGTCGGGCACGGCCCCTTCCGAGCCAGCTTAGGGAGGGTGCTGAAGGTGTGTGTGGGGTCGCAGCAGGGACCCACGGCATCCCTCACTCATCTCCATCCCCAGTGCGGAGGGGACGCGGTGCCCGGAGTGTCGTGTGTCACTCCCTCGGGTCCCCGATGCCTTTTTTCCCCCATGCACAAGGCTCAACTTTTCTCCCCGGAGGTGGCGGCTCCAGCGTCGCAGCCTGTCCCTGACCACCCCCGGCCATCCCTGGCTGCGGATTTTCCTTCCCTCGAGGAGGGGAATTTCTCCCACTCGGTGCCCCAGAGCCTTCCCCGGGCCCTGGGCTGGAGGCATTTGCAAACTTTTCCTGCTCCCCATAAGGTTGCAGCTGGCCGGGGCTGGAGGCTGAGCCCTTTTCCCGGGGAGGATCAGCGCCTCCCGGGTGATGGGGTGGCTGGGGACAAGGGCCACCCCCAGCGGGGATCACCTCAGAGGGAGAAGGGGGGACTCCTCATCCTTGCCCTTCCTGCAAGGTGCTGGAGAGTTTGCCTGCCCAAATCCCAGCTGCAGAGTCAGCGCCGATCAACCTCCCTCCCTCCCTCCCTCCGTGCGTGTGTGTGCTGCAACCCAAACCTGCGTGTTGGTGCTCTTCCTTTATCAGACACATGCCCTTAAATTATGTAGACAGGGAGAAGTGATCTGAACACCGAGCCGCACATGCTTTTGGTGGAAATATAACACTCCGGCAGCAGATGAGTTCCTCCCAGATAAACAAACCCGCTCGCTCAGCCCCAGCAGGGCTGTTTGGGTTTGTAGTGGCTGCGTGCGGCTGCTACACACCCAGCCCAGAGGAAACCCTCCTCCTGGGGCCCCATCTGATCTCCGGGTTGGGAAGGGACGCGGCATTCGCCGTGTTGGATTTGGGCGTGCGACCTGCAGGACTCGCCTTCACGGGAAGGACCAGGTGGAAAACGTGTGGCCGCGCTCCTCTCCCGTAAAACTTCCACCCTGCAGCTGCTCCGCTTTGCTTTGCAGCTCTGCCGCTGGGCAGCCGCGCCAAAGAGCTCGCGGGAAACGCACCTCATTTTTCATGGCTTCCCTCCCCCACCGGGATGCGATGCTTGGGGTGCAAGGTTTTGGGGAAAGCAAAGCGGGTCTGAGGCTTCCCAGGTCACGGGGGTGAGCGGTGCAGAGAGGGGGAGGTCTGGACCCAGGAGCCCTGGGACTGTCGGGGGATGCTCCTGTTCCTGGGAACGATGATGGTGTCAGGGGATTTTTACAGCCGATGCAACCGCTCGCAGCCTTCCAGGAACTTATCTTGAGCGTGCACCAGCCCTGCACAAATATTTTGGAAGGCATAAAGCGTGCTAACTTATTTTCTTTATCTGCCCGCTGTTTCACCTGGGTCTTGTTTGTAGAAGCCGGATAAATCCGCGAGCGGGCAGGACCAGTGGAGCATGGGGTTGCTTTGCCTTCTCGGTCTCTGTGATTTTAATTACAACGTGTGCCTCCCAGGGTGAGATTAGGTGCTTGCTCCCCTTGGCTAAGCCACTGCCTTAAAGGTCTCGGGGATGTGAGCAGCGTTTTGTTTGTGGTTTAGTTGCCCCGGGAAGCGTGTGTGTGTTTGTTTGTGTGTGGGACCCTTCACCAGAGCTGGGTGCAACAGATGTGTGTCTGCTTTCCGTGTGCAGCCAGGTTTAAACATGCAACCCCAGCCCCGTCACGGAAGCCTGGGAATTTCTTCCCTCCTCTGCCCAGACCCATCCTCCATGGGGGTGTCTCTTTTCCTAAAGGAGCAGCCTAAGGTTTTTGCATTCTGTCCCATCTTAAATGTGCGGCGCTCAGTGGTATCAATAAGATGCAAAATAAATGACAGCCAGGATGATCTAAGTGTTGTTGATGTCCAGGATGGGTGTTTTTAAATACAGGCTGATGATCAGTCACAGTGCTGTTGGGAAGCTTTTGCTTGATGATCGTAACTGCCTTGTAGGCACTGACGACTGGTGTTAGGTCTGTTTGGCGTGCAATCCGGCACCTGGCTAGCAGAAGGATTTGTGCTGTTGCAAATCCTAAGAGAGATGCTGAACTTCTCCATGGGAAGAGGAAATATTCAAGCCCTTCCTCATGCATTTACCTGCCAGCATCCGTCTCTACACCCGCAGCGAGCCTGGTGCTAGACAGCCTGTAGATGTGGCAAAGCAAAGGGCTCAGCACAGGCACGAGAGCGGCTGAGATCTGCTGCCGGGAAGGCAGAAACGGTCTTTGGCAGCAGATCCCGGGGGCAATGGGTTGCTGGAGTTGGTTTTGTGTTGACTCCTCTGCTTTTGCAGAATGATGAGGGAAGGAGGCATGCAAGAATCCCTTTTGTTTTTCCTTTTGCTGAATTGCTTTGTCTCTGTCTCCTGATTTCCTCAATGTTGAACAGTTGCAATAAAACCTACCTCCTTCCCGGAGCGCTGAGGTTTGATTTGCGCGCTCATACACCTCAGGTTGAAAAGCCTTGCAAGATCTTAAGATGCTTGGATACACTGTGGGTTAATGCTGTGCATGTAGTAATTAATTTCTTGTTTTGGAAGGGAACTCTGAAAAGCTTCCTGAAAAGCTTCCTAAAAAGCTAAGAATGATGCTGGCACAGTAGGCTCATGCTCTGCGTTGGGATCCTACGTGTAGAGTGTTTAAGAGGTAGGGCATTTGAGTTTTGGAGTTAGCGGTGCTGAAGTTCGTGGTGTGGTGTTGCCTACAGGTGTTTTTGAGCAAAATGACATGCTATCTTGGGGGTTACTCGTCTCTTCTTGATTTATTATTCACAATACTCTCTTAAAGTGAGGTCTCACATGGCTGAGGCTGAGAGCCAACGTCACCCCTTTACTCAAAAGGACTCAGAAGTCTCACCTCCTGCTCATGAACCCCCATTCCCACCTAGGGATGCAATTTGGATTCTGAATGTTTCCCCTAGTAGAGCCCTCAAACTGCTTGATGCTCAAATAAAAAGCCCTTTCTGGTCTCCACCGGTATGACAAAAGGCTTCTGAGGGCTCTTTTTTACTTCTTCCTTCTTGCTTGCAAGACTCAGCTAATGGACATGAGTGGCTCCAGGCGCCCAAGGCAATGGGACTTCCCGTTTGTGCAGAGAGTCTGGGCAACCCACTGAATTACTGCAGGGTATCAGTGATGAGCGTGCTTCCCTGCATGACTGTCTTCGGGTGAAAGGCACTTTATATCCCTTAAGCTTGAGCTCCCAAGGGGCCTGCCACAAAAAATACAGAAATAAATGCACAAGGCTCCCCAGCTGTTTTTCACAAAGACCCTGAAGTATTTTAGAACAGTGAGGAAGTGTTCTTATTCCCCTGGTGCAGGCTGGGAAACTGAGGCACAGAGGGGCAAAAGGCTCAGTCTGCATTTATTGATGGGGATCCTTACTCACCGCCACAAAACACAAACTGAACTCCAAGTGATACTTGGAGATGAGAGCAGTGAGTGTTCCCCTGCCCTTGAGCCTGGGCTTCAACAGCCAAGACTTGTGCTTGGTCAGAGCAGGACACTTTCAAGATTGAATTTTTTCCAGTTAAAATGACAGATGGGTGCTTCAAAATGAGAAATTATCATCTTGGATTAGTGCCTTGGCCAGAATACAGCTGTGCTCTCACGAACCGTATCTTTAAAACTGGGTACTTCTAGTCATCTTCGGGAATGGAATGATCATTGCAAGAATGAGGTGTGGTGTGATACTGACAGTCTGGAATAGGCATTCCTCTTTGGGTTTCTTTTTTTGGCTCATCCCACTGGAACTGTCTGATTTTCTTTGTTCTTCATTGGTGCATGTGCTCTGCTGAGTTTTTCTCGTCCTTGCTTGGTTGCCTCTCGTCAGGTGCTGAGCCAGGTAAGAGATGCCAAGTCTCTGCCCTGCTTCCCCTGCAAAAGGAACCAGTGTACTGTGGCATCTGTCCTGCAGCCCTTTTCTTCACAAAAACACCCCCTCTGTGAGCAATTAGAGAGGCTCAGAAGGCTTTGAATGGCACCCTTTTGGATTGGAAGCTCAATGTTCATTTCATTTTAGAAACCTCTAGTCAGTGCTCCAGCAGACGTGAACCTTGCTGGGGACACGTGCTTTCCAAAGGTGACTTGTGGAGGAAGACAACTCTCTGCAGAAGTATAATATTCCTGTGTGTTTCTATCTCAAATACTAATGTTTGTTGAAGACACCAAGATCTCAGGGTTGAAGTAGTGCCTGAAGGTTGAAACCTTCATCCCCACTATGCTATCAGCGGGTGGCTTTGACCTTAATGGGGGGAATTTCACTAGAAAGAGAGAAGTCATTTGTAGACTCTATGACTTGCTTTTACTCCAGGCTTTTCTGCTAAGAATTTCTGTGTTTTTTTAAATTCCAGACCCATAAGCCAAGAGACTGAGATTCCTAGGCTTGTTTTGCATAGGAATAAACAAAACCTGCTGCTCACCATGGCTGGATTTGCACTGATGACCCAGAAGGGAGACCTTGCGTCACCGTCTCTCTCGGCTTTCATGCCTCATCTCTGAGTTACCTTCCAGTTATATTATCCATACATGCATGGTCTGCCAGGGCTTTCCCAACAAACCATTGGCAATAAATTTACAGGAGCTGACTGGCAGTTGAATTTGCCTTGTCCTTCTGACAGGACGAATGTGTGGATCTAATGCAGATAATATGGGGTAGGTTTCCATTACAGGCATTTGCATGATATATACTCACACACTCCCCCTTCCTCTGAGCTCGTGCGAGGGCCGGAGGAATAAATCTTGATGCTTGGAGAACCTTCGCAGCCAGTGCTTGCACTGAATACATGTAAATGTTTGCAAAATGGGCCACCCTGACCTGCTTGTTATTTCTCCTTGAACATAAAACACTACATGGGGGAGGAAAGGTGAGGGTGGTGGAGGTTTTTTTAATCCCAGTATTGTTTTCCTTTGAAATAGTGAAGTGAGGCTGAACTCGTGGACTGCATGTAGATGGTTAATATTTATATACTTGTTGTTTCTTCTGAAGTGAGGAATGTACGCTTGCTACCAGCATCCCCTGATGCTCATTCATGAAGAGCCTCTCTGGCGAGTGTCTCGGCGTTAAACTGTTTGGTGATTTGAGTTTAGAGTTATAGGAATCGGAGCAACGAATTAGCAGTAAATCAAAGCCTGGATGGCTTCGTACTCAACTTGCAGCAAGATTTAAATTAAAAATATCTTGCCGAGATGAAGTACTCATAAGTCAAGCACTGGTGTTGTGTCAGTCTGAGCTTCGGCGGCAAGAGCTCAACCCCTTTGAAACAGAAACCACGAGGAGCCCACATATTGATCCCCAGCTGAACTGGGAAATTGCCACTTCATTTCTTCTATTAAATGTTTTTCCTTTCCTTTTCGCCTCACCCCCGCCGCCCGAAGGGAAGATGGCCACGATGGGAAGTTGGGAAAAGGTTTGCAGATTGGCTGCACGCGCCTGCGGCCCTGTTTGACTTGGTTAGAGCATATTTGATTGTGAAAAGGGTTTTATTTATTTTTTGTGACCAGGGATTTGTCTATAATGTAGTGCTGGAAAGAAAACTCATTTAGAGACTAAGTAGGTGTATCCTGTTACAATTGCCTATTGATGGAATAGCAAGTACTCAGTGTGCAACACAGCTTTATTTTACTTCAGGAAAACTTATTCTGGGCTGCCAAAAGGAGGCTTTGGTTTGCCAGAGAGCTGCCCCGTGGCCCTGAGCAAGTCCCGTGGCTTCTTGTTTCCCCTTCTAGCAAATGAGAGTGGTCTTGTAGAAGTGACTGCTCTTTTAGCCATCATCTAATAGTTGGTTTCCTCTAATGACCTTTACAAATTACTCACTTTTTCTAAGTGAGACGGTAAAACCACGAAGGTTCTGGTTGGGAACTCACTCACAAGCGTAAAGGAGTAGCATCATATACACAGCTAATAGCCGCTAACGGCCACTGTCTTATCCCTGGGCAGTGTCACCACCTTCAGCTGGCTGGGAAAAGATTTTCTGAGATGGTGAGAGTCAGAAGGCTGTTATACACTGGGGGAAAAGGCTCTGTCACCACAGCCCTGTTGGGAAGAGGAGGTGATCAGGGAATACGACCATGCCTGTTGTGGAGTTAATCAAAGGCTTTTGCTTGTGTTTTAATTTAATGGGCAATATAGTGCATCCACACTCCGCGGCAACCCAAGACCCATATTAGGCTGGACCTGTTTGCTTGACTTGCTATCTTAAAAAAAGAGTGAGTTTCTGGGCTGCTTTGGGAAACTCCTTGTATTTGTCAGCTTTTCTGTGCAAATTTTTGGTTCTTGCTAATAGCAGAGGAACGTGGAGTTTTACAAGCTGTTACCCTGAGACTTGTGTATGATGGGAGGATGGTGTCTGCATGGCTAATTTTGGTGATCTCTTTTTTTATGGCATCTCACCCTTTGTACTCTTCTGCTCATGGTGTCCTCCTGGCTGGAGTGGGGCAGGTGGGGTATCCCTGCTAGAGTCTGCTTTCCTTCCAGCCACCCTGAAGCTCCAGGACTCATTTGGAGGGTTACAGTGACCTCAGCACCTGGTGCTTCTGAAGCTGCATAACCCCATCACCCCTTGGACCCCAGGCTCCACCCCTCCAGAACATCCAGCCTCCTCGCCAGACACCTCCCCTGGGGAGGGCAGTGCTTGGGGACAACCTGGAGAGTGAGTTGTTGGTTCAAGTCCTGGCTCTGCACCACCAAAGCCATCTGCAGGAGGGCAATTGCCTCCTCACCCTGAAGACGGCAGGATCAGCCCTGAGTTTTCCTTCTGCGCTTAGCTGCTATGGTGATGAGTTGCTATAGAAACACATAGTTAGCATTATTATTTATTATTGAAAGGTGCTTCTTTTCATCTCGTAAGTGAAGGGTTGTGCCGAGAAGAGCCTGATGCTGGGTATGGGATCCTGCCCACCCTGTCCACACAGGGCGGTGGGTTCCACTTCCCGGCAGTCCAGGCTTTAGCCATGCTGGAGGCAAGCATCCGTGCTGTGCTGGCCCAGCAGGCTGATCTGGTTAAACAAATCCCCCCCAGTATGTTCCCGTCACAGGTTCCTTCCTTCGTCAGATCCATCCTTTGGAGGGGGATTTGAGTGAAGCGTTTCATTATAATGAGCTTAGTTATTTCCAAACTAGTAATCGCATGTCACCATTTGGTGCAAAGGGTTTGCATTAAGTTCTGTAATAATATGTCTATTCATCCATCACAAATACTATATTCACAGGACCTTGTAGTGATTGCCTGGTAAATACCTTCTCTTATCTCTTTGCATGTGCTGTTCCTTGTTGTTTGCTGAGGTCCCCCTCCTCTTTGCAAACCCATCCCTCCGCGCTGGGAGGCAGGGAAGCTCCTCTGGTGCTCCTGTCCCAGGCTCCTGCTCTGCCTGACCCCCCCCTGCATTGGGCTCTCGGCCAGGCTGTGCAGGGGAGGACCCTCCAGGGCTGGATGCAGCCCACAGGATGCCAAGCAGAGCAAACGGCGCCAAGGATATCGCTCTGCCTACCCTAACTACCGCTTTCCAGCTGCTGTGGGTGGGACAAAGCACATTTTGGGGGCTCCTCTTGCTCCCCAGAAAAGGGTACAATGGCTACGAGCAGGTGTATTCCGTAGGCTGGGTGCTGAGCAATGCTTTGGCTGAGAGTTGCCACAGGGGGTCCTGCAAGGAACCCATTTATACAGAAATCTGAACACATCCATTGATTTTGGGAATGCACAGCAGGGATGGAAAGGCAGATGCCTGGGTCCCCTGGCTGCAGCCACTGGCTTCACGGCTTCCCCTCGAAGCTGGCAGCACTGCAGAGGTGGCTCTGAAAGGAGACCTCCCTCTATCCTGCTGTCCTTCACACCCCGGCAGCCCCGAGGATGCTGCAGCCGCTGTGGAGGGGTGGCTTGAGAGGGCTGGGAGGATGGAGGGATGTCTGGAGGCACTGGGAGGAGTGGGACTGCCTTCCCTGGGCTGGGGCAGGTGCAGTGTAGCCTGGAGGTGGAAGGCTTGGCTTTGCTTGCAGCAGGGATTAGCGGTGCATCTCTTCCTTCTTCCCCTCCGAGCTCTAAAGGACTCCCTGGTGGATAAAAAAAAAAAAAAAAGAGAAAGAATAAAGAAAGAAGAAAAGAAAACAACACGGCTTTTCTTGATGCAGAATTAACAGCTTGGAGGTGAAGTTTCAGGGCTGGTTGGTTTAGCTGGAGGGGGATTGCTCATCCCCTCCTCGCACAGTCGCTGCAGGTGCGGGGCTGAGCGCTTTTGGCAGCCGCTGCAGATGCTCCCCTGGGGGATGAGCCCCTGCAGGGTGGGGAGGGATGCAGGAACGGCTGGACCAGTGCAGGATGCTGCATATGGAGGGACTCAAGAGTGGGGAAATCTCTGCTGTTGCTTGCAAAGTGTGGTCATTGAAGTTGCCTGAATTCCTCCTGGTCTCCACTTTCCCCAGCCTGCCAGGCTGGGACTGGGAAACATCTTTCCAAGCCTTTGAGGAAACAAAAGGAGGCTTTTTAAAGCACTCCCTCGAGCAGGAATAAAACACCTTCCTTTGCAGAGCCTGTTTCATCGCTTGAAGTCAATCCCTTTGGGCTTTGTGTTTTCCTTCTTGGAAGCTGTGCTCCCTGCAGAGACGAGAAAAAAAACACCCGGGGGGTTACAAGAGCAGGGCTTGCAGGGAGAGGGTGGGAGGGTGGAGGAGCTTTCTGGGAAGAGTAGGTTGGAGGTGGAGGGGCAGATGAGGGAGGTCTGCTGTGGGGGTCTGGAGGGCTGAATGCTCAGCCTTTGCTCTGCCAGAAACCCCTGCAAACCATCCTACATGTGCAGTGTTGAGTCAACAGTGTTGGGGTCACACCCAGCCCATCTCAGTGGTACTGGTGGTTGGGAGCCTGCTGCTGGGCTGGGAGATGCTCCTGCGTGTCCTGCGTGTGCCAGCCCCTCCCCTCCTTATGGTGCAGTGAGGGACAGCAGTAAATGAGACCTCCTCTAAAGGAGTGAAAATGGCTGTGGTAACTGAAAGCTTGCCGTGTTTTGGTGGGGTCGCTTATGTTGATACGGGCCAGTGGGGGTCGTGTTTTGCTTCTACGACTCCTTTTTCTTCACCTTGAGCTGCATCCAGCTGCTTGGATACTGGGTTGTGGCACTGATGCATTTGGAGAAAAGTCGTCCGAGGGATGGCATGGACTTCAGACTGGGATGGGATGGGATGGGATGCCTCCTTGGATCCCACCAGCCATGAGATCATCAAGTGTCAGATTTTTCTCCAGATCCCTGCCAAGCACAGGGACATTTTGACTGCTGGGCTCAGAACTTATCTGCAGCCTCTGTCTTTTCCTGCCTGGCCTCCGCGGTGGCTCTGAGACCAGGAGCTCCTTGTCTTGGCTCAGTGAGGGCACGAGGCATGGGGCATCCTTGGAGCTGCACCCCTCTGCCCTGCTGGAGGACGGAGAAGGGAGGGGAAATAGGCAAGTCATGTGCAACAGGAGCTGAATGTTAAAACAAATGCCTGTCAGAGCCATTCAGGAGGTTTTTTTCCCTCCCTTATAATGGAGTTGCTGTCCTTGTCTGCCTCAGCGAGGCAAACAGCTCAAAGGGATGCTCTGAATGAAGGTAACAACTTTTAGGACAAATTTTGCTTTGCATAATATCTGAAAGAAAGCAGGAAAAGGAAATGGCAAGCGGGCATAATTAGGTAAGTATTACCCATTAGGAAGGGGAAGGAGCTATCAAGTCGATTTCCATTTCCTTCTTATTTTACATGCCTGAATTTAACGCCTCTCCAGGAGGTGGTGTGTGAAGTAGGTCTCTCCTTAGCTTGGAGAAGTAAATAATCAGAACATGATGCGCCTGAAGCTCTTCCCAAAGCTTTCCAAATCTGGACTAAGCTGAGGATTTTTAGCATCTTCACAAGCCTGAGCTTTCCAGCACCCACGAGACCTGGTAGGGACTTATTTCCCACCTTCACGCTGGGAAACTGAGGTGCAAGTGGGGAGCAGGGCTTGTGTCTTCTCATCGTGACCAGCTTGTGTGTACGTGTTTCTCTTTATTTTACGTATTCTACAGGAAAATATAGATAACCCCTTTTCTCCTGGTTGCTTCCTGGTGTAAACCTGGGTATTCACAGTGTGAACACATGGTGATACCTTGTACTGAATTGAGAAGTGGAGTAGGGCTGGGTCCCCCCAAGCCACCACCTGGTACACCCCTACCTGACCCCAGCATGTCCCCATGTCCTTCTGGCCACGGGATCTCCTCTTTCCTTCCATATAACTCTCCCAGCTGGGCTTTCTGTTACCTCTTAGGGTAACACCTCGCAGCATGGGCTGCAATTATAGAGCCATCAGCGGGTGCCTGGAATACATTTTGGCCAGGATGCAGGGTGGCTTGTGCACCAGCTTGCAGGAGAAGTGCTTGCCTCCCCCCTCACTGCTCCCCCCCTGCTCTTTCGTTGGTAAGTGGTGTTATTAAAGGCTGTCGGGAGCTGCTGTCATTGGCACAGTCAACAGCTGACACAAGGCAGCCCTCAGACTTTGACTCATCTGCAGCTCGCGCACATGCGCACGCACACACACTCTCTCTGTTATGCATGAGCCAGAGAAAAACAGTTTCTCGCCCTTTTTCCAGCTGTTTGGGCCCTTTTTTGCATTTCTTTCAGAGAAAAAGTCTCGATTGTCTTACAGTATAAGAAAGGGATCTGGGTTGCATCATACTGCTTGCACGTGCCCAGTTCTCTCATTCACTTGTATTTGAAGTTGGGTCCCTTTTGCTTTGAATATAACTGCGTGCATGCACCCATATATATCTGTGTGTGTGTGTTTTATATATATACAAACCCACACACATTTATATGCACATTTCTACACACAAATTCAAAATACACATGGTTAGAAAATGGTAATCTGTTCATCCTGCACGTTTTACAGATGGTTAATGATTTTGCCCACAGTTCAGAAAAGGTCTTGCAGGTCAAGGATGAGATTTCTGGAGAAGGAAGGGCAGCACAGCTGCACAGCCAGATTTTAGGAGGGATTTAGGGAAAGCCCAGTTCTCCTTTTCCCTCCAACATCCTTTAATCAAATGCTGGGGGAGGAAGTTTTTTCCTAACTTGTAGGGAGGAGAGGGAAGGGAGGAAAAGGTTTGAGGCTTTGCTCCATTGCAGAACTGGGAACAAATGGTGCAATCTTGGAAAAACCTTTGTGTCTGGGAATGGGACTTCCTGTGAGCTTGATTGCTTTAACGCTTTTCAGGAGGTGTTGATGTCATGCAGGCTCTGCTGATTGCAAAGGGGTCACTGAGAGGCTTTCAGGTGTAGGGGATGAAGGTTGTGCATCATTTCTCACCCCTCCAAGTGGCTTGGCTGGAGCTTGGCCGTGAGCGCTCAAGTGGGGCAGCACAAGGTGCCGGGAGCCTGGAGGAGATCCCAAGCAGATTGCGACTCGGTGACAATCTGCTTTCCCAGTCCTTGGTCGTTCACAAACTCACACGCTCATGCAGACATCTCCAAGGCTCTCGCTGGTGCACAGAGTGCACTGAGCCACATTTCCCCCCAGCAGCAGCCTCATGTGGCCGTACAGACTGCTCTCCTGCTCTGCCTCCCCTCCTTCTCCGTGTGTGTAGGACAATCTGAGACGTTGCCATATCTGCGCAAGTATATGAAAAGGTTGCAGTGTGATGCTAAAAGGCTGTGCACCTTAGACATGCAATAACAAATCGGAAGCAAAAAACACGGCCCCATCCACATGGCAGATTCACTTGGTAGTTGTCCTCTTTCCTGTGTTGTTTTTCCTTCCCTGGTAATGCAGGCAGCAGTAACAGCTTTATTTTATAATAAGAAAAGAGGTCTCCAGGTGCAGGTTTGTGCGTGCCTGTCTCTTCTCCGCTGCTCTCTGCTAGTGGGTGCCTGACTTCACCGCCCATAAATAGGCTCTTCCAAGGTCTCCATGTTGTTGTGCTGAGGCAGAAGGCTTTACAGCAACTGCTTATTCTTAAATGCAGGAAAAAGAATCCCTTCCGCAACTCGTTGTAAAGAGGGAGTGGATTTTAAAGTGCTTTATTTTGCTGCTGAAATGGCACTGTTGGAAGAAGAGACCTAAAGTGGCTCACGGTGATGCCACTACGCGGGGACGAAGGTGGATGGAGGGGTGGAGGATGCGTGTGTCAGCCTTCCCAAGCAGAGGAAGGAATCAAATATCTGCCCTGTATCAAATACCATGCTTGATTCCTGTGGGACTGAGTTACTGAGGAGGAGGAAGCTGACCTTCTCCTGTATTTATGAACTGAATCTCAAGTTTGCTTTGGTTTTGATTGTTTTTTTTCACCCACCTGTTACAGAGTGCAATACTTCATTTCCCAGGAAATAACATTTTCTTCATTTTCTCCATTGGTGTGGGTTTTTTTTCTTTAAATCCTGCTTGCGATGAACAGGTTTTCTTAGAATCATAGAATGGTTTGAGTTGGAAGGGACCTCAAAGATCATTCAGGTCCAAGCCCTCTTATCATGGGCAGGGACACCTCCCACTGGATTAGGTTGCTTCAAGCTTCATCCAGCCTGGCCTTGAACACCTCCAGGGATGGGGCAGCCACGGCTTCTCTGGGCAACCTGGGCCAGGGACTCTCCACCCTCACAGGAAAATACTTCTTCTTAATTTCTAACCTAAATCTCCCCTCTTTCAGCTTAAAACCATTTCCCGTTCGTGCTATCCCTGCACTCCCTGATCAAAAGCCCCTCCCCAGCTTTCCTGGAGCCCCTTTCAGTACTGGGAGGCTGCTCTAAGGTCTCCCTGGAGCCTTCTCTTCCCTAAGCTGAACAACCCTGAGTCTCTCAACCTGTCCTCATATGAGAGGTGCTCCAGCCCTCTGGTCATCCTCATGGTCATCCTCTGAACTCTCTCCAACAGATCTATGTCTTTCCTGTGCTGAGGACTCTTCCCCTTAGCTTTTCTTGGTTTATAGTTGGCTCAGCACACTGGACGAGCACATGTCCCTGCCTCCTCCTTGGAGGTGTTCAAGACCAGACTGGATGGAATCTTGAGCAGCCTGGTCTGGTGGGAGGTGTCCCTGCCCATGGCAGGGGGATTGGAACTGGGTGATCTTTAAGGTTCCTTCCAAACCATTCTATGACTCTGTGTCTGTATGGGACCATTAGCTGTGCTGGGGATATTCCCCTGTCACAGCTGCTGAGGGTGAACAAATTCTCCTGGAGCTGGATGAACACATTATTATTTTAGCAGTCACACTCCAGCAAGTTCAAGAATTAAAAGTAGTCAGCATTATCCTTACTGCTACACAGTTCTATCCTTCTTCCTCCTGGCTCTCTTATCTCCAGCCTTCACTAATACAGCTTTTTCTGCAAATCCTTTTCTACAGGAGCTGGTCTTCAGCATCTTCAGAGCAGCAAGTCCTTTAGAGCTCTCCGTTTCCTTTTCCTTCTTCTTCTGCCCATGGAGAGCAGAGTTTTGGAAGCTCAAGAGCTCTGTGTTTCCTGTGCATAGGTCCCTTGGATATAACTAAAGCTACTTTGCTCAGGTTCACAGGTGACTTTTGAAAACCTTGGCCATTGCATTTGTGTGTGCGTATATATATAAAATCTGTGCTCTCTTCCCTCCTGTTTTCTTCCTCTGTCAGGAATCCAGCTGTGCAACATGTGGCACTTTTAGGACTTGGAAGGCAGGAAGATCAAGCAAACACAGAGCTTTCAGCAAAAAGAGATAAATTTCCAGAATAAATTCAAGCCACGTAGTCCCAGTCTGTTTTAGTTTTAAAGCCCTGCTGATAGTGATATGTGGGAGCTGTAGATATAAAGCCACGGAGAGAAAAAGAGTTTATTTGTATTATTTCTTGTACCTTGGTGGAGAAACCTCTGTTCTGAGTTCACGGTGCTTGGCACAATGTTAGTCAGTGTGGACCATACCAGAGAATCTGCCTGTTGAGCGCTACCTTCTTGCATGACTTTTTTAAACTAAGGGAGGGGAGATTTAGCCTGGGTATAAGGAAGAAATTTTTTACAATAAGGGTAGTGAAACACTGGCACAGGTTGCCCAGGGAAGTAGCGGAGGTCCCATCCCTGGAAACCTTCAGAGTAGGTTGGATGGGGCTCTGAGCATCCTGATTCAGTGGAAGGCGTCCCTGTTGCTGCAGAGGGATTGCACTAGATGACCTGTAAAGGTCTCCTCCAACACAAAATGTTCTATGAAACTATGATTCTGTGACTTGAAGGCAAAGAAAACGAAAGAAATTATCTGTCCTGAATGAGAGAGAGAGCATGTTATAGCTAGAAAAGGAAAGTGCTGGATTTCTAGGGGTATAGGGGGTGCAGCTGCAGGGGAGAAATATCTTGTTATTAATAAACCATTGAATCATGGTAGCATTTTTACACCTCTGTACCCTGTTACGTTTTTTATTCTGGCTCTCTGGCACCTGGCAGGACCAGAGCTGTGAGCTGTAGGATCCCTTCTGAAGGCAGATGGTGAGGATTTCCTACTTACCACAGGTAGAGGACAAGTCAGAACCTGATGGATCCACGGTACTGAGCTATGGCCAAGGACTTGCGGGATCACGGCTTGGTTTGGTTCACATGGCAAGTCCTAAGTTTCTTGAGAGTGTTGGCTGATTCTGACCTAGCAAGGGTGAGTCTGGCACAGGGAGTCATTAGATGGGCTTGCTGCTTTTTGGAGAAGCCTGTGTCTCTATTTAACACTACGCTTTTGTTTTACTTAGTTAAAAAAAAAAAAAAAGTAAGCCCAGAAATGGCACCTGAATGTGCTCCCCAGGTCTTTCCCAATAATCTCAGCAGCGCCCCAGTAGAAGTTGAGGCTGCATTCAGCTGAACACCTCTGCCAATAACCCAAACTTCATTTCCCTTCCCCTCCCCCACTGTCTTTTTCCTCTAATCAGAGCAAAAGATTTACAAACTCTTAACTTTTGAAGTGAGGGCAAAGATGCTGCAAGTTGTTAAAATCCATCTGCAGCCACCCAAGCCTGCCCAGCCGGCCCAGGGCGTGCAGGACCCAGGGCAAAGCTTTGTGGGACTGGAGCACAGATGATGCTCTCCAGGATCAGGGGGGATGCTCCCACCTTGAGTCAAAGCAGTTGTGACTGCACCCCTGAGGTTCATCGGCACACGCTCCCTTTTTACGGTGCTTGAGACTTCTGCAGCGCTCAGAGGGGAATCTGAAGCCTCCTGTGAGGTGAGGGAAGAGAGCAACAAATCTGTTTTGGAGAGGATGAGTGGAGAGATGGAGGCAATGCAGCTCAGGGGGCTGGAGGGTGCATAGAAAACAACCCTCTGTGGGTCTTTATTACTCTTTCAGCACCTGTGCATCTGTTCTATAGCGGGTTTTTTCGGGTCTTACAGCCTGTGTTATCAAGGCCTCCATTTGTAATGAGCAGGATTTTATGAAGAGAGATGACCTTCCCACGCCCCCCGCATTAAAAACGCCCCTCGTCTCAGACACAGGTGCCTTCAGATTGTGCGCGCGCGGAGATGAACAAAGCAGATGCTGTTTGGATCTGGATTAAATTAGAGTTTGGGGTGACATTTTGCTTGCAGCTGACTCTAAACAAACAAGTAACTTTCTTCTGGGTGGTACGACCCGGATCTGATAGCACTGCTTATTGCAAGCCCATAATCTATCTTTTGCAGACTGAATTGGGCTCATGTGCCTGGTTTTTGGTGCTGGGTTTTCTCTGTCGCACCTATCCTAGCACAGCTAGCGCTTTGTGATGATAGAGCTACAATTACGAGGCTGTGCAAATAGCTAAAAAAATTGCATCACCCTCCTTGTGGCTGCTCTGCGAGTGATTTGGTTGGTTGGTAGCACTGGGCATTTGTTCGTGCAAACGAAAGGTCAGATCCTGCAAAGTGCGGAGCACTTGCAGCTCCCATCCCTGTCTGAGTGTCTGGCTCAGGGAAGGTATTTATGGAAGGAGAAAGAGATTTTGCCTTTTGCAGGTGTGCTTTGCATCAGCAGCAAGCTGCCTACAAAGTGCTGTTGCTGACGGCAACCTGACAGTGGCTCTTCTCGAGGTTTGTCAGTATGGGGAAGCACACGTGATACCGAAAATGACGGCAAATAAACTCTCATTTTGGAGTTTTAGAAAGCAGCATCCTTTATTGCAGCACTGGGCTGCAGGAGGGAATGATTTCCATCAGTCATGCGCAACGCAGGGACGTGGTTCTGTAAGGGGACGGGTACGGCCGGACTCAATGATCTCAGGGGTCTTTTCCAACCAAATGATTCTATGATTCTAATGAGACAAGAGCTGGGGACAGAATATTTATCCAACTTATGTGCATATGTGTAAATTCTCCCTGCGTATTCTACTACTTTCCAAGGACTAATTTTATTATGAACTTTAACACAGCCAAGCCTGTCTCTGCCAATTAGAGCTTCAGAGCTATCTGTTTGGCCTTGCATTTTTTAGATAAGTAAATAACGTTGTCGAGGTACAGCACTATTTAAAAAAACCCACACTATATCAGAAGAACAGTCTGTGTCTGTCTGGCTGTCTAACTTAAAAAATACTGCCACTTAGATATCACTTAACTGAAGTTAGTAACAAAACCAATTCTACAGAAAACCACCTCTGCTTACGTCAAAATATTCCATTCTCTGCAAAACCAAGCACTTCTTGTATCAAATCCCTCCTTTTCTGGTTGGACCTTTGATTCTCATCTAAAGGTCCACATCACCCTTCTCCTCACCAGATACAGCTGTAAATTGCAGAAAGCTTTAGCAGCAGAGTAGTGGGAGCAGACACCTTCTCCCTTCCTTCTGTCAGCTCTGCAGGCTGGGTGCCAGCAGCAGGGCGCTGCACTGTATCATTTCAGGACGCCCTGGGCGCGTCCGTGCAGGCTCTCAGCTGAACACAGTGACCACTGAACTATTTAAAGTAGCTTCAACAACGACGCTTGAGTGTATAATGCACCTATTCTGCTGATGCTGGCAAAATGCTGGCAAAGTGGATGGATTTAAGACTGATGGGAATTTGCTGCTCCAGGGCCATTAGGATGCATGTGTGTGTTCCTAAAACACCCACCAAAGGAGGTGATAATAGAGGAGATCAGCTCTAAAGCGGGTTCCCCAGTGCTGCGTATGTGGCTCTGCAGAATCATTATCTTGTTGCTGTGGCACTGAACTGGGTATTAACACTGTGTGACCTTGGCCAACTCTTCACCTCCCTGGAACTGTTTCTCCCTGGGGTGTTTCTAGACCAAAACTTCTCAAGGTGAGGACCTGCTTTTAGTAGGAACATTTTGATTAAAGCTGCTGGTTGCTCTTGCAAGCAGCAATGTGTTATTTTACTGGGGGGAGCTGGAAGGGCCCTTCTGGACAGGGTGTGATGTGCTGGTGTGAGATACGGTGCAATGGGGAAATAACTGCAGCGTCATGTCATCAGGCTCTGTGCCACCCATCCTCTCCCATGTCATTCATGTGGCTTTAACACATATAGAAACAGTCTGTAAATAAGGGCTGTTGCACCTGATTCTATCAAATACCATAATTTGGTGACTCACTCCAGGCTTGACGTTCAATATTGTTGCTAATAAAGAATTGCAAGGGGATGGTGTTGTCCTTTGCCCAGGAAGATTTCCTGCAGCATCTTCACAATGCACGTAGAAGGGTTAGGGAAGATGCTGGATACATCTGCAGAGTTCAGTTCAACCTCCTCTTTTCTCCTTCTTTTTTCTTTTGCAGTCGCGTTGTTTTGTTTTGATATACATTTTCTGTGCTCTTGAGCAAGGCAAAACTGAAAATTTCTCCCCAGAGCTTTAACTCTGTGTAACTGAATTGACCTCCAGGTTTGCCAGCAGCTGGAGGAAATCCATCTTAGGGGAATTAGGAGACTCGGGAGCCATGAGATCAACGCCCCATTCATAGGAGGGGGTGTTTCAGTGGTTACAGAACTTGCAAATCTGCAGTCTGCCCACATTTCCCAGTCTCTGCTTATAGCCCTTTTCCTAAATAGTCTCTGCCCAGTTTTCTCCCCCTCCTCCACTTCCCAGCCTTCCATTCCTTGTGTCAGAGCATGCTCCGCTTCTGCTTTCCAATTGGGTTAATTAAGCTGAGCTGTAGCAAAAGTCCATCGGGGAGCACAGAAGAGTTTTCCCCAGCAGCCTTGCTTAGCACCACAACAGCCTCCAGCTGACACAGCGAGTAAGTGTAGGGAAAACCTACTTAGTCCCTTCATCCCTCATGTTGAGCGTGTTTTACTCCTCCTGTGGTGATAGCCCAAACGCTGTCTGATCCATCCTGGGAGCAGTGGAAAAGGCAAAATCTTGACTTACACTGTATGCGTTATTAGATGCTGTAACTTGGTCAAATTTAGACAGACTTTCAGAAATGGACAGACGATCCCCATGGCAGCACAGGAGGACCTTCTTAATTTTTACTACCTGCTCCAAAGCGTGGATTTTTCAGTAAGATAGTGGAAAGAATATAATCAAGGTCCAAAAAAAAAAAAAAAAAGGGAAAAAAATTAAAAACAATAACTTGCAAAAAACTTTTCTCCTAATTTAGTTCTCAAAGTTGCCCAAGCTATTCTGAATGTAACTTTCTACGGCGATGTTAGCCTGAGGCAGACACCGAGCTGAGGAAATTGTCCCCTGAGCAGTTCTGGTCTGTCAAAGTAATGAGGACCTTAAATCCGAGCTTTCACACAGAACATGTCAGGCAACCTGAGCTCTAGGTGTTGCTGCTGCCGCTCGGGGTAATTACGCGTGCATACACTGCCCTGCGCTGCGACTACAGGAATTGCATAATTTTGTGCAAAAACAAGTGCGTCGGTGCGCTGGACAGGATAGATTTGTGTATCTCCTTGCGAATGCAGCCTCTGTGTGTGTATACAACATCAGCTCTCTTCTAATCTTCCTGTTCACAAACATAGCAGGTGATTATCTTTTTACCCGTATTAGCGCAATTCCGTCTCTTGTCTGTATCTGATCCTGGCTATAGGTATCCTGTCTAGCTCAGCAGTATCTTGAGGCTGTCAAGCATGATTTGGAGCTAGTTATCCTGCAGCAACAGCCGGGCAGGGCTCTAAGAATAACTTCCCTTTGGCCTTTGTATGTGTTGGCAGCAGCTAGGCTTGTCCTCTGCCTTGCAGTGACAAAGTCGCTGGAAGAGAAAATTAATAGCAAATTAGTATTAATTTATCCAGGTATTTTTTTTGGAAGGGTGAGGGGATTGAGTTTTGCAGCTGATTTCTCTGCTGAAAGTACCTGCTGTGGTCTTCTTGCGTTGTCTGCAAAGCAGCACTGTGGTGGGAGAGATGTCAAACTGGGTTTTTTTGTTTATTTTTTCTCCTGAAATGCTTGCAGAGCTGCTGCTTATCAGGGCTGTGTCCACACCGCTTCGTTACAGCTATTGGCAGAATGAGTAGAGTCAATCCCCCTTGCTGCTGCTGGGCTTGAAATTGTGTCTCAGCTGGACGTCTCTGCTAGTGCAAACGTGGGGCTTTCTGTCAGAGCCCTGTTCCTTCGTTTGCCTTTTGGATTGGGTGGCATCTCAGCTGCCCTTCAAAAATCCAAGTCAAGTGGGGACAGAAGGTTTTAGCCAAAGCGCTCTGAAGCTGAAGTCCTCTGAAGAGGACACCTCTCATTTGGGCTGATCTTGAGTGGTTTTTTTTCAGGAGGAATCTCGGTGTGAACGCAGCAGCTGCATTGAGTCCTGCTTCGTCGTGAACCTGACAAAAAGTACTTTTATGCCAGAATGGTTGAAAGTTATAAACAATTTTAATACAGTTTTTATTATATTTGTAAGAAAAAAAACCCAAGTAAGGCATGCAGTAAATTAGTATTATTCAAAAAATATCTGGTTTGTGTTGCTTTGTTCCATTTGCGAGGAAGAGATCACGCTCTGTAGCAGTCTCATATCTGCAGAAGATGCCTGGAATTGAGAGCTGGTGAACTCTGGGGCAGAAGTATGGACTAGTCAGCCTTCTGACATCTTTTAAAGATCTATTTTCGAGCCTTTGGAGTCAGCAGAAACTGATGACTTCAACTAACACGTGCAGATTATGAAGTAACCAGTTTGGGATTTAACTGCCCAGGGTGCTACAGAAACATGGAAAAAGAGGGTCCCTTAGCTGACCTGCTCGAGGGCTGAAAGGCCAGTTGCTGGAAGGGCTGCCGTGCTAAGGGCAGAGTGCTAAAATAGATGGCATGTGGCTGCCCAGGAGGTTCATGGGTACATAAAGACCCACCCAGAAGCATTTATGGATTTGATCATAACGAGTAAGTGTAGAGAAAATGAAAGAAGGAGATGTCTGATATTTTTTTCCATAATCTCCAGTGCAGATGGCACTATAAAAATATTACTAATGATGGCAGTAAACTGAAGCTTTCCTTCAGGTTTGGGAGAGCAAATGCCAGTCAGCACTACTCCTTCACGCTAGTGGTAGGGTCTGTGTTGGACTCAAGATCTCGCTAAGATTTGCCGTGGTCCAGCCATCCTTGTTCTACAGAACTGTACTCGCTCGTCTGCTCTCTTTAGCCATTGATGTGGGAGGCTGAAGCTGAAGGATATGCTGTGTCAGATCATTTCACTGGCCTCATCCACGGCTGGTGGTTGCTGCTCCAAAATGGGTTGGATACCAGCCATAAATGAAAGGAGGAAATTTTATGCTGAATAAAGCATAAAGGGAGACTCCATTCTCGACTCTGCTGCAAATCCCGCATCACTGAAATCATCACACCTCTATCTGTCTCTTTCCTCCCAGTAATACAGTGATGTTAAAGGCATTTTCTTTATGTCCCTACACCTGCTGTGTGTTCAGCCTATTTCTGACTGTCAGTTTTTGTACTGCTGCAGAATCGATTGTTCTGACCGTAGAGGATCCCAGATCTCTGTGAGTACCCGGTGTGCTCTGTATTAATCACCAGTTACACACTCTTCATTGAATAGTTTAGCTTGGAGGGGACCCTTAAAGGTCATGTAGTCCAATCCCCCCTGCAGTGAGCAGGGACACAGTCAACTGGATCAGGTTGCTCAGAGCAACCTAACCATAAATATTTCCAGACTTGAGGCGTCTACCATCTCTTTGGGGAACCTCTTCCAGTGTTTCACCATCCTCATTGTGAAAAACGTCCTCCTTATCTAGTCTGAATCTCCCCTCTTGTAGTTTAAAATCATTACCCCTTGTCCTATCGCTTCAGGCCCTATTAAAAAGTTTGTCCCTATCTTTCTTATTTGAGGGAACTTCTCATACGCTCTGAACCATCAAGGACTGGTCACTGGTAACTGAATCTCACCTGGCTTGCAAATAGCCTGATCCTGTGCGGTAAATCCACCGGCTTTCCATCCCTCTGAAGCTTTATTTCCAAACCTCATTCCCCATCCTGGTATCACCTCTGATTTTCCCAGTCTAGTTGCTTTTACTCCACGTCTCTCAGACTGCTCTGCTCCAGCTGCCTTTTGAATATGTAGCAAAATCTGAAACTTTGAAGGCTGGGAATTCTGTCCTGGCTTCTTTGCAGTTGGTTTCACCACCTCCAAATATTGACATTGGTGTTCCAATAACCAGTAGATCAAGGTCTAAAGGTTTTGGTTTTTTCTTTAAGTCCTACATTTTATCATTGCTGTCTTCTCATGTAGATCTGGAGAGGAAAATAGCCAGTGATCACAAAGTCACTGTGAATGTGGAGTTAGTCTCTGTGCCAGGCTTTTGGGAGACAGCTGGAGTATGGTCTCTGTCTTATGAGATTTGGCTCTTCATGGATTTATACAGTGCTAATTACAAGACTTCAGCCTGAGAGAGAGGACTTGTGTCTCACAGATCTTCCTAAGATTGCAAAGCAGGGGGAAACATCCACCCACTGGCATTCAGTGCAACATAAACTATGCTTACAGCCTCAGCCAACAAGAAAATAGCTGCCTGCTGGCTCATGGAGAAACCTGGGGTCAGAGCCCCTTCCTTGCTGTTTGAGGATCCAAGTGGTGTTTTAGGGATCTCATCTGGACTAGGTCCATAAAATTTAAAGATTTCATTTCATTGAGACCGCACCTGGAATACTGAGTGCAGTTCTGGAATCCTCAGCTTAAGAAGGATATGGAATTGTTGGAACGCGTCTAGAGGAGGCCACGAAGATGATCAGAGGGCTGGAGCACCTCTGCTATGAGGACAGGCTGAGAGAGTTGGGGTTGTTCAGCCTGGAGGAGACTTTGGGGGGGACCTCATAGTACCTGAAGGGGCTACAGGAAAGCTGGGGAGGGACTTTTTCCAAGGGCCCGGAGTGATAGGATGAGGGGGAACGGCTTTAAATTGGAAGGGGGAAGATTTAGGTTAGACATTAGGAAGGAGTTCTTCATGCTGAGGGTGGTGAGGCCCTGGCACAGGTTGCCCAGAGAGGCTGTGGCTGCCCCCTCCCTGGAGGTGTTCAAGGCCAGGTTGGATGGAGTCTTGAGGAACCTGGTTTGGTGGGAGGTGTCCATGGCAGGGAGATTGGAACTGGGTGATCTTTAAGGTCCCTTCCAACCCAAACCATTCTATGATTCAGTGATTCTCTGATTCTGTGATTCTATGATTTGGGCATTCTTTAGAGCAGAGATGTCAAACTCATGGCCCGCTGTCTGAATCTGTCCCTCCACCTTGTTTTATCCAACCCGGCACCTTGTTCCTACCCAGCGGCAATGCCAGGCTCCTTGCCCCTATGCTCTTGCCAGGGCGCTGGTCATGTGCAGCATGTGTGACGCTGCAGGAGCACAGCGGATGCTGTGTGTTTGACACCTCTTCTTTAGAGCCTCCTAAGCCTTGATGGGAATTTCTAAGTGTAAGTTTGACTTCTGAGAAAGGAACGGACGTTTTCCTCAAGGCTGTCCTAAAATGCTCTGATTGATATACAAGCTGGGGAGATCTGCTGGGATGAAGTCTAGTTCATTTTCTTTTCAATATTCATCACCCCTTGAGGTGCAGGGGTTGGGCTTACTTCTTTTTGTGTCCAGAGCCACAGTCTGATCAGGATCTCCTTACCCGTGGGGTGACTTTTAAGTTATTGGCCAACTTGGCACTGCCAACTGGGCACTGCCAACCCCATGAGAGCTGCATCTCCTTGAAATATAGTAGAGAAATTGTTTGTAGTGAGGAGGTTTAACAAGTCCAAATGCCGGGTCCTACACTTTGGACACAACAACCCCATGCAGAGCTACAGGCTGGGGACAGAGTGGCTTGAGAGCAGTCAGGCGGAAAGTGACTTGGGAGTGCTGGTGGACAGGAAACTCAACATGAGCCAGCAGTGTGTCCAAGTGACCAAGAAGGCCAATGATGTCTTGGCCTGCATCAGGAATAGTGTGGCCAGCAGGACTAGAGAGGTCATCATCCCCTTATACTCGGCACTGGTCAGGCCGCACCTCGAGTGCTGTGTCCAGTTCTGGGCCCCTCAGTTTGAGAAAGATGTCGAGATGCTGGAGTGTGTCCAGAGGAGAGCGACGAGGATGGGGAAGGGGCTGGAGCACAAGCCCTGTGAGGAGCGACTGAGGGAGCTGGGGTTTTTCAGCCTGGAGAAGAGGAGGCTCAGGGGAGACCTTATTGCTCTCTACAACTACCTAAAGGGAGGTGGTGGTGAGGCAGGGGTTGGTCTCTTCTCTCAGGTGACCGGCGACAGAACAAGAGGACACGGTCTCAAGCTTCACCAGAGGAGGTTTAGGATTGACATTAGGAAGAAATTCTTTACTGAGAGGGTGATTGTTCATTGGAATGCGCTGCCTGGGGAGGTGGTGGAGTCACCATCCCTGGAGGTGTTTAAGGAGAGAATTTGGATGAGGCACTTAGTGCCATGGTGTAGTTGACGAGTAGGAGTAGGTGTAGGTGTTGGGTCATAGGTTGGACTTGATGATCTCAAAGGTCTTTTCCAACCTTACGATACTGTGATACTGTGAATAGGGCCTCAGGCGTGTACAGTGGCTTTGTTGGGGGATAAGAATGCAACTGAAACTGAAGTCAGCTTGACACTTTGGCTTTTGGCAATTATTCACTTTTCTCAGTGCTTTGGACCTATATGGTCTCATACCCGCGTTTCTCAAGGCAGGATCAACAAAGTTAGGCAGCGTTGTGACATAGTTTGCTTAAAACCAATGACCTTGTGTGTTCTTGCTACAATAGTTTGTTTGTCTGGGGGTTTAAATTTCCCCAGTTACTATGATAAAGAATCATTTTAATAGATGTAACCTCAGAATACTTCCAGGCAAGTCTGCTCCAGAGAGAATTTAAACTCGGTCTCTGGATTTGTAGGTTATTTTCATGACCTCAAAACTCCATTCTTGTTTCTGTGGCACTGAATATTTGTGTTCTTTCATTCAAGGCTCCGTGTAGCAAACACTAGAGGAACTGAGAAACAGTTACAAACCTCTTTGCTCTCCCTCCCAAGCACAAAGTAGCACAGCACTAACCTGCTTTTGCTGATAAAAAACCAAGTCTGAAATGCAGGCAGAGACACCGTCCACCATCCATTCCACCATCACATGGGGGAATCAGAATAAAAGGGCAAGTGTTAATCCCATCACTTAATATGCTTCTGGCAGATGCACAGGTAATGAGATGATGGGGACTCTCTGAGTGCCTGGATAGAATAATTGATGTGATGAGGGAAGGCCACATTTTGCTGCTGTAGCTTAAGTGCCTTGCAAACAACCCGCTCCTGGAATTAATCACTGTATTTGGGACAAACTGCAGCTTGTTCTGGGATCTGTTCATTGCAGCGAGTTCCAAAGAAAAGATGGTGTGGCATGGGATGCCCTCAGAGAGAGACTTGCCTTCAGTTTCCGTCAGGCGTTGGACAGGTTGTAGGTTTGGGGAGAAAGGATTTAGTTGAAGTTAGAAGGTGCTCTTTGTTGGGGAAGCGGTTGACAATGTCTCTGTATGAGTTTTCTCGCCCTGTCGGCTCCCAAAGAAAAGCTTCTATCCATGGTGATCGGGGTTTATTAGAGGAAGCCAAGGAAAAAAAATCTTTAGCTGAGATGAAAGGGATTGTGTAGCTGCACTTGGTGCTGAATCGCTGTGTGCTGGCTCCGTCGCCGGGCGTCTGCCTTGTCTGCATCTGTGCCCAGCCTCCCGCGTCCCGGGAAATGAATTGCTGTGCCTGAAGTGGAGCAAAAGTAAACAGAGGAGTGTGCTGCCTGATTAATGCTGAGCTTCGTTAACCACTCAGTCCGTGCCAGTGGCATTGCCCAGGAGTGCTGGGTGCTGTTGGCTTCCTCGTAGCTGGGAGCTGCGTGGTGGAGAACACACTCAGCCTGTCCCACCAGCCACTGGGACCCCGGGGTGGTGTCAGACCCACTCTGCTGGAAGAGGTAGTGGATATTCTCCCCTTCCTAGTGTTGTTTTGCAGCACATTTTGGACCTGTTCTAGATTTAAACATGTAATTTTGCTCTGAGCCTCTGACTGGAGCTGGATCCAGAGCGGGATTGCTTCCATGGCTCTTTGCAGCCAGCCTCTCAGACTGCTCTTGCCACTAACCTTGCTGCCAACATGTGGCAGTGGACCTGGTGATGTGAATCTGTCTGCTACCTTTGATGGCAGGAGGGTTATGCATGTTGGAGCCAAGTGGAGAGATGTTGTCGTCTCCCATGTGCACCCACTGGCATTTTCCTTTCAGGAGCTGTCATTGCAGAGGGGTGGATTCGTGCCAGTCTCCAGGACAGGGGCGTGACTATGATTTTGTGAGATTGTCAGTCAAAACTGAATGCCCCAGCTCTCTCTTTCCTTCCTTGCTCTACACTTCTTCCCAAGTCCTTTCCTCCTCTCAACTGACAGCCCAGTCCTTTGTGTTCTCTTTATTCCTGATTTATTCCTACTTCCTCAGCCATAGCGCGTCTTTCTTGATTGTCTTCCCTCGAAACCCGCTGCATTTTGTGGATATATTCAGCACTCCCTAACTGTCCCATCTAATAACAGCCACCAGCTGAGTTAAAAGAAGTCAGGAAAGTTTCTTCCTCTTAGGCTTTTTTGCGTCCAATTTTTTTGTCCAGGTCCATAGCTATTTACCATCGGGTTGTGTGTTGTAGAGTCTTGGGATTATGTCTGGGAGAGCCCTGAGGAGAACTAAGCTGCATCCTCTAACTCAGTGGTTAGAGACTTGCTGAAAATGGTCAGGATCAGTAAAAAGTAACTCCACTGCAGGGTGGAATCATAGCCTGCTGTCCTTCAGGAGGCAACCAGTCTTTAAACCGAACTGTGTGAATTCAAGGGGTCTTAGGGAGAATGTGTTATTTGCAAACTGTAGAGATCCTGATTCCACAACAAGAGAGTGGTGTGAGACCCTACATGGGAGCTGACTCTGAGACCTTCCTCTGACCATTGACGGAACCCTATCTGAAACCACTGGATGTGCAAGAAGGCTTCTTCTGCTTTGATTTTATGTCCGTACTAGGTTCAAATCTGATGTAGCTTCCAGTTCTGAAAAATGCAGTGATACATTGCTTTGGGTTTGCTGCATGTCATGCAGGCTGTGTAGCACCACAGCCTAGCTGTGATCAGAGAAAGAGGTAGGCAGTGCCTTGGCTTATTTAAGCTGTGGGGCAATGAAGAGACTCACCCAGGACATCCAGTCTCGAGGAAAAGCTTTGTATTATGAACAGTGGCACCCCTTCAGTACCACCACTGCATACGAAGAGTGCAGCAGAGCGGGGGGGGGGGGCAGCTGTTCCTGACAGACAGAGGACAAGCAGGGTTGCTTTCTACCAAAAAGTCTTTCCCTACACATCCCTGGGGCTGTAGGGGCTGTGTGAAGTTCCCAGGGACGTTGAATGTGCTGGTGAAGAGGCTGCTGTGGCAGGAGCCACGTAGAGGGACAGTCTGGATTTACTCACGGTGGATCATGGCATTGCTGCCGGCCTTGGCTCTGGGGGAAAAAGAGGGTGAGCCTAGGCATTTGTGGGAAGGCAATTTGGGTTTATTTTGGAAATACTCAGATGAGAGCCTAAGCCCAGACTTCGCTTTCTGCTCACTGTGGCCCTTTGTTTATTTGCTTTTTTCTTACGATATGGTTACTCCATTGTAACTGTAGAAGGAGCAGCCTAGGAGGCGGGGTGTGTCTGTGGCACTGTATTATCTGTCTTCCCAGCTGCTATGATTTCTGCTATCCAGGCATGGGTAATAAAGAGATATGCATAACCCCCTTCTCCTTGGTGCATCCCATAAGGGGTAATACAAACCGTGCTCTATTCTGTAAGCTAAACAAGCCATCCTCCTTGCCTCTGCCCTCCGCTGCTATTTATTAATTACGCCAAATTATAAATGATAGCCCTTAGAGGCTCAAGGACTGACTGGGACTCCAGGACAGAGGGTGCAGGGCAAACAACACGAGCGGATGGGTGAGAAGGAGCGAGTGCCAGCAATGTACATAGAGAAAATCCTGCTCCTAGGATCATTCAGATGGCTGATGGAAGATGATGAGTTAGCCCCAGGTTCCTGCTCTCCCTACGTTGTCCTAAGAGGCTGCTTCTGTTCCTGTTTTGTGGCTATCGGTGCTGGCAGACCGTTGAGCCTCTTTCTTCTGCAGGTGAGCATCTTCCCCCATGAGGTTCACTATTTTTGAAGCACCCTTGCCTGCTGCAAAAGACCCCTCATCCAGCCTTCCTGGAGTTTCTTACTGAGGTCTCTCTGGTTTCCAGATCATATTTGCTGTCTTTGCCTGGAGGAAGGCTCCCCTTGCTCTCGCTTCAAAGTCAATCGTGATTCTCACCTGCTTGGGTTTCGAAGGTTTCAGGTTGGATGAGGTGTTGGCCACTTGCTTTAATGGGCAGATTTCCTCCTGTTGTTGCAGCTCTGCTCTTGGGTGTTGTGAGGACCTTTGGGCAGAGGGCTCCTGTTACAGGAAAGGTGCTGTTCATTGCCTCTTCAGTGTCTGAGTCACGGTAGTTCCCATTTCCCTGTCCTGCAGCTGTGCTGAGTCTGCAGGGCTAAGAGGGAGCAGAATATAGTAAAATATAGGGGTAAAATAGATACCTTTTTAGCACTTGGAAAGAATAATTTCTTCCTAGATATGTCTAGTGCCCGATCGAGCCAGTGACTTAGAAATATGGATCATAACTCATAAGTGACGGGAGATGGTGTTCGGGGTCGCCACGTGATGTTTCTGAACAGAGGACTCAAACAGGGACAGCTTCCCTCTTCTGCTGCTCTCTCAAGGATGGCCTCTTTTGAAGGAGGAATGGTTGTGTGGGAAGAGCTCATCCCAGCACCGCTCCATCTATCATAATAAAGGTTATTAAAAGCCTACGTGACCAGCCTGTGGATCCCTGTAGAGCGAATCCTCTCCTACTCGCAAGACAGTATTGCAAACTCTGCAGTATAAGCTAGATTTTATTAAATATTTGCTTGACCAGAAAGGCAGAGCAGAACAGGGTAAACACTCCTAAAGCAAATGTGAAATGACCTTTGTCCATCATCTATCCAATGCCTGCGGCTGCTGCCGTAAGGAGGGCACTGGGAGGTGAAGGTGATCATACAACAGCTTTCAAATTCTGGCTACTGTGAGAATTTTGAAATATTTGGGGTGACATAGAAGTGGTGGATGCTCCGCAAGCCTAGATTTACCCTTTCCACTATCAGATCTAATCAGTCTATGGGTCAAAAGAAGACAAGATTTATTCTCGTTATTATTTCTTGAAGTAATTTTTTCAGTTCTAACGGCGTTAGCAGAATTGCCCAGATTTGAAAAAGCTGTGAATCCAGACCTGTGTCATTACCACATCTCCCTCCCTGCTGGGATCTGCAAACAGTGATCTTTCCACTGCCTCCTGCTTGCACGGGGCTGCCTGTCATCACCTTTGCTCATCTAGTTACACCCCTGATTTCAGTAAAGTCACTCTGTGAGAGAGGTGATAGGACGCTGGTCTGCAGGAATCGAGCTGGGGTTTGCTTTGTGTCCTTTATAAAATCAGGAACCGTTGTGTGAAATTCTGGTCAGGATATTAAAGAGGGATGGAGGGAAGAAAGAATTGTGTGCCTCAGCCTGGCCACCAGTAACAAGCGTTGCGCAGTTGCAGTTCTCAAGGAGCTTGGCTGGTGAGACCCGAGCTGGTGGAACTCCATCTCCCACATGCTTGGTGGGGCCATAAAGGAACAAAGCTGTTCTTGGTACAGAAGCAGCCATGAAAAAGTGAAGGAAGAGGGAGCAGATGGATGTGTTGAGTAGGAAAATGCATTTCTGTGGCACAAGGATGGGGCTTGATGTTGTGCTCACCAAATTGCAGAAGCCATTTGAGCCCCATACTGCTTCCACCACCTTGGTTAAAACCTGGGAGATTTAAAGAGACTGAGTGATGCAAGGAAGCCTCCTTCCCTCTTTTTTGGAAGGTCACTAGGCTGGTCTATGGGTTGTTACTTTTCTACTTCATGGTCCTTCAGATTTTATTACTGCCAACAGTTTGGTAGCCCCTGAATCCTTAGTCCTCCGAGATGTCCAGAGAAAATGTATCTCTCCTTCAAACAATGTTTTCTTGGCTATGCAGTGGGTGTAGAAGGGTTTCCTGTTGAGAACCCAGGGGAGGGAGGAGATGTGGTGCTGTTTGCTCTGTGCTTGGCTGCATGCCCTTTGTTGATGTGGCTGTGAAGGCTGGCGCACCACAACTCCTACATCTGTACTCCAAGCTGGACCAGCATGATCCAGCTTTGATCTGGAAGCCACAGAGAGCCTGTTCAAACAGGCCCATTCTGGACCGAGGTCTCTCTGAAAGGATATTAATGTCACACCAGAGCTGGCTTCTTCCTGGCAAACTTCAAGGGTTGCAAAAGAGCTCAGCATCCATCTGGACCTGTCCCTGTGGGCACGTCTCTGACCTTCTCAAGGTTTCAGTCCCTCATCCAGAAGAGCTGGATAATAACCCTCCTCCTGTCCTGTCTTAGGGAGCAAATACACAATTGGGTCGAAGGGGGCGGTGCAAACAGCAATATTGCTCGATATTTCTACCATGAGCCTTGTGCACTGCTCTGGTTTCTGCGGAATCCTCTTGCTGCACCATGGGGCACGTGCGAGCCTAACGGAGAGTAAAAGGGTGCTGATTTATTGTTCTGCTGTGTGACTTCTGCTTTTTCCACCAGCGTCTTTTCTTTCAGGAGGGCTCCCTTTGTGCTGGTTTTAAGTAGAGAGCTCAGAGACGAGAAAGGGAGGATTAGCAATTAAATACGCTCTGATGATGGCACGCTTGTGAAGGAGGGAGGAGGAAGGAATACTCCTTAGTAATGTACTTTTGTTTTCTTTTCTCCTTGCTTGTAGGACAAAATCTGCCAGGGAATTGGTGTTCTGAAGACACTTACAACTTTTAATCCTCATTCCCTTGGGAATACAAACCTTTCTAATCATGTCACCGGCCATGTGGAAGTGGACTTGCCTGGTTTCTCACCTCTTGCTATCCACCACAGTGTCGCCTCTTGGTAGGCAGCAGCCTCTCCACCCAAAGAGGTCCTTCATCACTTTCACTGGAGACCAAGCGGAGGGGAACTTCAACCACTTGGTGGTTGATGAAAGAACTGGGCATATTTATTTGGGAGCTGTCAACAGGATCTACAAACTTTCCAGTGACCTGAAGGTCCTAGTGACCCATCAGACTGGTCCAGATGAAGATAATCCCAAGTGTTATCCACCCAGGATAGTCCAAACCTGCAATGAACCCTTGACACTCACTAACAACATCAACAAAATGCTTCTCATAGACTATAAGGAGAATCGATTGATAGCCTGTGGGAGTCTTTATCAGGGCATCTGCAAGCTTTTGAGGCTGGATGACCTCTTCAAGTTGGGAGAGCCCTTCCACAAGAAGGAGCATTATCTCTCTGGGGTGAATGATAGTGGCTCTGTTTTTGGAGTCATTGTTTCTTACAGCAACATGGATGACAAGTTGTTCATTGCCACTGCTGTGGATGGCAAACCTGAGTATTTCCCCACTATTTCCAGCAGAAAGCTCACCAAGAACTCGGAGGCAGATGGGATGTTTGCGTATGTCTTTCATGATGAGTTTGTGGCCTCTATGATCAAGATCCCCTCAGACACCTTCACCATCATCCCCGACTTCGATATCTACTACATCTATGGCTTCAGCAGTGGTAACTTTGTCTATTTCCTAACTCTGCAGCCGGAGATGATCTCACCACCTGGCTCCACCACGAAGGAACAGGTTTATACCTCCAAGCTGGTCCGGCTTTGTAAGGAGGACACAGCCTTTAACTCCTATGTTGAGGTACCCATTGGGTGTGAGAAGAATGGAGTGGAGTACCGGTTGCTCCAGGCAGCCTACTTGTCTAAGGCTGGAGCCATCTTAGCAAGGTCTTTGGGGGTTGGCCCTGAGGATGATATCCTCTTCACAGTCTTCTCCAAGGGGCAGAAAAGGAAGATGAAATCCTTGGATGAATCTGCTCTTTGCATCTTTGTCCTGAAAAAGATCAACGATCGCATCAAAGACAGACTGCAGTCCTGCTACAGGGGAGAGGGGACCTTAGATCTAGCCTGGCTCAAGGTCAAGGACATTCCCTGTAGCAGTGCGGTAAGTGAAGCCCCTAAGCACTCAACCTTAAGCTCCTCATGTGCTCACGGATCTTAGAGCAGGGACCAAAGAACTGAGACTGCCTCGTTCCAGTCCTGGCTCTGCCTCCAGCTCCGCGCACAACCTAATTTAAAGTTAATGCCTCAGTTTACCTATGGATGAGCTGAGGAAGGTATCGCTTTCCGACCCCCCTAGGCATGCTATGTTTGCTGGTGAACTAAGCCAAGAGGGCTTGAAGTCTTTAGGAGGAATTTGCCTCTTGTTGTTGTTTCACTGTGCAATTTGTTAGAGGTGAAATCACATTTCCTTGTGCAGTCTTGGCTCAAACCTAAACCAAAACAGGACTTAGATAATGTCAATGGCTTGTCGTGGTTTCTGTGTCTGCTGGTGTAATTTTATTTCCCTGGGCTGAAATCAGAGCAGGACTTGTTCAGGGAGCTTTGTGAAGCCTTCCTAGGCCTGAGAAGCACTGGTCATTAACCATCAAAGTCCCTCATCTTCCGCTTTCCAGCCTGCTCTGTGTTGCCTTTTGCACTGAAAAATTAAATCTGGCTGCAGATCAAGGATTAAATGCTGCAAGATTTAAGGGCAGGACTGGGGAAGAGGCCAGTCTACCTGACCTACAAATGGTCTTAAGAAACTGTCTTAGTTTATTTTGTCAGTCCACTAAAGTGTCAGTGCAGAAATCTGCATCAGCCCTGCCGGTATAAGGCTGGCTTTGATACCATCCGCAGAAATCAGCATTACAGCCGGCACTGCACCCAGGCTGCTGTAAGAGCTGCCTCTCTGGGCTTTGATTCCCTTCCTTAATTAGCTCTCTTAAGTGAGAGGCAAGTTCAAGTCTGAGCAAAGAGGATATGGAGAAACACCAGAGCACTTTCCTGCTCTGTAATTTCAAGGCAGAGTCAGAGCTTGGGATATGGGGTTGCTCCAGCTTTCCTTTGTACTCAAACCTCCTTTGCTGGGGGATCCCTGCTGTTGCTTCTTTTCAGGACAAGGACAGAGGAAGGCAGAGACAAATTTCATTGCAGTGATACTAACCCTGCCTTACCCTGCCCCAACTCCCCTTTACACCAGTGCCCTCTGCAATGATACCTGACCTTGCACTGCTCTCACACTCCAGCACCAGAAGTGCCAAGAGACAAGCCCTGCGTTTTGGTTGCCTAGACCTGCAAAGATCCCTATGGAGCATCGCCCAGGGAGAAAGGCTGTGCCCAAATCTGGCTTTGATTTTTTTGTTTAGCCTCAAGGCCTCTGCACATTCAAAGAGCTGCCTTTAGATTTAAGCTGGGAGCTTCCCACTGGAGTTTCTTTCCTGGGCTGTTAAGCCTCTCCATGCATTTGCAAATCTGCTCTGCTTGTGCTCCATACTAACATTTGCAATACTGGAGCTCTCGAATCAGGAGGTTTGAAACCTCTCGGTCATCTGGCTTCTGTGGCTTTAGACAGGAGCAAAAAGTCCGATAGCTTTCTTGTGTCTCCTGGAGTGAGTCCTGGACTAATAAGACTGATATATCAGACTGATTTAGGGAGGACAGGACTTCAGAGGTTTGGGAGAGAACAAGGACTGGGTGGCACAGTGGGGAAAACTGTCAAAGCATATTTATGACTGCATTTCTTCACTGTGAATCAGAGTTACTAACACTTCCCAGCTGGAGAATGATCCTGGAGATCCTTGGATTAAAAAAAGAGTCTGAAAAGTGTAACTAAATGGGCTGCCCTTTAAATGAGTCTACTTAGAGCTGCTGGCAAGCCCTGTCTGAGATCAGCTGTGCTGCCTGAGGGAAGAGGTATTAGTGACTTGGCTGCTAGAAGGATTGCAGAGTCCAGCCGCTAAGCTTGGAAAGTATTTGATGGTTGGTGAAGTATTTTGGAGCCTGGATACATGTCTGTGAGGGCCCCGTCTTCTTTGCCGCTGTCCTGCTTGCCAGCCATCCGCCAGCACTGCTGCTCTGCCTCTTAGCACAAGTATTTGAAGCAGCTTTAAAACCAATTATAAGGCCATCAGTGAGACTTTCCCTAGTTTTGCGTGGATGTCAAATATTTCTCTGCTACTGCAAAGAGAGGCTTAACCTGACTGCGATAAATGCTGGACCTGAACTTCAGCTCTGCTGCTCTGCCTTCAGCAGCTGAAATTCTGCATGTGAACACAGACAGGTCGTGTGCCTTGGCATTGAGCAGATGGGTAGAGATGAGCTGTGGGAAACCCTCACTGAGCATCGTAGAGAAACACTTAAAGAAGACACATTCCACCCCTTCTTTGTGGTCGTAATGATAGGATCATGGATTATGGAGCTGGGTTTATCCTTGTGTCTTGGTGTGTGGTCAGGTCTGGCTTTTCATAAGAGATTTTTCTCACAGGGCAATAACTGACTCAGAGGGGATCCACGTGTTAGGATGCTTCTGCTCCTGCCTTCGTGTAATGCTTGTTGCTTCAGGGGAAGGGAAATATCTTGGGGACCAGTCCCAGCACACCTCTCCTAACCTGCAATACGTACACACAAACAACTACAGGGTTGGGGAGGAATGGTGCAGTTGGCTGGAGCAGTACAGTGCAGAGTCTGCAGCTTCTCGTCAGGCGGCTTTGGTGGTGGAGCTGGAGGTGAGAAAGTTAATATGAAGTAGGAGGTGGCAGCAGGCTGGGTTAGGTGCACTGTCTCATGGTCAAAATGCAGCAGGAGGCACTGGGTTTCCAGATGTCCTGCAGAGTTGGATATCCTGGAGACTTGCCCTGGGCTGCTTCTCAAACCCAATGTGAAGGCAAAGGACGTAGACACAAACGTGTAATGAGCCTCTGCTCTCCTGCCAACGATATCTTCGTGTTGCGGATGTTAGTAGTGCGATAGAAGAATTTCCAGAATGGGAAATAGAGAAGTCTAGAGATGAATGGAGAGTCCTCAATATTCATTCCTCCTCTGTCCCTGTGTTATAGCTATGCTCCTATTAATAATCTTCAGCATAAATCAGGAAAAAATGGTGGATTTTTATGTCTAGGCAGTTGATTTGCAAATTGGCGATGTTCACACAGGTGACGAACAGTTCCAAGTAATACCTTCTGGTTTTCCTCTCTGCAGATACAGGATAATAACTTATATTTAAACAGTACACTTGACCCCAAATGCTTAGAAATTCATATAATCAGAGAAAAAAATGAGACTGGGTAAAAAGGAGTCTTATGAGGTCATCTGATTTGCCCTTCTGCCCTACTTATAATATTTCTGACAGGTGTTTGTCTCACCTGTTCTTAACCTCCAGCAACAGAGATTCCTCTCTCTCCTTACGTGATCTGTCTTTGCTGCTAGGAAGCTTTCCCTTGTGTCTAATCTAAATCTCCTTTCCTCATACTGTAGCCATTCCTACTTATATCACCACAGAGAGCAACCTCATCCCCTTTGCCTACCTGGCAACAGCATTGGGTGTCTCCAAAACGTGGCCACTTCTGTTTTGCAGGGTGGTGCATCAATGTACGGAGCAGAGGCAGCGAGCCTGTATGGACACGCAGGCTTTGTAAACTTTGTAATTGGCTGATTAAAATGCTAGATTTTTTTTTTTTTTAAGGTAGTTTTGGAGGTTAGAGATGTAAATGGGTTATTTTGGGACAGGACTTGATCGCTGAGGGGTTTGCTGCCTTTTAGTAATATGGAATAGGATTAACAATAGGTGCATTTTGAAACTGGGTGATAATTGCACTGCTGGGATGCTCAGAGCAGAAGCAAGAGGAGCCTTCCTGTCTCTGCCTTGGGTAGCAGCAAGTGAGTCACCGTGTGGGATGTGCCATCAGGGATGAAGAAGAGGAGGAGGGTATTGGAGATTGAGCCCAAAGCAGCATCAGGGTGCCAGGGCCTGCTGGGGGGATGCAAGAAGAAGGGGGGTCCTTTCGGTTGCCTTGGATTGCAGTGAAGTCCCATCATGTTGGCACATGATCCCAGCCGTTAGCTTAGGAGCTGGCTGCAATGCAGGGCTGCTATCCTGGGAGAGCCTGGCCTCCTCATCAGCCTGTTCTGCCTCACAGCATCACCTGCTGCTCTGCAGCCTAACAGACTCCAGTCCCTGAAATGAAAAGGTGTCACCTCCATCTCTGCAGCCTTGACTGGATACACAGCACAAGTACCTGTCCAAGATAATCAAAGTGTGTCTCCCTAACTATTGCCTGCCTTCTGCCTTTTGCCTGTATTTTCTTTACCTTTTGGCAGGAAATGGAGTTTGACTGTTTAAATTACTGTATTCAATCTCTTCCTGTTTTTCATGGCAGCACTGTCACTTGAGGGAGAAAAGAAATGTTTTTGAAGCTGACCAGCCAACAAAAGGCCTTGTGTAAAGAGCTGGGCAATATTTTCCCAACACTTTGCTAACAGAGAGCAGGCGAGGCGAGTGTCTGGGACCGGTCATTCATGAGTGGCATGGCTATAAAGGCTTCCTGTACTTCTGATGCTTCAAGGCACACCTAAGTCAGCAACTCCCCGAAATGTCTTTGCAGTTAACGGTGCCTGGATCCCCGAGAGTCCTACACCTCCTCCATACATCTGTTCCTCAAGCAGACTCTCCTCTCCTCCTCTTTCTGCTTTCCCTGCACCCCCCTGCCTATCCTATACGCTTGATGCCCACTAAGAAAGCACAACTGTGCTCTTGGGGTTTAGCTGAATTCAGGAGGGGGTTGTGGAGGGCATGGTCCTGATTAGTCCTTGCATGGGTGCTGTCAGGCATGTCTGGATGCCAGCTGGATGCACTGGCCTTTTGCTTTGGCAGCATGAGCACCTCACCCCAGGATGGCACTTGGGGTTGATCCATGGACTCACGGTTGACCCATGACCCATGGACTCTTTTCAGCTCCATGCCATCAGGTTTGGAAAGGCCATTTCTAGTTCAGGTGGCAGAAGGACATCATGCCTGGTATGGGGCAGTCAGTTTCACTCCTGGTCAGGCCACTGTTGGTGATGGAGTGGCCACGGTTTCCCTGCAAACAGCCTATTAAATGATTTTCCTCTTCCTCTCAGGCTTGCATTTGTCATCACCGGTGTTAACAGCACACAGGTGTGATACCTGTGAGACACCAAGATGAGGAGCAGAATTACCCTTGTTTTACAACAGGGTTGTCTAAGGCACAGTGAAACACAACTTGCAGTGCAGTTGCAGCTCAAGGACTCCTATGTTTCACTGCTGTGCCCAACGTTTCCAACTGTTGCAGGAAAAGGGAATATCATCCTTTCTCTTGGGTTGCTCTCTGGCATGGGGGACAGCAAAACAGAGTCATTTAAGAAGATGAAAACAGGCTGGAGTTGCTGGAAAGAAGGGGCAGTTCAGGGGAAAAAATCACTTAAGTAAAAAGCAGGAATTGTCATCTCTATCTGTCACATCCCCCATTGTTTTCCCTTAAAAGGGAAAGGTTGGGGTGAAAGGGAGTGTTAACTTCTACTTAGCCCTTGGGAAGAGGAATGCATGGAAGGAGATCTGCTGGGGGGCTGCTGCTTTTGACATTTTGCACACGCAGCCCCTGCCCATCTCTCCAGGCTGGCATGGCTGGTACGTGAGCCTGCTGCTTTCCCAGGGGAGTGACTCACAGTCACAGGAACGAGCTATCGCTTTCGTTAGACCTCGTAGTGTCACTGCTTGCCAGTCGGGCTATCCTAAGTAAATCTCTGTGGGAGTCAGTGCCACTCGTGCTTGCACAATAGGTCTTTTTGTTCCTCTCTAGAGCATGCACAAGAGTTTTGCGTACATGTCATTGCTCCAAATCATCCAGGCTCGCGTTTCTGATCCAGAGGGTTCATGGTGAGTTGAGGTCAGTTCTTGGTCAGCTTTTAATAGTGCTTTCCTCTTCTTGCTCCGAAGATGCAAGCAAGAGCAGGAGCAACAACCACAAAAAAGACACAGTGCAGGCTGTGCAAAGGCAGTAGCCTCAAAAACGGTAATGCCTCTCTGGGAATGCTCGCTGGAGACTCGGAGACGGAGCAAACAGGCTTAGTACTGCCAGATCTGTATTTGTATAATTGGTCACATCAGTTTGTGTTGGATGGGAGCGTGCGTGCATGTGTGCAGAGCATGTTGTCAGAGGGACTTGCTGAGCTTCAATAAGAGGTGACCAATGTCCTCTTGCCAGTGCTGGGAGTTGGAGTGGATGGACAGCTTTACTGAGGAGGCGACACAGACAAGGGATACGGTGCAGGCTTAGAAATCGCTGCAGCTGAGCTCTGAGATTTGAAAATCTTCCCTTTATGCATCTTCCCACTCTTCACTTCTCCATCTTCAGCAGGCGTGACCATCATCTCCCCTGCAAAGCTGGCTGTGCTCTGGGATGAAAGACACTTAATTGGAGAGAAATGTCGTATTACCTTGCTACACGAGGCAGCTCAGATGAAAGTGGAGCGGGGAGCTCTCTCCAGCTATGAGGCTGATGTTTCTCATGATTATTGTCAGTGGTGGAAGTGACCAGAGAGGACTGGGGCCATGCTCCTCAGGCTAATGGAGAGCAGCCGAGTTCACATCTCCACCACTCCAAGCAAGGTCCTGGCCTCTCTGTAACTGGAATTAGGAAAGCCTCCCCACCTCTTCCTCTGTGATGTGACCAGGCAGGCTCATTAACTAATTAGCAGTAATTCATTAATTAACATGCCTAGTGTTCATGCCAGGGACACGATAGTTGGGGTCTAATGGAATCGCAGGAACAAGACCCTCCTGGCTTATCCATCAGTGCACGTGCCTATGGCTGAGCAGTACTAGGTGAGAACTACAGACTTCTCAAGCATCTGCATGCGCTCCCAATTCAGTCTATTTATAGCTGCTGGCAAGATCCCAGTCTGAACAGCCTCAAAAGCCCATGACTTATTCAGGTGGGCATGCATATGCCAACCTAGCGAGAGCTCATTTGCAGGGGCTTCTCAGGCACCTTGCGGGTTCATCTTCACATCTTCCTCAATGGCAGTTCTTCCTCCTGTGCGCCACCTCTCTGCTTTGAGCCAGCAGGAATAAGGACACTTCCCTGCCTCTGTAAAGTGCTCTGCACTGCAGGCAGGAAAAGTGGCCTCGGAGGCCCTGGGGGAGAGAGAAACAAAAATTCTTAAGCACCTACATCAACTGAAGCTTGCACTTAAGGGCTGTAAACTGGGCCTAATTGCACAGAGAAGGTGATTGGGTTTGAGGCATTAAGTATATTTCTCAGTATTAAACAGCTGCCCTTGAAAATGTGCATGCAGAAATAATGCTGGAGGTAATGGATTGCATTTATTTACTTCCCAAGCATACAGTTAGAGGAAACCCTATGCCTTTAAGTGGCTGGGTGCCAAACCCGTGCCCGAAGTGCTGTTCTTCCCTGGCTCCTCAAGTCTGGTTGACCCCACTCACACAAAATGTTCATTGAGGACAGAGCAGAGCTCAAGGCTGCTGAGTTGCTGTTGTGTCTGAGATATTTCAAGCGCTGTTTCCCTCCCCCACATTCAGTCCCATCTCTGGGCCACGCTGGCTCTGCCTGAGGAGCTCAGCATCTCTCAGCGCCAGCCTCAGGTCCTGGTGGGGTCCGCCAGCAGCTGCTTCTGCAGGTGAGCAAGGTGCCAGCTTCTCCACCGCTGTGTTTGCTATTTGCCTGCATTTCTTGCCACATGGACAATTAGATTTGTTTCTGGGAACTGATCTGTGCTGCTTTCCCTGGCAGCAACCCAGGCTGTTTTCTTCTGTGGTCACCCGTGGCTCAGCCTTGCATTTTTGTGGGCTCCATATGATCTCCTCGCATTCTCTTCCACGTTGGCAGATCAGCTACTTTGCAAACTTGACCTTGAATTACCCCTCCAGGAGGTCGCCTTGCGCGCCAAGGGGAATGATTGTGCAACAGGGGTTTTTTTTTTTTATATAAAAAGAAGCAAGCAAAACCCAGCCATCCTGGAAGAACCCGAAGGAAAGTGATTCCAGCCCCCTGCCTCAGCCTGATGCTATTTAAAGCACGTCCAGACGGGGGGCAGCTGGGCGCAGGAGTTTGTACAATAACCATTCTGTTGAGGAGGGGGTCGAGGGGATGCAGATTTCAGCATTGCTTTCTGGGCCGAGTCCTGCGCAGACGCTTTCTTGCTTGCCTGATTCAAGTGGAGCTGTTGGGGCAAAAAACAGTGCAGGGTCTGTTTGAGTACTGAGAGCCAGCTAAGATGTTTAGCCTCTGGGAACAATCTGATGCACATGTCTATTTATTCTGTATTCCAGCACATAGATAACATAAGACTGTTGTCATCCCCCTCCCCCAAAATAAGTGTGTTTCTCTATTTATCCAGACTGCATGGAACTATGGGTCACCATTATAATAGGTAGGATCAATGGATGTTGGAATTATCCACCCTGAAGACCGGCTGGCGTGACGATGGAGACAATCGAGCATCTGTGGGAACTGGGATTGTTTATTCTGGAGAAAAGGAAGCTGAGGGGAGACCTCATTGCCCTCTGTAACTCCCTGAAATGAGGTTGTAGTGAGGTGGGTGCTGGTCTCTTCTCCTGAGTAACAAGTGACAGGATGAGAGAAATGGCCTTGAGTTGTATCAAGGAAGGTTCCGATTGGATATTAGGAAAAATTTCTTTCCTGAAAGAGTGGTGAAGCATTGACAGAGGCTGCCCAGGGAAGTGGTGGAGTCTCCATCCCTGGAGGGGTTCAAAAAATATGTAGCCGTAGAGCTTTAGGACGTGATTTAGTAGGCACAATGGGGTTGGGCTGATGGTTGGACTCAATGATCTTAGAGATTTTTTCCCAACCTTAATGATTCTATGAGAAAGGCAGAGAGATGCACACATCTCATCTGACCATATTTCTGCCCCAGACACACCCAGCCTGTCACCTGTATGGCTGTGTCAGTGTGGGATATGGTTTTGCTCTAAGTCTGCAAGAGAGGCAGTTTATTAGCTGTCCCCCCTGCAACACCAACTCCCCCCTAGTCTTTGGGTAATGTGACAACAGTTTGGGGACAAAATGTGGTGTTTGCAGAGCCAACATGGACCTGGCTGGGTAGAGATGTCAGAGTTCAGGATAGAACCAGGAACCTGGTTGTCCTGCACCCATTTACCTCTAAACCATCCTTCTCTTCAGCTCTGCTTTGTTGCACAGATAAATGTCAGTCAGCGGATGAACGTGGCTTGCTGAGATGCAGACCTCAGTTGCCTCTTTCTCCTGCAGAAAGCTACACAATACGCAAGACCTAATATATTCCCCGTGCCACAAGCACGTAGTTGCGTGGATTTAGGAACTAGTAAACATTGCGGCTCCACTGTTTTCTGCTTTATGGTGCAGATTCTAATAATATCTAAAGAGGTTCCTGATGTGCAGGAAAGGCAAGGCACCCAGATATGTATGCGACTAAGCTGTAGCACTGCAGAAAGAGAGAAACCTCTGTGTCCTCCGCGCAGTATTGGAACTGGCATCGCCGATGGAGCATGTGGGTGACATTAGATCAGTAGGAACAACATCGTATTTTCCCTGTTTCAATGTCATTACCCTGTCATTGTCAGTGTTCCAAAATATAATAGGATTTGTTCAGCTGATTTATCCTGTAAACAAGTGATATTAGCCAGGCGCGTCTTTAGACACAGAGAGAGAATGGGAGAGGCAGAGGGAGGGAGTGTGCAGGAGGGAATAATAGAAATGTACTCCTCCTAATGAGGGAATGACCCAGCACTTATCAGTGGTTGGGGCTATTGGTGGGGATCCCACGCCAAGAGACAACAAGGCTGTAATTGTAATGGTGTCCCTGCTCCTGAGGGCCGGCTGCAGCCTTCCGCTTGCACAGTCGCACTTTCAGATGCAGCAGGAGTTTGAGTTTAATGGCTTGAGGGAATTTGTACTCGGCTGACACGAGTCCTCTGAATTCCTCAGGTATCGAGATTTGCACAGAGAGAGGCAGCAAGTGGGAGATTTTTCTTTTCAGAGCTCGAGTGCTTTAGTTCATTGGTTTAAACCGATAACCAGACTTCTTTAAATTCATTTTCCGTGAGATGATAGGACCAGATACGACTCAGTTCTCCCTGATACAGATGCGCAGCCCTGGTGTTCGGTGTGACTCTCCGTTATTTGGTGAGCAAGCTGGGGCCTCTTGTACCCAGCCAAGCTCTCTTGGTTTCTCTGTGCTGCAGAGCAGTGACACACGCACGTCATTCATTATAACACTTAGCTTATGTTTGCAGGACCGTGGTGAGGCTTAATTAATGCTTTTAAGCGGCTCTGGGATCTCCAAGTGGAAGTGTTTCCTGCATGTAAAGCAGCATTGTTGTTTAATTTATATAGTATTGTTGGTGCGCGTGGCACTTTGCAACCCAAATGATGATTTTGTCTGTGTAACAAAATAATAATTATAGTAATTGTGATTCTGTGGAGAATCTCTGGTGATGTCGGCATAGGGGAAGCAGCTGGACTCTATCCGGCAAGGTGCTGGTGTGTGTCACCGGAATGAGAATGAGGGGTGCCTGGCAGCTGCCAGAAATGCTCCAGAAGCGATGGTTTAACCATTCTGCTGCCAGCAGGTATTAGGAGATAAAGGGCCAGGCAGGTTGTCTGTGAAAGGGAGGGTGGGTCGGCAAGAGAAGGCTCCTACACCCTTCAACCTTGCGTGCAACAAACAGAAGTGTTATTGTTGTGGAGACCTCAGAAGGGCCCTGCGATGTGGCTGTTGTGTCTGGCTGGTGAAGATGCGTGTGAGACTTTGTAATCTGGGGAGAGGAATGTCTAGTGGATGGACACGCCTGAGAGAAACCCATGTTGCGGCAATGATGCTCAGGATTATGGGACACAGCTGCCAGAGGATAGAGATCCATTCTCTTCTTACACCTCTTTCATCAGTTGATGTCTTAGAGGATTTCATTATGTGGACAACCTTTGGCTAATCATGGAAACTCAACATTCTTCAGCATAAAATACAGCAGCTGGCAAGCACTTCTCCCTCTCTTAAAGGTAACAGAAAACCCTTTCGGCCAAGGTTTTCTCTCTCTGGGACTCTCACAGCCCATCTGAGCTACAGAGGCACCAGGGGAAGACAGTGCTGCTGTGTGTGTTTCAGGTGCATAACACAGCTTTGCTGCAGGAATATGTTCTTACAGAAGAGCTCTAGGAGCTTATTTGATCAATACTTCACTTTTGAAAAATCCCTAAATGCTTATTTACCCAATAGACCACGGCGGTTTCAAAGGCAGAGTTTCCACACTCAGTAATCTCTTTTTTTGAGGGGTGTGAAAAATTTTATGTGAATTTTTTAAAGCTCATGGGAAGCACCGAGCTAAAAACCTCGAAGATCATATTGCTCTGTCTATCCTTCAGTGTCTCATTCATGTGATCCTCCAGCCTCTGAGCCAGCAGAGGGAAGTTTATGGGACTGCAGAAGAACTCAGCTTCCTTTTACGCTCACACTTGCTGTTCTTCAGGTCCCATCTGTCCTTCTGGATTGTAGGAACAGTTGCCAGCTGTGAGGGGAGGAACCTCAGTGACCATACACCTCAGGGAGCTGTTTTTCACCCCAGCTGTGCGGTTTGGTGTGCTAATGCTGAGATTTGGAATCAAAACATCAGAATTTTTTAAGGAGGTGGAAATGACTTGTACGAAAGGGAGATTTGGCTGACACAGTGGTGGTGTTTGCGATGCGGGCTGGGAAGGCCTCCATGGATAAAAGTGTTTCTACTATCGTGATCTGACACTCTGCATTGCTGCTGAATATACTGACCCTCTCCCTGTCTATACCAGACTCTTGGGCTCTAACCAAGGCACTTGAAATATCACTTAAGTTACAAAATCCAAATGCAGAGAGTGTAAATATCCCGCTGAAAAATATTCACAGGTATCTGAGTCTGCGCTGCTCCTTGTCTTGCTGAACTTCACATAGTGTGACTGTCCTGGCAGGTGCTTGGAGTTGAAGTCGGCACAGGGGCTGAGGGATACGACAAAGTACATCATCTGCATCAGATCATGGAATGCTTTAGGTTGGAAGGGACCTTAAAGATCGTTCAGTTCCAACCTTCCCTGCCATGGGCAGGGACACCTCCCACCAGCCCAGGCTGCTCAAAGCCCCATCCAACCTGGCCTTGGACACCTCCAGGGAAGGGGCAGCCACAGCTTCCCTGGGCAACCTGTGCCAGGGCCTCCCCACCCTTATCATGAAGAATTTCTTCCTAATGTCTAATCTAAATCTTCCCCCTTCCAAGTTAAATCCATTCCCCTCATCCTGTCGCTCCAGGCCCTCGTAAAAAGTCCCTCCCCAGCTTTCCTGGAGCCCCTTCAGGCACTGGAAGGCCGCTCTGAGGTCCCCCTGAAGCCTTCTCTTCTCCAGGCTGAACAACCCCAACTCTCTCAGCCTGTCCTCATAGCAGAGGTGCCCCAGCCCTTGGATCACCTTTGTAGCCCTGTGATGCAGATCTTTGATGTACTTCTCTGCATAGTCAGTCTTGGACTTCCCTTCATGGGGGTATGAACTGTTTCCCAGTGCTGCTTCCAGAGGAGAAATGCTGCTGCTGACCAGTCCCACATCAGTAGTAATGCAATGTGCATAGCAAACGTGGGAACAAGAGTTTGAGAACAAGCCATGGGCTAAAAAAGCATTTGCAGTGGCTGCTTGCTAGGCCTGTGTCTGTGGCACGGTGTCACCGGACTCTGGAGGCTGTGGTCTGCATCTTCTGGGTGTGCAGTAGGAAATAAGAGAAGCAAACTTATTAATAATAGTACTTAAATTTTGTAATATTGAAATCTAGACTATTTTTAGGGCTTCACTAACTGATATACATTATACACACCTTTTGGCACACTAATCATTTGAAAAGTTGCGACTTGGAGGATCCTAAATTTATAGCAACAATTATTTCTTATTAATAAACATCCAGCTCTGCTGAACAAAATGCTGAAGACTAAAGAAACCTGTTGGACTCTGTAAGAATGGCAGCCTCCTTGTCAGGAAATTGCAAAGTTTACGACGTGGAGGTACGTGGTATAGACTGTTTGGAAGCCCTTACACTCACAATGGAGCAGGAACATAAATGCAGGCATAAAAAAGTCTGTACTACGTTAAGGTTCTGCAGCACTCTGGAAACTTGACACCAGTCCTTGAACTGATGCTTAAACTAAATACTTAAAAACCAAACGTCCGTACCAGTTGTAGTCAATTTGAGTAACTTTCCCCCCCTGTTCTTGTGTTCCTGGATTATGTTTGAATGAAACCCTCTTAGCATAGTGGGTGCAATTTCCCTGTAATTGGTAAAGTTACTGTAACTGCACTGTCATTTGTATATGGTGACATGTAATTGCATGGTTACCATTGTGGTTGCACAAGTGAAAAGCAGCGCGCAATTATAATGTATTTCCAAATACTGGCTCTTTATTTAGCTCCCATTATATCACAGAGCACCCTGGGGAAATGGTGCTGGGTATTTTTGTCTGTCATTACACTGCGGGCTAACTGCTGGAGAGTGGGATGGCTGGTGATCTGTGCTATCTTTGGTTGGTGGCCCAGGGTTCCCATCTTTTTGTTCACCAAGTTTCCCTGTAGTTTGAATTGTAAATGACAAAGGTCTACAGCCGTTGACGCTCACTGGGCAAGCCTGCAGCCTTTTCCTGACCTACTGCCAGGAATCCACATGATGGGGAAGGCAGTTAGAGGCATCAAATTATGTGGGTGATGTGGCATGAGGTCAAAGTCATGGAAGTTATGGTTGGACTCTGTGATCTCAAACATCTTTTTGAACCAAACGATTCTATGATTCTGTGAGTCAGAGGGGATGTCTCTATCCTGGACTAGGACCAGGCTAGCTAGACACAGCCAGCGGGTTGAAATGCCATGGTTCTGCCAAAGTTCAAAGCATAGATGATGGGAAGAAGGTCACATGAACCAAAGTCCACTGGTCTCAGAGAAATCAGAAGAGAGACTTGGAGGCAGCATGGCCGGAAGCAGAGATGCTGCAGGAGAGCCAGTCCAGCTGAAGGAAGGCAAGGTACTAATGCCAAGAGAAGGGAAAACCAGCATCTAACCAGAAGTTCACCGAGTACTGAAGCCCATGCCGATACCATCAAGAGAATGTGTTCAGGCAAATAGGAGAAGCTCAAGCCTTAGGTGTCATACTGCTGCTGCTGAAGTTTAAAGACCTGTTGTTTACAAGGACATGGTTTCCATCATTTGCAGCTCTGCTGGGTGGGAATTTACGGTTCACCCCTTCACCAGGTGATCTAGAGCCTAAATTTCCAAGCTTGTATCTCTTCAGGTACCATGAAGTTCCTGGTGACAGATTATCCTAGCTCTTCCATCTCACTGGATTTTAAATTTCCTATTGAATAGAATACATGCCCAGCCTCACCCAGTCCTTGCTGTCGGGAAGGAAAGAAGATCTTGTAGTCAGGTGATGGAAAAGTCCTTGGATATCTCCTTGCAAAGACTTCAATGTATATTACAGTTGATTTCTTACTGCTGTTGGCTCCCTGGCCCTGCTGACAGCAAAGCCAGCTGTAATGTATGCGTTCCCTCCATCGTCTGGCGTAGCCAAGCCTGAGATAACAAAAGTGAGAAGCCAAGTACCTGCCACCATATGAAGACAGGGCTGTTAGGTATTAGCTGTAAATCAAAGGCGAGACTTGGCCGTTGGGACGGCCTTTATCCCCAGTGAGTCTGTGGAATTGCTCTGGAGCCTGTTGAGATATCTGGAAAAAGGCTCCAGAGCTTTGACTGGGGACAAAGATTTCGCTGGAGTGAAAGCAAGAGGGACGAGAGATGGCTAATCCTTATCAAAGCTTTTCCCAAAATATGGATTAGGCTCTATTCGATTATCAGGGGCTGTTTCAGAGGCAAATTGCTAAAGCAGATGTTTAAGGGAAAATTCCAGTTTATTATGAGCACTGTTTGCACTGGCCGCTTAATATCTGGTGCTTCAGCCCTCCGTGCCGTGCCAAAGTGCTCGCTTCTGCTGGGGAATCAGATGAGGATGGGGAAGGAGGTGTTGTAATCAGAGCTCTAACCCTTATGCTGAGTTTGGGTTTTTTGGGGGCTCAGCGAATCCCCAGGGGACTGAGCCAGCACCAGCCTTGTAAAAGCATCCTCTCCAGGAGGGCTGGGATGTGTTAATTATTTATTTGATAGGCTTAATCCAGGAGAAGGCAGATGCCTGCCAGAATCCTCCTGTAAATCAGGCCCATTCTTTGCACATCCTTCCTATTTCACAAGTGAATGTGACACTTGGCTGCAGTGTCACGGCTGCAGATGAACCCTCAGGTTGCCGATGCCGGGAGCAGCAGCAGGAGCAGACCGCAGCCTCTCACCAGCTGGCTGCCCTCTACGCATCAGCCCAAGATGGAGAGGCAGCTGGTGGGACTCGGGAGGGCATTTACACCCTGGGAGCTGCCAGTCATTCTCACATGAAGATATTTCGGATATGTAAAGCACCTTATAAACCTGTGGTTAGCAGCTTCCCTGGGGCAGAGGGGTGGTGAGTAATATTCCCTCTTTTACAGGTGCAAATCTGGTGTGGGATGATGAACTGATTGATTCCAGTCCAACATCTCAACCTCAAGGTCTCTTTTCCCTTCTGAGTTACCCACAGACTGTGCTGAGAATTTCTGGGTTAGATTTTAACTGTTCAGGATGCGGGAATTGCTGCTCCTGTTTCTGCATCTTTAGATCTTCCCATTGCCCCTCCCTGCTATCCCAGCTGGTGTGGCAAGAGACTGAATTCATGTCCTCACCTCCGCTTTCATTCTGGAAAGCCGTTAATGTGAAATTGCCAAGCAGAGAAGCTCCAGAGGGTTTAACATGGCTACTTTATATTGCTGCTAAGAGTGTCTGGAATTGAAAATAAACCTGTGCTTGCAACTCCTGACCCTTTCATCGTAAATCCAAACTTCCCTTACGTGTTTCTCTTTGCTGAAGAAGATGACTGTATTTCAGTCTTTACAAAGGCGTGTGTGCAGCTGAAAGCCACAGCTGCACAGAGCTGGGTGATGTTTATTTGTAAGGTTCCTCTTGCTGGCATTTTTTTGCAGATGATCACCAGAGGAAATAACCCAAACATGTTCAATGAAAATCATTTTCATGTGGTGTGTGGCTTGCTGGCCTTACTCCTATTCTTGGGGGACAGTTGTCCACACTGCAAACCACAATTCTGTGATTGCTTCTTCCGCATCCGTGCAACAGCGTATGGGTGAACATCATGGCCCTATCACACACCAGTTTGCATATCTCAGAGGCTAGAATGTGATACAATGGTCCTAGATCTCATTTCCACTGTGTCATGTAAGAGAAAGTACCGATTTCCCTGTTTAACCTTGCCCTGGTTCTTGGATCACCGAATTATAGAATGGTTTGGGTTGGAAGGGACATTTAAAGGTCATCTAGTCCAACTCCCCAGCAATGGTCAGGGACATCTTCAACTAGATCAGGTCTCTCAAAGCCTTGTCCAACCTGATGTTGACTGTTTCCAGGGATGAGACGTTTTCAGTCTCCCTGGGAAACCCATGCCTGTGTTTCTCCACTCGCATTGTAAAAAATTTCTTCCTTATACCTAGTCTCCCTCTCCCCTCTTTTAGTTTAAAACTATCAATCACCCCTTCTCTTACCACAACAAATCCTACTAAAAAGCCTGTCCCTAGCTTTCTTATAAGCCCTTCTTATAAGGCTGCATCCTTCTGTAAATAATCTCAGGGAAATGAGATGAAATAAATAGGCTTAAATGTAGTTTTGTGTCTGTAGGGGGAAACTCCATCTTTTCAGTCCCATTAAGTGCAGGTCTGAGTTCATCTGGAGCTGGGTCTGATGTGATGGGGAGGAATTAACCTGTGGCAGCTGGATTAATTAAGTCTCAATAGGTTAAGATGTGCTGCAGATCAGCCCCAGGTTATTGTGCTTGCTGTTGGGATCTCTGGGTCTATATCCTATCAGGCTTTTGTAGGGAGAAGAGCTTGCTGTAGCCATGTGAGCTCTGATATACATCTACAGCATCATAATCTAGCTGACACGCCTCGGCTGTTGATAGAGTGCGTTGCAGAGGGCTCACTGCTACTATATCCTTAAAAACATGCAGACACAGACCTGCCTGGGGAAGCAAAAAGAAGTAGCTTGTATCTCTCATGCCATTTCTGCCTCAGATTCCATGTCCCTGGCCATGCAGGAAGGCAGACCAGGTGATTGCATGGGTGCTCCAAGTGGAGTAGTTGGTTTTGGCTGTGCTGCAGGGAGGAGAGTGTGGGGAGGGCTGTGCTACAACAAGGAGGATGCCTCAGGCTGTGCCCCCTCTGCTTGATTGCTATTGTTTCACTGCTTGTTGGTGTAATTCCGTGTTGTTTGAGATGAAGCTTCTTTCACTGCACCCTAGGTAAGATGTCTACTGGCACTGCTTAGTTTTTCATCCTATTCACAGTATCACAGTATTGTAAGGTTGGAAAAGACCTTTGAGATCATCGAGTCCAGCCTATGACCCAACACCTACACCTACTCCTACTTGTCAACTACACCACAGCACTAAGTGCCTCATCCAATCTCTCCTTGAACACCTCCAGGGATGGTGACTCCACCACCTCCCCAGGCAGCGCATTCCAATGGCCAATCACCCTCTCAGTAAAGAACTTCTTCCTAATGTCAATCCTAAACCTCCCCTGGCGAAGCTTGAGACCGTGTCCTCTTGTTCTGTCGTCGGTCACCTGAGAGAAGAGACCAACCCCTGCCTGACCACAGCCTCCTTTCAGGCAGTTGTAGAGAGCAATAAGGTCTCCCCTGAGCCTCCTCTTCTCCAGGCTGAACAACCCCAGCTCCCTCAGTCGCTCCTCACAGGGCTTGTGCTCCAGCCCCTTCCCCATCCTCATCGCCCTCCTCTGGACGCACTCCAGCATCTCAACATCTTTCTCAAACTGAGGGCCCAGAACTGGACACAGCACTCAAGGTGCGGCCTGACCAGTGCCGAGTATAAGGGGATGATGACCTCTCTAGTCCTGCTGGCCACACTGTTCCTGATGCAGGCCAAGATACCATTGGCCTTCTTTGCCACTTGGGCACACTGCTGGCTCATGTTGAGATTCCTGTCCACCACCACTCCCAAGTCCCTTTCCGCCTGACTGCTCTCCAGCCACTCTGTCCCCAGCCCAGAGCTCTGCATGGGGTTGTTGTGTCCAAAGTGCAGAACCCGGCATTTGGACTTGTTAAACCTCATGCTATTGGAGTCAGCCCACCTCTCCAGCCTGTCGAGGTCCCTCTGTAGGGCCCTCCTACCCTCCAGCAGATCAACACTTCCTCCCAGTTTGGTGTCATTTGCGAACTTGCTCTTGGTGGAAGAAAGCTGTTTCTCATTTCTTGTTTTCCCTTAAAACCATGATGAAGCAGGGCTTTCTCTTGCTCCTTTTTCTGCTATTTATAGGAGGTTTGGGAATTTCTTGCTATCAATCTGGAATCAATCTTCTCTCAGCCTGTCAGGCCATCAGTTCAAGTGAGAGACATACAGGTTTATCACAGCCTTGAAACACAGATCATGTTAATTTGAGAACTTAAGTTTCCAGCCAAAGCGGGCCTGACTTCAAGTCTTGTATTCTTCTCAGATCCTACATCCATAGGATAGTTTGAGTTGGAAGGGACCTCAAAATACCATACAGTCGTCCTGTTCGAAGCATGCTACATCTTGGTGCTAGATGCTTAGGCTAAGTGAATCTTTTGGAGTCCTTTTGCAATTAACTGGCTCTGTTAGAAGATGATCCAGTGCATGACAAAGCTGATCTGCTGGCTTGTTCTCTGAGGTACCTCCTTTCTTCCATGGATTGCCTCCCACTGTCGGCTACTTACTGAGATTTCACAAGGCTGAAGCTAGGTGAGATGGATCCCACGGGAAGTGATGTGTCGGGTGGTGAATTAGTTAAAAGAAGGCTTTTCACACTACATCAGAACAACACACTGCTCTACTCCTCTTGTTAGCTCATCTCTCACAGTCAACGTCTCATGTCTTGCAGAAAGCTTTGAGTAACATCACTGCTTCAAACACATTTGTACTTCCTGAGTAATCAAGCTGCAGTTTTTCCATCCTGATCTATGATGTATTGAATCTGAGTTCTCATCATCCACGGAAACACTCCGTTTGCACAAGTCACGCTGTCCTGCCTCTCTGAAGTGTGGTCATCAGCATGGTGGTACTAGAGCCGAGATGAATCTGAGACGGAGGTTTAGCTTGCCCTTTGTTCTAGCAATAGCCTCTCTGCTGCTCGAGGAGGCTGTTGATCTCATCTGTAATTGCTCTTTAAGCTCTGAAAGGGCAGTCCACAAACACGAATGACTCTTTCACGCCAGAGCTGGGCTAGCTATTCCTAACTAATGGCTCTTTGAATTCTTCCCAGGTTTTGTGTGTTTGTAAATACATTTAGGACGCATCATTCTTCCATTCAGTAAAAGCAGCTGTAATTATGGCCTTTAATTGCTGGGTGAGGGGAAAATGCTGGGTGAGGGGAAAAAAGGAATCAACTCACAGGCTGTTACTACTTGGGAACTCAAGCAAGGAGCAGCACTTATTCTAGCCTTGCTTCCAGGAAGATGTGAGCTCAAAAAAGGAAAAATGTTGTGGTCCTTTGTTACTGATATAAGAAAACCAGGCAACTTCCCTGTACGATTAATTATTGCCTTTCTAGGCTTTTGTCCAGCAAAACATTTGAAGTGGATGCTTAACTTCAAATCTGTGAGTGGTCCCATTGAAGTTAGTAAAGCCTAACCCCTTTGGCAGTTGTGTATCGTGATATTTTGAGCTTCATCTTTATTTGATTTCTTCTGTAGGGATCTTCATATTGGCGACCGGTATTAGCCTTGCCTACTGCACAGGGGGTCATAGAATTATAGAATGGTTTGGGTCAGAAGGAACCTTAAAGATCATCCAGGTCCAGTCCCTCTTAATGAAGCCTTAAGGTAGAAGAGTTGTCTGTATTGTTCTACTGCTGCCCTTGTGTAGCTTCCTGAAGTACAAAGGAACATCATTAGAGATAACATGCATTCACGGGCAAGGATCCCAGTGGAGGGTCTGCGAGATGACAACCTGTTGAGTTCAAATGCAATAGGTATTAGAGCTTATGCAGTAGCATTAAACAAACAGGATCTTTTCTCCAGCTGCTAGGAATTCATAGGTATCTCCAAAAAACGCTGGGAAGCTCCCAGAAGAGCTATGAAACCTTTCCTGCTCTCCAAAGAACTTCAGTGACTTACAGCACCCCTGGAAGATGGATAAATGTGTATCGTTATCATGTGTTCACTCCACGAAGGACAATGAGGTGCTGGAGCGCGTCCAGAGAAGGGCAACGAGGCTGGGGAGGGGCTGGAGAACAAGTCCTACGAGAAGAGACTGAGGGACCTGGGGGTGTTTAGCCTGGAGAAGAGGAGGCTGAGGGGAGACCTCATCCCTGTCTACAACTGCCTGAAAGGAGGCTGTGACGGGGTGGGGGCTGGGCTCTGCTCACAAGTGACAGCGATAGGACAAGAGGAAACGGCCTCAAGTTGCACCAGGGGAGGTTTAGACTGGACATTGGGAAGAATTTCTTCACTGAAAGGGTGGTCAGGGATTGGCACAGCTGCCCAGGGAGGTGGTGGAGTCCCCATCCCTGGAGGTGTTTAAAAGACGGGTGGATGAGTTCCTTAGGGACAGGGTTTAGTGGGGAGACAGGCACGGTTGGACTCGGTGATCTGAGAGGTCTCTTCCAACCTTATGATTCTATGATTCTATGATTCTATAATCTCCACTTCATGGGGAAGAAATGAAGACCCAGGAGGATGAAGTGCCTACGCCAAACAGTGTGAGAAAATGAACCAGGACCATAAGGTTAAACTAACCCCATGGATGGGGAGTGTTTGTAGGCATTAACTCTGGTGTTTAGTCATTATCATGGTCCCTACTGCCGATCTGGCCTGGGCTGACCAGCCCTCTGGCAGACAATGCCTGCACAGGCCTTGGGGGACCATGATTTTCAAGATGTTACAGGATTTAGTGGTGGTGGTGGAGTGGTTATTTAGGTTTCATGGGTGTGAGCCTGACTATTGGGTCAAAGAGCCAGCGGGCAAGGCAAGGTATATTTTATTTGCCAGTGCAGATTCAGCTCAGTGGTTCTTACTCTTGATCCCATGGGAATGATGTGCATACCTTTTTTTTGACAGAACCTGATATGTTTAGCAGACTTTCTCTTTGATTGCTGGGTCTTGACTGGTAAAACTGACTGGTAAAGCAGTAGGAAAAGGGCTTAACATAATGTATCCTGCTGGGCTGTCATTCAAGAGAAGCAAGTTTCCAGTTCCCCTTCTGTCTGTAACTCATCATGCAACTCTGGACAAATTTTTTCCACCTTTGTATTTTTCCAGTCCTTCCTTGGTCATTGATTTGACAGCCTGCATAAATTATAGGCATGTTTTGCAATGGTGTCCCTGCTTGGGATTCATACTTCCCAAATGGCCCCCCAAAAATCGGTGGCTTCATTTTTTTCACACTCTTTCTTTTTCTTTATAGCTGTTAACAATTGATGACAATTTCTGTGGCCTGGATATGAATGCCCCCTTGGGAGTATCATCTATGGTGCGAGGACTTCCCATTTTCACCGAGGATGGAGACAGAATGACAGCTGTGATTGCCTACGTCTACAAGAACCACTCCCTGGCTTTTGTGGGCACCAAGAGTGGGAAGCTCAAGAAGGTAAGACCTAACGTGGTCTTTTAACTGAGATTTTCATGTTCTCATGGAGATTCACAGCGTTGCAGTGAGCATGAGTGGAGCCCTTATCCTAAGGTGCATCACTCATTTTGTGGATAGCCAAGGCTGTTTTGGTTGGCAGGAACCTGATTTTCACCCTTGAGGGACAGAACTGATATGAAAAAGGATAAAATCCTTCTTTGAAATTGTTGTTCATCAGCAAATTAATGTTTCTGAAGTCAAACCACAGACCCAGCCACATATAGATTTGATGCAGTTTCCATCCAGCTGAATATATTTGCGTTCAGGCTATCTCTAAGTGGTTGATCACAGGGCATCTCGGCGTGCTGGAATAAAAACGACTGCCTGAAGTTTGTTAAGAAATGGGATTCATGCTCTGGGAGTCTTTCTTCAGAGCAATGTGACTGGACTGTGATTTCACCACGAGCCCAGCATGGGATTAGCAGTTGCTCTGTTGAGGTCAGGCTGGGTGATTGTACTAAAGGAAGAGCATTTTCATCAAAAGAAAGCTCTGTCTTGAACGATAATGAGCGTTATGTTTATGGTTGATGCCACATAAACCCAAATGCAATTAAGAGTGTATTTATGTTCCTCACTGTGCATTCTCACTAAAAATATGTCTGTAGCTCTATAGTTTGCCATGTAAGGCAATAGTAGAGAGGCTTGAGAGGTGGAAGCTGTGAATCATCTACCTGTGTTTCTCTAGAGCCAGAAAGGGGTGTTAGAAGTGACCTCCTCGTGCTAATGATGAACGCTGCCTTAATTTTAACCCCTAGGTTTCAGGCAATATTTTTCTGAATGCTAAGCTCAGAAGTATTGCAAAATATTATGTGTGAGAGGAGGTTGTGGCTTTGTTGTATTAACGGAGTTGGGTGAGAAGCTGGGAAAAGAGGTTGGGCAGAGCCTTAGGGGTTGGGTGTTGATTTTAATTTGAATTGGTCTTGCAAATAAGAACTTCCAGATTTGGGAAAGGGAAATGCTCTGAAGAAGTGACCTATTACATTTGTGTATAGGATGGGCAGAGGATGGCAGAGGGGGAGGAAGGGAGTAATTTGTTCATGGATGGTCTTAAAGAAGCTCTGAAGTCCCTGCTTTGGTTCCTCTAGATATTTCTATTTTTTAAAAAAAACAAATCAGGATTGCAAATTCAGATGGCATTGCCCCTGTGCTGAGGGAGATCTGCAAGGGGAACAGGATCCTGCCCACTGCCAACTGTCTCTGCCTTTGTTGAACAAAGGAAAGGCGACTGCTGCTTTTGAAAAGAGAATTTTTATCTTTTTTTTTTTTTTTAACACTCTATTCAGGCAATGTAGCAAAGGAGCCAAATTGTTTTTTAAACATTTGTAGTAAAAATAATCTCCTCCCCTGACTAATTAGTTTTTGCTTCCCTGTCATCCGTGATATCATAATAAACTGTTTAGTTCTTCAGTCGGTCTCCTGAGGGGGAGGGAAGGGGGGTGGAGATCCTGAATGGTAAATATCCATAAGACCTAAACAGTTAAAAATTACTCACAAGCTTTTGGCTTTTCTTTTGGCTTCAGTTGAACCAAACTCAGACACGGCTCTGTTTGCCTTTGCAGGTCACACTGTAGAATCCAAGATTTGGTTCCTTTTAATACGGGGAAAACAAGAGTGAGAAAGTTTTGAGTGCTTTTCAGAGCGTGGTAGAGAAAGGAGACATCCTTATAGGGTAAAGAATGAGACGAGGGGAGCTGAGCTGGCTGGTGTAACTGGAGAAAGCTGCATTTTATTCCTTTTTTTCCTAATGTGCCGGGTGTTCTGCCTGTGGTGGTTAGTGCACTGCCCCGTGTGTCGGGCAGAGCTGGAGTCTCAGGACGAGATCGTCCTCGGCTGAGTAACCTCCAGCAGAGGGACGGAATGCAAAGCAGGACGGGCTTCCCTTGAACGCTTGTGGTTGTTTTGGACCCGTTGATCCAGGCTCCTGGAAACCTTCAGTTCCTGCAGGTTGAGCCCCGTCACTGCTGTGAGTTCTGCAGTCACTGACTCTCTGCCGCACGCTGCCCTCCTCCCGGGCTCCCTGTGGGTGTCTGAGCTGAGGACACCAGCCTGGTTTCCCCTCTGGGTATCACACAAGGCCAGCTTGGCACTCAGGATTTTTGCTTGACGCTGTTTGGCTCCTGCCAAGACTTCATGGGCCTTTTGAAGGTTTGTTTTCCACCTTGGCTCATCCATGAGGTGATTTTGGATGGGAAGCAAGGGAAATACTGCACTGGTATTGCAACTCCAGCACAATCCGTTATCTTAGCATGAAGTTTGATTTATGTTTAAAAAAACCCTGCCTGTGGGTGAACTGGAACAGAGCTTTGCAGGATCGGATGAAATTCCATTTACCAGTGGACAAAGCCTAGGAGGTGGGGTTTTTTTCTTTCCTGTTTGCTGGGTCTTGCCATGCATGATTTGCGCTGCTGTTTCTCCTGGCGCAGTGCAGCTACTCAGTCCATCTACAGTGAAGAATTTCTGATAGGATGAAGAGAGGAGTTATGAGATTATCTTCAAGATAGCAGGATCTACTGGTCTGGAGAAACTTTCCCTGTTTTTCCTGCAGTTGCAGCCTTTTCCTCGGTGTGTGTATTTTTGTACGGAAGTGGCAGACTGTGTATCAGATTTTGATGCACGCGATCCACGCGTACTCTGCAAAATACCCACAGTCATAAAGCAATATCTGTTAGTTGATATACAAATGTCACAGATGTCAAAGGAATTTATCCAGGGGCACACACAACTGAAGTAAAATATTGTGCTTTAGAGGAACATATCATTAAAATGAAAACTAGCAGCATATCAGGAATCTGCCCATGTAACCAAGACAACAAAGAAAGAAAAGGAAAAAAACAAGATAGAGATAGGGTAGGAAAAGAGTGAGTGAAACAGAATGACAAGGTTAGCCCTAGCGATTTCACTGCCCCAGGCAAAATACATTTTGCAACCCTCGTTCATTCACATAAGCTACATGTGCAGACCAACAGGAAGGCACTGTATAATGTGCTGTAGAAATATGCCCTTCCAATTCTGCTGGCTTGTCCACAGCACAGTCTGGCCCTGCAGAATGAAGGTATAAATAAATAGGATAAAAATGCAGAGCTATGGAAAAGAAAAATTTCCCCCTGTCTGTATCTCATGTATAGAAAGCAGTGCCTTTGGATTAAAGGCCTGATGGGGGCTGGTGGCATCTTGGGGATGGAGAAGGGTGGCTTGGAAGCAGCTGGCTTCAGTTCTTTACCAGAAACTTCTGGTGTACCTCCCTACCTCATTTTTCTTTTCTGCAAATGGTAGGAAATATTTTGCTTTCTCAAAGAAGTCTCGGAAAAACCTAATGTACCGAGGGCTGTGCGGTTTGTGATTATATCAAGCTAAACGAAACGCACCTCAGATAGGATGGAAAAGCAACTCCTGGCCACTTGTGGGCATTAAAGATCCTGCGGTGCGTTTTATTGAGAGATATTTCATCTTTCAGTGCTTTGATCAGGTCCCAGTATGTGTAATTGCCTCCCGCACCGGCTGGCCCGTGGTGTTCCCTGTGCTTTTGTCCCACGCTGGTAAGCATTGTCACAGCTTTAGTGTGCTCCAGGGTGCCTGGCGGGCTTGGTGGGCAGAGTGAGATCCTAGGTACGATGGGAAGCAGATAATAACATCCTGTTGCAGGTTATTTCCATTTCCAACCCATGGATGAAAGTCAATCCGCACCCCTCTCCTCTTTTTCAGGAGACATGAAAGCCTCACTTGAGTTTAATGAATGTCTGTTTTGTCTCCCTGCACACAAGAGCACAGCAAACCGTTGGGAACAGGAGTTAATCCTGAGTATGTGCTTCCTACAAACCACTTTGCTGTAAAACAGCCAGGTGCCAAAATCCACTGGCTTTTTTTTTTTTCCTTTGCACACTCTTTCATCACACGCTTAGCTCTTCACTCCAGTAAGAGCAGAAAGCCAGGGATGTACCCGTGGAGATGCTTTGCATGGTTTTGTGTGCTTGTTTCGAATCTTTCTTCCAGTGTGTCTGGCCAAATTATGTGCCACTAATACCTGTCATCACTAAAGGAGCGTAGCAATATTCAGTATTCCTTGCATTCCTTCCCTAGGCATTTAATTTATGGGTCATTGCTTTTGTGCAGATAGCTTCCAGTCAAAGAAATACAACTTACCTGCAATTATTCTGTGTGTAGATGCAGGTGTAAAGGGCGATTCGAGTTTACAAATGTCAACCTGGGAACAGCCCTAGGAACTGCACTTCTAACAAAACAAAGCGCTTTGTCCGTTTCGAAATGTTTGTTTGAAAATGGAGTAGTAGTAATTTGCATTTATTTGAAACTTCTCCGTAAGAAATAGGGTTTTTTTTTATTCCATCAAAATATTTCACTTGAAGTCCATTCTATGCTAAATTCCTTGCAGAGAAAGAAATTTGGCTTAAAACCCAATTCTTTCTCTGTGGCCTGTATTTCATTTTTCATGAAACCCCATCAGTCTGAGGTCTTTGAAGGGCTTTTTAGACTTGGACTGCCATTTGGGGTGAAGGTTTTCTTTCAGATCAGACAGCTCTGAATTCTGACCAGCACTTCCCATCAGGCATCCTCTCTATTTAGTAGAAAATTCTCAGCATTGACCAGTCTCATGAACCACCCTCAGGATTACCCTGAACCCTCAAGCCCCTCTTTCTTTGGATCCAGGGACAAAACACTGTAGGGAGATTTTTAGATCTGTGACCTCAGATTTGCAATTTTCATTTTGGCCCAGCTCGCAGTTGCGTTGCGGAAGGCTGGCTTTCGTAGATAGATAATTGGATTGGAAAGCACATGCCAGTCGGAGCTCCTGACGGTTTCTGGCCACGTAGCTGTGTCAACCCTGTCCCATCAGCTGGCTGACAGCTCTCCAGGTTGGATGCTACAGCCCACCTGCCTCGAAGAGGGAGTGGGACCCACTGACTGCTAATGAAGGAGGCAGCTTGTGTCTTGGGGAAGATGCGGCTTGGTCTGTGGTATTGTCACGACGACCTCAATAAGGTAACACTGAAGGACACCCAGCCGTGCAGCTCTGTTGTCATTGCTGATTGTTATAATGGGTTCTCTTGCTACAGTCATTGCTCCCCTCTTGCGTGGGGTGAGATCCCTTCCCAGAACAGGGCTCATCCCGTTTAGCAGGAGAGAGCAGCTGAATCCTGGTGGGACTGGCACTGTGTCTGGCCCTTCCGCAAAACTGGGTTGCCTCCAAGAGTCACCAGTGGGCAATAGAGGAATGAAATGGCCACAAGTTGCGCCAGGGGAGGTTTAGACTGGACATTAGGGAGAATTTCTTCACTGAAAGGGTGGTCAGGGATTGGCACAGCTGCCCAGGGAGGTGGTGGCGTCGCCATCCTTGGAGGTGTTTAACAGACGGGTGGATGAGTTCCTTAGGGACAGGGTTTAGTGGGGAGACAGGCATGGTTGGACTTGGTGATCTCAGAGGTCTCTTCCAACCTTATGATTCTATGATTCTAAATGGAGTTTTTAATGCAAAAAAAAATCTGAGCAAGGTAAAAGAGTGAAAGAGATGAGCAGAGAGACTCACAGGCGATAGAGTGGGTGGGTTGGTGATACCATGACGTACCCAGATGGAAAGGCGTGTTTTCCTTTTCTCATTCCTCACCTACCATCCAAGGAGCTGGAGCTAATGAGAGAGCCTTAGGTTTACCGTGCACAGGTTTGCAGTCTCATGATAACTGCAGGCAAAACCAGAGATCCTCACTGTTTCTCCAGGCAAAGGAGTTTCTGAATACGCACAAGATGAGAAACCCTGCTTGATTTTGATATTCCCTGGAGGATATTCTGCTGCTGACAGCTCTGTGTGAATGTCAGCAGGGAAACTCGGCTTCCTTCTCCTTCCCTCTGCTGCTTTGAAAGAGTCAGGGTTTTTTTAATTTTATTTTTTTCACCAACTGTTTGGCAAGTGGACTTGACTGCTCTGAAAACATGCTGTAGAGGCTCTGGCTCCTGCTGGGAAGCTGGTTTCTGCAAGAGGGGCTTGTTCACCCTGGCCTCTCCTCACAGCTTCGTAAACCAGCGGGAGTCCAAGCGCTTCACTCACTCGTGATGGAGCGATACCGCTTCCCATCTGTATCTGACGTCTGTGAAGGCTGCAGTTGTCTGTGTCCTACGTTGACACGCAGTCCCTCTCTGAGAGGTCATTGCCAGTTTAGGTGCCTGCAGAGTAGTTTGGTTTTCTGGCTGCAGCATTTGGAAAGCTGTGATTTTGGTAGCTGTGGTGTACTTGGCACTCGCCTCTCATGTTGGTTGTACCAACAGGCAGCCCTGAAAGGGGTCGTGATGGGAATCTGTGGACACTGGGGAGTGACACCAATTTGTACTGGGTCATGTAAAAGACATTGCTGATACTGAAGGCCAACATGACCTAAAAGTGTTGGTTGATTAGATTTTTTCTCCATGGTTGAAATCAAAAGATGCAGACCTTGTGCATCCTGATCACAGGCTGCTGTGCTGTCTCCCTTCCCCTGCTGTTCTGAAACCTTGTGGGTGGGTAGGCACCTTTCTGTTGCACTTCACCTTTCACAAGCCAGAGGTCAAATTAGGTGGGAAGCAGGTTACCCCGTGCGTCTGTTCATCCCAGAAGTGGAGTCAGTTGGGAGGATCTGGCTGATCAACAGAGCTGCCATCCAGAGGGACCTAAACAGGATGGAGCAATGGGGTTGACAGGAACTCATTTAAGAAGTGTGAAGTGTTGCAGCTGAAAAAGGGAGACCTCTTGCCCTCTTGCAGTAATTCAGGCTGCAGAGCAGCTCTCTTGAAAAGGATCTTGGGATCCTGGTAGACAGCAAGTTATACCTGAGACACCTGTGTGCCTAAGCAGCAAGAGACGCCAACAGCATCCTCAGCTGTACAAACGGGAGCACTGGTAATAGGGGAAGGTGGTCATCCTGAACTCAATTGCTAAATCATATTTAGATACGGTGCAAAGTTTTAGGCCCCTCAGTAGGGAAAAAAAAAAGGACATTGATCAATCAGAGCAAGTTCAGGAGAGGACGAAGAGATTGGCCAGGAGATGGACAACCTGCCCTGAGAGGAGATGAGAGAAATGAGACTATTCAGGCTGAGGAAGAGAAAACTTGGAGGGACTTAACAGCAGCATTCCCATGCCTACAAGGAGGATATTGAGAAGATGGAGGTAATTCTTCACATTGGTGAGTGGTGGGAGGGTGTGACACATCAGGCATAAGTTGACATGAGAGCGCTTCCAACTGGATATAAAGAAAAGCTTTTGTTCCCGAGGACCAACAAGCATTGAAGCAGGCTGCCCATGGAGGTTGTGTGGTTTCCATTCTTGGAGACTCTCAAGGCCTGAATGAACAAAACAACTTGATTTGATCTCACAGCTCACCCTGCTTGGAACAGGAGGTTGGACTAAAGACCTCCTGAGGTCCCTTCCAGCCTGGGTTACCCTGTGATCCATGACACACTGCAAAACCCCAGGGTCTAAACCACATCAGAGGACCTATATCCAGACACTGCTGCTGAACTGGTGCGGCTGACGCTTGTTTTAAATACACACCAATTGCTCTGTCACTGCAGGCTGATGCTTTGCTCCTCACGCTCCTCATTTTCATTGCCTTGCGACTTTCAGCTACAACGTGTCATCGTAGCACGCCGCAGTTAGCACGGTGCTTGTTGCAGTATCTAACTGCAGTAGGAAAACTCCCTTTTTTTTTCTGCTAGGAAGGTTGCTGTTCCCAGCAAGAGTTAGAGCCTGCTTTTTGGCAGAGAGCAATTAATTTTCCGTGTCTCTCCCTCAAGTTCCCCTCTCTGCTTTCTGACTACTCAGCAGTCTCCGTGCTGGTGTGCAGGGTTTGGCTGAGCTGTGCTTTTGCTGGGTGCCTTTCATACACGTATTAAGTGCTGCTCTTTTTTTGGAGGCTCTGATTTAACAGTGCCTCAAAGTCTTGTCAGAGATGGGATCTTGTGACCGTGGAATGAGATTTGCAAATGACTATCTAATCCCTCCAGATGCCATCTATACTTCAAAGTCCAGTGGCACTCACTGGCTGATACCATGCATTCTGCACTGCTGGTACTGTACCATGAGTTTTTATTTCCATCTCCAGGAGAAACGGCAGGCTCCAGTGAACCCATTGCAACAGGGAAGGCAGCAGCTTGATAGAATCATAGATTGGTTTGGGTTGCTAGGGACCTTAAAGATCATCCAGTTCCACCCGCCCTGCTATGGGCAGGGAAACGTCCCACTAGACCAGGCTGCTCATCCAACCTGGCCTTGAAAACTTCCAAGAATGGGGCATCCACTACTTCCCTGAGCAACCTGTGCCGGTGCCTCACTGTCCGCATCATGAACAATTTCCATCACCTCTTCAAACTCTTCCTTTAAGAAGATGCAGCTTGCACTTGACAGGTTTCCAGTTGCGAATCAGCTGTGCTGGATGTCCCCACAGTGGGCTGAGGATGCACGCTGTGCAAGCAGCGGGGTGTTAGTGACAAAAGCAGACACATAGGGACAGATAATAATGTCTTGCTGCAGGTTACCTTGATAAGATCCATGGGTCCTGCAGCCTCCTGGGGAGCAGTTTGCTGTGATGTTTGTTGGCACTTGCCTAGTTGTGGCGTGATGTCAGTAGCTGTGTGCAAGACGTGGAGCATTCGGGCTGCAGCACCTGGTGTGGCTGTGCTATCGATGGAAACCATGCAAGGCTGGAGTACAAGGAAACGCTGTATGTCGTTGTCCCCCCAGATCTGTGTACCTGTGTTTTGGTCTCTGTCCTTTGAGAAGTGCTTTGGATGGGACGTTAGGTGGTCAGCTTTAGCCTTCACCTGCTACTTCTCTCCAGGGTGACAAAGAGAGGCTATTTAACGCCCCAGACACTCCATCTAATGCCCGGACAGATGCCCAGCCAAAATGGCTCTTGTCATTCCTTCCTCCTCTCTATCCTCTTCCCTTTTGACTGGGATAATGACTTTCCAGGGAGCCCTTGAAGTGCCTCTTGCATCTGCCTTTGATTTGAATGCCTCTTGCCTGCTGACCCTTCTTACGGGAAGTCAGCTTAAGTGCGGTTCTCCTAATTACTTTTGCTTTAATTTAATCTTTTGAAAAAAAATTATCAAAAAGAGAAACCCTTCTACCCATTCCCTCATTTTATCGGCTTGTTTTCATGCATGGTCTCTGGGTTTATTTCTCTGTTTCCCTTGTCTCTAGATAGGACATCATTTGCATATTTGATTAAGCTCCATATGTTATCAGGGAGCCAGTTGAAAGAACAGCGAGTCCCTGATAAGGCACTGTGCATCCGTCTCTCCCTTTCGCCATCCTCCATGCTATCTCCTCGCCATCCTGCAGCCGTATCTGTGCCCAAAATCACTTTTACAGTCTGTCTCACCTCTGCCTTCTCCTGTTGGCCCGATGACCAATCGCTGCTTCAACAGTAGATACGTGTGGATGTAGACATCACAATTTGACAGCTCCTATCTTTAGGAAGGAAGCAGAAAGGGTGCAGAGGATGGGAACTCAGTGCTGGGGAAGATGTAAACCATCACAACGAGATCCAGGTTCAATTCCCTGCTCCCTCTTGAAGCCCTTCGCTGGAGCCCATTGTGCCTGTGGGGTGCGTGTTGCATGAAACCGGCTTGTTCCCACTGTTCGCTCATTACGTTCTCCGAGGCTTTGTTGAGAGTCTCAGCTCGGCTCTTTGCTGCAGTCTGGACTCACATCTTTAGCTCTTTTCCCAGATGCTACAAGTGACTTCTGTGCAGAGACAATAGTGTAGGGTCAGAATGGCTGGATATATAGTCAGACAAAAATGTGTATTGTTTCCCTGAAATGTGTGTTAAAATACGTATTTCGATGTATGCGTGCATGTGAAAAATGTCGTTGAGAAGTTTAAACTCATGCCTTTCAGGCTTTGTTCTATGGCTACTGCTCTGTGAAAGCAATTTGCCTTAAATAGTTTTCCCAGCTGACTTCTAGGAACCCTTTAGTTTATAATAAGTTGTGGATACACCCAAGGACACATGGGGGAATGCTCGCCGACTGTAATTCTCCTCTCCACCGATGCTTAAACCGGTGGAAGCTTTGCTCAGTGTGTGACCCACTGCTGGGCATTTCTGAAAGTGGTCAGAGGCTCAGTTCCTGGTGTGGTAAAGGCAGGCTGGGTTTGCAACAGCAAACAAAAGTAGTGTAATTAACCTTCTTACTGGAGGTGGAGGAGGGACCACAGCTTGCATAAGGGGGACTTGCTTGTTCAAAAAAGAACCGTTCCCTCAACTGGTGTCTAAAGAGTAAGAACAAGAGGTTTGATTTATGAGCTAGCTCTTAATTAGAAGGCACAAATGAATGTAACTGTCCCTGTTAGGATAAACAACATTTGGCTTGAGCTAATTTGCAAAGCCTCCCTCCACCTCTCCCATGCACACACCCAGACTCCCCAGTGTGCAGTGGCCCCTCAGCATCAGCGTGGTGGTTGTGAACCCATTGAGGAGCTCTAACGTCATCTGCATATCCACCACTTGTAAATGCTGCTGGTGGTGTTTGTGCAGCCAATGAGAAGCAAAGCTGAAATAAAATCCCCCCTGTTCCTCTCCAACTTGATCTCTTTCCCCTCATGCTTCTTTCATTTTGGTTTAATGACTTTGGCTTGCTGTGCTTCATCTCTCTCTCATTTCATCTTGGTGGCAGCCTGGCTTGAGAGCAATCAGGCTTTGATGGATTGCTGGTAACTCATGAGTGTGAGTTACACATGAGGGGGGAAGCATCAGAGAACTGTAGACCCCAACCCATATGGTGTCTGTGGGAGTGAGGGTGTGTGTTGTTATGCAGGGTTCAGGGATCTCTTCCTGCTTGGCCTGACACTTGTCTTTTTTTTTTTCCCTAAACCCTGCCAGTGGCCTTTCACCACTCCTAAGTGAAACAATATGGAAGAGCTGCAGGTCCTGGGCTCTTTCTGAAATTAGAAAAGCTATCAGTGCTGGGCAAGAGGTAGAAATACAGACTCAAGATTAGACTAGGTCAGTTAATCAAAGCTGTGGCTCCAGCAAAGTCTTCTTGGGTTGCTGAGCCCAGGGTGAGCAGAAAGCATTTTTCCAGCTAAGATAGCAGCACCTAGCCCTACAGATTTAATTGTAACTTGACATTGTCCAATCTAGGCTAATGTCAATAATGTTTTTTTTTGTGAATTTCGCTCTGTTATTGCTGGGGTTTCTTCATACTGGCCAGTGTTCTACCAACTACGATCCCGACGATGATCATCAGTAGAGTGGTGTTCCAGTGCAAGAATCCAAAAGGAAATAAACCTGCTACTTAAGTTGGCATCCCTACTTGACTAGAGACAACAGGACTGTGTTAATGGAAATATCCCTTTCATGGGTGACATCCCATAGAAGATCACTCCTGGTAAGGGTTGTTCTTGTGTATCAGGAGCGTTGCATTAAGTATGCACCAGTGCCTCTAAGCTGGGATCGCCCTTTGTGCAGCGAGCCTGGAAGTGTATGTTGGAAACGAATTGAGCACTCCCAGGCTTCAGTGGGAGATGGGTTGGGACCCTGGGGGAGCCAAGAGAAGCAAAATCTAGAGAGGAAAGTTGGGAGCCAGTCATCTGTGGGTTTCAGTTCTGGTTACACTCTGTCGTGCTGAACACGTTCTGCTGATGATTCACAGGGCTGAGACACTTTGGATAACAAAACACGAACTCCTAAGGGACTTTGGTGGGTTTTGGAAGCTTTGCTGATGGTTGTTTTTCTAGCTGATGTGGCACACTGGCAGAGCACCCCAGCACACTTGTATCGATGGCATCCTGGAAAGGCAAACCGCTCTTTCTACTGCCAGCCACGCTGGTACCTCACCCTGCTGGGATGGTCACGGCTGTGGTCTGGAGTCATCTTTCCTTTTGGCTTCTTGTAACGTTTCTTTTGAACTGAGGCTGGCAACATGTTCCACCGATGTCAGGGGAAAGGTTATCGAGACTGGCAGAGACCTCATATTAATTTTTCAGAACCGTTCTGATGAAATCTAATTAAATGGAGCGACCAGCACAGTGCAGATCTCCCCGTGTTTGCCTCATTTGTCACATGGTTGATTAAGGCTGGGTTATCGGGGGGAGGCGGAGGGGAAGGGAAGTCTATGACTTGTGATATCTGCTGGGATGGATGTGATTTCGCACCCTATGGCACTTTGATCTTTTCCCCACTGCTTACAAGTTTCTGTGGGTTTGTCCTGGATTTCATACGCAATTGATTTATCTCCTTGGGGTCTAAGGGAATGCATTGATGATAGAGCCAACCTGAGTGATAAGGATGTCGTGCATGCAAATGCATTTCTCCTGCCGTGCAGACAGCAGCTCTGTATTGGTGAGTGGTAACACCTTGGCATCCTGCTAGGTTTGAGCCTGTCTCTTAACAATGAGAATAACTCATTTCGTGGTTTTCTTACAGAATGGAGAAAAATTGACACAAAGAATAAAACAAAAAGAATAAATAAACCTCCCACCGCATGTGTGCCAAATCAAAACTGATAGCTTCTCCCTCCTCTTTTTCAACAAAACAAACAAACCTCCAGAGCTTTGAAAGTTTTGTGGTTTATGAAACGACCACTTGTAGTTATTTGACCTCCCCACCTTCTCTTTTATCCTTTTTTTGTTGTTGTTTAATTAGCTCTCTTCTTACAGGTATTTCTACTGTGAGATGGAAAAATCAAAATCTTTTGATGCTTTCAAGTCTCTTCTCCTCTTTGTGATGATGTAAATTAATTCCCCAAATCCCACCTAAATTCTGGATTTTAGCTAATTTTCTATTCACGGAGTAAAAGAAAAGGTTTCCAAATTTGTATCTCTCTGTTTTCCTTGCATGTCTGTCTTAGCATGCAGTAGGAGGAGAGGTGCAAGATCTTTTGAGGCTGCTGCATTTAGGCTCTTTGTTAAACTGCTTCTGCTGGGTTAGCATTTTTGTCTGCTTGGAAGCTGGAGAATTGAACTCACCTGGGAGCCCCAGTAGTGAAATATGTTATCATAATACAGTGGGAAACGGAAAGGTTTTAGGATGGTGAATAATGCAGATCTACCCTGGTGGGTTACATCTGTACATTTAGAGATGCAATACAGCTTCAGCTTTGGGCCACATGACTGAGATATTCTTATTTTGAGGGAAAGAGGCTGCTTGAGCTGGGGGAATGCAGGTAAACTTAACAGGTAAATACTGGAGGTCCCAAATGCACCCTGACACTGACTTTTGGTAAATGTAATAGCAAGCTAGAGCTAAGCATTGATGTTGATTCATGATGGTTAAGCTAGTCTCTCATTTTTAGGAGAATCTGGCTTATTTTAGGGGACTGGTGGTGCTGCAAAGCAGTGGTGGAAAGCAAGAGATTAAAAGATCTGTTGCAATAAGTATTCCAGTGCTCTGCCTTTAACAAACAGTCAGCATAACGCATGTATGTGCAGATGCAGTCCTGCTCACCAAGGTGTTTTACGTCCTACTGTGCTAAAAAGCATTTGTCTTTAGCCTGAACCAGGGGAACCTGCTAGGGGAGATTCAGGCTCTCACCCTCCTGCAAAGCTCCGAGCAGTCCCAGTTTACGATGGGGCAACGGTCAACAGGACCTGAATAACCACAAACTCATTACACTAACATCTGCCAGGTCTCCATATAGCAGCATGAATATTATGTGTTGGTTTGTTTTATTTTATCCCCTGGGTTTTCACCTTGCTCGTGCTTTGCAACCCCTGCCTGTCTCCTGCTCTGTGATGAAGCCCAGGCTACCGCTGTGCTGCTTTCTTCCCTGTTAAGAAAATCTCAGGTGTTTTCCTCTCGGAGCTCACACTGACACTGTCATAGAAGTGCTGCCCTTCCCCATGCTGCAGAAAGCAAGCCCTGCTAGGAAAGATGATATCACCGGCACTAAATATACACCAGCCATCAGGCCCTTTGTCCGTGCCAGGGATGCTCTGGCAGACTCTGATGTCACTTACTTTCTATGTTTTGTCAATTCTATCGGTGGCAGGTGATTTCATTAACCACTCTTTAATTGTTTTCGAAGAGCCTAGCTATTATTTGTTCATTTTCACTCCCCTGATGGTAATGTGCTGGTAGCCTCCTTGTAGTTCCCTCCTTCAAGATGCAGAGATCAGCTTCATCACCTGGTTTCCAAACCTACTTTTTTAGTTTTTATTTAATTTTTTAATTATTGCTAGAACTGCAACATTTGGAAGTGAAGTTGAATTCCCTGAAAATTCAGTTTCATGGTTTCAGCCTATGGTGGGATCTGCTCTCAGACGTCTTCCCTGAATGATCTTGGACTCATCCATCCACTCTCCCTATTTCTTCTGTAGTTAAAATTAAGAAGCAAGGAATGGGGAGAAGGTGTCTGGGAAAGGACCGAGTTCCTGCTTGAACGCTGGACTTGGGATGGTGTCTTAGCAAGATTTTCCCCGTATATGTTCACTGGGATAGTCAGTGTATGTTGCCCCTGGATTTTCTTCACATCTACTGCATCTTATGGACAGCATTTGACCCCATTTTCTCTGCTGTCTTGTCATCTGGCCCCCTTCTTCCAATAGCTACCTTGCTTCACTGCCCATTTAACTTGCTTTCTATGATATTTCCATTTCCCCTCCCCTGTCCCCTTTGTTTCTTACCCATCAGTAACTTCCTTCAAGTCTCCACAGTTTTGTTCCTGCTGGATGACTCTTTGGCCTTGTTCATCTTGGATGTCCACCTACGGTTTGATTTGAGCATCAGGCTAAGACATAAGAAGCTCGAGTTCAGTTCCTGCTCTGCTATTGACTTTTATGGACCCACCATTTGAAGGATAGGGCTTCATCTCATTAAAAGTAGAGATCTCCATCCACAGGAGATATTGTCAACTTCCTTTTCAGTTCAGTGAGAGAAATTAGACCTTTTGGGGCACAACTCATCGTATCCTGCAGGAGATTGAAATCACCCTAAAGTAGGGCAGATGCATTGTGTCCTAAAAATGTCTTTTTCTCTCTATTAACAGTAAAGGGAGCTGAGGGCAACTTGTTCAGATGTAAACACCCGTTATATCTCTGTTCCCTGTCTGTAACTGGCAGTGATGTGTTTCTGTGCTTTGTCAGGGGTCTGCTGAACAATTAGCGGTCCTGAGGTGCTCCAACATTATGATAATAGAAAATCTCGGTGTGGTGTTACCTTTTGCGTGATTTTCTTGCTGGAATTTGATTAATATGCTCAGATGGGGCCATTTCTTTCAGCCCTTGGTACTGTCCTGTATTTTCTTCATTCTAATGCAGATGAATTCTGATGACTGTGAAGCTCAGATGCTCTTACTTGGCCGGGCAGTGGGCCATACACGCAAAGGATGTGAAGAATATACGGGTGATGGCTTGAAAGCAGGGACATTGGGCTGCAACATCAACTTATATGGTATAGGAGACAGGAGGGGCTGCCAACAGACCCAGCACATGTGCACACCTAAGTGATTGATTCTTTTTGATGTTGTTACAAATGCTGCCTAAACCGCTAAAAGCTTAGGAAAAAAAACCCTTAAAGCTCATTTAAAAGGGAAAGGGAGCCTGCAGAATTTATGACATCTGCAGTGACCAGGGGACTGCCAGCAAATTTAAGAGAGTCACAAGTGAATGAGCAGGCTGGTCGCTCATTGGGATCGCACATCTGACAGTCGCAGTGATGTAATCCAGGTGAATTCTGCTGCTGCACATCGGCCGTGCACCAGCTCCATGTGGTGCTCTGGGTGATGGAGCATAATTCAACAGCGTAATTTGGAATGCTCAACATATTTCCATGTGGTTTGGAGACTCAACTTAGTAAGGTGTGATGGGTTAAAGAAGAGAGGAAGTATTTAGGCATGCAAAGATGCAATCAAGATACTTTCAAAAGTGTGGGTGTGTGGTTCCCGTTGCAGGAGGTCCTTACATCTAGGAACCTGCAATTAGAAGGGCAAAAGTAACTGGAGCAGACAGACACCGAAAGCGGAAAGTGTGGAAAGGAGCAAGTTCCTTAGAAGGATCTGAATGAAGTGGAGCAGGTGGTAGATGGGAAAGGCCAGATCAGATTGGAGGTGATGATTGGAGAACATGAGGGCACAAAGAGTAGTCAGAAAAAAACCTCAGTATGACATAAAGGCAGAGCAGGAACCCTTGATCTATTCCTGGCTCTGTTGCTGATTGCAGCATGACCAGAGGCAAAACGCTTTCCTCTCTCCCTGCCTCTTCTCTGCGTAGCTTGTGAGTTCTTCAGGGAATGGACTGTCACTTGCAATGAGCGTGTCCTGCACCGAGCACAGTGGTGCTTTGATTTCATCTTGAGGCTTCACAGGCGGCTGAACCATTAGTTCAAAGCTGGAGGTTGTTGAGGTTCAGCTACTTTCAGATGCAAAATTTCCCCTTGCAAGGCTTCGCTGCCAATGTGACTGCTGGCTCCTTCCACGTGACGCGTGCTTGTGTGTTTGTGCAAGGGGTTTGTTGAGCTTTTCCAACACGTGACTTTTCTTAGACCCTCGTGCATCTCTGATTTCCCCGCCACGCGGTACGCAGGAATGCCGTACTTTGGCCTCCCCGCTCCCTCCCAACAGGTTGATCATAAATTAGGTTCTGATGTGGGTATTGAATTTCACTCCAGCTGCTGGAGCTGTGGCACATCTGTGGTCCTCCTGCGGTTAATGGCTTCACAGAAATGAAGCAATAAAGGTTACGATGGCTGTGCTTTAACCTCGTGGTCCTCATTCTGTTTGACAGGAGACTTTCTTGGGAACAGTTAAAAACCCACTGCCTGCGTTTTAAATATCTCCCAGTAATGTGCCATCTTTGAGCAGTTTTTATGAAATTACTTTATTTTTGAAACTTAACAAAGCTGAAGCGTATTTTTTTCTCTCTTTTTTTTTTGGTTTTTCTTCAAGAAAGATGAATTTGACTCTCTCAGATAAACCTGTCGCTGAATAATGCCATGATTTAATGATTACATTCAACAGAGAAGTCGGTGGGGAAAAAACCCCACTTAACTTGAAATCTTCCAGTGCAAGTCTGTCTACCTCTTCGAAGGGAGGTAGACACGCATGTGGTGGGGATGGTTTGTCTTTGAAGAACAGCTCTGGTCACTAATGAGCCCTTCAAGGGAGAGTGCTTCCACGCTCTCACAAACCTCCTGTCTGTTGTGGGAAGACATGATCATGACAGTTGAGATATGACTTTGGTCGCTGAAGTTTGACTGCATCACTTACCGCATGTGTGCATCCTTAGAAACCAAGCCCTTTTCAGGTGTCTTCTCTCAGCCCTTCTCTCCTGATGAATACCAGTTCCTTAAAAGTCTTGGCTGGTTTTTAAAAAGGAAGTGAATTCTTGGTGCTTCAAGCAAAACTTTATCCCTCTTGGATGTTGTGGATGCTACTTAATGTGCCACTCGGAGATTCTCCAACTGTAGGATTTGACTGTCCAGCAGATCAAATCAATAATGCATTTATCCTTCCAGCTCTGCTGACAAGTGTGGAAGTGGTACTGTCCTTGAGTTGCAGAGAGAACAAAACTATTGAGGCTATGTACTTGGATGCCTAAAGTGCATTTACCTGGAAAAGAAGTAGATCGTTAACTTTAAGAAAGTGGCCCAGATCACCCCCTAGCCAGGATGTCTTGTGCGTATAGACAGTGGAGTTCAAAACGTCACGTATATGACTCCCTGGAGGTAGGTATCCATCTATTTTCTATCCAAGGTAACTCAAATGCTTAAAGGGAGAGTCACGAAATGCCCTACGGGTGCAGATATCCCGCTGGGGTATGCGGCTCCATATAAGACATCCCAGCAGAAAGTCTGACCTTGCATAAGCTACGCGAGCTGTGGCACAGGACAGGGGTGAACCTCGAGGTCCCTTGGACGACAGCAAGATTATTCTCTTAATGAATAATGCTCAGCTTGGGAAAGAAGGCCTTTTCTATGAATCTCTTTCCACTCTGAATCATGTTTTACCCCTGGTGCAGTTGTACACAGATACCATCTTCTTCAAGATCTGCTGATAGTGCTTGATGTGCTGAATTCTTGCAGAAAGGCAGGTGAGACATGCTAGATACCCGCTCAGAGAAGGTAAACAATCTCCCATTTATTTATTTAACTCTCTTGCTATTAATTGATCCTTTGCCCATCAGTTATGAAGCATATTGACTTCCTCTCTACAGGTCTTCCAAGAGACTTGCTGCTTTAGCATGCTCAGCGTAAATCCTGAGAGGGGCCCTGGGACAGTTTTTGAGGAACATGGGGTCTGCTGTTCAAGCTAATGAGCTTGTTATGAGACATACACTGGTATCTCTAGTGGCTCTATCCTTTGCCACTGTGTCCAGCCTGTCTGCAATTAGGAACAAGGTCTCTGACACTGTGCTTTATACTAAATCTGCAATGAGACAAAAATATCTGATTTTCACTCAACACAGCAGAATCTTGTGATCCGCAGAGTAAGAACAAATTGTTTTTCTTCTTTGACTTGACTTCTTTAGAAGTCCCCAAGGACTTACTTTTTAAAATCGGAGGGTTTTTTCCTCTCCTTTTTTTTTTTTTGCTTTTTAACGGAGCTTCTGCCCGTTTTTCCATGAATTTAGAAATCAGGATGGTGTTAGCCTAAGTAGTTGAAGCTATAACCCTGCATGGAATGGCTTACAAGGGTGTGTTAGGTAATTGATATTGATATATTGACAGGTTAGTAGACAAAAGAAGAGTATCTGGATGGCTCTGACAGATGGTGACACACGGATCGGGACCCATATTGCTTGCTTGTCCAAGATATCTCCTGTACTGTATCGGCAAGATGTCAGTAGTGAAGCAGAGTACAAACCCAACGTGCCCCTGGAAATGATGCCCGCTTTCTTGCTCATGATCAGTGAAATTGGGGAATATAGATGAGGAAGTGACCTCAACAAGTCTTTGGATCGCATTACCTACAAAGCAAAGCCACCATAGCTAAATCATGAATCTGTTCCGGTTAACCTGGCCATCGTAGTGTCTCAAGGAAGACCCTTGGCATCTGGGAGTCTCTGCCTGACTTGCATCACTTCTGACTATTGTGTCTAAGGTCTGACCCTTATTTTATTTGATGTCACCAACAGACAAACTCTATCCTACGTGTGAAGATATGCTCTTCTAGGGGATTGCCCAGCCATTGTCGGACAATTCATCTGAATTGACCCATTCAGTTCAATCCTGTTCACTCCCTGCAATCCATTATTGCCACCTTTCTTCCCTACCATTAATAACACCCAAACTGCTCTTTCTTTTTACACTGCAAACTTTAAATGGATAGCTGTATTAATTGGTATCATCACAACAAACGGTCCTAGTCTCACTGCAATTCGGGCGAACATTTCGTGTTGCCGTTTAAATGATGAGGGTTATTTTTTTTTTTTAATGCCACTGACAGCTGCTTGTGTTTAATTCATTTTGATTTCGTTAGGAGAGGGAAGTTATCAGAATTGCATCATTAAAAATGCATGCTTGGGTTATTCATGCATGTTTCATATATCCTTGTGTATGATCCATCATAATTCAGCATTAGCCAATGGGGATACCAAGAGGAAAGGGTCTGCTGAGCATACATATAATTCAATTACACCCATGACGTCACATTGATTGGATTCTTAATGGCACCTCCAAGCCTGGTCATGAACAAGGCTGGGCAAAACGAAGGTTTTCACTGAGGCTGCCTATGCCTGGAAATACAAGGTTTGTGTTACCCCTCCAGATTTGCGGAAGTTTGGATCTGACAGGAACTGGGCAGCTGCTTCGGAGCTGCTCAGCAGTCAGAGCTGAAGGCCAGATGTGAACTAGCTCACACAGCGTGGCACGAACCTTTACTGCTATAGGAGTTGTGCTGCTTGGGCTGTAATAAAGAAATAATACATTCTCCCTGCTGTTCACTGGTGTTATTAAAGTGCCTTTGCCAGTACAGCAGTTCCATGGCAGAAGGACAACGTGTCTTGCGTAAATCCTCCTAATCCAATGCAACTCTGCTCACAGTGGGGCAACTGGTTTGGTTAAAACCCCCTTCTCATTGATGGGTGGTTGTGGACCAATGCATGGAGTTATTCCCTGCAGCTAAAAAGGGAGATAGGAGGTGCGACTGGTGGGACCTTTATCCTTCCTTTTATCACAAAGCCTGATTTAGCATAAATCAGTAATTTCACCTTCTTCCCCTGTCACCTTCACTATAGCCTTTCCTCTCTCACCTTCACTATAGCCTTTCACCCCTTTCATGGAATGACTCTCTGCTTTCCAGAGCCTGCTTTCAATATACATAATGAGAAAAAGTCATTCCTGGGGACCAGGGCGGCTACAGGGCAGAGGTCAGGTAACATAGCAAGGTCTATTATTTTAACAGCAAAGGTGGTTTCCATTCCTGATACTCTGAGCACAGTGAGATAGGCCTTTGACAGCCATCCATGCAATTCCTCCCTCTCTGGACTTTCAAGGTCATGCGACAACAAGTGAGCAGGAAAAGGGTGGAGGGAGGGAGCTAAGAGGCTGAAATTTGCTCATTATTGGGTGAAAAGAGCCTTGTTGGTCAGCGGAACTGGAAAAGTTAAGATACGTATTGGAGAGGGGAGCACGGACAACCCCTTCCACCCAGCGTGTTGTCAGCAGCATCTCCTTGAGAGTCAGCCCTGAGCCATTCCTATCCCTACAAGAACGAGAAAGTCTTTATTGGCTGCTTGAACTGTGTGTCCTGCACAGCACTTGGATGCTGATTTCAGTTTGGGTGTCCTGGCTCTGCTGCTTCTTGCTCTTAGTCAAAATGGAGCAAGGATCAGTGATGCAGAGATTTTTTTTTTGATGTTCCGTTAAAAAAATTACAAAAGGAAGACTCTGCATTCCTCACTGTGTCTCACTTCCATGTATTTCATATGAACTCGTTCTCTGTGACTGTGTCCCATGCACACGTGTGCCTCAGCACTTTTTAAGCTCTAGTGAATTACAGCCCAACGGTGGGTTGACTCCATTTTATTGGTTTTGGGTCACAAGCCCAGAGAACTCAAAAACCCCTCTGTTTCAGATCAGAGCCCGGAGAAGAAATCACTCATGCTTCTGACTCCTAGACCTCTGCTTTAAGCACATGAGCATTCAAACTACGGATCCTATTGATTTTCAATTATGGCTCAAATGGAAGTGGTTGTAGCTTTGTGTTAACCCTCAGGAGACTTCGCCCTGTCATCTCTAGTGAGGAGCTGGGGGAGAAATCCTGCGTTGCCTGTGCTGGCGTGGATCTGTGGTAACATGGCTGAAACTCACTTCTGGGCAGAAACAGGTTTCACCACAGCTTGTTAGGATAACAAAACCCCTTTTAATGCAGACGGGCATTCTTGGATTTGCTGTTGGGGGCAATAAATGGGTGTGTGGCGTGAAGAAATCATAGCTATAAATACAGAGTTACTGTGGTGTGGTAGAAAGTTATTGTTGGCATGAGTGTGGGGTATGTTTAGATTGTGTGAGGAGACTTATTTTAACTGGCAGCTGCGCTGAACCTTGCTGGCATGTTAGGAGTAGTCCCGGCAGAGCTGGGCTAGCAAGCAGAAGGCAGATGAGAAGTTTGAAACTACAAAACTCACACCCTTCCTTCCCTGACTGTTAGGCTGGACTGTGTTTTGTCAACCACTATAGAGGGCAGGTGGCTGTGAGGGTGCACATGCTCTGTGATTCAAGGGTGCTTTCCTCGTTGGATCTCCTAGCTGGATATGCAAAGGTGTTAAATGATTTGTAAAGCCAGATTAAGACTGTGGCACGTTCCCTGCAGAAAAGAAATTCAGGGGTTGTAGTTCTCGGCAGCATGGCTAGAACCAGTCTCATGAATTGGGCTCATCTTAAGCTTGGTCTGCCCTGAACCCTTTTCTGTTCATGCATCCCCTGCTTCCAGACCGTGTATGTGTTTGTTCCATTGGCTTTTCGTGAGAGCCACTAATTATGTTATTTATAACAGCCTGCCGATTGTCTGCCTGCAGCCGGGCAGCTGGAGCCAGTGTTGGGTTACCGTCACCTGCTCCCTTCCCGGTTCCCCCTTGCTGCGTCGCAGGGTGCAGCAGGGGCTGGATTACAGCCTGGGGTGGGGTGCTGACCCTGAACCACTTCTGCCCCTGGCTATCCTCATCCTCACCTTCCCCTCAAGGCAGAGCCTGCAAGGGAATGAAATGCATCAAGTATATCCTGTAGGATGTTCTCTGTCAGGACTGAGGGCAGTACTCTTCAAGGCAATTTTGTACCGCTACTCCTTTTTTGTTTCTACTTTAAGCCAAAACCACTTATTGTCAATAATATTAAAAATATCTCTAGGCAGGAGCAGGGCCTCTTTGGGGCCGGCACTGTGTTGCCCTCTTGAACATCCAGCAGATCTTTGCAGGGTGCTGCAAATAAGCGCTAAGCATCTCCGAATGATAGGAGGAGAGCATCTCAGCTGAATAGAATCAGGGTCCTCATGGTGAAGGCAGCAGGCTCCTCTGAGCTGGCAATTTTATCTCACTTATTCTCCCTGGGGGGCAGCAAGCAGTCCTACCTGCTTCTTTTCCGTCTCTTATCGGTGGCATCTGGCATTATCACATTCGTTATATCTCCTCCTCACAGTGCTGACATGAGAGGACATCTCCCGGGGTTGTTGACAGGATAAAAAGTAGGATATTAGCAAAACCTCAACATACGAGTCGCCGTGACTCCTTCCTCTCCAGTCTGAATGCCAGCTCAGCTGTGTCCTGGGGCAGTAGGAGCGAAGTAGGTGACCACACTCCTCCCTGTTGCATGAGTATCTGGAAGATGCAAACTCTGGTCGTGTGCGTTAGTGCTGCTGGCGATACCCACAGCTCAGTGGCCAGATCAGTATGGAAAAACAAATGTTTTTGTTTTTTTTAAGAAAGGCTGCTGAGAGCATATTTCTTTCTTTTCAGCCAGACCGTGCATGTGCAAGGGTAACGAAGTAGAAGGGCCAAGCCTTGATTACGTGATCCCTTTCTGTGTTTGTTGAGTGTTAGTCGGAAACAGCTCCCCACAGTGGCTCTGCTTCAAGCCTTTCTGCTTGGAGCTGACTCTGCATCCCAGTGGGAGGCCCTGGATTCCCAAAAGAGACGGATACAAGTTGGCCTGGGTTCATAACCTTCCCTCCCCGCACCTTGCAACTCCTTGCAACTCCGCTGTAGTTTCTGGAACAGCAGTGTTACCACTATGAACTCCCTCCTCCCTCCACGGTGCTGGTGAAATGCTCTTTGTAATGCTCCAAGCTTTTGATTTTTGCATGAGCTGAGTTGGGGTGAACTTGGTGAGATGGACAAAACATCATGAATAAGTTAAGAGGAAAGCTGTACTCAGTGCTCAGAGCGTACACAAAGTAAGGAGGCTTGGTGGTGCTCAAACAGCCTTTCAAGTGCCTTTCTCGTTTGTTTTTTTAGACACTCTTTACATGTCATATGGGTTGAGATTGCGCCTTTCGCGTAGGTGCTGATCTCCATGGGTCTTTACCCGTCCTGTACTTCTGTAGTTGTGAGGGTCTTCAGATGAGTGGCCTGCAAATCTCTTGGCATCGCCTATGAACGTTTTGGTGGACCATCCTGACAGTCCACTGTCCAAGAGATCACTTGCCTTGAGCACAACATCCTCAACCAGGAGAGTTCATGATGCAGCTTTGAGTATCCTCAAAGGCTTCTGCCATCACAGCATCTCATTGCCCAAGGCTCCCCCTGGAGTCTGGTTCTCCCAAGACAAGAAAGACCTCTTCAAAGGGCAGAGCGGCCAGTTTGATCCTCTCATTTCACTGTTCGAACCACCTGACATTCATGGCCCTGTGATCTTAAGAGCAGTGATTTTCTCAGAAGATGCAAAATCTGCAATGATGAGGTGAAATTTCCCTCTGTGGTCTTCCTAAAATCATCTTTGCAAAAGAATTGCTCCAACGAGGAGCCATCTTTACCTTTCTGGGAACATCTCTTCTACTCATGTGCTTGTGCTTTTTCATTCTGAAGACCAGCCCTCCTTGATCTCAGGGCTGTTTCTCTGCTGCTGGACACGCGCGCTTCTCTCTGCTCTCAGCCTCTCTTGTGTCAGTGGAGTCTTTTTCATCCTTTGTGCAGTTTAGCACTTCTCATGACTCCCCCTATCCCATTCTTCCTGTATGGCTTTCAGAGTCCCTTGTCACCACGGTTTCATTCATACTATCCTCGGAGGGTCATTGCCAGTCACCTCTCTGCAGTTGTTTCTGCACAGTTGGGGCTTTGTAATGAAAACCAAAACTCTTATCTGATTCATTTCCAGAGCTGCTGGATTAGATCCTGATTTCTTCCTTGGCTCCATTTCAAATCACAGCAGGTCAGAGAAGAAGTTTCATCGGTGTCCTCTCCAAAATGTGCCCTGCTCCACACCAGAAGGACTTTTCTGACCCCCATGCTGCTACGTCAGGACTTGCTGAAGGGCCAGAGCTCTGCCGCGCTGCAAAGAAAGAGTTGTGGGACTGGAAGGGACGTCTTGGGTCAAATCCACCCTATCATCGCGGCTGGCGTCACATCGTGTTGATTCTGTTTGCAAACCTTGCAAGCTCCAGCCTTACCTTCATTTGCTTCTTCTGCTTGCCCAACCCAAGGCTTCTTGTTGCCAGTACGTTGAGCAGGCTGACGATCCCGTAGGGTTATAGCTGGTGCTTGGGAGAGACTGGGGCTGAGATGGAAGCTAAACTGGGGACAGGGTTATCCCAGCAGCTCCTCAGCTGAGCTAAGGTGGACCCAGAAACGTGCCTCCTCCAGCAGCTTGTGTCCTTGTTGGAGCATGGAGGTGACATCCTAGGAGCTGGGCCAAAGGGAGTTTTCTGCTCTGCGTGGCGAGGGCAGGTCATCCCAAGCAAGCAAGTGCTAAAGTGCAGAAAGGATGGAAAAGGCTTTACCTTTTGCTCTGTGTTACGGAGGTGCTGATTCAGCAGTTTAGCACCCAGCCAATTTGCATTGGTTTAGTTTATTATTTTGAGCGCAGCCGGTTCAGCTTTGCTATTAATTGACAAGCAGGAAACGTTTCTTGTAATTCTTAGCTCGCTGAGTCGGTTGGTGGGACCGTGCTGTTGAGGAGGGGAAGCTCACAGCAAACTGGCGTTTGAGTGATTAGCAAACAGAATACGATTTCAGTGCAAATGTATCTCTTGGTATTTGAGGTGTCAAATACTCTGCGTAATGATCATGTTTTAAATATAGTTTATAAGTTTCTTCTCATGCATATGCCGCCTACTCTGTGTGCATTGTGGAATATACATACAGTGTGGCTGTGTGTAAATGATGTCGCTGTATAATTACACCTCCAGAGGAAGAGATCTGTCTGTTTTGATTTTAAAATATTATATATATCTGTGCATTTAAAGAAAGGCTATTACACAGATGGAATCTCTTCTAGGTCACATTTCAATAATAATTACAGTTTAATTACGCCATGGCAGACTTATTTTATTTTATTTTAACTACCTCTAATAACTGCTAATTTTCCAAGCAGAAAGGTCAGGGCACAGATGTAAATAAACACATTGTAAACTGGATGTGGTAAATAAATCTGATATCCAGTAGCAGTGGTACTGAGCACAGTGAGGGTGCAAGGGCTGGGAGAGTAGTCTTGTCACTAACGTTTTGCTTATATGAATTAATGGCAGCTGTATGATGAAAGATCAGACCGCAATAGTTGTATTGAATTGTCTTTGATGTGGGATTAAATTCCTAGTAAGTGCAGCATAACTGCAGGACTCTTTTCATCAAGCATGACCCGCCCGTTACTCCGCGATACCACCTAGAGCAGCTCTGCCAGTGCCTTTAGCTTTGATTTGTAAGGCTGTATCATCTATCCCCGTCCTCGTTACTGTTGTGTTAGGGTGTTGTGTGTCTGCTGAGATTTTCCCGAGCTTATTGCCTGGACCTGGGATGCGCTGGAGGAAAAATCAATCTGCTCTTACCCTGCTTCTTGTGCCATAAAACCCAAGCTCTGATTGCTTTTGGAGTCAGGAGACAAGCCTCGGATAGACTTAATATCACCAAAATCTTACCCTAGAACTTGAGAATGAGAGAATTGCTTCAGTTTTATTTATTTAGACTCTTGTTTGAAGAAAATTTGCTCTGTCACAGTGGGCTGGAGCTCGGTGTAAGGAAATTCAGGACAAGTCTTCGACAATTACTGCAGGGACAGAGCTTGTGCGTGGGGAAGGGGCTGAGCCTGCGGAGGAGCTGATGGCTGTGCCAAGGCTTGAATGGAGAGTGGACGTGATCCCAAGCCAACAGGTGGCATAGTCTGAATTTGGGGGATGGAGAGCCCCTCTTGACATGAGGGATTTAGCTGCTGAGGTGCCAGTACCTCCATGATAGGGCAGTTCATTTTGGAGGTGTGGCTGGGCTGCACGTAGCAGTGTGTTTGTTTTAGCTGAACAGGTAAAATCCTGGTCCCAAAGAAATTGCCGTTGGAGTGAAGAGCACTGGGATGTCTGCCCACGCTGGGAGAGGGGTGGTTTGCAGGTTGTGGTGGAGGAGGAAAGCATCTTTTTTTGTGAGAGGCGGGGTAAGGATCTTTCTCACCTGCTTCCATCACGCTTTCTGCACCGCTGCTCACGTCTCTGTTATCTCCACTACCGTGTGGTTTGGGCTTTTTCCTCCCTTCAAACTCCTCCCCACCAACTGTGCCGGCTCCCGAGGAAATAAAGCATGGCCTGACACGTTTCTGTCTGCAGCCCTCCTGCATGGCTGGGCTTCTCGCACCTACCTGCTGGGAAGAACAGACATGGGAACAGCTTTGCTTGCTGCTTGGCTTTCTGTGCTCGTGCAACGTGATCCCGTTCCGAGCCCTCCAAGGCAACGTGTTGATGCGAGACAGGGAAGCTCCTTTGCGTCGAGAAAGGGTGATAGGACAGCAGGAGCCTTGATTGAGTGTATCAGGGGCTCCTGGCTGAACTGGCTGCTTGAACACCATTTTCAAGCACGGGTTCATCAAATATAAATGTTTCTGCAGGTCAGATGTGGGATCAAACTGAGGAAGCTCTGAGCTTTTCCTGCCCCACACCTCTCTGATCATATTTCTCAATCGCAATTGGTAGTTCATTGTCTCGTCACTTGATTAGGGAGATGGGATGGGTTGGAATGGTTGGATGTCTCTTTGGACAACAGCAGCATTTTTCTACTTCACATATGGTTGGTTTCATTTTGACCTTATACAAGTGATACCTTAACACAGTCTTAGGAGATTTTTTGCATCCGAAGAATGTTCCGGACTTGTCCTGGATGATTCTGGGGGCTTTGAGCAGGTGAGAGGTAGCATAGTAGGAGTTTCTGAGGATCCCATCAGGGAAGCCCTTGAGTTGGGTCCTGGCCCTTCCCTCCCTCCCCTCATATATCATTGTTTGAAAACATTTGCGAGCAGCCAGTGAGCCACTGTGCCTGGCAGTGCTGTGCAGACGCCTTGTGCTTGCACTGCTGTTTTACATTGATAATTCATCCCAAGATCAGCATTTAGAATTAATTCAATTAAAGGGACCTCGTCATTCATTTATGAGGAAAGGAGGCTTATAAAGACCTATATGCAGGAAGCATCTCTGTGCACATAGTGCTAGGGACGGAGTTTGTTTCTAGCGGGGTACTGTACTTGTGATGTCTCTTGGCCCTTAGTGGGGACATGGACATCTGGGGCATGGAGGGCATCAGACTGGGGTCCTTGTTTAGAGGCAATGTCAGCAGAGCCCAACCAAACACTGAGCTGTGCGTTTAGCGCAAGATGTGATGTTTCTGGATCAAAGCTAAATCACGCTTTTAGGGCAGTGGAGTGCAGGGGTCCTTCATGGTTATGCACAGGCGTATCCGTTTCTGAATTCACCAGTTCAGTCCCTATTGCATATGCACTTGGATGATTGCCCCAAATTTTCTTTGTCTTTCCAGCTATCTACACACCTAAAGAAATGCCTTTTTTTTTGGTTCTAGAGGACCATATCCTGTCTGTTATGGATTTTATACTTTAGTCCCTGACCTTGCTTGCTTCCTTCCCTTCTGATCCCCAGTTATCATAGGGAAGGTCCTTGGTGGGATAATTTTTCTTGAGTTAGACAGCATTGCTGCGCCAGCCACAGCTTCAGGCAGGGGTCCCACGTTTGATAGGTGAAGATACCTCTAAACGCTCTGTTTGTTTAGTTGGAATGAGTATGGTTAGGACACACGGCAAGTGAAAGAGGGGATCTGGTTATACTCTCCATCCAAAGCAGAGAAACATAGTGATCATCAGAGGAAGAGCTCTTTTCTGTCTTCTTTACCTTCTATGTCCACACGGAGTCTGTAACAGTCTTATCTGTTCCCATCATCAGGAAGAGCTTTTTCCATATGAGAGGCTGGGCTCGTACCATTCAATCTGCTGCAACATGGATCTTGGTCTTTGCAGGCATACCTAGCAAGGATTCTGGCTCAGTCTGTCTCTCAAGTTGAGTTGGGTGGGGAGGCAGCTGCTCTGGTTTTGTACTTGGGTAAGGTTGAATTTTCTGGCCTTTGCAAAACTTGTCTGGCCGTGCAAGGGTGAGCCTTCGTCCTTGGTGCTATTTTGAGCCAAGTAAATGTATCGGACAAGTCAAAGTCCACCAAATGTCAACAGATGCATCGTATTACCTCATGGGCAAAGCTACCTAGGAAAATGATTTCTGGACCATTTTGCCTCAAATGCCCTCCCCTCTTCTTTTGTGGCTGGTTGAGGTTCTCCATTAACCTTCCTAGTTCCGTGCCATCTCCAGGATAAAGGGTATGAAGCACCTTGCAGAGTACAGCTCATGGTGGCAACTGCTGGCATTCCATGTTTCCTAGAACTGACTCGACAGGGAACTGTTCCTGGGCTTTGTCCTTTTCCTTCCTTATATGCGAGTAGAAATGTATTTTGACAGGCCAGTGATGCAGAAAATAACTTGCTGCTCTTCAACTGTTGCATCCCTTGACCCCAATTAGAATGTGGTGCATGCAGAAGTGTCAGCTTCTTGCTTTCTATCCACTCACCATCCCCCTGACCAAAATTCCCATTATAAAGATGACACTTGAGGGCTTCATGGGGTGGAAATCATTTCTGCCCAAACAGAGAATCAGAGCGGATCTAAAGTCCAGCTCATCTGGAGTTTTTCTGGCCTTCGTTTCTGAAGAAGGTGCAGGCAGGAAAGTTGTCAGAAAGAAGTTATGAGATATTCCAGTCTGTGGGACTGTTTCCCTTTGTCTTGTCTACGTAGGGTTGGATCCGTCTGGTTGGCTTATGCCTTGAAACATGAAGCTCTGTGCCCCTTGCAGACCTCCAGCTTGATATAAATTTCTTCTGAACAGTTAGTGTCCTCATAGCTGAAACTGTGAGAGATGAGTAAGGGAGCCCATGGGCTGGGAGTGAGGTATATTTCCATGGAATTCAGGACCATCAAAGACTGCATGGGTTCTTCCGTTATCCCATGCTCCTGCCCTTCATGTAGAGGACCCACTGGTAGCTCCTCTCCCTGGGAATGGCTGAATTGCAGTGCCCTTGTGTTATTTTACAAGCGTGGCATAGCAACTCATGAATTCTCTCAGGACAAGAGAGCAGAAAACAGGGCTAGACTTCTGCCTGAGATATATCTGAATTTTTCTTCCACGACTTTGAATGTTCAGTTGTTGGTACTGAATGTCAGGCGTGTTTCAAATCACAGCTGCCTTGTGCTCTCTGATGCACAACCTTTCATCAGGTTATCTGTGCGATTCAATGGGATGAGAGGGGGACAGAGCTCCAGACTGTGACTCATTCAGTCTTTTCCCAGGGCTGCTATAATTCAAGTGGAAACCTCAGAAGATGGTAAAACCTTCAGGCATGTTAAATATGCCAGACTTTAAGTGCATATGAATGAATCCAGAGCTCATTTTGAACTTGGAAAAAATGGGTAGACTTGCTGCGATCTTATTGCCTCTGCCTGTTGCAGACTATCAGTGTCCTTGAAAATAGCGTCTGCACAGTGGGATCCTTGTGCATTTCTGAATCCCTGGTTTTGAGGGGATTATAGCATAGAAAACAATAAGAAAAGCATCAGACCTTGTCCTAAACCTAACCTTGCACCTAGGAATTAATTAGAGGAAGAGTGTTTGAAGAATTTGGCTCCGTGCTTCTGTCTTCATTTGTTCCCCCAGGACTCTGTCACCTCAATTATTTTATCTCGATTAAACTTGGGACCAGCACAGGGTAACAGAGCTGAGCATTCAGAGCACATTTGTAAATGCACCTGCCCTTGATGTGGGGTTTCCCTCTCCGCCAGGTGCCCAGGGACCTTGTGTAATCATTGAGGATGACCCTGGCCATGACTTTTCCTTCCCCATCAAGCTATTATTATTCATCCACATGCTCTGCACTCCCTGGGCACTGGTGCTGGATTCCTCTGTGCTCCCTCCGACGTCCCCTCTGGTCTTATTAGGCAGATGTTGGGTTGAAGGTGGAATATCCACTTGCCATCGGATGATGGAGCTCAATGCAAGGGTCATTGCATCCAGCACTACAGTAACTTTCCTTGATTCTACCAAAGTTGTGTTTCTAATAAGGCCGGTCACCTTGACCTTCTCTGCAGTGTAGGGCACAGAGATGACTGTTCTTTCGTCCACGTTGGAATGGGTTGAGAGCAGTCCATGAAGATAAGAGGGCTGGAGGACCTCTGCTATGAGGACAGGCTGAGAGAGTTGGGGTTGCTCAGCCTGGAGAAGATTTTGGGGTGACCTCATAGTACCTGAAGGGGCTACAGGAAAGCTGGGGAGGGACTTTTTCCAAGGGCCTGTAGTGATAGGATGTGGGGGAATGTCTTTAAACTGGAAGGAGGAAGATTTAGATGAGACATTAGGAAGAAATTCTTCACGATGAGGGTGGTGAGGCCCTGGCACAGATTGCCCAGAGAGGTTGTGGCTGCCCCATCCCTGGAGGTGTTCAAGGCCAGGTTGGATGGGGCATTGAGGAACCTGGAGAAGTGAAGGCTTTGGGGAGAACTTCTAGCAGCCTTCCAGTACCTGAACGGGGCTACAAGAAAGTCGAGGGGTGACTTTGTTACAAGGGCCTGGAGTGATAGGATGGGGAGGAATGGCTTTAAATTGAAAGGGAGAAGATTTAGGTTAGAGATAAGGAAGAACTTCTTCATGATGGGGGTGGTGAGGCCCTGGCACAGGTTGCCCAGGGAAGCTGGGGATGCCCAGTGTTCAAGGCCAGGTTGGATGGGGCTTTGAGCAGCCTGGTCTGGTGGGAGATGTCCCTGCCCACAGCATGGGGGATGGAACTGGGTGATCTCTAAGGTCCCTTCCAACCCAAACCAGTCTATGATCCTTTGATTCATCCAAGCTCGGGCCTTGGTTGTGCTACCCAGGTGCTTGCATGGAGACGAGGGCAGACTCTCAGAAACCTTGTAGTGTCTCAGGAGAGGAGACCCCGCTAGAAACTCAGTGAAGGAAATCCAAGGTACGATTACAAAGCTCTTACATCAGTATTTTGATCTTAAACAACCAGAGGTATAACTCATTCATAAAACCCCACCTTACCTTGGTTTTTGTCCTGTAACGGCAAGAAATCTTTTTCCGTTAAACACCAACAACCACAACTGCTGTGATAGGCAACTTCCAAAACATCCGAATGAAACACAAGTCTCTTTCTTTTGTTATTCCTGGGTGAGAAGCGTATGATGCTAAGATGTTGTACGGTCTCCGATCTGAGAAGGTCTTTAATATGAATGAAGTGTGTAATACGTGAGTGACGGGTGGCGACGTGACGCTGATTGAGCTGTGGTGGCTTCACGCAGTAGAGACTTTTGTCTCTGCAGTTGGAATGAGTGGCAGCTGAAGATCTGCTTAATAATTTGTGCCACGAGAGAGGAAAAATAGTACAGTAAGGCGGAGTGGAGCCCTCTGAACAGATCAGTCTCTTCCTTTGCTTGATCTGCATCCTGTATTGGGATGCTAAAGATTGTTCATCTTGGAGGCAGCTGAGGGAGGATGCTGGTGTAAAGAAGGTTCAGAAACCTCCTCTTTTCTTACCATCTTCCCCAGAGGTCCTAACCTGAAACAGATAGAAGAAAACTTGAAAATAGTGCTGTCAACAAAACCCTGCCTTTTACTCTCTGTCTGGAGGGCTTGGAACAGGGTGCAAAATTGTTGCAATGTTTATTTTACAGAAGAGAAGCTTTAAGTGGAATATATATTATTTTTGGGGGATGACAGTAATTAGGTATTTTTTTCCTTAAATAAGAAAATAACTGTCCAATCTCCAGCTTCATTTTAACCTGAAAAGTGTTGGTTGCTTGACAATGGTTTGAAAAAAATTCTGGATGGAAATCTAATGAATGGCGCAAAAGTTGATTAGGAAGGGGAGGGGAGATGCTAAGTCAAAGTTTTCTAGCTGGAAATAGTGATTTATTATCCAGCTAACTTTTCAAATGACAAAATAACTAATTAGATACAATTCATCATCAGAACTCGAAGCTGCCACTGGAATAAGTTAGAAGATTTTATGAACAATTCGTAGTCTCAAATTCTGATCTAAATGTAGCGTAAAGTGTATTGAGAGTTACTCAAATGCACTGAGACACCGGGAAAGGCTTAATAAGATTCTGAAATTCTGCCCCTTGTAGAATTTTTTTTCTAATGAAGGATTTGAAAAGGGCATTTTAGAATGGTGTTTTATATGGTAGCAAGTTTTTTCCCATAAAACATCAGCTATAATAATTATTTTTATGCAGATCCTGAGGCACAGAGAGATTAAATGACTTTCTCAAGGTCAGACGGAGAGTCAGAGGCAGAACCAGTGAATGAATGTATCTTGATTCAGGGGCTATGGTGTACACAAGTAGCCCTCACTATTTTAATCTCAAAGGATTGATGCATTCAGTCTTTCAGGGTCTGATGTCAAAGCATCTCCTAACTGAGTTGTTTCTGCAGGAGGGTTGCAACCCTGGGAGTGGGTCATGTGCTCCCATCCGTCTCGGGTTCATCCTTGGAATCAGCAAGACTTGCGTGAGACCACTGATGAGTGCATTGTCCTTGATAAGTCAGCTCCCAGGGGACAGTTGTGGTGTCATTGGTTGTGTCACTCCATATCGTAGGTGAAAGTTGTGGGAAGTGGTCAGGCAGAGGCTTTCCTGCATGGCTTTCCATGAATAAAGAGTGGGGCTGAATTTTAAACACCCACTGGATGATACTTACTGTCACCTGGAGATGAGAAATCCTGCAACTTTTCTACCGCTAAGAACTTGTGTAGTGATGGATCTTGCAGTGCTGCTGCTTCAGGCCAGTGCTGGGCAGAGGTTTGCACTCCAGCTATTTTGCAAGTCTTCCTGTTGAGCCTGGTTCAGCCCCACTAGGTCCCAGGGGACATGTGAACTGTAGCAGTTGTGCTCTCATCTGGTGAAGCTGAGCCAGTCAGCTACATTCCTCTTTGGACATTGTTTGTGCCTCCTGATATCTCCTCATGAATTATTAGCTATGGAAAAGACATATTGCTGAGACATTATAGCTGATTTAGTCTCCTGGTCATTGCAGGTTTGCTTCCAAATACGTTTTGTTCTGTTTTAAGTGGCTTGAATGCTGCTCCTCCTGACATTTCCCCTGGGCCTCTCTCCTGCAGTCTGAGAGATCTTGCTGTCAGGAAGTTATTCCTCATACTCAGGCTACTTCTTATCAGTCTGTCACTTTTTCAACTCATTGGGCTAATAGTTTTCCCATTACAAGAGCTGTCTCTCTGTGTCCTTTCGCCCTGGTCTCCCCAGGGGAACCTCTTTCTTCTTGCACTAAGAGAGGGTCAGACTTAGACAGCTTTACAGGTCTTTTTCTCCCCTCCTGCTCTAACTTCTTGGAGTTTGAGATAGTTTGGGTGTGACCTATGATGAGCTCTGGCAGAGTGTATAAAAGAACAAATTTGGTAAAATAAACAATGAAGATGGTGGTGGTCATAAATTCCACAGGTTTAGACATTCTCATAAATTTGAGAATCATATCTGAGAAGGGGTGAAACGGGATGTCTTCTGTTCTGGATGCACGTGACTTTTGGGGGCATAGGGAAAGGCTGAGTTATTCTAGTGTTGAGAAGTAATTTCTCAGACTTGTAGCAGTGTTTTTGAAGGATGAGAAGAGACAGGAAAGAGAAGGCAGGAAACAAAACAAGAAAGATCACTTCTGATATTCATTGGAGGCACCAAGAAAAGGCTGTGAAGGCCCTTTCTCCACATAGTGTCAGTCCAAGGCTGGGACACTACTGAAGTCTTCTGGACACCCTGTCCACCTAAGGATCATAAAGGCAGCTGTCATAAAGGCATCTGGGCTCCAGATATGCACAGCTGTTGTGTGGAGTTGTGTCTCACAGCGCACCAGTATTTGGCACCACCAACACTGTCCTGCATTCCCAGTCTCCCCTCTGGAGGACACCTTGCCAGCCAAGCAGCTGGGCTGGAGAGGAGAACAGTAGTGCTCAGTGCTGATTAAGCAATAATTAAATTAATAGCTTCTTAACATTCTTACGCTAACCACGATGTCAGCACGTCAGTAAGTATTTACAATATAAGTTACACAAATGTCAGTTTGGTACACTGAGCACTTCATATTTGCAGTTCTCTACCATAGCAATAAAACTGATCAGCCAGTCGGAAGAGAAACACACCCAGGAGACATCATCATTAATGGCACTGAGCCAGGCTTTCAGAGATCTGTATGGGAGGCAGATGAGCAGAGAGGGGCTTGCGTTCCTGCACTGAGATGCCCTCAAGTCTCAGCATGAGGCCCACTTGGAGACCAGCTGAATGAAGGCTCAGTTATCCAGTTGACAAAGGGAGAACATTGGGAAGGGTTTGAAAACAAGTCAATCATCTCGCCTTCAAGACCTCATAGTAAGCACCAAATCAGTGTGCTTTCCAGGGCTTTGCACAATTTGGTTTTTAAGGTCTGAAATAATTTCATTTGACTTGAAGAGATTGCTTCCTGCAGTAGAAGATCTTTCCTTCCTGACATCCTGAATCCTGGGCATCCAAAGGTCCTTTTTGCCAGCAGATGTCTTGATTCTGCACTGGTAGCACGTGCAGGTGGCCTTGGTGCTCTGGTGCTTTGTTTAAAAGTCTTGGATTAGTAGCTGGATTTGATCTTGGTATCCTCAATTGGTCACTTTCAAGGAGAACTGATCTCTGACACGATAGAATCATAGAATTGTTAAGGTTGGAAAAGACCTCTAAGAACATCCAGTCCAACCATCAGGTGGTAACATCATACCTACTAAACCATATTACCAAGGGACACGTCATCGCGTTTTCTGAAGACCTCCAGGGAAGGTGACTCCATCAATTCCCTGGGAAGCCTCTTCCAGTGCTTCACCATTCTTTCAAGAAAGAGATTTTTATAATATCTAATCTAAACCTTTCCCAGGCCAACTTGAGGCCATTTCCTCTCATCCTATCACTTGTTACTTGGGAGAAAAGACCACATACGGTCCAGATTCATAGGGATGTGAAGGCACTTAACTACTGAAGATGCCAAAATCTCACTCTTTTAAGGCAGAATATGCTGAAATATCCTGAGAGCCTTACAGCAGGATGCACTTCCCACTGAAGGCAGTGAAAATATTCCTGCCGATTTCCGTAGGAGCTGTAGAGAGCCTGAATGGGCTTTTTATCGTGTTTTCTTCTCTAATGAGAAGATAGTTGGACTTTTGAAAGTGCCACGTTTACATGGATGGTTTTATTGGCATTGATCTCTGCAATCAGAGAGACCCTGCTATGCAACAGTGTGGGCAAATTATTTACTGCTGCTGTCCCTCTTCTTCCCTCTGCAAGATCCTAAACCTCGCTATGCCTGCCAGATATGTCAGGTGCCGTGAATATTCGTTGAAGTGCGTGAGACCCGTTAATATAAGTCTCTATGTGAGGAAAGAATATGACAGCGCTTGAAAGTATTTTGTTGTGGTTTCAGATATAACAGCAGCCGTGGCAGACACACATTTGTCTATTATAATGACAGAAACACACAGGGAAAAGAAAGAATCTCAGCATTTGAAGGATTAAATAGTGCATTGACTGCCTACAGTGTAACGGGCCTTTTGAAGGTCTGGATGTGATAAAAATGCACGTGCCCATCTGACACGCAGCAAGCATTGAAGTCAATAGAATTACATCAGAGAGAGATTTGAATTTGGCCCCTTCCTCCTCACTTTGTACTGTTAAATTACGATTTCAAGGGAAAACATTATAAATCATATATTGAATAGGGAGATGTGGGGACTGCGGAAAATAATACAGGTGCCTGAGCTCCTGCAAGCTCTTGAGTCCTAGAAGAAGAACTGATGAGCAGGAGTGGTTTCAGTGAGACATCTAAAAGGGTTCAAATCAACCAGAAGTGTCAGTCAAGTAGCCCGACAATGCTGGGAAATCAATGCTGAATTCTCCAAGAAGAGCATGCAGGGAAAATGATACCATTTGTTTGCAATTCTAATACAATGAATCAACAGATCGCTTGCAAAATGCTCCTGATGAAAATGCGCATAATAGATGTGCAGGGAGAGAGACAAGGTATCTGCGCTAGTGAGGAGAGGGGGAATCTGAATCTAGGTTTTGCTCCTCAAATTTGAAAGTATTCCAGTACCACCGGGATGGATCTGTCATCCGTAACGTCCTGGAAGATCATGGCAGAGAAAGATGTAAATTTTTGCCAGGGGAGAAGAGATTTTGATGAAGAAACACTTATTGTTATGGAGGGGTCAACTGTTTCATAAAAAGAGCAGTCGTGGAAGCACGTGGTCTGAAGCCTGAGTGGATTAAAGATGGTCTAAAAATGGAGATGGGTTTCTGCCTTTTCCTGGGGAGAAATTCAGCTTCTAGCACTGTGGGTTTGGTTTTTTTTTGTTGTTGTTGATTTTTGGTGGGTTCTTTTGGGGAGTGGAGGGAATCGTTGCCATAGGAAGTGGATAGAGACCAATTGTTCATTGTCTTTTCCAATGTAAGAACTAGGGGCTGTCTGAGTTAACTTGCAGATGTCAGGTTCAAAACAAATGGAAACTTGTTCTTGGGGGAGAAGAGTCATCTCTTCGGTCACAAAAACTAATTGACTTTCAGAACTTCCTGCTGCAGGACTTATTCTGGGTTCAAAATTCAGCCAGACAAATCTGTAGCAAAGCAATCGTTGGAGGTCCACTAACTGTAAATTTTTTACATTTGGCTTTGAACCGCCCTCAGCCCAGAACTCTTGGAAGGAGTATTCTGGGCATGTTTTCCTCTCTGTTTACCCTTTTCCTCTGCTCTTCCCTTCACATCTGCTGTTGGCCGTTGGCAGAAGCAGCTGTTTGCTAGCTGGATCTTTGAGTAGACCCAGTAAGACCCTTCTTACTGTATAAAAATCCAGGATTGTCTTTTCCCTCGTCAGTAGAGATTGTATAAGTGGACAGGTTGCTACTTTTACTTCACTGCAACCTGACTTTCCAGGCTGGCTGGCTATAATGTGTCTTCTTCAGGTTCTGAGTATGCTTTCAGACAGAGGGGAGACATATATTTTTCTATAAAGCCAAGATCTGAGCCAAAGTTGACAGAAGTTGCTAGATTTGTCAATCATTGGATGGGGCTGAATCTCAGTTTTTCAGTCCCCCAAAATAGACGTGGGCAGTTTGCCTCAGGCTCTTGGCTAGAAAGGAAATGCGTTTTCACCTCTGGATGAAAGAAACAGAATGGCCAGTTTTAATTATTTTAACACTATTAATTTTTTTGAAATACAAAGGAGAAGAAAAACCTATATCTTTCTCCAAGATAGAACAAAACAATTAGAGTGTCATAGGAGAATAGGTGATGTCGGATGACCTCTTAGGGATCTGAATAAAACTTAAAAGCCGGGTGACCCCAAAGGATTACTTGTAATTTGTGCTCATTCTGGGAAAAACCTTGGGGACAAGGAACAAGCTGCTTCTGAGCACTGGTGTTGTTGGTGATCGGAGTCACTGAATCATCAGGTTGGAAGAGACCTCTGAGATCATGGAGTCCAACCGTGCCTGTCTCCTTACTAAACTATGTTTTTGAGAAACTCGTCTACCTGTCTTTTAAACATCTCCAGGGATGGCGACTCCACCACATCCTTGGGCAGCTGTGCCAAACCATTTTCTCACTGAAGAAATTCTTCCTAATGTCCAGTCTAAAGGCTTTTGCCTCTTCTTGGAGTCTCATTTCCCCAGACTGTGATGGAAGTTGCTCAAAATTTGCTTCAATATGATAACGCATCCTCAAGGAAAGGTACAAATAAGACATTCTCTGTGAATGGAAAGGTGCTCACATCCGCAGTGATAGTCAGGCTGGAAGTGTAAAAGGACAGAAGTCCTGCTGTGCAGCCTATTTATCTCACAGCTGGTGTGTAGAAAGTACCGGAATACAGTTCTGAAGAAATGGAATGCCATCACGTACGTATTCATTTGACTCCAAGTCCAGAAGGATGCCCATTGCTTTCTTCCTGAAAGGACCATTGAGTAACACAGTAATGAATTCCTCGTAGACTTGGACTAGAGTGAGCCTTCTCTTTCTCCTAACATGCAAATAGGTATATTCGGTCATTAAATAAAGGTTGGGATGGTGGCAAAACTTTGTGGATAAATTCTTATTCAGTGTCAGAGAAGGTGTTTCTCCTCTCCATATCCAAGAACAGGCTGCGTTTTCTATCTCAGAGCAAGTTTCATGGATTCTTGAACTTCTCCCGGGACTTAATTGCGTGGCTCAGAAAAAGAGAAAGAAGAGCAGTGCCAGTTGCACTAATCAGCTTTTTCCTAGGGCTCCCTCTGGGTTTCCCAAGCAACGACCAACACGGAACGCAGAATTCCGTGTTCAGGAGTACATGGACATTGTGAATCTCCACAACTGAACTTACATTCTGCTCCCTTGGCTCTGGCAAGCTCCATCGAAGCAGGGCAGGAAATTGGGTTCCCTGACCCTTCTTCTTTCCCTGGGAAGTAGGACTAATTTGTGTCAGGGTAGGTTTCTGCTAATTATATTGCTTTCCCCCCCACTGTCATTTTTTTCTCTTTCCTTTATCCATTTTTATTTCCTCCTCTATCTCATTTGCCAGTGCTTTCAGCTTTTTTTTCCATTTTATATTTTGCCTCTTGCTTCCCTAAATGCACAACCTAAAATATGTACTTCTAGCCTAGGTGTATTGGATGTTAGGTTCAAGAGGACAACAGAGACATAATCTATGACAAAGTACACATATGGAAAAACCACAGGGGGGAAAAGGACAACTCAGGAAGAGAAACTATTGTGTATCAAGGGAATCCTGATTTCCTTTTTAGCTAGACTGCACGTGCTGTCTTGGGGGGTTCCTCTAGGTCCATTCATAGGAACCAAAAAGCTTGCTGAACCAGCCCTGACTTCAGACTAAAGTAAACTGGACTTATGGTAGAAGCATAGAATGGTTTGTGTTGGAATGGACAACAAAGCCCATCGAGCTCCAACCCCACTGCCATGGGCAGGGACACCTCCCACTGCGCCAGGTTGCTCAAAGTCCCATCCAACCTGGCCTTGAACACCTCCAGGGATGGGGCATCCGTGACTTCTCTGGGCAACCTGGGCCAGGGCCTCACCACCCTCACAGGAAAACATCTCTTCCTAAGATCTCATCTAAATCTCCCCTCTTTCAGCTTAAAACCATTCCCACTCATCCCATCCCTGCACTCCCTGATCAAGAACCCCTTCCCAGCTTTCCTGGAGCCCCTTTCAGTACAGGGAAGCTGCTTTAAGGTCTCCCTGGACGCTTCTCTCCTCCAGGCTAAACAAGCTCAATTCTCCAAGCCTGTCCTCATAGCAGAGTTGCTCGAGCCCTTGGATCATCTTCATGATCTCCTCTGGACTTGGTCTGACAGCTCCATGTCCTTCCTGTGCTGAGGGCTCCAGAACTGAATGCAGGATTCCGGGTGAGGTTTCATGAGAGCAGAGCAACTTACGGTAAAGTACAGCTTTTTTTGTCTACACTGGAAGTTGTGATGTTCTGGGTGCTTGTTGATCCTCATCACCTGGACTGAAACAGATTCAATAACAGGTAGCGCTCGTTGCCTTTCATTGTCACGCAGTTGCTGTAAGTACTGCCCACCCAGGTCGATTTTAAACCCAGTCTAACACACTGTACTACCCAAATAGGAAACGGGAGCCTGGAGAACAATATGGGCCAGCTTCGTTTTCCCAGCTTCCACTAGTGTGTGTTGTAAGGAGGAGTTTGGAGACTGATCTTAGATCATTTCCACAGTGAATTTTTTTTTATGTGGTCCACAGTGAAAGTTTTCTTGCCTCTTCTGAAATGCTTTGTATGGTTTGGGGTGGATACCACATCAAGGGACCAGTCCAGGGTGGTGGTTATTATTTTAGTGCAATGGGGATGAAACACTTGTGCTAAATCTGCTTTTGACATAACATCTTCTAAGGCATTGTATTAATTCTGATTCTTACTCAATGAATCTTTGGGGTTTTGCCTCGTGTTTTCATGAGAGGCTGCTGTGGTTTCTTACATCCTTATGTTCATGGAGGTGGCTGTTACCTCCTTAGGAGGTGGAAGTGGAAACTGCCCTCTTCCTTTCTTTTCTCCATGCTTCTTTGCATCATCCCTGGTACCAAAAACATGCCAGCCCAGAAAGGTGGAGGGAAGGAGGCTAAAGTGAATGAGTTGGGTAGGGCTATCTGGAGGAATTTGCTGGTGTCAATGAGTTGTTTCCATCACTCCTGTATGTTTTGGAGAGCACCATCAAAATTGTTGGGCTGAAGCTGCATTGGTTGCTGACTCTTTGCAAGATAAAAAAGCCCTTGACTCTTTCATGGGTTTATATGAAGGGTAAATGTTACACTAAACTACCTGACAGCACGACATGAGTGTTGTTATCACCTCTTGTCCTCCTTGTATTTAAAATTTCCATTTTTATTTAAAGCTATTCTCTTCTAGTAGATAAAAAACATAGAATTATCTCCAAGGTTGTCACTGACTTGGGTCTTTCCAGGGTCTGTAACACAGGTAACTGGAGGAAAATCAAGTAGCAGGGAGAATGTGAAGGAAGCTCAGAACAGGCAACAAACAGCCTCAGATTTAAGTGGAAGGAGAGTTAAGAAACCTCCAATAACCACGAAACGGAGCCTGCTGGAGAGTTACGTGCAGGAGCAAAACAAACAGGGCTCCCCCTGAAGTCAAATCTCTCTTTTGCTCTTTCAGAAAAAGCAAAACGATATCAGCTGTAGGAGAAAGGGACAGTGCAGGTTGTAGTTAATACTCAAGATGTGAGGAGGACGTTCAAGAGAAGGAAGAGCTGAAGGTACCTTCTTTCCTATCAGCTTTTGGTGAAAATTCATTACTGATGTCTCTGCTTGAATATAGACTTGGAAGGGCTGGCCTATCACAAACTCACCGCGAGCCGTCAGCTCCCTCCTGTCTAGGCTACATGGCAGGTGAATAACATCTTTCAAGCAGTTGCTTTTATTCATGGAGACTGAAGCTTCCTTTTGAAGTATCAAATACGACGATGGAATTATGGGTGGTGTGCATGGGAGAAATCATCCTTTCTGTCACTGCTGAATTGCTCAGAAGGGAAAAATATACAGCTCCGGGGAGCAGCTCAGCTTTTGTGTAGGTTTGATAAACCCGTGCCAGCTCCTGGTTGGTTTTTATTTTCTTTCAATGTTATTTAACTGCATCTGTAATAAAGAGAGAGGTTTTCTATGGTGGTTAGAGTTCTGCTGGGAAGCCTTTTTGCTCTGCATGCTGTTTTCCCCTCTCCTCTAGCATGCCACATGGCTCTTGCCTTCAAGCTGGTGGGTCTTTTTGCCTCCTCCCATCCTTTTGCCTCTTCCCTTTTATGAAGAGCCTTCTCTTCTACAGAGAAAACCATGATGACTTTTTCATGAGCACGGAGTAGCCAATAACTCAGAAGTTCTTCCAAAGACCGTCTCTTGCACAAACAAAGGACACTTAATAACTGCCCATGGGGGAGATATTTGATTGATTCCATGCAGTAACGTTGCAGGGAGTTGTAGTGGGGTGGGGTTTTTATAAAGTAGAAATATACAAGGGAGAATTACTTATTTCGTTCTCACAGTTGTGCTAAACTCATCTTCCACAGGTGTAACTATTTTCTGATTCAACTGACGATCTCTCCTCTTTAAGTGAAATTATTGTCCTTCACCACAGTATAAATTACATGTCAGACTCTTTTTAGGCAGTTTCAGGCTGGTTACTTCAGAGACAGCACTACAAAAAGAAGGCCAATTGGGTTTTATTGGGGAACAAGTTCCTCTCTTTCCAGAGTTGGCCGTTGTGTATCGTAATATAATTTCCTATAGGGACTCAAGCTTATGCAGTTTGACAGACCTAGACAAATGTAATATACCACCAGGATCCAAGGCAGCTTTTCTGTAGTGATACTCACTCTTATTTACTTATTTATTTTATTTTGAAGTGAAGAGGATTCTTAATAAAAAATCATAGTGAGATCCCAGTGCTGTGTGATAATGGAGGATTTATTCCTGTTGGGTACAGAAATCAGCACCAGTCCATACCAATATGTCAGTCATTCATGCGCTGCAATAAGCATTTTCAGAAGTTCTTCCCCTTTTTAATATCTTCTTTTTTTTTTTTTTTTAATAGAATTATAGAATGGTTGGGGTTGGAAGAGACCTTAAAGATGATCCAGGTCCAACCCCCTATCATGGGCTGGGACAATTTCCAGTGGATCAGATTGCTGATAGCCTCATCCAACCTGGTCTTGAACACCACCAGGGATGGGGCAGCCACGACTTCTCTGGGCAACCTGTGCCAGGGCCTCAGCCCCTCATCTAAATCTGCCCTCTTTCAGCTGAAAACCATTCCCCCTATCCCTGCACTCCCTGACAAAGAGCCCCTCCTAATCTTTCCTGTAGGCCCCATGTAAGTACTGGAATGCTGCCATAAGGTCTCCTTGAAGCCTTCTCTTCTCTAGGCTGAGCAACCCCAACTGTCTTAGTCTGTCCTCGGATGGGAGGTGCTGCAGTTGGAAATAACCCTGGATAGAGGATTTGAAGACAAAAGCTGTTCACTCCTGGGGGCAAATAAAACGACATCTGTGAGATCCCAGACCTCCACGTGGATTACGCAGAGCTCATGGGATCAGGAGCTGGATTTGGCCATCAAGAGATGGGAAGGGCAGAGGATGGTGAGAGAGAATAGGAGGTAGTAGAGCAGCACTTGTTGGTCCTTTGCCAGTAGAGATTCAAGGCTGAGAGAGCAGAAAGGGGCTCGTGTTTGTCATGAATGAATCCTACTGTAACCGCACTTGGAACAATCTGTTTCGGCATGGACTGGTTTGCAAGAGATGGATTTTTAAAAGGTAAATCAAATGAAGGAATTCAGAACATGTCTTCTTGAGCTTTTGGACTAGTCCTGAGTGGGATGCATGGTCTCTGACTGGAGGGCTTTGGAGAAAGGCTGTGACCTTCTTCTGAAGTGGTTTCGTGGATTCAGAGGAAGAACATTCTTCTGCCCGTTTTCACCAAGTGGTTTCCTTGAAGGGAAAAGCAGAAGCGATTCGAAACCTGATCTGCCATGTACTGAGGTATCCAGGTCTCTTTCTGATATGTCTGGGTCCAACTAAGATGTTGTCTGGTTGGTAGCCTGGTTTTGTGTCTTTATTTTTACATTTTCTGTCACTGGCAGCATGGGTGTCCGAGAAGACTTGGAAAATCCACTAATTCTGCAATAGTGCTGGAAAGAAGTTATGTGTAGATACCAGGGTTCATATTTCAACCTCTGGGCACAAACCAGAACAAAGCCTGCAAATCAAATACTTCGGCGTGATGAGGAGCTTACAGTTTGCAGGGAATTGCGTCTTATAAATAATAATTTATTCCTGTGTTTCCACTCTTGTATTTTTCATCCTTTTAGTTGTTCTTTCTCTACTTCTAAACAGTTGGAGATGGAATGATACCTGAATTCAAAGACAAGCAAATAGCTGGAGATAACCTATTACCAAGAGGTGTTACGCAACTGAATGAATCTCCGTGGCTGTAGGCCACGTAATATTTCCTCTACTGTAGCTGAGCATCTGAATCTCTGTTTCTCACCGGCTGACAAAAGTGAAGTAGGAGCTGTGGTCTCCACCTTGGAGGCCAGCAGACTTGTAGAAAGGTCCATGGTGTGGAAAGCTGGGGGATGCTGCATCTTCCAGAGCTGGGTTTGGAGTCTAGGCAACAACGCACCGTACAGGCTCTTATGAATTCAGGATTTTATTTGTGCTCTTGTCACCAAATTGCTCAGAAACCTTGGTCAAATCACTCGACCTGGTGTTTAGGTTCATCTTTTTAGAAAACAGGGTCGTTGGTTCTATCAACATGCATGTCACAAAGAGAAAACTTTGAGCCCTTCAGGATAGAATAGGAAGGCTGTTCTGAAGACATGACTTTCTAACACTGGCTAACAAAATTTTGGGCTATTTTGCTGCGTTTTAGGCTTTTTTTTTCTTTAATTTCTCATGAGTGTGCTCGTCTAACCCTGCAGATGCAATCTTATACTCGGGCATGTACCCTGTGAAGTGGTAGAACGATGGACTGCATGTTCTAGAAGTTGGGTGTCAGTGTTGGGGGACAGAATTATTATCTTCTACTGCTTACCTGGTGCAGGATACTGTAGAAAAATACCATAGCACTTAGATTTTTGTTCATTTTTTCCTTCATTCCTGGAAATGCCTGTTTAGATGGAGGTCTTCTCAGTCAGGGACCACTTCCAACAGTGTACGGTGTCTGGCACAATGGGACCCTGCTCTTGCTTATGACCTCTAAATGTTGCCGTAATAATAATAATAGTATGTGGCTTTTGGCACATCGTCTATTAATCACAGCAGCTGTCAGGCAAAGCATTAAATGCAAATAGCTCCCTGCAAGAAAAAACAAATACAACAACACCCCGTGGCTTGTGGAGCATGAATCTGCACTCTGGAGGGTGCCAGAGGAGGAAGGAAGGGCTAAGCCATGGCATTTCACTCAAATTTGTTAACCTTGGCTGGTGTTCAGATGCGCAGTGCTCAGCCGAGGCGGTGTTGAGGAGGGGGTCTCTGGAGAGAGCAAGCTTTGTTAAATATTTACAGTGAGCAGAAGCTGAAGTGAAGGTGCACGGAGGCACCAGGGACAAAGCTTGCCAGTGGGGAAGAGCCATTCGTGAGGAACCGCTGGGGTGGTTTCTGTGGCGCTACTGTATTTAATGCCTGCAATGGATTTTTCTTCCCCAAATGTGCCTGTGTAGTTTTTTGAAGCTGTGAAGACTTTGAGCATCCAACGTACACTGAGGCAGCCAGTCACGGTTTGAAAGCATCTTGTGCAAAGACATAGCCCCCATCATTTTAAGCCCACCAGCCATCGGTTCCGGTGGGTGATCCCTGTTGGAAAAAGCGGCGATCTTTGTCAGGCGCTGCATTGCAAGCCTGTGAAATTTGGGCTGTGGAGGTCCAATGTGACAGACCTCTTGTTTATGCAGGGAGTTGCAGACACATCCTAGAAGCAGGATAGGTAAATGTGTTCAAAATCCACCCTGTCGAAACAGTCCCTGAAAATTGCTCCGTGCTTATGCTTGCAAAATTCCCTGGTGCTAAACCGATCCATCTGCACGAAGCTAACTGGTCTGCTAGGACATCTGCAGAAAGCAAACCCAAACAAAGTGAGATTACTGTCAATTTGTGTTTATGTGAATTGCTGCAGGAGTCGTAGTCATGGATCAGGGCTAAACATGTACAAATAATTTATTTGAGGTTCATTGGCTGAAAGCAAAAACACATGGAGAAATCTTTTGGTTGACCTGAATTTTTTTCTTCCAGGTTTCTGTTGAAATAAAGGCTTTTTAAAAAGCAACAAAACAATATACTGGTTCAACACAGAGTCCAGTTAAAGAGTTGAAGCTTAGTGAAGTATTTTTCCTCACTTTGGTATTTTCTAATTGTTGTTATTTTAAAAATCAATTTAAAAATCCTTCAAAAATGTAATCATAGAATCATAGAATGGTTTGAGTTGAAAGACACCTTAAAACTCATCCAGTTCCACCCCCTGCCATGGGCAGGGACACCTCCCACTGAATCAGGGTGCTCAGAGCCCCCTCCAGCCTGGCCTTGAACACCTCCAGGGATGGGGCAGCCATGGCTTCTCTGGGCAACCTGGGCCAGGGCCTCCCCACCCTCACAGGAAAACATTTCTTCCTAATCTCTTATCTCATTCTCCCCTCTCTCAGTTTAAAACCATTCCCCCTCATCCCATCCCTGCACTCCCTGACAAAGAGCCCCTCCCCAGCTTTCCTCTAGGCACCCTTTAAGTACTGGAAGGCTGCTACAAATTCTCTTCTCTTCTTTAGGCTGAAGAACTCCAACCTTCTCTAGGCTGAACAACCCCCAAATAAAATACCAACATCTTTATTTTTTAAATTGCACAAAGAAACTTCTCAAGCTTTTCAAAACTGTTGAGAAGGGTGGGGTTTTTTTGCTGTGGGTAATGCTTACCCTGTGTTGATTGATGACAAGTCCAAAACCTCTGTCCAGTTTTAATCTGGATGCCGATGTGGCCGATGCTGTATAAATAGTGAGCGTGAAGATTTTTAACAAAGGTTTGTGACACTTTCTGTTCCAGAAATTTTTTTGCAGAGCTGCTTCAGACCTGAGACCAAAAGCGTTACACGGGTTTTGATTGCTTGGGTTACACTGTTTAAATTTGCACTACAAAATCCCAGGAGAGTTGAGGTAAACATGAACTGGAAGCTGATTTAAGCCCTCTAAACTAGACCTGCTGATCTGGAGTTGAACCACAACTGAATGTAAACTATTTCCTTTTTGGACTCCTTAGGAGTGACAACATTACAAACCACACCTGAACTGCCTTGGGGTATCATCTTGCAATTTGGCACCTTGGAGGTCCCAGGTAGCAAAGAACAAAGTGCACTTGAACTTAGAGCAGTTGGAAATAACCCTTTCTGCTGTTGAAGACTGAGCTATTCGCTTTCTCCGTGTGTCATCTCCATGCAGCCCTATTGACGCGCCGTATGGTACTGACCATAGCAGCAGCCTCTGGACCTTTCCCACCGCTTCCGTTTCCGCCACGGTTCAATGCCTGCAGGCAGCACATGCAGCTCACGGCTTTGGGGGCAGCTTTGCAAGTCACCAAGGGCTAAACTTGCTGACAGCAGGTCGAGGAGGCCGCGAAGCTGCTGGGATTGAGATGTTCTGGAAGGGGACGCAAGTGCAAGGATACTTGCAAGAGGTGCTTGTGCCCAGAGCACTGCCCTGTGCCCTCACCATGGCGTGGCGTAGGTATCACGGCAGCTTGGCTCCACCCACCAAAGCCCCCCACGGAAAAAATAGTCACCATAATTTCCAAAATGTGTTGCCCCATTCATCCCAGTGCAGGAAAGAAGTGTGGACCCCAGCAGACTATATTGTCAAATGCTGCCACTGATTAAAACAGGCTTGAGCTGCTGTAGGAACGAGAGGTTGCCATGGAAACAGACTCTTGATGTGTCCAGGTTTTGAAACTATTTTTTTCCTCCTTTCCTCCCTTTAATGCTTCTTTTTTGCTGTTGTTTTGTTGGAGATTCGCTCTCCTGGGGTGAAGCGGTACAGATGGGCCCTTGGGAACAGGAAGGAACTGCTCAGCTCCGCGAGGACTGTTCAGGTGGGAGCTGATGGTCCAACAGCAGGGCAGAACCTGTAGGGATGTGGGCAGAGTGGCATCTGGAGGGTCACAGTGTTGGCAGGGGGGCACTGAGTAGCAAAGAGAGCAATGGAGAATGTCCCAGGGAAATCCTTCTTCCAAAGGTACCCAACTGGGTTGCTCTTACCCTCTGAAGGGCTCTGCACCAGGTGGGTGCCTCCCTGGGATGTTTGTCTAAAATAATGACTATCTCCATCATCCCCCTACGCTTGGGAAAGGTGCAGTGATGGAAAGCCATGTTTTGAACAACGGGAAATCAAGTAAGTGCCATAAGGAATGCTTCTGAGAGATAAAAATGGACTCCTCCTCCTTTCCCCACCCCTCTTTGGTCTCCCTTTCTTGAGAGAGGGACTTCATTTTGCTCAAGCACATGCAGAATCGCCTGCCCCTGTTGTAGTTGTCACTGTGCAGCTGTGCTGAAGAGCCGTTTATGACAGGAGCAAAGCTTTGAAAAGCGTTTTCTTGTAGATCATTCAGCCCATGTTTCATACACTGGGGTTTTAAAAATTTTTACCGTCCTCCTAGTTTGTTTTGGCTTGTTTTTTTCAGTCACAGAGTCACATTCGTAAACACAGACTCCTCCCTGTGTGAGCGTTTCACCCACTTTGGCTTTTGTCTCCACCCCGGGAATTTCCCTGACTCTTTTCCAGACCCATCCCAAGTGTTTCAAATTCTGTACATGAAACCCCTCCCTGCAAGAGCTCAAGAGTGTAACTGCCTCTGGAGTGGGCTTGGGGAACCCTAAACACGGGGGGCCCACTCAGACCTGGTCTAAAGATATTCCTATCTGCATCTCCAAACTTGTCTGGCTACTCAAGCTTTGTTTATGGATGGGAATATCACAGAACATGTGATTAATGTCATCATTTTAAAGCAGATTGTCCAGACTGGAGACACTTCAGCCTGGGGAAGAGGAGACCTTGTCATGGTTCACTGCTTCCTCACAAGGGAAGGAGCAGGAGCAGGCACTGAGCTCTTCTCTCTGGTGACCGATGACAGGACCCCAGGGAATGGCAGGAAGATGCCTTTGGCCAAGGCCCTCAGCCTCATGGGGTGAATGTTGGGGCTGCCCTGTGCAGGGACAGGAGCTGGACTTGATCCTTGAGGGTCCCTTCCAACTCAGGACAGCTTATGTTTCTATGAATCTATGACTGATTTGTAGTTTAGATCCTCTGTGAAATCCAAGCTGACCTTGTGTGGACTATCAAAAAACCATGCAGGTGCTGATGATTTTACTCACTGAGTGACATCTTGTGTCCCAGTCCAGAATTCCTCAGCAGGAGTGGTCCCCTCCCAGTTAAGCATGCTACAATCCCTCTACATTGATCATCGCAACAGTTGAGAACTACATCCTTTAGATACCCAAGTGAGCTGCCTGGCCACCCTTGGGCTTTCACTGGCAATGCAGAGCCATTAGTACGTCCAGCAGTAGTCTGTCTCTGTCTTGGCTCTGAACTGCTCTGCAAAGATGCCTTCCTCATCTCATCTCAGACAGCATCATCTAGTGATGAGTTTCCTAAGTTACCTTAAGTTATGTGATATGAACCCAGGTCTGAACATTCACTGTGTTGGGAGTGCTGGTGGACAGGAAACTCAACAGGAGCCAGCAGTGTGCCCAAGTGGCCAAGAGGGCCAATGGTGTCTTGGCCTGCATCAGGAACAGTGTGGCCAGCAGGACTAGAGAGGTCATCATCCCCTTATATTCGGCACTGGTCAGGCTGCACCTTGAGTACTGTGTCCAGTTCTGGGCCCTCAGTTTGAGAAAGATGTTGAGATGCTGGAGTGCATCCAGAGGAGGGTGACGAGGATGGGGAAGGGGCTGGAGCACAAGCCCTGTGAGGAGCGACTGAGGGAGCTGGGGTTGTTTAGCCTGGAGAAGAGGAGGCTCAGGGAGACCTTATTGCTCTCTACAACTGCCTGAAAGGAGGTTGTGGTCAGGCAGGGGTTGGTCTCTTCTCTCAGGTGACCGGTGACAGAACAAGAGGACATGGTCTCGAGCTTCTCCAGGGGAGGTTTAGGCTTGACATTAGGAAGAAGTTCTTAACTGAGAGGGTGATTGGCCATTGGAATGCGCTGCCCCGGGAGGTGGTGGAGTCACCGTCCCTGGAGGTGTTCAAGGAGAGACTGGATGAGGCTCTCAGTGCCATGGTGTAGTTGGCAAGTAGGAGTAGGTGTAGGTGTTGGGTCATAGGTTGGACTCGATGATCTCAGAGGTCTTTTCCAGCCTTATGACATTGTGTGATAAATCTCAGATGAGTTAATTTGGAAATGTCTGTGTCACTTATCTCTGTAATTCCCCAAGCTTGGGTTGCGCTGTCTGATTTATTTTAAAGGATAGAATGGGTGTTTTTGTACTAAGATCCCTTAATGCTTCACCTGCCCAGCAAGACCTGATAAGTGGGGAGTGCAGGAGGCTATGAGCCAAAGAACTTTGAAGAAGCTGCTGCTCCAGCCCTTTTGCTCCTCTTCCAAAATTGCATGAATGCCTGTACATCCACATGTTGTGTCTTATTTCCCATGCCTGATTTTCAAATTTCAAGCCGTTCTGCAAAGCTTGGACAGTTTCTCGCTTTCATTGCATCTTGAAAGGGAATGGAGAAGCCCTAGAGTCCTTCTGCAGGAATGTCTCAATCAAAGGTGTCATGAAAGGGGTTTAATTTCAAAAGCCCTGAATTACACCTAGATCAGGAAGGACGTGGTAATAGTGGATTTGCTGAGCTCAGGAGGTTAAAGAATGAAGGGGAATTCACAGTTAACATCTGTGACACACTGAGTCAGGATGAGAGAGCATTCGTAGTCAGAGCAAATATCAAAGGCATTTCCCAGATCTCATGCTTTTGGGAGATTTTTAATTAATCTGATGTTTGTTAAGAGTCGCTTACGGCCAAATAAGTGGGTTCTTAAATTTGAAGATGCTTCTCTGCTCCCAGAAATAACGGCTGAGCAGCAAATCAACCCCGGCATGTATGGCAAGGAAGATGCAGTGAGCTTAGAGCTTCTCTGAAGCCAGATCAAATATCAGTTCACATAGCAGTCCCTGCCTCCAGCCATATGAGGAGGATGATAGGAGAATTGCTTTGAAATCCTCCGAAAAAAAGCATTCAAGACAGTGCTCTCCTTGGTAAATGTCTCCTTTCCTGGCATTCTCTTCTCTGGTAGCTCTAATGCAAGAGTTGGCAGGTGGTGAACCCATTGTGTGGGGAGGGATGAGGGAATCGGAGAGGTCAAATTGGGCAGGTGTTTAGCAAAGCAAACAGCAGCCATTCAGTGCTGGCTTTCCTAGACTCACCCCCGAGCCACCTGGACAAAGCTGTGTCATGGCAGGAAATATGGAAGAATACTGAAATAAAGGGTGACCTGGGCCACGCGGGTACAATAATAAGCAGGACTTTGATGGGAGGAGTAGAGAACTTGGATAGCCTGCGTTAGCTACAGATGCAGACACACAACCACAACTGCAGCTACTTGCAGGAAGGTGGTATGGTCAGAGGGACAGGGATTTTGGTGGAGGAGTGCACAATACTGTAGGCACAAATAGGTTTCCAGTGTGTGGATCTGCTCTCAGTGCCTTCATTTCCTGGTGGTTTCATGGTATCTTTCTGCTGGCACACTGGGCCTCGCTTCGCTGGGGACCATTGCATAAGCCTCACTGGGGACCTTGAGAGCAGATTAATTCCTTGAGCGTCTTCCTTCTTGCCGCCGGTGAAGTCTGCTGCTCAGATGCGATCCAGGGAGACAGCTGGGCAGGGCTGAGTCTGAAACCTCCCCCAGACAGATCCAGCATGAGAGAAAGGAAGATATTCCTCTTTTCCAAGCCTAAGACAATGATCTCTTTGGCTGCGACACTTTCTTGTGGCAGCTTGCAGAGTCCAGCTGCAGAAGGGACCTCTCTCCAGGTATCTCGTGGTGATGATGGTGAGACAGTCAAGTTAAGGCAAAGACAGAGTGTGCTTAAGTCCCTCTCCCTCCCTCAGGCAGAGCTCAGCCTGCAAAAATGCTTTGGATGCGGTGGCCTGTAATTATGTAATTCTTCCTCGTTATCTTTTCTAATTGTTCTCAGCGCTGTTTCCTAAACTGATTGGAAACAATGGCAGAAGGGGATGAAGTGGGAGGCAGATGTGAGCATGGCAAGCTGCCAGCGTAGTACGACGCTTTCCAGAAAAGGAGATGGAAAAAGGAAGGAAAATGGGAAAAAAACCCAACCCCCAATCCGTGGTGGAGACTCGGATGCCGGGACCCGAATCGAGGGGACACCTGAACCAGTGCCAGGCTGGGAGGAGCTGGCAGGGGATGTCTCATTCACACTTATACGTATGTGATCTGTATTGCATTCAAGAAAGCTCAAGCTTTCCCCTGCCCTCAGCACACGTTTCCTCCTTGAGATCTCTGCTGTTTTCCTCTTTCCCGGTACTCGAATGACGTAGGTTGAACCCTCACTGGGGGCCTTTGCCCATTGCTAGGAGACACTGTCGTCTTCTCCCCATGCTATCGAGTAGTTTGTTTGTTTGCAGGGGGGAGATACTAGAAAAAGGGGGCGAGGGGACTTTACCTTGTTGCATTTGGGGTTGACTGCGCCGGGCAGAAGGAGGGACGTGCAGGTGAGGTATTGCAATGAGATTTCTTCATATTTGGCTGCTGTTTTCAGGGGAGCCGTGGGGTGCAGCTCCCCAGAAGACAGTTATTGACTCTCATTTTCTCTGCAAATGTCTGCTGCTCTTCTCCCGCTGTGCTCTCCCCATGTGAGTGAGGGGTTTTTGCGATGATGTGCATCACACAGGTATTTGGGGACCCAGCAGAGACTCGGTCTAATAACCCTCTGCTCTTCTTTCCACAACAGTCCTCTTTGCCAGCACAGTAGGAAGTGTAGGACTGCTGCTATTATTTTCATCTAGAGAAAGCCAAAACAAACCCTGATCTTCCAGTCATGAAGTCTGAGCACTGGTTTCTCAAGGCAGGGGGAGAGAACCAAATGTGTATGGGGTGGCGTAGCATCCCACAGAGTGAGGCCCCCAAACAGCAGCACCATGACCCCTGCCGTGAGCAGGGTACCCTTATAGAAAGCAGACCCCGTTCATCCATGTGGGACCAGTACCAGCCACTGGAAGAGGCTTTCAGTCACCCCTGGATGCTGGCGCTGACTTGCTGTCCTCATCCCAGCCTCCTGGTGCTTAATCTCCATCTGGGGCTCTGTGTCCTGACAGCACCGTCAGCTGAGAGCTCAGTGAGTCGCTGACCGAGCAGAGGCAGCCAAGGGGGGAGAAGAAATTTATCAGAGCTGTCCTCTCCTCCTCCAAACCCAGTGCTGTTCTGCTCTTTTTCCATCACCACTGACTTCTCTGCATGCCTGCGGGCTGCTGCTGCCAGGCGTGTCCCAGCTGGCCAGCCTCTCTGGCTTCTGTGCGTGACTCTCCGGGATGGAGAGGAGGAATGCTGCCTGAGGCTTGCCCTCAGTATTGGGTCAGAGGCTTTCTCGCTGCTGTGTGCTGAACGGGGCTGGGGCTGTTAAGACCAAGGACTGCAGGGTGATTCGCCCCCGGTTTGTGTAGGAGTGTAAAGGGTTTGAGCTGTGGTCACCTCCAGCCACCTCTGGGCAGAAGCAGATGAGAAATAATCAGAAGTTGCAGTTGGAAAGCAGTGGAAGCTTAGACATGAAAGACCTGAGGATGGTGATCTACCTCCACCCCCGGTTCCTCCTGGTTCCTAGGAGAAATTATCCGGTCTATGCCTGGAGGTGAACAGGGGCTGAGAGCCAGGAGCGGAAGCAACGCATCAACACCCATGGTGACTCTTTACAGGAGGCACAGGTTACTGCCCTGATCGGTTTCCAGATGGCCAAAAGCAACTTGCCTGGACAGAGCTGGAATGAAATATCTCGGAGTGGTGTGTGGCAGCCCAGGTGTTCCAGACCCGTCGCTGCTGTTATCTCCTCCAGACCCGCCTGCCACTGTCCCTTTTCTACCACAGGAGGTTGGTTGTACCCAGTGGGACAAAAAAGAAAACCACAAACCCCAGCTGTCATTGTCTCAGCTAAAGGATGTTAAAGTTAGGTGACTCTTCCCTTGAGTGTACACCCATCTCCATCCAAGGTTGCAGACCTTACCCTGTTGTAGTCCTGCTTCCTTTGCAGCACTGTACACCTCATTACTTGCTTTCTGCCACGTAATGCCAGAAATCACTGTCCCTGCTGCCTCACAGAGGGAGATGAGCGCTTTTCATCTGTGCTGGGAACACACCAGCAGTCAGGAGAAAGTTTGGGAAATGTGTTGTCGCACACAAACTGTGAACTGATCCCATCTACAAGCTGTACCATGTGTTTGGGAATGGTTTGGTGGGTGATTTGCAAGCTGGATGGAGCCCTTGGCACTGCCCTCTCAACTCTTATCTCCTATAATCTCTGCAGCTCTGGTGGTACCAGGGGTGAGGGAATGGCAAACAGATAAATCACAGCTTTTAGCAGATGCCTCCTTGTGTGTCCACTCTACCAGATGAGCAGCCCCATGAGGTGCTGTGGTGGGTTTGGAGGAAGAATTTGCTTTTGCTTAAACCTGAGTCATAGAATTATAGAATGGTTTGGGTTGGAATGGACAGTCAAGCCCATCCAGCTCCAAACCCTCCTGCAACTGGCAGGGACATCTCCCACAGGATCAGACTGCTCAGACTGCCATCCAGCCTGGCCTTGAACACCTCCCGCAGTGGGGTATCCACAACTTTTCTGGACAGCCTGTGTCAGGGCCTCACCACCCTCAGTGTAAAAAAATCTCTTCCTCACCTCTCATATAAATCTCCCCTCTTTCAGCTTAAAACAGTCCCACTCATCCTGTCCCTGCACTCCCTGACAAAGAGCCCCTCCCCAGCTTTCCTGGAGCCCCTTTCAGTACTGGGAGGCTGCTCTAAAGGCTCCCTGGAGTCTTCTCTTCTCCAGGCTGAACAAGCCCAGCTCTTTTGAGGAAGGTGCTCCAGACCTCAACTCATCTTCATGGCCTCCTCCGGACTTGCTCTAACAGATTCAGGTCCTCTTTGTGCTGAGAACTCCAGAACCGAATGTGGTACTCCAGGTGCTGAAGATTTGAACTGTTTTGTCAAAGGCTGAAGAAGCTCCCTTTGCTCTTTCCTGAATGTATCCGGGGTTTGCTCAATGCTGAAAGGCACACAACTCGATGGCTGCCAGATGTTTTCATGTAGGGTGGCCTACTGGCTATTCCTCTGCATGGGCAGTTGGTGGAGGTTGCACAAATATATCAGCTTCTTCCTTTGGCTCAGTGGGCTCTTTGCCACAAAAGTTATCATGAAGATACAACACAGGGGAAGCCTTTAGAATTCCCTATGTTTAATTCCATTTTTTCTTGTGGAGTTGTCCTTTTTCTTGTGTTGTGAGGCAGAAAGAACAAAAGATCCATTTATCATTTTGACATCAAGCTGGGTGCAAGTGTGGATGTGCTTGAAGGCAGGGAGGCTCTGCAGAGGGGTCTGGACAGGCTGGATCCATGGGCTGAGACCAACGGGATGGGGTTCAACAAGGCCAAGGGCAGAGTCCTGCACTTGGGACACAACAACCCCGTGCAGCGTTAAAGGATGGGGAGGAGTGGCTGGAGAGCTGCCTGGCACAGAAGGACCTGGGGGTGTTGGTTGGCAGCGGCTGAACAGGAGCCAGCAGTGGCCCAGGTGGCCAAGAGGGCCAATGGCACCTTGGCCTGTGTCAGACCCAGCGTGGGCAGCAGGAGCAGGGAGGGGATTGTGCCCCTGTACTCAGCGCTGGGGAGGCCACACCTCGAGTGCTGGGGTCAGTTTTGGGCCCCTCACTCCAAGAAGGACATTGAGGGGCCGGAGCGCGTCCAGAGAAGGGCAACGAGGCTGGGGAGGGGCTGGAGAATGAGCCCTATGAGGAGAGACTGAGGGAGCTGGGGGTGTTTAGCCTGGAGAAGAGGAGGCTGAGGGGAGACCTCATCCCTGTCTACAACTGCCTGAAAGGAGGCTGTGACGGGGTGGGGGCTGGGCTCTGCTCACAAGTGACAGTCATGGGACAAGAGGAAATGGCCCCAAGTTGCACCAGGGGAGGTTTAGACCGGACATTAGGAAGAATTTCTTTATTGAGAGAGTGGTCAGGCATTGGCACAGCTGCCCAGGGAGGTGGTGGAGTCCCCATCCCTGGAGGTGTTTACAAGACAGGTGGATGAGTTTCTTAGGGTTTGAGAGGTACGGTTGGACTCAGTGATCTCAGAGGTCTCTTCCAACCTCCTGATGCCATGATTCTATGAGTCCTCACCAGATACATTGGCGGAGGGAGCTGGTATGAATAGGGAGGAAATTTCAGTTCCTTCCCAGCTGCAAACACTACCTCCAGGCACATGTATCTCATGAACAGATAAATTATTCTCCCTCATTTTCCAGGAATTAATTAATTAATTACTGGGAGTGGTGAGGTGCATATTAGCTTTGTTCTTATTACATATGTGCATTAGGTTCTCTCTTCAGCAGAGCGCACTCTAAGGACTGGCTGCCGGGAAATACAGTCAGAGCAACTCATGTTATTTCTATGTTTCACATAGTTGTTTTTCTTCTGTTATTAATCTTTTTCCCCCCTCCTTTCTCCTCCTTTCTTTCTCAGACTAGAACAAATACAGTGTGACTGGCAGAAAATTGGCAGGCTTCAACGATCCAGAGGCAGTGATTTTTCTTCTAAGTAGCTTAATGGAGTCTATATTTTTTTATTGTTTTCTCAGCCTGCAGGTTGATCGAGTATTTAGAAAAAGAGAGAGAGAGAATTCAACAAGCTCTCTCCCTTCCTCCTCTTAGAAAGCCCATTTTGGAAAGTCCATAGGCTTACAAGCTTCTGGGTTGTCCACATTTTGGAAGTGTGATGAATTGGTCACAGATGTCAATGAAAGAGGTTGAATTACACTCCAGGCTTAGCCTTGCATGATAAGATTTAAACAGCACCCAGCTCGCCTGCATCAGCACCCGTGGTTAAGCATCCTCACTTCACTCTGCTGTTCTCCTTTCCCTCCAACCCTTCCCTCCCTTTTTGGCTGTGATCATGGAATCATAAAATGGTTTGAGTTGGAAGGGACCTTAAAGATCATCCAGTTCCAACCCCGTTGCCCTGAGCAGGGACACCTCCCACTAGTTCAGGTTGCTACATCTATGCCTTTTGCTGCCAAAGCAAATGCCAAAGCCTTGGGGTCCTGCTCCCTGGAGACCTTGGTTCCCTCTGTAGAAGGCAGCGGCACTAAAGCTGATTTCTCCTCCTGCTCTGCTCTGAGGACAATTGCATGTTGACTGCAAAGAAACAGATGGTCCATTTCAAGTCCAGGGCTGGAGCACTCTAAATGATGTCCCCGAATGTCTGTTTGGAGGTGATGGCAGGGCTATTGGTTGGACTTCTTGCGGAGAGCCTGGACCCTCTCCTGCAGCTCCACTGGTTCTTCTGGGGAACCTGAAGGAGAGAAGGCAAAGTGAGAAGCCATTGGCTCACAGACGATTAACCTGCACTCTTCTCTGTCCCAGGTGATCCACAGGACGGCTGCGCAAAGCCTCTTTGTGCCTTGCCTTGGAAGTCTTCTCTGGGGTTGGCTCTGGGTTTGCTGTGCTGCTCCCAGAGATACCTCCATAATTAATTTTGTCTCGATTTGTTGTCTATGAGGGAGTACTGCTCTTGCTCTGCTACTCAGGTGATGAAGCAGTCTCTGGCCTGTAGTCATACCCTCTTCGTGTCATGATCTCCACGGGTTCACTGAGCTGAGCAGTCGAAAGGGAAATCCCCAAGAACTCATGGATGTTGGAAAAAGAATGTGTCAATGAGCTGATGCTTGTTCTTTCTCTGTTTCAGTGCAGCAAACAAAGGCTGTGGAGGATCTGGGCGGAATCAGTCCTTGATTGTAAGAAAGATCCGTGTCTTTGCTCATAAAACAATACAGAATCATTTTCTTCAGAGTCAGGGAATTCCAGCTCCTCACTTCCAGCCAGGTTCCTAAGTAGGACCTTGCTTTTGTTCTGTTTACCTGAATCCCCCAGCTGTCTGGGGATTTGCAACTCATTTTACACAGTGGAAATCCTAAGGGCTTTTTTCAGGAGCAATGTTTTTATTTGTTTGCTTGTTTTAATGCCTTTCTCTTTGGGGAGTCTAAGTCAATACGCTATTTTTTTTTCGCGATGAATAAGTTTTGCTGGCTCAGTTTGCCTTTGTGAAAGATTCTAACAACCTGCCAAAGACTCTGGTGCTTTACTTCTGTGCATCCAGTCTGATTGGTAGTGGTCCTGCAACCCTCATAGGTTGCTCTCAACTCCATCCTGCAAATTCATATGGGGATTCCTTAGCCAGTAGGGATACTGTTCTTCTATATCTCTCCTTACCATGTCATTGAAACTGCAGGCAAATAGATTGCAACCTTTAAAATGAACGTTCAGAACTGTCTGTGGGTGTAAGCTAGTGAGGGAATACATTCAGCAGGGTTTGTCATCCAGCTCCTCTCCTCATTGAGCAGAGTTAATTTTTGCATGTGCTGATAAGGAGCCTTGAGCAAACGTCGTGCCAGCTCAGTGATGCCTTCCTCTGTGTCTGAAGGGCAGCGGGAGAGACTTGAGGAGCCCTTCCAATGCTGGGGGTGCCTGGCTGAGGATGTTCCTTTTTTCTGGAGACAAAAATGATTTCAACTAACATCATATAATCCTTGGGGTGCACGGCCTCTAGGGTCCTGATCATCCAAAATCCAGGGCAATGCAAGAAGCTCTTCTGTAAATGCTGGCCTGATGTTCAGCAGTTGCCTTGTATCACAGAAGTGCCCCAAGCGGTAAGGTATGGACTTTTACAAACAACACAGAGCTCAGAAGGGAAATCCTTCTTGTGATGAAGAGATATTGAATGACTAATTTGATTTAAAATGAAAGCTCAAAACCATCTTCTAAGAGGCTTTGCGCCGATATTTTCAAGGAGCCTGAATTTTCCTGGCTTTAACTAGTCTGCACAGGTCAATACTGCCATGGGCATTACATGAGAGGGGCTGAGCTGTATCCGTGCTCTCAGATGCTAAGTGCTTGCACAAAATGATTATTCAACATCGGTGTCAAGCTGTCTGCGGCTAAGTGCTGCCTGCCAGAGAAGAGGTACAGGCTATCTATCTTCTTGGATCTTGCTGGAACAACACTCCCCCCTGAATCAAACCACTCGGTTGAGTATCTCCTGCATCGCAGAAACAGAGCTCAGATGGGCTCACCCGATAGTCACATCTGCAGCAGACGCTCCTGATGTTGTGCAAATGCTGCCAAGGTCCATTGCAATGCCCATTTTTTCATTTGCCCTTCCAGACCCACATTAAATGCTGACACAAACACCAGTAACCCTTATAACCTTCATCACTTTGCTATTTAAAAGCATCTCTTTTGGGTGTAGCTCGTTGGGAAGCCCCCTCACCTCTGATTGCTTAAGAAGGATTTGCAAGTCAGAAGCGATGCAATGAGAATCCCAATATGAAGTTAATTCCTAGGGTTTATTTTCCAAGTTTGAAAGTGGCAAGTTGCTGGCCTTGAAGATTTTTCACCAGCGCTGGAATAATCTGGAGGGAGAGATTTTCTTCTTTTTCACTCAGACCATGGGATAATTAGCAGATTTTAATGACTGCTTGAGAAAGCTGTCTAATTAGCTATTAAAAACACCCCTCACCCCCTCCTTCTTACCCAGTCCCTAAATGAAAGCCACAAAATAGCCAGTCATCTCTCTGACCGGATGCGTCTTAGAGATATGTTTCTTTTCAAGCTAATTGTGGGTGCTGGGGAAAACTCTGATTGGGAATGCAGTGGGTGAAAAGTGATGTGTTCTGCTTCTGCATAAATGTTAGCACAGACACAGCCTGTTGAATGAATCATAGAGTCATACAGTCATTTAGGTTGAAAAAGACCCTTAAGATGGTTGAGTCCAAGCGTTAACCTAACACTGCTGCTAGCTTGCTCATGAGCAATCCATGGCTGTACCTGCTGGCTAATGTCATGGGGAACCACCTTGGCTGAAGTCCCAGGGCGCCCCGTGAGTCCAGTCCTTGGTACAGAGATGCTGATACCATGTTGTAATTGCACCTTAGAGCCAGGAGCGCTTGCTGCCATGGCTACAGTTTGTTAAACCACGTCCACACTTGATTTAGTGACATCCAGCCTGCTCTGTCTGACCTGTCTGTCCTTGGGGTGTCCTCTTTCTGTCCATGTTCAGTAATAAGGTGAAGAGGAGACAGAGACAACATAGCCTGTGCTTTCTGCGTGTGTCTGTCCTGCGTGACTGCGGACAAGTCAGGAAACAGCCCTCGGCGTCTCCGGTCTCTTTGTTCATGGAGCCAGTGACAACTGTTTTTGCTCACTTCCAGCAGACGTGGACAGCTTTTCAGAACAAAATAGCTCCCCTCCTGCTGGCTATGAACTCTGATGCTTATTAGTTCAGCTCTTGGCATGTTCCCCTCTGTTCATTAATTCTCCTTGCCTTTTCTAAGGGCTGGTGATTGCTCTTGCCAGTATCTCTTCTCCCCTCTTCCCTTCTCCCTCAGTGGCAATATAAAGTGGTCTCGAAGCCTTGAATAGAAAGGGACAAAATGACAGTGAGAGAGATCTCAGGCAGCTTTTGTTTTGCAAGGTGATGTCCTCTCCTGTCACTTACCTTTGCCTTAAAGAACATTAATGCTCTGCAATCCGTCAAGCTGGGGTGGACGCTCCTGCTCAGAGGCCGTGCTCTCTGCTGGCAAGACGAATCCTACCCTGCCACTCTGGGGAAAGAGGCTCCTTGCTGCTTTCTGGGGAGATGCTCACCTGCTTCACTGTTTACGTAAGGATGATGGATTTTACTGTGACACGAATGAAAGTGTGTGCTTAACGTTTGGAGAATGCAGAAAGGGCTTGACAGATAACCTTAGCGCATGGTAGAGTCCATCTCCTCCTTTAACCCTGTCATCAGCTGCAGAAAGCCTACACATTGCCGCACTCCTTCCTTAGGTGTTTGTAAGCATGAGCTGGGGTTTTGATTGGCGTATATTGATGTAGTTCCAGTGACATTTCTTGGCGCAGTTCAGGTGTTGCTTCTCTTGAGAAGTCCCATCCATCACACAAGAAACACAGAGAGTTTAAGACTATCTACCCGGTTGGGTTCCTCATCTGTAGTTCTCTGATCTCACAGTCTGTTGTTATGGAAATAATACAATTGCAGTCATTGTCAATAAAGAGGAAACACAGTCTGCCAGAGGGAAGAAAAGAAAACCAGTATTCTGAGGTTTTCATAAGTATTTAGTGAGAGGAACAGGGGAGAGGGAGACAGACACTCTGGGGCAGGACTGTGTTTGTTTCCAGCTGTAACCCCTTTTCCCCAAAGCATTCCTATCAGTTTTTGTTCTTCTGTAGACAATGGTCAAATCTTGGTCAGCATGTTTACTGGCGCTCTCCACTTGGCTAATTAATAGTCTTTAATCAAGCCAGCGGAGGTGGACAGCTTTTCAAAACAAAATAGGTCCCCAGCCTACAGCTATCTGCTCTGATGCGTTTTTTACTTTGGCTCTTGACACGTTTCTTGTCTTCATTAGCGCTCCTTCGATCTTCAGGGGGCTACTGATATCTCCTGCCATCATCCTTCCCTTCCACACCACTGCTTCCAGCTCGGTTCTCATGGAGATCAGTTCCTAAGCTGCCACATGTCCCACAGTTTCCAACTAACCACTCCTGCAAACTTCTGAAGTTTCTTCCCTTTCAGACTAGGAGACCAAACGTGATTATGTGATGGGGGTATGCCCGAGCTTCTGTGAGGAGGATTGATGGGAGAGACCCCTCAGTGAGCCCAAGCACTGCTTTATCTTCAGGAGTGTAGAATGGCCTGTTGTTCACACTGTTGTTCACACTGGGGCCCCATATACTGGTCTAATCTGAGAAGCAGATCAAAGATCTGGCCAGCCAGGTAGATCCATCTGGTTCGCCAGATGGGATCCATGAGATCCCAGAGCAAAAGAAGTCTTCACGCAGTTGATGCTACGAATACAGAACATCCTAACGTCACAGAGGAGCAACGAACCACATGTGTATAGGCAGGGCATGGCTGCAGCACCCCACAGACAGGTAGAGAAGATACAGGTGTGTGGGCTGCTCCTGGTCGCTATGTTGAATGTAAGATTGCATCCTTATTTTTAGCTGAATTTCTTGCCTTTCCTCTTTAAGCAAAAGCGTTAAAGAACGTGTCAAATATGGTATTTGGAGCCATTGACCTTGCCGGTACCAACACATGAAATGTTTAGCGTTTGGCTCCTTTATAGAGACAGTGTAAAAAGAGACGTGAAACAATGAGGGATGAGGCAGAGAGTAGGAGATGAGGTTTCTGTTTGAGGATTGGTTACCAAGTCTGTGTGATTTAGGGGAAAATCTTTTTTATTTTCTGTGTGTTGGTTCAAACAGTCTTCAAACAGGGAAGATGAAACTTTTGTTTTAACTGTCATAGGGACAGGGAGTATTCTTGTCTCTGGAAGCATCTGACTTGGAGTTATCACTGCTTTCTCTGAAGATGAAAATTTTCTTTTCTTTAAGCTATTTGTTGTCAAGCAAAGACTTGAATCCTTCTGGTCACTCGGGCCTCGGGTAGTGACCTATTCCTGAGGCCAGTTTGCAAATGACTGTGTACTGTTCAATCTGACAGCATTCGCTTCTCTCTCCTCCTTCCACCCAAAAGATGCTTCGGGGAGAGAAAGACACAGAGAAACACAGTGCTCTGAAAGGGTTGTCTCAGTTCCCAGCAGTCACATTGCGCTCATCAAAGCCAGCCAAGTGGAACTGGTGACACTCACCGAAAGAGCCTGCTCTAAATTAAGCAAAACTGCAGAAACTTTGTAAACAAGCACTGGTTGCTCCAGACCACAGGAGAGAGGAGGCGGCAAATCTGATTTGGCCTGTGGAGGCAACCAGTGCGGAGCACAGCCTTCTAAACCGGCTTTTCTGAGACCTCCTTGCATGTAGGCACACCGCTGGTCTCCCGGTCCATTGGTCTGTCTTGGAAAGACAGAAGTCCTCTGGGCCAGTGTGAGGACCAAGGGTCTCACTGTGAGTTAGTTGAACAAGACGCTGGGAAGATGTAGAAATGCATAACAAGTAGAGAGTGAGACTAGGAGAGTTTTGCTCGGGAAATTAGTCTCAGTTTTGAGTGTCCTGTGGCAGCCCATCCCTTTTCGCACTGAGGCCACCTCACACTGTTTTGGATAACAGGACACAGATTGGCGGGGATGGATGTTCATCATATTTAAATCTTTTTAAATATCTATTTTAGAGCACTAAGCAGAATACAGAGGCTTTAGTGTGAATTGGAGTCACTTTTTTTGCTGTCTGATCTTAGAGATGACCAAATTCAAGTGAGTTTGATACCTGCCGAGTTACCTTCCTAAAAATCCTCTGGAGGTAGCAAGAGGTTAAATTTGCCAGGGTACGTTGTCCTGTGGGCAGGGTTCACTATGTCTGCTTTCAGTGGCTTCTCTTTGACTCTGATATGTTTACTCAGAATACTGTGGAGTTACCTGGTGACTTGATCTGTAGCCACTGGGAGCAGAGAAGGATAAGCCCATGTGTCTTAGCCCTATTGCAGTCTTTTTCTGCTCATTTTATTTCTTGCTTCCCCTCTTTCCAGCTGAAAAATAATCTGTCTTATGTGCAAAGTTATCATGAATTCACTGCATTCCATCCTGGAGAAAACCACACGCCACTTGTGACTCGGGGTTCTTTCAAGATAAAAGAGCCCTGTGAGAAAATGCTTTTTCTGTATAGCATTTCATTATAATTACAAGTTTTTTGAATTGGGTTCTGCACCAAAAATTTAATCTAATTTTGATTATCCAGAGGTTTTAAAGCTCTTCAGCTCCTGTTTCAGCTTGCATGAATAATACTTTTCTCTTCTTTCACTCATATTCACCAGCAAACCTTCCTGGCAGAAAATAGCTTCTCTGTTGTACCCCATTTCTCTAGCTATTAGCAAGAAGACGTTGTGCAGAGTGCTACGCACCAAACACAGAGGTACGACTTTCCCTGCAAAGCAAAAGCCCTCCAATGCTTTTTGTTGGTTTGTCTGGGAGAAGCACTGGCATCTTGCTGAGTTACTGCAAGCATTTAGACTACCACCTTTAATCCCTACAGATTGTTTAAAGGAGGATGCTAAGCAATGCCTCGTCCTCCCTTAAGGGGCTCTGACCAACGCCGAAGTGGGATGGGAAAAGAGAGTCAGGAAGGACCTCAGCCAGTTGTTGGTTTTCCTTCTTGACAAGTAAAATTTGAGGCAGAGAGGTGTGGTTGTCTCTGTCTGAGTCAGAAAATAGCTTCTAGCTTCTATTGAATCCTTGGACAAGGACAGGGCTGCTGCGGCTTGCCTAGAAAAGCTGCTGCAGCCAGCATGCATCTCCGCTGTCTAAAGGTCTGAGTCACATACTGCATCCAGACATTGATCATGGGGGTGAGGGGTGAAACTGTTTGAATTGGTCTGCTCAGGTATGTGGCTGTCTTGAGCGTCAGGGTTTGACTATTTCACCAGTAACACTTCTGCCGCTACTGTTTGTGTTCAATTTATTGGAGAACGACCTTAATTCAATGTTATTGCTAAGGCAGTTCGTCTGATGGACCTTTGGGTGTCCATCAGTTACAAGTGCTATAAAATACTGAATGCAGTAAGGACAATTCTAGGTGTAATTTATTGGTTAGTTGTGTCCATTTCCATTGTATATAAAACAACCCAAAGACAAAAGCGCAGGGTAAAATAACATTAACGATATATTTATGCTCTTCTAAATAACTAATGTGGATTTAGCCATGGTGATGTTGTATCCAGACTGATGGAAAAATATGAGTGCATCGGGTCTGCAAGAAAATGTAAAATATCTTCTATTGAATCAAAAAAAGAATTGAAGAGAAATGGGCATGCGTTTTTTTATAGAAATCTCTTCAGAAGATCTCAAAAGAAACAGCAAAATCTCAGTTAAATACTAGTTAGATACAATTATTGTTCTTCGTTTAATCTAATTAAGCCTTCAATTTAGTGAGAAAAACAATTAGCATCTGAAAAGCCGAGAAGAGCGGTAGAAATAGTGGAGGAGGCAGGTCTGCAGACGTAGTGGGAGAGAGAAAAAAATGGGTTTAGTACCAGTGCAGAAGGGAGATGCCATCTGCATGGCTGTAGATGCATAAAACCAGTGGCTCTTTGTAGTTCATGGTGTTTAATTTCAGTGGAACCACGGATTTTAGCTCCCCAAACTGGTTTTGAAGATGTTTCATGAGTTTATGGTAAGCGCGAGGAATGAAAAATGGAAGAAGGATGATTTTCTGTGAAAAATGTTCCTCCCATCAGTTGAGTTTATGATCTGTTTTAGTTCGATTTGTGGTAGAGTTGTGGTTTTGAGCTAGCTGTGTAGTTTCCATAAGGACATTTTGTTCTCTGGATGAAATGCACTGTGTTTTGGAATGATCATGCTTAGGATCCAGGGCTTTGTATGGATGTCTTGTCGAGAAGTTACAGCTGATTTTGAATTTCTTCCTAGAGAAACAAGGCAAAATGGAAAGTGCCAGCGTCTGGTTCCATTTGTTATTTCTTGGTGTGCAGAAAGTTTGATGGAAGAAGTGATCACTTTGGCTAGATGGCTGGGCTGCTTGGAAGGGGAGGGCACAGATGGTGGGAACATTGCTTTCCAGATACGATCTTCATTCAACACAGCTCTTAATTATTTAACATTCTCTGCATAAATTTTAGCATGGGGGAAACAGTTGGTAGCAACGAGTGGAGAGATTTCTTTCAGTACTTTAGTGTGGCAATTCAAAGCAAATACAAATGCAGTCTCAGAAATTTGTGAAAAGGAGGAGTAGTAAGGACTGGGGGGGGAGAAATATTGGAGGGTCTGACAAGCAGAATAACCACACCTGGGAATACTATTGCAGGTGTCCTAATACAAGGACACGAGGACATGAGTATAGTGTTAGAGAAGGCACCACTGTGTAGGGCTGCTTTTGAGATCTCTGACCCAAACCCATATTACCTACATCTGCAGAGGGGTCTGAAGTTATTCTAGCGATGGGGATGTCCATAGAATGATAAAGTCTGGAATCAATAGAACCATTAAGGTCGGAAAATACCTGTAAGACCATCCAGTCCAACTGTCAGCCCAACATCACCGTGCTTACTGAACCGTATCATAAAGCACCACATCTACACATTTTTTGAACACCTCCAGGGATGGAGACTCCACCACTTTCCTGGGCAACCTTTGCCAATGCTTCACCACTCTTTCAGTAAAGAGGGGTTTTTTTTTCTAATATCCAGTCTAAACCTCCCCTGGCACAACTTGAGGCCATTTCCTCTCACCATGTAACTTGTTACCTAGGAGAAGAGCCCAGCACCCACCTCACTAGAACCTCCTTTCAGGCAGTTGTAGACAGTGATGAGGTCTCCCTTCAGCCTCCTCTTCTCCAGGCTAAACACCGCCGGTTCCCTCAGCCACTCCCCATAAGAGTTATTCTCCAGACCCTTCATCAGTCTGGTTGCTCTCCTCTGGACGTGCTCCATCAGCTCAATATCTTTCTTTTACCACAGAGCCCAAAACTTAGCACAGTATTCAAGGTCCAGCCTCACCTGCGCCAAGCACAGCAGTGGAGGGAAAACGCCCACATGCACACTCATACGTACGTGAGCTGCGGTGCTCCTCAAAGCTTTGTTGCCCTCCTTTGGATGTGCTCCAGCAGCTGAATGTTTTCGCTGCACAGTGGGACTCAGAACTGAACACAGTTGGGATTGCGCTAAGGGATGTGTTGACTGAGCAGCGAAGAGCTGCTGTAGAAACTGCAGAAATGGGAGCCCAGCTCTGCTGTAAGAGGATACCAGCCTGAAAAGCGCTGGGATAGGATTATATCGAGTGCTTTTCACATACCAATGTATTTAATGTATTTCAAAAAGTGTCACAGAAGCAACAGAAACACATCAATAACCACTGATAAACACACATAAGTGGACACGCCTGGCGGGACCTCTGTCCGCAGGAAGCAATGAATGAAGATCCATAAAGAATTGAAATGAATTGTTAATCTCTTGCTACTTAAATGAGATTCACAAGGAAGTCGCTGATTTTTGCATGAACAGATGACCTTGTCCTGAAACCAGATAAATCTCTAAAGTCTTTCTGCCCATTGGAATTACTTTATTGGAGTTGTGCAAGGGATTTATTTGGTCCTCAGTCAAGCCGTTTTGCTGGAAGCAGTGTACTTAGCTGAAGTTAGGGAGCCAGAAGCATTAAATTTGCTGTAACCTTTAAGCTAAGAATATTTGAACTAGTTCAGTATTTGGGCAAGAGCCTTAAACCTCCAAAGTGGAAGAAGCTGGAGTTGTGCAAGAACTGAGTGGATGGCATTTGCTTCTCATCGCGAGGCAGTCTGGATTGCACTAGTGTTCTGGCATGATGTTAAGCAAAAGCAGTTAAAATATTAGTTTTGACCTCTTTATGGGTGTTTTAAATCAATAATGCCCCGTAGCTCAAGCCAGCAGACTGAGGTTATGAACCTCAGCATCCTGACCAAATCCGGCTTAGGTTTTCAAAACAACTTGAGCAGTATTAACTGTTCTGCAGGCATTTTCAAAATGCTTGGATTTATGGACTCTAACCCTTTTCTCATTAAGAATGTCATACACAAAGTTTTCCCTCTAGTATCTACATATGAATTTACTTTTCTTGTCATCTTTTTGTGTGGCTGTAGAAGTTGCCTATGGACCAGAGACTGAAAAACACTGAGTCATAATATTCTCCAGTGCTTCAGCTGTTGCGTATGAAAGAGTATTAAGTGGAGCGTATAGATATGACGTGAAGGGTCTGTGGACACCTCTATAGGAGAATGTCCTCATGTGAACTAGGGCTGAGATTCATAACAATATTAGCAAATTTAGACTAGGATCTTCGCTAACCCCCTTTTTTTTTCTGTCCCTGCACTTTAATATCCGTTTCTATGAAGGAAGCAGTTGGAACAAAGCTGTGGGAAAGGGAAGGAGAGGTGGAAGGAGTGGAGGCAAAAGTGACGTGTGCACAGTTGAATATTTCTCTAGGCATTCCCTGTTTCTCAGTAATGTCAAATCTACTCTGAATCTTACTCCATGGAGACTTGTGTGGACTTCTGCAGAGTCTAGATCAGTGTGGTGCAGAAGCTTAAAGCAAGAGTCTCGCGCAGTCCTGGAAGGACCTCACCATGGGTGGAAAGCAGTTGGCAGGCAGATTAACAGCAGTTTTAGAGGAGATGTTTGCAATGGCTGCACACAAAAACCAAAATCCATTTGGGTGTAAAATCTGTGACACGATAGATGCTCTCAGAGTCAGTTGGCTATTTTGGGATAGGATTGTATGTGTGGCCTTCAGGCTTTCATTTCTTGAGGAACTAGCCTGCTGATTGTCATCTGGCATTGTAGTCATGACTTACGTATTCATGCCAGTGGATCAGGACTGGGTTTTAATAATTTAAGAGGAGACGCAGAACCATCTTTGTTTCCCTGTTGGTACTGGAGTTTGCATAGCCAGGCTGAAGATTGGGAAGGCAGTAAGGGTTAAATGCTGGATGAACAGTGCAGCTTAGAGAGCAAAAAGCCTTGTGCTAGCATCAGGAAAATAGGTGCAGAGGTGTTATGGGATGGGGAAGGAGGATATGGTTATTACACGCTGGCACCTGAAGCAAGGAATCACCAAGAGAGTGGTTTGTAGTGAGGGTCAGAGGGATAGAAACGGGGCACGAATCATCAGTTGTCTAGGTCCTGCGAGCATGTGGAGCTGCCTGCACCCTGGCTAGGAGCTCCAGTAGGACTGGGATCCCTTGTATTCCCTCGTGTATAAACATTTCAGCTGTCTCTGGTACTGTACTGCTGATTTCTGCCTGTCTGAAATCCCTTTCTGATCACTGAACGTTTTAAACTCATGTTCCTGCCCTCATTCTCCTCATTAGTTTTGGATTGACTTATTCTCCATCATATCCAAGCAGCTTCGGTGTCTATGTGTTGTCTGTTGGTGTCTGCTGGTCCCTCCCAGGGCACTGATCTTTGACCATTTTCATCCCCTAAACCAGGAATGAGTCAGTTGGGAGAAACCATAGCACGTAATGGGTATCCTAGGTCAGGTTTTGCTCCCCAGCTCCTTGTGAGCAGCCTAACACAGGGACTGAATGGCTACCAGTCCAAAGCCATCTAAAATTGTGTGGCATCATCCCTCCTACTTTCCAGCCTTTAGTCCAAGTCCCTAGCAGAGAGTTTCTTGTAGAACTCGGCCTGACTGTGCCTGTGACGTGGGTGCTGTGGTTTCGTTCAGATCTTCTGTGGATTGGTCAATAGGAAAACTGAATGTTGTTTGCACGTGATGTTTCCTGAGACAGCTATTGGTCTCCTCAAAAGTTTCCGTTTTCATTCAGCTGTACTTGATTAGAGGCTGTTATGTAGCTGCTCCCTCACCAAAATGCATTTATTCTCCAAAGTCTTTTTTTGGAAGATTTGACACAGAAGATCCCTCCGTTGTGGCATGGTCTTGGTGGTCCTAGGAAGGACCCTGGTTCTGCTGAGCAGAATGCTCTTGCTTTCACCTTGCAATGCCACTGCTGTTCCTGGGAAGCCCAAAGTATAAGCCTCACTTAGGACAAGGTCTGCAGCTCAGGTTTGTGTCCTTTGCCATGCAGCCAAGAAGCCACTCAACAGCATCTCTTCATGCAGCTTTGGGAGGGGAATGCAAAACCAGCTGGCGAAGCAGAGGCTCTTTAGAAGGATCTCCAGTGTCTTGTTTTTTGTAAATCAGCTTCTTCCTTGGGTGCTAGCAATGAAGATCTAAACACCAGTGTGCTAGGGAGTTTGGAGGGCCTTCCTCTGACCTGTACACACCTCATAGCGCCCTCCAGGGATGGGGTTGCAGGATAGCTGAAGTCTGTCATCTTCTGCCAGCAGGCAGATGACTATAATAACTACACTCTCCTGACACTTCCAAATCCAGCAGAAAGTCCCCGACTGTGTGAGCAAGGATGGTGAGACATGGACCTGAAGAGGAAAGCCAGGTCTCTATTCATCCTACTTTAAGGAAATCTGGACGTGGAGGAGGATGTAACTGCAAATTCCCCACTTAGCTCAGTTTGAGTTGTGGGTGACAGTCCTACAACGTTTCAGTATTCAGAAAATGAGAACCGCAGGTTGAATGGGAACTAAATCCCTATGGTTTGCAAAAGCAATAACTTTGGGATGGAAAGGCATCACAAACTTGTAGAACCTCAGTAATACTGATGCGATATTGCCAAAGACATCTTGTCCGTCCCTGACCACGGTTCTGTGAGCTAAGCTCCACCAGGTATAATGAGATGAGACTTTATCGTGATCTGATGCTCAACACGAACCCAGTGTATTTCAAATCTGCCAGACCTCTTGCATCTCCGCTTCAGCTCCCTGATGGCAGATTCCTGCTGGTGCCATACGGAGGAGTCTTACAGAATTAAACAGCAAACTTTTCATTTTAACCATCTTCTGGCCTGAGGAGTTTCATACCTACAGTAGAGGTCTCAGGGGATGTTTAAAAAATAACTAAATATAACAACTCTGTGCAGAGAGGCTCATCCTTAGCTGTGTCATCTCAGGGATGCCTGGATGCTTATAACCACCTGAGTTTTTTCTCTGCTAAAGTCCATAGGAAGTTTCTCTGTGGAACACTCTCATTGCCGCTTCAAAAACTGCTTTTTATCTTCTGAAGTTCCAGTACATCAAGTTGGCTTTTTTATTTTTTCCTACTTCGCGAAGCCATTCTGGATAGCAAGAGGGATAAGGGGGCTAAAGCTGATGGCTTGGGACTTGATAAATATTTTTTCTCTGGAAGATTTAGTGTTTGCAGAAGGCATGTGATTGATTTCGCTGGTCACTTAATTGAAGTAAAATGAAAAGCGAATTTCCAATAAACTAAACCATTATTCATCCATGATCACAAATCTGTACCCAGGGAGCCCTCAGCAAATCTCTCTCCCCATGTGTACTGTCAGTGCAAGGGACGAGAGGATCTCTCTTTTTCATTCGTATGCACTGGAGGTGACTGCGAGCGCCGGTGGTGCATCACGGCACGTAAGAGCTCTGAGGATTTTCATTCAGCTTTGGCGTGAATGGTGGTGTGCTGTAAACACTTGGATACTGTAGTGACAGAAGATCAAATGAATATCTAGGTAGATGGATGGCTGGAGAGGAAAGTGGACTTGGAGCCTTCTCACTCTTCTTTCTGTTCTTTGAAATATTGGGGGAAGTTGAGCCTGATCAGAGTTTCATCATTAACTTCACCGGCACTGGGGTTTAACTGCTGGGTTTCCCACCCACCGAAATGAGATGGAAAAAAAGAAAAGCACACTGCTTAATTGCTGTTCCTCCTGGGACCAAACGTGTCAACACTTAGATAGTGTCCAGGGAGGTTTAAATTAGATATTAGGAAAAATATCTTTACTGAAAGAGTGGTCAGTGATTAGAAGAGGCTGCCCAGGGAAGTGGTGGAGTCACCATCCCTGGAGGAGTTAAAAAACCGTGCAGATGTGGTGCTTCAGGGCAAAGGCTAGTAGGCATGGTGGGGTTGTGTTGATGGCTGGACTTGATGATCTTAGAGGTCTTTTCCAGTCTTCATGATTCTATGATTTTGTGACAAGAAACCATACAACACAACACACTATGCAGATGCAGCTGTGATGGATGTTACATGCAGACGTAAGCTGGATTGGTTTTTATTTCCATTTTCAGTGAGGCTGGAGCTGGGGAAAACAGTAGGCAGCACAGCCTACATTTCTGCCAGGCACCGAGTCTACCTGGCCAGGACCCAGCACTTGCTCCTCCTGAATTATATCATCAGAGAGGAGCTGATGATGAGAAAGGGTGACAAGAGCTTGCCAGAAATGTGGCAAAGGGTTTATGCAGCCAGGTAAATTGTCACTGAAGGGTTAGTGTTAATAGTATTCTCTCTGTGGGGAAATTTTGGACAGCGAAGGATGGGGCTGTCTGCCTCCTTGATGTGCTGCTGCGGTTTTGTGTCAAACCCCAGTATATTCCTTGCAGAAGTCCTGCTGCATTGTATGAGTGCAGGGTGGTAACTTGTCAGGAAAGTGATAGGAGTTTGGGGACTGAAGTTTAGTATATAACTCCTATAAAATATAAACACTGTTGCCTCCACATGTGCAAGCTAACTCTCCCGCGTGGTTTGAATTAGTGGTAGGAGTGGGTGTAATGACCAACTTGGAGGAGCAGAATTACCTTCAGCACTGAAGTCCTGTTGTCTGAGCTACAGATGTAATGTGCAGGTGTAATGGCTGTAAATTGAGAGGGGGAGATTTCAGTTAGACATTAGGAAGAAATTCTTCACGATGAGGGTGGGGAGGCCCTGGCACAGGCTGCCCAGGGAAGCTGTGGCTGCCCCATCCCTGGAGGTGTTCCAGGCCAGGTTGGATGGGGTCTTGAGCAACCTGATCCAGTGGGAGGTGTCCCTGCCCACGGCAGCAGGGTTGGAACTGGATGGTCTCTGAGGTCCCTTCCAACCCAAACCATTCTATGATTCTATAAAGCAGTCAGTTTATGTCGAGTGGATACAGGTTCAGCAGCCCCAAAGAATGGAATATTCTTCATGATGCAGTGCAAGCACGATGAGAGGTGTAAACCTAAGTCCTGATGCTGAGATCACTGATGCCAAAGAGAAATCTTTGCACTGAATTGAGACCCCACGGTTAAAACCCCACCTGATTGCAGTGAATTAGTGGGGGTCTCCCATGGATTGTATAAAGAAAGCAAAGCAAATCACAGAATCATAGAATGGTTTGGGTTGGAAGGGTCCTTAATGATCATCCAGTTCCAATCCCCCTGCCATGGGCAGGGACACCTCCCACTGGATCAGGTTGCTCCAAGCCCCATCCAACCTGGCCTGGAACACCTCCAGGGATGGGGCAGCCACCGCTGCTCTGGGCAACCTGGGCCAGGGCCTCACCATCCTCACAGGAAAAAATCTTTTCCTAATAGCTAATCTAAATCTCTGATCTTAAAACCATTGCCCATTTTTCTATCCCTGCACTGTCGGATGAAGAGCTCTTCCCCAGCTTTCCTGTAACCCCTTTCAGTACTGGAAGGCTGCTATAAGAGTCTTCTCCAGACCAAGAAATCCCTACTCTATCAGCCTGTCCACGCATGTGGAGCCTGAGTTACTTGCACACAGATGTAAGGTGAGGCTTCAACATGGGAATAAGTTTCTAAGACAGGCTTTTGTCATGTTTCTTTTGGCAACAATCCCTGTTCTCCCTTCCTTGTAGCATGACAAACTGCCAGGACACCTCACCCAGGTGAGCAGACTGTCTTGCCCAGACCTGCACCCTGCCAAGACCTTGTAACCGGAAGTTAGAGGAGCCCCCAATGTGCTGCAGCTTAGGGATGGGCTCTCTTCAGCTAGAAATCAGCCGTCACTATGGGCTGTGTGGCAGCAGCAAGGAGCGATTCTGGCTAATCCAGTTACCTTCATTCTGCAGTCACCATGCGCATCAGCTCCTCTCTGTTATTCCTGTAAAAACACCCAGTGGCAGGAGAACTTTTTGGAGGTGGAGTGAGGGGTTTGTTTTGTTAAAATAAGTAGGCTCTGCAATGAAAACATTTCTGCTCTGAGCTACTTCTGTTTCCACAAGTTCATCGTGGTGGTTCCCAAGACAGGTGACCTGCTCATACACTTTGCCATCCATGACACTGGGGAGCGTGTTTGGGGAATAGCAAAGGTTTCTCACCTTGCTTCAAAGAGATGCTCTTTTTAGGGGTTTAGAAACTCAAGGAAGGAGCATGCACCCCTTGTGAGCGTTTGTGTAGGAGCATGAACAGGCAGAGCGTCTCTACCCAGCGTCATCAGAGACTACAGGCTGCACTGTGTTGTTGGTGTGTGTTGGTTGCATGAATATATTTGATCTGTTCAGCCTGGAGAAGAGGACTGAGGGGGGATTTATGGCTTTGTGCTGCCTTCTCATGAGGGAGGGAGTTGAAACAAGTGCCTGGTCTCTTCTGTCTTGCACCCTATGATAGGACCAGAGGGAATGGCAGGAAGATGCCAGGGGAGGGTTAGGCTGGATGTTAGGAAGAGGTTCTTCACCCAGCGGGTGCTGGAGCACTGGAACAGCTCCCCAGGGAAGCAGTCACGGCACCAGTCTGCCAGCACTCAAGAAGCATTTGGCCAATGCCCTCAGTCACACGGGGTGAATGTTGGGGTGTCCTGTGCAGGGACAGGAGTTGGACTTCATGATCCTTTTGGGTCCCTCCCAACTCAGGTCATTCTATGATTCTGTGATATATTTTGTGGCATCTATAATGTTTGTATGATGACTGGCAGGTGTTTTTTTGAAAGGAGCTGGGCTTGGAGGGGATACATCCTTGCTGACATGTTCTGGCTTGGAATAGTTGTGTCTTTGGCAGCACGTGCACTTGGTGGATATACCCTTGGCTGAAGAGTCAAACCCGTGTTGCCCCAGCAGCCCTGTCTCTTAGAGCCTGTCTACTCACCTAGCTTTCTCAAGAAAGCCCACAGCCTGCTGAGGAAGGAGGGGCGCAAGTGATGCGAAAGTTACTTATATTTTCCAGTGGCTTTCCCTCGGCACCGTTACCATCGACCTTGGCTGAACCCTCTACACTCACAAAAATGAGATCCATTTCTCATTGCAAGCCTGGGCCCTGGGGCCTGTCATTTTTTTCAAGAGCAATGCTTAAATGCCTGCCAGCCTCCACGTGCTGAGAAGGGCTGAAGAGCACGTCCATTGAGACCCAGCTGAGCTCCTTGGAACTTTCAGATGAAAGAGTAAAGGAGTTGTTGTATGGAGAGCTTCTGCTCTCAGCAACTCTAAACACCTTATCCTTGCCTCCAAAATTTGTTCCCTGCTGGATTTTTCTGCTTTGCTCCAGCCAGCTCTAGGTTATAGATAAGGAAATAAAAAGCATGTATGTTTTTAACCAGAGCTGCCCGAGATGGGGGCTCCGTGCTCAAGCAATGATCCAGAGATTATGGAGTGCCAGCTACACGCTACACTGTGCAACGATGCTGCTCTTGTGAATGGGAGGGAGAAGCAGTGGCAGCCAGGGTTTCCTGAAGCACCATCAACTGCAAATCCAGCAGCTTTCATTCTTCCAGTAACGTTGGGTCTGACAAATGGGGACACTGCCTATTGACACAGCATTGCTCTGCTCCTGGCATGACGTTTCTCATGGTTATATAGAGAGGTTATAAAACCAGGCAGTGTTAGAGCAGGCTGGTATTTGTGAGGGCATAAAATCATACCAAAGCCAACTTTACCTCTCCCCCATGACCGTCGTCCCAGCCTCTCATAGTGGCAGCAATCTGCGAACTCTACTTAGTTCCTGGAGTCACATAAGAGCGAGGCATGGCTGGTAGGGAATGGGAATGCAAGTCAATGGCAGGTTGTTTCTTCACTGCAAGATTATTTTGTCCAACCTGACTGTTCCTGGTGAGGATAATGGAGTTCTCTCTCTTCCTCCCCCTTGGAGAGTCTTTCAGAGTGTAGCAGATGTTATTCTTAGTCTATTTTCTGTAGATACCACTCAAATTTCTTCCAGACATCCCACATGATGATCAGGCAATATCCTTCTTTAGAGTCATTTCACTCTCCTGCTTTCCACCTTTCCTGCTTATCTGAGCTGAGCTCGTAGCAGGGCCCTGTTGAACTCCACACACTCTTTTTCCAGTCGGTAGAAAGCTGGATTAGGTTTTCAGTAGCTTGGGTCATCTTGGGAGAAAAAAGATATGTTAGAGGGCAACCAATTTATTTGCTTAATATTCTGAGAGCAGCAGCCTTTTGGTTCTCCAGTTGCATGTGCCTGTGTATAATAACTCTTCTGGGAAGCAGGGGTGGATAGATCGGGAAGTATCTTTAAAACAAGCATGCACTCTATGTGGTGGATAGAGTAATTTGATTTGCTGTACGTACAGTCTGCAGCAAAGTGCAAGAAAAATTGTCCTCAGGGATCAAGAGGTCTGAGTTGTTTGTCAGCAAGTGCTGCAGAGGGCAGAAAGTTGCGTGGCTCCCAGTGCTGCAGGTGGGAGGAAGCCTTCAAGGACATCGCATCTCACAATATTCAGCTGGTATCGTATTGGCATCTATATTTGCTGCAGAGTTTGGTATCACATCTAGGTCTCGTGAGACTCGGGCTGGGACCTGGACACCTGGAACATCTTCAGCTGACAGGCTGAGTTTAGCCTTTCCCTCCGACTGGCAAGACAGCATACGATCCACGGTGTTCTGTAGACATCTTTTCCCAAAAAGCCGGTGGAGGCTCGTGTCTAGCTCAGCAGTTGCCACTGTCTGTAAAGTATACTACAAGCTCTGAAGCTTAATACCCAAAAGGATGCAGCCACACACCCCTCCAGTGGCATTAATAACATAATATAAAATGAAATTAATCCATCTGCTAAACCTCAACATGTCATCGGATAATTATCAGCAACATACAATCTCCTCCAAGGAAGATCTTATTCTGTTAAAGAGAAATTAGCCTACACTTCAGCTGCAAGAATGACAGTGTGCTCTTTAGATGAGATTTCAAGTCTTGGAGTTGAAGTGTACAGTGATTTCTGATAAGCAGCTTTTTGGGTAGAAAACTCTAGTGTTTATTTTTAAATAATACGATCGTAATTGCTTTCATAGATTCATAGAATGGTTTGGGCCAGAAGGGACCTTAAAGATCATCCAGTTCCAACTCCCCTGCCATGGGCAGGGACACCTCCCACTGGATCAGGTTTCTCAAAGCCCCATCCAGCCTGGCCTTGAACACCTCCTCGGACTTGGCATCCACAATTTCCCTGGGCAACCTGTGCCAGGGCCTCATCTGCCTCACAGTAAAAAATGTATTTCTAATATCGTATGTAAATCAATAATGATTGTTTTGGAAGCTTGCTTCTAGGTTTTATAGGCTGTTTAGTCTTGCATTGTTAAGAGCCCTTCAGAGATCAGGGTTTTATACTTAGCAGACCAGTCAGAGCTCATGGATTCATCACAGGGATGAGTGTCTGGACTAATCTTCAACACCCCTGCAAGAGTTAATTTGCAAATCCCACCTGGTCTGAGTAGTTAAGGGATCCATACTGAACTCTTAGGCTATATGAATGCAGAGGTTGCAATGGCATGGTAGGAAGGACATCATCACAGAATGAACGAACACTACCCTGGGGCCATCCTCTGGCTTGCTTGGTGATAGTGGAAGGAGCCTCCTTCTCTCACTTTACCCACTTTTGGCAAAGAATCATAGAATCACAGAATGGTTTGGGTTGGAAGGGACCTTAAACATCACCCAGTTGCAACCCCCCTGCCATGGGCAGGGACACCTTCCACTGGATCAGGGTGCCTAAAGCCCCATCCAACCTGGCCTTGAACGCCTCCAGGGATGGGGCAGCCACAGCTTCTCTGGGCAACCTGTGCCAGGGCCTCACCACCCTCATTGTGAAGAATTTCTTCCTAATGTCTGATCTAAATCTTCCCCTTCCAATTTAAAGCCATTACCCCTCGTCCTATCACTACCAACACTTGTAAAAAGTCCCTCCCCAACAGAGAGGGATCATTTTAATGTGTGTCTCTCTTAAGCGCCCTGGAAGGCTTCAGTTGGTGACATCAAGCATGTGATATGAAGTTTACTGTGTTTATTGGTGTGATGGTGACCACCCCTGTACACTCCTGGCAGCCAGTATTATCCAGTACTGCCTGCGATGTGGGTCAACTTCAGCTCATTTGCATTAAGAACCTTTAAATGATATAAGCAGTCATTTTCCCTTTTTATGAGACTCTGTAGTGTTGCCATCTGAGGTCCAGTGGAGGAATGAATCTTCTCACATCCGCCCTCCAGCTCTGACTGATCTTTATGAGATACTCTTTGTGCCCTTTGTGCTTTCATGCTTTGGGAACCAGCTCTGGATTTTGCAGTGCCTGGGAGCGTGGGCTGTTGGTACCAAACTGAGGATTTCATCCTGCCTGCCTCGGTGTCTGCTTTGGTGCAGTCAATGTAAGCTTGTTCTGTGCAGATAGCTGATGTTGAAGGTGTCCCTTTACCCAGTGTTGTTGAAGGTGAGCCAGTTCTGCCACCAGTACAAGCTGCTTTAGATGCATCACACTGAGGCCTGACTCAGGACCTTCGTATTCTGTCTTCTCCTTGGATGAGAAGACTTGCCAACCTCAGCTGATGGTCTGAAAGGCATCCGAAATCTCAACCTCTCCTACTTCCATGTGCAGCACAGATCAAGTGATCAAGGTTTTTCTTGGTTGAGCTTCTTACTCCTAAAGCATCAGCATGAAGCCTTGCCGGGGGTATGATATCTGGCTGGGAGGTGTCTTGGTCCACCTTGGCTCGTAGCACCTCCCACTCATCTTCCAACAGTTTCCAGTGATTTCAGATAATAGCCTGCTGCTTGCTGCACGAAGAGGGACTCAAATAATTTCAATTTCAGCCAGGTCTGACAGGAGGGAAGGGGCTCCTATATTTTCAGTTTACATAAGTTTTATGCAAGTAGGTGGCTGAGTACAGCAGGGGGAGGTAAATCCGTGCTGTCACTTAGGGCAAACTCAGCATGAGTGCAACCACATTACAGGACACCAGAAATACCACACAACATGGAGCTGGCAGGAAAACATGTGCCGAATGAACAGCACAAGGAAGCAGGCTTTCTTTTTTTAAGCTGCTTGCTGAGATATTTGTTAATACGTGTGTGGTCAGCTGTTCACACCTGGGAAAGCAGGGACTGAGAAATTCCCCTTGCACGTGCAGCAGGAGGAGGTGAGGTGTGTGAAGCCCCTGAATTACGGTGAGAGTACACGAGTCTTTCTTTGGAGACTCAGGAGAATGGATTTTAAATAGTTTTTTTCTAAAGATGAAAGTCTTCAGTGGGGACTCATTCTCTTTCCCATCCCTGAGGTCTGGCCAGCAAGAGGGAGGAATGCACGGACATCAACAGCAGCTGGGCCTCTCTTTTCAAGGATGGGATAGGATGTGGCTTATTTGCTTTATCCTGGCTGGCAGGGGAAAAAGGAAGATCTCTTGTTTTGCTGGCAACGTGGCAGTGCACCTTCCTATTGGGGCTGACTTTACAGGCAGGAAGTAGGGGGCCTTTGATGGGATGTGCCAAGCGATGTCAAGGGGAGCACAGTGTGAGCTGCAGCACTAATCTCAAGCTGTGCCTCGGTTTCCCCGTGCTGGATTTGGCAGGGGTGCTGCCTGCAATTCAGAGAGGGAGTCAATCTGCTTATGATCCTGCTCCACTTTGGGAGACTTTGAAAATGTAGCTTATGGGAAGCCAGAACCCTGCAGTTATGGAGAGGAGATCTGCCTGGGTTTACCTTCCCACCCCTGCAACGTGCATCTCTCTTCCTGACGCTGCCGAGGCCAGCTCTGATTACCTGGAGGGGATGGAGAGAAAGGGGCACACGATGGGCAGGAGGTTCCTGGAGAACAGCTGTACTCATCCCATCTTTCTCCTATCAAGCTTCTAGCATTTTCCATTTGGCTTCCATAAAAAAACTATGGAAACCCACCAAACCACTGCAAACCCCTGGAAATCTGAGTCTTGTGAGTCTGTTCTTGCAGGGCTTGGTGTCCGTGACAAATGCATTGCTAAGTGCTAGCCTTGTGCTTCCAGCTCAGCCCTGATCAGAAGGTCAGCCCTGCTCCCTTCCCAAAAAAGGGATGCTTGATGACATGACAGCCGATGACACAAAACTGGGGGGAGCCATCGACACTCCTGAGGGCAAAGAGGCCCTGCAGAGGGATCCTGACAGATCAGAGAGCTGGACAATCACCAACAGCATGAAATTTAACAAGGGCAAGTGCCGAGTTCCACAGCTGGGACACGACAACCCTGGATACACGGACAGACTGGGGAGGGAGAGGCTGGGGAGCAGCCCTGCCGAGGAGCGACCTGGGGGTTCTGGTTGATGGCAAGGTGAACATGAGCCAACAGTGCCCTGGCAGCCAAAAGGGCAACCGTGTCCTGGGGGCATCAAGTACAGCATTGCCAGCCGGGCCAGGGAGGGGACTGTCCCCCTCTGCTCTGCACTGGGGAGGTCCCACCTCGAGCACTGGGGGCAGTTCTGGGCAGCACGGGATAAAAAGGACATCAAGCTACTGGAGAGTGTCCAGAGGAGGCCACAAAGCTGGGGAAGGGTCTGGAGGGGATGTCATATGAGGAGCAGCTGAAGTCACTTGGTCTGTTCAGCCTGGAGGAGGCTGAGAGGGGATCTCACAGCTGTTTGCTGCCTTCTCGCAAGGGAGGAGGTGAAACAGGGGCTGATTTCTCTTGCAACATGTGACAGGACCCAAGGGATCAGCAGGAAGAGGGGAGGGTTAGGCTGGATATTAGGAAGAGATTCTTCCCCCAGTGGGTGCTGGAGCACTGGAACAGCTCCCCAGGGAAGCAGTCACGGCACCGAATCTGCCAACACTCAAGAAGCATTTGGCCAATGCCCTCAGTCACACGGGGTGAATGTTGGGGTGTCCTGTGCAGAGACAGGAGTTGATGATCCTTTTGGGTCCCTTCCAACTCAGGTCATTCTGTGGTTCTATGAAATGCCATCCAGTGCATGTGACGTGGGACTAAGGGTGCAGGCAGGGTGGGCAGAGGAGGAAGTGTTTCCTTTTCTCTTCAAGGCAGGCTGAGCAGGAGCACCAAATTGATTTGTGAAGGTCTCAGCGCGGTGGATCAGGCCCCGGCAGGGTTTCTGCCTGCCCTGGCAGGCCGTGCGCTGCAGCTAATCCCTTTCTGCAGCACAGCTCACCTCGCCGCTCTCCTCCTCGCTTCTGCCTTTCTCTTCAGCAACTGATTTCTCCCCCCTCCTCTCCTTTCCCCTCTGCAAATTTCACATCTTCTTTTAAGTTTGCCTGGTAATTTCTTCTGCAATGGCAAATCTGTCCTGTAATTCTCCAGATTTGCGGGTGACCTGTATGGTGGGGATAAACCCTGCTCAGCCGCTTGTATTATGGGATCACAGAATCACAGAATGGGTTGGGTCGGGAGGGACATCAAAGCCCATCCAATTCCAACCCCCCTGTCATGGGCTGGGACCCCTCCCACTGGATCAGGTTCCTCCAAGCCCCATCCAACCTGGCCTGGAACCCCTCCAGGGATGGAGCAGCCACAGCTTCTCTGGGCAACCTGGGCCAGGGCCTCCCCACCCTCACAGGAAAACATTTCTTCTCAAGATCTCATTTAAATCTCCCCTCTTTCAGCTTAAATCTGTTCCCTTCCTTAAATTACAGGAAAAATGAGGTTGAAGGGTCTCTGGTGGATCTTCAAATCCGATCCCACAGAGTTTTTTTTTCAGTGCAAGAAAAGCAACAGCCAACAGAAAAAAGCATCCCACTTTTTCTTCCTCTTCTCTAGATAAAAGTATCATCTAAGGAGAGGGAGATACAAGTCTGCTGTACATTTACTGGATTTCCAACAGGATGCAGATGCTGGAGCAGATAGGAGCTGCTCTGCACCATTTTTAAAGCCTCCTTTTACCCCTGGGCACACACTGGCACTATGTTTTCAAGCAGATCCATAATTTTCCAGTGGATTCTTTTTCAAAACAAGGCAACATGTTTCCATGTCAAAACTTTCCACAATGGCTTATTGATTTTGATGCAGGGCTTTTGTGCTAAAGAAGAGAAAGGTAGCGACTGCTTTTTGTTCAATCAGGATCATGTAGATAACTTCTAAATGGATTTTTGCCTTGCGAGGAGTGGTTTTTCTGCCATGCTTACTTAACAGAAAATCAAAGCAAAGCCCCCCCGCTGACACTAAACAAGTCGCAGGAAATTTTCAAATGTGACATTCTATCCAACTGAGCAAACACAAGCAGAAACCCAAATTTGTAGGATTTGCTGTGAAACAGAAGTTAAGTTCCCACACAACTCTGATTTCCAGCTGCGGAGCGCAACATCTTGGGGTTTCAGACCTAAACCTTGCTGTGACGCAAGTGGGAGCTGGGATTTCAAATCAGATCCATCTTTGAGAGGAGAATCCTGAGTTCTCATGCAGCAGCAAATCCAGTCTTGCTGAAGGCAATTTTCCTTGGAACCTCGACCGTTGTCAGCAATATTTCTTCTCTTGACTTTTCCAGCCTCTCTGCTCCTTTTAGGCTGCAGAAAAACTAGAGGCCAGGCTTGAAGGCATACTGTGGGGGAGGATGCAGGTGTTTAAAACTCATGATTACATCAATGTGTCTTTTTGCTGTCTGATCCAAAACCTCTCTTCGTGTTGACAGAAGTCTTCCCATCACCTTCAGTGCATCATGTGTCTGATCAGGACTCTGCTAATTATTATGTTATTAACTGCATGGTAACATTGCTGTACATTGTTATTTGTGTGTAATTGTTAGTCCAGTGATGCAGCAAACCGGTGTGCCCTCCTGCCCTTTGTGTTTCTCACTGGCCCTGCTCTCCCAGGCAAGGCAAAGGCTATAGGGGAAGTTTGCAAACTGCTTAATGAAAGTGACACCACTGCCCCCCCTCTGGTCACCTCTGCAGATAAACTGATGAAGACCAGACCTGGCTGGGCAGAAGGTCAGGACAAGTGCAACTGTTGGACTCATTTTAGGTGGATGTTGATTGCACCGACCTCCGAATTTGAGGTTGATGATGGTTTCCTGAGGTCTTCGTCTCTTACTGATGGCTGGATAGATACCCCAGCTTTCCATACGACATCAGAGACAGAAAGTCCACCAGACACAAGCTCTGGCTCATGGCTGTCCCCACAGTTTAATTTCCAGCTGATGACAAGACATGGTTTGGGGTTCCTTGGGCTGGAGTTCATCCCCCGTCGGCAGTTTAGATGCAGTTCCCATGCTGGTAGAAGTGCAGATATGAACTGGTTTAGGGGCTACAGAATAAACTCTGATCTGGTTTGTTTGCTTATCTACAGTTGTAGCCACACAGTCCTCATGAAAACAGAGTTCCATAAGAGTCTAGACCTGCCTTCTCCCTTCCAGCCAATGCTATTCAAAAAACCTGCTTGAATCAGATGTAAAAAAGCATGGGGTGTGACCGTTCTTGTGTGGTATATACATCATCTGGATATTCTTCTCGTTAACAAAAAGTGCCCTCTCCCTACATCATCGTCTGAGACTTAACTCATGGAATGAACGTTGAAAATAAAGCTTGCTCTTCTGAGCCTCCCATTTAAGCATCTGTAATTATTTAAAAAAGCAATAAAAGAAACCTCAGAAGTCTTATGAAGCCTGGGAGGTCATTGAATTATCCAGGAAATAGTATTTTCTATGGAAAACGTTGTCCTTTTATCCAAAGACTTAAGATGGTTTTGGTTTGGTTTCTTTGTTTACTTGTTTTATTGTCACAAATGAGATATATGGAGGAAATTGGGCTTTTTGCAAATGGTTCATTCAAAACCCCAGTTCCCCATCCTAATAATGCTTGATGGGAAATTTTCAATTAGCCCCGATCATTATCAACATTTTGCAAATCAGGGAAACTCAGGCACAGAAGTGTAATCATTTGTTTATGGGCCTTCTGCATGTTAGAAAGCAGATTATGGTTGTCCCCTGGGCAGTTCCTGATGGGCCTGGCCAGTTGCACTGGGGCTGCTCGGTTTGCCGGAGCTACCGAGCTCCATGTAGACTCATTCTGAATGTGAAGAGGCTGTTTAAGACTAGTTTTAATTTCTTTTGTCTTTAAAGTGCCAACCCTAAAATCAGTCTGGGTATCCAACCTGTCCTTGTGTGAGGATCCTCTGGACATTGAAGGTCTTAGAAGTTCCTCCAGATCTGGCTGGTCTGAACTCAAAATCAGGCAAGGTGGGAAGTCCTAGGGTATTTGGCTTCAGCTTCCCAATCAGACCTTCCTGATACGACTTAGGACCTGATTATAGTTTGGTCTCCTAAATTAAGCTTTGAAACTAGATGAAAATGTATATTTAACCCTGTCAGCTTACTTGGTCATGTTGCTCTGCATGATCCTCTCCTGTTGGAGTGGCATCAGTGTTTTAGCCACATCCTGACAGCTGAAAAACTTCCCTTCTGCCCCCAGGTTGCCCTTTCTTGCAGTTGATGCACTTCCAACCATAAAGCTGTGCTTTGCTTTGAGTTTTGGGATTGAAAGGCATCACCCTTTTGCTGCTAATATGTTTTGGGGGATATTGGAGGGGAAGGTTGCCATTCCTGGGGGTAAAATGATTCTTCCTTGGGACCTTAAGGCTACTGCTCCTCCCCCTCTCCCTTTTCTGGGAGATACCTTTGCCACAGGTTCCTCTCTTTGCCCTGCAATCCTGTAGTCTGGCTGATAATGAAGATATTCTGGCCCTTATCTTTGTTGTTATCCCAGCTGTTGTGTGCAGTACAGTGATGGGGCTCATCCCATTTACACACCCACAACCAGCAGCTGATGCTGGGGAGTTGCCCCTGCACGTTTCTGTTTGCTTCATACTGATCTATACAAACAAGTGCTGATTGCTTTGCACATGCTGGTGACCATGGGCCAGAATCATGGAATCATAGAATCATCTGGTTGGAAAAGATCTTTGAGATCTTCAAGTCCAACCGTACCTGTTCACTACTAAACCGTGTCCCTAAGAAGCTCATCAGTTCATCTTTTAGACACCTCCAGGGATGGCGACTCCAGCACCTCCCTGGGAGCCTCTGCCAGTGCCTGACCACTCTTCTCAGTGAAGAAGTTTTTCCTAATGTCCAGTCTAAACCTGCCCTGGTGCAATTTGTGGCCATTCCCTCTCGTCCTATCGCTGTCACTTGCGAGAAGAGACCAACATTCAACTCACCACAGCCTCCTTTCAGGCAGTTGCAGACAGGGATGAGGTCTCCCCTCAGCCTCCTCCTCTCTAAACAACCCCAGTTCCCTCAGCCGCTCCTCCTAAGATTTGTTCTCCGGCCGCTTCACCACTTTCATTGCCCTTCTAATTCTGCCGGGGGATCCCACTCCAACCACAGATTTAAGCCCCTCATTCTGTCAGACCCCCTCTCATTTATCCATCTTGCCTTTTCTTCCTTGTCTCCTGCTTTCCTGGAGGATTGCAGCACAATATCCGAGCCAGTGACTGTTTCCAACGCAGAGGAAAAAAGCCCCAAACCGTGTATCTCCTTTATTGCTCAAGCAGAGCTCTGGAACAGCTTTGATTTAAACCGTAGCATCTGGCAGGTGATCAGTCCATAAAACATCCTAATCACTGATAGAGTTTTAAATTAAACACATAATGAGGTATTTTTTCCTTCTTCATCCTCTGTTTTTTCTTTTTTTTTTTTTTTTTGAGTACAGTTGCGGAAGGGGTGTTTTTTTTAGTGAATCGGGTGGGAAAGTGAAAATAAAGTACAAACAACTGGGTTGCGGTTACAGAGCTGGATTCAGCATTGCTTAGTGCCTGCTCATGCTTTATTAATTGTGATAGCAGTGCTACGCCTCATAGGTGTCGAGCTGGCTCAGAATCCCTGGAGAACCTCATCTGTTTATGTTTGCAAGGAGAGACATAGCAGGGTTGTTTGGACAGATCCTGAGATGCACTAATTAGAAGTTAAAGATCCACTTTCCAGCACGAGACGGGAATGCATTAGAGCGGGACGTACTTTCTAATGCTTTGACTTTTTAAAAGCACACGCTGCATTAAAGCCCATGGTGTTTCTTTGATCCAAGCCACGAAAATAATTCCAGGGACAAACACAAATGAGGGATAATAACTAATTTAACTGGAATTATTGGAGAGCGACACTGTAGAAGATTAGGATTTCCAGAGCAGACTGTAATTGTTGGGAGATTGGGGTCTGATGCCTGTTTATCTATTCTATTCATCTCTCCCTGCATCTGTCCTTCTGCTCGATCGGCTGCCCATTAGCCATTATTTAGCTACTGTTTCTGTCTTTTCTGCCTTGGGTGTCTCACCCTTTCTATCTGCTTGTTAGGTAGAACAGATGTAAGGAAATTGCATTCCGCACAGAAGGTAAATTCCAGCTCTAGTGGGCTGAGTTTTGGGCTTGCGTGTTCTGGTGTAACTTTAAAGGAGTAAGAGAAATTTTGGGGGGTTTAGAGTAGCACTGTGGGCAACAAAATTGAACACCTGACCACTAATATACTGTTCACTTTCTGTTTCAACCTTCTCTACAAGACGTTGATAGATGAGTGAGATGCCAGGACTGCGTTTTAAGACATCAAGATGCTGATGGGGATGATGTCCATTTCTGGGGAAGCACTTTTTCCTCTCTAGCTGTTTCTTTCTTGTTTCTCCAGCCTCCTCTTGCGAGTCTGATCTGGTGTTCAACCACTCTTTGTAGGAGAAACCCAAGGGATTAAGAACCAAGACAAGTCTTGGTTGCACATAATGCAATTGCTGTCAATGCCCGTCTTCCATCTGATGACCCATCCATCAACCATCCACCTCTTGTGCCAAGCTACTGCCTCTTTCTACCTACTTTCTGGATGGCCTCCCATCTACCCTGGACTGTTCATTTAGACTCCATTTACCTATTCACTGTTGATTTTGTATATTAAAATCTCTACCCATCTTTACTTAGCTAATGGGGATATTCATTGGATCTCATTTTGTAATAGGGCATTGATTAGACTTTTATAATCGGATCCCTTTGGCATCGCGTATTGCATCCACAAGGGGCTTAATACTTACATTTTATTCCTATGGAAACCGAAGGAATCAGACATGTTTTCACTCTGATCTTGAAGACTGACCATCAAGCTCACAAAACACAAGGTAGACCTAATAAGTGGAGCAGTGTATCTTCCTGTCTGTCATAAAAAAGCTCCCTCAAGTCAATCTAGGGAGAACACACATACTACACAGAAGGAATAATGAAATGAAATTAAGGAGATATATTGATGTGCCTGTGTAAACTGAAGAAAACACGGACTCTGGGGACCTCCTGGAATCTGTGCTTGAGTATTCTTTAAGCGTCCATGGATTTTTGTCTGCGTGTTGAAACTATTGTTAACCCCTGAGGAAATTTAGTGCCCAGGATCAATGAACATAACACACAGATGCCTAATAATAGAAAATGGGATTGACGTGTTGCTCTGGTAAAATCATCCCAGCAGTTAATTCCGCTGCCGCAACGAGCATGTCGATAAGGTTCCCTGCTGATTCATGGAAGGATTTTGGGATACGGCGTGGCATCTGGGAAGACAGCAGAGTTGGGTTTGCCTCAGCTGTGCAGTCCTAGGAGTGTTGGAAAAAGGTGGAAAATTAATTCCAGCAAGTAGTGTGTATTCTTCTGAGTAGGTTTGGCTGCTGAATCAGTGACAGCACATGGCAGCGCATTGGCATCCCACTTCTGAACTGCTGCAAGATGTTATCCAAAGGCCCTGCAACCCCAGGCTCTCCTCCCCCTCCCAGCTATTCCTGGTTGCTTCGGGGCACATTGATGGATTTTGATTGTTTCTGCATTGGAAGACAAAAAAGAAAGATTTCACTGGATTTCAGTTCCCTCTGGATCTGATCTTGCGCTGATTTTGGAATATGAGCAAAGCAAAGCAGTCTATGATTGATTGTTTTTCAGGGTTGATGAGCACTGAGAAGAAATAAAAAAGTGTTTTTCTTTGGCTGAGACCAGAAGAAAAGAAGAGAGATTAATTTTGTGGGAAATGGCATTTGAAAATCTCTCTGTTCTGCAATAAAAGAGTAAAACATCCCAAACGGTGGGACCTTTGGAAGGTGAGCTGGTGCCCCATCCAGACTCAGCGTATCACGGGCATCTCACTCCTGCTTCGAGCTGATGCGGTTGCCTGTGGTTTCTGTACAGGTGATACCTCATACAGGTACATGCTGCAGCACAGCACTTCGGCCCTGCTAGCAGGCCAGGCCCCAGCTGGTCAGTCTGAGCTGGGGTTTGCCTCCTGGATGTGTGTAGTACACGGAGACATGGAGCAGCAGAGACAGCAGGATTGCACCTGGCTGCTGTAGGCTATCTTTGGGTCCTGTACTCAAGAGTTCCTTCTTCTCAGCACCACATGAGCAGGCGGTAGGGTTGGTATTGTGTTTGAAGAGAAAATGTTTGGCCATCTTGACTTAAAGATGCTCGTCCTGTTTCTCTCTACGACCTCTCCATCGGAGAGATCCCCGGTCCTTCTGCGTTGCGTTGATTGAACTCGGTACGGTTGGGCAGCACTGTGTCTGGTAGCACTGTGGGATCCAGCACAGGCAATCCCATTATCCAAGTCCTTGTGTGAAACCGTGTTGTTACCTCCCTGCCATTCACTGGGAAGCTTCGAATGCTGATTGCTTGCAACGATTTCTCTTGCTCTGGATTGTGCTATGCATTCACTCACACAAAAATCAAGTAGAGAGCAGGAAGCTTTACCTTTTCCCTCGAGTTACAGGAGTCTCAGGGCTGGTAGCGCAAAGCTGTAGAAGGGAGAACTGCTGGAGTTTTGCAGGTGCTGCTCCCTTAAGCAGGGAGATTGTCCCACTATCATACAGCACATGTGGGACAACCGGGTGATCAGGCCCAGCCAACATGGGTTCACCAAAGGCAGGTCCTGCCAGACCAATCTGATGTCCTTCTATGACAAGGTTACTTGTTAGATGGACAAGGGAAAGGCCGTGGGTGTGGGGTACCTGGACTTCGGTAAAGCCTTTGACACCGTTTCTCACAGTTTCCTGCTGGAGAAACTGGCTGCCATCAGCGTGGACAGGCACAGCCTCTGCTGGGTTAAAAACTGGCTGAGTGGCCGGGCCCGAAGGATTGTGGGAAATGGAATTAAATCCAGTTGGAAACCAGTCATGAGCGGTGTTCCCCAGGGTTCAGTGCTGGGTCCAGTCTTGTTAAACATCTTTATCAATGATCTGGATGAAGGCATCGAGTGCCCCCTCAGCAAGTTTGCGGATGACACCAAGCTGGGTGCAAGTGTGGATCTGCTTGAAGGAAGGGAGGCTCTGCAGAGGGATCTGGACAGGCTGGATCGATGGGCTGAGACCAACGGGATGAGGTTCAACAAGGCCAAGGGCAGAGTCCTCCATTTGGGACACAACAACCCCGTGCAGCGTTACAGGCTTGGGGAGGAGTGGCTGGAGAGCTGCCTGGCAGAGAAGGACCTGGAGGTGTTGGTTGGCAGCGGCTGAACATGAGCCAGCAGTGGCCCAGGTGGCCAAGAGGGCCAGTGGCACCTTGGCCTGTGTCAGACCCAGCGTGGCCAGCAGGAGCAGGGAGGGGATTGTGCCCCTGTGCTCAGCGCTGGTGAGGTCACACCTCGAGTGCTGGGGTCAGTTTTGGGCCCCTCACTCCAAGAAGGACATTGAGGGGCTGGAGCGCGTCCAGAGAAGGGCAACGAGGCTGGGGAGGGGCTGGAGAACAAGCCCTACGAGGAGAGACTGAGGGACCTGTGGGTGTTTAGCCTGGAGAAGAGGAGGCTGAGGGGAGACCTCATCCCTGTCTACAACTGCCTGAAAGGAGGCTGTGACGGGGTGGGTGCTGGGCTCTGCTCACAAGTGACAGCGATGGGACGAGAGGAAACGGCCCCAAGTTGTGCCAGGGGAGGTTTAGACTGGACGTTGGGAAGAATTTCTTCACTGAAAGGGTGGTCAGGGATTGGCACAGCTGCCCAGGGAGGGGGTGGAGTCGTCATCCCTGGAGGTGTTTAAAAGACGGGAGAATGAGTTTCTTAGGGATATGGTTTAGTAGGGAGACGGTTACAGTTGGACTTGGTGATCTCAGAGGTCTCTTCCAGCCTTACGATTCTATAATTCTATGATTTTGCACTGCTACATTTCATGGAATCATAGAATCATGGAACGGTTTGGGTTGGAATGAACATTTAAAAGTCATCTAGTCCAACCCTCTGCAATAAGCAGGGACATCTTCAACTAGATGTGGTTGCTCAGTGCCCTGTCTAACCCGACCTTGGATGTTTCCAGGGATGGGGCATCTATGACCTCTCTAGGCAACCTGTTCCGGCATTGCACCTCCCTCATCATAAAAAATTTTCTTCCTTATATCTAGATTTCATGAGCCTGAACACTCTGGTATTTGTTCAGTGTTTGTCCTTGTTTTGAAGTTGATCTTTTTTCTTCCTTAAGCTTCAAGCTCTTTGAGGCAGTCAGCTGTTGGTTGCTAGGCTGCGGCAAGCCTGTCGTACAGGCACTCAGCGTGCTGATGGAGCTGGTCTGCATCTGAGAAATTTGTGTCTGGATCCAAATTTCAGATGCTCACAGATTTCAGGGCGGTCTGGATCTGACTCTTCAGTTCTTTCCCTTCCAGGGAGGCGAAACTCTAATCTCTCTTCCTCAGCCTCTCCCAGACATAAGGATTTTGGGGTTGTGGATCAACCCCATCCTATGTCTCTAAACAACAAAAAGGGGATTAGCCTGCTTCTGGGGGTGGGGGGTGGAGGGGAGGAGTGGGCTCTGCAGGAGACTCTCTGGGACCCATATGTTGGGTAGAGGGTTAATTTTTGCAGTTGGGCAAAGACCAGCAATCTGCCTTGTGCTGAGGCTGCTAGGATGCCATCTCACTGGGTGCCCCAGATCCCATCCTGCCCTCTACTTTATTAAGGATCAGGAAAGAAATTGCTGATGGTGCCTACTGCACTGAGGAGGGGGGAGAGACTGGGGGTGTCTCTGCAAGTCTATTACATCTGGGCTTCTTTCCAGCATGAATAAAATTGTTCTGCGTGTCCAGAGTTATCAACATGGGGTTTTTTTTTTTATTCCTGTCAATTAATCTAATCTGAATGAGACGCTGCTGTTGCCGGAATAATAGCCTTGAATGTAAGGTCTTATTTCTCCTCTGCTTTGTGGACTCGACTCCAGTGTTGTTGGCTTTGGAATCACGTTGTTGATTTACTCGGAGCTGAATCAAGCCCTCTTTGACCGAAGCACTGACAGCCTCAGCGAAGTAGCTCACTGAGAGCAGGCAGTGTTGTTAACAGGAGTAGGAGAGAGAACTGTAGCCCTTCCTGACTCAGTCGCTGGCTCTCCTGCCTGTACCCCTGCTTCCAACCTCCTCCTGCCCCTTGGCACCTCTTGCCCTTCTTCCCGTGCTGTTTATTTTTGCTTCCCACAGATGAAAGGCAGAGAAGCAAACCGCACGAATGCTATATTGTTCATGGCTTATTGAACAATTAGTTTCAGCTCAGGGTCTAATCTTCTGGCATTTCTTTTCTTCCCTTTGTATGCCATGCATGTCGTGGAAACTTGTTGGCTGCAGGACTTGTGTGGCACTGACAGACGGGCTCAGGACTTGGCTCAGAGGGATGCTGTGCCCCGAGCAAAGCGAGTGTGAACTGCTCTGGCTGCTCAGAGAGGAGGATAATTGGGTACCGTAAACAAAACTAGAGGAAAAAAAGACTACAAAACCCCACTGCATGGAAATGCCTCCCGCTCAGGGTTGGTTTTGCCCTTCTGGCATTCCTTTTCCTGAGGTCTCTCCATCAGCTGGCTGAGGTTTCAAGCCTTTTGAATGCTTTTCAAGGCTCTCTGTGGTTCCTTCGGTCGGTGGGCTGTGTCAGGATTGTGGGTGATCCCCCAGAGTGTGGCTCCCTGCAAAGCTGGGAGGGTGCAGGGGGCCCGGCGGGTGCCAGGATGCGTCTTTGCAGAGTGGGATGGTGCCAAGCACTTGCCTCCTGGCACCAGCACAGGGCTGCACGTGCTCTTTGCTGCATCCCGAATGAGGTTTGCTGCTGCATGCCAGGGCTCGGTGTGTGTGTGGAGAGGGGGAAGCAGTTGCACGTTGTCTCTGCACCATATCCCAGCACCAGTGCAGGCTCTGGGGCTGGTGGAGGTTCCTGGCTTTGCGGGGTGATCCACAGCCACGAGCCCTGGCTCACAGGGGCAGGAGAGGAAAGCTGTACCTCCGCTCTTGCGCAGCAGCTTGCTCCTTTGGGTTCTGCTCCCATCTAGCTTCAACCTGCTGCATTTCCCATCCCCAGGGCTTGCGACCTTGATGTTTGCTTGGGATTCTTCCAAGAGCTGTGGCAATTCCTTACTTTTCCCTGCGCAGGCTTGCACAAGGATGTATCAGACCTTCTCACACCCAATCACCCAGAGGCTTCGCACCCCCCTGCATTCACAGAAGAGCATTTTGTGTGTATATTTTTTTCTGCCACATTTGGGCTCCTCCTGCCCTCCCTGCTGGAGTTCTGCTATCTTGATACTGTTCACTACTCCATACGGAGGGTTCAGTTCACGTGACCGCCCCATTAGCTGCTCCAACTAAAGCCTCAGGCAAATAGTCATTGAGGATTTATTTTTATTAAAAAAAAAAAGTAGGATTAAGTATTCTGATGAACAAGAATAACATTAGCAGCTGTGCCTGCTCAGCCGACATGATCCTATCCCTCATATCATAAGCTGATTGCCTGTATGGGTCAGTAAGTTGTCCCAGTGACCCTTCTCTGGTAACGCTTTGCGTATTGTTTACATAGTCCTGTTCCTGAGGTGCTTGGGGAGGGCCGTGATACTCGGGGAGTCTTCACGGATGCAGAAATTCCTTCTTCAGATGCCTTGGAGTGTCAGTTGAACACACCTTAAGGGACCGCCCTGCAGAGGTCCGGTTTCTTGTTCCCACAGCACAGAAGCATCTTCAGCCCTTCTGGTTGAAGTCCCTGGAGGGAGTGATGGAGAGGCTGGGGAACCTCAGCTCAACTCGGGCTTTGTGTGGTGGGAAGAGGTGACCCTGGGGCTTTCTGCTTGTAGAACATGGGCAAGAACGGGGTTGCACCCTCTGATGGCTAAAAGGGAGGTATGGTGGGGTCAGTGGAGGGGAATGGGGGGACACAAAGCTGCTGCCACACACTGGGGAACAGGGGAAAGGCGATGCTGTGCCACCATCTGACATGAAGCCAAGCAGTTTGCTTGGGCTACTCTCGTTGCAAGGTGCTATGTTATTACCTGAAGTGGTGCCAGCTTGGGGAGCAAATCCCTTCCACTGCCTCCAAAGTAGCCAGAATTAGGGCTGCTCCTTGCTCGGGTTTCCTTCCCCTGGTGAGCAGTCCCTGGGCCCACGCTCTCCCTGCTTGGCTGGCAGCTGGCGTTTGTGTTCTAACGTTCATATTAATGATATCAACAGTCACCTTAAATCCTGCTAATGCTAAACCCTGAGCTGGCACGGGGCTGGTGAGTAGCTTCTGCTTCACAGGGCCTTGCCAAAAGCTGTGGGATGCCCTTTGAAGATGATGAAGCAAGTGCCATAAAATTATGCAGCTTTATTAGTGGTATTATTGTTTGTTCTCTGCAAACATCTGAGACTCCTCTTTATCTCCCTCACCCCGTTCCAACTTCTGTGCTGGAAGATGGTGGCAGCTTTCAGGAACTCGCAGTCGGAAGAGCAATTCAGTGGCCCCAAACCACAGGTGAACATCCCAGGGGATGCATTCTTGTCCACTTCCAAGATACATCTCTCTGGGAGGGTGATTGTGCGCATCTTAAGCTGCTGTGCCACACAGCTCTGCTGCCAAGAGATAAATCACAGCATGGGCATACAGGCTGGCAAAAGGCAGCGTCTCCCTGGGATGCCAACCCTTGGGAGCTCATCACTGGAGACAGAAGAGAAAGTCTAGTTTTCCAGGCCATCTATAAAGCAGTCCGTACTCTGCAGGTGCTGCCCTGAGATGTGGGAAGGGCAGTGAGGACTTGCTGGTTTGCTGTGGTCCTTCCCTCTCTTGTTTCTATTGTTTAAGGACTGGGTTTGCCAAGGAGGACACTTACCTACTGGAAGTGGGCACTGTGCCACAAAGCACATCCCTAGCTGCCGGATGAGAATCTGAGTTTTGTGTCTTTTGGAAGATATTGTTAATAATATTTTACAGTGTATAAAAACATGATTGTGACTTCTGTCTGTCTGTCTGTTTGGGCTTCTCTCTGCAGCTCATCCCCAGGACATCTTGCCTTATTTTAGGACCTCTCTTTCTGCGCTGCAGACTAGAAATATGTGTTTTTTCTCTCTGAAATCTCCTAACTATTTCTCATGGATGCAGGATTTTCAGCTAGTTCCTCTCAATGAGGAGGAAACTATCATAGGGATGAAGAGAAGTGTGTATGTGTCTTCAGGTGATGATAGATGCTGTATAAAGTTCTGTGTGATAGTGTTTCGCCCCCGGTTCTTCAAGGAGAATCCTATTCCCTCTCAATGGAGATGAGCAGCTGCTCTGTCCCGCAAAAGTAACATGGAGCTGGTGCTTCAGGGAGTTGCTCCACAAATTCCTCTTGGTTCTCCTGGTCACTTGTGACCAGGGCCCATGTAAGTATCATGATTTATGAGCCTATAGTTGACCAGACCAACAAGCAAAGTAAAGAGAGTTCCTCCTGGCTTGGGGAGAGTACCTGATGTCCAACGTGCTGAGCAGGAAAGGCCTGTGGGAAAGTGATAAGAGTAGAGGATGATCCTGGTACCTGGATCCTCAGCTTCCATCAAGCAGAATCATAGAATCATCAGGTTGGAAAAGACCTCTGAGATCATCAAGTCCAACTGTACCTGTCCCCTTATTAAACCATGTCCCTCAGAAACACATCTACCCGTCTTTTAAAACCTCCAGGATGGCGACTCCACCACCTCCCTGGGAGCCTCTGCCAGTGCCTGGGAACCCTTTCAGTGAAGAAATTTTTCCTGATGTCCAGTCTGAAGCTGCCCTGGCACAACTTGCAGCCATTTCCTCTCGTCCCATCGCTGTCACTTGTGAGCAGAGCCCAGCCCCCACCCCGTCACAGCCTCCTTCCAGGCAGTTGTAGACAGGGATGAGGTCTCCCCTCAGCCTCCTCCAGGCTAAACGCCCCCAGGTCCCTCAGTCTCTCCTCGTAGGGCTTGTTCTCCAGCCCCTCCCCAGCCTCGTTGCCCTTCTCTGGACGCGCTCCAGCCCCTCAATGTCCTTCTTGGAGTGAGGGGCCCAAAACTGACCCCAGCACTCGAGGTGTGGCCTCACCAGCGCTGAGCACAGGGGCACAATCCCCTCCCTGCTCCTGCTGCCCACGCTGGGTCTGACACAGGCCAAGGTGCCATTGGCCCTCTTGGCCACCTGGGCCACAGCTGGCTCCTGTTCAGCCGCTGCCAACCAACACCCCCAGGTCCTTCTGTGCCAGGCAGCTCTCCAGCCACTCCTCCCCAAGCCTGTAACGCTGCACGGGGTTGTTGTGACCCAAATGCAGGACTCTGCACAAGATGAGGGGCACAGGCAAGAAGTTGTGTTGGGGTGGCCATGTTGAATTGCTATGAATGATCTCCCACCCATGCATGTATTTAACCCTCTTCTGCATCCCTCTCTCTCCTTGGTCCCTCCAGATCCCTGCTATTGGATCCCGAGCTACACTAGGGAAGTGGCTGTGCCATATTCTAATGTGGGAAAAAACTGGAAGGAATTAAACGGGCAGAAAAAGGAGCAAAAGTCCCGCTTCTGACATGGGAGATTAAATAATTAGCAAATGTGGCAGGAAAGACGATGAAAAACAAGTGCAATGATTCATGTTTTATGTCTCCTACTGTACAGAACACTTTAAAGTGTCAGACAGCACGACAGTCACTCTTTAAAGCCAATTAAAGTTTTATAATAAATAGAAGCTTTTTTTTTAATGTGTCTCTCCATGTGGCGGTGATGTAGTTCACTGTAGAGAGCTTAGAAATCCACAAACAAATGCGTACAGAACCCTGCTCTCAAAGACCCTTTTTTCCCAATTATTTACCTTCCTTAAATTCAGCTCTGGTGGGGAAAGTAGCCATAATAATATTGTGCTTTTTTCATTGTGCTTTTCGTTCAAAGAGATTACAGCCAATAACCTGGAGAGGGCAGGGGGAGATGCTCTCTTTTAATCGTTGGACAAGGTGAGTTGGGAGCTCAGAGATCGGCAGAGCAATATGTGAGCTGGGAATAGATATTGGGACCCTCATCGCCAGGGAATTCATTTGGCGAACACGGGTTGCTGTAAGCTCTAGGGTGAAGGTGGATTTGGAAATTGGAAGGGGTTACAATTAAGTGAAGCAGAGTCATTTCCACGACAGGACAGCAAAGACTTAAGGGTGAAAGACACAATGAACTGGAACCTACTTTCTTTGTGCAGAATCTCCCATGGGGACACTGATGGGAGTTCGGTTCTGGAGTCTTCAGCACAGGAAGGACATAGATCTGTCAGAGTGAGTCCAGAGGAGGACATGGTCTGAGGGCTGGAGCACCCTCCATATGAAGACTGGCTGAGAGACCTGGGGTTGTTCAGCCTGGAGAAGAGAAGGCACTGGGGAGACCTTAGAGCAGCCTCCTGGTAATTAAAGGTGGCTACAGGCAAGCTGGGGATGGGCTCTTGATCAGGGAGTGCAGGGATAGGATGAGGGGGAATGTTTTTAAGCTGAAAAGAGAGAGATTGAGATTAGACATTATAAAGAAGTTTTTTCCTGTGAGGGTGGGGAGGCCTTGGCACAGGTTGCCCAGAGAAGTGGTGGCTGCCCCATCCCTGCAGGTGTTCAAGGCCAGGTTGGATGGGGCTTTGGACAACCTGATCCAGTGGGAGGTGTCCCTGCCCATGGCAGGGGGGTTGGACCTGAATGATCTTTAAGGACCCTTCCAACCCAAACCATTCTACGATTCTATGGTTCTTGACCTCTTGGACTAACAATACTGGAAGATGCTATAAACTGGGGACAGCTCTGGCCAAGGCCACCCTGAGGGGGCAATTGGGATTGTGGTTATTGTAGCCCTTTTTTCTTCACCTCTAAATCTCCCCGTAGGGAGTGTGGGCTTGAGGAGCTGCTTGCAAAGGACTCATTTTGCCAATCTCCTTTTTGGCTGCTTCACAGTTCATTGGTATTTTGTCTTTGTATTAATGGTGCTTCTTCATAAAGAACAAGGATTTCCCCTGCTCCAGACCTTGGGCTAAAATTAGCTTCAGAGTTCTGATGAAAGAGATCTTGAGTTCCTCAAACGCAAGCAAGAAGCCATGGATGTGACTGCTCTTTCAGCCAGCATGGCCTCTTCATCCTCCTGTTTTTCATTTACCCTCCCATCAACGACGCTCATATTTGTGCGTCTTTATCTTAAACATGCAAAAATGCTTCTCCGGTCAGTTGAAATTGGAATCTAATTAACATTGAAAGAAAATGACACTGAAATCAGAGGTCCCCCTTGCCATAGCCACAAGTCCCCCTTGGCTGATACATCCCTATGAACATCATCGGATGGTAGCCCGTGGTTCCCTGAGTGGTATCACTTTTACATTTTGCATTGGACACCCTGGATGCAGAAAACCAGCTTCTTTGTCAGATATCTCCTCGGCTTTATTCGGGAGGGTGGTAAAATTATTCCACTGCCTTCCTGCCAGAGGGGAGTTGGAGGAGCGGTGTTCCTGCTATTAGGCAAAGATCTTTTTAATTGGATGGGGTGAATATTCACTCTTTAATAGCGACGAGGGGGCTCTAATCCTTCCTTATGTGCTGCAGTGCCCCTCCCGAATGGTTTTTAATGACCCGTTGTCTAGATCATTAATACCACAAGTGCTGACACTGGTAGGAAATACAACAATCAAAGGGAGACCCTGAGAGGTCTGGGAGCAACAACAGTTTCCATCTCCCCTTTGTTGTGGAAAACACAGGCACGGGTGCCCTGCAAAACCAAATCAGCAGCAAGGTTTTGGCCTCCTGCGGTGGACTGAGGGAGGGTTAACGCCAGCAAATTGCAGAAGCTCAATTAGTTCAATTAGGAGGTTGAAAACTAAAGCAGCTCTTCCCGTATCCCTGTACAGCACCTTAGGCTCTGCCTGCAGGCTCAGAAAGGCTCCTGCACTGCCCGCTTCCCTTGGCTTGCAGCTTCTGAGGGCAGCCTACAGTTGAAGAGTCAGATTCCCGCTGTCTTTACTCCAGCCCGGGCTGGAGGCACTCTAGAAATCCATGACATTACTCTGGCATATTCTTGGAAGAAGTAGCTGATCCAGAGGGTCCCAACTGGGTGAGATTTCACAAATGGATCAGAAGGAAAATGGGAAACCCCTTTTTTTCCTTTATTTTTCAGTGTTGGCGTGCCTTTGCGGTAGTGCATGAGCAATAAGCACCAGTCACATCCATCCATCCATCTCCAGCTGTAATTTTTTTGCTGTGTGACGACAATTGGCTTTTGACAGTCTCAGAAGGAGATGAGGATATTAACATAACAAATCTGCAACTGTCGAGAGAGTACCAAGTTGCAGGTATGTTGCAGAACACGGATATCGAATGCTACTAAATTCCTATTGCTCTAAAACCACCCGGTGTATTAAGACATAACGAATTACTATCTGACAAATTAATCAGCGTTGCAAGGAGCCAGTGTTGGCAATGCCCCTCTCTCCTTCCTCCTGCAAAACATTGCATTTTGCATCTTTTAGCCTCATACTGTAGATCTTGGGAAACACTTTGCAGTGACCACGTGTCATGGTGTGGGTCGCGGATGCTCTGCCGACTCCCTGAATTAAAGATAGCTGGGGTGACGTGGAGCTGGATGTGACCAATGTGATTTTTTCTGTTGTTTTTAGGTTTAAAACAGAAGGGTTTGTTCATGATGCTGGTGGGATGGTCCCTGGCTCTGCTGAGTCTGTACCTGCAGCATCCCTGTTCCTCTGAGTTTGTGAGTGGTCCAAGCAGCATGATCCACTACAAAAAAAGCTGCTCTCAACCCTCCAGCCTCTTATTTTCATATCATGGCACCCTCCTTGTGCTGCTTGTGCAGCCAGGTCCCTGGTGGGTGTGGAAAAATGCAAGGGATGAAATAATACACTGATCCATTTTCCGGCTGGATCAAGTTTGCAGTGTGGCACTGTGGGCACAGATTTGTGCTGACAGAAGGGGGAAAGGTGGCATGGGGGGACAGGGGCAAACAAGCAAGGCTGGGAAAGGGCACAGGGGAGAGCTCTTGCCTGGCATACATCGCTACACCCAGGAGTGGAAAGCTGCTTTCCCTGCAATGGGGTAACACTCAGCTATGGATGGGAAGACGTGACTCATCTCTCTGGGTGATAGTAAAGAGTGAAAAGTGTTTACCTAAGCTAGAATCTGATGAGAAAACAGAGGTTAATAACCCTCAAGTCTTTGGGAATATTCGCTTCAATTTTTCTGTCCCATCTAATTTCTGCCAGGGTGGGTACCCCTCAGTGAGGTGCCCCCGCTGCAGTCTCACCCTGCTGCAGCACAGGACTGGGCTCAGTGCTGTTATCTTCTTCCAGCGACATACACGATGCCGCTCTGGGGAAAAAATATGTTAACTCACAAGCTTTCTTCTTTCTAAGCTTCCCCTCACCAAATGATTAACTTCCCAGTCCCCTGGCGCTGCAGACAGTGTTTGTGCAGCTTTTATTACCTGAGCTGCTCTGGGAGAGGAAGTTCTGTACTATCGGTGAACCACACGTCTCTCCAGAACATCTTGAGAGACCTCCTGTCTCTGTTTTCATGCTCATGCAAGCTGCCTCTCTGAGTCGCTTCAGGAAGACAGGCAGACTCTTCTTGCAAACCATGGAAAGATGTCTTTCTCTCCCAGTCATATCAGTCGTTTTCAGATTCACGTGGCTGGCACTGCGGTGATGCACGTTGACACAACCCCTTTTGTTGGCCCGATGTCCCGCTCTATTGGATTAGATGCCATCTGGAGGCAGCCTGGTTCAACCTGACACCTCGATGGATGGTGTCATAGGTGATATGATGTTGACACCTGCTTATCTTTCTATGCCCGGCTGCCCCAACCTCAACTCGTTCATTAGATCGGCATCTGTTTGCAATAGCTCCTCGGCATCTGCTCTTGGTTACCGTGGCGTGCACTGAGGTGTGTGGACTGGCAGGGGTGGAGAAGCAGGGACGTTGGAGGAGTTGAGGCTTATGAGGTATAAGCGTGATGCTGGATTGAATTATAATTACACCAGTCTCCTCCCACAGGCCGCCTCGCCTTGAAGGAGCTGCTCGTATTAACACATTCATTTTCCTGGAAGGTAGGAACCTCCAGGCTGGGGTTTTCTTTAGCTTTGTAAAATCAGGGACGCTTCAAGGTGGAAAACGGTCCAGATAGTGGGTCCGTGCCACTGCCCAAGGATAGCTCACTGCCCAGGCGTTTCTCCTTTCTAAGCTGCAGAAAACAGGCTGTGCTTGTTAAGTTTTCATCTGTTTTCAGGCTTCGTTTGTCCTGCGCGCATTGTATGAACGCTGTGTTCTTGAAAACAAACACATGGGAATTCACACGTACCTTCTCGTGGAGCAGAAAGTAACACAAAGAACCTTCTCTGTGCAGAGTTCAGCACAGAGCTGCAGCATCCAACAACCAACTCTTTCTCAGGGCAGAAATACATCGAGACATCTGCATGTAACTTTCATATACAGGGACCATACGAAGGCATGTTCTTTCCGACGTAGAGCTGGAGACAGTCCTGCATTTATCTGTGGCTCCTGGATTCTGGCAGGCTTCTCCACAATGAAAGGCTCTGACTGTGTCTACTTTGCAGGTGCCATACAGTAACTGTCTACAAGCACAGACTTCCCATCCAGGGCTGTGGTATGGCCAAGAAACCCAGATGTCCTCAGCGTATGCCCACGGTGGCTGCCCATGGCAGGCAAAGTCAGTCAGTTCTGTACATGTGCACAGATTGCGTGAATAACCTGTAGGCACACCGAGTGCGCAGGATGCTCAGGAGCGATGCAGACCAACCTAGAAAATGCGTAGCACTTGGGGGGCAGAATGAGAATCTGAAAGTCCCATTGGCTTGGCAGACAACTTAATGCTGGCATGAGAGTTGGAAATCCTGAGAAATGCCACTGTGGCTTGCTGTAATATCACAGCCCTTTTTGAACCTTCCTGTCCAGGTGACATAGCCTGTGTAGCTGTGTCAATACTCCCTCTCTCACCAGTCCTCCGTCACACACCACTTGTGGAGTGCTCAGCACAGGAAAGGCATGGATCTGTTAGAACAAGTCCAGAGGAGGCCACAAAGATGATCTGAAGGCTGGAGAGCTTCTCATACAAGGACAAGCTGAGAGTTGGTCTTTTTCAGCCTGGAGAAGAGAAAGCTCCAGGGAGACCTTAAAGGAACCTTCCAGTACCTGAAGGGGTTACAGGAAAGCTGGGAAGGAGCTCTTTATCAGGGAGTGCAGGGACAAGATGAGAGGGAATGGTTTCAAGCTGAAAGAAGGGAGATTTAGATGAGATCTTAGGAAGAAATTTTTTCCTGTGAGGGTGGGGAGGCCCTGGCCCAGGTTGCCCAGGGAAGTCATGGCTGCCCCATCCCTGGAGGTGTTCCAGGCTGGGTTGAATGAGGTCTTGAGCAACCTGGCCTAATGGGAGGTGTCCCTGCCCATGGCAGGGAGGTTGAAACTGGATGGTCTTCAAGGTTGCTTCCAACCCAAACCATTCTGTGATTCTGTCAAGTCTATAAACTGACCATCGTGGTCTGTCTGGGACCCTGCTCCAGCAACCATGGACAGTGGGGTCTCCTTAGTAAAGGTGTCTCTTGCAAACGGTGCCTCTCTAGCAATAAAATGAAAGAAGAGAATGGGCCATGCCCTCTGAGAGCCTCTAACACAAAATTTGATCTTTGGGAGTAGTTATTGTAACTTTTTACAATACGTCAAGACTAATAAAAGACCCAACCACTTGAACAAGAGCAGCTTTATGGGCCAGCAGAGACTATTTCTTGATTTATTTTCTTGATCTCCTGCAAACCATCCTGTCTTTTTTTGCCTTTGATGGCTCTTAAATCCTCTCACCTTTTTTGGCCAGGCTGTGTTTAATCATAACCCACTAATGACAGCATTTGAAATGCTTGTCCTCAGTCAGTGATCCAGTGCTGGGCATCGTGTATAATGGCAGCAGTTTTCAAATGTGCTGAATGAAAGGGGTTCTGGGTGGTACCCACTGGGCGAGGGTTAAGTTATGCTGATGTGAGGGCATTAAAAGACCATCAAGGGCATGTTCTGTAGCTGGAGCTGAACACCTGGCTTGAAATGTCTCCTTTGAGATACCAGAGCTGATGCTGTATAGATGAGACTGATGAATCTCGAAGCACTGCTACAAACTAAACCCAGCTTCTTGATCTCGATGCACTGGATTTCCTCTCAATGTATGTACTTTCTTTCACTTTCCCCTGCTTAATTCACTTCATTATTGTTTTCTTGACCTTTCTCCCCTCTATACTGTGTCCCACCTTCCCCCATCCCCACTAACCTTCCCCTCTTCTTCATTTCCCTTTGCACACTGACCCTGTAATCTGTGGCCGTCCCTTCTCTGATGTTGGTGTCTTTGCCTTCATTCATTCTTGTCTTCCCTCCCTCTCATGTCCTTCCCCCAATCTGTTCAAGGCTCCATTCCTGTTGCAGACACTATCTCAGCTCTGGAACAGCACATGACATTCCTGGCAGTCATTCTGAGCTTGGCTGCTGTCCCCAAGTTGTCTAAGGCTCTTCTGAGAATGATGAGAAGCTGCTGTGTGCCTTCAAAGTCACAGCTAATTGCATTAGCTCCAGATCACGTAACTCCTGTACATGACAGCTGCCAAATTTAGGAGTACTAGTGAAGTCTTACAGAAGATGATGGGGATGGTGTGCTGGATTCAGAATAAAGTAAGCCTTTGGTGCTGTCAAAGGCATTGGTGGTTGGTTCTTCTATATTTTCAAGATGTTTATTCCCTCTTATTCTGTCTATATTATCAGCTCATCCTTGAGGTCAGCATTGCCCACCATCCCCATTGAAAATGCAGTAGCAATATCAGTCTAAACAAAGTTTGCCAGTGCTGTGCAAACTTAATTCTTTCGCATGGCCCCAAGCTTCGTCCCTCCTGTGGCTGGATGGAGCATGTGACTCCATATCGACCTTCAGGTCTCAGCCTGCCTGAGTGCAGGAGGCTTGTGACCACTCCTAGAAGCGCTTCCCGATAGCTGTCACAAGGGGTTCTGGAGTTCCTGGTTTATCTGTGCATAAATGTAGCGTCCTTGGGCAGTGTGACACCATGCAGGTTGCATGCCTTGCATTGCTTCCTGCTGTTCTCAAACCTGCTTTACCTCAGAGTGCAAATGTATGTCATCGTTTCTGTCCTTCTCAAGCTATCTCAGATCCCAAAACACTTGCAGCAGAGGCATCTAGGTGTTAAATACTCACTCTGAGAGCCTACTTCTCTCTCTCACAGTACTTTTATATTCCTGGATTTGGAGAACTTAAAGGAAAAACAGGATGAAATTCACCCACCTCCACCAAAAACTTGGTGTGGTTTGGACCAATGCCATTTCCCTCTCCCTGTTTCCTTGACACTGAATCCATAGCTGGGAGCTTTTCTTTCTCTAGTCAGTCTCCTCAAGATCAGCTGCCGTGTTTTCCTCTGCTCTTGGAGGATATTAGCGATCTCTGAACTTGAGAACACAGCAGTCTGTCGGGAGGTCACACAGCAAGGTTCAGGTAAGGTGGTATCCTTTTCTCTCAGGATCATTGATGAGTCTTCTGTCTGGAGCGCTCCTCTAACAGGAGAGCAAAACAAGCACCCACAGTGCAACAGGAGATCTAAACTCAGTGCTGAAATAAAGACTGTGATCACCCAGTCCTTGTAGCTAGAGGGCAAAAATGTCACAGATGGAGTGATCAGGAGAAAGGCAGAATTTTATCTGATGAGATCTCACGCGGCTCTGTTTCACTGTATCTCTGTGCCAGATACGAATTCACACCCAAGTATCACAAAATCCTGTGGTTTAATTTGGGGACAGAAGAGACATGAATATTAAGAGACGAGTTAAATATAGATCTTGGCCATCGGATTGTATGACTTCAATTTTTCTGTTCCCTGAAGTCATATCCCTCTCTTTGGAGAAGCCTACAAGAGATCTTACAGCACGTTTAGCTCTGGGCCCCGTGGGATGACCTAGAAGAACTGCTAAGGTGTGTTGATTTCCAGGTCATCCGGGGTGCCTGGGTCCTGCAGTGCAGGATGGTGGGTGTGAATGCATTTCTAGTTGCTCTGTTTGGAGACCGCAGCAAGAGTTTTATCTGTAGGACCCAGCACTCCTACTGAGGTCTTTGGTTAGATACCACAGTTCACGTTTATTTTTACCATGAGCCTGGCCTCTGAAAGGTCAGTCAGCCTCGTCAGACAGAGACATTTTAAGATGAGGACCATTCACTCAGTTAAAAGAGCTTGGAGTTTCATCTGCTGGATGGCTGCATCTGCAACCCAGGGAGATTATGGCTGAGATATTCTGAGCCACCTAAGAGATTTAAGAGAAAGAGAAAAATCCCAAGCAAACCCCGCCTGCTAGTTTGAAGGGAAATTATTTTAAATCCCCTAATCGGCTCTGAGATGAACCTCTAAGCAAGATGTTCAAGGTTACGCAGGGAGCCTGTCACAAGGGGGGTGCTAACCTACATCTATGGGGCTTCAACCATACAGCATCCTCTATTCACCTGGCTTAGGAACAGGTAATCCCTCCAGCTGGGGAGGGACCACAATGACCCTCTTACCCACAGTCTCACCCCATCTGTAGTCCAGCTCAGAATAAAAAAAATAATAATAAATAAATGAAAAAAAGACCCCATAGGACTAAATCCAAGGAAAAGTGAGTGCGAAAGTGATTTCTTGGCTTTCCATGAAGAAGGTGGGAAGAAAGGCAGCGTCTGCCCAGCCTGGACGGAATTGTTCAGTTGCTGTGAATACCACCATCATGCCTCCCGCGTTTCCCACTCAGACAGCTCAAGCCTTGTTAATCTCCCTTCCATGCATAAGCCTTTTCAAATCCTTTGGTTTACAATCCCCGGGTGGTGAGCGATCACCCTTGTTAGAGAAGGAAGAACCGAGGTGCAGATCTCACAGGGAGCGGATGTGAGCGCTCGCTGGTGTTTCCCTGGTTTTGCCACTGAGAGCTCACACTGAGGGATCTCCACTCAATAACTGTAGGCGCAGTTGCTGCTGCAAGGTATAAGTTACTGATTTTTTTTTTACACAGAAAGGACCAGGGATATCAATAGCTTAGCAGATACAGTTGTGGAAACCAAGTTCTGGCTATGGACTGTGTTTACATTCAGGGCAGGGGACGAGGATTCTTGGAGAGAAGCATTTCGAAGGTGACTCCCAGTTCTCCTGATGACTAATAGCTGCAAACTGATACAGCAGATTCTTTCCAGCATGAAGCAAACCAAGGGATGTCAGCAGTGCTCGGAGGTGATGTGAGGGCATTTCATGCCAGAGGGGTTTCAATCAGTGCCTACTGTACTGTCACATAGAGGCAGAGCTGTTTAGCATCTATATCAGGCACTGGGAGGTGAAGCTTGTGCTCTAGATGCTTCCATGGTCTCTTGGTATGTGGGGTAGGTCAGGTACTGTAGTTTACTCTGCATTAATTCTCTGGAGATATAAGAGAGTCTGTTTACTGTATTCTGTTTTCTCAAGGGTGCTCATGAATGTTTTAAAAATGCCATAAAATCCTTTCATATGGACTGAACAGTCCCAGGCTGGCACTGCCAGCCGAATTGTAAACAGAAAGATCGGAAAATGCAGTTTATAAGGGAGAGATTTTTAACATAGATTTAAGGAGAGGAGCTGTGATGTGGTTTTAAGCAATGATGGGCAAATCTCAGAGGGTTCATTAAGTGTTCAAGACTCAGCTCTTCTCTGGCGACACACGAGCCTTGGGGATATTTGCTGGTGAACCAAATGTGCCTAGTTTGCCTCTGAGATTTTTAGGTCTCCCACTAAGCCAGATTTCACATCTGAAAAGTCTTTCTCATGTACTCAGATGGCTCAACTTCTGGCTGAGACGGAGCTGTGAAGAAACTGTGAAAGGAAAAGCAAGGTAATGGATCAGTTTAGAAACAGTCTTGCAAAGCAGAAGCAACGTTGTGGGACGGGAAAGCTCTGTTGGCTTTTCAGGTCAGCTCTGATTTTACTTGTCATCGCTTGGGCAGCCTCTGTAAAGACATCACTGTCTTAGCCTGGATGTGACTTCTTGATGTCTCGTGTCTTCCAGTGCCATCTGGACCACGTTTGGCTGAACACCTCCAGGGGTTTGCAGCAAGCTAGACATTGGTTGGGCAAAGCTTCAGAGAAATCACATCTTGGTCTTTGATGAACTGTGCTCAGAAAGGAAATCCCATGGCTTGTAAAACCCCGATACCTTTGGAGAGTGCCACAGTGGAGCCATGTGGGCAAGCTGGCAGAGCTCACTAGTGTGTCTGGAATCTGCCCAGCCAACCTGTCTGGGTATGTGGAGCATCTCACATTGACAGAGGAGGAGGAGTATTTAAAAAGGAATGGACCAAACAAATCTGAATGCTGCTGAGCGGGAGGTATGAAACCTGGCCCAGGAATGGATCAGGATTACGTGTCTTCCGTTGTGAGCTGAACTCCAATTTAGACTTGCATTAACTCTGGAGAAGTGAGAAGTAAAATATAGGGCCTTGCCTAAGCTCAAAGCCTGCCCTTTCTGTCTGTAGGAAGCAGCAGCCAGGCTGGAACAGATCTAGAATCTATCTTATCTGACAGCTCTGGAGTCTAGGGTTGACTCCATCATTAAGTTAAGACCATACCTAAAGATGTAAGGTAGGTACAGGTTTATTATTCCCATCTCTAATTCCTTAATGCTGGAAAGACCCAAGCTTTGGAGAGACAACAGGCTCTGAATCCTGTGTTTTACCATCTACTCTGTGTCCTTTTTTATGGGTCTTTCTTTCTTTTTCAGTCTGAGGTCCCCTTCGTGCTTCACCCCAGACAGAGCCACAGAGCCACACTGGGCTCAGTGGCTGTTTCACAGTAAATATATATATATATACACATATATATCACTTCAGTGCTGTTGCAGAACTGAAAATAGGGAGAGGCTGGATTAGACTAGCCTCACATCTGAAATAAGAGCCAGGCTGGAGGGAATAACGCCCTCTTCTTGGACCTACATGCTTCCCTGCTGACCTAGACCTGACTCTTCCCTCCCTCCTGCTGTTTCTCCAGTAGCCCTTTTCTCTCTTACTATAAGAGACTTAAGGACAGATCTTTAAGATGCAAAATCACTGACTGTTGGCATCCTTACAGTCTGGGAAGGTGGTCAGGACAGCGAATCTTCCCTAATTGTGTGCATCCCTTGCACAGACTGGCTGTCTATTCCTGCAGGACCTGCCGTGTCTGCGGTCCTGCCTTTGGCTTGCAGTAAGCCTTGGCTCTTGTCCAAAGAATCGCACCAAGTCCAGCATCACTTGGACAAACTGCCAGAAACAATCCTCAGATCTCTGTGCTCTTAAGTTAATTCAGTGCTCTCAATGGATTAATTTCAGAGCTAAAGACAGATACGGAGAAGCGTAATTACCTCTCTCCCACACGTATCTGTTCCCTGAGCCCGCACGTGATTTTTGCATTGCAGAAAGTTTCAGCGTTGGCTAAACTCCTGCTGTGCTGCCTAATGAATTAGAAAAAAAGAAGAAAAAGGCTAAAAACAACAAAAAAAGAAAAAAATGGAAAAAAGAAAGAGATTCAGAGCATCAACATGAGCCAGCAGTGGCCCAGGTGGCCAAGAGGGCCAATGGCACCTTGGCCTGTGTCAGACCCAGCGTGGGCAGCAGGAGCAGGGAGGGGATTGTGCCCCTGTGCTCAGCGCTGGTGAGGCCACACCTCGAGTGCTGGGGTCAGTTTTGGGCCCCTCACTCCAAGAAGGACATTGAGGGGCTGGAGCGCGTCCAGAGAAGGGCAACGAGGCTGGGGAGGGGCTGGAGAACAAGTCCTACGAGGAGAGACTGAGGGGATTAGGGTTGAAAGGAGGTTGTGACGGGGTGGGGGCTGGGCTCTGCTCACAAGTGACAGCGATGGGACGAGAGGAAATGGCCACAAGTTGCACCAAGGGAGGTTTAGACTGGACATTAGGAAGAATTTCTTCACTGAAAGGGTGGTCAGGGATTGTCACAGCTGCCCAGGGAGGGGGTGGAGTCCCCATCCCTGGAGGGGTTTAAAAGATGGGTAGATGAGTTCCTTAGGGACAGGGTTTAGTGGGGAGACAGGTATGGTTGGACTTGATGATCTCAGAGGTCTCTTCCAACCTTCTGATTCTATGATTCTATGATTCTATGATCACTGTACAGATAAGGCATGAAGCAAAATGGGGGGAGAACCAGCACCTAGAGAGTTACCTCCAGCTCAAAATCACACCATAAACGCCTATTTCAGTTTGCTTTTTTATGTACCTGAGCCCTCTGTAAGGAGCACTTTAGATGTTAATTTGGAAAATCCAGGCAAGTGTCTGGCCATCCCAACCTGAGACTTGAAGCATTCGGAGAAACTCAAGGAGACTTGATGATCCTGTGAGATCCCGGGGCGAAGGGGACAAGGAGACTACCAGCTCAACTGTGTGTGCTTCTGTTTGCCCTTAGGGAAAACACCCCACCCTGATAGTTTAATGCCCTGTGGTCTGAATTACTCTGCTTGGGGTGGGGTACCAACCTCCTCGCCCACTATAAAATCATGGCACATCCCCTGGTGCGTGGCCAGGTGGCCCCACAGGCCTGACTCCAGGCTGCTTGGAAAGCGAGGTGCTGTTGCAAGCATCTCTCCTTCCAGGCAGACGTGCAGGCGGCTGTTTTTAGAAGCAAGCAGATGATGTGCTAATTGGAAACAGGGTACGAGCCATCCGGGTTGGTTTCAAGTGTCGTTCCTTTTATCAGGACTCAGACGGTAAAGGAGCTCCCTGGCTGGGGAACAGAGCATCTCTCTTTATTGGTAGGAACAAAAGTCCCGCAGACAGAGCTGGGAAAAGAGCACTGAGTCTGGAGGCAAATAAAGGCCACATCAGTTCTATCAGCTCTGCAAGAGGAGGAGGAAAAAGCTAGAGTTAAGGCTTTGGGGTTGGTGGTGTAGCCCCATAGGTACTGAGAGAACCAGCTTGCACTGTTGGACTTGGTCCTTCACATCACGACAGGAGACCTTCTGCCACCGGACCAGATAGCTGAATGCTTTTGTTTCATAGGACGTAGTTTAGTAGTAGGCTTGGTAGTGTTAAGGGTTAGACTCGATGATCTGAAGGGTCTTGTCCAACCTAAATGATTCTATGATTCTACTCTGTTCTGTGATTCCTAGGTCCCAGCACAGCCCACATCAGTATCTAGCATTAGCGGATGGTGCCAGGGTCTACGTGAATGTAAGGTTTGCCAAAGCTGTTATTCCATCCTCAGGAGGCAAATGGCTTCCTATGTCTGTTTTACATCTCAGTTTTGGCTGTTGAGTTTGACTCTGTCTTCCTGAATTGCCGGTGCTACGCAAAGGCAAGCATAAAATAAGGCAGGGGAGGGAGGGGGTCCAGACTTACCCCAGATCTTAAGCCTGGATCCTGTTAGTGGCTCCAGACTCACCTCTAATTTGCTTTACGTGTTCTATGGATAAACTGCAAGTTTCCTTTCAAACCCATTATCCCGGTGCCTCTCCTAAGGACTAAATTGTATCACGTAGAAATGGCCCATCTGGGGAATCCCTGCACATCACAAAAAGAGGAGAAAAGATTTGCTTCAATTCCAGTAATTTTCCGTTGTCTGTCAGCACAGAGAAGTGAAAAACTCTTTGAGGGCTTTGTCTACAGCCCTTTGAAGTCAGTGGGAAACTCCAGTTGCTTCGGGAGGCTCAGCCAATACAGAATAATATTCTTGCAGCAACATTGGTGAGTTGTATTTTGATTCTGGAAAGCACCCCCTCCTTCTGCGAAGGCCAGCATCCACCTGTTACTCTCTCCTTCCCCCACAGTGCCTTTTGTTATCTCTTTTTCATATTTGCCATCGAGTTCTATGGAAGTCTCAAATTTCCCCCAGTGGTATTCACAGGGGGTTTCCAAACACGCATTTTTTAAGCCTTGTGGTTCGTAAGAAATTTGTTGGCAAACCCCACAGAGGAAAATGATGAGAAAAAAATCCAGCGCTTACACTCAAGTCTTCTCGGTGAAATGTTCTGCACCTGGATGAGGAGAGGGTGGTGGCTCCCACAGACAGCTCTGGCAAGAAGAGAAGAGGAACAGAAAGTCTCTGGGGGCTGAACTGTGGTTGTGCCACTTCACAATGCAAATTCACACAGAAGCCCTTGATTTACTGTGTTCCTGATTAAAAACGCAATCACATTTTCGTGATGGACTCAGGTAGATGAATGAGGAGCAGCTAAAGCAGCTTTCCCTTTGCAATTCAGACCTTTCACAAGCCCTCGGTTCACTTTGCCCTGAGTCATGGAGTGGCATGAAATCCATCTGGCCTTTTCAGTCGGGTCACTTGCTCCATCCCCTGTCCTCTCCCCAGTGAGGTGCACAAACCCTGTTGCCTCCTTGCTTTAAATAGGTTCTTGTTGCTTTTTGGGGTAATTACTTTTCACTCACTGTTGGAGCTGCGATTTTTCTTGATGGCAGGGGTAATAAGAAAGATGTTGAGATGCTGGAGTGTGTCCAGAGGAGAGCGACGAGGATGGGGAAGGGGCTGGAGCACAAGCCCTGTGAGGAGCGACTGAGGGAGCTGGGGTTGTTCAGCCTGGAGAAGAGGAGGCTCAGGGGAGACCTTATTGCTCTCTACAACTGCCTGAAAGGAGGTTGTAGTCAGGCAGGGTTGGTCTCTTCTCTCAGGTGACCGGCGACAGAACAAGAGGACACGGTCTCAAGCTTCGCCAGGGGAGGTTTAGGCTTGACATTAGGAAGAAGTTCTTTACTGAGAGGGTGATTGGCCATTGGAATGCGCTGCCCAGGGAGATGGTGCAGTCACCGTCCCTGGAGGTGTTCAAGGAGAGATTGGATGAGGCACTTAGTGCCATGGTGTAGTTGACAAGTAGGTGTAGGTGTAGGTGTTGGGTCATAGGTTGGACTCGATGATCTCAGAGGTCTTTTCCAACCTTATGATACTGTGATACTGTGAAGTATGTATGCACTTTACAAAAAAACTAACCCAAACCAAAACCAACCCAACCTAAAAAGAAAACACCCAAAGGAGATAAAGAAATAATCTACATTGGAGAGAAGTGAACTGAAGTTTCTCATGCAGAGCTGCAAGCAGCTCTACAGCCTTCTCTGTGCCAGTGTAATCAGAAAGGCATTGCTTTCTTTGTAAGAGAGTGCATATCAGCACTTGAAAAGGGAAAATAAATTATGAGGAGAGGAGCTGGAGGCAGGAACCGTCTTCTAGCAAAGAGGAATGAAGCCTGCAGCTCTATTTAGTTAATGTGTTTTCACGAAGCAAGTGTGCTTGTGCGTTTTATATGAGCTCCTAATCCGGCTGACGCTGTTTGCAGGGAGCTTCTAGCGGTGGTGTCACAGAAAGTAAGTCACTTGGAGAGCAGGTGTTATTTCTAAAACAAAGATTATGGTTTATGGCATTGCAATTACAGAGTTCTTTCCAGCAATGTTATTGCTACTGCTGTTGGCTTCTGCGTTCAGGCAATGTTTGGGTTTCATTCCGAAGGAGAAATTGATGATGCAGTTATGATCCCTTTGATGAAATCTACCTCTAATATAAAGGATGCATAAAGTTCTGTTCCCTGAATATATCTGATCAACAAACAACAGGAGCAAACTTGTTTGTGGTTCCTTTTTCTAGTTAGCACTTTGCTTAAAAACTTTCCCTCCACCCTTCCAGCTGTCTATGAAGATCCCAGGGTGATGTCTGTGCATCTGTCTCTGGTGCTTCGACAAATTCACAGGGTTTGAATCCATGTGCCTTGCAACAGGGCTGTGCCCATGGGACTCCTATTCCTCGTTGACTCTGCACATGGACTTAGTTTTGGGCATTGCCTTCTATTGCTTCTTCTCTTTTCCTCCCGTGCCTGGATCCAAAGCAAAAAGCAGTCCTCAGGCTTGCCCCATTTAATGAGATCTCATTGAACCTTCGGTGCATTATTATTTATAGAGGCTTCCAGGAGGCAAAGTTATAACTGATGTTCACCAGAGCAGATGTTCTTTAGAGAGGGTTGTATGCAGAGAGCATCTGAAATATCTGTTACTTTGAGCAAGATTTTAGGGCAGATGTTGTTTTTTATGGACCCAATCCTACTGTCCCCGCTTTTTTCAGAGTATCTCCATGCCTGCCAGTCTGTTTACAGACTGGAGAGGGGGGGAAAACACAGTAGGACTTTGATGTTTCCAAACCACAGCCATTGGGAGAAACTAGATTTGATTCTTAGTGATACTGAGTTTTTAGCCCACATCGGAGCAACTGCATCCCACTGGGGTTGGCAATGCATGGCCCAGGGGGAGGGAAGTGGAAGGATAGAAGAGATAGATGACAACCCTGGCACTGCTGCTTGCTGAGGGCTCTGAGGAAACATCATCTGATTGGGGGCCCATGCAGTTTACTTGAAAAGTCAAGTTACTAGAAGTGGCGTTTAAGCGTAGTGTAAATACCCACGGAAGGACTGCACTGCAAGAGCCCTGTAGCCAGCAGTCAAATTCCCACATCTTCCCGGAGTTTTGGCAGTTGCAGTCTGCTCTTGCTTAATAGAGACCTGAAGGTGCCTGAGAAATCATAAGCAAAGCCTGCTTTCTGATGGTCGATCATATTAAAACACGGTTCCAGTTCAGCGGCACCAAACCTTTTGTGACTGATAATGGAGCTTCCCGGTGCATTCGACTGGAAAAGTAGAAACCAGATTGAAATAAAGATGCTACCTGACTCTGCCAGGCTCGGTGTGTTGGTTTGCTGCGTTATACGTGGGGGCACACAGCATATCTTGAATGCATCTGGCCTCTGCTGCTGTTGTGACTTCGTCAGAGCGTGTCTGGCCAGAGATTAAATAGCTGGATGCTGGGCTAATGTGTGGCTTCTAAGTCCTACAGCTGCCACTCTGTTTCTGAGTCTTCAAGAGGGTCAAAACGAAATACAAGTCATTTTTTTGCGTGTGTTCTTAACCTAAAGTTAAGAAGATTGGCCTTGTACTATGAATGGGGACATTTCCCCCTCCACCACGGCCCTATATATTTCAGGTATAGCTGTAATCCGTATTTTGCTGTGAGTTTTCCAGGAAATTCCTATCTCCCTCTTCTTTAAGGAACTCCCTTGTACGAAATTTGGCCTGACTACTTGATTTGACCTCACTGGAATCAAGTGCACGAGAGAAAGCCAAGACTGCCCATGTTTGTGAACACAGAATCGGACTCTGGGCCCTTCCTTGAGGTTTTGATAAGAGCCAATCGGGCATTTTATGTCCTAAACAACTTTATTCATTATTGGTTTTAGCACAAAGCCAGCTTTTTTTTACTAAGCATTTTTTATTTTCAAAAGAGCGTGGACTGGGCAGAGATTTTGGGATTTCTATCAAAAGTAAAAAAAATGAAGGAAGAGTAAAAGGGAAGAATAGTGAAAAAGAAAAAGTACCAGCCAAGAATGGTGATTACTGTGGTTTGGTTGTCTTGTGTCCTCCTATTCTCTAAGAACAACACCCACCAAAAAACTCTTTCCCCATTTGCCAGGGTATCGCCGTGATGCAGTGCACAGTGATGTTTCATGAGGGACAGGGTTAATATTGAGACCTTAGCCTGCGCAGGGCATGGAAACTTAGGATGTCTAAAATTGCAGCTTTAAATGAGCCACCTTAGTAACATGCCTGGGTAACAGGAAAATATTTTGTTTGGGGCATTTCTCTGGCCAATGATGTGTTTGGACATTCTCCCCTCCCCCACATCCCCACATCTTTCAGCTCTAGCTGAAATCTATTTTTGCTGTATGTTCTCCAGCAAATTCCCTGACCTCCCTCTGCTTTCTGGAACCCCCTTGTACAAAATCGCACTGCCCTGGAAGAGGTCCTGTGAATCCTAGAGTGTCTCTGAAGCATTGCGATGTCTCCACAGGGTGCAGTGATCCCACACCTCTGTAGTCCGTGGAGAGGAACGGGAATTTCTAAATGGCAAACCATCTCATCCCAGTGTCAGCACCTAAACCAGCTCAGGTGTGCAGAGATTACCCATTTCTTTGCTGCCTGTTGAGGGAGCTGGGTCTGAGCAGCTCAGATGAAGAGTAGTCTGTGTTTTGTGTTGGGTGGGGTGATTTGGGAACAGCACACCTACTTGCTCATAAGCAAACCACAAGGAAGAACTGAAAACAAACCAGCCTCACACTTTCCTACTGGTGACCTGAGGCCAGGAAACCATTTCCGTTGACCCACCTGGTCCACAGCTCCACTTCCGTTTCCCCTTCTGGCACCAGCCCAAGCTGATCCACTATTCCTAATTTCAGAGCCCTTGAGACACGCTCAGTCTTTGCACGTAGAAACAAGGCATTGTCAAGGCTTTAGTGCTGAGGTTATTGGTTGAGACTTTTTTCTCTGATTGCCTGCGGTCTGCATTCAGCCCTTCTGCCAGCCTAGAAAGACTTATATCCTCCATGCCCCGGTGACCTGGCCTCAGCACCTTTGCTGCAAAAAAGCATCCCAAGTATTGATCGGGAACAAGATGAGGACACTTTCCTGCCTGCCCATCCGTGCACACGACACGTACACGCACACACATTGACATGCAAGATTTCCATTTCTGGTCTTAACCTAGGCATTTACAATTCCTCTCGCGCTCCTTGTGCTTTCTTCTTAAAGAAGGCAAATAAAAGTGTGAATAATCAATTTCCTAACTGGAATTAAAAACGGCTCCAGTTAAAATAAGGGAAAGCGTGAACCGGCATGTAAAGTAGGATAGAGGGGTTATCTGAGCTCCCATTAGTATCCTGCTCATGTAGGAGAACAATTAACATGTGCATGAGAATGATTAAGCAGAAGGTAAATTACACGAAACTCACCCGTTCAACAAAGCAAGCCAGCTCGTGGACAGGGCTGGAGAGGTGGTTTTTATGGCTCGGTTGGAACAGGGCAATGACTGCCAGAAAGGATGTGGTTTTTAGTTTGCTCAGACCTACAGGCCAAAATAGGGTGATAGAGATCCAGTCTTACCTCGGGCTTCTATCAGAGGTCGAGCTGTTCAGTTCAAATAAAGGAAGAACTGGGGATGGGTTTAGTGAGCTCTTTAAAGGGAGCTTTTAAGTCATATGAGCTTATGTGAAGCATGATGTAGATGATAGAGCAGGAGCTGGGAATGGGGTTTTGTGGCATGTATGACCCACTCATGGATGTTTCCTGGGGCAAACCTTTCCCTTTGACTGTCTCCTTGGTAGACCAATGAGCATAAGGGCTCTTTGTCTTCTTGGGATGCTCTTTTGAAATATTTCTCTGAAAACTCCTATCAAATGGGAAACATTACGGAAGCTGTTGCCAACCAGCTTGTCTTGGGAACCTAAGGGATGCAGGAGGCTGGGTGTCACCAAGTCCTGAGCACAGCTGCTGCTGTGATGACGAGCAAGCCCTGGACTGCTAAGAGGAGTCACGAGAGCCGTGGGTTGCAAATTGGCCAATTTAAGGACGGGTAAGTCCGGTGGTTAAAGAGAAAACAGTGCAACAGGAGATGGTTAGCTGTGTCTCCATATGGGAGGTTTTCAAGATACCTCTAGTGGGAATAGATAATGGATTTTGAAGGTGATCTCAAATATAAGAGCGACTCTGCTCATTAAAGTCTCCATAGCCACTCTAGCAAATCACAGCAGGCACCTTCCAGGAGTTTTGGCAACAGACATCAACCATCAACAGGGATAAGATAAGGACAAGTCAGAGGCTAGTATTGATTCTAGGAGCCTTCGAATTAAATCCTTGTTGGCCCACTCAGCATGTGGAGCTCAAGCCACTTTCAGAATGCCTGTTCTCTGTGGCTGCAAAGCTCAGTGATATAAATCCATTTAAAAAAAAATAGATAAATAAGTAAAAAGGAAAAATAGATTGACTCTTGCTGTAATCAATAAACAGAAAAAGGGAAATAGAAACAAAGGGTCGTAGGAGAAGCATATGTGTAGAGGGAGCCACTCCACTGATATTTGCCATGAAAGAGGGTTATAAATGAAGAATAAGAGGCCATTTTTAGTAAAGAGACATTAAGAAGCAATAATAAGAAAAAGCCTAACTCTGAAGCACAAAAGCTTTCCTAATGAAGGTTTTGTGTGCAGTGAAAATATTATCTCAGTGCTGTCACATAGTTTTAAGGTAAAAACCTACCAAGTTTGGTATGATTTAAAGAAAAGCTGTGATTTTATCAAGTCTCCCAAGTCTTCCCCACCTTTTTCTTCTTTCTTATTTGGAATTAAGAGCCAGAAAACAAAGCACAGTAAGTAACTCAATTCCAGCACCTCAGACAAGGTAAATTCAGATGCAGAACTTACCGTTTCACAGTCCGATTGTCTGCAACTTTCTCGGCATTTATAGAATCATAGATCTGTAGAATGATTTGGGTCAGGAGGCATCTTAAAGCTCATCCAGTTCCAAGCCCCCTGCCATGGGCAGGGACACCTCCCACTGGATCGGGGTGCTCAAAGCCTCATGGCTGATTAGATTGTGATTCAGGGAGTGCCTTGTCCGGATGGTATCCCCATCCGTGGGTTTCATAGAATCAGAGAATGGTTTGGGTTGGAAAGGACCTTAAAGATCACCAAGTTCCAACTCCCCTGCCATGGGCAGGGACACCTCCCGCCAGACCAGGTTTGGCATGAGCTATGTGTTCCTCATCTCTTGGGAGCGCTATGTGCCCTTTTCCCCTTCTCAGGAATTGGTGTATCTCCTTTTCTTTGCTACGTTTTAGGTCTATATGCAGATTCTGCTCATATTCTCTCATGGGGATTTGCTATATGATTGATTTCACATGGAAGGATTTTATAATAATTTTATATGGGGTCAAATGGCAGCCAGGGAGGCTGTGGACCATCAAACTCGCAGGCCTTATGTAGTGACCTCAGTAATAAGACTCTAACTTCTTCTTCTGAGAATCCCATGGGAAAATAATGACGAAATGAAGAAAAAGAGAAAAAAAAAAGCAAACCAGAAAGAGCTCTTTCAAAATTCATGAAAGAGGAAAGTGAGGTTTTGTTGACATTCATGTTTGATGAAGAGCAAGCGTGCAGGCAGGATGAGTTACTCCGTAAGCAAACACCGCTGTAGGCTTTATTCCACGCTTCCTGCTCAAATCAAGTGATATAATTAGCTCCTGCAAGCTTCAAAGCCTGGGGTGCAGTAGCAGGGGTACGAGAGTTACGATTCCTGTTTACCAGGTGGGCAGCATTTGGCTTTGGGGAGAAATCTTAGATGGCGGTGGAAGAATAGTGTCTTGGGTAGCACTTTGTGGGTGGGAGAGGAGGGGGGTAAAGTAAGGTCTGCACAACCTGCTGCAGAATCAGAGAGCAGAAAGGAGTTGATTTCATCCTTTGCTGTTCCCATATGAAGAATGAAAGGGCAGGGGATGTTAAGTAAAGTCCATTGAATTAGATTAAAGGAGATTAGCTCTTACGCTGTCGCTAGACTGGCAGATCAGTTGACCAGTTTTTACTAATTTTCCCTCTTGGGGTTCAGCGTTATCTGAGATTGATTGAAAACCTTGGAACATTGTATCTGGAAGGCAACTGCCTCCCGGGCTTCAGATCTAACCAGTGCAATTCTGAGTCTTGATGAGTTGCATCTTGCTCAACGCCCCTTTGGTTACAAAGCCTGTGTTCACTTGACACGGCTTTAAAGGTACTCATTCAAAAAGGCTTTCTTCCTTCCAGATGTATTTTGAAGCCAGAGCAAAGCCTGAATGAGTCGTTTCAGCGGGTTGATGGGTGATGCTGTGGGCTTGGGATACCCCATTGTGCCTATTGATCTCGGAAATGGAAAAAGGTATTTTAAGGTTGTCTTTGTCTGATAAGATTTTTTTCTTAAATCTAGGGAAAAGTTATCTTTAATCATTTTGCTTAGTTGTTGGCACGTAAAAGTTCTTCCAGAGTATAACAGAGTGTGAATTTAAAGTGCGTGAGGTTTTACAGAAGACACATCCCTAGGGAGACAATGTTTCCACTGTTTTAGTATAAGAGGATGAGGCCCTGGTTAACGCTTTGGGCTGCAATTTAGGAGATCAAGGTGCAATTCCCAACTCTCATGTAAAATATCCATAATATGTCCCCAAAGGTCCTATCTCTCGCTGACCAGGACTATTTACAGAAGCACAACGTGGATGTAACCTAGCTCAAACCAGAGGGTTTCTGTTTTGAAGTAATTGTTGGAGCTCTGCAAGGAGCAGAACGAGTGCATTGGGCTTTCACTCTTGACACCATTGACCCTCTCTGTGACAGGAGATGGTCCTTCCCTCTTTTTGCACCTTTGCCCACCTGGTATCTTCCAAATATTAAGAGGTATACGGCTGCTGTAGTTGCGTATTACGGCTGTGGTTCTGCTTTTGGGAATTACCGAAGAGTATTTACAGCAGTTTCTGCACCATCTGGGTTTCCCTTCTTGACGTTGCATGGATTGGCACACTGGTGGAGGTGGTGGTTTTCTTCAGGACAGGAGGAAGGCTCAGGAGCAAGTAACTGGATGTAGGGAGGTTTCAAGTTGGCTTCAGTGCTGAAGGAGACACTGGGGAAAACGCACCTTGCGTTTTCAGTGAAGACCTGCTCTCTCTGCGAGCGTCTGGATCTTATTGCAAAGTAACACAGGTAAGCAGGACCTTGAGTCATGTGCCAAAGACCTTGACTGTTAACCCTTCTCTGCCTCAACTTCCCCACCTTCATATGCAGGACAGGGTCTTAACTGTCTTTGTAGGGGAGGTTGAAGTCCTTTGATTCTATGACATTTCTGTGATTTTATGATGTTCCCTCAGGTTTGTCAGTGCTTTGTGGTCAGAGTAAAGGGGACACAGCTGGGTGCTCAGGATTTATCGCCTTCCTTTGTATCCTAAAGCAACCTGCTTGGGTATTTATTTCCTTTGTGCTCATATTCATCAACCTGATCCAAATAATTGCACACTAACCTCCCTCCAGTCTGGGCTCTGGGTGGGCTCCTTCTCCGTGTAGCCGTCTGTCCTGGTCTGTAAGCATTCGACTGTTTTGACATTGACTGGGACGACCGGTCAATACAGATCCAGGAAGTCCTGCCAGTTAATCCTGGTCATCTCTGACTGTGAGAACCTATATTCGGAAGCCTGCAGCTGCACACAAAAATTGCTAAATTGATGCTCAGCAGGGCACCACAGATCCATTATGTCTCGTTTAACTGCGCCCTAAGTTCTCCCTTCTGCAGCAACAACCTGACTGTGCCTTCTGGAAATGCATGGAGAGATAGCACAGGGCAGGAAACGGTGCAAATGGAATAAGAAGTTGGCTGGACTAAGCTTTACAACCAGAACAAAGAGTTTGCTTCGGTGCTGCATCAGCTCTATAAATGCCTCTTCGTGAGCTGCACTAAGGAACGTGCAATTTAATGGTGAACCTCTTTAATTAAAAACCCAAGTAAACCAAAAAGCCCAAATGCTCTTGCGTGGAGCTGTTGTAGAGAATATTTCTCTATATTGCAATACATCCCGTTTCAGGGATATTGCTTTCTTAAAGATCTGGTGACTGATGCCGTGTGACAGAGGATCAGCCTTGGAACTATAAGTGAAATCCACTTATGGAATTGTATGTGACAACAAAAATGAATTCATCAGGACCAGTGATCCTAATGAATGTGATATCCCTATCCTAATGAAAACCTTAAGGAGTTCTGCAGGGAGTAGAGCTGGACTGACTTACAAAAACAGATACTCTTGCAAAATGAATAATAATTTGAAATCTCAATCAGAACACACAAATAAATCCTGTGCAAAATCTTGAAATATTTTTAAAAAAATATGTTTAATACTTCCAACAAAGAAAATTGAGTGTTTATTTTATTCTCCCCCTCACCCCCTGCACCTTCACAGCTTCATGCATGTCTCTTTGATTTGGGTTGGCTGGCTGGATCATTAATTGAATATAGTGAGGTCTTTTCAGATCTTGGAAAAAAAAAAAAAAAGGGAAGCATTTTCTATTGCTCTTTATATCCCCCCCATCCAGGGCTTGGCAATCCACCCCGTCTGTTCCAGAGGGCCCAGACCACCTGAGTCTAAGTTTAGATCATATCCTGCTACATTAAACTCCACACATAATATGTTGGCCACATGGGAAAATTTAAGGAAAATGAGATTTTATTAAAACCAGGAGACCGCCTGACTGCAGAGGGATATAATAACAGTGTTATGAGGTTCTTATCTCGCATGAAAGTTTCACATTTCCCTGGTTTCCTTTTCTTTATGCTACTGTGGCTTTCCCCTCCCCCAATCCCATATGAGTGTCTGGTTATTTAATGTAACAGCTAAAAAGGCAACACAATTAATAACAGAATAATCCAAATTACTTTATTGTTTAATTAAGGCCCCATAGACTTTTTAACAGTGCAGTGACACCAAAGACTCCCATCAATATCCCAGGCGTCTGGTGGGTTGTGCAACCCACCTTCCAGCGGGGAAGAAGATGCCATGTGGGACAACAAAGTGGGTTTGTACATTGTGTGTTGTGCCTGAATTCCTTCCGCTTTCTTGGTTTTGCATCTTTGAAGATGTTGCTCAGTAAGACTTCAGCCAATTTTGAAGGAGCCAGCGGACACCTGGGTTTCAGAGCCACCCAGAGTTGCTGTACCCCTTGACTGGTTTGCTCTGGAGGAACAACAAGTACCCTGCAGATCGGCTGAGCGAGCCTCGTCACACAATGTGTTGGAGCTCAAGTGGTCATGATCTTCATGGTGAGATCTTCAGATTTCCACTCTTTCCTGTCTCCATACAGTCAGACATTCCTGATCCCAGTTGAGCATCCTGTTCTGCACTGGCCAGACCTCCTGTGCACATCTTGAGCCGACATTTCTTGCAGTTGTTGGGAAGTCAGGAGGCCTCTGACAGCCTCAATAAGTTGTTCTTATTGGACTCCAGCAGATTTTCTTTAGCTGCTGTTGTGGTGGAACATACCATAAGGGGGGACAAATCCAGCCTGGTGTTGGCCCTGTTGAAAGTTGCAGATGGAAGTGAAAAACCTCCATGATTCATCTTCTCAACAGCATAATGCAGACTTCCCTGGTGAACTTCCTTCCGGAAGCCTGAGGGGTGTTCTGCCTTTTATTTTTTCTTTGCCTACTTTTATCTCCTTCACCCGTGTAATTACGGAAGTCACCAAAATTCACTGAAAACCATGTACTTGATCACCCCAGTCTTTGGAGACCCTTCTCATCCTTCCTCAGAGAACACCCCTCCAGCACTTTCCATAGGCGCTCTGATCCATGCGTCACTCCGCCCTCAGTCTGTTGCTTTAATTATACTCCTGAGAGCTGTGTGTTAGCAAGGAGTTCTCTGGAGACAGAGACAGGGAAACCCCTGGCATTCCCAGATAGTATTCAAGACTGGTGAAGGCTGCAAGAGGGTTTGCTAATAAATATCCTTCTCCATTGCTTCTAGCGATGAAGAGTTTTGTAGCGTTACTGGGCTACATCGATGCTGCTTCTTAGACCATTCCCAGGGCTTTGCCATGAATAGATTCGATATTAGATTGGGCATTCTGAAGAAAATTACATGAAAACTAAATGCCTTTGATGAGCTTTATGTTCAAAGCAATGCATTCAGGGCGAGGAACGTGCATTGGCTCTACAGTTTGCATAGTTATTACATTTTATCAGTCCAAGTCACTTATCCCTTAAACTGTTCCTTTATCCTTCCCTGGGTTACTCCACTACTGGCATTTCGCGTGCCCTGTTGACATAATGGCTCAGGGACAGAAATGCAACTGTTAGGGCTTTGCTGGTCTCACCTCGAAGTCGGGGAGACTTTTTCTGGGGAGCCCATCTGGGGGACTCATGGGTTGCCTTCTCTGGGGATCGCCTGTTTACAGAGTAAGTAAGGTATTTAATTATGTTTCTTGCACCCTGGTGGTTTGCTGGGAATTGTAATCAAAGAGGAGGCTTAGTGGAAAGCATAATACAGCCTGTGCAACTGATTTTTTGCCTGAGGGGAAGATGAGAGTTGAAAGGAGCAGCAGTGGTCAGAAAAACAAACATACAACTGAAACTAATGAGACAGTTGCCTCTTCCTATGCTTGAGCTCCTGTAGAGACCTCGGTGCTCCCTTGCACGGTCCATAAGACCTTACTTGGTCTTAAGGTCATTTCTTTTTCCTCTGTAAGAAGCTTCCTAACGGACCAGAGGTGAAAAGGTGGGGAGAAGATATTGGTTTTAGGGAATCTGTGCTATGCTGAGCACACCTTCCTGGCCCTGGTCCGGTAACACTTTCCTGGGCTGCTGTTCCATGATCCCCCTGACCCTTGGAAAACACAAGTGGATGGTGATGAACTCTTAGTGTTAGAGATGAATGTTGTGTTCTGGTGTGTTTTCCTGGGGGAAAACCACCTGAGGTGGCAGCAGCATACAGGTGATGAGCTGCAGAAAGGCTCCTGGGGAGGCAGGAGAAGAGTTTCTCATGATTTGTCCTGGTATGTCCTGAGGAACGGGAGCTTGGCTGGTTTTGGCCACCAGCATACTGAGCAGTTGCAAATGTCAGAGAGCTTTTTGCTAAGCAGGGCTCCCTGATGTGTCTTCTCTTTGTTCCACGTGCTTGTTTCGGAGCATAAATATGTAACAAGCAAAATGCTAATGAATTCCTCCCACTGATGTCCCTCCTTCCACATAGGCACACACAGACAATTCACAGCCCACACGCAGACGTATTGCCCAGGCGTTATGTGAACTCAGAGCCGTTTAGCTCACTGCTGTGAACGCTGTAGGTTTTGGGTAGGATGCTCCATGTGCTGGATCACTGACAAATAAAAACCCAAGGCCACCTCCTTGCCTTGTACCTGGAAGTGCTGGCTGCTATTTCAGACCTTGGATTATGTGAAGAGAAACATGTCAGAAGCTTGCGGTTCTGCTGCTGGGCATTGATGGGTCACGAGGGGGTTGTCCTACTGGAAGATAAAGGCCTGGGCATGTGGTATGATGAGCTGAGTCTCCTGCACTGGGCCACTCTTTGTTCACTTTGTGGTATTGCAAATGCAGCAGTTACTGATGGAAAACGTGCATGTTTAGAGAAATACAGTTTCTTCATCCGCTACCGTGTTGTTTGGCTTTGCATTTAAGGTTGCTCATCTTCTCAAAATAGGACTCCCAAATTCAGGAAGGCATTAGCCTGCAGTGCATGTTCATGTAGTCCCCTGGATAGGCAAGTGCTTGGGTGTGTAAGGACGTTCTCTCTGTTGGATTTTAGCATTCGATTTGTAATTTGAAATTTAGACAAGAGGTGGATGCACTTATGGGCCGTTATCTCTAGAATTAGGTTTGCTGGATGGCTGGGAGACAAAAAGTAGCAACCATATACCTTGGGAAGGGAGCTGTGGAAGCAGGAGAGAGGAGAGATGACAGCAGCCACAAGGGGATGGCTTTGGAGCCAAGGATTGCCCTCATACTGTGTCTCATCAGTGACTCTTGTTTCTAGCACAGCCTTTCTACGAGGGCAGGGAACCCTACACAAATGGCCGATAAATTGCAATGAATTAACGTGCCATGGGTTGGACATCTTGGTTTTGAGAAGCAATCTCTCATGAGGACCTACCACGCCACTCATCACTGAGCAGTACAGGAAGCAAAAAGAGAGCTTTTGAAAGTTGAAGGCTTCCCCTGTTTTTGCTTTTTTTTTCAGGGTTAGGTCTAACTACTTTCAAAATTCCCATCATTACGCAGCATGCACGTTGCTTCCTGATGGTTTAATAAAGGAGATTGGGTGTCATGGCCCCTGCTTCGTGGGTAGAGATATATGTGGAGGAAGGTGCTCTGTCTTGTCCAACGTCAGGTGGCAGAGCTGGGCATGCAGGTGGACTCACGCACGCGTGCTTGTTCCATACCCACCAGGCAGTCTGTGGTCGAAGCTTTATATTCTGCGTAAATGGCTTTGGTCTCTCACAGCAGATGCTGTTCTCTTGCCAACAAATGCAGCTTCAGGGCTGCTTAGAGTCTCAGTATCACTATACCCTCTATAAGCAGATAAAGTTTGCACCGGTTGCCGCAACAGCCTGGCTGCAATGTGCTGGGGAGAGGGAGGAAAGTCAGCCCAGTAATTTCATGTTATTGGAAATATTGCTTTAGCAATCCAGCATTTGGTTTTCATTTGGTGGCAGTGCTCAGTTCATTTCTGCTGGCGCTTCACTTCTGATCCAATTGAGTTATTGATGCAGCCGAGGAGAAGGAAGAAAACAAGATCGGTGTCATTTTTTTTGTGGCTTTTTTTTTTTTCTACCTCCCTCTTGCTTCTTTACTTTCAAAGATCAAAAGAGGACAAAATAAAACTTTATATATAATGAAACACAGGCAGAGGGAAAAACGGCAGCGTGCAAAATTGTTTTCAGTCTTCTTCTAAGGTTGCTGTTGGTATCTTTGATTTAGGCACCACAGCTTTAATCAGGGTGTTGGAGACGACACAAAAATTATTCATCTAACCAAGTTTCTCTCTCACTTTCTTTCTCTCGGTTTTCCTGTCTCTCTTTTTTTATTAATGTAGTTTTAAAAAATATTCTCAAAATACATTGCTGGCTCAATTTTGTTTTCCCAGCTAATAACCCAAAGCAGGATCAGCTATTTTGCAGCTGACAGATCTGTCTCTAAACTAGATTGTCTTTCTTGCTAAATTCATCTATCACGCATGGCAAAAAAATAATAAAAATAAAAAATATATTAATAAGGATACATTTCATAGAATCCTAGAATCACAGAATGGTTTGGGTTGGAAGGGACCTTAAAGCCCATCCAGTTCCAACCCCTCTGCCATGGGCAGGGACACCTCCCAGTGGACCTGTCTGCTCAAAGCCCCATCCCACCTGGCCTTGAACCCCTCCAGGGAGGGGACATCTACAACTTCCCTGGGCAACCTGGGCCAGGGCCTCACCACCCTCATCGTGAAGAATGTCTAATCTTAATCTTCCCTGTTGCAATTTAAAGCCATTCCCCCTTGTCCTGTCACAACAGGCCCCTGTAAAAGCCCCTCCCTGGGTTTCCTGGAGCTCCTTCAGTACTGGGAGGCTGTTGTAAGTTCTCCCTGGAGATTTCTTTTCTTCAGGCTGAACAATCCCTACTGTCTCAGCCTGTCCTCATAGGCGAGGTACTCCAGCCTTTGCATCGTCTTCATGGCCTTCCTCTAGACTTGTTCCGACAGTTCCATATCCTTCTTATATTTCTTTTCCGCGGGCTCATCACTCCCTGTGTTAGCATTGGCCTGATCTCATCCACGCTCTGACAATCCCACTCCCAGCGTGGCGTTACCAGGGTACCACTAGAGTAGAATCCGGGTTTTGGGGTGGCTTTCATGCTTGGCTGCTGCATCCAGGGAAGAGTGAGGGTCTTGCACATTCCTCCAAGTGAGAACTGAAGCAAACTTGGGCAGAAGTCTCCATGTACTCTCTCTGCGTGCCTTGTGCTATTGCTCTGCACCTTTCTTAGCAATTGAGCCTTGTTCTGAAGAGGCCAAACCACGTTGCCGTTGATCTGCTTGATGTACATAAACGGCACCACATCCTGTGGCCCCTGGAGCAGTGCGCCGGCTGGAGCTGGGCAGTACACATGGAAACCAGCATGTGCTGGGTAATCCTTGTCCCGGAATATTCTCTGAACTTCCAGCAGATAGCGGCATAGGGACTTCCTGAGGTGAAGGTTATATCCTGAATAGTGTCAAATAGCCCTTAATGGTCTCATCCTCCTTCAAATAATCTGATTTTTAATTTTTTTTTAATTTTATTAATATTTTTTGGCCTGCCTGACATCCAGTCACGAACAGTTCTTTAATTTAATTATACACTGGCTGAAAAAGTACTTAATTTCTTTTGTCTTCAACCTGCTGCCTGCTGATGTCCCTCTCCAATCATTCACTCCTGCATGCTGGGGAGGGAACAACCATTTGCTCTCCCCCTTCTGCGATCTGTGATTTTACAGACTTCTCACTGGTTGTCTCTTCTCCAGGCTAGAAGCTACCAGTCCGTTTAGTATCTCCTTTTCTGAAGCTGTTTTGTACTTCCTCCTCTTTTATGCCCCCCTTCTGCATAAATATAGGATGCGTACCGGTTTGTGTTAGACCTTCCCTCATGCTGAGCGTAGCACATCAATTATGCGTGGTAACAACCTGGAGCTATCTGACGCGTGTTTTCTCCTTTAAGGGACAGGCATTATCCAGATGGATACGAGTAGAAGGAAGGTGGAGAAAAGTAACAAAAAGGATTCTGAAGAATCATATCAAATATCCAGGCGATATGGTCTGTTAGGAGGGAGAACATCCTTCCTCGCAAGGTGGTAGGAGTTTGGTCACACTCTTAAACTCAAGTTTGTTTGTTTGTGCTGCTTGCTGTGCGGGTTGATGCCAAGAAAGCAGTGAGGTGGGTTGATTTCTTCTTCTCTCTTAGGACCTGCTTTTTCCCTTGGTTCGTCTCTTAGGCAACTTCTTTTTTTTCTGTAATCTCTGCCTCTTGCGTTCCTAAAAGGCCGCCTGGATAGGACAAAGAGAAGTTGCGTCACGGAGAGGAAATCCTCATAATTTGGTTGTATATGTGCATCACAAGGGGAAACCGGGACACGGTATCTTTAACTGCCAGCCCCCAAAGGGAATATAATTGTTAAACATTATAATTACCCTTCAATGCTGAACTCTATAGCAATTGAATCCACGGTGATGCACATTATCATTTCTGAAATGATGCTTTCATTTAGATAAGGCACGCAATTATACATCTTGATTAGGTCACTGTTCCCAGGAGCTATGGGTTATTTATGATGAGTTGCCCCTTCTGTAAATTATGTGGTGAGGCTGTGGATAAAGACATATTCCCTCCTTCTCCTCCTTTACCCCTTCTTCCTTCTCCACAGGCCCTTTTGCTCCTCTTGTTTTTTCCCTCATTACACACCTTTGTGCAGGCAAGATCAAAAATCCAGTAATCAGAGAGAGGAAAATGTCAGGTATGTACCGGAGGCATCGCCATGAGAAGTCAGACCTGGGAGGTCTGCTCATCCCTTGGTTTCTCTGCAGGTCCTGCTGGCTTTCATAGTGGTGGTATTAAGGCTGGGAATCCCATCCCTGTATTTTAGACCTGTAAAAACTATCATCTTTGCACAGCAGTAATCTCAGCTTTCTCTGTGATCAATGGCACATCCTGAGGGTGATGTACAATACCTCATCTTAAAGTGACCTGAAGACATGGTTTCCAGTTAGGCTCATCGGCTGTTGGTTCCCCAGTGCTTTAATCACTATATTGGGAACAGATCTCATGTAGGACTCCCTTTCCCTCCTCACTCCTCCTGCGGGACGGTTGCATTAAACTGCTGTTGAAATGCTGCCAGTTTCCAAAAGATACATGGAAGCGAAGTCTTCTCTTGTTGTTTAACTGGGTACCATGTGAAGTGTTGATCAGGTCAAGATGAGTGGATGTGAAAGCTCCTGGGGAAGAGAAGTGATGGGAAAAGGATCAAAGTGACAGGAGGAAGATGATATTCTGGACCGCTTCTGGAGCAAGTCTGAAGAGTACCTCCATGCTGGAAACTGAAGCTGACGTTCGCTGTTGTAGGCAGTTGTTTTAAATCTGTTAAATCCAAGTTCATGGAGAGAGGACTGCGGAAGCACACTTAGGATGCAGAAAACTTGCTTCTGTTATATTATTTGGTAGAATAAGGGTCTTATCATAGAATCATAGAATCATTTATGTCGGAAAAGAACTTTAAGCCCATTGTGTACAACTGTAAACCTAGTGCTGTCACGTCCACCATTAAACCTTGTCCCTAAACATCACATCCACGCGTTTTTTAAATGCCTCCAGGGATGGTGACGCCACTACTTCCCTGGACAGCCTGTTCCAACGCTTGGCAACCCTTTTGATGAAGAAATTTTTCCTAACATCTAGTTTAAACCTTTCCTGGTACAACTCAAGGCCATTTCTTCTTGTCCTATCATCACTTATTGCGTGGGAGAAGAGACCACCAAAACCCATCTCACTACAACCTCCTGTCAGGTAGTTGTAGAAAGTGATGAAGTCTTCCCTGAGCCTACTTGTTTCCAGGCTAAACAACACCAGTTCCCTCAACTGCTCCTCATAGTACTTGTTCTCTGGACAGTTCACCAGTTTTGCTGCCCTTCTCTAGACATGCTTCAACTCCCCATTGTCTTTCTTGTAATGAGACCCCAAAATTGAACACAAGTTTCAAGGTGCAGCCTCACCAGCAACGAGTACAGAGGGATGATGCCTTCCTTTGTACTCCTGGCCACACTATTTCCAATACAAGCCAGGATGTTCTTGGCCACGTGGACACACGGCTGGCTCATATTCTGCCGACTGCCAGCCAACACTCCCAGGTCCTTTTCTGCTTTGCAGCCATTCATACCCAAGCCTGGAGCACTGCATGGGACTGTTGCGACCAAAGTGCAGGACCCAGCCCTTGGGCTTTTTAAACCTCATACAATTGGCCTCAGCCCATCAGTTCAGCCTGTCCAGGTCCCTTCCTGCAGAGCCCTCCTGTCTGCAAGCAAATCAACGCTACTGCATGACTTGGTGTCCTCTGCAAACTGACTGAGCAAGCACTCGATCCCCTCATCCAGATCATTGATAAAGATATTAAGATGTTAGACCGAACTCTCATCCCAGAAATTTTAATGCTGCTGATTTGCGGTACCCAAACGAAGGCAATCCAGATTGTATTGGCCAAGTAGGCACAGGAATGAGAAGTGTGACAAATTCACCAGGCTCAGAAATTGCTGAGCAGGACCTATGCAGTCCTGAGAGGCAAGAGGCTGCCAAGGATAATCCTACATGATAAGGGGAGAGATGGGGCTGCGCTAGTGATAGGATTTTAAACAGCTCTCAGTTGTCTTAAGTGTTTCCATCTGCCACCTTCAAGGTGGCCTTGGGTCCAAAGTGGAAATCTTATGAAAATTGTCCCAGATGATGCAAAGGCTCTTTCCTAACTCTGTCTCCTCTGCGTCTACAGTTCCTCAAAGTATACAGCACATCATAACCAGATTAATGTAACCTTGACCTTCCTCTCTCTTGCAGATTTCTGACCCTTTCTCGAACTCTGTGCTTTACAGCAGCTTGTAATCACCTGTCTGGGGCATCAAAAAGGTGTTTCTCACTTGATACAATTGGACAACCCACTCTACCATCTCAATGCGTAGAAGCAAAAGCAGGGAGAGGAGAGGTGCCAGTACATCAAATGGGACAATGTTTCCCATCTGCAAATATTGATGTGCAATAATTATCCCTTTTTGAGATTAAAAGAGCTATCCACATGTGAAAAGCAAACTGTCTTATCTCTCTTTTTAAATAATATGTTTAGAAAGTTTGACCAAGCATGAAAGTTCATCTTTCAATGTTGCTACTTGTAATCCAATATGAAATATTTACTGTGTTATAATTGATATCATTAAGCTTAGGTGACGTTATTAATATTACTAATTAAACTGCTATAAACCTAGTTTACAGTTACAAAACCACATCATCTCCTGAATTGCCTGCCTACGTGTTTTGGCATCAGGGGGTGGATAAAAGCAAATTCAAATGCAAATGATATGAACATACTTTAATCAGAGGATCAGAGAAATCAGACACAGAGAAGGCTTATTAGGTCTGTTCTGTTCTCCTGGGACGGGAGGCGAGATTGTCTCCCCACAGAGACTCCCAGGAGCTTTGGCCAGTCTAACTCTAAATGCCTCAAGCAACAGGACTTCTCCTGTGTCCCAGGAGACACCAGCCCACAGACTAACAGAGACTGCCCACAGTCTTCATATTCAGCCTATATTTTCTTGCTAAAACAGAAATGAGCTGCTGCAAAATAGTCTTGAGCAGAGTCTTAAGATCATATCCAGATGAGGAGAGAAATGCATTTGTAAGTCATCTCTAAAACTGCCCGTTAATGCAGCAGGACTGGAAAATCATCTCCCTCCTCTTGGTTTGGCTTTCTGCTCGGACTGAACCAGTCCTGGCGCAGCTGAAGATAACTTAGCGTATGCAGCAGCAGAGCACTGGAAGAAGTTTAGTGCAGCTGAGCATCCAGAAGTTCAAATGTTTGACCTAGTTTTTCTACAGCTGGAAAATCCATCTTCTGTCTAGAATTTCCCTGACTTCGGCTACTTCAGAAATATCATGAGGACAGCGTTTTCCCTGATCTGTTTGTATTTGGGTCCCATCTGGAGCCAGAAAGTGTGGAATCATGTGGAGCATTTAAAATAGGAATGCCCCAAGGAGCCATCTACTGCTTGCTTCAGGTTTGAGCTCGTGCTTGCTGTTTTGATCACCTCTTTTTTACTGGGTCAAATGGGTATGGGACCATTCGGTCCTGAGGCTGGAGGCAGAGCAGCCCTTTCGTGATGGTGTGTTTCCAAAAGCACCCTTGTCAGAGTGCACTTATTGCAGAAATGGCTTTAAAGCATTTCAGGTCCGTTTGATGGCCCGTCTGTGGCTCATCTGCAGAGCTGCACTTGCCACCAAAAACTCCTAAACCTTCCAAATAGGCTTTTCTCAGTCTGAATTGAAGGAAAAATAAATTCCTACATCCACTGAGAAATAACTCCCTAAAGCAAGTTCACAGTTTCCATAATATATTACAAAGAGCACTTTGTTGATTGCAGGCAAGGTAAATCATAGAATCATAGAATCACTAGATTGGAAGAGACCTCTGAGATCACCGAGTCCAACCGTGCCCGTCTCCCCACTAAACCCTGTCGCTAGGGAACTCATCTACCCGTCTTTTAAACACCTCCAGGGATGGAGACTCCACCCTCTCCCTGGGCAGCTGTGCCAATCCCTGACCACCCTTTCAGTGAAGAAATTCTTCCCAATGTCCAGTCTAAACCTCCCCTGGTGCAACTTGTGGCCATTTCCTCTTGTCCTATCGCTGTCACTTGTGAGCAGAGCCCAGCCCCCACCCCGCCACTCCAACTTTCAGGCAGTTGTAGACAGGGATGAGGTCTCCCCTCAGCCTTCTCTTCTCCAGGCTAAACACCCCCTGTTCCCTCAGTCTCTCCTCGTAGGGCTTGTTCTCCAGCCCCTCCCCAGCCTCGTTGCCCTTCTCTGGACGCGCTCCAGCCCCTCAATGTCCTTCTTGGAGTGAGGGACCCAAACTGACCCCAGCACTCGAGGTGCGGCCTCACCAGCACTGGGCACAGGGACACAATCCCCTCCCTGCTCCCGCTGCCCACGCTGGGTCTGACACAGGCCAAGATGCCATTGGCCCTCTTGGCCACCTGGGCCACTGCTGGCTCATGTTCAGCCGCTGTCAGCCAACACCCCCAGGTCCTTCTGTGCCAGGCAGCTCTCCAGCCACTCCTCCCCAAGCCTGTAACGCTGCACAGGGTTGTTGTGACCCAAATGGAGGACTCTGCCCTTGGCCTTGTTGAACCTCATCCCGTTGGTCTCAGCCCATGGATCCAGCCTGTCCAGATCCCTCTGCAGAGCCTCCCTGCCTTCAAGCAGATCCACACTTGCACCCAGCTTGGTGTCATCCGCAAACTTGCTGAGGGGGCACTCGATGCCTTCATCCAGATCATTGATAAAGATGTTGAACAGGACTGGACCCAGCACTGAACCCTGGGGACAGCACTCGTGACCGGTTTCCACACGCCTTTGGGCCCGGCCATCCAACCAGTTTTTAACCCATCAGAGGCTGTGCCTGTCCACGCCGATGGCAGCCAGTTTCTCCAGCAGGATACTCTGAGAAACGGTGTCAAAGGCTTTACTGAAGTCCAGGTACCCCACATCCACAGCCTTTCCCTTGTCCATCTAACGAGTAACCTTGTCACAGAAGGAGATCACATTGGTCTGGCAGGACTTGCCTTTGGTGAACTCATGTTGGCTGGGCCTGATCACACAGTTGTCCCGTGTGTGCTGTATGACAGCATTCAAGACAATCTGCTCCATGACCTTCCCTGGTACTGAGGTCACACTGACAGGCCTGGAGTTCCTGGATCTTCCCTTCTTTTAAATGGGCGTAACATTCGCCAGACTCCAGTCAAGCGGCACTTCCCCAGGCAGCCAGAGCTGCTGGGAGATGAGGTAAAGGGGTTTGGTGAGGAACTCTGCCAGTTCCCTTAAAACCCTGGGATGGATCCCATCTGGCCCCATGGATTTGTGTGTGTCTAATTGGCCAAGCATAGGATAGTTTGGATTGGAAGTGAACGTGAAGGTCATCAAATCCAACCACACTGGAGTGAGCAGGGACATCTTCAACTTGATCAGGTTGCTCAGAGCCCCATCCAACCTGACCGTGAATGTTTCCAGGGACAGGGCATCCACCACCTCTCTGGGCAACCTGTGCCAGTGCTTCATACCCTCAGTGTGAAAAATTTCTCCTAATATCTAATCTAAACCTCTCCTCTTTCAGTTTAAAGCCATCACCCCTTGTCCTGTTGCTACCGGCCCTGCTAAAAAGTTTTTCCCGTGTTTCTTCTAAGCCCCCTTCAAGCATTGAAAGGCCTCAGTAAGTTCCCCTGGAATCTTCTCTTCTCCAAGCTGAAAACCCCGATTCTCTCAGCCTCTCTTCACAGGGGAGGTGTTCCAGGCTTTTGATCATTTTTTGTGGCCCTTCTCTGGGCTCGCTGCGACAGGTCCGGAGAGACCTTTAGGTTTCAGTTCACAGTTGTGGTTCTCAGCCAGCAAAATAAGATTTGCTCCTGACACTCAACACTGATTTGGTGTTCCCAGCTTTGTTTATTCTTTCCTTTGGCTATCCTCCCTCGGGGGTTCTACGATGAAGTCATTTGAGCTTTCCTAATGGATATGGGTAAACCCTTGCATGAAGATTAAGATCTCAGTAAAGTCACAGTTATTTCTCCAGCTCTAGCCACTCTCCTGTAGCTTTCAGCGGCCACGCTGCGTGGCATCACTTCACTGGAGACGAGTGCATGTCAGAGAGCCAGGACTGTGGATACACCATACCCCACTGGGGTCACTTTCAAGGGATGTGGCAGCAGGGCAACAGCAAAAGGTTTGCAGCTGCTTCAAAGCCTCGGACCATTACCAGTTTATGTTGCCACCCTGAATCCATCAACCTCATTTGAGCTTCCTAGATACATCTTGAAGTAATCCCAAAAGTATCAGGAAAGGAATAAAGCTTGTTTCATCAGATGAAAAATATCACCACCTTGGGCAGCTAAATGTTTGTACTAATGGGGTGCAGCTGCAGAGCTGGGACATATCAGTTCTCACCACACACACCCACACTCATACACACTCCCTCCCTCCCCCCCCCCCCATGCATGGACACATGCACCCACATGTGGAAACTGCAGTACCAAAATTCTTGCTGAGATCTGCTTTATGAAAATGTTAATCCCCACCTGGGAGCATCCTTTGAAATTGCTTTGAAGAGCAGCACCAAACTCCATTCTTTCCCTAACATTCTCCTAATGGTGACCACATGTAACTGGTGACTACATGACTGGGCAAGTTCAGAGGTTTATGTAGCATTCCCCAAAACTTAAGAAGCTGTAGGTTGGGAGAGAAGAGACTCTGAATTTTACCTCAGAGCTCTATGACCTTGGAAAGAGTAATGGTCCTTGAAGCATCTTCTCAGGAAAACCATAAGCTTGGCTCAACTTAGACTTAAACCACTTTCTGCTTGCAAGAGTTAGATTATGAGACCCCCATCTCTGATACAGCCAGATGTAAAGCGGTTATTGTTGTAAGAAAAGGGTTGTATTTGTATGCCAAAGTTGTCTCAAGATAATAGAGAATGTGCACAAGTTCATAATATCATGTACCAGGCACAAAACAGTCTTTTTCATGGTGGAAGGTTTCTTTGTGCCTCTTTGTGCCTTCAGAAGATCTTAGATACCTTTCGGTAGAGTCTTATTACTGGAAACCAGTCATGGCTCATTAGGTGCCAGATAAGGGACATCTCTTAAGGTGCAGGATGAATGATCACTCGCTCTCTGCCGTTATTAAACCCTAAGTGCAGTGTGTCCCATTCAATATTTAAGTGGGGTTTATTATCGCTTCTCAAGTTTCTGTATCTCACATGGGGTGGGGAGTATTGGAGAAACACACATACAAAAAGAAAAATTGCTAATTCCCTTAGTAGCTTGGATTGTTCAGTGGAGGGTGACTTGGGGACTGAGCATAAACCCCACCGTGTTTCACAGCAACTCATGACGTGAATACGAGACCTGTTTGTTCCTGTCTCAAGGTTGGTCTCAGTTTCTTGGGGAATGAGGGGTCGCACATGACTGTGCCACAAAGAGAGCTGAGAGAGCCCCTGACCTCCAAGCTCCTGAGAGCCTCCCGTGCCTAATCAGGGGACGTGTGTAAAAAAAACAAGGTCGTAGGAGTGCCTCCTGACTCGCATTTCCAGCACAGGAGGAGCAGCGGGGTTATGTTTTCATTATTGCCTGTGGCTCTGGAGCTCTCAGCTCTGTGGAGGTTAAGTCAAGGTCTTGGCTTTGAGATTTTGTTATTGTAACTTTTCACGGGCAAATACTTTATATGAAGTCTAGCAGGCAGCTTGTGTCCAAAAAAATGTCATTTTTGCCCGAGCTGCCAATGAACCAGAGCTCTGGCGATGGTAGTGAGGCTTTGGCTAGCAAGTGGTGGTGAGCGTGTTATGTTTTGGCAGCCAGCTTGCTTATCAGGTTGATATAGGAGGCTATAAGCAATTGCATCTGGATTTGAACGGGTTACCCAGCTTGCTCGGCTGCTTGGGATTCACGCCAAGGGAAAGCAGAGGAGTTGTGAGGAGAATACCCAATTTCCCCCAGCAAGGACTGATTTTAGTTTAATGCAGCCTCCTCGCCCTTAAATCCAATTAAAGGCCTATATTATGTCAGTGGAAATTTATGCCAATCCTAATATAGTCTAATAAGCCTTAAAATAGCACTTTGCTAGTGAAAAACCCTGTGGTTTAATTTGATTCTGAGCCTAATAACAGGCTTAATATGAGGGAATTGGCCCTTTTTTATTTTTTAACGGGGCTCCACACGCTTGCTCCCTTTTTAGGAATGGGAGGGTTTTCTCCAAAGCATGGACAAGAGACGGCTACCCTCAGCAGGTTGCCTCCTTTCCCGTCGCTTCGTTTGTTGGCAGGAGGAAGTCTCTATAAAAGCATCCAGGTTGGGATCTGTAATGCAAAGTAGTGAACAGCAGCCTGCAAAGTATGAGCTTTCTCGTTCAGGTTTTCTGTGCCTGACCTTCCTTAGACACTGTGGGCGACTGCGTCACCTTCGCTACCACGCAGTCCCCGTGCAGGATATGACCTTCTCCTGTGGTCACAGATACAAGTCACCTTTTTGCAGGTGTTTTTAGTTTCAGAGACACAACTTTTCCCTATGTATTCACACACCAGTAACTTGATTTTCCAGCTCTCCTTCTCTGTGTTTCAATTACTACGCCGTTCTCTTTATGAACCCTGAAAGCTGCAGCCTTGTAGCTCATGAACGGCTGCCGCATGGCTGTCTCCTCTCAGCCCATGGCTTTAGCTTTGTCCTTCTCCAGGCCCTGTTCTCTCGCAGGGTTTCCACTGCTGAACTTCACTGTGCCCTCCCTGTATTCCAGGCTTGAGATCTCAGTGAGCAGCCCATGGTGCCCTCTCCAATTGCTTGGAAGATCTCCATGTTTTCCTGTAAATTTAGGATGTTTCCAAAAATGTTTCGCAGACAACTGCATTATTGTCCCAGAATTTTTTCTCTCAGCTTCCTCTTTTGGGATAACTATATAAATCCCTCGGTCCTTTAGACTTGCTAGACCACAGCCTCCTGCTCCTCCAGCTTCATAGAATATCTCAAATTGGAAGGGACCGTAAAAATCACCAAGTTCAAATCCCCACTCCTTGCAGGACTATCTGAAACTAAACCATATGGCTATGAGAACTGTCCAGATGCTTCTTGAACTCTGCCAGGCTTGGTGAGACTTCCTTTCCTTGCACTGTGTTGTCAGGATATAAAGACTGCAATGCTCAGGCAATGGTCAGCTTGGGAAGGCTTTGAAGGGGCTTGTTTGAGCTGGGACCTGATCTTCTCCAGGGCATGAGCTGTGCAGATAGCACATGGCCATGTGGGAAGGATGTTCTCCTGACTGTGTCCAAGACTCGTGGTGGGCAGCAGCTGGGATCTTCAGGACCAGCTGAGTAGGGGCATCCCTTCAAAGCCCAGGATAAGAGCACGGGCTCAACCGTGCAGGAACATTTTTTCTAATATGCCAAATGCTTGGGCGTCCTTCTTGCTGTTGAACTATTTGCTCAACCCACCTCCTATGAGGTAGAACCCTGATTTGAAGGGATGCTGTCGACTTGAGCTGCATATGCTGCTCTCCTTCACTCGTTGTCCTGAACTGCTGCTTAGCTTTGTTGCACACCGCTAAACGGCTGCGGCTCTGCAGTCCAGAGATGACTGAATTTTGGCGGCGGGTGGAGTGATTTGGATATAGCACTTGCTAGAATGTGTTGAGATAAAAGCCTCAGCAGAAATATAAAAGGCCCCTTGTACTTGCAACTTGTTACTATTATTTTTTAATTAAGAACAATAGTAAACAGAGGTCCTCAAAGCTGCCTTTAGGGAAAAAAAAAACCAAAATCCCTTATTTGATGTTAAAATTGGAGAAAGCACATTTTTTTTGAGTACCTAATAGATTTAGGTGCCTAAGTCCCTTTAAGTCATGCAGTCTGACGCCCCAGCTGGCACAGCTCTGCTCTCTTGCCTAAACTAAAGGCAATAAACCGTCCCCACTGGGTTCAATTCATCCCTGGGTTACTCTCTTGGCATCAAATGGATTTACATTGGCAGGAAATTTGGCCCAGAGCCCTGACGAGCAACACCGTGGCTCTACGGTCTCAGACGGCGGTTTGTGTCTCCAGGACTTCTTATTCGTGCGGCTCTTTTGTAAATGGGGGCAAGAAGACTTTGTGCTGCCACTTCTTTATCCCCTTTGCTCCCCACCCCAGCCTGGTCCCCTGTCTACCTAGGGGCAGGCTGATCGGTTAAGGGAGCTTTGTTAATGCCGTAATCCTCACGTGTGCTCAGCTTCACAAAGCTGCCACTTTCTCGCCCCGGCCGCGCTCGCAGATCCGTAATGTCCCGTGTCCAATCGATTGCTGTGCTTGCTCTGGCTGCCGGCTTTGAGCAGTTTCTCCAGCAAGGGCCAGATTGCTCTGGCAAGCTCATCCGTCCTTCGGGGCTGGGGGCAGAAGGCGAAGGGGTGGGGGGATGGATGCCTGCTATTGGGCATTTGGGATTGAGGGGGAGGGGGAGCTGGCAGGCAGAAAGGAAAGAAAAGGCTGGGGTAGTGCAGGAGCGGTTGTGAGCTGGTGAAGGGCACACGGTTGGTATCTTCTTCACCCCAAAGCCAAATACTATTCCCTGTCGATGACAGTGCCATGCTAGGTCTCAAGGAGCACATGGTATTTAATTGCACCACTGTTCATGCCCACTGAATGCTCAACTGACCCTTTCTTTCCTGTCCATCCCCCTGAACTCATTCTGATACCCCAAATTCCCGTGTATCCCCAGCTGCCAAGTACATGGGAAAATGAAATCAATCTGCCAAATGTAGATTGCGTCCTCTCTCTGCCCCCAAGTTTATATTTTCATTTCTCATGCTAATCCTTCCCATAGGTCAGGTCAGGCAGGTTTCCACGTTTCCTTGGGCCTAGAGATGTCTTTAGATCCAGGGACATGAAGAGATGGGGAAGTGGAAGTTCTCTAATCCAGAAGACTGGGTCTGCGTTAGCACGTGTCATATTTATTTCTAATCCTGGAAGCACCTAAATGCCAAATATAAAATTGTGATTTTTTTTTAATGCACAGAGAAGGTTTTCAGGGTTCTTTTCGAGGTTTTTATGGATCCTTCTGTGCTTTGCACATTTAAGCCTGGGATGACCCAGTCATCTGGTTTCACAGAGGTCCCAATAAATTGCTTTACAAACTTCCTGAAAGGTTTCTAAAGTTTTTTAAATGCCTCTGGCTTATAGAGACAAGGTAAAGGTATGAGAGAAGCAAGGGGAAAACAGTTTTATTTCCAAAGCAATGCACTGAGAGCCTCACGTGTTAGGGAAATGCACTCTCATCCTCATGTTAAAGCTTTGTGGAGCACCACAGCTCGTGTACAAATGAGTGTGCACGTGGGCGCTTTCCCTGCGCCGTTGTGTTTGGCACAGGTGAGGTTGCACCTTGAATCCTGTGTTCAGTTTTGGGCTGCTCAGTACAAGAAAGATATTGAGTTGCTGGAGCGTATCCAGAGGAGGGCAACGAGGCTGATGAAGGGTCTAGACAGCAAGTCTTACAAGGGAACTGGGATTGTTTCGTCTGGAGAATAGGAGGCTGAGGAGCAACTCTATTGCTTTCTACAAAGACCTGCAAGGAGGTTGATGTGAGGTGGGTGCTGGCCTCTTCTCCCAAGTAACAAGTGACAGGACAAGAGGAAATGGACTTAGATTGTGCCTGAGCCAGGGGAGGTTTAGATGTTAGGAAAAAATTCTTCACTGAAGGAATAGTGAAGCACTGGAAGAGGCTGCCCGGAGAAGTGGTGGAGTCACCATTCCTGGAGGTTCTCAAAAAACCTGTTGATGGGTTGGCTCAGGACATGGTTTAGTAGGCACTGTGGGGTTGTGTTGGCGAAGGGACTGGATGATCTTGAAGGTCTTTTCCAACCTGAACGATTCTATCATTCAATCAAGCTATTAAATAGAGCATTTCCTGGTATAGACAAGTCTTTAGAAATTTAGAAATGGGTGTTTTAGTTGAATCCACCCTGAGTGGTTGCACTCTGAGTCTTTTCTCAACTGGTGTACGGCACATGACCTTCTCCCCAAAATACCTCTGTTCCTACAGGACTCATAGCATAGCTCTGCTCCCATTTACAGCCACTCCTTCCCTTAGAGGGTTTTGAAATGGAAAAGGTTTTCCTTCTGTTGTTTGCTCTCCTACGGAGCCAGGGCAACCCTTTCTAGGCTGAGGCAAGCTTGTCAGAGAGGCTTCCTGGGCAGAGCCCATGACCAATGACATCTGAGGGGTTAATCAGTGGCCCCTGGAAATTGCCTTTAAAACCATGCACTGCTTCGTTTTTCTCTGCTTGGACGTTTTGCAACAGACCCTGGCTGGTAAGGCAGGGTCAGGGTTAAGGCTAAGACTTGGTAGTGATCTGATCACCTTTAACAGCCTGGAAACACTGCCAGGTCCACCTCCTCTTGTGTGTTTTTACCATTTGAGGCTGTGAATATTCAATCGCAACCCAAATGTAGAAATACTCATGCATTTGGGGGATGCTTTGGATCAAATTTGGATTTGGATTTAATTAGGTGAATAACAAGTTCCTAAATTCATATGCATGGTGTGCCCCTTTAACCCCAACGAGATTTGTAAGTGTAGCGCTCAGGCTAATAAATATTATTTTCCCCATAGACTTTGTGTTTAACTGACCCATGGCATTTATAAAATCTGGGAAATTAGGTACTTTGCAAATAGCATTTGCTGGTAGTCATCTCCCAGGCAGAGGATGCTTTCTTTTAAAGAAAACAACATGCTATTTGTCATGATCAGAGAGAAGAGAAGTTTTTTTTATTTGCTTGGTGACTTAGAGAAAATTTTCTGGTTGGTAGGACGGGAGCTATAGGAAGCGATGGTTGCCTCTATCGGCTTTCCATGGAATGATAAAGCAACACTGCAAGCCAGTGGCTATCTGGGGTCATCTGCTGCGAAACCCTCAGGTTCTAAAATCATGAATCAGGCATCAAAAATCAGCAGATCTAAAAACTATTCTAAATTTGAACTTTTTTTGATTGACTTATGGTTCCTCCGTGTTTGTGCCTGATTTCCAGCCTTATGTTGGTTTCTTCTTGTATTCTGAAACCTTTAAGCCAGTGTTTCCTATGTTGGGTAGCATATATAAAATAGGTGGATGATTCAAGACCGGCCCTTCTCATTTTGAAGTACGTGAGGTCACATTTTCAGTCTTTCCCTCACCCACCCGAGGACTCAGTACTCCCTTTTACACAAATAAGTGAACATTGGTATTCCATGTGAATTACTTGAATCCAGAAGCTGGAGATTCATGAATAAACTCTAAGCTACTGTGAATATCTCCTTGAAATCAGGAGAGCGGACAGGAAATATCGCACTCCATGTGGTGCCTTGGACAAAGCCAAACTTGCTTGAAGGCTCCAGGTCAATCCTCGCTCTAGTGATGGTTTAGTTACCATAGAGACAACCAGGTCTCGCTTCATCCTTGGGCACTTGTGCTATTCACCGGCAACCCTTTCGGATTAAAGTTTGAGGGTTTTGGATCATTCTCTTTATTTTTATCAGTGGTGTAGCACACCGTCTAATCCTAGTTGTACCTCTCAGGAAGGGAAAAAATAGACAAAAAAGCCAACCTCCTTCCCCCACGTTTGTTGTAGGCCAATTATCCGAAGCAGTGACAAGTAGAAAAATGAATTAACCATAGCTTTGTAATGTCAGCGTTATTTATCTCGTATAAGCTTTGCCCAGCTCAGCTGTGGATCAGCAAAGGAGCGCTTTTATTCTTCCCTCCTCTCTTTGATGCTCTTTTTTTTTCTCCTTTCCTTCCTTCCTTCTCTTGATGCAGGTCCTTTGCTCCACCACACCATCATTACAAAATCTTTTTCTTCTGCTCTAAACTGGGAGGGTTTTTCCAGATCAGATGAAGGGCCGGTGAGGAGATGCCCTGCAGGAGGTGAGGGAGGGGTTCTCCTAGCTCTCATATTTCCCTCTCCTTACCCTCTACCCCTGTGATAATGAAACTACTCTGTTGGGTTAGTTTTCTCTGATCTCTAACTCACACAAAAAGTAGATGCTGAGACTGGAAGCGGCCCCTGTTACTTTTCCCCCCCTCCTGCCTTTTCTTGTTCATAGTTTGCCGAGTCCGTATCCTCTTTCACCTGCTGCAGTAGAAGCTTTCAAAAGAGAAAATGGCACTTGCTGGCAGGAGGGAGGAAAGCAAGGGACATTAAACCAGGATCCAGTGTGAAAGTGACACCCTGGCAGGAAGCCCGCAAACACTTCAGCTCTGAAGCACCAAGTCACAGAGCAAAGAGGCAAAAAATGCATCCTTGAAAAGCAATAGTGAAGCTGCACCTGCTCAAAACTACTGTAGCCAGTATGGTGCGAGGCTTCAAAGCTGCCAGGGAACCAGATACTGCAATAAGATACCCCTCTTGGCCTTAAACTATCTAAATCTTGCAATGAGGTGGCTGGAACGCTGACTGATGTGGAGAGGAAGCCTAGAGGATGTGTGTGTCTCAATGATAGACGCTGGGGAAAGAAATGGATTACCCTGCAGTGTGTTGGTCCCTGTGTGAGTGTTGCTGACTTCCCTGGCTGGATTTTGAGACCGTCTTTATTGTGTGAAGTTCTTCTGCAAGAGCTACAGCCTACGGAGATAGGAGATCCTGTAAATGAATTAATAAATAAATCAGACTCTTGGTTCCAGAGGTGATAGTTGGGTTTGATGGTTCAGCTAGGCTACTTTTCTCTATCGTAAATACAGTTATTTTACCTCTCGGAAGGCATCTAGGTGGTGCAGGCTAGCCCAGCTCAGTCAGCACGTCAGGAGTTCTCCTGGAGAAGTGGGGAGTGTGGCGTGCAGACTGTCAACTGGCAGTAAATCTGTTTCAGGCTCTTTTGTTGTTCCAAGTGATTGCCGAATAACTTCTCTGAATTACTTACAGTTGATATCCTTTATATGAAAAGCTCACAGAAAGCTTATTATGTTCAAAATTCAGAAGATACGGATTCTCACATGCTAAACATCCATTTGCAACCGGATAAAGGCAACTCTAAAGATTAAATTTCTATAGGGGTAGCTTTCCGCAGACATGCAGGTGAAGCTTGCTTTGTGTGAGTAATCTCTGATGCATCCTTAAAATAAGTGAAAATAAATTCTTGTTAATAAGATCTGGTGGGTAACACCAGACATGAGATGAGCATGACTGCAGACAAAGCCAAAACCACTATAAACGTCGTTAAATAATTTTGAAGAGGAGGGAAAAAGTAATCGTTTGAGGCAATTTGTTTGCTCCGCGCTTCCAGGGTTAATTTTGGAGAGACGGGATCTTTGAATGGTGAGAAGGGAAGCTCTGTCCTCCCTGCCCTGACACGCACTCCTTGCCCTAGGACTGCTGAGCGGGCATTTCAGTAGATTTTTGTTTTAAATGTGATGTTACTGTCAGTATGCTGGTTAAAATGTCACAGCAGCGCTTTCAAAGGTAGCGAGCGCAGGGCTGCTGCTATGTAATTAGCGCCGCTGAGGTACTGGGGAAGGCTGCATAGATGACCTCTTGTAAGTGGACTTAAACAGCAGCATTGAACGGCTGCCCACAAACAGTTTTTCACTTGAGAAGCAATAAGAGACTGTACAGCTGGATCCCATGAAGGTGAGATGATTGATTCACCTTTGCTTAGCTGCTAGAAATGCTTTTAAAATAACCAGTTAAGTCAATGCACCAATTACTGTTGGTTACAGCCTCCGGAAGGTGTTTCAGATTTGAATTGCTCTCCTTGTGTTTTTTACTGTTGACTAGATGTGAAACCTAACATGACTTTATTCCCAACTCAGCCCACAGTAAGGGTCTAAAGCTCAGTGGGGTGAAAGCAAACCACCAGCAACTCTCTTTTCTCCTCCGAGATGAAAAAGTGATTTCATTTTTCTGTGTTAGCATCATTTCTGGTTAAAGGGATGGCCAAACCTCAGAAAGAGAAAAAAGTGGAATGTGAAAAAATGTAGAAAGGTAAAAATTCACGTTATACGGTTTTTCAGAGTCTCCAATCAGAACAAGCTTGTGTTTGAAGCAAAGGACTGTGGCAGTTTTGCTATTGCTTATGATGGATTCAAACCAGAGCCCCCAAAATCTCCTCTCCTTCAGTATTGAGGAGCTTTCAACCATGAACTAGACTATTTGTCTAGTCACTGCAGACAGGATGTCCTGCACCAAAATGCATCATCCGAGCTGCCACCAATCTACTGGTATCTGTGATTTGAACTTCCAAGAACTTCCCTGCTCTTATTATTTTCTTTTGAGTAGCCCTTGAGTTGTCTTCAGGTTCCTTCAGATTTGAAGGTGTGGTAGATGTCATGAAAACTTATTTAGCGACAGTGAAAGGGGACAGCAGCAGACAACTCTGGCTGGACTAGAGTCTAGCAAATGGGTGCAGGGACTCCACAGGGTCTGTGCCCTGGACGTCCACCCAGGCTGCTTGACCTGCTCCAGTTAGGTGAAGGTTGTACCTTTGCTGTCTTTTGCAGACATCTCTGGCCTCGCTCAGTTTATGTTCCAGGCCAAACGGAGAACAACCTGCTACAAACTGGAAGCCACAGTAGTGATGGTTTCATTTTCATCACTTTGTCATCCATACCACTGTGAGCCCAAAGCATGGACCTCGAGTGCTGGGGTCAGTTTTGGGCCCCTCACTACAAGAAGGACATTGAGGGGCTGGAGTGTGTCCAGAGAAGGGCAACGAGGCTGGGGAGGGGCTGGAGAACAAGTGTTATGAGGAGAGACTGAGGGAGCTGGGGGTGTTTAGCCTGGAGAAGAGGAGGCTGAGGGGAGACCTCATCCCTGTCTCCAACTGCCTGAAAGGAGGCTGTGACGGGGTGGGGGCTGGGCTCTGCTCACAAGTGACAGCGATGGGACGAGAGGAAATGGCCTCAAGTTGCACCAGGGGAGGTTTAGACTGGACATTAGGGAGAATTTCTTCACTGAAAGGGTGGTCAGGGATTGGCACAGCTGCCCAGGGAGGTGGTGGAGTCACCATCCCTGGAGGTGTTTAAAAGACGGGTGGATGAGTTTCTGAGGGACAAGGTTTAGTGGGGAGACAGGCACGGTTGGACTCGGTGATCTCAGAGGTCTCTTCCAACCTTGTGATTCTATGATTTTATGGACAGTAGTGGCAGACAGCAATTGCTCAGCGGAGGCTGGGAGAGGATTTCATCCTTCCCTTTCAGAAGGCTCGGGTGATATGCTAAATCAATTGATGGGCCTCTGTGTGTGTTTATATGCCCGTGTGTTAATTCATCTGGGGTGACAAGCTTAACTGAACTTACATTAACCCCTTGACCAGCTATCACAGATAACATCTGGGTAGGATGCACCTGCGCTACTGCTGGCCATAACCTTGCTTGCTATTGATTTGACTGCATTGGCAGAGAGATGCCAGTGGGAAGAGGCAGTGAAAGAACCAGCAGGGAAAGAAATGAGTAGTGATTCGGGCCAGTAACATTTGGTATCATCCAGGCTCTTTGCCAGCGGGGATTTACCCAGGGCCGATCTTACCTCTGCATTCAGCAGCTCAAGCAATTCAGCCAGCAAAGCATCCAAAATCTCAGCATCACCCAACAGACACATTTTTATCCTATATCTTCCCAGTCTCCCGTCCTTTCGCCCTCCTCGGTGCTAGCAGAAACTGCCATGCGGGCAACTATTTCATGTCCAGGGGAATAAAAGGAATCTCTGAATACCTGATGCTCCCTGGCGCTCCTAGCTTTGACTCCCCACTGTTTTGAGCCGGGCGGTACCATACCTTGCAGGCAAAGGATCAAAAAACATTGTTGCCCTTGTCAGCGAGCTGTCACCAGGGTCCTGGGTGCAGCTGGGCATACGGGCAGGACACTATTTATTTACTCATTGCCGAGGGTTCATTATCTCCAGAGCCCATTCAGATGGCAGTTTCCAGGTCTCGGGGGAAGCCAGTTCAGCACAGCATATGACACGATGCCCTGGGCAGGAGGTGGATGGCAGCATCCCTAACTGTGCATCGCACACAGCACAGAGGAAGAGCGAAGGGCCAGGCGTGCGTGTGGATGAAGGGAGCCAAAAGCATCAGTGGTGGTAGGGCTGGGAATGCAAATTGCTCCTGTTTCCACAGCAAATGTGCCAGTGAGTTTGGAGTTCCTTGCCCAAAGTAAATGCCTGTGTTTATCATTGTTGGGACGATTTATTGTCCAGCTGGGTTCTTTTGAGACAGGAAGGCTTTTCAATTACCACCACCTTGAGAGAGCAGGGCTGCCCAAGCCCTGTTGGGAGGGTCATGCTCCAATGCTTATCAAATATCAGCTCTCCTGTTTTGTCATCTTCACGTCCATGCCTCTGTGATCCCTAAAAATGCCTCTTTCCAAGCTTTGCCTGTTGGCAACATCAGGCTGGAGAAGGACTGAGAATGTGGGACCTACTGTAGTTCAGGAGAAAAGCATCTCACATTCACTACTTAGATCTTCTCTTCACTGGGCATACGGGAGGGTGTTTAACACGTGTTATTTACTTGATGCGTGTTTAAATACACCTGCTCTTCTTGACCCAGACATACCTTTGATTATGTTTTTGTGGTTGTAGTAGACTCACTGGGAAGACGTAGCTTTGTTTGCATACTTACTTGCTCTGTGTTTACAGCTCGTTTAGGCACCCTGGGAGCATCTGTGAGAATTTCAGATGCTGGATAAACTTTCAATTGCTGTCATGTCTCACCCCAGAATTAGGTGCATTTCTTCAGCAGATTAAATGATTTTCTATAATTTCTAATTTCTAGCAATCGTGACACTCTCAGAGACACGTTTAGTTGTCTCCTCACTTAACACTGCTATAAATTGGGTGTGAATCTGGTACGCAGGAGTAACTTGTCCCTGTGTCCACTGAACTTTGCTGTCTACCTGTCTCTATAGAGTAATCCAAAAGAAGGAGATTGATCTGATTGTGCTGTTTAAAATTATAACCATAGAATCATAAAATCATAGAATCATAGAATGGTTTGGGTTGGAAGGGACTTTATAGATCATCCAGTTCCAACCCCCCTGCCATGGGCAGGGACACCTCCCACTGGATGGGGTTGCTCAAAGCCCCATCCAGCCTGGCCTTCAACACCTCCAGGGATGGGGCAGCTGTCTCTGGGCAACCTGTGCCAGGGCCTCCCCGCCCTCACAGGAAGATATTTCTGCCTAATATCTAATCTAAATCTCCTTTCTTTCAGCTTAAAACCATTCCCCTTCATCCTGTCCCTACAATCCCTGATCAAGAGCCCCTCCCCAGCTTGCCTGGAGCCCCTTTCAGTACTGGGAGCTGCTCTAAGGTCTCCCCACAGCCTTCTCTTCTCCAGGCTGGACAAGCCCAACTCTCTCAGCCTGTCCTCATATGGGAGGTGCTACAACCCTCTGATCGTCTTTGTGGCCTCCTCTGGACTCGCTCCAACAGATCCATGTCAGATGCGCCCATCTGAAGTGTAAACCTGACATCCTGGTGCATATTGATTGATTCGTAGCAGTGTTTGTACGTTGGCTGTAAATCCACTGGAGACACTTGGGATGGAAGTTACGTAAAAAAAAATCCCCGCTATATTAAGTTTTGTATGTAATCAGATGCAAAATGATTGGCTTTCTAGAAATGAACTCAGAGAGACAGCAATTTTGAGAGCGTTCGATATTAGGGCAGCATGGTGCAAAAGAAATGTAAGACTAGAGCCTCAAGGAGTTAAATGAACACTTTGGAGCTTAAGAACCTCCTGATGCTTCACGGAAAAAAGGAAAAATATTCTATTTCGAGACCATACTGCTCACACATCAGATGTTTTCTCCAGTTCTCTCTCTCTGTAATTCTTGGGTTTTTTTTTTTAAATTATCATCGGGGGCAATTTGCATGAAAGGGTTCTTTGTATCTGAAGTGCCCATCTGCTGTGCAGCTTACCTCCCCCCTGACGACATAGCCATCTGCTTTTGACATCACAACCGTCTTCACTGCAACGCCATGCGGGGCTGTGGGCAAAGGAGCCAGTGACACTTTATTAACACCTTGCCTTGATGTCGTCCTGCTATTTGAAAGGATTCCCAGGCGCTTTCCCGCTGCGAGCGATTAGCTTGCGCGCTCTAGAAGGGGATGAGCTGGCTCAGGAGGGCAACGCGGCCACGTCTGGGGTTCGTGTGGGAGGTGGTGGTGACATTAAGTGGCATCAAGCAGACTACCAGAGCCATAAGTGGTTCTGAACAAGGACTGTGATTTTTTTATTTGCCTTTGTATGACACCTCATGTGAAGGAGGAGCCTCATTGTCTCTGCCACTTGGGAATCGAATAATAATAATTACGGGGCCGACGATAACACTTACGAAGCAGTGTCTGATTAGCTTCACTTGCATCTGCTCAAGATGCTTCTAATTGCGTAGCAGTGTTCTGGTGTCATTTTTTCCCCAAAGTAAACATGATTTGCCTTACATAGCTCATCCCATCCCAGGCAGATATCAATGCTCAACCCAAACCTTAAGAAGGAGAACATCCACTAGAGACCTTGCTCTTTGCGTTCGATTGGTTTACCTGGTCAGGGCTTAGATGCTACCTGGATAAGCACAACAGATCCAAACCAAAGTGCTTCCAACAGCCCAGATGGCGATGGCTCAGTGAAAACAGTGGCACCTTCCGAAAAGTCAGCTCTTCTCTTGCCGTGTGTCAGCCGATGGGTAACAGCACGAGCTGTCACAATTGCTGCACACGTGAATTTGCTGTCAGGAATTAAAAGACATCCCTTCAGGTTAGGACTATGTTGCATCTGGGTTTCTGGGCGTGTATTTTAGTTTTCCTACCTGGAAACATTGTACTGGTGGTGTTTGAGGTTTTTCACATGTCATTTCACCTTATTTTTCTTCATATAAACCTGCCGTGGGTTTCTCTGCTTCGGGAATGAGCAGAATCACTGTAGGGCATCTTGGTCTGGCTGTTGTCCACCCAGAAACCCGTGGCATCTCCCATGTACAGATCAACTGTGCAGCAATGCACTGTAAATCCAACTCATTTGGGAAGGGCTGTGCTCTGCACAACCCCCTGCGGACTCAGTTGGAAGATCCCTCTTCATTTCATGAAGCATGGAAACACTGCTGCAAGCTCTTTTGCCTCATTATTTTAGTCACTGAAAAATGCAGGGTGGTCCTAACTGAAAAACTTGTATAAAATTCAGGGCAATTTTTTTCAATTAAAGCAATCTGCGAGCAAGACATGGGTAGGAATTTGGAAAATGTTTTGTGTTTAGAATCTTGAAATGAAACTTCTGAATTATTCATCTTGAAACCAAGGTTATCTTCAAAATTGATGAAATAAAACAAATAACTGTAATAATATTGAATAATATTGCCAAAAGTAGTGACATTGATTTTGATGATAATAATAAAAGACCAGTGCAAACGGGGAGAAAAAAGATGGGGTTTTTTTTAGGTCAAGCAAATTATTTTGTTTTATCTGACCCCTTTCCCTTCACAAATCTTTTAATTCAGAAAGAAAAATACAGGAAACAAGTGATGTGGATTAACCCTGACTGAAATTAAGAGCAATAAGAGGCATTTTGCTTGGCTTGCAACCAGGACTTTCGAGCCAGGGAACGACCATGGCATTTATGTACGGGCATGTGCACAGACACGCTCCTCACGAGACTTGACCAAGGGAGGGAAGTTAAATACTGGAGTTAAGTGCTTCTGAGCAGGTCCCCAGCCTTTCCAGCTTCTCCTGCTTTGCATGGGAAATGCCGATGCACGGCCTTAAATTCCTCTTGAATTAAGACCTGTTCTCCCCTCTCTGCCCATAGCAGGAGGAATTGAAAAAAGCAGCATGGCAAATTGTTCCCCAAAGTTTTCCTTGCCAGTCAGCAGGTTCATTAATCTCATTGCAGAGCTGCTGCTGCACCAGGTGCACAGATTATTGTAATATTGCCTACCATCCTTGCCAGGAGAGGAGGCAGAGGGAGGCTCACGTTGGATGATAACGCTCATATAATCCACTTACTGGAGGTAGTTTTTCAGTTTAGTTTGAATACACTTTCTCCCTCTGATCCTGTCTCCGTCGGCGCAGGCACCACTCTGAGCGACTGGAAACTCTTAATCCTTTGCTAGCATCTGTCAAATTGTTTTCCCATCTGGGACCTCTCTTCTCGCGAGCCGGCAAGTCTGCATTGAATTCAGTGGGAGATGAAAGCAAGCAGCACCTTGTGGGATCAAACATGTATTTTATGAACAGGATAGGAGGTACGCGGATGCTTTGAAGGGTGCGGTGCTCCCTCCACTTCTCAGTCCGGGGGGAGCAGGAAGGAAATACTTTTCTTCCAAAATCTGGTTTGGAGGGTATCGCAATGGGAGACCGAATCTATGAGCAGTCAAATGCTGAAGCATCCCCCCCTCGCCCTCTTCAGGCGGGCAAAAGCCTATCAACAACACAGCAAACTGGAGTGGTGGGCATGCCGATACTGGTGGGAGCTGGCAGGATGCCAGGGCTCTGTAAGAGGCTGGGGGACTGGTGCCATGTGGGAGCCAGGCAGACTGGGAGCAGCTGTTGGGAAGTCAGAGGGGGTGGGTTTGTTTGCAAAGCAGGACACAGAGGTGGGGAGGCCACGTGGGGAAGCAGACAGCCTCCCATCTCCCCCTGCAAGGGTGAGGTTGCGTGGGGCTTTTCTTCTTAGCCTAAGAGTGAAAATAGGCAACTGATGGAGTTATTCAAGTCTATTGAATGCAGGGCACAAAAGCTTCTCCAGGCTGCAGAGAAGCAACACAGCTTCAGTTTGTAGTGCAGGAGTTTGGGGGGCATATCTAGCTGTATGATGGGACTTTTCTCTGCCCAACCTTGTTAGTGACTGATCCTTTTCCATACAAGAGTGGTCCTACCATCATTTCTTTAATTAGTCATATTAAATTGACTTTGTTTTATTGCCCTTTTAAACAACTGGTTATTGGAGGCTTTCAGTTAGCCTTAGTTCCTCGATCTACTACTGGGCATGCAATGTTTAAAAAAGAACATGTTTCAGTTCTCCCTTTCTTCTCCTTGGGAAGTCCAAAGAAGTGAAGCTTCCCAGATTGTGGATGTCACAAAACATCATACATTTGTTTTCTCCTTTTCTAGCAATTTAACACGTCGTGCTTTCGCAGAGGTTCAAAAGTTCGCTCAGCAACAGTTGGTTCTCTGAGCTTGTTGCAAAGGCCTTTGGGTAAACTAAAAATAAAAACCCCAATACCACGATGTGGCCGCAGGACGTAACAGTTAACAAGCCACATTTAATGCCCTTAATATTACTAAAATTTTGCAAGCATGCAAACACAAAAACTCCAGCATATACATGTTTTCTGTTTCTTTCCCATATGTCACTATGTTCTGTGAGTAGTTAGAAGTAAAGCCTGACCTTTACGTCGGCCGCTTTCTGGTTTTCTTTTAATTTGACCCAGCAGCTGGGATCAAAGCATCGGTACATTCAGACAGGCTAAAAATGTAAAAAATCCTGTTTGTCCTTCAACACACTTTATTATGCAGTTGGAAGAGTGCTTTGGAGAATGGCTGGGTGAAGGGCTGGATTAGCAGATGTTGCCCACATCACATTGACAGCCCGGCATTTATGATCAGTGCCACTTTCAGATCTGAAAGCCAAGTGTTGTGCACCGCTTTCTTAAATGCTTGCAGACGTTTTAAGCAGTGGCCTGACATATGGAAACTAAAATCGTGTGGAATGTGCTCAAATAGCAGAGTTACTGAGCACAGACCACTGCAGAGGACAGGAACGGTCTGCTGGATTATGTGGGTGGTTAACAAATCAACTGGAGGCTGTAGAGCAAGGAAGGAGCTCATCCTGGCAAAATAGGTGGACAATGTCATGAGACCACCTCCACTGCTATGGGAAGTGCAACTCGTTGCAAAACCTTGTCTGTTTATCAGCTATGTCAGTTGTGAAGGACGAAGATCCAAGAGCATCAAGAGACGCTTCAAGGAAATCATAAGCATGTTGAGCTTCACCATGTTCTAAGTTAGGAGTGGGCAACAGTGCACTCCCTGGCAGGGAAGCTGGGCTGAGCTCCTGGGAAGAGGTTCTGCCTTGTAGTGTGGTGTTGGGACAACAACCAGCACAGTGGGGACCAGGCTCTGTAGTATGGGCACAATAGGCTGGGATGAGAGAGGTTGAAAGGGGACTTGGGGGTTCTGGTTGATGGCAAGTTGAACATGAGCCAACAGTGTCCTGGCAGCCAAGAGGACAACTGTCTCCTGGGAGTCATCAAGCGTGGCATCACCAGTCGGGAGGTTGAGGGAGGGGATTGACCTGCTCTGCTTTGCACTGGTGTGGCCCCACCTTGAGCACTGGGGGCAGCTTTGGGCACTGGAGTGTAAAAAGGACATAAAACTACTGGAGAGTGTCCAGAGGAGGCCACAAAGCTGGGGAAGGGTCTGGAGGGGAAGTCGTATGAGGAACGGCTGAAGTCACTTGGTCTGTTCAGCCTGGAGGAGAGGAGGCTGAGAGGGGATCTCACAGCTGTTTGCTGCCTTCTCACAAGGGAGGGAGGTGAAACAGGTGCTGAGCTCTTCTCTCTTGTGACCAATGACAGGACCTGAGAGAACAGCAGGAAGATGTGCCAGGGGAGGTTTAGGTTGGATGTTAGGAAAAGGTTCTTCCCCCAGCGGGTGGTGGAGCACTGGAACAGCTCCCCAGGGAAGCAGTCACGGCACCGAGTCTGCCAGCATTCCAGCAGCATTTGGCCAATGCCCTCAGTCACACGGGGTGAATGTTGGGAGTGTCCTGTGCAGGGACAGGAGTTGAACCTGGTGATTCTTGTGGGTCCCTTCCAACTCAGGTCATTCTATGGTTCTATGATTCTGTGAAGTCCCTTAAAGCACAATAATTGTGATGGACACGATGAGCAGCCCTGAGTTCATTGACATTGCCCAGAGCAGGGTTCAGCCTGGATATCCGCGTGGCCATGCATTTATCCATGGACTGTTGCACACAGCAGTCCCTGGGTGCAGTCTTCTCTCATCTCTTGTCCCGGCGCTGGTGGAGCTTGCCCCATGGGTCCCTTCTGCAGCCACAGAGGTGGTCTCCAGAGCATCCTAGACAGGTTGCTGACACAGGGTCTGAGCTGCTCGCTCAACATGGAGTTCATGCTGTGTATCACTAGACCTGTCAGCAGCTCGCAGGAGCATTTTGTGCATAATGAATGGAGGTGGCAGACTGTCAAGGTTTCATCTGTGCTTTACTGACTCCTCAGCCAGCTTCCAGAGTGGGTCTGAAGCATCTTCTGGGCTGTCGGCCATACGAGAGAGCTGGAAGGCTGAAGCATGTTTCTTGGCATTGCCTCTGGCTGCCGTGTTTCCTCCATCACTCTTTCTGGAGCCAGGATGGTGTATGCTGCTGCAGGCAGTTTGCAGGTTAGCTCTCTGGTACGATGCTAAATAGCATCTCTGTCCTTTGAGTGACCATGTTGTTTAATTTCCAACACATTGCCAGGGTGGTTTTGACCTGAGCCAATTTGTAGCATCTCAAGCTTAAGTCCAGACCTGTTTTGAGAATTACCATCCACCAAGAACCATACTTGGTAAGCAGAGCTGAGGCACTCACCCTGATTTGGTAGCAAGAGAGTATATAAGCATAAACCCCAGCTATGCCGTGTCGTTCGGTGACAACAGAAGTGTCTGTGGCTCATTTTATGCTCTAGTTGAGAGGTAACAGAGGAACCAGGATTTGCAGGTTCCAGTTTGGCTTATTGCTCGACAGCGTACAAGTGCTCCCGTGCCCCCATACAGCACAGATCCCACAGAGCTTCTGCTCTCAAGCAAGAAAACCCCTAACATCCCCCTGAGGAGATTTATGAGGCAGGAGGGCCGACAGCACAGTGCTCAGTCCCACAAGGCACAAGCACAGCCCCAGTCCTTATTTCTTTCAGTGCACAGAGTCCCCTTAACGGTAATAAATGCTGCGTGGCATCAAACTTCAAAGACCATCAGAGCAGACTTCTCGAGTCTGGGGCAATGTAGCGTGCAAGACACACGTCTGGGGCCACATGGTGAGGAGGGACCAGGGCTTGTGTGACAGATGCATGCACAGATGCACAGTCGTCGGACAGACATGCCCCTTGGCAAGGGGCAGGGTAGCAGGAGAGGAGGTGTAGACCCCGACTGTTGCGTTTCTGCCTCCACCTCTACAGGTTCACTCTTTATTTTGCAGGAATTTTCCCGGGGCTGCAGTTTAGTGGCTCTGAGTGAAGGTTGACCAATGCCTGCTGTTGGTTGGAGCCTGTCAGTGTGTTCCCTTCTTCTGGTTAGGTTTTGCCTAATAGGGATTCGACTCACGTGTGCTGTGGAGTGACCTGATATGCAGCACATGGGACAACTGAGGGATGCTGGTGTAGAGATACATCCTCAGTCCTCAGGATGGAACGGAAAAAGAGGTATTAAGATGGTGTGAAAGAAATGCCATGAATTTCCTCTTAAATGGAGATTTCATCTGTCGCCTGAGCCCTCTCTGGCACTTTCTCTGCGTGCACACGCTTATGTTCCCGCAGACTGCTCCCTCCTGGGGTGTACTGGGACCTGCTAATACCACCTTGGAGGTGTTAAACTGCATCTGCAACTGCATCTGCACTAGGTGCTAAAAGGTGTTTCATCATGTTAACTGCGTGGAATAAAAGAAAACATCCAAACAAAAAGCACTTATTTCTCCTGTCTCGCCAAGGTCTGTGCACTCTGTGTGCCTGGGCCATTTCCCTTTCTGCTCTTGGTGTTTTCAAGTCTTGTCATGCTGGAAAACACTGGGGTGTTTCAAACAATCTTCACCATGAACTTCTATGGAATATGTAGTTGTAACATTTATAATTCCCCAACTATAGCTGCGTTTGGATTCAATTGTCATTTCAGTCAGTGCTGCCTCATTTGGGAACCTATCAGTGCATTTACACTTGGTCAATCGGTCTGTCTTCTCTTGATTAGATCTGTACATCAATCGTCACCTTGGCTCACCTCACCTGACTTGTGTGTCCAGGCCTCACTAGGAGTGAAAAAGCTTTCTTACTGTACAAATTTTTTGCTCTAAGGGTGACTGAATGCTGGAATAGGTTTGTGAAATCTGCGGGCTTTGAGATATTTAAACTGCATGATGCCCTGAGAAACCTGATTTAGTTGATCCTGTTGTAGGCAAGGAGTTGGATTACACGATCTCCACAAGTGCCTCCAACTCTGATTCTGTGGTACAGAGAGATCTCTACCTGGGTGAAATGCAAGCTGTGGATGGTGACTTCTAGAGAATGAACACTCACTGACTTACTTTGTCGTGAAACCCATCAGACCGCATATCTGGATCAGATGAGGAGGACTTGAAAAGTAACCGGATGTGGAAGGCTCTTACGCACACCCACAAAGAAGAAGTTGGGATTAGGATGTGCCTCAGTGGGAGGTGAAGAGAAAGCCACAGCCCCTTAAAGAAGCAGCTGGTCTCATACTGTACCACCAAGGTGATGTACTGACCGCACAGCTAATCATGGCAGAGGCAAAACCACTGTGGGTGTGAAAACTTGGAGACTCATATTTGAAATCAAGACCTTTGGATATATTTTGGGCTGTTTCTGTCCACCTGTTCCCCTGTGGGCAGGCTGAAGTAGACACGCTCTGTGCTTTACCTGTGTGGGCAGCACTACCTTGGGTTTCACTGGGCAAAGCAAGTAATATAGTTGTGTGCTGCGATGGAAAAGAGTGGCTGGACAGAGCAAAACTTAACATCCCCAACATGGGAAGGATATGGAACTGATGGAAAGGGTCCACAGGAGGGCTATGAAGGTGATCAGAGGGCTGGAGAACCTCTGCCATGAGCACAGGCTGAGAGAGTTGGGGTTGTTCAGCCTGGAGAAGAGAAGGCTCTGGGGAGACCTCATAGCGGCCTTCCAGTACCTGAAGGGGCTCCAGGAAAGCTGGGGAGGGGCTTTTTACGAGGGCTTGGAGTGACAGGAGAAGGTGGGATAGCTTTAAATTGGACGGAGGGAGATCTAGATTAGACATCAGTAGGAAATTTTTCACGATGAGGGTGGGGAGGCCCTGGCCCAGGTTGCCCAGGGAAGTTGTGGCTGCCCCATCCCTGGAGGTGTTCAAGGCCAGGTTGGATGGGGCTTGGAGCAGCCTGGTCTGGTGGGAGGTGTCCCTGCCCATGGCAGGGGGTTGGACCTGGGTGATCTTTAAGGTCCCTTCCAACCCAAACCACTCTATGATTCAGTGGTTCCACGTTTGTGTACCCACAGATCTGTAACTCGGATTGGATGTAGTCACACACATTGGTGTTTGTTGGGACTCTGTGAAAACATTTGGTGTGTGGAGTGCACGCCGTGTTCACCTTTCCACACTAGAGGCTGGAAGAAGCAGGATGCTCACTGCAGGGGTGTGTGTGCCGTGCGTGTGCCATTCCAAACGTGTGCGCGTGCGTGGACACGAGGTGCGATGCTGTACCTTCGAGTCTGCAGAGGGCTGCATCCAGCCTCGTGCGTTCGTATGCAGGACTTTGTCTGTGTGTACAGGCACAAGCTCTCCCATGCCCCACTCTGTGACTGCGCAGAGCAGTGAGTTTCTTGGTTGAGGCTGGGAATAAGCTTTATTTTCCCTGTGCAGTCTCTTGTGTGTTTTCCTCATTTTGCCATTTAACTGAAAACCCCCGTGGAGCCGCAGGGCCCTGACAGGAACGGTAATGCCGTGTGCCCTGCGGTCACGCTGCTGCAGCTTTTTTGTTGCATATTATCCAGTGTTGCAGCATTGTCACTGCTGCAGGTTCTTACTGGAGCATGAAAGCGGAGGGCGAGAGGCAGCTTTTCTTGCCGTATTCTCCGTGCTCGTCTCCTAGGTGTGGGCAAGCCAGTCACCACAGCCACAAGCAGGTATTCACCACCTTCCCCGACTGCAGATCGACTCACTGCCTTCCTAATTTGTCCTTGGACCGTGGGACGTGCTGTCTTTGCTCCCCGTTGGTCATCAGGATGACCAGGGCAAACCCTTGGAGCCCTCCTTCGCAGAGCTGCGTTAGCCTTGGCAAATTTGCACAAGCCTAGAAGAGCAGCTCCCATTGCTACACCCCAACCTGCAAACACCCAGGGAGGCAAATAACTATCATTCACAACAAAATAAAGCCATTAGCATTCTCCTTTGTACTGCTAATGAAGCTAATTAAGCTGCATGCAGAGAAATAGAGGTTGAACCGGTAGGAAGGCATGGAGAGCAGAGGATGATTTCTCCAGAACTCGACTTTCCTGGTTTCCTTTATTAGTCAGGGTCTTTGATCCTTAAACAAGGCTTCCTGGAAGGGGCTGACAGGAGAAAGCAAAGCTCATCCAGCGTCCTGCGGGATGTACTACAGCTGCAACAAGTTGAGGAGAGGGCTTTTAGGGGAGGATATGGATGAGGCTGTTCCTTCTCTGTGCAAGGAGTTTTGTTCAGTGTCAGTGGAGCTGAGTTTTTCTTTACTGTTGGGAGTGTCCTGTGTAGGGATAGGAATTGGATGATCCTTTTGGGTCCCTTCCAACTCAGGTAAGACTATGATTCTATGACCCTGCTAGCAGGGAAATCTTACCCGTCCTTCCACTGGGACAGCGGCTTGCAGTGCCTGCCACCAGTGGCTCTGCGTCTGGAAGCCCAGGGAGAACGTGTTGTCCTGTCTGCGTTCCATCCTGACCACCACTATCCAGTCCCACTCAGGGTTTCCCCAAGTCTGTGATGATGTTAGAGCCCTGTGAGGGAATGCTGGAGTCTCCAAGCCCAGTTTTACTGGGATCTCAACCATACAACATCATGAAATAGTCTTCCCTTCACCACCCCGTCCAGTATCTCCCTAGCGCAGTAGGATCCTGTATCCCAAGGAGGTGGTTTGGGCTATGATGTGATCTGAGGTTTAAGTTGTGTTCAGGCACGGGAAAGGTGGAGATACCTTTGCAGACAGGCACTGTTATGAGCCAAAAGCCCATCCTCTCTGTCCCTCCACACCCTTGAAAGGTGTGTTGCACCCTGGAGGAGGGTCCTTGCACTTCTGTCGAGTGTGATGGCTAAACCACCCCTTGACTGGCCTCCAGGTTTGCTCTGCCTGAAGGAATAGTTGCAATCCTCTGGTTTCTTTGCAACTGCACAGGAAAAGGGAAATGTGACTTATAGACTGCAATGCAATCCCTCCTCCCTTCCAACAAAACAAAAAAAACCCCTGAACTGCTGGGGAACCACCCAACAAATAAATCAACCTGTTGCGATGGTGGCTGAGGACGATGACTTGCATGCTGTGCCTCTCCCTCTGTACAGGCAGAGGATGCTCAGAGATTCCTTATTTGAGAGGTTCTTCCCCTCCCACATGGCCTTCAAAAGCTCCCCCGGCAGTTGTGGGAGGAGGAGGCAATTGCTTTGAAGGCAAGATGTGCCAGTTGATCCTAGTTAGCAGAGGTGTCTGGCGCCTGAGAGCAACGGCTGTGAATGAACTGAATTGGTAAAGCTGCTGTCACGTGCTACAGGCGAGGAGACTGCGCCTGTGTTAATGCACACCTCACCCAAACTTGAGGGTCTCCGTCCCAGACACGCAAGGGCATGACAGTGGTGCTGCTGCACAATGCAGTTGCTGTGGCCTCACCTCATTGTGGATTCCCAGGGAGTGCAGGAGTGGGAGGGGGAGCAGGTGCACACTTTGGAGGAGGTAGGACCAGCCATTATCAGCCTGAGCATGAGCTGTCGAATTAACATCACACTGTGTAACGCGCGTAAATAAGAGTCAGCAGTTTGGGTTTCTTGCAGAAGATCTCCTATTCCAAGGGCTCTGTGTCTGCTCTGATCTCTGTTGCAGAGCCTGACAGGAGTGGCTGGTGTTGTCTAAAATAGAATGATGTTTTTTCCTTCTCTTGCAGTGTTCCCACCGTGTAAGGCAGGTAGGAATGTGGGACGAACATGCACAGCTGTCTGAGACACAGTTTCTGCCAAACTGCTTATACCCATCCCTGGAGGTGTTCAAGGCCAGGCTGGATGAGGCTTTGAGTCCCCTGGTCCAGTGGGAGGTGACCCTGCCCATGGCAGGGGGATTGGAACTGGATGGGGTTTAAGGTCCCTTCCAACCCAAACCATTCCGTGATTCCGTGATTCTATGATTAAGGCATTATCCTGGCTTCAGGTTGGGTGGAAGTGGCTCTCCATCCTTTTGGTGTTTTCTGTGCGGTTTCTGCTGGTCAAAGTTATCAGAAGCTGCTGAAAATCTGCTATGCATTCCACACGAATGCATTTCAGGAGTGAAGTGACACTTACAGCCAAACCAGCCTTTTCTCCAGGCATCTTCATCTATGAAGTATTGCGGGTCCTTTGGGATGATTATAAGGTATTTATAGTTGAAGAGACGGATGACTTAGTCCTAAGCGTATCAATGATACGCAGTGATGGCAGCCTTAAACACAGACAGCTAGAGGTCACATTTGATTACATAAAGACTGGATTTCAGCCGAAGCAGCTGGGAGAGACGTTTCTCCCTCCTTGAGAAATGACAAGTACAAAAACATCCTTCCTGAGTCGGGTTCCTGAAGCAGCCAGCAGCAGAGTGCCTCTGCGTCTGAAACGGGGTAGGGCTGCCAGCGGCTCAGCTATCCTTGGCAGGGGGAAGCAACTTGTTAGTGGTGGTAGCACAGCCCAGCTGGCAGGGTTGAGAGGCCACGGCAAGCAGAGTGTCCCCAGCATTCGTTTTCCTGTCTGCTTCCAGCGAGCGCATTAGGACGTATCTCATTCTGCACTGATTGCTCTCCTGCGTTATTAATTTGTGGCTGTATAAACTCCTGCTGCTATTATATAGTTAGATGATGCAGAACAAAGCTGCTTATTAACATGTGGAGTAGTGCTGGATGCTCGTGGGACATCTCCTGTTGCCGCGTATGGGACGGGACTCAGCTCCTACCACTGCCAGTCCCTCCAGAAGGAAGCCCCAAGGCTCAGGAATCCTCCATGCCTGGACATGTGGTGTGGGATGAGTTATGGGCGCTGGCACTTTGTGCCCCGCACCCAGAATGAAAATGATGTGGGTCTGGTCTCCTGCCCTAAATGATGGTGTTGGCATCTTCTCCATTGTCAAGCCTTCTTGCAACCTGTCAGAAGGCACAGCCGTCTGCACGGCTGGAACAAGCTGGGGAAGACCTGCTTACGTGTCCTTCACGCGGTGATGAGGGGCAGGAACGAAACAGGAGAAGGGGCAGGAGGGTGTGAAGTGTGAAAAGAGACTCCGAGCTGAAAGTCCAGAAAGTCCTGCTGATCGTAATCAAGACACATAGATGAGAGGGGAGCAGAACAGAACAGCTGAGAGCAAGGTGTGGAGTCCACCTCTAGGACTGGCTCTGAGCTGTGGAGATTTGCAAGCTTGGTTCTCTCGTCGCAGAGAGAACGCAGAACTGAGCAGATGCATCATCAGGGTTTTAGCTTGGTGCTTCTCAGATTTACAGCTATCAGAACTGACAAACCAGAGACCAGAGACAAGAAGAAGCCAAGACTGGGGCTGGGAGGGACCAGCTCCTTGAGCAACATGAGATGAGGAGCCACATGAATTGCTGCTGCTGTGGCCCTCTGGCTTTGCTGCATGGTTGGAGATAGAGGGAGGGCAACAAATAAGCAAAACCCAAAGGAGATGGGGCTACATTCAAGGGGAGAGAAGGGGTGGAAGTATTTCCAGCCAGGAGGACAAAAGGCAAATGTGATGGTCTCTTGCTTATCAACTTGTGGTTCCTCTTCCTGTCAGGGTGTTTCTCATTCTCACTACTCAGATTCTGTAGCTCCAGCCACTTCCTAACCTGTCCCTGCCTGCAGTCCTGCTGCCATCAGTGTGATGCTCAGCCAGGTTGGCTTTTCAGGTTGGCTTTTCAGGTAAGCTGCAGCAGGGTCTCCTGCAGCCTCGGTATCTCTGAGCAACCCTGAGTTAAAAAAGGAGGGCTGTAAGTCCTGCTCTCATGCCAGAGCTGAGCAATGGTGGGGAAGGGATGTTAGACCTGGCTGTGCAGGCAGAGCAAAGGCACTGCTGTTTGCTGCCTGGTTGGTGGGCCGGAGGGAGCACAGCAGCAGCAGCTTTTACGTCTTACTGCGCTCGAGCTGGAGGGGCAATGGCAGGCAGGAAATTTCACTGCCACTCCTGATGGACAGAATAGCTCCTTGCCCCCCACCGGAGGTTTCAGGGAGGCCAAGTAGAATAGAAACAAGTCATACCCAGAGGGGAGAAGCAGCTTTGTGTCTGGGGTCGCTCCTGCAGCTGGTGCTGGGTTTATCTTACAAAGTTATATCACCGGCGTTGGACACAACCTCAGTTCTTTGCATGGATGGCAATGTTCAACGAATATGAGTGCTTGCATTTCACATACGCCCTGCGGATAAGGAACCTAGAGCACAGCTACTCCAGGTTCATCATCAGCTTTCTAACAACCACCATTGGTCTGTGAAGTCTGTACCTCTTTGCTACACCATCTGCAAATCTGTCTGAGTTCCTGTCCTGAGCACAACCAAAGTCTCTGATGTTGGGGAAAAACAAATCCCATTTAGAATTAAACCAGCTGTGATATGGTGGTCATATGCTGTGCATTTATGCGAGTCTTGCTGTCACCTGTAATAATACACGATATTGTGAAGCATGAGGTTTTAATCGTAGCGAAGTGAGTGACCTAGGGTCTACCATCTGTACAATTATCCAACCCCGCAGCAGCAGTGTCTGACACATCAGAGACAGGGAGACGTGTAAATATTGTAGTCAGGGTGCAATGCATCTATTAGTTCCAAGCTATCATTCAGTTAAGGGTTGTGTCACAGAGTTGATCCTCCCCATGTGGAAAAGTATGTATCACATACCTTGATAGAGTCCCGGGTGGTCCTGAGGTGATTGCCTCTCACTTTATGTATTAAACCAGAAACGCTGGTGCACAAATTTCTCCCAAGAAACAAGTGACAGAACAAGAGGAAATGGCCTTAAGTTGCACCAGGGGAGGTTTAAACTAGATATTAGGAAATATTACTTCACTGAAAGGGTTGTCAAGCATTAGAACAGGCTGCCCAGGGAAGTGGCTGAGTCACCATCCCTGGAAGTGTTTAAAAAACTTGTAGACGTGGCACTTAGGGACATGGTTTAGTGGTGGACTTGGCAGTGTTAGATTTATGATTGGACTTGATGATCTTAAAGGTCCTTTCCAACCTAAACGATTCTGTGAATACATTCACAAGCTGACAGTCTCTGACCTGACCACTTGACAGTGGACATCTGCGTCCCACTGGGAGAGGAGTGACATATTCAAAGGTGCTGAGAGTTACCAGCTTGGAGAAGCTGATCACAGAAAAAGGAGTGGCCCCAGAGGTAACATCCCATGTTAACCAGACAACAAGGTCCCACAGTAGGATGAAAGAAATGAACCTCAGGGTCTGGTAATTCTTTGGTGTACATTTTGAATGTCAATGGTGCTGTATAAGCAGTGGTGATGGATAGGCTGGTGTTTATATTCGCTTCTGTGGACCTCGTGTCTAGTGAAGCTCTCAGCAGTCAATAACTCATCTGAAGGTGCAGACTCTTGCACTCTGGTTTTGTCGCTTTGAGAAGTCATTCCCAACATACAACTTTCTGAAATTCATCTTGCCGAGATGCTATGACTTTCCCTGTCAACTAGCAGGAGAGTTCAGGCTGTGCTTCAGAATAATTGTGCACAAGGCACAGAGTCAAAACAAAGGTGGAAGATCCTGAAACATGTATGAATGTCCTCTGCAGTTTCTATCTGTGTCCTTGAGATATTTCAGTACCTTCCAGAAAAAGAAGTATCAGGTGCCAAACGCTGGCTGCAGTCCGCTTCTCTCCTAGGTGCTGCTTCTCATGAGATGTAGGCTGTTCTCTGGCTGGGAAGAGAACAGGGGTTATTTAAGGCTGTGTGGTGTTGGGATGATGTCAGGTCAGATTGTGGCACTGAAGCCTCAGGACAGGTCTTTAAGGAGTCAGTGCCAACCCTTTTCTGTTGGAAGAACATAGAGTCTCACATCTCTGCATTGGCATGAACGTTGACCAAGAGGTTGGAAGGTCCTTGCAGTTTGCCCAGGTGCTCTGCAGGTCCCTCATGTCTCAGAGCCCCCAAGTCCCTCTGTATCTGAGGTGGCAAGGAGCTCTGCTTTTGGAAGGGAGGCACTGCATCTTTGAAACACTGGCTTCAAGACTGTGTAGGGTATGAAGTCAAGATACCTGTCAGTGGGTAAACAGGAGGCTGGTACAGAGGTTTTGAAAAAGCGGTAGTTCTAGAAACATCACAAGGAAGAATAAGACCTTTCCCTGTTGGACCTCAAGCTCCAAATAGGGTAGTCTTTCAGGTTTTAAATAAATATAATTTGTTATAAGAAACCTAGGAACAGGCTGACAATACGTTTGGTAGTGTTGGCAAGAGTTTTTGTTACATGTCATACAGTCAAACTGAAACATGGGGGTGGGCTGTGCCAGAGTAACCAGCTTTCTGTGCCTATGATTATGGCACCCAGGATTTACTGTGAACAACTCCTTGCCAGCAAACCTCATACCCTTTTGGTTTTATATTGTTGACTTTGTGCTAGATCTTTACTTAACCTCTTTTCATATGTGATGAAAAGCCGGTTCAGGGCAGGCCTTGGTAGGAGAGCTCCCCTAAAGCCTGGGCCACCAAGTCTGCCAACAGGTAGCATCTTCCTGGGGTGAGTTTAGTGCTTCTTCCAACCCATCTTCTGCTCCTTCCCTGTTATCACTGAGAGGAGGATCTTAGGAAGAAGCATGAACATGAACCCAAACATTTTCCAGACCATCATGACAATGACAAAGGAATGAGCAGAACTCTTTCGCTGGAGAGTACCCCACAGGGAAGGATTTGGCTCTCCATCATGCTCCCACGAGCCAAGCCAGCAGCAGGGGTTGGTGGTCACTGGGAGCTGCAAACTAAGAGGCACTGATGTAATCAGTGGTCCCACGTCGTACTGGAAGCACTGCAGTCTAAGCCTGAATTTTCAGCATTGCAGCAGCCAGGACTGTGTCCCACTGGCGCTGTTTCGCTGGGTGGGTCTGTCTTTCCCCTCTGCTGATAGGGCCACTACAAATCATGGAGCAGCCAAGCTCCTTCCAGCCATGTTCTTCCTTGGGGCTGTAGGAATTGAACACTCAGGCCTCGCGGTTCTCCAGGGTCAGGCTGTAACTACACTGAGCTAGCAGCCAGTCAAGATGCTTTTTAGACTACTTCTAAATAGAAGCACGGTGTATTTCAATAATTGGTGTCTTGTCACTGGCCGAGGAGGCTCTTTGGATGCTGAAAGCATCCCAGACTGGCTGAGTCACCAGGATGCCAGACACAGGCTTATGCCATATATCAGGCAGGTAATCTCTATGGCAGACCACCACGTGCTGGCAGATGTGTGCCCCAAAGAGAGACTCATTTTAGTCCAGCCTATCTCCTAACACCTTCACCTTGGATATTTGGAGGAGGTTTGTATTCTGCAGCGGGGATCATCCTCTGGGATTAGGTAGGGAACAGTCACCGTGTTCCATCCCCCGTGCCAGGGGTACGAGGGAGGGGAATGGTGCCTGCCTGCTCTCAGGGTTTCCAGCAGCCTGTTTTTCTGCTCTGATGTCAGGGAGGCAGCTTTGCCAGGGAAATCACAAAGGCAGCCACAAGTGGAACTTAAAATAGCTCTTCATGCAAGGCGGAGGGAGAGGGGGAGCGGAGGGGGGAGGACTCTGCCCACCACATTGACAGCTTTCTGAGGGAGGCTGAACTCTTGCCTGTCAGTACTCTGCGTCTTCCCCAGCTGAAAATCTCAGAGAGGAAGAGGGATCCAGTGCCCCTCGGATGCTGCAAACCTTCCTGTCTAGTGAGAGATTTCCATTCACCTCGGAGAAGGGAGCAAAATCAAATCGGTATCCTGGGGAGGAACACAGACGAGCCCCTCCCTGGCTGGTGGGTAGATTCGTGCAGGAGCCAAGTTCCCCTTCCCACGTTCCCCCTCCTTCTGCAGCATCCTGCGACATTGCCTGAGATGGGGAAGCACTGGCTCCATGGTGCTTGGCTGGCCCAGCCAAGTTTCTGCAGACGCCAAGGGTGGAGGCTCCAGGGTATCTGATGAGGATGTTCAAGCAGGGAAAGTGGCCACCACATGGAGGGCTGTGTGGCTGTGTGGTTGGAGGCTTCACACTTCCACATGACAGGAATTCTCTACAGGCAGCATGGACTGTGCCTGTGCTGGCTTTCCTGGGAAAGGCTGGGCTGCCCGATCCCTGGAGGTGTTCAAGGCCAGGCTGGATGGGGCTCTGAGCACCCTGATCCAGTGGGAGGTGTCACTGCCCGTGGCAGGGGGTGGAACTGGATGGGCTTTGAGGTCCCTTCCAACCCAAAGCATTCAGTGATTCTGTGATTCTATGAAAGGAGTGAACTCACCATAGCTATGCAAGCCGTATCCCACCCTGAACAAGCTGGAGGTAGGGTTTGACATCCCCTGCACTGAGGGATGCCCTCTAGGCACGTGCAAATCTACGTGGATCACAGCTGGCTTCCTAGTAGGATGCAACTTTTCTCCAAGTTACTCTATTTTCTAACCCAATAGGTCCCACCAGAGGTGTCCCATTTAATCATCTCTATCCAGGTGCTTCAAATCCAGTCCCATTTTCTCCCTCCCACCGCAAACAACAGAGGTGATGACGGGCTCTGAGTTGAGGCTAGGTTGGTTGGCTTGACTCTTTTTTAAGTCAGCAGGTGGTTCATCCTGTTCAAAAATAAATACTTAGAGTTGAGGGACAAAACACCTTCTAGAGCTGCCGATCTCCATCGCACCATACGGGAGCCTAGAGGAGGAACTTCGTTAACACTGATTTTGAGATGCATGAAGTTGAACGCCAGCACATCTCCCTTGTGTCTGAGTTGAGGAGACATCCTTTGGAGGGCTGCCAGCCCGAGGCCCCTCCTAACACACACAGCTGTGGTAGCAGGAGCAGTTTGTGGCTCATGCGTGTGTCACTAGCTATCTATATGCATTTTGGGGAACAGCCAGCAGATATATGGCCTTGCAGCTCCCTGGCTCTGATTGTTTCCTGCTCTCTGTGAGCTAGAAAATCCAGAACTAATATTCCATCCCCCCTCCAACCTTTTTTTTCCTCCTTTTCTTTTGCCAAGTTGCAACCTGTGTCTTGTAGGTGTGCTGATCCTTGTCTTACACTCATAAATATTCAGTGTCTGCTGTAGGAGCCTTTGGGCTGAAGCATGTCACATAGCAAGAATCCTGGCTTTGCTGTGCACAGAGCATTACAGGAGCTTTCTTGACCCACCTCCCAGGGGGATAATGCTTCAATATTGCACGCTTGTGTCCTTAAAATCAAACGCTTCAGCCAGACAAACCTTTAACCGAGCAGGGCTGAGGCGGTTTGTGTTGGTTGGTGTCTGCACGGGGAGGGCAGGCTTGGAAAAAGACTTCCAGTGCCAAGACGTGATGAAGCACCTCATCTTTACCTGCTCTGAGATGTGGCCTCTACGCTCTATGTGATTCCAGCAGAGCACTGTCTCCTTCACTGCCCTGTGGCTGTCCCAGCCCCAAAGATGCACTCGGTCTGCGTCATGTGGTTCATCTCTCCTGCACTCTGAGCGATGCCAAACCTGCCTCGACTCTGCTAACCTGTTCCAGCCTTGCTGCTGGATGCTGCTCTTTGGCAAAGTGATTGAACGCGACTGAACATTACTCATGGCACTAGGACACGTGTGCTTGCTTAATTCAAACATGCTGTTCCAGTTCTTTCCCCTATCTGGGGCCCTAATTTGGGGGTTCCACATGCATCTGTTATTACCCCACAACTCTAAGCTCATGCTATGCTGCAGCCAACGTTCTGCCGTGGATTGAATTTAGCAGGGATTAAATAAGATCACTGCTCTTCTCCATCTCGTGATCCAACCTGGGGTTTGGACACACAGAGCAGCATAACTCTCAGGCTGCCCTGTCCTACCTATTCAGCCTCACTGACCTCTAGTCTACTGTCTTGCCTGAACCGTGCTCCCTCAAATTACCCCTTAAGTTTCCCATAAAATAGTGCACTTTGGAGAAAGGGCCGGTAAAAAACTTTTATAATGTGTAGCTACATGTGTGTATGCTCAGCTCTCATCCTAGGAAGGTGGCAGGTATTACCACAAATGCCTCTTGGCTCTTGTTCCACCTCTGGGTAGCTACAGTCTCTTGCCAATTTATCATGAATTAAGTATCCCCGCCCCTGTGCTCTCCTTCATCCTCCACTTGCCTTTCAGAGGAGTGCATTGGCCTTGTGCCTCCAGGCTGCAATTTAACTGCAACCCATGCTGCATCTGCAGATAGATGCTCAGCACTGTGAAATACAGCATTGTTTTTCCTTCTCAGAGTGGCCCTGGGCAGAGCAGCTGCAGTGTAACTCCCTGCCTCTGCGCAAGGTGCGTGTCCTCCAGCTCTGGGTTGGAGCGATGGATGGGGCTGACCCCTTGACATCTGGCTGTACTGAGCTTGGGGGATACAGAAGAGCACAGTCCTGTCACCCATGTGAGAACGCTTGTGTGAAGGGTTTCATGGGGAACAGTGGGTTCAGCATTCAGGATTTGGTTTGCTCCTGATGTTGCCGCAGTCTGCTGTGGCTCAGCGTGGGCAAGAGCCTGCTTAAGCATCTCTCGCAAAGCACCATGTGCCCTCAACTACTGGCAGGATAGGACTGTGTCCACATTCATGCTGTTAATGTTCAAGGTTACTAATATAATCTTCTCCAGTTCTCAGCCAGGATTGCCAATGATCCAGGAAGATTGGTTCTAATTTCCTATCATGTCCTCATTCCTTTTCGCCTTGCTATGCCAGCAGCACGTGGAACAGCAATCCTCTGGCCAGCCCGCAGAAGCATTTCTGATAGCCTTAATTACACACCCCCCCCCCCAGGAATGGCCGTAGTGGTTAAACATAAGTCCCCCATCCGTGCTTGTGGTTGTCTCTAGGAGTTGCCATCAGCAGATGTGGAGAGAGTGCATGAACAGAGCAAGCACGGAGACATCCTCACCAGCATCACTCATCCAGGTACAGGAATTTCACAGTATCACGGTATCATAAGGTTGGAAAAGACCTTTGAGATCATCAAGTCCAACCTATGACCCAACACCTACACCTTCTCCTGCTTGTCAACTACACCATGGCACTAAGAGCCTCATCCAATCTCTCCTTAAACACCTCCAGGGACGGTGACTCCACCACCTCCCCGGGCAGCGCATTCCAATGGCCAATCACCCTCTCAGTGAAGAACTTCTTCCTAATGTCGAGCCTAAACCTCCCCTGTCTTCCCAAGTCAGTGGAACCAAATGAAACTTCAGCTTGGCCTGCATGAATTTATTCGCACTTACTGGAATAAATTATTTCATATGTGATCCCTTTGTTTTCTAGAAAGAGGGTGCATGTCTGTTGAGTCTCATGATACACTAAGTACACTAATTTTGTACCTACTCACTTGCATGGCTCAGTCATCTGAACAGGTTCTCCTTTGTGTGCAGAGGGAGAGAAACTGCACAGGGATGGGCACTATTATCCTTGTACAACAACCAGTGGGGAATATCCGTAAGGGGGAAAACTATCGAAGACAAACAGTGCAAAAGATGTAGGAATGGTGCAGTGCAGGACTGATCCGTTTAGTGACTGCAGGCAGGTACAGGCTTGGCCATTCAGCGTGACTTGTATCATAGATATCTAGATTTAGATTGGATATTAGGAAGATTTTTTTTTACTGTGAGGACAGTGAGGCCCTGGCACAGGTTGTCCAGAGAAGTTGTGTATGTGCCCTCCCTGGAAGTGTTCAAGGCCAGGTTGGATGGGGCTTTGAGCAATCTGATCCAGTGGGAGGTGTCCCTGCCCATGGCAGGGGGTGGGAACTGGATGGGCTTTAAGGGCTTTTCCAACCCAAACCATCCATAGATAGGACGAATAGTGTATTTGTTGCTTGGTTTGGACAAACCCGTGCTGTTTTATCACATGCTGGCTGTTCCTCATACTCACAGTTCAAGCTAGCTGGGTGCTACACTAGGGCATAGAGATTTGAAACCCATTTTCCGTGTGCTGCTCCTTAGTTCTTCCATCTACAGAAAGTTCTGAGATTTCTCCATATGGGCAAAGAAACTAGCTCCAGAATTCAAAACATTCCTCCCTTCTCCCTGCTGAGGGAAAAGGGCCTATGCAGGAAGATGCTCTGAGGATGAGGGCACACTTCCCTTTCTTCTTGCTCTGTGTCCCTCTTGGGTTGGTTTTGAGGTGTTTGGTGACCACATGGTGTGTGGAAGAGCTTCCAAATCCTCTATGTCCTTGCAGGGCTTGTACCTACGCAGGTAGGACGTGCTCTGATGTGGACTTGTTGCACAGCAAGGTGACCTCATGGCATGATTTGGAGTATGATCTGCACTTGTTTGAAGTCTTGGAACTCAGACCTGCTTCCTCTGGGACTGGAGTTCACTGTGAACTAGTCTTTTTTCTGGTTTTCTGATTATGCAAAGGGCATATGCTGAGAAGGTCTGCTTGTTTCTGACATGCTTCTTCTGTGTCTGTGGTATTTAATACCGTTAGTGTTTGTAACACCATCTACGGCCCCCCTCCCCCCAACACACTCACATGGGAGATGGATTTTTTTCCGGCTGGTTTATCATCTGTAAATCTCCTTGGTTGTCTCCATTTTGCATTTTAACAAGAAACAAGCACTTTATAATAACTGCAGAAATTAAACTCTGATGGACTCTCAAACCATTAACCTGAAGGAAACGTAACCATAAATTAAACATATTAATGAAGCTGTATGACAAGCTCTGAATTTGTTAGGTAAATTGTACAGTTATTAACAATGAACTCAACTTAGAAAAATCCAGCACTGGGGAGGTTTGGAAGGTCTGGGGAGTGGGCTGGATACCAGCAGTTCTTCTCCATCCTTGCGTCAGGATGGGTCCATTGTATATCAAGGCTCTTGTATGGCCAACCATAACAGTCATCCTTAGACCAAGTCTCTGAAGTGAAATTTAATTCAGATAGATTTACTTTGACTCCAGCCTGACTTAGGAGGACTTTCATGGGGCTGCCACGTGTCGTTTGTAGAGCAGGAGATGTTGAACTATTCGCAGGGCGGTGTTGTGCAGTTCATGACAAGAAGCATGTGGTGGCAGGGCAGAGGTCTCAAAAAAGGTGTTCTTGTAGGTGCTGTCTGCGGGTTGTCCTGTCCTGATCCTTGCTGGGAAAAGGATCTGATGTATATTCGTGATGAACTTTGGGACATGATCTCCATTGCTTTGTGTCCTCCACCTGATTCTCATCCCCCCGGCACACACAAAGATCTTTAGTGTTCTGGTGTTATTTAATCATGCCTGGTAAGTCTGACGATGGACCAGGCTGAAGCAGAAACTAAGCCCAAAGCTGTCGACAACATGACACCGCGTTACCCCTCCGAAACCTAGCCACAGTTCTCCCTGAGGTGTAGAAAGCACAGCCGTCGTGTCCCGTAGTGTTTGAGGAAAGAAGCAGAACATGCTTCATCTTGCCGTGGCATTGAATGAAAGAGGGTGAACTCCTGGAGCAATGGGATGTAGCGTCGCGTGTCAGGGAATTGGGAAGGGCAGCAGGTGGGTAAATGCTGTGTCTCCCTGGCGGTGCCGGTGGCTGCTAATTTGAACAGTATCCGTTATTTGATGAAGCCAGCAGGGGTGAGGAACAGGGATTTGTCATTTTTAGGAGAAGGCTTTGGGTCTCTGCCAGCTCAGTGGGGTTGGGAACAGCTCCTCTCTTTCAAACCAGCAGCTGCAGAGCCAGTCCCAGCCAGAACCTCCCCTATGCATGGGGGTGCTCACAGTAAATGGCAGAAAATAAAGTTGGGAGAAACCTAAGACCCTGTCCAGCCCACCCTCCTGAAGGCAGAACCTAATCTACGTGCATCCCCCCTACGGCAGCTTCTTCAGCCTGTTTGTCAAACCACCAGACTTCCCAGACAAGCAGTTCTACAGCTCCTTTCTTTACCCTTGTGGCTAGAAAGTTTCTCCATTGCTTAAAGCCAGCCTCCCTACTGTTATCCACGGACTGCGAGCAGCAGAGGTGGAGAAAGGTTTATTCTTTTCCCTTTTCCTCCTTGACACTTGAAGATGATTATCCTGCTTCCCCTCCGTCTTCTCTAAACAGTCCGAGTTTCTCCTGCCTTGCCGTGTAAAGGCTTTAAATTGGCAAGGGGAACATTTAGATTAGAAATTAGGAAGAAATTCTTCACTATGTGGGTGGTGAGGCCCTGGCACAGGGATGCTGTGAATGCCCCGTCCTTGGAGGTGTTCAAGACCAGGTTGGATGGGGTCTTAAGCAGCCTGGTCTGGTGGGAGGTGTCCTTGCCCATGGCAGGGGGTTGGAACTGGATGGACTTTAAGGTCCCTTCCAACACAAACCATTCTGTGATTGTACGTTCAGGCTCCCCAGGTCCCTCAAGAGTCTCGTCCTCTTGAGCCGAGCTCCAGAGTGCCCCACTCATGGCCTCACCGGTGCCATCAGGTCAGGACGGTGCCATATGCTCACAAGCACGTCTGTTGTTCCTTGCAGCAGAGGGCTTTGTCTCCTTCACCAACCCAGGATTCTTGACTTAAACACATGGTGTGTGCTACTCCTGCACTGCCACTGAGCCTGTACTCCTCATGTCTGCCTCTGGGCACTCAGTTTTTGTCTCCTAAGAGTGTTTGCTCTCCCTGAGTTCAAACCCATTTCCTTTTCTGAACCATTTATTAAGTTCTTCCAGATCATTTTATGTTCCAAGCTCTGCTTTCCAGTGTGCTCACAATATTTCCTGCTTCCTTTATCGTGGTCATTCAGGGAAATATCAACTAATGCTAGCCAAAAGCCCTGCATGAGTCTTCCCCTAGCTCCCAGTAGCTTGATGCATCCTGCAAAAGCTTAGGCTGCCTTAGGTTGCTCTGAACTAACTCCGGACCAGGTGCTCTGAAAACTGAATTCCCAGAGGCCGCAGGTGGGTGATACTGTCTCTTGGAGAATGCTCACCCACATATGCTTTCATCTGCACCTCTTTATGGGAAGGACTCCTTCTCTCACCACCAGCATCCTATAGCATCCTATGGCTTCCAGGACTCTGCCCTGGGCAGCAGGAATCCCCCACGCGCAGGATCTGCCAGGCAGTGGACAAGCATGGCAGGATGGTTTTGAAGCAGGCAAGTGCTCAGGGAATTCTTCTGTACACTTGGTCCTGCAAAGCAATGAAGAATTTTCCTCGGCAAAGTGCCAAACATCCTTTGAAGTGTCAATCACATCATTTGGCATTGATTTTTCTTTTAAGGTCTGCTCCCCTCCTGGGCACCGGGCTTTCTGCTGACAGGCAGTGTTGCGTGGGAATTTTGAGTCTGTGCAATGCAAAGTGCTGCAGAGACCCACACTGGACTTGGGTTCCTGCAAACGGGGGGATCCCTGCTCCCTGTATGAGGGGAGTGCTGCACTGGCTATTAAGTGTGCACCGTATCAGCACAGACTTGGTTGCGTGGTACTGGGGGTGTTTCTTGGCAGGGGATGGAGTTTAGTAAGTGATTTTGCCACCAGTGCTGTGGAGTGGGCTGAGCAAAGTTTTCACATGGCACAACAGGATTTTCCCCATGTCCTTGGATGATTTTCTCTTTGTGTTTAAGGTTCTGCTGGACTTAGCAGCAAGCGTTCACATCACTGTCCTCTCTGAGATACGTTCAAACTGCTTACATCTCCTAGCAAGGACTCTGGTTTCGCTTAAGTGGTCGATGTCTCTGCATTTAAATCATGATGTGAATTTTTTTCTGGGACTGACAGCTGGGAAACGCTAGGTGCCTTCAACTTTATAATGACCTCTGTCTGTCTTGTCTGTGTGTTCATGCGCACACACACGTGCAATTGTACGCCAAGCTGAAGAGGAAGCGGTGACTGCAAGCAACAGCTGAATCCAGTACGCGACAAGTCACGAGGAACTGTTTTTCTTAAAACATCTTTTTATGTACATCTCTGAGCTGCTCTTCTCTGCTGCAGCATCCCAAGAATAAATAACCCCAGAAATCCTCAACCTGATTGGGTTGTAGAGAAGTGGAAGTTGATCTCTTCTCCCGAGTAACAAGTGGTAGGATGAGAGGAAATGGCCTCAAGTTGCACCAAGGGAGGTTTAGATTGGAGATTAGAAAAATTCTTTACTGAAAGCTCTGAAAGAGGCTGCCCAGGGCAGTGGTGGAGTCTCCATCCCTGGAGATGTTCAGAAAACGTGTAGCGATTGCACTTTGGGACAAGGTTTAGTAGGCACGGTGGTGTTGTGTTGACAGTTGGACTTGGTGATCTTTGAGGTCTTTTCCAATCTTAACGATTCGATGATTTTATGTTTCTATGAAGAGGATGCCTTCACGTTAATTTTTATGGCAACACTGGCAGTGACTGGGGTCAGAGGCTGAACCAGGAATGTGTTTGCGATTCTCTCCTTGCCACCAACCCTTCCACCACTGTATTCCTCCCACTTCCTGTACCATCCCAGCTCTGTTTCCTGATTTTGAACTAAAATTGTTTGTCTACCACAAAGACGCTTCAATTTTCCATCTTTAAGCATGTGTCCAGCATAGAGATGCCTGCTGGCCAAGGAGGCTGGATCCCCTGGCTGGCTGGGGAGGCACGAGCTGAGGAGAGGAGGGCTGAGATTTTGTGAATGAGGGCTTTTGCCATCAATCTACGAGCCCATGGAAGAGCTGTGGTAGAGCGAGGTTTGGAGAGGCTTCAGCTTGTAGTTGTTTCCTTTCCCTTTTAATGTGTTTGCTCTCTAATGTGTGTTGACACAGTAAATACACATGTTTGTACAAACATCCCAGCAGAGGGTTGCTTTGAAAGCCCCTTGCAGGGGATGGGAAATGTGCACGGCAGATGTCGGGAGGCGACCCGCTGCCTGATGCGTGTCGCCTTTGCCAGGGATGCTAGAAGTGGTCCCCAACAGGAGGAACTCAATGGGACAACGTGAGGTAAAGGATGCTTCGCTTGGATTTTTTGGACTGCTGTAGAGAGTTGAGGATGCCCAGTGCTGGTGAGGTGAAGAGTGGTGTCCCTTACCCACTGCTAAGTGTTGCACCGTGGATCCAAACTGTTACTGAGTACTGGCTGATGGTGAGAAAGCACTGACAAGGCAGAAACAGTGTGGGGAGAGAGATCCCCAAGAGGAACCAAACAGACCTCCCTTGAGTAAGGCACTTAGATGTGGATGGAGCAGACATAATGGGAAATGATGGATAGATCCAATGCTTTTTAAGAGGCGCTGCCAAAAACGCCTTCTCACCAAGCACAGTACAGCTCTTGGTGTTGAATGGAACAGCAAGGAACTTCACCGTAACCAGGTTCTTCCAGGTTCCTTCATGGCTGATTAATGTGCTATGCTTACATTTACCTGTGGCATTGTATTTCCAACCATATAGCGCAGGCACTAGGGTCAGGGGGGGCTTCAAATGGGTTTAAGTACGTTAAAAGTGACCCCACTGGGATTCAAAGACTCACGAGCTACATATGAGCCCATATGGTTTCACAGACCAAATTCCAGCATTATAGAGCTGGTTACACCACTGTTCCTCATATATATGAATAAGATGTCTCAGTACTGGCCACAAGATGCTCGTGGTTGAAGATGAACAAGATGGAGGTGATTTGGGATAGTGCAGGCTATGTGACACTACTTCAGTAGATAAAGGCATGCGCTCAAAGTAGCTTTGTCCAAGTGGTCTATGAATACTCTTACCACTCTCACTCAATTGATAAACAGACTCTTTTTACTCTTGATATATTGTGAATTGGCCACCTTCCTATACTGCAACGGTGTGATATAAATGGAAACCCATTAATTCATGGACAGTTCCAGCTCAGAGAAGGCAGATATGGTTGTAAGAGGGATGGTGACGCCAAATCCTTGGTTTCCTATTGGTTCCTAATTGTGCAGATACAGAGCTCAAGATACAATTCTCCAACCCTCTCCTTGACACGTTGAGCAAGCAACCACCACTCTCACAAACTTTTCTGTAATAAACTATCTGCACACCTTTCCCCACTGCAAGAAGAGGGTGGATGGCCTATCTGTGAGAGGTGCCAGACAGTCACTCAGGCTGAAATTTGTCACATCTAATGCAGGCCATCAGCACTGAATCGAAATGAGTTGCCGTTTATAGATAATGGAGAGAGACTCGCATCTCCAGAAAGCAATTCACTCCATCTGCCTGAGACACCTATTTAGGATGGCACAAAATGCCCTGTGGTGAAACCTGTCTACTTCCATTGACTGGAGCGGAAGCCTGCCTGGTTCTTTAGGTGAGATGTCTAATTTTCAGGAAGACCATGTTAAACAAGATGAATCCTACGTTTAGTGCATGCCTGGAAGGCACACAGGTACCTGGTGACAGCAAGATGTCTCTGGAGCCAGACAGAGCCGAGCTGCTCAGTCCTCACTCATTTGTTTTCAGGTTGGTTTAGTTTTGCCCTCCCCAATCTTTACATCCCCAAATATCCTACTTTGAACTGAGTTTCTGGAAGTGGCACATTGTTTTGTCATGATCTGGGGAATGGATGGGAACGGTGTTGTGGGAAACATGGGATCTGAAGGGCTTCTCCCGCATCGTTCCATCCTCAATGCAGCTCCTCTGTGCTGCTCAGACTTTGCAAGGAAGAGAGACTTTGTTCTTCCTACTTTTCAGCTGGGACACTCAAGGCACAAAATGGGGTGAGTGACAGCAAAGAGCAGTCATGGGACTTGACCCCCTGCACCTCCTGATGCTCCTCTCAAACACAGGAGATTACGGCTGGCTGTGCATGTGGACTTGGGACTTCTTACTGCTGCCTCCCTCCCCAGGTGAGGCTGGGAAGTCAGAGGGCAGTTTTTAATTCACGGGTGGGACATGGCAAAGCTCTTTGTTGATGGTCAGGAACACCCAAAATATACACTAATGAAGCCATAAATGGGGTATTTGGGGCCTGAATTGGCTCTCCCCAATCCCACTGATGTCCCTTTGCTTAGTGTTTCCAGGGGCTGCATTCAGATCTTCAGAGACACATACATTTGGAAAATCAGCCCATTTCTTTATCATCTCTGTCACCTTTGGTTTTTTTCCCTCTCTCAGACCTCTCAAAATCCTCCCATGCCAAGACATGCCGCCGGCTCATGGATAATTTTGGGCCAATTCTGCATCAGGCAAGAAGCGATATTAAAATCCAAAGTTCTGTGCCAGCGTGCTGGGGACTTGGAGCAAATCCTGGCGAGCAGCCTGCGGTGCAAGGCTTCCCTTTGCTTTCTGGAAGCTCTGATAGGGGGACAGGGCAGGATGAGATCCACCCCAAAGCATTGCTGCGGTGCTGGGGTATTTCAGGGAGCTGGGATTCCTGTAGGAGACCCACTCCATAGAGCTGCTGACACCCTGTGGCTGTCAGGGAGAAATGCAGTGACAGTTGGGCAAATGTGAGTTTGAAAAATATTCTTCCAGGAAAAAGAAAAAAACCAACTGTTCTCAGAATAAAAAAAAAAGGAAAAAAAAAAGAAAAGGAAAAAAAAAAAAAGAAAAGGAAAGAAGTCCCCCAGACGCTTCCCAGCTGTGCTTTTTAGTGCTACTTCAGGGACAAAGTTGGCAGCTGGCTGGCTGGCAGCCTGCTTGTGGCTGTCTCTTCTCCGCTCCCAAGGCTGTGGGCTGAGGGCAAGAAGCTTTGAAGGGCTCCCACTATGGGGCAGAGGTGGGGGAAGGCAACTGCAAACAAAGATAGAGGACACGGCCTCCTCCTCACCGAAAAAGCCTCCTTTTTTAACTCTTTCCCCTTGCCTACTCCATGTGTCTCCTCTCATAGTTTGTTTGCCAGCAACTGCCAAGATGCTTCCACATAGGATGTTTCCCCCACTCATATTCTCTTTCCCAACAGCCAAGAGATTTGTGTACAGAGGCAACTTTCTCCCTTTTCAAAGCAACCATCTAGTCCTCCTCCAAGGGAGCATCATGAAACCAGGGAAAGGAGAGGATAAGAGAAAGGAGAGACATGACCATCTCTGCTCCTCAACACAGAAGGGCTGGGGGGGGCAGTTGTTGGCCGGGGACAGAATTGGCACTGTAATAAGATTTAGCTTCAGCCTTTGAAGATGAGAGAAGAAGCAGACGATTGTCACAAAGGGAGCAGGCATGTCCCTTTAAGCCACAAAGCCTGCAAAGATAGCCTGGAGTCCCAAAAATAAAGGCTTCACACTGTCTTCCTCTGTCACTCCCGGACAGAAATAGTAGTCCAGTGGGAACCATTACAGCCATGATAAGCACCAGTCTGCTCCCATGAATGCAATCAGGCCCAGAAGGGTGCAGGCGGTGGGAGGAGGTTGGCTCCTCGGGCAGCTGGTCAGGCTCTGGTCTCCATCACCCAGCCTGGTATTGCCTGCGGGGGCGACCTCTGCACCTGGGACATGGCTCTTCCCTCCTGGTATGGAAATGAAGCACCTGAGCCAAGGCAGTATTGCTCCCCATGGCCTATTTTGTAGTCCATCCTTTGTCTTGCCCTGTTTTAAACGTTCCGAGGAAGGCTGGAGGGCTCAGGCTGTGCTGAGGGCTGTGAATGATGCCAGTATCCCCGGAGGCACCGATACGGGGTTTTACGGCACATCCATCTCTGCATGATGGAGCTGTGCCTCCTGCATCCCTTGTGAATGTGTTCCTCCTCCTTGGGACAGCTTGTGGCCTCCTTTCATCCACCTAAACCGCTCCCAAACTGCTAAAATCCAGTGCTGGGGGCTGCACTGTGCACGACCCAGCCAAAAAAAAGGGCAGGAGGAGACAACCAGCTTGCGAGGGAGGCCCTTTCTGGTGGCCCTGGGGCTGGATTGGGGACAGTGGGGACAGTGGGTGGCAGTGGGACAGCTACAGCAGCTGCGCCATCTGCTGCGCACGTAGAGAATTTTCACCAAAAAAGGAGCATTTGGGGCTCCAAAAATAATTGCCAGCCCTTCCCCAAGCCCTTCTGCTTTCCCTTCCCTCTGTGCTGCACGCGCAGGCATTGCCGCTCACCTGATCCATCGTGCTCCACTTCTTTTTGCTATCTCCCAAGGACCAAGAAAACCTTGGATGAAACTTGATAAGAGTTGGTTAAGTAGCTATTAAAAAGCCTTTTTTTTTTGCTTCCCTATTGTCTTAGGAGTGAGATCTGTAGAGAGAGAAGAAAAGAAGTAAGCGCCAGGCACCTGTAAATCTGTTTTCCCAAGGGCTCTGGGAAGCTTCCTCAGGGGAGCGTGAAAATCTCCAAATCTGAGTTTTCTGCATTTTGGTTCAGCTTCATGAAACTGATCTAATTTCACCACACAAACCCTTGGAAATAGGGAAATCTTTCCCTCAAAAGGAGATTAGGATTTGAGAAAGAGTGAGCAAATGGTTTTGCATATTCTGTCTCCCTAACTTTGAATTCCACGAAACAACACCCCAGACTTTGGGAATGTAAAACACCAGCATTAACCCGCTCAGACAGGACTTCAAGGAAAAGAAGTTGCTCCTACTTTTGAGGTTGGAGGTCCTGTTTCTTTTCTTGCAGTCACCAGTCCTCATCAGCTCCTCGTTCCTGCTCCTACTGATGTGTAAATCTGGGGTAACCTTGTTGAGGGGTGATTGTGCCCCTGTGCTCAGCGCTGGTGAGGCCACACCTCGAGCACTGGGGTCAGTTTTGGGCCCCTCACTGCAAGAAGGACATTGAGGGGCTGGAGAGCGTCCAGAGAAGGCAGCGAGGCTGGGGAGGGGCTGGAGAATGAGCCCTACGAGGATAGACTGAGGGACCTGGGGGTGTTCAGCCTGGAGAAGAGGAGGCTGAGGGGAGACCTCATCCCTGTCTACAACTGCCTGAAAGGAGGCTGTGACGGGGTGGGGGCTGGGCTCTGCTCACAAGTGACAGCGATGGGACAAGAGGAAATGGTTGCAAGTTGCACCAGGGGAGGTTTAGACTGGACAGGAGGAAGAATTTCTTCACTGAAAGGGTGGTCAGGGATTGGCACAGCTGCCCAGGGAGGGGGTGGAGTCCCCATCCCTGGAGGTGTTTAAAGACAGGTGGATGAGTTTCTGAGGGACAAGGTTTAGTGGGGAGACAGGCACGGTTGGACTCGGTGATCTCAGAGGTCTCTTCCAACCTTATGATTCTGTGATTCTATGCTCTACCACAGCACAAAGCTGGAGGTGATCACAGAGAGAACTGGTGGCGCTTAGGAATGATTCTGCTGAAGCCTGAGCCACTGCTTCAGTGAAAGGGGAGTCAAGCTCTTACCTCCCTCATCATCCAATTACTGTACCACCATCTGCGCTGTGGGGCTGAGGAGGGGTGCCTTGGCAAGGACCCTGCTCGGAGGCAACCTGTGCAAGGACAAAGCCAGGACAGCCGTGTGAACTGAGGAGAACAGTACAGATGAAAGGGGCAGTAATTATGTGTCTCAATACTCTCCCTCCCAAGCAGCACTTGGCAGGTAAATCTGATCCCTTAGTCTTTTGTGTCATGACTGGCACTTGCTGTACTGATGCTGAACTCCTGACCTTGCTTTGTCTCACGCCACGACCTTACGTCAAAATGGCTTTGGGTCGAGTTTCATTGCCCAGGTTACCTTCAGGTCCCAGAGGAAAGTGATCCCTTGTCTCCTGTGAATGACACGCTCTTGCTGCCTCTCCCTGGTTCATGGGAGATAGGTGAGGGCTATGGAGATGTGAAAAGATCATGCCCAGGCTATTCTTCCAGCACCTTCTCCTCTCCAGAGGTTCATCTGGGTTTGCTGCGTGCTCTTTGCTTGGCTTGACACGTTAAAGATAGTGGGGGAAGGCCCTGCTTGGGCCCCCCGGGGACCTGAAACACAGCAGTGCCATGAGCATCTCTGGGAAGCAGCCCTAAGCTTTTTCTCAAATTCTGATATCCAAGGACCCAACCACACCCAGCGGTGTCTGGGACGTGGTTTCTACTCCACTAGTGGCCACCCAGATACACTTTGTCCCCAGAATTTCTCAAGCAGGACCTGTTTATTGGTCTCCACTGGGATGTGGCCAGGTGTATGCTGCAACTCCTTATGGGACATTCTCCTGCAGCTCTATTCTCCTGCAACTCCTGCTCAGACATGTCAATCTCTTACGTTAGGAGAAGAGTAACTAGCTGTCCTGCTTCAGACAGGACATTTCTCTGGTGTTTACAACAGTAAATAAAAGGTCTGGTTTCTTTGAACCGGGATAAACACTCATGGTCCATCGTATGGACTAACCAGTTCAGAAGTAGGCGTGGAGATGTGGTGCACCAAGTGAGTTGCAGACCTGCAACTGTGTAAAGAGCTTGAGTCCTGTGGGAAGGACAGTGCCTCTTCTTAGTTCTGCTCTGACTTCCTGCTGGGCGATGGCCCTTGTGCATCACTTGGCTCAGCCACAGCATCTCTAGAGATGTCTGCTCCAGTTCTCGTTGAGCTCAGCTTTTCCAGACTCTCTGCATTCTGAATGTACCTACGTTTCATATTTCACCTTCAGTTCCGTCAGGTGAGGGTGTTTTGGGATGATTCAATGCAACGGGATCATGTTAGACTCATGGAAGCTGTTCTAACTGTTTTGATGGGGCAACTTAAGCTCCTCAACAGCTTGATCTAGGATCTGAGTCCCAGCTCAGCACCCAGGTCCCAAGCTGAATGGCTCAGGCAGTCTTTCTCCTCTCCCAGGAGTCCCCTGCCTCTGTCTGAGAGGAATAACATGTCAGTACTTGCCTGTTAAATCCCTCTGGCTCTCTTAATTCTCTCTTGATCATGCCTTGTGCCTTGCCCTCCGTGCCATACGGCACCTTTAGGACAGTTCCCAGCAGACCTAATCCTTTTAGGTGCACAGTGAGGGCTCTGTGGAGTGGTCAGCTTCACTCCTATAGACGTGAGTTGTTGCTCTGCAGACTCTGGGATGTGCTGAGTTGGGAGGAAAACACTGCCTGCTTCGACTGCCGCATTTCCACCCTGTGTCTCTTTGTACGTGGAGACTGATGGTTCTGGCTGGTGATTTACCAGCATTAAAAATGTGCCTACTACACTGTTACTTTTAGATGGATTTGAATTACTTTTAGATAATTCAATCAAGGGCTTTGAATACACTTTTGGCTAATTCTGATTGATGTACAAGGAACCCCTGTGATTAAGGGTCTGAAGATACGTGCTGTTCTTACGCCGTTGGAGGTAATAATTACTTCTCTTCCAGAATACTTTTCATTTGTGGGTTTCCAATGCTGATTGATGCGTGCTACTCTGGTGATATTTTTGAGTCTATATGTCATATCTCAAGAGCCCCCATTTAACCTTTCATCCAGTCCATAGGTGTTTCAATGAAAAATGTGGAGGCTGAAGCACTGAGAGGGTAGATGATGTCTCTAAGGCCATATGACCAGTTCATAGCTCAGCTAAGGTTTAAGATTCTGATTTTTCTAAGTCCCTTGCTCTAACCCTGGAGCCAAGTAAGAGGACGAAGGAGAACAGAGAACATTTGGTGCTACCAGCTCAAGCTGGAGTAAGAGGCTGAGCAAAGGAGCTGGGAAGGAACACTGTTGATATTCAGTGCTTCACTGCTCCCTAACCAGTGACCTCTGATGTGATTCACCATGCTGGACTATGCCCCCTGTTTATTCATGTTTTCACCATGGAGGAGCAGGGTTTTGCTCTCTGGGCTTGGGACCATCTCATTGCATTCCTCCCCTCCACCCCCAGGGGAAAAGGGAGAAGAAAATGAGAGGAAAAAAACATCTTGCGGATTGGAAACTGAAACTACAGCTTTAATGAAATGATGATAATATTAGTACTAATGATTAAAATAATTAGAAAGTAAGGAAATATATATAAATATCCAAGATCCCACCTTAGCCCTCAATGACTGTGCATCACCACAAATGCTGTAGAGCAGACACGGGGGAATGGGTCCACAGGTAGGAAGGAGCTGAACTCAGGAACTGGATTCAGGGATGCACAGATCCAGGGTCAGGAATAACTGGACAAACGAGGTCCTCACTGGAGGTCGGCCATCACAGGAGAGAGTGAGACCCTCATGATCTCTCAATTTTATACTGAATATGACATATATGGGATGGAATACTCTGCTGCTCAGTTTGGGGTCGCCTGTCCTGTCTGCTCCTCCCTGCAGATGCAGCCTTTTCCGCTGGCTTGGGGATGGCCTTGGTTACTAGAGGAGTGAGTATGAACATTGGCCTTTCTGCATCCCACTGTTCCATATTATCTCTTCTAGAGAGAAACTGTCTGAAAACACCCATGCATTTAGCTTTCAGAAAATGAAGTTACTTTAGACTAGGGCTGAACCAGAATCAGGAAAAAGACTCCAATTCACCCAAACTATAACAAGGTGTTTGGAGGGGTGGCTGTCTCTCCAGTCAGTAGTGACGAGGAACACCTTGTGTATCAGTGTTGGAGACTGCAGGTGAATCCAGCCAAGTGATGCTGGAGAGGACCAACAAATTGTTTGGTGGCCTTGGAAGACAAAAACCACCATGAGAGATGGCTCTGGGTCACTAGTAAGATACCGGCTGATGGGAGATGAGAGGAAGCCTTGCAAAGGCCTCTGTGAGACACAGCTGAGCGGAGATGGCTGCTGAGAAACTTGGTCTTGATGGAGGTTGGTTAAAGGAAGAGATGGCACTTGCTGGGGCCCCTGCTGCTCATTTGGGGCTGGCTGGTTAGAAAAGTGGTCTTGCTGAGTCCGGCAGGCAGAGAGACGTGTCCGTTGGTCAGACATAAGAGACAAAAGCAGAGGAAGTGCTGGTGGATCGGCAGATGAGAACAGCCTTCAGGGGAGGATCAGTCTGTGGAAGGTGAATGGAAGAGGCCTTGTCCACTGTTTCAGCACTCAATCAGTTTTCTGGCTGCTTGAATGAAAGGGCAGAAAGGGCAAATGTGGAGCTTTGTCCCCAGATGGTACTTCCCTTTTAGCTGAGGCAATATTGGAAGATAAGCATTCACTCTTTCTCCTCTTTTTTTTTTTCCCCTTTTTATTTTTTCCTGTGGATAAACATAGATTATGAAGGCTAGAAAAGCTTCAAGGGATGGTTTTTTTATCTGATATTAAGTTCTTAATAGGTCACCTTGGCATTGAGAAGCCCAGGAGCTGAAAGAGCCTGCAATTGAATTACAATAACATTTGCAAAGCACAACCCTGTCAGTGGGGCTGGAACCCAGAGATAGGTGGGACCTCATTATCTTGACCTTAGCCCTAGGGATGTCAATTGACAAAAAAGACTGGACAGAGAGTCTGGGCTGGCTGATTTGTGTGGAGAGCTTCTCTTTCAGGTTCCCCTTTCCCCTGGCCTTGGAGATAACATATCCTTGCATTGCTGACAGGAATTGTTCCCAAGCCACGACTCCATCCACTTGTCCAGCTCCCAGCTCTTAGCAAGAGAGCGAGTAAAAACCTCCAGCCTTCAGATAGCTCTCTTATCAGTTATGTTCTTCACCCCATCACTCTCTGCATCTCTCTGTAGTCATTTAGCACCAATATCTGGCACAAATAGTGGTGCAAGAACAGAGAATCTTACTTGACCAAGGACACAATCTCTGGGGTGCGGTTTTTGATTTGTTTTATTTAGACAAAATACTGAAAGTGCCCAAATCCTCAGCAAAGCAGGTGCTTTAGTCTGCCTCTGATACATTGGAAGAGGAAATTGCAAATGCTTCTGTATCTCTCCTGGATTGAATGTGACAGGCTATGATTGAGCTTGTTGCCCTCGCTGATGCCTGGAGCTGCACAGGGCACCGTGCCACCCAAGGTGTGGGTAAATGCCTGTATTCAGATCAGATTCCTTGTGTTGCTTGCTACAGGGAGTAGATCATTCGCAAGGATGCCTGTGCCGTCTGTGCGTGTTCCCACCCCAGACTCTGCTGGGTGTGAATATACACTTGGTGCATGGGTGTGCTCACCTTTATGTCCCCTTGCTCATGACCAGGATCCCATGACACGTTGGCGAGCGCGTCCTCAGTCTGGGTGGACAGAGTGTGTTCACACCTGTGTGTGTCTCTGGGTGTCTCCGTGCCCCTGCCTGCTTGAATATCTCCACCCTCTTGCCTGCTGCTGTGTTGATGTGTGCCCTGCTGCCTGTGTGCTGCTGCGTGCTCTGCTGCCCATGTGTCCGTCCGGGTGCCCGGCTCTCTGCGTGCATGCGTGTCTCCCATTGCCAAAGGGCAGCTGGCTTCCTCTCAAGTGACGCTGTGTGATGAAGATCCGTGGGCGTCTCAAAGCTCACCCCGTCTGGCTGCAGTTAAAGAGCCCTTTGTGGTGCTGCTCTGCACCCCCTGCCGCGGGGCTCCCGGCCCTCTGGGTCACCGCATTCCCGGCACGAAGGGATGAGCTCATCCCTAGGAGGAATCTAGTGCCTCTGCCTCATGAACAGACACTTATAAAGGACTTGTATTCATGAGCCAGCCCATGCTGCAATCCGTCTGTCCTCATACCATCCCCTATTACTATCTGCCTCAATTTCTGAGCGATTCCATGTAAGGATTTCTACTCTATGTTGATATCTTTGCCTCTGGTCAGTCCCACTTACACACACACTGATTTTTTTGGATATTTCTGAACCTAAAGCATGCAGGGCTTTGAGCCTTTCTGGTAGTGCTACTTTTTTGAGTTTCTTTTATCTACAGTTTGACCCCTGCTTAAGAGCTGGCAAGAGTCAGGCAAGTGCTTTGGGGCTTGCACTTCATGAGCTGCCAGCTGTGTTCTTAGAATCATAGAATCATGAAGTTGGAAGGGACCTCTGAGATCATCGAGTGCCTCCCTACTAAACCATGTCCCTAAGCAACTCATCTTCTTGTATGTAAAAGTTTATTTTTCATATTTTTTTGTGCATTGTTGTCCCTTAATCTCGATCAAAACCCATTCTGACTGAAAGAATTTACATTCTCGTTATGAAGAGCTAAAACTGGTGGCAGCAAGAGGCTAAATGTTTTAAAAATAGCTCTTCCCCCCCCCCAAAATGTTGATGGTGTCAATGAAGTTTCACCAGTTTGGGAGAAATGGAAGTGCTTGGAGACCTGTACCTTTCTTGCCTTGGCCAGTGGCTTTATGTATGTCTGAACTCCTGCACCCTAGAGAACTGGAACAACTCCATGACATATCAGAAGACCTACAGAGCTAATAAGTCCTTGGGATTCCCTTTTCAGCTCATGCAATAGGGTGCTGTGAGGAGCAGGAGGTGACTTCATCGTAGAGTAGCTACAAGTGTGCTGCAAGGAGGGCTCAAGGATCCAAAGCTCCATCATAGCGGACATAAATAGAGTAGCACTAGGATGACCTTTGAGATTATCTACTGGGACCAGAAATATCAGCATCCAGCCATAGGATCCTCTCTGTGAGCACTGAACTTTACCTCTGGGAATGTCAAATAGAGGATCCTTATTCTCTGTGGAGGATAGAGGGTTGCTCTGTAGAGCACCTGTGGTAAGATATATGCCTGATAAAGCAGCCCAGGGACAAAGAGGACCTGTTCTGTTGCCAGCAGGACTGAAATCCTATGGAGCTTGGGAAGCAGACACAGAGGCTGCACAGACTCCTTTGGGAAGAAGCAGAGTCATCCCATACTCCTGCCCTCCCTTTGCTCCAGCAGAAAGGTCAATGGTGGCAGGTCTTCCCCCGATGTCATTTCGTTCTCCCAAAGAACTCATTCAGTTGGACAGCAAAAGCCAGGAGCCAAAAGTTTAGAAGTAAATCTGGTGTAAAATCCGATGTCTACATTGTTCAGGTGGGCTCTCCATTTGACCAAACACATGCCTGACGCAGGCATCAGCTCTTAGAGATGCCACTGCTGTCAGCACGAAACTTCCTAGGACGTATTGACTGGGCAAGACTTTGAGCGCCCTCCTTTCTTTTCCACTGATAGAGGGAAAAGAATCATTTTTCAGTCTCAAATGACTTTTATTTCAGGTTGCAGGGCTGGGATAAGTAGAGATTAAGTGTTCAGAGACTACAAGAGTACCTGCATTACAGATGTCCAGGACTAAAGTGGCCACTGTCAGTACAGACCAGGCAGGGGCGAGGAGCTGTGATGCCTCTTGGAGAGGAAGGAGTAGCAGGTTTGGGGCTTCTGGCTTTTGCACCAAGCAGCACAGCTCCATCCTTGGTGGGGACTGGACAGCAAAGGCCTCAGCCCGTGCCATAGGTGAGTGCCAACAGCCTGTTAATGGATGGCCTGGCAGGGCTTGTTGCTGAACACTGATCACTTGGCAGGCCATTACCTTGAAAAATGAGCTCTGCGGAGCTTGCCTTGTGTTGTTACAAACTAATGATTTGCATTGATTAGCACATGGCTTATGAGTGTCTAATTTATCAATCAGGGAGTGCCAGGGGAGCGTGTGTAAACCGTGCTTTCAAAAAGTGATGTCATCTGTCAATTGGCTGGTGAATGTGAAAGCTGCATCCACCTGACATGCTCTCCCTGGCGAGGGCGAGAAAGGACCCAGCCATCTCTTTCGTTTTCCCCCCGTGACCAGCTCTGTATCTGTTTCAATTTGAGGGAAGCCCTGCAAGTCAAGGTACAGCCTGGCTGGCCACACTTCAAGTTGTAATTAGTATTTTTATGGTACTGGGAACAGCAGTCATAAACCCACTGTGTTAGGGGCTGTCCAAGCCCAGCATGAAAGGCTGGTATTTTATTTATGTCTAACTTAGATCATAAATCCATTGCAGCTGGGAGCATCTCTAACTATAAATGTTGGTGGGGAACCACAGCAGTCACGTGCTGTGGGCTATGAAAGAAAGGGGACCTCTAGCAGCTAGGAGTTCATCTCCTGAATAGCAGGACCTTGGGACTGAAGTAGAAGGTTCATTGCAGCGTATTCCAGATCATTGCGTCCTCGATCCGCGGTGAGACACTGACCCACCGTGAAATCGGAGCACCATGCCGTGAACCGAAAACAGATGGCCATCAACATCTTGCCTCATCTTTCCCCTGGCCCTGCTGAAGTAAGAGGAATCCTTCTGTGCCCTGGTGTGCCGTGCTTACCCTATGAGGGAGATCTCTACAGCACTCAGGAACGGTTTGACCTCGTTTTGCAGCCTGGCTGGATTACACGAGAGGTCAGTGGGTGACTCCTCTGCAGGGATTAGACCCTGTGCTCCTGCCTGGTGCAGCCGTCCGTGCGTCCTGCCAGAGCCCATCTGAGGGCGTGCAGAGGGAGGATTACAGTGCAATGCCTGCAGATGACAGGGATTAGGCAGCACTGTTTTAGAGAAGATGTTTTCTTGAAAACCCTGTGCTTGCTGTTTGTAACTGTGCGGATGGAGAGAAGGGGAAGAATCACTCTCCTTGGCCATTGTAATTCTGTAGCAAATAAGTCCTGCTGTCTTGCTAATTGCAAGATTTAAATCTCCTGGACAAAAGACATGTAAACCAGGAACTTGAAGGGCCTGCAAGAGCTCACTTTGCTGTCCCTCCTCTTGTGTGGAGCAGGTGTGTGTACTCAGGTGTCCATATGGAGACAGCATGCCGTGCCTGTAGGTGCCTTCTGCAGGGGAATTCTTGTCTGTACGACTTGGGTCTATGGATATAATTGGCTGAGTCATAACACAGACACTGATGAGCTTGGAACAGAGTTTGGGAGGTGAGCCGTACCAGGAAAAAAACTGGGGGGCACTTGTAACTTTAGTGTGTGGCTCTCCCTTGGAAACAAAAAGCTGGGGTTGACCCTCATCTTCTCTCCAGGTCAGTTAGCATCACCTCAGGTGACAGGGACTGCTGTCACGACACATGGGGGTCTGGACAGCATTGAAAGCATGAGTGCTGAGAAGACTAAACACCTGGTTTTCCAGGATTCTGCTCTCCATATGGCTGAAGGTGCTTTGAGATCTGTATTTAGATGGGCTGGCATCGTCCATGCAAGCAGCACCTTAAAACATCTGTACAAGAAGAGAGAGAGGGCTGCTGACTGTGAGGCAGGAGAAAGAGATACCTCACCCCTTACTTTTTCAATTAGCGTTTCTAAAGGCCTTTTAAGTCGGTAGATAGACAGGGCTATTGAAATGTCATATTTTATTAGAAATTGATCTCCTGTTAATAGGCTTTAGGCAAATTAGAATGGATTATTCCACGGGAAAACACATGCCAGAAAAGAGGAAATAGGAGGAGCATGGAGTGTCCACCAACCCCTTCCCCGTCTTTGCCAAAATCGATAGAGCTACATCGTGTAACCCAAATCAATGGAAAAGCAGAAATAGATGATCATCATAACAGCCTGACATTAGATCATAGACTGTCTGTTGTGTTTGTGCCCCCTCGCCATGCCAGGAACAGCAGCCAGCAGTCCCAGCGTCCGCTGGGGAACGTTAGGTTCATAAAACAGGGAGGAACTAATATTGGAAAAACAATGAAGTATTAGAGGCCCCTGTACAGTCGTTAGGTTGTGGCTGGACACTGCTCAGAGCAGCCTGGATTGATGTGCTGGGCTCTAGGGCTGCTTGGATCTCCGAGAAATGAGGTTTGCAGATCCTTAATCCAATAGTGAGAAATAATGGTGGTGATTTCAATGAGAAGCCCTGGGAGAAGGAGGGGAAAGGTGGATACAGGAAGGGTGCTTCCGGATACGGGGAGGACAGAGATTGTCCTGCCAGGTCTGGCTTTCCCTGCCAAAAAATATTTCTTCTCCTTTTAAGAGGCAGTGCCACAGCCCTGTTCACTTCCTTGCACCCAGGAGGAGGCAGCATGGATGGATTCTGTGACCTGCAGGGCTTTGCCTTTGAAATCCACCCTTACAATCTTCCTGGCAGCCACTGACTCACCTCCCCTGGGAACTGGGGCAATTTCATGGTCAAAATAAACCACCAACATGTCTTGAGCGGGGTCTGCTTGGAGTGGTGGCTGGAAGCATTGGGGACAGCGATGATGAATTCTCTTTAACTTCATCAGCCTGGGGGCTGCTGACGCTGCACGAAAGCAGAGTGGCGGAGAGGGACGGGCTGGCTGAGCGAGCTATGGTTCACCAGTTCCTCTTCTGCTTAGCTGTTCATTTAATTATTTGTAATTACTGTCATCCAACCAGCGTCTGTCCGCATGGCTGGCCATCATGATCCTGCTCCTGACCACACTCTGAAGAGTCTTGGATGGGTTTCAAATGCTTTATACAAAGGAGTTAATGGAGAGGGTCCTGTTTGGACTCTGGTGGACCAGGAGCGACACTCTGGGCAGGAGGTGATGGTTTTAGAAGAGAAGGAAACAGTTGAGCTCAATTGGCACAGTGGAAATGTTCCGTTCTTTTGTTGCCAGTGACTGTCCAAGCTGCTGGGAAAATAAAATAGAGGTGAGGTGGTAGCAGGAGTCTTTGTTCAGGAATGTGCTTCTGAAATTAGTCTGAAGACGATTTTGAAGACAGTAAGTTTGCTACGCTTAATTTGCTGTGGTTCCTACGGCAGAGCAGCCTTGAAGTGTATGAACTGGATTCTTCTTGTGCAAAACAAAACAGAACACTGATTCAGTCCATGGGATCAGGCTCAGGTGGGTGACTTCACCCCTTTCTCACCTAGCCTCCACACCTGTACAATGAGGTTTTTCCAAAGAGACCATCTCTGTCCAGTGGAGGAATGACATGCTAACAGAGCTATGGGATCCTCTCAGACCACGGCACAGGATCGATGCTCCAGTCTGGAAAGCAGGTGTTTCTATTGCTCTGCTGAGCATAAATATATTTGCCTTTTGCCATGATCATGGTTTATCTTCCAGCAATGGGACTAAGCGCTTCCTAGCACCGATTCCTTCTTTGTCCTCCAACCCCATTGCTTTTCTTTGACCCTTTTGTGTTTGTATCTATGATTTGGAGGGGTTTTTTATGTCCCTGTCTTTCCTAACTATATGATCCCAACCTCTGCAACTCACCTTCCTCTTAAAGATGTGATTGAGGCATCTGACACCAACTTGCCTGGGAGACGGTGCTCAAGCATCACCCTCCTGCGAATCCCACAGCAGCTGGGGAGACCCAGATAATGCTGAAAAGCCCCAGTCAAGTGATGGAAGGTGTCTTTTACATTCTTTCATCTCTCAGACCCGTGGGCTCCTTGCCAGGATGCCCGGAGGGGTAGCCATGGCCAGGGCAGGAGCTCAGGGAAGGCCAGAGCCTGTGTCTTTAAAGATTAATAGTGTTGTTTGCTCATTAAGGAGATCGTTTTGAAGTCAGTGCTAGCCAGAACATTCAAGTGCAAGCATCTGTTTGCTACTGGGAGAGGATATTTATTGTCTGATACTTCAATGGATGTAAATAAACAGCCAGACCTAGATAATGTTCAGACAAACAAACAAACAGCTGCCAGAATAGGTCCCCTGGTAGTTGACCTTCGGGAAGCATCATGCTGATGTTTTAATAGCAGCCGGCTTTGCAGAATGAAGCCCGGTGAATACAGCCTTCCCAGCAGCAGGATTAACATGCAGCCCGAGACTGCTGGTCCCCAGGAACTCTGCTCATGTTGAAGGAGGCCAGGGGAACTTGGGGTGCGGAGTAGAGCATTTGGTGATCCAAGGAGCGTGTTCCTGTCCAGGACAGACCTGTAGGAAGTGGGAAGAGACATTCCTGCAGTGGACGTGATGACTATGTTTGTGGAGGAGTGTTCACACATCTGGCAGTGGTCTCATGATGGGCTGAGCATTTTGAGACCCATCTATGGTCCTGGAGCCCTCTCCCTGTCACTCCTTGCTCCCCTCCCTCTTACCTTATAGAGGCACTCATGGTTTCAGGCAGTTTCAAGGAGAAATCCCCACCGGGCTGTCGGTCAGGCTCTAATCCCACAGCCTAATAAGAACATCTTGAATATAAGAATATCCATGTTTCAGTCTGAAGAAGACTGTATCTAGCCCAGCACCCCAGCTCCAGGTGAGGCTTGTGGCTGATACGAGCGGAGAAGAGCAGGAACAGAGAAAACTGCTGGTGTGTGCTTCAGATTCCCTACAATTGGCAACATGGGGAGCTTTCTGAGCAGAGATTGTATCTGTGTCCGTGACTTCAGTGATGATCACTTGCAGGCTTTGATGAGAATCTTCTCATTTCCTCTTCACAGACTTGATTTTTTTTCACTAACCCAAATGCCCTGGTTCTAGTGGGTGACTCGGAGCCAGGAATAAATCTCTAAGAGAAATTGCTGTTGGTCTGTTTGGTGCTCAGGACTGTGAAGAACATGCAGGGAAGGTGGAAATCCTCTGGGCTCTGTGCCTGGGGTCGAACATACGAAAGCCAGAGTTTAAGAGCAGTAAAGGGATGGCTTGAGTTAAGGGTCAGGCTTTTGGCTGCAAGCTGCAACAATCACCTCAGTGCCGGTGCAGGGCTTGTGCAGTCTGTGCAGCGTGGGTTAATGTCTGCCAGACTTTCTGACCACCTGAATTTTCTCTTTCCTTAGCTACCAACTTTAACGGCAGAGAGAAATTTCTGCACTTAGAGTTGTTGGGCTGTGTGTGTATGAGAGCGTGTGTGTGTGTTTGCAGATGAACAGTGGAATGAGCCCTTTTCCTCCCTCCTTCCCTCTCTCTTTGCAAAATTATGACTTTGCAGGCAATTAGGCCAGCAACAGCTGTTAAATCACTTCCGAATATCTGTTTTCCTGGTGTGAAACCTCTGCAATCTTTTACCTGCACCAAAATCTACAGGGGAGATCCCTGGGGGCTGTGCCTCCTATCTGCACGGTTTGTTAACTCCAGCCTGCTATTTCTCCAGCCTGCCTCTTCCATCTCTGAGCTGTTTCTCCTCTAATGGGGCCTGGCAAAGGCTGAGGAGAGCGCCTGAGCCCTGGGGTGATAATTGGCTGCTTACATATCTCACGGCCTACAGAGCTGACCCTGACAATGCTGAAAAATCAAGGTCAAAACAGCAAAGACATGAGGTTTGTTTAGCACAGCGATGAGCAGAGAGCGCGAGGATCGTCTGCGAGCCTCTGATGGGGGTGAGCAGCCACAAGGGATTGGGGGGAGAGGCAGAGCTGAAACGGCAGACAAAGCTCGGTGACCACTCCCTAGGGATGAGATCTCGGTGCAGGGAAGTCTCTGCTGGAATAAGGAAAGCCTCCTGCCCTGGGCAAAGCCCCATCAGGGAGATACCTATTTTCTCAACCTGCGGACCTTTCTGCCTCCTTCCTTTCTTCTGACTGTCCTAAGAGGAATGACTCATCCTCAGCCTGGTGGCCTTTTTGCCCTTGACCTCACGGGTGACTCACATCAGTGTCCACTTTCAAGAAAAGAGACTGCGAGGAGCTGAATTCAGCCATTAGGGACGATGAACATGAGTAAGCCCTTTCTTTCCCGGCAGTTAGAGCCGGTGGGAGGCACGGATGCTTAGGGTTGGGCTTCAGGCCTCGACCTCTTCCCATGTCAATGTTGCGGAGTGCGTTGCTGTCATCACCAGATCCATCAAGATGACAAACTAACTGCAAATCCTCTGGTGTCGTTTGACCAGCCCAACAGCCAATGCCTGTATGTACACCCACCTCTGCACAGGCTGATGGGTAGCATGTAGATTCGTAGCACCCCTGAGGACCCTCTACACCCATTGCTGTCACGGAGAGACTCTCTAGCTCCTCTCTGCCTTATTTCCCCTGTCTGGGAGAATAAGAGTTCTTTGTTGTCGTACAGGAGGTGTGGGGATTGAGGAAACATGAAGATAAGAACCTGTATATAATTTCTGCCCTTTGCTCATACAGGCTTTCCAGACCCTTTGTCATTCCTTCTCTTTCTTACTCTTTGCCTTTCTGATACAGCAGATGATTCAGGCTCAGTTTCTTGGCTGAAGGGTTGATACAGAAGGAAGAAGCTCTTGGACTGTGTGCCAAGGAACAGTGGGAATGGGTCTTGATGCCATAAGTTCTTCATGTCTTGTTCTTTTCTTTGGTTGGGAAGGGTACTTTTTGCTCAGCTATCAAACTGCACCAAGTACAAACCAGGGGATTTGGTGCCTTACGTCTGCCTCTGGTCAGGAAAATATAAAGATGATGATGTCAAGCATGAAGCAGATCTGCTACAACTTTGTTTCTCCTGGGAAAGGGTACCTTCATGTTTATAAGATAGAAAATTTTCTGAAACTGAAAGGCAGCACATTGAAAACATAGCAAGGGAGTTGAGAAATGTGGATGCATCTTTGAAACACATGGCCATGGGGTTTGCTGAAGTACAGAGTCTCACGAGGTCCAGAAGAACACAATGCTTCTACGGACAGCTAGATCTTCCTCAATTGTGATTATAATGTTGAAAGGGATTAGAAACCTTCTCCAGCTGGTTTTCGACCCAATCTCTAGAAATGAGTTTTAGACAGGAAAAGAAAACCGGTGTTTTGTGCACTTTCTTCTGTATCGCTGGGTAGCTGTCAGGGATCAACTGGGACCGTGCGACTGGTTCCTTCTCATAATTCTGGTTATTGATGTTCCTAAGTGACACCCTGTTATGAGATGTGGCTAGAATCGTAAGGTGCCATATTTGTGCAGAACTGATTTCAATATCTGATATACGCAATCAGCAAGAGAAATAGTCTGTGTTTTATTGTACGCTCTGCAATAATATATTGCCCCACGGAATATTAGCAATAAGAACAATAATACTGTCTGTCTAGTAGTTGAATGAGTCAGTCCTGAAGACTCTCATGTGGTTTTTTTATCTTTTGCTCATCGTCACCACAAATTCTACCCATTTTGCCATCATTTTCAACTCGGTAGATTTGTCCAGGCAATGACAATAACGCGGAGATAGTGTGAGATAAATGTGAGCAGGGTCTGGGTTGTTCTTGTACGGTGCTCTAGTGTTGATGGGACCAGCAGCAGCAGTTAAATGTGCCTTATCCTTTAAGTGAGGAGGCAAGGGGAAAATTCACTTAGTGATGACAGTGGTTGTTCTCCCAAAGATGTGGACCACAATGCATTTCTCTAATGATCATTCTACAGTCACAATGGAAGAAGGAAAAATACTCACGTTCTCTCCCTACTTTTGTTTTCGCTCTGCAGATCCGCGTGGACGGCACCTCTAAGAACACACTGGAGTATGAGATCATGCAGGTGGTGGATACTGGCCCCATATTACGGGATATGGCCTTCTCAATGGATCATGAACACCTCTACCTCATGTCTGAGAAGCAGGTAAGAAACCTTGTCAGTTTATAGCGCTTTGAATACTTTCAGCTTCGTGATGCTACGGACGTCAGGATTGCACGCGAAGTTCTGATAGCGAACATGGTTACTACAAAGACACGTTCCATTGTTGATCTCATGATTTTTGTGCTTAGAAATCATTGTGTTTATACACTGATGCAATTTTGGAGGAACCAGGGGCAGAGAACTAAAGGGGCAAACCCCATCCCCAGCATTGCCTTATGTGTTACACGTCCTACGGGCTACTTGACATGGAGTCGATGCTGCATGTGCTGCATCCACATTGTTCTCCACCCCCGTTCAAACTGTGGCTACATCTGCCACAGATACGGATAAGCGTAACGTTGAATCATTTGGCTCCAACTGGAGTATCTGGAGATGCTGGGAGCCTCTCTGAGACACAGTGATCAAGAGTGTAGGATGCTGCCTGCCAGGGTGCAGGCCAAGTTTAGCGTGACGCTCCTGTTGTGTTGCCAATATTATTATTGAAATACTACCAGCCAGATTCCAGGGAAGGATCAATCTCAGTGTTCAGCATAGAAGTCTGGTTGTTTTCAGCAGAATGCTGGCCCTTAGGAAGTTTACTGCTTGAGACGGGAGGAGGAGGAATTAGTTTTGCATGAAGGAATTGATTGTTTATATTTAGTCTTAAGGACATACAGGGACTTGAATTCTCAGGGCCATGAGATTTGATTCATACGTGCTCACGAGAAGCTTTAGATCCACAGAAAAAAAGGAAGCAATAAGGGATTGTGGTAGGGTGATGGCAGGTGCCCTACCGTGCCACTTAGTTCAACTGGAGGCCACCGGTGCAAGTGTAGCAGGTTGACTCGTACATTAAGGTTCAATGATTCATTAAGCAAATATTACCTGCTTGACCTTGGATCACGTAGGTGGCACCAAGCATAAAACACCCATTTGATACGCTTTCTATTACCTTCGTGAATTTCCAGGAGGATATTTACATATTCCAGTAGCGCTTTCAGAGCAGTGTGTTTCCTCCCTGTATTGCCCAGTTCCTTAACACCAAGATCCCCCTCCCCCCAAATGCTGTGTAGTGTGCACTCATCCTCTGAGAGCACGGCACTGGTCAACAGTCAACAATTTCAAGGGTGGAAATGGGCCATGATGTCCCCTCTGCTCACCCACCCTTATGACAGTTTTACTACTGACTAATCCCTGTCTTAAAAAAAGGAACAGTGAATAATTATTCACCCTCCATGCTTTATAGACCCTCCTCATATCCTCTTTGGGCGGCTCTTCTTCTAGGCTGTGGCTAATACTAAAATTATTAGCCCTTACCTAAGGAGGAGAAGTTTTCTGCTGGCCCATAACGCAGAGGATACATGTGTTTTTTGGAGGGAGGTGTTTAGCAGGGCTATTGTGGTCCTTGAGCTCAGGTGTGTAAGGCTGGCTATCCTTCTCCCCATGCAAGATCAGCAGGTTATGGTTTCCAATCTATATGAGTGTGATTTCTTCTGCTTAAGTAATTTTATTTAAAATGGATATTATACCTCAAACGTAGGGAGGAGAGCAACTCTGTACATTCATCTTTGTCAAAGACATTATGATAACTCAGGAGAAAGGACATGATGACAGAGCTGGGATTGCTTTCTTATCTGCCCCATGATTGGCCAGGATGGGATGTCACCTCCAGTACTGAAGTGAAAACAGTCCCAGTCCCCTGCTGGAAAGGGGTTGGGAAGCTGGAAGAAGGTGATGCATGTGAGCTTCTGCAAGACTTTGGTCAAGACAGAGTTCCTCTTTCTCATCCTGTTACTCTATGAGTCCTTTCTTTTCTTTGAGCAGAATAGAGTTCCTTGCATGGTCAAACCCCTTGACGGTACGTCAATAACCAACGCACTGCTTTCAGATGTGCCCACAGCGTCCTTTTTGTGTAGACCCATTTGGCCACAGGTCACCTCAGATAGCACCACTGGCTTTGCACAGAGACGGTACATCTAGCTCCTTTGGGCTAGCTGGTCTCGTGATACACCCAGGAGCAGTCTTGATTCACTCCAGGAGAGGACGGTGGAACAGCAGTGTTCACTTACTTCCTTAAAAAATCAGGTTGGGAATAAGATGAGCAAATTTTTTCCTCCAGAAACTTCCCAGGACATATTCTTGTTGGTATGTTGACTACCTGCACACCAGGTAAAAATGAGCAACTTCATTTTGTGGCTGGCTGTTCCAAAGCCCAAGTTTAAGCAGGTTTTTTAGGGCCACAAGTTGTTGATGGAGCCCTATAGAGAATGCAGGAGTCCCCTGTGATTTATTCGATCATCTCCTCTCATCTTTGAAGCCCAAGAGTGTCTGTATGAGAGATGTTATTGAAAAGGCCATGGACTGTTATTATTTAAAATCTGATCCAATTTTGTGAAACACTCAACACTACAGAGGCCTTTGCCCGTCTCTGATTTTATCTGCAATGTAGCAAGCAATGCGAATGACAGCGCTGCCGTCACGGCAGTGCAGTCGCTATCTGCGTGCTCATGATACAACACACTTCAAGGGCTTGAATGAATTAACATTTACAGGGTTTCTGCGGCTGAGAGTGGCGCAGGGGTTTGTCTTCAGTGGAAGCAGGACTATGAAGAGGGTGGAGGAGTGCGGGCTGCCCTTGGGCAGGATATATCCCATCCGCTTGCAAGCCATGCCATACAGTTCTTTTCATAAATGGATGAAGATCTGACTTATCAGAGCTTTTCACTGCCCATAGAAATCACCTGGTATTGTGAGGTCTGTAGAGATGAGGGACAGGAGAGTGATGGCTTGACCCGACCTTTTCAAAGGCAGGTCTGGTCCTATCCCTGGGGAAGGAGGACGTTCCTCCTACCTCCATCTGCTGAGCTCAACCCTCGCTGTGCCCTAGAGATGAGTGATTTTGTTAGGTGTGTAGCTGCTTTATTAAAAACAGTTTTGCCAGGCTTGGCTCCACTGCTCACCAATCCTCAACAGGAATGGAAGTCCCAATGGTAAAGCCCATTTCTCCAACTTATCCCAGTCCTCTTGTGAGTATGGCAATACCAGCAAGTGTTGCTCTTACCGTGACCTAAACTTTCCTACAATGAGGTTAGGACTCAGCTCAGCAGGGCAGCTGTTAACTTGAAACACCTTCTAAGCACTGGTGCAGAAAACCAGATACAAGAAGAGGATTTCTCGTGCGGCCAAAAAAATATATGTCCTGACCTTTTTAAGGTCAGCATCAGCAGTGGAACACTTCCCTCAGCGCTAGGGGTCCTTGGGTTGCACATGGGAGTTTTCATGTGGAGCTGAACTCCCTGGGCTCTGAGGACAATGGGGAAGCAGCTCGGTCCTGTGGTCTGTGTTTGGAAAAGGTCCTCCCTTGCAGCTCCGGTTAACACCAAGATGTAACAAACAGCTCTTGTTGGCACCATCGGATGGGCTGTGCTCGCCAAGAACAAGTTGCGGCAACTTTTCACCATCAGAAGGGCTGCATTATATAAAAATACATATTTTATAGGGAGACTGATTGAACAAGAGAAAAGGGAAGATTTGACACCAGGACACAGAGATGAAGTATGCAAAGGTCCTGTTATTTCACAGAGGTGCCGGAGTACGTGTATTTCAAGTGCAAATGTGTGTTTCAGCTCCCTCTTGACAAAGCAGGGGAGGACTGGTGAATGCATGGGTTCTGCCATCATTTATCAGGAGATCTGCCGTTTAGCCCCAGCTTTCACAAAGGCTCTGAGTGAGTTACAAGCCACACAGCGGTTCCCACTGAGTGGGGCATCTTGTGCAGTGGAGGCAGGGAGAGGGCTGCTCTGGGTTGTCATCTCCTCACTTATCTGTCTGAATAGCACTTGTCCTTGTTTTGAGATGTTCCATAGAGTTCATGGGAGTATCAGTATATTGGAGGTTTAGGCTGGTTTTCCTTCTTTGTTTCTGGCGCACAGAAAGTGGAGAGCCCTCTGCCTCACATGCTGATCTAAGGGGATGAGGAGCAGATGGTAAATGCTGCTGGAGAACAGGAGGAAGGAAGTTTGCAGTGTCTCTGCATCTCCTTGTGTCTCATGACACATGCACATATCTCTTCAGGTCCCTCTTCCTCCTCTAACCCTCTCTGACTTTCTCCTCCCAAATGAGAAACTTGAGCCTACAAGCACCCTGAAGCTCTCTGCAGGGCTTGAGTTGCTTCTTTCACCCCTTCCTCGTCATCCCTGTCTCTCTCTCCTGTCCCACCGCACTCTGTGACACTGTCCTCTCATTTGCAGGTGGAACTTGCTTTTCCATTACTCCTTCACTCTCAGCATCCCTGTTCCTTTGCTTTCTCCAGTTCCAGCTGCCACCACGCTGCTGGCTGACCATGCCTCCTTACCTCCTTGATGCTGAAGTGCTGAAACGCACACACAGCCCAGCTCTACGCATCAGGATGTTTAGGATGCTCACTTTCCTCTTGTGACTTTGGACTGATATGTGGAAGGTCACCTCAATCACCCCCTCAATATCTCTTTTTCAGCATGTTGGACTCTTGGTTCTTTCCTAGTATTGGGTGTGTTTTGGGAAGCTGACACAGCACCTGGAAGCAACTCCAAGACACAAGAATCTCAGCTCTTCCCTTTGATACAGAGGGATGAAAGGAAAGAACTAGAGAAAATGAACTTAAAGACTCAAAAACCAGAAGACAAGCAGCAAGAGGCTCCAACTTCGTAGTATTAAAATCCCAATTTGAGCTGCCTCCTACTTTTGGTTTACTAATGGCTAGGGAAGGCTCTGTTCTGCAAACAGATTATGAGTAACCCTACGTTTGACTCAAAGAGGGCGATTAGTTGTCCCTCTCTGTGCGGGCAGGTTTGTTTCATGCAGGTGAGTCAGCTTCACGCTCCAGCAGAACGTTTTGCTTCTTCCCTGTAAACCAGCAGAAAGCCATCCATGATCTGTGAATAAATCACATCTGTGCAATGTTATCATTCCCTAAAACCATTACTGTATGTCAAAGGTGAGGCTGGTAGGGTCGTGCAGAAGCAGACAGGTATTTTGAGGGCTCTTTTAAACGTCGCCAAAGAAATATCAAATAAATATGTACTTCAACAAAAGAACGGCAGAAACCACATTTGGTAAAAATTAAGGAACAGTATCACAAATCATGTTGACAGGGTTTTTTGGCCTTTCTCTGTCTGTTTCTCATTAAAATGGGGAAGGCTTATACCTATTTGTCTCCTAGAATTTATTCTTCCCTTTGCCGCTGAGTCACTATCTGCAAGAGAATTGTTGTGTGCAAATTAGCTGCCAAGGAAGAGGTGGTGACTGCCTGGTTTACCTCTGATTTCATGATCACCGACTAAAATCTTGTCTGCCGCTTATGTTATCATATCAATTAGTTAAAGCAATCATTAATAACTTTACTTAATTATAGCTTCATTTCTTCAAACGTGGTCTTTGCACAAGATTTCAATTAGCATTAACTCCTAGGTTTGGAGTGGTTGTTTCCAGGGGATTGTCAGTTTGAGGCTGTCGCCAGAAACACTGGCTCAAGATCACAAGTTTTAAAAATAACTCGAGAGTTTTTCCTTTTAATTTGCATTTGTTTGTTTGCAAGCCATCAGATTGTCTGCAGACCATGTTTTTCATCGTTGGTCCAAAACTAGAAAAAAATGGTTTGAAAACAGAGAGCTGAGATTGTTTAATAAGTGTGACTTTTTGACCTGGGGATTTAAAAACACCAGAGAAATGCATGAACTGCAAATCTTGACATTGCTGTTGTGGATTTCTATCACTCAGCTCTGCTGTGTTGTCAGGTCTTGAAGAACTGACCCTCATCTTGCAGAAGGGGCTAAGGTACGTGGTTTGGAAGGTGTCCACTCCATGCACGTCCATGCTTTGGAGACGGTCGGGTCTTCTGCAGGACTCCACTGTCCAAGGGAGGGAGGAAGGAAGGGAGGGAGGAAGGAAGGAAGGAAGGAAGTTGACAGTACAGTCTCTGCCTTGGAGTAACTGGCTGCTCCTACACTCGGCTGACATCCTAGGTAAGATGAGGGTCATCAGAGTTTCTAAGGGGCTCAAGTCAAAAGCTGAAATGCATGCTCTCTTTTGTATCATGTTAGGCTTTCTGAATCGTTCAAAGAAGAGGACACCAAAGTGCCCATTTCATTGCCCAGCTGCTCTTGGTCAGCACTGGGTAAAACAGGGAAGAACAGTCCCTAAAGTTCAGCCAATCTCTAGCAAACAGTGAGTGTAATCCCAGTTGGCAGCAAAGGCAACTTCTGTTCTCTTTGACTGTTCTGCCCTACCCTTAAAATACCACTCATCATCCTCAGCAATATCAGAGGCTGAACTCCACTCTCCCTTGTGCTTGCTTTCACCTAATTAAGGTCCTGTTAAATAAGGTCAGATGCCTTCTGAGAAATGACTGCATGGATGGAAAATCCTGCATGGAAGCTCAGCTAAGGATGGAAAAGACACTGTGAGTGGCTGTGTTTCTCAGCCAAGAATGATAAAAGCAATTTGGCCCACTGGCAAAACTGCAGCACGTTGTGCTGCTGACTCTTTTGAAATAATACTTTATCAGCAGAAGGCATATTATTGCAAAAAAGTCATAGTTTAGCTTGATTTTAACTCATTTGCTGCTAGCACATGGGTATCCTAGGAGTAAGCATTTGTAGGATAATTAATAGAGAAGGGAGTCCCTTAACCTCCTGCTAGGTTGGTTGTGTGTCCCAGCAGGGGATGTAAATAACTCAGAAAGCTGGGGTGAGCAGGTGAGGAACCAATTCAAGGTCTTGGAGATGTCCCAAATGAACAGTTTATGGCAAAAGAAGAAATTCCATTGGGGATTGTCTCTATCCCGTGAGATGCATGGACATCTGGAATTTCATCTCCCACTGTCCCTCAGCCTTGGGCTTTTTACACTTGAATTAAGCTCTTTTTATGCTTTGGAAATGCTTTTTAAGCCAGTTTCATGCTGCATTCAAGTTCCCCATTTTGCCCTGAAACCAGTACTATGCTAGTGCACTGGAAAGGAGAAAAGCCTTGCAGTTGAGAAACAGTCCAGGATTTGGAAGACTCATGCCCTAGCTTGCTCACAGAGTTCTTGTATGGCTGTGGGCAAACCTCTGTTGACTCCGTCTGTCCTGAAGGTAGAGGAGATGTTTCCAAGATCAGAACATCTTTTGGAGCTTTCTGTAAATCCCACCACTGGCTGTTGAACACTGAGGTCTGCTCCTGACACCTGGATGGCTTTGCTGTATCCCAAATTCAGAGGGGTCTCAGGACCTTTGTTCCCATGTAGAAAAGACAATTCAATATAAGCATTAGCTCCCTCGTTCATATTTGGCTCTGCCAGCATAGCCATTGGTTTCCGAGGGGAAGTGATCTTTCCTCACTTTTCCCATGTAATTGGGTGGAAACTGGTGTGAGCTCTTCTGCAGCTGTGGGAGACAGAAATGCTTCTTGGGAGAGTAATTATTCTCTTTGCAGCTGTCCTGTAGCAGGCACTAGGTTAAAGATCTCTTGAGCCCATCTAGAGGAACGCAGACAAGACTACGCTTGGCTTTGCTTTTATCCATGCCAGGATCCTGTTTCTGCCAGACCTGCCCCATCCCAAAGAAATGACTTCCCTGCAAGCACGTTACTTTAATCACTAGGATCCAGCTGGAGGGGGGTGTGTGTGGGTATCGGTGAAACTGCTCAAGTACTCCAGATACAAATATCTTAGTCATGGATAGTCTAAACTCCGATTGCTGTCTAGACGTGACCTCTTATAACTGAGTCGGAGCACATGAGTTCATGTAACACTAAACATCTCATGAACAAAGAGGGCTGAAAACTATGTCCTTGATCATGACACGTGCTTGTGATAGAGTATCACATCAGAGCTGTGTCCCAGCCACCTCTCAGCCAGCATTTGGTGTGCTCTTAGGTCCGTGCAGATTAACATATTTTTGTGACTGATACAGTCTTTCACATTAAAAAGACCTATGTTAGTCATAGAGGTAGCATATTTGTGCCTCGACTCTGCAGTTATGTCCTCTTCTGTGTGTCCAATCATAAAATCACGGAATCACAGAATTGCTTAATTGGAAAAGGCATTACAGATTACCAGGTCTGACAGTATCGGTCCACTGCTAAACCAGATCCCTGAGCACCTCATTTACCTATCTTTTAAACACCTCCAGGGACGGGGACTCCACCACCTCCCCAGGAGCCTCTGCCAGGGCCTGACCACCCTTTCAGTGAAGAAATTCTTCCTCATGTCCAGTCTAAACCTCCCCTGGCACAACTTGGGGCCATTTCCTCTCGTCCCATTGCTGTCACTTGTGAGCAGAGCCCAGCACCCACCCCGTCACAGCCTCCTTTCAGGCAGTTGCAGACAGTGATGAGGTCCCCCCTCAGCCTCCTTTTCTCTAGGCTAAACAATCCCAGTTCCCTCAGCTGCTCCCAATAAGACTTGTTCTCCAGCCCCTTCCCCAGCTTTGTTGCCCTTATGCCCCCCAGTGTCTGGGGGTAAAGTACAGCTTTCACGCTGCCATCCGTGGATCTGCATTTGGTTTGAATTTCAGCAATGCCTACTGCCAGCGTTCATCTCTTAGCTTGCCAAAGAGTCATGCCTATGCCAGGATGCCTCCGCAGGTGGCTTAAAGAGGCAGTGCAGGAGCTCAAGGATGTACGGAGGCTTTTGAAAGTTCCAGTAGAGGTTGGTTTAATTTTTCCTTGGGCATCTGTGTGGTGGACAAAATTGTAGGGGATTTCCTGGAGCTGTGACATGAGGATTGAAATGGGCTGGTCAGTCTAAGCAGCAGCCACTTCTCCCTCCTCTGTGTTTTTAAGTGGGGATGTTGGTCCTTCGAACTCGCAGGGTTCTGCTTTCACAAAGTAATAGCTACCCCCTGCCTTGCGCAGAGGACAAAACCTGACTGAGATTGGAGGGAAGAGTGAGCAATGCCCAGAAATGCAAAAAGCCTTTCAAGAGTCATTCCGTGGGTGAGAAGCGGCAGGGACTATTGATCCTCAGGAGCGGGTGATGGGTGGGAAGCTGTGCAGACGTATCCCCTGGGGCGCAGTGCTTCCCGGCACACCACATGCAGGTCATCAGGCACTATTGATTGTGGTGGTGTTCCTCTGCTGTGTGGCCTCTCTGAGTTGAACCCAGGCTGCTCAGCAGGGCTACTGTGCTGTTTTGGGGAAAAGGAGGTGGATCTGTGAAGTTAAATGTATTGCTCTTCTTATTTTCCAGAAAAAATCCACTCCTCTCTCCCCTGGATCCTGCCAGACTGGTAGGCTGTGGTTTCAGCTGGGAATAGGTCAGAGTATTAAGGGCAGCTCAAGGAATTTAACTGGAAATCTGCAAATCTCCATCCTCCCCTCCCCCAGCCCCTGACCCTGTAATAGATCCAGAAGAAGAGGAGAAGAAAGAGGAAACCTAAGAAGCTGGTGATTACATGTGAAGCCTGGCAGATCTGTAATCCTGGACTCCATTAAACATCTGTCTCCTCCAATCTCGCTGACAGCCAGGTCTCCTCATCTCCGCTGCCTTCCCCAGACCTTACATTTGCAGGTCACTTGAAAACACCAGTTGTTAATCATCCCCCTTCTTTGATATTCCACTCCAGCCCGGCCTGGGCACCAGTGCTCCCAGGGAGGGACGGTTTGGGCAAGACAGAGTAATGGAATCATACAATAACGTTGGAAAGAGACCTCTGAGATTGAGTCCAACCGTGCCTGTCTCCCTACTAAACCCTGTCCTTGAGAAACTCATCTACCCATCTTTTAAAAAAACACCTCCAGAGATGTCGACTGCACCACCTCCCTGGGCTTCCTGTTCCAATCCACTTGGGTTTAAGCTTTTAATTCTAACACGCGCTTGAGTGCTTTCCCAGATTGGTGCCCGGTGGCTGTTGGGGACTGTTCTCTTAATCACTGCATTTTAAATACGCTTAAAAAGTTGTTTCTATTGCAGGCTCATGTATCTTATTACTTTCTTTGATGCGAGTGTTTCCTCTCTTGGGGTGTTTCCTTACACCACAAGTGCACAGAGTTATCATTTTCTAATGCCTTTTCTGTATTTCAGTTGATGCCTCTGAACTCCTAAGCATACTCCTGGTTAGTGGGGATTAATAGGCATTTCATTGTCAGACTGAGGAAGAACTTTCCTAAGTGTTCCAGACTTTGCTGTGTCTTCTGCACTCAAACCATTCTGTGATTCTATGATTGTCCCAAAAGCCGTACTAATAAATAAATGCAATAAACCAGGAACATTTGCCGGCACTGAGACCAAATACTGCAGCGTGGCCTGTGCCTGGAGGTCTCAGCTCTCTTCCTCTCCCAGAAGAAGGGTACTTACATCCAGACTATGTAGGGAGTAAACCCAAGTAATTCCTGGATATTGTTTGAGAGGCTGCGATTTGGGCACCAAGCCCATGCAAGAGACCAAGAAGAATTTGACATTGTAACTGTCAGTCTGTTTTTCCTCCGCATCTATGGTCATTCTGAAGCCTTTAACCCTTGGAAGGGAAGCTTGTGTGGTGTTATCTTTTATAGGACCAGCAGTTAGAGGGACATGTTTTAGTAGGGAGACAGGTACAGCTGGACCCAGTGATCTCAGAGGTCTCCTCCAACCTTATGATTCTGTGATTCTCTGATCCTCTTTTGGCTTCCTCATCCTATAAACTCATCTGCCAGCCTTTGGTTGGAGAAGAGGTACATAACTCCCTAATTGCTATTTCTGCATTCCCTGTAATTGTTTCTGAAAACTGTTGACATTTAGGCAAGGCTCTTCAGGCAGCTGCTACTGCAAACACTGAGCACTTTGAGCCTACCCCTATCCTCTGTCTGGGCTGAAGTATTTCAAGCTCTGCTACAGCCGGCTCGGAGTGAAATGCTGGTAAGGGACATGACGTCTTTCACCCACAGGATGCAGTGTCAAAATGAGCCAAGGGAGATTTGAAAACCCTTTTATCTCCAGTACAGGTGAGGAGATGTTTTTCTTTACTTTCTGAAGGGTGCTGTGTACTCTTTGACACTTGGTCTTGATGATCTTAGAGGTCTTTTCTAACCTTAATCATAGAATGGTTTGGGTTGGAAGGGACCTCAAAGACCATCCAGTTCCAACCCCCCTGCGACGGGCAGGGACACCTCCCACCAGACCAGGCTGCTCAAAGCCCCATCCAACCTGGCCTTGAACACCTCCAGGGATGGGGCAGCCACAGCTTCCCTTGGCAATCTGTTCCAGTGTCTCACCACCCTCAGTGTGAATAATTTTCCTAATGCCTGATCTAAATCTTCCTCTTTCCAGTTTAAAGCCGTTCCCCCTCATCCTATCACTGCTTGCCCTTGTAAAAAGCCCCTCCCCAGCTTTCCTGTAGCCCCTTCAGGTATTGGAAGGCCACTATAAGATCTCCACAGAGCCTTCTCTTCTCCAAGCAGAATAACCCCAACTCACTCAGCCTGTCCTCAGAGCAGAAGTTCTCCAGCCCTCTGATCATATTTGTAGACCTTCTCTGGACCTGTTCCAACAGTTCCATATCCTTCTTAAGTTGGGGATTCCAGAACTGGACACAAGACTCCAGGTGGGGTCTCTTAATGATTCTTTGATTTTGTTTTTCAAGGGTAGCTCTCCCAGACTCTCCTTGGCTTTCATCCCTCTTACAAGCACCGTATCTGTTGCTAGGCAAAGAGGGGTGAAGAAAAACTTAGTAGACCTCGTGGCAGATTTTTTAGCAACTCGTGGTGTATGGCCTGTCAGTCCTTACCCATGAGCACCTTTGCTGTTTTTGTGCCCTGAGCTGGCATCCTTGAAACCAAAGGGCATTTGGAACTGGCTCAGACCCAGAAACTAGTGCAAAGGAAGACTCTTCTTGCTCTTTTGTAATCTGCTTCATGTGTAAAGGGAAACCACACCAAGACACCAAGAAAGGTTTGTGAGTTCACACATCTGTGCTGTAATTGCCTCCAAAGCCGCCTTTTTCTTTGCAGTCTCAGATTTTTTTCCTCTTCCCTTTCCTAGTGCATTATCTATCCCCAAGACTTTCACCTCAGGCCATTAACACGCAGGCTGGTCATTACAAACCACTTGGCAGTGACTGATTGTGGGGGTCTCTTTTGCTATGGAAAATGTGGAACTGATTGTCTGAGTTGACCCTATTTGACCTCAGGAATTCTGCATTTAACCTGGCTTTAGACATAATAAACTCCAGTAATTAGCAGAGAAATTCAGCACTGACACGTCTAATTGATTGGAAATGCCAGTCCCCAATGAGACAAGAAGCTGTGGTGGGGGAAGCCACCCGACAAGCAGCAATATGGGCTGCAAGGGGGTCATCACTGGGATGCTGTCAGGAGGCAAGAAAATGCAGGGAAGGAATGTGAAGCGTGTTTTAAGTTTGCTTTTCTTTCCAGCTGAGCATGCTGCAGGTTTGCTTTTCTTTCCAGCTAATGGGCCTGGTGAATATGCTATCCATCACTAATTACTTATCCCTTTACTCAGCACTTTCCCAAGGTTGAGCTCGCACCTGTGGGAAAACACTCCTAATCTCTGCACAGTCCATCTTAACCGTGTGCCTGCAAAAAAAAACCACCCCACCTTCTGTGATCTTCATCCCAAAACTCAGCAGTTTGTGTCCCACCAAGGAGTCAGATGTAGGGGGATTAGTGCCTTTTGAGGGTCGTGGGTTGATGGCACGTTATCTCTCGTGTCGATATGGATCCGTGGTGTCCCTTCCCAGGTCTTGCATTTGTGCTTCTAGACTGATGACTGTCGAAAAAAAAAGAAAAGGCTTAAAATTAATTTCTTAGTATGTGCTTAGACCTGGCCAATCTACTGCCCTTTTTCATGTCACAGCCACTTGTGTGCACATCTTGGAGGATGGTAATTTGTGACAGGGGACAGAGGATGGCCTTGGGAGTAGAGGAGGAATCACCTTCATCTGCTGTTGCCGATTTTTTTCTTGTTTCAAATCAGTTTCCCTGGCTCCTGCCAGCAGTGAACTGGTAGCCACATGGACTTCGGGCTACGTCTGTATTAGTACCAGGGAACATGACTGGGCACTGGAGGTGGATTGCCTCATCCGTTAAATTGGTGTGATGGCACCTGGCATATCCTCACCATGGGGCCAGTGAGCTGTTCCCAGACGGCCCTGGACACGGTCCAGGGATGACCATGTCCAGCGACTGTTTGTGAGAGGCAGTTGGTTTGCATCTGCTTCATGTGCAGGATAAGAGGGTTTAATGATGTGTCTATCTGCTATTCTATATTCACTGACCTGAAGACCAGGGAATACTGCCAGGCACATTACATTTATCAGTGCAGATACAGCTTTAAAGAATAGTACAAATACTCCGTCCTGTGGTTTGAGTAGGGGGCCAAAGTGTCCGTGGTGCTCCGCAGGATGGGAGCTACTGCAAACTGTCAGCTTGAACACTGGAAGGGGGAAGGTTTAGATTAAGAAGAAATTCTTCACGCTGAGGGTGGGGAGGCCCTGGCACAGGGGAAGCTGTGCCTGCCCCATCCCTGGAGGTGTTCAAGGCCAGGTTGGATGGGACTTTGAGTGACCTGTTCCAGTGGGAGGTGTCCCTGCCCATGGCAGGGGGTTGGAACTGGATGATCTTTAAGGTCCCTTCCAACTCAAACCATTCTGCAATTCTATGATTTAGTGTTTTAGCTTGTAATTCTAATTAAGAGCTTGAAATATTGATTAAGAACCGAGATCTGTTGTATAAACATGGGCAGCAGAGGAGAAGAGTGGGTGCACATTTGGGGAAAGGCCACTCAGCCCACTGGAACAGACTTGCTGTGTCTAGCGAGGTCGCTGAGCCAGCAGCATCCTCTGGTTAAGGCTGTCTGGGGATGCATGGACATTCCTGGAGGTGGCTGTCCTGCCGCAGAGATAGCTTCTTGCTAGCCACCTCAAGCCTGACCACGAGGACCTCGATTTTGCATGATGCAAGACAGGTCTCTGTGTGGTAAGAACTATAGGAGGGTCTGGGAAAGTCAGTATGATGTTCTCAAGACCTGTGGGACGCAGGAGGAGGCTGTCCTTCACTCACATCTATGTGCTGACCTTCTGGGCTATGCCAAAACCACCAGGTAAACAGGGCCAGCACAAGCTCAAATGCTGAACACCATCATAGAATCACCTGAGCAGATGAAAACTCAAAGAATCCCAGCAGCACTGTGTAATTATTAGCACAGTTCCTGCCGTGGGTTTGCCTTGTGCCGACCGCGCTCCGCCAGGAGTGCTGAGGCAGGGCTCAGGGGACCACCATGGGCAGGAGAGGTCCCCGGAGCAGCAGGGACACATCTGCCGTGTCTTCAGGAAAAGAGAAAATCTAGGGATGTATACACTCTGCCACTTGCTGTGAAGGTGTTAGAAGGGTCCTTGGCCTCTTGTGTTTGATAAAAATGAGAGGACAAGGGCGAACAATTTTAAGCCAAAAGAAGGGAGATTTAGATTAGATATTAGGAAGAAATTTGTTCCTGTGAGATTGGTGAGGCTCTGGCACAGGTTGCCCGGAGCAGCGGTGGCTGCCCCATCCCTGGAGGGGTTCAAGGCCAGGTTGGATGAGGCTTTGAGCAACCTGATCCAGTGGGAGGTGTCCTTGCCCACGGCAGGGGGGGTGGAGTGGTCTTTAAGTTCTCTTCCAACCCAAACCATTCTGTGGTTCTATGATAATGTGGACATGGCCTTGGAGGGTAAGAGTTTGTTGCAGCTCTCCATGAAGGCTTTCCATTTGCCAATGCAGTGAAAATCAAACCACTTGGATCTCCTGCTACTCTTTAGTACCAGGAGTTCGCTCACCTTTGCGCATCCCAGCTCCTTCAGGACTGGTCTGTTTGAGGTGTACCACCTCCTCCCAGCGAAGGGAGCCTCTGAAAACTACACTGGAGCTTCAGAGACACCTTTCTACCCTGAATCAATAAATTAAAAAGGAAAAAAAGAAATACAGTGACAACAACATATGCACTGAAGCATCCTGTGGAGACTGCAGAGTCTCAAAACAAACATTAGATGTGTAAACAGTGTATCAGCATTCCTTCGTGAGAGTAGCTGCGGAGCCATTTATTGCCTTCTGATCATTTATTTTCATTAATTTTCATTGCTAAAGAGATAAAAGTGCTTGTGGCAAATGCTTAGGCTCTCCCTGCTCCCACACAAGCCAGACAGCCCCTCTTTCTCTTTTCTAGACTTTCTCTTTAAATTGACAATCTATCCATCTGTGAAAACCTGTGCCATGAAGTTCGCTCAATCAACGATTTGCACTGGCTCTTCCCCCGTCTTCAGCACTCAGACAGCTTTGGGGCTTTATTGTTTCTGCTTAGAGGAACAGCGGGAACAGTTGTGGTGCAAAGAGGGCTTTTAAATACTGAGATATTTGTATTTGATGTGTGTGCGTTTGTGGTGTCTTTCTGGAGTTTGTATGTGGTTTTGCTTCCTCACACAGCTCTTTAGGGGAAGGAAGGAGAATTGAAGCCTGATTAAGGACTGTAGTTTTGAATCATTTTTTTCTTAAAGCAAAGGCGTAATTTGTAGGTTTTAGAATTGACAGTTTAGCCCCAGGGTCCTAGAGAAATAGCAAGCTTCTTTTCTGGACAGATGAAATTTTCTTGCTCAGCTGTGCATTACAATGGGACAGTTTTATTCTTTTTTTGCTTGCATTTGTTATTTTTTTTCCTGCCTCCCCAAGACATTAACTTTATTTTTTTTTTATTTCACTGAGTGGAAAGTCACCCTGAATTTGGTGCTCCGTTTGTAAAAAAAAAGTATTTGTTCTGGCTCTGTGATTTGCTCTGAGCCTGGGATGCTGCTCTTTCTCCTGTTGGCCGTGAGAATGGTCAAGTGCAACACAGACCTGACATAGTTATTTATTGACTACTTAGTGATTTCTTGAAAGATTTCATTAAAAGCTACAGGCTTTTCCCAAACACCCTCTCTCTGGGATGGAGCTGTGAGCAGGCTGTAGGTGAATGAGGTGCTCTAGTGGCAGGAGCCCCGTTGCACCTTTCCCCCACCATGCTACAGCTCTGTTCTGAGGTGTCATGGGTGACTGGAAGGATGAGGGATGAGTTCATCAGATACAGGACACACAGAAAATCTAGATCCACTGCACGTAAGTGGATCTGCTGTATTATTCGTACCAGATCACACAGCGAGAGGAAAGCCGTGTCATACAGACATTACCTGAAACGGAGTCACAGAATGGTTTCAGTTGGGAGGGACCTTGGACGCCTCCCGCTGGACCAGGTTGCTCCAAGCCCCATCCAACCTGGCCTTGAACACCTCCAGGGAGGGGGCAGCCACAGCTTCCCTGGGCAACCTGTGCCAGGGCCTCCCCACCCTCATCGTGAAGAATTTCTTCCTAATGCCTGATCTAAATGTCCCCCTTTCCAATACCTGACACTCCTCTGAGTTACATCCCCTCCCTCCAGCTTAAAAGAAGGGTCAGTATTGCACTAATGTAAGAAATTCCCGACCTGCATGGACCAGACAGGTTTTTTTAAAACCTCAAAGTACAGAAGACAGAAAGCAGGGAATCAGGCTTGGTTTTGTCTAGCTGTAAAGGATAAAGCATGTAACCTGTTATTTCACAGACCAACATGCAGCATTTGTAAATGGGCATCTGTGCTTATGTGGGACCTCAAAGGGCGTTACAAAACATGAGCCTTGTTCTGTAACCCCTCTTTGTGCTGAATATCTTCGGAAGTCGCCGACATCTTTGGAAGCTCCAGTATATGCCCTGGAGAAGAGGAGGCTGAGGGGAGACCTCATCCCTGTCTACAACTGCCTGAAAGGAGGCTGTGACGGGGTGGGGGCTGGGCTCTGCTCACAAGTGACAGCGATGGGACGAGAGGAAATGGCCACAAGTTGTGCCAGGGGAGGTTTAGACTGGGCATGAGGAAGAATTTCTTCACTGAAAGGGTGGTCAGGGATTGGCACAGCTGCCCAAGGAGGGGGTGGAGTCGCCATCCCTGGAGGTGTTTAAAAAACGGGTGGATGAGTTCCTTAGGGACAGGGTTTAGTGGGGAGACAGGCACGGCTGGACTCGGTGATCTCAGAGGTCTCTTCCAACCTGATAGTTCTATGATTCTATGTATATCTCTACAAAAACTGTAAGAATCACCCTATCTGCCTGCAAAGCACATCTGGGCTGGGAGGCCGCGTGTGTTTGGCAGCGCACGGCAGCATTACACTAATGCATCTGCAAACGCGCCAGGAGGCTGGCGAGGGGCTGTTTGGCTAATGGAGTGGCTGGGCTAATAGAATTAGCCTCGCGTTCACAGCCTGAGTGGGGAGGAGGGGAACTGTCCCTTTCGGTCTTCCCAAACATCTTTTGACATCTTATTCCTCCATGACAGCCCAGGAAGGGATGCAGGGAAGGGGGAGTCTTGAAGCAGAGCAAAAAGGTGCTCAGTGCACTAACACTGGTGCTTTCTGTCCCAGTGAACAAGAAGGGGGGAAACCAAATCACTGCGTGGTGATGCCTAAAGCTGGGTAAGATGTATGAGCGCAGACTCCCGGAGTTCTGAGCCACCGTCATGCTTCACAAACCGCTCTTCCCTCAAAAGGGGGAAGGTTGGAAATGCATTTGTCACTTGAGCTCCAGACAGCAAACGGCGCTTATTTAATTAACTCAGTGAGCCCTGCTGGCCTTGTCTGTGAGAGCCGGGGACATCATGATGTGTGCATGAGTGGGGGCAGGGTCTGGACAGAGGGGGGAAGAGGACAAAGACACGTGGCCATTGGGCCATCAGAAGCTATCTCACAGCACTTTGCTGCTTGCAACCAAAAGCCCTTTACAATTAGTCTTGATGTGATTTACATTTACTTTAAGGCATCTGCATAATGGCATATAATGCACAGGAAATGCAATCGTGAGCTTCTGAAAGCTTTTGGGGATTGACAATTCCCAGGGAGCATGAAATCTCCCCTTTACTGCAGCTGGAAGTGAGTCCAGCCTTTACAAACTGTGTGTTCATGGGTTAAAATGCCAGAAATCTTCCTACCTCTCTGACCTGACGGCTGTATTTGTGAAGTGCCCATCATTAAGATATCTGGGCTTACCTTTTCTTTCCCTCCTTTGCTATGTTTGGACCTTGGACTTGGTACCTAGACACGTCCCCCAGGCAGTGAAATTTTCATCTGTAAGCACAGAGAAAGGCAGAGGAATGTGTCTCTGCAGCCAGGAGTTGCTGAAACCCACACCACCTCTGCCCACACGTGGCAGCTTTGGTGGGCAGGTTCGCTCCGAGAGAGATCAGTCCCACTTGTAGAAAGTCACCTTGGCCAAGAGGCTGTGAAATTTTAATGCTGCCCACCAAATATTGACTCTCCGAGGGCGTCTGAGTAAGCCTTTTGTGGAGGAGTCGATATTTGTCTGATGTTTCAGGGGATAATATTGCTTTTTGCTGAATTTCCATTGGACTCTGCTGGCCTCTCCCAAACTCATTGCAGGGTATCAGAAGCAAGATTAAAACGTGTGATTAGAGGAAGTGTTCCCTTTGGAGGGTCTTCAAATGTTTTCTGCTTCTCTCTACCTTAATGAGCTGTTCTGCTGGATGCACCCTTCTCGGCTCAGCGATGCATCTCAGCCCTGTACCTGGCCTTGGGTGCAATCACTTTCAGCAGAGAGCAATTCTTTTCTGTTTGGCTTTCCGTGACTCTGATAAGGAGTAGGTACACCCAGAACTTAGGTGCTCAGATACCACCAGTGATGAACGCAGCAGAAACAACATAATAAATGCAAACACATCGGCAGTTTTGAATGACGAGTCTCACTCCTTCCCTACTGGAGACTCGGCAAGCAGGAGTAGGGAGGTGATTGTGCCCCTGTACTCAGCGCTGTGGGGGCTGCACCTTGAATACTGTGTTCAGTTTGGGGTCCCTCTCTACAAGAAGGACATGAATTTGCTGGAGTTTGTCCAGAGGAGGGAAATGAAGCTGATGAAGGGGTTGGAGAAAAAGTCTTTTGAGGAATGACTGAAGGAAACGTTTAATCTGAAGGGAAGGTTGAAGGGAGACGTTATTGCTCTCTACAGCTACCAGAAAGGAGGCTGCAGAGAGGTGAGTGTTGGTCTCTCCTCCCAAGTAACAACTGATAGGGTGAGAGGAAATGGCCTCAAGATGCACCAAGGGAAGTTTAGTTTGGAGATTAGGAAAAATTTCTTTACTGAGAGAGTTGTGAAACATTGGCAGAGGCTGCCCGGGGCAGTGGTGGAGTCTCCATCCCTGGGACTGTTCCAAAACTGTGTAGAGACGGCACTACAGGACATGATTTAATAGGCACAGTGATGTTGGGCTGGCAGTTAGAGTGGCTGATCATCAAGATCTTTTCCGGTCTCAATGATTCTATGGCAGAACAATCCCGTCAGTCCAGCATGAGCTGATTATCTGTAGCCAAACACTGCTGCAGGTTAGATTTTGCCAGTTTTCCATCTATTTGGAACTCAGTCTGAGTTAACTTTGCCTCCTAAAAAAGAAAAATCCTGTAAACATTGTAGCACTAATATACTAAACAATTAAAGCACTATTTTCCGATTGAAGTTGAAATTCATTGTATTTCCATTTGCAAGGCACGCAGGGCAGATTTCAAAATAAGTGATAGAGAGAGCTAATTTATATTTCTGTTTGGTTGAAGGAGTTAGAAAATAAATCCAGGTGCACAAGAAGATGTCGAAGCCTTTAATTCAATGGCAGCTTGGGCATCCGATAAATGTAGGAGGCTGGTCTTGAAATAAATGCAAACAAATTGTTTCCAGGAGTGAATGGCACAGGACTTGTTGGTACATTTACATTGCTATTTTAGATTTATTCAGATTAAGAGTGAAGTTCTGTAACAAATCTCCCAGTTTTCCCTACCCACCGGCTTTTCTTTTAATCTCGGAGTGGCTCCGACCCAAACTCCTTTTGAGCAGGTTAAACCAGCAGGCGTGCTCCGGGAGCACGACCAGGACATGTTCGGTTCAGGGGATGAGACTAAGAAGTAACCGTCCAGAGATGTACGCAACGTGTGCATTGGCATCATGCGATGTGCTCTTTGGACACATTTTGTGGATCCCTTGTGGGGAGCAGTGCTGATCTTGTTCCACCCAGGGGCTTGGACTACTGGTTGGTGCCTTCCCAGATCTGTGGCATTCCTGAATGGATATCGACCACCCAAACAGAGCAGAACAGGACAGCCCGGTCTGGCAGCAGGCCTGTTCCAAACTCATCTGGCCAAGAAAGAGAGTGAGTGATGCTCCTTTGAGCAGTGTCATATTTTAAAGGTGTCTCCGCTTAAGTGGAGGTCACACTGTGTACTTGCCTTGAGTGGTGGCATCATTTCATAAAAAAGCTTTTTCATTAATTAAAATCCCTTAACCTTACATCGTGCTCAGGGTTTAGTATAGAAGCTTCATTTTTCTGATCGATAGATATTACCATATTTCCTAGAAAGAAGCTTTCACTCCCTCAATTAGCAGATAAAAATAATTGTGTGCTTTTGAAAGCATTTTGTGTCTCTAATACCCATTAACTAGATCAGAGCTGCAATTTTCCTGTTTTTATGGACAGAAGTCTGTATCACTTACCCAGAGGAACATAAAACATTGCTTGGTCTCACTCAAATGACATTTCAATAAATGCCAGGGGGAAATAATGACTCTGAACCGCCTTTTTTTTTTGTTTGTTTTTGAAGTTAAGAGAAAGGGAATAAACTAATGAGACATGCCCTAGTCCATGAATCAGGAGTTTTGACGTTGAGACTTCTGCATGGTCTTTGTGTGATCCTGCACGAGTCACGAATGGCTTCATACAGCTCCTTGCAGCAGGGTCTGGCATTTATTTTTACGTAGGACCCTGGGCCACTGAATTTGATGAGGTTTCCAGGCAGAAACATGGTTATTAATTTATCCATAATATTAATGGAATTGGGCAGGAGGGGGGAACTGTTTTATCTCAGAAAACCTTCCCTGCCTTCCAGCTTTCAACGCTCTGGGAGGCCTTTGGGTATCTTGGGCACTTAGTGAGTGGGGGTAGAGCCCTGCAGGTGGACTCACACACCAGCTAAACTTCCTCCTTTCCTCCCGCTGAGCTGGAATTAATATTCTTGTTTCAAACCCTTTGTACTGACAACCTAAAAATTAATTGCCTGTGCACATGAGAGGTGAATGACCAGATGCCCAGGAAAGCACAACAGAATTATTGAGCGATTCTGCTTTAATTAAGTGCGTCAGAGAGCTGGGATTGGTGAGGTCCTGTGCTTGATGCCAGTAACATCGTTGAGAGGACGTGAAGGGATGGCTACTGCCAAAGGACGATGGAAGCTATTCAAGGAATATAGAAAGCTATTTTAATGTTGGCTTCCTTTGAGAAAGCTGGAGCAATAGTCAATAACCATAAAATCACCGGGGCAAAGCTGCAAACACACCAGGGCCACGTCTCAAGCACTTAACTCTGAGAAGGGACACCTTTTATCAATGAGAGAAGCCCCCAACAGGGCATGTCCCAGTTTAGCCTCCCCCTCCCTGGCCTGAGAAACTTGGCAGCTGGACACTAAAACTAAAACAGCTTTAATGAAACAATGACAATAAAAGGGGGAAATGATAATATTAATAATAAAATAATAAAATATATAAAAATATGGGAAATAAAAATCAAGTTCACCCGATGATGATCATGGTCACATCACCACCGATGCTGGAGGGCAGGCACTGGGAAAGTCCCAGGCTAGATTCAGTGACAGATGGGAACTGGATTCAGAAACTGGACACAGATCCCAGAATGTGAGATGACCCTCTTGGACTTGACCGTGTGGCTCAGACATCAAGGAGTGGCAGGACTTCTGCTAACCCTCCAGTAATTAAAGCTCACTACCGCATTTTAGTCGTCACTTCAGAGTCTCCATAAAAACATAAACCCACATCATTGCTGTAGAAAATGTGGCTGAGGATCCCAGAGGCAAAAGTGCTGACAAAGAATTCCAGAGGAATTAGAAAAATCAGTGGTCCATGGCAAAGTCCTTCAAGGACATTTGTGGAGGTATTTCTCAGAGCCCATCAAGCACGTAGAAATATAATGAACTGGTGGAAATTACTCCCTCGATGAGCTGAAGGGTGGAAGCTCCTTGGTTTCATTCTTATGGACAAATTTCAGAAGAGATCAGAACACTCCTCAAAAAGTTTCGCTCTTGGGCTGTTTACATTCTCGTCTAACCTTCTGGGCATGTGATTTCCCGTGATTCAGCAGCTGTTGTTCACCTGGGACAGGTCTGTCCTCTCCTCCGCAGGAATGTCTGTGTTATTGTGATGGAAAAATCATGGTGTGATATATCTAAAAGCTCAGAGAATATTTTTGTGCTGAATTTCAGGACAGCCACAAAAATATCTGATAGTAGGAAAAGGTGTGCAAAGAAATGACTGTGCTGTAACAGAACCTCTGCTGATCCTTAGATGTCAGAGGATGATGAGGTCCTCAGCACAGAAAGGAGATGGGTTTGTTAGAGCAAGTCCAGAGGAGGCCATAAAGATGATCAGAGGGCTGGAGAGCCTCACATACAAGGACAGGCTGAGAGAAAGTTGGGGTTGTTCAGCCTGGAGAGAAGGCTCCAGGGAGACCTTAGAGCAGCCTCCCAGTACTGAAAGGGGCTCCAGGGAAGCTGGGGAGGGGCTCTTGTGGGGACAGGACAAGGGGGAATGGTTTTAAGCTGAAAGAGGGGAGATTTAGATGAAATTTTAGGGAGAAATGTTTTCCTGTGAGGGTGGGGAGGCCCTGGCCCAGGTTGCCCAGAGCAGCGGTGGCTGCCCCCTCCCTGGAGGTGTTCAAGGCCTGGTTGGATGGGGCTTCGAGCAACCTGATTTAGTGGAAGATGTCTCTGTCCATGGCAGGGGGTTGGAACTGGATGATGTTTAAGTTCCCTTCCACGCCATTCCATGATGCTATAATTTGTTGAATCCTGGAGATGTACTTCGATGCATGAAGTTGTTCTTCCATGGAGCTTGAAGAGAAACAATACGTAGCCCCAGATCAAGTGCTCAGGATTTAGAAACAGTGGAGGATGGACTTCAAGTTTGATTATTGGTTGAAGAAAAAGAAAATGCAGATTACCTATCTACATGTATCTTCATGACTGAAACCTCAAGGTGCTGTCAAGTCTTGCTAGAGGTACAACGGAAAGGCTGGGTATAGCCTATAAATTGAATAACAAAGACCAGCAAGACAGCAGTAAACAAATGGAAAATAATTTCAGATCAGCGGAGATTTTGGCATATCCAGCGTAGTGTTGCTACCAGTTAGCATGAGACCACTGGGAGCCTTTGGGTGGTGTTAGGGTTGTGGTCAGACAGGAAACGGCAGTAAAGAATTAAGAGCATCTAGGGCTCTTCACTGATGCTGAGCGCATGGAGACCTTGCAGGACAGCCCTAATCACAACGTATACGCATTTGCTCTGGCAAATGTGGCCCAAGTTCAGCACGGTATCTCAGTGCCTGAAGGTACAGAAGTGATCATCTGGCAAAGATCAGCTCCAGCCTAGTTAAGCGGAAAGTGAGCAGCCATCTATAATCTCTAAAGCGAGCTGTACCTCTGCCTTTTTATGTGCCCACAAAGATACTGCATTTCTGCACTGCTCCTTTAATTTTTATGGCATTCTACTTATTTCTGTGGTGCGCATAAACTTGCAGTCTGTTCATAAAAATATAAGCATCACAGCGTGGTCTGCTTTATATCTGGATATATACGTAGACACGCAATGTTTCTCCCAGCATGCAGAAAGAATAAATTCTGGAGTAATTTTTCATTCTTGCCTTTATGAGCTTCAAGGAAAACCCCTTCAAAAACTAATAAATAATTTATTCCAATAAAACTGCTGTTTACTACTCTGCATGCTGGACCTTATCAAGCCCAGTCAGCACGTGGGATCCTGGATATCTCTGTATCGCTTCTCATTATTTTTGTATTTTTTCCCGGGAAGTCATGAAGTCTGTGCGTGTGTGTATGCACACATGTGAGAGCATGTGTATATGAAGGCAAGAAACAGGGTAAGAGATATTATTTCTACATGCTTTCTGCATGTGTGTAAAAAAAGACATCTCGCTCTCTGTTTTAGATGTGCAGGTTTGCTTTATGATGCAACACAAATGATGGATCCGTGACACCTCTTGTCAGAGTAAGACTGGTCACTGGTGGTCGGTAGAGTTTCTGCAGAGCTTTTCTCATCATCCTAAAAAGGTATTTAAAATGTGCCAAAGGAATGGCAGGAAGATGTGCCGGGGAGTTTTTGGCTGGATATTAGGAAGAGGTTCATCCCCGGGTGGTGGTGGAGCACTGGAAGAGCTCCCCAGGGAAGCAGTCATAGCACCAAACCTGACAACATTCCAGAAGTATTTGGATAATGCCCGCAGACACACAGGGTGAATGTTGGGAGTGTCCTATGCAGGGATGGGAGTTGGACTCATTGACCCTTGTGGGTCCCTTCCAGCTCAGGTCATTCTGGGATTCTGTGGTTCTGTTATCGTGTCCTCTTTGCATGCACACGGTATAGACACGTGTTTTTTATGTAGTTGATCATACTCATATGGATTTGTGTGTTTGTGTAATTAGCACACTATATGTTCGCATACTGTGCACGTAACGGTGACTCTACAGGGCGGGACTGTGCACATACGGCACGTACGTACACGCACTTGTCTAACCACACGATATGTGACTATAGTGATGTCACGTTACATACCGTAATGAGGCAAAAAAAGAGAAGGAAGGCAAAAAAGAATGACTCTGTCCTGAGATTGTGTCTTAGAAGTGCCAGATAAGTGACATCAGAGTTATCTTCCCACCTTGTTGTGACTGTTGATGAGCTTTCACCTGTGTGCTAACATCTTGTTCCATATTATGTGGTTTAAGCTGTATTGCTCTCATCTACCTGGTCATAGTTAAAGGTGACTTTTTGCACTCTTCATGTAGCCCTACCCGTGTCAGTACTTGTAAGGGTGTTACAATACTGATGTTGCATCCTGACGAAGATCCTACCTGGTGTTTGGACTTGGTGTCATGGAGGCACCCACAAAACAGACAATCAGCCACTGAAAATAATGAAGATTTACTTAAGCACTTTGACAAACAAAACAAAACCACAGATTCAGATGTCAATTGGGAGTTTTTCCTATACAACTGCCTTAAGAATTCCTAAGTTTCATGAACAGTCCTTAAGGATGACCCAAATTGTGCACGATCGCTCACAAAAGGAAATCTCTCACTCGGGGGTACAGTACCCAAAAGATAGAGTCGCTCACTCTAAGGGGACAGGGCTCACTCAACGATATATCCAGAAGAATTAATCACTCACTTATAGGACTGTTTGGTTCATTGACTCTGACCATCGATCCAGCCTTGCTAAATCCACCTCTAAACCATGCCCCTAAGTATGACATCTACTCATCTTTTAAACACCTCCAGGGATGGTGACTAAACCACCTCTCTGGGCAGCTGTTCCAATGCCTGACAGTCCTTTCAGTAAAGAAATTCTTCCTCATCTCTAGCCTAAATCTCCCTTGGCTCATCTTGAGGTCATTTTCTCTTGAGCACGTCACCAGCTACGAGGGAGATCAACCCCCACCTTGCTACAACCTCCTTTCAGGTAGTTGTACAGAGCAATAAGGTCTCCCCCCAGTGTCCTTTTCTCCAAGATAAACAACCCCAGCTCCCTAAGCTGCTGCTTGTAAGGCTTGTGCTCTAAACCCTTCATCAGCCTCGTTGCCCTTCTCTGGATGTGCTCCAACCCCTCAGTGTACTTCTTGGAGTGAGTGGCCCAAAACTGAACCCAGCACTCGAGGTGTGGCCTCCCCAGCGCTGAGCACAGGGGCACAATCCCCTCCCTGCTCCTGCTGGTCACACTATTCCTCATGCGGTCTAGGATACTGTTGGACCTCTTGGCCACCTGGGCCACTGCTGGCTCATATTCAGCCAACTATCAATCAACACCCCCAGGGCCTTCTCCACCAGGCATCTCTCCAGCCACTCCTGTCCAAGGCTGCAGCTTTGTGTGGGGTTGCTGTGACCCAAGTGCAGGACCTGGCACTTGGCTCTCTTGAATGCCATGCAGTTGGCCTCTCAGGTTTTTATTAGGCCATAATCTTTGCCAGGTTCTTAGTAAGTCCATAATCTTTACCTGGCCCTTTATGAGGATGGTTGCACCTGCCACACTTGATCACGTAAATGGTCCCACAGTTCTCAGAGGGGTGACTCACAGATGCGTGATTTACACCCAGGGACAGGAGACGCAGTGCAAGTACAAATGCATTAGAAACCAGAGTGCTTATTTAGGCTTTAAGAAACAGGGTTGCCCTCCAAGGTAAATAATTTCTATTTTTTTCTTTGTTATTCTGATCTTTAGTAGATCGATAAATTTTATCTCTAGTGCCTGGAAGCTCCTTTCCAGCTGCATTTTCTGTTGCTGTTGTCCATTTAGACTTGGACCAAAAAGACTTTTACTACTTGTCTGCAGCAGGACACGGCTCAGTGGGATTCTTCTCTCAGCAGGGGACTCTTGCTGCATAAATAAACTAGCACAGATAAATCATTACTTTGCCACTGGGCTTGTTCGGTGGTTGATGCTTAAAAGAAACAACCCACAAATTCATGCATGTAAAATAGTGAGTTGGGAAGAGGAATGCCTGCCCTCTCCTCTTGCTAATTCCAGCAGCTGGTTTGCATTAGTGAAGACAGATTAAAACCTGAGAAAGGAGCATGGGATGTGACATCCTTGCAAGATCATGTCTTGTGGAGGTGAAAATACAGCTAGGGGAAATAAAAAAGAGGGGAACAACAGGCTCTGGGTTGCTGTTGCTCTAGATTATTGCTGCCTGTTGCTCAGGCATGCTCTATATGATTACCACTTCTAAGTAAGCCTGGATCTGTATTTCCCTTAATGTGCCACGGCTGCTTTTCCTGACCTCTTTCACGCTGCCTATTACCCCGGCTCCGCTTTTCCTCCTTTCTGATAGAATTACTAAAGCACACAGTGGAGTCTCTTGGCTCAACAAAATTTAATGATAGTGACAACAGAGGAGGATAATAAAGATAAGTAACAACAGAGTGAGTTAGAAGGTTACACCATGAAGTGACCCTAGCAAGTGCATGATCCCAGTCATCCCTTTCATCTCAATGTCTGCATTTCTTCTTCTTCTCAGGGAATTTGACAGGGAAGAGTAGACGGGACTAAGGCGTTAGAGATTCCTGCCTTAGACGTGTGCTTGCTGGAGATCTTGGACACGTCACTCTATTTCTTCTGTGTCTCCTTCCTGAAGCTATAGGTTGAGAACAGACCAGGAGAAGTCTTTCATTATCCAGACTGCAAAGAACGTGTCAGCTATGGGGTTTTCATCTTATCTGGAGCCCTGTATGCGATCTGCACAGTTAGTAATGTGAAATCATAGAATCATAGAATGGTTTGGGTTGGAAAGGACCTCAAATACAATTTATTTCCAACCCCCCTTGCCCTAGTCAGGGACACCTTCCACTAGACCAGGTTCCTCAAAGCCTCAAATGGTGTTTGTAAAGGGACTCCAGTAAAAGCAGGTTCTTTCTCGATGTCTTTAAATCCCTGGACTTATCAAGTCATGTTAATTGAGATTTTTCCACTAAGTTGTTCTCATGGAATCCAGTAGGTACATGACATGTGAAACCATGCTTGGCAGGAGAACTATGAGAGGCCGAGGCTCATGTCTAGTCTTGCTCACCAGCTAAAACTGGTTGAGGGATCCAGGGCTTCAGTGAATGGCATTCACAGTGCGATGAGCACAGAGGTCGTCTCACCTCCCAGGTACCACGAGGGAGAAGAGATAGCAGTCAAGCTGGATGTAAGCTTCGCACCTCACCCAGACCTCCTCAAACAGGAAACCAGTTCTTGGGACTGCAATAACTGTACCTACCACCTAAAGACAAGCAGGGACTGAGCCTGGAATGACTGTGCCTATGGCAATTGCTTTTCTGACATTCACCATGTTTTCAGTTGCAGAGCACTTGCTGTTTAATGAAAACTATTGAAAAAAACCCCCCACCCTTCTAATTGCAAGCGCATTTTCCTCTCCCCTGCCATCAGGTTGTTAAAATGTTAAATGTTTGCTGCATTGATCTAAACAGCTGATCATGAAACAGTGAGCTGTAGTTGAGACCTCCTGCAAGCTCAATAAACTTAATGGACATCCTCAAGAACTTTAACTGGGAAGATTTAGCTCCCAAAGAAGAAGGAAACAAACACCCAGAGCAGCTTTGTCTGCCTGTTGTCCCTCATTTTGCCAGAAACAGCTCTTCATGCTGGGATTAGCTCAGAGGTTTGTACTGAGCAGAGGCTGACTCACAAGAACAAAATCAGGAGATCATTACATCTCAGCGCAGGCTCCAACTGCTTCAGGCTGCACAGGGAGAGAGAAAATTAACTGGAGTAGCAGCCCAATCTGTAGAAGCGCTGCACAACTTCTGTGTGTGACAGATGAGTGGAGAAGGGAGCACCTCTGCTCTGCAGGACGAGCGCTGCAGGTCTTGGGCTGGAGCTCAAGCCTGAGGGATGAAGAAGACAACTGCTGAGAAGACAGAGTTGGCCTGTTGTGTGCTCGTTGTCTCGCTCTTGTGCCTTCCCTTAATGGAGCCAGTTTGTTCAGGATTCCTGTAGGAGAGACAAATGCTCAGAATGGGAGGAAAAATTGATTGTTTTACAAAGACCCCAATTATTCAGAAATCCCACATCCCTCCAGATGCTGAGAGGAGCACTGCTGGTGTGGGCAATAAATGATTTCCCCGTCTTATCGGGGGAGGACTTCGCCGTCGTGTGCGTTTCCCTTCTAAGGGTAGTTGGGTTATCTAATCTCTGGGTTAGTTGAGAGGCATTGGCTTGGTTGGTACGGTGGGTGGTGTGGGCTGGCAAATCACGTTGGACTCATTGTAAGAGCTGGTAAAACCCATGAGTGGAGAGCGTGTGCAGAGACACGAGCGTCAGACAAGTGCTGTCCATCCTCAGCTGACTGTTGCCATGAATAAGGAAGGAACATCCTTCCACGCAAGAGGACAGTTTAATAGGGTGTGGATTATCAGAGGGATTACAGCAAGAGAACAGCTACTAGTTTAGCAACGAAATATGACTTTATAACGTCCTATTTCCTAACAAGGAAGAAAGCTCTGGAGGGAAAGAGAGCAGAGAGGGAGGTTAAAAGGTTGCTTGGACAGTCTTCCACAGCAAAGCTGTGTTTGTAGCTCAGGGCCTTCTCTGCACTCTTCCTGGTCAGAGGAGAGCTTGTGGTTGGAAATAGCTCTGCAGCCTGCTCTTGTAAGGCCTGAGTAGCCCACAGGGCTTCACCAGACAGGCTCTCACCCTCGGTTTAATGCTGACGTGAACCCAGGCTCACCTTTTTCTATGTTTCTGCCTTTCAGGCTAGGACTTCCTTCCCCTTTCAGCCCTGTAACATAATAAACAATGACCTGAAATGTTCAGTAAGCCCATTTCTCCATGGGGAAGTCATCGTTGCCTGGAAGAGAGCAGTCTGCAATTTCATCATCTACTGATGGCTGATGCCACGTCTTTTTTCTTTTTTTGGGGGGGGCTACTCATGAAATAACTCACTAGTGTCACAGCCCGATAACCGAACCACAGAGCACCAAAGACCACAGGAAATCTCCACTGAGAGCAAGACCTAGGCTTGCTGCATCAGGGTTTAGCTAACTCAGTCTGTCTGATGAAGGTGTTCATAAGCCGTACAAACCGATCTTGTGCCTTTTGCTGAAGTGTGACCACAATTCACATTGCGCAACAGGGTAAAATGCAGTCACCTCCAAGGATGCTTGTTTTACAGCAGCGACACGTGTGGGACAGCCAGCTGAAAGACAGCGATCAGCTGAATTGTCCAAAGCATGCAATGGCATTGCACCTTCGTTTGCTATAATTAATGCTCCTGAAGTTAATACCCTTAAATATTGACTGATGATCTGGAGTTGTGTGTTTCTACTCAGCCACACCAGTTCTGCCTTGCAGGAATGGTATATACATATTGGTACATACATGCTGGCACAGTCTCTTCTCCAGTGGGGAAACAGTTGAAACTTCATATTTCCCCTGTGCTAGGTTCACGAAGTGTTATTCTGGGCACCTTGCAGAACTAATTCATTACTTGTCATCTTGTAGAGGACAATGTAAGGCTCTGCCACATGCTGTATCGATCCCTTGACTTGATTAGTCAGTATATCGAATACCCCTGCTTTTCTAATCTAATTAATGCAAGATAAATACTCCGTGTTGAGGCCTGGAGTCACGTTCTAAGAGTAATCAGGGAGTGGGACTGATTAAAACCAGAAGGCTTCAGGGATAATTTATGGACTACTTGACACTGCTGGCAGGTCGGGGTATTTTGGAGGGCTCCGTGTGGTCTCAAAATTACCTCTTTGGCAGACTCCACATCCGAATTCCTCCTCATCCCTCAGCATGACGGCTTTAGATTTGAAGGGGTGTAATCTCTGGGGTGAGACACCACCGTGGGGGTCAGGACATCTGGTTTCACATCCCACCAACAGCGGGACACTGTGCCAGAAAGGCAGAAAAGACACTTCCTTTATGATCTTGAGAATATCACCAAATGTCATGGTTTGATGAAATTACACAGCGTTGGGCATGAGAGGATTTTGTTCTTGTTTAGGAGTCTGCAAGAAAACGCACATAAAGATTGAGATGTAGCTTAACTCCAGATTGTTCCTGTTTCAGTCCAGGCCTTGGTATCTCAAGACAAGTCAACACTCTGGATTGATAGGTATAACTGGAGTAGGAAAGGTGATGACGTTAAGTCATGTCACATGCATGAATTAATGAACTCAGCTCCACGGAGAGCTACGTAACACTCACAATTACCGTTGCGACGAAAAAAAAGAAAACAGGCAGGGAGAATTGTCATGGCCACCTAAAGGCAGTGTGTGTGGCAGACATGGCGAGCTACTGGGGGTGAGCTTTGTTCCAGTCACCTCCTAAGGTAGATCCTTTCTCTTATGGGATGAAGTCCAACTCGGTGAATTAGCCTAGGAGATTAATCTTCCTCCTGCTTTATGTTGTCGTCCATCAATTGGGACACAACTCCCTGGCGAGATGACGTTCATCTGCCCCACATCCTGATGAATGTCTGCGTCTGGGTTTATCTCCTGAGCCTGGGAAAACATTGCAACTGAGAGTAGACAGGCTGTGGAGGAGAAGTAAGGAGTGGGAGAGTGGAAATCCAGTGCAGTCTATGGAGAAAATGCTCTTGAATCTGTGGGGTCCACCAACGTGTGGGACAAGAATCTCATGTGGGATGAGGAAAGGTGCGGTCAGCAGTGAGGGTTGGGCTAAAGTCCATCTGCCCTGAGTGCAATCACACCATGCTTGGGATGGCGTGAAAATGTTTTCAGGGAATGGGGAGCAGGGGCACAGGGTCACTGATGGCAATGGCAGGGCCATTTATTCAAATTTCTTTCTTCGGCATAAGAGTTTTCCCAGGTGAGAGCACAACATACGCAGCCGGGGGAAGGCAAGGGCAAGTTCAGCAGCCAGATGTAATTGCATTTTCCTCCACAATTGCCCCCAGGGCTAAGGCAAGGCCCTTCTGTGCCTGTCTCTCTCCTTACAATGCATCATAGAGAATTGGTGTAAAATTCAGTTAAAAGGGCACGCTCGGGTCTCAGCTGCTGCGGCATAAATTGAGGATGAATTTTTCCTCTTCTGTCTACGCCTGACGGGTTTTGTCGTCCAGTCCCACATGGCTGGGTTGCATTTCTTCTCTTGGCTTGGTCACTGGTCTCTCATCGCAGCCCTGCTGGCTGCTTGTGGGCTGTTTCTGAACAAGGCTGTACTTGAGGCTTCGTGTTTTACAGCAGTGTCATTACGGAAAGATATCTCTTCCTACACGTGTAAAAGGGAGCCCAAGATTGATGGGGTGTTGGAGTGTGTAATCACAAATCCAGCTGCCCTGAGGTAGCTGAGAACAGAGATGGTGCAGGGCAGGGGGGAAAGGGTAGTGGGGCCTGAGGGAGCTTTGTAGGGTACATTTATCACACTTTTGGCAGAGAGACGCAATTTGTATGGACAGAGCATAAATCCTGTGTGAGTTGCACGAGACTCCATATGGGCAGCCGAGCATCAAGGTCTGCCGTGATGCTGGAAGCTGGAGCCTGGGACGGTGCTGCTCATCCTGCCAGCTCTTTAGCTTTTCCCCTTGCCTTTTTTCCTTGCCTCTTTCCTTTCACCTTTTGGTAACCTCCCTCCTCTGCCCCTCTAAGAGCCAGCCCCTCTCCCTGAATCTGTCAGGGTGGGCTCAGGTGAAAGGGAAGGGATTTTACCTTTGCTCTGCTCACCATAGAATCACAGAATCATAGAATCATCGAATCATCTGGTTGGAAAAGACTTCTGAGATCATCGGGTCCAACCGTATCTGTTCCCTTGCTAAAAGATGTCCCTAAGAAACTTACCCACCCATCTTTTAGACATCTCTAGGGACGGCGACTCAACCAACTCCCTGGGCAGCCTGTTTTGCCACGCGTTTTTTTGTGACTTTAAACAAATCGCTTCTCCTGCATATGTTTCGCATTTTCCTTTTTTATTTTACATTTGCAATATGTTCCTGCCTCAGAAAGGTGCTACAAGGCTTGTTTAGTATCTGCAAAACTCTAACAAAAGGTGCTTTGTAAAAATCACAAGTTATTTATTGTAATAACAGTAAGCTTTATAGCTCTTGGCTTGAGTCTTTGCAATATTTTGTAAGCAGGGTGTCTTACCTCCATGAAACGTCTCTACTGGAGTTACTGAGTGAACTGGAAGACCTCTAGTTTCTCCTCAAGAATCTCTTCACCAGGAGCAGGTTCTGCTCTATGAATTGCATTCAGAAGACTTCACAGTTGCCAGGATGTTGCAGTGGGCAACAAGGTCCAGAGAGCTTTGCAAATGATCTCTTTTTGCTTATCCTGAAATCATGGAGGGCATCAAGGTCTCAAGCTTCGCCAGGGGAGGTTTAGGCATGACATGAGGAAGTTCTTTACTGAGAGGGTGATTGGCCATTGGAATGCGCTGCCCGGGGAGGCGGTGGAGTCACCGTCCCAGGAGGTGTTTAAGGAGAGATTGGATGAGGCTCTTAGTGACATGGTGTAGTTGACGAGTAGGAGTAGGTGTAGGTGTTGGACTCGATGATCTCAAAGGTCTTTTCCAACCTTATGATACTGTGATACTGTGATCTCTTATCCACTCAGCTGTCCCAGTGTCAACCCCCTCATGCCATGCACTGTGGTGGTGGGTGCACATGAGCACCTTCTCCTTCATCAGTGCCGGCCACAGGTCAACTTATACTCAGCCTTTCATGAAGGAAGGTTGTAATTACATCTTCTGAGCATGGTAGTCAGCACTGGGCATGTGGGATCCTGTGGGGTGGCAGTTTCACATGCACCAGCACGGGTCTCCCTACCATCCTCCTGTACCCCCAAAGGCATTTGTCTCTGTGTATCACTGACATCATGCGGGTGTTTTCGAGGCACAACGGTTGCTTTCGGGGATGCCTGGGCCCTTCTGGGTTACAGTACAGCGGTTGTAAAGCGTGGTACGACCTGTCCGGGGATGGATTTACTGAGGATAAGGTTGCCGTTACACTGGTTCTTGGTGGGTTACATGCTGTATCTCCAAAAGCTTCCTGACAATCTACAATGCATATCCACCTTGTATCTATTTATCTTCCTCCTGACATGTGGTGGGAGGGCTTGTCTGCTTTTTCATAATCCAGAAAACACTTTTTTTTCCTTTTGGTCTTATGTCTTGGAACATGGAATATTGATTTCTCCATTATTTGATCCCTGTCATTGTACAGTCACTCTTAGGGCATCCTTGTGCACCCCAGTTTCCACTTCCAATTTACAACTGCAGATTTGCTGCTTGGCAAGAGTCTGCAGACACACACACACAGAGGGGTTCTAGGAACTTGGAATAAGCTTTGGAAATTAAATCATAAGTAAAGACACTCCTCCCATGCTGACATATGCTACATGTTGCTTCAGCAAACATTGAATAAATCACCAAGCTATGCGGTAATAAATCTTTCATGAGATTAAGACCATCTGAACTTCAGGGATTGTGTGGGGAATGTATAAATTTCACATGCAGATATGGTGTAAAAAAAAAAAAAACCTTTAGATTAGTTATTAACTTTGGAAACACTTGATGAGTTTTGATTCATTAAGTGTTTCACAGTCTTGTTAATTTAATAAGTACCGATGAGGTTGTAATGTAAGACAACAATCAGTAATTTGGAGGGGGGAAATAATAAAGTAGTCATTACACAGCAGAATGTTTAATCAAAGGATGGTGAAACTTACGGTTTCACATTAATTTGAAAAGGTTGGAGATTTAAAATTAATATTAGCTCTGACACAGGGAGGCTTTCTCTACAAGCAGATAGGGCTTATATAATTGCTTAGAACAGAATTAAAATGCCTGTAATTTTAATGGCTTTGCCTCTTTAACTGGATCCCCAGGCTCCATAGGTAAAATAGAAATATAGCTCCAACAGCCATGGTCCTTCAAATCCCTGAGTGAAACTCACCTGTGTAGACGTGACTGCCTGTAGCACTGGGGTGACAAAACACGATGTAATTGGGCTCCTGTTGAGGAGAGTAGTTAAGCACCTGCTTGAATGTAGGCAGGTACTGAAGTACCACCCTGAATGGGGAAGTCCGTAGGGAGGAGGCCGAGTACTTTATGGAATTTTGGACTTTCAAACATATTGACAATTCAGAACCTCAGCAGGACTGAATAGGATGTTTAGGAGAAACTTGGGCATTGGTTAATGATCGATGCCCCTGAGTTCAGCCCTTATTCTTGTTCCACATAGCCTTATCTTAGGGTTACCTTGTGTCTCATGCAGTGTCACTGCTTTTCACCAGCTGCCCCTTGCCTTCTGGTTGGTCTACACCTTATTTTCTGTTAAATCTGTCAGTGTTTAAAAAAAGAAATTAAGAAAGAGAACAGAGTTTTTTTCATGACTCTTTCTACTGATCTTTCAGTAATTTGGGGACTCATTCCCATATTTCAATAAAATAAGACCTTAATGGCCTCAAGTTATGACAAGGGAGGCTTAGGTTGAGTATAGAAAAATTTTTTTACCGAAAGAGGTGTCAAACAAGCTGCCCAGGGAAGTGATGGAGTCTCCTCCCCTGGAGGTATTCAAGAAATGTGTAGATGTAGGACTTTGTGACGTGGCTTAGTAGGCACGGTGGTGTTGGTCTGATAGTTGGACTGGATGATCTTAGTGGTCTTTTCCAACCTTAGAGATTCTATGATTCTAAGACTCAGCTAATGGTATGGGTGTTGTGATGGCTCTGATGTGTTATTAGAGATGCTGATGCACCAAGTTGTCTTGGGCAAACCCATAATTCCATGACTGCTTATTTTCACATTTCTCCTTAACTCAGTGGGATACAGTCTGCCCACGCGGCTTTGTTTGGTGTGGTTGTTTGGAGGACAGGGTGACCCTCTCCATATAAGGAGAATGGAAATGATGGTCTGACAAGCAGCAGAAACAGATAAATATGATCTAATTCGTCCTCTGTCTGGACTCAACTTAGGTAACCATGACAAATCTGTCCAGCAGCAGTTTGTCACTTCTTTAAGTGGGCTGTCCGCACTTCCTCCCTACTGAGGGCAGTGAGAGCAAAGAGAGCAGTCGCCTCAGAATGCCCAGGTGCTGGGAAAGCCAGCGTTTGAGTCAGCTTGGAGACCACCGTTAGCACACTGAAAGGTGGGCTAATCAGATGGGTTTCAAGCCTACGGGGGCTTAGTGTTTGCTTTGCTGCTGCTGCGCGTGTCCCCTGGGAGTCCCAGATACGGACAGGAGCCAACTTTGACAAATCAAGAGCAGAAACCCTGTCCGCTCCACAGTGCTCTTTTGTTCTTCTAGCATGCACATCATCAGCTCTAGTTTTTGGTGAAAAAGGATTTTTCCTTCTTCTCTTCTCCCTGGAAAGTAGTGAAGTATTCTGGAAAGAGAAAAATCCCAGACAAAACAAAGTTGGTCTATTTCAAGGAGTCTGTAAGTCAGATTGGGAGGGAAGAGCATATGTTTTTCTGTGTTTCAACCTCTTTGGAGAACAACCATCTTCTGAGACATTTTCCTGCATCTTGGATGCGTATTTTATCTTCTAAACTGTTGGGTAAAGGGCTGCTGTCTTTACCCTCTTCTCACTTCTTTCCCTTCCTTGCAGGAGATGAAAATGAAGTTATTTTTTTTCGTTATAGATCACTTGAAGCAAGTTCTTTCTTTGTTTTAATATCATTTAGGTAAAGGGAGGAAAAAACCCAACAGAACTTTCTAAATTTCAGTTTAATCCCACTAAAAAGATTTATTCCTTTATTGAGGACTGGCAGACGTAGCAGGGAAAAAAATGTTTACTATCAGCTTTTCTCCTAACTTTTACTGCTGCACAGCTGCAACCTTCCCCCAGCTTTTTTTGGCATTATTTCCTTTGCCCACTGAATGCTTTCATTCTGTATTTTTCATCCAGTTTTAATTGATTGCACCTTTGGATTAGCAGGCCTTTATAAATGGTCCACATTCTTTCAAATAAAGAATCTCACCAAGATTTTTTTATGGTTCTTTTTATTTTCTCCTTCCATGCCACCAGGAGATGAATAACTATAAGGAAGCAAAAGTGCCTAAGACTTGTGATAATTGTGAGCTATTGTGTATCCTCAGGGGGGTTATATGCTCAGCAAAGAGACTTATTTCATAGAATCATAGAATCATAGTATGGTTTGGGTTGGAAGGGACCTTAAAGCTCATCCAGTTCCAACCCCTCTGCCATGGGCAGGGACACCTCCCACTGGATCAGGTTGCCCAAGACTCCATCCAACATGGGAGGGGGCAATTTAGTTGGGAGTGAATAGTAGTTTCCAAATATATCTGTGTGGATGGAGGGATCATTTGTAACATCTACAGATTTTCCCCCACAAAAAAAAAGGTAGATTTTTCAACAAGAACCGAACGTTTGAATTTTACAGTGTTCCCTTGATGTAGCTGCATGCACTTTGTTCTTCCCATGACAACTGTATTAATTTCATGCAATGTTCAGGCAAACTGGAAGGCAGGCGATATTCAGTGCTGACCTGCAGCATCACGTTCTGCTCTTGTCCTGCCAGCTCTGCCAGCTCATGTACCAGTAGATACGGAGGGAAAAAGAGGTTGTCTTGGAGAGGGATGAGATGAATTGCAATAAAATGTGTCTCTTTTCTTTGGCAAAAGTCATGAGATCTTCAACAATAGAGTAGGAATGAAAGGACTGGCTTTGAAGAGGAAAATAGAGGTGGTGAAAAGGTACAAAAGCCTGTAATGATCCTGTAATGATCATGGAAACGGAAAAAGGTCGATGTGGATGAGGAAAGATGACGGCTGGAGTGTGTTTGCTGAGAAGACTGGCACAGAAAGAGACCTGGAGGGACAGGAGTGTGGGTATCTGTGTGTATGGCATGTTTGGGTGTTGGCGTGTGTGTGTAGACACCTGCTTAAACACTGAATTGTTACAACAGTTATTTTGAGATAGGAAGTGATAATTTAATTTCTTATGCTTCTTTATATTATATTGGAAAAAAAAGGGGGGGAAAAAGAGAGCAACATCTGAAATTAACCAGAGTTTTCTCTGATCTGAGATTGAGTTATTAGAGCCTTGTCTGTGTAGCCTCATAGTCATATCTAGACAAGGAAAGCTCCAAATTTGAGAAACTGAGTCAAATTAAAGAAAGGAAAAAGGATATTGCACTTTTGAGAAATGCCACATGGGCCACCTGTAAGCTTGGAGCACTATTTTTATATTTAAGTGAATAAAAAATGTTAAAATTCATAGACAGAAAAGATAAGACCAGCTTAAAAAACCAACAGTACTGCTTAACAGTTTTCCCACGCACCTCTCCATGAACTCATCAGGGCAAATCCATTAGTGAAAACGAATGAGGGTGTGCATGGACAGATTTTTTTCACTAGCAGGTATCAAGTTATATTGGAGGGTGAAACTAAGACTTCCTGGTTGTTTCGGGAAGCCATAAGGTCCAATTTGGAGCCTACTTTAACCTAACGTCTTCAGCTGTCTTGTGTGATGTGGGAGTGGGTACTGTCCCCACTCTGAGGCTACTTCAGGATGAATACTCATTCCTCCAACCAAATGGTTTTGGCCCCTGAGCAGGGTTTGTCAGCATCATGGAGGTGATATAACAGTGTCCAACTTCCAGCTAACAAACTTCAAATCTTTGATCAGGGAGGGCTGGGCAATGATGAAGCTGTCTAGAGCTGTGACTTATACCTGTAGAAGGCACTTCAGAAAGGAAGAGAAACTCTGATCTTCCCAGGGAAGAGGTGCAGGAAGGAGTCCTCGGGTGAAACCTGATAACTTTCAGAGTGACGGGGAGTTCCCCAGGGCCTGACTTCATTGACCATCCTGGTTGCTTAGTCCACATTGTGGTTCAGAGGGCGCTCACGTAGAGGTGAATGTAAGTAGTACAAGGGTGGAAGGAGAGGGTTGAAAACCCTTGTATGTGGCTGGGTGGTAGATCTACAGGGGAGTCTTGCATCTTATCTAGAGGAAGGGTGCTCTGACCTCAGAACGTTGAGGAGCACACAAAGTACTGGGCATATCAAGCACTATAACCAGCCAGGAGCATCAATTCTCTGCCGTCGTCCCAGTTTTTGTTCTCAAGCAGTCTGAGCCCAGGAGAAGGTCTGCATTTATCTCACACAACACACAGGCTTGGCTTTTTGACCTTTGGGGCCAGTAGATGTAGGGGACAAGGACGTTCTTGGTGCTCTGTGCTCAGCCATGCCATGGAGCGATCGCATGCTGCGATGAGTCAGTGCATCACAGCAGTTCTACTGATCAGGGCGGCTGTTCCTGAGAATATTTGCAAAGCAGACGCTGGCCCAGAATTAACTCCATCTGCTTCAGAAGCAGGGAGTGCGCTGCCTGTGTTGGATAATGCCAGAGATTTCACACTGAGCTGAGCAGTCCTGGTTCACTTTCCAGCAAACTCTGCCTTCCACAAGTCATTGCAGGACAGCTGTCCCAGAGAGAACAGTCTGCTGTGTGCTGGACAGAAGCATGGACCTGTCCAGGCTGGCAGACGGCTTTCTTGAACAAAGCCTGCAGGAATTTCTCAAATCCCTCTGTAGCCCCAAACCATGTTTGACATACCAACTGGGATAATTGAAGGGGACAGTCAACAATCCAGCCGGCTGTTCCTCAGCACTGCCGGGCCCTGGCTGTCTCTGCAACCAGCAGAGAAATGCAAGCACTGCCTTAAACCCACCTACTGGACACACAGTTCATGACTCTTTCTCTCCGTTCACTGTACAGGGAGCCAAAGTCTGGTATTCTTTTGTAACAGGCCATGTGAACGGGTCATCGCTCCCATTAAAGTGTGTGTTAGATGTCTAATTCTGGCTCAGGCAACACAGTCGGTGGGCTGATATCCTATGGATGCTTCATCTCCCTCTAAGATGCCGTAGACCGTAAGATGGACTTAGTGGCATCACGAGGGAAAAGTGACTGAAAAGCTGCCTGGGGGAACAGGACCTGGGGGTGTTGGTTGATGACTGGATGAACGTGAGCCAACAGTGGGCCCAGGCAGCCAAGAAGGCCAACAACATCCTGGCTTGGATCAGAAATGGTGTGGTCAGCGTGACCAGGGAAGAGATTGTACCCCTGGACTCAGCATTGGTGAGGCCACACCTTGAATCCTGGGTTCAGTTTTGGGCCCCTCACTACAAGAAGGACATTGAGGGGCTGAAGCACATCCAGAGAAGGGCAGCAAAGCTACTGAAGGATCTGAAACACAAGTCTTAAGAGGAAAGGCTGTTCTGTTTGGAGAAGCAGAGGCTGAGGGGAGACGTTACAACTCTCTACTCTCCCTGAAAGAAGGTTGTAGTGAGGTGGATGTTGGTCTCTCCTCCCGAGTATCAAAAAAAAGGACAGAGGAAGTGTCCTCAAGTTGCATCAGGAGAGGTTTAGATTGGATATTAGGAAAAAATTCTTTACTGAAACAGTGATGAAGCATTGGAATAGGCTACCTAGGGATGTGGTGGAGTCACCATCCCTGGAGATGTTCCAAAAATGTATAGGTGAGGTGCTTTGGGATGTGGTTTAGTAGGCGTGGTTGTATTGACCTGATGGTTGGACTTGATGATTTTACAGGTGTTTTCCAACCTTAATGACTGCATGATTCTGTGAACCATAAGATGGCAATAAGATGATCTTATTTTAGTGGATGAATACCATCTATTGCATACCTAGTGATATGCATGATTTATCTTCCCTGGCTGTATTGTTGCTGTATGAAACAATCCTCTGTTCTCGGTCATCATTTTCTACCTTTCTCTGTTTTTCCTTCTCCTGGGAATCCAGCTGAAATATAGGGACGTGCAGTGACAGACCCTACAGAAAGGACCCCTCCTCTTGCCTAATAACTTTTATATATTCCAGATATCATCTGTTAACAAAATTCAGCTTTTTTCTGTGGGGTACTACAGCCCTCCACGATGTGACTTTGATGTGTAGAGGTGTTTACACTGTTGTGTAACACAACAGCGGCAGCTGTGGATCATCTTGAATGGTTTCAGAACCATAGGTTCACAGCCACAGCTCCAGTGTTGGTGTCGGTAGTTGAAGTGGCTGAAGTGTTGGTAGTTGGTGGCATCAGCAGAGGAAAATAGGTATGTTTACATGCCCTAGACAGATCTTGTCAGACTTTAAGAGTGGCAGTGAAACTGCTCATCTGCCACAATTCAGCAGTCTTAAGTCTACTGATGCTGCACCTGTGGAACCATTTTAGTTCTGCTATTACTGGACAAGCTCACCCTAGCAGCAAGTGCTAAAATGGAATGCAGCATGTGTTTACAGTTAATAATAATAAAGCAAAACAGGAAAAAGAACCTGTGTGCCACAGGAAAGTGTGTGGAAATCTTCCTATATCTGTAAATCAACTAATGTGTTTGGAGAAAATGAGTTAAATAGAATATCACCTTGAGGAGACCTAATAATCAGGTAATATGTCTGGGAAAGACAGGCATGTATTTAGAATTGGAAACATTCTGGATGTTCAAATCTGACCCAAAACTGCACCTGATTTATCCAATATTGAGTTGATTTAACAAAAGGTGGTGATTCGATCCGTCCTGTTCTACTCTGATAACATTTTATACACAAAGGCACAGATACGGAGGAGCAAGACATGAGTTGGAACTGGATGGTGAGCTCGTCGGTGAGATGGGAGCTGGACTTACATGGCCTGGGGTTCCTGTAGTCTGTGATAAAAAAGTTAGTACCTGTTTCTAGCAGCAGAACATCGATCCTTTAGCTGCCCTAGGAAAAGAAGACACTCAGGAGAGAGATGATACGGAAGTGAGGCAACCTACGTTGCCAGGGTGTGGCGAACACCTAGCTGCTCTGATCACATTCACTGCTATATCTTTTGTTAATAGGGGACCCATAATTTATTTTTTTAGCTGTTTTTCTTTTATTTATATTCATAACTTCCTCCTTTACCCCTTTCCTCCTCATCCCCGTTCACTGCCCACACACCATCGCTCATAACATTTTTTGGAAGGAGTGAGGCAGCGAGTGAAGGCGCAATGCGTTTCACGCATGCAAAGCTTTCCAGGCTGCTGCTTCGGCCATCCACATCCTGAAGATTAGATGCAAGATGGATCTTCCTTTCTCTGACTTGTTTGACAAACTTAATGTGCAGCTACATAAATTATTTTCCCTCCAGGCAGCGGAACTGTCACGCTGGTGACAAGGGCGTATTTACGCAGGGTGCTTCTTAGCAGAAGACGTTTCAGGGGAGTCTCTTCCACCAAGTACCCCTGTGTCTTGCCAGGTGGGATCTGAAGCACGCGGCACACACACGCATGGCACAGAGTGGGATAAACAGCATTATCTGTAGCATATGTGAAATGAACATTTTTATTACAAAATTCATGTGATCTGGAGCGTACACCTCAATCGAGATTACAAATAGAGGATAAGTGCATGGCACGGGGCACGTGTGCGTAAAATACATAGTCCATAAGCTCCCTAAAACACAGCACAGCCAAGTTTGCATAACAGAGTAGATGCAATGCAAGCATAAGCTTGATAGAGCTATGTCTCACCAGGCATGGCAAGGACAGCGTGCACCTCGCTTCTGCATCTCGTGATGGGCGTGCGAATGCCTGCGTACGTGGTGCACAGATGCACACCAACATCCTGCCCTCCGACACATCCTTGCACAAACGACGGAACGGAAATGCGGCTTGTCATAAACATGACACTTGTTTGTATACACATAAACGTGCCATGTGCTTCATTACGTGATGGGAGAGACACATCACACGTGTACATCAAACACCCATAATGCGTGTCTCACGCACTCATATACGTTTAGAAAGCTATATCCATAACACATATTTTTACGGCAGGCGCACGAACAGATGCCCGGTACATATGGATATATATCACAAGAACAACACACATACAGAATGTGTACGTTAGGCTGGGCATAAGGAAAGCGCTGGCTCTTTTCCCCTATCTGCAAAGGAAATGCCTTCTCAGCATCAGCTTAGTTCTCTTCTATTAGTTTTCTGGGAAAGGCAATGCGTTACAGATGTCAGTTCGTGTTGTACGGCACATTCCTTGCCTTTTCTTAAATAGCTGCCCCTAAAGAAATAATTTGTCTTGGAGGTGGCTTTACACAGAAGCAGAGATTATAAGCCTGAAGGGGAGTACATAAAAATAAATCTTAGGGCAAATGGTGTCTCATGCATTAAAATATGATGGAAGTTGGGGTTTCCATTAATAGTGTGGGACAACATGCACATGCCAGTGCTTCCAGTATGGCCTGAGATTCCTGACATGCCCAAAGAATTGCATTGCTTTGCTTGTCTCTTCTGCTGCTCAGTCCTTTCCTTTAAGCAAAAGAGAACTACCTTCCTCTGTTGGTGTCCAATATCCATTTGAAAATGGTCTAATCACATACTCAGGTGGTCAAAACGGGCTTCCAGCCTCTTCTTTCCATTGATTGCGTAGGTAGACAGTGTCAGGCAGCTCTGTTAAGAGTGGACTTGAGTTTTCCATTGTTTCCTCAAGAAAAAGTAGAGTAAAAGATGTTCAGATCTCTTCTAGGTGCCACATTAAAATCTAGACAATCACTTACACTGATTTACTCCAGGGCTCATTTATAAAGCAATGTACTTAAATCAACCCAGCATTTTACGTGCATGATGTTGTAACTGTTTAATCATAGCTTGTATATGTTTTTAGTTGCTGTTGGATAATCCAGAGTGCTAGTTTAGTTAAAGGGGAAAAAAAATAAAAAGGAATTTTAAAGTGAAATACATGCCAACAAACAAAATAGAGTTTTAACTACGCTGGTTTACTTCAACTTCCTATAATCCTTGTGTGTAGACAGATTCAAAGCTTCTTCTGCAGACACATAAGGTTGGCTCATCGGTGGTTTTGCATGAGTATTGTGTCACTGAGCTCAAATAAATACCTCACAGTGCTGAAGTTTTATCCCATATTGTGTAAACTCTGGTGAGGAAAGTCACATTTCATAGAATTGTAGAGTCATAGAATGGTTTGTGTTGGAAAGGACCATAAGACCATCCAGTTCCAACCCTGCTGCCATGGGCAGGGACCCCTCCCACTGGATCAGGTTCCTCCAAGCCCCATCCAACCTGGCCCTGAACACCTCCAGGGATGGGGCAGCCACGGCTTCTCTGGGCAACCTGGGCCAGGGCCTCCCCACCCTCACAGGAAAACATTTCTTCCTAAGATCACATCCAAATCTTTTAGCTTAAATCTTTTGGCTTAAAACCCTCCTTGTCCTGTCCCCACTCTCCCTGATCAACAGCCCCTCCCCAGCTTTCCTGGAGCCCCGTTCAGCACTGAAAGGTTGCTATAAAGTCTCCCCAGAGCCTTCCCTTCTCCAAGCTGAACATTTGAGGTTTATTGCATAGAATACACAGTTTTCCTTTTTTTGTTTTTTTTTTTTTTTTTACTTCTTTATTATATTTTTACTAAAAAAAAAAGAATTAATAGAACTAAAGGAAAAAAACTGCAGAAAAAGTTTGCCCTAGAATCGGAGGTGGAGATCACTTCTGCGAGCAGCATTTGCAGAAGCAGTCCTTCATGCTTTACATCTTGTCACCAACACCTAACGTGTATCAGCGTTTTCGAGTTAGTTCTAACACGTGCCTTGGGGAATAAACACAAGGTTACAGCTAAACCCGGCATCTATATATAACTCAAATGACAGAATGCGCTAGCTGTAAGCTGTGACTTGTCAGGTATTTTCTCTAATGAAGGTTGATCTCGGAGAAGCTAGCACCAGGGAGGTCTGCAGTCCAGATGCTCCAGCATATAGACCTGGGCTGGAAGTTTTAACAATCTGGTTCACCCGGTGTCAGCTCTTCGTGTCACTTTGTGGCACAGATGTGTTGCTTGAAGTTCTCTACAGCCTCTCGCTACTTTGAATCTGCAGTTGTCCCAGTCCAGGACTTGGCTATGCTTGACTAATTTTTTGCTGTTGTAGGTCTGGTCATTTCTTTACATCTATTTTCCATTCTAGTTTTGTGATCAGCTTAGGTGCAGGTCAATTCAATCTTATTGGACATTGGCTCCTATGAAAGAGATCAGATTTATTTCTCCTAGAGATCATTAAAGGATAGCTTTTTGTGGAGGAAAGGCTGTTTAATAATCAGTGAGCTCTGGAAATCAGCAATATTTAGAAGCCAGCAAAAACCACTTTGTCTCCCATGGGAGAAGAAAGTCTTCAGCTTTACTTAGCACAAACCTCCCACCCCCTCCAAAATAAAAACCACAATGAAACCCTACTGACAGTGGAACAGACATGGCCCAATTCCCCAATGTGTTGAGCGACCTTGGTGGAAATGCTGAAGATCAGATTAATAGTTAATTTGCATCCTAGGACTTCCCTACCTGCAACCTCCACACCGACCTCCTGGTCTTCAGGGCTTGCTGTTACTGTCTTGAGGTGTTTATCTCATCTTATGCTCAACTTTCTTCTTTCCCCTCTGCCTGCAGTGTCCCTTCTTCCCTTCCTCATTATGCCCCCGTTGCTGGCTCTGGTACCTAAAGGTCATCTGTGTGACCCACATATGGCTCAGCATGGACAGTCCACTAAGCTTGGTCCTCTTGAGTTGTGGGATGGGATCCTTTTCACAGAGGTGGATGCAGGAGAAGCTGGTTTCCAGATGCCCTTTCTAAGTAGCCTGTTACAAGGGTCTATTCCTTGTCTCTTCGGCTGGCTTGGAGCAATTCCTTTTGCCTGTGCACTCATTTCTCTAAGTTAAGCTCTTTCTTGCTGCCCTGATGGCAGACTACTTCCCTCTGATCTTTATGGCTATAGTTCTTTTTTTTCTTTTCCAGCTAGACAAGGCATTTTCTGGCTAAATGCCGGATCACTTACCGCTTGGTATTTAGTGTAATTGCCTTTGTAACCCAGGCAGTTCCCCATTACAGTATTAGCAAACTATAAAAATAATCAATGATGAATAAGTGCTATGCAGCTAACAGGGTATCAGTTTATCATGTAATAAACAGAATAATGCCTAGGACTCTCGTAGGTCTTGCTGAGTTTGCTTCTGTGTTGAGACAAACCAATTCATTGCCACCAACAGGGTCCCTACCTGGCATGAAACTGTATAATATAGCAAGACCAGGATTAGGAATCTGAAGGTGCCCTCCGTTTCATCCACTTTCTCTGCTGCCTTATGAGCTGTGCCTTGTTGTGTGAATATCTGGGCAGCATTTGCCTTCCTTGGAAAATCACATTTGTTGGCATTTGCTATGCTTTTCCAGAAGTCCTCCGAAGGCTCATTTGGGAATAGGAGTTGGGTGCAGATGAACGTACTGAGTAGATAAGGTTATATCAGGAAGAAGTTTCACCCATTGTCCTCTGATTCTGACCCCATTGTCACCACCTAGTACATGAAATCGTGGTTATTTTCCGTTCAGCAGCAACTGGGAGAGCATTCAGGAGGATATTCATCTACAAAACATGCAGGCTCCTGTGTTATGTTGCCTGCCTACAGTCTCCATTCTCCATCTGCTGCACAGCCTCCCATTATGCAAATGAAGGAAGCTTGCTTAAAGTTTATTTCTTAATTTAATAAATGTAATTTAATAAATCTTAATGCAATGCATTTCTAGTGAATGAAAGGCTAGCTTACTGCATAAAATAGCATCAGCTGTCAGACAGCCCGCTTGTTCACGAGGATCTCAGACTGCTTGAGGGGTTGTTTTTTAAGAAGACGACAGGCATTGCTTTGCCAAATCAGATCTATAGCCAGCTATGCCTGCGTCTTGCTTTTGATCATGGCCAGAAGTAAAAATTAACTGTCCTGACACTGAAATGGAGCCCGGATAAAGACCAGGTGGCCGTAGTGCTGTGCAAGTGAGAGGAAGCTGTGTGCAATGCGACACTGTGTCTGGGTTTCAGTTGGGACTGTAGTGTCACATCTTGTTGGTTTCCCATCTCTGTCCCTACACAACAGATTTCATTTCAGTTATTTTTCCCCTGCTTGTCAGTAAAAGCAGAAGTGAGTGGGCATTACATTTATCCACTTCTGCAGAATTAATTCCCTGGTGCATCCCACAAAGATATGAATGTACAAAACACCAGAGAAAGGTGCTTGAAAGGACTTTCTTTTTGGACGTGAGTTAAGACAGCTTAGCATGATGATCCCTACTTGCCAAGAAGATTCCCAGTACCTGGTGAGACTTCAATGGAGTCATAGAATGGTTGGGGTTGGAAGGGGCCTCAAAGCCTATCCAGTTGTAACCCCCTTGTGACGGACAGGGACACCTTCCACTGGATCAGGTTACTCAAAGTAACATCCAACCCAGCCTTGAACAGTTCCAAGGAGGAAGTATCCATGACTCCTCTGGGCAACCTGTGCCAGGGCCTCCCCACCCTCACAGGAACGAATTTCTTCCTAATATCTAATCTAAATATCCCCTCTTTCAGCTTAAAACCATTACCTCTCATCCTGTCCTGGAACTCCCCAATACCGAGCCCGTCCCCGGCTTTCCTGTAGCCCCCTTTAAGTACTGGAAGTCTGCTGTAACTCTCCCTGGATCCGTCTTTTCTCCAAGTTAAACAACCTGAACTCTCTCAGCCTGTTTGCGTAGGAGAGGTGCTCCACCCCCCTGATCATCTTCGTGGCCTCCTCTAGACTCAGCCCAACAGGTCCACATCTTTCTTATGTTGGGGGAACCATAGCTGTAAGCAGGACTCCAGGTGAGGTCTCATGAGAGAGGAGAAGAGAGGTAGAATCACCTCCCACAACTTGCTGGTCACACTTCTTTTGACGCAGCCCAGGATATCACTGGCTTTCTGGGCTGCAAGCACACCTTGCTGGCTTATGCTGAGCTTCTCATTGACCAGCACCCTGAAGTCCTTCTCTTCATGTCTGCTCTCAATTCATTTTCCACCCAACCTGTGTTTGTGCTTGGGATTGCCCCAACCCAAGTGCAAGACTTTGTACTTGGCCTTGTTGAACTGCATGAGGTTTGCACAGCCCCACCTCTCAAGCCTTTTCAGATCCCTTTGGATGACATCCCTTCCCTCCAGTGTGTTAACTGCACGGCACAGCCTGGTGTCATGAGCAAACTCACTGAGAGTGCTCTCAATCTCACTGTCCATGTCTGCAATAAAGATGTTAACAGCACCAGTCCAATACCGACTCCTGAGAAATGCCACTTGCCACTGGTCTCCACTTGGACATTGAGACGTTGACCCCAACTCTGCGAGTGCAACCATCCAGCCAGTCAAATTCATATTTCTCCAATTTAGAGACCAGAGTATCATGTGGGACAGTGCCAGATGCCTTGCATGAGTCCGGGTAGATGATATTAGTTACTTCTCTTTGAAATAGACCTAAGGGCTGAGAGATTCCCTAATCTTTTTAATGACAGTAAAGTGTGTCTCCGCACATTAAGCTGTCCATTCCGGGCTAAAGAATACTTACCTGAGCACTGAAGGCCAGCACAGTTCTTGCCTTGTTAACCACCTCTTGGCGTGAGGTTTGGAATCTAAATTCAAAGATATCTTGGAGAAGATGGTCAGGATTTAATAGATCATGACATCTTCCATCAAGGAACCCCAAAGGAGTTTAACGTTTTTATAGAGGAAGCTTTATGACTTTCTGTACATTGTGGCTCTTCAGACAAGGTCTTGCTAAAACATAGTCCACATGCTGCTAGTTAAAAAAAAAGGTCTAAAACTGGTAAAACAAACCATCTGTAAGAAATATACGCCTAGCAAGTAACTAGGATAGATCCTTCCGTTGAAGCAGGAAATCAAAATGGAAAATGACCCATTGAAACATTGGCAAAAGCGGAAAGGAAAGAAGCAACTAATTGGACTCATTATTTGGACTTCATCCCTACAAAGATGACGATTCTGACCTATCTGCAGCAGCGATGATGATAACCTCACTCAGAAGGATGGAAGAGCTGACTTTTGAATCAGATGTTTTTCCCATTTTTTTCCCTTTTTTTTAATCGTTATCCTTAAAAAACCCCAAAAAATCAAGCAAAAAACAACCACCCTGCCCTCATCATGAATATTGGGGTCAAATGTTCAGCCGCTTAAGAAATATGTACAGGAGAGCATATGTATTTGCTGAGAAGGCAGCTGCTGAATGATGAGTTACGTATGCAAGGAACCAGCATACATATGCAAAAGGAAATTGTGAAGGCAGTTTGTATGAGGCATCAACAAAGGCAGATATTTTTGGCTACAGACACAATTCTACTTTTCTTGCTTCACCAACTTTATGTCGGTTTTTACTCTTTTTCTCTGTTTTTCCAGTGAGACAAAACTATGTGTGTCCCTGTGTAGACGTTGAAGTAAAAATAATAGGAAATGAGATTTTTTTTCTATCTACCAAAGGAAACAAACCCCATTTTTTTTCCAAAAAAGCTAAACAAAGGTGCATCTTTTTAAAGAAACCCACACTCTGCGTGGGAAAAGAAATGTTTTTTCCTCTTAAAATCTTGGAAAAAGTCACTGTTTATCCCAGGCGCTTGCACATGAGCATCATTATTCGTTCTGCTGAGGTAAAAGGTTTGTCTTTGACAGCCAAAAGTGAAAGTCACCTGTTGGTGGCTGTGGGTGTTGCGTGGGGAGGGTGCATGGAACACGGAGTTGTCCTGCGCCGCAGGGAGACACCTGGAGTCCGTAGTGTGAAGGAGATGTTCAGGCTATTGCTTTGCTATGGAAACATCACTTCGTGTCTGCCGCAAAGGAAACTCTTTTATGGAATGGGGGGGGTATAAATTTGTACCATTTAACACAGAGTGTGGGCACAAAACCTGCTTTTTGCCTCCCCCTGCTCACTCTGTGGGTGCCCTATCGCTAATGCCATTGCAACCCCGTTCTAACCCTAAGTGGGAGGTTCAGCATTGATAGAAGTGCCTTCCTTGGCCAGATCTGAAAGATAATTTTATTTCCCCTCATCTTGTTCAGCGGGGTGATAGACAGGCATTCGAAGCAACCAAGAGAAATGATTTCACATCCCACCTTCCCACCCAGGTGAGCACCTGTTCTTCCTTTCCTCAAACACAGGGCAAAGGACCCATTATTCTGCCTGCTGTTCCCTTGCTGGGTATTAGGGATATTAGATAGATAAAAGCGAAAATCGCTCTCGCTCCTGAGTTTCAGTGTGTGGGAAGAGTATTTGAGAGCTCAGATTTCTGGTCCAAAGATCTTTTCAACAATCTAGCAAACTCTTTACCTATTACCTGCAGATGCCTGCAATGAAACTTCCAAGGTAAACACAGGAAAGAAGGACCCAGTTAATATTAGCATCTTGGGAGGTCACAGAGCACAGAAATCCACTCTGCTCCTCTGGAAACCAGACCATGGCAGTAGGGACCATCTGTGAAAGCGCTGCCTTATAATCACTCAAACACTGCAAATGCTTGGGAAAATCCTCCTCGTGTATCAGACTGAAGTGTTTTAACAGGACACAGCAGGGCTGTGGGTGGATGTAAAGCACAGAGACTTCCAACAGCTGGCAGTTCTGCTCCCACCCAGAACAGAAAAAGGGCAAAATAGTTGTGTACAAAAAAACACCGGTCCCACTAGAAAGAGCACCACACCAAGAAGGCACCTTGGTCCTGCCGTCTGGCTTGTCTTCAGTGAGGTCTTACTGACACAAGGCTGGGTCTTCCCCATCCTCTTGGGTCCTGAGCGTGTGCACAGGTTCCTGCTCCAAATGGAGACACAGCTGGTCAAACACCTCGTGCCTTATGGCAACAGAGAACAAACTCAGCCTTCTGAGGTTACAGTAAAACCGATACAGGTTCCGGGAACTACATCCACCAAGGGAACAGCTGTGTGTCATAGAATGAACAGGGGAAGACACAGCCTGAATAGATTGACTGTGAGGGGGGAGTTATCACCTTTAATAACTCCTGAGGATTCAGCACTAGAAGAAACTGCCAGAGCTCCAGCAAGGAGCTGTTATCACCTCCAGCGGCAAGGTCTGGCTCGGCCCTTGCTGACCCTGTGTCTTTGGCAGCTTCTCCTTGTATTCAACGGGGTGCTCACAATGTATCAAGGAGACAGAAGAACTACCTTTGTAAGAAATATCTCTGTTGATTGCCAAGGAAGCTCTTTTTCTTCACTGGCAATGGACAGTGCTTTGTTTTCTCGGTACGAGTCTGATTTTGGCTGACTTACTTCCTCGGGTTTGGATGCAGCTACTGGGTCCAGGATGGAGGAGGATGGATGGAGGAAGTGTCTGGGCTGTATGTTTTTTCCCAAAGTCAGTTTCTCACCTCGCTCTTTTTGTAAGTGCTCTGCACACTTCTCCTGGATCTTTCCACAGGCAGTCGAAGACGGGGGTCGCCAGTTACTTTGGAACCTGCCTGCTATATTATTCAGAGAGCAGTGAGAGCAAGAGAGAACAACTTTGGTGCATAAGACAGCGTACATCTGGCCTTGCAAGAGTTCGTCTAGGTTTGCCAGGGAAGATGTAGAAAGCCCTTGGCAGTTATGTATCAGAAAACGAGACAAAACTCAGGCTTGTATTTGAATTAGAGTTTTCTCAGGAGGGGTGAATCTACATAAATCTCCAGGGTTTGACTCAGTAGTAATGCAAGAGTAGATTCTCGAAGGGCTCAGCCCCATGTCCCGTGTGGTGTACGACAGTGCCCAGGGAAAGGGACTGGGACTGATAAGAGCAGAGTTTAATACTTGTTTCTGACTCAGAGGGTCTGTGTGATCGTGGGGTTTTGGTGTGGGCTGGATCTATGACCATTTAAACTTTTTCTTCTCTCTGGTGTCAGTGGTAGCGATCCTCTGTGTCCCTTTATGGATTTGGCCATGAAGGTTACTAAATACCTGTCAGATTTGGCTTAATTTGGCTATGGTGGCCTCTCCAATAGTGCCTGAAATGTGGTTTTTGGCAGGGCTTGTATTCCTTCTGAAAACCAGGTTTATCCGTCACGGTACAGAAGCCGAGTACCTTTTGGATCTGGCACATGTGGTCAGTGAGGAGCATCAGTACCCAGCCGTACTTGAGCATACGTCTCGCTGTTGACATCTTGTCTGTAAACCGGGGTATTCACATACCTCTGCCCCATCGTCTGTTCAGGACTGAGCTCTGACTCTGCAGTGAATACCCTTGGGTACAGTGGAGCTCCTTGGCTGTTTTACAGTAGAAGTTGCCAATTCAGACCTGCTAACGACTTCTCTCCTGCTTTTGACTTGATCAGCTCCCTCTGGCACATGTGGCAGTGCAGGGAGAAATAGAAAACAGAAGAACTTACCAAAGCCAGCAGCAATTTTGATGATCTGCAACCTCAGAAATCCTGTTTCGTGGCATGAGAATTGGCTGCAGAAGAGGGGTGTTTTATCTCTGCATTTGAGAGCCTGAAGATGCCTTCCCTACTCAGTGTACCTCCAGCACACAGAGCAGGGACCTGCTCAGACCTCATCTTGCATGTCATGACCATCTTAGTTGCAGGCTGGTCCCTCTTCTGACTTTGGACTCATCTTCAAAAATGCTGGAGTTCATGGGAAGTGCTCCAGCCCAAGGGTGGAAAAAAGAAACAGGGCAATGTGCTATTGCCGTGACTCTTTCCAGCCCCAAAACATTGAGCTCTCTGATGTCTCACACATTCAAGTTACAGTGCCTCTAGTAATAATGGTGATGAATAATCTTATATTTAGGGAGGTCTGTTGCAATAGGAAGAATGATGCTCTGTGTAGTCTCCTTTCATTCCAGTTGCAAAGGATTAGTTAGCTTTCCAGGATAGTTTGATCCGTCATTTACTGTGACAAAGGAGATACCATGAAAGATTTTCCAGCCACTTCCTCACCGTGAAGTTAAATATAAATATAAGAGCTCTTGCAAGATGTCACTGGTTAATCAAGTTTCAACCAACATTATTTGTTTAAAACTGACTCCAGTTCCATTCATCTCTCTTTTTTGTTCTCAATAATACAAAAGATAATGACATTGATGAATATTGCCCAGTGAATGCAGGGAGGGGCCCGATGGGAAAATGAGTCATTATCTCTCCCTCTCTCCACTTCCAGGTGCAACCTTCTGTCTGTGTCTCTGAGAGATCCCCAGTGATTTATTGATACGGAAATCTGATTTTAGTAATTAAAATTGATTTTCGGCTTAAGCTTTGTAAATACACTGATCCATAACAAACTTGGGTCATGGTTTGGGGGAGTGGCAAGGGGGAAAGAGGGAATGAGGAAAAGGCCAGGAGGAGTCGTGTGGATGAGAGCCACAGGGCTGGCGGAGGAGAGAGGCGAGATGAGATTATGGAAACAGGCAGCTGGCAGTCTATGAGCTGGACCGACAACCGCAAGGGCATTCAACAAAAGCCTTTCATGGTGCCTGGGAACACTGTTGATCCCTGACCCAGTCACCATTGTTGTTGGACAGCAGCAAGGCTGCGTTGAACCCAGATTCCAGCGTTATCAGCTTTGACAGCTCCAAGGGCAGCCAAGAAAAGCAGCTGGACCTGGGTCTAAAAATGTTTCTTGCTGCTGAGACATTATGTGGAAAAGAAGCAGGAGGAGCAACTGGCTTCTTGGGAAAGTTTTGAGGACTGTGATATGAATGCGGCCACTGAGATCTTTTCCTTAGACTGCTTTTGATGTAAATCCACAGAAATCACTTTGTTGGCTGCAGACTGGGGGCTGGGAGCACAGCATCTACCTGTGCCTGCTGACAGCACCCCATCCACTCACTCCTTAGTGCACCCTTATCTCCCAAAACAGCAGCCTGGCCAGGTGGGAGGTGGGGTTGGAGCTAAATGATGTTTAAGGTCCCTTTCAACCCAAGCCATTCTATGATTCTGTGATCCTACGACAACCTCTCCTCTTTCTCTGTGAGGGTGGCCTCTCCCTGTGGCAGGGGTAGACTTTGAACATACTCTGTGGCAGCAGAAGCCAGAAGCTAAAGCCCAGCCCTAGGGTATCATCTGTGCTCCTTTTGGCACTGACTTGGTGAGGCCAAGCACATTTTCCTTCCTGCTTGCGCCTCAGTTGCCTCGCTTGCACAGCAGAAGCAAAGTTTGGGTTTCCTTCTGTGAGCAGCCTTGAGGACTGCAGATCACACAGCCTGTGCAGCCGGGCTGCCTTTGCATTGCGCCTCTTTCTGGAGGAGGAATGATCTTCCTGGGCTCTTCTTGTCCCTGGGGCTAATAAACCGAGCTCTCGTGGGAGATTTGCACATTGCGAAAGGCTGGGAGCTCTCTGAAATCCGAGCAGAAATGATCCCCAAGCCTGAACCCCTCCACCTCCTGCATCCCCAGGCCAAGCACTTAAATAACTCACTTTTGAGGTTGAGAATGAACATGGCAAGCCAGCCCACGCACTGGCTGTTTTCTGCTTCTGAGCCATTTTTCTAAGCCAGCCTGCTTTTAAAGCACGACTTCTTCCATTAGCCGATAATCTCACTGTACAACCTCACCGATTGCTTTTGGGAAATCTAAGCGCATAACATCTATTACATTTCCCTTGCCTACCTTGGCAGTAATACTGTAGCTTCAAAGAACTCCAACAAGTTAGTTAAGCAAAAGACCTCCTGCTTGTAAATCCATGCTGGCTGTCTCCTCTAATCCAATTATACTTTACAAGGTGCTCCCTCACTAAATCCTGAGAAATTGTTTCTGATATTTTTACCCACAATTTATGTTAAGCTACTCGGTGTATAATTGCTTGTCTAATCGCATGCTCCTATTTTTGAATAATGGTGTTAGGTTTGACATTTTTGCAGTGCTCCTGTGTCATCTGAGAACTGCTAAAATATTATTACTTAAGACTTCACTCAGTTGTGCACTTGTTGCCTTTGAAGCTGGTGGAGTTCAGCTAAATGCACCAGGTCTGCATCGATGCTGTGGAAGGCTTTTTCTTGCCATTAATGTCCCCTTGTCAGCTTTTTTGGATTAAAAATGAGCAAGAAATGGAGATGAAGCAGTACAAGCCCTACTCACAGCAGCAGTTCTGCTTCATGTATGAGTGCGAGCGCAGGGAGAAATGGGACTTAATTAAGTTGTGAAGAGCCTTGAGCAAAGGATGTAGGACTTTGTACGGAGGATCTTACTCTCAATAAGAAGGTACAAAGAACAAAGAAGTGGGTCTCTCACATTGTAGAACATTAAGGTCTTGCCACCAAAGTCTGCTTTTTTTTTTATCATATTCAGCAGGTCTAAGACATAATAAACCCGACCTGGGATGGTAGGTGCAAATTTAGAGGTTGTAGGCAATATGAGAGGTGGGATTAGTGTTGACTGAGGCTTATTTGCTTGTCCTTTTTCTGTTTTCAAAGACAGTAGCAATTTCACATGCAAACGACTCTGTCTCTGATGGTGGGATCCGTTGGGAATATTTTCACACAGTACTGGCAGGGAGTTCTGTTGAGTTGTCACATCGTCACATAACCAAGATTTAGTGAATAATCCGTGATGTACAATCTAGCAACAGGATGGGTTTGAGCCAGATGAAAAAAAGTGGCATCCTCTCGCTTGCAGCCAGGCAACAAAAGGGATGGAATTTAAGCAGGGAGCAACATATGCTTGTGAACCTTAAATAGACTGGTCTTTTCAAACGAAGAGGAAGAGCGGTGATTCCTCATGTTGGAATCCTTCCTAGCCAAATATCACATTTGCAATCTTCAGCCTTTCCTTAAAGTTTAACTGAAAAAAGAAAAGAGCAGAACAGTTTCTCTAGCAAATACCTTCTCTGGAGGCCTAGGGTTTTAACCCCTAGGAAAGATTAAACAGCACCTCCCCAAACCCGTCTTCATATTGGAGAAACAAGTTCAGGATAGTTGGAACCATCGCTTTTGTTCTTTTTGTGCATTTTTTTTGGTGGATTTTGGTTTTTTAGGGTTTGGGGTTTTTTTTTTGTTTTTGTGAGGTTTTTAATTATTTTGTGTCTTTCCCAGCTACACACAGTGCAAAATGTGTGAATTATGGCCTCTTGAAAATGAGGTTCATAATGGAAATCAAGTGACCCTTAGCTGTGAGACAGAGAAGCTCATCTGTAGTTACTGGGGAAAAGGCAAGCACGGGTGAGGGCAGCCCGTTCTTCTTGGGTCCCCAGGCACACATCAAATTTCTTCACGCCATCGCTTCCCATTATCATAGAGGAGCTTTCCACTGAGATGGGACCATCTCTGATAGAGGTGTCTGATCCTGCCTATCGAGGCTACTCTACAATGCAAAGTCTTCCTCTAAAACTTCTACTCCATATTCAATGCTGAATTTGGTTTCCCTCTCCTCAATCTCTGAGCCCTTGAGTCTCTTCAGATTTACATCTCCAGGAAGAGATGCTGCTGGTGGTCTGTTCTTCAGTGGCACGGAGATGGACTGGGTACCGCTTGCTTGGCCCCACTGGTCAAACTGAGATGTCCCCAGCCCAGGAAACTTTTTCTAATAAGGGTCAGCAATGACCATGTAGCAGAGAGCTTCAAAAGACTCAGAAAGTAGAGATACCCTCTGCATTTACAATAACCTGTGGCTCAGAACTTCAGGAGGCAGCAGTGGACTCCTTGTGCTCCATATAAGCTTTCCCCTTCGTTTTCCTTGCCTGTCTGTCTGTTCCCTTGATCGACCACCTATGCAGGAAACAGTTTATTCTCATCTTGATGCTGCCTATAAACTTGGAACTGCCCAGGGGAACTGGAGAGACGTGAGCACAGAGATTTTCTTCAACCCCTGGAAGCTGTCAGTAGATAAAATCAGAGCTATTAGGCTGCACGTTACCTTCAGAGCACCATTTGATAGACCCAACTCTTCCGTGCAATCAAATCTCGTGCACTTCCCAGCTCCTTCCAGATGATTTTAATGGAAATGAATAAGTCGTTTGCCTCAGTGGCAACTGTGCCTTATTAGCTGAGGTTTTCTTGGCTCTGTTCAGCCCCTGGAAGAGGACGTTGCCCTCACTTTACAGCAATAGGGTAGTGTATTACAGGCAGGACTGGTTGACAGGGTGAATGTGGTCAGTATGTTCCCCAGCCTGAGCTCCCGCAGCACAAACACTGCTGTGGAGATGGGAGTTTCCAGTCCTGGTGGGCGAAGGAATAGTGATTGCATGGACCTGAGGAAGCAAAGTGGAAAAGGTAAAAATGCAAACCAGTTTGTTAAAGGTGGAATTGCACTCTGACCCCCTTCCTTTCCCAGTAGATTGTCTGAGGGTTTTGTCCTGAGCTTATCAACAGCAGGCAGCTCGAGGAGCTAGAGGATGCTCTGGGAATTGAGCTTTGTTTACCAAGCTTGGGACTGCTTGTCTAACTACCAGTAAATGTTGGTTTAATTTCCTTCTCTTTTGTGGACAGTTTGAAGAGCATCTCTCAATATCAGTTTTTCTTCTCTTTACCTCCTGAATTCATGAAGGCTGAAAATTAATTGTCCGCGCTCCCCATTTTTGCCATTGAAAATGGGAAGCTGTCTTGGCTTTGTGGGGTCTGTTATAATGGAGACAATGATTTCCCAAGCAGCAACAGAATAGCTGGTGCTGCAGATAGATCTCCCAGACTTCTGCTTGTTAATGGGTTATTAATGCTCCTCAACAGTGTGTTTGTCCAAATGATGATCTCCAGAAGACTGTTCTGTCTCCGACCCTTTATCTTCCGTGCTTTGGGTCTGAGTCCCTGCTCACCTCCCGCCCCTGCAGCTCTCCCAGATAAACTGCTACCACAGATATTTTGAGCGTAACACCTGATCCTTTAATTCCTTTCTGGGGAAAGGTTTCTTTGGAAAAAAAAATGAGTCTTTTTGCTCCAAAACCAGCTCAGCATTTCAAAGTTGAGGTGCACAACTTGCAAATTACTGGAAGTTTTCTACTCCCTCTCTCATGTGCTGAGCTTAATAACAGCTCATTGCAATCTATCAGTGCTCGATGAATTGAATTCAGTGAACCAGCATCTCCCCATGGATATTTCTTCTGCTGACACATTCCCAGTCAACCACAACGTGTCCTGCAGTTTAGTCCTTGCAGGAGGTGCTGGCAGTGACTCTGCAGGTTCATTGCAGGAGAGAATTTCCCCAGGATAATGAATAAGATAGGTTTTTTTCCCCTCAAGCTTTCATTTTAAACAGCACCCATGGAGATGCATTTGCAAGTAAAGGTAGAAAAGAAAAAAAAACCAGTTTGGAGCTCAGTGCTTTCATGTGATTTTTAATTAAAAAATAAATTAGCCTAGAAGTTTAGGAGAAGTCTTAACTGCAGTTCTTCAGATTATAAGCCAGTCTCTAGGTATTAGAGAATATAAAGATACGTAACACGAGGCCCTTCCTTTTGTAGGATGCTTGCACCTTTTATGAAACACCTGGCTCAACTTGACAGCAGAAATAGGAGACAGAGAGGGGTGGATATTACGTTTTATTAAGTCTGTCAATTCCTAAATAATTAAGGACCCATTTTATACAAACTGAACTTCTAACTCCTGCTTTAATCTCAGTTATTTTGCCCAAATGGTTTCTTAGTGAGTCTTTATGCTTAAAATCACCCCTGGGCGTTTGCTCCCCATCTGTGTGATGACAGGGTAGCTGGTGGCCTCTGGCTCTGGTTTTTTTACTCCATCCGTCTCATCATTCAAAGGATAAACCTTCTGATAAATGGCAGTGTCAACAATAAGGTTAATATTTTTAAAAGCTAGATAGATTTTTATTTAGCTGCCATTTTTGTGGCAGTCAATGCAGTCATATTAGGAGGAGTTTGCCAGTTTCTAGGTTGACTAATTGGTCTCCACGCTATCCTTTTCAAGAAGAGCCGTGCATCAAGCCCTGCCTGACAAACTGTATGAAAAATAAAAAAGAATCACAAACAAAGCCAAGGAAATGGAGGAGCTAATATTAAACTATGACTAAATACTCTTGAAATGGAATTTTACTGAGATCAGATGAGTAAATCAGACCTATTACGAGTCATAGGAAAATTATTTCTTTATATTCTTTTACGAAAGGCTTGAGATTTCTGTACAAAAGGGAAATTATTTTGGGGGAAATGTTGAGGCAATCTAACTTCTCACTCAAAAAAAACAGGTTTGGGTGAATTTTAATCAGATACTCAGAATTAAAATTTCGGAATTCAAAGAGGCCAAGTAGTAGAAAATACCGGGGATAGTCTCACTGATACTACAGGGTGTTTAAATAAAGAGTTTCTTTCCATAATTTGCTAGATAAGAATGTTTAGAATTCTCGTTAATTGAGGAATTAACAATGGAAAATTTCAAAATTTGCAATAGAAAAAAATGGAAAGGGAACAACATTTCAAATGGCAAGGAGACCATGAATGCTTTTGCTTTCATTATCTTCCAGACCTTTTAGAGTAGTAGCTGGACGCACAGATGAGAATCCCTCTTTAGCTATTCATCTCATTGCACTTGGGGCAAGGCAGGCAGCGCAGGATGTGACTTGGTTTTGTTTGTATGGACTTTTTCTGTGGATGGTCATCAGAGCTGGCGTTCTGGAAGATAAGTCCTCTGCTTGAAGCTTTATTCCTTTTGCATTCCCATTGATTATTTTTTTTTTATAAATTTCACTGTTTTCTAGGACATATTTCCTATATTTTGGAGCAAATCAGTAGGAGAGGATCAGGGGCTTTTGTGAAGCTCTTCTACCTGGTCTAATCAGATGGGAATTTAAGTAGTTAATCTCAACTTGCTAAATAACTCTTACACCACCAACCAATATCCTTCTCTTTCCCACCACTGCCAGTGTCACAGATGCTCTAAATCTGTAATATACAGCAAACCAGCAGAAAATTCAAATTCATGCATTTGAAGGTGCTGCAATTGTCGTTTCACCGTGAAGTGTCTTAAAAGAACTGTACTGTCAATAGTTCACAAAAACACTGACATAAAACCTCAGGAAAAATGTGTGGAAAAGGGAACCCTAACAGAGCAAACTAATTGCTGGAACTTCCATGCATCAGCAGAAAACAAAACTCATTCCGGGCAGTGATAAACTTGATCTCTGCTGTCTGGATGGCTAAGCTAGACGTGGCAATTCGTACTTGTCTTGCAAATATGGCAATTACTGTAGCAGTCCCATTATAGCCCTGGTCACTGGGTCAGGCAACTCGTCTTTTGAAATCTATATCCTGATAGAGAAACTGTAGTTTAAGGCTGAGCAAGATGAAACCCATCTGCAATAATAATAATAATAACAATAACAATAATAATAACAAAGTTTTCACTTCACAGAAGGTCTTTATGCCTAGCTAAGCTCTTTCCAGCACAGGCTGACCATTAGCATTGAAACTGTTTGACGAGTACTTAGAAATTCATAGAATTGAAAGCCAAAAGGGAGCAGCGTGATTGTCTAATGCGATCTGCATAACTCAGGTCACAGAACTCCTGAGGGAGATGTCTGCTCTGAGCCCCAGCTCAGCAATCCTGCATATCTCTTAGGAAAACAAACCAAGTTAAATGTTTCCAGGGATTCAGCACATGCCTTTTTAAACATCTACCATTAGCACGAGGCGATTCCACTAGTCCTGGAGTTTCACAGCACCCTTGTGAGCTGCAGATATGCTCTAACCCTTGCTATGCATGCCGAAAAAAAAGCATATTCCAGATTCCTCCCCTCTCCAGTATAGGCTCCCTCCATAAGCAATGAAGAGAAGTAGTTCTGGGTAGTGTTGGTGTCCTTTTCAGAGATGCTTTGGCTTGATGAAGTGAACTGGAGATTAAATAGCTTGTGCAGATGCGGGTGTCTGGCCAGAGAGGGACTCGAGCTGTGCTCCCTCCTGGCTGGTCTCCCCTGCCCCACAGACAATTTCTGCCTCCCAAGCCGTTCTATGGTTCTGTCAGCCTGGTCCAGTGGGAGGTGTCCCTGCCCATGGCAGAGGGGTTGGAACTGGATGATCTTGAAGGTCTCTTCCAACCCAAACCGTTTTATGATTCTGTCAACCAGGTGTAGTGGGAGGTGTCCCTGCTCATGACAGGGATGTTGGAACTGGATGATCTTTAAGATTCCTTCCAACCCAAACCATCCTATGATTCTATGATAAATAAGATCTCCAAACAGGAGAATATTTGGAGATGCTGATTCAGGAGCAATGGCTGAGATAAGAAATAAAACAAGTACAAAATATCACTTATCCTTTACCTCCCTCGGGACAAACACCTGTAAAATCTGTGTGTCCTTTGGAGAAGATAAAGGAGCAGGGGCATGACCTCCTGTGTTTTTCTAAAACATGAGCCATAGAACTGATATTATAGCTGATGAAGTTAAAGTAGGAGATACACGGCTCTCCTCTGGTAAACTCAAAGGAAACGCTGCTCCTCACTTATTATTGTGGTGAGATTTGAAACTGATCCTCAGCTGCCCTCTGGTTTTATTATACGTTCCTAATTTTCTGCTCTCCATAAATGTTGAGAAAACTGCTCTCCACAAACGCTGAGAAAACCGCTCTCCTGATTGTACGGGTGAAGGTTTTTCTGGGCGCCTGCTGTTCGGTTAATAAACCAGGGGCAGGGACTGCTGTTTCTGGAAGAGGCAGGCTGTAATCCTCGGGAAGCAGAGGTGATATTGTTCCTTTAGGACATACATTATTGCTGCCACAGTGCGTGCATGTGGATAGGCGAGAGACAGACAGACAGATATCATAGATCGGTAAAAGACTGAGGAAAGCTCTAGTTATAATTTTATGGTTCACTGGTGTGAAATGGAGTCCGGTAAATAAAAAACCCGTTCCCCACAGCCTCTTTCTGTGCTGCATAAATCTGCCAGCACTTGCAAATGCTGTCAGCTCACCGCCAGGGTTGCATGTGGGCGTGCATGGGAGCGTGCACGCATGTGTCTGCACGTGTGGGGAGGAGCTTGATGCCAGGTCAGAGATACCTCTGGTCCTCTCTGCTGATCCTAGGGGTGCTGCAAGCCTGTTGTGGCTGAAAGGAGCCCAAATCCAGTGCATGGATCACAGGAGATGGGATTCCTGCTGCGTCAGCTTCACTCCACTCTGACCAGTCTATGCATCAGAGGGTCAGCTTTTCTCAAACCAACGTGTGTGTGGCCACAGCAGGATTTAGATAGTGGCTACGTTGCTTTATTAAAACCAGTGTCACTTCTCCTGCCAATAAAAGGCATAAATGTGTTCAACCTTCAGACAGCCACTTCGGTGCCGTGCCTGACTCTGTTTGAATTCCTGATGCTTTTTGTTCCCTGTGCCCTTCCTGAATGGCTCTGAAGTCCACAAGTGGAGAGTGCTGGCCCTTTTGTGCCGTGTTTGCCTCAGCTGGGGAAAGGAAGAGTAAAGAGAGCAAAGAGGCAGTCACTGCTGCTGTTGCTGGGACAGCAAAGTCAGATGCCTCAAGCTCTGCAAGGAGATACCAGACTCTTTGAATCTACTCGTTTCTTTTTGGAAAGTGGGTGAGACATGGATAAAAGGGTCTAGGAGGGTCAGCAGGGCCCTGCTGACGAGGCACGAGTGTCACTTGAAATGCCAGTTGTGCGAATGTGAGCCAGCCCTGCCGGGAGGTGCTGGGGCTGCGCTTGGAGCGAAGGGACTGTCCCGGCTGCTGGAGGTGGACAGGAGTGAGTCCTTGGAACTGCATGGCAAGGCTTGTGTTTCCGAGGAGCTCTCCAAGGGCCTGGCCCTGCTCCATACTCTCATTTCTTTCCCCTTGTATTATGTGCCAAACGGGCCTTCTTTTTCTCTTTGTGGCCAAGGACAAAAGAGTATTTTGGGGTCGGTATCTTTTCTTTTTGCATGGAGTTGGTGTGCACTGTGAAATGCATCTGAGCAAATCCCTCCCCAGCCCAAATCAGATTGTGGGCTTTTGTAAGGGATGCCCACAAGGGAAGCAGGTGTAATAAGAGATGTGGAGGCAGCGTGACTTTGATCTTTGAGGTGGAGAGCTCCTTTAAGATGCTTCAGTGGGTTAATCCTGCTCTCTTTCAAGATGCCAGTTTGGGAACCACCTGGATGGAGCTGGCAAAGGCTTTGTGGCATCCCTTGGGTCTCCATGCTTTATGCACGGGCCAGCTGGCAGTGTTCACATCGCAGCTGTCCAACATTGTCACCCCCCCAGACCTGGTCCTTTACCCCTGGGCAGTGCTGCGGCTCAGCAGTGGCTTTTGTTGGTTCAATGCCTGGCAGCAAGGAGCTGAAATGAGATCTCGCTGTTTCATTCAGTACAAAGCAGTGTTGTGGCCCTTAAATCAAGTTTGAATAAGTTACCTACAGGGACAAAAGTTCTGTTTTGCTACAGATCCAGCTGTTTTCCCTCAAGAAATTTGGGTGCCGTGGATGGCTTTCCATGAAAAGAAAGGTGCAGAAGGCGTCTCAGCCTTCTGCTTTGACTGGAGAAAGATATGAAAAAAACCACAGGAGTGCAAAGGAAGGAGAATCTGGTTGGAGAAATGAAGCAGCTTATGTTCTCCTGCACAAGGAGATACCAGCCTCCGTGAATCCACTCATTTCTTTTGGGGAAGTGGGTTAGACGTGGATAAAAGGGATACATGCAAAGGCCTGAATTCAGAGCAGACAGGAGAAAGGATGAGCCACTCATGTTTAGGATTGCCAGCAAAACCAGCTGTATCAATGCTGCTGCACCTCTGCAATGCCCGCAGTCACAGGATAACCACGATTTTAGGGTTCCTGTCAGCCTCAGGAACCACATCTCCTAACAGTTCCAGAGGTTTCCAGGGACCAGATTGATCCTATCTAACTATTCGCAGAGGCTTTTTAGACAGGTATAAATCTACAATACACAGGCACCTGAGACTTGAGATGCTCTATATTGAATATCCGAGGGAATATATTAATAATTTAGGTGCATCAGCAAGACCCCTGCTTTAGTGATTCAAGGAGGTTAGAAGGGGTAATATCAAGCTCCTGGATAAGCCTGAAGCTTCTGATACTTCCTCCTAAATTGGGCCAAATAGCAGCTGGGTAGCATATTTTTGTGAAAAAGAAGATATTTTTCACTCTTTGAGGAAACAGAGGATACATTCTACAAGAAAATAATGAAGTTTTGTGGTGTGGATGCCCTGTCTTTACCTTCCTGACTAGCACTGGAGTCAACATTCACAGCTTTTTGTTTTTTTAAAAAAAGCTAAAAATAGCAAAAAAAGTCTCTGAAATGGTTTGATACTCGGCAGCTCTCAGTGAGCCTGAGGGTTTTCCTAGTAGTATTCTCCAGGGATCAATATTGGACCCAAAGCTATTGAAAATTATCATAAATGAGCAGGATGCTGATATTAGATCCCACAGATAAAATATTCAGTGGTGCATTGATTAGCTCAGCATTAATGGTGATGAGGACAGAGAGGCTGGGTGACATTGGCTCCCTCAAATAAAACAAGTGCAAACTTCTCTGTCTTGTAAGAAGGAATGTAGGTCAGGCTGGAAAGAGGGAGACGTGTCCTAGAAAGCAATGACTGAAATGGATGAGCGGGTCATTTCTTTGCATCCTCGCATAGGGTTTTTCTCAGTCTAGCCCGTAGCAGAAACAGGCTGACGCTGTTCTTCATCCTTGGAGGAGTGCAAGAGGGTGGGCAAGTAGTAGTCATGCTCTGTGGTCAGCTCTGGAGTCTCCTTTTGTAATAGAACACAGAGATAGGAAAAGGAGCACCAAAGACCCACAAAAATTATTTGTAGGCCCCAGGAAGGTATAATTTCCACAAAGGGACTGAAAGAATCACAGAATCATAGAATGGTTTGGGTTGGAATGGACCTTAGAGATCATCCACTTCCAAACCCCCTGCCATGGGCAGGGACACCTCCCACTGGATCAGGTTGTCCAAAGCCTCATCCAACCTGGCCTTGAACACCTCCAGGGATGGGTGGGGCAGCCACAATTTCAACCTTTTCCATCTCCTCACCACTGTCACAGTAAAAATTTCTGTATAATATCTAATCTGAATCTCCCCTCTTTCAGCTTAAAACCATTCCCCTCATCCTGTCCCTGCACCCCCTGATCAAGAGCCCCTCCCCACCTTTCCTGGAGCCCCTTTCAGTACTGGGAGGCTGCTCTAAGGTCTCCCTGGAGTCTTCTCCAGGCTTAACAACCCCAACTCTCTCAGCCTGTTGAGAAACTGGTGTTGAGGAATGCTTTGGTTCACATGTCTGAGCATCTTCGCAGGTGAAAACAGCAGGCTTAAAGGGCTCTTCAATCTAAAGAAGAAAAATAGAATAAGAGTGGTTGAAAGATAAAGTCTGATGAATTCATGTGTAAAGTAAGGCATGTGCAAGGTTTTTATGGAGCAAGTGATTAACCACTGGAACAAACTGCCTGTGAAATGGAGGATTGTTCCATTTCTTGATGTCTTTGCATTAAATTAGGAGGTCTTTCTAGTCAACACGCTTTAGCTAAAGCCAGGTTAGCTGGTTCCATATAAGGGTAGAGGGGAGAAATTTAGTGGCCTGGAATGCACATGAGGTGAGAAGAGATGATCTAATGGTCCCATCTGACCTTAAATGCTATGCATTTATATGATCACTGAATTAAATGTCCTTGAACTTTCATTTTATGGAAGGGTGAATGTCTGAGTAAGCTGGGAAAACGCATGCAGTGCTTGCTGCACTAGATTATGCACTTAATCCATTGAAATACGGACACTGGGGGCTGGGATGGAGCAACCCTCATTGCACTTAGTAGGAAATCTGCATTACAGACCCTCCATGAATGTAACAGAGAGGGAGTTGGGCTTTGCTAGGAACTTCCGCTCACTTATGCCACGCTAAAACTAACAGCAGATATCTGTAGGCAAATAGAGATGTTCAAAAATAGTTGCTTGCATATCTGCCTGGTCGTTGTCTTTTTGGCAGCACTAATTACCACCCGAATCTTGAGAGCACGCTGAGCTTTCACAGGCATCGGCTGAAGGGTAAGTTCTGTGTGGTTTTCTCTCATTTAATAAACTGAGACATACATTTAAGGGCTTGAGCTTCACAGTTTTTCGCTGGATCTTGATTAACTCTTGACTGAACCACTCCCTAACACTGTTGGTGGCGAGATGCAGAGCCTTAGAAAGTCCCACTTTGTATCTCCAGGTTGCAGCTCAGGATCAGCTGCGAGCGAAGGTTATCACTCTCTGCCTCAGATCTCAAGTTTTTGGTTTGCAGATTTACCAACATGACCTGATAACTCTTCACCGATGCCATGACTCCAATTGATGCAGGCTGCTCGCCTCGTGTCAGCTGAGGTTTGATGGCACCGAACGAAGGATGACTTATGAAAGGAGAGGAGGCTGTGATGAGAGGAAAGAGGTGGAAGAGGAGAACTGTGTGTGAGGGTATCTGAGCATAAAATAAATATCCCTTTGCGTGGCAGGGAGAAACATGTCCTCTGAGGAGCTGTGCGAGGCTCAGTACTGCTGTATGCCTACACCACTAAAAGCAGTCAAGTGCACACACAGCTCCATGAGTTACCTGCCTTTCGCTGGGCTCGTGATAAAGCAGTCTTAATCCCAGTTTAAGCTGATGTGTTTTCTTCCACCGCTGGCATGACCTTGAAGGATATGCACAGTCATGTGCCTCCAGCTAAGAGCTGTCACCTTCTTAAAGGTGGTAGCTTGATAGTTTTTGATGACGTGACTCATGTCTGAGAGTGGTGAAGAAGACTACAAAGAGATGACTTAGGCCACCAAGTAGCCTCTCCTTTTGTCCGACATTGGGCTAACAAGGGTAAAAAAAATAGTCAAAAGAGAAAGGGAACCAGAACGATCAGAAGGATGGAGTGGTTTCCATATAGAAGGTGACTGAAAAAGGAACTCCTCAGCCTAGGAAGAGGTGGGCTGGGGTACATGGTAGAAGTTGGTGAAATTATGAATGGCAGAAGGTTGATGGATACGAAATGACTGTTTGCCACCCCTGCAAATACAAGAATTACAAGGCATGAAATTAAACTGTTGAAAATCCAGTCCTGAACAAATGAAAGGAGGTGATTTCTTCAAGCAGTGGGCTCTGGACCTCTGAAATTCCTTGCCAAAGCATGCTGTGGATGCAAAAATTCAATGTAATTTCAAGGCTAAACTGGAAAATTAAAGGAAGATCTATTAGGGTTACGACACAAAGACACGTAAGGGTCAGAGGTTCTCCTGAATGAAAATACCCAAATGCTGGGCGGTCAACTGAGGGCATCTCATTCATGCTTTCCCTGTTCTTATGCTTTCCATAGCAACAAAAAGCCATGGCTGAAGACAAGGAAATGGGATATGTGGAGTGAGGATCCAAACCAATACAGTTGATTCTCTTTATTTATGGGAAATTTTACACAACCGAAGAAAAGGGCATTTTTCAAATTTTCTGTCTGCCACCCTCTGTATCTTGATAGTGCTTGTAGGTGTTGTGTAATCCTGCACAAGGGAATTACATCCGCGCAATCAATCCTTCATGAACTACATGTGTCATCAAGTGGTGGAGCTAGAGATCCGGGAGGGAGTGTGGGCTGCTGGGGAGGGAGATGAGGCAAAGATGAAGGCGTCTTAACCCAGGGAGATGATAAGGCTGTAAAGGTGGGATTTGACATGGTGGTAGGATTGCATCGATGGGAATGGAGAACAAGGAAAGATGATAGGATACTTGAGAGGGCTTCTAAGGTGAACGAATCAGTAGGAAGATGCTCCTTGATAACTGAGGGTGAGGGTGGGAACATCTGGGAAGACAGTGGAACGGGGTGACCCGGAAAGTAGCCATCACCATCAGAAACACATAAGAACTTCTTCTGTGCTTTAACTGTTCATGCCTCCACCAGGAGCCTTCAAGTGATGCCAGACATTGAGTAAGTCCATTGCAATGACATAAATTCCTTTACAGGTCCCAATTAAATCTAAATATAGTCTTCATAGAGCCTGCATAATGATCTATCCGTTGCTCTGCAGGCATGCTTCAGTAACCACACATGCACTGGCTCTCGTTAAGCCTAGACTGGCCCTGTGTTAGTTGTGACACGAGGCTCTCCCTTTTGAAGGCTTTTGAACACAAACATTTAGCCAAAGCTCATTTGTTTTACAATTTACAGACTGAAACATTTGACTGTGGGATAAGGATTTAGTGGCAAACAAAAGCATGGGGCAATCTGGAGCTACCTGGACCTGACAGGGAGAAAAACAGATTGAATACTATGGGCAGAAAAAGTTGGCCAGAGCTGATGGTTTGCAGGGTGGGTAAGAAGGTAGCTGGCTTCATCAGGCTTGGGTAAAATCACCTGACACCTGTATCACACTTCCTACCTGGTGAACTGTGATTGCTACAAGGGCTAAGGATTCCTAATGCCCCGTGTAGAGAACACATCAGCATGCTGATAGGATGCAGTTGCTATCTCACCTGAAGAAGTGTTTGGCATTCTTGGTAAGGAAAAAACAAGTGAATTCAAAGGAAAGGTGAATGAGATTCACCACTGAAAGCTCTGGACGTGCACTCTTCCATCTGCAGGTTGCCAACCATACTCCTAGCAGATTGGCGTGTCCCTAGCTTCTCCTCAAGCATCGATGCTTTGGGGAGAAGAGTCATTATGGCGCGGTAGACTTCTTTGAAGAAGGGACAGCACAGGGTTGAGCGGTGTTGAAGGTGCAATCTGGAAAGCTGCCAAACCTTCAAGAAAAGGACTGAGATAATCTTTGTTATCTGAGGGTCTGTTCCTTCGTAAATAAAGCCAGAACAGAGAGCAAGAATGAGCTTGGATGCAGCAAAGCATGAGGGCTGCATTTACAGAGCAGATGGTGAAAGGCACTTGTTCAAACACAGTTCGTGTCATCACACAAGGTCGTTTGAGTTCCTGGAACAGTTCTCTAGCAATGCAACACAGTGGATTTCCTCTACCATTCTCCCTGTGATTAAAGAAAATGCGTTTTATACTGTGAGATGTACTGATGCTACCATTAGGAAGGGGGGAGAGCTTAGCGTGTTTGGGGATTGTTTGGGGTGGCAAGATTAGAGGCATAGAAGAAAATGAAGTATGGCATTGATGTGGGATTCACCTCACAGGCTGTTTGCCATGTACCTTGTAAATGTCTCTGTTTGACCTGGATGTCTATCACTGTATCACAAGGTTGGAAAAGACCTTTGAGATCGACTGCAGCCTATGACCCAACACCAACACCTACTCATCATCTAAACCAGGGCACTAAGTGCCTCATCCATTCTCCCTTTGAACACCTCCTGGGACCCTTTTTTATTCAGTAGATAGACATAGGTGCATCCAGGGTGTGATTTATCTTATCCAAAACAGAGAGTAGAGAAATCCTGCCCTGCAAAAGGTCTTTCCTTCAACAGAGCCCAGGGTTTCTAGCTTAGACTTAAACTCTGATATTGCAGACTGAGCTCCTTGAGAGGGTAACTCCTTCCCTTTGCGTACCTCCCATGGCAGAGCTGTTCCCCACAAGCTGCAAGATTTGTACACTTGATGGATCAGAAATGAAGCCCAATGTGCTCTACACAGAGACACCTAACTCGGCTTTTCTGAGGCAGCTGTAAAGCAGGGTCCTGCCAAGGGAGGAATGCAGAAAATCGCACTGTAAGCAGGGCAAAGAAAATTACGCTGCTGTAGGCGCAGCAATAGCAACCTCATTGTGAGAGCATCTGATGGGAACTGGCATCCCTCAGCCTTACCCCAAAGGTTCCTGGGGTTATTGCCAGAGAGGCTGAGCCCATCAAGTCCTTCTATATCTCTTCTAACTTTATTTCTGTTGGGTTAGTGGTGTATGCTTGTGGCTGGGGATTTGCTCTGGCAATGCCAGAGTAAAGACATCTCTCGGCAAAGATGAGCAGGGCAGCTCGGGACAGCAAAGAGGAGAGGACACGTAGAGCGCACGTAGAGCTGTAGGTAGGAAGCCCTTTGTGAACAAGTATATTTGGACAGGTAATTTACCCTGCCACACAGTGGGACACTGACCCCCACTTTAATTATTCTGTCATTTGTCGTTGACAGCTACTGCTGCTTCCAATTAACTCACCTTAATTAAAGGCTCGTTTTCCTAGTCTCTAGGCATGGATTTACTGGGAAGAGTGCTGCAATGAAGAAGAGCTTGGGGGTGTCTGACGAGAAATGACATTCCCTGTCCCAGTGGGACTGGCAAGCTATTTATTTATATATTTGCTGGAGTGGCAGGCTGGAATCAAACCCAAGTCCTCATCTCTATCCCTGCAGGAGCATCTCCTCTCCCATATTTGTAAGGTATCTGCAGGCGTGTGAGCCCTGTTTCTTACCAGTATAACCAGGTTGTGCTTCAGCTCCCTGGGCCTTTCTTTTCTATGTTCCTGCTTTTTGCTGAGTTTTCAGGTCAGGAGGATGAGGCACAGGGGCTCAAATAAGACAGAGGAATTCAAAGTCTCTTATGTCCATAATTCAGGCCAAATTAAAATTGGCATGCTGGGATGCCCTGCAGGTGACCAAAGATCCTCAGTTAAGGGTGCAGAATCTGGTTCTGTCCATGGTCTCTTAGGTGGTTTTTGCCTGCTCTATTTAATAAACTCTATTATCATGAACACTCTATTCAAGGCTTTGAAATCAAATAAGCTCCTCTCTTAATCTTTCTGCAGTTTTTCGAGGCTGGCTGAGTCTTGAAAGATAGCAGCATTCACAGAACCCACATGGCTTGATAGAGTCACTGCTCAGTGTTTTGGAAATGTATCTTTTGACTGTTGCGAAGGAAATTGGCTACTTAAGATGCCTTTTTGTACATTTAAATTAACGTAGTCCATCAGACTGAATAAATCCCGCTGCTGTATTAACATCCAATTATAACAGCAGAGACTGAGCAATGATTCACGTTTTGACCAGAATGCTGGCAGGTTAAGGGGGGGAGAAAAGTAATGTATATTGAAATAGAAAAGTCAAAAATGGGAGCCAGAAAATTATGACTGAGCACATTCCAGGAGCTTTTGTGAATATATAATGGCAGAAGCCGGAGCCAAATTTCTAACAGGATTAGCTGTTAGTGTCTATCAGATCCAAAACCCTCAATCATTTTGTTTTAAATTACTTTCTGCAATTCATTCATGCTGGAAATAAGAGGGTGGAAGTGAGGCTGAGAGCTGGAGAAGCTGCAGTTTGGAACTTAGGCTGGATCAGAGGTGAGGACAGCCCCAGGGTTGTGGGAAAAGCCCTGAAGTGGTGTGAAGCAGGTGAGCTCTGAAGTGTAGAGCACTTTGCAGATTTAGCCAGATTTTTTCAAGATGTCCTAGTGAGCCAGAAGCTCATGAATGATTTCTTTGGGGAGCAGTGAATGAATGTGTTGATGAAGTGAAATATCTTTTTGAATTCTGCTGTAGCTACGGCAGCTGGACCTGCTCACTGTTTCCTTGCTACCCTTGAGAAGGACATCAGATTCACTTACCACTTGTCTGACCCTGGCTCTGAGATCGCATCTCACTCTGGATAGCTCTGAGTGGGAGTCAGTCTAGATGGTGAAGCTGCCCGAGGGACACAGGTCTTGACACTTCCACAGAATCACAGCATCACAGAATCACACAATCATTCAGGTTGGAAAAGAACTTTAAGATCATCGAGTCGAACTGTAAATCTAACACTGCCAAGTCCACCACTAAACCATGTCCCTGAGTGCCACATCTACCCATCTTTTAAACCCTCCCAGGGATGGTGACTCAGCCACTTCCCTGGGCAGCCTGTTCCGTTGCTTGACAACCCTTTCAGTGAAGTAGTATTTCCTAATATCTAGTTTAAACCTCCCCTGGTGCAACTTAAGGCCATTTCATCATGCTCTCACTTGTTACTTGGGAGAAGAGACCAGCACCTGCCTCGCTACAACCTCCTTCCAGGTAGTTGTAAAGAGGACTAAGGTCTCTGCTCAGCCTCCTTTTATTCAGATTGAACAACCCCAGTTCCCTCAGCCGCTGCTTGAAAGGCTTGTGCTCCACGCCCTTCAACAGCTTCGTTGCCCTTCTCTGCACGCGCTCCAGCAGCTCAGTGTCTTTCTTGCAGTGAGGGGCCCAAAAATGAACCCAGTTATTTGAGGTGCGGCCTCACCAGTGCTGAGTCCATGGGGATGATCCCTTTTCTAGTCCTGCTGGCCACACAAGTCTCCTCTGTTCAAGTGAGATGCTAGTGGTGATGCTCTGTTGTCTTTTGCACCCTCCACCCCACCACCCAGCACTGATCTTGGGAAACCAGTAGTGGGTTGGCTGCTCTGGAAATGCTGACTAGTTCAAAGGTGATCAGAGATCATCTGTCCCTCTGGTCTGCTATGGGCAGAGCTTTGGGAGCACAACAGCTCCTAGATGTCCATCAGGTCTGTGGACAGGGATCTGTAAGAACCTCACCTTCATCTCTACAATGTTTCAGTTTTCCCAAAGTCTAAATAATGTTCTATGTAATAACTTAGCTGTTTCCTGGACTTCTTGCATGAAGTGCCCACATGGCTAAGAAAGCCAATGGTACCTTGGCCTGTGTCAGACCCAGCGTGGCCAGCAGGAGCAGGGAGGGGATTGTGCCCCTGTGCTCAGCGCTGGTGAGGCTGCACCTCAAGTGCTGGGGTCAGTTTTGGGCCCCTCACTCCAAGAAGAACATTGAGGGGCTGGAGCGCGTCCAGAGAAGGGCAACGAGGCTGGGGAGGGGATGGAGAACAAGTGTTACAAGGAGAGACTGAGGGAGCTGGGGGTGTTTAGCCTGGAGAAGAGGAGGCTGAGGGGAGACCTCATCCCTGTCTACAACTGCCTGAAAGGAGGCTGTGACGGGGTGGGGGCTGGGCTCTGCTCACAAGTGACAGCGATGGGACGAGAGGAAATGGCCACAAGTTGCACCAGGGGAGGTTCAGACTGGACATTGGGAAGAATTTCTTCACTGAAAGGGTGGTCAGGGATTGGCACAGCTGCCCAGGGAGGGAGTGGAGTCGCCATCCCTGGAGGTGTTTAAAAGTCGGTAGATGAATTTCTGAGGGACAGGGTTAAGTGGATGAACTGGTACAGCTGGACTCTCAGAGGTCTTTTCCAATCAGATGATTCTATGACTCTAAGTTGCTCAGATGCCTTAAGCTCACATCTTCAAAGACATTTAGATAGCAGCTACTTCAGCTACGTGAGACTTCACGTTCAGCCTCAGCTCTCGTTAATAAGGTGGGGCTATGCATCCTATCACATGTGGGACAGAAGCCCTTAAAACAACAGTGATCTTTTCTTATATCCCTATATTGCTCTGACACAGTGAGGCCAAAATATCAGTTAGACTGTGACCACTGCAGGAATATAAATGACTCTAACCTGGCTCATAGTGCCCCAAAATGAAGGACACCTTATTTTTGTTAAACCTCTGTTGGCTGAAACCCTGGTTATATTTGCTACAAAATGTTGAATCCAAGTTCCACTTTGATGAAGGACCAGAGGTAGGGAGCTTCACTGAGGTTGGGAAGTGACCTTGACAAATTGCTTAGGCTTTCCAAGGATGGAGAAGGGGTAGAAGGTAATCGCAGCCTGGTTTACAACGGAGATTTCAACCTTCAGTGCTGTCTAGTCACCTCATTGCAGTGAATAATGGCAAGGCACTGTAATTGGGAGGTTGCATGGACTTTTCTTTTTCAGATATTTTAGGGACAGCATAAAAAGCTGACTGCTCCCAGGGGGCACGGTCAGTTCTCAAAACTTTCAACTTGGAAAGCTGAGCTGAATTAATTACAGCTTATGTTCCAAAGGAAAACAAGACCTCTGATGTGTCTTATTTGCTTGATATTCTTTTTCTTTTCAGATGACGACCCCTAGGTGGCTTTTCTTTCAGCTGCAGCTCCTTTGTTTTTTGCAGTTCCTTTCTTTATTAATTAGGAGGTCTGACTCTTGCAGCCCAAGACATTTATCAGTGTGGTACAATTTTAATTAATCTCGCAATAAAGCTACTTGAGGTGAACTCGTAAAAGGTCTCATATAGCAGGAATAGCACATAGCAATGCAAATGGTGACACAGAACACCTACTGCTCTGGTGTGCTTGACAGGATGTGGGAAGGAGCTTGGTGCAAGCTCATACTGCATAGCTGTAGTCTCTGGGACAATGACACAAGCAAGGTGTGCTCCTACACAACATATAAACTGTCTTCTATAGAGACCAAGTACCTTAAATACACTGAAAAGCAAGCATTTCTGCAAAGATGAAGATCTGGATTCCCAGTAGGTTCCTCTTGCCTCTGAAAGGAGCTTGGATAGCCTTTGATGGCTAATTAAATAATAATAATAAAACTACTAATAAAACCTACAGAGACTGCTTTTTATCTACTCTTTTTGTAGCAATTTGTGAAGAAATAGCAAATTTCAGTCCTCTGGGACTCCTTTCTTGTACATATGTCATAGTCACAAGTGTATTTTGACTCAAAACTTTTAAAACTCAACACCAGTAGATGTATGAAAAGGGCATATTCTGATGTAAACTCCCTAACCAAGGCTCATTGCTATATGACACGTAAGCCAGCTTAGAAACTGAAGTTCGGAAAAACTATCTACAGCTAATGAGGATAAATCGAGCAGCAACATATGTTAACCTGAGGGTAGTTTGGGTAAGAACTGCAAAACCCATCCCAACTGCGTTCACAGATTTGTAATTACGAGGTGGAGGTTCCACAATCAATTGCAACTGGATTAAGGAAGGGCAGTTTTACAGTCTTTCAAAACTGAATTATCTGCCTCTCCTGCAAGGACTCCGATGTTCATAGTGCAGATATGGTCAAGCTGGATGTGAACAAGGAAAAATAATTCACAATATATTTTTCTCAGGTGGAAATAACAGGTGAGAAAGCTGACGTAAGAGTATACGTTCTCCACCCCTTGACGTCTTCTTGTAAAACAATTGAATGTCTTTTTAGAAGCTGGGTGCAACATAGACTTTTAGGTTTAACGTAAGTCTAATGGAGTGAAATCCTGGAGCATACAGCTTATATTTGATGAATTGTTGATGCTTTCTGGACCTGAAGCTTAAGCTCGGTGGAACAAGTGCATTCATGACCAAGCCATCTTTGAAACTTCTTGATACTTAGAGAAGTTTGACTGACTCATTCCCTGTTTTGATCTTCCCATTTCCATTGCTGTGTGATCTGTGCTGATTATCAAACTGAAAAAGTTGGGGTTGTTCAGCCTGGAGAAGAGAAGGCTCCAGGGAGAACTTAGAGCAGCCTCTCAGTACTCAAAGGGGGCTACAGGAAAGGTGAGGAGGGGCTCTTTATCCTTCAGTGCAGGAATAAGACAAGGAGTAATGGTTTTAAGCTGAAAGAAGAGAGATTTTGATGAGACTCTAGGAAGAAATTTGTTCCTGTGAGGGTGGGGAGGCCCTGGCCCAGGTTGCCCGGAGCAGCGGTGGCTGCCCCATCCCTGGAGGTGTTCAAGGCCAGGTTGGATGGGGCTTTGAGCCCCTTGATCCAGTGGGAGGTGTCCCTGCCCATGGCAGGGGGTGGGACTGGATGGGCTTTGAGGTCCCTTCCAACCCAAACCGTTCTATGATTCTATGATTCTGTTTTTACTCTCATGGCAATAGATTCGAGAAAGGTGTTCATTGTGGGAAATTTTTTTTGACATTTTCCTTTTTGTGTTAAAAGCTTTCAGTAGCTGTAGTTGATTTCTTTGGATGATTTCACACAGGCAATGGTGCAATGGCAAATAAATCCCATCATATTTCTATCTGAAGTTTTCGAAAGCTACTGCCACCTGCCAGACATAAAAATACATATTTTCAGCTTTTTTTTCATAGACTATCTACTACTATGTGGGGTGTCTGTACAGGGGTTAGGAAGACAATTTCTGATACAAACACAGAAGGGCTTCATAAATAGATGAAACTTCACCTGATATGTATTTATATATAAAAGCCAGTTCTTGATTCATTTACAGGTGAGTAAAAAATTGTCACTGGGATCCAGGTGTATTCCCTTGCCATTTGTCACGAGTAACTGTTGTGCAGTTTACTCTTGGCAGTTCTCAGTGGTGTTTCATCAAGGTAATACCACACTGCATCATCTGAAGGAATAAACTCTCCCTGCTGACACGAGCCAGGGTGATAGCACTGGCAATTGACTGTGTATTCCAGAATCTCTCTGAAGCTTATTCAGTGGAAAAGAGACTATCAGGTCATTGGGCCCAAATTGTATGTTTGGCTTCAAAAGAAGCAAGGGGCTTGCAAAACCTAATAGGTAATCGAAAGATTCTGGTCTGCTAGACAGGAGGTCAGGCTAGGCAGTACCTTCTGTCTTTGAAATTTCTGACTGAAATGCTTTAATTAAAAAGGAAGAAAGGGAAACAAAAAGATAATAAAATGCAGTGTTTTGGCAGTAGATGGGTGTTTAAGGCCCACCTCTAATGCCCTCCGAGCTGCAATTCAGGGCGACAGCAAGCTTATTCAATACCCATGCTGGGAGCAGCCTCTCCAGGAACTGGACAACTAATGAGTCAGAAAATGCATGGGCAACAAGGAGTGGAGCTGACGCTCTTGTGGGACCGGTGGTGCTAGGAGGTCTTGGGGGGGAGACAAAGACATTATGAGACCTCAGCTCTCACAGGAAGCCAGAAAGCAACAGGGTCTGTAACCAGAGTGTAGGAGAGCGTCAAGATCCAACGAGTTTCATTTGCTGCAGAAGATCACATTGTTTAATTGCCTCAAGCTACCAGGTCACCACAACCTGCACACAGCCTACCTGGTTGACTGATTCCCCATGAAAGTGTGCGAGTGAAGTGGCAGTGAAGTGTGAGAGGCCATGGGGAAGAGGGGGAGGCGCTGATCTCAGTAGGGGTTGAGTGCTGATCTGGGCAAAGTTGAACTATGGAGTGAACGGCAGCCACATCCTTTTATCTGCCCTAGACCTGCCAAGCTCTGCAGGGATGTCCATCTGAGGAGGGCAGGCATCAGGGGAAGAGAACAAGGAAGGTGGGCTCTGCTATGAAGTCATGATGGGTGTTGCAGAACCCTCTGAAAAACCTGACAGGTTGTCCCCTTTCCTCCTACAGCTCACCCGGGTGCCTGTGGAGTCGTGTAGCCAGTACGAGACCTGCAGCGAGTGCTTGGGCTCAGGGGACCCTCACTGTGGATGGTGTGTTCTTCACAACACGTAAGTACCTCCTGGTGTTTGCCACCATCCTAGCCCTGCTTTTCCATGAGCCATCTTCCCTCAACAGCCGCAATAACGTACAGCAGAGCATTGTTTAGCAAAGAAGTATTTTTTGGAAGACAAGGGAAGAGAATGGTGGTAGAGACTGGTCAGATCTCCTCAACTTTCTGGTCCGCGGTCTGCTGACTGTACCAGGAAAGCACCTGTCAACTCTGATGGGCTTTGAATGAAAGCCTCCAGCAGCTCTTCTCTGGGTGACAATTACTTTCTTGTTTCCATAGATTAAGCAGGTTGGCTCTGACTAGCAGCCTCAACACCTCTAACTTTCCACTGCAGACCTGAACCTTTCCTTCTTTAGACTTGTCATGATCTCCATTGCCCTCAGAGAGGAATCAGGTCCCTGTAGGTGTCATGGGTTTAACTCTGAGTCAGAATTTTAGAGGACCTTATGGTTTGTACGCTCACTGTGGGAAAATGTTGACCCTGAAGTTGAGTATTTGTCCTCTGTGGTCAACTCGCCTGTGCCAAATAAGCACAAATGAGCCAAACTGCTCGTTTGGTTTATCTGGCCAGGATGCCAAGCAAATTTGTCTGTATCCATATCCATGGGCTTTTGTTTAACAGGCCAAGAAGAGGCCTCAGTTCATCAAGGATTCAACAAGGATTAATGTTCACCAACACTCTGTTATTCTCACAAGAAACACTGGATCCAGGTGTCCTCAGGACTGGAAGATTAGTTCATTGGCTTTTTTTTTGTAGGCTTTTTAGTGATGCTCTGATCTTGAAGTTTCGTCTCTGCAGCCTTCGCCGCCAGTAATCTCCTCCTGCAGAGAGCCCTCTGCCAAAGCTGTGGAGAGGGAGATGTCAGGTTGGCTGAGCTCCTGGCTATGAGTGGCAGGGTCATTTTATTTGCCAAGAACCCCTCAGCAGAGACAGTGGCTGAAAAGTGCATTGGATCCATCTAACCAAACATCTCCAGCTGAGCGTGGCTCTGCAGGGTGCCATCGCTCCAAGTCTCACAGTGTCCTTGGCAGCAGCAGAGGGTTTTTCTGATGGACGCTGCTATTGCAGCGTGTCTCTCTTCTCCCACTCAGCTCACTGCTGAATTCTTCTAGTTGCATTGCAAACTTTCCTGGTGGAGACAGCAATCCAGGGGAAACAAACCTCGTTGCTACCTCTCTGTTCTGAAACACAAGAAAATGAGACAGACTTGTACCATATTCCAACCTTCTTTGGGTGCTCCTTAGCTTGTGTGACCCTCATCCAAAGCCATGACAGTCTGCTTAATTTCAGATCAGACCTATCTGACCTTGCCCCAAACTTGTCCAAACTCTTAACTCAGACTCTGAAATTGTTTAAGGCATCCTTAGCAAACTAGTCCTCAGTTATGGTGTTGCAGGCATGAACCCATGCAGCCTTCACACTCAGTCTTGCTGACCTGAGGATATTTCCAGTATATTTTCAGGTTGTCTTATCCAGTATCCAGCAGCAAGAAGCAATCAATACACCCAGCAATAAATTCCCCAAAGGAGGGAAAAAGGGCAGGGACAACTGCAGGTTGCCCCGCAGCTCATTGAGAAGGAGTGTCAGAAATGTGATGACTGGGAAGGAGTGAGAGTGGCAGCATCAACTTGATTAGAACAAGAAACCCTGTGCAAACTTGGTCATTTGAGGGGAAGTTTGGCCATGCAGTCTGGACCTGGTTGATGGCAAGATCCCCATGTCCTCTTCCCTCTGGTCACTTAACCTCTGGCTCCTTATCTGAAGAAGAGCCATCTCTTATTTAAGTACCTTGCAGCAGGGTAACTGAGATTAGTTGCCTGTGGACTTTTTGAAGCAGTCGGAAGACAAATGTTATCAAATCCCACTCCAGCCTGTTCCTTCCTGCTTGTTTCCATTGCAGTCAAGAAATCTGATTTCCAGTACAGTTTGGAAGGTGTTTTCAATACAGCCTCATATTTTTCTGGTTCTCAGTTTCCTCATCTTTTTGGGTAGCCCTGAGTGTAGAGGAACTAATTACATGCCATTCAAAAAGGTTTGGCTGTGGGCGATATTCAGGGTAAGAGTGCCATAATACTAAGTCTCTTATTAGAACTTTTTGCATATCAGGACCCCTTAAAATTCATTAACAGACTTTTCCTCAACTGGGATGCTTAGTCAATGACTCCTGCACAAGGATCTCTGGGGAAATGTGCCTTAAGCATTTCTCCTTGTGAGTGCTAACCCATCCTCTTCCCTTCCAGTCAGGAATCCCAGGGGCTTTGCAGAGAATCCAGCCATGCTGATAGAATCAGAGAATGGTTTGGGTTGGAAGGGACTGTAAAGATCCCGTTCCACCCCTCTGCCATGGGCAGGGACACCTCCCACCAGACCAGACTGCTCAAAGCCCCATCCAACCTGGCCTTGAACACCTCCAGGGATGGTGCAGCCACAGCTTCCCTGGACAACCTGTGCCAGGGCCTCACCACCCTCTTTGTGAAGAATTTCTTCCCAATGTCTGATCTATATCTCCCCCTTCCAATTTAAAGCCATTCCCCCTCATTCTGTCACTCCAGGCCCTTGGAAAATGTGCCTTCCCAGCTTTCCTGGAGCCCCTTCAGGTACTGGAAGGACACTATGAGGTCTCCCCAGAGCCTTCTCTTCTCCAGGCTGAACAACCCCAACTCTCTCAGCCTGTGCTCATAGCAGAGGTGCTCCAGCCTTCAGATCATCTTCGTGGCCTCCTCTGGATCTATTCCAACAATTCCATATCCTTCTTATGTTGGGGATTCCAGAACTGAACAAAACTCTCCAAGTGGAAGGTGTTCTGTGGAAAGGATGGAAAAGGCAGTCAGGCTGTACCAGACCTGGGACAGAGTGGAACTGGAAACCAGATTTCCTGTGGGCAAAGCCATGTCTCCTACCAATTTTTCTCCTCCAGTACAAACCACCAAGAGGAACACTGGGAGACAGGTGAAAACTGCCCTACCCTTTTGTCTCACTTATTTTGGGATTGACACTTCAAGGACTGATGCAGACCCTTTTCCCCACACGCCCATTTCCAAGCTCTCCTCAGCTCCCACCACGTGGGAGATCTGGGTATGCCTGGGGATGGCTCCGCATCCATCATTTCACGGCAGAGCTTGGCTGTCTGCACCGAGGGCGGTGTGCCAGCGCTCAGGAATCGATTTCCACGGCTCCACTGTCCTAACCTTACACCAAGAAACTCGAGTCCGCTGAGAGAGAAAGAGACAGACAGACCCACAGACGGCTGCGGGAGAAAGGAGGAGGGGGAGATTGATTTGCTTCTTCCCCGAGAAGAGGAGAGCTGATATAGAGCAGGTCACCAGAGCTTTTCATCTCTGTATCTTTAGCCCCAATCTTGTCTTCCCCCTCCCTTTCCCTCCTATAGCTCAGCTCCCCTCCCAGGCTCTGTTCAGGCCTCTTTAGGTGGCGATGAATCATTTAGTTGGTGTAAATTGAAAATGTGGCGCTCGGTTGCTGCAAGGGTCTCCAGGGGAGCGACGGGCCAGGGCGGGAGCAAGGGGGAGGAACCAGGCTGAAAAGCTAATAGCTGGCACCGAGGCACTCGGTGCCTGGTCGCAAGGTTGTAGCAATGTCACAAGCTCAAACTGGGGGCTGCAGAGAGGGATGAGAGCAGAGCACAGTTTTCTCCAAGCCTGAAACGAATTACAGCTTCCTCCTGTGTCAGATGCGGCAGTGTCCAAAGTTGCCGTCCAAACCCCTCTACACCTTCCAGCAAGTTTATTCTGTCTCCATCCATGCGCAAACTATTACCCTCCTATACCTCATTTTGCCCTCAGCTGCAGAGAGGCAGATGTAGAATCATAGAATCATAGAATGGTTTGGGTTGGAAGGGACCTTAAATTCTATCCAGTTCCAACACCCCTGCCATGGGCAGGGACACCTCCCACCAGACCAGGCTGCTCAAGGCCCCATCCAACCTGGCCTTGAACACCTCCAGGGAGGGGGCAGCCACAGCTTCCCTGGGCAACCTGTGCCAGGGCCTCACCACCCTCATTGTGAAGAATTTCTTCCTCATGTCTAATCTAAATCTTCCCCTTCCAATTTAAAGCCATTCTGCCTTGTCCTGTCACTACAAACCCTTATGAAAATTCCCTCCCCAGCTTTCCTGTAGCCTCTTCAAGTACTGGGAGGCTGCTCTGAGGTCTCCCTGGAGCCTTCTCTTCTCCAGGCTGGGCATCCCCAACTCTCTCAGCCTAAGACTCTTTGCCCCAAGAGGAGGGATAAACCCTTTGGCAGCTGTATGAGCCCTCCCTGGCCCTGCCTGGCCCAGCGCCAGTTCCAGAGCAGATATGCACAAGCAATGATCCATGCACACGTGGTGACCATGCAGGTTTTCAGCTCTGCACGGTATCTCTGGGTTATGCTTAGCACCCCAACTGCCAGCAGAATAGATATTTGGGGTAGAAGAGCAGCAGCATCCCTATAAGGAGAAGCAACACTTTATAAAGGAGAAATATGCTGACCTTGCTTGGTGCAGAAGGGACCAGTTCCAGGCTCTTTTTATTAGCGGCCACTTCTAGATTTTGGCTGCACTGCCTTGTTTCATCCTCCTGTAACTCTGCCTGGGATACATAGTCAAACATGCACAAGCTGTCCTTCAGACAGGATGCACCCCCGAGGCACCAGCCTCCTTCTGCTCCGGAATCTACTTTTGCTGTTTTGGGGACTCCTTGGCTGGCAGGTCATTCGTTGCAATCAGAGAAGAAAAAAAGTCCCATTTTCTGAGAGGACTTGTGATATTTGAAAACTTTTTTTTCTAACTTCTTGTGGCCAATTAAGTTTTTAATAAGAAATCTTCTTGACAGCCGTTTTGGAAGGGACCGATACCGTTTAATAATTGGAGCATGATTCATTTAGACTTCAGAAGTTCTTATTTGGGGATTTTATTTCAGGTTTTTTAGGAAGTGGCTTAAAAATTTCAAACTAAAAAGTCATTCTCAAGTGAAGTATTACTTTTTTTGGTGGTTGTGTTTTTTAAATAAAATGAAACATTTGGGTGTCTGTGATTTCTTCCTTTCCCAAGAAGTCTTTGCCAGCTCTAGAGACTGAGCAAAGCTGGTTGTCAACAAACACTGTTGGTTTGGGAGAACTGACATTTTATGCAAAGGGAAGGGGATTTGTTTAAACATTACAGTCCATCCTGTCGTGGATGTAGCGGCACCAGGGGTTCGTTCTGCTGTCTGCACTCCTCTGCTCATCCCTAAGGAGCTGCACATGTCTTGGTATGTGTCCTGGTTTTGACTGGGATAATTTTCCTCCCAGTAGCTGCTGTGTTTTGGAGTTAATATGGGAAGGATGTTGAAGACACATTGTTTTAGTTGTTGCTAGGTAATGCTTACATTCAGCTGGGCTAGAGTTAATTTTTTTCCCAGTAGCTGCTGGGATTTTTAAAATTTAGTATGATAAGTGTTGATAATATACTGGTGGTTTTAGTTGTTGCTTGGAAATCAAGGACTTTTCAGTTTTCCATGTTTTATAAGTAAGCGGGTCTATGAGGCTGGGAGGAGCAGGGCCAGGACAGCTGACCCCAACCTGGCCAATGGAAACATTCCATGTCCTGAAAGCCACGCTCTGCTTATAAGTGGGAAGTTTACCAGGGGCAGCTCCTTCTCTTGGTCTCTGCCTGTTGATGTCCCATTTTTTGTGCTCCAAAAATGTTCCGAGTTCGGTGATCTCTGTGCTGGCTGGAACTGCTTTGCTCACTGTGTTCATTGTTTGATGTTCACTGTTTGGAGCGCGTGTTCCATGATCAGTGCTCGGGATGGGCTGAGTCTCATTTTGCATATTCTAACAGTAGTAGTAGTAGTTGTTGTTGTGTCTCATCATCATTATTATCATTGTCATTATTATTATTTCTACTTTTATTGTTGTATTAAAACTGTTTTAATCTCAACCCATGAGACTTCATTTCCCGTTCTGACTCTCCTCCCCCTTTGGGGAGGGGTGAGATTATGGCTGCATCCTATTTAGCTGCCAGCTAAAGGCTAAACTGAGACAGTGTGTCTTTCTGGCACCCAAGAACCTCATCTAGGGACTCGAGCTGGCCCTGCTGGTTCTAGACCCCAGTGGCACACCAGCTGCAGAGCGTGTGCCAGGAGAGGCCCCCTCTGCTCCTGAACCATAGGAATACGATGCCGTGGCCTCCTGTAGGCCGTGAATGGAGGAATGACAGAAGATTCTTAAATATGGTCTAAATCAGCCATCTTTCTGGATCGTTTTGGCTCTGCGTTAGTCAAGGGATGACCAAAATCTGGTACACACATACTCCAGTGCAGCTGATGTGGATTAACTGGGTATAAGTGGAGATAGTGTTTAAGAGCCACTTCAGAAGCCATATTCGAGTTTTGTGGTTTCCCCGTAAAAGGACAGTCCTTTCAGACCTGTTCGTAAGGGGTTTATGCTGTCCTCTGGCAGCAGATACCTACCCCAGAAACTGGGAAGATGCCCTCCATGTCCTCGTGCTCTCCAGCTCTTCCAGTCTGCCTTGTAGCTGCAGGATACTTGTGTAGCCAGAAATTACAGTTCTCTTTTCTAACATGATATGGAGGAAAAAAGGCACTTAAACAAGTTGTTTTCTAGGGAGTGAGGGATTAGTGTGGAGCGGGAGGGTGGTTTGTTATCCGTGCTCAGTCTCATTGCCAGGCTGGGCAAAAAAAATAGAAGTTACAAAGTGCAGCTCCCGCTGTCTCGTCGCAGCAGGTAACCTGATGCGATGCTACTTGCAGAGGCTCATTGATCGTCCCTGGCTTTAACTTTCTTGGTCAAAGTCTTCTGAATCACTAGAGAGTCTCGGGTAACTTAAGCCACCTACAGATTCTGCAATAAGACCTTTTTTGAAGAGTCTTTTCCTTGCTTGACTTTCTGCCGTCTGAAAGACTGTGACTGTCTTTCAGGTTGAGATTTTTTCTTTCTTCACCTTCACCTCCTCTCTTTTGCTTCCCAGTCTTTTCCTCCACTTGTGCAGGGGAGGGAGGATGTCTCAAGTGCTGTGTGTGGAAGGGGCACTGGGAAGGCACTGGGGATCAAGCTTGAGAGACCCAGCAGGGCAGGAGGGTGGAATATCACACCCAGTCCTCTGCTACTCTGAACTCTAACAGATACTGAGAAAAGAATGATTTACTGATTCTTGCAGAGACTTAGGATCCTATAGACCCCCAGCTTACACTATAAGAAACCAGGGCCTCAGCTAACCCTCCTTTGTACTCCCCATGCTCTTGTGTCCCAACGTGCAAACCGGAGTCCCTTCGATAAAGCAGCGATTTGCAGGTGCTTTGCGTTTGCCTGGCATAGTGAAGAAGTCTTCACAATCATGGATGGAACCCTTTTCTGGAGGAAGACTGTTACTATCCTTGGCTGCTTTAGCACCGTCTTGCCATGGGTCAGCTCTTACTGCGTTCAAATACATGGGAGACCCTCTACATGCCAAAGGTATGGAACAATTGTCCTAATCTTCATAAAGGTGGATCAGCCACACAAAAACACAAAGGCTTCCAGCTCAAATCCTGCTTTGCCTTGGAAACTTGTAGCTGGCTGGGCTGATCTTCCCCACCAGGGGAGAAGCTCTGAGCTACTTCAGTTGCTATGTTCAGCGTCCCTGTGCGTCTGAGGTATTTGGGGGAATTTCACAGAATCATAGGATGGTTTGGATTGGAAGGGATCACGAAGATCTTCTAGTCCAACCTTCCTGCAGTGAGCAGGGATACCTTAACTCCATCAGGCTGCTCACAGCCCCATCCAGCCTGACCTTGAATGTTTCCAGGATGGGATATCTACCACCTCTCTGGGCAACCTCTGCCAGTGCTTCACCATCCTCTGCAAAAAGAAATTCTTCCTAATATCTAGTCTAAACCTCTCCTCTTTTAGTTTTAAGCCATTACGCCTTGTCCTATTGCTACAGGCCTTGCTAATTTCTCATTGCAACAAGAGACCTACAAATGCTGTAGGTACACAATGGGGAGAAAAATGTAAATGCTGGCAGGAAAAGTAATTGCAGGAAATCTGAAATCTATCATTTGGTTTGAAAGTCTCCATTAATGTTAGCACTGCCAGTCAATGGTGGCAAAGATAGGAGTGGACCACCTGTCAAGATGTCTTGTCTTCAAACAGAGCTTGGTTTGACTCCTCTCCCGTCACTGATGACACAGACAGCTGTGTGCATGGCCTTTGAACCTTTTCCATCTGATAGCAAGGGAAACTGGAGTCATCTTCCCACAATTGGCCTTGGCACCGAGTGATTCCCCCTTCTTCTCAGGTAGTTATCGTAACTGGAGAAGGCATTTCAGCCTTCTCACGGAGGGAAGCGCACAGCAGGGGGGCTCTGTAGAGTGACATTGGCCTATTAAGCATTCTGCATTGAGCCTACGTAATCTTTAATCTGTCTGCTGAGGTATAGCTAAAGTACCCATCATTTCACACATCAGCACTGCCTCTCCTTTGGAGCAGAGGAAATAGCCCCAAATATGACAGCTCTCCAATGGCCTTTTGAAATGAGATCGGGGCTCTTAGTCCAGAGAGCAGGAGGAAGTTCTTGGGATGGGGAGCATGTCTACTGATGATGATAAAACCCCGCGTGAAACAGAGGCTCCTGGGAATCCCATTTCACTACAGATGGGTGATGACATTGAATAAACTACTCTGAACCAGCCCTTTACCTCTGAGCAGAACAACTGATCACAAGTCCTGGAGAACTGACCCGTTGTTGCATGTTGTGCGTCAAGCACTCCTGATGTCCTTCCATTCCCTAGATGCAATCCTACCCTTTTTGGGAGCACTTTTGCTGCTCCAGTCTACCTAGCAGTGCAGGGCAGAGCTATGCCCTTCACAAGTTGATTATCTCGGTGGCCGTGACTGCCTGAGGCAACTCAGGGACAGCACTGGGCACTGTGGACCACAGGCATGTGGTAATTGTGTTTTGATAACAACCTTCTTCCTTGATTAGCTTATCTTGCTAGAGGGCAGTGGGGAGGGGTGAGAAGATAATTAGTTTGTGCAGAGGGTTCCAGCAGAAGCTTTCTCCTGGTACAAACCTGTGAGTTAGGTGTCCTACTTGAGATTCGTCTCCATCACAGAAAGATTAGCAGCTCAGGTTTAGCACTGCAGGAAGTTCAGCCTTTGCAGAGAAAGATCTTGAACGTTTCTTCTTCATTGATGTGAAACACAGCGCACGGTCTGCCGTGGGGTGGGAGGTGGATTGCAAGAAATGAAGCAAAAGCTCTGGTTCTCCCTCCCATATCTCATTCCCAATGCCTCCTGCCCCTCTGGCCTCAGGCTGTAAACGAGATCTACATTTTAATTGAGATACGTTAAGAAAGTAATCTCGATCTGGCTCACCCATGCCTGGAAGGCTTCTCCCGCGGGAGCTTGGTGCAGATGCTAAGCAGGTATTTGAGGGCAGCGTAAGGGGATATTTTTATAGGTCTGTTTCTCTCCTTTTTCCACCCATGCTTGGTTCCTGGGTCTGGGGAAGAGGGCAGAAGGCTGGAGCCGTCAGGAAAAAGCAGAGGAGAAAGCGGCGGGGTCTCATTTAGACCTTGTCCCTCTCTTACAAACAGGAGTGGCATGTAAAGCCCTGCCCTGATATGCACCAAGCCGTGCAGAGGTACTGCAGTGCCTGGCAGTGCTGTGCACTGGCCCTTGAGGACCTTGGGAATCAGGTCTTTGCCAGAAGCTCTCCTCTGATTGCAGTTGCATCCTCTCTCCCTTCTCTCCAATCCTTGCCAGCAGGAGTGGAAGGGAGGGCAAGATGCTTTAGGCGATGGAAACACAGCCTTAGCTGCAATTGGGTGGAGAAGGAAAGGGGGTGAAGTCAGGTCTCTTTGGTTTCTCACTTGTATTAAAAGGGCCCCACTCTCATGGCCCAGGGCTGAGGTGGGGAGATGGCCACAAGAAAACCAGACTCCTTTTGTTTTGTTGCAACCCAAACCTCCACCCCCCAGAGGTGCATGTTTTGTGTGCAGACTTTCTCAGCTGCAGCAGAGGGATGGGAGTCCCCATGAGCTGTCCTTTCCCTTGGCACCCCGGCAGCTGGGAACAGGCAGCCAGACATGTCCTGCCTCCAACACTCCCTTGGAAGGAAAGCGTTTGCCAGCCAGCCCTGCCAAATGAGCACTGGATTGTTTTGTGCAGGGCAAGGGGGCAGGATTTCAGTTCAGATAGCACTTTCCTATTTTGTCTTTTCCTTGACTTGCCTGGCCTGATAAGGTGTTATCAGAGCAGAGCATCTCTGCTGGAGCCACTACTGAAATGTGGCTGGGCCAGAGGTGGCTTTTCTCCACTCTTTGCAAGCTTCCCTGGCCCTCTTCCACTTAGTGCCTCGGAAGAGCCAACCGGTTAATAATGGCAGGAGGATGATGCTGGGCTGCTTGCCAAAAGCTTTAGCTCTGTGCTTTTCTTAGCGAGAAGAAAAACTGCAAACGTGGATGAGAACGAATTAGTCTGATCCCTTCCTCATTTTCACCCAGTCCCAATCCTGCAAACATGCTTGAAAGTAACTTTGAATGCGTAAGCAACCTGGAAAGTAGAGTGATTTTTCCTTCTTAAGCTTATTGTCTCATAAAATTTATTTTCAGGTATGAATCTGAATTCTACAGTCTCTCTGGGTAGAGTCTCGTTGATAGAGATAAGAACGTGGTTTTCTGTGTAGCAGGGACTTCATCCTTACTATTAGGACAACAGTGAGTCTCTGCTCTCTGTTCCCCTCTCTGCTCTCAAGGACAGAAGGCAAAACCTGACCTTGAGGATTCCCTCTCAGCTTCAACTGGTGAAGGATCTGGAGGGGCTGATGAGAGAGAAAGAAGAGCAGACCCATAGCATAATCTCATCTGGCCAATTGACAAAACATCATCTGGCTGCCTCTTGAGCCGCTCAGGAACACATCAGTCCAGTTATTGAGTGCTATACTTAATCTGCTATCGATTGGGGTGAGCTGGAGAGGACAGCCTTCCCCACTACCCCCATTCCTAAATTAAAACCTAAAAGGAGAAGCAAATGCTTTGACTTTTCACTCTGCCTGGATGTTCAGCGAATTTATTGTTAATGAAAAAAACCTCAAATGCTTAAGAGTGAAAACTTACGTGGAATGAATTATAGCAAAATCAATTAATACTAAGAGTATCTGTTAAATATTGCACTCTGGAGCTTTACGAGAGCGCACTACTGCTCTGATATGATCATGACATCATTAACATAATATAAAGAATCAAAAAATCAATAGCTTGCTGAAGCCCAAAATTAAGGCCAAGCAGTGTTATGCCCTATCTTTAAATATCTGAAATAGCAACTTGTCTGTCATGTCAGAGCTATTCGTAGGTGAAACATCTCTCAAAAAGTAGTTGGGAATTTGTTGGCCCACTTGGCACTCACGCAGCTACCCCCTTGGGACACTTGGCATGAAGGTTAGCTCACTTTTTCCAACAGCGTGGATACAAACAGAGCAGAAAATGTGACCAGGGTTACATTGGCATAACCCTGGAGCAACTCCAGGGCAGGCAGACGGTCACTACACTGATAGACAGACAGAGGTACCTCTGTAGGATGGAAAGGTAGAGGAGGTGTCTTCCCCAATGTGCTTGATTTACGTTTTGTTAACGTTATGGAGTTTCTTTTGCCTAAAGTACCAAGATAAGACACTACAACTCTACCCGCACTGGGAAAATAAAAAGAGATGGAGCTAGGAGAGGCTTTCAGAAGAGCTTGTAGAGCTACTTGGGGAAGAATCAATCGGCATGGAGCTCAATGAGTATAGAAAACCAAGGTGGTCAGAGGTAGGACCACTGTTTGTGTGGATTTATGGATTAAACACCTATGAAAGAGAGAGTGTTTAATCTTGACCCAAGAGGAAATGGATGTAAACTGGGCATTTAGTGTGTAAGGTAGAAGGATAAGGCAGGAAGTATGATGACTGTCTGAAGTAATTTTCCACTGAGATTCGTGACTGGTAAAAATATAGCTGGTTTTATGGTAAAGCTTGATAACATTTCTGAATAAGCTGCTATGGAGAGGTTGTCTGCAGAAACACTGCGTGAGTCAGGCATTCCTTTCCACCTCTGTGCTTTGTGTAGGGGAGAGCTGAAGTCCCTTTTCAGCTCTGCTCACGACTCTGCCTGTGACGTGCCAGATGTGTGTATGCGCGTGTCTCCACATGAGCTGGGTGCCGAGATCCCGTTAAAGCCCACCAAGATCCCTCTCCCCATCAGTGGTTTCTAGCGAGGGACACAGCTCATCCAACAGTAGATCTGAAGCTCCATTCAGTTACAGAAACAGGCATTTCATGGCCTTTTTTTGCTTTGACCAAGTCATTCATAGATCGTGTTGCAACCCTGGTCTTGGGTACCCTATAGGTGGTCAACAAAACAGAGCTCCTGCGTTAGAACAGGTGAATCAGTTCTCTGGGCTCTGCTGACTGTACTGAATAAATTCTTTGTCCAGGGAGCTCAGATGTCAGCTCACACACTGAAAGGCTGATATATAAATTTAAAAGTCTCAATCCCCATCTTAATCCCCCCCTGCTACCTCTAGACCTCAAATTTTCCAACTGACATCCTTTGAAAGGTCTCCAGGAAGAGAGCGGGGGCTTTGGATCATGACACAGCACATCAGCTTTTGCCCCATGGGCAGACGTTACGTAGGCTCAAATGGTATTGGCAGCTCATGGTCCTTGGGGAGAGGTGTTGGTCTGGGGATCAAGGTGGTCAGATCGGAAGGATCTTGAGGTGAAAAGGAAATGATGAAACTTATAGCAACATGGTAAAGAAATCCCCCTATCGGGTTAGAGGGAAGGGCGCTCTCTTACGACAAATTTAAGAGGAACATGTGGTTAACAGTTGGAGAAAGGATGAAGAACCACATTAATAAGATCTCCCCCACGTGTCTCCTCACATCAAGGACACGTCTTCAGGGGCAGAGAACCCAAGGGACAGAGAGAAGCAAGCTGAACAGTAGGAAATTTGGTCAACAAGTAAGCATGTAGCTGTGTTTTCTGAGGAGCGTGAGGAACGATCAGAGATTTGCCTGCAAAGCAGAGACATGACAGATCCCATGGGGCATCCAGACAGACACCAACAGGACAAATCCTGAGCTCCTGGTCCATATCATAGTAAATACCTAGTAAATAAATGGTAAATAAATAGTAAAAGTAGTAAATAAATAGTAAATAAGTAGTAAATAAGACAATTCAAGGGTATTGGGCACTCAAAGATAGCTACATATGCTGCAAAGTCATTAGAATATAAGTTTGGCTTTCACCAGCTATCACTCCTTCAAACAATTTGTGGACAAGTTTGGGAATTAAATGGGTCAGGGAGGATTTCCACTAGGTGTTTTGGAAATTAATAGAGTTTGATAGCATGAATGCGATCAGACCATGTCATTTGGCCCCAGGATCAGAGAATATTTCCTAGTATTGTTTAATATACTAATGGGATGGTGCCACAACTCCCAGTGGCGAGGAGACAGGAGGAGGAAAATCCTGGAGGAAAACACAAGCTGTTAAGATAAGAGGCTAAAAATCAAGAGTTTTGTAGAAGCGTTTTCTCAAATGCAAAACCAGCCATAGGGCTGGTGTTTCAAAGCATAGTTAAGAAAACAGAATAAGGAAAATTTATAAGGGACAGGGAAACATTTTCAAAGAATGGGACCTGACACAGGAAGGAATCGGGCTCTTGCCACATTCCTCCTAATAATTCCTCCTAATTCTCTCCTAATAAAAATTAAGCAAGAAAAATATTTTGAAGGTTAAAACGTATTGTCTAAAGCTGAAGTCATAATGTGCCTTTATCCTTGAAGAGTGGTTGGATTGGAACTTCATAAAATTCAAGAGACAACAAAAATCAATACGAAGAAATGCTCCTTTTAATCAGGGCACATGAAAATAGGCAATTAAACAAAATTAAACATACAATTGGTCCTGTGCATGTTAGTAGTCTGCTTAAATGAAGATGCTGACAGGATACACAGCCCAAAACCTTGACAGAAGGAAGCTCATTTGTAGCATAAATCTCACAGAAAAAACAGAGGATGCCAAAATGGTAAAGAAAATGCTTTTGTGTTAAAGAAAATGTAAAATAAAGAAATTAGAATCAATTTGTGCACAAGTGACACGGTATCTCTAAGGAATGGTGTCCGAGGCCAGTTTATTGACCACATGAAGATGGTGAAAGTAACTGTGATACGTTGAGACAAATCCAAAATGTTGGGAAGTCAGAATACATGGTATGGAGAGACTCATACGCACAAAGCAAACACTTGGAGCTCGTACCCAGTAAACCCATTAACAGACAAAAAAACCTGGATTAGCTTGCAGGATGCGCTGCAGGGCATAGCTATGAATGCGTTGCACTGTGTCAGTGATCATGGCTCTCAAATTCAGTGTCCTGGAGAAGGTAAATAAGTAAATAATTAAGTAAATAAGTAGATAGATAGATAGATAGATAGATAGATTAATAAATAAATATCACAGCGAAGTTCAGCTGCAAAGTGGAAACAATATAAAAGTGAGGAAACTGGTTAAATGAAGCAGCCACAAGGGTAAAGTGTTTCATGGTATCTTGGAGGCTACATAATGACATCACGTAAGAGATTTATTATGATGTTATAAGACCTATGAAAAGGACGTGAAAGTGGGTAAAAAAGGATGAAGGAAATATTCACAAATGCCTGCTTAAACAGCAAGGTAAGGAGACACCATTCAAAACTGGAAGTTGTACTGAAAGGAAATAATAATAAAAAGATCATTAACTCTAGTGTGTGAATTGCAAAACAATTGTAAGGCAGCCCCCATAGGAAACACATTGCTAACCTCATAAAAATGAATGATTGAAATCTAGCAGGGTTTCCTTTCTAAAGAGCACAGGCTGTCTGAGCTGTGTGCCACTAAAGGTTTAGAAAAAAATGCTTTTACAGGATAAAAGTGATATTCCTGGAATCATCAAGGTTGGATAAGGTCTCCTAGATATCATCACGTCCAAGCTGTGAGCCCAGCACCCCCTTCCCACTAAATCACGTCCTGAAGTGCCACATCTACACCCTTTTTGGACACCTTCAGGGCTGGTGACTCTACCACGTCCCTGAGCAGCCTCTGCCAGTGCTTCACCAAAGTTTCAGTAAATAAATTTTTCCTAATATCCAACCTAAACTGCCCCTGGCACAAGTTGAGGCCGTTTTCTCTTGTCCTATCACTTGTTTGGTTTTTTTTTTTGAGGTTGGACTCATGGAAGGTCCAAGAACTAAATTCCAGAAAACTACCTTTTTTTTTTACCCATCAGTCTGGTTGAATCGTGATTCTATAATAGTCTGAAAAAAAAAATCATATGACATGCTGGGGGAAGGGAGGAGGGTGTCACAAGTCTATTATTGTTCTTTAAATAAATCAAAGTCCACGTGATATGGATGATGTGGTTAATAGAGAGGAATTAATACTTTTCTCATAGTGAAGAATTTAAACTATGCTATCATGAGACAGGAAGAAGAGTTTTCTGATAGATTAATAACCAGTTCAAAGATGGGAAATAAAGATCAGGAATACAGTGTTCTGAAAGGGAGGGATACCCAGGGGTGTTCCACGAGACCATGTATGTTCAGTGTATTTATAAATGAGGTAAAAATGGGTAAAGAGCAAAGCAGAAAAGGTGATAGATTTTTAGAGTTGTCAAAAGTAAAAAACAAATCTGCAAATAGGAAGGAATATACAAACCAAGCTCAGGGTTAACCTACAGGCAGCTGTAGCTCAATGTGTTCAGTGACCGGCTGTAGGGAAAGAGGTGGTGAAGTCAACCTGGGTAATTCCCTGCAAACCTCAAACAATGGGTATAATGCGGGACGTGTTTTGGAAATGAATGGAGAACCCAACAAAGAGTATTGTTGCGTGGCGATCCATGGTGCTCTCCCATGCTGCGTGCACTGGGCACTTCGAATCACATTGAGTTAAAATCACAGAATCATCAGATTGGAAGAGACCTCTGAGATCACCGAGTCCAACCGTGCCTGTCCCCTTACTAAACCCTGTCCCTAAGGAACTCATCCACCTGTCTGTTAAACACCTCCAGGGATGGCGACTCCACCCCCTCCCTGGGCAGCTGTGCCAATCCCTGGCCACCCTTTCAGTGAAGAAATTCTTCCCAATGTCCAGTCTAAACCTCCCCTGGTGCAACTTGTGGCCATTTCCTCTCGCCCCATCGCTGTCACTTGTGAGCAGAGCCCAGCCCCCACCCCGTCACAACCTCCTTTCAGGCAGTTGTAGACAGGGATGAGGTCTCCCCTCAGCCTCCTCTTCTCCAGGCTAAACACCCCCAGGTCGCTCAGTCTCTCCTCGTAGCGCTTGTTCTCCAACCCCTAAAATAAATATAGGCGAACCAGGAAGGCAGTGGGAAGTGTGGGAAGCAGGAACCCAGGTTTCTCAGGACCTTTACACAAGGAGAGATTGTATGACTTGGTGATTTTCATCTTAAAAGAGAGATGACTGAGAGGGCTGTAATGCATCCAGACAATCATGAGTGTAATGAAGAAAGTGAATGGGGATGATTACTCACCATTTCTCAGGACACAAGATCTAGGGAACTTTATATGAGATTATCGAGTGGAATATTAAAACAAACAGAACAAAGGACATTTTCATATAATGTATCAGTATTGCAACAATGTGAAGCACATTACGGAAGCCAGAAATACAATTGTCTGGAAAGCAATTAGACAAATTAATGAAAGAAATATCTGTTGAGAGCTGTTCAATAAAATGACACCACTGCAGTCTCTAGGTCAGACAGTCCCTGTGTCATTGTTTGCTGGAAGCTGGGAGTTTAAACCAAGAGGATTTTCACTCTATAACCTCTGTTTTACTATATTTCCACCCAAGTATCTGGTAAATCAGAGTCAGATGAATGGCTATATGGATATTTGGGCTGAGGCATTGCAGCTATTTCTACAACCCTGTGTTTTTTAAGGCCTCTCACCACGAGTTTGCACACTTCTTAAAAAATAGTCACCTAATCTGTGGCCTTATTATCTCAAAAATGAGTAATCATGGTGCAGTCGATGTAGAGAGTGATGAGTATCTCTGTCACGCCCATCCAGCCCGGATGTGTCTGGAAGCCCGTTGGAGACATGGAGATGCTAAATTGCTTTTCATCCTGCCCCGTGTGACTTGGAGTTGCCTTTGGCTCTGGTGTTGGCATGGTTTGCTCATTTGGCGTGGTGTTGGAGCAAGACAATCTTTGGCATTTGCCCCATGCTGCCCGGAGTGGGGACTTCTCTTCCATTGAGCCACCCCGTGGTTCTGCTCAGAAACTCCATCTCCCTCGCAGCAGCTGCGGCTTGTGTTGGACAGTGGTCCAGCACCAGGCTGAATTGTGTTTGATTAGCTCAGTAACTGCATGAAGGGGAAGCCAAGATCATTGTAGAAGCCTTTCAGCAGCAACAGCAGGAAGTCCAAATACTCATTAAAATGAGTGCTCAGCTTATCTCCACTCAGTTATTTTGCTGTCTCCCTCCATCTTGTCCTTTGTTTTCTTGCTTTGCTTGCAGCTGAAGTTTGTATCAGCGTTGTCATGGTGAGTTTATTGTGAAGCGGTCCTTTCCCTGGGGACCAGGCATCAGGGTTCCTGCTTTCTGTTCCTAACTCTGCCACTGAGGCAGAGCAAGGGATGCTTCTCCTGTAGATCTGAAGTTCTCCATTCTGAAAAACGGTGACTCAAAAGTTTACTCCCTCCAGGCATACCGGGAGGACATGTGCTGGGTTTATTGATTTCCTCTGGGTGTGTGATGGGTGATGCTTTAAGGATGGATTTTGAATGACAATTTTATCCGCTCTTCTAAACGATTCCAGCGTGAGGTGCGTCAGTGTCACGGCCACAAGCTGGTCTAAAATCCAACCTGCCAGTCATTGTGACAAGGTCATGAGAGATAGGAGGGTGGAGAATTCCCTGAGATACACACAGTCTTCAGGGAATTACTGGATGGATCCTGCTGGAGCTGAGACTCATTTCTTCCTAGATTTGATAAACGCCTGAATATGGATGTTAGTGCATCTCATCTGGTCGTGTGAGAGCTGTGACCACTGTGAGCTCTGGGATGGACAGACTGGTTGAGCTGGTGGGTGTCCGTTCTGATCAGACTTGAAATAGAGGAAGAGTTATTTTAACAGCGTAGGTTTCTTGTGTCAGGGAGAGACCTGACTTGCTGCTGCTGCTGGCTTCGCTTTCACAGCTACCTCCAGACATCGACTTCTTGGTACTGAGGCTCACCTTTCTTTGCATGTGGTAATTGCTAATGATTTGACTATGAAAGTAAGGAAAGAAATCTATAAAGTAAACACAAGCTGAGACTGAGCTGTGTCTAAAGGGATGGAGGAAAGCTGGAAGGAAATAAAAACACAACAAACCTGGTAGCAGGATAGAAATAAACACTGCCTGCCTGCATCACCTGGCGTGATCCGCTCTCTGCAACTGGTACCACAGACTTTGGTCCCGTATTACAAGGAAAGCTCCCAGCTGCCGTTGGCTTCTCAAGATGCCCCATGATTATCGCTATGATCTGTCAGAGCGAGTGCAGAGAAGGGCCGTGAAGATGACCAGAGAGCTGGAGCACCTCCCTTACAAGGACAGGATGGGTTGTTTAACCAAGACAAGAGAAGGCTCTGAGGAGACCTTACAGCGATCTTCCAGTACTGAAAGGGGCTCCAGGAAAGCTGGGGAGGGGCTCTTGATTAGGGAGTGCAGGGATGGGATGAGGGATAATAGTTTTAAGCTGAAAGAGGGGAGATTTGGATGAGATCTTAGGAAGAAATTCTTCACTCGGAGGGTGGTGAGACCCTGGCACAGGTTGCCCAGAGCAGTGGTGGCTGCCCCATCCCTGGAGGTGTTCAAGGCCGGGTTGGATGGGGCTTTAAGCAACCTGATCCAGTGGGAGGTTTCTCTGCCCATGGCAGGGGGTTGGAACTGGGTGGTCTATAAAGTCTCTTCCAGCACAAACCATACTGTGAGTCTATAAGTTTTAAGTATCTTTGAATGTCTCATGATTCTCTCTCCCCTGCCTCTACCCAAGCCCATATAGGTGTCATTGCAAAGTGGCACTATCAGTGCCTGATATACTGATTTCTTCTCTGAATTTTGCACAGTATGTATCTTATGTCTAGGGAAGGAACTAGAGCTTCCAGTGTCTGGCTGATCTTCTCAATTCATCCGTTTTGTCCTTTGCAGGACCTTAGAGAAATCCCTAATTCTTTCCTCTAAGTGAAATCAGAGGGAGCAGTTCAAGATTATTACAGAAACACAAGAGAAACATTTTTATTTCAAGGGCTGTTAGCAAACAGGGGATTGCTGGTTGGGCACAGGGATTTGCTCTCTCATAAAGAACCAGTCCATCTGATGTTCTTTAGAGCAACGCCAACAAATCACTACATGGTTGTTGCGCATACTTTAATTAGGTATTGAATCATTGACTAGAAATGAGGTCTCCACATACATCTGAGGTCAGCATCCCCCACCCGGTGTGTGAAGCTGGCTGCTTCAGTGAAGGCGGAAGGTTTGTACCTGCTCGTGACCTTCCTCTAATTATTTGGAATCTGTACTATGGACCTTGCTGCACAAGACAGCCAATGCCAGGTGTTCAAATTAATAAGCTGAGCTGGGTACTCCAATCAGTGCTCTGGGCTGTTTGCCGGTCCTCTTGCTCTTCCACATCTGATAAAATAACCCTGGGCTTTGGACAAAGATATTTTGCATGCATGATATTGATAACACTTTGCACGTGTTCTTGGTTGTTTTGTTTTCCCTCTACTGAGAAAGACAAAAAGATGTGGAAAACTGATAAATCAAGGGAAAAAAGTAATCAGAAAGTTGGTGTAGGGGGAAGACGGTTTCTAAAGGCAATTGCAAGCATCCACTGGAGATCAAGGTATAGTTTACAGAAATGCTGGTAATTTGTAATTCTGGTGAACTCAAAATACAAGAAGATACAGTGATACCAAGATTTTAGTCCATTCAGCCATGGGATGAGCAAGAAAACTTCCCAGGCTCTAGCAGTTTTCCCATGAGCCTGAATAGAGTCATTTTAATAGCAGGTGGTGTGTGCAGGAACATGTCATCGTTATGACCAAAGTAGCTAAATCCACCTGCTGCAGGTAAAGCAATTCACAGGTTAGTGGAGGAAGGATAGCTCTAGGACAGGGATTGTGCCCTGGGGCTTATTGGAAGTGAACTGGCAATAACCTGTCACCTGAGACTGCCAGCAGGGACATCCCTAACACGGAGATCCATTTGCTTGTGGAGTACTCTTCCTAATAGGAGAGGCAGAAACACATCAATAAGGTGTGTAAGAGAGGACTGGAAAACAGCCTGTAGAAGATGCTTGAAAAAGCATAAACAGAGTGGAGGGAATGACTTGAGATGGATGTCCCAATTCCATATCTTCTGGTTGAATAAGTAGGAGATACCCATGCTGCCCATCTAAGTGCCTATGGCACTTAGAGCTGGAACTTTTGGGCTGGACCTGTTATGTCATTGATTTGCCGCTTTCATGGGGAAAGAGAGTGGCTGTGTTCGCTGGGGTTGAAGGTGCTTTGGTGTCCTCGGCAGTGGTTGGAGGAACAGCTCAGTGATCTCCTCCCTCCTGAGAGGAAAATCCCAGTTGCCTTCACCCTGCACAGTTCCCAGTGGGGAATCATAGAATCATTGTTTGGAAGAGACCTCCAAGATCATCAGACTCTCTTGAGCAGGGTCTTGTTTCAATGCTGGGGGTTGAAGGTTTATTCACTTCTCTCCCGACAGCTGGATAGATATCTCTGTGTACCTCGTGTGCATATATACACAAAGCTCACACAGTTACTGTATTCAAATGCCGTGTAAACTCAGATCCACATGCTTTGACTTAAACAGGAGCTCTGTGGGTGATTTCTGCTCCATACTGATGCCTCTTCCCTTCATGTGCCTGTGGCATATCTGGAGTCACAGCCTTTTTATGACTCCTACTTCAGTTGTGTGTGCTTGTTTCGGCTCACAGCATCCCCTTTGTGCACCGTTATCACAGAATCATAGAATCACCTGGTTGGCAAAGACCTCTGAGATCATCGAGTCCAACCGTACCTGTCCTCTTGTTAAACCAAGTCCCCAAGAACTCACCCACCCGTCTTTTAAACCCCCCCAGGGATGGCAATTCAACCACCTCCCTGGGCAGCCCCTGCCAGTGCCTGAACACCTTTATTCTCTGCTGTACAGCATTTTTGATTTTTTTGCATCAGGGCAGGGGGACAGCAACAAAAATAATTTTCATCCCCTTCTTGAGAAGGTGGTAGTTGATTAATGTCTTTAATTTTTATGGAGGTTCCAGTTGCCCTCGCTCTGTGGAATCCCCATAGGGAATTTCCTTCCTCATTCTCTTCCATGGGGGCTTGTTCCTTATTTCAATTGCTTCTTTTTTTGACCTCTGTGCCTGTTGCAAATATGCTAAAAAGAGCAGTTGAAAAGATGTCAACCTTTCTGCTTGAATTGAGAGAGAAGTTCCCAGTCCTAGATAAAAAACAAGCAAGAAATGAACCAAATCATCTGTCAGTCTGTCTATCTATTGATCGATTGATCTATCTATCCATCCATCCACCCATCCATCCCATTAGCGTCGTGCATGTATAATAATCCAACCAAGACATATCTCAAGGTATCTCTTCGGTCCTTTCCATCAGATTAGAAATTTATTCTGAACACAGGGAGAGTTATTGGTGAGCTTGCTGTTGTGTGGATGCTCTAATAGATTTTTTATTGCGCTTTCCATACAGAGATTGCAAAACCCCGGCCATCCTAACGCTGCATTGACTTCATCAATTCTTGTGACTGCTAATGCTGATGCTATTCTGTTTGGCAGCCTCCATTAAGAATGGTTTGCCCCATGATATTAACAGACAGTGAAGCTTTGTGCTGATGGATAAAGCACAGTGTAAAACCTGATTGGAATCAATCAGAGTAATTGTCTAGATGTGTGGTGGTTAATAGGAAATGTCCTGCATATTATTGGCTGGTTTATATAGCAAACGGATTAGTTTGCTGCTGCCTTTTGTGGCTCGCATCCTTTCCTGAGCTGCTGGGGGAGGTGATGGATCTGCTGGGAAGCTCAGGAGACACCGTGCTGGCACTGAATCCTGCATCGGTTTAGGAGACACGGAGCTTGGAGAAGAGCCCTGTGTTTTTTATTTGTCTCAATGACTCTCCTGCATTTATGCCCGTGGCTCCCAGCTGGCACTGTCAGCCAGTTTCACGACTTACGTTAAGCCCAGGCCAAGGCTTTGGGAGGCGAAGTGCAGCAGGAACCAGGAGCAAGAAGGAAGCAGAAGGCCTCCCAGTCGTGTGTGTTACGGACTCACGTACTGGCAATTAAACACAATATTTAACCCACTCACATCAGCCTGCTGTCCCCGCAGCTGACCTGCTAGGTTGTGTTTGGAAGGAAGTATGAAGAGCAACCAAGAGTCTGCCACCCCCTAGCATCCAAGTGTTGGCCCCAGCTCACGTGCAGAGGCGGCCCAGGAGGACCGAATGCGATCAAGCACAATGTTATTCAGCCATGGACCAGAACACCCCATCCTGAAACGGGCTCCACAGACAACAGCGAGGCACTGTGAGATGCCACTCACACCCCAGGAACACCTAGACAGTGTTGGGCTCATCAAACACTGATGAGGCAGTCCAGAGCCAAGCTAAAGCCACTATGGTTGCAGAAAAACTGTGGATCAGAGCACCTGGTGTATTTACACCTTAACTAGCAGCAACCTTGTTTTCCACCGTGTGCCTACAGCACATAAATGTCACAGCTTCCTCAATGAAGCACCTTCCCACTTGCCTGGCAGCTGTGGGTGCGTCCCATGCTCTGCAGCACGAGGGCACTGTACCCCCAAATGCTACTGAGGGTGTGTTTGGAGAAGGTCAACGACTCAGTTCGGAGTGAGTTTGCTCAGGGCAGTTCTTTTCTTCCTCTGGTTGCTGAGGACTCTCAGCTCTCTTCCTGATACAAGGACTAGGTGAATTTTTTTCCTCTGTTTTGGTGCATTTATTGTTAGGAAGGTTAATAAAACCGCACGAAGCACAGGGAAATATCACTTGCATTTCCTGAGTAAGGGACTCTTGCCTGAGGTCATGAGTAGTGCCTTTAATTTAAATTCAGTGCTAGAAACTTCTGAATCCCTAGGAAGAGATCTTTCTTGTAAGTAGAGCAGGCTGTGCAGGCAGAGGAGAGGGAAGGCAGGCTCTGGCTGGGAGAGGCCAGCTCCCCTTGGTGGTCAGAGCCCTGGGTACCATCTGAAGGGCAGCAGGCTGGGATCCTAATGAAAGAGCGTTTCATGCCGTCCTTTCTTTCCTCAGTGAGTAGAATACTATTAACCTTTAAGGCAAAATTATATTTCGTGCCTCTGGGAAGCAGTAACATTTTACCGAGCTGCTCTGGGGAATCAGGTAAACAATTGTTAACTCTCTCCAGCCCCATTTCAAGGCCATTTTGGGGCGGCTGAGTGTGTGTGTGCGTGTGTATGTGCAAACCCTGCTTAGCAGCTGAGCAGGGCTGTGTGCTCAGGACCCCTGAGCTGCTGGAGATCCGCTGTCCCCTGCTGCAGTTCAGCCTGCATGTCCCAACCTCTTTGTTCATTAACTGATATCCAGTTGAACTCATGGTTCTGGCATCCTGGGGCCAAAAGCTCTGCACTGCTATTTTGCCATTTCCCAGGTCCACACAGTTGCTGGGCAACAGGTCTGGCTTTTGACAGCTGAGGACATGGTTTGTCGAGAGTCAGGCCATAGGACACCATTTATGAGCCTGCACTGTGCTACCTCTCACAACTGGGGACAAAGCTGCTGTATGTGGCACTGCTATTAAATAATGCCATGAGGGTGAGCTCTGCTGTCTCTGAGTTGCACGTCCAACTGTGTTTAGAAGCTGCTTCGCCCAACAAACTGCTGGTTGCAGCTTTGACAGCCTAGAGGCTTTGATGAAGTCCTGTCTTGCCCTTGGACATCGTGTGGGATCACAATATACCAAAGAAACACGCGTTTTGCTGTCGGAGTGAAACAGGCTGCTCTTGGCTCTGCGAACTCCACTGAGCATGCACGTGTGCTTGCACAAAAGCTTCTAAACCTGTCAAGTGCTGGGATCTATTCCTGAGAAAAAACTTATAGAGAACTAGAAAGTGACCTTCTTACTTCTTTTCCTTCCTTTTCCCCCCACTTTCTTTTCCTCCATCTCTTCCCCAGTGTGTTACTCCAGCTCTGCCCCCACTTCCAGCCAGTGCTCTCCACTGGACTTTCACAACACCGGGCACTGCAGGTTGGGCTGCCAGGGGTGGTGAGGGAGCTCTGAACTGCTTGAGCCTTGGCAGGGTAAAAGCAGGAGCCCCAGTCTGAGGACAAAGTCAACACCTTGTGTGGAAAATTAAATCAGTGAAGCAGTGTGAGCCAGGAAGCAAACGATGCAACAACAGCAAAGCTGGCTTCCAAATTGAAATGTGTTTGCTGGGGATTGTCCATCGGCTTGGGGAGTTATTATTTCCATTTCTCTAGTTATGAATTAATTTCTAGAGAACTTAATCATCCCCTCCCTTCTCCCCTCCACAACCCCGTCTTCCCTTCTCCTTCTAATTTTCCACTTGACTGGGGATTCTCTGACAGTGAAAATTCAGGCTTAGAGGAGGTCCATGCAAGCTGCTCCATTAGACTGGATAATCTCATTGGAATCAGTGGCTTGAATAATAACACCTTCACCTCATGTGCTGCACCAGATTTGAATGATGCTTAACACCCCGGGATGCAGGGATGGCTATGGCAGGGGAGGGAGAGGTGAACTGGAGCCTGCATCAAACACTTCGGTCTCCTGGCTCTGCCAGCCTACCCACACTCCCAAGGCCACATCTGCAGTCTGGGATAAACTCTGGTCCAAGCCTCCTCTGATGCTGAGATGTCCACGTTGTCAGGAGTGGAAGCATCCTGAGCTCTGCAGGTCTCTGTACAAGTGGAGCTCAGACCCACACTGTATCTGAGCGATGACCGTTTTTGCTGTCTCAGTGGGTCAGGGATGTGTAAGGATGAGCACGCTACAGCCTGTCCCACCAGCTGATGTCCCAGATTCTGCTTTCTCTCAGCAAGCTGTGCAGGATCATTTAATTGGGGCTTAATGAGCTTCAGGCTGTTGCCAAGTTCGCCCTTTAACTTCACAATGCAATCACACAGCCTGGACAGTTTTATCCCACCGTCTTGCTACGCGCAGAGCATAGACATGACTCTAGATCTCCAAGAGCCCTCGCCCTGTTTTATTAGACTGGACATTGGGAAGAATTTCTTCACTGAAAGAGTGGTCAGGGATTGGCACAGCTGCCCAGGGAGGGGGTGGAGTCGCCATCCCTGGAGGGGTTTAAAAGATGGGTAGGTGAGTTCCTTAGGGCCATGGTTTATTGGGGAGACAGGCATGGTTGGACTCGGTGATCTCAGAGGTCTCTTCCAACCTTAGGATTCTTTCTATGATTCTATGATTCTATAACCCATCTGAGACCACAAAGACACCATGGGCTCCATTTCTGCCTGACGTTTTCCTCAGTGCATGGTGTAACTAAAAAGCTGAGTCCTGCAACCACCCTATGAGATGGATGTTTTGAATCCAGGATTCTGGAGTGCATGTTATAGGGTTAATCCTGAAGGGCTCCGGAAGCCTGGTAGGACTCTCTCGCTCTTTGTAGGCACAGCTGGACTCTTGTCCCTTACATATTATCCTGCTGGGAGAAGTGTCTGATATGAGAGGACCATGAAAGCCAGCACTATGCATTTGAATTCTTGCCTCTTCCAGCATCTCCAGCCCTTTCCCACCACCCACCTGCACTGGATCCACACCATCACCACTTCACAGCCTGTGTCTGAGCACTGTTCTGCACAGGCACAGCCAGAAGAACTAATACTTTCTCATAGCAGCCACCTGGTCATCTCACACACACAGTAGTCTCGGAACTGCCCAGGGAGCAGCACCACGCAAGTTTTCTCCAGAAATGATGTGCTTTTAAAGGGAAGGAAACCAGGAAAACCTGTGTGGGAGATGGACACCTGGAATGTATAAGTGGTTCTCTTGCCCGTGCATCTGACAACCCAGCCTGCTGGAGGTCATTCACAGCAATTTTTCAGCATTTAACCCATCCCTTCCAGCCACGCACGGATGAGGGGAGATTCATACATCACATCCTGACAGCCTTTTTGTTCCAGCTGGAGCTTTAGCTGAGATTCCCAGCAAAGCCACAGGTCAGGGAAGGCTTCATGGGTTGTGCTAGACTGGACTAGGAGATCGTTCTGTGCTTTAGGGGAATAATGCCTGAGGACCTCTGAATCACAGAATGTCCTGATTTGGAAGGGAGCTACAAGGAGCTCAACTCCTGTCCCTGCACAGTATGACCCCAACATTCACCCCGTGTGTCTGAGGGTGTTGGCCAAATGCTGCTGGAATACTGTCAGGCCGTGACTGCTTCCCTGGGCAGCTGTTCCAGTGCTCCACCATCCGCTGGGGGAAGAACCTCTTCCTAACATCCAACCTAACCCTCCCCTGGCACCTTCCTGCCATTCCCTCGGGTCCTGTCACTGGTCACCAGAGAGAAGAGCTCAGTGCCTGCTCCTCCTCCTCCCCTTGTGAGAAAGCTGTAAACTGCAATGAGGTTCCCCCTCAGCCTCCTCCAGGCTGAACAGACCAAGTGACTTCAGCTGCTCCTCACACAACTTCCCCTCTAGACCCTTCACCAGCCCACTCTGGGCCACCCTCCAATAGCTTGGTTCAGCCTATTTTTAGCTGAATGGTTCAAGCAGAGGGATGAGTTAGGGATCATTTCTAAGGTCATCTGAAGTCCTGGTCCTTTTGTTTCTTATGGGTTGGCTCTGGGGGGACCCTTGCTCAATGCCAAACCTCACTCCAGAAGCAAGTTGCTCTCCTTGCTGGGTAGGCAACCGCTGTAGAGGGAGCTCAGGCTGCCTGATGTGACCCTCAGTGTTCAGCAGGGACAAAAGGCTGAGGAGGAGGGGAACTGAGATTGTTTCCTGGCTTTTTTTGGCTTGAGCAGACTTGGGTAGAGAAGGACAGTGAGACAAAGATTAATATCCTTCCTGTTTTGTTTTTCCTTTTGTTCCTCTGCTCCCTCAGTTCCCTTTCTTAGGGCACAGCGCAAAGGAGCTGAGCTGTGAAAGTCAGGATGAGGCATACTTTAATATGGGTTTTATTATTATTGCTGCTGGAGTTGGGGTGAAATGCTGACTTAGGAAGTTGGGAAGCTCTTCCTCTGATGAAAAGCCTGTGCATCAGTCATGTGAGGTCCTGAAAACTACCATATAAGCACATTTTATACTTTAATTATGACCTATGAGACAATTCACCTGTTGAACCCATGCTTATTCCTTGCTCCAAAGAGACGAATGCCCTAGAGATGGATGGGAACTTGGGGGCAGCTGGAGACCTTCCTTTGGAGGTCTGCGTGGTAATGGGGGCTTGATGTAATTCTCTCTGTACTGTTTTATTGTCAGGCTTCTAATTGTACTGTTGCAAAGCATGGGGAAATTTGGGGCTGGAGGGAAGAACTGTCTCTGCCAGCAGTAAATATGGAGCTGCAGCACGTGTCATTGTTGGCTCTGCTGCCAGGGCACATGGGCAGATGGATGGATGTACATGGGCAGGAGAAGGAGGGAAGGGAAAGAGCTGAAGAGTGACGTGAAAAAAGAAATATTGGTGAAGGTTGAAAGGAGCAGTGGGGAGAGATCCTGGTTTGAGAAGCTCTGTGGGATCCCCTGTGCCTTGCAACTTGCTGGGTAAAACTGGGGCAAGGGGCTTCTAGAGGTGGAGGATTTTGATAAACATTGTTCAAACCCAGTTAGTCCACGTTTTCTCTTTCCTTTCTGTGCTTCCTCAAGTCAGAATAGCAAATGCAATAGCAGAGGAGCACTTAAATCACATGCTGGCTGAGTCTGGTAATGATGAAGTATCTGTACAAGTGGGAGGACCCTTTACCGTGTACTTCTCATAGTTCCTCAGACCTCCCCACAGACCTCCTTGAACACAGATGCTGTGCTCCTCCTTTGCCATTTTCCTGCCCTGTTTATCCTATAAGAGTTAAGGCTGAAGTGGCACCCAAGTTTCCCACCCGTCTTTTAAGACTCCTGGGTCTCACTGCAGTCTTGGCAGTGATTCATGAGGGAGCTTCTGATTTAGACTCGCACTGATCTCTGAGCAATGCACTCCAAATTTTACCTTTCTGGAGGCACTGGCCCCTCACATCATCTTCACCAATAGATACTTGGTATTTGGGACATGATGATAGGGAAAAGACCCAATACACCTCTCTGGAGCTACTTGAGAGAAGCTTCCACGAGAAATTCAGGGCTGATATTCCCAGGCATATGAATCAGGCCATGAACAAAGAGTTTCATCCCCTTTGAACAAATTATTTGCATCAGCCCTTGCAGAGGAGAGCATGTAGGAGCGTGGGAGAGCGTAGGTGTTATCTACCAGGTTCTGGGGAAGACACTCACAAATATTATTAGCATGAATAGGAAGCGCCATGATAGGATGCTCTCTGGGAGAAGCAATTTTGTTCATTAATTACTTGCCTTATCTAGCAACCTTGTTCCCTTTCTCTCACTTTCTTCTTTTTTAATTTTCTTTAAAATGACTGTAAGTGAATTCAGTGCTGGGAAAGTTATTTTACTGCCTCCTCGGAGAGAGAAGCTTGTATTACTCAGGTAGCCTTCAGCTGGATCTTCAAGGGCTTTTCCATCTTCATTTCAAGCCCAGTGTTTCATGGGCAGATGGCAAAAGCTGGTTGCAGGCAGATTCCTGTCTTGTAGACCACCTTAATGCTATGGACTGCAGTTTACACGCGTGCCTTTGGCTTGAATTCTGCCTTCTGCTTGTGATTTTGTGCTCTGAGATTCTCCCCCTGCCTCTAGCTTTCAGGCTTGTGTTGTGTCTGCTAAGTTCAGCAACAAAAGGAGTCAAAGGGACAGCATAGCAGAGACTCTGCAGCTTCAGAGAAGCCCTTTCCTTGTGTCTTTGACATCTGCAGGACATGGGAAAGGGGTCGTGGATGAAGGCAGGTGACGGTCATCATCCCATATGTCAAACACGCATGGCTTCTTCAGGGACTCATGTATTTCCAATACAATTGCAGCTGCCCAGTCGCTGCTTCAAGTGAGTTCAGGTGGGAACTGACAAGGGCCATTGTTCATCAGGGCAGTCTGGCTTCATGGCACCGGTCTCACTGGAAAGTGAAGGCAATGGAAGTGGTTACCTAGGCTGAAATGCCACCATCAGCTGCAGCCTGAGGCTCAGACCCACCTGGAGACTGAGACCACCTGGAGTCCTCACCTCAAAGTTCTTCAGTCCCAGAGGTTGGCTGACGCTGTAGGTATTGTTCAGGCATTTGTAGAGTAATAAATCATTGAGGTTGGAAAAGACCGCCAAGATCATCGAGTCCAACTGTCAGCCCAACACCACTGTGCTACTAAACCATGTCCTGAAGTTCCACATCTACATGTTTTTTTCAGGGATGGTGACTCCACTGCTTCCCCAGGCAGCTTCACCACTCCTTCAGTAAAGAAATTTTTCCTAACATGCAATCTAAACCTTGCCGGGTCCAACGTGAAGCCATTTCCTCTCGTCCCATTGCTTTTTACTTGGGAGAAGATAATAAGATTTCTATAATGCTGAGGGGTATGTTTCCACATCACTTTCCACAGACCCCCATCTCGCATTTCCACTCTCCTCCCCCCTTTGCCGGCAAACAATTTTCAATTCTTCATTGGACAAAGACTCCAAGTTTCCAGGGATTTGCATGTGAAATGCTGCCGTTCACCTCAGGCTTGAATGAGCCATCAAAATGCTCCTCAGGGATGTGCTTCCAGAGGCACACACATGTGGACAGCAAATCGCTTGTCTCTGGCTGCACCCCAGCAGCGTGTGAGCCGGTGTGGTCCTTGGGCCACCTCTGAACCTTCATTCACAGACGGAACCGGTTGCATTTGCTGTGCCAACACAAGCCCCCCCAGGCAAGATTATCATGGAGAAGACAATCTGCAGCTCTGGAAACTTGGGAAGGGGGGGCGGTGTGTGAAGGGAAAGGGAAGGGGCATGAAATCCCCCAAAGTGGGGGGCAGGGATGCTGTTTATGGAGCGCCTGGCTTTGTAGGGTGGGAGATGGAGAAGTAAATCCCTTGCACCCACGCCCTGCGGGGCTCCAGGGGTGGCTTTATTCAATTGCTGTGATAGAGGGAGGAGCCCACCTGGGGACAGAGATAACGGATGGTGGTGGGATTGCCGTTCTGCTGCATCAGCCGCGAGAGTTATCAGGGCAGAAACTCGGCTTCTATTACCATGCATTAGAATAGATTAGCAGGCAGAGCAATTAGCATCCTCACTGCATTTGGCGAAGTGACAGGGTCGGTGGTGGCAGGCAGGAGGCATGTGGGGAAGAGGCAGCTTTGACAGGGTACTGTTCCCCTCTCCAAACTGCAGCCCAAGGATGGAGGGGACTTCTGGTCTTTCACCCCAGGGCTGTTTCCACCGGCACATTGGAAAGAGCAGGAGTGGGGTTGAGCTTTGGTAGTGTTCTCAAACTTTCTGTGGCTTGTGGTCCCTGAAAAATTGCCCTGGGAAGGTGTGAAGCTCCAGATAGTGAATTTCAGTTTCTTTGAGTTACCTTTTCTGTGTCTCTTTGGGACAATCCACAGACCTCTATGTTTCAAAATGCCACCAGTTAAAAAAAACCAACCTTTGCTTTGGCTTCCACAAGCCACTCCTATGGCTTTTTTTCCTACGTTTGCCCACACTTCGATGCTCTTTGGAGCAGGTTTTTCAGGGAGATGAGCCTTTTGTGGTCAGAACCAAAGATGAAAACAGGTTTAACTCCTTCGGATGCTTATGAATTTTCTGAGAAAGCTTTGCCTCTTCTCACCACCAGGACAGGTTTCCCAGGAGTGATCCTGGGCATGATCCCAGCTTGGATTTGTCCTATTTTCCCTGAAGCGTTTCTTGCCTTTCTGTTGTGGATGGAGCATCCCAGGCAGTGGATAAAATTTAACTCCTTCATACCAGGGAGTGCTATGTCCTGATAGGGATGGAGGATGAACTGGAGGCCAGAAAGAGTAGACAGGGAGGAATGGCTATTCACCACATATAATTTAAGGTCAATTATGTCTACGTCTCGACATTTATGGCATTAGGTTCCCGAGGGAACCTGGAAATGTCAAAACATTGCTAAAACTGACCTTAAACTTTACATGTGAGTGGGACTGAATCACCTTCTTTTTCCTGACTCCAGCCAGAAAATTGCTTTGGCTGCAGCAGAAGGAAAGGCAAATTTCAGCTGGTCCCTCCTTCCTCAGCCTTTCTCCCCCCTTGTGATAAAACTATCCCATGAGACACAAAGCTGGCTCTGCGTGTTGGTCAGACTGGCTAAAACAAACCTCTTATTAAATCCCCGGATCCCTTTAATTGCTCTGTTCCTGTCTCACCCTTCTTTTCAAGTGGGAAACCAAAAACTTTTCCCCAATAAAAGATGAAGCTGTCATATTGGATGTTATCCTGAAAGAGGTACCAGACTAATGAGACTGATTCAGACCATCACAGCCAGGTAGTCTGAATCTTCAGAGCCTCCTGGAAATGCATATCTGTGTCCTGCAGTCCCTTTTCTGGACTCCAGTCCCCAGCCCTGGCTGAAAATGCCATTAGGAGGGTTAGCACTTGGCTTCCACTGAGCTCCCTCTGCTGACCGCCTTGCAAAAGGCATCACCTACCTACCTGGCTGCTCTTCGAGTAGACATTCCCTTCGGCTTCTGAGCAAGGACTTCGGGCAAAGCAGGGACAGGGAGCCTTGGGCCATCTCTGTGCAATGTTTGTAGTGGGAAAGACAGGCAGGACATCAAATGACGCCCCTCCCCCCCTTCCAGAACTTCCCTACCTTTGTGTAGAGAGAGGGAATCCCAAATGGCAGTGATGCCAGAGGTCTCCCTGTCACCTCCCAGGCTCTGTAGCCTGCCGACTTTTGTCCAGGACATGAATGCTGCTGTGTTACGAACCCAAAGACGCTGAGGAACAGCCATCCTTTCAGTTATTTTGTGTTAGAGGAACTGCTTCTTTCCCTCAGGGTCAAGGAGAGCTGTTACGGGGCTGTGGCTGCAACCCCTGGTGGGTTTCAGAGTCCAAATTTGTTGGTCTCTGCTGAGCTGGGGATAGGGGAGCCTCTTCTGTTTGACCCGTGCCACCATCTGCAAACGTAGCCTGCCTCATCATGGGCCCTTGCTGGGCTGGGAAAGCTCAGATTTCCCTTTGGAGAAGAAATTGACAGAATGGAAAATCATTGTGTCTTGCTCTTTCTTGCTCCTGGACAGCTGGCACCATGTGGGCTTCCCAGGGTCTTCAAACTGAGACCTAAATAAGAGTTCCCTGAAAGTTTCCTTTCACTCCCTCTACCCTCCTCCATGGGAATTTTCCCAAACTTTCTCCTTGGATGTATCTATCAAATACACCCGGACTAAGAGATCGCAGGAGGTGCCGGAAAGGTCAGACCACAAAGCGTGGAAAGTGCTCGTGGCTCAGACGGTGGGCGTGTTGACACTAGCCCTGAATATCGCTCTCCTCACAGGGAGTCTGGGATGTGCAAACTGACTGCTGGACCCTTCATCCCCACCCACCTCCCCGTGTCCCCTTGCCAGCTCCACCCAGGCCCACATGCCCTTTCCCCATGGTTTCTCACGGTTGGGCATGAGGAGATTAGGAGACACATGTGACAAGAGGCAAGGAGAGAGCCAGCCAGCCTGAGAAGAGAAGCAGACCAGACCAAAAGACCAGGTGAATTTAAGGGGAAGAGCTGAAGAGACCTAAGAAAACTATGGGCAACTGTGTCCAAGCACAAAAACACAGAACTGAGAAGAGGGGAGGAAAGGAGCGGGGCAAAATGTCCAGTTTGCACAAGCTGAAGCCCCCAGTGTGAGTGAATCTACACCACAGCAAAAGGAAGAGCAATGAACAGGTTGGGGAAGCCAATAGAGATGCTGAAGTGAAGCCCATGTCCCATCCAAATGTCCCATCCTGCCCCAGTGACCCGTCCTTGCTGGTGTGAACGAGGTGTGCGGTGGATCCCACCTGCCGCCTCCAGTTTACCAGCACTGGTGGAAAGGTGTAAGGAAAGGGTGGCTGTGATTTGTCCATCAAAGGATGAGTGAATTTGTCCCCTGTGGGAAATGTCACCATTTAGAACCAGAAAGGAAAGCTGAAATGTCAAAACCTTTTGCAAAACAGTAATGCCCACAAATTACCTGTTTGGAGGTTGTGCCAGGGTATCATTTTGGCTGGCTGAGCAGACCCAAACCATTAAACTGTCTCTCATGCTGCTCCCCCTGACCTTTGGCACCAAACACAGAGCTTTATGTCCCTCTTCTTCCCTTCAAGCCCAACCCCCTGGCCAGATTATGAGTCTTGCAATGTAAAAGCAGTCAAAGGAAAACTGCTGCACATCAAATGGTGAGACTTCTCTAAACCAGATTCATTTGTTTGGATTTTATTTCTGGGATTTTATTTTTTTTTAATGGCAAGATATTTTTTTTCTGAATAAAAAAATTGTATAATGTGCTAATTGCCATTTGTAAAAAAAAGCCCCTCTGTTCTGAGTAGCAATGTCTGATCAGATCCAATCATCACTCTTTTGTCTTGAAAATTGTTTTTAATTGACAAAATTGCAGATAAGACCTTTTCCATTGCCAGAAAATTAACAATTTTTTTTTGTTTTGTGTTAGAGAAACTGGATATTTTAGTCTGCTTCTGGGAAAATGAAGGAAAAAAAGAAAACAGACAATCAAAATCTTCTCCTTTTTCAACAGCTATGGATATAAACAAGAAAGGCTCAGTTAGAACTACGTTATTTCTCTGACTGCGCTATTTCCACCTCCCTACAAAATAATAGAAGAAAAGAAGAAAAAAAGATTTACAGAGACTTCCTCCTTGCTTTTCTCCTCCCGGGACTATTTGTCTCTGTCTCTTTTGTCCACTCAGGGTTTCAGTTAGTTTGGTTTCCAGCAGAGACCACCAGATCTGGCTAATGGTGTGAATTAGCAGAACAACTTTCCACCTCTCCCCGAAGCCGCGTGGCCCCAGGCCACCGCATGGGTCTGTGGAGCATCTGAGCACCTCTACAAGTCCAAATCCTAAAAGAAACTCCTTGCATGATCTTATCAGGGATTTGCATGTCTTAGAAAATAATTGCCACTAGAAAGGTCAGGCACAAGGTCCATCAAGTCTTCTAAATTCATTTAATTTGCCATCACAAGTGATATCAAGGGTTGTCTTGCTGGCGAGTGCTACTAAGGGAAAAGCCCGTAGCTCAGGAGGATGTGAAGTAGTTTGACCCTAATGAATGGCCAGAGAGAGTGTTGGACATCTTGGTCTGTAGAGTTCTCAGTACAGCACGTGTCTCCATCCTGGTGCAAGAAATGGGAGCTGCCAAGCTGCAAGGGTGCTCTGGCTCGGGTCTTAAGATCGTACGCATCTCTACCAACCTCTGAGCATCCTGCTTGGTAGGGAAGAGTACACCAGAATCTTATTCCTCTGGAATTAGCAGCTTACCTCTCCGCAGCTGGTGTTGCAGAATGTTGCCCCAGCAGGTCACTTTTGTTCCCAGATGGCAGACCTAGGATATAGCCATGAACTCTTGGATCCCAAACCAGGACCTTCATCCCATCCTCAGGAGAGGCTTTGCTCCACTCTCTGCCATGCAGACGTCTATGCCTCGCTTCCCTGACTCTGCACGGTAACGTTTCAACCTCGCAGAGGTGTCGCGAAGTTTAATTAGCTCCAGGCAAAGCCCTTTGAGATCCTCAGGCAAGAGATGCTATAGACGCGCAAAGTATTAATTTAACATTATTAAAATAATTGGTTAGTAGATGGTGAACAGAGGGTGAGCGTTAGCAGTATTTATGCTTAATGGGAGACGAGGGGGAAACAGCATTCCTCATGGTTCAGCGACAGGACTGGTTTCGCATTGTTTGTGCTAATGGTTTGGACAGAAGCAGGAGACTTGCAATTGTTAAAGATGCAGCTGATAATGAAATAGCAGGTGTTATTAAGACGTACAGAGAGGTGTCATGTCTACACCATAATCTTATGCAAATAAGCTCCAGAGTGGAATATGCTCTTTTAGGTGTCTTAAGTGTAATGTGATGCCACTAGGTGGGAGTTACACGCCAGCTAATTACAGCATGAATAGCACTGAATTAGGTTGTGTGGCAGTGGAAAGTGATCTCAGCGTATTGACAGACCCAGCGTGTTAGAGTTACTGATATTTTATTAAAGCGAGACAGTTATTGGCAGTACAGGGTATTTTTTTCTGCACAAGTGGTAATAGATGCACCAGATGAGAGCGCAGCGGCGTCACAGCGATCTCCCATGGCCCAGAGTACACACTGACTCTCAACAGGACAATAGAAACCATTAGTTAGGGTTGGGATATGTCATTATCCCTTTCACAGTCCAGCTGCCCTGTGCAGGCAGCTGCCTTCCAGGTGACCACTTTTCCAAGGCAAGCACTAGAGTCTGGAAGTACTTAGTTATTAAAAATCCCATTTACCTTTATTTACAATTTGCTGAACTTACTTTTTGGGCTGCAGTGTCCCCTCTGGGCAAGCTGCTTTCAGTGGCTGGGTGCTTGGTCACATTTGTTTCTGCGTTTCAGCCACCGCCACTCAGGGGTTTGAGAGGCTCATGCTGGAGGACAATACTTTGCCCCGCACACTCTGAAAAAAATGTCTTTGCTGTTTCCCTCCACGTTGGGGGAGGGCAGAAAACCTTTGGCAGTGGGCAGGAAGACTGGAGGGGGGATGTTATTTAATGGCTGATTCGTATCTTTTTCAACTGCCCTGAAAATCCACCGTATTTTGCCTCTGAAGAACCTCAGTTGTAGGTGCTGGGCAGACACGGGGGAGAGCGTGGGGTGTAAACCCACAGGATGCTCAGGATAGATCAGGTGGAAAAGGAAGTGGAGATGAAGGAAAACAAAAGACTCTGGAGAAGAGCCCCCATCACCCCTTTCTGTATGGACAAATCTGCAAAACCCACTGGCAGACAGCTCCATCCCTTTAGTCTTGATTTATGCAGCAGCTGGGATCAGTTACCTGGGATGAATTATGCTGCTCGCTCAAGGGTCTGTGATGTTGACTCGAGAGCCTGAACTCTGCCGATGACCCAGACCCCAACTCTGTTTGGTTCAGCTTGGCAGAACTCCCGAGCTCTCGCATGATCAGACTCAGGCACCGGGCACAGCTGGGGGTTTGAGGTTCCCCCCTACACTTTGTTTTAAATTGAGAAACGCCGTAGAAAAAGTCAGACAAGCAAAGCCCAAAGTTAGAAAGTGGCAGAATTGAGGTCACCTGTGGAAAAAAGGAATAATAAAATGTGATCCTGTAATTAAAGCTTAGCTCGCAGTGTCATTGCAGGGAGTAGATTTAGGAGTACGGAAGCTGCTTTCAGTCTGGCAGTGCCTAATTCCTGAGAACCGGACACTGCAACCTCAACATTATATTAAAACCAGGCTTAGTTGGTTTGAGTTTTCATCATTTCATTATTTGGATGGCAAACGCACCTTACAACAGGTATCAAGGCTGCGAGACACATCAGTCTAACACAGGGTGAATTTTTGGTCTGAGGAGTTACACGTGTTTAATACGTGTGACCAGTAGACAGTGAGACAAAATGCTGATTAGTATCTATTCCTGCTCAGTGATGGGGCTGGGAGTACAACGCGCATTCCTGGATGCTTAACCTATACCCAGGAGCTGTCCTTCTGTGCAAATGTGCCGGACGTGTTTGCAGCCTGCTGTGCTATTACGCTTGAATGGAGCCCGGGTATCTGCCCGATTAATTTTAGAAAATCCAGTCATTTCTATCATGCTGCAGCTGGAGGATATAAATGGGAGGTATCTGGACATCTTGAAGAATTTGAGCACTTGTGTTTTGACACCAAGCCCAAAAGGGTTTCCTTCCAAGCTGTTCTCAGGAGAGGAGTTCCCACACCCTGCAGATCTTTGATGGGATCGCTGTGTCTATGTTTTATAGACGCGCTTACAAAACTCTCAGGTCTGCATTTTGCCATGGCTTTCGTTCCGCCATAGGGGACTTGGGAGTTTGGGGAGTAGTTAATCGGCTATCGGTCCAGTCCTCTGGAGACCGCACGTTTAAAATTCCTCATCCGGTATGCGGCAGTACTTAATGGAATGAAGGCTCCTAGGGAAAAGAGAATGGGAGCTGCAATGCTGCTCGTGCTCTCTCAAATCTGCAAAGCAAACCAAGAGCGTGCTGAGAATGGCAGAGATCTCCCTTTATGGTTCTTGCCATGGAAATACAAAACTTTCTTTTCCCAGAAAGATGGAGCAATTTGAGTTTGAGAGTTGCTCATTCAGCCTTCCAGTACTTAAATGGGTCTGCAAGAAAGCTGAGGAGGGGCTTTTTTTCAGGGAGTGTAATAGGACAGAGGATAATGGTTTTAAGCTGGAAGAGGGCAGATTTAGATTGGGTGTTAGGAAGATACATTTTCCTGTGAGGGTGGGGAGGCCCTGGCACAGGTTGCCCTGAAAGGCAGTGGCTGCCCCATCCCTGGAGGTGTTCAGGACCAGGTTGGATGAGGCTTTGGACATCCTGATCCCGGTGGAAATTGTTCCTGCCCGTGGCAGGGGAGTTGGAATTGGGTGATCTTTAAGGTCCCTTCCAACCCAAACTATTCTATAATTCTCTGATCCTATGATTTTACCTACTGTCAGCCACTAGAGAGAAGCCAAGCCCTAAAGTTAGGTCAGACCCCAATCCTTCTAATATTCGGGCTCAACCGTATATTGGGTTGCTTTTGCACGTGTTGCCTTAGATCCCTGTCTGCAAACCTCCCTGTGTAGAGAAACAATCTCCTCTCCAGGCAGCAAGGACAGTGAGGGGTGATCTTGGAACTAACCGTCTAGCAGCCCCTGCGAGCTCTCACAACTAAGACTCTGAAGTCTGGGAGTGGGTGAATAATTTAACATCCACGCTTAGTCTTTATAGCTGATTTTAATGGGGGGTAATAACACTGCTAATAACAAAATCCATTGAAGACACCCTGTGCAAGTCCATAACATTAGCTTAATGGCAAAAGGTAATTGGCATGCAGTTGGAGCTGTCCTTTTGTATTAACCCTGTGGATTTCCAGGCAGACGTCTTCCTTGAAGCAATGGCCTTGGCAGTGCATGTGGAGTAAAATACAGATGTGTTTTATGCTAAGCAAATGCAAATCTGGATTGAAACAAGGCACACCGCTACCAATTCACATTACTGGCTTGTGTTTACACCGGACAGACAAGACGAGAGACAGTGACACTGCTGAAAACATTGACGACAATTTGCGTGTGGTGAAAGCATTGTGGGCTTGTGCAGTCCAGATGTTGTGCACCTACCACTTTCACTGACTTCTGGAAATGCCAGAATTTTTAAGATTCAAGCCCAGGCACCTCTAGTCAGGCACTTCCAAACCAGATGCCAGAAAATCCTCAACCTGCCAGGGACTACTTAGCAGCTGCTGGGTGATGGATTGGAGGGCTGCCCCTTCCCAGCAGAGAAGTACTGGCAGCCCAGAAGTAACACAGATTTGCAGTCTCTTCAGTAGGACTAAAGAACGTGGATTATGCACAGCTACTCTGAAAGGATATCCCTGCCTAAAATGTCTCACTGCCCTTGGACAGGACAGTTTTCAGGACTGTGGGTTTCATAGAATCACAAAGTGGTTTAGGTTCCACCCCCCCGCCATGGGCATGGACATCTGCCACCAGACCAGGCTGCTCAAGACCCCATCCAACCTGGCCTTGAACACCTCCAGGGGTGGGGCAGCCACAGCTGTCCTGGGCAGCCTGTTCCTCTTCTTCACTGTGAAAAAATTTCTCAATTTGCCCAGGGAAAGGTTACGTTGTACCTGCTCTGTGGGTAGAAGGAGAACATTTCTAGAGCTGTGCATCCTACCCAACAGATGGGGCATTCACCCAGCACCCTTCCTCCTTTCATGAGGTCCTTGCAACTGTCCAGCCTGCTGAGTGATCCCAGAGTGTTCCAGGGCATGAATGTGTTCCCAAAGGATGCAGTGTTGACTTTCCATCCAAAGTGATTGCTCGGTCTAGGTCCCAGGGTTGTCCTCACCCTCCCAGTCTGTCTTTGTGTTAACTCTGTCCCTCTCTGTTCCCATTTGCTCAGGTGCACAAGGAAGGAGCGATGTGAACGCTCCAGCGAGCCTCGGAGATTCGCCTCGGAGATGAAGCAGTGTGTCCGGCTTACCGTGCATCCCAACAACATCTCCGTCTCCCAGTACAACGTATTGGTGAGGAGCGTTAATCCTTGTCCCTCTCAGGTTTAATCTGCCCATGCAATCTAACCGACCCAGGTATGTGCAACTTGGGTTCAGCACAAGTGGGAAGCACTGGCAGCTTCATGCCGGAGATTCTCCAGAGTCCATTTATTTCCCCAGCGGCTTTTCCAGCACAGAGAAAGATTCACTACGGGAGGACATTTTAGGCTTGGTTATTCCATGTCTAGAAATATGGAAGAGGTTTCCCGGTTTGCTCTGAGGAGATGAGGGCAAGTCTGAAGGAACTTCATTCCTTGGAAGTATCATTTGCATGCAGGGTATTGCTTACTTCCCTGGGAGAGGATTTCGTGTATGGCTGGGCATGGACTTCAGGCAAGGGGCATTATTGTGAAGTAATGGAATCACCTTCTAGGATAATAAGTGAGGAATAGCATGTATTACTTCTATACGCTCCAATTTTCTGTCATCTTGAGTGGAACTGAGTCTTTCTTAAGCCACCAAGAGCTCCACCGTTCTGCAGCTCCAGCACTGAGTATGCAGGGCAGAGAGGTAGGATGCTACGCAGAGGAACCTAAGGCTGCCACGCTTCACGCTCTCTTGTGACCTTCTTCAGCACAAAGTTTAGCCTTTTCGGCCTCGTGCTACTCAAGTCAGCAGCCAACAAAGCCACACTACGAATGCTGGTGGAGAAGTAGATTATCCTGATTGTTTTTCTGTTGAAGATCTAACCAGTTTGTGGTTTCTCTCCTGACTCATGACAGCAGTACTTTAGATGGTGAGATCCCAGCACCCTCTGAGAAGGGAGAGACCTATTTCATTCAGGCTACCAGGGCTTTGTCCTTTTGGCCATCCTAGTCTGGGCTTGAATCGAGTTGTTAACCCAGGCCCCAAAAGCTCTAGATGAGTTGTTCACTAGTCCCCCACCCTGAAAGGTCTAAATGATATTGCTCAAAATGCAGCTGCCAGACATCTTCCAGGTAACAGGTTTTGGAGTGATAGGGTTTCTTCAGTGATAACAAAATCAGCCTTTCGAAGCCTGTGTCCAACTATTGCTGCTTTGTTTCAGCCTCTTAACTTTGCTGCGACTGTACTTTCCTAGGCTTCAAACAAAACTGATGTGAGACATCTTGAGTCCTTTGTTCTTCTGGGAGTTCAAGGTTTCTCTTTCTTATTCTCTCAGTAGTCACTGAATTCTTTCATGTTGGAATAATTCCTGGGGGAAAAGCTGGCTCAAGGCAATTGAAATTTGTAAGAGAACAAAAGACCTTTACCCTCTAGGTTACTCTGGCAGGGCAAGTCAACCCAGAGCTGCTGGGATAAGAAGTTGCCATTGTCTGACTGTTGCCCAATAATCTACATGAACTTTTCCGTGGGGATCCCAGCCCAGTCACAGATAGACTGGTGACCCAAGTCATCCACAGTCACCACAAATAGTCTTTTGGTAAATTAGGAGGGGAGCACCAATGAACAAGTGGCTGGCGGTGTCCTTACTGAGTCTCACTTGGATCAATGATATTGAGTTCTTGCCTACGGAGGTAGGGAAGATATCTGTGTGACCAAAGAGTCTTTCAGCCTTTAGGCACTAACAGGACTTGGAAAACTGTATCTGAGTTAGTTTCAGTCTTGGAAAATCGAGTTTATTTCACTCCACACTGCTGCTCTGGGATCTCTGAGAAGAGATACTTGCTGAGGGGAAGGCTCCAGGCTTCCCTCATCACAGCAGCTCCAGAGCAGGTGTGTGGGATGTAGGACTTGTCTGTTCAGAGCATGCACTGTCTCATGATGTTTGTTGTCAAACACTACTGGTCTATCCGTTGGTGTCATCTTCTGCATGGCACACCTTCATCCTGCGTTGCTCATGCTCAGAGCAGAATATTTGTTAAGCAGAATAATTTCCCCTTCCCTATTGCTAGTGGTGTATTAATGAGCAGGAAGAATGGATTTAAGCCCGAGTACTGAATCCATCCAAATGATGAAAGCTTTTTCCTGCTCCTCATCCAAGACCAAAAAATAATTTACTTTTTTCCATTGCCATTCCCATTGCCCCAGAATGACAAAACTCTCCCAAAGGCTTTATGTCAGCCAGGGCTAAAGCCTGTCTGCTCAGCCTTTCTTCCTGATGATGTCTAGCACAAAGAAATAGCTCCAAGCCTTCTCTAAGTGAGGAAAACGCAGTGTGGGAGAGCAGTAAGCATTATGTTATGTTATCACCCTCCCCTGCTTTGTCACCTGGACTGACCTCCTCTGTTCTTTGTGCTGGCAGAAGCAAAGCTTCAACATGCATTTGTGTCTCCTTTCAGTGACTGCCACCTCAAAAGGGGCCTCATCTACCCTACGGAGGAGGCAAGTGTGGAGAGCATCTGCGGTTGTGCCAGCCTCAGGTGGCTGACTCTGGTAGTTGGTCACAAAACCAACTACGCTAACTAGAAGTCCCCTGGGATGCCTTCTGTGTTCACACGTGGCCTAGCGGGCTGGGCAGGACCATCAGTGTCGGAAAGCAGTGGTGCAAGACGTTAGCTAGTCTGGGAACTCAGCAGCATGAGGGTCCTTCTCCAGAGAATAAACATGGTGAAAACATGAGATTCCTTTCTTTCATGTCCATGGGCAACAACATAGCAATGCCAACGGGTGTTTTGAACTCCAAAAACATGGGCAATTTCTCCTTCACAGCTTTTTTAACGTGTGGCAGCCTAATGCAGCACGTCCCCAGGGTCAGCTTCTTTGGTGGGATGGGAAGGAGAGGTTTGCTTTTCCTCTAGAGACAGCTTATTTTTTTGTGGTGGACTGAAGGCTGTAACTAGACTCTCCTCACACAGGAACTTGGTGACAGAGCGCTCCTCCATCTGCTGATGCTAGGAGAGCAGGCCGTAGAGAGTTAGACTGGAGCGCTACAGTTTCTCTGTAGTCTGCAGAGTGCCTCTTGTGAGTAGTAGTCACCTTCCTCAGAAACCGCGTGCCTTGGGGCCACCAAAGCCCCAGTCTTCACAGCTGGCTCCAAAGACTCCCTACCTAACCTTACACTTGCATGAGAGATAGTGAGCACTCCCTCCTCTCCACTGACCCAGCCAGCACTGGGGTGCAGAGCAGTTGTCCCTGCATAGCCACGTACCACTTGTGTCGGCATCAGCATCTCATCCCCTTCCCCCTCCACACACACGTCCCTCTCCTGAATCGCTGCTTTCTGTTGAAGGAGGATGCTCTCTCTAGCAAGAGGCTCTTTGTCCAACCTCTCCAGTGTAATTCTCTCCTGCTGTCCCAGCTCTGGTTTTTGGCTTAGTGTTTTCTTTCTATCTCTTCTTCCTTCCCTCCGTCTTCCCTTGCAGCTGGTCTTGGAGACCTACAATGTCCCCGAGCTGTCAGCAGGAGTCAATTGCACCTTCGAGGACCTTTCAGAGATGGATGGCTTAGTGGTGGGCAGTCAGATCCAATGCATCTCACCAGCTGCCAAAGAGGTGCCGCAGATCATCACAGAGAACGGTGGGTATCACACAGCTTCTCCATCTGCATCATCTCTCCTTTCCTCACCCCACACCCCTGTGTCTCTCTTTCTGCTTTCTCCTAAAGCAGAGTTTGGTTCATGGGAGCCTGAAGAACGGGTATGGAGAGCACAGGTTGTAGGTGGGATACCGGTGCTTGCTGGTGGAGCTGCAAGACTGCATGAGTTGTCTGAACGTGTGTGTTTAAGTGTGAGCACGTGTGCAAGTGTTTAGCAGTAACCCAGTACCTGGGTTAAGGTGCGCTTGTGTGTGATAGTCACTGTTTTCAGACTGCCACCGAGTGGCAGTTGCATGTTATCTAGTAAACACAAGAGGTGTGTGGGATATTCACCCACCTTCTGCCCAGGCTGGTGTTATACAACCCAGGGAATGCTCTCAGCACATCCCATCCCGTGTAGCAGCCTGAAACTCTTGCAGATCTGGATGATCCCATCTGTAATTTCATCCCGTTCCTCCCAGATTTAGATCTGTGTGCTCAGCTCCTTGTCTCTGTCCCTGGCTTTTAGTGCCTTCACCTCTTTTGGGTGTGTGATCGACTCAATCTCTCAGAGTGGTCCAGCACAGAAAAATACTTTGTCTCCAAGGATGGTCCTTCCAGCCATAATTTCCTGCCCTTTTTTTGTTTCCCTTTTTTTAACTGCTTTTCAAGGTACTTTCAAGAGCACCTTTGCAGGGTCTTAATAGAAAAATGTTGACCCTGCTGATCACCCCAAGAGGCGCAGAGAGGATGCTGCCATTTTTGTCCTTGGCTTCTCGTGAAATGTTTCTGCAAAATTTGTCTCTGAGGACCCTCAGGCCACAGAAAATGAAGTGACTCAAACAGTCCCCATCCCCTTGGCCCTGCTGGCCCCGAGCTGCACACAGCTGCATGTGATCTCCACTACAGTCCCAAAACAAGTCCCCGACGGGCTGTTACCGTTTAAAAGTCCCACCGAGTTCTCAGTCATATTTGCCTACCAAGATAGATGCCAGAAGCTGTTTCCTTGATGTGGACACCTGTCCCAGGCCAGGCTATAATCAACCAGCAAACAAAAATAGCAGTGGAAGCTGGAGGCAGGACAAGAGAGGGGGATTTATGTGAAGCATGGTTTCTAGAGAAGCTGGGCACCTGCGGCTTGTGTCAACTTCAGCAGCTGGTGCTCTGCACCTCTACAAGGACCAGGTCCTCCATGCATTGTGCCAGCAGCTGGATTTGAAACAAAGGATGTCTGGCTTTGTAGCCCATCTGATCCCTGGAGCCCTCCAGTCCTCACATCCTGTTTTAAAATATATGCAAGATGCTGGCAAAGTTGTTAAATACGAAGCGGTTAACAGAGCTGTCGAAGCCGGTGGCAGCAGATGAGCAGAAGAGTTCAACACTGGCAGCAAAATGTATTTAGTGAAGTGTGTGGTGTGTGTGCTAAGTGTGTGGGGTGTGTGCCTGTAGGTTGGGTGAGTGTGTGCACAGGCGCACGCTGAGATGAATTGTCAAGTTTGCTTTGGCCTGATTGATTAATGAATCTTTCAGGTGAGGAGGAGAATAATAGAGGTGAAAGGGCCAGCCAGGTTGAAGTCTTGAATTAAACATGGGTCCTTTCCACACCAAATTACTGCAATTACTGCACCCACTCGTTACTCACAGCTGATGGGTTTTGAATGAGGCTTTTGGCATTGTGGGGAGAGGTAGAAGTTGACTGCCCAGCATGGGAGCGGTGGGAAAGGGAATGAGGAGATGGTGTGTAGGAGCTGAAATGCAAGCTTTGCTCTGGACAGATCTGCTATGGAAAAGGATTGGTCCTTCTGGAAGCGCAATGGCTCGTGGATGTCCTTCGTGCTATCAGGGTTCTTTGTAGTCAAAGGCTTGGGTGAATGGACCTTGGGGTAAATGGAGTGAGTAAAGCTTGAGGAAATGTTTGTGTAGGAATCGGAATTTCCCAGGCTGCAGATAAGGCACCCCTACCCTTGTTGTCTTGGATATTTAGCCCTATTCAGAGATGTTAAATACTGAAGGTGAGGAGAAAGCAGATCTTTCTTATCATCTCTAGAAAGCAGGTGTGTTTATCCTTCAGGCAGCATATGCACAGATCACCAGTATTTGGATTCAGCAGTCAAATCTTCCTTGGGCTTGTTCCTTCCAGGGAGGTCAAATGAACCAGCAGCAAGGAAGAACCTTAATGATAGAACTCTGTTCGAATGGCTTCCTAATTCCAGACACCTGCATCTTGACTTTGAGCTTAGCTTTCCTACCTGATGACTTCAGGCACCATATTTTTGAAATTAGTGAGATGTGATCTAGAGCTGTCATCATCATCCAGCCTAGACTCTGCTTCCAGGATGGTGATAATTTCCAGTGGTGAAGACGTATTCCATCACACCGGTAGCATAATAGGAGGGAGAACCAGACTCTAGAAGGATTCTGTTGCGCACAGCTATTGAGGATAGACTGGCCGAGGCACTGTGGGACAGATCCAGGTTCTGACATGTCCAACAGGGCTTAACTAGGCTTAACAAAGCAGTCACGCACTGACACGTCTATTTTTTCCCCAGGAGACCATCACATTGTCCAGCTTCAGCTCAAGTCCAAGGAAACGGGTATGACCTTTGCCAGCACCAGCTTCGTCTTCTACAATTGCAGCGTCCACAACTCGTATGTTCACTTCCTTTGATATTTACTTCCCATCCCAACCCTGGATGTGCCACAGAACCCGCTATTGACTGGGATGCATCTCCCTCAGAAGCTGGTTAGATGTGGAGATGACCAAGGGTTAGAGTCAGGATCACTGATGTGATGGTCAGCACAATGGGACTTGCTCCTGGAAAGACCAAAAGTAGTCCAGTGGCCATTTGTTCTGATGATGAGCTTCCTTTGCAGGAGGGTATTGTCTTGAGTGGTACATCCTCGTGTCTCAGACAGAGGAGCATCACATCAGTGGGAGTTTGCCAAGGAATTGAGTCAAAAGCAAAACACAACCTCAGCAAGTGGCCCCCTTTTCTTCCTATTCAGCATTTTTGTGTGGATGGCTGGATCCTGCCCACGCATCACCTGCAGCCCCCATCCATACTGTCAGTCCCACCCGTTGGAGCCTGCCTTAGATGTAATGTTAGCATGATCATGGGTCCTCAGATCTGGAAAGGCAGGAATTGCAGTTCCTGCTTGATGTGAACTGAGCAGGGAACACCCAGCTGATTCCCTCATCTTTTCCATCCTGCAAGCTCCTTTCCCACCCTGCACGCCGTTCTTCTGGGATTTAGCTGACACTCAGGGTGTGCTCAGGAGCTGCCCCACCGGAGCAGGTCTGCAGCTTTCCTGCAGAAAGATGCTTTTCCAGCAGGTTGATCCAGCCCCAAGCAAGGCTGAGCAGCTCTGTCCCCACCACTGAGCCATCAGAAGTGCCAAAAGCAGATAATTATTGTGGCTCAGCGATTCACAAGGAAAGGCAAATCCTATTTCCGTGTTCCTGCTGCTTTGACAAATAGTGTCAGAAAGCAAGTGTTGGGGGGGAGCGCAGGAGAGATGGTGGTGTTAAATATTTATGGCATGTTTGGGTTTCTTACTTGACAAACTATAATACACTATCCATTTTTAATTCGATATATCAGAGCAAGCACTTGTTACCAATCTGAAGAACAGCTCGCTGTACCAGAGCCGAAAGTGGATTGGAGTTGTGTAAGCTTTTACAGAGACAGGGGAGAGCGAATGCATCTGCCTGTTGGGCTCAGCCAGGCTCTACTGAAGGCAATTTTTTCACTCCTGTCCATTAAAAATCCAGTGGCACATAAAGGCCAGGAAAAATTAACCCCTACCCCCAAGTCCCCTCCAGGTACTTCAGAGCCTGCAGCTACATGAAATTCTCCAGCACTGTGAGCGACCAGGAGCTGCTACCATCCACAGCTTGTTTTGTGCAGAGAGCTTATTATGGCTAAGTTTGGTCTCTGGTGAGCAGACATTGTATTAAATTAAAAAAACCAAGTATGATGTAGGCATAAGTCAGTGCTGTCACATAGCCAGGAGAGATGTTTGCAGCTCTTGTACATGGTCTAAGGGGCACAGGAGAGCAAAACCTTGTGAGACACCTTGAGTAGGTGACTTCCTAAATATGCCCTCTGCTTCCCAGGTAGCTGCTACAATTGTCTTTATGACTCTACTGAGACAAAGAAAAGAAGAATAAATATATTTGCAGGAGCCCCATCGCCATGGGCAGAACTCACACTAATAAGCCCATGGGACACAAAGGGACAAAATTTCTTGCTTCATCCTGGGCTTTCTGACCTTGGTGTCTCCCAGTTTGTGTTTGGCCTCTGTATGATGTGTGAGAGTGGGAGGATTAGCTAGCGGCTGCCCTCCATGGGCATCACTTCATCTGCCGGCCCTTCTCCTGGCCACCTTCCCACGACTGTTCACAGCTCCCAGGGCACTGGTACAGTTCACTGAGGCAGCGAGGCTGTAGCAGCTTCTACCCATCCTCTGAACTTGTATTTTTTGTTGCACTCAGGTTCTTGTCATGGACAAAAGGGGGAATGTGCCTTATGTATGAAACTGAGAACTTGTTGAATGTGATTAAAAGCTGTAGCAGGGCAACCAGATCACAACTGTTACTCCAGTTATTATTATATAAATGCAATCTGAATTACCTTAATTAGTGAGGCGCTTGCGATCACAGGGGCAACTAGCTCAGCCCTCAGCAAGTCCTACATCATCCTGAGATTTGATAGTGTTAGATCAGTGAAGAGTGATGGAAACAGCAATGTCTGCTGGGCTATATTTCCCTCTGAGAAAATCTATCAGCCTCAAGGTCTGTCCTGTTGGCGGACAGGACTTGGCTGACCAAGTGAATACTCTTTCTCTCTATTTCCAGGTGTCTGTCTTGTGTGGAGAGCCCTTACCGGTGCCACTGGTGCAAGTACCGCCACGTCTGCACTCACGACCCCAGCTCCTGCTCCTTCCAGGAGGGACGAGTCAAGATGCCCGAGGTAGGCAGGGGCATGGGGCATGTGTTGTGTATCACAGTATCACAGTATCACAAGGCTGGAAAAGACCTTTGGGATCATCGAGCCCAGCCTGTAGGTGGGCTGATGTTGCATTTTGTCTTGTGGCAGATCGACAGTCCAGGAGAGCCTTCTGCACCTCTCCCTCTTCTTCTCACCAGGAGACCCCTCATCTTTCCCTCTGCAGACAGCTCCTCTCCTCTTTGCTCTGCCTTCCTTCCAGGGAGCTGCCCTCTCCCTCCTGTACACTACAAGGAGTGCTTTTCCTCAAAAAACACACTGCAAACTCCCAGTGCCGAGGGACTGGGAGGAATGGGGAACAGTGGGCATGCATCTCCTGCAGGAGAGAAGGAGGTTGTCCCTAAGCACTTACCTCAGGCTGCTGAGATCTGGAGATGATTTAGGGCTATGCTCACAGCGTCGGTGGGTTTTAGCCCTGCTTTGAGCACCTCCGTGGGTCCGTGGGTTTGGTGCCTAACGACCAGTGCATCAAATTGCCTTCAGAGGAGGCCAGGAATGCCTCATTGCCAGTCACTGAGCTAAACTGGACCTTAGGGCTTAATACAGAGCCGGCTGCTGTGCTGCAAGTGCTGTCTGGCTTGGATTGTAACTAACGAGCACTTGCAGACAAGTGGAGCTCCGGAGAATACAAATAGGAAGCCACTTAATTACTTCCTGGTCAGGAATGGTCTGAAAGCATCCTGGCCTGTGCAGTGAACAGGCTAAGATGGCTCATTGTTTGCCTGGCCCAAGGGATCAGTACCCATTAGGAGATGTGATATCTGCCGAACCATGGGACGCAGAGGCAGATGCTGGAGTCTCTGGCAACACGTGTTGCATTCAGAGGACGCTTCCTGAGCTGCCTGCTGGATCTGACGTCTCTAACGTGTTTTCCCACCTACCCCCAGTTTTCTGGGCCAAAGGACACATAGGTAGCGGCTTCACACTCCCATGGCATGCCCCGTTCCCTCCCGCTCCTTCCTTAAGTGCTGGTTGAGATGTCCTGGAGGAGACACCCTGAACTGCTGTGACATTGGAACAGGTCGTAAATATTCATGAGCAAGGAGGCTGCCAACTCTTCGTCTACCAGGATGCAGCATTTACTAAAAACTTGCTGTAAAACTTCCTGAGGATCTGGAGCAGTCTCTGCTCAGAGGCGAAGTGGTGCAGGAAGGCAGCCCAGGGTTCACCCCTTATGGTGGGCTGCTGTGACCAGCCAGAACCTTTGGCCTCATGTAGACCCTTGGCAGAGTTTGGCTGCTCCTATTGGTCAGGTATCTCTGTGCTTTCCAGATGAAGAATTGGAGGTACCTCATCCTCCTGCTCAGGTGGTTTTCCCTTGGGCACTTTGTCTCAGTTTCCTGCAGTGGAGTGCCGCCACCACGTATCTCCTCTGGCAGATTCCTCCAACGTGTCTCTTGTGCCAAGCACAGGACTTTCTTTCCCAGTTTTCACCTCTACTCCTGTCCTCTGCCCAAAGCGAAGGGCCTACAAGTCCCACTGGACCTTCTCATCCCTCAACCACTTTACATCCCCAATATTTCTGGCACTTGAGCCCATCAGAAAGGAGATCATGGGAAGCTCTGTATCATTGTGGTTCCTTATGAAAGGGGCTGGGGTGGAACAGCTCCCAGTCTTGTCTTTATTTCTGCCAAGGTCTTGATCTGCAGAATGCAGGAGGAAGCAATTGATTTATTGTCCTCTGTAGATCTGCCCTTTTTCGCATACCTTTTCCATTGCTGCTTCATCACCTCTCACTAGCTTTGTTTCTGAAAGGTATCCTCTTCAGAGGAAACAGCTCCAATCTAGGGGTTTTTTTTCTGTCAGTAGAGATTGCTCTTTATCTCTTCTGTCCTCTTTAACAGGATCAAACATCAAAACAACATCAAAAACTCCCTCTCTGATCTTGCAGAGCTGCACCCTGCGATTTGCATGGCAGTAGGGAGACACAAACCCCTGACCTTAGAAGGTGACTGTTGGTCTACAAGGCAACGATAGGATCGTGTGTCACGTGGATGTTACATTGGTTATAGCTAATGAGGGCTGCCTCCCTCTTGGCTTCTGCGGCAAAAACCCCTCTGGGAAGAAACCTCTTTTTCCCACGGGAGACGACATTTGGCAGCCAGCTGCTCAGCTCGGGAACTGGTTTTGCTCTCTGCTACACAGAAGAAACATTTCTTAGCACTTGAACAGCTGGACAATATCTGCAAGAATAATGGTCTTGCAAAACAAAAAACTTTCAGAGATGCTTTCTGCCTGGCAATGTGAGAAATGCCCTGTAGCTTCAGGGTCCTTCTCATTGATGTCTGTGTGTTCGTGGCCCTGGACCTCAAGGACGCTGAGGCTGGGGAAGGATGGCATCACAAGTGCATGCTGACAAATACAGATATATATTTGCCCTGTGGCCATGGCAGTTTTGCCAAATGGCACTTTGAACAACTACTGTGTATAACTCCCACGCTTCTCTCGAGAAGCCATCTCCTCACTGACTCATCTCTTACTGAAATTTCCGCTGCCTATTTTTTACTATCACCTTAAAATCTTTCCTTGTCTGTCCTCTACTCTTGTGTATTCTTTGAGAGGGTTCTTTGAACAACAGAAGCCATTTGATATCTTGAAGCCAAGCCTGGCTCTTCATTGCCCATCCAGACTTCCACCCAGTTCCCAATGACTCAAAAGACTGACAGAACTGAGGTCCATTTCCAGCCTTCCTAACGTCATCTTCGGTCGTGCTCAAAGCATACCATTACCTTGAGTGGGCCTATTTTTACTGGCCTTTCATCTCCTTCTGCGAGGCTCCTTTTGATTCTTTCTTCTACAAGCACTTGGCCCCCGGGAGGATAAGGTAGGGAGATGTTTGCTACCACCCAGGCATCGGTACCTGCTAAATCACTAAGTCTTCAAGAGGAACTGAGGGGAAAACGTGCTACCAGCATGGGATGGTTGGACCACCCCATTTGCAGCCCTTCCATGAGTCTGCTGAGCAGATTAGCATGGCCAGCTTCCAGAATTGTATGGCCTGATTGCACCAAGAGACTCCTCGCCAAGCAGACAAATACTGGTTTTACTCTGTCATGTGGACCAATGCCAGAAACTCCTTCTCTCTGTAATCACAGCATGCTGGCATACCAAGCCTGCTCCCCTCTCCACACTACGGCTTTCACCTTCTCTTGCTTATACACCCACCTCCAGGTGATGTTTTTTCTCTCTTTGCCTGTACAGCATCTTGCCATCGTGTGGGAAAAGGCTTCCCACTCTCCAGATGGTCTGGGCTGCAAATGGACTGACTGGGCTGGTACCCATCACCCCTGGACCAACCTGGAATACTTTGAAGGAAGGCTTGTGCCCTTGTGTAGCTCTGACTCCAGCACTTCCTTAGCACATCTAACAAGTTTCTGGGTTCTTGTGGGCTTACTTGCCTTTCTTTCAGGTCATCTTCATGTTCTGTGAGAGGATCCTGCTTTTTTCCCCTTTTTTTCCTTGTTATATGAATTAGTGATTAATGCAGAGTACAGGATGGATTTGAGACTGATCCAGTGGGACAGCAGAAAGGCTTTGGCCATGACCCATGCTGTCCAGAAGAAAAAATGCTATTTCTGTCTCTACATCCAGGGGGACCGCTGAATTTGCACGTTGGATAACTGTGATCAGCCAGCCCCAGGCAGGGACAGGGCGTCTGCACTACTGCCTAGAACTAAACCAGGGATGGAGAAAGGACAGAAAGGCACGTCTTTTGCTGTCATCAAGGAGACACAACTTTCTGACTTGTCGCTTACCAGGTGCCTGGTGAATCATCTCTGCCCATAACAGAGCTGAATCAACTAGTTTGGGAGCCTTGGGGAAGCCCTTGTTTGCTCCCGGTGAAGAACTATAGTATGGTCATAAAGCAAGAGTATTTATGATTATGGCACTGAGCTCCATCAAATAAGGTTGAAGATGTCTCTGGATGATTTGTGACAGAAATACTTCACCTTGGTGTATAACTTTCCTTTACAGCAGGTTTTCGAAAGCCAAGTCCACCGACTTGAAATACACTGAGTTACTTCTTACTTTATAAAGGGGAGCTGATATTATTTCTGTTGAGGGAACGAAGAGAAACGATGAGAAAAAAAAAAAAAAGATGTTTTAATACTGAGGTGGATTGTTGTTGTTTTTCCCAAAGAGAGCTGGTGGCAGCAGTGGAGAGAATTAGTCTCAAAGACAGAGGGAAGGAGGCCAAGTTTCTATTTTTTTCTTAGCTATCCTGTCTCTGCTTTTGACATTTGTTGCTGACCGTAGCTAAAGTCATAGTGCAGGCTTAGCAGTGCCCCTCAAAGCATTGCATTGCAGACTAACACACTGTGAAATCAACCCTTACTTACCTGACACGATCACCGAGTAAGAGAGCTCGCTTGTTTTCTTCTGTAAATGCCAAGACAGGCAACAAGTAGTGGAGGGAAACTGAAGTATGGAGGAATAAAAAAATTGATCTGAGGGACTCCGGTGTGATCGGAGCTGCATAAACAGCACTTGTCTCTCCTGATATCTGTTCCCCATGCATCCAATTGCATTATCTGTCTTGTCTTTGTACAAATCTGTTCTCATTCTATGGGGTAGTTGTCATGTCAGTGTTTCACAGACATGTGTACAGAGATGGGTAAGCCGGGATAGCCTACTTGAGTTGATGGGATAAAGGATTAAGTCTTCTTTGGTGCCTTCTTCTCGAAGCTGAACGCTATCTTGTTCCAGGCCTTGCAAGGATTTTAGCTTTATGTGGGGGAAAGAGACGAAAAAAAAATATGGCAAAAGCCAAAAGCAAGCCTAGATAAAAAAATCTGTTATCCATTGGGTTTAAAAGATACATAATCATTTAATTACCTCGAAGGAGGTTTTCATCTTTCCCTGCTCAGCCGATTTACGTGTGCCTGTGTTTTTCTTCCTCCCCCAAACAAGCCTGTTATTCAAAGGATTTTCATCTGCTACCTAAAAAGAACAGAAGAAGCGATCTCGCAGCGAAGTGTTTTATGTTGAGTTGTACGTGCTAATGACAGTAAAGCCTACATAAAAGAAACAATTGCTTCAAATATTAATCTGTCAAAAGCAGTGTGAGCCTTCTGCTGGTGAGCAGCTGCCAAGGAGCGGAGTGCTGCTTCACCCACCACTTGCTTGTGTGGAGTGAAGGGCTCTACCGGTGGCCTCTGTGGTGGAATGCATTGATTTAGCTCTCACCAGCCGTTTGGCTTCCTTAGGTATGGTTTTTTGGGGAGACAGGAAAAAAAAGGAGAGGAAAAAAGGAGGCAGGGAGTGATAGTTACAGCTCAATCTGGCAGACACCAAAGAGGCGTTTGGACAATGCTCTTAATAACATGCTTTAGCTTTTGGTCAGCCCTGAAGTGGTCAGGCAGTAGGACTAGAAGATCATTTTAGGTCCCTTCCAACTGATAATATAATTATTCTGTTCTATTCTATTCTATTCTATTGCCCACATCTCCTCATCACAGATTTTGTCTGTAGCAAACTCAACGACTCCCTTCTTCACCTTGCCAGTGCCTCTCAGTCTGGCTCAGGGATGGCTTTGCCCCAAGGTCTCAAAAAAGCAGACAAGTTTTCAGGGCCCTCAGATGTCCTGGTTTGTCCCTTTTTGCAAGGTGCAGAAGGAAGGGACAGTGCCCACCTCCTCCCAAAACGCACGCCGGGGGGAAACGCCTGGGTGGCTGCACTGGGGAGGAGTAGAAGATGTGCTGGGCCATCAGGTGAGCATGGCCAAACCTTCTGGTAATGCATCTTCGGCTGTTGCTGTGGCAACTGCTCAGTTTCACTCTTTCTCTTATTTCCAGCCTTCCTTAACCCGGCCAAAGAGGCAGCTTCTGGAAGCACCATGCCAGGGAGGAGAGAAAACACACCTCTGCTCAATTAGTGGTTCTCATTTCTCAGGGACTCTAATGACAGTAGCAGTGAGGCCAATACCAGAGTACTGACTTCTTCCCTGCTTGTTGATTATCCGCTCACTTATCCCGGCACCTGTCTATCATTAAGGGGAGGGTGCGAGGTGTAGTTTCTATGGCAACTGCAAGCAACCTGCTGCCTTCAAGTGCTGTGAGCAGGCAGAGGAACCGGCAGGAGAGGCAAGAAAATCAGGAGCAGCTCTAAACAGGCAGCTGCTGTGGGCAGGCACCACACACAGATGGGATCTGGCATAGTGATACATGCATTTCACTGGACCTGCTTGTAAGCAGTATGGAGGTTTGGTGTTTATTGTCTGTTTATCTCTTAGAAGTGTTAACCAAGCAAGCGTGATGGAGTTCAGACTTGTTGGCATCCTGTGCAGTGAGAGGCAGGGGTAATAACGGGAAGGAGGCTGTAGCTGATGGTTTGGATCCACCTGTGGTTTGGGGTACCTGGTGCTTTGACATTTCAAGCTGTGGCATTTCAGCCCTCATCCACTGTTACAGCCCTTTCCAAGAAATGGAAGTGTATCATGTACAGGGTTCATCCTCTTCAGAGGGCATGCTTCAGATAATAATACGAGGAAATCCAATACAGAAATTGCAGACCAGGCAGACAGCTTTCCTCTTGCTCATGGAGTCCTGTCAGAGCATGAAAATATTGCTCAGAGGCAATATTAGGTGGTATGTGTCCACAGGTTTTATTTAGGTTATTCTATTCTATTCTATTCTATTCTATTCTATTCTATTCTATTCTATTCTATTTTATTCTATTCTAATTTGGTTATTATTTAGGTCTTTGCCAACCGGATGATTCTGTGATTCCATTGAGTTTCTTAGGGACAAGGTTTAGTAAGGGGACAGGTACGGTTGAACTTGATCATCTCAGATGATTCTATGATTCCATAGTTTCAGCAGACAAGAGTTTTATTCCTGGCTCTGAGTTGGCTTGGGCGTGGTCACCTTTCTGTGCCTCTGTTTCTCTCCCACCCTCTTGTGATTTGGGTAAGCACTCTCTGTTAATAGGTGCTTGTACAGTACTCAGTACCTGGAGCTGTGATCTCACAGTGCGGGCTGCTCATAAGAAGTCTTTGAGCATGTACAAATCAGATCATTTGCTCTTGTCTGCAAGTCGTACTGACTGAGATGAAGAAAAAGATGGGAAGCCCGCATGTGAAGTGGCTTCTTCCATTATTTTTGGGTACCTTTTGCCATTTCTCAGCCTTTCTGCCCCGCAGTTATCCCGCTGGCAGGGGGAAAGGCTGATAACTTGTTTAGTTTCCTCAGGAAATTTTGACAGGATTTCTGATCTAGCTTGGTGGCTTTAACTTGGTGCAGGGCAGCTCCTTCGTGTCGCTCCTTGCTGAGACCAACCAAATCGCAATGGGAACTGTGAACTGATGGAAAAAGGCTCCATGTGAGTGGTTCACCTTAATATACGTCTTGTTTTCTTGGAGCTTAGGTTCTCCAGTCATGATGTGAGTGACTAATCGAGGACCTGTTCATGTAATTTCTAGGAGCATCTTAGGGAGATTAGTTCGAATGAAGATGTAAGAAACATTCGACACTCAATACTGTGTCCCCCCTAAATGTTACTCATAACAGTTGGGCTGCTCATCTTTGTAACACAAGACTATTTAAGTGACAGGACAGAGCGATCTCAGAATGCAACAGGGTAATGTCCATCCGTCCCTGCCAACACAACACCCTTGCAATAACATCAGGAAGAGCTTACGTTGTTTTGGTAGCCAACTCAAAGCAATGCCATTGTAGAGCCTCAAGTGGCTACCTGTTTTTCTGTCTGTGTGGACATCTGTAAGGACTGCTAGAATCTGTCTGGATAAAGAAGGACAATTCCCCATTCAAACTAAGTCCAGGGTGATGATTTGCCACCGAAGCAGGAAGATTTTACTTTCCTCCATTGTAGCATCAGCTCCATTCACTACTTTGGGATGTGTAAGCTTTTGGGACCTGGCCAAAGAGAAACATTTTTAGGATGTTGAAGCTGCAGATAAGAGGTGAGGCTGGAATGTGTCTCCTGCTCTGCTTGGGGCATCTCCAGGAGGCTGATCCCAGACCCTCCTCCTCTGCCTTGTCTTTGACCATGAGTCCGTTTGCTTTGGCTCGGATGTTATCTCAAGCTGTCACAGATCTTAGTGAGGGGGAAGGTGACAAAAGCCATGATGTCATGGTCTCGACCTTCCCACTGCGGAAGCCAAGGTATTATGATTCTCTGGGCTTCTGTCCTGGTTTCCAAAGGAAGTGACTTTGTATCAACGTGGCCTGTGTGTGCAACCTCCGGTCCATCTGTTACTCTGTCTCCTCTGTTGACTTCTGAATTCATTGTCCGTTCTTGGCCTGGATGGGCCAACGTCTAGAATTCTCAGATATCAAGTTTCTACAAACTATGTGAAAATGGGGAGCTTTAGAGGAGAAACAGACTTTTGGTCCTCTCTTAGGAATCAAATGCTACAGCTTGGGCTCAACCCTTACTGGACACCAGAAATCCCCATGTGAGCACGTTGACATAAGAGTCCCTGTCCATTCTGGCAGAGCCTTGGCTGGAGAATGTCCCTTAGACATTCAAAACCCATTTGTTGGCACAGATATATAGGAAACTTGTCTTTGCTACGTAGTGACATGTCAATGTCATTGATAGCTAAATGGATAAGCAATAAGAGGTATTATTGCAATGTTCAAAATCTGCAGCCTCATTGGGCTGCTGGGGTTCCATACATAGATGCACAGTGCTTTGGTACACATGAAGGGTCTTGTGAACTTCAGATGGAAGTCCTTACAGAAAGACAAAAGGCTGGCCAGGCAGAAGGACATAGATTTATATAATTATAATTAGAGCAGAAATTCATTACTGCTTTATGAGCTGCCTGTCCTCTGCCCCATGCTTTCCATGTCTTTGCCCAACCCATTTTTATTATCTGTGTTATACTGAAGGACTGTCTTGCTTAACCAGGGATTTCCTTTAAGAAATGACGGACTTTGTCCAAGTAAATACATAGTTAACTTGTCTCTTGCACATACACCACCTTCCTCGATGCACACATTCGTATTTCTTACAATTTCAAAACCAGTTACTCAGGAAACATCAGAGCTGAGACCACTTGCCCGTCTCCAGTAGCCCCAATTTAAGCAGATACACCTAATGACACCTTTTTTTGTCACTAGTCCCACTCCCTTCATCCAGTGACCAGACGGCTCCTGCTCTCTGGATCATTACTTTTCCTCCTGAGAGCGTGTCAGGGCTGAAAGGAAGCTAATGTTGTGACTCTATTTAAAAAGGATGAATGTGGTAGTTGGATAATTATGGCAGCCTGACCTTGATCCTTATGAAATAATGGACCAGCTGAGAAAGACTCTATTAATAAAGAATAAAAGGAGGGTAAAATCATTAATGCTGATCAGTGGAGATGTGTGGACTGACTTCAGAGGCAGAATAGTCCTAGGTTGGGATCAAGCTCTCAACGGACCTGGGTCATTTTCCAGCACTGCCTGTGTGGCCCTGGGGGAATCCCTTTGCTGCCGATGAGCGGGATTCAGCAGTGAGCCGTGTGAGAGGGCGTTAGTTATCTTCCTTTAGCTTCTGCTTTTCGAGTATCCGCTCTCTGGTTGGCAACATCACTCGTCGCTCTCCACCCTTCACGACACCAAAGCCGAGGACCCAAGAGGCTATGGCAGCTGAGCTAATGGTTGTTATTGATCTGTGGGTCCCCTTTCCTCCAGCGGGGATATCTGTGCACTAATCTGTGCAAGCCACTATTGAAGCATGTTCCTACTAGAGCGCACGGAGCTTAAACAGGGCCAAAACTCTTCCACAGACCGAGCACCACCAGGCCAGCTACCTTTTCCCAGGCACCGTAATCATTTGCAATATGTGACGGAAGAGAGATAGTATTTGCTCCTGAGTGCATGGAAGACTCCTCACGAGAAAGGAGCTACCAGAAATGACAGCGATGCAAGGACTCAATTATTACTTTGTTGTCTTTTCAGGTGTTTACACTTCCCATAAATCCTGTTGCTTTCTCCTCATCAGCTGCCTTTAAAGTTCTGAGCATTTTCTTCATGTATTATTACTTTTGCTGTGCCAATAAATAAGCACACCATCAATCAAACTAACAACACTGTAAACTTAAGAAGTGCAGATAAAATATATGGTGCATTAAAAAATTCTTTGACCGGGTGAGCTTTTTTTGTAGCCGGTTTGATTGCTGCTGGTGCCGATGTAATTTTGGGGGGAAGTATATCCAGAAATTTATGGAGCTTGGAATCCTGCCTACTAAGCATTGACCTGATTCCACTTTATAACCTAATAACGTTCCCCGGCACTGCTAGTGTAAATTTTAAATATAATTTTTATGATGCTAAGAATTAGTGGTGTAATAATGTAAACACAAGGTGGACTGTAACTCACCCTCCTGCGCTGGGAATGCCAGGCTCCTTGCTGCCTCAATCTCCAGATTATCCTGGAGCTTGGAAGTTTCACAAGAGTTTAAAAGTGATTCATTGAAGGAACCAGCTTGTCAGCCCTGGAGCCCGAAGCCCTCTCTTTGCAGCACTACAGGGTTGCTGCTAAACAAGCGTCTGGTTTTGCTCGGGTAGTGTCAGAGCCCCAATCTTGGGTGACTGTGCTGAGGTGTGAGAGACAAGTTTAGGCAACATATTCCAGGCAGTCCCTGCTGCCTCTCATCTGCCAACTTGCTGTTTTCCTGCTTTTTATATAGGTGGGATTTGATTCCTCTAAAAACAATGACAAAAAATATCTTGGTTTTTTGTTTGCCTCTTTTCCTTCTCCTTCTTCTCCTTCCTTCCTTCCCTTACTTTTCTTTCTCTTTCCCTGTTCTGTTTTGGTTTAAATGTTGTTTTGTGGACTTTTTTTAATCTTATCTAACTAACAGAATATCCAGATGCTGTGGTCTAAATATCTTTATAAAGAGCCAATGCCTGCCTCTCAAATCTTACCCTTTTGATTACAGCACAGAGTGGGAGGGTGAGAAAGCCATAGGAGCCACAGGGAAAATGGTACATCTCAACTCAGTAGAGCAGACAAACAAAAGATGTATTGTGTTCACATATTATGTGAGTAGGTAACAATCTGTTATTTCTTATCGAGTCCCGAAGGGTTTGAGTGAGTAAGTTATGGTTCCCACTTAGATTCACTTTGTGGCCATGTTCCTTCCAGGCCAGATGGCTTGGATAAGGCACCAAATTGGTTGCTGAATGAGGGATATTGAAAACAAAGTCTTAAAACCTCCTCTGAAGTTGATGAAGTCATGGATTTTATTGGCAAGGAAAAAGGGGAACTGGATGTTTTGAGATGAGTAGTGAAGGCATTCGTGCGGTGGCTATGCCTAGTCTTGAATGGAGATGACTTCTACTCTTCTGGGAAAGGAAGGGTGAAAATCCTTTGCCAAGAATTCAATTTATCTTGCCAAACACAGCTACAATGCAGTCAGCAATAGCTGAGCTCTAGTTTCCTTCTGTAGAAAGCGGAGATCCAGCCCATGAGTAAATGCTTCCAGGGATCATGAAGAACTGCTATGAAGCAAAAGTAGGAAAGATTCCCTCACTTGGCTGCTCTGGATGGCAAGAGATGCACAGGGAAGACAAATGAACTGGGACACCAATATTAAGCAGATACTATTGACAGGTGGATGTGTCACTGTATTACACCTTCATGGATGTTCTACCTGTTTCCAGGTAGGATGTCTCCCAGTTATAGAATCATAGAATGGTTAAAGTTGGAAAAGATGTCTAAGATGATCAAGTCCAACCATCAACACAACACCACCGTGCCTACTAAAGCATGTCCTGATGTGCCGTATCTGTATGTTTTTTGAACACATCCAGGGATGGTGAGTTCAGCACTTCCCTGGGTAGTTTGTGCCAACGCTTCACCACTCTTGTGGTGAAGAATTTTTTCCTAATTTCTGATCTAAACCTCCCCTGACATGAGTAGATCAAAGTAGATCAGGCCCATTTTCCTTTGGAAAACGGAAAATACTTTGATGAGACTTGGGCTCGTGATTCTGGCCAGGAACAATAACAGAGAGTTAAACTGTAGAGAATAAGGTTAGAAGAAAACCCGTTCAATATCACAAGACTGTAAAAGAGCTCTACAGGCTTCTTCCCCAGGAGAGGATGACAGCTCAGTGTATCTGCTCAGTCTCCAACTTACACTGGAAAACAGCACGGTGATATCCCCATGAAATCATAAATATATACGTATGGAACACCATAAAGGAACCAGACTAATTAGTTCAGGGCTAAGACCACGTAGCCTCAGAGAGATGTCATCGCTCTCTTTAACAGAAATCTCGATACAGCTATCACTGGGGAGTCACACGGGTACATCTGTGATGAGGGCCATAACACATATATGTGAAAGAAAAGGAGAAGAAAGGGTTCTCATATATCTGAGACTTCATTATTTCCGCAGGCTGTAGCAAAACACGTTTGCAGGCATTCTATGAGGAGTTATAAATAAAGAAAATTAAACTACCATCGACCCAACAAATACAGTCCGTTTCATGCAGCGCTTTCACGGCAAAAGCTCTCTGACTTGATAACTGGCAAAATTTGGTGATTGGAGGTGTGCGTTGCTGCTGATACGAGTTATTGGCAAGGGTGGAGGATATTATTTTGAAGAGACCGACTCATTTGAAAGCATTTAAGGAATAGAATGAAGCTACACATACAAAATGAATTAACAAGAGTCCGCTTTCAAATGTGTTGCCCTGGTACAGATTAAGCTGGATTTTAGCTCTTCTGGAATCTGAACCAGCTCCCCTTAGAGTCAGGGAGAAAGCTTAATTTATTATAAGACAAAAGGGATGGAAAGCCTTTGCTTGGTACAGCTGTTAGCAGTGAATGTGTTTGTTGCCCCTACAACATGTGAAAACTGTGCTTTTCCAGCCTAGGTGATGCCCATTGCAGAGGAAGGGTGAAGAGAAATTGACTCCACCCAAAAATGCCCAAGGCAACTCTTATTTAAGGACCCTTGTGCGTGGGTCCTGCTACAGGGTCTTCCCTGAGCAGTTTGATGTTTTACCCTCAAAAATACAAACCTGACCAGGCATCCAAAGCTTGACACAGCCTGCAAAATGATTACTACGTTTGAATTCGAACCCAGAGCCTAGTCCAAGCTCTGAGGTTTCATGCAGTACATCACCCAATGAAATTGCCTTTCCCCCCCTGTTTCAATTAGAAAGAACATTAGGTCAATCAGATAAAGCCACATTGGGAGGATTTCCTCTTTATGGCGCTTGCCTCTTCAATTATCTATAATGAACTTCCTCACAGTACTGCAAAGCTTTTTATATGCAAACGAATCCTGTTTTGGGGCTGCTGCAATCATTGGTTGTTAATGAACTTGAAACAAGTGTTATCAGAAAGGTTACAGCACCAGTGGTGGGGGGGTGGGGGAAGGGATAAAGCGAGACAAGAAAGACCAGCCTGAAGAGCAGGGATTGGCCTGCAGGTAACACAGTGGTCTATCTCCAGCCTCCATCCACCAGCCCCCTTCAGATGCTTTTCTGTGTGACAGACATCAAGCAAAATGCCCACTCTTGGGAACTGGCTGCTCTGTGGCAGATAGAGCTTTCCCATCCTCCTGTCCCATTGATTCACTCTGCCAATGCAGCTCTCTCAATTCCTATGTATGGGAGAAAAATAATGAAGAAGACGTTGCCAGGCTCTTTCCTTACGCCAGGACAGAGAGGAGGAGCTGATTCAGAAGCCTCAGAATATGTCGGGAAGGTGAAGGGGAAGATTCAGGAGGTGTTGAAACCGTGCAAATCCCAAACACTATTTACGTACGATATCTACCGACGTGATCAGAACTGGAAACTCTCACTCTTGTTTTGATATAGCCTAGGCCACCTTCCTTCCCTGCCCTCTGGGTTTTTACAGGTCTAGGCCACCTAGAGTTAGATAATGCCTCACTTTCTCATGCTGAGCGGCTACCTAACCCTGTAGCTAAGCCTTAACACTCAAGTGCCTTTATAGGGTAGAATCATTGGACTCAAGAGTGTAAAGCTTTTCTAGACTCTCAAGCCGTGCCCTTTTGTCACAACAGACACTCCTATGACACTTTAACCATTGTGTTTCAGCATTAGTGGTTCCCTGGGGATATTTAATCATGGGACAAGACACCAGCAAGAGCAGAGAGTGCTGGAACAGAGTGTAGCTCCTCAAGCAATTCTGAGGGTCTGACACAGCCCATTTCAACACTGGTCACATCTTGTACATGATGGGACATAAGGCAACTTCCACTACTCAGCTTTCTGGAACCTCCTCATGCTTGTTGAAATGCTACTCAACACCAGAATTCCCAAGGCTGCAGAGAATCACAGTGGCAAAGCTCAGCACTGCAATGCAGTACCGCACGCTCTTGCCACCTCCAATCCTTACACCAGCCAGGTTAACCTGATGGTCTATTAAACCCAGAGTCCTTGGTAACACATGTTAAGACAGGCCTCGTGCCAGATTAGCACAGACAAATTGGCACCACATCCAAGATGGTTCACCTCCATCCAACACCAATGACTGTAGGCTTGGCTGTCCTGGTTCTGGTGTCAACCAGGGCAAAGCCGAGTGAAGTCCATTAGCAGCTGCCCAGCACGTACAGTGTTAGCATCGCCTTGTAAGTGCACATGAGAAATCAGGTTGCCTCGGAGGGCTCTTCAGTCTGGCATCCCCACCGGAGCAAGCAGACCTTTATGGGGGACCGAAGAAGGCTGCTGGACTTCACTGCAGTGACACACTGAGCTGTTAGTGGCTTTTCCTCCTGACTCTGGCCGTGGATCGGCTCACACCCACAGTGTGACGATTGGTGGCTCTTGCAATTCTGTTCCTGGTTGATGTAACGGCAGATGTTACACCTCTAATCTATTTCTTTATCTTCCTGAGATATTTGCTTCAGTAAGATGCTTCCACCATCTGGTCTAACAAGCTCCCAGGCTCTCATGAGGCATAAATTCTACTTTTGAGCCTTTCAGTCCCTTTCCCTACTTTCCAGCCCTGGATCAGTCGTTTTCCTCCAGCCATATCTTGCCCACACTGAAGTGCGCACCTCTTTCTGTAAGTTCCCTGTCTCTGCTTGCACCAAGTGGACCTGGCTTTAATGGTCAGGACAGGCTGAAATGATGTTGCTCTCTTACCTGGACAGGGTGGCTGCACCATCATGATACCATGATGCCTCACAGAGAGCAGGCAGTGTCCCAAATACAGTGCAGAGAGGAAAAAGAGGGGACAGGCTTTCTCCTGGCATGGAGGAGGTGGGAAGACTTAAAAGAGGAGATAGCCAGGCACTGACAAGTGATGAAGACAGCGGGGTCTGTGCATATGGCACGCTTATGTTTCATTGCCTGTTGTGATGGGGTTTTTTTTAAGGAATCCCATTTTATATCAAACTGGCTTGGATTAGCCAGGCAGTAATATCCTAAAGAGTTGATAGCTTCCTAGAATACATGAACTTGACAGCTTGCAGTTGTCTGATTCTACTACGAAGAAGCAGTGCATTGCTACTTTAACTAAAGCCATGCAAGTCAGTGAGAATACAGCCTTCTACATCACGGCTTTGGGTATCCATCCTCTACCCACATGAGGGGCCCACCAAGAGGCACCCACCCGATTAGCAACATCCACTTAGCGCTGCTCCTTTTGTGAAATGGTGGCAAACCTTTCCAAGGGATCTCCAAACACTGCGTGACCGTTGCTTCTTGGAAGCTGGATCCATTTGTAATAAATATTCTGTCCCCTTCTAAGCCAAAACAAACTCTTCAACAGCCCAGTTTCTGTAGCTTGCAACGTGTCTTGCTGGAGTTGGTTGGAGCTGTGCCTTTTGTACAATGGTGTGTTGGCTCTTGGGGAGGCGAGGAATTATGCTTTACTCTCTTCTCACGTCACGTCATTGCAACCGGGTTAAGTCCCTGGAGGGGACATGGTTGCTTTCCCACTACCTGATTAACAGAGCAGCTATTAAAAAGCACCACTTCCTTGGGTCCTGAAGGCTGAAAGTCTGTGGTGTGAACAAGGAAGATAGGAAAGGATGGTCTGGAAAAGAAACCCTTCCTCACCTGTTTATCTGAGCCTTCCCAGTAATGCTTCTTGAATACCCTTGTAATAGGCTGAGGCCCAGGGAGATGAAAAGGTTTTGTAATCAGTTGAAGCGAAGCATGAAGTGAGAAGATTGAAAAGCATCAAAGGACTCCACCTAGGGCTGGAAAACCCATGTGCTGACTTGATATGTTGTCTTCTCTCTCCCTAGGACTGCCCTCAGCTGCTGCAGGCGGAGAAGATCCTGGTACCAGTGGAAGTGATCAAGCCAATCACGCTGAAGGCCAAGAACCTGCCCCAACCACAGTCGGGCCAGCGAGGCTACGAGTGCATCTTGAACATCCAGGGCAATGAGCAGCGAGTTCCTGCTCTGAGGTTCAACAGCTCCAGTGTGCAGTGCCAGAATACTTCGGTGAGCAAGCCCTGCATGCTCGGGAGAGGTGATGGGGCCAAAGCGGACCAGGAGTGCCTACAGCACTGTCCCAATGGGATCTGGGTTGTGTTGAAGCCCTTCTTACCTTATTGCCTACCCGTTTCCAACCAGAGTCAAGGAGAAGCTGGTTGGTAGCTTGCAAACGCTCCTTTTTACTCTTTTGTTCTTGCTAGCTCATGTCACCACACAGTGGTTGCATCTGCCCTTGACCCCAACATTTAAGCCTGCTGGAGCACCTTAACCATGACCCATAGGCATCAGCAGCAGCTTAACCTGCCCGTATCCTCACAGCGCTACATCCTTGCCTGCATTCAAAAGGCTTTCCAAAGGGACAAAGTCTGATGGGTGCCAGCACGTAACGGGTCAAAAGAAAGGTGGGATGCTGAAGGCTTGAGTCAAACCTTCCTCGGACCACTGACTCACCACATGACCTTTGGTTAGTCACTTTGCCTATACCCACCTCCTCTTCCCCATCTGCAGTGCAAGACCCCCTCCCAGGGAGCCTGTGTGAGTCGTGGTGATGGTGTCACCACAGCAATGCCAGTCTGGGGGGTAAACGGTGGCATTTAGCCATGCATATGTGCGGTGGTGGTCTCCTACACTGCTTCTCACAGTATCACAGTATCCCACGGCTGGAAAAGACCTTTGAGATCATCGAGTCCAGCCTGTGACCCAACACCTACACCTACTCATCATCTAACCCATGTCACTAAGAGCCTCATCCAATCTCCTCTTAAACCCCTCCAGGGACGGTGACTCCACCACCTCCCTGGGCAGCGCATTCCAATGAGCAATCACCCTCTCAGGGAAGAATTTTTTCCTAATTTTTTCTCTTGAGGTTTCTCCATGAGATTCATGTCTCCCAGACATGCATTTGAGTCTTTTTCATTGCTGCTACTATGAGATGATTTATTAGTCAAAGAGCTAATTACAGGCTTTAGCCACTTCACTGCAGCTCTGCCACTCCATGTCGGGCAGTGCTTGTTAAAATCCGTCACAACATATTCTGCTGCATTAAGCAGTGTGCTGAAGATTGCACGCAGTTCACACATTTTACAATCTGTTGCAAACAAGGAACTTTCTAATGACGCTCTCATATTTCTTTCTTTGTCCCTCTCCCTCTTCCTGCTTGTCATTACTGGTTTATGGCCTGTGAGCGCCCAGATTTGAGGTGTCACAGAAATGGGTGGCTTGAGAAATTAAGAAGGCATTGCACTTGTTTTAAAAAAACCTTATTTTCTTTTACAATGGTGAAATCCTGTGGCTAAAGAGATATAATGTGGACCTGGGCAGAGTCTACCTAGGTGTCCAAAAAGTCTTAGCAGGGAAGAGAGCAGCCACCCTTTAGAGTCACAAATCCTCTGGCACACATAAGCATCAGCATGAATTATCTCAGGGTGACTGTAAGCATAGCTGGGCCTAGTGACTGCCTGCCTCAGCAGTCCTGCAGGGCCCTTCTCAGCATCCGAGTTTGTGGCATCCAATAACTGAGCCTGGTGCGTGCTTCAAAGAGCTACTGATGCCACAAAAAGTGGTTTCAATGAATTCCTAGATGGGAATTCATTGGGACACCTGCGACACCTGCGACAGCACCGTTTTAATTTTAAGGCTTCTTTTGGTGCCAGAACACTCAAGGCTACTCCTGAGCTGCTCAGGGTGGCAGGGCTGACTCTCAGACCTAATGCCAAGACTCTCTATGACCGTGCTGCTGGGTGGTGTCTGTGGGATTCTTGTCCCATGTTTAGTGGTGGCTCAGGTGGACCTCTCTGTTCTCCAGGGATAGCGGCTTATTTTCAAATAAATTCAACTCTTTTCTATCCTTTTTTCTGCCTCCCCTCCCCTCCCCTCCCCTCCCCTCCCCTCCCCTCCCCTCCCCTCCCCTCCCCTCCCCTCCCCTCCCCTCCCCTCCCCTCCCCTCTCCCTCTCCTCTCCCTCTCCTCTCCCTCTCCTCTCCTCTCCTCTCCTCTCCTCTCCTCTCCTCTCCTCTCCTCTCCTCTCCTCCCCTCCCCTCCCCTCCCCTCTCCTCCCCTCTCCTCTCCTCTCCTCTCCTCTCCTCTCCTCTCCTCTCCTCTCCTCTCCTCTCCTCTCCTCTCCTCTCCCTCTCCTCTCCCTTCCCTTCTCTTTTGAAAGCACTTTGACTCTGGTTTGAATTCCCTTTTTTTTTCCCCTGAGATGTTATTTCATTGTTGCTCTGAATTAGCCAGACACTGAGAGAAAGAGGTGTGGAAGAGAGAGCCAGACAAAAGAAAGAAACATTCACACAAATACAAAAAGGGAACAGAGAAGCCCTGGCTCTGTTTGAGCAGGTGGCAGAGGACACAGACAATAGGTAAGGAGTGCTGTAGATACGTCTCCATCATGATTATTTCCTTCCCTGCCAGAATCAGCATTCAGACTGGAACCATGCGATACAATGAGCCTCTGCTCCCAGGGTCACCTGGCCTCAGAAACAGCCGTATGAGCTTGTTTGCAAATCGAATCAGCCCCCTTCGACAGACCTTTCTACTCAGCAGAGTTGCTGGATGAGACACTGAATGTAGCACCTGCATTGCAGGCTTGGATAAGGTCCAAAGGAGGGTGGGAGGATGTGTTGTGATGGTGTGTCCCTGAAGAGAGGCGATCCTGCCGGCACATCTTTCTGTTGGTGATGCATGCTAGACTAAGCAATCATTCTTGGCTTATTTTCCCTTGTGAGCCTCAAGATCTACCCCCTCCCATCTTACAGTAGGCACTGACGAGCCCAAATTGAGTTCTTGCAGAGTAACTTCTGCAAAATGCAGGGGTTTTCATGTTTTCACACAGGAAAAAGCCTTGACTCTTGTTCTCCCCCGCTCAGTCCCTCAGCATTCATAGCAGGGTGACTGAGATCAGAACCAGCTTAAGCAGGCGCTTTTCTAAGTGGCTCTAACTTCGGTTAAGAGATGTTATAAGGACACCCAGGTGGGACCAGCCTATCTGATTGTCTGTCAGTAAAGTCATATCCCCCCCTGGTGATGCTCAGGTGCTTGGTCCAGTCAATAGCCAGCTCTGTCTCTCCCTGTCTTCCTGGAGATATTTCATTTGATAACAGCAATAAGTCTCTGCAGGCAGCATGCTTCGGGACAATTATTGTTCTTGTCAAGTGGTTTGAAACTCTCAGCTCTGGGCTTTGTCCTCTGTCACACCACCCAAGGCATGCAATTATCACTCAGAAAGACCCTGCCTGCCATTCCTTATTGCTCTTACGCCAGCTCTGCCGACAGTCGGGACAAAGAGTGATGGGAGGAAATGAAAAGGAGGAGAGCTTTGGAGGCATATAAATAAGTAAGTAAAAACATCAGTAGAAATGGCTGAAATTGCTAGATCTATTAAAGAGGAGAGCAGTCTCCCCTGTGGGAAGCAGTGGTATCCCCAGCATTTACAATCAGCCCAACATTAGCAACCTTCAGCGTGAGGAACAGGGACGTGGGTGAGAGATGACCCACCTGACCGTGCCACGAGCGTTGTCATTACCTCCTTCAATGACTACGCACACATCCTCGCTTCGTGTAAGCCTGCCCGCTGTTGGCCTTGGCACACAGAGGCTGCACACGCTGATTTCCAGCAGCAAAATCCCTGCTGGTAATTTGCCTCAAGCCTTTCAGAGGTCCATGGTTCACGATACCCAAGGTAGCAGAGCTCAAATTACTGTGTAACTTAGGTGTAGGGAAAGCAAATATATTTGTCACATCATTGCACCTGAGCAAAAGATCTCAGTGGATTTGACTCTGTGGTGTGGCTCACACAGTGGAGGGAGTGAGGAAAAAGAAAACAGAGCTGGGAAAATATGAGGAGTTGTTGACAGGAATTGTGGGAAAACGCTTTTATGGGTGTCCAAAGGAAGACAAGTACAGGGCCATGAGATGTACAGACGCATCTCAATTATTACGATGCACTGTTATTATTTATCTACATTGAAATATCACAGAGAAACCCCAGTCCTAGTGAGGGCTCTGTTATCATGGGTGATACCCAGGCATGGGAATTCAGTCCCATCCCTTGAAATCAGAGTTCAAGGAGATGGGATGACTGCACGCAAGAAGTTTTCTGCCGCCAGAAAAGATGCAAAGAGGAAATAAATGGTTTCCAAAGGATCATACAAGGAGTTGGTGGCAGAGCCAGATCCAGGAATTGATCCCCAGGCCCAAGTTTTAATCACAAGAGTTGGGTTTTGTGCTGTGAGGGAAAACAGGCTAACACCAAAATTCTACTAAAATGCTAAAAGTAAATTTCAAAATGCTAAAAATAAATACTAAAATGCTGTTTTTCTGCACATACTTCCCTGCTGTTGGCTATGCTTGAGGTACAAAGGGGAAACATCGTGGAACTGCTCTTCATTTGTCACCCTGTGTGTGTGTCCAAGCCAAACGGCCACAGGGCTTTACCTGGCGATACAGCATCCCAGTAGGGATGCAGCAATAGGTCAAGCATGGCTCTAGATTTGCACAAATCTCATGGCTCAGAGCTCTGTGAAGCTGAGTTCCTCTGATACAGAGTGTCTGTAGTAATGGGATGCCCAGAGGAGCCAGGAATTTGCAGATTTCTGAAATGCAAAGTATCCTTCCATGTAGGCACCTATTGTTTGTGTAGCCGTTGCAGAACAGGTAGCTGTGGTTTTGCAGCCAGCCTCTTGGCCCGAGATAGTGAACTTCCAGTAGACAAACAGTCCATGTGGTTATAGTAGGTTGCATACACTATGTTAAACAGCAAAATGGTCAGGTGACGAGGTGAGCTCAGCCCGTGTTGCAGGATTATCTGATGCTACTGAAGAGTTTAACAGACAACAAGCTGGTACCTGGGAGTTCAGAACACACCGTGCTGTTCCTGTGAATTACAACAGCTCCTTCTAGCAGCTTTTTGGCATTTTCAGATGAAAGTCAGTCTGCCTTTCTGGAACAGCAGCCTCTTTTTTTCTGTTTCAGCCTCTAAATTGCCTGTAATTTTCTGCTTTGATTTGATTTGCATGGTGGGAATCCAGCTTTGGCAGATTTAGGGGTCAGATTTATATCTTTTCAACAGTTTTGCTTGTGCTGGAGGAAGTTGTTTAATGCAGGGTATACATACAAGCCCTAACACTACGAATGCTCTTAGCAGGAGTATCCAGGAAGCTCTGCTGTTAGACCTGGAGATCGATACCCCATCCCTTTTTTCTTCTCTGAAACATATTTCCATCTTATTGTTACAGCTGAGTGAATCCTTTTCAAAGACTCCTATTGAGTTCAGTGGGCTTTGAACAGGGGTCAGAATGAGTTAGCAGCTCCTGTGGTCTGAAGAGGACGGAGGATTTACTCGCTGTTACTTTGCATATTGCTCTGTTTCGCTGCCGTGCAGCCCACAAGCTGTCTGAGAGGGCCAAACACGGAGCGCATCCTCATTCCAGCCCCGAGCTGGCTTTACCCTTGGAGGTCTGCCATGGGGATCCTGTTGTTTATTCCCTCACATCCGTTCCCAGTTTTGGATCAAGTGTGCTGAGTTAATAAGTCTAATATGTGTTTGCCCCCAGGGTAGCAGACAGATAAGATCTGAAATCCCAGCTGGGTTTCTGCTGCTGGTGCTCAGATCCTCAGTGGGATGAAAGGCTCCGGGGGACTCCGGCTGCCTGTCCCTTGGCAGCCCTGTCTAGGCTCTGCTAACAGTTAAATACCAACACACACGTGAGGCTCTGCTGAGGCAGAAAGCAGCACATTCGGAGGCGCCTACAAACTCAGCTTCTGACTTAAGGGTGACGAGTGGTTCTACATACATGCTCTTCCCCATTCCCAATCAGCACTTGCAAAGTGCCATACAAAGCAATCATTTGCAAAGCTTTGAGTGGCAGGAGATTCATTATTCTACACTTTTCAGGCACTCTCCTTCTCACTCCTGTCTCCCCATCCTTGCGCCTAGCTCCAAAAAGCTGTGAAAAGCCAGTGTTGTGAGTCCGAGCGGCTCTGCATCATCTTGCATCTTGCTGGCAGTGACATCGAGAAGTGTCATAAAAATGCTAATAGTGAATGAGACTGATGGGTAAAACCCTATTGCAAAGGACTCTGCTAACCTGCGGCTGCTCTTTACTTCCATGGTAACCACAGAACTTACAGCCATAAATACCCTACAACTAGATCGTAATCATAGGGTCTTGCAGATTAGAGGCTAATTGTGTTTAGTTTGTCCAAAGAGAAATTACCGTGCAACTAGCACTCACTCTACTGTAATGGACAGAAATCACCATATACCATTTACTCTGCAATTATATGGCAATTAACAGATACAGAAAAACCTGCCTCTAAAGACTCCGAGCTTCGGCATCTCTGCAAAATGGTGCTGAGACTTTAAGTGATGGGGAAGTCTTTAGGGGCCTCTAAGACATACCCAGCCAAACCAGACAGCTTACTGAATTATATTTAACCTTGTAGTGGGTAAAACCTGGTTTTCATTTAAAAATGGGAGTTTGTCCCTCTATGGATCGCAGTGCAGTGGGAGATTCCTGATCTCAGGAGGCTAAATCCTTATGTGTGATGTGGTCAGCAATATTAGCAGACGTGAAATGCCTCTTCCCTTCTTGCCTTATTCCAATTCTGTCCTTTAAGCAACCGTCTCCTTTCCCATTAAAAGGTGAATTACTTTTGGTGAAGTATTGGATGGAAGCTGCTGATGGAGGTGGGCGGTGGGATCCGCTGGGCAACTGAGTGAACCCTGTGTGAACTGCCTTATGATAACCCAAAATCTAGCTGAAAAATACACTAAGCACTGTGCGTCGGAGCGCTCTCTGAATGGAGAGGCTCTCCAGAGATCAGTTTCCATTTCCTTCATTAAGGCCAGAGCTGTGGACCTTTACTCTGCCTAACAAGCGTTTGTTTAAGTCTGTCCAGCTCTCTCAGAAGATTTCTATGACTTTCTTGATACATATTTGCTCGAAACTGGATACCCCTTGCTCCAGTTGAAGCTTTGCTGGTTCTGAGTAGGGAAAAATAATTGCCTCCTGGGGCATAAGTATTTAACAAACTCGATCTAGTACATCCCCAAATGAGATTAGCTTCTTTTTTGGCAGCAACATGGCACTGTTGATTCACAATCTGTTTATGCTCTTCACTAGTCCCCAGACCCTTTCCTGCAGCCTGGCCAGTCACTCCAATTTCATATTTGTTTGCATTGATTTCTCCTACTGAAGAATATTCAGTACTTGCCTGTATTGAATTTCACTTTGTTGATTTTGGCCCGTTTCTACACTCTGTCAAGTTTGTTTTGAATTCTTAACCCGGCCTTTGGATGTTTTTGCACCTTCCTCCAGAACGGTGTCATTCATGAAATCTGTAGTCTATCATCCAACTCAGTAGCGAAAATACTGAACAATGCCAGACCCAGGACAATGTTCCATTTGAATCACAGAATCAGAGAATCATTCATGTTGGAAAAGACCTCTAAGATCATTGAGTCCAACCATCAACACAATACCAACGTGTCTACTAATCCGTGTCCTGAAGCGCCACATCCACGTGTTTTTCGAACACTTCCAGGGGTGGGGGCTTCACCACTCCCCTGGGCAGCCTCCGCCAATGCGTGACAACACTTCCAGTGAAGTAATATTCCCTAATATCCAATCTAAACCTCTCCTGATGCAACTTGAGGCCATTTCCTCTTGTCCTATCACTTGTTACATGGGAGAAGAGACCAGCACCCACCTCACTACTGTCTTCTTTCAGGTAGTTGTAGAGAGCAATAAGGTAGTCCTTCAATTCAACCCCCTTTTCTCCAGGTTAACCAACTCATAAGACTTGTGCTCCCAAACACCCTCCCATCCTGACATTGAATTATTTGACTTCTTTTTTTTTTCTTTTGGCAGTTTTTGCATGTACCTTATGGTGGCTTCCTTTAGATCGTATTTCCCTGGTTTGTTTACAGGAATCTCCCGTAGGACAGTAGCAAATACTCTGCTGAAATCAAGCAAAATCACATCTGCTGCCTCCCCTTTATCCACAAGCCATTAGGCCTGTCAAAAAAAGGAAATTAAATTGGGTTGACACAATTTGTTCTTGACAAATCTATGCTGGCTGATTTTTATCACCTTATCATCTTGCAGGTTCTTATAAATTGATTGTTTAATAATTCGATGTACTTTCTTTCTGGGAAGCCAAGTTAGGCTGACAGGTCTATAATTACACAGCACCTCCTTTTCCCCCTTTTTTAAGGTATTTCCATGATATGCCTGTTCCCTGCTTTCTACGACCTCACTCAGCTTCTAAATGTTCTTCAAAATATCACTGGTGTAGGTAACATCACATATACACTCAGCATCTATGGAGTACACGGCAGAGGTATTTTTCTGTGGTAAACCTAAAATGCATAATATACACCTTAGAGGTGCACCCAAGAGTGGGTAAAACACTCTTTCAGGGCTGTGATCAACACCAAGAAGGCAGATTTCCAAGATAAGCCACATCACATGGAAATATGCTCAAATCATGGGAATATTCATCTAAAAGCTAAGTAGGCTATTGAGGGGGCACAGCCTGCTCTATTGAGAATCACAACTCTGAGAGCATCCTGTGGCTTTCTGGCAGGTCGTTGGGTTTGGGGAGGTAGGTAACAGCTCCATTTCTCTTGTTCACAACTTGCGGCACCACCTGTTTTCATCCAGAGGGTGGTGGAGCACTGGAACAGCTCCCCAGGGAAGCAGTCATGGTTACCAAGCCTGACAATATTCAAGAACCATTTGAATAAAACCCTTAGATACATGATATGAATTTTGGGGCTGTCCTATGTAAGGGCGGGAGCTGGACTCGATGATCCTCATGGATCCCTTCCAACTCAGGTCATTCTACCATTCTGGGGTTCTCTCATCCCCTCCCCACCTCTGTGCACCACGTAAGTCTGGATTTGAGGTTTTTCTGGTTTTCATCTCCCACTTCTAGTATTCGTACGAAGGGATGGAGATTAACAGCCTGCCGGTGGAGCTGACGGTCGTGTGGAACGGGAATTTCAACATCGACAACCCAGCGCAGAACAAAGGTAAAGAGTTATTTCAACTTGTCCTTGGAAGCGGTAACCTTAGCAACGGGCCACATTGCTCCTTACACTTAACAAAGCTGCTCCCATCTCCCCGTGCTGCCTGGTGCACACTTGTTCTCTGCACTCTGCAAATCACCAATTTGTTTGTGCGCTTTGTCTTTCCCCCACCCGACTTCTTTCTTTGCACCTGAGAAATATGACTCCCCCTCCCACCTGCGTTGCTTTCTCTCTTCCTCCACCCTCTTTGCTTCCCACTTCTCCCCACGTTTTTGTGGTTTGGGGTTTTTTTGCCCTTCCTTCTCCAGCTTCCTCTCCCTCTTTATTTCTGCTGCAGTGATGCTCTTCAAGTTAACACGCCAGGAAATCAGGCACTTTCGGCTCAGAGGCAACGTAGTAGTGAACAAGAGAAGGGAGAGGGGAAGGAGAAAGGCTGCAGCTTGCCAGTGAGAAAAGGGTGAACAAAACAAAATGATGATGGCAAAAGACTGAAAAGCACCCCCTGCCCAGAGCCTTTCTCTGTTGAACGACCACCAAAGGCACAGAGGGATGTTGCATATATCATAGAGGGATTGCATATCCAGCCAAGACCCTGAGGCAGGCATTTTTGCTGGAGATGTTGGTCCATTCACATCATCTTCCTTCCTTGTCCATCGTTTCAGCCACTGTGAGACCTTTTCCACAGGGAACCTCTTGGCTTCTCTGCATTTACAGCGCAGACCTGCAGGCTCTCTCTTTCTCACATCACCACCTGTCAGAAGTTTCTCCCTCCCTTGTTTTATCTTCTCTTTTCCTGGATGCTTTCCACGTCTTCTCCCACTCCGTGTCTCCCCATCAGGTGCTCCTGTGTTCCTCTCACACCACTTCACACCAATCCTCATGCTGAGGGATGGTGGGGAAGGTTTCCTCTGTCACTACAGTGAAGCTAGAGAGCAATACAGAAAGCAACTCTTCTTCACATGGCATGACCCCTTCTTGTCCTTCTCTCACCCTACTCACCTCTGTGACAGCTTTCTCTGCTGCTTCGACTAAACAGTGGGTTTTAAAATCTAGTTCGGATGCAAAAGGTCCTGCACTGGCCTCCCCTGTGGTTCTTGGAAGATAAATCCACACAGTAAGCACAGCAGGCTGGAGATCCTTGTCTAGCTCTGACATGCAACAGCATGGCACGGCCAAATGAGGGGCACCCATGACTTCTCTGGGCAACCTGTGCCAGTGCCTCGCCATTCTCACAGGAAAAAAAATCCTTCCCAGTATCTAATCTAAAATCCACCCTCTCTCTCTTGTAAAGCAATCCACAAACACACCAATAATACACAAAAAAAAGCAAGTCTCAAAGTCTCAATTCTTCCGTCTTCATCTTTAAGGAGGAGACGTTTGCTATCAGCTCCATGTGCAACCCACGTTTCTGTTTACACATCTGTAAAATAAGGATAAATAACACGATCTTATTCTGTAGGAGGACTGCAACATTTTTAGGCTTTATTTGGGAAAACCTTAGACTGCTTCTAATCACTTAGCAGCCCAAGATGGAGCTAAGCATTAATCAATGCTATCTGTGTTGGAGGAGGATCAGCTTAGTACTTTACAGCGTAGAGCAGACTGAATTTCTGGAGCACAAAAAGGGAGAAATGCTGATTGTGAATCCCAGAATTCAGTCTCAAAGCAAACCATGGTGGATTTACAATCGTCTCTTAGGGTGTTTTTTAGGGGGGGAATCTTGAGCGATATTACCTGAGAACCCACACCAGACAAACCTCCAAGTTTAAGTTGTGGGTGGACCAAGTCTAGGAAATCATTTTAGGATGAAGAGCTGAGACTGAGACTGGTTGTAGGTGGTGCCGTGTGACATTCAGTTTGCAAAAAGGCAATGGACCGAGGCCAAGTCACTGCCCAAGCACCTTTCCTTCCCAACCTCTGTGCTCGCAGCCCCTCACTCTACTGAGGAGCTTCTGAAAGTATCTTTCATGGGGCATGAACTTGGGGGATGAACTCTGACAAGTGCACTTTGTTTCAAGAAGGATGTGAACATTTTTTTTCCCTATTATTTACCCCTCTGGAGAGGTCTCATTCTGCCTTTGGGATGAGCAGCCTGGAACACCTTTCCCTCTCTCACTCTTTGTTCTGTCCTCTGATAACCTACGCTATCTGCATCCCTCAGGTCCTCTTTGTATTCCTGTCCCTCCAGTTCACCTGTACAAGTGTGGAGCCATGCGGGACAGCTGTGGACTGTGCCTGAAAGCCGATCCAGACTTTGAGTGTGGCTGGTGCGAGGGACAGAATCAATGCACGCTGAAGCAGCACTGCCCAGCCCAGGAGAGCCAGTGGCTGGAGTTGTCCAGCACCAAGGGCAAGTGCACCAACCCCAAGATCACAGATGTAAGTCATGGTTCTGCAAGAAGTTGGGGTATTCCTTGTTATACAGTTTCCTTGGCTTCTTTTCCTGATTTGTCTTTGGGTTGGTGAGGGGAAGGTCATGGCTGGGCTCTGCTGGGTCAGGCAAAGCCCCAGGCAGCCTTGGAGATGGGAGGCTGTGGTGACCTTCAAAGGTAGGCACACAGCTTCAGCTGTCTCCAACATATGGGTGAGCAGGGCATCTGTGTTCCCACCGCTGTCGCTGGTGTGGACATGAATCAGTTGCACAAACATGGTCTGCTAGTACAATGTGAGCAACGTCGGAGCATCCAACCTGCCCACACGGAGCTGGCAGATGTGACATGAGGCCTTTATGAGCAGCTAAAGGTGAGACAAGGTGCTCCAGAGCATCTCAAATGGATGTTTTTAGGGTAATCAAATGAGCCCAACAGCCTCTCGAAACAGGCTGTCTGGCCAGCCTGGCTGAGAAGGAGATGTTGAGTGATCTCAGAGTATTTTGAGCTTTGCTGACAGAAGGCCAAGGAAGAGGGCGAGTTGTACTACGTGCTTCCGAGCAGCATGGCGTAGACAATGTCCAGAACAAAACCAGACTCCACTGACCCCAGCAGAGTAACACTCTTCTGTTTTCCTGGCTGACTTTGCATGGTGAAAGAAGTTCCCAAACAGCAAGCAAAGCTCTGGTTTTCAACTTCCCCTCTTTGAGGGCTCAAGGAGAAGGCAGGATCAAGCCTGGACTAAATGAAGCTTGGAACTGTCCTATTAAAGGGAAAAGAGAGAATGAAGGCAAGACTGAAGGGAATGATCTGCAGCATAACAGTGTTCTTTAGGAGGTTTTGTGCTGAATGTGTTGGCTGGGCCAAAAGAAAAGCTGGGGCAAAGGTACGAAGGGGGGATAACAGGAAAACCACAGAGGGAGAAGAGAAAGGGAAAGAAGGCAGGGGAGAGAATTCAAGCCTCCAGTCTAAAGTGATTGTCTGCTGTCTTAGGATACGTTTGCCATAATGACAGGCACTGTTTTCAGGGTCACAGGGCAAGCAGCAGGACAAATCTGAGCCTTAGTGTTGAGGGCTACACCCTTACCAGCTGCCTCCTGCCTAAAGCATTTTGCAGTCGTTGTGCCTTTGTTAACGTGAGTAACCTTTCAGGTTGGCTACAGCCTTATTCTGCAAGTGAGAAAAGAAAGCAGGAAGAGAAAAAAGCAAGAGGAGGAAAGTATAGCTTCCATGATTGCGATTTAATATGAAACATTAGGGAGATTATTTTGTAGAAAGTAGTAAAAGTTTTTTCAATTGTATTTAATCAAGAATAAAAAAATATGGGTGCTATGGAATGCCCATGAGAGGAGTTTTGTGAAAGCAAAGGCTGGGTAGAATCTAATTTTCCTACATGCCATTGGAAAGAGCCCATCTTCCAGTGTTGCAATCCATCTTCCTGCTATCCTTGAGTCCCCAGAGTACTGACTGAGTCAAATTACTGGAGTGCCAGGCTCATCCTGATGTTACCTAGGTGGAGGTCTCCACTGCACATGGATTTATCTGTGGCTGGTAATTCTGAGCCCACTTGAACCACCTGAAGATTTGAAACCAAATCCAGAGACAGCCGGAATGAGCAGCTGCTTCTGAAAGTTCAACTTTGAGACCTTGAAAACTACAGCGAACTGGATGAAATGTTTTTGAATCTTTCCAGATTATCAACCTCGGGAAAGATTCAGAAATTTTGCACAGATTCATGGTATCGGGAAAGTCACGGAGATCAACCAATGTAAAAGTCCAAAACAGAAGGACCTGGCCGTGTGGCAGTGTGATGTTTTGAAAGTCCATCTATATTTCTCTGCCATGGTTTGACCCCAGGCCTGCACATGCAGTCTCTTTATGAAGTCTAAAGCACTCACTCTCCACCCTGCAGCTCCACAAGGGACATCTAGCTCTGTTGGCATTTCCTCCAACAGCTCCCAAAGCTCAAACAGATCATTGCAATATTTGCTCATGAAATATTCCAACAGTCTGGTGCAATCATAAGTAGCTCTTGGAAAGTCTTTTTCTGAGCCATTAGCATGGAATTAATCTCAAGTGACTGGATAGATGTTGCAGCTAATGGTAGGTCTGGAGCGGTTGGTAAGAGCGTGCGTATTTTGGCGAGGAGCCAGGGCAGTATCTGCGCAGGCGGAGAAGCAACACGTGTGCTCACACTGGCAAACACACGTAGTCAGCTCAGAGCTTCCTGTAACCTCTACTTATTTACTAGCTCTTACCACTCTGAAATTAAAGGACTTGGAGACCTGCTGAGTCCCAAAACCTCCTTTAAAGGTGATAAACTGCAATGTTAGACCAATAGGAGTGGAGGGCGTAAACTGTGATGCAGTGTCGTAGCTCTGGGTCTTCAAGAGAAAACTGAAGCTTCCTGGCAGCTTTTGTTTCCCTGCTTGCATTTTGCTCTCCAAAACTGACAGGTCTCGTTTCACGTTTTCACACCTGTGATGGAAACAGGTCCCTTTTCCCTCCCCATGAAAACAGAGCAGTAACACCTTCTTCTACGTTTCTGTGGAGGGGGAGATGAGTTGGGGTTAAAAAAACTCCCACATGCTTCTGGGAGAACCCCAGGCTCTCCTGTTTTAAGGAAATAAGTGGGTTTTGAAGCTGGCGTTTATAAATTACAAGTCACAGAGGGAGGGGTTCAGAGGAGCTGTGCTGGCTTCACCCTGGGAAGTTTCCTGTTGATGTTTTTTTAGTCATAGCAAGAATTTTTATAAATCTTGTGCTTCAGACAGACACGGGAGTAGGGTGATAATGTTTCCACTGAGACTTTCGTGACTTCTGCAGTGAAACCTTTGTCTCATACCCATCCCTAGTGCTAAAGAAAAGGGCTTTTCTAGCAAGTTCTGATTGATGGCAAACATGAGCCAGCAATGCCCTGGCAGCCAAGAGGGCCAACCATGTCCTGAGGTGCATCAAGCGTGGCAATACTGGCCGATCAAGCAGGGGGATTGTTCTGCTCTGCTCCGCCCTGGCGCAGCCCCACCTTGAGCACTGTGAGCAGCTTTGGTGCCACAGGATAAAAAGGATCTAAAGCTACTGGAGGGTGTCCAGAGGAGACCACAAAGCTGGTGAGGGCTTTAGAGGGGAAGTCATGTGAGGAGTGGCTGAGGTCACTTGGTCATAGAATCATAGAATCATAGATTTCCTTGGTTGGAAAAGAGCTTTGAGAACATCGAGTTCAACCGTACCTGTCCACTACTAAACCAGATCCCCGAGCACCTCAACTATCCATCTTTTAAACACCTTCAGGGTGCTGTCTTCCCAGGAGCCCACCACCTCCCTGGGAGCCTCTGCCAGGGCCTGACAACCCTTTCATTAATGAAATTTTTCCTAATGTCTGGTGAAGGTCTTCTCAGCCTGGAGAAGACGAGACCGAGGGGAGACCTCATCACGGTTTACAGCTTCCTCATAGAGGAAGGAGGAGAAGCAGGCACTGATCTCTTCACTCTGGTGACCAATGACAGGACCCGAGGGAATGTGCCAGGGAGGGTTAGATTGGACATGAGGGAATGGTTCTTCCCCCAGGGGGTGGTGGAGCACTGGAACAGCTCCCCAGGGAAGCAGTCACAGCCTGACAATATTCCAGAAGCATTTGGACAATGTACTCAGACTCATGGTGTGAATTTCGGGTTTGTCTTATGCAGGGACAGGAGCTGGACTCCATGATCCTTGAAGGTTCCTTCCAACTCAGAACATTGTATGATTCTATGATTCTGTTTTACCACTACACCTCCCTTTATTCAGGGTAATGCCATGAGTCTTATGAGAGAAAAAACTCCTCTTTTGACCTGCTGTGAGACGTAGTGCCCATGCTAACAAGCTCTTTCAAGCATAGGTGAGCCCTAATGAACCACAGACCTAAATTACCAGACACCCATCTTACAAGAACAAGTGAAAAACACTTGATGGCAGGTTTAATGCCACAAACCAGAACCCAATATTCCATTGGGAACTCAGTTCTCTTACAAAGTATTCTGAATACATAAGGAAATAAAATAAAATATGGGAATTTTAGTTTATCTTTCTTTTTCTGTTCTGAGTACACATTAGATTGCATTTGCTATGGTGATATATTCTAGCCTTCCAGCATCGTTCATGTAGTGTTTTATCAGGAGAGGATTAACTGACGTTAGCAAAATAAGTATTTCAAATAGAAAACATTGCTTGAATAGATATTTATTAATGATTCAGAATAAAAAAATACTTTGGAATTGCCACTTTTGGAAAATAGTTGAAGTTTTCAACGTTGAGTCCCGAACTGAGAAGATCAGTATTAGTTTCTCATGGAAAACTCCTTTTTTAGTCTCGTTTTTTTAAGATATTTCCCTCATTTCCTAGGAAATAATCAGAAATGCCTCTCTCTTTTTATCCATTTTCTATCCATTTTTATCCGTTTTCTTCTTTTGGTGTTGTCTATCAATCTCAACACCACACACAATCCAAAGGTCAAATTTCCAGCCAATCCAAATAATCATTTCACCTGTCAGTTTTACAAATGTTGTGCTATTTTCTTTTCAGAACACGAGTATCTTGTTGACGTCTGAAATAGGAATAAGCCTGTATCGTGTATTTTGGACCTGAGGCTGGGCTGTTGCAGGGATGTTGTGCTACAGAGGTTGTGTCTGCACTACACAACCCCACAGGTCCAAGCACTTGTCTGGGATCGTCTGCGCTATCAACTTGTTGGTTCCTTGCACACTGAGAACAAGGACATACTCACTCGGGAGGTGGTTCACAGCATCTAAAATTAAATATCCTAAAATAAAATATCCCCTAAGGGTGCCAAGGTCTCTCTGCTTTTACTAGAGATGGATCTTCTAGCAATTGGCCTCTGGGTGGCATTTAGGCTAACCACGGTGCCAGACTCAGCGCTGGGAAGCAAAGTGCCTCGACTTTCCATGTCAGTCTGACTGCTATGCAAGAGTCTAGCTGCCAGCCCTAGATTCCCAGTTGGCACAGCCACTGGCCAGTGGGTACGGACCTCAAACAGGGAATTCCCCCTTCCTCACTGTGGAGAGAGCCCTGCCAACGCTGGCAGATGGCAACTATGGCATCCTGAATGGGCAGCAGGGAATGCCCATTGAAAGTAGCATTTGAAGCCCCTTTCAACTACCTAATTGTATAGCAAAGCATTTGGGCATGCTGAATAATTGGAGGGGCAGAACTGAGATAATTAAGGGCTGGCCCCGTGATTTCGATGTCGTTTCAATATTGAGGAGACAACTCCAATGCTAATTTCCACCTGGCTCTGAACAAGGGCAATAGATGGGATGCAGAAGGCTTTTCCACATACAAATTCCCTTTGCATGGGCCAGAAATATTGCAGAGGGATGGACAGCTCTGGGTGCGTGGTGAGGCTCTGCACTGGGAGGGAGAGATGAGCTCTGGAGTCCAGGTGATGTTTTAGCTCTGGTGCCCACTGCAGCCACCGCTGAGTAAGGCGCAGAGATCCAGAGAAGGGCCCCGAGGGGGATCCGAGGGCTGGGGCACCTCCTTTATGAGGGCAGGCTGAGAGGCTTGGTCAGCCTGGAGAAGAGAAGGCTCCCTCTGGGGAGATCTTAGAGCAGCCTCCCAGTACTTGAAAGGGGCCACAGAAAAGCTAGGGAAGGGCTCGTGATCAGAGAGTGCAGGGATAGGACGAGGGGGATTGGTTTTAAGCTGAAAGAGAGGAGATACATGTTAGGAAGAATTTTTTTCCTGTGAAGGTGGGGAGGCCCTGGCACCCATTGTCCAGAGAAGTCACAGCTGCCCCATCCCTGGAGGTGTTCCAGGCCAGGTTGGATGGGGCTTTGAGCAACCTGATCCAGTGTAAGGTGTCCCTGCCCATGGCAGGGGGGTTGGAACTGGATGATCTTGAAGGTCTCTTCCAACTTAAACCATTGTATGACTCCATGACTCTATGATCTTATCCCTGCTGGGGTGTGGTGAAGCTCCAGACTGGCATGCCAGCATCATATCACACCAGTGGCTAGGACAGCCACGCACACTATGCTGGGATTCAGGGGCCTCTCACTCCACTAATAATCCATTCACACTTCCATGCCTGCCCTTTCCCCAGCTCAGCTCCACCATGAAGGCAGATGGAGTTCTTCCAGAAATAAGTGCTGGCACACAGCAACTGCTGCTGCTGTCTCAGTAACCATCGACCTACTCTGTACCTAATCTGGCACGCTGTTTCTGTTGTGTCTCAGCTGGTTTTTTTCAGGGGGATGTTTTCAGCTGAGTCTGTGATGCGTGACCAGTACCTACCTCCAGAACAGATCAAAAATTTCATGTACAGTGGGCTGGGAATTTAGGATTTAAAGAGTCTGGCTGAAGCCACTTGGGTCCTTTGCTTGCCCTTTCTCCTGTTTATTTCCACCATGCCTCACTCTTGCCTCTCCATGGCTCATGTCTATGAAGTGTAGAGCTCAGCTGCACCACCAGAAACCCCTGTTGCTACCTAGGAAACATCTCCTAATCATTTCTGGAAGTTTTGCACATAGTCAAAAGAGAGTAAATGAGATCTGGAGCAGAATTTTGTATGCTCTGATGTTGACAAGTGTGATATGTATTTACAAGGGAGCTGGACCTAGTGGTGCATCTGGAGAGTGGGCTTGTTCCCTCAGTTGTTCAGTATTCATAATTCAGAGTGTCTGTAGTGGGCACAAAGAGACCTAATATTACCTTTTCTTTCACCTGAGAGGGTGCTGATGTCTCTACATATGTGGTTTGATTATTCTCCTTTGCTTGGTTTGTTTCTACAGATCAATCCAGTGACAGGCCCTCGTGAAGGAGGAACCAAAGTGACCATCCGTGGGGAGAATCTGGGGCTGGAGTTCCAAGATATTGCATCTCACGTCAAAGTGGCCGGAGTGGAGTGCAAACCGCTGGTGGAAGGGTACATCCCAGCAGAGCAGTAAGTTGAGTGTGTGGAACACAGTGGGTCACACCCCACCTGATAATGGTCATTATTACCTGTAGGGTCTTCTAAGGAACGCATTCCACCCAGCCTTGGAAGCAAGGAGTGGAAGATGCTGCTCCTCACTTACAGCTGAGGAGCTAATAATCCATTAATTGCTGTACTTGGATTGCATATTTAAGTAATGCTCATAGCATATGTCCTAAAGTCATCCTTCATCTTTCACATAGCGGCCACGACAAGGGTGTTGCCCAGCTTGTGGGGCAGCAGTCCCAAGAAGCCGCTTACCCCATGCGGGAGTGATCATGAAGCCTTACAGCTGCAAAGCTGTCCACCGTGCAAGGTTGGAGAACAGAGGGTCAGACCTCAGCCCAGCTCTGTCTGCATGTTTAAGTGAGGCTAGGTTGATTTACATCAGCTAAACATTTGTCTCACCAGGTCCCAAAAGCCACCACACTTCAATAACTTAGACCATTGTTTGGGCCCTTGATTGGAAAGGAAAGGATGGTCTAAGTCTACAGTCCCTTCCCCAGCAGTGTGGGCTGTTTGCTCCAATTCCATCTTACCTGGACCACCAAAACATCCCTCCGACCTTACTTCTGGTTGGTATTTTCTCCACAGGATAGTATGTGAGATGGGGGAGGCCAAACCCAGCCAGCATGCCGGGTTCGTGGAGATCTGCGTGGCTGACTGCAAACCAGAGTTCATGGCCAGGTCTTCACAGCTCTACTACTTTATGGTAAGGTCCTGCGAACGAGAACTTCTCCTTAGCCCTGAAGTTCCTTGGGCTCCGGGCCCCTTTGCTGCATCTATGCATTGTCCTTGACCAGATTCAGTCTTTTAACTCTCCACTGCCATCCTGAGTGCAGCAAGTTATTCCATTCAGTTCCTTTTGAAACCTTGTTATGGGCAAAAATAGCTTGCCTAATTAATGTTTTAACAATCTATTAATAGTCCAGATTATTAGTCCAGTTACACTTACACAGAGTCATGCTCCAAATTAATACAGAAAATCCTCATTAATAGTTAAAAATGCTGTGTAAGAAAGAAAAAAAGAAGGAAAAGGACAAAACCCCCTTTTGTAATAACCTCGCTAAGCGTACCCTGCCACCCTTCAGGCCCTGCAGACCAAGGCACCACTGTCCTCCAGCAGAAAAACTGGGGCTGTCACTGTAGTCATCACCACCCTGAGGTCTTCAGCAGGAAGGGTGTGATGTCCATGATGGGATTTCTTCCTCCTCACTCTTGGGACCTTCCAGATGGGTTTTCATCCGTACTTCCCCTGCCTCCTGCTCCCTTGTCTATGATCTCCGGCACCGGTGACATATCTGCCCATTACCCTGACCAAGCACGCAAAGATCTGGTGTTTGCTGGGCAGTGCCTGCCTGGGACGGTAACCCCTGGCCATGTGGGGTGTCCCCAACACCGAGCAGGTTGAACACAAGGTTCTCAACCACAAAACTCTTAAGATCACAGGGATACCCAGCTCGGGGCACAAGGAGCCCAGAGGCATCCTGAGACCCTGTGGTGGGTTATTGCAAAGCCTGTAGCCTTCTGCTGACAAGGATAAAAATTCCCTTTTACTGGGCCACAGGTAGTCACTGTGGCTGTGGCAGGTGTTTCTGCAGGATGTGACATTCGAGGAGTGTTTGCATTAGGTGGTCTTCCGGGTGTCCAGGGGAAGCAGCACTAGACCAGGACGGACCAGCTCACCAGCCAGGCTGTGAGCGAGCTGTGCCGAATCGCTGGGCGTCTGTGCAAGTGGGCAACAGTTTGGGATGCTCCATGGTCTTGTAGGGCTTTCTTAACCCTACGAGGAGTGACTGAGGGAACTGGGGGTATTCAGCTTAGAGAAGAGGAGGCTGAGGGGAGACCTCATCCCTGTCTACAACTGCCTGAAAGGAGGCTGTGACGGGGTGGGGGCTGGGCTCTTCTCACAAGTGACAGCGATGAGACAAGAGGAAACAGCCACACGTTGTGCCAGGGGAGGTTTAGACGGGACATAAGGAAGAATTTCTTCACTGAAAGGGTGGTCAGGGATTGGCACAGCTGCCCAGGGAGGTGGTGGAGTCGCCATCCCTGGAGGTGTTTAAAAGACACGTGGATGAGTTCCTTAGGGACAAGGTTTAGTGGGGAGACAGGTATGGTTGGACTCGGTGATCTCAGAGGTCTCTTCCAACCTTATGATTCTGTGATTCTGTGGTGAAATGATAGACACCAGCAAGCTTGGACTTCAGTTGGCTTTTAAGGTGATGCCTGCACACGTGAGTAAGGGTGAGTTCTCACCCCAGAATTCATGCTTGAAGGGATGGGCTCAGGACAGACAGCTCCCTCGGAGCTCTGGTTGGCACAGCTCTGCAGTTCTTGTGTCGTTACCTTCAGCTCAGCCCAGTTTTCTTTCAAACCTCATTTACAGCATTTGGCTTAAGTCCAAAATGTTCCTCTGAGTGCACAGCTCTTCATGGGGATGGGAGCCATAAATACCTGGCTTGTTTTACGTGGTTTCCTGCTGCCTACTGCACATCACCATATGTCTGACAGTAGGAAAGGCAAGTGGTCTGGAGGGAGGACTTAGCCGTGACGAATTTGGAGTTGGATTCAAAAGTTTCTGAGGATACCGAGCAGTAGGAACACAAATACAACTTCTACTCACTTCCCTGAAGCAGGCTGTCCTCCCAAAACAGGCAGTTTCATGCCTCTCAAGCCCCAGACATTAGTTATGTCCAATGAAGAAGAGGAAAGAGATTCCTATGATGAGTGGCCACCCTTAGCAAGCTGCCTGGAGCCAGCAAAGCGTGCTGATGGCACTCAGAGAGCAGCCATGCTCCTGTTTCCAGAGAGACTGCTGGGGCTGGTAAATTGGCTTGCTACCCCTTCTGTTTGGGATATCCACTGGCAAAGCACTCAGAGGGACTCTGGGCCTGATTCCTCTAAGGCCCCTTACTGGGGACATACAAACATTTCCTGGCCTTGATCTGTGCAGATCTCTGCAGATTTGAGATGAGAAGCTCTCTTTGTTCCCATCAAAAGCTCTCGACTCCTCTCTTTTCTGAGATAATTCACATGCCTGAGCACTATTTTTTTTGTAAGGAGAACTGGTAATTAGAGCAAATATCTTGGATTTCCCTCTCGAGCTACAGAGATTTCTCTGTTCTTTATATTTCCTAATTTCACTGAGGTGCTGCAGTGGTGGGGGCAAAGAAACACCTTGAGATAGCCCCCACGAGGCTGCCAGAAGGTCTCTTTCCAGGACATTACACTTCAGCCTGTGACCTTTGCTACTCTTGAAATTACTGTCCGATTTTGATCATCCGTGTCCGTCTGTGACAGCTTTTCCCTCCACTTGCTGGCTTTCCAGCTGCCAGCTATCCCAGCTGTGCGTAAGCGTGAAGTCAACAGGGTTTTCTCTGCTGAATACCTTGATACCTTTGTGCTAGACAGAAAAAAATAGATGCTCTCCAGCCTGCCCATCATACGCCTTCTCTCGTGTCCCTTGCTTGCACAGAGTGAGCTGTGCTTGTTGGCACAGCTTGGATTCCTCCGATACTTCTGCCAGGATGGTAGAGACGTTTTTGCGGGCATCACAACACACCTTGGCATCCTGCAGTGGTGGGTGGCAGCTTTAAGGGAAGGGAGGGGGTTGAAAACTAAGGAAGGACGTTGCACGAGAGAGAAATGTTGCTTTCTGACACGTAGTAAATGCTCTTGAAAAATGCTTTTCAAAAGATTTGAAGAAAACAGGATCAAATTCATCCAATAGATTCACCCTTCCCCTCTCCTGCAAGAATTGGAAGAGATGATATTTTGAACTGAACAGATATTATTTAATTTCAGGGTCTTAAAAAAGAGGTAGCTCAGTTTAGAGATGCTAGAACAGTTCTCCACCTGGTTGCAGGATGAAATGAAATTTATGACAATCTAAATGAAAATGAGGTTTTTTAAAAGAACTTACTCATTTTGTTACCATGATTACTGCTATGGTCATTCAATCCCCCCAGAATTTCTCGTTCACTTTTCAATCCAGATATTAAAGTGAGTTTACCTTTACTCTGGCTCTGAGTAAGAATGTTACAGCTCAGTGCAGGTGATGTGGACTGCTCTGCATCTTTTCTGGGTCTGTTCCTAAGCTCCTTGTCCCAGGAGAGTCTGTGCAACAGATCTCCTTTTCAACCCTATCTTGGGCTGCATCAGAAGTGTGACCAGCAGCTCAAGGGAGGGGACTCTGCTCCTCTGCTCTGCTCTCGTGAGACCCCACCTGGAGTCCTGCATCCAGTCCTGGAGTCCTCAGCAAGGAAAGGACATGCAGTGAGTCCAAAGGAGGCCACGAAGGTGATCAAAGAGCTGGAGAACCTCCCATATGAGGACAGGCTGGGGGAGTTGGGGTCATTCAGCCTAGAGAGGAGAGAAGGCTCCACAGAGACCTTGCAGCAGCCTTCCAGTACTTAAAGACAGCTACAGGAAAGCTGGAGAGGGGCTCTTTATCAGGGAGTGCAGGGATAGGATGAGGAGGAATGGTTTAAGCTATAAGAGGGGAGATTTAGATTAGATCTTAGGAAGAAATCTTCTCCTGTGATGGTGGTGAGGCACTGGCACAGGTTGCCCAGAGAAGTTGTGGACATCCCATCCCTGGAGGTGTTCAAGGCCAGGTTGGATGAGGCTTTGACCAACCTGATTCAGTGGGAGGTGTCCCTGCCCGTGCCATGGAAGGGTGGAACTGGATCATCTTTCAGGTCCCTTCCAACCTAAACCATTTTATAATTATAAGATCTTTCCCTTCCTGCTGCTACTGTGAACCTACAGAGAGGAAACCCAGGTGCACGAGCTGCATCCCAGTCATGCAGGAGAAATGAAGTGGGAATCGAGGTCTTGAAATGCACCATGAGGTCAGTTTAGACACAGCTCTGATGGCAGCTTCTCTATGGACAACTTGTGTGGAGGAGGTACGGGAGGACAGCAAAGGGCTGGGGAGCAGAGGAGAGTAGCCAACCCCATGGGAAGGTAAAGAAGGTTTCGCGGCCTCTTTATTGATTGGCACTGTTCTCTTCAGGCTGTTACAGACCCACCAGACCCCTTTGCATTCTCCATCACCTTTCACCAGCAAGGAAACGCTAAGCGGTCTGGAGGCTGACTTTTACTGCAAACAGGCTGTGCAGTATTTATGAAGGCCACTGTGAATAATTAATGGTTCCTTGCAGCCTGGAAAGCTTTGCCACAAACCCTTTCGCAAGCTTGGCACGAGACACAGCAACACTTTGCCAAGGAGCGTCGCTGGTGTAATTCTGGTCTGTGAGGATCCTCGAAAGGGCATGGCCGGTTTATCTCACCATCGAGAAGCAGGACAAGGGTGTTGGGTCTTCTACACAAATGCCCTCTCTGGTTTGCTACTGTTACAGTGCTGCTGTGTAGGCTACGTGCACCAAGCTGGCCATTCTCAACCCATTTTCTCCCACATGGGAGGTCACCTTCCAGGAGCAGCCATCACGGTCAGCAGTGATTTGCACTGGTGTGGGTGGCCATCAATAAGGAATTAAAGAAGAGTTGCCATCACATCGCGAGGTGGTACCCTAAAAATAGGAGTGCTATGTACTGAGGTGCATTTTCGTGTCTACATACTCTTACCGCATTTTTTTATCCCAATAATAGCTATTAGAGAATATATCCAGAAAAACCCCATGTAAGAAACAGGGCATTTCTTGTTTCTTAATGTCATTTTTCTTCTTCTGTTCCTTCCTAACCTTCAGCAATTAATAGGTGAGGGATTTCTTGAGGCAAAACCGTTTCCCAACCATCATGTCAAAAACCAGTCAGGTTTAAACACAAGACGTGTTCAGCTCTGACAACAGATTTTTCTGCAGAGCTGTATGTCTGATTTTCATGTTCAGCTCTTTCTCCACGCGGTAGCTTCACTTTGAACAAAAGCGAAGTGGAAACCTTGCCGCTGTTTTTCAAAATGATTTGCCAGAGGGGGACAGGGGTAGAGAGTGCTCTGTGGGTGTGAAAGAGGGAGCCGTGGTGTGTGTCAGGTGGTTTTATAAACGTGGATTAATGGTCTCCAAAGCTCAATGAGGTGCCTGCGTGATGTACCTGCTCATTCAGAGGAGCTAAGCAGAGCTCCAAGCATTTGTGCCATCATTCTTAAGAGAAGGGGAAAAAATAATCTTCATTTAAATGCATATAGTAGCTTTTCACTTGGGACTGAGTGGAAAGTTTTTCTATTAAAATGCAAATGAAAGAATAAACTATAACTCCAAATTTCACCCTGAAAATGGATGTCTCCTCTCTGCATTGTGGTAACAGGGAGATCTGTGCCTTCAGAGTGCGAGTATTTTATCTTAATTTGGGGAAGAAGGGAGATCAGGAGGGTAAGAAAAAGAGGTTTGAGATTTGGGCCCCCTGAAGGAATTGTGGCCCTTTTCGATACATTAACACCACATTGTGGTATGTTTGGGAACTCACCTGAGAAAGGAGAAAGGTCTTCATCTGGACAGCACTGCTTTTGTGACTGTAGCACTAGACACTGGCAGAGGCTCCCAGGGAGGCGGTGGAGTCCGCATCCCTGGAGGTGTTTAAAAGATGGGTAGATGAGGTGCTCAGAGGTGTTCAGTAATGGGCAGGTATGGTTGGACTCAATGATCTCAAAGGTCTTTTCCAATCAAGCAGTTCTGTAATTCTCTGATTACAGAGCACATCTCAGCGTGAGCATCATGCTGTATCGGTGCAGGACATTGATGCAGTACTAGACTGTCTCAGCATCCAAGTCTAATGAGAAAAAAGAGAAAGATTTGGGGTCCCCTCCTTCCTAGGGAAAATGCCCAGAAGTACAGGAGGAGGAGGTTTTAGTCATCTCTTTGGACCTTTACAGCATGTTCCTTTCCCTTGTCTGATCGATAGAGTTCGGAGTAATCCTTTAAAACCTAGACATTTTGACCACTTGGGAGCTTCACAGTTTGGAGGTGGAGAGTCCTCATTGGGATCCAATCAGTCAGTTGAAGACCTCATTTATCTTGCAGAGATGGTGTTGCCTGATGGTAAAAATACCTCCTGAGCAGTGGAGAGGGGACGCCACGGCTCCAGCTGCTCCAGGCCTGGAACTGACTTTGCAAGCGCAGAGTATTTCTGAGCAGGTACAAGGACCTGCCTACTGTTACAGGGGTGAGGAGAACAGGCTGGGGTTAGGTCTGAACTCGTCCCACCAAATGTGACATTCAAGCAAGGTATCTATGATAGGACTGGAGTCACTCTAAGCTCCTCTATTGGTTGGAAGATACGGTCGTCTTCTGAAGTCTGACTAACATGTGATTAACCCCTGGGGGAGCTTACCTCTTTCCATCACTAAAACGAGTAAGGGTAGGTGTTTATGCTCCTCTACTGTGTTTTCAACGTGACCTTTTGTCTTCACAGACTCTGACGCTCTCTGATCTCAAGCCGAAGCGGGGACCAGTGTCAGGTGGCACCCAAGTGACAATTACAGGCAACAACCTTAATGCGGGCAGCAATGTTATCGTGAACTTTGGGCGACAACCCTGCCTCTTCTACAGGTACAGATAAGTCCTTCCTGTTGTACCTGACTGCGTCTGAAAGATGTGAGAAATCATAGCCAAGAAACTCCTTCAACCCAACACACTGTCCCCCATGCGCCCCTTTGCCTGGTGGCCACATCTGCTCTGCAGTGGGACTTTTGCGTTCTTTCTGTGTGCAACCTTACTGTGCATGTTTTGAGGTGGGAGAATAGGATTTATTTTATTGTTTGATTGGTATTTGATGTGCTTTCTTCCATGGCCCCTTGCAAAATTTCGCTACAATTCTCCACGGTCCCGTGCTTTGCTACTTGCTCTGGGGGTGCGTCCTTTAAAAGATTCATTTTCATGTCCCTAGTTTTAGTGGAGATGACAAAGAAAATCTGACAACATCAGTTCTAAGTATTAAAACACCTCCCTTTTATCCTGGAATAGTTCTGTCATGCTAAGAAATGGATGATTCGCAACATTTCACTCCTGGGTTGGCTCCTGTTCAATTGCAGTTCAGAGAAGCTTAATGTCGGTGTTACCTGCTGAATGTTCCCTGATCCCTGTGAGAATGAGCCTGAATCCCGTTCCCAGGGGCTCCCGCAGCTTAAAACTACCAAGTGCATCGCATTTTGCTGCCAGGATTGATGGAGGCTGAAGATAAAGTTGGCATTTTTCTCCCAGCCTGTCGTTGGCAGAAGAAGAAACCATTCACACTGGACCTGGGACCACTGCCCTGGGGCAATGCCCGTCCCTTTCCTGGCTGCAAGGATCCTGTTTAGCCTTGTTTAGTCAAGACTGTGCTGTGATTTAACATCTATAATTCAGGAGGGTGAAGTCATAGCTTGTGATTTAAAAGGCCAAATGGGAACCACAGCTGCTTGGAGATGTTTACTGAAGAGACTGAGGATTTCTAGGAGGGAGTGAGCATGATCTTTCAGGTGAATTTGGAGGGTACCTGGAGAGTGCAGTCAGTGATGGTGTGTGCCATGCCACAAGGGAAAGGTGCACCCTACTTTATCCTTTCTAGGGGTACAAGATGAGGCTGCATCACAAATCAAAGAACTGGAGAGTCTGAGGGTGTTTGGAGCCTCCATTTTTGGCTCTTTATAGAAGGTAAAGAGCCACTGCAAAATTCATACTTGGAACTGATTTTGAGCCCTGCCCAAATGGAAAGGTTTATGCAGAATCCTCTTTGAGTATAATCATAAAATGATTCCCACTGTGTTAGCACCTTCCACGCAAAGGTCACAGGCGATGCTGCAAACTGCACTTAAACAAAGCTTACGGTCCTAATGCAAAGTAAACTTCATTATCCCAGACTGAAAAGCTAAGATGCAACCCCCCCCTTTTTATGAGCTGCTGCTGCATATGTCTGCAGGCAGGAAGGAAACATCCATCAAGCATTTAATGACACAGAAATACTTTTGGAGAGAGGTCTGGTTTGCACTTCCCTTGGAGTTCACTTTTCACTCTGAGCCCTGAGAAGTGATGGCCCTTGTGGTTTTCTTTAAATTAGTGAGAAGACAATGTCATTTCCTCAGATAAATATGTCACAATTTACAGAGTGTTCCTGTAGTGGTGTGTTTCACCCCTTCTCAGTGCATAGATTAATGTCACAGGACATAAGAGTAAGTAGCTGGGCTCTTTTAGCACCATTGGTTTGCTGCTGGTAGCACCTGGTTTATGTTTCCTTTGCCCACAGGAGATCCACCAAGCACATTGTCTGTAACACCACTGCCTCAGATGAAGGTTTTGAAAAGGTAAAAGTGTCTGTGAGAGTGGACAAAGCCAAGATACATCAAGAGTTGCAATATGAATATGTGGAAGATCCGACTATCCTGAGGATTGAGCCTGAGTGGAGCATCTTCAGGTAAGCACCCCTTGGACACCTCCTACCACCTCCTCTTGTTTTCTGATGCAGCACTGCTGTGTTTATGTTGATCCTTGATACAGAAAAGTACTTTCCAAGCTTTGTGTTTACTAAGAAAGACTTCTGCAGAAGTCTTCCCAGAGCCCAAGAACCACAAGTGCTGGTGGACTTGCTTCCTTGGAAGACCCAGCAGACCAGCAGTGTGTTGTGCATTCATTGTAACGCTGTGGATGCTCAACGCGTGGTGGTGCTTGCGTGTGCCCCAGGACAAAATTTCCTTACTCAGGGATAGACAGGAGCAGGTTCCTTTCTCCAAATAAACACTACACAGTCCAGATCTAAATGATCCTGTATCCTATCTTCACTAGCAGAGAAAACTTCCTGGCTTAATGCAGCAAAATCCAGCTGCCGATGCTCAGCAGAAGTTTGCCTTGAAGAGCTCAGGCTTTAATTACAAAGGTGGGTGCGGCAGGTCTCCAATCTAGTGTTGAAGCTTTCTGCCTCGTTACTGCAGCCTGGGGTTTATCTCTGTCACCAGGATGCTCCCTGCCTGAGTTGTATCACAGAACACTGGAGCTGGTTTAACCGCATGCTTGTATCCCTAAAAGCCTCAGTTCCTACTGTTACTGGTTATGACTGTGTTATGGGCCCCACTGGGCTGGGTCCGTAGCTTTGCACAGCAGCAGGACCAGCCACTGATCTTTTAAACCCAAGCATAAATGCTGTCATTGTTCTTAGAGAGGTGAATCTCCCTTGGGTTTGAAAGCAGCAATTCCCACCTTTCCCGCAGCCTTCATGTGCTTGCTGGCTTCAGGCTAAGCATTGCTTGTTTGACCGTCATACCTGAAAGCCACAGAGCTGTCTCCTGAGATGAAACACAAAGCGAACCCTGGTTCCTGCCCTGTCAAACAGCCTTCCTCCTTGTTAGGCATCCTTTTTTCTCTTCACCCCATTGATGCTGCTTTGGTGAATTCAGAGGGTTCACATGAAGGTGTCTTAAGAAGCGCATTTGCCCTGGTTGTGGAAAACATCAAAGCAATATCCAAATGCTCTCACAAGGCTGCAGAAATGGCTTTGGAAAGAGAGAAACCGGTCATTAAATGCACTGGTATTTCCTTGAAAAGATACAAAATAAGAAATCTTAGCCTCCCCTCCACGGGAGCTCTCTGGTCCCCTGTCAAATGGGACCGATTGGAGCATCTGGGGATTAGGAGCAGGGCTTGTAAATCCCCCCAGTTCAGCTTCCATCCAGAAGATGTTTTCACCAATCAATTAGTGTCTTTAATTACCATGAGGGAATTTACCGATTTAGCCAAATGGAACACAATTCACTGGACTTGAAGCTTTAGTGTCTGCATTTTCCATTTGGGGGTTTTATTTTCAGTCAGAGTTCAGGTTATCAGTGAAATGAGAAAGCGCTTTACTCCCTTCCTTATTATAGAGAGTCCAGTGCCAGTTAAAAGGTGCAAGATTGACAGCCTAGGAGAGTGAATTTTCCTGTTATCCCCAGGAAGGCTGCAGCACAGGGACGTTCCTCCAACTGGCCTTAGGTCTGGCTGCGAGGTGAGAGGAGAAGTTCTGCAGAGCCCATTTGCTTTTTGTTTTCTTTGCTGAAGCTGCCAACAAGAGACAAAGAAGCAGCCAAGGATATGTTTCAGAGATACTGGCAAAGCTTTGCCCAGCCCAGGGGTGCAGAGACTCTCCATCCCTTTGCTTGGAGCTTTGGATCTCCCATCCTACCTCCCAGCTTCAAGGAAATGAAGAAGGGGGATGCTTGTTTAGTGGGTGCCAGCTTACTAGCAGAGCCAGGTTGGATGACTGGGACTCTAGCCGTCCCATCATTCAGATACAACCTCTTACCTCTGCTCTCTTCAGTGTCTCTCAAATCAGAAAGCATCAGCAGACGTCTAATTTTAACCAGACTTTTCCACCTCCACCTTCATCCTCTTTATTTTGAATTGCTCCGACGGGTGTAACCTTGGAGGAAGGTGCAGAAAGAAAAGGTGCACATCCAGCTGTGCTTCAGGGTGTCGGGGACAGTTGTAAGCACTGTAACTGTTCACATATGGAGCAACATCCAGCAGGTCACGATGGAGACAGACATTAACATAAAGCCTCAGCGTGAAGCTGAATGAAATTGCAACCAACTCAGGCCCTGAGAACCAAGCAAGAAATAAGTTAGTCAAGAGACGTGGATGTGGAGATAGACTGAGGAGGCTGCTCCTCGGTGTATTTGTCGTGTGGTGTGATTCATTACAGCAAATCCACTGTGCTTCTCTGATTCATCGCTCCTGACTGTGGGGCTAAGCTGTTTTGAGCGATAGATGATTGCTACTAAACCAGCTTTGCAAAATTAGTGAATGAATGTACCGAGCCTGGCTTAGAACCTTCTCAAGTGCCATTTTTCAAGACAATAAAGAAAAGATTACTGCTAATTTACTCCCATAGCCAAAAAAAATGAGTCATGCTGGGCTGGCAGGTAACTAGAATTTTATGAGGCTCCGTTAATATTTTTGATCTGGGTTTGATTTGAGTTTTCTCCAGCAATTATCTGAGTCTGGAGACAGAAAATTATGCTCAGAGATTTTGGGACAATAAAGAGTTAAATTCAGGAAGCTTCTAGTCTTGGCACCTCTGTTATTTTGCTGGGCAGCAACATCTCACTCCGATTCCACCTGGGTGAGAAGTTGTTGTGACCCATGACTGGGCAATGACCTCCAGACACAGAAGAAAATGGCTAGTGGTTTTCATGCAAAGGCAAGCAAGAGTTGTACTTGCTTAATTTACAACCAGAGAAGGTTTGGGGGTTATTTCTTGTCTTCAGCAAACAGATCTGCTTTGGCTTTTTTATTTCAAAGAGGTGACGCCTCTCTGATCCAGTGCTGTGGCTGTGCTTAATAACTGTGGTCTGAGCCTGCAAGGTTGGTTTCCAAGCCAAATATGGAATTTTTAACACATGGATTTAAAACTGTGCGCACAGACTGCGTTGATTAAATAAAAATATTTACATGTGTATATACGCACACTCATATATTGGTACATATGCACACACATTTGATACATCTGGAACACGTAAAAATTTCAATTGAGTAAATACACAAAATCCCTTCAACTATAGTTAGAATCAGCAGAGATTAATAATAATAAAAAATAATAATAAATAATAAAAATTGTAAAGGCTTACAGCCAAAAATCCAGAAGAACCAAGACAGTGAAGAAAGGACACCTTGGTTTATACACTTCTGTTCTATTTTTCAGTGAATGAGCTGTCCCTGAGTGGTATCAGAAATACTTGATACAAAGCTGAGTTTTGAGGAGAGGGTGTTTTTTCTGTAGGGCAAGGGGGGTGAGCTCTCTTGTAAGTGGATGTGTGCCTTTACAAGAGGTCCTCTGAGCATTCAAGAGACCTCAAACATCCAAGTGGATGTTATAGAAAGGGCAAAATGTGCTTTTGCCCCATAAAATTTCCCATTAGAAATTCCCCGTCACAGCTGATTGTTTCAGAGAGCAAGAACTGGAGGTAGTCTGCAAAACTCAAGGTGAAGTGTTATCCTAACCATGGATCAGTTGATACAGGTATTGCTTGAATGAAAGAACATAAGGAACCTCTCAGAGAAGTGTCACAGAAGTACCTGCTGAAAGATGGTTGTGACAATGCTCTCTGGTAGAGCTTATGGTGCATGACTTCAGATTTACAGGCTTCTTGGTCAAGTAGTCTATGTTTAAACTAGCAAGATATTAATTCAGGTCTGTTCTTTGGTCTTGAAGCCAGAGAGCATGCATCGCCCTCATCGATACCCCCAAAGATCTTTTGTCCTTCGAAGGCACTTTAGTTCCATCTGTTCTGCTTGTTGGGATGCTGCTCCTTGAACCATGAGCATTGCCTGGGGTACTGCTAACAGCTTATCACCATCAGTGGTGACCAGCCAGTACTTGGGCTGGTGTCCCAGCCTTTTGGTTTATCAGTATGGGTAAAATCATAGAATAGAACCATAGAATCGTTAAGGTTGGAAAAGATCCCTAAGATCATCAAATCCAACCATCAACACAACACCAACGTGACTCCTAGATCACATCCCAGATGTAACTAGAGGGGCTGAAGCACAGTTCCAGTTAGCTGTGGCCAGCACAATGAAATCGGATAACTATACAGATGAGCCAATACGTATATTTGCATTCATTCCTGCCCGCCCCATCTGATTAATAATGGAAGATAAATGAGGAACATGGAAAACAAAGGTCAGACTGGGGGAGATCTGTTGTCCAATACAGCCTTTTTCCTTACAGTGTGTTTACTCTGGTGTTTTCTCATTTATACTGCACTTGTTTCACCTTTCGTGTATGCGTAGTTTACCTGGAGACAGGAAAGGAATTCTGAGCTTTCTTTTCCCAGTGCCACTGATTTCCACATGGCCTCCCCTCCAGCTCTCAGCAGAGCACTCCAGGAAATAAATGGCAGCCTGGACAGTTTCCAAGGAGAGTTACAGAGGCAGGTGCCGAAACTGATGTGAGCACTCCTCACCCTGGGAAGCCCTCAGAGATGGGTCTGTCCGTTGATGACATTTCCTCACCCTGCCTTGGCTGTGTGAGCCCTGACAGCTGAGGGCTTGGCTTTCTCAGATAACTCTTCCCCATTCAGCCCTTGCATCACGTCGCCACAACGCTGCAAAGGGACAGCTCGCCCTGGTAGAGCAATGCTCTTTGAATTTGGAATGGCCAAAGCTGCCTATGGTGAACCCTTCCCTACGATGCAGCGTTCAAAGCCAGCTCATGCATCAGCTCCTGCTGAGGCCTGGGAAAATTCTTTGCAGTTTGATTCCTCCCTCCCCTCCACTTCCCAAAGCCTCAGGAACAGCACTGCTGGCTGCAGCTGGAAGAGGCAAAGGAAAGGAAAGAAGGGTGCTTCTGAAAGCTGTTTCCTTCTGGTGACAGGGATTGCATGGACTGAGAAGGGCCCCATCTATGCATCCTCATCTTAAGCAGGACTGAAAGAGGTGTTATAAATGTGAGAATATCTCTACCAGGTGCAGGGTTGTGGCTTCTACGAGTCGGCTTTCTCAGGAAATTAGTCCTTGTCTGTGCAAGGGGACGCAGTGACTGGACTGTTCTGTTGTACCTTGGGTCTGATTCTATTCCTTCATGTGCTGGATCTGACAAACACAGCAGAATTTTCTGCTTGGGTCATCAAATGGAAACTGAACAAATACTTTATGCACACCAAGTCCGAAGACTTTGGCTCTGTTTCTTACAAATGTTGCAGGACTGGGATCCTGGCAGCACTGAAGTGAATTCACTGAGATAATATTATCTCACGGGGCAATGTTTTTATAGCAGGTTTAATATGCAAGACCTCAACCAAGGCAACACTAAATCTTCAAGAGCTGCTTCCACAAGACAATATTTATGTGGGGTTTTTGGGCTGCCTTCCTTAAGTGATATAGGAGAAGAGCACCTGTTAAATTCTGTTCTTCTTATTGCTGAAGCTTGTGATTGCTGAATCCTAACGATGAAAAGCACCCAGGTGTTGATTGATGTGACAGTTCCAGGAAGGATGTGGTTTTACTTCTTTCTCAACTTGTGAATTAATTAAAGATTATTGTTTCGGTTTTTTCTTTCCCTTCCTATGGGACTGTGAGATGTGGTCAAACGCTTTGCAGTCAATATTTAGGAATACAGATTACTCATCGCTGGTGCAGTCAGTCCTGATGTCTATTAGCTGAGTTCATGCACTTCTTTCATTTCTTCTTCTCTAGTGGCAACACACCCATTGCAGTGTGGGGAACTCACCTAGACCTGATCCAAAACCCTCAGATCAGAGCAAAGCATGGTGGAAAGGAACACGTCAATGTGAGTATGGCCGCTGGGCTGGGATAACAGGAGGGAATATGCCCAGGGTGGTGACAGGGCCTGACTAACAGCTCTGGAGGTTGAAATCTCCTGTTGTATCCAGAAAATAGCAGATAAATTGATTTCAGAAAGATCATCCCATCCTCTCTCCACAGAAGAACACTGGACCAAAGAAGGAACAGAGAGAGGGTCATGAAAGGCCATTCAGCTCCTGATCCTGTTTCTTCAATTGGCTTAAGGATACCTGTCTTCTCTCTTGGCCTATGTACAACCTAACTTTATTTCTCAGCCATGCCTGTGCATAAGTAGACCCAAATTCAGGTTGTTAGGCTGAGTGTGCTGGGTTCAGAACAGACTATGGATAATGCTCTTTGATACTACTGTGTCTACTCCCTGGATTATTTGAGTTCTTCTAAGAGTGTATCCAGGTTTAACCAGCTAGATTCACAGCCCAATTAAATTTCAGTGGCCACTGAGGAATGGGAAGCAGCATTGTGGAGGTCAGCAAGACTCTATCAAGGCATGGGAGGACAATTCATTTGGAAGCAAGCAATTTACCGTATCTGCCGAGCAGCAACAGATAGAGCTGAAAAAGGTGTGAGTTTAGCACCTTGAACTGGGAGACTTAGGAGCAGGAAGCACTTGCTGGTACCTACAGTAGCCTCGAGGTTGGTGCCATGCAACAGCATCTGAAAAGGTGTTGGCTGTATATGGGCGTTTTCTGGAAGCATCCCAGAAGAAAAGACTCCAAAAGTAATAAATACGGAGGGACTAATTGAGATGGGGACAAAAAGTCCAGGTCCTCTACATTTGTCAGGTTTTAAGATTAAATCATGGATTTTCCACCCAAGGTTCTCAAAGTGATTTGCAGATATTAAAATAATCTACTGCCACATGAGCAGTGGTAAAACTGTGGTCTTAAAAGCAAATACAGGAATATGGGGTAAATTAATTTGTATCTGCAGTTTGCAGACTGAGACACATAATTTTTTTTTTTATCCCAGCTCTACCATCAATTAATATTTCCCTTCAGAAAGTCGAATCCAAGGCATTTTGTCATCTCCCACACTACACCAGATTCAGGAAATATCTGTTTCATTTGGTTTTGGGGTCTGATGTGGATCTTAACTGGCAGTCTTCCAGTCCCTCATGAACTCTGGGAAAACCCTGGTTCAACTGAGTATTCATGTTCGTAGGTGTGTTTTGGTAATGTCACAGAATTATAGAATCATAAGGTTGGAAGAGACCTCTGAGATCATTGAGTCCAGCCGTACCTGTTTCCTTACTAAACCATGTGCTGAAGAAACTCATCTACCCATCGTTTAAACACACCCAGGGACGGCGACTCCACCACCTCCCTGGGCAGAGAGTATTGTATTTCCCGGTACAACAGCACAGCCAAACATTTATCTAGCGTTCCTGTAGAATTAGAAGCTTGCATGACTTTGTCCTGTTCTTCCAGCGGACTGCAGCTCTTGCCTGACGCAGTCATCTCAAACAATTAAGCCAATGTGCAGATGATGAAGCTTATTCATCATCTAAAACATGCTTACATAGAACTGCCAATCAGTTTTGTGTTGGGAAGTATTCTGGTGCCTTTTCTTCCTTGTAGATGCTGTTATAGTAAAGAACATCTGATTTAGTTTACAATAAGAAACTGGCTGGTCCAAGTCACTTATCTCTCTATTGATTTGAGTCAAAGTGAAGTTAACATTTGAGTTATGCCAGCGGTGATAACGAGTGCTCTCAGTGCTGCAAGTATCAGAATAGTGTGGAGGAGATTCCCTTATGAAGCACAGCTGGGATCCCACAGGGATGGTGCTGTTTCCTCATGGAGCCTGTTGGTTCCTGGTGAGACCACGACATAGAAAGATGAAGCTTCCAATCCTGAGGGTAACCAACCACCTAATTCTTGGTTATTTAAAATGTGGTTTGGGATAAACACCTTTCACAATCTACTAACCATTTCTCAAATACATAAAACCCCAGGTCTTCAGCAGGGCTTGAATCAAAGTTCAGATCTGCTCCTCCCTGTCCTCCAACAGTCAGCAAACTGCTGTTTCACTGGGAGGTATCTGCCCACCAGGAACTCTAGGGGTATTTGCCATAAACTTCCCTTCTGTTGGGTTTCTTTCTCCAGAACTGTGAGGTGCAGAACAGCACGGAGATGACCTGCCAGGCCCCGGCGTTGGTTGTTGACCCCAATCATCAGTCTGAGCTTGCCGAGCGTCCAGAGGAATTTGGCTTCATTCTTGACAATGTGCAGTCCCTGCTGATTCTCAACAAAACCAACTTCACCTACTACCCAAACCCAGTCTTCGAGGTTTTCAATCCCTCGGGGATCCTGGAGCTGAAGCCGGGAAGTCCCATTATATTGAAGGTGAGATGGAGACAAGAACTGGATAACAAAGGGCAAACACATGCTGCCTATTGCCTTTCTGTGTCTGCCAGCACCCCACCATTCACAGCAGTATCCCAATTGCATCCCAGAAACTTCACTTGATCATTACAACTACCATATCTCATCGTATCAGAGTCACCGTCTGCAAACACAAACCACTGCTCAGCATCTGCCAATACCTGTAAGTGAAAAATATGAACTCCTGCCGCCGCTGCCTGTGTGGAGCCTAAATTTATACTCACTGCTGTTCACCAGAGAAGAGCATTTTCTATTGTTGCAACGGGATTGGCAATTAAATACCCAAATCTGTTCTTTGCTGGGTTTTCACCCTTCCTCTCACTCCTGGTCAAATCCTTCACCAGTCCTTTGTCATTTCTGTAATCTGGATGGCAATACAGGGAAGGAGTCCTGTGATCAAACATCTGTGTTGAGGTGATATGAGGAGTGAAAGACTTATGTGCAACATTTCTCATTTAGTTCCAGAGAGAGAAACAGGACAAGTTGTTTTGACTGCCGTTAGTCTGGAGTCATCCATGCTGTCCTCAGCAATATAATTGAGAAAGTCTTTTCCTCTCTGAGTTAGCGAATGGCAAACAACAAATGCCAAGTGTAATATTAATACTCGCATTGTTAGAGCAAATTAGAGGTGGAAGGCAAACTCTTCCTTGATGTATTTTTCTGGCAGGGTAGTGATATTCTTTTCTATCCAGGGCAAGAATCTGATTCCACCAGTGGCTGGGGGGAATGCCAAGCTGAACTACACCGTTTTGGTTGGTGAGAAGCCCTGTGCGGTGACCGTATCAGATGTGCAGCTCCTGTGTGAGTCCCCAAACCTCACTGGACGGCACAAAGTGATGGTAAGTAGTGCTGGAACCTCGTCAGCCTTTCCTCCCCGGGGGAGCTGGGAGGGTACGCCAATGCTGAACTGCTGGCAGAGAGCTCCGAGGAGTTTACGTCATCACTTGCCTTGCATAGATCCTGTAAGCATTCGGGCCTCTTCTTTAAATAATATTCCCGTCAAGACTGACTTGGAGAAAGAGAAGAGTAGAAGAGAAACCTGTAGAACTTTATGGACTGTGAGGAACCTTTTGTAATCAAAACCCTTTAGGAAAGTTTGCATCTCTTCTGTTTTGTACAGACTGTATGAAGCCTGGTTACTCCTGTGAGTGCATCTGTGTAACAGGTTTCCTACACTACGTGCTTTGTTAAATTCAGCACAGTTGCTTGCAGTTACTAACGTGCTGTGGGCTAAAATTTGCCTTTATGTAGGAGAAGTAAAATGCAGAACATGTAAAATAGTGGGACTGGACTTCGAGGTTTTGACATCTATACAGCTTAGTATACTCTTGCATATCTTTCTTCGAACCTGTGAGAAATGGACCTACTGATTATATCAGAGTGAGTTTCTGCTCCTCTCACCATTGATTGATTCGTTCCTCCTTTACTTTCCTCTCCGTGATCTGCATTCCTCAATGCTGTTGCTTGATAAACAGCACATCAGCAAACTCATCTGAGTTCTGCTGAGCTGTGGGTGGAAACACACCAAAAGCTAACAACACACATCAGACATACAGGTGATCGATGTCTCTCATTCCTTGTGATCACCGTTTTCCTCCTCTCTGTTGCCCTCCCAATGCTATATCTGTTGGATATCTGTTTATTTCAATGCTGTGAGACTCTTAGAGACTGATAGAGATGCACTAAAGAGCTCTTTAAAAAGAGTTTTCTGGGAACTTTTAGAAAATGGAGAGTTTATGGGTTTGTGTCTCTTTTGTGACTGCTGCTGGGACACCTCATACCGGCTTCTTCTCTGTGCCAAAGTTTATCATCTGGAAAATAGAGGTAATAATCCTTTTCAGCCTCACAAATATACTGTGGCTCTCAATTCATTGTAAAGCACATTAAGACACTCCAAGAGGAGCAGTAATGAAGTGAGAGATTTTCTCTGTGTGAATACCAAAGCTTTTGAACAAGGCAATGTATGTTCCCTGTCATTTTCATGAATATAATTAAACATATGGTTAGTCAGAGATGGACAAAGCCAATCCTAGATAGAGAAAACTCGAAGTCATGTGAGAAATAACCGACCCCTGGGAATCAGGGAGAATGAACATCTGGTCAGGTCTTACTAATTGGGAAGACCCGCCTGCTCCTGCAGCTTGGGACAGCTTAAGCAAAGCCACAGAGGAAAAAATAATCCCTTTTTGAGGGCACTGATCAAACCAGAGATGTGACTGGAAATGTGGGAAGATGATCACATTGAAGCCAGTTAATGAGCACCAGTGACAGGGGCAAGTTGCAGATTCCTCATTCCACTGCCAACACTGAGGCAAGTTTTTGACAGGGTCTGGGCTGGGAACCAAATATAGAAGGTCACCTGCAATGGAGGCCAGTGCTCAAGGATGGACTTTGCAGCTGGAACTTAGCAGGGGCACAGCTGGTCTGGGAAACGCCTCCTCCAGCATGGCACAGCATCTCTGTTGCTCGGGTTGGTACAAAATGTATCGCCACCATTCTCATAAATGTCACTTTGACGGTCAGGGTAATTGACAGGTAGATCTTCCAGGTCCTCCTCCTGCTTCTGCCAATGATTTACCGTGTGACCTTGAGTAAAATGCTGAACAAATCCTTCTGAACAAATCCTTTCTTGCAAAGAGAGATGGCCTAGATCTGAGAGGACGCTATGGGACTGAATCAACCATTGCAACACCGAGATTATTTCTAAGGGAAGGAACAATGACAGGGACACACGTTGATGTCAGCAAGTTTTTGCTTTAGTTCAGCTATCTTTTATACAGTGACAGAGTCAAATACTTGAAAAAATAGAAAATAACTAAAAGGCTTCAGTAATCGTTAATATAGATTGACTAAAACCCAGAGGCAAGCTATTTTCCAACGAAAAGAAAGAGACGTGGAATATCTGCGATAAATGGTTGGAGAAGGCCTACAAGGAAGAGGTGGAGTACATTTGAAGGGTCACTTGTATCTGATGTAGACACTTACACGTGGAAAGTCATGCTGGGCCGTGTAGTGAATGGTGATCAAATACAGCAATTGAAGTGCAGGGCACAATTTGTCTCATCTTAAGCCGGACATATTTGGCCAAGGCAAATTTGTACCTGAAAAGACATCACCACAGTCAAGTTTTGCACAACAGGAACTAAATAAACTCTCTTGAACTGCTGCAGGTGGTCCCTAAAGCTTCGCTGAAGAAAACTGGGCTCTGTAGTAGTGACATTTGGAACAAAATAATGGTTAACTAGGCTTACCAGGTGGTCAAACTGGTGTTTGGTAATACAGAGAGCTCATGTTCAGTCTTCTGGATTCCCTCAGATCACAGCAGTTTGATTTGTGAACTCTGAGATCTTCTCAGTGTTGAAACCAGCTTTAGAGAAGAATGCAATGGGGCTAACTTTGTTAGAGACCTATCTCTAGGAGTCTAGATTCCCTTATAGTTAATGGAGAGAAATGGCAGCTTCCACTGAGTACTCGTCCTAATGTCAAAGCAGGTGTCAAAAGCAGCTCACATGAATCACATTCTGAAAGTGCTTTTTCTCTGTATTGACTCTGAATTCATGCTGCAACGTCTGACTCAGATGTACATGTTGGATGTTTGGTGAGAGGAATGCCACCCACGGAGATGGGCTGTTCTGTGAGCTTTGAGGACAGATCTACACTGAGGATTGGGACGGAGTTGTTTGATTCTAGTCTGATGGACTAGAATCTTGAATGGACTCATCTGACAGCAAGGCTTGGAGGGAAACGGCCACTATCGGAAACAGAAAATGAAATGTAATGAATATATTTATCGATCCAGTGTGGCGGGGAGGAAATTGTGCAAACTGGTGAGCAAATTTTGTTGGGAAGATTTGGAAAAGTGGTTTAGGGCAAAAGGCAATAGCTCTCAGTCTATAGATTAGCATGTGAGCTTGGCAGGTTGCTTTCTCAGCTGAGCATGGCATATACCAATGCCAAACCTCTGCCTTTTGCCGGCTTCATAAGCCAGCAGGACCTTGCATCTTAGAATAGGTGGGAAAACTATTTACTGCTGTGTCCTCAACTTATATGGGTGCTACATTGTTCCTTGGCCACTGAAGATGCTCTACAAGTCATCAGTGTCGTGCCACTGGAATGGGCATCTTCAAACTCTATGGCTTTAGATCTGGTTTAATTTCTCGTTGTGGACACGTTATCTTTCTTGAGCCCATCCTAAAATAGCACGAGAGCAGCCTGTGGATGGGAATTTGTTATTCACTTTTGTCCTGTCCAAGATGTAAAGGTTACATCTTGGTGGTTTTGACCAGAACTCACTGAGAAACAGCCTACAGTTGGTGCTGGAGCAAATCAGTCTTCTCAGAGGTTATAACTAGGGTCAGAATAATTTCTAGGAGATGGTGGGGTCACGGAGGTTCATGTACCCAGCAAGAGCTGTGGTGGTGAGGAGACAAAGCAGTTGCTAGACTTTTCATTAATTCATGACTCTGTGCTCCACAGTCTCTTCTGCTGGCTCCAACCCTTCCTCCTTGGGCCAGTTTCTTCCTTCTGCAACCTAAAGAGGAAACCCGAGTAGGTGCCAGATCTGGGGCATGGGAGCCCTGGGATTAACGCGTGTGCAGACCGGCTGCAGTCAGACTGATTGACTGATTGCAGTGGGATGAAGGACAAGCTTAGCCACCAGGCTGGGATGTGGGGCATGTTTTCACTCGCTGCTGTGGGAGCTGGGAAAGGAACAGAGGAGGAAGAGAAAGGTCCAGTTACAAGCTGCAATGGTCCCAGTCGCAGTGGGAGGGGGAAGCATGTTGCCCTGGGATCTGGACTGCATTTCTTCCTAGCAGCAAGATTTTGTACTTAGTGCAGGACCTGGCTCATCTCAGATGAAGTCATGGGGCTGATCACCAGGTCGCGATCCTTCAAGCTCTTTTCACGGCATATTCCTAGGTTTATATTGATCTATAACCAGCATTCCCCTACCATATCTCTGAGAAGCCGCCTTCTTATACTGCAAGTTAGTTAGCAGTGCCACTCAAACTTATCCCACTCTACAAATAGCCTTGAAGAACCTCGTAGTAGCCTCGGGCAAGCAGTAGCCTGTGGGATTACTGCTGGAAGAGGTGTTTGTGTTGTAAAAATGGGCTCCTAACAGACTTGATTCAGCAAAGCATTTTGCTGGGCTTACAACAGTACTGCTTGTAGGATTTATTTCTGGCTGTTGAAAGCAAAGTCCTTGCAGAACAGTTTATTCCAGAGGCTGGCAACAGCCCTTGGAACTTCTGGCAGTGCATGGAGAGCAGAAGGCTGTGCTCACATCCCCGTCCCACTGGTGGGCATCTGCAGTGACCCTGCCAATGTGTGGCTAGGAAAGTACCTAAAACCAACATGACCTGGGCTTTGAGATACAGTTTTCTCCGTTTGAAGAATTAAAAGCAAATTTTGACCCTGATTTCTCCATTCACACTGTTCTGATCGCCGCTGTGCCAGCTGTCTGGGTCAGATATTCCCTGTCTCATTATGAGGGTAGGTCCTCTCAGACTGTAACATAAGCTGTGTATCCTGTGTGCATTTTGGAACGAAGTGCCATCAGGGCAGTCCAGTGCGACATAGCTGTATGGGACAGAAATCCCAGAATGAACCCCAAACTGCTGTGTAGCATTGGGGGATTTGTCTCACCAGAAGTCCTTTGTAGGCTGGACCTATGATCACTCTACCAACAGAGGTGCTTCTACATGACATTTCAGGTGTTTTCCTGCCATTCTCTATCCAAGTACTTCACACCTTGTTTAACTTGGGAGACAAGAAGAGGTCATTGTTCAGCCTTAGTAAGAGAGGTGGAGTTTTTGTGTGTTCCTACTTCTTCAGCAGTTTCAAATTGACTTTTTCCTCACTTCCTTCTAGGCCCGTGTAGGAGGGATGGAGTTCTCCCCAGGGATGGTGTACATCTCTCCTGACAGCCCTCTCAGTTTGCCAGCTATTGTCAGCATTGCAGTGGCTGGTGGCCTGCTTATCATCTTCATCGTGGCTGTGTTGATTGCATACAAGCGCAAATCCAGAGAAAGCGATCTCACCCTCAAGCGTCTGCAGATGCAGATGGACAACCTGGAGTCCAGGGTGGCACTGGAGTGCAAAGAAGGTAGGATAAAGAAGGAAGGCTGGCACTGTATCAGCCTTGGTAGAAAAGAGTGATCCAGCCACACAACTTTGAGCCAAAGTATCACCAAGGAACAGGAATGATGAACCCTGTGAGTCTGGCTCAAGCCAGGATCTAATCTGACTTTGCCTGTTTTCCCTAAGTTCAGCCTTCCTCCACCCTGCCCAAGCTCTGCTTGCTAGCTCACGGTCCAAGGAGAGCCTTGGCACATGGAGGTGTTTAAAAGACAGGCAGATGAGTTCCTTAGGGACAGGGTTTAGTAGGGAGACAGGCATGGTTGGACTTGATGATCTCAGAGGTCTCTTCCAACCTTCTGATTCTATGTTTCTACGTCCCTGGGAAAGGCTGTCCTGTAGGAAAGGTGATACTGCTCTTGTTCACTGTCTTAGTCTCTCTCCTTGTGCCTTAGTCCCATGCATGTGGACTGAGGGCTTTTCCCACCACAGTGATGGAGATCTGGACTGCCATGGGTATATGAGTTGTTCCTTTTCTGTGCCAGCCTTTGCAGAGCTACAGACAGATATTCACGAGCTGACAAGTGATCTGGATGGAGCCGGGATCCCCTTCCTCGATTACCGAACCTATACCATGAGGGTGCTTTTCCCTGGCATTGAAGATCATCCAGTCCTGAGGGATCTGGAGGTAAGAAATAAAACGTCTCTACCTTCTGGCTCCTCTCATGCCTCCCTGTTCTGTCCTGAATGCAAGAGATTTTATGTCAGGGATGTGATGGCTTACAATGTTGTATCCTACCAGGGATGAAACATTACCTCATTGAAATTCCAGATTGAAAGGGAAAGATGATTGCTGCTACCTTAGATATTAGATTCAGTTTGACCACTCATCTATTTGGAGGATTCTCGTAGATTTATTGTGCATTAGGTCTACTATATTAAGCTCCTCCTTGGTCTTCATCCTGCTGGGGTTTGTTTTCCAGATTGGATTTGTTAGTTACAGCTGTGCAGCGGCCAGGATAAAATATAGTATTGCAGAGCATCACAGCTGCCTGTGTTACTCCAGCTTTGCACTCACGCTACTGAGAAGCCTTTTTTCCTGGTAGCACCTACAGAAATAACCTAAGTTTCACCTTTGCTGTGCTCTGTGGCTGCAGGGAAATCAAAACCCCACAGCATCAGTCTGCCCATACCCTGCCCACACCTGCCTTCTGTGCCCCAGCTGTCCAGAACGCGTTGGTGGGAGGACAGTGAGACCTTGCCCCGCACTGCTGGGGTGTGCACACAAGCCTGCGTTACCTCACTGGTGACAATGAGTTTGATGGGACCTCAGGTGAGGTCTGCCCATGCTGCAAAACTCCGTCAGGCTTTGGCAGATGGATAAGCTCTGCTCTAGGGATACCTGGGCCAGAGGGGTAGGGGATACATCATGGCCAAGGCCAGGGAGGTCGTTGGCTGAGCTCTCTGCAAAGTCTTTGGCAAGCTCTCAGCTTCAGAGAGGCTCTGGCATGGGCTGGTGAGATTACTGGAGGCCAAGACTGGGGTTAGTTGGCAGAGAGAAGGAACAGGAGCTGGCACAGGCAATGCCATGCTTGGCTGGCTGTGTAATCGGAGGTGCCTGCTTGACTTTGCTCCTTCCCTCCAGGAGAGCCAAAATTCATCAACCAATATAGAGAACACCATTAAAAAACCTGGTCTGTCAGCGACAAGGACTGGTGGGATTGGGTAGGAGGCTGAGTTAAACCCTGATTGCTGTAGATATTCACCTCTGGGGTGCAAGCAGAGTGGCCTCAGGCGCTTTCCCTCAGGAGGAGTAGCTCAGCAGCTTCAACAAGTGAGAAAGGAGACCAGAGGTGGTGGATCTCTCTCACTTATGTATACACAGGTACAAAGAGTTTCATTGTGCCCACAGCCAATCACAGTCCCTGTTTCATGAACTTCAGCCAGCTGATCACAGAATGACACCTGATCCCTACAGAGGTTCTAGCACGGACGCTCCCTTATGCAGAGAGACTCAGAGCTGATATTTCAGTCTGCCACCTTTGAAACTCTTCTTGCTTTCATTTCATTCATCCTTTTTTTTTTTTTCCCCCTTTAATCCTATGTAAAGCTTCAACAGCTCTTTCAGTATCAACATCTTTGGCCACCAACAAGTCAGAGAAAGCAGTTCCCATTCTGCTCCATCCCCTGTAGCACTAGAAGGAGTTGCTATTTACTGGAAAAAGCCCCAGCATGGATCCCACAGTGAGCAGGTCTTACTTATTTCCGGTTCATTTGCTAATTAACTGCTTCCAGATGCAGTACAAAATACTTTTCTTGTTATTTTTTTTATTTCTTCATAATAACCTGGGGATAGACAATATTAATGTTCAAGCAAGTGAGTTAAATGTAATTATTGATAGGATGAGTGTTAGTGGTTGGTTGGTTGTCTCAATCTATTTACTAAGTAATTTATTTGTTATATTCAAAAAAGAGTTACGAGCTCTAATTTCCAGAAAGAAAAAGTAACAACTCTTTAAGGGGCCTTGCATTATTTGGGTGTTAAAGCATGCTAACTTCTATTAAAGTGTCAAATATGGCTGGTTATTATCACATACGTGCCTCAGTGACATGTGTTGCTCTGTGTTGAGACCCTCCAGCTTCCAGGGGAGGTTTTTCAAGGGTTGGAACAGCTTCCGTAACATGGAGGAATGAGTTTGGGGTTCTCCATTTAGGCTCCATTTTCATGTAGAACCAGGAGGACCAGAAAGGGTAAATAAAGCCCAGTGGAGGAGCTCGGGGTACAGTGTTGAGGTCCTAAATTGTTTTATACAAAAACTGGTTCACTGGTCTCTCACAGCTGAGAAATATAATATATTAGAGACGTACCAACCTCTCTTTCTCCAAACCATCTCATTTCCCAAACCAAGAGGTCCTACTGCAGTGGAACCTCTAAGACAGGTCCCAACTCAGGGTGTCCTTTCACATCTTCATCTACCTAGTTCTTCAAGCAAATTCCAGCTGCATGCTCACCATCTCAGCCACTGCCTCTCTACATCTCTTCATCTCCTCAAAACCTGATCCCAGGCTGTCTTCCCTATTCACTTTCTTGCTGCCTCTCCCAGCTTTTTGAAGTTGAATGCCAAATCTCTGTAAGCAAGTTTCTTGCAAGGACTAAAAAGAAGTGTTTGGTCTTCAGTCTGACTACAATAAAAGATACAATATCATACGGTACCACATCCAGGCATCAGCGATCTCTTTTTGAGGTACTGTTCAGATAGGGAAACATAGGGTTGTGAAGGAATCATCTGGCTGTGTCTAGGAGGTCTCTCAGGCTTCCTAATCATCAGATGATGTATGGACTGTCTTCCTTCCCACAGGATCATGCTCCGATGCAGACAGAAGGACTCATCTGCTAGATGCAAGACTTTGTGTCTTTCTCTAATTCTTTCTGCCATTTGAAGCAGGTTTTCCATTTTCCCTGTATAAGAACTGACTTCTGATTGACGTCAAAGTGAATAGTTGGAGGAGCTGGAGGGATGAGGGCAGAGAGGTAGCAAAGACTGTGTGACCCTTTTGGAAGAGGTTTCACAGCAGGCAATGACTGAAAAGTGTAAATTCCCTTTCTTCTTGTGCAGGTCCCTGGCTATAGACAGGAACGGGTGGAGAAGGGCCTGAAGCTCTTTGCCCAGCTCATCAACAATAAGGTTTTCCTGCTGTCCTTCATCCGCACGCTGGAGTCCCAGCGCAGCTTCTCTATGAGGGACCGTGGTAACGTGGCCTCGCTCATCATGACAGTGCTACAGAGCAAGCTGGAGTATGCTACCGATGTCCTCAAACAGCTCTTGGCCGACCTCATAGACAAAAATCTGGAGAGCAAGAACCACCCCAAGCTGCTGCTCCGGAGGTAAGGATGCCTGGGGCTGGAGTCAGCTGGACAGGGCAGTCCAGCATGCTTGTTGTCTTTGGAGGAAAGGGGTAAATTTGCTTGATTTCCGTTTGTGCCGCAGGCTGTGAGGTCAGAATGGTTCATAGCCACAGTCCACGTGACCCCAAAGGGCTGGTATGAAGCTCTTTGCAGAGAGGGGTGAATAAGGCAAGTAGGGCTGAACAAAGACTGAATCGCTCTCCTTTTTTGATTTCCTGTGCATTTAAGACTTCTTGACAGCATGAGTGTCTGCAGATCTTGCTCCATCTCCTCCCTAACCAAAAGCAGTCCATAATTAAAAGTTACAGAGCTGAACTAGCTCTGGATTTTAATATGGATCTTCCGGAAAGCTTCATAAGGGCAGAAGGAACCCATGCCTCCTAATCCTTATTTTGGACTCTTTGTGGGTTTAAGACAGTCATTTATGCTTATGTTTCCTTTAAACCTGGAAACTCCAGTTGTGCAGTACCTGTAACACACAGAATGGACTATATTCAATTTCTGATGAGTAAGTCAGCCGCCACCTTCTCTTCCTGGGACATGGACTGCCCTGCTGTGTTTCTTGTTAACAATGGACATACAGAGAGTCTTCTTCAGCTGCTTTGTGGGATCTTCTGTCTTTTCCCTGAGCACTGTAGCTGGGAGGGTGTTGAAGCCAGAGACGGAGTTGAGCAGAACAGCAGAATCATATCAGGCAAAACTTTGGGTTGCTGCTTCTTGGCCAGGAGTAAGTTTTAACCACAAGGGTTTTATGTGAACCCTCAAATTAGAAATCTAGGACTTGGTCATTAATGTGCTTTCCCTGCCTAGGGAAATGCTGCCTCTTCTCCCTTTAGGATCATATTCATCCCCTTTTCATGGTCTGAACTGACCCTTCTAATTCAAGACAGGGCCTTAAGTAAAATCGGGGGAGCGTACTGGAGATGGATGGCCTTTGCCACTGCTCAATTCCAACTCTGAGGAGCCCTCAGCTGATTGTGGTGGACATCGTGGGCAGTGAAGAGATTTGTGTTGCCTTCTGGGAGGGCTTTTATCTGGCACACAGCTTGTTATGGAGAATCAGCAAAAAAAGAAAGGAGGAGAAGCACTTCCTGGCATTCAGAGTAGCAAAGCCAAGGGCAGAGTCTGGACTTTGCTTTGGATTCAGTTAACTCCCTGATGTGATTCAAGCCCTCCAGCCTGACTGGTGACCTCACTCTAGCTATCCCCAGGCTTCTTCTCTGTGCTTCTCCTCTGATGCTGGGTGACACTGCCTCGTTCCAACTGTCTCCTCCCTTCATTTTCTCCTTTTTCTTCTCCTTACTCCATCTCTTTATCTTCCCTTTTTGTTCACTCCTATCTTGTCCTGAGCACCCCATCTTCCCTCTTTCTCCTCACAGCTCTTTTCTAACTCTAGTCCTCTTTGTTGGAAATGAAATGTGGCCTTTGGAAGGAGAGCCAGTGAACAAGGAAGGCACCTGCACTGTTCCAAGCTCTGAAAACACAAGAAGTCAAACGTGGTTTGTGCTCTGAGATGGAGATCCTGCACTTAACAGCACCAGAATAGTCTACTGATCACCATGTGAATACCTCAGTGCCTTGGGATTCAGATATTGATGTGAGGTCCCCAGACAATTTATTTAGAGTAGCTGGATTCAACTTAATGCTTCCCTTCCCTTCTCTGACTCTGGATGGAAGGGAATCTTCCAAACCCTTTCTAAAGTGTTGATTTGGGAGGTATTTGACAGGACGAAGGAGCTGGCTGGAATGATTTTCCCACCTGTGTGTGTCCAGTGTTCACCCCACACGACATCTACAGCCTCAAAGAGATGGAAGTTGTCAGGGCGGAGGGCAACTATGCAATGGGATTTCAATTCTTTTTCCCATGGTAATGTTGTTTACACCATGTCGTGGATTCCGAGTGTCACACCAGAGAGCATCGGAAAAAACCTTCTTCTGGGTGACATTCCCTGCAAGGAGCTCAGCTCATGGCAAGCATGGGGTTTGCTGGAATTGAATATAATAAAATGACCAATGGAGGACAGCAGCAAGGTGATGTTGACCAAGAGAAGTAACGAGCAAACAGGCTGGTTTGGGCAGACGCAGCCTCTAGACAAAGACCAGTGTAGGCAAATTACAGCGTTCATCTCGTAGTAAACTCGGACCATATCACCTATTTCTCCAGTTGCAGGCAAGAGAAGAGAAGCAACAACAAACATCACTCTTGTTAGTCCTTCCCCCACCATCCCCACTGTCTTAGCCAGATGTGCCCATGAGGAAAGAGAAATCCCTACGGATGCCAGGCTGAGGATCAGCTGCCCTGGGGAAGGGACTGTTGCTTACTCTTTGTTGGGGTAACAGGACACTGTTTTCAGGCAAGGTTGCTGGCTGATTCCACACAGCTCCAGTGATGCAAACTCTTCCCCTTGCAAGTCCCATGCTCCAGAGGAAGCAAGATCAGCTTTATGCTATGGATTAGGGGACATAAAAGGCAAGCTGCAGCCCTAAGTGAGAACCCCTGGTTGGCTTTGGTGACAGCCAGGACAAAGAAGACCCACTGTAATTCATCCAGGCAGGGACTCTTGCTTTCCACTTAAATAACACCAATGCATGTACTGGAACCAACATGGATTTATCTTGTGCTCCTGGTGTCCAAACCATATTTACCAGTCTGAGTCAGTCCTTATGCAGGCAAAGTTTACCATGAAGATTGATTTTTGTCTGGTTGAGGACAGAATGTTTGAGGGCAACAGAACGAGCTCTGTAAATGTGCCACATTGACACATTGAGGAGTATAATCACTCCCAAATCCCAGGGAGATAATCAATGCCAGATAAGTATTCTCTGGTGATTTAAATCGGTCTGTCTTAAGTATTTATATAGCGTAGTTGTCATATGTCCTGCTCTGAGCTCCTCATATTTGATATATCTATCCTTCCTGGGCTCCCTGAGAAGGTTCCCTCAAATCTCCTTTTCATTGGTGGAGAAATGGGGAAAAAGGTATATGAGAACTTGCCTAGTTACAGAAGAATCAGCAGGGCAGTAAGGGTTTGCCTGAAGGTTTCCTAAATCCAAAGTTAAACCAGAGAGCCTAGGACACGCTTAATTCTGATGTTGTCACGCCAGACTTTCCACGAGGCTTGGAGACCCAGACAGTAAGATGGGCAAAGCCAATTTTTTGACCAGCTCTTTGAAACGACCAGAATAACTAACTCATTTCTAATTTCCTTTTTCTCCTGGACTGATTTTAGGACAGAGTCTGTGGCTGAGAAAATGCTCACCAACTGGTTCACCTTCCTTCTGTACAAGTTCCTAAAGGTAAGAGGAGCAGCCTGTCTGGATGAAAAGCTGCTTTGATGTATTTCTTCTTGTCAAGGTTTAGTTGGGGCAAAAACTTCCCAGGTATAAAGGAAAAGGTCTTTATTCTCAGGAGAGAGCTCACTGCCTAATTGGAGAGGGGCTGTTTTCTGATCCAAGGAGAACAAAGAGGGACAGTTTGTTAGAGAGGCAGTCTATTGGTCTTATTCCTTGTACAGAGGTGGGATCTATGGGTCAGTGCTGGAAGATGAAGGATTTCAGAGCCTGGTGGAGACCTGTATTGAAAATACTCTCCTTTTATTAGTAGACTCAGATCTCCATCATGTGGTGACCCATATTTTCTGTGTATAACGGCTGGACATCTCCTCCCACACCAGTTCAGAAGCAGTGCTGAGGCCTGGTGCCTCCGTCATACTTAACCTGCTTCATCCACTACATAACCAGATCCCTGCTTAGTTTAATATAAGTCCAGGCTCTTCTTGGCATAAATATTTCTCAAGCCTGCCCTGGTCATAATCACGTACGGAGTACAGAAGGTTGGATGCAATACACCACATAAACCTGACTACTGCATCCAGAGCTTAGCGGGGGCTGAGGCTGTTGCTGCTTCATATCCAATGGAAGATAGTACTGACTCTGCAGGATGCTCTTCAGAGGAACAGTGGAAAGACCCTCTTATTCCTCCTGGAGGGCTTCCTTGGGGTGGTGCTTTTTAAAAAAAAAAAGAGGCTTTCAGTATTTCAGACCTGTCACCGACTGCTGGGGGATGGTGCTTTCCTCTTGGGGACCCACACTGAGCTCCAAGTGTGCTAAGTAAGGACAAGTAGTGACAGGACAAGGGGGAACAGCTTTAAATTGGAAGGGGGAAGGTTTAGATTAGATGTTAGGAAAAAATTCTTCATGATGAGGGTGGTGAGGCACTGGCACGGGTTGCCCAGGGAAGTTGTGGATGCCCCTACCTGGCTCAAGGCCAGGTTGGATGGGGCCTCGAGCAGCCTGGTATGGTGGGAGGTGTCCCTGCCCATGGCAGGGGGGTTGGAACTGGATGGGCTTTAAGGTCCCTTCCAACCCAAACCATTCTGTGATTCTATGATAATTGTCAAGGCACCAAACCCAGAGCCACTCTTTTTGGAAGGAGCTGGTCTCTGCATCTCTTCTCCTCTCCTAATGCACATCCTAACTATTCTTACATCTTAGAACACCCTGTGGAGTGTAGCCACACTCTGCCTGGCAATCCAAGGCTTTACAAATCAGTCTCATTCCCCTGAGCCTTCCCTAGGCACAACCTGTCTCAGGATGAACACATGGGAAAGTTCTGAAGGTCCCTGCAAGGTAATTTCAGTGACTTCAGTATCAGATTCTTGCTTTCAGCTGAAAGGAAAGGATATAAGGAGGTGACTCTCTAAAGCGCTGCTTTTATAATAGGCTTTTTTCCCCCCACTCAGCTACTTGTCTTCTTGCCTTAGCCTGAACCAAGGCCTGATAAGGGCAAGAGACAGGCACAAAGAAGCCATATGCTCCTGGCAGATAAGCTAATTAAGTGGGAGACAGGTAGGAACTGAGAAAGGGACCACTTTGCTTCAGATTATTAACTTGTTTTTGCCAGGATTTACACCAAAAAAAAATGACCTCGCTCATTGAGATGGGACACACTGTGAGAGGAAAGGGCAAAGTGGGGAGGAGGGGAAGAAGGATAAAGGATGAAGGAGAAGGGAAGTAGTAGAAGAAAGCACGAGGTGTGAGGCATGGCAACGAACGTGCAGAGGGAGGGAGGCAGGGAAGGAAAGGCTAGGAAAAGTGAGGGAAGAGAAGTGCAATTAGTGCAAGTGTCGGAAAGGAGAAATTAGGGAGAGGTGAGCTTTGTTGGCCCTGCTTGTGGGCTGCTTACTGCTGTCCTGTGCTGGGTCCCACACATTTGACATCACCCGTGTAGCCATACAGATCCAGGGGCACCTCTCCCCTGGGTAATCGAGTGGCTGTTGCCCAAGCATCCCTGTGTGCCTCCAGCATGAGATTGCTCAGGGAGTCTATGAACTCTGCCCAGACACACAGGATGGGGCACCAGCAGCCCGTATTCCTTTCAGATCTCTCTCCATGTCCTCTGAGACCGATCCCACCACCTGCTCCACTGCAAAGTTCTGGCCTGGTGGCCATCACTTGAAAAACTCCTACAAGGGTCTGCTAGCCCAAACATTGCCAGGGAGTACTGACACCTGTGATTCAGGACAGGTGAGACACCTGAGAGGGCTGGCTGCACTCTGAGGAAGTGGAGGGTCACCTCTATTTCTGGGCTTTATGGAATAGACTGGTTCCCACCAATGCATGTGTTTTGAGTGGTTGGGGTTGGCAAACTGTAGCAGTTGTAGGCATGCTCTGTGTGTGGGTTGTCACGTCTGCTCCTCCTGTTTCACCTCACGGTTTTCTCTCATCCCTGCAGGAGTGCGCTGGGGAACCTCTCTTCTCCCTTTTCTGTGCCATCAAGCAGCAGATGGAAAAGGGTCCCATCGACTCCATCACCGGGGAGGCCCGGTACTCACTGAGCGAGGACAAGCTTATCCGACAGCAGATAGATTACAAGACACTGGTAAGTGCTCTGATCGCTCTTCCCTATAGGCTTGTCCAACCTCTTCTAGCAAAACAGGGTTTAGAGAAAAGGAGCAAGTGATGGGCATGCTGACCCTCTTGGACAACTTACTGTTGCAACCCATCATAGTAACTGCTGAGGACAGTCTAGTCACATCCCCTTACACAGCAAGGTTTGTGGCTGAAGCAACTGCGTGCAAAGCGTGTTTGCAGACAGCTGCTTCCAAATTCCTTCCCCGTGCTCAGAACAACTCCAGCTCTCCAAAGGAGTTACTTGTTCTCTGAAAGCATCTGCACTCGTTGCAGGGTAGGCTAACAGTGCCAACCCTCAACCTTGGGTTAACGGAGAACCGGGAACACTGGAAAACAAGCAAGAACTTTGTGTCGTGAATGTGCCTGGGGATGTGAAAACAATAGATACAAGCAATTTAATCTGTTCTGTTAGAGAAGAGCCTTCCTAGCATTTACCCTTTTTCCTGGAGTGATGTCCACCCTTCCAACATCCCTCTGAATTGTAAGTCAAAGGTAACAGTCTTCCTGCGTCAGAAAGGTGATTTGTCACTGAAAGTTATCACCACCCTGAGGTCCTCCCTGAGAGAAGCGTGGTGTTCATTGTTGGGTCTCTTCTTCCGTACTCCTGGGACCACCTGGAAGTATTTTGATCCCCTCTACCTGTCACTTGCTCCCTCCTCCTTCATGCCAAGAACAAGGGGCAGGGCTGCCCAGCACCCAGCCTGGGAACACAAGGGCTGGTGTTCGCCCGAGGTGGCAGCCCTTGGCCAAGGGGGTATCCCCAGTACTGAGCTCAGGCAAGTTGGGCACGAGGACCTTGGCCACGGGACTCTTGTGATCAGAGGGACACTCAGCTCAGGGCTTGGCAAGCCCAGAGCTGTCCTAAGACTTTGTGGTGAAGGGTCAGTGCAAAGCCTGTGGCCTTCTGTGAGTGACAGTGAAAATTATATTTTATGGGGCTACATTGTAAGGATCTTCTCTAGAATAATCCTCATGGGAAAAACCCAACCCTGTTTCTCCAATGAAGATTCGAGCACCAAGGAATACGCTAGGGGCACAGAATGGAGGGACCAGTTAGGTCTTTTCTAGAACTAGTGCAGCCAGTCCTCTCGAGCAAGCACAAGTCAAAGAAAAACAAACTTGATTTAAAATTTTCAAAGGAAAGAAAATGAATCCCTGTCACCAAATCAATTGCTTCAAAATGTACCTGTCTGCATGGTGAAAGTATACATTTCATGTATCCATCTTTGGCTCCCACTCTGAGATTCCATCCTTTTCCCACTTGATCAGCAAGCATTAGATATCTCTTCTTACTGTAAGAGTTTGTGGGCCTTCGTTTTAGATGGGTAAACTAAATGCCCTGAGTTTCTAAGTCTCAATGGGATGAAGAACATTTCCATATCTTCAATGATTCTTGTAATTTTTTTATTTCCTATGTCTTTGTTCTTGGAAAACACCAACTCCGAATTTCAGGATGGTCAGAAGATGCTCTAAATTATCAGATCATTTTATTTACACCTTCAATTGAGAGACATTCATCACTCGTAACTTAAACCTAGCTTTGTGAGCCATGACCAGAAGATTTTAGTTCCTTGACCTTAGGTCTTAGCTCAGGTGGGCTCATGCCAGAAGTTTCTGCTTTTCTTCAGTAACTACAGATTAGAGCTGAGCTTTGATTGAATCCAAGTCTGACGCGGGGGGAGACTTTGTTCTTAAATAAGACCACAATTTTATTTTTGCATATTAAAAACGTGACTTTCCTATTAAATCAGCAGCGTAGTGGTTATTTTCTCTTACGTGTGGTTGTCTAGCAATTTGGAGGCCTGATCTCACAGGGAGAGAGTGAGAAAAGGAAGAAAAATGCAGGCAGAGTGATCACTTTCACCAAAGGAAATCCCTCCGATCCTTTTAGACTTGATATAAAGCAGCCAGCAAAGGGTAGTAATTATACATCAGCCTGAACAAAGCTCTCCTCCATTTGCTTTGTGTCGTTTGATGTTAATCAGCTCTCCCTCTTACATCTCAAGAGCAGACAAATATATCCCGATAGGAATCTCAGCAGATTTACAGAGATCAGCTTTGGCGAAGGAGATTAAGAAGAAGCAGAGTATGGATAGGATTATTCCTCCCTTCTGTTTCTTTTTACCTCTGTTTTATTTTGTCCTTCCTTTACCTTCCTTAAGCAGTCTGTCATCTTTTATTAAAACTATGTAGTAATGAAATAAAGCAAGAAGTGATTCAGTATTTATAACATAGGAATTCCCTGAACTTATTCCTGCTCTCTACCAAACGCACCTGGTCACCACTGTGAGTTTGCAGTGTGGGTGGTTAAAATTCATTGGGTTATTTGTGTTCCAGGAGTGCTAGATGACTGCTTGACTGAGTTATACCACAATTCCAGCAGCGTGGCACACTGCAACAGGCTGTTTGTTGTCATTATTCCATGAAGTCTAAGCCTGGGCTTCTTTTGGAAAGCATTTGTTCTTTAGCTTTTGTTAATCATGACCAAATATTTGAAGTTATGGTTTCAAATACGGTTTGAGTGAAAAGAAATTGCCTTGTCCAAGGAGAAGAAAGAAGACAGGGCACTTTCAGACATCTGGAATTACTGATTTTACAATATGCACCTCATTCACTAAGTTCAGATTGATTCAGTCGGATTTCTTTCCAAACCAGATAGCGCTGATTTTCTGTCTGCCAGATCCTACAGTTCTCCAAGGAAGGAGCCCCAGTATCCTGGGGTCATTGCAGTCTATAACAATTTCCGTACCTACAAGGGATTTTTCAGTACAGTAGAAACTAAGCTAGTTACAGATGTGATTTGCCACAGTAAATGTGTTGCAACTAAACAGTAGGTCTTCTCCCACTCTGTATACCTCAGAGAAACACCTTCTTGTGTTAACGTCTTCGCTAGCAGGCAGTGCTCATCATCTCTAGTCTGCAGTGTTATTAAAAACCCAGCTAGCTTATTCCATCTATGAGACACAGGAAGATTTCAGCCCTCCTGACTGCCATCTGCTTTTACCAAAATCCACGACTTTTTAGCCATTCACCAAACCAGAGTCCAGATGCAAAACCTTGCTCCCTACTGCCACTGCTTCGCTGTCACTGAGGGATGGAAGACCATCCATCTCCTCTGTCAGCTTTGATTCAGTTGATACAAACAGTGCAGGGGAGCAAAGACCTCAATGTGTGTCGGAAGCTGTCAAGAGCATTGGCTAATTGATGCTTGGAGGTGGTAGGTGAGAGCTGCCCAGTACATCTTGAGTAGTGGTGTGCTCTGCGTGGCCCCTGCACACCTCGGCAGCTCCAGTGCTGAACGCCTAATCAGATCATCTCTCCTGACAACGTATTCCAGATGGACAAAGATGCTTTGAGCTGCTTTTGGTTAAGGCTTTTCGGGGAATTTTGGTGGCAGGGAGGAAGTCATTATGAAGATATAAAGACTCTCTCGTGCTTGACCTCTTTGGGAGCCGTTCTCCTCCTTGCTCACTGCCAAGCCTTGCTGTGTGCAAGCCACCACAGACCTTTCTGAGCCCAGTCTAGGAAGTTAGAGGAAAATGTCTGTCCCCAGGAGAGAAATAGTAGGAACATACACTCAAACGCTGCAGAGAACTCAGAGCCAGGGTCGCCATTTGAGTAATCACAAGCCATGCCTTTTTTATTTAAATGCCAGTAATCCATAGGGGAGATTAGGGCTTCGCTGTGCTAAGTGTTGCGTGTATATATACACTTAGAGACAGCTCATGGCTGGAAGGGTGGGCAGACAAAGAAAGCCCAAGGATTAGAAAAAGGTCAATAAACACAAATCCAGTGACAAGACAAGCCCCAAGGTCGCACACAGTCAGTGGTGAGCAGGGCTCAGAGATTGCTACTTTCACTGTATCACAGTATCACAAGGCTGGAAAAGACCTCTGAGATCGAGTCCAGCCTATGACCCAACACCTACACCTTCTCCTACTTGTCAACTACACCATGGCACTAAGAGCCTCATCCAATCTTTCCTTAAACACCTCCAGGGACGGTGACTCCACCACCTCCCCAGGCAGCGCATTCCAATGAACAATCACCCTCTCAGTAAAGAATTTTTTCCTAATGTCAAGCCTAAACCTCCCCTGGAGAAGCTCGAGACCGTGTCCTCTTGTTCTGTCGCCGGTCACCTGAGAGAAGAGACCAACCCCTGCCTGACTACACCCTCCTTTCAGGCAGTTGTAGAGATCAATAAGGTCTCCCCTGAGCCTCCTCTTCTCCAGGCTGAACAACCCCAGCTCCTTCAGTCGCTCCTCACAGGGCTTGTGCTCCAGCCCCTTCCCCATCCTCATCGCCCTCCTCTGGACGCACTCCAGCATCTCGACATCTTCTTAAACTGAGGGCCCAGAACTGGACACAGCACTCAAGGTGTGGCCTGACCAGTGCCGAGTATAAGGGGATGATGACCTCTCTAGTCCTGCTGGCCACACTGTTCCTGATGCAGGCCAAGACACCACTGGCCTTCTTTGCCACTTGGGCACACTGCTGGCTCATGTTGAGATTCCTGTCCACCACCACTCCCAAGTCCCTTTCCGCCTGACTGCTCTCCAGCCACTCTGTCCCCAGCCTGTAGCTCTGCATGGGGTTGTTGTGTCCAAAGTGCAGAACCCGGCACTTGGACTTGTTAAACCTCATGCTATTGGAGTCAGCCCACCTCTCCAGCCTGTCAGGGTCCCTCTGTAGGGCCCTCCTACCCTCCAGCAGATCAACACTTCCTCCCAGCTTGGTGTCATCTGTGAACTTGCTGGTGAAGGACTCGATCCCCTCATCCAGATCATCAATGAAGATATTAAACAGGACTGGGCCCAACACCGATCCCTGGGGAACACTACTGGTGACTGGCCACCAACTGGATGGGACACTGTTCACTGTCAGTCTCTGTGCTCGGCCATCCAACCAGTTCCTAACCTAGCACTTTGCTGACTTCCAGTGCTGTACCTTTCCATGTTGACCCCACAACTGGTCCTGTCCCTATGCTGTGCTGACACAGACCTCAAGGCATGACAAACAGTGGTGCCAAGTGCTGGTGTCCTCTCGGTGGCAAAACATTCAGCATCTCCTTGAGTGACACTGAAGTGTCATCTCCTCTTCATCCACCTTTGCTAGCCCTGTCCCACAGGACTCAAAGGTGGGTGGGGTGGGTGACGGAGCAGTAATGCTGAATTCATTCAGGAGATCAGCATCCGAAAGCTTCCCTCAGAGTGACTGATCATGTAGGAATACAACACAGGTCATCTCAGGGGTCTCTTCCCCGCCAGTTGACAACAACGATTGTGTTTCCATAGGTGGGCAGCAGTGCAGGAGCAACGGGATTAGATCTCTGTCTTATATTGATGGCTATGACAACAACCCTGGGTGAAGCACAGGGCAAGCCTTACTCTTCCAGTGAGAGTGGAGCATCTGAACTCTGCTAAATGGAAGAAGCCAATGCTTAAAAGTTTTTCTACTGGTCACCTCCTACCAGGGACAATCTACAAAAAGCTGGGGGGAGAGAACAGAGGAAACCTGTGGGAAGATTCCCATAGAAGTGGTAGGAATCTCTTGCTCCATTGCAAACACCTCATTATGATTAGGAGCTTCAGTCTGTTGGAAAGGAAGCAGAGATTTTTAGTCTGTGGTGTAAAGATGAGTTCTATAGGGCCCATGACAATCTCCAAAGAGCAGTCATTTAGTGCGTACAATATACAGGCGCACCCTGCACAATTCCTGAAGTCTTTATACTGAGAGAAGTTTAGTGCTCCACAAGAGAACAGCTGGAAAACACCGAGAGTTGACGTGAAGTCTGGGGCTAATATGTCAAAGCCATGGTGCTCTGGGAAGACTCTCAGCTTCTATAAACCATGATTGAATTACCTAAAATGTTGAAAGGAGCCTCTTGACTGTCATTGAAATGAAAACACAGTGTCCAGGAGTTGGCAGCTACTGCCAGCTGACCCTCTTTATGCTTGAGACCACTGAGAGCAAACGTCTCTCTGCCTTCCCTGCTCCTTCTTCTTCCAGCTGAGCTGGGAAAATGAGGAAAGCAGTAACTACTGCAGTCAGGGCATGAACGATCGCCTTTTGCACAGGCAGTGTTTTTCTGCGACCTTTCAGAGTTGGCATGCTCTGAAATTCAAGGAGAACCAAGTTGTAAGAGCAAATCACCAGCTTCCAGCTGGATGACAGTTTGTGTTGTATGGTGGGTACTGGCTTGGTGGGCACTGGTCAGCACCTGCAGGAGACATCGGCCCTTCTGGACCCACAGTAGGATGCCTGGCAGAGTAGCCCAGATTATTTTAGATAGCACTAACTGCCTTTATGTGGGGAACTGAGCTGAACCCCAGGTGTCTGCATCACTTGCTCTGACCAGCATCAACTCACTCCACCTTAGCTGAGCCCAGATCATTGAGAGAGACCTGAAGAGTAGCTTGGTCTCTGGAACCACGTGTGACTCCTGAAACACCCTCTAAAGTGCTATCTATTCTAGCCTGCCATCACTGTTCCATTTCCCTACGGGTGTGTAATGGGAGGGGGGCAACTAATGACCTCAACACTGGGTGCACTGCAACGTTGCTTTTTATGTGTAGTTCTGTGATCCTTTGAGATGAAAGAAGCCACAGAACTGTAAATCTCTGCCATTGTTATTATCTGAATTGATGCTTCTTCAATACTCCTGGAAGTGACATATAAATAATAGCATTATGATCTAATCAATATCTCGTATTTACATCTCCCCTTTCATCCAGAAAGATCACAGAGCTCTTTGTAAGCAGTATCTTCACAAGTTCCTCTTAGCTGAATATAACAGCACCAAAGGGAGCCTGGTGAGCCAATATATAATTACACTGATATGATTTCAGCCAGTTTCAAGCCACTTTGAGATCTCCTTGCGTCTTAGTAGGTTAAGATGGAAAGTGATGGAGAGTCCAGTAGTCATTGTGTAATACAGAAGGGAATTTACAGTCAAGGCAGAATGTGTCTAAGGCAGCAAAACAAACGCTTGTAAAAGGGAGAGTGGAACATGTATATCATATATAAGCAAGAACATCACTGAACACTCCTTCCAAGTGGAAAGGTGTGCTACGTTTATAAAAGTTTATAGACTCCCTAATCCTGTAACCCAGAGAGATAGACACGACCAAGAGTTAGTGGGCAGATTGCTGTTAAACTCTTCGCGTATGTGTTTAAGGCATCCCTCCCTCAGCACCCCACATGCTTTGCATTTACTCTTGGACACAATCTCTGGAGAAAATTATATTCTCTTTCTGAGAAATGAAAGGCCTTTCTAATTGGGTCGATTTTCTTGTTTTATATGTGAAAGCAAAATGTTTTGTTCTTGGTTTGTGCTGCTTTTTTTTTTAAGAAACATTACATTAAAAATTAATAACGTTCTTCTGAGAAGGGTCTTGGTCACTCCTCTGAGAGACTGAAGAACACTTTTACTGGAACTGTCAAAGTCAGGCAGTAATGCAAAAAGGCCACTTCTAAATTAGGTCACCTTACCAGCTCTCTAGGGAGAATCACATGATTTCAGGGAGGGGGCATCCACAGCTTCTCTGGGCAACATATGCCAGTGTCTCACCACCCTCATCATGAAGAATTTCTTCCTATTGTCTAATCTAATTCTTCCCCCTTTCAATATAAAGCCATTCCCCCTCATCCTGTCACTCCAGGCCCTCGTAAAAAGTCCCTCCCCAGCTTTCCTGGAGCCCCTTCAGGTACTGGGAGGCCACTGTGAGGTCTCTTCTCCAGGCTGAACAACCCCAACTGTCTCAGCCTGTTCTCATAGCAGAGGTGCTCCAGCCCTCGCATCATCTTTGTGGCCTCCTCTGGACCTGCTCCAACAGTTCCATATCCCTCTTATGTTGGGGATTCCAGAACTGGACACAGAACTCTAGGTGGTTTCTCATGAGAGCAGAGTAGAGGGGGAGTATCACCTCCCTCGCCCTGCTGGCTGTGCTCCTTTTGATGCAGCTCAAGATATGGTTGTCCTTCTGGGCTGCGAGCGCAGAATGGATCAGAGGCCAAGAAAAACTCTGGATAACCCTTTGGATATTAGTTCAGCTCCAACCAGGGTCAGGCCTGACTGCATTTCTAATGTTTTTTGTGAAGAGTGTGTCAATGACCATTGTCTGGTACCATTTGGTAAATGTCATTTTTACTGAAAGCGCCAGAAGCTGAGCTGGTGCTCGTGAGCTTTCTTAGTCTAGCAGTGATATCAAGGAGATGAGTCTCAAATACAAGGCTCTCTTCCCACAAGTACAGTAGTCAGATCTCACAGAGACACGTGGCGTGAGACACAAGTTCAGAGAGACCTTCGCATCATCCCACAGCACTTACTTAGCTGAGAGCCAAACCCTGAGTTTCCTTTAATTCATTGGCACAGACAGTGGTAAAGGGTTGAGAGCAGCACAGGCATGAGCAGATGCAATCTCCCTGGGTGAAACCAGATGTCTCTGCCCCCTCAAAGAAAGGAATACTCTTCGTACACCTTTTCCACCTTATTGCACCCTAGATCCCTCCAGATTTTCAGACACGGGGACCTGCAAGAAGGTGGCTGTTTAAGGGTGGCCACAGGGTCCCCATGCTGCTGTGAAATGCACAGTGGCTCTCACTGCATCTCTCTCAGGTCCTGAGCTGTGTGAATCCCGACAACGTGAACAGCCCCGAGATCCCGGTGAAGATCCTGAATTGTGATACCATCACGCAAGTCAAGGAGAAGATCCTTGATGCCATCTTCAAGAACGTGCCCTGCTCCCACCGGCCCAAAGCTGCTGATATGGACTTAGGTATGTGAGTGCACTGTGGGCCCTGATTGCCCAGGGAAGAAGGGAAGAGGGGAGATGGGAGACAGTCATGCTCAATCTAAACACTATTTGTTGGGGCAAGTGCCATGACTCCAGACTGGGGGTACCTTTACTGCTTTTGCAAGGCAGAGCAGCGGTGATGGTGAAAAGGCAGAAGAGAATGATTAAATCCATGCGTATACTCCCAGTTTATGAAATCTTTGACCTGGAGGATGTAAAAAGACCAGTAGCCATCGTACTTTTCTGTCCACAGAATTACACTTGGACAAGGGCACGAAAAGGCATGACTGGGGCTTGTTGTTCTGCCAAAGACCCCTGGAAAAGAGCACCAAATGCCCAGGGTGATGTTGTCCGCAGTGTTTACGCTGCAGAGTTTTATTCCTAACTCTTCTCTCAATAGTGAGGGTTTGGATTATGTGTAACTTCTTGCCAGGATAGTAAACCCCCAAGCATTAGTAATTACTCATTGCGAGAGCACGGCAAAGGAGATGAAGCCTCTGCTGTTCAGTGGGTTGCATCCATCTCAGCCCTGACCACTTCCCTCTCCTGTCAGCACCCCGCCACCAACAGGAGGACTGGGAGCTGCTGCTCTGTACTTTCCTTTCTGCAGAGGACTTCGAGGTCTTAAGCAAAGATCAGTCGAGCTTAGATATTCGTATTTTTTTTGTCAGTGGTTTGCTCTTTCATGCATTGCTTTGCTTGGAGGGTGGGAAGAGCTGCACTGGCTCCACTTGCATTTCTAGGCAGTTGTGTCATCAAGTCCTGAGATGTGCAGGGATTGTACAGCCCAGTGCAGGGGTGTTTCTGAGGTCAAAAATTATTTCTGCTCAAAATCTGGAGCAAGGATGCTGGGAGGAGTGAGGTGTCTGAAGGTAGGTGTGATACTACACCTGGAGGCTACTGTGAAAGGATGTAGAAAAATCTTCTCAGGACATCACTGAGGTTTCTGGTAGGGAGCTGGGGACTGTATTGTGGCTGTATCTGCCAGAATTCACCCTCAGCGACCTTCAGTGAAAGAGACTTGAGAGAAAAATGATGGAGTCTATAAAACCTAGCGTAGAAGAGGAACCAAAAGGAGAAGGAATGGATTGACGCCAAGAAAAAATTTGCAGCAATAATGGAGGCAGGAATGAGAGGTCAGGGATTACAGTTAAGTGTCTCTGCGTGTGCGTGGATGTGTAAGGGAGGAGAAGATGCCTGACAGAAATTGCAGCAAGATTCCTGCTCATGAAAGGCAGTTAGAATAACGAAACAAGCTGCCAAAACCAGCAGCGATAAAGAACAGATCATATACATCATCAAGAAAGAACCCAAGAGGATTTTGGAGCTGCTGTGAGTCAGTGGGGGAATGGTGAGTGCTCGGGTGAGCATGAGGGCAGGCAGGGCACGGTGCCAGGGAACAGTAGTCCAGAGGAGTTGGATTTACAGCCAACTCTCTTGACCTGTCTGGCTTTGGATGGTGGCCACAGAGCCCATTACGTTTAGATCTCAGACTGGGTGTGAGTGTGAAGTAGTTTGTTCCACTATGGGGATGAATGATGCATCCGTAATGGGAGGCAGGAATTTTACCTGCTTATTGTGAATACAGAGGATAGTCCACAGGTTTTACTGTAGCTCTGACAACTGACAGATACAGAAATAAGTGTGTATGTGTGGGGTCTCAGCTGGAGCCCGACAATTTTGCATTGAGGACTTTGCCTGTTTTAAGAAATAGTGACTTGCTGAATCATGCTAAGGACAAGCAATTTCCAGGAAGTATTTATGAGTGTGTGTACCCCTGAGAGGACAGACTTGATCACACTCACAGGATACTGCTTAATGAGAGGCTGTTTGGCCAATAACATTGATTATACAAATGGAGGAGGGGGGAACCCAAAATACAACACCCCCCCACCCCTAATGTAGTGGAAGAGCCTTGCCAGCAGCAGTGCAGTTGTAGGCTCCTTAGCACGGCAGCTAACAAGGTAGGAGGAGCAGGGCTGGCATGGGTGAGACGGGAGCCAGAGGATACGCACGTCAGCCACAGCTCCAGCCCAGCCTCTTTGCAGGAAAATATGTTTGTTGGCACCTGGCATCCTTTGGTGCAAGGGGAGAGCAGAAAGCACTGCTGGCAGAGTTCTCTGGGTCGACCTGCCCCAGGCTGAACGCTCTGAACAGAGGAGGCTGGATCAGCTCTGCCAGTCCATGCTAAACACTAGGTCAGAGCAGAGGGCTGTAATCTGGCCTCGAAACCGATGGTTTTCTGAGCATTAACACCTTTTTCTGTTAGCATTAGAATTTTATGGGGTTTCTGCCCATTTGAAGGCCAGATTGCTCACATGGAATAAATCAAACAAGCTAATGAGTTATTTTGAGTTGTTAAATGCAGGGTGGCTGCAGGCAGAGTCACTTCTACGTGTCGCAAATGTCATAATGTTTTGCAGTTACCCAGACAACTCATGGAGGGGGTTATCAGCTGAAAGCACTTATTTTGGACACCTTGAGGTTACATTTTAGTCCCAAACTCGAATTGCAGCCCTCTGACTAAAGGCTTCTTTCTGCAGTGGCTATTTTTGTTATTAGTATTAATATTATTTTTTAAAACCCTCGCCATAAATAAAAGACTCCATCTTTGAGAGAGCATTAGGGTGTGAAGATCATAAAACAGGAATTTGGTTTCATGCCGAGACAGTCGCTTTTCCCTGTGTTTCGGTTGCTTTTTTGAAACGGACTGCTGAGTCTGGGAGCTGCGAGGCTGACTGCCTTGCACCCAGGTGATGCTGTCTCGGTCTCATTGTGGGCCATGTCAGGGCCAGCTTTCACTGCCTCACCAATGGTGCAGTTCTGAGGTGAGGGGTTCAACCTTTAGGAGCCATTTAAACTGGGTTTAACACTAGTTTATACACAGTAAGATAACTTGCACACACAGGATTAAATATTTCCCAGACATCTTCCATCTGTGTGTTCTGATACGAATTATTTTTCCCCAACCACAGTGGTCTTTCTCCTCCACAGAAGCAGAGCTGAGTTCCTCCTCATCCCATCCTAGACACCCGCTCATTTTAGTTTCCTTCTCACCTGGTTTACTGCTGCTTGCAGCCTACAGACAAAGGGTTTGTTCTCCTATTACCTATGCCATGTGGAAATTACTGGGAAGAATAAAACTACTCATAGGACTAAAACCAACCCCCAGCTCTTCAGACTCGTCTTTCGTGAGCAGAAGTGATCAGGAGATAAGCATCAAGCCTGGGTAAGCCAGGTGCCATTGCTGGGCAGAGTCAGCCACAGTTTGCCAGTCCTTCCTGGGAGACTCAGGGTCGTCAGGAAGAGCATGAAGCACATTATATGGCATAAAGAGTTGTCTGGAATGGACTTTGGCATCATGACCTAGAAGTGCCTGTAAAGGATGGGGTAACTCGTGATGGCTAGCTCAGATGAAGACAAGTGGAGTGAGCTGGCCGGGCTTCCATCCACCCGAGTATTTCAGTTTCCCCTGAAAAAATGTTCTCTCTGTGGCACTTGTCTCCCTTGTCCAATGGGCATCTTCAGGGTGACCCAGACCAGAGAGAAAGCACAAGGGAGGTGTAACATTTTCGGAAAGATTTGAGGTGCAGGAGGACTTCTCCTCATATCCCATCTCCTTATAGAGCCATTCCTTGGCCAGGCATTGCTACAGCTCAAAGAAGCACCTCTTTGTCAAAGGCTCCTGGAATTTCCTTTTTCTCAGTCAAGTTGAAAAGAAAGGTTGTTTCTTAAAAAAAAAAAAAAAAAAAGAAAGAAAGAAAAAAGGAAAAAAAAGAGAAGTAATTCCTGCGTGCAATAAAAAGATACACTATCTGCTGAATGAAATATAAAGGCTTCACAGCAGCTGTCTCCTGAGTTTGCATTTACCGCTGCTCCTGATTGGAAGGGTTGATAAAGATAATGGGATTTTTTACCTCCCTCCCCCTCTCCCTCTCTCTCTCCGGAAGGTGGAATTGTAACAAATTGGATTGGAATATGTCTCTCCTTTGTGCTGGCTCGCAGAGGAGTGCGCAAATCTGATGAGAGAGGGGACAGGGTGCTGCCAGAGAGGACAAAGCTAACAGTTTTCACTTAGTGCTGTGAATATGGATGTCAGGGTCACCTTTTCCTCCTCTGCACCCTCCCTTCCCATTCCCTTACTCACAGCCATCGCGTTTCCTTGCAGATCAGTGTGTGATCACCTCAGCTGGTGCTCACGGAGAAAAGGAGCGTGCAGTGCTCCTGTGAGACTGGGGAGAGTTGTGGGACCTCAACTGGGGGTCCTTTCCCTGTCATTGCTCGGTTGCTTGTTGAAGCGGTTTGTGTTTGGTGAGGGCAAATAGGCTACAAAACTGAAGCCAGGGGCTCTGAACCTGCCCTTGCAGCGCTCAAGAGTGGGTCTTGTGCTGAGTCAGACCGACCCTTCCTCTTCCTCATGTGGCTCCTTTCTGCAGGAAGGCCAAAGGGAAGGGCTCGGTAATCCCATGTGTCTGTGCTGAACATCCCACAATGCCCCCAGTTCCCCTGGAGCACAGGGAAGATTTGTGCTGCTCTGAGGGCTTTGTCCAACTCTTTAATACAAATCAAGCACAGAATGAGGATAATTGTAGCTACCCTTCCTATCAGAGCCCGGTGCAACACTGAGAACCTATACATCTCTCCCAAAGCGCTACGTGGGTTTGTGTCCCTCCTCAAAGATGAGTCAGGAGAGACGAGGAACATAGGAACGTGCAGAGCCCTGAAGGAGAGGTTGTCCACAAGACACATAAGAGAGACACTCTGTGGCAGTAGGAGTGGCTCTGGCACGCTGGGACACTTTGCAAAAGATCCATTGCTAGGCCAAAACTTCAGCGTTTTGTACTTTTTCTGGGAATTCTGGGACCGGATTTCTTCCAGGAATCCAGTCCGGTTGAGAATGAACAGAGGGCATCACTCTCAGACATCACAAGGATAATGTAGGTGGGAGCTGAAGTAAATGAAGGACGGTTCAGGATCAGTGCTTAGCCAACATAACCTTTGCTTACTCTTCGAGTACCTCCAGCCAAAGTAATACCCAGCAATAAACACGGCAGCTGACCTCTTCCTGCTAATTTAAATGAATAATAAAGGCAAGGACAGTTTTGCCAATACGTTTTAATTATGTGATAAGAAAACTGCTGAAACCAAAAGAAATTTGAAATGGTCATTGCATTTTTATATTAGGAGAAATAAGCAGGGGTAGCAGGTGATGTCTTCATATCCAGGAGTTCATTTTAATTAGCTCGCTCAAATGAATAGTCTTTCTGCTTTGACTCTGGCTAAAGTATATGTGGTTGGGTCACAGTGACTGAGACATGACAACCAAAGATGTAGCTTTGGATGGTCCAGTTTTTCTATGGTTAAGCCACAGCTTTTCCGGGTGTCACCAGGTGATGCTATTACAAGTGCCGGGTCCTGCACTTTGGTTGCAACCACCCCGTGCAACACAATAGGCTTGGGAAATGTGACTGGAAAGCTGCCCGGTGGAAAAGGACCTGGGAGGACTGGTTGACAGTGGCTGAACGTGAGCCAGCAGTGTGCTCAGGTGACCAGGGAGACCAACCGCATCCTGGCTTGTATCAGAAGTGCTGTGGCCAGCAGGAGCAGGGAAGTGACTGTGCCTCTGTACTCAATGTCAATGGGGCAGCACCTCGAGTGCTGGGTTCAGTTTTGGGCCCCTCACTCCAAGAAGGACATTGAGGGGCTGGAGCGCGTCCAGAGAAGGCAACGAGGCTGGGGAGGGGCTGGAGAACAAGTTCTGAGGTGCAGCTGAGGGAACTGGGGTTGTTTAGCCTGAAGAAAAGAAGGCTGAGGGGAGACCTCATCACTGAAAGGAGGTTGTAACGAGGTAGATGTTGGTCTCTTCTCCCAGGTAACAAGTGATAGGACAAGAAGAAACGGCCTCAAGTTGCACCAGGGAAACCCTCTCTGTGGTGAGGTCTTGGCTGTTAGACATATCTTAGGTATCAATAAAGACTGTGGCTGTGCTGCTAAGGGAAAGAGGGCCAAGGATGCAGTTCTATCCCTGATACACCCATTTGCTCGTGTCCCATAGTGATGGGTAACATAAACAAGGACAGTTTGGTCTTGAAAAAAGCCACGTTGGAATGGAGCCAGGGAGTTAGCACTGTGAATAATCAGGGTGCTAAAGCACTGTGCTTTGCTCTGTTCAGCTCTGCCAATGGATCAACAGCTCTCTGGTCATTGCGTTATTACCTGTGCAGAGCTCACCATTGTGTAGTTCTGTGTCCCAGTCCCGAGCATGTCATCTCTGTAGGCAACTACTCTGTGTTCTTGTCTCTGTATAGTGTCACTCTTTAAAGGAGGTGTTTCCTGTGCAATAGTTGTTTAGAGATAGCAATATCATTTTTCAACGGTACGGAAACCAGTCTGGGTAACCTAGGACTTGACTCTGAACTTTGCTATATGGCTATTATTTTTGCACACTTCCCTGAACCATCTTCCTAAACTTTTAATGGTTCACCTGTCTTTTCTTTCTTTTGGACATTTGTGTATTTGTATGTTGTCTGTGGATGGAGGCATCTGACAGGGCATAATGGCAGTGAATGACATGACACGACACAGGTACAGCCTGCACATGTGTGACCACGTGGGTTATGGTCACAGTGATTGCCAGAGCTCCATCACCTATCTCAGAGGCTCGGCGCAGGATACGTCAATGTCTCCGTTCTTCTTGCAGAGTGGCGGCAAGCAAGTGGGGCAAGAATGATCCTTCAGGATGAAGACATCACAACTAAGATAGAGAATGACTGGAAGAGACTCAACACGCTGGCACACTATCAGGTAACTGTGTGAGAGGGTGGATGGAAGGTAGATCAGCTAAGAAAGTGAACAGGAGAAGGACAATGTATTATTCTCTAAGATGCAAAGATAAACAACCATTAGAATCATAGAAACAGAACAGTTTGGACCTTAAAGGTTATCCCGTCCCACCCCCCCTGCCATGGGCAGGGACAACTTCCACTAGGTCAGGTTGCTCAGGTTGAGTGGGCAATAACTGGATAAAGCTCCTGCATTGAGTACATCCATCCTGCTCCACTGCCCTTGCAGTAATTATCAAGCGCATCAATAATGACGAAGCCAAGGGAAGAAAAAACACTTTGTCTCTCTCAAAGGGGGTTCGCCTTGGTGAGTGAAGGATGCAAAGAGGAGATGTGGACATTAGGACAACACAAGTTGGCGTTTCTTATGTAGACAAACAGAAAACAAGACCTTCCAGCCCCTCTTTTTGAGTGCATCAAAGGCCTTGTAACGCTAATAGAATTCAGAAGGATGGAAGAGTGAAAAAAAGAAGGGAAGAAGACTAAGTGTCTGGAAGAAGGAGGAGAAGAGCAGCATAACTGTAGAACACGGTGCAATGGAGTTGGAATGGACCTAGGAACCCTTGGTTTTGATCTCTGTCCTGGTCTATCTGACCTGCCTTGGGAGAGGGCTTCCCTTCATCTCTGCATGACCTTGAGAGTGCTGAAGACGTCCAATAATATCTAACGCAAGTGATAGATTTAATAAAAAATTGAGTTTTGGTCAAAAGCTACTCCCACTCCTCCCTCCCTTGCCAAAAAAAAATGGGCCTCATTAAGCTTAATCCAATGCTGACAATTTTGTCATTTCCTCAATCTGTGTTTCATAACAAGATTATTTTTTTTATTATTTAAGAGCTGACCTGAGGAGGCAGCAGGCGATAATTTGAAAAGGAAACAAAACTTTTCGCTTCAGATTGACTGAAGCATTTCTAGATGACTCCAGAACACTTTTTTTCAGGTGGAGCAGGAGTGTTTTCTATTTTATTTCCCCAATAAATCAGGATTAATTTTCTCTTCCAGTTGCTTTAGGCAATGCACTCCCAGTTATATGGATGAGCTGGTGCAGAGTAGATCCTCAGCTGCCAGCGTATTGAGCTCTACATCATTTACTCTGTCCTGAGGGCAGACACAGACCATGCTGGAATAGACACTGATATCCCTGTTGCCTCAGTTTCCCCATCTGTAGTGTCGGGCTAAAACTACAAAGAGCCAATAATTGCCTTCCCTGATTGCTGAGGGGCTATTTAATTAGCCTCTGCAGTGCTTTGAAGATGAAAAACTCTATGCAAGTGCTAATTATTATTATTACACAGACAAGATTTAGACAACGTTAGTAGGGGTTTTTTTCACCTATCTCCTTTTTATGATGTCTTATTTATCACAGATATTCCTAATATGGCTCCTCTGAGCCACTGGCTTGTTAACATTTCTAATACGGGACCCACGTGAATCGCCGAGCTGGAGAGTCTGATTTGTTTCAGAAAGCTCTTTTGAAACACTATCCCATGACATCCTGGAGCACAGCCACTCCTTTGCCGCTTTCCCCTGTCTGAGACCCTCTGCCACAGCCAAGAGGAAGACGTCTCGGTAGTCCCTTCGGTCCAGCAGTGCATTTGTCACATGGAAGGGGAAGGCTGTGCATAGAGAAGGTGACAGGATCAGTCAAAGTGGAAAATGCAGATATCCATTTCTGAACTAGGTACCTAGATGTCCCCTGCAGTTGGAGGTGATGGGACAAGGAGTAATGGTTTTAAGCTGAAAGAGGGGAGGATTAGATGTGATAATAGGAAGAGTTTTTTTACTGTAAGGTTGGTGAGGCCCTGGCACAGGTTGCTGAAAGAAGACGTGGATGCCCCATCCCTGGAGGTGTCAAGAGCAGGCTGGGTGAGGCTGTGAGCAACCTGATCCAGTGGGAGGTGTCCCTTGCCCGTACTCTCCAACCCAAAGCATTCTATGATTCTATGAAGTGGAAGAAACAGGAAATTTATATCACTTTTATGATCCTTATGGGGCATCCCATCCTTGATATTTGAAATAATTCAGATGATTTTATTTTTCTCATGCTCCTGTCCTGCGTGAGACTTTCCTCCTGGAGAAGCTCCTGTCAGCTTTGATGAAGTTAATGCAAAGGCTCACATTGTTTCCACTGAGCTTTGAACTGGGACCTGAATGGAGCAGACTCTGCTTTTTCATCTGCTGTCCTCTTGCCCGAGTGCAGACTTCTAGTGGTGTAACAGGATTTTTTGTCCTTTTTTCATTAACAGACTCAGTGAAGAAAGCATTTGAAGGTTTGGGCCAAAATTACTGTCCTGCCTACAATGACACTGGTTTTCAGCTCAGTTTCTACTGCTTGGATTTCTGTTGCCCTTGACTTGCTCCTCAGCCAGTTCTCAGAAGCTTAATGACAAAGTCCCTTTTTCTCTGCAGGTGCCAGATGGATCCGTGGTAGCTTTAGTCTCCAAGCAAGTCACTGCCTACAATGCAGTCAACAACTCCACAGTCTCCCGGACCTCAGCCAGCAAGTATGGTAAGGATTTGTGTGCTGATATGGATTGAGAGAGCACCGGAGGAGAGATTGCAAACATCGTAGTGGGGACAAGACGCTGAGCCCAGCAGAGAGAGTGATAGGCAGGTGACGAGTTGATGTGGTTGCTTGGGAGATGGCAGAAGAAGAGAATTTAACCATCTAAAACTTTAGCATCCAATCCAAGCTGTTGATCCAGGTGACTGGATTGCTCTTAGGAAGTACTTCTTGGTAACAAAAGGAGAGACCTATATAATTACCTGCTTACATTTTAGGTCACTGGATCTCACTCTTAGAGCTTGCACTGGGAGCGTGCACGCTGTATAGCCTCGGTCGTTCTGGTGGGCAAAGTCCTTGGAGCATAGTTTGTTGTTAAGAAAAATGTGTGGCACAGATGAGAACCCCCAGGGCTACAAGCAGCCACAATCTGTGTAGGACATGGCCTGTTTACAGTTACATCTCAGTGTGGGCATTATGGGTCCCAGCCAGCTATCTTATTATCCCAAGGGAAATTGCACCTGGAATAATAATAAAAATGGCTTATTGAGGTCTTATATCAGTGTTTCTCAAGGCAGTGGATTGTTGTTCCCACTTTACCCATGAGACAACTGAGAATGAGACAGCTGTGAAATAGAGATCAGGTGGAAATTCTTACGTAAAGCCTAACAGAGACTTCCTGAATTTCACTCACACCCTTGCACACCTTTCTCCCCCGCGCTAGAATTGCATCGCAGGACGTGTCTCACTATGGTGATGCCGGAGGGCACAGCAAAACCTCTCTAATGTGCAAGCAGAGTGCTGCAAAGCCACCCTCCAACCTGGATGCAGCTGTCATCCCAGTTTGTTATTCTTTTTTAATTTATGAAATCATGTCCAATCCCTCCTTCACCCTTTAGCTTGAGGGAAAGTACAACTACTCGATGTCCAGAGGAGCCCCCTTCTTCTTTCTCCAAGGACATAAGCAATCCACCAGACCATATTAATATTCATCCTCTTTGCCATGTTGTTGCAATTACTGAAAGACATGGTGACCTTTGAAAAGGAAGACTTCAGGGGGGTTAATTTCTGTTGGATTTCTTTAATTTTTTGCCATTTGATTTTTCAGGAGGGGGGAGTGGGGAAGAATGCAGGGGGAGGAGAATATGTGGTGGGTCAGAAGTGATTGTTAATTGCAATTAAGAAAACAACATCAAGAGAGAAAAAGGATATTCCATCTGATAATTAATATGTAGAGACTGGTAATGCATTAATGAGGCTGACTCAGATCTTGCTACAGAAAGGTGCAACACCCTTCTATTAATTACGGTTGGAAGAGACTCTGTCTGCAGCATTGCTGGAAGGTCAGGGAGAGAGAAATGCCTCATGCCATCACTCAGAGGCAAAGCGAGGTAAAATTTGAAGGCTATAGGGCTCCTTGGAAAGAAAATTTGTGCATGCCCACCTGGGTTTCTGGTTTACTTTCTGTCAAATAAACGATGTTGGAGCAGCAAGTGAAGAGAAGGATTGGGCAGGAGTTATCAGATTGCTTGGACACTGAAGGAGAGAGGGGACACAGTTGCTCCTAAGCCTGAGGATGGGGAGCTAGGCAAGAGGTCGCGCTAGCTACATCAATATTACTTTGTCAAAAGGCTACGGCCTGCCCTCTGGTCATAATGGCAAGCAGCATGGCATGGAATGGCTAACATCCGTACAGGTAAAACAAGTTGTACGTGTCCACACTGCTTATCGTGAGTTACTAGTAGCATCCTGTGAACCAGTCCTCGGCAGTGTCTGACACCGACAGGGCTGAAGCCAAAGCTTTGCCAGGGAACACGATAAGAGGTAAAGAGCATGGGCAACTGGAAGTCAATGTTTGAGCCTTGTTCAATTTATTAGTGTAGACATTGACATCATGTCTGGCTTGGCTGCCATCCCTTGTCTTTGCTGAGTAAATCATCCCGTAGTAAGATAATGCTTTGATAATGAGGCTTGGTCCATACAGCTGCTCTGGGAGCTTCGCTCTCTCACCCTGTAATTCAACCTGGAGATACGCCCTTGCTGCCTATTGTTGCAAAATAATAGGAAATTATTTAATGCTAATATGGAAATGCTGAGCCTGTGAGAGCGAGGACATCACAGTATCACCGGTCTTCCCAATTTGGAGATCCAAACTAATGTCTCTCCGGGGTGGACTCACCAGCTGTGATTGTCTCAGCCTCACACCAGAATCTTTGTGAGCATCCTTTTCATATACTGGATGAGAGAGGTACCTGCTACTGAATCCAGACGGAAGAGGTTTTCTTCTTGCCTGTCTGATGAAAAACTTCTACTAGGTCTTTAGAATATTTCCTTGGTGAAACCGTTAAACTCAGTGTGAGTGCTACTATGGCTGAGACACATCTCTTTTTGCAGAAAACATGATCCGTTACACTGGCAGCCCGGACAGCCTCCGTTCCCGCACCCCCATGATCACCCCTGACCTTGAGAGTGGAGTCAAGATGTGGCATTTGGTGAAGAACCATGAGCATGGTGACCAAAAAGAGGGTGACCGTGGCAGCAAGATGGTTTCTGAGATCTACCTGACAAGGCTACTTGCCACCAAGGTATATGGTGGGGGTGGGGAAGAGGGTGAGAAATGGATGTTTAAAGGCTGCAGTGGAACTTCTTTCCTACAAGAAATGAGAGACCCATGGCAGGGGGTTTGGAACTGGATGATATTTAGGGTTCCTTCCAACCCAAACCATTCTATGAGTCTATGATGATTCTGTGTTGATTCTGTGATGATTCCATGACTTGGCACAGGGTTAAGATGACTATGATGTGGCTAATAGGTGACCAACTCCAAGGAGAGCAGATGGGGTTAGATATCCATCCCCACTGAGAACTGGAAAGCTCAGGATGTCCAAAGAGAAAATACAGATTAAGTCAAGTGAGGGCAGAGCAGGAATGCCCTGAACTGAATCTTCACACACATCTCACACGTCACAGCTGTCCCATGGCAAGACTTTACAGAAAGGGCAAAGGCTGTGTTGGGAAGCTGGTAAGATCCCATCTACTCAGTCCATATTCCCCAAAATGCTGAAAACCAACCTCCTATTTGGGTGCCTGCCAGAGCTTGCAAACTTTCTGTAGTGGAGCAGTATGCGAGTGTTTATCGTAACTGGGGATGCAGCGCTGTGGGGAGGACACTTACACAAGTGGAGATCACTCAAGCTGACAGGTCTAAACCTTCCTGCAGTGGGACTTTGGCTCCACAGCAGCAACAGAAAGTGACTTAATTGCCACTTTCTCCACAAAAAGAACGCGCTGTCACTCACCATCATACTGTCCCTTCCCTGCGCAGGGCATGGCCAGCTCTTGCCGCAGCTGGCTCGCTCTGACATTGACAAAAGCTCTCAGATCTTTCACGTTCTTTCATCTCTAACTGAGACTGTCTTCCACCTCACTCGCTTGTAAAGACTCCACAAGAGCATGGACAAAAGCCGTTATCTGAGTTTACATTTATTCGCTCTTCCGCTCTGCGGATGGTGGTCTCCTTGGGGAAGCCTGCGTTAATGAAGAGGTTGCAACAATCTTTTGCACCCCAGCAGGGACTAGGACAGGTCAGGCGGAAGGCGGTACCATCGGAGAAAGCCTCCCTTTGCTCTCTTGTAGCACGGGCCATCTTCACCTCCAAACCTCTCTAACATGAGAGTTACTTCAAAGCATCCCAGAAGTGGAAACTGTAGGGGAGCTGTGTCTCAGCTGTGGCTGATGATGATGATACCGCACCCTGTTCTGGGGGATCAAATAGCCCAGTCTTCCTCTATTCTCTGAAATTTTGACTATTATCATTCCTTTTCAGGGTGTTAATAAGCACAAACACAATTTCATGTGTTCATGGAGACACCATCTGACTTTGCCCATCAAACGGGTCTCCATCTCCATCCTGTGCTTAGCTCCTACCATAGAGTTTTGCCTACACATTTGTTCCTCAACTCATTTTGCCTCTCCTGCTTGACTCTCCCCGCATCCTCACTCAGACTCTCCATGTTGCAGTGGGATTTGGAGATGAAGTGTCTTTGTCTTTAGCCCTTGGTACATGCCCAGCTCCCTGGCATCATGATTCTTTTATGGATCACATAACGTAAAAAGAAAATGATGCTCCCCAGGGCTCAGGCCTCAGCTGGTGTAAACCAGCAAGCATTGAACCGGTGCTGATTTACGCTGTCTGGGGATGCATCCCCTACCCCACCACTGAATCGCTTTAGCTTTCTGTTCTGGATCACAAATTCGACACTTGCTTTTTTTTCTTTCCTTTTTTGTTGTTTTGTGGCAGGAAAGCAGCTGTGAAACTTGCACAGCAACACAGAGAGCAGAAAGGCTGGGGGTTTATTGTGTCGCCTCTTGGGCTCTGCAGTTTTCTTTCCTCATCGTGACCATTTGAGGGAGCAAAAGAAGAGAGGGAACAATTGCTGGTAATACAATCCTAGGGAATACTTAGCTAAACTGGCAATGAATTTTATTCTGGTAAATCCTTGACCTCTCAGACCTAGAGTCTCTTGCCTAAAAGCCTCTGAGGGGGTTCTTGTGTTTGTGTGGGTGAACACATACAGAACTAATTCCCTCCAGAAGCTGAACCTGAGGGCAGCTCTTCCATGTCAGACCAACAAGATTCACCCTCCGGGGCCCTTTCTGAGTCAGACATGTGCTGCAGGGTTTTATTCACCCTGTAGGAGTTCACACAAGCAAAAGGTACCTCCGTTTGTTTCCTGAAGAATAAATCAAGTGGTGAATCAGCCAGAGACGCCAGCTTTCTAATTAAGTATTCGTTAGAGCTATGTAAACTTGAGCCACTCTGGTGGAACCCAGTGCTTTTTTTCTAGTAAGGAGAATTTCTTTCTGGGTCTGCAGAGAAAGGGCAGGGTTTTATTTTTCAGAAGAGGAAATTTTGCATGTTGGGAAACATTTGTAGGAGATTTGATTGCTATTTGGCTATTTTAGCCAAATGTTTTGTTCACATATAAAGGTCTCTGCAGCTCTGGCAGCAGAGCAGAGGTTCAAACGTGGGCTGGAGCTCTCCGTTCAGCAGGGGAAGCGTGCCTTGCCTGGTTTTCCCCCAAACCCAGGCTGCAGCTCATCTGGTTAACACAGTTCCTAGCTACCCTCTTCTCTATCTGGTGCTCAAGCTTGTGAACTTCTTGCTAAAGGCCAACTACCCTCACCAGCTCATCCAGGGTGGTTCCCCAAGCACAGGATCTGGGATTCTTCTCCAGAGGACCATGAGACCTCTTCAGTCTCTACAGTGGACATTACTGAGGTCTGCAGAGCAGTACCTGAGACATTTGTGCATTGCTTTACTTTTTACCTTGATCCTGTGCAAATGGGTAGTAAAAAATGAGGAGGCCTCTCGGGGTGTAAGATGAAGTTCGTGTAATTTATTATACTACTCACACACATAAAACAGCCTTCTCTCTCCAGGTACTCTTGTCCCATTTGTCTCAATGACACCTTCTGCTCTTCTCTACAGTCATCTGACTTCTATTACCATCCTAAGAATTGGCCTTGGATGAAAGCCAGCATAGAAAATGGTTAGGTTTTGTCTCTTGCATGCACTAAATCAGTCGAGGATAGAATGCAGAGGAGAGGAATCTTGATGGGAACAGCTCGGAGCCTCTCCCATCACCATATACTGGAGATGCAGCAAGGGATCCCACCACAGCTCAGCCACCCTCTCAGGCAAGGAGCACTGGCAGCACAGAGGGCAGGTAGCATCTTGACTTGTGCCATCTGGCTGCTAACCAGACGTTGTGGATACTGTGAAGATGCACATGCCTGCTTAAACACATCTGTGTTGGAATTTCCAATACACGTCACAGCAGATATTAGATGGTGCCTGCTTTTCCATCGCAGTTTCTGGGTCTGATCCACAGACATACTCTGGTTTTTAGCAGGGCACCAAAATTCAGCATCTTCTTCCTAGTTGATAGGTCACAATTTCTTTCCTTCCTTCTCCCAACAGGGCACCCTCCAGAAATTTGTAGATGACCTCTTTGAGACCATCTTCAGCACTGCTCACCGTGGCAGTGCACTCCCGCTGGCTATCAAATACATGTTTGATTTCCTGGATGAGCAGGCTGACAAGCACAACATCCATGACCCCCACGTGCGGCACACCTGGAAGAGCAATTGGTGAGTGACACGCAGGAACGTCCAGCACCAGGTCCTGGACTGGAAGGAGAGGAGAGGGACATGTGATTTGGATATGGGTGCTGGGGGAGCTAAGGATCCTGGCATGGGGTTCAAAGCACCAGTCTCAGTCTTTCCAAGTCAATGGGGAAGTCAGAAGTGCCCAGAATCTAAAAGATGCTCTCAAGGATGGAGTGCTTTGGCTGAACAGATCCTGGTTTGCCCTGTATCACATTACTTAGGGACCTCGAGAGGATACAGGATGAAAAATTTAGAAGTGTTTGATTGCTATAGTACCCAGGCTCATAGAGATGTCTGGGGAGGTATGGGAGAGGATTCAGCACCACTGCCTTAGTCTAGGCTGAGTGTTTGAACTCTCATTCTAGTCACAGAGGGGCTAGAGCTCAATTTGTTTGCCCACATATATATAGTGCCATCTGAGGTATCTGAAGGTACCCCGGACATCTGCAGGAGATGTGCAGTGCCCACAGGAGACTTGTGCTCTCCTGAGCGGGCGGTTGGAGGCCAGGAGAGCAGCTCAAAAGGTACTAAGCAGTTAAAGGCTCTGCATCTCCTCACATCAGCCCCCTGCTTTAGCTGCCAGGTAGCAGCCCCTCTTCGTACGTGTAATGGAACAGCGGGGAAGAGCCAGGAATTGAGGGAGAGGAAAGACCTCCGCGGCTCCTCTCTACTGAGTCTCCCTGTTGGAAAGAGTTCCCTGGGGAATCGCTCCCTCCCCTTCTCCTGTGCAAACACAGGGACTATAAAAGGAAAAGCAGAGGAGAGCCATGGGGCTCCCAGCTCATGCATTTTTTCCTTTTCCCAGCCATGCTGATGGCAGATCGTCACAGCGCAGTGACATAAAAAAAGAAACCCCATGCACCAAAGAGGCTTTCAACTAATGAAACATTAGCATATTATTAACATTATCTGCGGCACTAATCTAAGGCTGATTGCAGCCACTCAGACTAAATGAGCAGGAGGTTTATTTAAGGGGGAGGGGGGAAGGCAGAGCGTGTGTGTATGTGGGAAAAGGGGCAGTATGAAGAAATCTGTTCAATCAGATTAAATTAACTCAAAGTCACATCTCGGGCTTCATTATTCCCAGCTAGGGACATGGTCCCCCCAGCCCCTCCCCGCACTGGTGCACACACTCAGACACACATACAAGCACTCTCTGCTCCTCCTCACTGTGGCTGTAGTCACCGTGCAAACACCTGCAGAACACGTTCTGCACAGTTCCCTCGTCCACCTCATCCCCCAACAGATGAACCTTCATCCTCAGCCTAAAATGCTTCCTTCCCACAACTCCATCAAGTCTCATTGCCCGCATTTATCACTTCTGAACTCGGCGGATAGGATTACCCATGTAGGACTTCCCTTGGATTTGTTCTGTGGTTTTGCTGGCTCAGTAGAACACACAGTGGTTTAGGAAAACGTGGTGTCGTCTCTGTGTCAGGAGATGCTGTACTGCCTGCTGTTATTCGAGATCTATTGGACTTGCAGATGAATTTTTTTATGGTGCTGTGAATACATGGGGAAAATGAGCAAATGGAAAGAACTGGAGAGTTTAGCCGGAAGGTCAGGTGAATTTGTTACACTAAAGAATAACCTCCTCTTGGAAAGCTGCAGACACTGAAGGTAGACTGAACAGTCTGCTGACAGAGCGCAGGAGTCTGGCCCTGTGATCAGTGACACATCTCAGCTCCTCGGCCGTGATCATATCAATGCATTTGCCCTGACAAAAAGGCTTGAGGCAAAGGCTGGAGGTAGCTACCTCAGGGCATCTCATACGAATGAACAGCTCTTTTGAGAAAAGGCAAGGGGAAAACGGGGGGCTTTGAATTTCAATTGGAGTAGCATATCCTTGGTTGGGGCAGATATATTTTCATTTCAAAGGTTGCAACGCTTGTTCCCCAGTTCCTTTTTTTTTTTCCTTGAGGCAACAGGATTTTCCCTGTCACGTAACGACTGCTTCGTGCCCAGTGTGCAGGGATCATACACGGGCTTGGGCTTGAGCTGTGGAGCGTGGCAATACAGTGTCCACAGCACACTCTGCGTGCCATTAACACTCTCAGTCTAAACCTGGGAGCTCTGTCTACCTCTCTCCCCATGGGTTTGCTGCAAGGGCTAAAAGCCAAGTTCCTCGATGACAAATGCTCATTTTTTCAAATGCACTGCTTGTCCTCACCTGATAAAGCAGCCATCAAATGCAACTTGCAACCCAATGTAGGGAAGGAAGGAGTCATTTTAATCACCACAATTAGACTCCCGTTAATTTATGTGCAACTTCAATAAGATGGCTTTGCCGTGAAGACTGGCTCATAAGGATAACTGGGGCAAAAATCATTCCTGAGGTGACTCCACTGCTGTCCCTAGAGTCCTGTAGGGAAGGAATTTATTGTATATCAAAAATGATTCCAAAATCCTTATCTCCACTCCATGGTCTTTAATTCCCATGCACCGTTTACCATTGTAACCTCACACAACAAAGCTCATGGACCATACACTGACTGACTCAGCTTTTCCACCTCTCCCAACCCTCTTGCAGCCTGCCGTTACGGTTCTGGGTTAACATGATCAAGAACCCACAGTTCGTCTTTGACATCCACAAGAACAGCATCACAGATGCCTGCCTCTCAGTAGTGGCTCAGACTTTCATGGACTCCTGTTCGACCTCAGAGCACCGTCTGGGCAAAGACTCGCCCTCCAACAAGCTGCTTTATGCCAAGGACATCCCCAGCTACAAGAACTGGGTGGAAAGGTGAGTTTTAGTTCTGGAAAGAGAAATGACAGAAACAAGTGATACAATGAGGCCCTGCTTCATGGATGGAGGTAGGAGGCATCATCAGTACTTCTTTTGATACCTTTTTTACTTCGGTTATTGCCCGAGTATGAAGCTCTGTGTTGGCCTTTTGTTCCCTCTTGCCTTGAAGTAGAGATGGAAATTTAATTAAAGGTGTGAACTGAAGGTGTTTGTCATCACTGTTTCTCTTGAGGAGAAACTGTTGAGAAGCAATAGAGGGAGGAAGGAAGGGGAGTTGATGTGTTTGAGCCCTCCGAAGTATGTGGGCTTCTAAGTCTTTCCACACAGACCAGAAGTGGTTTGCTGTTCTCAGCATCATTGTGACAGCCCCCACACTGCCAAGATCCCAAGGGCCACACAGTTCTCTCCTCTTATTCTGAGTCCTGTAGCTTTCCTTAGAGGCTCTTATGTGCTTTGAATGAGATGCTGTAAAACTGACAGGCTGGTGACTGCAGCTCTGAAAGTATTTTCTGAAAGGTCAGAGGTCTTTCCAAGCATTTTATCCACATCTGTAGACCTGTACCTGTACTGTTCAACCTACTGTACTGAAAGTCAGTGTCTGGCAGACCTCATCTACAGGGAATACAACCAAGACAACTATTCCTGTGGTACTTAGAGGCTTCAGTTTCTCTGATATATTCTGCAGGACAAGCAAGTAGCACATGTTACACTCCATTCAGCAGGAGCCCGTCTGCTGGATCAAGCCTTGCAGAAGTTGATCTGTGCTTTGTTTTCCAATGTGCTACGCTTGCTTGGCATTATTGACAGGTTTGGGAACTGCACAGATGGAGGATGATTACTGCTCTCTAAATACAAAGAGGGGTTTATCTCACAGGTCGTTCCCGTGCAATGCCGTCCAGTTTTAAGCAACTATTTGTCTGGATGACTTCACAGGTGCTGCCCAAAATTGATGCCATGTCACGCAGGTTATGTGAGACCTGTACTGCTGTAGACACACTGCACTGTAAACCACTGTGTTTCCTTTGGTTGGGATATTTTTCTCTCATTTTGTGAAAGGAGAGCACAAATGATCAAAGGGCGCTGTCCTCTAGTCAACATGAGGTGACATTTTTTTACAATACTGCTCTCGCTGGTCTCTGATTTGTCTGGACAATTATTTTTAGATGTGGTTAAACACTTCTGCAAATGTCGTTTCTAGGCAACCTGTAAGGCTCTTACGAGCTACCTTGCTTAATTATGACCTACTTTTGGTGTTGTGTCCAAGTTTCTTAGTATGTGTTGAGGATGACTGCTGGATTGACCTGGATAGGGGGAAAGAGGTATTTGTGATTCATTTAGAAATCAAGTTTGCAGCAACAGTGACCAAAAGGAGTTATACTCGACTTTAGCAACTTTGTGTAGTGGTTGGTTGGATTCTGTGGACAAATACTTTGTTTTGTATGTGACCCTGTTTGATTTTTTTATCTTTGGAGATGGCACATTTGAGTGACAAACTGAAGTACGCAAGTGCAGAATGGGGCGTTTCATAGAATCACAGAATCACTAAGGTTGGAAAAGACCTAAAAGATCATCAAGTCCAATACAAGCCTGAAATGCCTACTATACCATATACTGAAGCACCACATCTGCACATTTTTTGAACCCCTCCAAGAATGGTGACTACACCACTTCCCTAGGCAACCTTTTCCAATGCTTCACCACTCTCAGTAAAGAAATTTTCCTAATATCCAATCTAAACCTCCCCTGGTGCAACTTGAGGGCATTTCCTCTCATATTCTCACTTATTACTTGGCAGAAGAGAAAGTTGCCCCTCAGCCTCCTCAGTTGCTCCTCACCTTCCTCCCAGTTCCCTCAGCCGCTCCTCGTAAGACTTATTCCTCAAGCAACATCTTATTTTTTTCAAAGGATAAACAGAAGGCTGCAGCTCCCAGGTGTTTTTTTTTTTTTGAGTATTGATTTCACTTCATAACTTTTGTGAGCTAAATCTTATTGCCCCGAGATGTTCAGCAATAGGTGTTGCATTTGTCTGGAAGTTTTCCTGAACAACTGGGTTTGCAAACGAGGTACACAACACCTCCCACTGCTGGTAAACAGCATCGGATTTCTGTGCCCAGCATGGGCTGGGTTGTTATCTGCACTGATGTCTGACAACTTGAACTGATGCCTAAGGGGAGGCTGCAGGTTTTGGAATATGGTTAGATCTTCTGCCCTGCGTCAATTCCACTAACTCAAGGCTGTGGCACCTGGATGCTGTGGTAGATCAAAGAAAAAAACATATCAAGGATGGATAGAATAGAATTTCAATTCTCCTCTGAAGTAATTAATTCCTTTTCTCCATTCTCTAATACTTTGAGGAGTTATTCCGACTCCAATGACTTCCAGTACTGGTTGGAGCTATTTCTGTCGCCATAATCAGTTGGATATAGCAACCTTTACGACCACCAGGCTTCTTCAAAGACTGAATCATAAGATAAAAAGATTTTCAGTTGGGGAGTGTAAGGGACGGGGGCTTTGGACTCTGTTGGAATATGCAGAAACAACACAACACGAGACCAGGAAAAAGGACTTACTACCTTGCAATCAGCCTGAGGCTCCCCAGCGACGACCAAGCAGAGGTTCCCAGCAATCAGGAGATGTTCATGGCATCACTGAGCTTTGACCCATGGCAAGGAGCATAGGGTGTAGCGCATCTTAGCTTTCATGTGTTAGGTGGGTGCGTGATCAGCACATGCAAGTGATTGCCTGGTCTAGTTACTATTCGTGTGTTCATATGATGGGTGGACAGTGAAGCCAGGTGCATTGCATTGCTTACACTCTAGTTGCTGGCTAAAGCAAAAATAAAGCTATTTTTGCAGCATGTTTTTGTACAAGACTGTGGGAAGTCTCAACAATGCACATCACCTAGTCTTCACATAATTCTTCCACACTGGCCCTTACACTCTACCCCTGCGATGGACGGATTACAGACTATCCCACTCACTGAGACAATACCTATTGCGCTCATCGTGATTACGGCATGTAGGAAAGGTACAAGAGATTTTACGTAACATTTATGGGGATATTGCATTCTAAGAGTCTATTAATTACATTCATTTGTGGCACAGTAACATTAACAAAAATGAAACATAAATCAGCTGTTGAAACGTTCCTTAACTTAAAAGCATAGGTCCAAGGTGTCAGATACGGGGAGATAGTGTCCATATCACGGAGATTCAATGGAGTTGCAGGAAAGTGGAAGTTTTTCAGCAAGGTGCACTGCTGCCCTGTCACAAGGGGAGTCGGCAAACCGACCTAAGTTGTAAGCACGTCATCTACAGACTGACCGCTGCAATACAAAAGGCAAATGGATTAGCAGATTGTTGACCTAACCGTACCCAGGTGTTCACGTGAGATGTTGGACGTGCTGGCAGACTCAGTGCACGTGTCATGCCGACCTACAGAATTTATGCCCACCGCATGTTACAGGGAGTTTAAGAAGCAGTTGAGCAAATCGGAGGAACCTGAGATCAAAATAACTTTTTTGATGAAGAATAATCTAGAAGAGGGCAATTACGTAGTGGTAGATTGTAACTCTATTTGAAGGCACTTTGGAGTAAATACAGGCTCCTGCCTTTTAACAGGTCTGTGGAAATGTTAGCTCAGCTGAGTTACTCCAAGCCCTCCCTTTGCCACTCCGGATTCCTCAGTATGGAGTGCGTCTTTAGGGCTCACAAAAGTCAAAGCAGGGAATGACCTTGGCACAAGAAGCAGGCATGGGTGAAAGTACTTACCTCCAATCCTTCAAAAATTACTTTTCCATGTCTTTAGAGTGCGAATAGATGTTGGGAAGGGGATAGCTACAGATTCTGCTCTGATCAATGGCCTACGTCCACCTTGTAGTCAACTGGGAGTTTGATTTCAACGGTCTTTTTTCAGCACTGTTGGAAGCAGAGATGGGCTTTGCCCACTGCAACAATTCAACTGAGAAATCCTGATTTTTGGAGAAAACCAAGTTCAATATTCAAATTACACACCCAAGGTTCTTTCACTCTGAAAATGCATGGCTGGAAAAAGTATCTAGGTGCAGCCACAACTTGGATTTCCTGCGGCAGAAGAAGAGACCTGTCTGAGGCAGGAGAATTAACCGAGGAAATGGGGACAGATTATTTGGCTTTTATTGAAAGCATGGAGAGTCGGACTGTAGTTCTAAAACAAGGTGGAGGCTTTTCAATTACCACGAGTCTATTGAAAAAGAGGAAAAGAATGGGAATGGTAGACCAGATTCTCGTCTGACTTCAGTTAGTGAAACTCCATAGGCTTTGCTGAATTTACATTAGAGCAGCTTCAGATCTGCATCTTTTCAAGTTTACTTCAAATGCCCCCTTTGAGCCTAGAAATCTGGAGAACTTGGGAGCATTTGATGCAATCCCCAAGCAATACAAAGGGGAGCCTGTTCTAATTGGGACTGCCTCATTAGCATTCAACACCACACTGAAAAGATGACAAAGGGCCGTGGCTGACCTTTCATTTCTCTCCATGCTGCCAAGCTTATGATAACACTTGTTTGAACTTCATTAACACCGTTTAATTGCCTGCATCACAATCAATACGATGTTTCCCTACTGAAGCTTGGCACAGAGGCAGGGATGTGGGAGATTGAAAAGGGGCAGAGCACAAAAAGCAGAAGCCAAAGAGCTTTTCCGTTGCACTCTGGTGCCCTAAATACCTGCAGTGCTGCAAGGAGAGAAACTGGTGCTGTTTTCCTCATCCCTGCAGGGATTTGGTCTCCTTTTGGCTGCTTATTGTGCATTAAAAATAGCCCCTCAAAGAAAAGTTGAAAGTCACTGAAGACATTGCAAATATTCTTAACACTTTCAGAATCTTCCAGTGATCGCCACTCAAAACAGACATGCCAGGTTTGGGACTAAAAGAGGTTTAAAGTGACCTGATCTGTGGAATTCAGAATTATAATATCCGCAGTTTACTATGTTAACTTGACCTGGCTGTTGGTACTCAAGTCCTGGTTCCATAATCTCATTTCCTTCCTTTTCCTGAAGCAACTATGATTTGCATGGCATTAGACACTGGGTGTTGAGGTCTTCGGCTTGTTAGAAAATGTTGTGGAAGTATGTTTAGAGTGTGGGGAATGCACTGTCCTCATTCTGCACTTAACCTACATAACTTGTCAGCCTGTGGTTCCAGGACTCCGTAGACAATATATGGTCTCTTCCAGTGCAGTGTTGGTGAAGTTTTAAAGCCGATAGCTTTAGAAAAGAAGACAAATGGGAGTAGTGCAATACAATAAAGATGATAAACTGCATGCACCTTAACATTGTAAGTTATTGGGGTTTTGAACAGAAACATTGGGGTGACACCAAAGGCTTTAAAAGAGAGAATGAAATGACAGATGCATATCCAAATCCACTTAAAAAACCACAGTCTTCTGTCTCTCTTTCCCCTGCCAAAAAGAAGACTCAAGACATGGCATACCAAGAGTCAAGGTAGGGGGGTGCTGTCAGTAGAGATAATAAAAAACGGTACTGGAAGAGCCCTCAGGAGGTCAACCCAACCACCTCCTGCCTCAGGGCAGGATCAAATCTGTCAAAACTCTTCCTGACGGATGCTTGTCTATGCCTTTCGTAAAGGCCTCCAATGACTAACCCTCTGCCCCCCTCTGGTAATCCATTCCTGCGCTTCCCTGTCCTTCCCATCAGAGTGTTTTCCCTCATGGCTGTAATTAAAGCCTATGCTGTCTCATCACATCCCCAGGGTCATGGGGTACAAGATCATTCCCAGCCTCTCTGCTGCAAATCTTGGTGTATCTGAAGACTGTTGGCTTATCTTTTTTTCTCCTTTAGTCTCTAAAAAACTCCTGATATTTTCTCATTGTAGTAACATGCTGTTCCTATATAGTGGAGTTTTCAGCAGGCAAGCTGAAATGTGTCTGTATTCAGAAGGTACAGCCTTAAATCCACACATCTTCTGCACTGAAACGATGCTGAATGGTTTCTTCTCACAGAGAAAATACCTGTGCACTGATTCACTCTTCAGCCATTGACTCAGTGCTATCCACCCATCTATCATTTATTCTGAAGTCATGCACATGCAAAATAAAATGATTTTCCCTAGCTAGGGCTTGCATACACAGACAGAATCATTCCCCCAAGCTCTGCAAGACAAACCTCTGGAAGAACTGCTTGAAGGCAGGGAGGCTCTGCAGAGGGGTCTGGACAGGCTGGATCCATGGGCTGAGACCAACAGGATGGGGTTCAACAAGGCCAAGGGCAGAGTCCTGCATTTGGGACACAACAACCCCGTGCAGCTCCAGGCTTGGGGAGGAGTGGCTGGAGAGCTGCCTGGCAGAGAAGGACCTAGGGGTGTTGGTTGGCAGCGGCTGAACAGGAGCCAGCAGTGGCCCAGGTGGCCAAGAGGGCCAGTGGCACCTTGGCCCGTGTCAGACCCAGCGTGGGCAGCAGGAGCAGGGAGGGGATTGTGCCCCTGTGCTCAGCACTGGTGAGGTCACACCTCAAGTGCTGGGGTCAGTTTTGGGCCCCTCACTCCAAGAAGGACATTGAGGGGCTGGAGCGCGTCCAGAGAAGGCAACGAGGCTGGGGAGGGGCTGGAGAACAAGAGCTACAAGGAGAGACTGAGGGAACTGGGGGTGTTTAGCCTGGAGAAGAGGAGGCTGAGGGGAGACCTCATCCCTGTCTCCAACTGCCTGAAAGGAGGCTGTGACGGGGTGGGGGCTGGGCTCTGCTCACAAGTGACAGCGATGGGGCGAGAGGAAATGGTTGCAAGTTGCACCAGGGGAGGTTTAGACTGGACATTGGGAAGAATTTCTTCACTGAAAGGGTTCCCAGGCACTGGCAGAGGCTCCCAGGGAGGGGGTGGAGTCCCCATTCCTGGAGGTGTTTGAAAGACAGGTAGATGGGTTTCTTAGGGACAGGGTTTAGTAAGGGGACAGGTACGGCTGGACTCCATGATCTGAGAGGTCTTTCCCAGCCAGATGACTCTATGTCCTTCAGCTAGCTTTGAGGCCAGTGCCTTTCACTTAGCTGTCATGCCATTACTGCCAAAGTCCAATGAGTGTCCAACAGCCTGGCCTTGAACCTCTCCAAAATAGTCTGGGCTAAAAGTCATAGAACAGTTGTATGTCTGCCTGTAGCTGAATCAGCACAAAAGCAAACTTTGCAGCTCAGATGCCACCCCGCAAACTAAAACTGCCACACCGTGTCAACAGAACTGACAGCGTGTCCTTGCACTGCTTCACTTTATCCCATAAAAGAGCTGCCTGTTAGGTTGTTCCCAGGCTTTTCTCTGCTATACCAGTCCCCCGTGTCCCTTTCATACACCACTTCCTCCTTCAGTGGTCTGGATGCAGCCGGCTATTGCATAACCCTAATTATGTTATTGCTGTAATTGCGTCTGCCGCTGCAGCACATGGATTCGTTACAAGCTTTTCATATGCTAAAATGATTATTAATGAGTGCAGTCCCAACCCAGCGATGGCACAACAACAGCCATGACAAAAAGATCTTTTGGAAGGCAATTAGCTCCATGCTAAGCTGCCTAAACCACTGCCGCACTGGAAAATTTCAGTCAGGAGAGGAAGCACGGGTAACGTTTTCTCTCTTCTCTTTTGAAGAGTTGATGAGTTAATGAGTTATGGAATGGCAGCACAGTCATTCTTGGGAAACAGCTTCACTAAGGAGCCTTTCCTGGTTGGTACCAAAGGCAAGAGCATTTACCCCTGGTTAAACAGATGGCAAGGGTATTCCCAAATCATGGAAATAATTGTTTCCTTGAGAAAACAAAACAAAACAAATACAACCCAAGGAACGAGCAGATGATGTGAAAGCAACAAGAACAATTATTTTTTGAGCATAAGCGGGAGCAGCACCATACACTGGTGCATCCAAAATCCTTCCCCATACTACAATGGCAGTGGATGGTCTCATGGACTCTCCTGTTCCAGCCAGGCTTAGGTGAGTTGCTGTGTTAATTATACCTATAAAGTCCCATCCTAGGTTCTAGTAGCCCTCACATCCTCCATTTGAGTTGCTGATTTGCCAGGGTAAGGAAATTACCCAAATTTCTTGAGGGCTTCTGACGTCTAATAAACAAGTTTCCTGCCACATCAGAGAATGGGCAGTCTTGAGGTAAGAGCTCAGCCTTCTCTTGTGATTTAGAGGAAACTCAAGCACCTAAGCAAGAATCTTTTGATGTGCATCTAAGGATCTTCTGGAAACAGCAGGAAGAGGATCCACCGAATAGCCGAAACTGGAGTACAGAAGAAGCAATGAATCTGCAGCTCCAGGCCAGCGAGTGGTGCACATCTGACCAAGCAATCACTGTCCCCTACTTTATTCTTTGTGAAGGACGCTGAAGCAAAGGTTGGGAGCAGCCTAGTGGCCAGCTCTTTTACAGGATCAAGTGAAGCAAAGCAAGCATGTGCTTTGGAGGCAGGCTAGCTAGATTTGCTCCCTTTCTCATTCAAAGGGGATCTGGCTTAGTCTGATACTCCCAGCCTCCGGCTGATTAATGCAGGCTCCGGGGCTATGACATGTGAGTCAAAGATCTGTCCGTGTCTCAGGTGAGATCTGATGGACCTCAGCCTGAGGGTGCTCCCAGGAGCAGCGTGGTGAAAGAGCATCTCGCTCACCTTGCATTGCCTCGCGGTTCAGCTGTGGTGTGAGAGCTGTCAGCTGCAGGGGCGAAGGGAAGTGGCACACAGGCAAATGCCAGCAGTGAAAATGTAAGGATCTCTGGGGTTTGGTGACAGCTTCACAGTGATTTGGAAGACATTAGGGGTATGCAAATGGCAGAGAAGCCCTAAGTACCTCTGAGAATCTGGGCTCAAATGGAAGCTAAATAAAGACTCAGTGGGGATGTTGTCATCTCCCTGCTAGGATGCTTTAATATACAGATTCATAATTTCTTTAGATAGCACAATGACGGCTTCATTAGAAATGCTTCTGTATAAATAAGTCATTTGGCCACGGCAGAGTTCTCATGGTGGGATATTGTGTGTCTTCTTCCTGTACTAGCAGCTATGTTTGGTTACTGGTGCATGCTTTTTTCCCCCCCTTCTTTTTCTTTTCCTTTTCCTTGCCAAACGCACTTCCATAATATCCTGGTTTGTAGTCTTAATAGGAAATGACTGCTCGTGTGTCTGGTGACCAGGGAATTGTGTCTGAGGGAGACCAGGACACTTTGATATGGTGGTAGGTGATGGCCTGTGAACCCAGAACACTCAAATCACAGCTTGAGAGTCTGTTGTAGATAGAGAGGCCTCTGAGCCCTGAAAATCAGATTATTGCATCCTGTCCTTCACCCCAGGGAGCATCACATGTTGCATTTCGTTGTTCAGATGAGTCGTGGGAGGGTTATGTTGCTGGGAAAACAACTCTGCAGGGCTGGAGAGGGACCAGGGAGCTTTCAGACCCTTGTGAGTCGTACACCCAGGAGAGCTTTACTTCCAGGTGAAAGGAAAACAGAAGAACTTGGAAAAGCAGATGATACGCGTCTCCGTGTTTCACTTTTTAGAAGTGCCCTGCACACACTATCTTTGCCACCACTTGTCGGCTTGCCAAGCCAGGGAGGAAAAGGGAGTATTTCAACTTGTCAGAGCCAGACAGAGCAGTACGTCTGCTTTCCTCCACAAGCCTCATTTATTTTTCGATGTGATGTAATCCCCTTCACTTTTCATTTCACCCAGAAGGAAGGTGCCTATGCAATATTCATAAGGATCTGGGCTCTTCTCCGTGGGCTCTTCTTAGGCACCATAAATCAATGCATTTCACTGCATTGCGGGATGTTTTTCCTCAAAAGTCTATGAACTGTGCTGGTTGCACATGGATGTAGGGGGTTTGGGTGCCAAGGCACACCTTGGTTTCCGGCCATAGGGCTCCTTGTTTCTCAACAATGCACTTTGGCTCTGAGAAGCCTGCAGTAACATTGTCATGGAAGCCACCAGTCCATGACACTTCCTTTTGTCAGAAACACATGCAGCACAGATCTGATCTTGTCCATATGCTGATGCTGAGACTTGTTTGAGTTTTCCGGGAGTGGAAGAGGTCTACAAATATTTATTCATCCTGCTGATCATCTTCTCCTGGAGGTAGTTCTGCAGTACAGGTCCTCATAAGGTTTCCAGATGCTGTTTTCCTTATAGACAACACTTCATGTCCACTTGGGGGTTGGGGGTTAGGCAAAATGTAGAGCAAAATCAATCCCAGACCAATCATCACTGGAGTACTGGGAATGTGCAATATTTAGATGATGAGACTGAGCTTAAGCAGGATTTTTGGCTGATCCTGAGAAAGGAAGGCGAGATGCTAGGACTCCAGGGAAAGAAACGTTGTTGTGCATAATGGAAGTTGCAGTGAAGTTAATGAGGTTTGTTTATGATGAGCCGGAGCCTAACTTCGGAAGCAGTCAGGCTGGAGGACTGTGTGCAGAGCTGGGAACAGGACCTCCACCTCCTGTGCCTTTCTCTCCCAAGTGTTGCATCAACTTGACTGCGCAAAACCATGAAAGCAACTCAGAACAACTGATTTCGATAAATTAGGATGACAGTGCGGGGCACAAAACCAGACAGCAAAACTGGAACCTTCTGGTGTGGAGGGGTTTCCTCCCAGTGCTCTTGCACTGCACCATGTTTCATAGGAGACTTCAGCAGCTGCTTGTCCAGCTCTGTCATAGAGAGTGTTTTCCCACTTGTCTGTCTGAAGGATCCTTATCATACAGCACTTCAGTGCCCAATTTTTCTGCAGTGGAAAGCAGCCTCCATCTCAGCAGGTGTCTCAACGCTGTTTACAGGACACCTGTCGGCTCTTTTGGCTCCCTGTCCCCTCTGCCTCCTAATTATAAAATTGTGGATTGCTGCAGCTATGGTGTTTTTTCTCTCTCTCTTTTTTTTTTTCCTTGTGCACAAAATGTCAAATTGCAGAAATTAAAAATGTAAATGATGGTGTCTAATTAACCAGTTGACAGCAGAGCACAGCTGCGAGTGACAGTGACTGATTACCTTCTGTAAACCTTGTCCTCCAAGACCTGCCTTACCCAGAGGGACGAAGGACATCGAAAATAGCAGCTTCCTTAAAGAGATATTTCTCTGCTGATGAAGCCTGATGGGCAATAGTTCTGCGGGCTCCTTATCCTATGGATAAAACCGCAGTCCTCTTGAGTTCGAGGGGAATGTCATTAACTCTGAAGGGAAGCAGATTTTCCCCAGTCAGAGTGAGAGTGAGGGTGTTTTGAAACCTGTTGCCACAAACTATGACATCAGGCCAAATTAAAATTTGGGGCAAAAGGGAGCTGTGGAGCACCAGTGGAGTTACTGGGACAGACTGGATGCAATGTGGGAGGTGGATGATGTTAACAACGGATGCAAAAGTACTAGTGGGAACGGTGCAAGAAAGCATGCACACTTCTTTCTTTTGTCTAGTCTGTTGTCTTTTGTCAATGGGATGAGGTTCAACAAGGCCAAGTGCCGAGTCTTGCACTTGGGACACAACAACCCCATGGAGAAAAGGAGGCTGAGGGGAGACCTCATCCCTGTCTACAACTGCCTGACAGGAGGTTGTAGCGAGGTGGATGCTGCTCTCTTCTTGCAAGTGACAAGCAATAGGACAAGAGGAAATGACCTCAAGTTGCTCCAGGGGAGGTTTAGATTGGATATTAGGAAGAATTTCTTCACTGAAAGGGTTCTCAGGCCCTGGCAGAGGCTCCCAGGGAAGTGGTTGAGTCGCCATCCCTGCAGGTGTTCAAAAAAAAAGGGTAGATGAATTTCTTAGGAACGTGATCTAGTAAGGGGATAGGTACAGTTGGACTCGATGATCTCAGAGGTCTTTTCTAACTGGATAATTCTGTGGTTCTATGATTCTATTGGAGCAAAATTCTGATCTCTCAGTGGGCAGTGACATTAGTGGAAATTCTACATGGGACTGGAGGTAGCGTTAAAAGCTCTTGAAGACCTGACAAAGGAATCCAACGTCAATAGGTACTGCCTACTTCTGTGACAGCATAGAGAAAGTTTACTGGATGCTCTTCGAGGTTTCAGTTTCAGAATAGGGTTGAGTGAACACTGGCATCTGGTATCCAGGAATTTCTATTTCAGTAATTTCTACTTTCAGCTAAGTCATCTTTCTTGCTACAAAAGTGCATAACCAGGTATATCATCGATCCATCAGAAAAACCTGAGACTGCTAAGCGCGTTCTTTGTCCTTATTGCTGATGGCTTTCATCTCTTGACTCCCTGCTTCTCCCTTCAAGAAACACCTGTATTTCTCTCTCTCAGGTACTATTCAGACATTGCCAAAATGCCAGCAATCAGTGACCAGGATATGAATGCATACTTGGCTGAGCAGTCTCGCATGCATATGAATGAGTTCAACACCATGAGTGCGCTCTCAGAGATCTACTCCTATGTTGGGAAGTACAGCGAAGAGGTAAGAGCCTTGGAGAGAAGTTCTGCTGGACCATGGTACAGCCTACCTGTTCTAAAGTCCCAGTATGTGTCACAGATACCTACCTTAATCCAGTTTAGGGACACGATGGATTTAAGGACTGAAAAGCATGGCCTGGGGTCTGGAAAGGGAGGGTCTGGGGTTATTGGTCCTCCTATTACTCTTCAGTATGGATCCCTGTTATTCTTATCTCATATTATTAGTCAGTCAGATTTAGCTGGCTTGCAGCAGTCAAGGATCAGATGTTAGCTTGCCACAGAGGAGCCCTACATGAATTCTGCATCATATGTGGCCAAAACTTGTTTAAGCGTACGTGGCCAGTGCCATTTCAGGTACCCCAAAGCACCCAAGAATGGCCCAGCAATCATGACACAGGACGTAAAGGTGACCAGCATGGTTCTGTGTGTTGAAGACCAGATGAGAGACCTTAGGGAATCTCAAGTTGCGTGGCAAGGTGGTGAATAAAGCTACAGAATAACTGATCTCCAAGATAAGAATCCATTTGATTGACTTCAATCTAGAGGTCTGTGCTTAGTCAGGTCAATGCCCAACTGCCTACTTAGTTCCGTGCTGTCTGACCAACCTCCTTTACATGATCTAAGGTAAGCTTGAGGCCTTCCTTACAAAAAGTTAATCCTCATCTGCTGCTGTAAGATACTGGAGTCAACCCTTAGGGGAAAAAACCCCAACCAAAATCCGTATCTATTCTTTCTTTCTCCTTTTCCAGATTCTCGGAGCCCTTGATCAAGATGACCAAGCTGGGAAACAGAAACTTGCCTACAAACTTGAACAAGTCATAACCCTCATGAGCATAGACAGCTGAGAACTGTCCTGCCAGGGACACCCTGGGAGGGATAAACCAAGTCGTGCCTCACTCAAGATCATCATCTTTACCAAGTGCAAGTTTTGATCGGCTGTAAGCAGAGTCACCTGAAAAGCTCTCCTCTCTCTCATTTCTTTCTCTTTCAGCATCTATGGACAAAGCGACAAAGCCCCAGGGGTTAAAAGAAAGGACTGCAGAGGAATCTTGCCTCTGGGGACATCAAGACACTCAGGGTGAAGCTTTCCTTTTCATAGCTTCCCCTATGCCTTTGCCCTAGAGAAAAACTTTTACACATAACCCCCTCCCACCCCTCATCCTCCCCAAACATCACATCATCACTCTGCAGATGGGAAACTGGGAGGTAATTTCTGTCATGCTGCTTTAACTGTCCTCCAAGGGCTGTAGCCTTTGGAGCGGACACGGAAATGAACTCAGTATTACTAAATGTCTCCCCAAGGGGAAGGCAGCCTGCCTGCAGGGATCCTGGAGGGCAGGAGTAAATCGAGATCCTCTCCTGCAGAGCCATTGCAACTCTATCTCTTGATAGTGAACCACTGGGAGAGGATCCCCAAGGCTCCCCCCAAAAATGCCACAGCTCTGTCCAGAGTGGAACCATTGTGGCTTTTTTCTGCCTGGGCAAACAGCAGTGTACCTGCTGCCTTGGGGCAGGGGAAGGGTTAAGAGGGGAGAAGACGACCGATGCTCCCCTGCCCGTGTGTTTCATATGGTTATTCTTATTTTTCAAAGAGACCTGTGTCCCCCTCCATCTTTCCTGTTGTGTCCTGTTGGTCGTAAGCACTGCAGCAAAAATGCTCTCTCTGCTCAGTGGCATCCTGTCCGTGGTGGTTCTGTTCCTTCTGGCAATGGACAGTACAGTACGTCCCTCATTCCCACCTCAGCTTGGAAAGCAAGGGCCGCAAGTCTCATTCAGTTCCAGGCAAGGAGCTCAGCCTCAAAAACCAATCAGAGGGATTTTTTTTTTTTTTTAAAAGCTGTTAGTTCTTACCATTTTGTTTCCTCAACTGAAACAAAACTATTGTTTTCTCATGGTGGAATAACAGAAGGAAACTGAAGGGCTTGCCATGGAGCAAGGTGATGCATAGGACTGATAGTAAAAAGCTTCCTTCAAAGCCACTCCTAAAAGGAAATTTCACCACATGTTTTGGAAGGCAATCTTGGAGGAAATCCAAATGGAACACTGCAAAATGTTCTTCTACCTAGATACCCCCAGCCAAACTGCATGTCTTCTGGAGGTCTCTGAACCACTGTAAGTTCATCTGCCTTTTGGTGCCAACTCCCTGCCTTTCCTCTTCTCCATTTCTGGAATCAACAGGCCTTGCTGAAGGCACGGTTGCTGCCTGGGAAGGATTTTGTCTCTCTTTGCACTTCCTATGCCTTCGGAGATCACTGTCTCCACAGGACAATTGTGGGTGATTACCCTGTCCTACCCTCTTCTCAACTCCTCCAGAAGAACATCTCAACCTGTTTCATGGCCAACCAAAGAGGAGGAAGCTCCCACATCTCTTCTATGTTTGGCTGGGTTTTTGTACGGCTGACAGCCTGGATAACACCATGGCTGAACGTAATGGGAGACCCTCAATGTCTGTAGAACCTTACATCTTGTACACCGTGGAGGCAAGAGCTGGGTCTGCATTCATCCCACCAGAAATGAACAGTGCTCACTAGCAGATGGAGGAGTGGCATGACGCCATGGAATTTCGGCCCACCATCCGTCTCACACCGTCCTCAGAGCTACAGCCTGGATCTACTTTGCACCTGGAGGGAGGAAGGGGTAAAGACAGGGTGTGTAAATTGATTACAGAACGAGCGCATTTGGTTTTATTTGTGCCTCTTGCTAGCAAACCAGAACCTCTTCGGAGCGACGGATCGCGAGTGCATCTATTGGGGGATGTGGTGCAAGTAGGAGTCAGTTAGCAAGCAGGTTTCGTTCAGCCAAGCAGATACACATGTAGGCAAGTCTTTCTCAAACCATTTGAAGAACAGCAGTCCAAATCTGGATGTGTCTGTGGGGAGAACATCATAAGATTCATATTGAAACAGCAAACGTAGGGACACGTCTTGGTTTTAAAACCCCAGACATCGATCTCTTGATTATAATTATTATTATTTTGTGCGTGTGCGTGTGTGCGTGTATCTGTGTGCGTGTGTGCGTTATTTCCCTTTTAATTTTGCTTGCTTTCTGTTTGATTGCTGAGCTGATGGACTCATCATGCACCTTATGGACATCTCAGCATTTTGAAGAGGCCTGCGCATCGGGGATGGGGGTTGGTTCTGCCATGGTTGTGCTGATCCATTTAGTAATGTCGGCGCATGTTCCAGATCCATTGATTATGGCTGTGAAAGTGGGGTGGAAGTCCCACCAGAGCCAGCGGTAAGAAAATTACAACAACAACACAAACACAATATTTTTTATAAGTACATAAAAAAAAGGAAAATGAAAAAAAAAAAAAAAAAAAAGGAAGAAACCAAAGGTTTTGACAAACAAAGTGCCACAAAAGATAAATATGGACCCTATTGTCATGCCTTGTACTCACAGCTGGATGGTAGGAGTCTAACTAAGGACAAATAGCTGGCTTGGAGGGAAGTGGTTATGAGTGATAGGCTATGCTGCCTGGACATGCGCACATGAAAGGAAGAAGAAGCTGTTTGGGGCAAAAAAAAAAAAGAAAGGTATCAAAATGAACTGGTGCGATCCTGCTCTGTGACTGAAGTCAGAGGAACACCACAGGGGCAACCTGGGACTTGTTTATTTTTGACGTTTTCAGGACTGTGTTTTTGTTTCATTATGGTTGTTTTCCACTGTTATTATTTTATTTTTCTTGCTGGTAAGGATTTCTTCATGTGTAATATATATATATATATTTTCAAGGAAAACTTGAACACCTCAGAGACACTGAGAATGAAAATCTTTCTTAGGGGAAATGGGAAGCACCGTGAGATTGATGTCTTAACCCTTCCCAGGTTCCCATTTAGGCATTTCTGTTTTCTCTCCAACCTTCTTCTTTCTCCCATCCCCAGGATTTGAAAGAAAATCTGTGTTTTGCTTCTCTTTCATCTCCTCCTTATTTTTCTTTTTGTTTTTCTTCATTTGATGTTTGAATTGGCTTTCGGTTTTGCTTGGAAAATGTGCCAGAATTGTGATGTAAATGCGTGGGCTTCTTCCCCTGTCCTCTTCAGTGCCCTTCCCATCTCCAACCACTCTCCCAGCATCCCCCAGTCTATGAGAGGTGTTGGCATCTTTCTTCCCAGCCTCAACTGTCGAGCTAGCTATTTTTAAAGTGCATGTAAAATACAACTAAAAGCAAAGACACAAGCAGAAGAATAAGCCCTAGTACAACATGGATGTGTTCTTTTCCTCTTCCTTTGATTTCTACCCCACTCCTCCCTTTCCACTCTTGACCAAAAATGCCTAATAGGTGATATTTCACACTGTTTTCAAGCCACACGGAGACAACTGGAGCCAGAGTCCCTGGAAGCCAATAGAAAGGCTCCTAATATCCAGAATATGCCAGATGATAGGCTGTTCTTTATGGGTATTTCTCAAACACTGTAATCAAGAAAATGAATGCCGACGCTTTTAGCACCATCAGGAATGGGGAAAGGGAACTCATGAAGACTCTCTATGGTCCTACCGAGAGAGCTAAGGTTTTTTTCTTCACCCCAGTGTTTGCTCTGGGACTTTGCATCTGGGTTAGAGGAACAAAAGGTGCAAACATACCATGTCCTCACTGTGAGAGCACTCACCTATCAGTGTCACAGTGATCTGAGACATAAACCATCATGTGATGTGCTTTTGCAAACTGAGCCTTCCAGTAAACACTGTTGTGGGAAAAGTTGTGTGTTACCTGGAAGAAGGTGTTAGAAATCGTTAGCTCTTGAACAGACAGCACAGGAGAATTACCATAAAGGAGAAATGCAGCCGCCCAAGGGCACCTTCCTCTCCCAACGTGCCCCAGTCCCTCTCTGCCACCTTATCATTCTGTTCTGAACATATCTGAAGGTTTGGTCCTATCCAACATACACCGGACTTGCTTTGTTAGGTGAAAGGACTGTGCCAATTTTCTCATCCACACTTGTCTTATCATACCTCTTTGACACTGGAAACCATAAATAATTACTATGATGTGAAGATTTGACAGCAGAATTTCGATGGGTTGTGCTTTAACTGGAAAGTGATTACCAGAGTTTCCATATCTTGTGCATTAGCCCACAGAGAGGTGTTTACCGTGAAGGGAGAAAGACCGGGGAAGTCACATAATGGTCATCATTATTTTTAATAATTCTATTGAAAACTGATATAGGGTGTTGAGTCCAATGGCTACGCTCATCATTCAGTCAACCAACACAAAAGTAATGCCTCCCCTCCACATTTCCAAAAGGCCCTGAGTTCTGCGGTGTAACAACTCAAGCACAAGCCAGGTAATATCAAGAGGAAAATTCATAAAATCAGAGAATACCAGATTGGAAGGAACCTCAAGGATCATCTGGTTCAACCTTTCTTGGCAAAAGCACAGTCAAGACAAGATGGCCCAGCACACTGTCCAGTTGAATCTTGAAAGTGTCCAATGTTGGGGAATCCACCACTTCCCAATTTTCTTTTTGTGTCTAATTGGAATTTCCCCAGGAGTAACACTTATCCATTACCCTTCTTCTTTTCCAAGCAACTCCTTGTAAAAAGGGATTCTCTGACTTCTTTTTAGCCACCCTTTAAATTCTGGAACATGACGATAAGGTGTCCCCCAAGGCTTCTTTTCTCAAGGCTGAACAAACCCATGTCTCAACCTCACCTCTTGTGAAAGGCTTCCCAGTCCTTTGAACATCCTCATGGCCCTTCTGTGGGCCCTCTCCAGCTTGTCCGCATCTTTGTAAAGGGGGGAACAAAACTGAACCCAGTGTTCTAGGCGTGGCCTGACAAGTACTGAGTAGAGTGGGATAAGGATTTCTTTGCTGATGATGCCCTTGTTGATGCAACTTAGCATCCTGTTGGCTTTCTTTACCAAAGCAGCACGCTGTTCACTCATATTGAGCTTGTTGGCTACCAGGAACTCCAGGTCTCTTTCCACAGAGCTGCTTCCCAGCTGGGTAGATCCCAGCATGTGCTGCATTGCTGGATTAGGTTTTCTCAGGCGCAAGACCTTACACTTGTCCTCATTGAACTTCATAAGGTTCTCGTTAGCTCACTTTTCCAGTTTACGCAGGTCTTCCTGCAGAGTGGCTCTCCCTTCCAAAGTAGCCACTTCCCCATTCAGTTTGTTAGCATCAGCAAATTTCACCAGGATGCACTTGATCCCATTGTCCAGACCACTTATAGAATCATAGAATGGTTTGGGTTGGAAGGGTCCTTAAAGCCCATCCAGTTCCACTCCCCCTGCCATGGGCAGGGACACCTCCCACCAGACCAGGCTGTTCAAAGCCTCATCCAACCTGGCCTTGAACACTTCCAGGGATGGGGCAACTACAGCTTCCCTGGGCAGCCTGTGCCAGGGCCTCACCCCCCTCATCGTGAAGAATTTCTTCCTAATGTCTAATCTAAATCTTCCCCCTTCCAATTTAAAGCCATTTCCCCTCATCCTGTCACTACAAGCCCTGGTAAAGTTAAGCTCTTATGAAGGTATCAAACAACATTGGGTCCGGTATCGGTCTCTGAGATCCCCACTTGTGACAGTTTGTAAAGGAGCTATTTACCACCACCCTCTGGGTGTAGACTGTTGCCCACCACACAGTCCACTTGTGTAGATGCATTAGTTTCTTCAGCAGACTGTGGGAAACGGTATCAAAAGCCTTGGAGAAAATTCCATGATGAAAATTCCGTAAGTCCCAACAAGGGGACTTTAGTCCCTTTCTTCTTCTTTATTTAGCATTTAGCTGAAGAAGCTGGACAGAATTGCATCCAAAAATCTCAGTTTGCGTATCCCACACCCTTGAAGGAGGAAATCGGTATAAAAACGTGGCTCTCAAAGCTTCTGTCTGAACTCCTCTGAACTCCGGAAAACCTCCTTTCCTGGGATGACTGGGGAGCCCAGACATGGGTCTCTTTCTCCAAACTAGGGAGCTCTGATCATTTAAACTATTGTAGTTCATTGTGTTTCTGTGTTGACAGATGCTGTGTAGAGAAGACAGGCACAGCCTCCGTGGTGCCAGAGCAGTTCGCTCCGTGCATTGGAAATGTAGCAAAAGAGATATCCTTTGGGGCAGGTGGAGGTCTTGGGATGTCTTAGCTCTTGCCATCCAACTTGGTTTGCTGTGAGGCAGGCGACTGATGAAGTGAGTGAACCTCAGTGTCATGGTGTAAACTTAAGCCTGCTGACCTTTAACAGTTCTCCTCTACACGCAATGCAGTTTCTGTTTCAGAATATCGTCGGGTCCGTAGAGTCCCGCAGTTTTCTCTCACCTCTGCCACTGCACTATGCCCCTTCCTCCCAAAAAGTTGTGTTGTCTTAAGGGGGATAACCACTTCATGGAGAACACTTGGAAAACACAGCTTGTCAACCACGTTTTATTGGGGGTGGCTCCATTCACTACGCTATTGGAGAAGCACCCAGGGGGACACAGGTTTACAGCAACAGATTAATTTGTAGAAGGATGTCAAACAAAACAAAAAAAAAAAGGGAAACAAAATAAAATATTTACACTTGGAAAAAATAAAACCACCAACCCCCCCCTCCCCAGCAAGGATATTAAGCTGCTTAGTCTGATCAATCTGTCACGTGTGTGATTTCTGTTGTTGTCGTTGTTGCTGTTTGTTCATTGGCTTTTATTTTGTGTTAATCTTCTGTTCTAAAAATGGAGAGTTTACCTCAAGAAATTCTTTCTGCTTGGAAACGGATCACCTCAAAGACATTCACAGCAGAGAGCAGTGTTCAGGGAAGCTCAGTAAAGCAAACCTGGGTGTAGAAAACAGGGAGGCAACCAAGACATTCAGGCTCTTTCAGCATTCCTTTCTCTTGCTGGTGTGGTCTGGCATGGTTCCTTGATGCTGAGGGCAGCATTTCCCAGTAGGAGAGATTCCTGTTGGCTTTCAGATAGACTGAGACCCAAGAGCCAGTTGGAGAAATCAAGGCACGTGTACAAAGTTGAAGTCCTTTATGAAGTATCTTAAGAAAAACTTGGTGTTATTTAAATTTTACCCTGCTCTTTCTCCAGTCCCTGGAGAAAACCCACTTTCTAGCCCAGACTGGGGTAAGGAAGCAGAGAGATTAGGTGCTAGCTAAATGCTCCCAGTGTTTTCCCCAAGGAATCAAGACAAGAGGCAACTGGATTATTTAATGTCACAAGACAGGCCCTTCCTAGTGTTTGACCCTGTGTCTTGGACATTCACACGAGCCCAGAAGTCTCATTCTCTGTTTTGCTAAAGCTTCCACCTTAAATACAAAAATCAATGTAAAGACATATCCTTTCACTACAGTGTTACTAACAGCCTCAAAGAGATGTCAAGACAGCATTAGAAAGGAGGTTGGGTTCCTTTTTCTTAGGTTGTTGTTGTTGTTGGTTTGATTTTCATTTGAATTGATCCTAGTTAAAAAAAATAAATAAAATCTATACTATTTAAATTGGAATCCCGTTGTTACTTGGTAAAGGCAAAGCTTCTGTACCTTTGTTATAATTAATTGTATACCTGTGTATGTAAATATAAGGCATTCCTATTTTGCAGTCCAGAACAAAAAAAAAAAAAAGAAAAAAAGAAAAAAAACCTATTTGTAATATAGAATAAAGTTTATTAAAAAAAGTAAAGACATAAAAGTGCCCTAGGCTGTGATTGCTCCTCCTTGTGGCCAAATGGAGCCAGAGAGAGGGAACTGAGGTGAAGGGGAAGCGTGAGACTGGAGACCATGTATGTGCTCAAAGTAAATCCACTTCACAGCTCCACCACAGGAGCCCTCTCCCGAGTTCGGGCTCTCCCACCACCCGCAGTGCGTGCTCTAGAGTTTCCTTAGTGTACCGGGCAAGCAGCACGCATTGACATTTTGGGCTTAGCTTCATACTCGTGTCTATGGGCTGGGCTGGTGAAGTGTGGTGGGAAGTGGTGGGAAGTAGATCCCAGCTGAGCAAACTCCAACTATGTGTTCAGAGAGGGTGAAGGCTCAGGGATCAGAATGCTTATGTGAACAAACCCCTATGAAAAGCTTTATTCTACCAATCCACCCTTTCCTTCCTTCCTTCCTTCCTTCCTTCCTTCCTTCCTTCCTTCCTTCCTTCCTTCCTTCCTTCCTTCCTTCCTTCCTTCCTTCCTTCCTTCCTTCCTTCCTTCCTTCCTTCCTTCCTTCCTTCCTTCCTTCCTCCCTTCCTCCCTTCCTTCCTCCCTCCCTCCCACCCTTCCTTCCCTCCCTTCCCTCCCTCCTACCATTCTATGTGTTAAATCACCTGTCCTCAGGGTCTATATCCTTGGCTGGAGGCAGATGATGGGTGTCTCTCCAAGACAGAGGAAAGGATCAGCTCCCTCTGGGCAGATCTGCACCCGCCTCGCTGCCAGGCATGATCTCTCTTCTCTGCATGTTACGTTCAAAGCTGAAGATACTCCCTAGGCAGTGAGAAATGCAGCAACCCTTCTTCCTCTACGTCCTACCCCTGCTCTACTCCCACTCATGACAAGAAGTGGGAGATGAGGGACACTCCAGTTTCGGGATAGCTTAGCTTAAAGCAAGGCAGGAAAATGCTTTTTCATTGTCCTACAACTGCTCCCCAACCATTGGGCACCCATTATCTTTTTTTGATATTGCCTTTTGAACCACTGTTGCAAAGGATAAATCTGTAAGGCAAGAGTTCTGATTCCCCGGGACTGACTGCAGGTTTGGACAAGCCTGGGCTGGGTTTGCACCGCTGCGACACCGAACTGCACGGTTTGACGTGTCCGCCTTATCATCTACCCTAAAGGACAGGAAACCTGACCTGAGACCTTAGCTGAAGGCGAACTGGATGTAAATAGATGTTTTTCCTTGCTGCTGCTCTTGGAAAAGCCAAGCTGGTATGAGCAGAGCAAGCTCCCTTCAGAGGTAGGAAGGGGAAATGGAGATGGGAGGCAGTACTAAAACCTCCACCTTTCGTAACTCTCCCCTCCCACAGCAACGAGACAAGGTGCAGGAGGTCAGAGCTGGGTACCTGCTCCCTCCTTGTGTCCCTCATCCTCCAACAGACTCACAACTGGCACTGGACATAGGCACCAGCCTCCCACTCCACGAAGTGGAGCAAAGCTCTTATTTTCACTGTCATCCCAAGAGCTGGGCAGTAGCATCAACATCCTTCCCAGCCACCTCTGCCTGCGTCCCCAGCATTTCTCACTGGTCTCCTCCCAGCCCCAGCCCTCTGTTTCACTGAAGAAAGAAGAAAATGTAGTCAAGGTTGCCCGGAGCTTGTGCAGCTCCTGCCGTGCTCTAAGGGATAAGTCCCATCACACACAGAAGAATGACACGGCAACCCTGGATACACGTACAGGGGTGTGAGAGGCTGGGGAGCAGCCCTGTGGAGAGGGACCTGGGAGTTCTGGTTGATGGCAAGGTGAACATGAGCCAACAGTGCCCTGGCAGCCAAAAGGGCAACCGTGTCCTGGGGGCATCAAGCACAGCATCGCCAGCCGGGCCAGGGAGGGGATTGTCCTGCTCTGCTCTGCACTGGGGAGGTCCCACCTCGAGCACTGGGGGCAGTTCTGGGCAGCACGGGATAAAAAGGACATCAAGCTACTGGAGGGTGTCCAGAGGAGGCCACAAAGCTGGGGAAGGGTCTCGAGGGGAAGTCGTATGAAGAAGGACTGAAGTCACTTGGTCTGTTCAGCCTGGAGGAGAGGAGGCTGAGAGGGGATCTCACAGCTGTTTGCTGCCTTCTCACAAGGCAGGAGGTGAAACAGGTGCTGAGCTCTTCTCTCTTGTGACCAATGACAGGACCCGAGGGAGTGGCAAGAAGGTGCCAGGGGAGGGTTAGGTTGGATATTAGGAAGAGATGGTGAAGCACTGGAACAGCTCCCCAGGGAAGCAGTCACGGCACCGAGTCTTTCAGCATTCCAGAAGCATTTGGCCAATGCCCTCAGTCACATGGGGTGAATGTTGGGAGTGTCCTGTGCAGGGATGGGAGTTGGACTCAACAATCCTTTTGGTTCCCTTCCAACTCAGGTCTTTCCATGACTCTATGAAACAGCTGTCAGATTTGTGTGTTGGTGCCAATATAAGACTTGTGGAAAGCAAACACCTTTTTGCTGAACTCAGTTCTGCAAGTCTCAGCTCATGGAGAGCATGGAAAGGAAGTAAGAAAGCGAGTTTCAGAAGGGGAAGGGAGTCTAACGAAGCTCTGACAACTTTTGCAGTAGGCTTCCACCTGATGGTGCTTAATAAGTGTCTGGGTACCTATAGATGGAGCACATACCTACTCCAACAAACTGATCCCATCCAGTCATGGAAATAAGACATCTCTGTCCATCTGCTCTTTGGGCCACAGCAAAGGAAAAGTCCTTGTCACCCAAAAGGGCTCGAATCAGTCTGCCAGCTTGTCCCAGCAGCACATCAGTCAGCCACAGCAGTGTGTTGCCTGTATAGGTATCACCCATCAGACCTCTCTGAGTAGCAAGGTGAAATGCAGGAACTGATGCTAGAAAATTTTGTGTGCAAAGAAGTACTTCAGAGCTCAGATATTCTGAATTATTACTGTATTGAGGGGACCCATACACACACATCTAAAGAAATGTGTTTTGAAGGTTGTTGTTCTTCAGGGCATTTTTTAAACCTGAATAAAATACCTCACAAAAGTTTCCTTCTAGACTAAGTGGTTGTACTTAACATTTGTTCAAGAATAGTTTTAGGCTGAGTCTCTGCCAGACTTTGCATAAACAGAGAGTCCCTTGTAGAAATAACAGCTTCCATGTCAGTGAGGTCAAACAGGAAAAGGAAAAGTTGGGGAGGAAACTGGGGCACGAAGATGTGGAATGAGTTGCCTGCAATCACACAGAAGCTCAGAGGCAGGTTTTGTATTCAAGGCCAATCAGTTATTTACAAAGCAGGCAGGAGCCATCTTCCCATCCCTTCAATAAGACCATTGGTGCTTCTCTGTCCACATTGGATTCTTCCACAGCCAAGCTACAGAAAAGAGGCGTTTTCAAAGCTTTCCTGCTTTCACTGTCCACAAGAGGTGATGTCCACTTTCTGCATCTCAATCCACCTCCCCTTCATGCTCCTCCACTGAGAAAACAGTGACTGTTTGCCTCAGCTCAGTGACATCCCTGGTGTAGATAACATCCCCCAAGTGCCCCTGGAAAACCTGGCAGGGGAGAGGGCTAAGCTAGAAGCCCAGTCTTCGGTTCTCAGGGGAACGCTAGGACCTGGTCTGCATCTCAGCTTTCCAAAGCAATCCCATATGTCAGCTGAGAAGGACTATTTCCAGCAACCTGGAGAGTATTCGATTTGCCTTTATTGTTTCCTGATTCACTTACCCGCTTTCTGACACTTCACAGGTTGGGCTGCCTGCATCCTATTAAGCTGTTCGCCCCACCAGTCCCCTTCCTGGAGGTTTTTCTGCTTCAGCAGAGTATTTCTCCAACATCAGCTCTCTTGTACCCACTGGATGACGGAAATATCAGACTCTCCTTTCCTTATGTTCCGCCTCAGGGTCATTGTCCTCACCAAGGCAGTGAGAGTCACGGGGACCACAACTCTGGTTCACTTGCACTGCCGAGATCTTCTGGTTTCATTATCAAGGTGTGTTGGCACACTGCAGAGCAAAAAAAAAAAGTGATTCTAAGATCAATGAGCTTTTATTCAGAGGCATCTGAGCAAAATCCCCTCTTTTCATGCTGGGGAGTTGCCTGAGTGGCTGTGGGTGTTTTCTTCTCTGCAAGTTGTCCTGTCTCCTTGCACCAGTGAAAAACGGGTCCTTTCAGGATACAATTCATCTCATTGCAACCTTCACGGCTAAAATAGATCCGGGAATGACAAAGGTAAATGCTTGTTTCCTCTCACTGACCCTAGGGAGGATAAGGAGAGCTGGCCCAGCTGTGAATGGTGGCGCTATGCCTTTCTAAAGCCATGTGGGATAAATTCCCCCAGTGGGTCTGCTTTGACCTTGCTTGCTGTAATTGTTTTAGGAAAGGGAATGTCTCTTGTTATAAATGCAGCAGAGCCCCGAACTCCTCGCTGCATACTCCCAGAGCCCAGCAAACATTTGGGAGGAAAGCAGGAATCACTTCTGTCTTATGCCTTCAGCTAAGACATTCAAAGAAAAGAAAACTGAAAGGAGAACCACTGTTTTATTTTTATTATTACTTCCTTGGTTGCATTTCCTGCCTTCTCGTAAATTCTAGTGGGAAACGCACTCGGTGACCTTATGAGTCCCACAACCAATCACGATGCCAAGACATCTCCACAGGCCAGTTTGCTTTCAGTGGGCCACGTGGGAGTCAGCCCTTGTTCCTACAACACAGGCAGGCAGATCACCAGTCAGTCACCATTCGTGACACAAAAGCGTTTTATGGGTAGGAACATAACAAGTAGACAGCACCACCGGACATTATGTTTTCCCTGTCTATATCTGTGCTGGTAAAGAAAAGAAGGTGAAGTTGGAGTATCAGGCACTGTGTTTAAATTGTCTGTGGTGCTTAGGATGTTCCCTAGCACAGTGCCAGATAACCCTCTCTCAGCAAACGCAGTTTGAGAAGAGTATGGGCAGGAATTTTCTTACCTTCATGGATAAAACTGCTTTCAGTCTGGTTCCCTGCGTCCCGTATGATTCACCGGGTCAAATATATAGAGTTAGAACATAGAAAAGCATATTGGGAGAAGATTCTGCTGGCTCAGGAGATATTTGCAATAAAATACTGGAAAAGGAGCTGCTTAAAAGATTCAGTGTGTTATGACTGTGGGACTTTGATGCTCACCTGTCCAGCACTTGTACGTGGGGATAGGAGAATGAGCTCTAAGAAATGCTTGTGGTTAGCTTGGAACTTAGATCTGAATTTTTAAACACAGTCTTTTCATAGAATTATAGGACTATCTGGTTGGAAAAGACCTCTGAGATCAAGTCCAACCGTATCTGTCCCCCTTACTAAACCAGATCCCTGAGCACCTCATCTACCCATCTATTAAACACCTCCAGGGATGGGGACTTCACCACCTCCCGGGGCAGCCTCTGCCAGGGCCTGAGAACCCTTTTGGTGAAGAAATTTTCCCTGATGTCCAGTCTGAACGTGCCCTGGAGCAACTTGTGGCCAGGGGCACAGAGATGATGCCAGAGAGAAGTCTACCCACTGGGGCAAATGTTGCACCCTGGGTCATCCCACCTTTGCCCCTCAGACACTACTGACTGTTATCAAGTTGGTCCTGCTGCCCTGCCCATTTCTATTAACCCTTTGTTGGAGGAGTAGCAGAGTACAGATCCTGAGGCATTCGGTACCTGGTTTTCTTTTAACATGTGGGGCAGGTCTTCAGGCATGGTCATGAGCTAGACCTCATGTCCTGAGTTAGGTTTGCGGTTAGTTTTCACTCACCAGCTGCAGTGCAGAGCAGACCAACAGGCAGCTTACAGCCCCTTGATGTCACTAGGGAGAGCCAAACAGAAAACCTCCAGGCTTCAAAACACCAGGGTCACCTGGATGGTCATGCCATGGCTCTGGTTTTGAACTCTTCTTTCTTTCTGATGGATGACTATGAAAGAAACAAGGCTGCAGACAGTGATCCAATTACGTTAATGACACCTAAGTCTGCTCTCTGCTTTCAGAGTACCCAAGCCAAACCAGAATGCACTCACCAGGGAAACTGTCTCATAAAACTGCCCTGCTTTGGATTAGAAAAGGCAATTTGATTAAGTCCCCAGCAAGGTAAGACACAACATCGAACTCGATCTCAACTACCACATCAGAGACATCTGGCGAATTAGATCCAGAAGAGGCAGCTGTGAGTTATGGGGCTTGAATTCCATCAAGGGCTTCTGGGGAGGTCATAAAGCAGCAAACAGTTCTTGCACCACCCCCCCTTTCTTCCCGTCCACCATCTACAAATTGAATTATAGCCCCATAATTCAAATGGGGTCTGTTTGTCTGCAAAAGGACAAACGCAAGGAGCCATCTCGGGGGGTGTCAGGCTGTAAATTGTTCTTTTTTCCTGCCATCTTTCCATCTCCTGCTTCACAGGGTGATGTTTCCTGGCTGCACCCAAGTCTCCTCACTTTCCCCACCCATCCTATATCTTCTTCGTTTCATCTCATTGCTCCTTCTTTTCCCGGTTAATAGAGATATAAAAGCAGTTGCTGTCTTAAAGACCAATCCACCAATCAGCCACTCATATCCAGTCCCCTTCCCCTCCTTCTGGAGAGTCTCCTCCTCATTTATTTTTTATTCACAAAAAATTTCCTAGCACAAGTCATATTGCAAACATCTAAAGCACATTAAACCTTCTCAATGAAAGGGCTATCCTGGTTTCTTTCAAGTTGGGCCAAACTAGGTAGTTTCCCTTAATTGCATTCTTTGATGGCTGAGGGGATAAGAGGGCACCCCACCCCTTTATGATTTTTCTGGCATTCACATGCAGACATTCAATGTGAAAATCAGAAAACCAGTCTGGAACGTTTCAGCATTACAAGTTAGACAAGTCTAAGTGATTCCAGCCTGGGTCTGTTTGTGGGCCATTTTTGGCAGCCTGAACTTCAGAGATGGTCCATGCTTCCCAAAAATTGCCTTCAATGGTTGCTAAACAGCAAGACTGCAAATCCCTTGTAAGTTAAAGCTGGCAGGTATCATAAAATACCCTCCACACAAGTTCAGAGAGAGGAAAATAAACCTGAGTCCAAAGTTGGATCTTCCAAAAAGGAAGTGATTTGTTAGTCAGACTCAAAGTTGAGACTAGAACCTGCTGGTCCAAAGCTCAAGTGATGTGTTAGATCACACCACCTTTTCCAATAAATCAGCTGGTCAGCGTGCATAGATAAGAGAAAAATGGGCTTGAGCACTTTAAACGATATTAATACCCCCCCTTCTCTTTCCATGAGAACTTTCACAACTTACTGAATTTAGGAATTTAATGTGATGGTTGCCTTAATCAAAAAGTTCATCCTGGAAGTGCTGGACATCCATACACGAGCAATTGCAAGGTACTGTTCCTGACTGGCTCAGAGGTTTCTGTACATTATCTGTCATTTTCTTAAACCTTCATATATTTTATGACATAAATGATGACAAACTCCCTTTAAGACAGGAGGGAGTTGTACTGATGTCAAACCACAGCAAAATGGATAGCCTGCTTGTCATGTTTATTTAAGGTGAGGTAGCTTACACGCTTGTGCAAGTTTAAAGCTTAAAAACCAAAGGGTTCATGCTGCTCTGATTCAGATAGCAGCTCCAGAATCTTTAGAATGGCTTTTCCTAACAATTGATGGCAATTACGAGAGCAGCTTGAGCTACTCGCTCTGATAAGACAGTCTCAGCACACTGTCACGGTTGTCTCACCAGGCAAAAAATACTCCAATGTGTAAGTACACATAGGATCACACGTGGGTTTTCAGTCAGTGATGCAACTCTGAGATTCAGAGGTTTGCCATGGGAGAACAGGTCCTTGGTTGGTGCATATGGGAATGATGCTTCTCCTGTGTTCCATGAGAAGAGAGATTTTTAGCAACAGGTGAGGACAGGTTCTATCAACTTGTTTCTAAATATCCTCCCACAGACTCTTTTTTCTCCTTGTTTGGCCAGCCAGGATGCAAAGGTTTGTCATCTGAAATTCTCTTTGGTTTCTGTCCATCTCTAAAAGTTGCCCCATATGAAGAACTCCAGTGTCTTCCGGCTCCTCACTTACAGCTTCTTCAATATTGCTCCAAGCTGTCACATGGAGATGACTGTAGTAGTAGTCTACTGTGCAGGGCTGTGCTGCAATCACATTCCAAAACTCACATGTTAAAATTTAGGGAGGGAGGGAAAGAAGGAAAGGGAAACAATTGGGCAAGTAAATGAAAGCCATATATTGAAATCTGCAATGTTATGAAGCAAAATATCTGGAAAAAAAGATAGATTTAAAACACTCCAATCTTTTTTAAAAAGCCAATTCATAGTAAAATAGCAAGTGTCCTGGTGAATCCTAGTAGAAAAATACTTCATAAACTGGGTTGTGTCCTGTGATCAGCATTGTGGTATTCTGTATATATGTAGAAATTCTTTAATTGCTAAGATTACCCCACGTAATATTTGATAATTCTTCTACTTTGGGAAGTTTATTGAAAAAGAAAGGCACAAGACATTGTTCTACCTTTCTGCCCTGGGGAATCGCCTCAGAAGCTTGCTTAGATTTATTTTTTTACCTTGTTATTTCTTACTCCCTTTGTAAATCTTTCATTTTTCTTCCTTAGGACAGAATTTCAATTAGCAGAAGGATAATGCTATCAGGAGGCACTGAGTATCCTTGGAGATAAATCTAGCTGGGAGTTGTCAATGGAATATCTGAAATAGCTTGACAGTGCAGGTCCTGTAAAGCTTAGATTACTCTTTAAAAAAAATAATAACAATCAGTTTGCCTTTCAGAGAGGGAATGAAAGGGGCGGGAAGGAGGTTGGTTATTGAATTGCTATGTTCAACTGCAAAAGAGGATGATAAAAGAAAAGAAATGGTATATTAAGGACACCCAGACTGCTGGATCTGACTGAGAAAATGTCTAGATAAGCTTCTAGGTGCATCCTATAGGCACCTTTAAGCCTGGTGGATGTTTTCATCTCACGACTGAAAGAGTTTCTTGCTGAAGTTTCACACACGAGAGGGTTAAAAGGGTTGAAAGACACCCATGAAAGCTACACCTGGAATAGAGGACACTGAGATATGCTGTAAAGCAGCCATAGCCTCAGCATGCAGGAGTGCTCATTTGGCCTCTTCTCGTTCTTAAAAACAGGAGTTTCAAGGTAAGGGAGCCTTCCTCCTTTTTACATCTGACCCTGCTGATGGTCCACTTGTGAAGGACGTTATAAAAACCAACTCATCCATGCTCGCTGAATATATCTAGATATAGAAGAACAGTGTTCAAAATGTATGGGATGTCAAAGCCCACCTGATGCCCCGAAATCCTTTGATGTGTTGGACAGCTCTTCATTTAAGTCTTCAGTGACATTTCCTTCTACTGAAAGGCTAGACTTTGTCTTACTGATTAATCAGGACTGCATCACAAGTGCTACTGATGATACAAGCTGTGTGGAAGTTTGGGGGAAAGACCACCATTTCCCTGAAATTGCTGTATCTGTAGTCTATGGTGTTTAAAATCTGATTGTGGTCTTGAGTGTGGCTGTTTCATAGGGATGGATGTCAGGAATAATAAAAATATTTTGGGGAACTGATGTAACGGGGTCGTTTCTCATGAGCTCTGTTCTCCCCCACACGTCTCCAGATGAAGGGACAACGTGTTTAACCTCAACGCACCCAGTCAGGGAGCTCCTGGCCCACGTATTGGTGTCACCCTCCAGCAGTTAAGAATGAAACCATGGATGAGAGAAGGTCTATCTGGGCACAATGAGCTCTACCTTACAGTGTCGTATCTAATCCCAGCCCCCATACTTGATGCAACCAGAGCATGCAGCCATTGACCAAGACAGCTGCCGCAATCTCCATCTCAGGCCACGTTGGTTCTGTGTCACGAGTGCTTCGATACATCCAGAGGAATGAGCAGGAGCAGTTGTCCTGTGGTCAGAAGAATCTGACAGTACACAACCCTGCCTTCACCTTCAAACTGCTGAGCCTTTTAGTTTACCCAGCAAATTGAGAGGGCTTGGATCACCAGAAATTATGCCTAATAAAGATCCTGGCATGAGACACCGCAGGTCTGTGACTGCTGTGTGAACTCAGAGCTGGAGAAGCTATTGAAGGCTTTCAGAGATAAGACACACATGGCCCAAATTTCACCGGCCCCTTTATCTGCTCACATCTGGTTATCTTCAACGCAATCTGTTTGCTCTGGCACAATTGCTGGCTAATTGTGTAGTGGCCTCAGCAGTGTTGGGGTTAGAGACATGCTGAGAAGGCCCCTGCTAATCTGTTCCAGAGGCTCGAACAAGCAATGAATGCTTCCTGAAGACGACTGCAGGTTAGCTTGGGCCGGGCAAAGTAAAAGATGCCATCATCCGGCCAAAATATTTCAACAGCAGGAAGCAAATATTCTAGGAGAAAGGGCTGATACCATTGCAAACCTTAACTCTGGTGAAGAAGTCTATAGAATCATAGAATCATGGAATGGTTTGTGTTGGAAGGAACCTTAAAGATCATCTATTTCCGATCCCCTTGCCATGGGCAGGGACACCTCCCATTTGATCAGGCTGCTCAAGATTGCATCCAACCTGGCCTTGAACCCCTCCAGTTAGGATGGTTTGTGACACACTGTTAAAACTCACCAGCAGGTAGAGCCTGAGGTCTGGACTCAGATCTGCAGGACACCATGCATGTTCTATTCCCCACTAAATCTAGCTAAAAGTGGTGAAAAACATAAAACGTCTGTTTTTACGGCATGGGCTGTTAGTAAGACGTCTGTGGAAGTTTTGGCTGTGGTAGAGTAAATTTTTTTCATGGTAGTCTGTTTGGAGCTGTGTTTTGGATTTGTGCTGGAAACAGTGTTGGTAACACAGGGCTGTTTCCATTATTGCTAAGCAGTGCTTACACACAGTCAAGGTCACCTTTGCTCCTCACACACCCTACCAGCAAGGAGGCTGGGGGTGCACGAGGACTTGAAAGGGGACACAGCCAGGAGAGCTGACCCCAGCTGCCCAAAGGAATATCGCATGCCGTAGGGCATCATGCTCAGCAATAAAACTAGGGCAGAAAGTTGGTCAGGGGACTGCTGCTTGGGGACTGGCTGGGCATTGGTCTGTTGGTGGTTAGCAATTTTCATTTGCCTTTTTATTTCACTTTTCATTGCAACTTTCATTGTTGTTGTTATTATTATTGTTATTATTTCCATTATTTTTATCTACTCTGATACCAACCCATGAGTTTTCCCACATTTACCTTCCCAATTCTCTTTCCCCCATCGCACTGCGGGGGGGATGAGCAAGCAGCTGTGTGGTGCTTAGTTGCCATCTAGGGTTAAACAACAACAACAACTTACATGGCCAGTATAGGACAGATTGGGACCTTAAAATCATGTTTCCTCAGTCACCGTTGTAACTGAATTGGCATTGCCACACTGGAAACGTTGTTCTGGTATTCAACTCCCCTCTCGCTTTTTATTAGTCAACTTGCTAGAGAGTTGGTCTGTGTTAACTTGAAGTCCATAGTGGTGTCAATATCTCAGCCACCTGGCCAGTATCTTTCAGTATTCACAACCAGGGAAGGGAAGGGAAGGGAAGGGAAGGGAAGGGAAGGGAAGGGAAGGGAAGGGAAGGGAAGGGAAGGGAAGGGAAGGGAAGGGAAGGTGGAGAGGAGAGGAGAGGAGAGGAGAGGAGAGGAGAGGAGAGGAGAGGAGAGGAGAGGAGAGGAGAGGAGAGGAGAGGAGAGGAGAGGAGAGGAGAGGAGAGGAGAGGAGAGGAGAGGAGAGGAGAAGAGAAGAGAAGAGAAGAGAAGAGAAGAGAAGAGAAGAGAAGAGAAGAGAAGAGAAGAGAAGAGAAGAGAAGAGAAGAGAAGAGAAGAGAAGAGAAGAGAAGAGAAGAGAAGAGAAGAGAAGAGAAGAGGAGAAAAAAAGTCTGTCCAGTTGGGAGGCAGAAATAACAATCATAATTAAAACATGCAGAATAAACAGTCATTTTCCCCAGCAATTCAGAGCCTAAAAATCTTGATCACAGAAGCACCGGAAAGCATGTGACTAACAAATATAGCGAGATGTAAGTCACAGAAAGAACGACAAATGCTTAGTCTTTGGGAAGAATTAAACTTCCCAAATAATTTTTCTAGTCACAGAATTCAAGCCTGTGGGGGGTCTGCAGCAGTTTTTGGAGAATGAACACTTTCCTGAGACTTTCCTCAGGGCTGGCTTCTGGATTTTTTAAGAATAGCAGGTATTTCCTGGTGATGGAGTAAGAATCCCTCCACATCTTCATCCCAGAAGAGTGGAGGCAATATGTAACTAGAAACAGTGACATCAAAGAAAACACCACCTTCTAGCACAGTGAATGTAATAATCTGGAGAGAGGCTGTCATCAGGAAAAGACTGAAGACAAGGAAGATTGTGGAGCTACCCATAGGCCTGCTGAGCAGTTTGTTGGGATCCATGGGTTGGCTGAAGCCCAGCATCAGCCCTTGAGATACTTCCAAGTGGCTCAGCTCAATGATCATTTTTCCTTCCTCCTGGTGTTGATTCCCTTTTACTGAGAAAATAAGTCCCATTATGCCCCTTCTCAGTGACATGAGAGGAGATGAAACCCCTCAAAATTGTTTCTAAAACTGGGCAGCCAATAAGTGTTAGTGGAGAAATATTTCCTTCCTCTTTCACAGCATGATCCTTGGAAAGGGTTTCTGTTGTCTGCCTTTATCCATCTGTACTAATGGTTCCTAGAGAGCACTCCAGAAATATTTTATGGAAATCGCTGTGGGTGATAGGCAGTATAAACCTTGCAGGACTGAAATACCTCAGCTCTGCTCCTTTCCTTGCTGCCATGAGCTCAGCATTGCATAGAAATACCTTTCAAACTAAATTTATTTCAAGCCCAAGTGGCTTTGATGGATTATTTTGCTGTAAGACGTCAGCAGATACATTTGGGTGTATGAGAATGGAGCTGAAACAATACCTTAAACCTCAGATACCGTGTTTATGATGACTTGACCATTGAGTCCAAACTTGTCAACCATAAACATTCCCCTCTACTGCTCTCTCATGAGACCCTGTCTGGAGTATTTTGTCCAGTTCTGTAATTCCCAGCATAAGAAGGGTATGGAACTGTTGGAATTGGTTCAGAGGAAGCCACAAAGATGATCAAAGGGCTGGAGCACCTCTGCTGTGAGGACGGGCTGAGGGAGTTGGGGTTGTTCAGCCTGGAAAAGAGAAGGCTTCGGGGAGACCTCATAGTGGCCTCCCAGTACCTGAAGGGGCTCCAGGAAAGCTGGGGTGGGACTTTTTGCATGGACAAGTAGGGATAGGACAAGGGGGAATGGCTTTAAATTAGAAGGGAGAAGGTTTAGATTAGGCAATAGGAAGAAATTCTTCATGCTGAGGGTGGTGGAGGCCCTGGCACAGATTGCCCAGGGAAGTTGTGGCTGCCCCTTCCCTGGAGGTGTCCAAGGCCAGGTTGGATGGGGCTTTGAGCAGCCTGGTCTGGTGGGAGTTGTCCCTGCCCATGGCGGGGGGGTTGGAACTGGATGGTCTTCAAGGTCCCTTCCAACACAAACCAGTCTACAATTCCTTGACCCTATGATGTGTGACCCTGTGCGTCTACGATCATAAAGACTCTGTGTGCAGTAGCCTCTGGAGTGAAGATGCCTACCTGGCAGCAGGCACTTAGGGCCACACCAGTTATGGGGTGGACACACTGTACTTGTCACAACCAGCCCTTTGAGACCAGCTTCATTGGAGGCAATTTCCTTGGTCCAGATCAGAGGTGACCTCCTGATGGAAGGCAGATCTAGCCCACAGGCACCCAAAGCAGAAGACTGCCTGCAGGTTGTGTCTTAAAGGAAGGAGTAGGTTTGCATGTGTTCCACTTGCCTAAGGGTGCCATTCTACATGTCTCAGAAGCAGCAAATCAAAATCAAAGGGAAGAAAATTGGGAAAAGAGATAAGAGTGGGAGAAGTGGGAACAGTTTATACTAGGGCAGTGCTCCAGGTCTTGCTCTTCCTGGTGCTAAAGCTTTCAAGTTCACCGCATGCTGGAGCATCCCACTTTTCTCTCCTGATCCCTTCTGAGTTCACTGGACCCTGTACATAAGGTGCTGGAAGAGAATTAAAAATATCCTTCCAGTGGCCCAGGGAAAGGGGTTCTCCCTTGGTTGGGCTGGTCCTAGCTGTACCTAGTCCATTGAAGCCGGGTAGAGCACACGACCTGTCTTCTCCTTATTCCTAAATATACCTGAGCCACATCACTTTCAGATGCACAGTCAACAAGACAGTAAAGGAGAAGTCTTTGTTCTCATTGCACATCTCATTGCTCCACTTCAATGTTGGGTTCAGAGGAACCTGCACACACCTTACTGCACAGCCTACATGTGCAACTAATTCTAATGAGCCTCCAAAGTCCCCTGAGATCATAGGCAAGCCCGTCCTGGTTGTGATGTATCTCTGTGTGCCTGCACTTCCCCAGCTGCCCATGGCACACAAGTACAAGCTGTTTACCCTGGAATGGTAGAAATTTGTCCTTTCTCCATCCAGAAACACCTCCTGAAGGACATCTTCACCTTCCCAGAGCCCACCTCAATTCTGCAGAGAAGGGTTATGGTGCCCATTGGTACCCAATCTATCCTATCCTTCACCTTTTGGTGGATTTCTCTGCTTCAGAATTCCCCTCCTGCTTACTTGCTCCTTCTCCCAGGTAAGGCCCCATCTCCTCAGCTCTGTGACCTCCTTACACCATTATAAAGCAAAATGCAGTATGCCCTGGCTCTTGCAGTGGATTCTGAAAGAAGGTCAGTTATTGCCTGTTCCATGCTGGACAAGAACTTGGTGCACTGTGGCAATCCTAAAGTATCTGCTCTTGCCCCACGGTGTTTGAGAATGGTCACTATCGCCAAATCCTTTGCAGACGAACAAGATCTCATATTATTTTGTCATCCCAGTCACCCCCTCCTGAACACAAGAACCAATGATGTGTAGTTCATCAGCAAGGCTGATCCTTCAGTTCCATTCAACAGTGATACTTCCCATGCAGCGTTACAGGCTTGGGAAGGAGTGGCTGGAGAGCTGCCTGGCACAGAAGGACCTGGGGGTGTTGGTTGACAGTGGCTGAACATGAGCCAGCAGTGGCCCAGGTGACCAAGAGGGCCAGTGGCATCTTGGCCTTTGTCAGACCCAGCGTGGCCAGCAGGAGCAGGGAGGGGATTGTGCCCCTGTGCTCAGCGCTGGGGAGGCCACACCTCGAGTGCTGGGGTCAGTTTGGGGCCCCTCACTCCAAGGAGGACATTGAGGGGCTGGAGTGCATCCAGAGAGGGGTAACGAGGCTGGGGAGGGGCTGGAGAACAAGTGTTATGAGGAGAGACTGAGGGAGCTGGGGGTGTTTAGCCTGGAGAAGAGGAGGCTGAGGGAAGACCTCATCCCTGTCTCCAACTGCCTGAAAGGAGGCTGTGACGGGGTGGGGGCTGGGCTCTGCTCACAAGTGACAGCGATGGAACGAGAGGAAATGGCCACAAGTTGCACCAGGGGAGGTTTAGACTGGACATTGGGAAGAATTTCTTCACTGAAAGGGTGGTCAGGGATTGGCACAGCTGCCCAGGGAGGGGGTGGAGTCGCCATCCCTGAAAGTGTTCAAAAAACGGGTGGATGAGTTCCTTAGGGTCAGGGTTTAGTGGGGAGACAGGCACGGCTGGACTTGGTGATCTCAGAGGTCTCTTCCAACCTTCTGATTCTATGATTCTATGATTTTAATACCAACAGCCCCACATAGGGCTGGTAAAGGTGACATGGGATATACATGAATCAGAAACCTCTGATTATCTGCAGTTGTGCCTGGTCAGGCAGATTATCCAGGGTTTTAAAAATGATTTAGTAAGTGAATTCCCAGAATTATCCCCTCTACGCTCCTGTGCCATGAATGGCTTTACAGTGAGAAACAACAGCAAAAGAAGAGAGAAGATAAATACAGGAATAACACACAGGCAGGGGACAAACAGCACCTTTCGAAAACAGAACAGCAGAACATGGGACCCAGATGGATATAAGACATAAAATTTTGTGATATGCAGTTCTGCTTCAAAATTTGCCAGGTTCTCCCTTCAGCTTCCTTCAGAGCTTTGCTTTCTGCCCAGGGAATGCATACTGCAGCAAAGCCTTTAGTGTCACACTGCAGTGTTTCGTACGTTGGAAACCATGCATGCACTTCCACTAAAGGGTCTGTCCTGGCTCAGTGCTCACAGTCCAGAAAAACTGCCAGGGATGGGTGACAGCTCAGAGAAGCCCCATGGGGATAGCGAAGATGACGGCAGTAATATTGTAGAGGGTGTGTTTGGCTTCCTAGTTCAGCCTCAAGAAGTAAAGACCACTTTCCCCTCACAAACAGAAGAATCTGTTTATTTCCCAGATGGGAAAAGAAGAGGAAGCAATTTGGACCAACACAGAAACATTTCAGCGTTTGCTAAGAAATTGCTTAGCAAGTCTGCCTGCAGAATGATTGCACATTTTTTAGGTAGATCCACAGTATTAGCAAGGTCACATAACACGCGTGCACTCCATGGCAATCAAGCAAGACAGTTTCCCCAAGGAGCCCAGACTCAGCTGTAGCGCAAGTGGAAGCAAACAGGCTCATGATGACTGATGGCTTGAAACATGTTCGTTACCTCCTGGGAACACCAACTTACGGAAGAGCTCATGGGCTTTGAGTCCTCCAATCTAGCAATGTGAGACAAGGCTGGGTGGGAGGAAAGCGAAATCACAGCTAAGGTGATGGGATGACCCATGGTTTTCACTAGCTGGGTGGACGATAGTTTCTTGGATGCTACAAGCTGGATCTTTTGGTTATTGATATCAATATCAAACTCTTTGGAAGGCACTTTATGTTCAGTGTTCTCACCCATCTTCTAGCAGTGGATCCGGAGTGCTTTCATTTTTCTGGTTACCTGGGAGCATCTTTTACACAGCGCCATTAAGCTTCTTAGTCATCTCTCAGCAGGGCAGCTGCAAAGGGTTCCATTGGCTTCACGGCCATTAACTTGTTCATCGTACACTGCAAGTAGCCTACAAACCTCGTTCCTTGCAATATCTGATGCTTGGAGATGCTGAATTATACAGTATTTTCAGTAGTCAAGAGGACTCTGACGGCCAAATTTCATAATTTGATAAACTCACATAGCCTCTGACAATTTTAAAAGTCCCTTCCAACCCAAACCGTTCCATGATTCTATGAATTTTTGCAAAGCGCGTTCTTCACCTCTGAAGAATGTCTCCCCATATATATTCAGACTTACACTGTATATCTATCTTCTCCATTTACAGTTTTCTTCACTGACTGAGTGCAGTTTCCAGTACAGCAAATTGTTTTGATCTTTTATCGTGCTCTTAAATTGGGCACAAATGTTTCATATGCTTTTAAATTTACAGCACATCACGGGCACTTGGTTTTATAGCTCACAGGGATTAAACTGGAATAAAATTGATAGAATTACACAAAACAAGTGGGTGCTGAACTATTGGGTAGCAATTTATAAAAGCTGACAAAACCCCAAATTTCTGGTGTCAGAGTACTATTAGGGAGTATTTCAAGGGAGTAACAGGTTTTTGGTCTCAGTGGCATACAGAAAATTACGTGCAAATCTCATATTGTTAGGGAAAGGAAAAATTTGGGAAAGTAACAAGAAGCAGCTTTCTTGCTAATGTCAGGTTAATGACACCTTCCTACGGTTTCAGAAAAGATCAGGTTGCTATAAGAGTTGTATAAACGGCTTGGATGGCGTTTCAGTCAGGAACCACCCGGTGTAGTGCTGGTCCTGATTAGGACCTGTAAGTGCTGTTATTATCATTAATAACAATCAAGATCACTGAAACGGAGGCGTAACAAGACTGCTGTTGCGCTGCAGTGGCTTGTACAGGGTGCCTCGTAAGAAACAGAAGGAAAAATGATTCACTCGATGCAAGCATAACTCACCGTGAGGACTTTGTCATTCTGTATTTAATAAGCAGTTGAAGAAGCGCAGGATTTTTGCGGCCAGCTTTAATCAAGTTAGCTTGACATCAGGACATTTCAGACTTTTGTGTTTCTGTGTTTGCTAAGATAATTTCCAGGTCCTGCTTCCCCAGGTTCTTCCCAGGGTGTGTGTGTTAGGCCAGTCTCAGTTTCTTCATAAATAAAGAACTGAAGGGCGTTTCACTTGGAAAACTCTTACATCCAGAATTTCTCCAGGTTTGTCTCCCTCCCACACACAGTCCTAAACTACTCCTGCAGCTCTTGGTCCCACAAAAAAGTCACGCCTGTTCACGTATCAGGCAGCTTAAAATGGGGAAAACACAGTAAAAATAATAATATTATCTTAAGGCCACAGCGTGCCGCAGCCAAGCGCAATGCTACGCGATTGCCTGGAATACACTTCCCCAAAAGACGTGAACAGGTCCCTTCTGCACCGTGCTCACCACTCCTTGGGGCAAATACCTTCAGAACTGCAAATGCAGCTGCATTTATTTGACTTAGCGTGGTATTGGTACTGTGCGCAATGGGCTTTTTATCAGGCTGTGATATTCACCTGCCTGCCTGTCTTTCCCACGAGGCTGAGGTAAAGTCAGATCCAGCCTTTAAGCTCTTCTTCAACACCACGTTTCTTCTTGCCTTGAGCTATCCCCAGCATCACTCTGGCTGCAGCATTTCCCCAGCTTTATTTCATTCCAGCATCTCCTGCAGCTTCCCCTATGCCACCCATATGCCCTGCACCTCTAGCAACTGCCTGTATCTCCATCCTCCAGGGAATGGTCCTTCCCCTGGGTACTGTATGTGGTACCTTTTGTTCATGGGTGGTCAGACGAGGATGATACTTATCCGTGTGCTGGTGGAGTTTCCTCCTAGAGTCATCTCCTTCACCCACAGATGTTTCATGCACCATTTATTTCTCCTTTACCCTCAAGCCCTGGAGAAAGTTACCACAAATCTCTCACTGGGAACAAGCCGAGCACTGAAACCTGCCACCATCCATCATGGTGGCAGACACGCTGCAGAAGGGCTTTGTGGCACGGTGCCAGAGCTAATGGCCTGAGACGCTGCTCGCTCTCGCTCTGAGCTTCTTTAGAGTGTGGGTGCAGATGCTAATTGTGGTTTGCTCTGCCTCCGTGAAGAAAGGAGGGAGTTTGTTCAAGGGAGTGGGGAGATTTTTAATGGTGGAGCTTGGTTGCAAAACTGCCATCAGCTCTTCAGTCGTTTCACAGCCAAGATCCAATGACTTTTAAATTCTTCCTGCGTGCCTCATGACAGTGGTAACTGGGGTTCTGTTCCTACTCAGAGACCAGGATTTTCACTGGATGACCATATCCTCTCAGATCCTTCTCCAGCAGTGGACTAGCCAAGCAGCTGGACTTCCCTTTGCTCTGCTTCATCACAGGAGGTGGGGTAAGCAAGACACATGGGTCTGGAATAAAAACCACCTAGATCTTACTCTAGGTCTGGAAATATCTGTTCTCCCTGGGGTCAGACTTCACTGGTCTAACTTCTACTGAATACCATGTAATACTGGTTCTGGATGCCTGTTCGACTCTGAAGGCAGTGGGAAACATGAACAGGACTAAATAAAGACTGGCTTGCTGAATCTGGTGTTTGCTGTCTGTAGGTTTGTTTTCGCACAAAGACAGACAGACAGAGTTTCTTTTCTTTCCTATTTTATTTCCTTCTTCCACAGCCTTCACATAAATCCTGTTATAGATCATTCATGTTTTAAATGGCCTGTCTTGCAGAGGGAGAAATGATCTTGTCAAAACTGAATAAAACCCCATTTTCACCATGAATCTGTAAGGTAACAAAAATACGAGGGAACTGTAAAATGCCACGGTACCAAAATGTACTGCCTTCACAGTCTATTCCTGCACTCAGTTCGACGACTGTTTCCTCCATCACCTCAGCACTTGGGAGTTTATCTAACCATCATTACTAGCACTTACCGTGATGTGTTCCCAGTTGTATTTGCTGTTCCTCACTTGCACGGACAGATTGGTTATTCCTAATACGGGATTGAGACTGATTCCTTGCAGTTGCATCCTCTTCAGAGAGCTCAGAAAGAAGAAGTCTTTAAGGGATGCCCATAGCTGAGTCCATCTTACGTCTGTGAGGTGAAACCATGGAGATCACCCTGGCGAAGTGCAGTAGACGGTACCTGTGTACTCAAACCAAATTGCTTCGATTCGCTATAAAAATTATTTGAATGGGACTGGGTTTGTAGAAGATTTTCTGCATCGTGGAGCCATCACCAGCAGCGCCCGGCAGCCACTCAATAGAAAAATCCATGAAACAACCATGCATTTCATTTACCAAGAGCCATGGAAGACTCTTCACCACCTTTAGGTGACATTGAAAGCCTGTAATGTAATCTTAAAAAAAGGGGATCGGGATAGACTGGTGAAACATAAAGAAAATGTAACTCTTCACATCACTGAGCATAGAGGCATCCTCCGCCTGGCACGTGTGGAGAAAGCAGTTGGAAATGTTTTCCCCAGTCCAATGTGTGCTGGCTGATCAAACTGTGGCAGAGTTTGTAGTTGCTGTAACTGCTTTCCATTTCCCCCTTTTCCTAACCATCCCTTTCCTATATGTTAGAATCACACCTACACCCCCCTTTCCTGTTCCCAAAAGTCACAACAGCCTGACAGGCTGTGATGATTGCTTTCTTCAGGTGAAGCCAGCCTCATCCAGCCCCAAGTTTTGTTTGCATCTGATTCCAGACTCAATCCTCCCTCTTGAAGCTGGGCTTGAGGGGGGGGGAAAGCAAGGGAGAAGTTAGCAGCATTTAATAACGATCTAACCAGAGAGCAACTTTGAAATGAAGCCATTTAAGGCCAGAGCCTCCCAGCTGTCCGGGTGTCCCTGCTGAGCCTGCTGCAAAACATAGTTCAGGACACTCCTGTCACTGGCTGCAGGCTGGCAGGGAAGATGCATTAGCCAGGATCGTCCAGAGCATGATTAATTTTTTCCTCCTCATTGGGATGCTACTGCAGTTGCAACAGATGTTCAAGAGCCTTCTGGCAGTGACAGATACCCACATGGTCCTGACTCCTTACCAGGCAAGTAATGATAACAGTCACAATATCCCAGGGACGTGTCAGCTGGGTATTTTTTTTCTTTCTTTTTCCCCTCTGGAAAGTTCTGCATATTTTTGGAAAGTTTCTTTACGCGATATGATGTGTTTGAATCACGCATCGACCCTTTCCTAGGGTTCACATGGGTGCCTCAGAGGGCTGGGAAAAAAACTCCTCCTTCCTGAGCACCCCAACCTGGATATTCCTGGTGGAGGAGCAGGAAAAAGGTTAGATCAGAGCAACAGGACCTGTGGCTGGTGTATAAAATGGATCAATGAAGCATATTTCATGCCATATGACAGATGCACAAGGATGGGAGCAAAGGACCAGTCTTCTTCCTGCGGTCGTAATGTTATTTTGCAACAGCACAGTGATCTCACCACCAGTCCTGCACCGACAGACGAGTGGGGAGCTTTCCTTCCACTGCCCTTACTGACACTAGCGCAGAGCTGAATGCCTGCAGCGCGACTGAGCCCGCGCCCACTGGGATGCTGTGATCACCATCCACCAAGCAAGTGGTGGGAGAAGCCATTCCCTAGAAAGGGGGAGTGACTGGTGCTACAGGGTAAGTTCTCAGTATGCCCCTTACTGCTCCTCTGTACATAGGTGTGGATGCCCGTTCTCCCCTGCAAGGCTGGGTGCCTTGGCATTAAGACCAGAAGGGCCATTCTGACCCTGTCTGACCTCCAGAGAAATCTGCCTGCACACTCTTAGCCCAGAACCCAGTACACGAGGCAGGACAAAGTTTAGAGATCACTCTACCTATGAAGATCTCAAGGGCAGAAGCTACTCCTTCGAAGACGATTTGTTTTGCTGATGATCCATCCCACCAAAAAGGCGTTACAAGTTTGTTTGTTATTTTCATTTTAATTCCTTCCACCCTCTCCTTTCTACCACTCATTTTGCCTTTGTCTGCCAGCTGCATCCAGACAGAGCTGTCAAGAGCCTTCAATGGAAAATCCTGCAGCTCCTCCTCCTTGAGTGCACTTTGTTTACAAATCAGCAATGAACTTATTCGTGTGGTATTACAGAGCTGCAAACCCTGCTCAGTGGACAAAAAGTCGCATAAAATCCTTCCCACTTCCTATATTACATCCAGCAAGGTGTACCTCACTGTCAGAGCTGAAATCTTTGCAGCAATGATGAGAAAAATTACTCCCCACGCTGCACTGGGCACGTGAGCCTGGGAGACGTGCAAAATGTCATGTGCATATAAAATATTTCTGGGCTCTATGGATAACGTATGGATATGGAGAAAGGCAGTTGTGAAGCGTTAGGGCTCCAGCAGATCCTTTTTGCTGAGATTCTGGAAGACAGTACTTTTCTGTGGATGTTGCTGCCTTTGGTTTCACTCTTGGCTGTTATTCGAAGGGGAACTAACAGGGCTCGTCCAGCCTGTCTTTAGCCTGATCCAGGGCACATGACATCCCATTCTTGGCTCGCTTTATAGTCAACAGCAAAGACTTTTGGGTCATAAAGCAAGAAGCCTCACTCGTTCTACCAGCTATAAAGGCAGCTGAGGGTGACAGGCTCAAAGAGAGGTGCCCGTCCCATAGGTGCCCACATCCAGCCAGAGACATTTCAGACGGGGGACTGCAGAGAAACTCTGCAACTGTGAGTCAGATGAAAACTGAGACAGCAGCATCTGCAGAGGGCATGAATACACATCTCTGAGGCACAGCTGTCTTCACTCATCTCAAGGGGTTGTTAACTCCAAGCTATGTTACATGTCATGATTGCCAGTTGTTTCGATGCTGATTAAAAAATGCATAAAAAGAACTTCTGCGAGCCAAAGTTCTGCTAGCGATGCTTCATTATGGTATGAGAACTGATGGATCCTGTCTTATGCATGATCTTGGGAATAATAGCCAACCTCTTCCATCTGTTTTCCACTCCCATATATACCCTGATAGCTGCCTTTTCCTCTATAACTGATGTGAAATTGAGTTTCTTTGCAGGTCAGCACAATCTTGTCTCGTGTTGGTAGGGTGGCAAATGCAGTGTGCAATTTGGGACACCCGTGTTCTATAAATTAACTTGTGCTGGAACAAGTACAAATAAGGGCTGATCAGATGAGTGAGGAGCAGTAAAGTCTATTTTAAGAGAGGAGATTCACCGCATTTCATTTCCTGAAGCAAATTATCACACAGAACAATTTTACTGGACTGCATAAAAACTAGGGAAGCTGGCAAAACCTCTTCAAGTAGCTGACAGGAAGGGCAGGACTGCAGAGACCAGGAACACATAACGAGAGAGATCAAAGAGCCCATGAATAGATTTAAGATGAAAACTAGGAAAAACGTTCCAAACCATCAGGATCAGAAGGTCTGGAGTTTGCTATCAAAGGAGGAAATGGGACAAGAAACCAAACTACTTAAATGGAATTTGATGTCTTTGTTTAGAATCACAGAAGCATTAAGGTTGGAAAAGACCTCTAAAATATCCAGTCCAGCCATCAGCCCAACACCACCGTGCCTACTAAACCATATGTTTAAAAGGTTATACAGGGTAGTTCTCATAGTAGCGGTGGACCAAGACATCTCACCTAGTCTTGTGTTCCTAAAACCAGTCCTCTCCCCTCCGTCTTCTGCTTCTACGTAAATACGCACAATAAAAGAAACAGAAAATCTGCAGCAGCAAAAGACAGCCTGGGCAAAGCCAGCCCAATGCAGAGGTAAGATTTAATACTGAGGCTTGGGAGGAAGAAGCAGGTAGATGTGTCTCACATCCCAGACAATTATCTGATTAATGCTCAGAGACAGAGGGAGTCAAAGGGAGGACTTCATAATTTCTAGGCCAATAATCTCACAATTATTTAATGTCTATGAGAGAAAGAATCCTTCTTTTTCCACGAGGGGGTCTGGCTGAAAAATGTAAGTGGCAAACCAACCAGCTATCAATTAACTTTATGAATCAGCTTCTCTCTTGCTGTGCCATTGAATTCATCGTCCAGTCCAGCCCTCAGCACCGTCTCTACTGTCCTTTTCTGCTCGAAGAGTAAACGTGCTTTCATACCTCCCTGTCAAGCCTTTTCTCAGCACCCTAACATTTTAGTCATGCTCCTGTCTACCTTGCAACATGACAGAGAGCTTTCCTGCTTGCTGCTGGTTATTAGAAGACATTTTTCCTTCTTCTGACCTCTGCAGTACAAGCTCATTCATGCAGAGAAAGTGGATGCATATCCTATTATCCCTTGAAATATTTTATAGCTTTTGCTAAGGCTTTGGGCCCTTCATAGCTTGTACCCAATTTTAGGATCACAATGCCTCTAAGGAGAAAGCACTGGGATGTTATCTCGAAATTACCCTGAACTCCAGAAGAAGATAAATAAAAATATTTATTTATGAAGTTTAACCACACAAAAAAGCTAGAAAAATACACATGGAAAAAAACAAAAATAAACAAATATAAAAATACCAAGCCATTATTTTACCTAGAATTTAAATGATACGAAAAGTCTTCTTTTTCTCTGAATAGTTCAGGTAGCAAGAGGACAGACATTTCCCTGGCTTTCCACACAGACCTTACTTCTTGGAAGTGTCTTTGCACCTATGAACTTATTCAGAGACCTTCTAAATCTACACTCATAAATAAAAGAAAATCATACACCAGTTCCTGACCCTAAAGACTTGACACCGACTGGTTTGGATCACATTTCTTAAGGCTAAATGCCTGTAGCATAGAGACAGTAAATCTTGGAAAGAGCAAGGCACAGCAGTCCAGAGCAAAGTCAGGGAGTACTGTGCTCTGTGTCTTGTTGGGAGCTAAAGGGACAAACCCGGACCCAAGAACCTATATTTAGTCTAGCTAGGGTTAAAACAAACTCTAATCAAAAGGCAATAAACAGTTATTATTAGTTGTAGAATCATAGAATGACTTGAGTTGGAAGGGAACCAAAAGGATCATCGAGTCCAACTCCTGTCCCTGTACAGGACAGTCCCAACATTCACCCCATGTGACTGAGGGCATTGGCCAAATGCTGCTGGAACACTGTCAGGCCGTGACTGCTTCCCTGGGGAGCTGTTCCAGTGCTCCACCACCCGCTGGGGGAAGAACCTCTTCCTAACATCCAACCCAACCCTCCCCTGGCATCTTCCTGCCATTCCCTGGGGTCCTGTCCTTGGTCACCAGAGAGAAGAGCTCAGCGCCTGCTCCTCCTCCCCTTGTGAGGAAACAGTGAACAGCTATGAGGTTCCCCCTCAGTCTCCTCTTCTCCAGGCTGAACAGTCCAGTTCAAGGACATCAGCAAATGTCTGGTTAGAATGACACTAACGAAGTCTGAAGTGGTAGAGAAAAATCTCAATAATTCTCTTTAAACTGTTATATCATAAAATGACCTATTACCTCCTCCTTCTTCTAATATGATGCTCACTTTGCCACCATCCCTCTAGCCCCTGAGAGAACAGTGATCCTGCTGGTCACCTCCAACAAAACCTCCAGCTGCAATCACCCTGAGGTCTTCCCTGTCAAGAACGTGGTGCCTCCATACTTTCCGTGGTCCCCCACGAGCAGCAGAGATGCCCAAACATCCCACCCAGGCGCACAAAGGGCTGATGTTTGCTGGGCAGTGTCTGCTCAGGGTGGGCAGCCCTTGGCTGCGCTGGATGTCCCCAGCACTGAGCTCGGGCTCTTGGCCATGGGACACTTGTGATCTCAGGGACATCCAGCTCAGGGCACTGCAAGCCCAGAGCAGGGCTTTTTGTGCACTGAAAATACTCTTTCCATGCTGCATTTAGGATATAACTGAACTGCGTAATTTCCATTCGTTTTAAAGAAACTGAGAGAACTGAGATTTGAAAACAGTTCCAGAGCAATGTGCTTTAAAGATAGGTTCTTGATTAATGTGATTTTACTTGCCAAAATCAAATTGTGAAGTCAAGCATTAGACAACTCAAATCCTTTTCTGTATTTTCTTCTTTGTCATGGTGATTTTTCAGATAGGAGTTACCAGTGTGACCAAAGGCTGTACCATTTTTTGTAACTTTATTCTTCAGTGAACAGATTATATCATACATTTCTTCTCAAACAAGATCAGATTGTTTTGCTTTTATAACTGTGCTATTAAAGAAAGAAAAGAAAAGCCAAAAAAAACCCCGCAACTCCCCAAAACGTTACAACTTTTTACAAAAGGAAATAAAAGCAGTTAATTATCAGTTCCTGAAAGTATCATCTCTGCCTTCATCATCCTTCAGGAATTTGAAAATTATAGCTGAGCACTCTTCTTCTACCATAACATTTAATTTCTAAAAACCAGAAAACATCTCAAGACCCACTCAGGATACAGAGCCACCCTTTTGATGGTGACATTCCTCTGAGTTTTCATATATCCTACAGTGAGGTCCATTAAGTATCCTCTGCCACTCTGAAACTCTTTGCCAGATGAGGAGAAGTGATTTAAAACTTAAGTCACATAACCTACAGGACTCAATGACAAGACATACATTGCATACTTTGCTGTATGAAGCACTGCATGAATTTAGTAATTAGTCTGAAGCTAATATTCCTCTTATTTGTCATTACGTTGTGGGCAAAATGGTTTCTCCCAAGGTTATTATTTTCATTATCATCTGCAAATGATGGTGCATTGCCCAAAGTTCAAACCATTTGAATACAGCACACTTCTTACCTTTTTAAATATTCCTAATAGCATTTTTATTTCTGTCTTGAAAATAATTAGGCAGAAAATGGATTATTCCCCTTTCAATGAACAACTATTGGAAACATTCTGAAATTTCATGCTTTCAGGCACCGATGGCCACAGAGAGAAATATGCCCTTTTCGACCAAAACCATAATTATTTTATCAATTGAAAGATGAACTAATACATTGTCGGCAATACACAAAGCATTGTCCTCTAAATCTGTATAATTTTATCAACAGGGTAATCTTGAAAAAATAATTAACTGCCCCAATCCAGTGATCTATACAAAGAGCTATGAATAATAACTCAAGGCACCTTTTTTTTCTCTTCCAGAATAAAAAAAGCTTTAAGGGCTATGTTTTCAGAATTTGCAATAGAACTATTTTTATCGTCTTTCATGTTACCATGCTTTTCTGGTTTTGCCAGTCCACAACAAGTAACTGGGAAACAGTATCTAGGAAAGATAAAGTTAACCTTTCGCTTTCTCTATTGATCCATTCCCATCCATTTGGAAATAACAGAGGGTACTGGCTTGACATGCTGATTGATGGAGACTAATGCAGTCATGATCATGATCCATGTGGGGATATAATTCAATTAACTAATGAAAAACATACGTGTGCTGTTCAGATTCAATGCGAGGTCATGATTACTTTGTTTGCTTCGTACCTGGTATGTATTGGTCCAAATATTTCTAGAAGAAATACCACATCTGGACAAGATAAACCCTAGGCAGAGTTTTCTCTGGAGACCAAGGAGTTGAATGTCTAAGGTTACCCCACCGCGCTTCTTTCAGTGGCCAAATCTGTTCTGGAAAGCAGAGTTTTTTGCATTTTGGTGGAAGAAACCATGCACGTGTAACATTTGTAGAAGAAAGTCAGATGTCTGCCTAAGGAAAAAGATTGGAAACAACAAATTAGGCTTTATTTTAGAGATGGGCAGTCACATATTGAGGACTCCAGTGATCACCCAGACCAAGTGCACTCCTACGTGTTCAGTTACCATGGAGACAGGCACATTTTATGAACCTCTTCCCCCCCAAATCACCCCAATTAGATCTGCCTTCATGCATCACATATGTTTGAACTGCTCTCTCAAGTTCCTCAAGTAATTGTAACTGATTCATTCTCCTTACTGGCATCTAAAGAAATAGTCTTTACTTCCCGCTTCCTGGCCCAAATTTAATTCTAGTATCATCTCTCCATAGTTGCTAAAAATGGGTCACTCGCTGCTATGCTCCGTAGTGCTCTTAGTTAAAAAGCTCAAATTCAAAATTCCCATCAGTGATCACCCAGGGAGAAATGTCAGTCAGACAGCGTGGAAATGAACAAAGTTTAGAGGAGGAGTCTGGAAGGAGGAGACGGCATCAGTGTGTCTATCTCATGCTGCTTGACAGTTACGGAGATCGCTCTTAACGAAAACACTGGTGTTTCACAGCACGATCCCTCTCAGCATGACAGAGGGAGAGTCGAGCAGCTTTGTTTGGATCAGGGACTGAGACAAGGCAGCTTTTTCCTGCCCTTTTTATTCTGTGTTCTTCAGTGCAGCTCAGAGAGCTTGAAGGTTGCACGTCTATCATTGACACGGCAATACAACGTTGCTCAAAAATTACCTCCCAGGATGGCCATCGTCTTCGGCCGAAATCTTGCAAGACTTGTGAGTCCTCCTGTGATTTCAGATAGATAAAAATGAGGTCAAATCTTCTTTGAAGGCCTGGGTGGGATTCATTTGCCTAAATGTCGACATTTGTACTATAGGAGTTCACATGTGAGTCAGTTGTCTAGACTCTGGTTTTAGTCTTTAGAGAGATCCTGGCACTTTCAGGGCATGACTCATCTTACCTGAATGCGGTTACAAATTAGGGCAGGTACTTGTTCTACTCCACTGAGAGTTAAGCTCAGCTGGAGGTAATGACATTAAGGGCTTCACTCAAGTTACTCGTATGTAAACATCTATGAATTTAGCCCCCTGGTGGGACTCGGCTCAAGATTCACCAGTTCATATTGACTGTTAGCAGTGGTGTTTGGAAAGTTGTAATGGCACTGGCTTATTTAGTTTTAAATAGAAATGCTGCTTTTAGTGATTAATCTTTGGTGGATTGTTGTGAAATTCAGCAGGGGTTGATAAAATTAACGTTTGGGAAGGCAGAAAGTGCATTATGTTAATTAACCACAATCATAAAGGAAGGAGAACGCTTCTCCAAAAGCTGCACTGTTCCGATTTACAAGGATTTCAGCTGATTTTGCTGAAGTTTTAAGGATGAAATTACTATTAAAAGCTTGCATTAAAGTATAAGGCGATTGCATAACTGTATTATAACCGATTATGAAGAGAATAATGGGAACTCTTCTAGTGGATAAAGCAATTCTTTTTTTCCCTAGATTTTATGATGATTTTGAAGCTGAATGCCACAGGATTATAACACTGGCCTCTACAAGCTAACTCACAAGCAACTTCTTTTGACTATTTCAACCTTGAGAGTCTGCAAACACGTTATGAATTTCCTAACGTAATAAAAAGATTCAAAGAACATGGCGGATTATTCTTACTTTTCTTTCTGGACTGATATTGCTCTCGGTGCTTTACTAAACACCAGAACAACAGTTCAAACTTCGAAATGAAATGAGATTCTGTTCTTCATGGGAAGATTTTCACAGGGATACACGTTCACCCCTTGTCTTAACTCAAGGCCAGAAAAAGTCTTTTCATAGTTTAAGTCACCCAAGTCATAAGGAAGACTCTTAGCTTTGAATTTATGAGTCCCATTAACTTTCCTGGGAAAAGTCCTCTCTCTTACTAAATCATTCTCTGAGAGGGGATGACTGCAAAAAGCATCCTTGCAGGAGTGAGAATACGATGTTGCTTTATAGGGTTCCCGATAAAAATTAATTAGCAAAACCTACTGTGTAAATTCAAGAACATGCAAATGAAAGCAAATCTGAAGGCATGTGTGCAGACTGAGTTGATGCTGAATTAATGTTATATTATGCATAATATATATAAATAGTTTACCTGTTTAGTGAAATATAAAAAGATTTGTGAGGTAATTGGGTATAATAATGGTTCCATTAAATATACATACGTAGACCAAAAATATTTTGTATCATTTATAGTATTTATGCAATCTAAGTTTAGAAGTTATGTATTTCAAATAAGAATATTTTTTCCATTTTAATTAAGGTTTATGCTGTGGTTCTCATTATTCTCAAGAGTGGTGAAGCATATTGCATGAAAGAGCGTCCAACGGGGGTGTGGAGGGGACACTTTATTGATCATTGTTTCATGCTGTTGAACAAGAATTGCCTGTATGTGGGTCACAGGCAGTATTTTCCCACAGAGTGTTCCAATGCAGACACTTTTATATAGCTGGCAGCGGTTGATTTGTGGATTCCCCAGGGACAGCAGTTACAAGGTGTGTGTATATTTACTCTTGTTAAGCCAAGGCATGATTTGTTGCTCGGAACATGAACCTCTATTTGTGTGCAAATGTGTTATGCTTAAGATAACAACTTTCCCTATCGCCAGGAAGAGAGAAAAGAGCAGCAAAATTGTTGAAAAGGGTCCTGGACAATTATCCACAACCTGTCTGGCAGAGCTGGGCAGCAGCTCTGGTGTGGAGTGCGGCTGAGTGAGGCTGGAGGTAGCCCAGCATGGTTATTACAGCTGGAATTAATTTTGTCTAACCTGAGATATCGTCTGACCCCAAAGTAGATCCTGTGCCTGAATGAGTCACCCTCAGACCTTTCAACATATAAGGCACAATTCATCACTTCCCCTAGAGGCAGACACTGCAGGATGAGGTGGAAGCTGTCTGGGAGTGCTCCTTTCTCCCAGTGATCACAAGGGTAGTCCAAGTAACCAGGCAATGACTGGCTTTGCTAGAAGTCATTTGTTAATTAAACTGAAACTAATGGGCAAATGGAAGCTCCCCAAGCGGCCCAACAGCAGCCACACTCAGGGCTTGCTTTGCCTTGACGCTGAGCTATCGTCCCATTGGCTGCCACTGGTCTTTTCAAGTGAAGTATTTTGGGGAATCCCCCCAGGGTTGGGTAGATTGGGAAGGATACGGAGGGAGCAACAAGGGTGACAAAGCATATGGGCAAGGTGGTCTCATTGGCTCCGGCTGTCAGCGAGCACCCGGCTCTGCTGTTACCTGCTGGCACACGCCGCCATCGTGCTGCAATTCTGTTCACAATGGTTATTTCTTTCCAGATTCATCAAACAAGCCCTAGGCTCCACGCCGACCCAGAGCAGCCTCCTTCCACTGTAGTGGGAACAGTTATCTGCTATTTATAGCCACACTCTGAGGGTAGTTTTCACTCCCTGTGGTTGTCTGGGTCTCACTGCATGCTAATACCACTTCAACCAACTCTGGATCAGTTTAACTGCCTCTGAGAGATGAGCTCTCCTCCCCTTTCTGGCCCTGGAATCCTGCGGCATGTCAGGAGGAGACCAGCTCCAGATGGCCCAGAGACATCAAGCTGCAATTCATCAGGATGTGACCGAGCTCCGTATTCATGGCTGTCCCCCATCTGCACAGTTAGCCTCTCTCTCTCTGTCTTTCACCTCTTGCTGCTAATGGGAAGAATGTCATCCTGCCCCAGCTATTTCATGTTTTGGCTGTGGATTTTAATTACTCTTTGTAAATTAGATCGAAAGAGATGAGGAAGGAAGGAAGACTGCAGAGATGTAGGGAGAATTCAGCCAAGCAGAACTGCTTTGTTCAGTGTTTTTCAGTGTTGAGAGAAAAGGGGCACTTACCTCTTCAGTGAAGACCCTCGCTGCCGTAGAGCTTGAAGGCGTTTAATGTCAGCGCCGGACCAGGGTCCAAGCAGATTGCTAATGCACCATCCTGCAGATGAACCATAAATCCAGTGTAATGGTTATGCATAAACTTAATGTTTTGGTTGTATCCCAGTACGAATTTCATGGCTGCAGCCTGTGGGATTGGCTGTTTTGAACCTCGAAGTGGCTGCTCTCACAAACCTGCCATGTTTCCCCCTTGAAGTGTTTCTCTGGTTGGACCTGTACTATTACGTATCCATTTCTGGCTTCCTGCTGCTCCCGTGGCAGAGGAGGCATCAGCAAATTCAGTTCCTCCCGTCAGGCCAGGAACTGGAGCTATCTTATTGGTCTTGAAGTAGGCACTCCTCATAAATGGTGCAGATTAGATACTAGATTATGAGCTGCCGTAACTTACACCCTGCTCCCCCTCAGCAACTCACACACTGGGCACAGCTAAAGCCACTGCACCACATGCAGAGACAGGACGATAACAAGATGTCGTTGCTTTTTAGAGAGGGAACTGGTCCCAGTGATTTTCCAGTTTTCTATGTTTGTTTTGTGCTCCTAATATGAGCTGTGTAGCAATTGCTTTGCATGAAAGACACGTATGTGAGTTGTGGATGCTTTCATTAGACATCTGAAATGGGAGAAGACGAATCCCATCACTATTCCACTTGGGCAAGTGGGTAATGAATGTTTTTTTCCCCACTTTCGATATTGTTACGGATTTCAGTGGTAAAAGGGGTAACAAAGAAGTGCTTCAATATGAAACATTTAGCCCAAAATACTACCATCTGCCTTTCCACCTTCTGACTCTTAACAGAGATCTGACTTATAAAATGCACAATGTACCAGTCTGCCCTCAGGCACCTTCATGGGAGCCATGTGGACCCGTTTGATAGAGACTGAGGACAAGAGAGCACTAGGATTGCATTACTGCGGAGATTTAGCCCATGAGGAAATATTAGTTGAGGACAAGGGCATTAGGGTGCTGCAAGAGGGTAAGGCACCTTAATCACAAGGGATTTACGGAGAAGTTGGACAAACAATGGTTAAGAGCATGGCTTGAGTCAAGAGAAGTCTAGTGTCTGCCCAAACCCAAATCTCAGTGATTCCTTGCAGTCTGTGTGTGTTGCTGGTGTCTGGCTTTGTTTCACAAACAAGGTGCTGCCTGCTGAAACTCAAGACCTATTGATTGTCTCTGATCTACTGTCGCTGGGTCGGTTGCTGGGACGAGGAGGAGTTTTCCCACCTGTCTGTCCATGCACTGTTCTAGGCAGTGGTTCTGCTCTCTGCCAAAGCAGTGACGAAGATTGGTGCAAGGATCAGAACAACCCTCTTCATTTCTCCTTAGGCTAATTTCTCTGCTTCAATTTATCCCCATGTCTTTCCTGTCCTGCCTCCAACAGCCATTCAGATTCCTACCTTTACAGCATGAAAAGGGACTGGAGGGTTGGGGGACCTAAGAAAATTACCTAAATTTGGGGTTATATCACCCCAAAGCAATGCAACCTTGCTATTGCCAGAGCAGTAGGTAGGAACCAGCACATGTACACATGTAGAGCAATGAAATAGAGAGAAAAACAGGTATCTTGTTTATTTTCTTTTTTTCAGAGGGGACAAACTGAAACTTATAAAAATTGCATGAGGTGGGTCACATAGGAATTCTGCAACAAAACCAGAAACTGCATCTAAATCTTCAGAGAGCCTAGAGGAGTTGTAATAGTTTAGTTGTAAAAACTTTCTTTCTTTCCAGCAGCTGCAAATGAGAGTCGTACATCCAAATAAACAAAATCTTTGCAAAAATTACCAAGCTACAAAAAATTCCCATTCTTGGTCACAAAGGACGGCCACCTGAAACCTGCACAAAACCCAGAGACATGAAGCACAGATGTACAGGCAGAAACGTCTAGGACATACTTCAGTGGGACTTGGCGGTGTTAGGTTTACAGTTGAACTCGATGATCCTAAAGGTCTTTTCAAACATAATTGATTCTATGATCCTACGTCGAAGGCACACTAGAGATCTTGCATGGAAGATGGCCACCAGGCTGGTAGTCACTTTAATATACTTGTGTATTCCCTGGGTGTTGCTTAAGAGCCAAGGTTGAATTATAATTCCAGATTTGCCTTACCTGATGCTGGAAAACGAAGGATGCAGTGGATTTCCCTCACTTCTTCCCCACCAGTACATCAAATGGTGCTCCTATCATCTGACTCCTGTTCAAGACCAGAGAGCAGCACTGCTGCATTTTCCACACACTCTGCTATTCACATTAGATCTTGAGAGGGAACTCAAGTCTGAGCCTGGGACAGAAAAGGCATGAGTTTTAACATGGCAGGGACACATGTAAAGCAATGAATTTCTCCTCTTCTGAACTCAGAAGAACTCAGCTCCCACTAGAGCACCACAGCCTTCATCCCCTTGCACCCAGGCATTGCCTTCTAGCCACCCTGTCTGTGTTCACATCTACCTCCACATCTCTTTTGACAAACACAAATAATGGGTCCCCAGCGGTGGAGAACTTGATTCAGGTCCTCTAGTTTTAGATAGAAACAGGAAAAAGCAAAAGTTAATATTGCCATCCCGTGTTATTTTATCAAAGACAAGGGGATTAGCAAGTAAGAGATGAGAAGTCCCCAGTGCATGAGCCATCTGGCGATTCTAGTTAATGTAGACGTAATCATGAAGCTCTTTCTGATCTGCCAGCCTGTGGGTTAGTGGACTGGGAGACGAGATCAGCTAGGATGGGTGTTGCAAGCCTGAGCCCTTCGAAGAGCTACCCAAACCCTCAGTGCATTACTGAACCCCACTCCCATGAACAGAAACTGAGAAAAGAAAATAACCCAACCCAACAACACCTTGAGAGACTGATTTATTCTAAGCTGTCAGGAAAAACAGGAGACAATGTGAACTAGAGACAACAAATGCAATTAAAAGGAGAGGGGAGAGAGGCCTTCCTTATAATCGCTGTTTCCGGCAGGCAATACGCTGTGGATTATAACGTCTCAGGGCTGGAGTGGTACCATATGGTGAAGCTCTGTTCATTCAACATTAAATCCTGGCATTTTGCAGCTGTCAAGATAAAGCTGTTTATATGAGTAACATTGTAGTTTGTTTATAAGGAAATAATATGTAGCGAGTTATGATTAATCAAGGTGTCCAAAACCTGCTGCAGGCACCTGAAATAGATTGAGTTTCACAACAGAAGCTTTTTCTCTTAAATTATTGATGTATTTTTTCTTTTCTTTTTTTTTTCTTTTTCTCCCTTTTCTGAGTGTCTGTATGTGCTGCTGTTCCTTCCACCTGCCCAGGGCACACACAGAGTCAGGAAGCGGGAGATCTCATCCCCAGGCAGCTCCCCAGTCCTCCCTGCTCTGCAGTCAGGACGAAGACAAGAGAGAGGACCCTTCAGCTGAGAGATGATGCTTTTGCTGCACTGACCTAAGTAGGAGCAAGGCTGTTCCTTCCAGAGAGGGATATGCCCCTTTTTTCCCAGAAAAGTGCCTTTGAAGGTCTGGAGGCATCGGTTCGTTACATTTTCATTGCTAGACATGGTGGCAATCCTGTAATTAATGTGTGCACAAAGCTATGATTTCTTACCTGCACATTTCACAAAGGTAGTATGCGCTATCTCAAGGGATCCTAGAGTGGGAGAGCAGCCCAAATGCCACCTTACCGTGAAGGTTCTCGTGATGCTGCTGGTTTGCCTCTGCCCCGTAATGTGATGCTGCACCTCATTGTCACAACACCTCTGCTGATAGCTCTCTCTCGTGCTCGGCAGCCCCACGCTACAAACAAACTGTGCAATGCAGGTGGGGGAAGAGCCGGCATGGCAAGAGGAGCAGCTCAAGTTGTATTGCAAGACCTCAGGACTTCAGTCACTGAGCTGAGTAGGGGTCATTTCTAAGCAAACTCTAGAAACGTGGAGTGTACCATGGAAACCCCAGTTGCTGACATCCTCATGTAACTATGACGGTCGTAGTCCTTCGGGCAGGTGTCTGTGTGCCCTGCCTGCTGGATTCTCCTTTTGTTGGATGCTCCTGCTGTGCCTTTGCACACTTTTGTCTACAACTTGTTCTTCAGAATGCACGTAACAGGGGGTACCTCGTTACTGATGGAAAGACAAAGAACAAGCTCTGTTCCTGCCTAACCCTCTTCACAGGAGGGGGTATAAAACCTGATTACTTAAGGGCAGAAAAAAGGTGGTTTATAGCAGAATAGCTCCTTGAAAATCAATGTAAATTTACACTACATGTCGCATATTGTTCTGAGATACTACTGGGAAATATTTTACAATCAGCCTCCCCCTGCACGTTTCCTCTGTTTCAGCCTCCCAGTTGGACACTTTCAACAAAGCACCCAAAGCCTTGTACACAAACACACAGGACAAACTTTGGATCTGGCCTAATACATACACATACACATTACACCCTTTCTGAATAGTAATGCAACAGCCTTTTAATCTGCAGATTCATCACTGTTATCCTCCCCTCGTAAGCCCCAGAGGAGATTTATACCTCCTTCTCTGCCCTATCAACGCTTGTTGCTGATTAGTCGATATTTTCAGGTTGATGCTTTGGAATAAGATACCCAGCAAATGCAGCTACCCCATCTTCCTGGATGAGATACTTATAGGAAACAATCCTATTCATAGGATGCTGTTAATAGGGGCTGCAGGGAGAGTTATAGATAATCAATCCAGAAATCACATTTGTAAATGGCCCCTGTAGCTGCTTAATTAAGCACAGCAGTCTGACATTAGACATTAAGGCACTATGAGGTCTATTTGTCTTCACAGAAAATATCCAAATAATATATTTGCAATTCTGTGCTAACCCATCCTGATCTCACCTGCCTTTGGTGGATTAGTAGGATAAAGTGATTTAAACAACGGTAAGTAACTTCTGGAGAAGGTGTGGAATCAATGGGAGAGGCAAAGGAATATTTGCCTTTGATGCTCTGCTGAGCAAATTGTTTCTCTCTTTCAAGTTGCCTGTTACATCTGTCACCCTGGCTGTGCTCTGCAAACCTCTGAGCCACCAGCAACGTTTTTCTTCCTTCTAGAGGGACAGGGACGTGACAGGGAGCAGAACACCAGTCATTTTATTCCTGCCAGAGGGGCAAGGCTGAAAAGGAGGGATTCAGAGCCATCAGGTAAGAGATGGTTGGAGGGTCGTTCCCATTATCATGGTTAATCAGGAGTGATGGAGACAGTGGTGTCTGCCCTGTTCCCAGAGCCAGCAACATGCTGTCCACCAGCTCAGCCAATTAGGCAACAGAGTCATAGATGTTTGACTGCTGTTGGTAACTCTCTCCTTGCTTGATACTGAGGGAAGGTTTCACAATAAGTTCCCTCATCACCATCATCATTATTATTATTATTAATAGTAGTATCATCGTCATCGTCATCATCATCGTTACTGTCAGCATCTTTTCCACACTCCCTCCTAACAAATGTGGTAATTGGAAACATATTCAGTGATTATTTTTTAACTACTCATCCAATTTCTCACTCTTCACATCCTCTACTGCTTCTACCTCCAGCAAAAATTCAGTCTTGAAGCGTGTGATCAGCTGCTCCTGGGAGGCTGGGCTGGGTCTTGGGATCACCTCCATCACTTCAAAACCCTTTCCTAAATCAACCTGTTCCCCAGGTGGATTCACAGGTTTCCAACAGCTGGCACAGAGATAATAAATTGCAAATTTCCAAGGGAAAGTCAAACATGCGTCATTTTACCTAAACAAATCCCCAATCACCAAACTTTTCTCTCCTTTCTCTCCACTTTTCCACTAAGTCACAATACAGATTGAGTTCTGTGTGTAAATTTTGTGTCTAAAAATGCTGCGAAAAGTTGTAGGCAATGCCACAAAACCGAGCCTAAGGAATGTGAACAAGCATTTTGACTTCATTCTGGATTATTACATCAATTTGCATGTCAGTAAGGACTTGACTTATTGACAATAATTTCTTGCTCCCTGACTTTTTTATTTCCTCATTGCCAGAAAATCTTGGAGAGAGCCATGCTGGTGGCACTCTTTCACTGAAGAAGGCTGTCGTGGCATTCAAGTCTTACTTCAGATCTCCATCCTGTAAGAGTGAAACAGAGCACAAGACCTCTTGATCCACAGGTGAAAGAATAATAGAATCACAGAATCACTGAGGTTGGAAAAGACCTCTAAGATCATCCAGTCCAACCGTCGGCCCAACCCCACCGTGCTGACTAAACCATGTCCTGAAGAATTCAGGAAAGGAAGGCAGGAGACCAACGTGGCTGAGTCCAGACCTGCTGGTCAAACTACAGGGCAAGAAGGAAACGAACAGGCAACGGAAGCGGGGATTGGTATCCTGGGAAAATTATAGGGACGCTGCCTGGTTGTGTAGGGACGGGGTCAGGAGGACCAAGGTGCAACCAGAGCAGAACTTAGCAAAGGATGCAAAGAATAATAAAAAGGGTTTCTACAGGTATGTCAACCAGAAAAGGGAGGTCACAGAAAACATACCCCCCTTGATGAACACAACTGGCCACCTGATAACTAAAGACAAGGAGAAAGCTGAGGAACCTAACAATTTTTTTGCCTCAGTCTTCACACCTCCCACACCTCTCCAGCAGACAGACTGCAAGATGTGGACTGCGGGAGCAAAGTAAGAGAAGATCAGTTTTATGACCACCAGAGGAACCTGAATAAATGCAAATCTATAGGACCTGACCAGATGCATCCCAGAGTCCCCAGGGAACTGGCTAATGTGGTTGCCAAGCCTCTCTCCATGATATTTGCAAAGTCCTGGCAGTCAGGTGAAGGCTGTGGTGCCTGGAAAAAGGGAAATATTACATCCATTTTTAAAAGGGGAGAAAAAATGATCCTGGGAACTACCGACCTGTCAGCCTGACCTCTGTGGCTGGGATGGACAGACCCTCTTGGAAGCTGTGCTAAGGCACATGGAGGACAGGGAGGTGATTTGAGACAGGCAGCATGGCTTCACAAAGGGCAAGTCCTGCCTGACCAACCTAGTGGCCTTCTATTATGGAGTGACCACACCAGTGGTCAAGTGAAAAGATATGGATGTTGTCTATCTGGACTTCCGTAAGGCCTTTGACATTGTCCCAACATCCCTGAATGTTGGGACAACAAGTAGGTGCTGGGTACCGTTTTAAATATTCTATTCCCTACCTGGACCCAATATCATTTCTGAAGGGTTTGGGAGCCTGGTAGGCTGTGTCATTCCTGCCAGCCTAGAACATCTCAAATGGCACAAGATGCCAGTGAGCAAGGAAATTTATAATACTAGTCTTGCTAGAAATGAAGATGTATTTTCTAAGACTACATCAAAGGGAGCTGCAAAACAAAGCCATGCTACGCTGGTCTAAACAATCGGGTGTGCAAAGCCCAAATCAGACCCAGCCTTCTCGGTGCCACAACCCCATCATGGGGAAAAATCCAGGGAAACAAGTCCATCTTACGGATAAATATTATTATATACCTTTGTTAAATGAACAGGGTCATTTTTATCTCCAGTCCCCACCATTTGTTGTGCATCTTGGCAGAGGGAGAGATGGAGCCAGAAATCATTGCTATGTCAGAGGGGTGGGTGGTAGTGGGATTCGGTCACGGTTCAGCGTGTTCTGTCCTCACAGCTTTCATTAATCTGCTGGTGACAAGGGCACATAAAGCACTCAGTTCTGCAACAGCGATGCAGGCAGCTGTGCTGGAGGCAGAGAGCACCACCTGTGGTAGGTAAATCCTTGGGTGAGACCAAGGGTGGTGTGCCCTGCTGACACATCCTATGGCAGGGTACATTTCGTGGGGCAGGTAGGAGGGTTAAGGAAACAAGGGAATAGGGGGCAGGAAAATACTAAATTAAACATAAAATGATAAAAAGAGAGGAAGAAAAATGAAGGAAAAAATGAAGAGAGGAAGGAAAGGAGGAAGGAAGGAAGGAAGGAAGGAAGGAAGGAAGGAAGGAAGGAAGGAAGGAAGGAAGGAAGGAAGGAAGGAAGGAAGGAAGGAAGGAAGGAAGGAAGGAAGGAAGGAAGGAAGGAGGAGCCATTCTCCCAGTGAAATGGTTTGGTTTTTACCATTTTGGATGACTGTAGAAGGAAAGATGTCTCCTTGTATAAATTGAGTTATAGTTGCTGGATGTGTGACAGAAATGTGGAAAAGCCCTTCCACGTTCCCAGGAGCCCCAGGCTGTTCCCACGGTGTTTGCTCCTCATCTGAGGGTAACATCATCCCAAGGCCATGTGTTCCTGTTCCCTCCTGTGGTTTCCTTCGGCAGCCAAACTCCCTGCTGTGAAAATGGGAAAACAACAGTGTTGTATCTGCACCGTGCTTGCTCCTCACTTGCACTCCTTTTGTCTTCCAGTCTTCTACTTGTCTGGCCTGAGATACCTGAAACATTTATGCCCTCAGCTGGGATCCATCCACTGTGTGGGACAACTGGTACCTGGAGAGATGGGAGCAGCTGGATACCACAGAAGGACATCTCCATCCTCACCATCATCTCCTTCCCTCTAGATTCCTCCCTTACAGGAGACCCAAGCAGCATCCAGCACCTCAGGTAAGTCTGGCACCAGAACTGCTCTTCCCCAGACTGGGGTGTCTGTCCCACAGCCTCCATGGGTTTATATTTCTCCAAAAATAATGAATGTTTCCCTTTCCAGACTTTCTCAGTAAGCAAAGTAAAACTGACTTACAAAAGTCCCATTAAGTATTATTTTTTCACATTCTTCTCTGAGAATATCTGGACTCCTATTGTTCCCCCTTTCTCCATTCTCCATCATCCCCTTCACTTCTCTTCTTCCTGGTCTCCATCTCTGTTTTTAGTTGTTATCTGCTTCTGAACTTCTTCCTGCAGAAACTATTAAGAACAGCTGTTCTTCACAAGTAAAATAAGATAAATTAAACAACAATAATAACAGGAATAAGAAGATGACGAAGAAGAAGATGTAAAAAGGACTCTCCCCGTACACAGACGGCTTACTCAAAGAAGAGGAGAAAAAGGACAGTACATATTTTGAACTGAAAAGTAGTCTCTGTTTCCTGGAAACCTTACACTCCAGAGGGTTTTTTTGTGACTGGCTCCCAAGACTGCAGCAGGGACTGATCCTGCCATAGCCAGGCCATCTGTGGGCCAGCCCAGTCCAATGTGTGTCACATCCCTCCCTAGTGCTTGGGCTGCCCAAAATTACAAATGCAATCATTAAAACATCCTTTCTGCTGCAGTAGAGGAGAACTGGATCCTACAGGTGTTTCTGAAAACAAGTGAAGAGTTCTCCTTTGCTGTGTTGTCTGGTCAGGTTCCATCTTACACCTTCAGCCGTAGCACAGAAGTTCCCACTTGGATGGAGCAAAGCCTCTGCAGATCTTCCCAAGCACCTGGTGCTTGTCAGGCTGCAAAGGAGGAACTCCAAGGAGGTGCAGCTCAGCTATCACGACAGCCGGATCATGGTGGGCTCCATTTCACAAGAAAGCATGGGCTGATATTTCAGAGCTACACGGGCAAAGCTGATGATAAGGGAAACTGCACGGAACATGAATGGAGCACTGGGAAGGAGTTTGAGTTTTACGAGTAGAACTTTGGAGAGGACTGCTCCAAAAAACAGGTACCTGTGCAAATAAAATGAAACGTTACTGTCTGCCTTTAACCCCTCAATTCTTCTGTGTCCCTGAACCATTCAAACCCAAATGCAGCAAGGCCAAAAACACATGGTTGAGGCTCCTGGCCAGGAGCAAGAATCACCCTGTGGTCCCGAGAAGGTACAAGGGCTTAGTTCTCCCAGCACTGGCTTAAAGAATAGATAAGAGATGAGGCTACACAGTTTAGTGCAGTCACACGGGGCCACAGTTTAGTCACCCTGAGTACCAGGGCAGAAGTGGTGGTTGATGATGCTTCCTACTCCCTAGAGAACGCAAGTTACTAAGCATTCTGAGATGCCATTTGCACCTTCTGGTGTTGGGCAGCAGTACCCGATGATGCTTAGGGATTTCTTTTGGCTTTTGTGCCAGAGGATGGAGTGAGTATAAGTATGGTGACAGCATTTCTGGGTGATTTCTACAGTCAGTGGTTAGAATAGTGTCTCTTCTACTGCTCCATTTCCCCTCTTAGAGCCTCAGGGTCTTCCCCACTACGGCTAGAAAACTCGCCTTAAAATTACTAAACTTTGGGGGTCAAAAAGGGTTTGCAATGAGGAGGAAGTCGATTTCTTCTGTATATTTTAGGCAATATTTTTCATTCACAAAACAATGGATGAACACAGCTGTTTCCTGCTGAGATCCATTAATGGTCCCTAGCTATGCTATGCCGTACTTGGGGATAGAAAATAGAAAGTTTACTATATACATCGCAGAGGAGCAGGAAATCTGAGTCAGGTGGACGGTCAGTACCCAAATCAACCTCTCAACAACTGCAGAATTCTCTGTAGTATCATTAACGGTGACAGCAGGGTAGTTTTAGATCTCCCCTATCTTCTTTTTTTCCTTCAAGATTTAGCATTGGTTTCACCAACAATGGCTCTTTTATTCTGGGAGATGTTCACTCTCTTTTGGTAAAAACAGCTGCTAAACTTGCAGTCAGGTTCCAATACAGATGCTAAATGTCTGTCCCTTCTAATGCCTTTGCTTCCCAGAAAATCCTCTTCTCCTTCCACGGTGCCAAGTAGATGACTGTGAATAAAATAGTCAGCTCCTCTTTGCTTTCCTGTACTGAAGGTTAAATTTGTCCAAATCACACAGTCTGTGACCCTGTTTCTTGAACGAATGACTGTTACTCTACAAGGAGACAGTGAATCATAGAAACACAGGCACATATAAAGTCCTCAGATGGAAGGGACTTACAAGGATCAAGTCCAGCTCCTGTCCCTGCACAAGGACAACTCCAACGTTCACCCCGTGTGTCTGAGGACGTTGGCCAAATGCTGCTGGAATACTGTCAGGCTGTGACAGCTTCCCTGGGGAGCTGTTCCAGTGCTCTACCACCGCTGGGGGAAGAACCTCTTCCTAACATCCAACCCAACCCTCCCTTGGCATCTTCCTGCCATTCCCTCAGGTCCTGTCATTGGTCACCAGAGAGAAGAGCTCAGCGCCTGCTCCTCCTCCTCCCTTTGTGAGAAAGCTGTAAACTGCAATGAGCCTCCTCCAGGCAATGAGCCTCCTCCAGGCTGAACAGACCCAGTGACTTCAGCCATTCCTTATAGGGCTTCCCCTCTAAACCCCTCACCAGCTTTGTGGCCTCCTCTGGACACCCTCCAGTAGCTTTACATCTTTTTTATCCTGTGGCACCCAAAGCTGCTCACAGTACTCAAGGTGGGGCTGCGCCAGTGCAGAGCAGAGCGGGACAATCACCTACCTTGACTGGTTGGCATTGCCGTGTTTGATGCACCCCAGGAGACAGTTGGACCACTTGGCTACCAGGGCACACTGCTGGCTCATCTTCAACTTGCCGTGGATTCCTAAAGCCATAATAAGTCTGAAGATTTTAAGCTTGAGGATTTTCAAACTGTCCAAACACCTTGAAAATACCACTAAGTGGCCACTTTCACTCTTAACTATTTAAATGTGTTTAAAAATAGGATTGGAAACACTTTAGCGCTTTGTAACTTTTGTCTTTTCTAACTCTCATCCAAAACAGTGCGGTGTCCAATGACCTCAAGTCAGAATGCAGGGGCTGATTTGATGGTAGAAGACTACAGTTTATTCTGTATATACTCCTTATTCTGGTGCCAGCATGACCCTGCCTAATTCCTTGGAGCATAGAGGACTTCCATGAGTATTCATAGGATAGGGGCTAGTCTGCTTCTGCAACCCGGTACGCGGAGTACTGGGCTTATCAGGTGACCCAGTGGTTGGGAGGACATCAACATCTCTCATCACCGCTGGCCTCTCATCTCAGTCTCAGTTGCTCTACCTGGAGGAAGAAATTCACGTTACTTCTGTTTTCAAAGTCTTATGAGATCTACCAACCCTTTAGGATGGAAAAAGGTTATTTTCAGCAGTTACGTCAAAGGCTGCCCGTTGCTTACTTAGAGACGTATCGCTTCTTTCAAACCTGATACTGCATAAACCCAAGTTACAGAGTTAAAATCCCAGCATTGATTTTCTCCCAGGTTTGTGTAAGTTCAGCATAACCAATGCCACAGTTTTTCTGGAGCTGCCAAGGGGTCGATTAACAGTACAGTTTGATTCTTTTTTAAGCATTTAAGTAACATCATTTAAAAATAAATTAAATATATTTTGCAATTAAATTCCTCTCCCCTTGTCAGATATTTTGAATGTACAAGTCTGCACCTGAGCTAGATGTCCCGGCTGCCTCTGCAGACAATTGAGATCGAGTCAACACCATCAGTGGAGTTTAAGCTGTCATTCAACCGATGAAAAGTGGATGTCATCTCTGGAAGAGATGAATCACACTGAATTTCATTACCAACACCGATTGTCTCTTCTGAGAGCGACAGCTGAGGATGACATGCTCGGAGACAGATTCTGCCTTGCAATGGTTGGATGCCATCCCTAGATAATTGTCTAGACTCCTTCCACCATCACTGATGAGACTGACACCTATGGGTGGTGACACCTACGGTCCGTGCGTCACACAATGATGACACCCATGTTCTTTCTACTGAAAGGCAACCTGTTAACCTGCTGCAAGCCTTGGGACACCACCATCACCACGGTCAATTAGAGCTGGTCATCCATGAAACCTGGCCTTCTAAAATGGCTCATGTAAGTGTGTGAGGAACCCTGGAGATGCCACATGTGAATTGAGAAATATCTGTCTGTGGAGGCAGACTTCACTTGCTCTGTATAGCTTTGTTCAAATATATCAGAGCCCAACTCTTGCAGCGGTCTACAGAGGTCAGTGAAGCTGTTGAGATGGACCTGATACAGCTGGATCCTCTGGTGGCTCTTCCACCAACACAACCACCATCCTAAAGGATGGGAAGTACAAGCTGATTACCAATGACATTCAACAACAGGCGAGAAAATTAAGACATATGTATTGAGAGAAGAACTATTTTGTTTCATGCCAGCTGCAGATTGGTCCCACCCAAGGGCTGCACATTCCTGAAGAAGCAGATGAAGCAACTGTTGTGAAAAATTCAATAAATGAATATAAATGCACATTGGTTTATTAAGACTTCTCTTTGGCTTTGCCACCAGATCCCTCTGCAAAAATACTTCTGTTGTTCTCAGAGGGACTTTTTTTTATCCCTTTCTCCACCAAAAATTGAGAAATATGTTGTGTGAAATATCAAGACTAATTAGACCAAATGGCACTCAGATCTGATGCGAGTTTTCTGGAGGGCTGATGACAGCTTAGGAGACTTTATTTTTCTTTCTTTTTAACTAATTACGAACAACTCTTCACATAGTTGCAAATTCCTATGGAGATGTTAATGAATAAGGGATGGCTGTGGGAATGGAGAAAGTGAGAGAGCTTGTGTCTGTGTTATGTGTGGAAGGGTACGGGTCTGGGAAAGGGGTAGGTCTCCACGGTGGGCTTGCTTTTGAATTCACAGCACATGTAGGAGGAAAACACACACGGAAGCAAAGGACGTGCTGTCTGCAGCTGCAGACATGGTCATACGGAAGAGGAGGGGTGACTGCTTTTTAAAAGGTGAGCCTAAGTCACATTCGTGGTTTTCTGAAGTGAGATGTGTTTAGGACAGCATTTTTGAGGGTGGGGATGGTGATGTGGTTCTCTCGCAGTGGGAGGGTTTCTGCAAAGACCTGTTGAGCTACAGGTCGGGGTGCTGGTGTTGCTGCAGATGTGAGGGAGAATGAGGGGTAGGGAGGCTGCAAGGGGACAGACCGCGGGGTGATCAAGGCAGCGCAAGCCTGGAGAGAGCAGCCAGAGCTGATTCATTTGATGGAGCATCACAACAAAAAAAAGTCAGGAGTGGCTGCAAAAGGGACCAAGGCTACAATCATGGCAAGCACAGCTCCTGGGAGGGCCGCTGAGCTGAGCAACCACTGGATGACAAGGCTCCAGGGACACCTTACAGCAACCTTCCAGTACTTAAAGGAAGCCTACAGGAAAGTTGGGGAGGGGCTCTGTATCAGGGAGTGCAGGGACAGGATGATGGGTAATAATGTTAAGTTGAAAGAGAGGACTTTTAAATTAGATATTAGGAATTGTTTTACTGTGAAGATGGTGAGGCACTGGCACAGGTTGCTCAGAGAAGTAATGGATGCCCTGTCCTGTAATGGAGGTGTTGAAAACCAGGCTCGATGAGGCCACGAGCAATCTGATCTAGTGGGAGGTGTTCCTGCTCACGGTAGAGAAGTTGGAAGAGGATGATCATTACGATCCCTTCTAACCTAAACCATTCTGTGATTCTATGAATTGTCCCTGTCCATGACTTGACATTTGGCGTTTGTGTCTCATGAGTAAACCTATAATGCTCACTGAATCTAGAGGGGTCTTTATCCCTGATTAATGCCCAGAAGAGACAGCCCAGACCCACAGCTTCAAAATATTTCATGTTACGCAAAATTCCACTGCAGTGTCTGCTCTCCATTGTGCCGGTCCTAGCAGAGAGTAAAAACCCAGTTTCTCTCACCAGGGATTGGTTTATGGGAATCTGTGGTGTGTGATGTGAGAACCCAAACCTCATCTCCAACTCACAGAGGTCCCTCAGCAGCAGGATAAGAACAGCACCACTGCCAAGCCTGGACTTCTCCACCTCCTACTTCTCACCCAAACTTTGGCCCAGTCCTGGACCCCCACTGCTAGTCTACTAGGCTTTCATTTGAGTGTTTCCTCTGGTGTTTGTTCCCTGCACACTGAGCTAACAGCTACTTTAAGAGACCTGAAAACACCGTAGCAGAACTAAAGCAATTATTGTAATGTAGATTTAACAAGGGCTGTAATGAGAAAGAATTAAAAATGTGCCAGTCTCATCACAATTTGGTGTTCCCATGACCTTCCAGGGTACTGTGAGATGAGGAATGGAGCATTCCCTCCGCTGTTCCCTTCTTTTTCTTGTCATAATAAGGATGAAGCAGGTGGGAAGGGGAAAATTAACCCTAACCCACCAGCCATTCCTCCAAGGCTGTCAGTAGTTCACAATTATTCCAGTACTGAAGGGTAGAAAGGAGTGAATCAATCAGGGAATAAAGCCCATCAGTTCCTAATCCATCTAGATCAAGTGTGCCTGGTAGAGCGTACAATGGCTTAAGGTGAAATCTAGGATATAAAGAAACCATCAGTGCAGGAAGGTGATGTGTGTCTTGGAGATGGCCTCTGAATGCAGCTTCTGAGAAGAGGAGCTACATGATGGGGCAGCCAGCACCACCAACAGGAGGAAAAGGCGGGGAGAGGTGCAAGAGACCAGACGAGAAGAAACACCCTCAAGTGAAAGCCAGAAATGTTTTCTTAAAAGCTTCAAGGTTGGATAAACCAGGTGTTTGAGATGGAATAAAACACGTGTTAAAAGAGGTGCTTTTGGTTCCTAAATGAATGCCTCACCAAGCTGCAATCATATCATATTTCCTCAGCTCTGAGAGAGTTGATGCCACACAAACCCCATCCCACCACACCAGTTTGCTCCTAATTTTTACATTACAGGCTGTTTCTCTTCTTCACAGCCCTCACTGACCTCCCAGCTGCTGTCTACCATGCTGACATGTGAATCACTCAAGAAAATGTGCCCAGGTGGCCGAGAGGGCCAATGGCACCTTGGCCTGTGTCAGACCCAGCATGGCCAGCAGGAGCAGGGAGGTGATTGTGCCCCTGTGTTCAGCGCTGGTGAGGCCACACCTCGAGTGCTGGGGTCAATTTTGGGCCTCTCACTCCAAGAAGGACATTGAGGGGCTGGAGCGCGTCCAGAGAAGGCAACGAGGCTGGGGAGGGGCTGGAGAACAAGTGTTATGAGGAGAGACTGAGGGAGCTGGGGGTGTTTAGCCTGGAGAAGAGGAGGCTGAGGGGAGACCTCATCCCTGTCTGCAACTGCCTGAAAGGAGGCTGTGACGGGGTGGGGGCTGGGCTCTGCTCACAAGTGACAGCGATAGGACGAGAGGAAATGGCCGCAAGTTGCACCAGGGGAGGTTTAGACTGGACAGGAGGAAGAATTTCTTCACTGAAAGAAGGTCAGGGATTGGCACAGCTGCCTAGGGAGGTGGTGGAGTCGCCATCCCTGGAGGTGTTTAAAAGACGGGTGGATGAGTTTCTTAGTGACAGGGTTTAGTAGGGAGACAGGCATGGTTGGACTCGGTGATCTCAGAGGTCTCTTCCAACCTTATGATTCTGTGATTCTATGATTCTATGTAAAGTCTCACTGGGGTGTCTCAGTGCCCTTCTGTGCCTGAGGCAGACCAGATGTCTCAACACATCCACATCTAAATTGGAGAAACCAGAGGTTCCATCTGCAAGTAAGGGTCATTGTCACATTACCTCCATTTCTTGCCTCTTCTCCACTCTGTACGTAAGTGGCCTGAGGAGTAACATCACCACTTTATCTCCTTCTCTAGGTGACAGGCTTTCGGGGGTCCCCAATAGGTGCAGGTAGTTCTCTCTCTCATTGCCTCAGAGCAGATGGATGGTGCAGCATGGCTAGGGAAGCCCTGTGGTTGAACCACTACGCCTTGTTGCTTTATGAGCTCAGAGCAGGCTGGGGAATTGCCAACAAGCAGCAAGTCCTTGGCCTTGATGCTACCAGACACAGGTGTTCAGGAACCCTGTTTGTCACCAGATCTCAATGTATGCCAGGCTTCAGCTAGGAGAGCGTGACTTATGACTCCTGCAAATCATCAGGATTTCCAGCTATAACAAGCCAACACTCGTTAGTGAGAGATGAGGTGATGCAACAGATCGCCTCCGTGTTCCTGGGATGATTGAACCAGGCATGACTTGTAAACCTGCTACCATTAGACCTTTTTAATCCAGGCAAAATGTAAGATTTGTAAAGGAAGGAAGCGTTCCCCATTTCATGTGTAAATAAGCCATTGTGGAGAAGCCAGGTGAGCACTTCCGCAGCAACCAGACCATCGTGTGCCATCAGCACGAGCACATGCAGAGGAGCTGAGTCTCATCTTCGTTTGCAAAGCACCAGAAGTTTTGTGCATTCAGAAAAGCTGGATTTCACTCTGGGGACAGATACAGAATATCTGTTTGGGATTCTATTCTGGGGTCATCGTGTTTTAGATTATAGTCTTATTTTCAGCACCAAGGTTTTTCCAGCCACTTGAAACAAGATGGACTTTCTTATTTGCCTGCTGTGCTGCTGAGGGAAGGTGTAACACTGTCAGAGGCAAGATCAGGACAGGAAAAGCAAACATCTGAAAAGGAGAACAGCATTGCAACTACTTAGACAAGTCGAACTACTTGAAAACACCAAATAAAAGTGGTATCATCCCCCTGAGTGGTTGGAAAAGGGATCACAAGGGAAGCATTGTATCACCCACCAGCTCAGAAATGAGTGCTGGAGCCTTGTAGCTCTGTTAAGAGGTGGAATCCCCACTGCTAAACATCTGCAGGTTGTGCTTTGGTAGTAGACCTCAGCTATACATGCTAGTGTGACATCGCATGACTACACGCCCCTACAGGGCACCTTCTAGGCTTTATAGCACGACAGCAAGTGCCAATCCTGTATACTGTTCTTCTATGAGATATCCGAAAGGGAAAGGAGGCTTAAGAAATTGTTAAAGTAAGGAAGAGAGTAGGAGGAGGCCATTATCACATGGCAGCCCTGATGAGTTACGTGTTACTCTGTGCATCCTTTCTTTAGGATATCACAGGATTAAAACCACAGGAGAAGGTGTTCTTTGAAAACAGGCTTTTTTGTTCATCATTAAAAAGGGCTGTGGGAAGTAGTGGCAAAGGGGATGAACTCAAACACAAAATGAAGTGAAAACCAGCCTGGCTTTCAATTATGTACTTGTGAAACCAAGACGAACAGGCCTCTGAGCCCAGCAGTTAACGAGAAGCATTCTCTCTTCTTTAATTTCTGACTTGGGAACAGTTTGGAGACAACAGCCCCAGCAGAGTTCAGATATCACCTCTGGTACCTGTCTATATTTAGAAAAGCAGTGGATGTCAGACAGCCCACCTGGCTTAGAGGACAGAGGAGTCGTGAAGCACTTTTTGAATTGTATCACCAAATGCCATCTGAGATGCCTGAGGTTGGCAGCTGTGGCACAGGACCGACTGGGTCGGTGATAGAGGCCAGCCAGGACACCCTGGGCCATCTCATACCACACTCAGTGTCTCTGAGTAGGCAAATGGATCCCACCCACCACATCGCAGTCACGCTTACGTGCAGTGGAAGACTTCATCTATCTTCATCTATTTTCTGCTTTCTTCAGCTATCGATAAGGTAGACAAGTCAGGCATGGACTGGATGGTGATGCAGAAGAACTTGAGGTCCTGTTGGAGACAACAGCAGGCTGTGTGCTGATGTGGCTGTGCTGTTCTTTATTGTTACCATCAAGCACATCGACTAGCATCTCGTGCATAATTGTAAAGCAGAAGAAAAGCCCATATGTCATTTCCAAACGTGCTATGCTGGTAGCAGCAGGACCTTGGATTTCCCATCTTAAGCCTACACTCTCCCCATGGAATTGGCTCAGGTGGAGCTACCTCAGTCTGGGCAGGTGGTTGTGAACCTTGCCTGCCAAGCTCAGGTGTTGGCAATGCCTTGAGATCGTGCTAGAGATGTGTGCGCTTGCCTGTTTCTAGATCCACTGTTCTTCCCCAACAAATTTGCATGTTGTAGTGCTGACCCTAGCAGGGGGTCCCTACAGAGGTGTTCTCCATGCCTTCCGAGCATGTGCATGTTTCTTTCTAGATAAAGGTATCATCCATATAATAAAGCTTCATTCATAGAATAATAAAATAATTTAGATTGGAAGAGTCTTCCAGAATTCATCTAGCCCAACCTCCTGCTCAAACCAGCAGAGGATTTTCCCAGACAAATACACATTGATTTTGAGACCTTTCTACGTTCAATTTTAGTGTTGTGATTGGTCCAACACAGACTCTTGCTTAGTTATAGGGTAGAGTGTCCTCTGTCGTGCTGGCAGAAAGGGGATCAGTATTGGGTAGTAGTGCAGCCTTATGACACCAGCAGTTATGGGAGTTCCCTTTAACCAAGTCTTTTAATCTGGTTTGTTGCACAGTACAAACAAGGTCCTAATCCCACTTCCTCCTAGAAGGCATGAATGACACGCAGCCCACTTGATAAGATTTCGTCCATCACTAACAGAAGACCATGGACTTTGCACTGACACAACACTACAAGGTCTCAGGACATCTCCGATCTTGTCGTGTCCTGAGCTGGGTGTCCCTGTGATCACAAGTGTCTGTGGCCAAGGGCCTCATTCCCATCCTACCTGAGCTCAGTGGTGGAGACATTCTACACGGCCAAAGGCTGCTGCCCCAGGCAGACACTGCCCAGCAAACACCGAATTTTGTGTGCCCGGTCTGGATGCTGCGAAGCTCTGCCACTGGCGATGGGGACCACAGAGGAGGGAGGAAGCGATGGGCAGAGGAGGGATGAAAATCCCCCTGGAGTGACCCAAGAGTGAGAAGGAAGAAACTCCAGCACGAAAAAATCACACTGTTCCTGCTGATTACAGTGTAGTAGTTTCTGCTGCAGGACACTGGTGCCTTTCACTATCGCATCCTGGAGGGACCCTAGCAGGGTGAGAGTCACACCAGAGAAAACTGGAGCTATTTTGCATAATGATTCTGCCTGTTTTATTAATGATGCTTATCTGTGCTACTTTGGACTGTGAGTGCTAGTATTCATGTAACTGGACTAATAATAAAGATCATATTCTGATCCAACTGTTAAGACTGTAATTAGGCTAACAATAAAAGGATTATTTCCTACAGATACAATGTGTCCTTTTTGCTGGTAACAAGATTTTAAGGGTCACAAAATGGAGGGGCACTGTCATCCCCCTCTCTGTGATCGACCACTTCCTGGTTTTCTAAATAACTCGGAAATCCAAATCACAGGCTCAGTCTCGTTGCTGGTTATTCTTTACCATCCTCTCCAAAACTGCTATATTATTTCCTATAAGGCTCAAGTAGAGCTTTGCGCAATGTTTGCAGGTTTATGTCCTTTAAAATAAAAATCTGATGATCGGGGGACAAAAATGCAATGAAAAAGATTGGCTCAAGATATCCCACTCGTTAAAGTCACAAACCAGTACAATCTGAAAGGTCTTAACTCTTAATCCAAAAATAAAGTGTGCCTTTTCCTCTCCTTTCTATTTCTTCAGAAGCCATTACATCAGTGCTTACTGCTGCAGGAGTGATCTTGACAGAACTTAAAAACACTGCAGATACCCGAACTTTATTGGAATTCCCTGCTACAAAAATATCTTTGCTGAGGACTAAGTGTGCTGGGCATTGAAACGGCTCAGCTGCGTGCTGGAGCTCTGAAACAGGCGGCACAGATTTGCTTCAGATCTCCGTTTTCAAAACCACGATGGCTGTTTGAAGGAAGAGCATTGCCAGCTGGTTGAGAGGAGTGATCCCTCCCCTCTGCCCAGGCCTGGTGAGGCCCCATCTGGAGAGTCATCTCTAGTCTGGGTTCCCTGGTACAAATGAGACATGGACATATTGGACGGAGTTCGGCAAAGGACCACAAAGATGATGAATGAATTGGAGCTTCTGACACATGAAGAGAAACCAAGAGAGCTGGGACTGCAGCCTGGAGAAGAGAAGGATTATCTTGCAAATGGGTATTCTTAATGTGTATTAACACCTGACAAGAGATGTAAAGAGTATCTTCAGCCCAGAAGACGTTCAAAACCCAACCAGCTTGATCAACCTGCTCTAGATGACCTTGCTTTGAGTAGAGTGGTTGGACACGATCATTTCAAGAGGTCCTGCCACCCTCATCTATTTTGTGGTTCTGTGCTTCTCCACTGATGCTGGAAGGCTCTGTGCACCCTGGGCTCTGTCTGGGAGAGTGATGCTCACACTCTACTTGACCCAAATCCCACAGTTACCTGTGCAGAGAGCTCAGTTTGTGTTCAAATGTCAGTTTATTTATTTGAGACAAGCATCAAAAAAAATCCAATCGGGAGAGTATGTTTGGTTTCCCAGCAGCCTTGGAGACAGTGACACAAAGTCACAGCCACAGGAGGTACCAAGGACCAGGCATAAACGTGGAAATCATCCATGTTTGGAATTAGATTATCAGCTTTGTAAGGAAGTTCCACCAACTCCATATTTATTGGGGAATGGTTGAGTTGAAAAATGAAGGTTATATCCCAAAACACAGCCTAAATCTTCCGTAGAACCAGACAGAAGACAGCAGGAAAGTAGCCATGCATGACTGGTAGAAGTTGTTAGACTGTTGGCATTCTTGTAATATCCAGAAATAAGAGATATTATACAGACTCTAACAAGGTAGCATTTGGAAGAAGGAGGGATCTCTCTGTGAGGGATGTTAACTAGTTCTTTGATACATTTCCATCTTCCTACCACCGGAGACCTGCACAGCCATGCTTCAAACACCTACCTAGCTTGAAATGAGCTGAAAAGACATAGATCTTTTCCATTAATAAAAGCACTTCTCTAAATACACCTAGGGTAAGTAATAGGGAAGATGAAGAGGTACTTAAAAAACCCAACACTGTTAACATCAGTAAAAATCAGTAAAAATCTATTTATCGTAGACCAGGAATTGTTCTAGGATAGGAATTAGAAGAAAAACTCTCATCATCTCCTGTGGGTAAGCCTCCCCGTAGGACTGGTACAGGTGAGAAACAGAGGTATTAAGATGTCTCCTAATCACTTGATATGATGCAGTGAATGTGGCCAGGGAGAGACAGTCCTGATGATGCAGTATAACCCGGTCCAGATTGCAAAGATCAATTCTGAGAACAACAGGAAGGACCTCATCTCTGCAAGAGAAATTCCAGCTCACCAGTTAAGGAAAGCTGTGACTTGGATTCCAGGTGCTCCTGAAGCTGTAGATGGATCTTCCCTGGAAGGAGGTTGCTTCATCTTGCAGGAGAAAGGCAGAATTGCTTTTACAGAGGCCATAGAGCCAAGCTTCTGCAGACTGACCCCCTGCTTATTCTCAACATGGCTCTGAAGGCTGATATGGTAGCTCAGACTGTTCTTGGAAAGAAGTTTTGCATTTTACAGATATCTATAACATCAGGAATTTAACGCTCTCAAGAGCAAACAGATGGGAGGAACTTCCCTTAAATGCCATCTGCAGCAACACTATAATTTCATAACTCTTCCTGACATGAAAGATCATCCCCTTTCAAGTCAAAAGAAGCCTGATCTGGGGAGAAAAAAAGGAAATCTGAGCTTGCATCCCTAGTTTCTCTATATCGACATACGAAGAGAAGCTAAATACTATGGATCTAATTTTAGAACACTGGTGGGTGTCCTAAATAGGCACAGATATTTATGATGGAATGTAGGAGCACAATGGCTGATAAGTCTCTTGGGTTCCTCCCTTCACATCTCCAGTGACTACTTCATACTACCTGATTCGTACTTTTAATTCAGGAAGAGGTACCAGCCACACTGCTTCTACTGCCTCAACGATTTGCTGGGGCTTTGAAATAGCAAATGCCAGATCCTAAGTAGCTCCTGTTGGAGATATGGGCGGAAAATCTACAACCTTCCTCCACTGGGAGGCAAAGACCCATCACCCAAATGATCTGGGTGCAATGCAAAATGATCCAGTCTATTCACCCTAAATCACCAGGAAATGCATTCCAGTGATATTATCCCAGCTGGAGACTACTGGTCCCTGCAGAGTTTACAATACAGACTGGAAAAAATGTAGAATCATAGAATTACCTGAGTTGGAAGGGATCCAAAAGGATCATCAAGTCCAACTCCTGTCCCGGCACAGGACACTCCCAACACTTACCCCATGTGACTGAGGGAATTGACCAAATGCTTCTGGAATGCTGGCAGACTCGGTGCCGTGACTGCTTCCCTGGGGAGCTGTTCCAGTGCTCCACCACCCGCTGGGGGAAGAATCTCTTCCAATCTCACCCTCCCTTGGCATCTTCCTGCCATTCCCTCGAGTCCTATCACAGGTCACAAGAGAGAAGAGCTCAGCCCCTGTTCCACCTCCCTCCCTTGTGAGAAGGCAGCAAACAGCTGTGAGATCCCCTCTCAGCCTCCTCTCCTCCAGGCTGAACAGACCAAGTGACTTCAGCTGCTCCTCATACGACTTCCCCTCCAGACCCTTCCCCAGCTTTGTGGCCTCCTCTGGACACCCTCCAGTAGCTTGATGTCCTTTTTATACTGTCTTTATCTTAGAAGCAAAACAGCAGGAAGGGAAGCTGTGTGTGGGGTGAGCCTATGTCTCCATTTCGATCTCCTCCATCTACCATAAAGAAAAAAGTTTTAGAGCAAGGTTGAAGGGAGGAGGTAAGGAGGGGGGAAGGTGGCAGTAGACCAGTTTCTCAGCAGAGAGCAGGCTTCTCTGCTTCCACTTAATTGATTAATTCCTTCTTAGTAGAGTCATCTGTTTGATGTGCTTTTCCATAAAAGCAGTTCAGAAAGTTCATGGGAGTTAATCCGTGAAGATGGCTGGAGCTGCAAAGCCAAGCATCTGATTAAAGGACAAGGCGATCGCTTACAGCTTAGCTGCTTTCAAAGTTGTTCCCAAAGTCTTTGCTAACCTTCATATTTCAAAGTTCATTTCTAGGCATTGGGGAATTTAAAGGAGAAGATTTCTTTTTAACACTATTCTTATTATTGCAATCAAAAAGCAAGCAAAATAAATCCAGAAGAAGGCCACACACAAAGTCAAATGCGCACCAGTCAAAAGAAGAGGATGAAAAGATACACAGGCAAGTGCATGCACAGAGGCTCCCATTTCACAGCTTATTCAAAACAGCTTGCTCTGAATTCAGTGCATGCACTCACCACTCATAGATAAAGGCAAAGTCATTACTTATGTCAGCCCTACCTGCCTGTACCTGAGAACTTAGAGAAACAAATAGCATAAGTGTATTTTCTCTGTAGGGGCTTGCATTACCGCTGCTTATAGCAGAGCCTGGCCATCAAGATGGAAAGGTGGGCAGGTACCCCTAAGGGAGATGTAACTCAGGTGTGTTGGTGCTGACTGATGTAATGAGGTGACTGAAATCCACCTTGCTATACAAGGTAGTAATGATGAGGGCTGATGTGGAAGAATTGCAGAGGGATGTCACACTGCTGAGTGATTTTATGATGAAATAGTGGCTGAAATTCAGTGGAAGTAAGTACAGGGTGGCACACATGGGGAAAAAAGCAATCCTAACTTTACATACAGTGATGAGTTTTGAATGGCCTATTACTTACTGAGGAAGGAGCTGGTGTTCATAACAGGCAGTTCTACAAATACGTCACCTGAGTGCTCGATGGCAGTGACAAAAATCAAATGGAATGTTGAGAATTAATAGGAAAAGAATAGAGATGAAAATAGAACGCATTATTATGTCCCGGGGTAAATTCAACGTGTACCTGCTTCTTGAATGTTTTGGGAAGCTCCGTTGTCCCTCCTCCCGGAAAGAATGCAGTAGAACTGGAAAAGTTACGTAGGAGAGCAATAGGCTGATCAAAGGTATAGAACAATGAAGTACTCTAGGAATATTTCATCTGAATAAGAGATGACAGAAGCAGGGTATGATAATGGTCTATCCGATTGTGAGTGGCATGAAGAGGATGAAAGAGAGCAAGTATTTTTTGTTTCTTTGAAAAGACAAAAAAAAAGTGCTTGAGATGATAGCAAGTCGGAACAAAGAACCTGCTTCACACGTGTAGTTGATCTGCAGTTAATCTCCCCTTGGCAACAAGCGCAAGTGCTAAAAGTTTACTTGATCTAAAAATTTTAAACAACTTAATAGGGAAAAAAATCATGGAATTTCTAAAAAACAAAGATACCTCAGGAATATTTATGATTTAGTCCTCTAGAGGCTGTGTAAATACAGATGTTACTCTATACTTGATTTTATATTCTTCCTGAAACCGGACTACGTAGACCTACAGTGGGATCCACCATGGATGTTACCAGTGCTTATATTATGTTAATGGCCTTTGTGTTATTTCCAAGCTTCTCCAAAGGTGGAAACTTCATTTTGTCCTTGGCATAGTCAACCCCACTCTCGTAACCACCTCAGAGTCACTGGAATCAGCCTCCAGAAATATCCATCTTCGTGGCACAAGTTTTGTGGGGTGATCCAATCACACCGGGTACCAGACCGTCACACGGGACAGCTTCCCTAGTGCCCATTTTTCCATTATCCGGTGATTGTGTTTCTTACATGGCACCTCAATGCTTGTGTTTAAGGAATTCACAGTGGTCCTTCAGGAAACAAGATTCTGACACGCTTTCTGGGTCAGCTTCAAGCATCCTAAAGAGGTTTATGTACCCCAGTGCTTCACATTCACTGTGTGGTGTTACGCAGGGTTTGAACACCTAGAAATTTTCTCAGGTTCTTTGGGGTATGACCACGAACCAAACCTCTCTGCTTTACAGTTGTGCAATGCAGTTGGCACAGCCTTCCAGAATTACAGTCAGATCAGGAGAGGAAAGGGATTTAACAGTACGAAAGAGTATTGTCCATGCCAGAATTCAACCCTACAAGGGAGTGTGTAAGGCTCCAGGAGATGTAAATTCACAGTGGAAAGGACGTGGGACCTTCACTGCTGCCTTTTCTGTACGACCTTGTGCATGGCACAACACCTCCTTTTCCTTTAGCTTCTATATATAGCAAAGCAAATCTTCTCTATTTATGGTGCAATTGTCTCTCAGGAGAATTGAGTTAAAAGATGGCCAAAACTGATAACGTCGTGACCACATTTACTTGAGTATAGTTCACGTCCACACATGACAAATGCAATTTTAATAATACGAAAACAACAGTTCCGGTCTGGGCTAGTTCAAAAAACTTAGCAGCTTGGTCCTACCATGAGATCAGTGGAGATCAAAGTTATTTGACAGTTCACAACATCAGCATCTGTTGGATGACTGGTCTGAAAAGGGATTTGCTGTCTCTGGGGGGTAGGGTCAGGAAGGGTGTGACGTGGCTCACACAAGGAGAAACCCAGAGGCACACGGCAGAGCAGCACATGTCACTGGTGGCACTGGGTGGGTGTGCAAAGTCTGGTTGTTTAGCAGGAGGAAGCATCTGCTGGCAGATCTTCAGCTTCTAAACCAGGCTGTGAAAAGTGAACACTTGTGAAAGTGAACACTCAGGAGCTGACCTTGTTTATGGCTTGAGGCCTTATTTTTAAAGTCCATAAGCTATTGGGTGACATGCCAGAGCGCTGATCTCTAACTCCAAATGGATATTCTTGGAGGGTTGGGAACAGCTGCAGATTGTTACGAGTGCTAATGTAAAGGGTATTAGGATCCCTTCTGAAATCTGGCAGCAGACGAAGCCGTTTGTGCATATGTAGACCAGGTTTATTGAGGATTTGTTACTCCTCCAGAATAAACACAATTTAAGAGAAAAAGGGTTTCAGAAGCCAAAAAAAACCCTACTTGGAACTAGACTGGTCTGGAAACTCTAAGTTCTTAATTTATCCCAGTTAGCACTTCTCACTTGATTGATGCATCTAATTAAGGAGCACAATCACTAGTACATCTAACAAGGGCTTACAGCTCTACAGAGTGAAGGAGTTATTGAATAGGAGCAACCAGGCTCACCACTGCTGGGACGGGGACATCTCACCAAGGCTTGACCAGCTGAAAGGTAGTGGTCAATAATGTTAATGAGTTAGAGTAGAACTAATGACTCCATACTCACCTCATGGTAGAAGTGGAATAACAGGACACAGTACGTCTGGCCTGAAGCTTCTATTTCAGGAGAAAGAACCCAAGACCAATGTCCTAAAAGTATTAACCTTTCTCTATTGGCTTTAAATGTGGCCAGTGGAACAGGTTAGAGTGGTGAGGTACCGGCATATGTTGCCCAGAGAAGTCATGGATGCCCCATCCCTGGAGGTGTTCTAGGCCAGGCTGAACAGGACTTTGAGCAACTTGTACTAATGGGAGGTGTCCCTGCCCACGGCAAGGGGTGGTGGAACTGGATGGCCTTAGAAATGCCTTCAAACTCAAACCATTATATGATTCTGTGATTCTACGGTTCTATGATTCTATGGTTCTATGAAAATGTCTATAAAATGCCAATTGAACTGGAACGGCTGACTTAGTCCAGTGTTAACAGACACAAATCCACATGCTGAAATGTCCTTGCTTTGACCGGGTTTCGAAAGAAGCCAGCCCATGCTTTCCATACTGCAGTCGTAAGGAGAACTGAGGTTGGCTTTCGTTTGTTTGGTTGTTCTTTTTCCTTTTAACCTAGGAGACAAACCACTCAGTTGTGGAGTATTAGTGACCTAGTCTAAGCAGGGAGAAGATTCAGATATATTTTATTGGCATCCAGCAGCAAAAAGAGTCAGTGGGAAGCTTGTGTGCTAGGAACAGAGCCGGACATTTTCATTGGTAAGGCAGAAGACAGCATGAAGAAGTCAGAGTCCTTTTGAATGACTAGAAATGCCAGAACGGTCCTATAGTCTAACTAGATCATGGAATGACTGTGGACAGGTCTTTGTCTTGGTGTCCTATAGATTCCCTGGCTTGTTCCCTCTCTCTTCATCTCACACGAAGCATCGGTTGAGGTAGAGGCTACTTGTTATGATGGATTCATGGTGCCCGTTTGCAAGGCAAATGGCTGTAATCACAACACCGAAAGCACTCTTAATTTTCAGCCCTGTAATGGTGATGAGAGGCCACATGGACTAGAGAGCTTGCACCACTCACGCTTGTGCCAAAAACGTCTTAGAAACGTGTGGGTTAGGTGTGAAGGCAGAACCGATGGTTGTGATTGCTGTGTTTTGATACATCAGGGCAAGAAGTTGCAAGGTGATTCAATAACTTGAAGATCACTCATTCAGTAGCAACTCAACCCATGTGTCCTGTTCTTTACGTCTTATAGCGTTCTCCAGTCCCTGGTCAGAGCAGCACAAACATTCAGGTTGGGGTTGGACAAAGAAATTCGGAAGAGATAACCTGTGGTAAATATAATGCACACCTGGACTCACCGATCAACATTACTATCTGTGAGGAAAGTACTGTGTTCGGTTTTGGGTCCCTCAGTACAAGAAAGACATTGAGCTGCTGGAGCGTGTCCAGAGGAGGGGAATGGAGCTGCTGGAGAGTCTGGAGAACAAGTCTTACGAGAAGTGGCTGAGGGAACGGGAATTGTTTAGCCTGGAGAAGAGGAAGCTCTACAACTCCCTGAAAGGAGGTTCTAGCGAGGTGGGTGCGGGTCTCATTCCCCAAGCAACAAGTGATAGGACAAGAAGAAATGGCCTCAAGTTGTGCCGGGGGAGGTTTAGATTGGACATTAGAAAAAACCTTTTTATGAAAAGAGTGGTGAAGCATTGGAACAGAGTGCCCTGGAGGTGTTCAAACCACAGGTAGCCATGGCACTGTGGTTTAGTAGGCAAGGTGGTGCTGGGCTGGTGGTTTGGCTGAATGATCTTATAGGTCTTTTCCAACCTTAATGATTCTATAATTCTATGAAAATATCTCTGCCCAAAGGGATCAGGACGAGTCAGAGTAAGGATACTGCAGCTCTGAATGAAAATGCCTGTGTTTTCTTGCAGTTCAGCTAATCCACATTTACACTTCAGCCTGATTTACTTCCCTATGGCAACAAGTGCACAGACTCATGGGACTTTTGGATAAAAAGGCAACAGGTACATTTGTAACAAAAGGCAATTTAAGTGAAATATATTGGCCACCTTTCTCCTTTCCTCTACTCAGACTGACTTTCACTCAATTCAGCTTTAGAGAAGAGCTTACGTAGGGAGTGAATATGCAGAAGGTTGCTCTTTGGACTGATACCTGTCTCCAAGGACACAGCATGCAGAGGTCAGCAGAGGTAGCTGAATAGGAACAGGTACTTCTATCAAGGTTTACAATTCTGGACACAGAAATCAGGAGGAATATCAGACTGTCTGCTTTTACCTTTATAATATCTTTCTTTCAGTATGTGACACCATCCTATTGATAAAGGTCAAGGTGATCTTACCTCCTTTCTGACTCATTGAATATTAGCAATGGCTAGAGGCAGGAGAAGCTGGTGAGTTGATCTGACAGGCCAGGAGGAAGCACACCAGCGATACAGCAGGACACAGGGTGCCGGAATGGGTGATGCCATGATCCATTGTGACAAGAAGAGAGTTTTGGATGGATGGACTAATGGCCTGAAATGACCCAGCAAGGACAAGATAAATAGATCCATGGCCTGATGCAGCAGTAAAAACCTGTGGTCTGTGTCCATTCCCATTTCGACAAGACAAATATGAATTAACCTTCCATAGCTCATGATGTGGTCACAGATTTGTTGTGTAAGATCTCATGATGTCGTGAAGCAAGCTGCTCCCTTTCCTAAGTCCATAGGTTCTGTGACCAGAAGATAGTGCTTAACTGAAGGACTAATATCTCTCCTCGCCTCTTGCAAATCAGGTAATTCCTTCCATTTACCTCGATCCCTGCTCCAGCAAAGCACATTGATTACAGCATGACCCCAGGCTTTATGAATAACGTTTTCCCTGGTGCAGGACAATGGAGCACAGCTGATGAGATGACTCGGTTGGTGGATGAGCCAAACCTTGTTATTCAAAGGAAACTCCCCAGCAAGCACCATCTGCCCCACACTGCTCTGTTGCCACTGTTTTGCTCCATAATTCTCTGTCTAAAGATGCAGGGTCCTTATGGATTGCAGATCAGACCAGGTCTAGCACGTGGCCATCAGAGCAGAGGAGACGCAGTAGCAAGGACTCTGCACTGCATATCTGTGGCCGTGGGAAAAAGAAACGTGAGGCAGGAGCCTGTGGTATCTGCCACTCCACATGTGCTGCTGAGCTAACCTGTAACTTGCATTTGGCAAAAGCCAAGAATGCCTTTGAAGACACCAGGTTTGCTCCCAGGTGATTTTTCCTGGCCTTTCTTCCAAAGGGCTCTTTCTCACGTATTCAGCACCCAAGTATTTGGAGAAAAAGGGGTCTCTGTTCCTCCAGGCTCATAAAGGCAGGGAGAGCTGGTAGCTATTTCATTTCAGCCCTCTTGCCTTCCCATCCTGTGAAATTTCATGCCAGCTGTGGTCACCTGTTTGATTTCTCTTTGATTGGCTGCCTTCCTCCACAAATTAATTTTGATTATTTAAGCTTGTCTTGTCTGGCAGGGAGGTGATCTCTTAGCGATGTGAGTTTGAAGCACTGGCTCTCCTTTTATCTTTCTCTTTTCCCCTGCACTGAGTCTAATTTTGTGGTTCTCTGCTTTCCCCAAAAATAACCTTCAGACCCAATTCTGAACTGTCATATTCATTACATCACAGCTGTCTGCAGACGGGGCTTATCACTTGCAATCCTCTCAGTTACACTTGTGATTAAAACTGATTGCAAATGTGATCCTGGCTGTTCAGCCTGGAAATTGGAAACGTCTTTATAATTTCTGACAGCAGATCATGAGGCCTTAGATGAGCCTGGCAGGGCTGCAGAGGCAGGACAACATCTTTGCAAGCCAGTGGGGGTGGGAGAAGAACATAAATCTGTGAGAAACAGAGAGGAATTGGTGATTTGGTAAAAAAAAAAAAAAAAAAGAATATATATATAAATGAGGGCACAGGCTAAAAACTCTCAAGTTGAAATCTGGGGAAGGCAGGGAGTGAAACCTTAGCTCAGCTTTTTACTGCCAAGACCAGCCCTAGGCACGGGCGAAGGAGGCTGCTGTGTAGCAGAGAAAAGCACACCCTGCCCAATCCAGGACTCTACGAAGCCATGGCCTTCACTCACTTTTGGGCACCAGTAATACCTGGAATTGGTCTGGCACTTCCCAGGAAAACAACCATTGTGCATCAGCAGTAGCAGCACAGCTTATTCTCCAGGACTCTCCTCCACTTCTGCATCTATTACTGCTCCATCCTATTCACCTTGCCTGCCTGAAGTCTTTCATCCCCTGCTTTATCAGAGCAGTGCTGTAACATTGTACTTGGCAGAGTGATGGAGCCTTATATGTGCTCAGAGTTTGTATATTGCTCTAAAACCTGCAAAGAGCTCCAGCATCACCTAAACCTTGGCTTCATTTCATAAATTTATATACTTAAAAATAATCGAGGACTTTAGGTTTGTTTAATCATTGTTTTCCCCACCTGCTCTCGTTAATGGTCTAGTGCCTTGTCTTGAACTAAAGCCTAATTTCCAGAGTGTGCTCTGAGGAGACTGAAAATGCATCAGTTTCCTTGGGTGCTTGCTCCAGCATGTTAAATCCTCTCCCTGTTCCACCTTATTCTTTATTACCTCCAGCCTGGCTTGAGTTACACTTTTCTTTATTTCCCCCTCTGAAACTCCTCCTTCTCCATAAGGAAGCAACCTCTCAGACTTCATTCATACAAACTGAACTGTTTGAAACGTCTCCTAGTCAGAGATTTTCCTCTGAGTCATTTTTGTTGCTCTCTTCTGATGCTTCTCCAGGCATTGGATGCTTCCTTGCAGGCAAAGACATTAGAACTGGGTACTTCCATACCCAGAGAAAAAATGACTCGCCTTATTTAACTCAACATGCCCCAACTCGTGCATCTGAGAACTGCATTAGCTCTTCTAGTGAGTTTAGGGCATTTCACTGAGACCTTCCTTCAAATCACTGGACTCATGGCTGTCTTGGAAATGCTGTGTTCTAGCACAGGCCCTCCTCCTTCTCCCCATGCTCCAGGCTTTCTTTGTTCAGAAGAGCAAACCTTTGCCAACAGCTATCTCTGCCGCCTGCCTAACGCAATGCACGGAGCTGAAGTGCCTCCGGTAGGAACCCAGTCACTAGAATTGTCCTGCAGTCAGCAGAAACACCCCAAGTAGTCTGGTTTTCTGCTGGAGATTCCCTCTTTCTCTGTATCAGCAGTAGGTTCTCAAGATCTTCGTTAGAAATCTGAGCTCAGCTGCAATCAGCCCGTGTCTGAGTTGCCATTCATCTCTTATAACACATCTTCGCAATGTTCCGTGTAGGGCTGCTTTCCCCTCATTACATCTGTCTGTTCTTATCTTTGCAGCAGACCGCATTGCCAAGGCAAAGAAATAGCTCCTCCTTGAGGGCCCCTCGCTCTAAATTATGGGTAGGTTTCACCAAGGCAAAGTTGCATGCTGGAAGCAGGCACCTGTATCTTAAACATTTCCACTGTTTGGGACAATTTTTCACGGTAATTATGTTTGAAGGTTAGAAAAGGGAGAGTTCACACCATTCATACCCCTCTCCTTCAAGAAACTGGTTTCCTGTCTTTATTTTGTTTGTCTTCCTTCATTTCCTCTGCTTTTCAAAGAAGCAAAATTTTCTGTTTCTCCAGATGAGACCCAGGGTAATAGGTTTTTATTCCCAGCAAAAACCCAAACCAAACCTCTGTCTCGGGGTGAAGTATGGCATCTGTCTAACAGGAAAAGGAAATGTTATTATTTGTTCAGAATAGCCCAGAGTCAACCCCCACTTCAGAGCAAGCTGCATTAACTGGGACACTAAACGGAGTGCAGTGTTATTTGGAATAATAAGGTAACAGAGGGAAATGTCACAAATGGAACCTGTGCAGGGCACACTACAGACCCCGCCACAAGATGCCTGGCTTGCAAGGTCCTGGCTTGAAGTGTGTGGTTGCCAACAAATCATTGCTCTCATCTTGGCAGTGGTACAAATAGTGTAGACATCTCATATTTTCCTGCCCTGGAAGTCCCTCCTTTCTTCATGCCATTATCAGTATTGCTACTCTGCAGATCATTCTCCAGAGACACAATTTGGATGCATTTGTGGTTGTTGTTGCGGTGACTTTGCTGCTCTGGAGGCTGTAAACTCACCTTAGAGACCTGTGTGGACTTCCTCCAGAGGTAGAAAAGGATAGAGAAAAAAAGATGCCTGGGTTTACAGACTGTTAAAAATGAAAATAAACTGTTGTATCGCATCTGTGGGAGATGGATGATTGCTCCCTGTAAAGACAGAGTTTGGAGGAAGAGATCATTTCCACACCTGCTGTGGGACTGCAAACAGCCCCTCTGTTGGCGGCAGCGATCCCGTCCCCTGTACGAGTGGGCTGAGGTGGAATGAAAATGAAGGGAGTTTGCATCATCAGGCCCACATGTTCCCCACAGCTTTTTATTATTGAGGCTTACAAACCCAGCCTGGCTACCCAAAGCAGCCCCCTGCTTTAAAATAGCATAGGAAATGAGGCACAGATTCCACCACAGTATGCTGAGGACATTCCGTTTCAGTGTCTAAGCCCGAATTAACATGCAACTTGCAACCAAGAGGCTTCTGGTGACAAGCAGCAGCTTTGAAGGTCACCTCTCCTCCAAGTAAATAAATAAACAGTAAATAAGGAAGCAGGCAGCAATGAATAAACCAGGCAAAGCAAGAGGCATTCCACTGGCTTGGACTTGATTTTTTTTTTTTATTTCTTTTCTGCTGTCTTCACTTTCACTTCCCCAAAGGTCGGTGCTAATAGGAGACCCCTCTTATTGCTCATGCATACTGCAGCATCCCCACCAGCCTGCCCATTGCAGAGACCCTGATACCCATTCAGAGCCTAAGCTGAGAACATAAACTGTGTCATCTCCACAGCTGATTGCTTTAATGAGACCTTCTATCAGTACCAGGGCATGACAGTTGGGAGGATCTGTTGCAAATGCTGTGTTAGTCTCTACACCAAAATCTATGCCCTTCCTGCTACAGAGAAATCGTGATGCCATGTATTTGTTTTCCATGCTCCTCTTTGCCATGCCTGCTGAGATCCTGGCCCCACAGGCTGGGAGTTGATTTTTTCCAACACTTCTTCCAGCTTGGCCACATGGCCGGAGAAGGCACAGTCTGAAATGGCTCCGGGAGCTGCGCCAAAGCTATTTCTGATTGCGCCACGCTGGACCCATCTGCCAGATCTGAAGAGATGCTCACAGGAGGAGGTACTGGAGATAGGGAACTCTTCAGTTCTTTCTTCTTGAGCAGAACATGTGCACAGCCAAGTGGGTACTCTGTCTCAGTTCCCAAAATGCCTGGTCTCTTGGTCATCCATCCTACATGTGTGCTCTTGGGATCCCTTCCACACTGAACCAGTGGATCGCTGCAGGCAAAAACCTGGGCAAGGTGACAGGACAGTTTCACTGGGATACTTTCCAGAGAGACACAGTGCTCATGCTGCCCTAACTGCATCCAATGCTGTCCCAGCAGGCCTTGCTCATGCAGGCAAGTTTCTATCGCACTCCACGCCATAAAGCACATACCTTGGCATCAAGCTTTGAAAATAACACACTGAGGGGCATGACATACCTTGCAGCCAAACTGCACAGCTTCATTGGGACCAAATATTTTGTAAGTGTCGCTGGGTACTCACACACGTGGCCCAGCAGAAGTGAGAGCTGGATCACAGGCAAATATTTTTTTCCTCCTAAAGGAATACACCCTCTGAACATGCTCATATCCCTTGAACATACAGATCTTGCCCTCCTTGGTCTGCCTGCTCACTGCACTGTCACTTCTGAGATGAGATCCACCAGTTTAACTGCAGCAGAAGGGGACGAGGGGACCCAGTATCTCATCCTGCTGCTCTCCACCTCACCCGTTTGAGCTGGATAGATTACATATACATATGTATATATACTTATATATATGTGGGATCCCAGAAGACCTAGAAAAGTTTTGCTTCATGTGTAATGGGATACGTATCAGTGTCATGTTCAAGTCTCCTTAAAGACAGAGTGGATGCTGTATGGTTATGCTACAGCTGGGCTGGAACCAGCAGTGAGGAGAGGAGCTCTTCTACAAAAAGAAAGGGTTATCAGGCACTGGAACAGGCTGCCCAGGGAGGGGGTTGAGTCACCGTACCTGGAGACATTTAGAAGATGAGTAGATGAATTGCTCAGGGGTGCCTAGGGGACAGGTATGGTTGGGCTCGATGACCTCAAAGGTCTTTTCCAACCAAGAAATTCTATAATAAATCCATATGTTCCTTCCTGCTTGCAACCCAGGGGTTCATCTTGCAGTGTAGAGAAAATCAGGATGCTTGCTTCAGGAAAACTGGGGTAACCTGAACCACGTCACAAGAAGCTATAATTTTAAGAAGAAATGAATCCTCTGAACAAAGTGGTCTCTAAGGAAATGAGGGACAGTGAGAACAAGCAACGGAATATGTAGATACTCTGAGAATAACCAAAATTGGGGCTTGGTATTAAAGAAATACAATTTGATGGTGTTTTCTCCCCATTGTAGCCCAATGTCACAGCTCCTTCATGACATAACAAGACACAACAAACCCTGATCCCGTGACCTAATATGCGTGATGCAAGCTGAATCATCTGTTAACACCTCACCTCATGGACCCAGCCTGATCCATGACCCCAGCTCCTTTCAAACACTGCACATAAGGTGTTTCAACCAGTGACGCTGTCACTTCCAGCTTTTCCAACAGCCTAGGAGGGACAAGATGGGCTCCAACATAAAGTACAACCCACTGAAGCCCTCCATGCTGTCAACTGCAAGTCTGGTGGGGTGGATCTAGTCCTGACCCTCCCTGCATGGCTGGCATGTGGCTCTGCCCCCACAACTAACTAGGGTCATCACCACAGAAGATGGAAACTGGCTGGCAGGAGATCAGGCTATCTTCTCCCTATTTCCTCACTATTGAATCTTGCCCAATTAACATGATGGTAATTGTTACCCCGTGAGCCAGACATGATTAATCAGCAATTTTCTTCTTCCTTCCTTCCTTTTTTTTTTTTTTTTTAAAGAACAGCTGGGAAATGTCATTGTCTCCTTCGGCTGAGTTTAAAAGCTCCTCCATCTGGACAATCTAATTCCTGATGTAAATACAGAGAAAAGAGGGAAGAGAAGAATGGTGCCTCAAGGGAGTCCCTCCACCCTCCATGTCCCCCCATCTCTGCCTGAGGTGACTTTCTGCCCGTTCCCTCATTGTCCCAGGCTTTAGGAACAGAGCCAGCCACTCCGCTGAAGGGGAACTGAATAGGTGACTGTAAATTGAAATTAACGTCTAGCAGCAAGGAATACAAAGCCATGATTAATGCCTTTTTAATGCTCCACCGTTTTACACTCGGAGCACTTTGTTTTAATGGTGTAGGCCGGGGATGGAGAATACAAAGTGTGCATATGAGGGAATACAGCTTTGTACGCGCATATCTTTTTCTCTCTCTCTGTAGTTTTCACCATTAGGCAGAGACCATCGAGCACTCTTTAGCTTAGAATTACACAGGACAGCTTTGTGTCTAGCTCATCTCATCTAGTGCACCACAACTAAAAATGGAGTGGAACGAAGACATTAAAAGAAATGTCCTTTAAGCAGCAGTTACCCAGATAATTGTTTTTCAGCTTTTAGTTTAATTATAATGTGGACCGTTTGATTAATTAAGTTTCTGTAGCCTCCCCCACCCTTGCCATAAGGAAGGTTTCAGTTAGGCTTACTGGGTGATAATTATTTGTCTTGCAGCCCATTTAAGAGTTATGGCTTCTTCAGGACCATCTCCATGAATAAGGGTTTTAGCTGTTCATTATTTCATGTGTTGACAGATGCCAATTGTTATCTAAGTCACTTGGCTGAAAGAACAGTTAGAAAAGTAGTCACTCATTCTTCAGTCATTTTTAAAAAATGCTTTTCCTCTTTTGTTTTTTTTTTTACTTAAAAAAAAATACCTTCCACAAGCATTTTCAATTTTATATCAAATAACACCATCATACCAGGCTGGAGAAGAAGTTCATGTCGTGTGACTGGAGCCAGTGTCCAATCAAGGGTTACAATTTACAGAAGAGTTGATCGAGGTCAAATTGTATGAAACTGTGATCAACTGGGGTAGTTATTAATGCTCTCTGCTCTTGAAATAGCTGCTGGTTGCCTGCAGAGTAGACCTTTCCAGGTGATCCAGTGGTCTAGATTTCTTTATGGTCTATGAAAAGAAACGGGCGCTTCACGAATGACCTTGTCTTCCAAAGCAGAGATCTAGAATAAGTCAGATTAATGTTTCCCCTGAAGGGTTTTTTTCTTTTTGGGAGAAAGAGACAGATTATGAGTTCAGGCAGTGTCGTCCACTTGTAGATACCTGCAGAGAGCTGAATTGAACTCCACCCTTCCATTCAGGCTGATCATACGACTTCTGTTTCCAGGAAACTGATTAAAAACTCTTCTGCTCAATAGTGCACTGCAAAAGATTTCTAGTAGACGAGGTTCCTGTCTTATCCTGTGAAATAATTCCTACCAGAGGAATCATCTGCATCAAACAACAGGCTGTTAGAAAGAGCAGAGCAACAGCATCAAATTGGCAAGTGGCTCCTCCAGGAAAATGAAGCGTTTTGTATTTTATAACTCAAGACCACACTGACCCTACTGAGGTTTCTTTTTCATTCTGCGGGAGCAAATGAAGGGAGATTTGTACCTGGGAATATCACTTGACTCGAATTGAATAGTGGGCGTAATTATGTATAGAAGCTCCTCTGTTACAGAAAAAGAAACAACCCCAAACCAGTTTAATAATCTGGTTTGTGGGTTAAAAATGGAAAACAAAGACAATATACTCTTCAGTCAGACAGAGGAGATGTTTCTTAGCATTGCTATTGATTTGTAACCATGGCAAAGCTCCAAGTAACACTAACGTGAATTTGATACAAGGCATAACTGAATGATCACACTGCGGGATGCGTGATCTGGAGCAGGACTCATGCTGCTGATGTTCAAGTCTTTGGTCCCCTCTGCTGTCTTTATGAACAGCTATCGGCAAAAAATCTTCCCCAGGTCCTTAGAGCATCTGGTAACCTTGGAGTCACAGCTAGCTACCTTGGAGCTGCGCAGAGCTCCAGCTGGGTTTTCTGGAAGTGAGATTCTTCTGGAGCATCTCGTGTTCTGGATGGCAGAATATATGAAAGACTGCTTCAATGTTGGCTGGGAAATGTGACAACACTGGGAACGCTACCAAGCTTGAGAATAGCAAACATGACGCTGTGATGGCTAACAAATGCAGGAGGAAGATCCAAAGGAGGTAAATCACCAGCCTATGCATCCCATAAAACCAGTGCTATGAGAATGTTTGAACCAACACATCACTACCACAGACTATTCTGTTTCCATATTAAAAAAAAAAAAAAAGGAGGGATATTTGGGATCCATCTGTGGCATTTTCAAGGCTTAATGCTCTGACAAATATTTGAGATCTTGAGCTTCTCCTTGGGAAGACTTTGGCAAAGCAATAAGACACTTTCATAAGTGACGTTATTTTCACGGCTATCATGCTGACGAGAGCATAAACGGTTTGCAAACAACAGGAAAAGATGTTGCAGGCTATAGAATTTATAATTGATTTGGTGAGGCCTAAAACCACATCCCACCTCCCAAAACACCATGCTGTTGTGCCTCAGCATTAGCTGAGAAATCATTGGCAACCGTGAAGAACAGCTTATCTCTGCCTGTGTTACAACCATAGCAATCCCATTTTGTGTTGGATATGTTCCTCCCACTTCCTGTCAAGAGAGACGGTGAAGGCACCTATATCAACACACTGGTGTTTTCTCTCTGTCCCATCCCATATATACGGATGCCAGGCATCCACATGCACATTTATAGATGTTCCTTGCAACTGGGGAAGAGTTTCCCATGTGAAAATGAAAGTACTCCAAGGAGACCTGGGAGGCACGGGTTGGGTTACCAGACTATCACATCAGAACCTGATGAACACAAAATGCAGCAGACCTGTAAATTGCTGACTTCTCATTCCTGAACGTTTGTTCCCTGCTGTGGTGCTTCAGACCTCTGGATGCTTTGGAAGAGGCACCGTGGAATAACTCTCGCTTCCCTGTAAGGTGAATTCATCCTGAATAATGTTCTTTAATTTTCCTATAAATGTAGAATGTACTACCCACATCTTTCATGCCCGGAATTGACCTCCGTAACAGCGTCCCAGCACAGAGAGATGGCAAGTGCTTAGATACCCACTTGTCCTCTCTCTCCCTGTAGGAAGCACACAGTCCAACATGGCATAACCTTTATTCTGCGACTTAGAGGCTGTTCGTTTATCATCCTTTGCTTCAACTTGCCTTTTTACTCAAGTCCTCCTCTGCTAACAAGGGGTCTTTATGGCTGTCACTTGCAGAGCGATCTGCTCTTCCAGACACGATGTATTACATGCTCAATTTATTATGGCCAATGAACAGATCTGCAAATTGCATGACCAGATCTGCAACCAGCATGACAAACTGCACTTCAGTGCAAGCTCCTTCCCTTCAGTATTAATCTTCTCCTCCACAGTCCCCCGACTCTCCCCATTAGCTCTATTGCTATTACAATTCCCACTCCCACTTTCACTTCCCCACAGCTCTCGTTTTTCCTTTTCTGTGGCTCCGGTATCAGATTTGCTCAGATGACAACCTGAGATTCATAGCTCACTCTCCTCCCAGGGATTCAGAACCTAACAGCAACAGGCAAATAGATCATCTCCTAATGAAGGAAAGGTTTCTCTCATCGACTCAAGACCAACGGTGTATTTGCCAGCAGTTCTTTATCCAGATAGGCACACATCCCATCGAAAATATTACAGTAAAGGGTTATTTGAACAGAAGTGCTAGCAATGATCAGTTTCTCGTACGAAAAATAATGCTAATATTACTACTAATAACAAAACAAATCTATTCATGTGATTGGCTGGTGAGTGGGCCGAGTTCCCATGGCAACTGTCAGCAGTGAAGCTTATAGGAAGAAAGTAAGTATTCTGTTTGAAATGGTTCGGGTTTCTGCCACGAAGTTCATACAGCATAGAAACACGCATCAGATTCCTTCATTAGCTACCCAAAGTGCTCCCCATCCCTCCAGCAGCCCCAAAAAACTAAATGATCCATTTTTGGTTTGTATTTACCTTTGAGGTGGGAAATATGTACAAGAGTTCCGTAGGTGCTGAGTGCTTTCACCCAAGCTGTCTAACTTCATCCCCCTTTCAGCCTCCATCGCTGTTGGCATTTTATTTCCACCAGAGGTTCGAGCATGGCTGACCTCAGGGTATCTGCTGTTCAATTAGGATGTGGCACAGACAGCCCTGACCCTGCCTGACCATTCCTGCTCAGCCTGAGGAGCCCTGTGTGTAGCCAGCCCAGGGCTGCACACATTTGAATCTCAGGACTGGCTTGGACTTAAGCTTGGCCAACAGCGGAGAGAGAGAATACGTGCATAGTGTTAGAGAGAAACTTGCCTTTTCTCCAGCTCTGCTCCTCCACAAAAAAACCCCTCCAGATACTCTGTTGTTGAGCTTGAGTACAGGCTGTAAATGGGAAGGGAACTGGGGCTGCAGTGGAAAAGCCAGGAGTGCTCTGTCTGCTTATGCAGATAACAAAATTCTTACCTGGGGTTTCAAGTGAACCCTCCACGTGTCTTCAACACATCTGACCCAAATATGAGGTGGATGAAGGCTGTTTAACACCAGAGCCGACGAGTCACCCGGAGTGCAATAAAGGCGCAGGCTGTGTACCTAAACCTGGCTGTGCCCCCTCTGCTTTTACATTGTTCTTTTCAGGAGACAGAGGAGGTTTGGGGCTGTTGGCGTAGCAGAATGAGAAAGAAACTCAAAATACTGCAGTACAAAGGACTGTGAGACAGTCTCGCACACAAACATATGCACTCAGTAAACACTATGAACAACACAAAAAGGACTTTGCTGTGGGAATACCTTCCAGCTGGTCTAATGGTGCTTATCCTCAAAAGCAACCTGAAACTGCAGCCTGCAGACGAGCCTTCCTCTGTGATGACCCACTCAACCTCTCCTGAGGTACAGGGGAGTTCTGGTAGTTGCAGCTCAAGGGGTGGCACAAAGCCATTTTTGTTTGTTTGTTTGGTTGGTTGGTTGGGTTTTTTCCCCAGCAATTTTGATGGAAAAATAATAAAACAACCTTTCTGCACTCCCTTGTTCCAATTCAACCTTCCCTCCCCAAGCCACCTCCCTCTCCCTCTCCTGCTTTGATATCATTTTCCACAAGGGTGGTTCTGAAATAATCCTTGACACTCAGAATAAGCGTTCATATATTGGATTATTAAGCGAGCTACGTGTGAACGGCAGCACCCACCACAACCCAAAACCAGCCACTGAAGTGAAATGTTAATGGGTTTGACTCTGGCAGAAGGGAGAGTGAAAGATTCTTCTCTTGTTCTCCACAACAGGTAGGGTCAAAGACACGTGGTTGGCACATACTGTATGTCCCCCATGTATTTCAAGGAAGATGGGTGGAAAGAGCGTGGTGGTGGTGAAGAGTGGTCACAGCTCTCCTAGAACCACTAGAGAGATCCACCAGGGGAAAGTATCTACAGTTCTTCCGGCATTCTACTCATCTTATCTACAGGAGCAAGGGTGCGTTTGCATGCATAGAGGCATGGAGGTTATTGCAGGGAGGTTGGAACTGGATGATCTTTAAGGTCCCTTCCAACCCCAAATATTTTATGATTCTATGATTCTATATCAGACGCTTTCCCTGAGCCATGTTTGGGAGCGTGACTAGATCCCTATGTCCGTATACGATGATCTCTGGGCATGAAAATGGGTTTGGCTTCACACTTGACTTGCAGGGTTGAGACACCTAGTGCATCTCTGTCTGTGCCATATCCTTTGCTCTATTGAGGAGGCAGAAAAAAAGAAATGCCTCATTTCTCTGCTGAGAAACAGAGATGTAATGACTTGTCCAGGGAAACCAAGGCAAAGGAAGATTCACTCGCTTCATTAAAAGCTAATGCCTGCAGCTACTTCTATGCTGTGCACCCTACACCCTCCTGAAAACAACACAGGGAGAGCTTCTTTCAGAAGAGTTCCAATTAATCAGATCTAACAGTACCTATTTCTTCCTTACCATGAGTTACAGATGCCTAGCTGCAAAATAGATAGATAAACCTGGATTATTCCCAGCCAGGAAAACTACAGTTAGAACTGGATCTGAACCTGTATCCACTTGACACAAACTGATTGCATCATAGAATCACAGAATGGTTTGGGTTGGAAGGGACCTTATAGATCATCCAGTTTCAACTCCCCTGCCATGGGCAGGGACACCTCCCACCAGCCCAGGCTGCTCGAGACTCCATCCACCCTGGCCTTGAACACCTCCAGGGAGGGGGCATCCATGACCTCTCTGGGCAGCCTGTGCCAGGGCCTCACTGCCCTCGTGTGAAGAATTTCTTCCTAATGTCTAATCTAAATCTCCCCCCTTCCAGTTTAAAGCCATCCCACCTCTTTCTAGCACTACAGGCCCTTGGGAAAAGTCCCTCCCCAGCTTTCCTGTAACCCCTCCAGGTACTGGAAGGCTGCTATGAGGCTTTTCTCCTCCAGGCTCAACAAGACCAACTCTCTCAGCCCATCCTCATAGCAGAGGGGCTTCACAGCCCTTCTCTGGACCCACTCCAACAGTTCCACATCCTTCTTAATTTGGGGATATACGTTAGTCTGCAGCTAGCTTCACATGGAAAATCACCAGTGCAGGAATGTTCTTGGGTGCAGGAACATAGATGCTTGCAGCATTTTGATGTTAGTACGGCTCCTGAAATAGCTTTCATCCACGCCAGCTGGCATGTTCCCATGCAATTCCCAGGCATGATCTGAGGATAAGCGTTGGCCGTGGATATTCCCAATAGGCAGTGAGTATACAGCCATCTCAAGCAGCATCTTAGCCAACAGACTAAAGAACTGAGTTTTGTGTGAGTGTACTTACTTATTTTTAACTAATTTGTACAGAAGTGAACCTCGGAGAAATTTGAAGTAGATATGGCACAAGTATTGAAGAAGCAGTTTGTCTTGAGTCCAAAGACTTCAGGGTCTAAGGGGAAAGACAACGAGAAGATGGTGAGGTCAAGAAGAGGGGCAGTGACTGGGCTGATGGGTTAGCTGGTGTCTTAGCACACTTGCAACCTAAATCCTGTGTCTTCTGAATATTGAACGTTCATCTTAAACAACAGACAGGCAAGACTCACAGAAAGGAAACATTTTTCCCTGTGGTGGGAAGGAAATGTGTCCAGGCAGTGAGGTGGAAAGGAAAAGGGGCAGATGGTATCCTGGGCTTCTGCTGCAGCCAGCATTTCCTTATAAACCCCAGGAAGGTAACAACAATCCCTTCTTTTGGAACTAGCCTCATGAGAGCCACATGGCCAGATTTCACCTCCTACCAGCCGACTCCTGGCAGGTGTCAGTGGGGTATTTACGAGTCATATGGAGGGTGTCAGATGATCTCGTGCTCCACAAACAAGAAGGATGCAGGCTAATGAATTTGAAACCAGCTTCTGGTGACACCTGGGCTACAGAAGGCTGAGGAAAACCTCACCTGGAGTCCTGCATTCAGTTCTGGAGTCCTCAGCACAGGAAGGACATGGATCGGTTGGTGTGACTCCAAAGAAGGCAACAAAGATCATCCAAGTGCTGGTGCATCTCCCATATGAGGACAGGCTGAGAGATTTGGGGTTGTTCAGCCTGGAGAAGAGAAGGCTCCAGGGAGACCTTAGAGCAGTCTTCCCGTACTAAAAGGGGCCTACAAGAAAGCCAGGAAGGGGTTCTTTATCAGGGAGCACAGGGACAGGATGAGGAGGAACAGTTTTAAGGTGAAAGAGGGGAGATTTAGATGAGATACCAGGAAGAAATTTTTTACTGTGACGCTAGTGAGGCCCTGGCCCAGGTTGTCCAGAGAAGTCATGGACACCCCATCCCTGTAGGTGTTCAAGGCCAGGTTGGATGGAGCTTTGAGTAACCTGATCCAGTGGGAGGTGACCCTGCCCATGGAATTGGGGCTGGAACTGGATGGGCTTCCAACCCAAACCATTCTGTGATTCTATAAAACAGGCTCCAAAAATTAGTCTTTTTTTTTTTTTTTTTGACTTTCCTAAGAAAGTAGATGAGGCTTGGCTTGTGTTTGAACATGTGTTTGGACAATTGATATTCTGAGGGAAGGAAAATGTGGTAGGTACTGTGTGATGCTAAGGAGGAAAGCAGGCCAGGGAATGGGTAAGAAGGTGACCTGAAGATGTCTGGCAGCAGGGAGAAGCTGGAGGCGATAATATGAGCACAGGGCATCAGCAGAGAGGGGACAAGAGTGAACAGTCCATCAGCCTGAGGATATAAAACCTCCCACCTAGCTCCTCAAAAGTTAACGAGAAGGATTAAAGGCAACATTAATATGTATGTAGCAGAATGCTGCTCCTCCATGATCTCCCGGCTCTGATATTTTTGGAAAAGCTGGATTGCTGGAGAGAAAAAAAATGTCTCTTTGGGTTTGTCCTGTTATTGGTATTATTATCCTGTCTTCTAAAACCATGCCAGGATGAGAGGGAAGAGAGGACAAGGACCATCATGGGGAGAAACTGGAGGGATAAGCATTGATCTGGGTGGGAGCAAGGGTTATCTCCTTTGGGCAGGGGTTCTCAGCCAAGCCATTGATCTGCGTGTTTTTACCTCTTTGGCAGAGGTAAGAGGGCTTAGGGAGGTCTAAGCAGTCTAAAAGCTGTGGAGGCCACTGCTTAAGGTGTATGTAATGAGATTTATCTCAAGGGAGGAGGGCACTGGGTGAACTCAGCCACTGCTCACTGGCTCCAGCTGTCAGCGTTGAAGGCTTCCAGCCCTGGTCTGCAGACAAGTCAGGCCCAGGGAAAGAGAGGAGTGTCAGCGTTATCCTGGTTCCTAAGTGCTCAGGAGTGTCTCTCACATCCGTTTGGGGGCAAGGGGTAAATCCTGAGGGCTCACCTTTGCTCTAGCCACTGCTTATGCATTTTGCATGAGTGAGTCATTGAACAAAACCAGAAGCACGGTTTGGAAAAGATGCCAGGACTGAATCCTACTCTACTGTGTTACAAAGCCAGCTGCTCTACCTGATTTTGGGTTCCTTGTCCCTCCTTGTGGAAAAGGGTCCCTCACCAGCCTCCAGCCTGGTGTCACGTGAGAAGAAACAGCAACAGGACCTATAGCCACTTCGGGCCAGGGAAAGACTGGGCGTGAGAGGGCACTTTGCGAACCTTCTTTGGCAGAGAGGGCAGCGTGATAAAAACCCTGTACTGACAGACCTCCATCTGCCTCAGCACTCAGTCAGCGTTCGGATTTGGATGCCTCTGAGGTTCTTCAGAGCACCAGGAAGCAATGCCCAACAAAGGAGTTGAGTAATTAGCAAGCCCTGAATCACCAGAAAGCCTGCAGTGGCCAGAGAGTCACATAGAGGAAAATCCTCTTGCCCCTTGCCCCGTGGCTGATACCTGCTGAACTGAGAGGACAGTAGAAAGCACAGGACCACACGGCTTGCATGAAGAAGACGAAAGGTCTTGCTGAACTTTCTCAAACCCCCTCTAGGACCTCAGCAGGGTCTTTCTAAGCCATGGGCTGAATGAGGGTTTAGAGCAGATCATCTTTTCTGCCTCATAAATGGATCTTGCCAAGCAAGACAGTAGCTTGAGATAAGTCTGCAGCACTTCAAGAGCTGTTGAGATGAGGAGGCAGTGGACTGAGGCTCAGCTCCCTGGTCTCCTGCAGAGGAGATCTCATTTCTCTCTTTCTCCCTTTCTTCCTCCCTTTGCTTGCAAACACCAACAGCAAACACACCTGGGGCACTTTTTATGTGTCTTAAGCATCCAAATAAAATACAGACAAGGAACTGTTGTCAACGTGGAGCCATGGATCTGCTCACCTTACCTGGGGAAGGAGCTGGATTTCCTTGGGTTCAGTTGAGATCAGACTCTGTCGCAAGGTATTTGCCCTGCTCCACCATCCAGGGTTTCTCTAATTAATAAATTGTCAGCAGTGACGTAACCATCATTTGGAGGAAGCATAACATGTATTTCTTACTTTGATAGGGTTCAAACACCAGCTCTGATTTTTCCTCTCTTTATTATACTTTTTTTTAAAGTGTGCTGTGGAAATGTGTCACCCCTTGCGATTATGCTAAGGAAAAAACCACAGAAGGAACACAAATTACTAATTACTTCATTATGCGGTGATTAAAAAAAAAAAGGAAAATAAAAGAACGAAAAGCTAGATGTTGCTTCAGCAAATTCTATTTTTAAAGAAATAATTACCGGATTTCAAATATACTAAATTAAGTAACTCTCTGCCAGATTTCTTCCCCCTTTTTTAATCTTCATTCTTGCCTATGTGGCTGGCCTTGCAGTCAGTGCTCTGCTAGGGTGCTGAGCTCAGGTCCATATTTTTATTAATCATTAGCAGTATGACAGCATCCCCTGCCAAACCCAGAGCCATGCTGCCTGGACTAGAGGCTACACACTGAAATGTGAGCCACGAGAGCTTCTGGGCTAAATAGCCAGGACAGCCAGTGCTCATACTTTTAGTAGGGATGACTCATGGCTTGTCTCAACTGATACGTGCTGGAAACCCTCCATGTGGTCAAGGAACAGCAGAGGGAAGATCGCATCAGAAAAAAAAATGGCAGCCAGTTTCTGAAGGGTCTACAGGAATGGGGTCTGGAGATGTCCTGACGCCAAACATCGTGGTGTTAATCTGCCTAAGCTCTAATGTGTGAGGCTTTCTGGAATCAAGAATTCCCTGGGAAGGGATTTTTCCCCCAGCTTCACAGTGGAAGTGGTATTTCTCCTCCATGAGTGGGGAAAGCAAAATGGAATGTTCTTATTCTCCCTTAGGAAGATGCTTAGGTGTCAGAGAAGCCAGAAAGAGCGGCAGGACTGCTGGTACAGCTAAATTGTGCTCATACAGGAGCACCGAGGCCACTCCCAGGACTTCTGAGGGTTCTTAAGTCATCATGAGCACCCCAGGAGGAATCTAGCAGAAGTCTCCCAGGCTTGGTGGTGAGTTCCTGGGACTGTATTTAAGGTGAGCACACGGGGATATGAGAAGGCTGGAGGAGATGGCAGGCATAGGGTCTGCATCCTGCTGAGGAAGAAGTGACAGCATAAAAGCCAGTGGAAGGGATCCCACTTCAGGACAGGGTGAGGAGTGTGGAGTCTCCTTGGAGATGCCATGCCCCAAGCTAAGTCCCTCTGGGACATTGCATGGAATATAACCCTGGGCCAGAATCCAGGCAGGAGATGAACCATGGAACGGAGTGAAAGGGACTCAGGTTTCTTTTTGATGGAGTCTCAAGTCCAAGGGAACTGACCACTTGGCAATCCCACCCTCTGAAGATAATCTGATTTCTAAGGATGTGCTCAGCACTTCACGTACTCCATTCTCTCCAATCCCAGGCTGCAAGGAAATGCTTCATATCATCCTGGATCACAGAGATGCATACTGACAGTTTAACAGCCTGTTTCTTTATGACGTTTAGGCACACTCTGTGCCAGGATAACTATTGCCCAACTTTTTGCCAAGTTCAGTATGTCCTGTTTCTCTTATTCTTTCCTGTCATACAGATTTCGGTAAGCCTGTGTACCCCAAACTCTCCCAGGACCTCCCCTCTTCCCCTCCTCTGTAATTAAACAAGAGCTGTTGACAGCTGCTGTCAAAGCCAGTTCCAACTCTCCAGAAATCTTCAGCAAATAATAAGAGAAGCTCCGAAATAAGAAGTCAGATGAATTCAGTAGAGGAGAAGACAAATTCTCACTAGCCTTACGGGACTTTAGTTCAGAGAAGGGGCACTGACACCATACAAGAGAAAGGAAAAGCAATGCCTAAATCTTTTAGCTGCCCGGTGAGGCACCAAGACCAGCTCACAGAGTAAGGGAGGGTTCTGCAAGGGTTCTTTTCCACTTTATACCTTCAGAGCTGTGTCAATCACAGTGTGTCTGACCTGCGGTATCAACTCTAACTCAAGGGATCCTCTTATGAGAGGGTGCACCCATGATTGCCCTCTGTGGTGCCTGGGCAAAGTCACCAGGGAGACAGATGGGCTGGCTGAGACATGGAAAAGGGTAACTTTTGGAGTGAACTTCCTGACATTGTTTTCCTTGCCAAGAGTTCGAAACACCATCGCATCAAAAAGGATTTGCTGTGGACATTTCTTTAAGCAAGGAATGTGACAGATATTCTTGCTCTGCTGAACTTGCTTTGCTGACTGCTTCATAAGTCCTTTAAACAATGGTACTGTGATAAAAAATCACGTAACTAAAAACATCATAATTGCTAAAAACTTTCTCATTAACAAAAAAAGTTCTTCTTTCAAATCCTCCTATTCAAGCAGCTCTATAAGCTTTTAAGCCTTCAAGCACCACTAAATGACATCTTTGCTAAGAAGGGCTAGTTTACATCAGCAGGGAGATTGGAGAGGGAAGCTGAGTTTACTGCAGATGGAGGAGGAAGTGTTTGATGTTCGCACAGACGGAGGTTCTCATCTTCCAAAGGGAACTGCTCTTCGCTTATTCAGACTCATAGGTAAAAGCTGAGAGACTCAAAAGCTCAAAGCCAGGATGCTGGGATGATGCTAGGAGGAAGCGACCTCTTTCAGGAGGATGTGATTTTTCACTTGTGCAATTGCACGTGCGGTTACATGCCAGGACTCAGAATGAATCACCTGAGTAGAGCAGGGGGAGAAATGAAAAATAAAAGGCTCCTGTGTTGGGCAGCATTTGTCAACAAGATCCAGATAAAGCCTCGACCAAAATTAATCTATGTTCAACCCAAACCCTCCCAAATTAAGGTCCATAGATTCCAGATTGACCTACGCATTGTCCTCTGTAGGCATTCAGTAAACAGCTTGACCTTTGCATGCTCCACATCCAGAAGGTAACAGAACAGCAGCCTTCCCAGAATCCAGTGATGCATCTGGGACCAAACCGTGCCCACAATACTGTATCTCATCCATATAGGTGTGGTACTAGCAGGGAGCTCCAAGACTCATCCCAGCATAGTAAAGAAGGATGCTCTGTCATTAGTGTACTGCGACCAGGCCATGCTATGGCCTTGAACCTTTCTTGCTAATGAGGAAGGCTGTTTCACATCTCGGCATGGCACTCAAGGCTTAATTCATGTCCAGAACGTTTTCATCTGCCAGCTTCAAAATCAGTCTCGCATCCGGACCCAGGACACGTGCTGCTGCAGTAACATAGATTAAGAGTGCGTGGAGATTTTTCTGCCCTCTGCCCTAAAATGGTGATTCAAGAAAAATCTCTTAGTGTCCTCTTTTTCTTCGGTGTGATATGTACACTCCCAGTGTCCTGCTGGGCCCTACGATCAAAGGTGACAGCCACCTCCAAGAGAAAAATGGTGACATTGTGAGTTGTCATCACCTTGATGTCTTCACAAGGAGTGTGAAGTTCGTGGTGAGGTTTCTTCCTCCCCACTCTTAGGTCTATCCAGCGATATATTAATCCTTTTCTTCTCAACACCTGCTCCCTCCTCCCTGGTCCCCGGCACCAGTGGCAGAGCTGCCCAGCTGCAGCCCGGGCACACAAAGGGCTGGTGTTTGCTGGGCAGTGCCCACCTGAGGTGGCAGCCCTTGGTCATGTGGGGTGTCCCCAGTGCTGAGCTCAGGCAAGTCGGGCACAGTGGCCTTGGCCATGGGACCCTTCTGGTCACAGAGATATCCAGATCAGGACATGGTAAACCTAGAGGCATCCTGAGACCCTGCAGTGCTGGATGAGCACAAATCTCCTGCACCATCCACCACCACCTGCAAGCGATGGCCAGAATTATATTGAGTGGGCTACAGGGCTGAACACACACCAGCACAAGTGAGTCAAACTGTGCAGAGAAGGGGCTTGTAGCCAAAGGTGCTCACCGGTGTAGATAGAGCAAGGTAATAAACAGGAAATGATAAGAAAAAATCAAAACAATAAATTGTGTCTGTTGATGACTCTAGAGGTGCACAAGAAATGGATTTACTTTACATCAAAACTGGAAAAGAAGCCAAAGATGAGAACGCAAGCTGGTAGCTTGTGACCCACAGTAATTATTTTAAAAGGTAAATAAACATAAGAAAAAAAGGAAAAGCCGTGTTTGTGGCTCGCTGACCTGAAACTAAGCAGTTCTGTTTACATTTTAAGTTTTAAAAGCAAAATGCTTCAGTCAATATGGAACAAATAATTTTCTTCCATTTCTATGTTTTCTATTTTGGTCCTTGTTCTTTTAGAAATTTGGGTCATTTTTTAAATGGAAATACTGCTTCAAAACAACCAAAATGTTCTTTTGAAATTGTCCAAGCACAAGTTTTTTATTTTTCTGACATTTTCCTTTTGTCTCTTCTTTCCTTGCCTAAATTAGTCATGAAAATCAATGTGTATGTACAAATACATCCAGACTTCTTCCCAAACCTTTTTTTAGGGGTATTCACTATTTTCTCCCAACCCCCCCTTTTTTAAGGGTATTTACCAGTCTCTGTTCACATGTGTGTATATGTGTGTTTGTGTACACATATCTATATATGGATTGTGATTAAATTCTCAGTTGTGCAGAGCGATTCGTGGGGAGACTGAGGCATAAGAGATTGCCTGATCAGGAGGGGGTAGGATAGCCTCATGATAACTTATGTCTTTGCAGCTGCAATGACATCTAAGCTCAAGCAAGGAGAAGGCATTTCAGACGTCCTGTTGCCAGTCGCTACGAGACTCTGGCTCCCTGGAGAGACAAGGCAGAGCATCCCAAATAGCAAGTGTCTGAATACGACCCTCCATCCTCTCCGCAATCACCACATCCCGCTTGTCCCAGGCGGCACAGCGGAATAGCCGTTTCTTTTCTGACTCAACCAAGCCTACGCAAGCTACACATTTCCCACTCCCCCGCTGCTGAAATGCAAACAATCCATTAGGGCTTCACTGACTGGATCTGACATTTCCCAGGTGCAGATTAACACCCCCTCGGGGCCTCAACACCGTGAAAATCAAGTCATCGTTTGCGCGTCACTTCCCATCACTGCTCCCAGTAACGAGGAGCCGTAGCACCTGCCAGGCCAGTGCTCAGTGCCCATTGTTGTGGTTTGCCAAGGTGTTTGGCTTTGCATGGGAGGGATGAACAGGGAAACAGTGGCGCATCATTCATAGCATGAAGAGTTCAGGGATAATACTGGTTTAGCGTATTGCCACCTTCCCCTAGTTATTCTTTTAGGATTGATGGATTGATGATTTGTAGCCTTTGGAGATGGAAGCTGCTTCAGGTATCCCTTCCTCTTGCCAGCTGTCCCTGTTTCTATTTCGTCCTACGGTCTTAAGTGAGCTAACTCCAGGGTGTATGGGCCATGCCGTGAAGCAAACCACTGACTCAACTCTAAACTGTCTCCTTTTTCTACAGATTCCTGAGTGTCTCCTTCCAAAACCAGATCCCTCCTTGTGCTTTTTGATTGTTTGGACCCTACCAGTTGTGCCAGCATAACTGCAAGATGGGAAGGGATAACAACAGGAGGGTGTAGAAGCAAGAACTTCCTTAGCTTACGTCACTAAATCACACTGCACTGTGAACAATCTGTGAGCTTGGACGTAGCCCAACAAACTTGAGGTTCACCCTAAAGTGTTGGGTGAACACTGCTCAGACCATTTCAGATCAAACAAACTTGTCCAACACAGTTGTGCTATTTAAATTTTTGGAGTTAATCTATGAAGAACGTTCAGGAAAAACTTGAGGAGAAACTAGGGATGATACCTACTCTGGCACAGCTGGACTGAGGCAAGGACACAGGTTCACAACTTGCCTAATCCTCCATGGGGACTTGTTAAACACTGTCTCTTGAGAACTCACACATCTACAGCTGGATGTTCATGTCACACTTACTTCAGAATGGGCCGTCTTGTTCCGGTTTTGTTTCATCCAACACTTCACCCAGATGAAAAATGAAGTCGGGGCAGCTCTGGTGAGCCAGGGCTGCATCAGAATGCAAGTGTGTTTTCAGCCCTGTCTTTTGTGTCGGGTGTACATCTTTTGTCCACTGCATATATAAGGAAAAGTTCTCCCATGGATAGAATGAAGGTCCAAAATCCAGAAAATTAGATTGTACCCCCAGCTGTAGAACCTGTGCTGCATAGACAGAGGACCATGAATTCACCTGCACCTCCCTTTCCCCATTTCAAAAAACAGTTCAATTTTGCAGCCTCACGCAGTTCAGAGATGAAAACAAATTAAGACAAACAAAGCCTGAATGAACATCCCCCATGAAGGATCAAAGAAAAGCTGCAGCTGGTCTTCAAAATACGAAATTTTCCCCAACTTGCAAAAATATTTTCTTTCTTTCCTTGGAGAAGTCCTTCACTCAAAGCAGAAAAGCACAGTCTGTTAGGCTGAGGTCAGCTGTGCAGGTTGGCTTTGTGTCTATGGAGTACTCATGTCCTGTTTGGTTTCTTGGCTGCCCTAAATTACGACACCATTCCTGTGTATCCAGCACGTCCATAGCATGCATGGGCTTATACTGGAAAGCAATGGGATGCTCATAGGCCTGTAGCCCCTAATGTTGCATAGGATAGAATGATTTGAGTTGGAAGGGACCTTCAAGATCATCCAACTCCATCCCCTGTGCCATGGGCAAGGACACTTTCCACTAGATCAGGTTGTTCATACCCCCATCCAACCTGGCCTTGAACACCTCCAGGGATGGGGCATCCACGACTTCTCTGGGCAACTTGTGCCAGGGCCTCATGCTCCAGCGCATGATGAAGGATGAGCACCTCTGCTCCATGGTACCCTCCACCAAGCCCTTTCAAGTGTTCCCACCAGTGGTTTTTGACCCCCTTATGCCCTTTGTCTTGTTCCGAAGGAGCAGAGCAAATCACCTTCTCTTACAAATCACCAACATGGTAATTAGGCCCTGGGTTATTTTCTTCCACCCTTATTCCCTGCTAATGCTGAGCATCACCACAAAGGTCATGCCCTGGACTGTCTTCCACTCTTGGTACCTCCATCATCTGCTTTAGCCAGGCACGTATTTCTTGACCCAAGCCTCATAAATACATGTAGATTCATAGAATCGTTAATGTTGGGAAAGACCTCTAAGATCATCAAGTCCAACTATCAACAGAATACTAACGAGCCTACTAAACCATGTCCTGAAGCGCCACATTGCAGGCTTTTTCAACACCTCCCCCACTTCCCTGGGCAGCCTCTTCCAATGCTTGATCACTCTTTCAGTAAAGACTTTTTTCTTAAATCCAATCTAAACTTCCTCTGGTGTAACTTGAAGCCATGTCCTCTCATCCTCTCACCCATCCAAAAGCTCTACTTTTGCTGTTAGAGACTCGGACTCCTCACAGGCCCCCACACAAACCCATAGGCAGGTGGGGAAGTTTGATGATCCCATACTTTGCTCTGTGAAGGGGAGATGTGGGAAGAAGCAAATTGTCAGAAGAGCCATTGCTTGTATTAGTGAGGTAGAAATTACAGAGACGGTGGGAGTTGAAGAATAAGGACAGCCATAGCAGGTCCAGCAGCACCTCAGTGGCCTGCTGCTAAAAATGGTCAGCAGTAGGGTCAAGTGTGGAGTGATTCTTTCCAAAACACTTTTTCAGCCCCCAGTGAGCTACAACTCATGGACTTCTTGAGAAAGAGCTTTTATACTTGACAGCTGTGGATGGATTTTTGTGTCCATAAATTTGCCCAGTAATTTAACTACGCAATGCTGACGTGGGTTCAGGAGATGTGTGCTCTTCAACGTCCCATATTGCAGGAAAATCTCAGGCAGGGTGTTTCAAGTTCAAGTCAGATCTGAAATGGTAGTGTCCAAGTGCCACCACAGACAGCCAGGTTATCTGGGATATCAGCAAGGGGATGGCAAAGGTAGCACCAACCCTCACGGTCTGCAAATGTATCTGCATGTGGCTGGACATGTGTGGTGGGACCGGATCATAGAGGGATACGCCTGGCATCTCAGCCTCCTGCTCCACTCTTATTTCTTCTCTTCCAGCCCTGAATCTGTTGTTTGCTACACAAAGTATCTGCTCCTTCTTTGCAGCCTGATCTCATCCCTCCACATGCACGCAAAATCTCCACAAGGGTCTTCACCCCCACACTTCACAGACTCAGGCTTCAAGATGGGGTTGTTGGATCTCACACCATAGCTAGGGGCTAGCTGACAGGGGTGAAAGCTCTTTGGATGCCACCTCCTTCTGCATCAGCACAGATAAAGGTCTAATCCTGCCCTTCTTTCTCCTTGCACTGGGCTGCTGTGGGGATTATCTCACCATTTTCAAACAGGCTGAACCTTTCTGTGAGGCTGGCAGGCGCTTGCCGCCACTGGAAATCAGCTCCTGTAGTCTGCAGAAGATGCATTCATTACCTCGTGCCCCTTGAGGCCCTCTGTGCTGGAAGCAAGCACGAGGCTGGCATGGGAGCTCCCTGGGCTGACAAAGAGGGCTCTGCACCAAACTTGATGAAGATCTAGGGGCAGAGGCACATCCCTCTCCCCTCCCCACCCTAGCTCTCCTTGCCAAAGTCATCAGGCACTTTGCAACCCCATCTCTTTCCCTGAGGCAGCTGCTGCTGAACACCCCACAGAGTTAATTCATTCTACCTGAACGCAAACAAGCTCTGCCCTGCACTCCCATTAGTGTTATTTGAAAGCCATGATTCGCCACCTTGGCTTCCCGGCATCCTGCTGCTCCTTCTTGCACAGCGCAGGCTTCGCCAGCGTAGCTTCTGTCATTTAAAACAACGGGGAGGCAAGGGCTTAAAAAAGCCAGCAAAACTCAAATTCAGATGCTTTCTGATGGACAGAGAGATTTATTCCTTCCCTGCCTGCCCCAAAAAAAGACCTTCCCCAAGTCCTACAGGATTATGAAATACATCGGGTCGGTAAATGGTGCTTTCTCTGTTCTGACAAATCTCGGTGAAGAAGTTTTTAGCACATTTCTAGTCATTGCTCTAGTATGGGGATCTGCCTAAAGGAATGTTTCTAAGCTTCAGAGTATCCGCGTGCTCCTGCAGTGCGTAGCAAGCCACACCGCCCTACGAAGCTGGAGGTGGCTGCTAGCCCTTCTGGCAGCTAGGAAAGCAAGGGGAAGAGTTGTTCAGGGACACATGGGCAGTCAGCGACAGAGCCAGGGATTGGACCAAGTGCCAAGCTGGTCCTCAACACTCTGTCTTAATAATTCAGGATTTCTATCCATATCGAAAAATAAAGAAGTTTGGAAGCACCTGGAACCTGCTGCCCCTGTCTGCACGCAAACGTATGGCTGTACTTGGTTTTACTCCTTTAAAAAGACCGTGTTTTCCCTTGCTGCATCCCATGCACTTGCAATGGCAACAGCAGGGGTGAAAGCAAAGGCTCTGAAAGAAAATCCAGAGCAGGATTCAAATGGATATTCACCTGGAAGTGTAAGGAGATTGAAATGGAGTGAGCAAAACTGGATTCGTTGCCTGGCAATTAGCTCTAAATTAATGCACAATCATATGGTGCAATTGAGCTTGGAAAAGAGAGGTCATTCTGGCAGCTGGAGTCAATGGGATCTGTGGAGAACAAACCTTGCTGGCTGGGGCAGGGAATATGGGGCAGATCAGCTCAGCTCATGTGTTTCCTGGACACCTGATTAAAATTACTGACTCCAGTACTGTCAAGTGAGGGCTTCGGGTAGGAAAAGCAGGACAGCGGTCTTTTTTTCTTGGGTGTGCATAAACAGAGGGGCAAGGCCAGCCTGGGCAATCCAGCTGCAATCCTGACATTTTAATAATTCATATTGCTTGCCATTTCCTGATCCCAGTTTCCCCAGAGGCCATTCCAGCCAACCTGCTGCCTCACCCCAGTGGGGAGGAACACAAGCCACTGCACTCAAAGTCTAGGGCCCTCCCAGCCCTGGTGGCACTGGAATCTGTGGTGCTTGCCAATGCAGCCGGTATCAGGACTGTTTTCCTTCCTTGCCGCACCTGCCCCTTCTCCGACTCCCATCATTCTGGCTTTCCCTGGAGCCTCTCTACCCAGAAAGGGTCCAAGTTTTCAGCCGAGCCTGGCACACGCCAAAGCACCCTGAGAGAAACTTGATGCAGAGGGAGAGGAGAGGCAGCAACCAGTTGTCAGGTGATACATCTTCAGCCTGCATCTCCTACCCATTTTTAAAGGGGCAGAGAGGGACTTTGCTCTGAGCCAGCACAGAGCAGACCAGAGCAATTCCTGATGCCTAGAAACCCATTGCCAGGCAACCTGGTGTTAAAACCATCTTTCCCAGCCTTCAAGGGAAGGGCTCTCGCCTGCTGCCAAACCTTCCCCTCTACAACCTTGCTCCTCCTCTCTCACAGATGAGGGTGAGTACCCAAAACTTCCCTGCTATGTACCAAAGTCTTGTGCTCCCTCCAATCCAAAGTGTCTGTTGTCACAGAGCCCAGGTTCTACTTGTGTTCATGCTGAGGACAAACAAGCCTTGGTGCCAGCTTGTAACAAATCTCTGGCCAGCCAGGACACCTCTGGTGTTGTCATGGTGCCACAAGCCACCAGTCCAAGCAGTTTTGCAGTAGTTTAGGAGCTGAAGATTTCTTCTCACGTCATGTCCCCGCTCAAAAAGAGACTTGACCTGCAGTCAAAGTTGCTCCCCTGGGAGATTCCTGGACGTTGTTCCAGCAAGAGTAGCATTTTATCCTGGCCATTCCCTTTGGGCAGTGTGTTTGCAGCCAGTCTGATCTGGAGTCCAAGGGGATTGGCTAGGGAGTATTTGCTGGGTGCCACTCCATGACAGCTGGTCTAAGACATGGGAACAGCCCCCACCTTGTTTCATTGAATGGAATAATGGTAATTGCACACTGATGACATCGACACAGCAGCTCTGAGCTTGACATCCAGGGTAGCCCACCCTGTGCAAGGTGTCCTCCATCCTGTCAGCACTGCTGTCTAGAGGATGGCAAAGCAAGGCTGGTGGGAAGAGTCATGGTTGCTTAACAGAGACTGTCCTCACCTCTCAACTACCCTGAGGAGCCAGAGGACAAGAAAGTGTAATGACCTACATGGTATGAAGAGAGAGTGTGTGCAAGAAAGGGAGTGAAAGAGAATAGATACTGTGGGAACAGGAAGGAAGAGGTTAAGAATGAATGTTTTCTTTGCAGGTTACTCATTTCACAGGGACTCACCTGGGCTGGAAAACTGTTTAGCATAAGCATAGGGAGGCCACGAGTTTGCAATAGATGTTGTAGCCACTATTTTGTAGCTCAAGCTGGGGCCATCCGTCACTCAAACCACAGACCCTGCAGGCTGAGCACCAGCCAGGTCCTCTTTCCCTGAGGACAGAGCAAAAAAAGAAGACGGTGTGTGTAACACCTACATGCCAGTGGTTACACTGGCACTTCACAGCGCTGACGACAGAGCTCTAATTGGCACAGTGGCCCTTGGAGACCCTCAGTCTCTGCTGGGGTAATTTGGGCCACCAATGACGGGGTCCTGTGCGAGCCACTTAGAAATCCCATCCCCAAATGTCAGTCGTGCAAGCCAGGCTCAGCGCCTCCTGCGTACGGCCGAGATGGATGTTCCTGGTGGTCAATCCATCCCAGCACATCTTTGCCACTCTTTTCGTCCCTCTAGGCCTCTGGTGACAGTCTTTTGCCATTAGATATGATGGAGAGGGCTGTTGGCCCTACGCAGGCACGCTCACGTGCTCTAGGAGTAATGAAAGCAACGAAATAAATCACCAAAAGAACAAGTGGCTCTGATGAATTAGTAGGTGTTAAATGAACAAACCAGACGAGCTGGCCAGGGCACTACCAGTCTTTTTCCTTAGCAAAGACGTAAAGGTAATGGGCAGCGGGGCTTGCAGCGCCTCTAATTCCCTTTTCATACTTTGCCAGGAATGCTTTCAGAGTCACTTTGTCGATTGAAATTGTCAGCCACCATTCTGGAGATAGCAAAGCTGCTTTAGCTGTCTTTATTGTGGTGCTCACAGAAGGCAATTCCAAAGCATCTGTATTCATTCCAAGCAGCATTAGGTAGCTGATGATTCAGCCAGCTGCCAGCAGAGAGCTGCTCTCTCCTTGAGATGACTGAGTAACATGGGAATAACCTAGGGATTTTAGTCCCCTTTGGTGTGCCTCTGAGTTTATTTATTTATTGTGGGTGGATCCCATTTATCACATGCATGCAGGAGCTGAGTTTTAAGCGTGTTGTCCCCTTGGGCAAGGAGAGCGGGACAAGTCTGTTTCTCATTTACTTTGGACATTTTTGTCTTACCAGTTTAAGATGAAACCTTGTTGTAGCTAGAAAACAGGACTGGAGGATTGGAAGTTGTGTGTTAGGAAGGCAAAAGCAGGGTTTCTGGCTGTGGGCAGGAGTGGATGTGCAAGAAAGAGCGAGGCTGGAAAAGTCAGGTGAGTGGAGAAAGAGAGAGATCTGGTTCTTCCTCGTCAGGCTGGTGTGGTAGATGCTGAGCATCCCTGAGCACATCCCTGCTGGTGTGAAGTCTTCTGGAGATGGGCAAAGGTGACTTGCAGCAGCCAGCAGCAAATGCCACAGCCCTCAGGGGAGCCAAGTGGGGATCTTGGTTGCACTGAATAAGTCAGGCTTCCACCTGTGTAGTTGCTTGGAAATCAGTGGGACACAAAGCAGCTGAGTCTGATCCAGAGCCTGCAGAACTCTTGAACAGATTTTCTAGGGTTGGATACATTTCTTCTAATGCTTCTTGCTTACGAGTTCGGTTTCTTTTCTGAGCTGTTGGCCTCACCCCCATCTCCACACTATGGAAAAAGATAGGGATATTTCAGCCCTCCTGAGAGAGGTGTCTGAGATAAGTGGACTTGAATCGCCCTCAAGGAGCTCTGATTTCTCTCTACTGATTACAGAGGGAACCTGATGACAGCCTTAGAGCAGACACTAACTGTGAAGAGTCCAGGCTGCAGACACGGCTCCTCTGCTCGCACTCTTGTACTCAGAATTTGACCTGCCTTTCTCTCGAAGGCATAAACTGATTTCTGAACGCCTGTTTGCCATTTCCCTGTGCTCTCCCAGTGGCTCCATGCACAACACAAGCCTGCTCTGAACTCAAGCCATTTTTCCACTAGAGGACACACACATTTTCTGTATTCCCCTTGCTCCCCAAGTAGGCGCCTGGTGGCTTTTCTTTGTGGCTGCATGAGTGTGCAGGAGGGAAAGACACCTTCCTCTCAGAACCTCATGAAAGCCAGCCTTGCACAGACAATTTTCAGGTGCTGACCTACCAGGACTTAGACAAAGGTAGAGAGCAGCAGGGAAAGGAGCATCCTATCGTGATGTACGTTTTGCCAAAGTAGGTGCAGACACCATATCCCAGGTTCAGGGTCTGTTGCGAGTGTTGTTCCTCTCATTCCTGTCCTAGGTGTGAAGTCCATTTCTGTCTCTCCATGTGAATTGTGCTCATAGCTCGCAGATGGGAATTAGATAAGACAGAAAGCAGTGCTTATCCAAAAGTAGCTATTATCCTGTGAAGCAGAGTTGTTTCACCTTCTAAAACCACTTGTTCCACATTGGATGATATTGCCTATTGTCTCACTGCCCCACAACTGACCACAGCAATTTTTGCTTTGTGAAGCTTTGGAAGAGCATATCCTTATCTCCATCACCAATTTAAGACAGAAACCCTTGGTCTCCTACCCTAAACCTCCTTTATCCCAAGAGGCACTTCTGTAGGGAGGCCTGGGGGAACAGCTACAGTTTGCAGGGGCAGAGCAAAGGGTCTGGCAACTTCTTTCTGAGACAACCTGCAAGTGAGCAGATAAGCATCTCCTTCCATGTCCATGTCCATATCCTTGTGCTGACTCTCTTCTTGACCTTCCTCCATCAACATGTTTAATTCCCCTCCAGATAACACTTCCGAGTGGAGAAGTGAAGCTGTCCTTCAGAGTCAGACACAGATGCCGAGGCTATCCTTGGAGACAGGTCACAACACAGCTCTTCTGCCCACCTCTGGTTTCGCTAGGAGGAAAGCTCCTCTCTGCAAGGCAGGGAACAGAAGGGAGAAGATGAAAGGGGGAGAGAGAGGGAGCACTTCAGGCTTGTAATTCAGTTACAGTGCAGCAAATCGATTTGCTGCTGCTCAGAGGACTGTTTGTTTTCGCAGGGGCAGAGGAAGGAGTCCAATGACGGTAGTGCAACGAGACTCAAGCCTGCTGGCCGATACTAAATGCAGCATGGGGCTGAGAAGGGAGGGTGTAATGCAAGGGCTTTCACAAGTGGTGGCTCAAATCCAAGCCTGTTGCATCTTGCATACAGGTGAGGTTGGGTGAAGGAAGAGTGAGTACCACAGCCAGTCCCTACCAGGCAATCTGCCACGTTGGAAACAAGTCTAGTTTCCCCAAAGTGGTTTCTGGCTGCAAGGGTAGGAACTGTCTCCTGGGGATGCAGCCCTGAACCTAGACACCTGAAACAGCCTTTGATCGCAGAGAAGAGGAAGAAGCTAATCACAATGACTGGTGGATAAGCTGAAGAGACAGGGCTAATGAATGATTGCTTCAGACCAGCTGAGAAAAAGAAGTGAATTCAGGCTGACTATTTATACAGAATTCCTGCAAGAGCATAGAGAGAGGAAAATGGAGCAGAAATGAGCCCCTCAACAGCCCCCGTCCTTCAAAGAGGTAGATGGGCACCCATCAGCTCTCCTGTGTGTGATGCCAGCCCTGACCACAAAGTTCCATCAGAAACAAAAGCAGCAGTCAGGACTGAGGACCCAGAATGGCAACCGATGGAATCTCCATCAACTCTTAAAACCTGCCCAAACCCCTCCTATGGAATCTCCACCTGAAACTGGTGATGTGCTTGGCATTGGGCAGACAACCATGCAACTGGCTGGGCTGTGGTGCTGGGGTCACCTGTGTGCTGTGTCCATTGCTCTTGGCAGTGGCCTGAAGAGTGATAAAGCCCCCCAACGATGGGAAAGGAGCAAAAATAATGTCAGGGTTGAGGCACTGAGGGTTGAGAGGCACCAGATGGTTGGACATGGATGAAAACCCCTGCCTCCACTCCCTGTTGTTATTCTTCCAATTGAACAGCTCACTGGAAGGGGAAGCATGCAAACCAGCCTCTCCTAGCCCTTCTTTGATCCAGACAGGAAATCCATCCTAGTGGCCTGGTGGTCTTCAGCAGGGCATCACCGGGCTGGTGGCCCCATGTTGTAACACAGAGGACAGGGAGAAGATGCGCTGGGAGAAGTGCCCAAGAGCTCCTAAAGGGCTCAGCACAGCAGGGCTCTGGAGGCACAGGGTAAGAGCTGACTACCTGCAAGGAGACTGAACACGTCCAAGACTTGGAGCTATCTAGCATTATTGGTCTATGGAGAGCGAGCAGCACGGAGGATCAAAGCAAAATACTGGATGAATGTGAGTGCTGCAGCTCCAGGTGGGGATTCGCCAGCAAGGCAAAGCTAAGTTTCCCCCTCTGAGTTGAGGAAAAACCCTGAGGAGCTTGGTCCAGCATCCTACTGTGCTACGTGCAACATGGAACCTTCATTTTAAACATGTTTTTGCGAACAAGATGAACGTAACACCAGAAAGGAGCAAGAAGAGGAAGCAGAAATGAGCTTCCTTTGGCCAAGCACTTCTTTTCTTCTGGACCCTTTAACACATTCTTAACATTGCAGTGGAGAATGGAAGACTTTGCTTTGCAGGGGCATTGTGCAGACCACCCTGCTGTTTTCTGTTTAATCTTGTTTTATTTTTAACACAGCCCTGAGGGTACTGGAGCGACTTGCTGAGACAAAGTGTTGAAGATGGAAAAGTGCAGATACCCCACAGAGCTCTTAGGAACCAAGGATACAAGAGAGCGGGCTGTGTTTACTGCCCATCACGTTCAGTCTGTATCCTGGTATCACCTAGTCCCTAGCAAAAGAAAAGATTTGTCTTCTGAGAGACAATACACAACCCCCCTCTGACACAGGGTCCGTGGAGGCAAAGAAGCCTGGCCTGCAACTCCAGGATTGTCCCTTATTGTCACAGATGACAATCAGACAGGCAGACACGAGGCTCCACCGTTTACTTGCAGTGAGAGTCATTGCATCAAACTCCCTCAAAGGCTCATGGCTGAGGAAAGAGCTTTGGCTGCCTGATTTCTGCTGCTGATGGTGTTGGGGAGGATCTCTAGGAAGATATTCTTCACAATGAGGGTGAGGAGGCCCTGGCACAGGTTGCCCAGGGAAGCTGTGGCTGCCCCATCCCTGGAGGGGTTCAAGGCCAGGTTGGATGGGGCCTTGAGCAGCCTGGGCTGGTGGGAGGTGTCCCTGCCCATGGAGGGGGGGTGGAACTGGATGATTTTAAGGTCCCTTCTAACCCAACCCATTCCATGATTCTGCTATCCCTTTCTGACCAACAGCAACCCCCCAGTGCAGAGGGGCTGTCAGTGATCCTGCTGATGAGGCAAGGGTTGACCACTGCACTGTCACTCTCTCGCGTTAACAAAGTCTCTACAAGGAGATTTGTGGAGCTGTTCCCCTTTACCGGGTGCGATTGTTTCAATCTGGCATTGCCAGCCTGGAAGGAAAAAGGAGAAGGAACCCCTGCGCTCTGCCCTCCTGCAGACAGGGAGACGCCTGCAGCCAGGCAGGCTGCAGCCTCCGCCAGTGACCCCCAGCCCCGCCGCCCCCTCCCTGCAGGTGCCAGCTTTGCGGTAAGTGCGGTGGAGGGTTCCCTCTGCTGGCCTGAAACCAGGGTTTCAGTGCAGGCAAAGGATGAGACTGAAAAGGGAAGGCTCCCAGCCTCCCCCCGCACAAGCACCCCAACCCGTGCTCCTGGGCAGCTTCCTATTCCCCCGGTGCTGAAGCCCCCTGGGCCCTTTCCCAAGCCTCTCCAGAGCTGCCCATTCCCACGAATTCATGCACAGTTCTCTCTGATGTAGAGATGCTGCTCTCCTCCGTGTACAGGAAAAATTCCAGACATGCAAGGAGGGTGCAGATAACTCGTGACAAAACACAAATCCCTCTTCGTGGCCACGGTTCGGGTTTGAACCACATCCCTGACAGCGGCTACAGACCCTGCACGATGGCCAGGAGAGCGACAAGCAGTGGCTGTCAGGGACCGGAGCACCCTGCCTTGCAGGAGAGAAACCTCCCTGGAGTCCTTTGTGCCATGAATGCCGGGTGGAAAAGGAAGACGGATGCAAAGAGGACCTATATAAAGGACATAAAAAGGACATCAAGCTACTGGAGGGTGTCCAGAGGAGGCCACAAAGCTGGGGAAGGGTCTCGAGGGGAAGTCGTATGAGGAAGGACTGAAGTCACTTGGTCTGTTCAGCCTGGAGGAGAGGAGGCTGAGAGGGGATCTCACAGCTGTTTGCTGCCTTCTCACAAGGGAGGGAGGTGGAACAGGGGCTGAGCTCTTCTCTCTTGTGACCTGTGATGGGACTAGAGGTGATGGCAGGAAGGTGCCAGGGGAGGGTTAGGCTGGATGTTAGGAAGAGATTCTTCCCCCAGCGGGTGGTGGAGCACTGGAACAGCTCCCCAGGGGAGCAGTCACAGCACCGAGTCTGCCAGCACTCAAGAAGCATTTGGCCAATGCCCTCAGTCACACGGGGTGAGTGTTGGGGTGTCCTATGTAGGGACAGGTCCTATGTAGGTCCTATGTTGGACTCGATGGTCCTTTTGGGTCTCTTCCAATTCAGGTCATTCTATGATTTCTATGATGATTCTGTGATCTCTGTCTCCCAGAAGTATTGATAGATGAGAGCAGGAGTAAAGGTGAATATTTATCTTTACTGAAAGTCATTTAACCAGCCTGAGCAGAAGCACCAGCTTTTAGAGGTCAACACATGCTACAACCTATAGAAATAAAGGGGAAACACCTCCCCTCTGATTGCTCCCCACTATCTCTGCTCCATCTTTCCTCCCCTACATAAGCACCTCTTTGCTTTCGTCCTCCCTCTCCTTCCCTCTTCCCACCTCTGTCTCCATTACTATCAAAGTGAAATTTATGAAGAGCTTGAGGCATTGGCGATTTCCTGGATTTCAATATAACTTCTTGCAATCTTAAGTGAACAGCTTGGTTGCTTCTGCCTGTCAGAGAATTTAAATTGCAAATTGAATAGTGAAAAGCAGCAGCCAAGGGCCTGTATCAGTGACTTTGGAGAGCAGAGATATCGCTTAGCAACTAGAGAGAGGGATGGAGACCACAGTAAACACAGCAGTGAAGTACCTAGGTTTTGGGACACAGCTTGCCCCTGCACGGCAGAGGGGTGGTAGCTCTGGGAGTCTGGAAAGGGTGCCTGCATGGAGGCTGATGCTGGTGTTCTGCCCCCGATGGTGGCACCAACAGAAGTGGCAAGAACAAGTACTATCAAGTACTATCACCTCCCATCTGCACGTAGTGGTGTATCACAACTCCTTCTTCACCCCAGCTGAAGCCCAACCCAGTGAAGCCTGAGGAAAAGGTCTTGCTGCTTTAAGTCACTTCCCAAGTGAAATCACCAGCTTTGCCCTTATCAGGTCTCACTTTGGCACTCGGTAAGGTAGGAACTATCCTGACACAAGTCAGGGTGAGAACTGGGAAGGCTGGGTGAAACTTCTCGGGCTCTTTACTTGGGGTGCCAGATGAAATAATTCATTAGTGAACTGAAGGATGTGGCTTATCAAGGAAACACTAAGGGTCCTGGATTTGCTCAGCCTGTAAAAGGCTGGCAGTTTGCAAGGGGATCCATTTGCTTTCTAACCACTACCTGCAACAGGTGATGGAAAAGGCAGAGCTGGACTGTCTCCAGAGATGCCCAGCAAAATGGCAAGAGGTGGCAGTCACAGGTTGTAACGAGGGAAGATCCAGATGGAAATAAGGACAAAATCTTCACAATTTGGCTAAGCACCAGGACTGAGTGCAAAAATCCACATGGGAAGCCTTTAAAACTCACATACGCGAAGTCCAGCATTGAAGTTGGCCCTGCTTTGAGCTGGAGGTTGCACTAGACACCTCTAGAGGTCCCTTTTAACCTATGCTATTCTACACTTTCATCCAGTGACTTTTTTCATTCTTAAAGATGCAGAAAACTGACTTCAATTCTGCCAGAAATCACAGCAGAGAAGGGTCCTGAGCAATCACTTAAGCCTCCTCCTTCTCCTGGCATATTGAGGGACATCCAAACCGGTGCTGTCACCTGTTTGCTTGAGCTTTTCTTGCAACCTTTCAGGGAGGGAGATTCCACATCCCCCGTGGACAATCTGTTCCAGCACTTCCTATCTTTGCTGTTAGAAGATGTTTTCTCTCGTTAGCCTTGCCTAAATGAGCTTCAGTAAACTTTAAACTCACAATCGTAACAGTTGGTTTGCACTTACTGCTTAATAACACAAACCTTCAATGCAACTGCCATTTAAAGGCAAAGGGAACTCTAACACCCTGCAGCAGCGTGTTTTACCGCTCTGTTGTGCTCAGCATTAAAAATAGTAATGGCTCTTAATGAAGAATTAAAAAGGCCAAAAGGGAAGCAATTCTCTTTGTGTGCTCTTCTTGATTACAACCCCAAAAATTTTCATGGAAAAGTCATAACTCAAGTCCATTTCATAGTACACATCTCTAATATGCAGAAACAGAGCTGTGACTCAGGAAACCTTGTTCAATGTCCTGTGACCATGAATGTCTTTCCTATATAGATTCTAGGTGCAACAGGTGAGATTTATCAGACCTATTTCCCCATAGGATCTCTATTAAAGGAGAGAAATAGGTATTGTTCAGGAGCTGTTCATCTCATCTTTTTCACATATCTATTTCCAGATGAGATGGTTTCCTTCATAATAAAGTCTTCTCCTCCATAAAAAGGGATGAAAAAGGCTGTCTTGGAGTAAGATGCCTACAGTGTTGATTTCCAGCCTTTAGCTAAATGAGCCCCAGCCCACACATTCCACATAGTTGTAAAACAGATGGTCATAGAGAAATGACCAAAACAGTGTGAGGTGTGGGCCTGAAATATGTAGGAGCTCACAAAAAAAGGCTTGATAGAGGACTTGGATCTAATGGAAGATACTGTATTTTGAGAAATATTGCACTCAATACAAAGGATTTGTTTCCACTGAGACTGTGCTGAAGCAGGTCTCTGGTGTGTTATTCGGGGACTACTCTTACAGCAAGTACAATGTGTTCCTGAGCAGAACTGACCAAGAAAACCTTTGCAAGGAGTTTTTGGTGGGTGGGGTCTAAGGTCAACAGATGCTAAATGCACCATCCGGGGATATTCAGGCAGTCCGTGACCCTCAGAATGTTAAATATATTTCTTCAGTGTTCCAAAGTAGTGCTCTAATCCCAAAACATCTCCCCATCACTAAAAACCTTCATAGGTTGTGACAGAGGGAGCAGGGACATTTGTATGTCCATCCCTCATCTTCATGTGACAGAATTTGCTGCCTGGTCTAAAATGCTGGCATTAGTTCAGCTGATAGGAACCAGCCAGTCTCACCCCAGAATCAACTGCAATTTCCTAGTTGGTGTGCAATCCACTTAAATCCCACACTTCCTTTAGAAGGGTGTTGACATTTACTCAGCTGCTTGTCAAATGTCTGGAGATGTTAACATCTCAAACAAGAGCTGTTGCCATTAAAGAAACACAGACTATTGCAAAGAGACAGGTAGTTAGCATGACTTTGGGAGAGGTATGTGATGGGAAGGTATTTTATGTGTGCCTGCATTCTCATCCAGCAAACAGTTAGTGCCAGGGTAGCACATTGCGCGTCAGATGGCAGAGGAGTTTTGTGGGATAAGCAGAGAACATTCAGCTAGGGAAGACCAGCAGAGATGTGGAAAAAGCTCTGTCTCTGTCATTCAAGACACATGCTCGTTTTCTGAAAGAAGGATCAATGAATCTCAGATCAGGCTCACTTAGCATTCAGATCCCTCATCGGAGTTCCTCAAATGGGAGACAAATAGATGTTTTCAGGAACCAAGCATCTTTGCTACTTCAGGATGAGCTGAGTGGCCTCCTCGTGGCATAGCTCTTAGGATATAACTAGTCCTTGTGTTCTTCAGTTCCCACCATGAGAACACTCTTAAGCGATTTCTCCATTGAGCTTGGGCCTTGGGCTGTTTTTTTATCATCTACGAGCATCTCCAGTTTAGAGAGGTCTTGACATCATCCTCCACAAACTGCTTCCACATAAATTATATTCAAGTCTCCGGGAAGTCCAGTCCTTAAGCCTGACCCTTCAAGCCCCAAAGCAACCCGAGGGCAGTGGAACAACATCTGTGGGAGCTACAAGAGACCCTGGCATGGACCCCACCACCACAGTGGTTTGAAAAGCAAACCAGGTGCTGAGCTTACAGCCCCATCTCCCCGGCTGTGGCACCACTGTGGAGGTTTGCACAGGCACGAGCAGTGCCATATGCCTGGGCTGGAACTTCAGAGCCCTGTGTTTTTAAATCCCCTATGTCTCATTTTCCAAGACCCAGCTGCTGACAGGGGGGCTCTTTCCCTGCAGGCTGAGGTTAATTGGCTTGTGCTTTTAAGAGGATAAAGCTGCAGAGACTCGGAGTCAGGGCTGTTCTCCAGATTTTCATTATAATCTACATTGCAGGAAAATAGCTTTCCTGATCAAATCATCTGTCCTCTCAGTACAGAGGATAAAGAACTGATGATGTAGGAAGTCTGCAGAGTGGGAAATCTGTAGAACGTCTGTGCATGACCTTGCTGGAGAGAGGAGGAAGAAGAAGCAAAGACTTTTCTCTACGGTAAGGAAGCATGAGTGAGGTGCACGAAGGCACTCAGCCTTTGTTCAGTGTCCTAGGAGCAAAAGGAGGAGCTTGGAGTGGCTGATCCACAGCAGCAGCAAACAGTATTAAGGCCGTTTCTGAGGCTGGTGTTAAGCATCACTTGGCAATCAAATAGGGGAACAAGCTGCTATATGAGAGTAGGAACTCACTGGGAAACAGCATGAGCACTGGGATCAAGCCCCGAAAAACTGGTAGGACGTGTCTCACTCCTGGCCCTTGAGAACTGGTTGAACCTTGTCTAAGTCAAAGCTGGGTTTCAAACATTTATGGGAAGAAGGGAGAGAAGGAGAGAGCAGAGGCTCTGGCAGGAAAGAGGTGGTGGTGGTACATCCCCACAGCCAGGGCTCCAACTACTTGTCTCAAGGCTTGTAGTTCATTCCTCAGAAAGCCTGGAGGATCACCATTTCTTCCAGGACTGACGGCTATTTTGCAGCTACGTGAAGACAAGCCAAGTGTGAGAAGAGGGACCGACTGGGTAAAAGTTAGTCTGAGTCCCAGAGATGTTTCACATCTTCATTCCTCACTTGTGAAAAGGGAACAGCGAGATGTATTTTCCAGATATATCTGTTTCAAACTATTTTGCTCTTGGTCAGCATCTAGCTCAGCAGTCAACCCCCAGCTCGGCAAAAACTGCAAGGAAAGTCTTTTCCCAAATGCCCACAACACTCCTGGTCCTTTCAGCTCCCATCTTTAGAAATGCTTACTAATGTACTTGGCACCTGGACATCCATGTGGACTCTCATCCCAGACCCAGCTCTCACAAGGACACAGCTGCTCAGCTTTGTCTTCTATACAACAAGACTTTATGACATAGTAAATGCGGACAGCATTCAAAGCCATTCACCTAAGCATTTTGACTATCCCAAAAGTTCCTTTTTTGGGGGTAGTTCTAAAAATGAGACAAAAAAATTATCTTCAAATCCAGATGGAAGTGAAACACCCTGAAATTCAAAGCTGGAGGCAAAGTTGCTCAGTTTCTTAAGTTTTTACTTTACTTTCACCAGTTGTGACAGCTGCAGTCTATTTTCCACATAAAAATGTGAACGATTTGCAGTCTTCAAGTCTCTGGCAACAAAAATGCGTGACCCCATCAGGTGTCTTGAGGTGACTCTAGAAAATAGGAGGAGTCCTAAAAGCATCATGGTACTGAGGCCAGGAGCAAGAGGAGCTGACTTTCAGCTGCAAGGATGACAAGTTTGGCTGGAGCACCTTTTCCTGAACTTTCTTTTCTGCAGCCATCAGTTCAGACTCACTGGGAAAGGACCTCAGCTTTTCCTTTCTCCTCCGGCTCTTACCTGACGTGCTTCAACCAACCATGCAAATCATCACCAAGGCTGACATAGCTTTTGCCAGGTACTACAGGTGTAAATGCATGGGAAAGCCTCCCCTTCTGCGCATCCTGCTTTTACTTGTCGATACTCAAAACAGTCACCTCAGCTCTGCAGTTCAGCACTTCACTTCAGGGAGCTGAAATCCAAAGACCAGCTCTACTATCCTCTGCATCCATCCTATAACAGCGCTTAAGACTGGGAGGAAAAAACAAATGCTGAGATTTCTCACACTCACACAGCTGCACATCCTCACTGCTAGGCTTCCACCCATAAAGATTACAAGGTGTGTGTCACAGGGGTGATTTGTAAGAGGAGGGAGGATGTTTTCCTAAGGTAAATTACTGTCTGCTTCTTTGTGTTCTCCTGAAGTTTCAATTACTGAGCTATTCTTTTATTTCTAGCTTTCAATTGGGTTTTCTCATTGAGACAATGAGCACCAACTTTGTTCTTGTGTATCTTGTCTTTTACACCACCCTCATTTTATCTGAGTGCTGTATGCACTGTATGTGTGTTTCTCTTTCTCTGTATTCACATTTTCTGCTTTAAGCTATTATATAACATCTTGTTCTTGATTGAGTTGCTGCTGCAGCTCCGGGATAGGCTCCTGGGGTTCAGGAACAGGACTGCAGGTTTTCTGAATTGTTGCAGCTCTTCCCCTCCACGAAGCATCACTTTCTGACCTGAACTGCCAACACCCTCACCGCGAAAAGTTATCCGTGTAGCTGAGAAGGAGGATTTTGAGGGAGAACTCTGACACAGAAGCTTAAGAACAGTGTGCATTACACGGGCGAGGGGGAATAGTGTATCAGTCATTGTTACGCTGTGGAGACTTGGCGGCAGAGACTGAGTAGAGGATTGATGCAGACCCAGTTTCCAATAGGGAAAACTTTTTGCTGGTTCAGTAGGACCGAGGCAGAATCCATAGCTAACAGGACGGCCCTTTTATCTCAGCCTGTAAAATTGCCTTCCTCTTCTGACTGAGCAAGCTTATTTCTGGACCCTAGGTCAATCATAAGATCGAGAGTATCTAACATGCTTGACCTGTCCAAGCCCAGCCTGGCAGATATTAAAGTCTTCTTTTCCTTAGTCTCTTACAGGAAGGACATGGATCTGTTGGAGCAAGTCCAGAGGAGGCCACAAAGATGATCAGGGGGCTGGAGCACCTCCCATACGAGGACAAGCTGAGAGAGTTGGGATTGTAGCTACCCCATCCCTGGAGGTGTTCAAGGCCAGGTTGGATGGGACTTTGAGAAATCTGATCCAGTGGGAGGTGTCCCTGCCCATGGCAGGGGGATTGGAACTGGATGAGCTTTAAGGTCCGTTCCAACCCAAACCTTTCTCTGACTCTATGATTCTGTGACTACGCTATCGGGCCTTTCAAATGTTATACCCAGTTTTGTATAGTTTCCATGCAGATTTTGAAAAAAAGAACACATCATTTTGGCTCAGAAATGGACTTGTTCTGATTATTGCAGTGGTTAACAATCTCTCCTCTATCTGTGTCTGGAGCATAACTCTAACCATCCACATCTTGGCCAGTTTCCTACTGTTTTTGTTGCCTGAGATAATGTTTATGATCGAGTTCAGCAAGTTGTGCATTCCCTTATCTTTCCACAAGTCTATGAATACCAGTATTTGGAGTCAATCCAGCAGAATCCCAGGATGATTTGTCAGAGACAGACCAACAAGAAAATATGAAAAAGAAAAAGGTAACAGCAATGGCAACAATATGTAATTTCTTCCACAGGCATCCAGCATGAACGGGCAGTGGTCAACAACCTCATCCAAGCAATACAAGATCTGAATAGTGGAGTCCAGAAAGGAAATGAAGCGGTGGCATAAAAAAGTGACCTGTGTAGACTATGCCTAGTGAGAAATCTCTTTGCCTTGATGTGTTCCTTTTCATAGGACCTGTAGAAGCGTAGTAGACTAGAAATAGTCTAGATATCTAGTCTAATAGTCTAAGTATCTAGTAAAAGATATTTAATGCTAATGAAAAAAAGTCTTCTAATAGAGTTGGTTTCTCGTTAATTATAGACTGTTGAAGTAATTTTGGAGTCATTTGGAGGAGAAGTAATTTTGGAGTCATTTGGAGGAGCACCGGTGCTGAAATCCAAACACATCCAAGCCCTTCTTCATAATAATCTGTTGTCAGAAGTAGTGACCCGGTCTTCAGTCATAGCAAGATGAGAATTTCAGCGGCATGTACTACAGTCAAGAGGGACTACAGTCAAGAGGGAAGGAATCAACCGTAGAGAACAGGGCTCTCCGATGTGTTATGCAAACTTTAGGATATTGGTAAATTTTGTTCCCTAATCCCCCTACCAGCAAAGTGGGAATGGCAGAACAGACTTACCAGAAATAGTGGAGAACTTTGCAATTACCACGTACAAAATACTTTGATATCCCAGGCTAAAAGAAACAGGAGATGAGCAAAGCATCTTCCTCACTAAACTCCTTAGCCATGGTAATTCTACACGGTCATCATTCACAGGAAGGATGTTTTATTTAGGAGGGAATAATCACATCTTGCTGCCAAAACATGAAATCCAATTATGCTGTGAACTAAAGGCTATTTTAAAGGGCTTATCATTTCTCAGCTTTATCCTCATCAGCTGCAAAAGTGAGTTTTCTTCCCCTTTTTCCTTCACTTTTGAAAGGGCTTAGTCTCTTCTTTTCCCTTTTCCATCTTCCCCGAGTGCCAAATTTCTCTTCTCAATGACAGAGTTAACAGTTAGATTTTGCTTTAGATGCTCCCTCACACCTTCAATATTTCTGCAAAAAAAAAAAAGACAACCTTGTTAGCCCTGCTCTGGCTTTATTGTTTTTTATTAACTATGAAATGCAATAGTGTGGGAGTATTGAAAACAGGGTTTCTGCCTGCTTTCTCCTCTTCAACAGACTTTGTCGCTAGACTTTTGGTCTAGTCCTTGTAAAATATCCATCCATGATAAAGCACTCATTTAAACATGGGCGCATCATTTTCTTCCCGTTACTTCCTTTCTCTTTTCCCTTCCCCATTTTGTTTTTTCCTTCTCTTTTGAACAATAATTAGCATAGCTACCTAAGTATAGAGATAGAATGAGTGCATGGTGTCTCTAGCTTCTCTCCATCCATGACATTAAAATGGAAGGACAAAATTAAAGGCTCAGCAAGATTGAGAATTTCATGCCAGAAGAATGGGGTTTTTTTTTCTTTGTTGCCACAGATTTTTAATATGAGCAGGATTTGGGAAACAAGTCATTGAGGAGAGGCACTCCTAAAAATGTGACAAAAAGGGTGATGAGGTGAGGATGGGATTTGATGAAGTCTTTTGCTCCCAAGTTTTAGATATGAAGGGAAAAATTCTCTGTCCCATGTCATTAGCAGATAACGCAGGAAATTGTTGATTTAAAGAACAGCAAAGATGGTTCAGAATAAAAAGCTGTCTTCTGGGGCATCGGTGTGTTTACAGAGATTGGCTAGGAGGTGGTGGCAATGGGTAGAGCTGCTACCCTGGAAAGTCTAAAGACATACATGTCTGTCAGGAGCTAATCAGGTGGAAATGGCTCTGTCTTGCTACCGCTCAACCTCTTTGCAGCTCTAATTTCTCAACAACGGGCAAAGTCCCTTGCTGTATTAACCTTTGTCTATGCAGGGTTTAAATCCTACTACACAGGCCCTATCCCACCCTCCCCTTGCATAACGCCTCTGTCTTGGAACCACAGGGTCTTTTCTACTGGTTGACGACCACATCACTCTCTGATCAGTAATAGCTGAGTCTGTGTTTAGTCAGTGTTCTCTCTTCTTGTCTTCATCAACCATGACACTCTCAATGGGGCTGAGACTCTGGTCAGTAGTGCATCCAGCTACAATCACAGTTATAGGCAGTAGTAGGAAACCCCAAGGAACAGACGTATCAACGTGCACAGGCATTCACAAGACTGGACATGTGACAGCTTTCACATGAACACCGCACCTTGTGGAGTTGGGCTTTCTGTTCCCATAGAATAAAACGAAGAGCTCCTGAAACCCAAGCTGGATTCAGAACCCAGTGTTCAAAGATCCCAGGACCATTGAAAAGTATCCTATGTCTTCAGCAATAGAGACTTCTCTCTTCTCCTCTTGTAGTTGTGGTAGCCCTAGTCTGACTCCCATGACACCTGGGAAGCTCAAGATGGATAGCTCCAAGGCTTTCCTCCCTGAATCCTTGATTCATTAGTTAATGTCTGAAAAGCACTTTGGAGCTCAAGAGTGTTAAGTGCTACTATTATTAGAGACCTTTCATATGAATCTTGATTGAAAAAGATAATTGTTACCTTTCATTCCTTTTTTTTTCCCCTTTATTAAAGAGAATGGTAACTGGCTTCCCCCAGAAGTAGAAAGGAAGAGCTGGATGCGGTACTGTCATAAGAAGATGGTGATGTAGTCTTGATAGATAGCACTAAGAATAGAAAGATGAGGAAAAGCAGGCTGGGGTCTCCATCTGTCAATGTTGAAAGGATGCAATAGAATTTATGGAATAGGACTCCTAGTGTGCGCACCGCTGGTGAAACAGGAGATATGTATGATATCACCTGTGTGAAAGAAAAGAAACTATTTGCTCGTGTTTCTGCAATGTGTTCAGCTGCCCTGTCACATGTATTCTGCCCAAAAGTCACTGTCTGGACATTCAGAAGGACATGGAGGTCTTGTACATCTTGCTCCCTACCAGACAGCCCTGCATGCATGTCTCTTATCCCCCAGGTCACCTCATGGCACCAGATACCTATTTGCAGACAACTCTACCCACCCCAGGATGCTCAGCAGGGATGGGATTCAGCTGTGTAAATGCAGGGATGTTTTTTTTCATTTTAGATATCGAGGCATATGCCACCTGGCCTTCAGTAGCCATTGCAGAAGGATAAAGACCATAAAGTTCTGCTTCATATCTGCCAGCTCCATCCTAGTGGGCTGAAAGCCTTTGGACACGTCAAATGGCAGGAGGAGTTCAGGGAACTACCCACCTTTCTCTAGGGTAGATGCCTGTCTTTGTCAGTGAACCTGCGATGACTGCGTTGGATAAATCACTGATTACGAGGAGAGCTCAAACACTCAGTTCACACAGGGGCATCTGAACTGTGGACATTCCTGGCACCTGAATCTGAACCGAATCCCACATCTATAGCGCAGATGTCTCCATCAAATGAAGTTACCAAAGGTTGTTGTTACTGCTACTTCAAAGACAGAAATAGCATTAGGCACCGTTCCTTTTGTCTTAAGGTTGACAGCTAAAATCAGGGGAAGTGCCCAAAGACTCTGCAGCCTCTACATCCATGGATGTATTCTGAACTTGACGGGGTAAGACCTTAGGGAATCAGATCTACTTGGCATTGCATTTGTAGGTGTGAATAAGGGTAGACTAGAGACCTCCCAAGGTCTTTTAGAACCTCAATTATCCTGTGATTCTTAGATTAAGAAGGCAAATTGGACCTCTAGGTATCCACCTCTTTCCATTGACTGTAAAGGGATACAAGGGAGAGATTAATTCAGATGGAGACATCTACACCAGAGAAGTATGAAGTTCAATAACAGGCCACCAGCCTGGATATCTTTCACAACCGTAAATCAAGGCAGGCTTGTAACTGGGCAGGAAAGCAGGGCTTGCTATTAGTGATGGATGAGTCACCCTCAGGAGATCTTTCTCCACTCCACTAGATAGAGTCTGAATAACTAGAATAAGCTTGCATTTTAACATGGAGAAAAGGAGGGGAAAAAAAATCTACCCATCTTCTGCCTCTAGGAAGTTTTGTCATGGTGGATTTGGAGGGGTTTGTGTGCTTGTGGCAGCTGAGATTTTAAGCTGAAGCTTGCTTGAATCTCATGCCTAGTACTCTCCTGACCTTTCTGTATGCACAAGTAGCTCTTCTGATACACCTGAATCTGGAGAAAGATGTGTCCTAAGACTCAAAGCATACTCAGACCTGGAAGAGAAGCAGATACCCACCGGATACCCACCAGGCCAGACGACAGCTGGGGGTCGGCTAGTTGGAGATTGCCAGCCCATAAAAAGTAAAGATGAAGGTTTCTACAAGGCACCATCCAATGTCCTTTTAGTAAATTGGGGAATAGGTCTGACTGCTCAGGTTTAGCTGTGTCTAGGTCTCATCTGACTCCATACCATGGTCTTCCCTACCCCACACAGGATTTTCATGGAAAGGAAGCAAAAGAAAGTGATGCAGACAAGAGCTGTGATGCTCTTTGCACTGATTCTCGTTCAGTGGAGACCAAGAGTGTTGACAATTCTGTCTCCCAGAAGGTACGTAGAGCCCTACAGCCACTCTTGCCCCGTATCCACAGCAGGAGTATTCCCCTCTCTCCCTCTAGCTTCATGTCTCCTCTGATGATTTCACCAGGTTAGCACTCGCTTTTCAGCCTTCCCCATGGAAGAAAGAAACAAAGTCAAAAAACCTCCTTCATCTCCCATTGATCATCGCTGCCTGGATCCTTTCACTTTTGGTTAATGGGGCCCGGAGATGCTCATTTCGCACAGCTGTCCTCACGCAATGAATATCATTTACACAGACCAAAGATATTACTCTTGCAAAATAAATTTGTTAAACTGCTATTGCCCTATCTTCCCATTTTTATCGAGCTGGGGTTGCATTAACATTAATGAGATGTTAAAGGAGAAGGGGGGAAAAAGAAAGAAAGCAAGAAAGGTCTTCTAAAGCAAATAATAACTATTCAGTCACGAGTCAGAGGGAAATTATGGCTCTTTTTCATGTTTGAATCTTTCCACTGGATTTCACTCTTGATTTTGCTAAATTATGTGCAAATGATGGAAGTCTATACATACATATATGAATGTGCATTGCAAAATGGAAACGTTTTCACAGCCTGAAAATTATTTCCTCTTTCAGTGAGTCTGTATCTTGGTTCTTTCTCTCGTTCCCTTTCTCTCTGAGCAATGTCAGTGAGGGATAATTCCTTTCTTCCAGCAACCAGCCTTGGCTGTCCAGGACAAAAAAAAAGACATTCCATGGCTCAGTGAACTGTCTGCAGGGACAACACAGAAAATCCTGGTTTATAGAGGAATGCCCCTCCATACCTCCACAATATAGATCCCATCGCTTTGGGATTTTTATTGAGATGGGAAAATGGCAGTTTCAACCAAGACCTATTTTATCAGATTGTGCACAGATAACCTAGTTTCCTACTTCAGTAGGGAACAAAAGGCGAATTAGGGAAGATGAAGGCAAGGAGGAAAAGAAAAACAGACAAGAATTGTAACAGGGTCAAGACACCCTCAGGGTTCCTTCAGTCATACAGAGGCTTGTGGCTTATGGGTGTTTCCAGCAGTTTCTCTCCAATGACACTCAGGACGCAGGTAGCAGAAGGGTCTCCAACCCTAATTATTGAGGATCCACCGTCCTGCAGTTTGCATGTGAGCTACCACTCCTCAACAGCCTGAACTTCCTCTGCCACCACTGACGCACATGCTTGTCCCCACTGAGACAGCAGGAATACTTCCAGCCCTCACAGCCCTTCGTTGCCCTCCTGTGATGTAGCCGGCATTGCCCAGCATTCTTAGGAAATCGGGAAAAATGTTGCATGTGAAGTACAATGCAAGTCAGGAGGCTTGTTCCTGAGGCCAAATCCCTCATTTGGTCCTGGTTCCTTGGGGACAACAATGCGTGGGGAAGATCTTCCATCATTCAGTTGAAACCCATTGGATTTTTGTTATCCTCATCGATGGAGTTGCATACGGTAACGGCTTTGTTTTATTTTCGGTCTATATGGCTATTTCCATGTTTTCTTCATCTCCTGTTCTCCAGGTTCACAATCAACTCCAAAATACACAACCCACACGAAGCAGCAAAAAGTACAGATGTAAAGAGAAAATTGTAAGTAGCTTGGACTTTCTTGATGAGCCATCTTGAGGGGAGTTATCCCTGTCTTACAGATGGGCTCAGCTTATGCACATCACCCCGGGGACCTGACAAGGTGTTATGAGAGCAGGCAGACAAAGCTGTAATGTTCACCCTTCCCACTTCATAAAAACAGGCTGATAGCACCAGATCTAAAGAACTCCACTGAGACAGACACCCCAATGATACGTCTGTGCTTGTTTCTGTAAAACACTAGGATATGCTGGGCTACTCAAAAATAAACAACATTTTGTAGAAATAAAACAAGAAAATCCAAGCTGGGAATTTCCCTTCTCCCAGGAAAACTAAAGAAAACAAAACAAGCCCCCGAAGTCTCATGGCAAAGGCTTTCTTAGGGAAACCAACTTGCTCTTATTCTCCAGGAATAAGAAAAGCGTCTCCCTCAACACATTTCCCTTGAGTCTGGTTCATTGTCTTTGATTACCTTTTTCTGCTGTGGTTTGTTTTCACAGGCTGGATAATGTGGCAGAACCTAAGGAACAGATGTTGATTGCTGATAGAAAAACAGAACAGTCCAGTATGGGGGACGTGCACTGTATTTATCACCAGAAACTGAAGAAACACCATCTCTTTTTTCCAGACTCACTTTCAGCCTATATCCATTACTTTCAGCCCACATCCACTGCTCAGCAGGAGGCAGATACACAGTTTTGCTTAGGAAAGTCACACAGTGATCATGTTCCACAGTTATTCAGTTCCCTTATTCAGTTCCCTTATTCAGGCTTCTGCAAACTACAGGACCCACCTCTAAACGTGCATAACCACTAACTCAGTGCATTACATGAAACATGTGATGCTCTGGACCCGTTTGAGACCCTGTCTAAGGCTTGAGAAAGCAATCTTCATTTCCTCATGAAATTTGGGCTGCTTTGCACTTTAGCCTACGTCTTCTTCCATCATGACCATAGATTTGCCCTGGACTAAGCCTCAGGACTCCTCGAAGTCTGGAATTTGCCCCCATCCCTATTGCAAATGAACTCTCCTGCAAACATTGTCCGAATCTACCTAGGTTTATAGAAAATACCTTCTCTTTCCAATTTATCTAAAGCCTCCATTTGAAATCCTTGGCTAGAAGTACTCCAGACCAGAGGCCACAGGTTCACTCTCAACTTCTTCATTTTTTTAATAAAGTTCTCATTTAGCCTCACCTCTGTTTCAAAGCTTGCCACAACATCCCTGCACCCTGGAGCTTTGCATAGCGTTGGGTTTCCAAATGAAAGCCTAGTGATGCTTCATTGTTTGGCAACTCTGTTTGAATCTGACCTAAGCCCTAAAGCCTAGGATGCAAGGCAACGTCAGGATTACTCCTGCATTTGGCAGGGAAAATACATATGAAAAGAACAATTAACATTTTGTTAATGTGCCAAGGAACAGACTCATCTGCATGTTGACAGAGGCAACTGGCAACTGCTTTTTACCTTGATGTGTATGTGCTGATGTGGGGCAGTTCTTGCAGCACAGCCTATTCTTAGCCTTAAAGCACAATGACAGATGAGAGACCTTCCTCTAATTTCCCACCCTCTCCATTAGCAGGAAAAGCAGGTAAAGTCAGCAGTGGAATCTTGCAGTCTGACTCATACCTGGTAGATAATACAAATCGTAGCAACAAAAAAGTTCATGGCAGGTAAATGGACCGATGGTGCTGATCTCAGCTCCATGGGACAACACAAAATGCCACCCCCAAGAGAGACTCGGGTCGTGGTCAGATCTCCGCTGCTTTTCCCAGTCATTAATATGCATGCCCAGCTGGGGTTGCAGACTGCCATCGGTGCCCTGTGATACTGCTGTCATCAGACGTGATACAATACCTCACCAAAGAACAGAAGAGTTTTTGAGAGTCTCTCAAAACTATTTCTACCTGCACATTCTGCACCCTGTGTCTGGCTGGGAAAGTTCAACGAAGTCTAAGACTTAGGGCAAATCCCAGAATACTCTCCCCAGAGGTCTCTACACCAGCATCCTGCTTCCCAGCCTCCACAAAACCCTTGCTTTATTTAGATCCCTTGATACCAAGCAGGGATAGTGGATATTCAACTCAGATTAGCCCGATTCCCCTGCTGCCTTCCTCTTACCCAGGGCAGGTTATCACTCCCCTCCCACTTCAGGATCGTTCCCTCCAAGGGATGGACCCATCACAGCCCTGGCTAATTGGACGATGGAGAGAGAGAGAGGACACAATCATCTCTTGATGAGTCCACAGTGGGTCTGTGCTGTCCACAGCAGAAGATGCTGGCCCGCCTTGTCTATCTTTATATTTAGTCCCAGGCCTCCCTGCAAAACCTCAGGGCTGAAGAAAGGCAGTGAGCCATAGGCAAAATTTCACCAGCAAATGTGCGGTTCTACCACATCCGTTCGAGATGGGATAGAAGTCACTACAATAGTAAAGATGGATGGGTGGATAGACAGACAGACAGATATGTAGATAGACAGATAGATGATAGGCTGTATCCTGTATATTAAAGCTGTAGACAATCCATCACCCAGTCTCCCCTTTTCTATACTTTTCAAATTACACATATTGCTCCAGTGGACTTTATGACAATGTCAGGAATAATGATTTTTTAAAGATATTTTTTTACTTTTTAAGCAGAGGTGTGAGGGCTCCCTGAGAACAAATGGATGAAGATGCGAAAGCTTATTGGATTGTCACGTCAGATACATTATCCCCAGGGCTCTGAATGAAGAATTAGACCATGGAGATCTTATTTGACATTAGATGTTTCAATTTCTCCAAGAACATTAGGTATGTTGGATTCAGCACCGAATTCAATAATAAACAACAGTGCTGACCCTCCCCCTTCTCCTTTTACCCCTTAGCATTTTAAGTCAGACACATGTTATTAAGATTTATTTTACATTTTTATTATTGCACTCACAAGAAAAGAGAGATCATATTTGCATAATTCATTTTTATACAAACCTTTATGCATTACTTACAGCTGCTGATTCTCCCCCCTTTAATATATGTGTTTATATGGCAGTAAAACAATGACATTCGAACAATACACAGAAAATGATTTACTTCAACCTTGCAGGTATTGCTGTATGTTTATTAACCCCTGGGAATCATTTTGATTGAAATCCCTTTGGAGAACTCTCATCAAGAGACTGGGGCTACGTACTTACAAGTAGCTTTCCAAATAGAAGGTAAGATTTCAGCGTTAGACCCTCTGGGTGGTCAGCGAATGGTCATTTGGCCACGGTGGTAGCTGGGGCATTAGTGTTTTTAAATGCATGTGGCTGGGAGCACAGCACTGGGTGCAGGGGGAGTGCTGAGACACCATCCCTGGGGAGATGAACGCGGAGGATGAACACACAGCCACCCATCAGGCGCATATTTCTGGGGAGATTTCCATATCCTCTGGGCCAGACTGACACAGCCGCATGAAGAGCTCCTCATTGCCCTGCTGAGCCCCGTGGACACATACCCCACGCCTCACCAGGCACACATCCACCTTCTTCATCTCACTTCACCTCTTGAGCTGCTCAGAGCTGGCTGTTTGTTCACTGATAGCTTTCCTCGTCCTTTTCTTAGGTGAACAAAATCTCCCCCCAGATACACACAGAGGGCTGTGTACCCCAGACTACTCCTTTTCTCTACATTTTCACACACTGCAGTCAGTGGTGGTGCTGCTGGTGGTGGTGAAGGTGGTTGTCATGGTAACTCCCTTTTCCCCTTCTGCTAATTCTGCAGGATTTCTTTCTACAGAACCAAATTGTGAATGTGCCTCCTTTTCTTGCTCACCCTTTAAAATAACAGCTATCAGGAATATTTTGGGAATGTAAAATTCACCAGGCTGAGAGCTTCTGAGTGGTCCATACCGAAAAAATAACCACTTCTGACTGCTCTACCCTACAGGTGCTTTCAAAGGCAGCACAAGAAGTCTCAAGGCAGAAGAATTTCCCCATTGAAGAAGTTCCTCCCTCCTCTCCAGGTGGAGCTGTGTTGGGTTCTGTCCCTTGTACTTGTCCAACCTAAAGAGGCTCCCAGCTTTATTCTCCTTCTCAGTCTAGTCCTTCTTCAAGACCTAAATTTGTGACCTTCTGCACACACTGGGACAGCCTGTTCCACAGGCTGGATTAGCCAAACTCAGCACTGAGTTTCTCACCTTATCATTGCTGCTCTTGTTTGGGCAGTGGCTTAGAATTGTCCGTAATACTCAGCATAAGATATATTTCCATTCTCTTTATTATCTGTTATTTTAGATACCTTCTTTTACTCTCTGAAAACATCTTTGGATCTTTGGTTCTTTCAGCATAGGCTGTCTGCCGTGTTGGCCCTGTGGTGTCATCAGGGTGGTCTTTAACAATCACTCCCACACCAGCCGTCTGCAGTACAGCGTTGCTGGAAGCACAGTCAGGAGGTCCAGGACTGAGGTGCAGCGGGACTTTTCATCTAGCTGTCTTAAAACAAGGTATGGAGATTAAGAAAGTAACCAAAATCCCCATTGCAGGATGTGTAGATAAACAGACACCCTCTGCCCAGGGCAGTTCCTGTTGGTGACCTCTCTTAGGATGGGAGAACGGCCTCTCTCTCTGCCTCCGTTGACTAAGGGAAGGGCCTTGATGGGGATCCAAGAGCAGACGTTTGCCCCATACACACCGCAACGCAACGGTGGAGCCGAAAAGAATATCCTGCCTCCTGATTCCAAGCCACAGCTATCTTCTAAAAAACCAACCCCAAAGTGGCTTTTGCCTTAATAAAAGCATCCTCACGTGCACCTTCTCTGCATGGTCTGGCGTTACATCAAAGACTGTGTTTGCCGTCAACTAAAAATGGTGTTCTGGTGTGTCTGGTGGGGAGGGCTGTGGCTTTTTCTCACAACTGGTTCAGCCATTTCACAGGAAGTCCCAGGAAAATTCAAAGGAAAAAAAAAAAGGGTTTAAAACTTTCGCACTTAGAAAACGCACATATAAGGGATTCCCAAGCAGACAAATGGTTCCAGTTTTCAAACTGTTCCACCAGGGACATGGCAGATGGATCTGGATTTAGTTCTTCACTGCAAGAAATTCGATCTCCAGATCTCTCTCCAGCTTGCTTCTCTTTGCTAGAAACACGTGTGGCCATTTTAATGCCACCAGCAGAGGCTGCTAAGATGGACTTAGATATTTTCTATGATACTTAAGGTCAAGAGAACAATGAAGAACAAGGACTATCTGCACTCCAACATGCTGTATTTAACAACACTTCCCTCAGGAAAGGCTCCCTAGAGTGTTCTTCACATCTCTCCTTAAGTCAAACTGAAAATTCATTCACCCAGCCAGGGATTTATCTCACCTACCCTCTCCCATCTGAGAGCAAACATCACCCTCTGAGCCAGCTGTCTTGATGCTCTTAATAATCACGGGAGAGAAATAGGTACTTCTGGAGTGAGATTTGTCTGCCCTGTTTTAGACATCTCTGTCTCTTAAGATGAGATTCACTGCACACCAGCAAGGCACGTTTCTCTCCAATAGTGATAAAGGGGCTTAACTATACTCTCAAAATCCTATTACAGGACAAAGGGAAGACCATATATATGAACTAAAAAGTTATTTTTACACCAGTAAATGTTTTAGTGGTCTAATAGACCAAATTATCAAATTAATACAATAAAGCTTCATTAGGGATGCAGTTAAAACTGCTATACAGAAATAATCTGCGACGATTTATGCAAGAAATATATGCAGTGTTACAGGCTGGGGGAGGAGTGGCTGGAGAGCTGCCTGGCAGAGAAGGACCTGGTTGTGTTGGTTGGCAGCGGCTGAACATGAGCCAGCAGTGGCCCAGGTGGCCAAGAGGGCCAATGGCATCTTGGCCTGTGTCAGACCCAGCGTGGCCAGCAGGAGCAGGGAGGGGATTGTGCCCCTGTGCTCAGCGCTGGGGAGGCCACACCTCGAGTGCTGGGGTCAGTTTTGGGCCCCTCACTCCAAGAAGGACATTGAGGGGCTGGAGCGCGTCCAGAGAAGGCAACGAGGCTGGGGAGGGGCTGGAGAACAAGTGCTACGAGGAGAGACTGAGGGAACTGGGGGTGTTTAGCCTGGAGAAGAGGAGGCTGAGGGGAGACCTCATCCCTGTCTCCAACTGCCTGAAAGGAGGCTGTGACGGGGTGGGGGCTGGGCTCTGCTCACAAGTGACAGTGATAAGACGAGAGGAAATGGCCTCAAGTTGTGCCAGGGGAGGTTTAGACTGGACATTAGGAACAGGCTACCAAGGGAGGTGGTGGAGTCACCATCCCTGGAGGTGTTTAACAGACGGGTAGATGAGGTGCTTAGGGACAGGGTTTAGTGGGGAGTCAGGCACGGTTGGACACTGTGATCTCAGAGGTGTCTTCCAACCTTATGATTCCATGATTCTATGCTTCGCACCTTCCCATATCCATCTCCTGCCTCTGCTGCTGCTCAACCTGCCTGTGTCCCTCTTTGTCCAAGGGCTGATAGCTCCAGCGTTCCCCCAGCAAGATGGAAAGGGCTGGGGAGGAGATTGCAAGTCATCATCACCCTGAAGTCTTCCCTGGCAGGAGTGTTTTGTCTGTGGTGGTATTTTTCCTCCCCATTCTTAGTTTTTTCCAGGAATATATTCATCCTCTTCCCCTCACTGCCTGCTCCCTCCTCCCTGGTCCCCAGCACCAGTGGCAGAGCTGCCCAGCTGCAGCCCGGGCACACAAAGGGCTGGTGTTTGCTGGGCAGTGCCCACCTAGGGTGGCAGCCCTTGGCCATGTGGGGTGTCCCCAGTGCTGAGCTCAGGCAAGTCGGGCACAATGGCCTTGGCCATGGGACCCTTCTGGTCACAGGGACACCCAGCTCAGGGCACAGCAAGCCCAGAGCCATCCTGAGACCCTGCGGTGTCAGGTCAGCTCAAAGCCTCTGGTTTTACACCAACAGTGGCCAAAAATCACGTTAGTTGGGCTGCAAACACCAGCACATAGAGATGTCTTCAGGGTATGCATCGAATGTTATTTCCAGTGACATTAACCACAGGGCACTGACCTCTTCTTGTTCACCTTCCCTACACAAGGGACAGCTGCTATTCTGTTCTCTCCATGACATACTCTGATCTCCAGCTTAAAAGGTGCCCCAGCCATTCCCTCTCAATTTTTGTCACCGAGTCGTGGAATAATTCAGTTTTCAAGTAACCTATGGCACTTTTTGCTCCAACACAGCATCAGGGTCAATAGAAAAAGTACTCATGTCAAAGTTAGATGAAGTTGCTCTGGAAAAGAAGCATTTTCCTTGAAAAATTTCCAGCTGATACTAATGCTGAAATAAGAGAATATCTCTGTTTCTTAAGTTTTTTCTGACCCCTCTAAGCTCAGTAGTTCTTACGAGCTGAAGTTTCAGATGCCGTGAGCACTTTTCTCCTGACACAAAAGAGAGGTCAGAATCCAGTGTTAGCTCCACTTACCTGTCATGAAAGTTGATGGGAAGCCTCCTATTCCCTCAGCACACAGAATCACATTTCATGGACAAGGTATTTTAGAAAATATTACACTGGAGTTTGATCCTCCCTTGTTTCAGACCATGTAGAAATGTGCCTTCAGCTTTGAAAGGAAAAGAAGGCACTTAATCAATAGCCTTGTGAGTGATAAGCACATAAACCAGATGAGGTCGGCCAGCTTGCATAATCATCAGTAAGGCCATATAGTTTATGTATTATTCAGAAAGAAAGATGACCATGGTGGGGATGGTTTTCATGAGGGTCAAGACTGCTTCAGGAGTATCTCCTTGTTGTTAGTTATTTCAGGTAGGCTCTTACCTGCAGGTAAGGGGGAAATCTCAGTGAACATTTTTGACTGTGTCCTGGAAAGGTCAGAAACAGGGATGTTTCAGCTTCCAAAATCTCCTGTCCAGAGCACGTGCACGTGTAAAACACCCAAAGATTGGTCAGTAAGAACTTTCTCTTCTTCCTTTTTTTTTCCCACAATGAATACTTTTAGAGTGAACCAGTGTTGTTGCTGTAGAACTTCGAGCAGATACGCTGCAATACGCTGAAACAACTTCTGCCTCATCCACTGACAACAGCAATCCCAACAGGTCCCTGTCAGGTTTAAGCCTGCCTGATTGTAGCCTTGTCATTATACAGGTGCAATGCTGAGCAGAGAATGCTCAGGATACACTTCTGGCTCCAGCTGTGCTTCTTGAAGTGGTTACTGCTCCCAAATGCACCTGCAACTCTTCGTCACCTTTCTCCTGCTTCCTCCTCACTTAAATCAGTTGAAGTGCTCATGCAACTGGTTCCTAACCCACTGCACTTGATATGAACTGGATTAGCAGAAATGTACTTTGGAAACTGTTTAAAGCAACCTGGCTCGCTTGGGCTGTAACGCGTTAGGGGACAAGCTCAGGAGCAGCTTGATGCAGCGTATGCGGCGAGCACACGTAAGAGGTGATGACAACCTCCAGCTGAGACCGTGGCAGAGGCAGTACTCTCTTCAGGCCACTTGGAGGGATATTTGTTTCATACAGAGAGGATTAAATACTGCAGATCTATTTAACCCTTCTATAGAAAAAAAAAAAAGCATGTAATAAGCCAAATAATCATAATAAAAGGCAGGGACACTGATTTTCCTTTGGTATTTATTGATTGTGATGACTGTGTTCTTACAGGACAACAGTGTTCTTGCAGATGCGTCACAGTTGGTACATCATGAGAAAAGAAAATATACTAGAACTTATTCTGGACCAGGAGGAGCAAATAAGCCCATTTCAGACCATGGGCTTTACAGCCTTGAATGGACAAATGTTGTGTGATAAAGCCACCAAAGTGCCCTCTCAAATCTAAGATGTTGTACGTTAGATGCCATTCAAGGTCCAGAAGAGGCAAAGAGAAGCAGTCGCTTTTATTGCCATTCTCGTAGTTACTCTCTCTCCGTGCTGGAGTTTGTGGTGACAGAATTAATGCGGTTCTAAAGGTAATTTGAAAGCGTCAAGAGAGGCAAATTATCGCATGAAAATGCAAATTGTGCCTTATCTGGGCTGTTCCACAGCTGCTATGATTCATCATCATTTCTTCATCTGTTTTGTTTTTTTCTTTCTTTTCCAGGTGAGATCTCAATAAAACGGGGAGGGGGGAGAGGGGGAGAGTGGTAGAGCAGATCTTCATTTGCTAGAAGAGATTTATGGCTCCCTTTATCCGAATGTAAAACGCCATTCAACAGCGAAGGAATAATAAACATTTAAAATCACCATCTATCATTCAGCCCTTATCTGATTGTGCCCACCAATTCCTCCCACGTACAGCACAGGTAGCACTGCCTTGTCTCCCACATTATCCTCTGGTAGAGTGGAACTGCATCCTCCAGCCAGCTCCATCCCTTCACACCACACATACCAAACGCTCTCTGCCTCCAGGATAACTCCAGTGGTGTAAAGCAATATCGCACTTGCAGCTTCACTAGACCTATGAAAACTCACTCCAGCAGAAAACCTACAATTATTTTCTCCACATTTCTCCTTATTTAATGGAAGTCATGTTGTATTGTGTTTACACCATTCCAGCAACAACACAATTCTGTGTGGTGGAATATGTGGTCTACAGAGCTGCTTGATTTCCATTGGCTGCGTGGTTGCTAATGAGTGTGGGAAGCAAGATCTGATAGGCTCACACTTCCAAAACAAGTTTGTGGAGGTTTCACTGTTTGAGATATGCACAAAGCATGAACTGTGTGGGGAATGCAGCCCTCACACAAGTGTAAGCAACACCCTAAGATATGTCATTGTGCCTGAAGGGGATTACTGCAGAGTGAAGAAGGAACCAGAGAGCGGTGAAGTCCACCAGGTGTCAAGCTGATGGAACCCGTGTCTGCACAAAATTAACTGTAATGACATGTGCTGGGAACCACCTGCTGCTGAAAGCATCGAGGAATGTGCATGGGATGACTCACTAGCAGCTACAAAGGTAGCCTGCTGCACACCCCAAACCAAAGTGACCAAAAAAACTCACACCAGAATTCCACCCTCAGCAGCATTCCAGACCAAGCATTGTCCAGACAGAAAATTAACCCTCCGGGTGCTGTGACATTTTCCCCCAAGTAGTTTTAACACATGTTTATATGCATTTTCTGAGAGACAAAGGCTCAGTGCTCTCAGCACTGTCGCTTTCATCAGATACTGCAGTGACACAAGAGTAAGGAGAACTTGCAGAGCAACCTCCCGAGCACCACATCTCAGGAGTCATTGAAGTGTGCACGGTCAGCAGACTGAGTTCTAGATTTTGCCTCAAGCAGACAACACACAGAATTCATGTTATGTTTGCACTAGAATTGTGAAAGTGGCTTGGGCAAATACGGTACAGAATGCATTTTTAAGTGCTTCATTTATTCCCCTCCAGCTGCTGTCCACCAAGTCTGTGAGAACATAACATTTTTGGAGCCTGAATTTTGAGTGTGGGCCAACTGTGATAAACATGAACAAACCACTACTTTCAGCATGCAGCCTTCCCCAGGTAGATCAAATTTTACTTTCCTTACCATTATGGTCAAATCAGGGAAAGTGAGGAAAAAAGACAAGCATCTCACAGACTTCTGATGAATTATCACTGCAAAGCATATTAGGATCTGAAGACACCATCTAATGCAAGTTCTTTCAGTCTTCAGTTGGAAGTGATATGGTGTAACTGAGTATGTATACTTGCTGAGGATGATGCTCGGTAAGGTAGAGCCTCCAAGTGCAAGGTCTACTGCTTTTAAGAAACAAAACAACTGTTCTGTGCAGATTATGTAAGGGAAAAGAACTATAGAATCACAGAATCATGGAATGGTTTGGATTGGAATGGACCTTAAAGCCCATCCAGTTCCACCCCTCCTGCCATGGGCAGGGACACCTCCCACCAGCCCAGGCTGCTCAAAGCCCGATCCAACCTGGCCTTGAACACCTCCAGGGAGGGGGCAGCCACAGCTTCCCTGGGCAACCTGGGCCAGGGCCTCCGCGCCTTCATTGTGGAGAATTTCTTCCTGATGTCTAACCTGAATCTCCCTCCTTCCAATTTAAAGCTGTTCCCCCTCATCCTGTCACTACAGACCATTGCACAAAGCCCCTCCCCAGCTTTCCTGTAGCCCCTTCAGGTACTGGGAGGCCGCTATGGGGTCCCCGGGAGCTTTCTCTTCTGCAGGCTGAACAACCCCGACTCTCTCAGCCTGTCCTCATAGCAGAGGTGATCACCTTTGTGGCCTCCTCTGGACCCGCTCCAAGAATTCCATATCCTTTTTAAGTTGGTGATTATATAAAAAAATTAAAAGATATACCATAACAATGTAGAATCATCTTGTGTATTCGTGTAGGCATATATTTGTGTTACCTTCATGGCTCTTGCATCTGAACTACCAACACAAAACACAGATAAAGTACATTATATCACACAGCGCACAGGGTCAGTAAATATATCATTCATAGGCAGTTTATCTGTATTTTCCATTGGCAGTTGACATTGAAGATTACCCATGATACGAGCAGGCAAAATGGCAATTAAGCATGAATATCTTGAGATCAAAGATCTGGCTGGCTCCTGCCCAGGGTACCCTTCCAGCAGCAGTGGTGAGAGCATGACCAGAAAGGAAAGATTTGCCGTTACCTCTGTCCTGCACTGTGTGCATATCCATATCCAGCACCACTTAGGAACCACTCCAACAAGTGATCATCTTAACAGGGTCAGCACCTTTCCTCCCCGGGACCCTGTAACAAACTTAGCATCAGCTTCTAACTAATTGAATTGGAGCGTGATCAACAGTCTAATTGAAGACTATCTTGCATCCATTTCAGGATCATATTATTTCCCAATTTGCTTTGTGAGCTTCTGTTCACAGATTTAGGAAAAAGGCAAAGAATAAAAAAAAAAAAAAAAAAACAAAATAGAAGGAGGGGAAAAAAGAGAGGGGAAAAAGCAGCTTTACTTAACAGTTGCTATTTTGGTATCAAAAGGAGTATGCATTGTTGATTAGAGTGAGAGATCATTATCCCTCTTAGGAGCCCGGTGAAGGTCATTGTGTTAACCTTCAAATCACTCTGTAACTGGAGGCTGCTTTTTTCTCCTGCTGAGCAACACTGGGAGAGATTAAAAAACCCAACTCAAAAGAAACAAGCCCAGGTCAGCTTCTGCAGAGAGGAAAAACAGGGGAGTGGGAGGGATTTATTTTGGATGTTGTTGTTTGTTGTTAATGTGTCACCAAAGGAGGGATGGCAGGAAGTGGGGAGATGGAAGAAAGCAAATTTAAATGTTTTATCTACCAGGTGCCCTGGAGTGGCACAGCAACTGGCAAGCACCCTGAGTAACTTTAAGTGCAATTAGAAGTTGTGTGGAGAATGGACTGAAAGCAGCTCTGAAGAGAAGGAATTGGAGGTGCTGTTGGATGTGAAGCTCAGTGTGACCTGGCAATCGGTGCTTGCACCCCAGAAAGCCAACCGCATCCTAGTCTGCATCGCAAATGTAGCCAGCAGGGTGAGGGAGTTGATTCTACCCCTCTGCTCTGCTCTCATGAGACCTCACCTGGAGTCCTGCATCCAGTTCTGGGGTCCTCAGCACAGGAAGGACATGGATCTGTTAGAGTGAGTCCAGAGGAGAGGCACAAAAATGATCTGAAGGCTGCAGCACCTCGCACAGGAGGACAGGTTGAGAGAGCTGGAGTTGTTCAGCCTCGAAAAGAGAAGACTCTGGAGAGACCTTATAGCAGCCTTCCAGTGCTTAAAGGGACCTACTGGAAAGCTGGGGAGGGGCTCTTGATCAGGGAGTGCAGGAATAGGAAGAGGGGTAATGGTTTTAAGCTGAAAGAGGGGAGATTTAGATGAGATATTGATATTCTGCACATCAATATTATGAAGAAATGTTTTGCTGTGAGGGTGGGGAGGCCCTGGTCCAGGTTGCCCAGAGAAGTGGTGGCTGCCCCATCCCTGGAGGTGTTCAAGACCAGATTAGATGAAGCTTTAAGCAAACTGATCCAGTGGGAGGTGTCCCTGCCCATGATAAAGACGGGTGGAACTGGATGATCTTTAAGATCCCTTCCAACCCAAACCACTCTATAATTCGATGATTCTATGAACTCTATAGATAGTAGAAAAGCAGCCTGTCAGACAGCAATAGCTCATTAAGCACTATTTATGGGGAGGCATTTGTATGTTTACTCAGATAGGAAGACAGTTAGTTTACAGCCAATAAACGATCCATAACAAGATAATTCAGATCAGTAAATACGGAGATTCTTCTTTGCTGCACACTGGATGAAAACGCTGCTCTTTCTTTTTTAGTCACTCTTGTACAGAAGAATTAAGTGTAGATTTAAGTGTAGGAAGTAGTTCCAGATTTAAGTGTAGGAAACACTACAGGATTCTTCACTGTGTTGTCAGGGACCAAGGTTCTCAGGAAGCTGGTAAAAAGGCAAAGCTGCCTCTGTAGATATGCAGTGCGTGATATCCTTCCCACTGATGTGTTTCTTTGACCCACAAACCGTGACTTTGATGATCACAGAGTCCCAGGGAAAGGGACAAACCAGAAGGACCTGTTGGTTATGGAAGAAGTCAGATATAATACCTCTTCCTTGGACCCTGTAGTCATCACAGGTGAGACCTGTCATGGGAGGGAGATTCTGACTTCTGCACTGCTCAGTCTTGCCTAGGCAACTTATAAAAGCAACTGACTTTGGCAAGAAGGATAGAAATCCAGGAGAATGGAGAATAAACTCACTCTTCATCTGTAGCTTCTCTCTGCCCCAGAGATCCCCTAGCTTCTTTGGCTTTTTGATTTATGTCCTGTGGAGAGAGATTTAGACCTTACACTTTTCTGCCTCTCTCTCTGCCCTGACCTCTTGCCACTTATTTCTGATGTAGATTCCCCCATGCAAACCCTTGGTGCGTTCGTGTGATCCATCCTGTCCCCATGCTGATGTTGTCTTGTTCCATTACCTGGTAGAAATGACCTATTTCTGCACAAGGCTGAAAACTCCTTTGCAAGACACTGGATCCACCTGCCGTCATCCAGTTTCCTTCCCTGTGGTGCCAGTGCCCTTGCCTTGCTAATCCTCCTTGGACAACTTCTATTCTAAATCAATCAATATGTCAATTTAGCATTCACCTTTTGTTGCATCTTAAATCCTTTTAATCCTTGTCCTTGCTTCTACACAGTTAAATAAACAAAGCTCACGTTTCCTCCTGTCTCTCCCTGCTCCTGTGCCTGGTGAGGAGCAGGTCCTGAGGTGACATCCCCCAGGCAAGGCGTACAGATGCAAATCACTTGGAACAGGTGATGTGTGCACAGGAGTCACCTCAGCCTCACGACAAGGTGAAAAACCTCCCTAAAAAGGAGACGATGAGACCATTGCTCCCCTTCTACGGCCACCCCAGGTAAGAGATGAAACACGGCAATAGGAGACTGTTTTCAGGGACAACCCTGCATTTGCTGCCATTTCAGGTACAGGTATTTAGAAAGGTCTGAAATGAGTGGAGCCAATTCAAGTGCATCCAGTTAAGCTTCAGTAAAAGAAGACACATTTCAAATTTTGTGGGAAGCCCAGTTTTCTCTGCAGACAATTCCTTTCTCTGTTGTGCTGTTCATCTTGTAAGGATGCCACACCAAATAGGAATTCAGCCAGGTTGCTTTTTTTTAATACAAGACATCTTCCCCGGGTAGAAGCGTAGACAAGGATAAATGCAGGGAGTCACACTTGCTCACCTCTAGTATGAACAAGAAAAAGTTAATGCACATGTGGACGAGAAAGCCACTCATTTATTTACTACATAACTGCTGCAAAATAACAGTGAAAGATGACAACATACCTTGACATCCTTCAATAAATTGCATTTTGCCAACACAACCCCATATTTAGGCTTGATATTAGGAAAAAACTCCTCACTGAGAGGGTGATTGGCCATTGGAATGCTCTGCCCGGGGAGGTGGTGGAGTCACCGTCCCTGGAGGTGTTTAAGAGGAGATTGGATGAGGCACTTAGTGCCGTGGTTTAGATGATGAGTTTGTATTGGTGTTGGGTCATAGGTTGGACTCAGTGATCTCAAAGGTCTTTTCAAACATTATCTCAAAGGTCTTTTCCAGCCTTGTGATACTGTGATGAGTAAATTTTCCCTTTTCTGATGTTGTTGGGGACTGAGCGCAGTGGAGTGGGCAGGCACAAATTGGTTTACACCTTCACCATTATCTGCTAGGACCAGCCACTTGCCTTCTGAAAATGTCTTCCACATTAAAGAGAAGACCTGGTTGTGAAAAGGATGACCGCCCACTTTAATTTTGGCCTTTTTACCTACACACTCTGGGTTTCTATTGTGTGTAGGACCTTGATAAGGACATCTGGTCCTTATCAAATATCCCTTGGGAAAATGTTTCCCTCAACTGCTCCTGGCCATGTCTACACCAGACAGTTTCATTAGCAGTACTTCTGTCCCAGGTTCTGTTTTCCTGCTGTACAAAACCACTGCTGATGTGTCTTTTGGCAAATCCCTTCACTTTAAGTTCTCCTTCATGTTGATACTCTCTATCTTTCAAAGTTATTTGCATGAGCCCTGAAATGGGAAGGATTAGATGAGGAAAACAGTATTAAGTGGTCCAAAGGAAATTAATAGAGACTACTCCTTCACCACTAATGCCTGAGATTTATTTCAGCCTTGTGTGGAATCCAATACACATCTCCACTGGTTCTCGACTCTTGGAAATGCAAGGGAATGGCTCAGTCTCCAGATAGGGATTGGTACTGGTGCACATACATTTCAGTCATTCATCAGAATGTGCCAGGGTTTGGGATTTATGGTTGAATACAGCAGAACGCACTGGCCTAACAGAGGAGCATTATAATAAAATAAAATAAAATAAAATAAAATAAAATAAAATAAAATAAAATAAAATAAATAAATGACAAAAGAGTTGTATAGGCCACTGAAAAAAGCTCCATAGAAAAGACTGACTCTTCTATCAGATGCTGCATGTGGATGACGACCTCCCTGGGCCAGGGATTATCCAATTCACATTGACAGAACATCGTGGGGGTCCTGCTTTCTGTCTTCTAATCTTCTCTGTTACTGCAGCACAAGTAGTGGGTGCCTGAGTGGATGAACGGGAGCAGTTGAGTACTCATAGCTGAGGAAAGTGCTTGCAACTTCTCCTCTTCCAACCCCTTACCTTTCTCATGTGTGACTGACAGCCATGTCCTCAGCATGCCAGCGTCTGCAGAGCGTCCGTGTGGCTCCGTATGCTTCCAGCTCCTGTACAAAAAGTACTACAAATCTCCAGGCATATTGTTGCTTTGTGTCCTCAGTTTCCCATTAAACTCCACAAATGTGGGCAACAAAAATTATATGAACCCTGAACAGCTAAGTGGCAGAAGAGGAGGATTTACCTTCCTTGCAGGGAACAGATCTTCCCAAGACTGTGGAAAGGGAATAGAAGAACTTCAACCTAACTCTGGAAAGGAAAATTAGAAGTGCTGAGATCTAAAACCCTGATTTTGGGCTGGGCTGCTGCTCTCCTCCTGACACTGCCCAACATCCATCCCTCAGCCCAGACACGTCAAGCAGCTACACTTCTCATGCTGGCTCAGGAACATGGGCTTTTCCAATTAACTTGTCAGGAAGAGCAATGTATTATTTTCCAGCACTCAAGTAATTTAAAAACCCAGCAGATCTCAGTGATCTGCTTGGCATGTTAAACTCTGAGTCGGTGTCAAGGAGGTACTTGATGTTCGCTTCCCCACAGCCTGCAGAGCAGCTGCGGCAGCAGAAGAACCCAGTGTAGGAAGGTGACGCTGCATCCGTGAAAGAGGAGGAGAAAACCACACAGCCAACACGTTTAACGCTCATTTGGGAACTTTGCTATATTATTATGATTCTGTACCAAGTTTGTCGCTGGTAGAGACTCAGTTTGAACGTGCCCTGATTCACATGGTCAAGAGCATACCAAGTACTGAATGTTGCCAACTGTGGTGGGGGCTGTACCCACTTGAGAGCTCAGAGAAATCCACCTCTCGACTGGCACTGCTGAGCTTAAAGGTAAAAAGATGGGTTTAAGGTTTAAAAGACGGATAGATGAGTTCCTTAGGGACAGGGTTTAGTAAGGAGACAGGCACGGTTGGACTCGGTGATCTCAGAGGTCTCTTCCAACCTTATGATTCTATGATTCTATGATTCTCCTACGTGGTCCTGGTACCTTTTGACCACGATCCAGCACAGTGAGGACCTGGGCAAGAAGTTTAGGATGCATCCAAGGTGCGCATCACCTGCACCACTGTCAGACTGATGCCCTAGTAATGTTGATAGAGATAAATCTCCCACTTCAGTCCACCAATATTTTACTTCCGGCACCTTTTCCTCCACCCCTCAGTCCCTGGTATTAGCCATCCTCTGCTCAGCGTATCATGTGCCAGATAAGTATTCCTAGGCAGAAAGCACACACCTGAGGTCTGCGCTTTAAAGCACATGTGAATGCCTGGGGACTTGAGGGGGAGTAAATGGGTTTCTTTGTAGGCTTCTCCTGTGCTCCTGGGGAGATGATGTGGTTTTTTGCATGTCTTCAATCACAGAACAAGAGCTAAGTGTTATTGATCTGAGACCTAGAGGGAATATTTCTGAGCAGTTCACCCTGGCGTTAGTCCATCACTTAGCTGGTATTCATTATTCAAGGCTGGCAAGGGATTCCTGGCATCATTCCCTGGCCAGACAAGCAAACTGGTGACGGAGGAGCTGAGTGAGTCAAGGGCAAATGATGTGGGGAATGAAGGGAAAAAGGGGAAGAAATTGCAAAGTAGATTTTCCCTTCTCAAATTAGGTGGCTCCCAAAGCCTCTCTCTGAAAAGCTGCCCCTGTGTGCACTAAAAACCCAAAGCAGGATGCACACACGGAGCTTGGCAGATGGTCAGACTGAGCTAATTTTTAACTAAAAGTTGAGGTAAAAATGCAGAAAACCAGGACAAGAACAGGTCAAGGCTTCACTTACTGAGAAAGCATGAAGGGTGCATGCCATGGAGCAAGGTGACAGCTGTGTGGACACTTCCAGAGTGGAAAGGGTCTGTTTCTCAAAGGTGGAAAGTCTAAGAAGAGGAGTCATGACAGTACCTGTCCTGCTAAGTGAGTGGTGTCATTTGGGTTATTCCCATCACTCCAGATAGGTTTGTCTTGCCTTATGATTAACAGAAAGACATAGAGCCATGCTGGCAGATCTATCCAGTCTCTCCTGTCAGAACTATCCTTTATCTCTTGCTAGGCAGGGCCAAGCTAATTTAACATGACCAGATGCGGCGACTCCTCTTGAAAGCTCATCAGAACAAGAGCGTAGCAGACGTAAAGCAGGGGTCTCTGCATTAAAGGGCTTGGAAGTAACTGAGGCTGAAGCAAGATGGGAAGCTGTGGTGATCATCAGTGGAGTTCTTGCCAAGGAAAATATCAGGGAAAACACAGCTTCAACAAGTCCATTTCTGTGACAATTCCCACTCCTGTCTGATGGCCATCCAAGAGCACAGAGGTGACCAAGGACAACATCAGGGCTTATTTTCTGGTGATATGGGGAGAGAGGCTGCAAGCTTTCAGAGACAGATCAGAAGAAAAAAAAGCAAGGTCTATAGTGTCAGCTCCCAACCTGCCATCTCTATGCCAGTTTTACAGGGAACTTTGCACAGCTCCTGGATTTAAAGGGTCAATGAAGAACAGCAGCACATCGCCCAACGCGAAGCAGACTGAATGGCGTATCCTAAAGGGCGTGTAAAAAGGGTTAGACAACTTCCCGAGAGGAAGGACTTAGGTGTCTGCTTAGCCTAACCCCAAACACTGAAGCAGGGTTGTGGCAAAGCAAGGACAGATCAAATTCTCCGTAGAGTTGTGGGAAAATCCAGAAAAATCAGATTCTGGAAAGACAGCAGCCTAGGCAGTCTTTAGAAGTTGAGGACGTGACACCTCTTTGCCCTGCACTGTGCTGTAAACACGGCTGTATCTTTCCAGGCAATAATTCAACTAGTTTAAAAGCTCTTGTAAGCTGTGCACTAAGATAATGTTGGTAAAAAGACGTGGAAAAAATTTCTCTTATGCTTGGTGTGATTAAATAGCCTTGTCTCCTAGGTTGCAATGAATTCTTTTGTTACTGGTCTCTAGGCTCACTGTTGACACAGTGGACAGGTATATTTGCTTGATTTTCCTCTTGCTAAAAGCTATATTAAGTTCAAGTGAAACAATAATAATGATGATGATGATAATGATAATGATGATAATAATAATAATAATAATAATTATAATAAAACCCTCACACCATTTAAGCTCTTGCAGAGAAACAGCTACAAAGCTAGTCCAACTCTCACTGATTCTTCACGAGATCCCAGGCACTGAGTTTTCACATCTCAGTCTTCATGTTCCCTTCTTCTTAATGTTTCTGTCCTTTCCCAAGTGTTCATAGTGAGACCTGGGCAAAAATAGCCCTGTCTGACTTCCACCTTAGAAATAATACTTGATTTCTTCAGCTCACTTGTCTAAGCCTGAAAATGGACACATTACAAATGTTAATCTGAAAATGCCATATAAGGAGCTTTCTAATTGCTGCTAAAATAAACCAAAACCAAGCAAACAGACCACGAAAAAACTAACAACAACCAAAGCTTTATCCAGCCTCCCAGGTTGTTAGTCTGTTAGGTAAAGGCTCCACCAGCAGAAGATCTGATGCTCTTCTCTTCGTGGTACAACAAAGGGCTCCCTGATCTTTCATATTAGTAATTCTCAGTTATAAGGTGTAGAGAACAAGGATGCAAAAGTCAGAGAGAGAACACAAGCAGCAATGGATGCCTGTTCCCATAAGCTGCAAAGGCACCTTTTCCCAAGAATTGTACAACGCTGCCCTGTTTCACATCCTCACTGCTGCATTTCAAAAAGCAAGGACTGTGGAAATGAAACGATCAGTGTGGCTTGATAATTAAGATGGCAACTAATGTGAGCTCAGTAGGTTTGGACTGAAAGAAGGTATATTTTAATTATTAGTGTCAATTAAATATTGAATAAATTTCATTATTGTAAAGGGATTTTTTTTGTCTCTCAGGGACCCTCAAAAGAGTTAATTAGAGAGCCTGCACAATTGTAGGCACGGTGAGTATGTGCCTTCACCTCCTTCAGTGCTGCTACACATCCCAGTGCAAGAATGCAGGTATTTTCCACCCTGTGAGCCTGAAACAAGATTTTTTCTGTGTTCTTTAGATTATCAAGTGTCAGTCTATCTTGAACAGCGTGAATCTTGGCATAAACTGTAAACCAGAAAGCTGATCCCATGCTGCCGCGGCTGGAGTAACTGGCTAATTTAAAGCAAGTGTGTGCATGCCCCTGCCAGCCTGTAGCCAGAGCAGTGACCACAGCATGGACACGTCCTCACATCGGTAAAAACACATCCAGCAAGGATGTCTTCCCTGGCTGGACATGGCTCCTGATGCTGAGCTTAATCTCAGATACCTTATTGTGAGTTAAATTCCCACCATGCCATTCATGAACTTTCGAACAGCTGTAACGATGTGTCTGGCTGTATTTCTTTAGGAATAGACCACAAGCCTGTCCCTTGGTTTTCCACATAATTTAATTGCTGACATGCTCTCTGATTTATGGCTCCTGCCAGACATTCCACTTGTAGACATCAAATATGTAAGTATTCAAGGGACAATACAGTTGGGGACAATTGTCAGTAAGCTGTTTTGATGCGGCGTAACCTTGTTACCAGAGATAAGAAAGCCCAAGCCATGCCATACCAGTATCAAGGGTACAGGACGACAGTGCCTGGACATTGCATCTGCTAAAACAGATGTTGCCTGTGATTGTGAGCTGGGTTTTGGCAGCACAGTACAGGGGTGCAGAATTAGGGTGGCGATTCTGCCTCTCTGCTCTGCTCTCGTGAAACCTCACGTGGAGAACTGTGTTCAGTTCTGGAGTCCTCAGCACAGGAAGGACATGGAGCTGTTAGAGCAAGTCCAGAGGAGGCCACAGAGATGACCTGAGGGCTGGAGCACCTCCCATAGCTGAGAGAGTTGTGGTTGTTCAGCCTAGAGGAGAAAAGGGTCCGGGGAGAGCTTAGAGCAGCCTTTCAGTACTGAAAGGGGCTCCAGGAAAGCTGGGGAGGGGCTTTTTATCAGGGAGAGCAGGGATAGGATGAGGGGTAATGGTTTTAAGCTGAAAGAGGGCAGATTTGGATTAGATATTAGGAATAAATTTTTTACTGTGAGGGTGGTGAGGACCTGGCTCAGGTCATGGATGCCCCATCCCTGGAGGTGTTCAAGACCAGATTAGATCAGGCTTTAAGCCAGTGGGACGTGTCCCTGCCCATGGCAGGGGGGTGGAACCGGATGATCTTCAAGATCCCTTCTGACCCCAACCATTCCATGATTCTGTGATTCTGTGCTCAAGGGTCAAATAGAGATGCTGGCCACTCAGGACCCAGAACATCAGTCCAGACCCATGAGCTGCCATTTGGGAATTCGGGTTCAGGTGCACATTTCTGCATATTTTGACCATGACCATTTAAGGATGGACTAAAACTCCAAGATCAGAGGGAAGAAAAGCATGTCATCTGGAAAGACAGTGCAGTCCCCTCTTTTGGTGGAGAAAAGGATGACGTAACCCCAGCAGGAAATCAATTGGATGTGTCATCCATCAGATTGCTGTGAAAGTGAGCTACAAATGGAGTGCTTGTCATTAAGACGAGATACATGGAAGAGACAGAGATGGGGAAATAGTCCATGGGGGGCTATTCCCGAGGAAGCCCCATCTAGCAAATAGGATTATTGGTAATGATGAGATAATTCACTAAGAGTCATGTCAGATTTAAGTGATCCTCCTAGATGACAAGGGAATGCTGGGGAAGAGGGGGATGAGAGGTCCCAGCTGGTTCTTGGTCTTAGTTTGCTGTCCAGCACAATCTCAGCAATGTGAAACTGGGTGGGCTCAGGAGCGGGATTAAAATATTTCAGAGTGAATTTTTTTATTTTCTCCTGAAAGAATTCCTCACTTTTACAAACAACATTTCAGACTGAAACTGCAATTACCTCCAGAAGATACTTTGTCTGTATTTTTAAGCCTTCTGTTGTGCCGCAGCCCATCTGTAACGCGTTCATCCTCAGAGAAAAATCCATCCCAAGGGAACTAACACAAAATACAGTCAAGTCCCAGAGAAAGCATTGGTAGGAAAAGGGCCTAAATCTGAATCTCTGCCTACCACCATCACTATGTGACCAGCCAGCCTCTCCAATACTCAGGAACCCTCACATGGATGTGAGCCAGCAAAATCTGCCCCATTCAAATCCCCATTTGGAAAAGCTGTGCTGATAGCTAGGCTGGCCAAAAATTAGAGTCATTCCAGTTTTTTCGGTAGTCTGGAAAGGACTTACAAGTCCTTTAAAACTCCTATAACACTGGATAAATTTTTTTCTAACTTCTCCCATAAATGTACTGGTAAATAGAAAGTGTCCTTTGACCTTGGTGCTTTAAAAAGGAAATTAATCCTTGTTTTATTGAGAAACAAAGCTAAAAATAGCCTGAATAGTGAAGTTATTACTGTACTTCCCAACCTTTAGGACTGTGAGCTGTTCTCATTATATGTATAAACGACTGGAAATAACAAAGCAGTCATCTCTCAATTTACATTAGCAGAAATCAGAACACATTCTTGATGACAGCCTTTTCAAATGTCTTCAGACATCTGAAAGAGAGATGATAATAATTAGATTAATAACTCTAATTATTAACGATGGCCATTGCGGCGTGGTTTCTCTCAAACAGAAAAATGCAGTCTGATTCTGTTCTCAGCTCTGTCCCTTGTTAGGGGAATCCACTGCAGATAAAATGGTGATGGTCAAAGACAGCTGATGTCAATCAAACTACCATCACCCTGCAAAGAAGGATCATAAATAAGCAACCTCACTGTTTTTTCTGTATTTTGCAGATAAAGCCATTTCTTACCCCTCCATTATACCTGTACAGATCTAATGTAAAAAAGATCTTCCATGCCCCATAATGAAATAAAAATATGTGGAAATGTGCACCTGAACCCAAATTCCCAAGCCCACCCCTTCCTCATTATCTTGTTCACAGAGGAACTTCTCATGATGAGTTTACTTCTCCTTCAGACAAGTAGTTATGGGAACAGAGAGTGGCTTTCTGAGGAAGGCAAGGAATTGATCCCACATAAAGTTCGTCTTCATACACAACCAACCCAATTTAAAGTGTTATCGGTCGGAGTGGTGGCTTCCCCAGTAGAACAGATATAAACCAAAGATTTGGCTTTTTTGTTTGTTTGTCGGAGATAGATTTCTTCCTGATGCTTTATGTTTTGTTTTGCTTTTAATAACTCATAGACGTAACTGTGTCTTCTGGGTGAAGGCAGCTCACCAGCTGCTGCTCTTTATTGATTGGTTTATCTTCATTTACCTTTTCAGAAAAAAACACAGGGCGCACGGTTTGTGTCCTTCCTTTGACCAGAATCGAGCAGCAGGGATTCTAGGCATGTTCATCTTGATGGAGAGGAAGACCTTGAAGAACATGAGAGGGACAGCTTTTGAACACCTGGTGGCCATATTATTTCAGTTGCAAAACTGCAGCCAGAATAGAAATGCTGTGAATGAAAGACAGCAGTGTAACCAACAGAGAAGTGGAAGAAGCCTGCTCATTGTCATCACAAAATATGACGGGTCTGACCTTCAACCTGGTGCTATAGAGAGGTGACAGCACTGCCCCGGCAATGCAGAGCAGACTCAGTGCACATAATTTTCAAGATGCTGGGGGAAAAAATGTTGTTGTTAGTCTTTAGTGCAAAATCTGAGAGCAATGACTGCAAGGAGGAAAAGTAAGATTATTTAGGCTTCAGGAGCTATAATGGGATACTGACTCAAAAGCCACTTCAGATGAGGGCTTAAGCATGGAGAATGGTCACGCTCTTGTGCCCTCTTCTTATATTTGCCTTTGCTGGTCATGACTCAAGACACGATACTGGGGTAAATAGTTTGTCAGTTTGAGCCAATCCATCCATTCTTGTGTTATTCTGGTAACAGTGCTACTTGATAACAGCCACCTCTGAAAGACAGTGGCTATTCCCATACTCTAAAGGAGGTACAGGTACCTCACTGATCAAGATACTTGAATTCAGGTGCTTACTTAAAAGCTTCTCTATGTGAGTCGAATGTCTTTGTCATTTGAGATGCCCAGAAACATCCCACTTGCCTTCAGCCTTTGTTTCTGAAGGGCTCAGATCACCAGCAGATCCAGTGCCACATCTGTTGGTCCCATGGTGATGAACTGAGTACCACAAGGAGTTTCAAATGGCATTGAATTCTTAAGCTTAAGCAAACTCAGCATAGCCAGTGGAGTCTGTAAGGGCTCCTCTTCTTAAAGCAGGTAGCACTTCAACATAAGCTGGTGTCAGGGGCCCACAAGACATTTCTGGCCTTGAAAATGGGTAGGGTTCTTCAGCAAGAACCTCTCTAAGGCTGGCATCACCTGCCCTGCTCTGGGAGGGGAGCTTTTCCCCCGTTATGCATTTGCTGAGGAGGCTACAAACCCTTACAATATTCCCTTCTCCAGAAATGTCCCTACTCATCTTTTCACGAGGAGCCAGAAGTTTCCTGGGTTTTGTCACTTAGACCTTCACACGTGTCTACAGAAACCTCCATTTTCCAGCCCTGTGTCCTGCTGGGGTTATATGGCTTCAGATTCCTGCAGCTAAATGCCATTGCCCCAAGGACAGGTTGGGCACATCTAAAGGGATGGTCCTTGACCTATGCTCACCCTATAACCAAGTTTGGGCACTGTCTGGGAGTGCTTAGTAGCACTTCCCAAAAGGATACCAAGATTGTACTCCAGACTGAGTCAAGCCCGGTTTTATTGTCCAAGTATGAGCCTAACTGAGACCACTCCCCACTGTTCCTTATGAGTATCCCCGTCTCCAGACACAAACCTAAAATCACTCGGATTTGCCGGAGGCTTTGCAACATTGGGAAAGCCGGCTCTAGACAGAGAAAATCCTGCTCAAAACTGAGCAGCACTTTGGTTGAGAGGTCCATGGTTAGACTCTCCAAGGAATTGCCAGAGAGAAATTAGCTCAAGTTGTAACAGGAAACCAAGAACCTGTCTGTTTCTTATAGACTTATGAAACTTCACTGTATATTTATGTATATGTCTACTTCTATGCCCTCCTCTAATCGTAAATAACTTCTTCTTTGATTCTGACCAGATCCTGTCGCATCTGGTGCAGAGTTAATGGCATCATAGGGTGGAATTCTGACAAGTTTGGAGGTGACTGGCAGGCAAATAAAAGACACAAGTCCACTTTGCTTTGAGAGAAAGCTCATAGAATGAGTTTACCCTTTAAAAGTCACTTGAGAATCCACATGGGAGAGAGCGCATCCCACTGGTCTCACCACTGGAAAATATTTGACTGGAGTTTTCACCTTCTGCGGAGATGCTGACACACTCAAACTGAAGATGCTGATCCTCAGGAAATGAAGCTTCCTTAGTGTAGCAGTGTGGTGGAATGGTTTGCTTCGTTAAAAGGCAAGGCAGAAGTTTCCTGTTCCCCATATTCTGCCACTTGGATGCTTCCCTACCCTCCTCAGAAAGATATACCCCTGATGTGGTGATACAGGAAGCAATGTGCAAGGGTAAATGGCCTCTCAACAGCACCAAGAAGTCCTCCTGCTCTTATTTTAAGGTTTCTCTTTTCTGCTGTAGTGCTATGCAGAGCAGTGCTGATAGCTAACCTTCTCCAGGTAAGTGACATTCTGTTTGCAGTTTCATCTTGATCGTATCAACCAGAAAAACAAGCTGGAGCAGTCAACTGCCTCCTTCTCACACCACTTGGCCTTCCAGGTGCGACCCTTGAATACTGAAGACCTGAGGACAACAATCCCCTCCCTGCTCCTGCTGCCCACGCTGGGTCTGACACAGGCCAAGATGCCACTGGCCCTCTTGGCCACCTGGGCCACTGCTGGCTCCTGTTCAGCCGCTGCCAACCAACACCCCCAGGTCCTTCTGTGCCAGGCAGCTCTCCAGCCACTCCTCCCCAAGCCTGGAGCTGCACGGGGTTGTTGTGACCCAAATGGAGGACTCTGCCCTTGGCCTTCTTGAACCCCATCCTATTGGTCTCAGCCCATCGATCCAGCCTGTCCAAGACTGAAGGGTTTAATCCCCAACAAGTGCTTCTGCTGGCTTCAACCATGAGTTTCTGTTGAAACTCCAGCCTGCTGGAGGGAGAAATCCCCTGGGAGTCAAGAGGAGGCCTGTCAGCATCAGGAAACCGCAGCCATTTAGCATCAATCATAATGATGGAAGAGAGGGAGGGGTGAGTCAGCAATGGTGCAGGGACATGGAACAACCCAGCATGTCACTGGGATGGTGGTTGTTCCTGCACTTTAACTCTGGCTGGAGCACAGCTAGGAGCCATTAATTGACTTTTAGCTTTAGCTGTAATCCTGATGTCTTTGAGAAGTCAATTAACCACCAGTAATCGGTAGCTAATTGTGTAAGATGGCCTTTCAAATGAGATGTAAGGCAGAGACCCAGCCACTCTGTGGACATTAAGGGTCCCTCTGCATTTTGCATTAGAGCAGAGAATGATGAGGGCAGCTTTCTCTGGCCATTTTCCAGTGCTCTTCGTTACGTTACACCCTATGTCTGTGTAGGATAATTTTTTACTGTAGCTATACCTTCATTATAGCTTTTATCTTGTGCTTTTATCTGTACAGCGTGTACAGAGTTGTTTTATTGCAATTACACTTAAAGGTCAATGCAGAAGTATCTCACAGGTGCACAGTACGGAGTGTAACACCACTGCTGCCTTTCAATATAGGACAGAGTGAGAAACACAGCTGATAGGTCCATGAACTGCAGAGTTAATGAAAATCAACTTTTGCACGGAACAGCTTCTCCTGCTTGGCTGTCCCAAGATCTAAAAATGTTCAGGTATTTGTCCTGAGTTGGAGCTTCCCCAGAGGGAAAGGCATGGTTGCATTTTTCTAATGCTCCCACAGTTCCCCATCCAGGGTTAAAAAGGCAGATCCTCTCTTGACTCAGTTCATAACCCAGGGAAAACATCAACCCATTTACCAGATGATCTCTCTGAATAGCGCGAGGTGTCAGACTGATCAAGTACAAACCACCAGTCGCAGGTTGGTAGAGAAAAGAGAGATTTGCAGAGAACTGAGATCTTACCTTTTGATTTCTTCCTAGGCAACTATTTCCTTCTCTCACGGTTGGCATCCTCCACTGCTGACGATATTTTCTCTGCTGCCTGCTCTGACAACAATGCACCTATTGGTGAAAGACCTGATTACGGTTCCTTCTTGCCACCCTCGAGGAGTTAAGATGCTGAGGAGTTCAGGTGGTGGGATGGTAGGGCCAGTGACTTTGATATTCTTACAGCTCCTCAGAATGGCAGAGTGAGGGTAGACAGGTTAAAACACCAGTGCCTATCCCAGTAGAATGGGAGAGGGAAGATAAATCTTGCAGTGCCGGCCTAGTAAGTCAGGGAGTTGTTAATAAGAATTGACAGCTAGAGAAGGAAAACAGGGTCTGGGATTCTGTTTGCCTTCATGTCTGGAAATTGCAAACCACAGACTGAACAAGGGGGTTCTTGATAGAACTGCTGGACACCTGTGGGGTCCTGCTGAGTAACGCCATGGGCAGACTGGCTGGGTCCATGAAACAAGGGCATCCTGAAGATAGGAAAGGGCACGTAGGGACTGACTCCGGTCATTCTGCTTTAACCGAGATCTTTGCTTGTCTCTGGAAAGTCAAAGAAGGTACCATGGTCTCAGCATCCATTGTTTTTTGCACAGAGGTTAGCAGCCACTTGCTATCCCTATGGGTGAGTAGGATGTCCTCAAGAACAGAGGTGAGTTACCAGTTCCCACCTCTCCCAAACTGCATGCACTACCCTCTAGTTTCCTCCACATTCTGCCTGTGAGGAACTGAGATGTTCAGCACCAACATTTACTTCTGCAACAATTCTTTTGTAAAAGTTGGTAGAAATATTTTCTGCAAACAATGTCGATTTTTTTTAATCTATATGTTCTCTCAAGGCATCTGAAAGTCAATCAGTCCAGCTAATTTTTATCACTAGATCTTCCAAGTTCTATGCCCAGTTAGATCATAAGTTTTTCTCTTTTGATACTGTTGTAAATTGGGATGGATGAAACTTTCCTCTCTGGAAGCAGATGGATTTCAGAGGGAAGAACTAAGTGTTTGTGAAGACCCTGCAGAAGGAAAGATGTGTCAGCTTAGAGAAGAGGAGGCTGAGAGGAGACCTCATCACCGTCTACAACTGCCTGAAAGGAGGTTATAGTAAGGTGAGTGTTGATCTCTTCTTGCAAGTGACAGGTGATAGGACAAGAGGAAATGACCACAAGCTGCACCACCGCAGGTTTAGGTTGGATATTAGCAAAAATTTCTTCACTGAAAGGGTGGTCAGGGATTGGCACAGCTGCCCAGGGAGGGGGTGGAGTCCCCATCCCTGGAGGTGTTTAAAAGACAGGTTGATGAGGTGCTCTGGGGTATGGTTTAGAAGTGGACAGGTACAGTTGGACTCAATGATCTCAGAGGTCTTTTCCAACCAGATGATTCTGTAATTCTTTGCCCAGCTGCATTTTTATGGTTGTGAGATGCAAGTCTGATGTAGTCATTAAAAAGGAGCAATATTGCAGCTCACAGTATCAGCCAGCTGCATCAAGACCAAAGATGCATTCACAAAACCTCCAAACATTGCACCTACCACAGTGAACAGGTTGCAAAACCATCATTGCAACCTTTAATGTATTTTCCCAGAGCAAGAAGATAACTACAAAGTAAAGCTACAACCATGACCGAGGTTTGTGATTTCACGGCATCCAACTCAGTTCACCTTGCAATTTCAGGAAGCCAGAGCCTTGCATCTTCTGCTTCAGCGCCTCCTTATGTTTGAAAGCAGATTGGAGGCAGAGCAGCACAGATCAAGACAAGTGACACCAACATTCAAGTGCTTGACTGATACGAAAATCACTCAGAAAGTCACTACAGGAAAAATGACTTGTGTGTTTAAGATGCGCTTCCCCAGTGTGGGCAGCGTATTACTCTGCAGAAGGGGAGAGGAGAAAGCAAAAACAACTCCCCGAGTGGAGATTATTGTCTCAGTAATTCCCATTCTTCACAGTTCTGCAAAACGTTGCACCTGCAGAGTGCTGGTCCCAGCAGTCTTGAACATATGGGGAATTCTGCTGAATCCTGCTTTGACAACAGGCAGAGGGCTTGTTTTACCATATTCAAAGGGAGATGTGAAGCAGCAGGAGCTCACAGACCTGTATTTTCATCTGGTCTGTGACAGGGCCTTGCTGTGGTGCCTTAAGGAGAGCAACGTGATCTCACAGAGCCTCAGTTTCATTTCTGCAAAACAAAAATGAGAGGCAAGATCGGCATTTGCAGGGTTATGGCAACATGATCACAATGAACCATGAATAGCAAATTCCCTTCTTTTACAGCCTTCAGCTCAGCAGCCTAAATAGATAAAGTGCTGCTTCAGACATCACAGCACCATTCCTTCCCTTTTTATCTAGGAGACTGGATTCAGGATCAACTTTGAGTGCGACCTGTAGGTTACACCCTGCATTGGGTCTGCCTGAGATGGAGCTGATTTTCCCCATAGCAACCCTCATAAGTGCTGTGCTTTCTGTTGGCAGCTGGAAAGGTGTTGTTAACACACCAGTGTTTCGGCTACTGCTGAGCAGTGCTCCACAGCATCAAGGCTGTCTCTCTCAGCAGCAGCCTGGGGGTGGGAAAGTTCTTGGGAGAGGACATAGCCAGGACATCTGACCCAGACTGACCATATGACCGTACACTATATGACATCTACTCATACCATATGACATCTACTCAGCCATAAAAACTAAGAGGAGAGAAAGTGGGGAGTGAGGGGAAGGGCATTTGTTATGATTCTTGTCTTCCAGAGCAACTGCTATGAATACTGAAGCCCTATTTCCTGGGAAGTGTTTGGACAAGGTCCATAGCTCTGATGGGAAGTAGAGAAAATAGATCTTTTATTTCCCTTTGCTTTCATGCACAGCCTTTACTTTTGCTTTATTAAACTTCATTTATCTTGACCCACAAGGGGGGGGGTTCCATCTTATTTTCTTCTCCTTTGTCCTGCTGAGGAGAGGAGTGATACAGTAGTTTGGTGGGCACATGGCATCCAGACAAGGTCAACACACCACACACCCAGAGGCACTACCTAAAATAAGGAACCATTGTTGGGAGGCTTTTTTGTTTGTCCCTTAAAGCAAAGTTTGGCTTGTTGACTGTTACGAAAAGATCAAGACTTTCCAAAAGTATGTTGGAAAATGAAAGTAGACACAATAAGCCAAGCGTTACCTTCACTGCGGCTGGTGGAAGACCAACCTGAAGTGGTCAGATCGCAAAGCTGACGTTGTGGGTGCTGGTCCCTGGTGCTCCAACATGCACAGCTCCTCAGAGGGCAATACCTTACTGAAACAGGTATGTCCATGTCTCCCTCTAGAGACTGTCTACAACCTCCAACAGTCAGGATTTGCGTTCTCCTAATGTTCAAACAGTTCAAAGAGCAGGGATTGTTTGCGTGCAGCAGGTTGGAGGTCACGTCCCTGCAGATATACTCCTGTGAATCACGTCAGCACTACTCTCCCCAGTGCTGCAGCAGTGATAGACACAGCTGGGGGCATATCACAAGCGCATAAATAGCGTGCACATCCCACTGACAGCAGAAGAACAGCAATTTGGAGCTCTCCAGAGGAAGGAGAAGCAATCCTTTCCAGGAGAGCATGTAGAACGTTGAATTGCACGGCTCGTTCACTCAGCTACACTTGCTAGACTGGTTTTAATGTGGAATAGAGAAATATCATAGAATCATAAGATGGTTTGGATTGGAAATGACCATGGAGGTCATCTAGTCCAACCCCCCTGCAGTGAGCAGGGACATCTTCAACTGGATCAGGTTGCTCAGAGCCCCATCCAACCTGACCTTGAATGTTTCTAGAGATGGAGCATCCACCACTTCTCTGGGCAACATGTGCCACTGTAACTGTACTTAAAAGTACAGTGAAGTTGGAGTTGGATCTAGCCTGCAGGATTTAGTTTCCCTTTGTTCAACTGACTGAACACTTTGTTGGAAGGTATCCACGTCTCAGCCTAAGCAGGTAAGGCAGATAAAGGGAAAAGCTGGAAGCACAGAGGTTCATTAAGAGGAAACTGAGGTGCCAGTGGGTATGAAGACCAAGTCAGCAAAGCTTTATGGGATCTAATGTCACCTGCATGCCCTGAGATACCTGTATAGGACTAATCTAAGACACAAGATGTTGTGGAAATCCATGCTTTTCTGAAAAGGCATCTGGGGATGCACTAAGGCAATTCAAATACTTGGCTGTGTTTGAAGAGTTGAATTGTGCCCTCTCCACCCGCTGATTTCGAGGACATTGGGTAGAAGCAGCCAAACGGACTAGGAGTAAGAGATGGTTTAGATTGTCCTTCATCCCTTGAATAGAGATGCTGTACTGTTGTCTGATGCCTACATCCATACCCAGAATACATCTCGTATCACTTATCTTTAGAGATGCAAAATCTATATCCAGTTTTAGAGAGGATTTCCTACATTCAAGAGGGAGAGAGAGGCTGACCTCACTCCATTGACTAGTTTAGATAAATCATCCTTCAGCTGGTTTCTGCTAGTTAGAGATTCCCTGAAGGATTGAAGCTGATGAACACCCACATGCTCACTGCTCATGGATGCTCAAAGATCAAGGTGATGTACTATCACAAGTTGTCAATGCACTTTCCCACAGTGTGGTTTTCCATCAGCAAACATCACTTCAAAAGTTCACCTGACATCAAAGGACCTCTGATGAACATGATATTGAAATAGTTTTTCAATTCCTGCCTGGATCAGAGGGGCAGAATATATTAGATTAATTTGCAGATTAAGACATTTGCATTTAGATGTTGGTGATCCAGTTGCCTGAACAGGTGTCAAGTACCATCTGAGATACCCTGAGATATTTGATGAGGACCCAGCAGGCACGTTAAGGTCTTAGAGAAATGTCTCTTTCTGAATCATCAAATCATAGAATCATCAGGTTGGAAAAGACCTCTCAGATCTTCGAGTTCAACTGTACCTGTCCCCTTACTAAACCCTGTCCCTAAGAAACTCATCTACCTGTCTTTTAAACACCTCCAGGGATGGTGACTCCACCACCTCACCGGGCAGCCTCTTCCAAAGTGTATTCCAAAACCCAGCATTTGGAGACCATTTGAAGGCCTTAGGGCATCTGCATTGTTGCTGGACAATTCTGTTTGGCCCTCTGAGTTGTAAGACATCCACACCTGGAGCTCAGTCCATTCAGAATGTAGGGATAGTTGATCCCACTGCAGGATCCCACTGATACCAACCATGGTTGTGACACGTCTGAGTTCCAGGCTGAGGCCTGGTAGGGAATATTCTCCTGCTCCGAGGATGTTGATTTTTCCTTTCCTTTGAGTGAGTACTCGCTTGTTTGCAGAAAACAATACCTCTCCACAACTAAGAGGAAATGACAGCTGGAGGTAAGGGGCTACTCCGATGCTATGGAGGATCCACGTTCAGGTCCTTCCTAGGTGAGGACCGCCTTGACTGCAGCTATCTCACATCCCAGGTAAGTTCTTTGATGTTTATGGTAGAAAACATTTCCTTTCTCTTGCATACCTCCCTGGGGAGCATTTCAAAGGCTTTGCTTTCATCCTGATGCAGAATAAAAATGTATTTTACGTTTGAATTATTTTTTTCACAGATGAATTCTTGATTTCTCTTCTGCCTGATGTTCAAGATCATTCTTAGCACCTGTGTTTGTAGCAACAGCATCAATCCTCATGGGCCACAAGGACTAAAGAAGGAGAACAAGCTGTGTCAGAGCATTCTGAGAAGAAAACTGGCAGACATCCTGACTTTTTTAAAGGGACACATGAGATTCTAGGCAGGAGAGACATAGCCCCTTGAGCTGCACACAGTCCCTAGTTTAATAAGATGATTAAACCCAGCAGCAGGGTTGATGTGTCCATGTCTTGCGCAATGCACCTATGCAAATGAGCACAGGGACAATAAAGCAGGCACTTCATCAGCTCCTTCCCTCTCTTTGTTGAGACCAGCAGTGCTGGATGCTTGAACCTACAGCTACGGGAAATCTCTGCCACTGACTCCATGAAAGGCCAGCTGTTTCCCCATCCCAGACCTCATCTGAACCGCCTGCAAATTGTCCTTGCCATTAAGGGCTGGCAGACCATGCTGTTAGGTACTTTGAGATGAAGATGTTTCCAGCATTCAAAGTGACACTCCCAGCACGATGCAGGCAGGGAGGGAGACGGCGAGGGCAGCGCAGGTCAGGAAGAGCATGCTACCTTGCACCTCAGAGACCCCGCAGCATCACTACGCAAAGGACGGGGCCAGCCACGGCTGCAGATGAAACCAGAGAGAGAAAGGCATTCCAGCTTTAAACGCTTCTAAAATTTCTCCTCAAACAAGGATTAAAACAATAAAAATAACAATGCAGAAAGAAAAGGGGGGGGAAGGGAGCAGCACGCAAGAAGCAGCACAAAAAATACCCTATAAAGAAGCAAACAGCAGCATTGCCTGGGAATAGCTGTCTGAGCTGGCGTTAGTGCTTTGGGGTGCTTGGAATATCTTCCTAGCACACCACACACCAGCACACACATATATAAACACACACCCCTATAAGCAGTGATAGTATTTTGTAATTAAAGGTGCCCCACAGCAAGTCTGTGCTCAACAGAATAATACTATAATCTTTACAAATCCCTTTGCTTCCTTGAAAAGATGCAGCTAAGTCAAAGACAGAGGCATAGGAAAAAATAATAGCACCAAAGGCACTCAGGATGCAATAAAACAGAGGATTAGATCTACATTACTTTCATTACATTATATTGTATTTTTATTATTAGGTCCACAGTTATCATTTAATCTTATAGCTGCTATGTCTGATAGAGTGGAACAAAAACAAATGGAATTCATCCCCCACACACACACCAAGGAATTGGAGATTAAGGGAAGATTAATATCACGTGTAAATGAATGAAAAATGTAAATTGTAAAAAAAAAAAAAAAAAAGAAAGAAAAGGAGATGTGTTGGGGCTGGGAAGACCGGGAAAACCGCCTGCCCCGCTCCTTTATCTCTGTCCATTTTCATATTGCAGGCAGCGAAAACCAGGGACCTTGTCTTCATCTTCCCCTGGGCTTTTAGGACCAATGCTCTGCACTGAAGGTATGAATCTCAACCCACTGCTGCTGGAAACAGCCTCCCTTGCAGAGCACTTACCCAGGACAAAGCAGGGCTGGAAGCGCCGCGCAGCTCTCAACACCGAGAGTAGATGCTGAAACTGATGGTGTAGGGAAACCATAGTTCATCCCCCTTCTTGCTTGTCCGGCTTACAGTGGGATGAATCAGTCCCCTTTCATACCTTGGGAGGTTTAAATCCCTTGTCCCTGCCTCTATGCAAGAGAGGCACAGCAAGGTCTTTACAAGACCAATAACCAGGTAGCAGTTTAGCTGGTCCATCATCCAGCACCAAGTGTGTGAGACTCAGCACCTGCAGACTACCCAATATTCGTGCCTTTGCAGGATTAATTTCTGGAGGAGGGAAGTGGCTGACGAGCCAGGTATTTCTTGGCTGCAATCCTATTTACCGAGAGCATTCATAAAGGATTTACAAATCTAAAGGGGGATTTATAGGGAATTTAGGCACCTAACTCTAAAACATTGATCCTGAAAATCCCCCCTCATCCATCACCTAATCCCAGAGGCTCCTGAACTAGATGGGTACCATTTTTTCCCCTTAAAGCTCTGCCTGTGGGCACATACAGAAGACCCTCTCTCATGGCAAAGCTGAGGAGCTCCAACACAAATCTCCATCTTCTTTAGGTTACCTGCCCTGAGCATCCCTGTATTCATCAGGAGTCTCAAGACACCCTGTGGCACTCTGCACACTAAAGAGCTGTTCCTGCTTTATTTTAAAATACAACAGCTCCTTCTTCTCTCCATCTATACCACAGCTTGTGAGAGTCTCTTGCTCTGAGGAGGTCCAAAGCAAAGTTCTTGCTTCACTTGAATTAAACTCTTGCTTCCTGGTGAAGCTAGAGAGTATAAATAAAGAGAACTTGCTGGAGCGGAGGCTTTCTTGCATTAGCTTTACAACAACAAGAGGCAGCCTCCTCCCTCAGCTGATGTTGGTGATAGTTTAAGGTGTCGGTTTAGGACATAAGAGGTGGACATGAACATCTTCAGGCAAAAGTAGAACATGAACCCTGTCTTAGAGTATCACAGGAAAATGGCCTGAGGACTGAAGGAGAGAGAAAGGAGTCCTGCTGCCCAAGTCAGGTTGGGCGCTGGGCAGATCTTCCAGAGAAGAAGGTACCGGGGACCAGGGAGAAGATGATGGGAAAAGGGGAGTTTAGAATACCCCTGGTGGCACCTAAGAGCGAGGAGGAAGAAACTTCACCATGGGTATCACACTCCTGCCAGGGAAGACTTCAGGGTGTGACAACTTGTTGTGATGCTCTTCCTGATTGTGCTTGAAGAGACAAAACCCGTCATCCTTGGGATGCAGAAGGACACAGGAAGTGTGAGCAATGAAACTGTGAAAGCAGGCGATACCAGGTATACTGTGTTACTAACTATACTTTTCTTTACAAACAAAATAATGTGGATGATTAGAGTGTTAAAGTATTGATTTATTGCTAATTAACACTATTTTTTGCTCCATTTATGTAGTTTGTTACCTTTTGCCCATGACAAGATTATTACTGTAATTGTGCTTTTGCTGAAGTTAACGGCTTCTGTTCCAGTATTTCACATTCCGGAGTGATATATGCTCTGCAGTCACCCAGGGCATCTGAGCTCCAGATGTGCAGGGTTTTAGAGGCACCTCTGTCATTAACGTTTCCTCTTAGTAGGTAGCTGTGGATGGTGCTGCACCATACTCACCTTCCTATCTGCCTGAGTCTGCCTATCTGGCTGGGGTTTATCTAAACCAATATGTATATATTTGGAGCAATTCCAAAGGAGCTAAGGAAACTAAATATTTAACTCCTAGATATTTAAATTGAGGAGAAGGAGTGTGTTCTCCACCTGGGTCTCAGTTCACACAGCCTGCCTGCTGGCATGGTCATTGCTTTGGGTAGTGGATTCTGTTGCTTCTCGTTATCACACTATAAAATGGTTTAATTGATCTTTTCACTCCTTGTATGTACCTGCAAATGTCTCTCTTGCAGACCTGCTTGGTATTGGCCACCGACTCTTTTCAGAGTAGCAGTGGTGTAGCTGTTCATGCCTGGAAGCAAAACCTGATTGAGTTTTTAAATTTTATTGAGCTTTCTCTGTACAAAGTTACTCCATGGCCAAGGGGTCCCCTTTCATCCTTCTCACTTTAGGTTGCCTTTCAGGATGTTGAAATCTATGCTTCCCAGAGCAATACCCTCGCTCCACGCTTCTGCTTTCTCTCTAGTTAATGCATCTGAACTACATCGGGAGTCACCTTGACAGCAAGATCCTGATTTATCTTTAAATGGCACCTTCTCCTTTCCCCTTCTATTACTTGTGCTATGTTTTATATTATCCACACACACGTGGCAACCGTCCTGTGGATGACGCTGTAACCAGCAAGGACAGGGCAAGGAAAGAAGCAGGGAGTTACTGCCACTTCTATTCCTGCAGCTGAACTATTCTGGTGCAGTGTAGGATTATCACAGGGTAAGGGGGAGAGAGTCAGAAGATCCTAAATGTTCATACCAGGCACGGGTGTGTGCCTTCCCTGTGATCTATAATTTTTATATTAAGTAGAAAAAACACACCAGCCCTCAAGCCTTCAGACATACAGTGAGGAAGCCAAAACCAATTTCAACCCTTTTGTATGGCCAGCCACTTTTAATGACCAGAAGAAAGTTTTAAGGGACGAGACAGAGAGCAGCTTGCAACTGTAAAATCAATCATGTCTCCTATTTTGTGCTGTGATTATTTATTATCTGCCTTTGAGCAGTGCCTAAGGTTGCGTGCAGGATTAGAAACCCATAGGTCTCATGGGAGCACACCCAAGCAGTACGATGTGTTAACTACCATGGCAAACGTTGTCTTCTAACTTAGGAAATAACTAGCAGGCAACTAAAGGCACGAGGAAAGGGTAGAATTAAGCCAGGAAATGTGAAATAGTTTCTTTAATTCTTCAGCAAGCTGAGAACTTTAAAACTTCGGAGCAATCAGCTGCTGCATGGGGTAAAGAAGGACGTGTGAAGTTTCAGTTCACTTAAAGGCATTTAAGAGTTCACTGAGAGTCTGGCCAAAACCCCACTGAAATCAGCAAGAGCCTTTCGACTGGTTTCTTTCCCCTGAAGAGTAATGCTGCAAAGAAGAGACCGCAAGTTTCAACTACAGAGAATTGCAAATCGCTGGGCATCAAAGTTTAAAAACCCTCTGAACATCCCTCCCTCCAGCAATTACTGAGCTGCCAGCTTTTGTTCTGGTGGGAAGTATATGTTACCTGAAGCTCTGTTTGCAAACACATTTCTCGGCGTGACGTTACGGAGATACGCGTGAATATGAAAGCAGCAGCCCAGAAATACATCGATGGGCATTGCTTACTGGGAATGCAAACGCGGGCAGAGCAGGAGGATATTCACAGTTCTTCCCGGAGTTGGGAAGGAGCTGTGAGCTGCTACAGGTGTGGTGGGATGGGACAGTTTGCTGTCACTGAAGCAGGCAGCCACCAGCCAGCTTCCTCATCTTCCCTCTGCTCCACCTCATCCTTCTGGAGTTGCAGTTCCACGCACACCCTTCAATTGACTCTTGCTTTTGCCTGGGCTGAGCTGATGTAGCTCACTGAGCCAGGACTGTGAGATCCCCTGTGGGTCTCGGTTAGACTTTTACCATTGTAAGGAATTAGGCCAAGTGCAAGGTCCTGCACGTGGGTTGGGCCAATCCCAAGCACAGATACAGGTTGGGAGTAGAACGGATTGAAAGCAGCCCTGAAGAGAAGCACTTGGGGGTACTCATTGATGAGAAGCTCAACATGAGATGGCAATGTGTGCTTGGAGCCCAGAAAGCCAACATGACCCTGGGCTGCATCCAAAGAAGCACTGGACAGAGCTTTGAGCAACCTGATCCGCTGGGAGTTCTCCCTGGCAATGACAGGAGGTTGAAACTGAGTGATCTTTAAGGTCCCTTCCAACCTAAACCATTCTATCATTGTAATTCAGAAATTTCTTCCAAGATCTTCCTAGACATTGAAAATAGGCTGACTGGTCTTTTATTTTGCTGCTTTCTAAGACAGTCGTCATGCTCACTGTTCTCCTGTCCTCTGGGACCTCACCTGCCATCCCTGAATTATTGAACAAAATTACTTAGTTGTTCAGATCGACTTCCTTAGGCATTTGAGATGACTCTGCAAGGTCCTGATGGATCAGATGCATCCGTGTTACCTCCACGCTGCTAAATTTGGTCTTGTCTCTTGAGGCTCTTTCTTCTCCATCAATATTATAATTAATTGTATTATCTATCTGATCATAATTAACCTTTTTTTCTCTAACAAGAAGACAGAAACTTCCTGTCTTTCTGGAAGTGTAGTCCACTTCCACCATCTACGTATCACAGGCTATGTGTTTTCCTTCCCAATGAAAAACGGGCTTGTTCCTCTTATTTTGAGTATTTCCAGACTTTGCTGTTGTTGTTGCTATTGTTAACTAATGTTTATTCACCATGCTAATCTTTTCTTATTCCTGTTGGGCTTTTCCTTTATTTTTATATTAAGCTTGCAGCCTTCTTTCTGTAATTTTTCTTTTCTTCTCAACCAAATATTCAGACTCTTAAAGCATTCCTGGTCTCTTCTCTTTTTTTCCCTTTTCTTTTCCTTTGACACTGGAGTTTCATAGAGTGGTTTCAGTTGAAAGGAACTTTAAAGATTATCTGCTTCCAACCCCCCCCCGCCACAGGCACTGGACCAGGTTCTTCATAGCCTGATCCAACCTGGTCTCGAACACCTCCAGGGATGGCACATCCACGAACTCCCTGGGAAACCTGTGCCGTTGCCTCACCATCTCCACGCAAAAAAATGCCTTTCTAATATCTAATCTAAATCTCCTCTCATTCCGCTTAAAATGCTGACACGTATTTGATAGACTGTCAACAGGAGCCAATGTTTATTTCATTGCTGCTGAGACTTATCTACCGGGGAAGCATTATTACTTCACATTTGTTACCTGCTTTGTTAAGTCTGTTTCTGTTTTGCTGTTCTTACTCCTTTACTTCTTTAAAAGTGACAGTTACTGCCGCCGAGGTAGCCTGGAAGAAGTTACCTTTGACCTTTAGATTTTCAGCATTTTTTTTGCCCATATTGCTTTTCTTCCCCTTCTGAAACAAAAAATGCCTGAAAATTTCAGCTGCCTCTAGGTCACACACTGCTGCATTCCTTCTCCAATAAATATTTGACCCATTCAGATCCCCTGGGTTTTTCTTGGTCTTGTCCTCTGGATGTTTATTTCAGCTGCCCAGAAAGCCTGGTCCCCACTTATCCATACTCCAAAATTCCACTGTGGAATTCAGTTGCCATTATTTCTTAGCTCACTTACCACCACACTCCTTCAAAACTGAGCTGAAATGACCCTCACAAAATCCACTAATGACATATAATCTGCTTCAAAGCACTAGGTTTTTTTAAAAAAAAAATAGTATAAATGCTTACCTTCTTTTACGTAGAGGTGACAAAGAGTGACTGCTGAGATATCGGTCCCACCCTTGCAGCAAAGTGTCCTTCTACAGCCGTACCTCTCTGCTGCAAAGCAGCAACCACCACTGCCAACAGCTGTACAGATGTGGAGACAAAACCTTTCATCATCACACAGGCAGCCCAATACCAAGATAAAACTTGCTGCCATCCTCGCTATTGTCAAGGACTTGGGCATCTGCTACCTTAACAAGAGCAATATTATAGCAAACCCTTCAGATCATCATGAAACCTCATATGCTTTGTTCTCAGGTTGTTTTATTTTTCCTGCATGTGTGGGTTTTATCCCATAACCAAAGCTGTTCTCAAACCACCCGCTGTGGCCGGGCTTTCACTGTCCTGCTCCTCAGAGAGCATTTCCCACTCCAGGACCTTACACAGAGACCCAGCCAAGGAAACCCACAGGTAGAAGACAAAGCTGAAACAGAAATCACTCAAAAAACTTACGTTTGCTTGACTGATCTGGTGAGGAGGAGGGATGGTTTTCAGTTTGCCTAATCAAGGACCTGCATCAAGAGCTCTTTAAAGGTCTCCTAGCAAGGACAGATTGAGGGCTGCAAAGAGAGAGATGGCTCCCTTTCATATACACACAGAGTTCTTCCGTATCAACAAGTCTTTGCATCCTTCGTTGATATCCATAAAACTCAACCATAATCATTCAAAATTAAGGACACTTTAATCTAAAAAAAGAATCTCTTCCCTTCAGAATGATTTCCCATCTCACAGACCTGCATCAGCACCCACACGTTACGATACTTTGACCTTCCACACCAAAATCGGTAAATCCAACTGTACATGAAGGGGAGCAGCAAATTCCAAGTGGCACACGCATGTTCTTTCTGAGACCTTATAGTTGAGGTCACTCTTGATATTATCAGGTGTAGACTTCTATTTTTAGACCAATATAAATTGCCACAACCAGTGGCTTTCCCCTGCTCTAGTGTCCCAGAAGGAGGGTGGTGAGAAGAGAGGTGTTTGGAATTATAATGCAAAAAGTCACGTGGTCCATTTTTTTAAGTTGGTCTTGCCAAATGAATAGATTTATCTTGTCCCTAAGGTGGATTGGCAGGATTAGAGAAGGCACAGAATACCTCCCCTCTCATTTAAGCAGAAATGTAACCCACTTTCTCCTTCCCCTTTTCCCTCTTGCACCAGGAGCTCCCAGCAGGAGGAGGAGCTAATTTCAGCAGAACAACACAAGGCATCCTTTAAAAAGTGAAGCTTTGGAAGCTGTCTTCACTTTTTTGAATTTAGCACATTCCTGTTACAGCTTTGATCCTAGGAATCATCAGAGCATGAAGAATGAGAACATGGTTGCCCACTGCAGCATCACTCCAAAGAAAGCATCTTGTGTCTCTGTGACCACTTCGAAGAAGTACAGTAGTTTTGTGAGATGGCTTCTTGCAGGAGTTTGCAACTGATGTGGTGACCCAAGAGGTCTCTTCTGGTCCTTTGTCCTCTCCTCCCTTCTCATGAGTCCAGAAAGGAGGAAGATGGATTTATCATCCAATACTTACATACATGGACACGGAGAAGCTTTGATTCTGAGGCCAGGACGCAACAAAATTAAACTGGGACACTCGCTTCCTTGACCCTACTTCCTGAATTTTTTTCTCTTAAGTACACCAGGGACTTGGAAGGACAAGGATCTGTTAGAGTGAGTCAAGAGGAGGTCTACAAAGATGATCAGAGGGCTGGAATAACTCCGTCATGAGGACAAGGTGAGAGAGTTGGTCTTGTTTAGTCTAGAGAAGAGAAGGCTCTGGGGAGACCTTATAGCAGCCTTCCAGTGCCTAAAGGGAGCTACAGGAAAGGTGGGGAGGGGCTCTTTATCAGGGAGTGCAGTGACAGGATGAGAGGAAACGGTTTTGAGCTGAAAGAGAGGAGATTTAGATTACATATTAGGAAAAAATTTTTTGGTATGAGGGTGGTGAGGCCCTGGCCCAGGTTGCCCAGAGAAGTCATGGATGTCCCATCCCTGGAGGTGTTCAAGGCCAGGTTGGATGAGGTTTTGGGCAACCTGATCCAGTGGAAAGCATCCCTGACTACGACAGGGTTGGAACTGCATTATTTATAACGTCCTTTCTGATCCAAACCACTCTATGATTCTATGAAGCACTCTGGGTCCCGAAGCAGGTCACCCTAAGGCGACGCACTCTTGTGTCAACAAGAAGAAAACCAGCTTTATAGCCCCCCTCAAGCAGCTCCTGTGCAGTTACATCAACACAGAATGTGAGAAGTGATTTCTCTTTGCTTCAGATGTTCTCAGCAAAGCTAACCACCCTTGTCCCCAGAAAGACAGTCCTCCTGTCATAACTAGACACCTGCCCAAAAGAACCAGGATTTACAGTAGTCTCCACTGTCTATAAAAGGATCCAAGGGCAACCAGCTCAGCTATCTCTGCCTACATTTATACATCCAAATCCCATCTGGAGTGGCAGCATAGTTCTGCTTCCCTCACAGTTTAAAAGGTTCATGTAATCTCTGAGAATACCAGCAATTGTTGTTAGCATTTGCTGATAACCCCGACACATATTATTTTCTCTAAATGCCAATAATATTTGTTTGTTTTTTCTTGTATAGGACTCTTTCTAATCTTTATTTTTGACCCTGAAAGACCTGCCTGTGTTAGTCCATGAAATCAGCTTAACAACTTTCCCATCCTTTCACTTCTGCTTTATGAAAATAATTTCCCCATTGGTTCCACTTCCCTCCTTCCTCCCCCTAATTTTGCGTTTGTTATTGATGGTGTTGGTTATTCCTGTCTCTCACCCCAGTCCCTACCAGTTCCGGTTCCCTGCAGAGAAATTACAGATTGCAGTAATAATTAGTTTGTAGTGTTATCTTCTTCTGTCTCTCTAATAGCTATCAGAATAAAGCTGTCACCCAGCACTGACCGTCTCGTGTAATCAGAATAACATCAAAATAACCTTCCCTAGTGCTGGCAGTGTTTTTCTTTCTTTGTTTCCTTAATTGTGTTTGTTAATCAGAAAACACAATTAATTTTCTTGTTTCCATGTATACTTTTTCATTTTTTTCCCTCCAAGATGAGCTTACGATTGTGTTCCTATTTATCCGATGATTTCTTACCACCCTCCTGTGAAGAAACCTGCACTGATCCTTGGGGGGAGGGAACTCCAGATTTTCATTTGAGTTTATTTGTTTGCTTGTTTATTACTGGTTATCGTGGTTTAATTTCCGACTGTGAATTTACCCTATTTAGAATATGGGCTCACACTGTTTTTAAAATCATCTGAAGTCAGTACAAGAGTACTTTGGTCCCTGAAGTCTGTTCTCACTCCATCCCTCACTTCTGTGAGTGATGCCAGATGACATGTGTATGGCACGTGTCACCTGGCGTACAACACTTGGTGTCTTGGTTTCCTCAGCTGCATCACTAACTCGTTGCATGGTGCTCCCTCTTGAGTTCTTCAAGCCAGGCTCCTGCTACGACAACTTTGTAACTGTGATCGGGATTTTCAAGTACACCCGATCTCAGTAAGAAGTAATTTGAGGAAATACTGGGTCTTTTGAGTGCAAAATGTGTTTCTGTGAGGACAAAATATGCTTCCCATGCATGACACAAGGTTTTCTGAGCATCCGTCCTCCCAGGAGACATTACTTGAAAGCCCTCATAAAATGGCTTACGTGTGTATGGTTTTCTAATCGAAGCAGTGCTTCCTTCTCTAGGAGTTGGTTGTGCTGGTCTCTGGTTCCCTCAGGATGAGCCTAGCCAGAATTAAAAGCTTCATCTGCCCTCGAAATGCAGCAGTAGGGGTCACACATTTGGATTTGCTATTACATTAAGATAGATTTCCCTATAGAATCACAGAATCACAGAATCATCAGGTTGGAAAAGACCTCTGAGATCATCGAGTACAACTGTACCTGTCCCCTTGCTAAACCCTGTCCCTCAGAAACTCATCTACCCGTCGTTTAAACACCTCCAGGGACGGCGACTCCACCACCTCCGTGGGCAGCCTTATTGAGTGATGAGGATGTTTCCCTTGTTATAGAATCAAGGAATCAATTTCTCCTCAAGTTCATCCCTTGAAAGATCTTCTGCAGATAGTTTGTCACTGATTGTGCAGGGGAGATGATCGCACAAGACAGGATTCACCCTGTTTAATCCTTTTCAATGAGATCTCCCCGTTCAGGACCTTAGAAGTGCCATCGAGATGGTTCATGGACATTCCAGCAACAAATTTCCTCTCCTACAAGACCCACTGCAGAGGGAACGACTTAGACAAACCGAGCAGCAGTCCCTTCACGGTATCACAGTATCACAGTATCATAAGGTTGGAAAAGACCTCTGAGATCATCGAATCCAACCTGTGACCCAAAGTCCAACTTTATCACAGCCAAAGTGGTGGGAGTACATTTCAGGGCTGCCCACAATGTCACTGCTTAAACTTTGTACAAGCAGAAATTGATGTTTGGAAAAATTTTGAGTCCAGGGCCATTCTGGGAACAAGACTACGGGAATTTGTTACTTCAAAATAGCAAGATCGCACAGCTCAGCTGTCAAATGTGAGGTGTATTTCAGGAAACCACTTATGATCAATCCACTGAGTGAAACATCGGGAGGGTTTGCTTCAAATTCAAAGTAGTTACAATCAACTGATAGAAAAATTATTATTCTATGACACAATTATCCACTTTGTTGCTGTTACAACCCCTACCATCTCTAAAAGCCAGCATCAGTCTGTCCTAGTCCTAAACCTGAGAGCAAAGAGAATGATAAGGGAGCCGAGAAAAGGGGCTGAAAAAGAAAGCAGCAGTTTCAACAAGGATAGAACATCTGTTGGAGGAGCATATTGCAGGGCAGGATAGCAGTGCTCCAGAAGAATACTCAAATGCTGTCGCAGATCACAGAATGAGTGCTTGTAAGCTCTGGGATGACATCTTCGGGATGAAATCATTCCTCTCAAGTCAGTGTGAGGAAGGCTTCTGCAAGAGCTACTCTCCTTCCAAAAAAAGTATTGGGGAGTCTGCAAGAGGACCATAAAGGCACACAAAACAGATCCTGCTGGGAAAGCCAGTGCTGCTTAGCCTAAAGGAGACAAGACTGAGATCCTTTGGTAGTGGTCTTTAAACAAGCAAAAAGTTTCTTAAGAATTGGAGGTAACAGCCTGTTCCCTATGCCTGCTGCTGATGGGGGCTGTCCATGAAGGATGCAATAAGGAGCTTAAATAGCAAAGTGAGATGTGCAGGGTGGATATTAAAAGAATGCTCAAGAAAATGCCTTTGCAGGTGTAAAGCTCTCCTCATTGAAGTTTTATAAAATTAGAGTATGGGTACATCTACGAGAAAACCCGATTTAGGATGGACTCTGTTCTGGGTCAGAGGCAAAGTTATGAACCTGTGTTTTTCTTGGTTGTCTTTAGGTTCCCACTGGCAGCCGTAACGATGTCTTCAGACTTCTACAAATGGTCCTAAGGATGCCTGTGGCCTTCAAGATCAACTTGAGGTAGCCATCAGTGAACAAGGCACAAAGATGTCCATGGCCATGATACATTCCAAGAGTCTGAAGGGTTGGAGCCTTTGAACTAGTGGAGCAGTGACAACTAAGGACTGGACGTATGAAGTTCCTGCGTCTTGCTGAGAATTTTGCAAGGTATTTCCAAAAATAAAGAGCAGATTTACCCAGGGCTCCTGCTTAACCAATAAAGGAGTAAACAAATACACCAGTTTAGGAGGATACCTGTCCTCCAGAGGAATTCTGTGTATCTCCAATACATAGACCAAGTTCTCACATCGAGGCTATGGCTAGCTGTGAAATTCAGGTTGCTTGCACACTGAAAATATATTTGGGAGCAATTGCACAGCTCCGAAGGAAGTAATGCAATAAAAATAAACACTATTCTTTCATTTTTTGAAAGGGGAAACTTAGGCACAAAGAAGCTGTCTGAATCATTGTGGTAGAAAACGTAAGTTGCTGGAGGATTGAATGCTGGAGGATCAAATGCAAATTTCACCCTTCAATGCTGACCTCGACTTTGGTGCTTTCAGGGCAAAGTATCTTGATCAGGAGTCTGCGGATGGATGCTTCTTCCTTTCCTTCTGCAGTGCCCCATTTTTCACAAATAGGACAAGTGTCTGCCTAGAGAAGCCAAGGAAGGCAGAGCAGCCAAGGAAACCAACCTTTCACATGAGGATGTCTTCCTATGTTCTTTCCCTGATGGTCAAATGAATATTGCCACCCCCTGTCAATCCTCCCAGTTTCTCCTGGAAGCCAACCTAACTCACCTGCTCTGCGCATAGATTTTCCAGAATCGCAGTCTCAGGGTAAAGATAACATCCCAGAAATAAGTTTCAGGTTGTAGTTACAATATATATTAGTTTGTAAATTTGTTTATTTAGCAGGGCAGTCTGCAGTGAACATTCATGGAAAAAGGAGGAAAGAAATCAGATCAGAAATCTGTCGGAACAAAGGAGGCTTGGGATGAAAACACAAGTGAAAACAGAAGTGATCAAGACAGAAATAGATACCACACGTGGTCATTTTAACACTAAGGTCAAATTCAGTCTGGGCTACACTTTTCTAATTGTGAGAATTGAATGCTTTTTAAAAGTTGGTTTGGTATTGACACAAAATCAAAAGATCCACAGGATTTAAACACATAATTTTCCCCATAAAATTAAGGGCCAGGGTCTTTTTCCCTTTCAGCTTTAATCTGGATATGAGAGCAGCAGAGGGTACCAGTGAAAGGAGATGGTCCTACGCTAGAGAAAAGCAGTCTGGTTTGGGTTTGGCATTTGGAGTTTTGTTTAGTTTGTTTCTGTGGGTTTTGAGAGCTGTGATGAGATCATCTAAGCTCAATGGACGTTCATCTTCTCTCCTTGGCTGAGAAGTCAGTAACTCAGTGGCATGTGTCAGGCTGAAGTAGATGCCATGGCTGGTTGACCAGCCTTAGTCCCCTGATGAGAAAGCATAGATTTCTATTAAGAGTAAAGTGAAAACACTTGCAGTCTGTGTGTATCTGTTATAGCTGGATCTTGACAATTGGCTTGACAAGTTGCTTCAAATATGTAGGGGAAAAGTGCTTGTGAGCAGCTGTGTCCGCTGGAAGATGCTGTGTAAACCTGCAGGAAGCATTGCTAAACAGCTAAAACATGCCAAATTTTCCTTTTGGTTGGAGGATGAAGAAATTGGCACTAGTTCTGTCCTTCCTCTCAGCAGTCAGTTTGACAGACTTGGAAATCCACATCTTCGAGCTTATCAATTATGTCACCTTCCTGCGTTGCAGGTTTCCCTATTTCTCATGACTGTTCTCGTGCTCGTTTTATGTCAGCGTAACTAGCAAAGAGTAAATACTTCCCTACTTAGGGATCTACAAAAGAAACTTTTTTCAGAATAGTTAAACTTTGCTATTTACAAACCGGGAGAAGTTCGAGGCAGCTCTGGAGAGAGTCGAGTCAAATCCCACTGTTTGGGTAGGGTCAGCTGGACCAAGTTGAGATTTGAATATCTCCATGGATGGAATGCTCCACAATCTCTCTGGACAACCTGTATCAATGTTTGGTCGCTCTTTCAGTCAAAAAGGGGTTGGGATTATTTAAGTTTAAATGGAATTTCCTGTGTTTCGGGTTTTTACATATTGCTTCTTGTCTTGTTACTGGGCACCGCTCAGAAGAGTCTGGCCCTCTCTTCATTACTCCCTTCCTGCAGGTATTTCAGTGCACAAAGAACAATCCCCTGAGTCTTCTCTTCCCCAGACTATGTAGTCCCAGCTCTTTCAGTCTCTGAGACTGAAAGACTCTATGAGAGGTTCTCCAAGCGCTCAGTCATCATCTTGGCTCCTTTCTGACCTTTCTGTCTTGTACTGGGGAGACCAGAACTGGACCCAGCACTCCAGTTGTGTCCCATCAGGGTTGAGAAGAGGGGTAGGATCTGAAAAAAATCAAATCCAAACAAAAAACAACCAACCCAAAAAACGCCCTTTTAATTTGCTTTTACCTGTAATGATACATGCTGTCCTGGTGTTCACCAAGATATTCATGAGAGAAACTGCCATTTGGACTCACCGGAAAGTGGGGTTGTATTTCCTTGTACCACGTACAGATCCAAGGTGTGGTAGATCTGTCGTAGGCAACACTACCTATGCAGTAAAACAGGTCTCCCATTCTTACAGGAACGGTAGCTTGCACAGCACCTTGTTATGTAACTTCTGTGTCCTCAAAGGAAAGAGATTGGGAAACATCTGAGGTTGAGCTGCAGGAACTTCTTATTTCAGCTTAGAAGGACCAGATTTGCAGCCCAAGTATGGGCCAAGACTGCAGCTGCCATATTGACATGAAGCTTTTCCTTCCTGCTACACTGCTGCAAAAGTCAAACATCTTTTGTCCATGGCTACTACAAAAACCCCTGACGAATAGGCTGCAAATATGGAAGTTTGTAATTGCTTAAAGAATTTTAGAAGATATTATTGCTGCAAGTCCAGCTATCTTGCCTTGAATATTGCATTTAAGTCTCCTTCAGAAACAGCCTTTGCAAATACAGAGTCTAAAAGAGATGGTGTGGAATTGATTTAAGATTTTCTCTTCAGTGTTTATCACCCAACCATAGCAACAGTAGGAGGCACGTGCAAATGGCTCTGAATTTGATCTGCCAGACTCAGGAAAAGCCTCATGTTTCCATGAAGAACACCAATCCCATACAAATTTGTATGCAAACGCTCTTCCAGTCTTTCTGTGAATTTTGAGCGTGCACAGTTGCACAGTGCTGACCCAGCCAGCAGGCATGGATACCTCTGCTCTTTGGCAGATGGCACTGAAACCTCCTGGTCCCATGGCAGAAGTCAGGATCTTGGAGTCCTCAGCAGGTCTTTCCTGAGGGATTGCAGAATCGTACTTCTCTTCTTTCTCAAATCTCCCAGATCTAAAACCAAAGTGAAGCAATTCCCACTTCTAATCTGCTCCCTCACACATCAGCAAACGTTGGATTTCATCCAGATACCGTGACTTGGAAACCCTCAAGTGACCTAAATACAAGGTGCTTTACTACCACGTGCAGTCACTGTGAGAATACACTTGCCCAGTTCACCTGCAGCCCAAAGGAAGGGACAAATTATGTTACACCAACTCAAGCATCCGGAAGAAAGGGACAAGCTTGGGGACACACAAACCATCCATCATCGAGTCCAACTCCTGTTTCTGCATAGAACAACCCCCAAATTCACAACATGAGTCTGAGGACATTGTCCAAGTGCTTCTTGAATATTGGCTTGGTGCCATGACTGCTTCCCTGCGGAGTCTGTTCCAGTGCTCCATGACGCTCTGGGTGAAGAACCTTTTTCTAATAGTCAATCTAAACCTCCAGGGTTAAAAGCAGAGTCCTTTCCATTACAGCACTGGGAGATTCTGCTCTTTTCCACTCTAGCAGCTGACAGAGGAGGACAAAGTGACGGAGAACACATGAGAAAAAGAAGCGCTCTTATCCTGGGTAAAAACGCATCCTCAGAAGCAGAAAGGACAGTAGGATGGATAGATGACAGCGACTGACTGTTAAGCATCCTATGAAATGTTTATCTTTTCTCCTATCTGCTCTCAGTTTACTGCTGACCATCTTACAACATCAGAGTAGCAGTTGGTAATAGTGGAAACTCTTCCAGAGTGTCTTGGAAAAGATCCAGAGCGACAAGGTCTTTGGTTAATAAACTGGAAGGAGAAGGTAGCAGTTCCTGGCAGGCTGCTTGTGCCATTGCTGCTGGGGGGGATAAATCAGAACCTCTTTCTCCAGAAACACTGACCTAGCACCTCTCACCAGCCCTAAATGATTTGCCGAAGGATTCCACCTGCAAAATCTACAAACCTGAGCCTGTCATATGCATTATTTAAAGCATTTTCCTTGACTTCCAGATGCTCATCAAGATTCATTTGCATCTCATTGAGCTTAACTCCAGAAAGCCAAAGGCTGCACAAGGGCTCTCATTTCAACCGAATGCCAGGCCATCATGACCAACGTGACTCTGCACCTGTAAAGGTCACTAATGGTTTGCTCTCGCTGCATGTTCCTATACTTCTTGTGAGCCTCATCTGACCTTGCTTGTACAAACACACACTATAAAAATGCTGATGACTTTGGGAGGCCTCTGTCTCATTTATGCCAGCAGAGGGAAGAGAAGAAGTGAAGCCACAGCACCTCATCCATACTGCAGCTTCTCTGCGGCTTTTAGGTGCTGCATCACCACCTTTCAGAGGTGTCTATCAATGAGGTGAATGATTCTTCTTTCAGGTCCATTGCAGCTACATGGTGGTTTGGACTGGGTTCAAGTCACTTCAAAACATGTTACATCTGAGTACTGCAACAGGTGAAGACAGCTCAGATATCCCCAGAAGCTCAAGGCAGAATATTTGGGCCTTAATTGTAGCCTGTTAACAACCACAATATCAAGAGAAAGAGCGTGTTTCATGGACTCGGTGTAATCATGTTACTTTGAGTGTGCAATGCAGAATCTGTGAGCTGCTCTGTGTCTCAGTTTCTCCACCACTGAATGAAGCTGATGTAATTTCATTTCTCCAAACCAATGCCTGCAGAGCTTAATTGTTGTCTGAGATACCATAGGGTAGCTTTGGAGTAAGTAGCCAAGCAGGACTCTCAGTCCAGAATCATAAAATGGTTTTGTTTGGAATGCACTGGTAAAGACCATTCAGTTCCAAACCCCTGTCATGCACTGAGACCTCCCCCTGGATCAGGTTGCTCAAAGCCTCATCCAACCTGGCCTTGAACACCTCCAGGGATGCGGCAACCTGGGCCAGTACCTCATCACCCTCACAGAAAAAAAATTCTTCCTCATATCTAATCTAATTCTCCCCTTTTTCAGCTTAAAAGTATTACCCCATCATCTGAAGCAGGCTAAACCAGAGTAATTTCTTCTTCATAATCCTCTCTAGATTTTCCATTACCAAAACCAAACTATGCCTTGCTTTGTGTTGGTGCATCTCCCAAATGACTGAGCCACACAGCTCATAAGGTCCAGACCTCCCCAGGACTGGCAGGCAGCATCTGCCCATGACACAGCTGTTTGGACAGTATATTCCTCTCCTGACTCTTCCCAGGCTCCCAAATCATACTGTTATGTGCTCTGGATTTCCTCTCTCACAGGTTTATCCAGCTAAACTGGGGCAATGGATTATGTCTATTGTTTGTGCTCCAACTTGATGGTTCTCTAATAGCTCCAGAATGCCACCTGACGTAGACACCTTTTCTCTAACGACCGCTTGTGTGCCTCCCCCCTCCAAAAACCTAACCAGTGAATCACCGTTAATTGAAAGTAAATTGAGTCTGAAAAAGAAGGAAGACATCTGCATATGATGTTGTTTTATTATTACAATTAGGCAAATGAGGTTTTCAAGCAAACTTGAAATAAATTTGGGAGAATTTATGCCAGCATTAGGACAAACATAATAAAAAGCCATTAGCAGGTTTATTGCAGCAAGGCAAATCTATTTAGCACTTTATCGGGATAGGAACGGTAAAGTCAGGTACTGTTGTCTTCAGGCATTCACAGGGCTAAAAATCCTTTTACAAACCTGGGTTTGATTGGGCGGATGATGAGGGGGTTTTGCTATATTCGTGGTTCTTTGGGAAAGAAAGCCCAGATGCCGGCAGCTTAAATTCCCAGCTTAAATTCCCAGCTCATTAGAGAGTAGGTAATGGTGAGCTCAGCCACGCAGGTGGCGTAAGGAAAGTGCCGTGGAGGGAGCTGTCGAGAGCCAACCTGTAAGGAGTGCTGGGCGTAAGGACTTGTAGGGAGATGAGTCAGGCTGAGCCAGGGCTTCTGGTGTTTCCACGAAACTGGTGTTATTCTCTGAAATTGTCTCTGAAGGGCTGGAAACTTGGAAACACTGGTAAGGTTTTAAAGCAACAACATCGCTCAGCCAAAGCTTGTGCCTGCACACATACAGAAGTGCAAAGCAAGAAAGTCTACGTTCAAAGCAGAGACAGACTCCAGGTATTTGACAGATCTCTGTGTAAATAACTGTAAAAGCCTCTTAAATTCATTATAAATTATGTCCCTGCAGTAGCATTTATACTTTCCCTTTTCTTGAGACCATCCTGCGTTACAGCCAGCTGACATCGCCTGTAGCTCCGGGGTGGCACTGGAGACCCTGGAGAGCTGCTGAGTTTCCCAGGACAGGTCAGAGCTGTTCTTCAAATATAAGGCACCAGGGCTGCTCAACAAGCAGATGTCAGGGGTTAACAGGAGCCAGGCACTCTGCCTGCGTCTGCTTCATGTTAGCAAGGCTGCCTTTGGTTTGTTAGAGCCCAGATCTCTATTTCTATTGATGTCTGGAATGAGCTTGCACATAGAGCAACTTGGAGAAGGAGGAGAAATACTGGAAGTGTACGTATCCTGCTCGGTCTGACAGCTGCACGCAGCTCCGCATCGCCAACTCCGAGCTTAACCTCATTTCATCGGGTCATATCCAGACCATGCTGAAGGGGGTAGCTGGCATCAGCGAGAGGTGGTGGGTTGAAGGGAGTGATGTAGGATGCAGCCTGAATCTTCCCTCTTACATCTTCCTCCACAACCAATGCAGAGTCACTGACAGCACACTGAGAGCGCTACCTCTGCTTCACCTTGTGTGTCAAATAGTCTGGTTTTTACTGCTCTTTTACCACACTGTTATCAAAGGTTTCCAAATGCAGATGTCCTTTTTTTGGATAGATTTATATGATAAGATCTCTAGACTGAAATCAGTCACATCATGGTTTTGGTTTGTATAACACCAGCTGTCAGGGGACTGAGATTTCTATTTACTCTAATGCCACGACAATAAATGTGGAAGCCCTAACTCTGTTTTCCTCTTCTGTATCATTGCATGTAGCATGTCCTCAGCCTCCACCACAAATAGTAGTGGCAAGGTCTCACCTGTGACTCTGGAGGAAGATGGTGGAAAGCTCACACTTGGGCAGGAAGATGGATCTGCATGGGATTTTTGACAGGAACCAGACCTACATTTGTTGCCAAATTCAGATGGACTTTGACATTAGCAAAGTTTACAGTGTAGATCTAGATCGGCATTTCTCATTTCAGGGACTGCTTTGGGTTCAGTAAGTGGGAGCCACATAAGGGAGAGAGTTATCTGCAGAGGAACAACCTCATAAAAATGATTAAATATTAAAGAAACATGGAAACATTAGAAAAGCAAACAAGCTGACTGCGAGCATCCACAGTTGTACTTACCAGGCTGCCTTTTTCCACCTCACTTACACCTGTCCTTTCAGCTATGATTTACAGGACAAACAGTCTAAGGATGCAGAGCAGAAAGCACAGTTCAGGGTGCTCTGCCAATGCTGTCTCTTCCAACATCTGTGCTTTTAGAGGTGGTTACAGGTACCCTGCCAGGCTGGATTTCATGCCACCTAGCACAGAGTTAACTTGATCCATTTTACATGTAGACTTGAACTAATCATGCCTTGGGTGTGCTTTTCTCCCTCCAGTGACAGTAAAAGGGTCAAGGCTTTGTTGAGCATAGGTAAATGTCTGTTTCAAGCTGGATGAATCTTCAGCAGAAATTCCCTGGGGCCAATTAGAAAAAGTGTGTGAATATCCAAGTTAAAAAAAAAAAAAGAAAAAGGACTGGGCACAAAGAGAGACAGAAAAGGGTTGGGAAGAAGAAGGAGAGAGGGCACGTTTTATCGTGATAAAGAAAGGAAGATAGACAGAATGGCACTGCAGAGGAAAACATCAACGGAAGGGAGATTCAGGCTCAGCTGCTGTCATGAAAATTTGAGACGTGCTGGAAGGAAGGTGTCTGAGCCTTTTACAGTTCATGAAAAGCAGGTTCTTGGGGTTTGTATCTGTTATTTTAGTTAAGCTTTGTCCTGTATCACATATGTGTCTCTGAGCATGTAAGGTGCTTATTTAGTAACTAAGGTGTGACGCTCAGTATCAACTCTATCCCTTCTGTCCACAATGCAGAAGCAGGCTGGAAGTTTTGCATCCAAGACAAACATCACAGTTAAACCACTGCTGGCCTAACCGAGTTTTGTCTATAGCAGGAGCTTAAGCAGGGCCATGACACTGACCACCAGTGGCCCCTAATGCCAGACTCTGGCCATAGGTCCTACAACAGCTTGCATACATCCGAACAGTTCTCCCTTGAACCACTCCAGAGCACAACTCGGGGGTATCTCAGGCCAGGACCATTCCCAATAGAGAGCATAGATCAATTCATTGTGGTATGGGTCAGGAGAGCTTAGCAGCATGAATGCAAAGAGAGAAGCTGGGCAATCACCAACAGCGTGCAATTTAACAAAGGCAAGCGCTGGGTTCTGCGCCTGCAACACAGCAACCCTGAATACACGTACAGGTGGGGGAGTGAGAGGCTGGAGAGCAGCCCTGCCGAGAGGGACCTGGGAGTTCTGGTTGATGGCAAGGTGAACATGAGCCAACAGTGCCCTGGCAGCCAAAAGGGCAACCGTGTCCTGGGGGACAGCACAGCATCGCCAGCCGGGTGCGAGAGAGGATTGTCCTGCTCTGCTCTGATGCAGTCCCACCTCAAGTATTGTGTGTGGTTTTGGGTGCCACAGTATAAAGAAGACATTAAACTACTGGAGAGTGTCCAGAGGAGGCCACAAAGCTGGGGAAGGGTCTGGAGGGGAAGTCGTATGAGGAACGGCTGAAGTCACTTGATCTGTTCAGCCTGGAGGAGAGGAGGCTGAGAGGGGATCTCACAGCTGTTTGCTGCCTTCTCACAAGGGAGGGAGGGGAAACAGGGGCTGAGCTCTTCTTGCTTGTGACCTGTGATGGGACCAGAGGGAATGGCAGGAAGGTGCCAGGGGAGGGTTAGATGGATGTTAGGAAGAGGTTCTTCCCCCAGCGGGTGGTGGAGCACTGGAACAGCTCCCCAGGGAAGCAGTCATGGCACCAAGTCTTTCAGCATTCCAGAAGCATTTGGCCAATGCCCTCAGTCACAGGGGGTGAATGTTGGGAGTGTCCTGTGTAGGGATGTGATTGGACTCAATGATTTTTTCGGGTCCCTCCCAACCCGGTTCATTCTATGATTCTACAAAACCATTCTGTACCGGCTGGCCTCAGGGTCAGAGGACTGGCCCCGGTTTGTTTTGCTTCTAGCTCAGTCTATAAGTGCGATGGACAGACCCAGAGCTACTCTTTAGCCCCCTTCTCCCAGAGCACCGCCTTGCACTCCTTAGAAAAGTGCTCACAGGGAGCTGCAGCTGCTCTCTTCGCACTGCAGCCTGGTATTTACAGAGGTTTTCTGAGAGGCAAAGGTAATCTCTCTGCTGGCTTCCCAGGAGAGCCCCCAGCTAACAGATCTATGGCAAGGCCACAACATAGATCTTTTTCTACCTCTATCTACCCAAACAGAATTTGTGAGCAGAGAAAAAGTCAGAGAGTGCCTTGTTCTTTAGCCTAGGGATACAAGAGTCCTAGTTTCCTGCAGCGTGGTCATATGAGAGTGAAACTGTGGCCCAAAGAACAGCAGCAGCTTCACAGCTAGCGGGGGGTTGCTGCAATTTTAAAAAAGATAAACGAAAAAAGTTGGATTGTTTATTGTTTTGGGAGAAAAAAAAGCAACTTTCTGTCATTTTGACAAAGTCTCTGAAAAATATTTGCGAAGTTGCAGCTAGCAGACCTTCCAAGCGAGGAAGCCATAGCAACCTGTGCCAGAGAACTAAAGGGTATGATCAATGTTTGCAATTAAAATCTCTTTTGCTTTGTGCTATTCACATACAGCGACCCTTGCATTTTGGTCAACAGAGCGTACTCCATGAAATGTTCGGCTCGGGCTTTGTTCTGTGCCCTGTTCGTTCTCTCAAGGCAGGAAACAAAAGCCATCCCATCCAGCATATTGTCTGAACCCTGCTCGCTATTGTTTGCAGCAACAACAGTGAACACAAGGTCCCCTAGCCTTTATTTTTTAATTCCCCACAATGCAGCCTTCAAGATGAAATTAGCAACGGGCACACTGATTGTGCTTTCAGAGTCATAATAATGCGAGCATATGGAGAGAACAATGCAATGACACATTATTAACGAAAAAAATAATTAAAATCTCAATAGAAATGATACTTGGGATGAAAAAAAAAAAAAGAGTCTGTGCTCAGTTTTATGTCCCAGTTAGTCTTTTGCAATAGCTTTTCCTAATAACAGGTTGGTTTGATTTAAATAGATGAACAAGTTTGCCAGCGCTCTATCTGCAAAAGCAGACTTGCCCCAGTCACCTTTACGATGTGGGAATCATAATCACTATATCTTTATATGATGATCTGTCCTTCCCCTCCCACATCCCATAGGGAAGGAAGGACCTTCAGCACTGCAGATCAACCCTCTGTCATTTGAACGGCACGATCTGGTAGAAATGCAAAGCTATTATCACCCAGCAAATACATCATCCTCCTGAAAAAAAAATAAGAAGAGTAAAAAGAAAGGAGAGTCTGGGGAACGAGGGACAAATCAGTTTGACTTCAATGTTCACAAAAATCTTAGAACGAACAGCCAAGCAATCTGTCTCTTAACACCTAGAAAATAGCAAGGGGATAAGCAGCATCCGGCCTCAATTTCCCGGGAACAAATCATGTCCAACCAACCTAATTTCCTTCTGTGACAGCGTAATGATCCTTGCAGGTCAGGGGAGCAGCAGGAGATGTAAGACAGCTTAACCTCAGTAAAGCTCTTGACATGCTCACACAACGTCTTCTCCATCAATAAATACCTTAGCTACTTGATCACCCTAAGCTGACAATTGATCTGATCAAAAATCAGCCAAATAATTGGGTTCGGTTGGCCACAGTCCATTTAGGAGCCCTTCTGCACCACATTTCATCTTACTTTGTCAAATATTTCAGGGAGGTGCCAAGGGGGAGCATAAAGACAAAGAGAAAGTGAGACAGAGCCAGGAAGGGAGTTAGAGACCTGGCTGGACTCTGGAGCAGAACAAGCGTTAGGAAGGGTATGAGGGGCACCACCTCAACCCAGCCGTCAGAAACACTGACCATACACAGATCACTCTCCCAAGTGCTGATGTGGAGACACAGATTCTCAAGGAAAGCTCCAAAGCATCAATAATGCCCTTGAACCATGCTAATGTCTGTTCTGACACCTCCAGTTCTTCCCGTTGAAGCTACAGGATGGAGCTGAAGGTACTGACTAGGTCAAGGATAACAGGCAACATACAAGTGCTCAGGAGCTTGAAAATGCTGGGTGTAGTCCCTTGGGAGAACGCAGAAGAACCAGTCCTGGCTTTCTGCTTAAATGGAAAAAGCAGGGCTACTCAAATTGCTAAAACTGTAATGCAGTCTTCTGCAAGTTTCTCCAACCCCACACATCAGCCTTAGGACTGATGGAGAAAAATTACTGCTGGACTGGAAAAAAAATAAAAGACTTAAGAAGATATCTTTTAGATCTGGCTTCAAGACATATTTAAAAATAAAATATGAAACCCTAGACAGTGAAATTGAAGTAAAATACCAACTCCCTTCCCTCCCGCACTCAAATCGGGAGCTATTGATGGCTTAAAGACCTTGTCTTAATTTTCTCCATGACTAATCTATTCAGTTTTCACTTAAGGAACCCTCAATGGTATAATGAGACAGCTGTTGCCTTCTATTCCTTCCCCATCTCCCCCAGCTAGGAAATTAAATTTAAAACCACTGCTTTAAATAGGCCTGGCACCGTCTCATCTCCTCTTGAGTTGCTCTTGGGAGTATCTTATCCATAAGTGCAGGTGTCAGGTCAATCAGAATTCACCCAGCTCTCCAGGTTTGCCTGAGTTGGTAGTTTGAAAGGAAACAGAGATATAAAATTTGTAGATTCTACCCTTGCGTGCAGTTAGTTGAGCTGGGGGTTTTTTTTGGTTTATTTGTTTGTTTGTTTATAAGTGGTAGACAATGGGCTTGGGTTAAGATTTTAACATGGATTATGGGATATTGGAGCATGAATGGGTTTCATGGGAGCAGGTTATTTAGAACCCAGCACATTAAATGGGATTTGAGGTGTTAACACCACATACCATCCTGGAGAAAACTCAAGAGTGAGATATGAGAAGGAACCGAGGACAGATCCTGCCTCGGCACTCTGAGCTTTATGCTTTTTGGATCAGTCCCTGATATAGTGTCTGGGATATTTTCTAAGCCAACAAAACAACATCTACACTCTTGTATGGTCAAATTCCTTGTGGTCTCCTTTCCCCTATGTAAAGCATGGATGTTTATGAGATTTAGTCCAGGTACAGCTGGGTTCGATGTTCTCAAAGGTCTCTTCCGACTAAATGAATCTGTGATTCCATGGATGCAAGCACTGTCACCCTTGATGGGGTAATGCAGGTCAAAAAGCTCATGGGGTTTGAGTTCTGCCCAGTAAATACCAGAGAAAAAAACATATACAAAAAGCAAGTCTTTGCTTTCTGAAAGATCCCACTTCTGACCCTGTCAGCTGTATGGCCCTCGGTAGGCTGTTTCCCTGCTCCTGACCTCCTTCTCTCCTTTGCTGGACATGCCAAGACGACCATGGTAATATCAACCAGAGGGCGATGGGGCTCATCTGTGAGCCAAGGGGAAAGGAATAAGCCCTAAAAGAAAGGTGAAAGTACAAGGCTCTAACTGGAAGTCATGAAATTGCCTCTCCTCAGTCACTCTAAGCTGCTGTGGGCTCCAGGCATGTGTTTTGCTGCTGCTTCATGAGGCCTCCACAGTGCGATCTGCGGGCTGAGACTAGAGAGCTGCTCTCCTGTGCCCATCAGAGAGGGTGCGAAAACTGGCCTCGCTGTGCTTTTTGAGAGCTGGCCTCAGAAAAGTAGTTCAGTCAAAAGTGCTTCGGGAATTACTGCCCTAATAATTCTGAAATTAGTAGCTGCAGACAGAAAATGATAGGCATTTTAGTGCAACATGGGGAAAATATTCCTCTGCTTCTTGCTTCTACACTCTGATAAGGAGAAAATCACATGGACAATAACACAGTCTCTGCAGACTTCACCTTTTACGTGAGCAATGTGTTTTACACTCTCACCCTAGCTCTCTCTTTCGTGCTGCTCCCCTCTCTTCCCCTTTTGTCCCCGTGCATTCCCTATTTTTCACTTATTTTTTAACTCCCTTTGATCTCTCTGCCTTGTAGCCTGTTTAGCTCACTCTTCAGCTTAAGCCAAATCAGCCACATTGAAAGAAATCTTTCTTAAAGGAAAGAAATACAGGGCGTGTGGAAGTTACACTGCCACAACCTGTCCTGGGCTTTCTGGAGAGCTTCGGGTCAGTCTGCCAGGCAGAAGAGCAGTCACAACTGATTGTCATGGCTGGGTTTGCAAAGGATGTGAAACTAAGCACTGAGTGAGCCCCACAATTATGAAGGACATTCGCCTTTGCGTGAGGAACAAGGGAGCTTCCCTTCAGGATCAAGTCAACCGAAGCATTCCTGAGCCGTCTTACTCGTTTGTCCCTTTACTGCACATACTTGACACCCTTTCACAGCCAGTATTCACCTATCCTTATTCCAAGAAGTTCAGAGCATCTTCTATAGAGCAGAGAAACAAGCATTTATTGACATATTCTCATGAGGAGCTTATTCCCACGCGTTCTCATGATCCTTCAGCTAAAGTAAATCACCATCCATGTTCCTTTGTGGTGTATCTACAGTGCAAATTCACATCCCTGCTCCGTAACTCAAGTGTTCCCTAGATCTTCCCAGTAAACCTAGCGACACCAGGGGCTGCTTCAGAGACCCAGGTTCTGAGCAGTCACCTCACCCAAAACAATGCATTGTGGGGAAAAAACCCCCCATAAATTTCTCACTGACTTTATTGACATCCCAATTAACTACATTGTATCAAGAAGGGACCCAGAGGGTCAACTCAGCAGTTGCTCCAGGTCCATGTACAACTGTATTCGAATCGTAAAAAACCCGTTACATTGTGTGTTTTATATCATATCCTTACTCACCAACTCCTTCCTTTGTGCCATATCTTTATGGCACATCCTTATGGCACGTGGGAAGAGTTGATCGATGTTACAGAATATCCTTCATTACGGTTGTATAAATCACTGCAGCCACAATCTACCTGGAAGGTCATCATGTCTACAAAGGGACAGAGAAGAAGTTTTGGAGAAGAGTAAGAAGGATTGAATTCCTGAGAAATATCTCTTGTAAATAAAGCCTATGAAATTATAGTTTGGCATATTAGGAAGGGGAGGGAAGGGCACAGACGAGAGGATGTGCATAAAATGAGGAGGCAGGCTAAAACTGGCTCCCCTCTCTGTCTTGTGTGACAAGACTGAGACAGAGATGTTCAATGGAAAGGAAATCTCTCGTCATGAAAAGTGTAATTAGACCGAGGGACTCATTTCCATAAGATGTCAATGAGGCCAGGAACTCAGCCAGACCCAAAGATGGCTTGGCCATTTGTAAGCATAACCCCAACATCTGAAGTTGTAACAGCTGATGTTAAAAAAACCTCTCAAGAGGGATCCAACATCCTATGTTTCAGACTTTAAATTAATCTCTTAGGTGTGAGAAGGATACCTCATTATGAGGGAACAAATTATTTTCCCTATTTGTCTTGGACCTTATTGACACTTTCCTTGCAAACTTCTGCCAATGACTACAGCCAGAACTAGTGTCCTGCGTTGGACAGTCCAGATCATTGGGTACTGGGAGAGTGCCTGTGTGGCAGGAAGGAAGAAAAGAACAAGATGACACGGTCTCAAGCTTCGCCAGGGGAGGTTTAGGCTCGACATTAGGAAGAAGTTCTTCACTGAGAGGGTGATTGGCCATTGGAATGCGCTGCCCGGGGAGGTGGTGGAGTCACCGTCCCTGGAGGTGTTTAAGGAGAGATTGGATGAGGCACTTAGTGCCATGGTGTAGTTGACAAGTAGGAGTAGGTGTAGGTGTTGGGTCATAGGTTGGACTCGATGATCTCAGAGGTCTTTTCCAACCTTATGATACTGTGATACTGTGATAAAACCCTAAGTTCTGTACAGCTGATGGTCTGGCTGAGATGCAGAAGAGAGAGCAGGAGGCAAACCCTGCACAGGACTGTAAAATCATACAGTTCCCAGCTTGTGTTTTTTCTATCATGGGGGTGGTTCACACCAGATTTCCCCGTGGGATAAACCCTTAGGTCTTAACCAGGACAGCAAGGAGTGTTTGTCCACCTCAGCCCACAAGGAACCCACCACTTCACTTTGGCAATCCTGTATTCCAGCCTGCTTTGGGTGCCCAGCACTAACCCAGTCCTCTCAGCTAAGGGGAAAAATTAACCACCTTTGCCTTCTATATCACCAGCCCCAACACTCTCATTCCAATTTTAGAGGTTTATGGCTTGAGACAGAGCATTACCTGGTGTGGTCTCTGTGTATAAATCAGCCAGCATATCATTACACTAAACAGAGGGATTTTACAGCTCAGGGATTTGAAGGCCAACAGTCCTCATTGCGAAAATCTGCACCGTTGTATGGAAATCAGCTTCATCATTTCAATGTGTTAATCAGCTACCTCCTTTGAGCCTGGAACAGCTCTTTTGCCCTGTGATTGAGGTGACTGCTCAGGCCCTCAATATAAGAGTATGCATTTGTCTGCAGCCTCTTTTCCTCGGCAGGAGGGACCCGTGTGGGAACGGACATGGGCTGAAGTGTGTCGGTGTTCCTCAGTTGATTTTGAACAGCACAATATTCCCTGGAAAGAGACTGGTCCGTGATGGGACTGTTCTAGGCTCAAACACCTCTCCGTCCAGGTATCTCCATCCAGCAAGCGTTAGGACTTCATCCCTGGCGTTTCTTCTTGGCAGGTGCTATCCAAGCATTGTTTCCTCTTCATAAAGAGTCTCTGAAAGCTTTACAGCGCCAAGGAGTGTTTTTAATGGACTGCCCATTTCCCAGTGGAAAAGGCCAGAAGCCCACAGCTTTGGTTAGATGACGGGAATCTTTAGATGCATTCCAGTTACAAAAAAAAATAAAAAAAGAATGTCCTTTATATGAGGGTAACTAATCCTGCTTAGGCTGTAAAGCTCTGGATGAACAGTCGATTCTACTTCCTTGTCAGCTCCTAATCTGACATGCTGATAATGAAGAAAGGGAGGAGAAATCAGAGGGACAAAATCAGGGAGAAAGCAATGTCATCATGGAGGGGCAGTTTGAAGGGAAGGGGGGAAGGGAAGGAAGGGGGCATGGACAGGTTTTAAAAAAAGTTGAATATTAGGAGGTAGAAAATAAAATGGAGATGGGCTGCACTGAAAGCGGTACAGGCTGGAGATGGAGAGAGACAAAGAATGACAGTGGATCAGTTTAAGCATGAAAGAATAGAAAGGAAAAGAATAATAATGTTGGCTTGTAAAGCTGAAATCAGATTATAGTTTCCTCCAGTGAATTAACTCCTCTGTAATATAGTGCAGGGGGCTTTACAGAGCTTGTGTGATTTCCCCATTGGGTGGCACTGGGACATTAAACCGAGATGTGTGTGTGTGTTTCATTATAACCCTGCATACGTGTATGTTAAATCTCTCAGAGAGCACCCATGCATGAGACACGCTCTGTATATTTCTGTGTGGAGCCAGCTGCTAAATGTGTTCGGGGTTTGGAGGAAGCCACATAGTGAAATGGACGCGTGCGTGGGCATTCGTGAGGGTGCAACACTAAATGTCTCTGTGTTTGTGTCAGACAGTAAATAAAAATGTGTGAGCCCTCCCCAAAACCCCAGGGTTTCTCCTCAGGATGAAGCTAATAGGAGCCACCTGCAGCCGGAGGTCCCAGGGACTCAAGAAGCTGCTCACTCACTTCCCAGCAGGCTGGATGTGCCAGTGCCAGGATGGAGGAGTCAGCTGGCAATTAGGTGGATGGTGTGAAAGCTCACGGCTTCTTCTATGTCTCCCACCCAATAGAATGAAGAAGGCTGGAGATGCGGTGATGCATGTAAGCTAGGCAAGCTTACAGCCACAGCATCCCCTTCTACTTGGAGGTTTGGCTGAGGAAGAAGAACCTGGATGGGAACAAAAATCCTTTTCTTCTCAACCACAATTATGATTTACAGAACCAAAAAGTCCAGCCTTTTGGCTCTGGTTTCTCCAGTTTTCTGGAGTGGGATGAACACCAGCTGAACAGACAGCCCTGAGATCTGCTCCTCCTCCCACACTGCCCTCCTGACACGTACTACCTCATGGCCAAAGATGTAGCCTGTTAATTCTGCTCCAGCAGGCTGCAGGTGCTTGCTCTGAGATGATCATTGCAAACATCTGAAATTTCTCCGTGGTTATCTGTTACAAGATGGCATGTAAGGAATACATTTTTTTACTATGAGAGTGGTGAAACAGTGGAACACTTTGCCCAGAGAGGTGATAGATGCTCCGTCTGTGGAAACATTCAAGGTCAGGTTGGATGGGGCTCTGAGCAACTTGATTGAGTTGCAGATGTCTCTGCTTATTGCAGGGGGTTGAACAAGATGACTTTTAAAGTCCTTCCAACCCAAAGTATTCTATATTCTTTGTAGAAGCCTTCATCTTCATAAGACCTGATAAACTTCTCGCCACTGGGGTTCCCAGACTATGCCCAAATGGGAAGCTGGAAACACCTGAAAGGAAAAGAGGAAAGACAACTATAAGCCTAAGGGTGAAATGATGGCAAAGTTGCTCACAAAGCTGGGATGAGCTCTCTGTGAAGAATGAGGGTATTCTAGAATGCTACAAAGATGGCTGCGAAGACACATGATGAAGGCTATAAAATCATGAGTGTCAAAGAAAGCACGAAAGGATAATTATTTCCTATGGTCTTTTCCAGCACAAACACTTGGTGGTCTCAGAGAAGGTGTAATCAAGCTGTGGAATTTCTTGCTGTTAGATATATAGTTTGTTCTTCAAGTTAACAAGGGATTGGGGAAGAGCAGAGAAGTTCAGAGAAAAATCCGGTCAGTGTCATTAAACCCGTAGAGAACACATCTAGCCCTGGAAGTCCCCAAGTCTCAAATGGCTGGAGACAGGGACAGTACCAGGGAGAAAATACCAGAAACCCTTGCCTTGTCATTATGCACAATGCATATGCCCATAGCCACTTTTGGAGACGGAGAGTTAGGACGAGCCACCTGTGGAGCTGTTCTGTGCTATCTCTGTCAGAGGCTGGGTAGCACCCCTTTACTCTGTGCAAAGCCGTCTCCTGAATATCATCCACTCCGGAAACTAAGTCACACTGATTATGACCACCTGGCATTAGGGTGCTACCTCTAATATGTTCCCCTCTTGCGTTGAGCAAACCAAACCTCACCTGCCCAAGTACATCCTGGAAGGTGTCTGCAAGCTACCTTAGAAACGTAACGGAGAGCAGAAAAGACTTGCAGCAAAGTAAATATAACTGAGGAGGCTGAGGTGTCCAAGCGCTGCGTAACTACGGGAGGTCTGAGAAATGTTAGAGTCACAGGTTTTTTTTTTGCTAGAGCTAGGCTGTGCAGTGTGAATGGTGTTACATCATTTGAAACCAGAGCAAGATTTGGTTTTTCCCTGCACAAACGGAGTTTGAGAATAGCAAAGAGAAGATTTGACTCTTGCAGGGTTTTGTGTGTGTCTTTTGTGTGGCCCCCATCTCTTCTGTATTTAGGGCACAAAGCAATCCCCAGTGTGCTTTAGATAAGGGCAGGCCCATTCATACCCTTGTGACACTGTGTTGTGATACAATGACTGCCCAATCCAACTTTCTTCAGCAACTTTGCAGGACAGAGTGTCTGAGAAATGTATTGTTCTCTCCAGCAGCCGCGGGATAATTAACCCTGTCACTTGTGGCTACATGGAGTGCTTTGTTGCACCAGCCTGAGGCTCTGGGCTTTGGTATTGCTTCTTTTTGACCATTTCCTCCTGAATCCCTCTATCTGGCAGGAAACGAGGTGATAAATTACTCTCTGCTAACCACTCTTGGCATTTGTGCAGCACTTTTTGAGAAAGTTATCACTAGGGGAGCTGCAGATGATGCTGAACTTCAACTAGGCCTCACTCACCAATTAGTTGTGCAGGGTGACATTTTCCAATCATGCAATATTAGCATCCTCCCTAATTATGAAAATGCAAAGCTAACTTCTGTTTCATAATAAGGCTTGTTCTCTCGGTATCTAAAACACACAAGCATGCGCTCGGTGCAATTGCAACTGTGTCTTATCTTCCTGTCTTGCTGATGCTCAGCAACAATCACAGCCATAGTAACCTCCTTTTCCTCTAAAGGTCAGATATGGTGGATGCCTGGGAGTGTGTCTGGTGACACTGAGCACGGGATCGGGAAATCAGCCAAAAGGGGCAAAAAGACACTGAGGGAATAGGGCTTTATTAGCCCACTTGGGCCAGAGGGCACAGCCTTAGAGGTTCTCACACCGGCCAACATCATTCTCCAAGGAGAAGGAGGAAATATCCCCTGCTCTCTTTTCTCCGTTGAGCTTTTCCACCTCTGGTTTACTCAGCTCACTTGTCATAGGTTCATAGAATCAGAAGGCTGGCACGTTCAGGTCTTAGAGAAATGTCTCTTTCTGAATCATAGAATCCTAGAATCAAGACCTCTGAGATCACCGAGTCCAGCCGTGCCTGTCTCCCTACTAAACCCTGTCCCTAAGAAACTCATCCACCCGTCTTTTAAACACCTCCAGGGATGGCGACTCCACCCCCTCCCTGGGCAGCTGTGCCAATCCCTGACCACCCTTTCAGTGAAGAAATTCTTCCCAAAGTCCAGTCTAAACCTCCCCTGGTGCAACTTGTGGCCATTTCCTCTCGTCCCATCGCTGTCAATTGTGAGCAGAGCCCAGCCCCCACCCCGTCACAGCCTCCTGTCAGGCAGTTGTAGACAGGGATGAGGTCCCCCCTCAGCCTCCCTGAGAGACGTATTGGAGCCTCCCTTCCATCATAGAATCGTAGATTCATTAAGATTGCAAAAGACCTCTAAGATTATCAAATACAGCCATCAACCCAACAGCACCGTGTCTACTAAATCATGCCCTGAAGTGCTACACCTAGTCTGGGCATGTCCATAACAAACTAAGATTGCAGGTATGCTAACACATACCTGCCCCACACCATGATACATATTCCCAACATACCCAGACAGCAGAGCATAAAGGTAGAAGCATATAAGTAAAAAAAAAGAGGGGACAAGAAAATCAATCTTTCCTTTCAGAGAACAGTTTAAGTAAATGACATAATTGTTCAAGGAAAGGAAAAAAGTCAGATATTTTTTGTACAGTCAGAATAATAGAAAGGTCCTGCCTGGAGACTTTCCTCGTGACTTGGGGAATGTCTCCATGTAAGAGATACCATTTAGACGTGCCATATAATAATTTACTGCTGGAAAAGGGATCAGGAACTACCTTGCTCTTGTTAGATAAGTTTGGCACTCTGCTGGGTGTTTCATGGAGACCAGCAGATATTGCGTGCAGAAGGCAAGTGAAGTGGCTCCTTTGTGCCTGTCTTAAAGTAAGGTCTCAGCCACAGATCCACCACTCCAACCCTCCTCAGCTCCCAGGCTATTCCACGCCACTAAAAATTATGGACCCTCTATGAACAACCTGGGAAGAGATGGGTTTTTATCCTGGCTGAGCCTGTGTTATCGAATTAGTAAATTCAAGCAGTGCTAAAGATGCCTGAAAAAGAAGGCATCTAATTATTACACCTCTGTATTAGAAGTAACGGGGAGCTGCAGAGAGGAGCTGACAAGCAGCTAAATAATGGACAAACAAGCAGCATGGTTGGAATCTGTCACAGCCTTAATGAAAGTCAGGATAAGACACCTGCATATTTGAAAGAATGAGATGTGAGCATCTGAAAATGCCCAGATGTGACATTTAAAGACAGAGATCATAAACTGAGAGCAATCACTGCTAAGAACTGGAGCCTGGAAGTGCACAGGATATATGGGCAAAAAGAAGTAAACGTAATTAAAGAGCTGAAAGTAGAGAAAGCTTGGGGTCATCGGAGAAACTGGGAAACCAGTAGCCTTTAGATTCCCAAGAGCTGTCCAAGGAAGAAGGCAACTCTGACGTGCAGTAGACCCCACGATGTGGTTGATGTTTTCCAAAAACTGGAGGAAGACAGACTTCGCTTAACTTGCCATCTCTGTAAAGCAGGAACAGCCGGAGCAAGTGAAGGGCATCTGCACAGTAGTTTTTCTATGGAGTAACCTAATTCACCACAAGGACACTCCAGAGGACCTTACGTAGGGCAAGGGAAAGCACTGCGTAAGCAACTGCGCTGTAAACCTGAGGAGCAAAACAGAGGACAGCATAGGCAGAGCTGCACCGAGAGCAGGGTGCAAACAGCAGCTCTCCTGCTTCCAGCTCCACTTTACGTTAGAAGAGTCATTTATTACTGCGAAAGAAAAAAAAAAATCAAGCTAGTTTGGTTCTGTAATCAATTGAAATCCAAGCATTTACTTTAGGAGCCCAGGATGTCAAAAGGATAATTTCCTTCCCAGAACCACTTGCATAAGGACTAGAAAGGGTATCGGGCAAACTTGTTTTGCAGTGAAAGTCCAAGTTGTGAGCTGTTCCCAGCGCAGCCACAGCTCTCAGTGCTCATTCTCAATTCTGTGTGCCCTGTGTATGCAAAAAACTAATAACACAGTAATGAAATAATAAAGCAAGAAATGGTAGCAGGGAAGGCAGGAAGATTTGTTCCCCACAGACGGTAGGATGTTTCCTCTGCACGTTCTTCTCCCATGTTCTGAAATAATCCGATTTTTATCTGCCATAGTTATTTTTTTTTTGCCAATCAATTCGATTGCAGCAGAGAGCCGACAAGCATTTTGAATAATGAGTTTGTTTTCGGGGTCGAAGGGTTTTGCTTGCTCATCCCAGCTTTGGAAAAAAGCTGCCTTTGTGTTAGCAATGCCGAAAGGGAGCCGGAGCTGCAGAGCGCACTAGGAAGGATCAATACTTTAAATGCATTAACACTGGTGAGTTGCAAATGAAGTTAGTGGCTGCTGAGCATCACTGATTTCCCAGTGAGTCTCAGTTCAGTTGGTTAATTTCTCTGAAGGATCAATGCCACAGCTGATGGTTACTGAAGTTTCTTCCTTCACAAAGCACAAGGGGGTTTTGAAATGAACTCTACAGGGGATCACAAACCAAGTCGTCCGTGTAAATAAGAGAAGCATGGGTGTGTAATTCTCTTAATCTGTCAAGACTAGCACAGCAAAGACATGAATGAGAAAAGCTGAACTAAAACAGCTTCAAGTTTTGGACCTAAATTTCACAATTCCTCACATTATATGGGGTCAATCAAAATGGCCAGATCCAAACTTACCCTCGCTTTCAAGGAAAATGGACTTGAAAGCCATGACTTTTACCCAAGCAGAATGCAAGTTTTTTATAAAGCAGGCAATTCTTGCAATATTGGTTCCTTTATGATTTAAAATGTTTTAGGCAATCTTATAGAGGTCCTGTAAACTTCTTTTTTCATACACGTTGGCCTGTTTCCTTTCCAATGTGGTTGCAGTTAAGTCTCGCTTACAGAAGCAAACATGACTCCCACTCCAAGCAAGAGAGAAAGGGGATGGGTAAGAGAATGCGGGCAACAGTCTAAGAGGAGGTGGAGGAACTTATGTTGGGAGAAGAAGAGAGAAACCAAGGACTAGAGGGAAGGAAGAGGCAACGATGCAAGAAAAGTGGAGAAACTCTGCCTGAAGAGACAGCAACTTGGGGAAGCATCAGTAGGGAAAAGGGAGAACAGAAGAATTCAGCCTACACTAAGGATATTGTGGGGATATGAGCAAGTAAACTCATCAGCTGAGGCTCAAAGGGCCCAGGAACGATGTGATAATTACGGTAGTCTCATCTTTCTGAAGGAGGCTCTAACTCCTGTAATTCAGTTTAGCCATGAGGGCTCCATCCTAACCCTGTGTTTACCATGGATTTGGGTCTCAGTCATTTAAAGGCCAGGAATGCCTCGCAGAGGAATCCAGCTGAACTGAAGGCCCTAAAAACACCAGTCTGCAACCCCCTCATCTCTCCTGTTAGGTACCTTTTCATCCTGGCTTTCAGGTGCAAACAGGAGCACACCTGTCTAGAAACACAGCAACTGAAATACTCATCCGAAACAGACCTTGTCGTTGTTCTCATTTTAATTTTTAATTTTTTTTTGCTAATTGTTAAAGCTTCAAAAAAACAAAATTCCCAGCTTTTCTTGGAGGCTATACTATCTCACAGCAATCTTGTACTACTCTGTCAGAAGAAACACCTTTTCATCTTCCTTGTTGATTATTTCCAGCTCCAAAGGATATGAAATTTACAGGGCAGATCCCTTCCAAAAGACATAGAATTAAATAATAGCTGCGCTTTCCAAGTTTGGTCTTCTGGAAATAGCATTTCAATGCCTTTCTTCCTCATCTTATGAAGGCTGGAAAAATACTTCCTTTTCAAACAAAAGGCAAGAATTATGAATAATCTTACGATTCCTGTAAAGGTGGTGGGTCTTTAAATAGAGTCGCTTGGTGTACTTGCAATTTCTTTACTAAAAAGAAAAGGAAAAAATAGACACTTTTTCATGCATATTTGCACCTCCCAAAAACCCATCTTGTGTTTTGGGATAGGTGGCCTCAGCTTAAAAAAAATGTATAATGAGGCTTGTGATAAAATTGGAGAGCTGTCAACACTATGCGTTCTTGCTATACATTAACAATCACTTAGAAAGGGGAATAAGGGTGTTTTCATGTACAGAACAGGTGGAAAATTTGCAAATTGCTGACAACGTATTCAAATTTTGACAAAAAAAAAAAAAAAGAAGTAAGAGAAAACTTTTCTCCCCCAAAAAAGTTTGTGTTTGCCATCCCATTCTTTTTAATTCCCCAAACTAGACATGTTAGGTTATTGTTCTTTCATGCTGGTATTAGAACATTTTCAGCCAAAAAGGGAAAATACATTGTAATTATTGCTGCTGTCTGTGATACCAAAGCCTCCACCTTAAATTTTACCCAGCTGTCAGCAGAAGGAGGCCCATTTACCTTGTGTAGGGTCACCCATGGCTCATTTCCATGCGTACAGGAGAACAGGAAGGGAACCTTTCAGGGAAGGTGTCCTTTGAGGGAACATGACACATTATTTTTAGAATAACAAAATAAGATTTCCCAGTCAAGGAGATGTCAAGGAATTTGATGCTAGAAGATATATAAGGACTGCCTGGCCCCTGGTCCATCCTTTACACCAGATTGTTTTGCCAGTCATGGCTCCTTGAGAGATTTTGTTGGCTGGATGTTTCCATCTACATGACAGGAAGACTTTGGACTTGATGCTCATGAAACAGTTTTCCCACAATAAAACTATTCCTAAATCTCATTGGCTGGCCCTCTGAGGACAGAGGCTGTATCAGATTTTCTGTTTTCTGGATGGCCTTGTTCCCCACAGAGATGCATAAGGCTTTGGAGAAACCCAGAGAGGTTCAAGTCTCAATGCTGACACCTCCTGGAAACTCCAGCCGCAGACTAATCGCGTGGGGACACGTTTCACAAGGGTGGAGTTCAGCACCTGGACACCTCTCTGAGTATCTTATATTCTTTCTACAACAGGTGCAGGGGAATGAAAAGAAGGAGGTTCGCGCTAGCAACAATTGCAAGAACAAAGCATGCAGGTGGTTAGAAGACAAGCACTGCAAGGTTTGAAAGGCTTTTGGGTAGCTTAGCACTTGCTCAACCAGATATTAATTAAACAAAGCATGTGTATTTTTTACAAAAGTACTCGCAGTGCCCCCTAATGCGCTTCCTAACCATTTATACAAGTCTGAATTAGGGAACAGGATATTTTCCAAGTCCATAGCATCAACTCCTTCATCCTCTGAGTCATACCCAGCCAAGTTCTCAAACTTGTCTGACCCCTCTTAATTAATGGCATCCAATAATTTCAATAGGAAGGGTGGTTGGGGGATTTTTTCTTTATGAAAAGATCCGTGAGTTATTTTTCAAGAAGAAACCAGGTAGTCTTGTTTCTCAGGGGGAATTATTATAGAGAGGCTGAGGCAAAGTTGAAGTACATTTATTTCATCACAGGAACAATGCTAATTCCAAAGCCTGTTAAAAAATGACAGAGGCAGGAGTAATTCAGCCTCCTTCCCCCTTCACAGCTTTACACTTCCTTAAATTCTTTCCCATGGGTGTTGTATCTTCTCTCTGAACTAGGTGGCATTTTGTATCAACCCAGTCTGACCAACGATGAAAAGTCATCCTTCATTCCTTGTTTCCCAGGCCATCGGCAAGTGAACAGGCGACCATCTATTTTCTGTTACCTGACACCTTCCACGCTCCCACTAGAGTCTCCCTTTGGCTTGGTTTAACGTAAACACCTGCTGAAATGAAGAAGTGTCACAAGAGTAAGAACTGTAACTATCACAGATTATAATTTTGTGACTGTTCAGCACATATTGGACGACCCTCTCTCGGCTTCTCTATCAAGAACAGCACTCCTGCTCCTGGGTTAGGAGTGCTCAACATGCAATATATTAATGCTCTAAGTAAAACCAACTGATTCTACCTAGAATCACCCCCTGACAGAGGAACTAAATAGACCTCGTTAGCAGCTGGATGGCCTTATATTTCAGTGGTATTGATCTAGTGAAGCTGAAGTGTCATTATGACCATATTTCTTCTTGCAAAAATCTCTGATGCCATGCAAAATTACTCAGCAGACAGGCTATGAATTACAATCCATAGCTGTTAGCAGTCTCCAGCGTTAAAAAAGCTTCGTTTTAGCCCTCTAAAAATGGCACTTGCAGTCTTGATTCTATTCTTATTAATCTGAATCAGGAGAAACTATGGTTTTTGTAGGATTTCTTTCTTCATAAGTGACTAGAATTACGCCTCCAATAATAACTACACATCATCCAAGATGGGCTTATAAATGCCAGTTCAATGTACTGGGAGATGCAATCTACACCCACGTGCAGACAGTTTTGGCTTTACTTGTTCAATGTCTCTGTTTCTGGGTGCCTCTGCTATCATACCAGGCCTGCATTCCTCTACACTTGGTCAGACTTGGAAACACCTCATTCTACATAAAGCAACTGCCCGCTAACATTATCTCTATAAAGCTATCACTGTGCCACACAAAGATAAACACAAGTAAAACAAATTAGCCATAGACACCTGGCCAATTAGGAATATTTCTGTTGCAGCTAAACCAAGAAAAACATAGCGACAGACAGGTCAAGAGAAGCTCAGACAGCATCTGCCTGTGAATCTTCAGTCCTGAGGTTTTACAAACACAGTAGAGTTTATGGTCTGTTGTGAGCAGTGGCAGTACCATATTACAGGGCTGCACGTTCTTGCTTTGATCCATCCATCCATCTCCTGTTAATGCTACTATCTGGGGAAGGGAGGAGGGCTGTTCAGTTTTTGGTCTTAGGAGCCGTTTTCCCTAGGCTCTCAAAACATGCAGCAGCCAAGAGAGATCTGGGCAATGTCCCAGAGATCTTCCAGAGAGCAATCTGGCAGAAGGTGGAGAGACAGGTATGTGGAGAGACAGGCACGGTTGGACTCGATGACCTTGAGTCATCGATGACCTCAGAGGTCTCTTCCAAGCTTCTGATTCTATGATTCTAAGGGAAGAAGTTAATCTGAGCATGAGCAGAGCAAGAACCTGTAACCTGGAGCAAGGGATGGACAAACTGGTTTCAAAGGAAGAGAAAGTCGGGGAAACAGGAAGAGTAAATGGAGCTGGAGGATGAAAACGAGCACCTCCAAAAGAAATGATGGAGCAATGCAGGGAGGGGACAGCCCAGAAGGGCAGACAGAAAGATGATGGATTTGTCCCTGTTGCCTGGTTATCACTCGGTCTCACATGTGGCTGGATAAGAGACAAACAGTTCTGGTTAAATGCAAACTCAAATAGGGATGAAGAGAGAGAGTAAAAGCTCAATCCCCTGAAGATTCATCTTCTGCTCTGCACTCGATCCTCACCATAGCAAAGCGCTGCTGGAGTCTGACTGGACGAAGAAGAGGAAACCAAGCAAATATCAGACGAATTCGGCCTCTGTGATGGGGTAACACCACACTGCTCTCTTTAAAGAAGGGAAGACAAGAAGAAGTAAAGATGGGAAGCCTAACAAAAACCTTCAGGACTAGTTCCTCCTCTGGATACAAGTGAGTCTGGTGGCCTCGTTCAACAGGGCCACGCTGTGGGATGGCAACACCTTTATAAAAAACAGCAGCTGCTTTCCTACACCTATGAACAAGGGCAACAGTATTGACCTTCCTTTGGAAAAGTGGACGAGTATTTAAGGACAGAAAGTGCTGCTTCAGGACTGGCGTTTCTATTCAGAGGGAGCGCTTCAGAGGAAGAAGGCTTTTTAATACTTCTTTTAATTTTTTTTACAGCTGTTCAGCTAAGTCTACTAAAAGTATCCCCTTCTTATCCTTTCTAGGCTGTGTAAAGCAACACATGCCACACCTGTGCCTCTGTGTCTCACCCGACATCGCTTCTCATTTGCATGAGAACCTACCTAGCAAGCAGGGTGATTAATCAGAAAATCCCCAGCAGACCTGGTATAGGCTTTCAGGATGGTGCAATTTTGCTTTCCTCACTTTGAAGGGAGGAGATGTTCCTTGAAAGCCACATTTCACTTGGAGATTTCTTATTCCTGCCCTTTCTGCCAGGGGACAGGGACTGAAGCTGAGGGACTGAGACACCAAAGGAGAGGGTGCTCCATTCAAGTTTCCAGCCCCATTTTGCTGTTTCAAAGATACAGGTATTTTGTTTGGATAATTAGTGGCAGCTTTTATCTGAACTGAGCCTCAGGTGCTCTTAATTTTTTCCCATTGCTGGTTTCTGTGATCCTGCTATGACGTCATGGGATGGTTGATTTATTTCTCCTGTGGCCTGTTACAAATTCAGATCAGATAGCCAAGCTTTTTCCTGAACTGACCTGAGCTTGTTATGATTTTCCTCCTCCCTAGAGCCAGGTGGATCATGAAAGCATCACAGGTAGAGACCGCTCAGGCTAAATATGCAAAATGCATTCTGCAGAGACCGTGGTAGAAATCCACTCTTATAGCCTGCATCTGCTTTCTTCATCCCAGTTTATGTGATATCCAAAGCCTGGATTGCTGTTTAAAACATTTAACTGGGGGAAACCATTCGTTTCCCCTGATTTGTTTACAGACAGAAGAGAATATTTTTTAAGACTAGAAAAAGGAACACATTTTGCCCCGCAGCAGCTACGGGCGTGCTTTACATTAGAGAGAGACTGATAACTTTATAGCACAACACTCCCAGCCCATCTTTGAAACACTAAACACCCACTCACTCCAGAGCCAGTCCCTCTGCGCGTTCCTTGCATAATAAGGGAAGATTTAAAAGGCTGGGGATAGCAAAGCAATACTTTTGGCTACAGCCCGCGCAAGGTTTGCCTTTTCTCACTTGTAGTGGAAGAGGTGGGTTGTGGAGGTTGACTTGAGGATGAATAAAAGGTCATCAGGTTTGGGGGATGTTCTGGTGACAGTGAGGATGACCTTTGGGATTACATCTTAATGCATTCAGAGAGTCCTGAAGTCTCAAGTCTTATTGGGGCACATGGTCCTTCTTGCTAGAATCAATGCTCCTCCAGTTTCACTCCCTTGCAGGAGGTTGCATGCCAAGCCCATGGGCCAGAGGAGGAGCAGTTTGGGGGTCAGGATTTGGTCTACAAGGCAATTTTATCCTCCTCTTGCATTAGGTTGTTGGTTTGTCAATCAATTCAAATGCATTAAGGCTGTTGGTGGGAGTATGACCCCAAGTGGGAGGGGAAGACAGGGTGAACTGAGGTCTATTAAGCTTTTATTGGTCTGTGCAGGAACTAAAACGCTCTGTAAAACACACAGACTTTGGGAATCCCTGAAAGAAATAAAAAGGAAGGACACAGCCCTAGGCTGGAAGCCTCTCAGCATGGGAATATGTAATGTGAGGACTGTCCATGTACTTGCAGAGAATGAAGAGGTGGCTGAGGAGAAACCCAGAGGGAGCTCTGTGTGCAGAGCCTGTAATTCCAACATATTCTGTGGCATATGGGTTCGGAGCATCTCTACACCAGGGTTTCTGTACCACACTTCCAATACTGCAGTGGTTCCGAGGGTTGGGGGGAGGGGGAAGTCAGAGAAGATGGAGAGAGAAACACTCTTACAGGAGCTGGCATTTTAATATTGAAAGGTTGTGAAATCTAATAAGAGCTACAAGGGAGGCTGATGTATTTTTTCCTCATGTTACGATGAAATTGGGATTCAATAAGTAAATGTGACAGAATATGCAATTTCCCATAGATTTCATGCATCAGAGAGCTTCCTGTGTAATAACCTTAAACCAGTATTTTTTTCCTCACCCAGCTAAGATCTCTTGCCTCCACCTTATCTGAATAATAGTTCATCCCCATGAAGTGCAGCCTACCACTTTAGCTGCACCTTATCACTGCCTCATGGTACACGGCGAACAAAAGTAAATACATTTTTTTCCCCTTTTTCTCCATGAATGATATCTTCCTGCTTCTTCTTGTAAGAAATAAACCTAAGCTGCCAATGCATAAGGGAAGAGTAATTCCTAGTTGGCTTAGGTCTCTCGTGTGATGTTCAGGTGCAAAGGGTCTTTGAAATGTGTTTCATTAGGAGGTCTTGTAGATACCTTTTGTTTTCAAGGCCGTATTGACCATTGTAAAGCTGATGGGAAAACCACAGTAAACCTGCTCCCACTCCTGGGAAGAACCTCCCACCCAGATGTCTTTTTCTAAGTGGCATCACATCTGGACATAGGCTCATCACCTTGATCCACGTGGTCTAACTTTGGAGCTGGATCTAATTTTGAGGTTAGCCTTGCTTTAAATGAGGATGTTGGACCAGTTGACTCTCAGAGTTCACTTCCCACTCCAATTGTTTTATGTCTTTGTGCATAGTTATGCTTTAAAATCCCTGGTATTCAGGATGAATTGGAAGTGTGCATGGATAAATGGCACAGGGACATAACCACAAGTGTTGGAATGCCTGCATTTTCACCCGTTGTTGCCTGTCAGCAGTAATGGCCTGTCCCTGTAATCGTCCCCTTCCCCAATTTTGCAGTAATCTTCTCCCACAAGCTGTTCATCTGCCCTTAAATTCCTGTTCGCCTCAAAAAAAAATTGCCCTTGCTTAACCTACTAACTGAGCTTTACTTCTGCATGTGCCCCCACCAGGACCTGAAACATGTTAGCTCAGACCACTGCCTGTTCCTAATCATCCAAAGCAGTGAAGTAAAAATGATTAGTAATCAATAAACAATCTCACTTTAAGCAAACACGTTTTACTTTGCAGCTGAGGGGAGGCAGGAGCACACAGGCAAGTGGTTCCAGCACTCCAGGTTAACTTCTCGAGCTGCCCAACAATGTGATGGCTTGGCATGGTGAGAGCATGGCCTCCCATTCACTGTCACCCTTCCACCTGCCAACACCTGGAGGCTCTGATTGCCAGCTTGGATGGCACATCCAGAATAAAGGGATACCCAGGACAGCTAAAAACTACCTCCTTTCCCCTGTGCTCCAGGTACAGAATCATAGAATCATCTGGTTGGAAAAGACCTCTGGGATTATCGAGTCCAACCATACCTGTCCCCTTACTAAACCCTGTCCCTAAGGAACTCATCTACTCATCTTTTAAACACCTCCAGGAATGGGGACTCGGCCACCTCCTGGGCAGCTGTGCCAATCCCTGACCACTCTCTCAGTAAAGAAATTCTTCCTAATGTCCAGTCTAAACCTCCCCGGCACAACTTGTGGCCATTTCCTCTCGTCCCATCGCTGTCACTTGTGAGCAGAGCCCAGCCCCCACCCCGTCACAGCCTCCTTTCAGGCAGTTGTAGACAGGGATGAGGTCTCCCCTCAGCTTTCTCTTCTCTAGGCTAAACACCCCCAGGTCCCTCAGTCTCTCCTCGTAGCTCTTGTTCTCCAGCCCCTCCCCAGCCTCGTTGCCCTTCTCTGGACGCGCTCCAGCCCCTCAATGTCCTTCTTGGAGTGAGGGGCCCAAACCTGACCCCAGCACTCGAGGTGCGGCCTCACCATTGCAAGCAGCAAATTAAATCCCCATCACCACCAGGTTTGAAAACCGCAGCAATAAAATGTGCATAATGACACCTTCCCTCCTTTCTCACCATCAAAAGACTCGGTCTTTGTTATTGCACGCAGTTTGATTTTGCCTTATCGCTTTGAAGCTGAGCATATGATGATTTTATTGGTGCACAGGGTTACTCTGCCGGCCCTTAGGAGGCAGAGGTTTAGATGACGGCACTGGTGAGACAGGTGAACAGTGGTTTTCACCTCCAGCCATGCTCAATTAAAAAAGAAACCCCACAAAACAAATACGCTAATACAGAGCACAAAAGGAAAACATATAATTAAAAGAACCAGTGTCACACTGATGTAAAAAGGGTCAGACTTGTATCCGGCACCGCAAACCACAGTGTCTCTCTCCTATTAAAGCTTGGCTTGAATTTCAGGTCTGGATTTGAGTGTCTAAATTTAATGGCCCATCCGATTCAATGGAACTTATTGTCATTGTCAGTTAACTTGGGTGGATATCAAGATAACAGCTTATGAGCAGTTTCTGTGTGGTCCTGATCACTGGTATTGATTTCAATAAGGTGTGGGCTGGATCATTGACACTCTAATTCTGAAATCAATGGAGCTGGGACGATTCGCTCCGCCTGAACATCAGGGAAATCAGGTACATGCCTTTAACAATAAACCAGCCATTTAAATTATTTGTGCAGTTCTTCAGGGAACCCTGGCGGGCAAAGCAGAGATCCTGCAGCTGTAGATAATAGGCTAGGCAAGTGAAAACTCAGACCTATTGAGCAGAGGGATGGAAGGAAGGGAATTTACTGATTCTCATTCAAAGCACTGTCTGGTGCGTTTATTGAAGCGCAGTGAGAGAGAGCCAGGCAATCCCATCCTGAGGGATGCGCGCAGGAAGGACAGCTCTCACCTTCATTTGGGATGGAGGTATTAGGAGTAGGGGCAAAGACAAATTGACTTGGAGTTGTGAGTTCCACTTGATTATTTGCAGCATATTGGACCTAACATTGATAATGGCTCATGTTCCTGGCATCCCATCCCCAGGTCTGACTTTCCCACGGCGTAGCAAATAAAGCAAAAAAGAGCAGAAGGTATTAGGGAGAGGGAAGAGCAAGGAAGGAAGGAGCTGGAGATCCACCTGCCATTCCTGGTGCATACTGCAGCGGTGATGGAAATACATGACTCCTAATTCAAGAGAAGCCCTAGTTGAGTGGCACCAAGGAAAGGTTCCCTCCATAAGGACTTAAAATGCTCTTTTCCCTTTCCTCTGATTCAGGAGAAATTGGGATGCCTCTAAGCATGAATATGAGAGCCTGCTCCACGGACAAGAAAATCTATTTGTGGTGCGGTGCCAGGCTCAGGGCTGGCACAAGTTACCAAAGCAAAAGCACTTCTGGAGGACACCTAGACAGAACTTCTCAGGAAATGACCCTTTAATATCTGCAGCACAATAGAGAGAAAAAACACTTGCACTGAGGCCTCTGAAATGTTTCTTTTCTAACACCCCAGCAGACAGTGACGTTTACACACCGAGGAAATACCTTGCTGCAATCAAACCCGCTCTCTTTAGAGTCAAATGTTAGCTCAGAGGTCAGTCTTAATGCTTTTTTTTTCCAGATTTTTAAGATAGATAAAAAACTGGTGAATTGATCACTGCAAGTCATAGATACTCTAAAGAAACTCAACCTCCAGCAATCCCAATGGTCTTAACCAACACCTCCAACCTCATTTCTCCTTGCATTTAAGCACCGATTGTCTCTTGCAAGCAGGGAAGCCCCACACAGATCCTGTAGGCAATGATGCTTCTTGACCCTGCCGAATTCCTACTGGACTTGCTGAGTACCAGACATGAGACGGTCCAGTGCAGAATTCCTCAAGGGAGATGTTAACATTGTTGTCACCTACCGTTACCCCATCACACCTCTCCTTATCATAAGACTTTAATTTACCCTGCCGTTCTTCCTCAGAGTCAAGATCTTCATTAGATCCATGTGGGAATTGAATTCCAAAATAAAGGATGCCAGACTTTTCATGGATTTGACTGTAATAGCAAACTTCTCTTAAAGTCTCTGAGCTCTGGACATGGGTTTCCTCAGATGGAGATCTCACTGCCACACCTGTGCCAGTGCCATAACCTAATAAATAAATCTGGGCTTCCTCATTTTTTGCATATTTCCTCCCTCTCTGTAGGAAATGTGAAAAAACCTCAGATGATGTGGCCCCCACTGATGTTGAGGTCATTATTGGCTTATGCAGATGGAAGATAATAAGTGTTTTTAAGGTAAATGCAGTAGTCCAACAGCAATGATTATGTGGGAATGACACACAGTCATGCTCCATGTTTATTCTCTCTCAGTGGCTTCCAGATCAGCTCAGCCCCACTTCGAAAGCCAAAGAAGGCGTTGTTTTTCCTTTACTTTCTGCACTGGTAATGGCACCTATCGTGAGTAATCTATCAGTCCATCCTGTAGCATCCACCAAAGGGAGATATTCCACAGGGGGAATTCGGCTGTAGCTTGGGGGATAGCATAGAGGTGATGTCATGGATTATGGTTGTCTCCTGCCTTCCCAGCTGCACAGACCACTTGGGAATCAAAGTGAAGAAGATGGCTTGGAGGGCAAAGAAAGAATAAATTCATGATCACTTGAGTGTGCCCAGATCATTGGATCATCTTTCCCCTGAGTCTGCACTGCAAAACAGTTTGCTGAGCTTTCTACCTGTAATCTACATCTGGACACAAGCGTAATACTGCAACGTCACACTTCTCAATGATTGAATGTGGCTGCTTTATAAACTCCATTTGTTTCTCTCTGCCTGTGCTTGCTCTGATAAATGTTCTCCTCTGCTGAGGAACTTCACATACTTAACCCATTCTATTTCCATCCCCCTTGAAGCTTTGCACGTTGTTTGCAAACAGAATTTCCCCTGCCAATGCCCAAGTGGTGTCTTTTTCCTGAAGCATTAGGCAAGGTGATATGCAGGTACAAGCGGAGCGACACAGCCAGCCACCTTGCCTAGCTCTGTGTGCTCCCAATGGGTGTGGGAAGTGATACATTTCCGCTAGGCAATTACACATTGTCATTTCACTGTGCGCCATGCCATGCATTGTGGGAAACCGAAGTCTCTTGAAACATATTTGAGAGAACCAAGCTGAGGTGATAGCTGTGAAGGCAGGTTGTTCCCCCATAGACTAGGTGTAGCCTTCCAAAGTGTTATTCAGGTCATCCACAGAGTTTTCTTCAAAGTCCCTCCAAATATGCAATTTAGGAAAGCAGAGCTAGGAGAAAAAAATCCCTTTGTATTTCAAATTAAACCTGATCTAACAGTTGGATAACCTGTATTTCATTGGACACAATGCAAATCCAGACGTTGGCCATGAGTCCCAAGTGGTTCAGGCCATGCCTGGACTGAACCTTCTCTCCAGATGTTCACCCTCACTGACAAGGCTGAGGTTTGTTACCAGATGCCCATGCTTCTCTGCAAATTCCCCAGACGGAGGAAATGAAGAGCGGAGGTGAATGGCAGCTCTTCTGAGGAGGAACAGGAGACGAACAGCAGGAAAGCTGAAGTATTTTGGATGAGTCTGGCAGCTTTCACACACGCTCCTCTGAATCCCTTGCAGGTGTTCTGAGTGACAATGTCCATGTCCCTTGTTGTTTGCTATCGAGAAGCATTGTCACGAAAGGATGCTCGTTCACACGCGCGTTCAAGAAATGCCTGTTTTTCCAGCAAACATCCACATATGCATAAGAACAAGGATAGCAGTGTAAAAAAAGAATAAAAAAGATGATTCCCTGTTTCTCCTTTGCTTCCCATCTTTCATCTCCCCTCTCTGAACTTTCAGCTCTGCATTTGGTAGCAAAAGCACTCGCTACCACCAGCCCTGGGGTGAGGAACAGCAAGGAATCATTTGGAAACAGTCCATTGATTTTAAGCTGTTTATCCAAACTAGCCAGAGAATAGTTATGAATAACAATAAGCATTCACGGAGATCAGAATCCATTCAGGGACAGATGAAAAGAGCTACATTTATCCCTCTGCAATGAATAATTCAGCCCTCCTGAACTTGGAAAATAGGCTGTTAGTGTACTTTACAGAGGAGGAGGAGGATGGAGATCAGAGACACCGAAGAGTTTGTAGATGCCACTAGCATGGTTTAGGGAGCCAAGCTAAATGCAATCAGGAGATGGTTTGGAGGGGTATTAAATGCACGACTTCAATGTTCTCAGGATGCAGTTGGCCCATTTCATCATGAGTAAGTATAACAAAGTAGAAAGCTGCAGCTAAAGTAAACTGAACTGGCTTCCACATGGCAAATCAGAGGGAAAAGATTTTAAAGCTGGACTTATTAGGCTGCAATCAGTCCAATAAAGACTGTGCCAGAGAAGACAAGGGAATTTTTCTCTGGCTTTTAAGTTAAAGTGAAAGCACAAATTTACAGAAGACACGTAAGACAGGCTTTTTGAAGACAGAAAGCAGTTTTCAGTAGCTCTGTTGCTCACATCTTGAAGTACAGAATTTCAGCTGTCCCTTTTTTCATTAAACGGGCGAGCATTATGTCTAGCAGTGACAGCTTCAGATTCCCTCATTTTCTTTTGGACCTGGAATTCCCTTCTCTGCCTGGGCTCGATGCTGTTTCACAATGCCAGACTCATCACCTCAATTCTCCTGAGCTTTGACAGGTGGAATTAGGATATAGCAGTACTGCAGCAAGACTGCAGATGGTGAGTTTCAAACCACTGAATTCAACACCAAAGTGCTTGTAATTCCCATTTTAAATGGCTGCCGGCTTCCCTGGGGAAAGTACCAGGCTCTCCTAGGTGTTTCAATGAGCTATAGAGGGAGACACGCTCTAATAGCCCAGCACAATGCTAATAAAGGGCATTAGGAGCAACTTTCCTTTTCTGTTGGAGTAAAGCCACAACGAGGTCGAAAATTGCACAAGGTTTCTTCATCTGCAAACTTCACTGAAAGGTGCCCATGCTGTTGGCTGTTTCCAGAGGCAGAAATTTCTTTGTGTGTGTTTCTGTAGAGAATAGAGCTGTCATAAATTTCCTTACTGAAAGCCAGGTAGGAATAGTAACAATAATAGCAGTAACAGCAAAAGAAAAGTAGCAATTGTAGGAGCAATAATAATGCAATAGGTTGGCCTCAAACTACAACCTTTGTTCAGGGAACTGATCCAGATTGCAGGGGGAAAGGATGGGACTTCTTTTTTCAAGCTGGATTCATTATTAGTCAAAGTCACAGCGGCTGCATGAATGTTTATGCTGACACAAGAAATGGGCAAGGACATTAGTGGGAGCATTCTGGGAAGAAGGTGAGAGTTGTTTCCCTGAGGAACAGTGTATTCTAAATTGAATTGAAGCCTATTGTAGTAATGTTTTGTTTAAAAAGACTTAGAAGCATAGAATGGTTTGGGTTGGAAGGGACCTTAAAGATCATCCAGTGCCACCCCCTGCCATGGGCAGGGACACCTCCCACTGGATCAGGGGGCTCCAAGCCCCATCCAACCTGGCCTTGAACACCTCCGGGGATGGGGCAGCCACGACTTTGGACACGACTTACCTTTATACATCAAGATGCATAAATTAAATACAATAAGGGAACAAAGAAAGGAATTAAAATCACACAAATTTTACCTCAAAAAATACAGGAAAACCCATAAGAGCCAGCCATGGTTTCATGAATCAGAAAATGTATTTTGAGAAACTTTTTTTTGGTTCTGTGGTTCTGTCGTAAGTTTCACACACAGTTAAAAGGGTGGGGCAGGAGTGGTTCCCTTTGGCTGTGGTTGCAGCCTGTAGGACTGCAGGCTGGGATTAACATGTGCTTCCTTATCCTTAGGTCCAACCTTGCAGAAAGGTGCCGCCTGCTGTGGCATGGCCATGGCATCACCAGGGCTGGTGCATTCCTGTGACACAGCTGTTCTCTTCCACCTTTCAAGCAAGAAGAAACAATTAAATAAAAATACTGATAACAATAAACAACAATTGATAATGCTGCGGAGAGAAATTAAGTGTCCGTAGCAGCAATTTAAAGAACAGAAGCTCAGCAAAGGTTAAAAGAGAATTAAAAGCAGTAGGTCCTACCCACTGTCTGATTTTAAAGATTTGTGCTGCTGTTTGCTGCTGAGATTTGTGGGTTTCAAGGCTAAATTCTGCAAGAAAATTGCTTGTCAAGTTGACCCAAAGTAATATTTCACATCTTTGGAATTAAAGACATGTCCAGTGTCAAATTCTGCATCCACAAGCAGCTGACAGTGCTGAGGACATTTCAGCATGAACTGCAAGACTCATGATCTTCTTTCCTGAAATGGCACAGGTTGCCCGGTGAGGTTATGGAGTCTCCATCCTTGGAGGTACTCAAAACCATTCTGGATATGGACCTGGATAACCAGCTCAGTATGAGCAGAGCTTGGACCAGATGACCTTCAGAGGTCTTTCTAGCCTCAGCCAGCCCGTGATTTGTAAAGTAGGGTAGGTGACGATTTTATATCCTGTAAGAATTCAAAAGCAGCTCTGTTTTACGTGGGGATGAATTCAAACTCTTCAGGTTCTGTTCCAGAAATGCACGAGAGACAGAAACTTTCTCTCTTTCCTCCATTGACGCTCAGATGTTCTCCTGGCATTTGCAGTGCCCAAAGTCATGTTCCTGCTGGGCCAGATATACAACAAGGACTTTTTCCCATTCTGGGCATAGCTTGGGGATTGATGCCTCCAGCTGGAGCCATTTGCTTTGGTAGGAATTAGCAAAGTTATCCGCTGGTTCATATCCCGAATCTCCATTATCACAGGTGAGTGGGTTTATGAGGCTGTTGGCTCTCCTAGAGAACGAGACACATGCTGCCTCTGTGAGCAGAAACTCCCTGGTGATACAATGGTGGGGCCTTCCCTGAAAATGAGAGCTGAGATAAGCTGACTGTTTTTAAAGCAAAATCATTTCCCTGAAGCATCTTTGTGCACCTCCTTGGGCTCTGTAGAGGCTGAGGCAGAGAAGGAGGCGGTGCCTGGGGAGAAAAGGAGAGACTGGGTGAGCATTGCAAGACTCTGGGAAAGGCAGTGCTTCCCTGGGCAATGACCTGAGCAAAACAGGCAGAAAAAAAGGTTACAGAAAAATACATCCCTGCTCAAGGTGTTTGGAGCAGCCATCCTGAGGATTTCTGATACATTCTGGGGGCTGGAGAACAAGTCCTACAAGGAGCGACTGAGGGAACCAGGGGTGTTCAGCTTAGAGAAGTGGAGGCTGAGGGGAGACGTCATCCCTGTCTACAACTGTCTACAACTTTTGTAGACAGTCTGAAACTCACTCTCACAGTCTACAGCTCCCTGAAAGGAGGTTGTGGCGAGGTAGGTGCTGGTCTCTTCTCCCAGGTGACAGATGACAGGATGGGAGGGAATGGCCACAAGTTGCACCAGGGGAGGTTCAGACTAAACCTTAGGAGAAAGTTTCTTCACTGAAAGGGTGGTCAGACACTGGCAGAGGCTCCGAGGGCGGTGGTGGAGTCTCCATCCCTGGAGGGGTTTAAAAGATAGGCAGATGAGTTTCTGAGGGACAGGGTTTAGTAAGGGAAAAGTACGGTTGGACTCGGATGATCTCAGAGGTCTTTTGCAACCAGATGATTCTATGATTCTATGATTCCTGATGCATCCTGATGATGCCACCCTGCCATCCTTCACTGCTCTCTGCAGTCCTTACAACACCTCCCAAACCAGAACTGACTCTATGTTTCCTGTTACCAGTGCTGATGTCAGAGCACAGAGGTGATTTTGTAAGTAAAATCTACACCAGCACCCCTCCCCAGGACATGGGATCCCTACAGCTGGTGAAGGGTGCTGCACTGGCAGCAAATAACTTGGGTGTAGTGAGGATGAGGAGTAACCCTCAGATGTAAGACCCCTCTTGACTTCTCCTGGAGGCTGAGAAGGTCTGATTTACTGCAGTAGCTTGAAACAGTGTAAAACTTAAATGTCTGGTCTAGATGCTCTAGATACTGAAGTTATTGAGGCCACAAGACAGAGCAATAAATCACATTATGTTACGGGGATGATTTTGTTATCTTTATGATGTAAAATCCCTCCTCCCCCCACCTCCCTTCTGTCCACACGACTTGCGGCAAAAACAGCCCACTGCATTTTTGCAAATTTTGCAAATTTTGCAAAATCAGGGACAGCAGCAATTCAGATCTTGAAATAGATGAAGGGGAGAACTGTGTATCTAGAGCATGCAGGAATATTCTTGGGCTACTTTTGCAGGTATAAAGTCTTGCAATGTACCCTTTCCTCTCTCTTCTGGCATTCAGCTCGTGCAAGAAAATGAACACTTTGGATCTGATTCAGTTACTCTTTTCACTGCCAAGAGCTCTCCCTCATCGGTCTTAAATGATGTAAGCAAGGCTTGCAAGATCTAGGCGCTCCCTTAAAGAGCTTCTGTCCTGTGAACCAATTCCTGAAGTACTTTGAAGAGTCAGTGCTTGCTCCAAAGTCCACACGGAACTCTTTCCATCATTTCCAATGAGTTTTAGATCAGGGTTGAAAATAAATACAACACTGGGGAAGAATTCTGTGCGGGGAAGGCAGTTCACCCTGGCAAGGTGGTTTGTCAGAGCAGATGCTACAGAGGGGACCACAGGTGAGTTGGTGAGAGAAAGCTTAGCATGAGCCTGCAATGTACGCTTTTGGCCCAGAAAGCCAATCGTATCCTGGGCTGCATCAGAAGAAGAGTAACCAGGAGGGCAAGGGACATGATTCTTCCCTCTACTTCACTCTTTTAAGACCTGGAGTCCTGCATTCGGTTCTGGAGCCCTCAGCACAGGAAGGACATGGAGCTGTTGCAGCGAGTCCAGAGGAGGCCACAAAGATGATCAGAGGGCTGGAGCATCTCCCATATGAATACAGACTGAATGAGTTGGAATTGTTCAGCCTAGAAAAGGAAAGGCTCCAGGGAGACCTTAGAGTGGCCTTCCCATACTGAAAGGGGCTCCAGGAAAGCTGGGGAGGGGCTCTTGATCAGGGATGGGGTGAGGGGGAATGGTTTTAAGCTGAATGAGGGAAGATTTATATTAGATATCAAGAAGAAATGTTTTCCTGTGAGAGCTGTGAGGCCCTGGCCCAGGTTGCTCAGAGAAGTCGTGGCTGCCCCATCCCTGGAGGTGTTCAAGGCCAGGTTGGATGGGGCTTCAAGCAACTGGATCCAGTGGGAGGGGTCCCCTTCGATGTCAGAGGTGTTGGATCTAGATGATCTCTAAGGTCCCTTCCAGCTCAAATCATTCTGATTCTATGAAAGGGTAAAGACAGGAAGTACACTTGTGAGAGCTGAACGAAATTTGGACAATAAAACTAAACATTCTTGACATGAGAAGTAAAATCTAATTTTTTTTTCACAGTCTGCAGTGAGACTGCCTTACGTTTGCAAGCAGTTTTCAGAGGAAAGGGGACATTTTCAGCAGGGTAGGAGGGTTTAAACAGCAACGTAACAACATTTGAACGAGAGTAAAGACAAGAACAGGACCACCAGCAGACTCCTTCCCACTGACTTACGTATTTGCAGCAGGAACAGGAGAAAATATAAACACATTTTCCAGGCAAAAACATTCTTTTTCACAAAATTTCATTATTGCATCCCAAGACATTAGTTCTCCAAAACCGAAATGCTGAAACATCTGTATAGTCAGAAGTACTCTATGAGTACTTCTGCATCAATGCATCAATTACCTCATAAAAAAATGGTCAGCTTCTTTGACAGGACCCCACTCTTCACCCCTTGCACAGTGAACAAGAGCAGGGCTGGCTTCTAGTGACAGCTGGAGTTGACGTTATTTTAACATTTCAGTATTACATTTTTGTTTTCATTTTTTCATCACCTTTTGGCTGAAATTCTCCAGGCCTGACCAGCTCAGTGTAAACAAATGAGGAAATGAGAACAAAAAAAATCCCAACTTACTCATGTTTTTTAGAATGATGTGATTACAAAATTAAATAAAAGCTTACATTTCCTCTTTCAAATAAATGATGCTGATTTAAACAAACAGACTGGGAGGGGGAGATGGGTAATTTGAAAAGACCTTAGATAATTACATATTTCTGAGGAAAACAAGACCGACCTGGCCGATGCTTCTACTGAAAAGGTTATCCCACAAGGACACAGCAGTCGGGCCCTTTTCCCCAAAGTGGTGAGGGGTAAGAATGAAGATATCCTAAAGATTAAAGACAGGCTGAGAGAGCAGGGCTTGCTCAGCCTGTAGAAGAAAAGGCTGCGGGGCGACCTTGTAGCGGCCTTCCAGTACTTAAAGGGGTCCTGTACGAAAGATGGTGATGGACTTTTTAGCAAGACCTTTTGCGACAGGTGTAATGGTTTTAAACTAATTGGGGGTAGATTTACACTGGGTAAAGGAAGACCTTTTTTACAATAAGGGTGATGAAACATTGGAACAGGTTGCCCAGGGAGGCAGTGGAGGCCCCATCCCTGGAAACATTCAAGGTCAGGTTGGATGGGGCTCTGAGCAACCTGATCCGGTTAAAGATGTTCTTCTCCTGCAGGAGGGGTAGGCTAGATGACCTGTAAAGGTCCCTTCCGACTCAAAGCATTCAGTGATTCTATGATAATAAAACCACAGCTTTTGTCCCAACAAGGCGTGGCCAAATAATTGCTCAGAAATGAGAAAGTGAAAGAGATAAAGTCTCCCATATCACTTTTTCTCTGCCTTGTTACGAGTGTCTACTTCATACTGGAGATATAGACATCAGGTATGGCTACAGTTTATAGACACGCGATCAGCAGGCCATGTTATAAATGATTTGCAAAAGATATCAGTAAACCTGCCCTTCCTTTTATGAGCATCTAGAATACTAATCCACACTTTACACTTATTCACTAGCTAGCACTCACGGCTTGTGAATTTAGCCCTGAAAGTTCAAATGTCTGCATCCAACCCAGCCTATTTCTGCTCCAGTTCTGCCAATGGCTGCCTATAACCTCTTAACCTCACCGTTAATTATGGAATTACATCCTATAAAAAAGGTCGTAGTGCCTTGAGGAGCAAACTGCGCTCTACAAATAGCTCAAAGTGACACGAAAAGTCAGCCGAGATGTTCAGCCTGTTAAAGGAGTTTAGGAATTACCCAACTCTTCCCTGAAACCCACCCGAAGCATTCAAATTCCCTAGCAATCAACCACTCCCATTTTATTAGTGACAAATGTTCACAGAGAGAAACGTTGAAGGGAAACAGTCTCTGCTGAAGGAGTCAGGGCAAAGGATTCCAGAAGAAAGGTAATTTGGGCATATCCTAATTTCTGAGGTATGCCACTCATAAGGCTCAGCAGTTGGCTTCTTGAAGATGTGTACGTATCATTGTAGATGGCCGGGCCCAAAGCGTTGTGGTAAATGGAGTTAAATCCAGTTGGAAACCGGTAACGAGCGGTGTTCCCCAGGGTTCAGTGCTGGGTCCAGTCCTGTTCAACATCTTTATCGATGATCTCCATGAAGGCATCGAATGCGCCCTTAGGAAGTTTGCGGGTGACACCAAGCTGGGTGCAAGTGTGGATCTGCTTGAAGGCAGGGAGGCTCTGCAGAGGGGTCTGGACAGGCTGGATCCATGGGCTGAGACCAACGGGATGAGGTTTAACAAGGCCAAGGGCAGAGTCCTCCATCTGGGTCATAACAACCCCGTGCAGCGTTACAGGCTTAGGGAAGAGTGGCTGGAGAGCTGCCTGGCAGAGAAGGTCCTGGGGGTGTTGTTTGGCAGCGGCTGAACATGAGCCAGCAGTGGCCCAGGTGGCCAAGAGGGCCAATGGCAACTTGGCCTGTGTCAGACCCAGCGTGGGCAGCAGGAGCAGGGAGGGGATTGTGCCCCTGTGCTCAGCGCTGGTGAGGCCGCACCTCGAGTGCTGGGGTCAGTTTTGGGCCACTCACTCCAAGAAGGACATTGAGGAGCCTTCATCAGCAGATCCCTCTCTGCCTGCCAGAGCAGAGCTTCAGCGTGCCAGGGTAGGAACTCAGACACCAGGAGGTGAAATGGCTTTGCCAAACAAGCTGGCAGACGGGTGGCAGCTTTGGGATTTGGTTCTGGTTTCATCTCTTAGCTTTTGAGACAGGACAACTCCTTGAAAATGCAGTGTCCCCGACTCTTATCAACAGATTTGTCTCCCAAAATAAAGGCACAACATTTAGACTTTTACAGGCAAAACTGGCTCAAAAAGGCAATGATTTAGTTCTCAGCTGAACCAAAGGTCTGCAGAACACACAACAACAGGAAAGCAAAAAAAGCTCAGCTGTTACAAACTTCCTTTGTAGGGAGAAATAAATTTATGTAATAAACAGGCTGAGGAGTAGTTATTGGGGCATGGACAGGGCTGTCAGAAGGAAGCCGTTTCCTTTGAAAATCCCTTGGCAGAGAGTTTCAAGTTTGCTTCAGGGTAAGGGCTCTGGTGAAATGGGCTTTTCACAGCTACTGAAGTGTTTTTACTATGCCCCTGGTTTAGTTCTCAAAATTAAAAAAAAGAAAAAGGCGTGGAGGTGCCCTGGAAGAGTGTTTTGTGCATGCGTTTAATATTGGTCCAGATAAGCCTCAAAGAGTCCAGCTAACCTTGGAGCTATCACTGCGAGAGAAAGAATCTGTCAGCTGTACGTATCACGCTCTTACCCTTCCTGCACATGCGCCCCCGTGCACACACAGGCGCAAGGCACTTGATGGATGAGACGATTTGAAGTTTTTGACAAGAGCATTTTGTTGTGGGGAAAAAATTGTTTTTTAGCAAGTTGCAGATAAATGAGCAGAGTTTACTGGAGTGCAGGGAATGCAGGAGGCAACAGAAAGTCAATAATTTGTGACGTGAACGGCAAAGGCAAGTGGCCATTTTAAAAACTAAGCCACACAGCCACAGACAAAATCTGATTTTCACCTGCTTTACCATTAATCAGAAGGGATGGGATGGGATGGGATGGGATGGGATGGGATGGGATGGGATGGGATGGCAAGGCAAAAGGACTGAAGACAATGTGAACTCACTGGCACGAGATGTCATAAAAACATACTTGCTCTATGCCCAGTCTGAGCATCTCCTGCAGGAGCTTCTCATTCTAGACATTTGGCCTCATATTTTCTTTCTCGCTGTCTCTACCAGCAAGGATGTTTTTTTGGCTTGGAAATACGGGTGAGAGGGCTGAGGCAGAGGCAGGACCCAATGGCAGGGGTTTTCAAAGACTGCCACTTGACATCTTTCCCTTGGGACATTGTGTCGAAACCAGAACTGGAAGACACTCGGCTGCCTTTTGTCCAAATGCAAAGGCTGTGTGATAGTCAGATCTCCAGGCTATTGTACAGCATTGCACAGCATTTTATTGGTATTTGTTATATTCACATACGTTGAAGTCCATATGGATCCAAAGCAAAATTGTATAAGCTAGAACTCACGAGCTAACACGACTGGCTAAAAACATCCTTTTTCTGACAAGGGAGGAGCAGGCACACAGGCATTGGCACAGGTTGCCCAGAAAAGTCATGGATGCCCCATTCCTGTTCAAAGCCAGGTTGGATGAGGCTTTGACCAACCCGATCCAGTGGAAGGTGTCCCTGCCTATGGCTGAGGGAGTTGGAACTCTGTGATCTTTGTGGTCTCTTCCAACCCAAACTATTCTGTGATTCTATGACCCTATGAAGTCAGCAGTATCTTTATGCAAGGAGAAGGGGGGGGCAGGAGTTTCTTTTGAAGGCAGTAGGTTTCCTTTCTAGAGATGTGACATTCAGGGTCTGTCCAAGAGTGTCATTTAAGGTAGAAGAAACTCATCACTGAAACCTCTAGTGCAGGAATTGTTATGCACAACAGGAGGAAGATGAAGAAAAGACACAAAAGACAGCTGAAAAAAAGGAATGGAAAAGAAAAGAATGATATCTAGGTTTGAAATAAGAATTCCAGGGATGATACAAGGAAGGTATTAATGTCATCCTAGTATTGACACTGGGTTGAAAATCTGAAAACCAACGTAAGACTTTTTATGGTCTGTTAAATCACATGATGAAAATAATTTTGCACAGAAATGATTTTATATGAATGATCATTATTCTCCAATAAAACAGAACAATAACTGGAATTAATACAACAGAATGGAAAATAGTTAATAATAAATAATAAATCCTGCCGTTAGGTTTTCACAGCCTAATTATTCAGAGTGTTAGTCACTAATGGCCTGAGACATCCCCATCACAGATAATGCCAGTAGTCAGTAGAAAAGTGATTGGAGATAAGTGGCTTGAATTACTCACAAGTAGGAATAATGATAAATAAGAAATATATTTTAAGGTTCTTACATACCCCCAATCTGTAACTCTGAAAGAACTTAATGAATTAATGTAACCCTTTAGTGGTAGAAGGTTTTGGTAGCCTGAAAATGCTGCATTAGTGAATTAAATAGGAGACTGTCCAATGATTGCTCAATTTCTATTAAGCACTTTACCCTCTACAATCTCCAGATGAAAATGCCACTATTCTTTGACCTTGGACTTGAAACTTCTTGAAAGACCTGACAAATCTTCAAGTTCTAGCAGGTTTTCAGAGCAATGGTTCAAACATTTTCATAGTGACCACGATTCAGCAAACTGACCCATAGTTTCCATCCTACCCATTCCTACATACACAAAGGCATCCCTTGATCTATCAGTGAACTTCTTTTTACCAACTCTCATCAAGAAATCCAACTCCCCACTAATTTGCTTGCTTTCTTCTTGCCATTTCCATTCTGATTATGCAATGCCTTTCGCAGTTCTGTACGATTCCTACAAAGGAGGAGAAACCACACAGGAATGTGCGGTCACATCATTTATTTCAGCCTACAATAGTCATTTCAGCTCAATGAGCTTCAGATCTCCAAAAGTTAGCCCAAGTTCTCATTAACATCAACCAAGAGAGGTAAGTTTTTCCAGACAGTGATTTACAATATTTAAGATACTTAACAGTGCGGACACCATCTTCACTATCACCTACACGTCTCTCAGGTTTTCTTACTGGCTACAAGCAGTGGGGAGAAAGAAGATGACCTTGCTCCATGCAACCAGACATTTCTCCAGGAGTGCTACTTCTGGTGCTGCTCAAGAATTGAGGACATTCTGCATTGTGTATTCACGGCAACTGGATTCCCTACACATGGATAGAACGGTAGCACATGGCACAGCAGTTGAGTCCCTTGTTGGACATTTTGCTCTCTAATTCAGAAGTTTTTCTTAGACTGGGACACAATTCCACCTTTCAGTTCTCCTCTCTCAGCAGTCATCTTCCAGGACATTGGTGTAGAAACCCCACTATCAAACACCAGCACATCATCTGTGGGGAGCTCCATGATGTGCTGGGTTTGGCTGGGATAGAGTTAAATAGTAGTTTTTACTGGGCTGTGTCTTACTGTTGACCGTGTGTTGGTACTAGATCAAATATGTCAGAGCCCATCAAGTGATTGTCCCTTGTCCCTGTTGAAAGGGACATTGACATCCTGGTGGAGCACAGCCTTTGTGCTAGCTGTCCCCATGTGAAGTGCAACCTGAAGTCTCTCTAGACTTATGTGAGTCTTTGAAGTTATTTAGTATATGAGTACTTGAAGGGGGTCTTTGAGATAAGGCTTTACTCACAGAAGAGGTGAATGAGAAGTTTGCCACCATCCTGGATGGTCCAGTTTCAGATTCCTAAACTTGACTCAAACCTAGACACTTCTTTTATATTTTCCTTTTTGGAAGCTGGATTGCTCTTTCTACTATTTCACATTTTGCAGTGTGTAGTCTTCTCTTATTAGGGAGAGTCCTTGAGAAACAGCTGAAGCTAAATATCAATATGTTGATTGATTGGAGTTATTAATTTATTTGATTACCCAGGTATTTGCCACAGGAAGGTAGAAAATGATCTCTGACCTACAGTTATAAGCTAATAGGGTTTGTGTTCCAACTTTAGAGAAAGAGTGGATGGAAAAAAAATGAGAAATTCATAAATATATTCATGCCTTCAATCCACTCCAAATGATTAAACACCCCCCACGTTTGTAAAAAGAGAGTGCAAAGGAGATCTTGGAGTTCCTGGTAAGCAAATCATTCATTAATAAAGAACACTTCATTCTAGATAGAAACACCTTCTGTTTGATTCTTTACAACACAGAAGCATCATCAGCTGCCTGGCATGGAACTTTTGAAAGGTCAAGATTAGCATTAATCATATTTTGGAATGCTGATAAAGGGTATCTTTACTTCTAACCAAAAAAAAAATAATAAATCAAGACTTCGTTTTACGTATTCCCAGCGCATTATTCAAAGCGAAAGAAAAACAATTTCCAACTGATTTAGAAACAGAAACCTTGAGCCTCTGCTGATTGGCAACCAGTTATTATTGCTTTTTATTATTTGTGTGCCTGTAGCCTGAGGATGTACCGACGTGATAAACACTGCGTGCACATACTGGAATGGAAAGTTTCTTGCTTAAATAGTCAGAGCAAATGTTGCGAGGAGAGAGAAGGAGCAGAGAGAAGGGGCAGAGGGGTGGAGTGGTTCGCTTAAAGCTCAAGGTTACTCCACAGGACAGCAGTAAATGTAACAACACAGTCCCAGTCTATACAATATATATCTGATGGTTGTGTTCTTGCATTTTAGGTGACGGTGTTGACCTCTGCCTCTGGAGCACAGCTCCTTATTTTGTGCTGCATTACATTATTTGTACATTTGTCCCTATATTGTATCATCCTGATTTGTCCCTTACAAAAAGACTACACGGGGCCAGCAGAAGGAACAGCTAGAGATTTGTCACAACCATCCACGAGCAAGGAAGATATTAAAGAGAACAGCATCTTTGGGGCCTAAACATTTCTCCTCCTATGGAGCTTGAGTTCCAGCTTGCTCTGTATCGTTTACCAGAGAGCTTGTCTTGCTCAGGACAGAATCTGATAGCAAACTGAACTTGGAACCTCACTCACAAGGTGGACACAGGACTGGCAGTCAGTTGAGTGCTTACCTGAGACACGAGGGAAAGTGTGAGACCTCTCAAAGGAGAGGAGAAAAACAGAGAAAAAGGGAACAGAACACCAGGAAAGACAGATGGAGCACAAGCAGATTAGAAGATAGATGACAGTCTTCTCAAGAGTACCGCTGCACGTAGGGCCATTCCCAGCACTGCAGCTAAGAAATACAAGGCTTCCTCAGGAGTCAACGGCAGATGTTCAACTACATAACTTGATTCTCCTACTTTATTCTGCTCTTGTGAGACCCCACCTGGAGTCCTATGTCCAGTTCTGGAATGCTCAACGTAAGAAGGATAAGGAACTGTTGGAACAGGTCCAGAGGAGGCCACGAAGATGATCAGAGGGCTGGAGCACCTCTGCTATGAGGACAGGCTGAGAGAGTTGGGGTTGTTCGGCCTGGAGAAGAGAAGGTTTCAGGGGGACATCATAGCAGCCTTCCAGTACCTGAAGAGGCTACTGGAAAGCTGAGGAGGGACTATTTACAAGGGTTGGTATGATAGGACAAAGGGAAATGGTTATAAACTGCAAGAGGGGAGATTTAGGTTAGACATTAGGAAGAAATTCTTCACAATGAGGGTGATGAGGCCTGGCACAGGTTGCCCAGGGAAGCTGTGGATGCCCCATCCGTGGAAGTGTCCAAGGCCAAGTTGGATGTGACCTTGAGCAGCCTGGGCTGGTGGGAGGTGTCCCTGCCCATGGCAGGGGTGTTGGAACTGGATGGGCTTTAAGGTCCCTTCAAACCCAAACTATTCTATGATTCTATGACTACCACCCTCATATGTTATCTGAACCTCTGCCTTTCCTCATGGCTACCTGGTTGGGATGTCTGTTGTCTCCATAATAAAAAACTTTCCTGATAACCTAAGCGTATTTATAGCTACTGCCCCATTAGCAATGATGATAGTACAGAAGGTTCGCAGCAAGGCTTGCGGCTTCTGCATCACTGATAAGGAAAGCATCACGGAAGAGCTCTACATGACAAGACGTCTTATTGAGAGGTGGCTAAGAGAAAGATGTCTAGACTGTACTTCAGTCACTAATAGAAGCTCGTACAGTCACCAGAGCTCTTTTTATCCCTCTATCCCATCTCTCAAGTCATGGCTCTTCCACTCTGTCCTTCAGAAGAGGCTATTCTGCCACAGTGCCAACGGTTGCTCAAAGGCATGGAAACAGTTGTTCGCCACCTGTAAAAGGAAGATTGATGCAAAAAGCAGCTGCTGTCAGTGGAAAGTGATGTTTCTTTGTGTCCCACCTAACTGACGATGGAAAATGCTCAGGAGAGGACAATGACAGGGTGCTGAATTTTTTCTAACAAAAGGGGAGAAATGGGATCTGGGGAGGCTTGGGAAAGGAACTAACTCTAAAATCCACCCAGCCATTAGCATCTTGGCATTATGCAAGGCTGCTGTCTCCGAACACTCTGTTCACACAGCTGAATTCCAGAAATAAAGCCTGTGTGTAAACAGAGAGATACATTAGTGGGTTCATGACACAGGCATTGTTCTTTCTGTGCACCAGGACTCTGGAGGAGAGATCTGTATGCCCCTGTGTTATCAGTCCATAACACTGAACTAAAGAAAAGATATGTCCAAGATAAAATTAACATTTTCCTCTTCCACCTTTAGACCTAGCAAGCTGTGTGCATCTCCACAAACCTGGCTGCTCTGCACAGCCCACGCAGATGTCTGTTGGGGGCTGCTTTCGCCTTGCGGTTGCATGGAGCCACAGGGCACGTTCCTCCTCTCATATGTTGGAGACGGCCAGGCAGTATGTTTTGCTCTTATTTTCATGCTAACTTACCCAGGGAGTGGATAACCAGATGTTTTAATTCTAGCTAAATTACTTCTCCTGCACGAGCTGCTGTAAAAAAAGCCTGGAGGAGAGAAAACATAGCACAGCTTGTTCAGTGCTACTTCAAGGAAAACAGACATTCTGGGTAATGAGTTTCAGAGGAGGAGTGCAGGCATGGGGGCGGGGGGGGGACCCTAAACAACCTACCTGCTCTGATGAACAGAAGGAGAATCGAAGAAAGCAGCCACCAAGATACCAAAGAGATGATAATATATACAACTACTCTGCAAGAGGCAAGGGCTGTGGCTCACGTAGTGTCAAGGTAAATACAGAAGTTACTGTGTGTGTGTGTGTGTGTGTGTGTTGCCTGGGGGCCTCTTTTACAAAAGAAATTAGACAACTCTGTGGCTGAAATCACAATCACAGTGGGAGGATGTCCAGACCTGATTTATTGACAGGTCATTTGGGAGGATGCAGAGGTTGCTCAGTTTTGTCCTCCTTTTCTGTTTTCCAGTGAGAAGAGTGTTACCTGGGTTACCACAGTCAAATCTGGCCAGACAGGGAGAATATTTCTGCTCCTGAAACAGCCAAAGATGTGAAAACCACTGAGTGGCTCTGGTTGCCACTCACAGTATCATGGTATCACAATGCTGGAAAAGACCTTTGAGATCATTGAGTCCAGCCTATAACCCAACACCCACACCTACACCTACACCTACTCGTCATCTAACCCATGGCACTAAGAGCCTCATCCAATCTCCCTTTAAACACCTCCAGGGACAGTGACTCCACCACCTCCCCGGGCAGTGCATTCCAATGGCCAATCACCCTCTCAGTGAAGAACTTCTTCCTAATGTCAAGCCTAAACCTCCCCTGGCGAAGCTTGAGACCGTGTCCTCTTGTTCTGTCGCCGGTCACCTGAGAGAAGAGACCAACCCCTGCCTGACTACAACCTCCTTTCAGGCAGTTGTAGAGAGCAATAAGGTCTCCCCTGAGCCTCCTCTTCTCCAGGCTGAACAACCCCAGCTCCCTCAGTCGCTCCTCACAGGGCTTGTGCTCCAGCCCCTTCACCATCCTCATCGCTCTCCTCTGGACACACTCCAGCATCTCAACATCTTTCTCAAACTGGGGGCCCAGAACTGGACACAGCACTCAAGGTGCGGCCTGACCAGTGCCGAGTATAAGGGGATGATGACCTCTCTAGTCCTGCTGGCCACACTGTTCCTGATGCAGGCCAAGACATCATTGGCCCTCTTGGCCACTTGGGCACACTGCTGGCTCCTGTTGAGTTTCCTGTCCACCAGCACTCCCAAGTCCCTTTCCTCCTGACTGCTCTCCAGCCACTCTGTCCACAGCCCAGAGCTCTGCATGGGGTTGTTGTGTCCAAAGTGTAGGACCCGGCCTTTGGACTTGTTAAACCTCATGCTGTTGGAGTCAGCCCATCTCTCCAGCCTGTCGAGGTCCCTCTGTAGGGCCCTCCTACCCTCCAGCAGATCAACACTTCCTCCCAGTTTGGTATCATCTGCAAACTTGTTAATGATGGATCCACTCCATGGATATGTTACTGTCCTGCTGTTGCCTGACCTATACAGGATAAGGGGTTTGCTCTCAAGAAAAGTACTGAGCCATTTAGTTTGGAACCGCGGGAGCTAATGCTCTTGCTCCTGGTGTTCACTTCTCAGCAAACAAAAGGATGGTAATGCTTGGGAAGTGAAAAATATCCCTATGACTCAAATCGTGGGAGGCATCAGTCCTTGCACAAAACCCTAACTTTGGCATGTGACTGAAGTGACTGAATTAGGAGATCTGATGTCCTGTTACTCCTAATGATCAATGGAGAGGTGAGGGGGACTTTCAAAGATGGATTGAAACATCTTCTCATAGCACATTGCTCTCTTCAATGTCACCGGAGGCATCCCAGGGCAGGCTTTCTGCTACTATCAGTCTCAAAAAATGGGCCGTAGAGCAGTTCAGAATATGTTTTGTGACCTCCACCCCCAGGAAACAAGGCTGTTAGACTGTCCATACCAGCATCACTCTTTGGAAAAAAATGTAATTTTCTGCGGAGCAGTAATGGGAAACAGATGAGCTATATAACCCAATAGGCCATTTAGGCTACGTTTCTGCAAATGTGGGCTTGAACATATGGTTGTATTTATGTTTTGAGTGTGCAGAAGGAGCAAAAAGCCCCCAAATGAAACCCCTGTTCTTTATCATTTGATTGTTCTGGACACTTGGAGTATAAACATTACACTGTGGAGAAAAGAGGGCAAAAATTCTTAATGTCCCGTAGTGTCTAGACCAAAAGCAATAAATGTTCATGCTGTCCTATGCACCTCATTGTAATGGCATTATATGGGGGAGAACCTGTCAAATGGGCTGAAAAATGGGAATTTCACTTTTTTAAGACTAATTTGATAAGTTCATTATCCTATGAGACAGGGAAGTGATTGGCGCCAAGTCATACACTAATGCCTTGTTGAATGCTCTTTAGGCGGGTTTTTTTTTACAGCCACTGGAACCAGTCAGGAGTTCTGTGTTATCTCATTATAATTGTCCCAGGAGAGACACTTACATAATTTTTATTACCATGGGGAATGAAAATGCATGTTTTATTTTACTAATTTTGTAGTAATGTCTCTAACTATGCAACAAACTTCCAATGAGCTGAACGGTGGTCGATCTCTCTTTGAAAACAGGGGATGCACAGCATGCAGAAATCCATCAGCAAATGCACTTACTCACACTGGGAACAGAAGCAGGGAAGTCCCTTGCCATGCATTTTAAGCAGCAGCACGGGCAAAATAAAGGTATAACCACAGCAGCGACCTATTTTTCAGCAGCAAAATCAGGTCTGTCCTCCAAGATCTATTCCACCTTGGCGTTCCCTAATTCCTTCTCCATGGGGGGTGGTACCTTAGCCATAGAAGGGTTGATGTCAGCCCGAATTTTAGCACCTCTTGACAGCTCGCTTTCCCTTGTTGCCTTTCTGCTTTGCAATTTCTCTCAGTCCCCAGGCTGTGTCATAGCTAGAAATGGTGATGAGATGACCTGCTGGCCTCCTGGCTGTGCTCGCAAGCAAACCTCAGATGAATCTTCACAAACCTTTCCGCCTTTTCTGTTCCTGCATCTACGATAGCTCCTCATACGTCACAAACATCCTTATCTTCTGATTAGCCCAGTATCCTACTGCACTTACCTCTGAGTACCATTTCCAAATGATCCTTGAGGCAACACCAGCACTGGGCAGATATCAACTCTAAGGAGCACAGAAACCAAAGGTAACAAAAAGAAGGGAAAAAAAATGCTACTGTTTGCTAGGGAGGAAACAGTCACTCAAACCAAGCACTGGGGCAACCCCAGCGTGGTCAGTACCACAACGGATAAGCTGAGAAAGAAATCAGATATAGCTCTGGGAGGTAAGAACCCTGGAGGGTTGTAGAAAGAGTGGAAGAATAAACACAGGATAAAAAGGAGAAGTTTCTGAGCATCAGAGAAGCAGGAGCCTGGAACAGGCATCCCACCAGAGATAAAGTGGAGTTGCTTAAGAATAATCTAACAGCGGGGCAAAATTGTCAACTTTGGCCAACCCCTAGAATTAAATTTTGGAGTTTCCTGCACTCATCCATCGGTTCCAGGATGTTTTGCCTGTTTATATTCAGCTTTCGGTTACGTATTTCCTGTTTAGTACTGGTACTGTGGGATCAAACTCCAGTCATACAATCTTCTTAATGTTGCTGGCCACACCTCGAGTGCTGGGTTCAGTTTTGGGCCCCTCACTCCAAGAAGGACATTGAGGGGCTGGAGCGCGTCCAGAGAAGGCAACGAGGCTGGGGAGGGGCTGGAGAACAAGCGCTACGAGGAGAGACTGAGGGACCTGGGGGTGTTTAGCCTGGAGAAGAGGAGGCGGAGGGGAGACCTCATCCCTGTCTGCAACTGCCTGAAAGGAGGTTGTGACGGGGGGGGTGCTGGGCATTGCTCACAAGTGACAGCGATGGGATGAGAGGAAATGGCCACAAGTTGCACCAGGGGAGGTTTAGACTGGACATTGGGAAGAATTTCTTCACTGGAAGGGTTCTTGGGCATTGGCACAGCTGCTCAGGGAGGTGGTGGAGTCGCCATCCCTGGAGGTTTTCAAAGACGGGTGGATGAGTTTCTTAGGGACAGGGTTTAGTAAGGGGATAGGTATGGTTGGACTCAATGATCTCAGAGGTCTTTTCTAACCAGATGATTTCAGGATTCTGTGGCTCTAAGAAGATAAAGAGAAGGCAATGATTCATGCGTTCTTACAATACCAAGACCAGCAGGTTGTCAGTGGCATTAGTGGGCCGACTAGAAGCAAAGGACACCCACCTAGCACATAGCTCAACAGAGGCAACCCTAAGAACTGAAAAAAAACCCAACACACAGGAAAAGTCAATCAAGGGCTTCTAAGCACAATGATAACAGTGATTGCTCAACCCTCTTATGCTCCTGCTGGAGGCTGGGATAACATATTGGAGAAGTATCACTGTATGCTGTCACATGCTGACACTGCTCCCCAGGCATCTGCTGTTAGTCAGTTTGGAGGCAGAAAGCCTTGTCTGACCCTCTACTGCCCATCTGACGCTCACATCACCCATGGAGCAACACAGTTTTAAATATGATAGCTAAATGTCTGTCTGCTGCTTCCGCAATGGCAGGCTGTTGCTAGCTTGGAGACCTTGCCTAAAGCCTGCGAGCCACGTACTCAAAATCTCCCTGCTTTCAGTCACTCTCTTTATTACCATTCTGTTCATTTTCTATGTGAGAAATTATATGGTATTGTTGCCCCCAAAGCAATTTTTGTGCTATGACTCAAAAAGAGCCCCAGGCAATGGCTGGCCTGATTTAAGAGAGTGAGAAAAAAATTAAATATCTGAGTCTGCTGAGAATAGTTGTCTTCTAGATCCAGAGATCACTTCCCCCAGATTTTCTTTGTTCACACTCTGCTGGAGGTTACCACCTCTCAAGAAAGAATCCATTTTCTCACTTCTTGACTTGTTGCAGTCAAAAATGCACTTTTTTAATAAAGATCTACTGGTTAGACTGCAGAAATGAAGTCCATTCAATTTCAGTTATATAGATGAGGATAATCTCACTGGAGAGTTCCATCAGCTGATAAAGGAAAAGTCTGTCTGTATGAGATGACGGTCTGTTTTATAGAATAACACAGTTTATGGCTGTTTATAGTATAACAACAGGTTGTAGAAGAGCCCATGCTCAAGCAGGGCCAAATAGATCAGGTTGCTTAGACCTCATCCACCCAAGTGTTTAATATATCCAAGAATTGAGAGCCCAGAGCCTCTCTGGGCAGCCTTTTCCACAATGTTTGAAGAGTTGCATGGTGGTTTTTATTTTGCTGTTATATGTAATAAGAATTTCCCGTGCTCCAACCGGTGTACGTTGCCTCTAATCCTTCCACCGCGCACCTCTTGAGAAGATGGGCTCCGCTTTCTCTACAGGCTCCCATTAGGTATTTGCCGTTGGCAATATGATGCCTGCAAGCCTTCTCTTCTGCAGGCTGAGCCGGCCCATCTCTCAGCCTCTCCTCCTGTGTCATGCTCCAGGATCCTGAACACCTTGGTGGCCTTCTCACTTCCAGTATGCTCACGTCTTTCTTGTTGTGGAAAACCCAGAACTGGACACAGTACTCCACAAGTGGTCTCACACGGGCTGATCGGAGAAGAACAATCGCTTCCCTTGAAGAATAGCTTCTTCCTCAGAAGAATCACTGGCTGACACTGCTCTGCATGCAATTGGCCACAAGAATGCAATCCTGGCTCATGTGCAACCTGCTGTCTCCCAAAATCTCCAGATCCTTTTCTCTAAAGCTGATTCCCAGCCAGCTGGCAACAACCCCTACTGTTGGATGGAGTTATTGAGTCCTAGATGCAGGATTCTAATCATGGCTTGAGCAGTAAGAGCGGTTAAGAGCCCTTACCTTTCTTTAAGTTCTCTTAATTAAGAGCTAATTTAACTTTCCAAGTGTTGCATCATCTCTCGAGGTTGCCTAGTGAGCAGTGTGTCTTAAAGCACGGTGGTGCCACCAGGTCCTACTTCAAACCCACAGTGCTCACAGTCGGTGCTGGGGAAACCACTAACGCACTTCACTGGGAGGCTTCCTCACCGAACAGCGAAAGGGGCTGTGAGGCTGCATGTTCAGGCAATGAGGTCCCTGAGACATAACACAATTTTTCTTCAGCGCTCAAACCTCCATTCCAGCTCATTTAGAGGTGCAGCCATTCTCCCATATTATTATTCAAAGAGTAGCAACTTTTCACACAGATTTTCTATCACACAGATGCGTTGCTTGCTCTAACAGCCATAAGTACCAGAGCTACAGTTAATTGCAAATTGACTGAACAGGGGTTACATTAAAAAATATGCTGGAAATTACAAATTCATTAGCTGGGTTGAGAAAATGATTTGTATTTATTCAGCTCCTCCCACCCAAGCTCTCTGTAAATATCCGTGAACAAACAACTGATGCTGTCTGTGTGTTACGGCATAGCACATTCCCCCTATTTACCGATGGAAAATGTAAAACCATAATGTTGCCCCAAAATTGTTAAGATACAGTAACTTGTTCCATCTTGAGTACCACCTACCTGCATAAAAGTGTCCTCTGGCGTAACTCACAGAGCTGCCTTTCTTCAACAATATCTTAATACAACCTTGTGAAGAATCAAGATCATGTTTGAGGATTTTGCTGGATAACAGACAAATTAAAACTATATAGAGGATTGTTACCCTTAATACATATGAGCTCTTGAGTTGACTAGTAACTCACTGCTTCTATCTTCCTCCTTTTGCCTGATGTGGTACATCTCCCAAATAAACTTAGTTTTAAATTATGTTTTGAGTTTATTAACCATGACATCAGAGCAAAAACTAACCATTATCATCCTTTCCCTTCCTAAGGCTGAAGATTTCTGCCAAGTCATCTCAAACTCTATTAAGAATAAGCTTAAATGCGTTAACTCTACTCCATTAACCTTTCCTCTTGGTTAAAGGTTTCTAAATCTCTCCAAAGTCTACCATTTGCTCTTCCTTCATCCTGTGCTTGTTGTGGAGTAGTGTAAGAGTCAGTCCGAAGAACAGTATCACCATCAGGGACTTGGAGAGATACCAAGAAGACTTGGAGAGATACCCTGAAAGAAAGAACCGTGTGGTACAGGGATCAATGTGCCGTGCCCCAATACTGAAACTGCAGGTAACAACTGTGATGGCCAAACAGCTCTTGTCCAGAAGATGGATTTTACCTGCTGCCTCAGCCAAACTTACTAACTCCTCCATAAACAACACCAACTGGGCCTGCGCAGTTAAGTTTTGGCAAGCAAAGCGAGAACCTTTTGAGGTGAAAGATTGGCAACAATCCCTGGGATGGGGGACGGGGGTGGGGGGGGGGGAGCGAGGTGTGTTGCTTGGCACAAAAGATGGACCCTCAGCTACCGTGTCTTCAAAGACAAAAAAGACAAAGAAAACAAAGAAGACAAAGAAGACAAAGAAAAGGAAGAAGAAGAAGAAGAAGAAGGTCTTTCCCACCAATGATGATGATCATCAGAAGGACTGGCAGGATGCTGCCCAGACCTGGGACCTTAGGGATGCCTTGGATCTGTGGTGGTAGCTATAATCCTCTTTCCTCCCTTTACTTTACCTTTTCTTTCCTTTCCTATCACTCTTCCAATCTATTGCATACTGCTTTATGGGCAAAACAATAAAGCTGCACTGTTTGATTGAAGCACAACCCCTTGGCATGATTGCCTTGATTTTTGGTGCTTCAAGATCACAGTAAACGAACCATCACGCATCCATCGAGTGGACCGTGACAAGTGGGAAACTGAAACAAGAGCACAGGACAGGGATTGACGGGTTTTCAAAGTTTATCAGAAAATGCAAAACTTCTCAGAGCTACACCATGAGGTTTTCCTTCCTAGGAAAGAGGTTCAAGTCATTGAGGGGCTGGAGCGTGTGCACAGAAGGGCAATGAGGTGGGGAGGGGCTGGAGAACAAGTGCTACAAGGAGAGACTGAGGGACCTGGGGGTGTTTAGCCTGGAGAAGAGGAGGCTGAGGGGAGACCTCATCCCTGTCTCCAACTGCCTGAAAGGAGGCTGTGACGGGGTGGGTGCTGGGCTCTGCTCACAAGTGACAGCGATGGGACAAGAGGAAATGGCCTTAAGTTGCACCAGGGGAGGTTTAGACTGGACATTGGGAACAATTTCTTTACTGAGAGAGTGGTCAGGGATTGGCACAGCTGCCCAGGGAGGTGGTGGAGTCGCCATCCCTGGAGGTGTTTAAAAGATGGGTGGATGAGTTCCTTAGGGACAGGGTTTAGTGGAGAGACAGGCACAGCCGGATTCTATGATCTCAGAGGTCTCTTCCAACCTTCTGATTCTATGATTCTAAGAAGAACAAGATAAATGGAAATAAGATCAACAAGGGTAAACCCCAGGTGCCCACTCTGGGCTGAGGTTCAGCTCCATCAGGTGATGGTCATGCCAGTGTCACACAACTCCTATAAGTTTGTTCTAGTGTAAGCATTTTCTCAGTTGAAGGGCAAAAGCTGGCCGTTGATCCTTGTGAACAATGGAGCTTCAATGTTATAGCTGTCTTTCAGGTTTGGTTTAGTGCACGGTGAGCTGTTTTTCCCTGGGTGGATTCATTGCCTTACTAAGCCGTTAATTACAGAACATGCCATTTGAGGCCAGATCTGGCCTGAGCAGTGTACCTGGAAGCTTGTAATCTATAGCTTTGTAATACACTGAAAAATTTATCAGGGACTGTAGTGATAGGATGAGGGGGAATGGTTTTAAGCTGAAAGAGGGGAGATATTAGGAAGAAATACCTAACTGTGAGGGTGGTGAGGCCCTGGCCCAAGTTGCCCGGAGAAGTCATGGATGCCTCCGCCCTGCAGGTGTTCAAGACCAGGTTGGATGGGGCTTGGAGCAACCTGATCCAGTGGGAGGTCTTTCTGCCCATTGCAGGGGGTTGGAACTGGACGGTCTTTAAGGTCCCTTCCAACCCAAACGATTCCATGATTCTATGATTTAGGGACACCAACTGAGCAATCCAGATCTCTGTGTGCAGTTCTGACACTACTTGCTGATGACAGTAGGATAGAACATGGCATCCTGCTTTGGTTTATAGACAGCTACAGAAGTAAAAGGTTTTGAAAGTTTTGATGTGGTACAAATATCACTGTCCTTGAACAAATCACCTCAAGGAAAAGTTTTCAAATAACTCCATAATTATCACAGTATCACAGTATCGTAAGGTTGGAAAAGACCTTTGAGATCATCGAGTCCAACCTATGACCCAACACCTACGCCTATATGACTGAGAAGGCTTGGCTTAAAGTGTGGCATGGATTGAGCTGCTTTGAGAATCCTACCTCAGGCTTCACTAAGGGCTTAGAAAGCTGAACCTCAGCTCTCTATCAGTCAAAAGAAGAAAGTGATATTCCCTTCCTCTTCATCCATAATTTTTTTTTGTCTGATCAATTTAACTCAGTCTTAGAGGTGTACTCCTCTTTTGCCATGTGTCTGAAGGACAGCTGCTACAGTCCCAGCCAGGACTTTTCTCACACACGTTTCGTTCATCAGTTTTGCGCATACCTGCATGATACATGGAAATTACCAGAACATCTCATACACGCAATATCTGAGCTATTGACCATGATTTCACAGCAGGATATCCACTTCTCAGGCTTGACCATCAAACACAAAAGTAGCTCATTTCACCTCCCTTTGCACAAAGCAGAAAGAGAAACCCTTAATTTCTTACCTGACATGCAAGACTTCTGACAAAGTGCTGTCACATACAAATACTTAACATTGCTTTATAACGTTGCAGCAGGGCTCAATGCAATTACCATACGATGTCTTGCTGCATCACTAATAGGTGCTCACTGCGAGACCATCTGTACCAACCTAGGAAACAAATATCCCCAAGCTGCCCTGCTCCTGGTGACTCTTTGAATCTCTTCTTGGTGATTAAGTCATTCTCCAGCTCTCTACAGCTGCAGCCCTGCCAACAGCGCTCTGCAATGAAAACTCATTTTGGAAAAATTATTGAGGTTTAAGATCAAGACCCAGCAATCTGCTGTCCAAAGCCATTGAGACACTTCATTTGATTTAATAGTAATTTCTTATATTCATTTCAACAGCGCAGGCTCCCTAAAGTGATGACCTCTGTTTTGCCAACAAAAACGAAGGCATTGATAGAAGTTTGGGTCAAAAGGTACCCTTAGTCTCAAAGAAAGTTCTGCTGGAAGGTTAATCCTATTTTGAGTTCTTTGGACAATGAAAGTAATATGTTTTGTCTTACAGTATGATTGATTTTTTTCTTTTCCTCATTAGCTCCTGATCTGTTTGTTAAGTGCTGAGATTCTTCTCTGATAACTCTTTGCAGAAATCTATGGGTTTGGGTTACAGAGTCCTTCTCTCTTGCTTATGAGTTTGTGGCTTAAGAGCATCTCACCATGGTAATGACTGGGAGAAAGCCTTAATTCCAGAGATCCTCTAGAAAATGAAACAGCAACTAGGATGGGTAGGAATTTGTAGGAATTAAAGGTGTCAGGAGAGGCAGCTCTTAACTGGCACAGTAGAAAAGCCCACAACCTGTGGTCCTTAATGTTTACAATTTCACCTCTTCATTCTGAAACAGGAGTCGCATCAGGAGAAAGGGTGCAAAATCTGGGAAGCTTCTTCTATTCTCTTGATTTCTTGGGTGAAATATTTTTACTCCATCAAATCCAGTGACCCAAGCCCTCCCAACTAGCCTGAAGGACTGGGACCTGAACTCTGTTCAGTGCTGTTTACCAGTGTTACCCTCACATTAAAGAAATTAACAGCTGGGAAACAAAAAACCTTTCCGATTTATTAGCAGAAGACTGACATGAATATGCATTTAAGTATAGAGCAATGAATCCTCATGTTAGAACCCTTTGGAAACCAGAGCCTATGATAAGTGGCTGGGACATAGGCAACCAGACAGAACATGCAGCATCCTCATTTCTCTAGGAAACGTGTCACCTACAAGTATTTCTTATCATCACTATTGCAAACCATCAGTCCATGCCATGACACTTATGTTAATGGCAGCAATTACCTAAAGTTGCAAGATCCTCAGGAAGGTATCCACTTTTAAGGTCAGCTACTGTGAAGATGACTCTTGCCTCCAGTAGAAGCATTAAGGACAGTGCTTTCAGACAAGACTTGCAAAGCTCATCTGCTCAGGTGTCGTTTCTAGTCCATCACTCACCAGAATGGCATCTCTTAGCTTAGTATAAAAAGTCAACGATCCTACAAATTTAGATGGCTAAATTTTATGCAATTGCCCAGGTAGCGTTAAAGAAACTTAATTACCTGGAAATGTGATTAATGCTTGTAATGTCCCATGGTTATAAACTTATGCTTAGCCCATACTGTTTGAAGGGTGGAGGTCTAAAGCTCGGGAGAGACTGCTACTCTACTATTCAGAAAACAGGAAATCAAAGGTTGCATGTTATGTCCTGGGCTTTCCTTGCACACCTGCACTCCAAGCCAGCTGTACGCTCTCCTATGTGGTCGTTGGCTGCTGCTGAGTATGCTGTGCACTCCCCACCTCTGATCTTTGGTCCCTAACCCAGCTTGCTCCTTGGCACCAACAGCTTCATAACTGAAGGAGGTGAAGGTTTGCATCTTGAGATTCAATGTTCAAGCACAAGATTTGAAACTTTTGTTTCCTTTTGGAAAGAAGAGATTTCAAGTATGTTCTCAAACCGTCTGACATGCACTGAAGGGACAACTTGCTCACAGCTCTGGAACACTGATGATCTATATTTCATGCTTCTGATAACCTCTTCAAACAGCTGACACTCTCACTTTCTGTCTCCTGCAAATAATTATTTCTTTTCAGATTCAGCCATTTTCTCTCCTTGTAGCTTGCAACAACATTTCTAGGGTCATGTAAAATGCTCAAAATGCCATAAATTATAAATCACAGTGTGGTAACAGTACAAATGTCCATCAATGCCAGTGGGCTCCATTTTTTACTTTCCTTTCTTAGCTTTTCTTAGTGGTTGCTTACCGTCTTTGCAGACATATTCGCAGGGACACTGGGAAGTATAAGGGTAAAGGTCTTATCCAGGTGGAAGTAAGCAGCCGCCACCCTCAGTCGATCTTTCCAATATCCCAGTCACAAGCTTCCCCTTCACAGCTTAAATATTCTTTTCTCTTTGTTCTCTCAAAGCTTGTAAAAAGGCAAGAGAAAGAAGGGGCATTGCATGGCTCACAATCCCAGTCCCTGCACATTTATATCCAGAAGGTTTTGGTGAACTCACAGAAGCGTAGAATGGTTTGAGTCAGAACAGTACTTAAAGAACATTCAGATGTAACCCCCCCAGGGACACCTCCCACTGGATCACGTTGCTCAAAGCCCCATCCAACCTGACCTTGAACACCAGGAATGGGGCATCCACGACCTCTCTGGGCAACCCATGCCAGGGCCTCACCACCCTCACAGGAAAATCTTTCCTCCTAGTATCTAATCTAAATATCCCCTCTTTCAGCTTAAAACTGTTCCTCCTCATTCTATCCCTGCACCCCTTGACAAAGAGCTCCTCCTCATTTTCCTGTAGACCCCCTTTAAGTACTGGAAGGTTTCTAAAATTCTTCCCAACCATCTACTTGAGTACTACATTTCCCATTATAGACCACATACTGGCAGGAGGTCTCAGAACATTTATTTAGCTCCACATTGAAGATGGGACTGTAATTACCAGAAGAGAAGTTTAGTCATGTTTCCATTGTTTTCAAATTTATAATGGGAAACCTTTTACTTTTAAGAATACCTCAAATACTTTAAGCATCTCATTTGTTTGCTTTAATTTTTCTTTGTGTTCCTTCTTTCATTTTGTCTCTTCCAACACCAAAAATTTTTAAACATTTCCGTATTTGGAAAAGTTCTACACTAATAGACTTACAGTTTCACTTTCTTGTTTGTTTATTTACCTGTTCCCAATAAGGGAAACAGTTTGGGGGAAAAATGGAAAAGAAAAGCCTAATACAATAAAATCTTTAAAAGGATGTGGAAAGTCAACACACTGCTTTTTGTGCTAAGCAGGAAGGAGAAGACTGAGGAAGGAAAAAATTATTTATTATGGAGCTGAAACAATTTTGAAATATGAAGACTTTCTGTAATTGGGTTCAGAAAAATTTGATTTGAAAGGTCATTTTTTTCTTCACCAAAAACAATGGAAGAAAGAGGTGTTAATGAGATAGACAAACACACGCGCACACAGAGTTGATTTGGACTTTATATATACAGTAACATACTAATTTTGCTGAGGCAAGTTATTCTCTGCCCCTGGGAGAACCAGATTTTGCATTATAAAACAGAAAAAAAAAGAGAGAATCACAATTAACCAAACTCTCCTGTTGGGTTTTCTTACTGATTTGTTTTACAATTAGCTGCCTTGTGACTCTGGTATTTTATTAAACAAAACAATATGTCAGCAACAACTTTCTTGAGCTTAAATCTCAGATTATATCAGACAAATATGCTGACATATCACTTTAGTCAGTATGGTACAATCCCCAGGAGACTCAGCCTTTCTTCCTAAGGATAGATTTCCTAAAGCCAAGCGAGATACAACTGAGAAACCCACCCACTGCTGCAAACACATTTCTTCTGGATTTGAAACTCCAAGAGGTTGAATAAAGAAGCTCTTCTTGTTCTCCACTCTGAAATACCCCTGAAAATCAGACCACAGAGATAACACACAGTCCTAATCTCCCATGCAGGACGATGCTAGAGCCCCAGATGAAGCAAGGAGATGCCTAATGCCTTACTGTGAGATAGCTGGATTTAAGGGGTTTGCCTGCTTTTCATCCTCCCTGGAGGACACCCCGTGTTCCCTGGTGCAGTACAGTAGGGACAGCATCACACAAGAGCAAAAGAGCAGAAATATGGAGTCAGACCCAAGGACCTACTGGCCTGCTGCCTTCTCTGTCATTCTAACGAGCAACGTATGCCTCGGGAAGCATGTAAGGATACAACCCTGTACTACCCTTAACAGCAGAGCTCCATTGCTGTATTTATGCAAAAACAAATGTATGGTTTGAGCCTAGGAGATCAGAGTTACAGAGAGAAAGTGAAGGGAGGGTGAAAAAGACTCGGCCTCGCTTCCCTGGGGAAGAAGAGCTCAGTCATCTCTGTGTTTTACTTTCAAACAGCTATGAAACCCACTGGTTGATTTTAACCAAATTACAAAGACAAGTTTTGAGAAGGAGCAATCAGGGAGAGGAGAGACTGATAAAAAGTTGGTTCACCCCAAATGAAGTAATGTGACTCTGCTGGAAACCGAACTCCGTTATTTCTGGTGTCATGGGACAAGTCGTTTTTGATGAGAAAAGTGTGATTCATCTGCACAGTCCTGCTCACACTTTTGGATTAGCCAAATGCCCACCCCTCCTCCCACCTCACTTTTGTTTTGCAAGCTCTTCTCTTCCGTGTAAGTACCATGGTAGATCTCTGGATGAATATTATTGCAATACACTGATGCTACTTCTTATCTATTCATCATCCCTTTGCTGAGTCTTATCTGGGGATTTAAAGTCTCCTTGATTGTAATGATCTTCAGGAATTAAGGGTATAAAAAAGATCTTAAAGTCCCCTATGCCTTCTAGGCATTTTTGTATCTGAAGCTAAAAATGGAGTAACCATCAATTATGTCAAAGGAAAATCTGCCATTAACTCTTCAAAAGTCCACACAGACTTTGTAAACGTGGAGTAGAAATCATTTATAATACTGGAGGATTGAAGGAAATTTTGGTGGCCTGTGATTCAGATAAACAAGGATTAAAAGGAGGAGTTCAAACCTTTGCTGAAGACCTTACTTTGGGATAAGTCATGGACAAAATCATGGAGTGACTTAAAGATGTTTGGCCAAATGTCTGTGGGAGGTGTCTTCTAGAAGGAAGTGCACAGTCATGAATGCTGTGCCTTTCTGTGTTGATAGCCAAGACTGCAGCTCCGCACATCCCCCTGGCAGCTGCAACATGCCCTGATCTCTGGATTTCAGACTTTTACCATCACCATGGAATCTGGGCTGGGGGAGGAAAAGCATGTCCTGTGCTCACTGTCCTGACCAAAATGTATTGGGGAAAAGAGATCTGTTTGATCAGTTCTGACCTACTGGTTTGTGGTGAACAATACGGGGATCCCAGCTAAGGAACAAGGATCAGCGATCATTCATACTCCTCCCCCTCCTCCTGGCTGTCCTCTATGGGGTACCACCCACATTTTTACAGCATATTGCTCCATCCATGAGTGGGATTTGTTAAAGCTGCTCCCCTGAGTCCTTCAGCCTAGACCCACAAAGATACTCCCTGTCCCGTGTGCATGACAAGATCTCAGCATCCAAGACAGTCTAATAACATCAGCATTTTTCCACTCTCACTTCAGCACAGATCTTCTCCCTCTGTGGCAGAGCAAGGGCACATCTGGGATGTACTGCAGAAAAGGAAGAAAGCTGGTTTTAGAGACAGGGGTAGAGGGGACTATTTCTCTGATTAAATCAATAAAGAAGCTCTGTTTGAGAAGCGTGAGCTGAAATGGAAATGCCAAACATCTGGTTATCACTTCTTTAGATACATCCTTGCTCCTTTTTTCCCCAGAGAGAAAAACAAACAAAACCAAAACAGAAACAACCAATAACTCCAGGTTTATCATGAGAAAACAGAGAGTTCATAATTCCTGCCAGATGCTTCAGTGACAGGGTCAGAGAGGAGCAGACTTGCTCTCCAACTAGACAGAGTTGAAAGATTTGTTTTCTGAGGTGATAGGACCCGGAGTCCCATAAAAGACCATATGCTCAGACAGCCATCGTACAAGGCACACGACCGTTGTCTGGAGGTGTCTCTAATTCCTCTCACTTTTTTCCTATTGCACCATTCAGAAAAATAGCATCACCACAATTCTTTTCTCCCTATTAGCAGACAGAGCCATGGCATGGTGAGTAAGCCAGCTTAAATTAAGATAGTAATTAGTAAACTCTGTACGTTAGTAATGCATGTCTAAGCGTGTTAGGAGGGTTTTCTCTTTAAGACTTCTCAAAAAATACTGAGTATACAATGGTTTAATGCAAAAAGAAATGTCTTGACAGACCCATATGCAAAAGGAAGGCTTTATGGAAGAGCACTGGTTGGTGTCTGTCTGGTTACAGGTGGTGATTTACAGGGATTTTAATTATTCTGCATGTGTTAGGGCTGACTTAGAGCAAGGGGCAGGTCTGGCACATACCAGAGTGACCGGCTATTGTGAAGCTCAGACCTAATTCCATGAGACGTGTCAGTCCAGGAGCTCGACGTTTCAGAGGGTAATGGTAGGTCCTTTCGTACTTTTCAGTTCTTACAAAATCACATTTGGGAGGACATGAGCCACAGCACAGGTTTCTCTAAAATAAACCATCACAATTTAAACAAACATTTTCATGTACCTTTCCCTCTAGTCCCCCCAAATTCCCTCAAAATCTTGAAAACATAGTCTGGTTTTTTTGAGTTCTAGGCTATAAACAACCAGATTTCCACTAGGAAAACCTCCTCATCTTCGAATCCTGAACCCTCATAAAATGCAATGACCAGCAATGGACTGAGATGACGCAGATCTAAGATCACTTCCCTACATGGCCCAAATTTCTGAGTGTAACCTTGGTCAGGCTGGAAAAGAAAAGGGATAAAAGTCCCCCTGTTCCTGCCTTATTTCTTTAGGTAGTTCTCTCCAGCTATCTCTTCCCACAGGGACAAACAAGACTTACCACACCATGCACCCAGGTCCAGCCAAGCTCTCAATCCACCACCATAACACTAAGGCAAACAGGAGTGAGCTATGATATTCCAGCTCATCACATCTAATCCTTAACACTCCTGGAAAAAAAAGCATCCAGGTTTCCTTTTTGGGGTGGATTTTTCTTCCTCCCCAAGGGCACCTGTTTATATATTTTTTTTCCTTCCCCATACTGCAAGGGTTTCTTTATAATAGGGTCAGGAGAGAAAAGGATTTTTAGCTATTGCTTACTTTACAGACCATTTCTCATTTTCCCTAGTGCTCCCGGTAATATTTACTGAAAGACAAAGCTATTCATCTTAGCACATTCCCAGCCAAGTGTGGTTTGAAGCAGTTCACTAGCACTGTCAGAAGAGATATTACTCACAATAAAAAGCTGCCTTATTCCCTCAAGTTGCCGTACTCAACATGTGACCCTTTTTTTGCTGAAAGATTGGCACAATGATTGCTTACTTCTAGTCACCTGGAACTTTTCTGGCTTGAAGACATTTTATTGAAATTCACATTGTACCAGTCAATCACCCTCCCACCACCATATGTTGTTATAGCAGGAGGAAGCCCAGCGAGTTGTTCGTTGTGCTTGTTAAACTGCAGGCTGGATGACCCTACAAGAAACATCACCACCACGCTCTGCAGAGTGACGGTGGAAGCAGCTGGGACAACTTGTGTTTGTCTTGAATGCTTTTGCTAGCAAACTTCAGACTTGCTCCTCTTTGCCCTGTCCCCAGGCAGATCCCTTCTTACTCACATTTGTTATCTGACAGTAGTAAAAGCTTTTATGGTCACCTCCAATGGAGTGGCACTTGGGAAACAGTGGGGGAGCAGCAAAACCAGCCTGGAGGCATTGGTCCTGATGGTAGGTGAGCACTCGCTTTGGAGCCAGCAAATACAAATGATGAAGTGAGGAAAGATCAGCCCAGTGAACGCTGAAACCCACTCTGAAGCAGCAAAGAGAAATGCAGAAGATGGAGGTTCACAAGCTGCCAACTGAACGTCTCCCACCGGTCAGGATAAGGCTCTTGCTGGAGCCCTGGGAAGATCTGTGCAGCCTTCAGGTCCTGGACAGAAGAACAAGTTACGTGTGACCGTTTTTCAGAGAGGACAGACACTTTATTCAATACTTCTGCCACCCACTCGGTTTATCTCCAAGACAGCTTGAATATGGCAGCGGCTTTCTTTGCCTTGATGCAGATTGTAAAGATGTTGGTGGGGCCTTCCTGCTTCAGACAAGCACCATCCAGCCTAGAAACTAAGACAGCTTCCCCAGGAACACCCTGCAGGGATAGGAGTCCTGCAGGGCTGTCTGCAGTGAAGGCTTTTCTTTGCAGTAGCCACTGCAGGTACAATTTGTACGATCCACCACGATCTTTATAAAGGGAGTAGGAGTTATGATTTGTTTTATCTAACAATGTCTCTGCATGCAGTTCCAGTAAATCAACACACCTTTATTTATTTCCATTTAGTCCAGCTTAGGTTTAAGGAAGATCTGGGGAAGAAACTGCAAATGTCCACTGACTGTGGTCCTAGATATGACTATAGGTGAGAATCCTGCCTGATCCTGCCACAGCCCCTACTGAACAAGCCTCGTTGTTTTTCCCCATACTTCATCCTTGCCTTCCTCTACCCTCTCTCTCCCCCTCTCTGTCCTCTGAGGTAGCTCAGTCCCATTTAAGTTCCTGCATACGGTCTTACCTAGCTCAGTTCTACCCTCTTGCATTCATCACCTCTTGCCCTGAGGCTGTTCCTGAGCCTTGTAAGAGCAGCTGCCTCTGGAGAAGTACGAAACCAGCCTGGAGACAGCCACAGTCAGCCTTTTCTTGCTGCTTTTACACACACAGCCACCGAGAAAACAGCCAGCCTTTGCTACACGCAAACCACATACGCACACGCGTGTACAAGGAGCCTGAGCAGGCAAGTCATTACCTGCAGAAGGGAATGGGCATTTATTTCTGTGCCCATAGAAGATGGATCTGAGCACCCATGGGCTTTGGAAGGATTTAATAACTCCTCCTAGGTATAGGAATACTCACTGTAACGCCAGCACTCATCCGAGCTGAGCAGTCACGCAGGCGGTGTGACTTGATTGCTCTACGCCCTGGCTTCCCAGGGCTGGTACACAGACATTATCAGACTACGTCTGTGCCACTAAATAAAAGGGTTCAAAGATCACCTCCTGGCCCACCGTGCACAGCTCTCCTCCATACAACTAAGCGTTTTTCCCCACACTAGAAGCAGGCAGCCGTGCCCACCCTGACTGTCGGGATGCCCTTGGTTATCACTCAGACATTGCTTAGCTGATCTTTGTCAAAAATAGCGGCAAGGAGCACACTAGCAAAGCCTGTGGATGGTGGGGCTGTTTATTTGTCTGGTTTGGTAATAGCTCAGGCGTACACTAGCTCTGCCCTGTTCCCCTGGCCATCCCCATACGGCTGCTCCCAGCCTGGCTACAACAGCCTCGGGTTTTCCTCAGTTACGGAGCTCCAGCTCTGCCCCAAGATGAGCTTGGACACCCATCAGCACCTGTGAGCACAGCACCGCTGTCTATGAGGGACTGAGCACACTCGGAGGGACCAGACCTAGACCTGAGCAACCCTTATTTCTTTCTGACCTCCAGACTCAGGTCAGTCTCTCAAAGGTCTTTGGACAACAAATAGTCACCATATCCTATTGTAATGCAGTCAAAATACGTAACCCTTTCCTGCCTTGTAAGAGCAACTGGCTACCCAAAAACTTTTCCACAGGTAGATTTGGGATGTAGTAATACAGCATCTTTACCAGGGAGAGGAGCCACATCCTTTCCTTTGAATTCCACTGAACCTGTTACTTGGAAGGTGCAAAGAGCTGAGTTACGTGCCACCACTCCCTTGAGCTGCCCAGGGAGATGTCTCGCACAGCACTGCCAGCAGGAAGCACTGCTCACACCTCAGTTACGCTATTGACTTTCTGACAAAGCTTGGGAAAACACATCCTTTCCCCAGGCTTTGCCTAGCTTAATCTGTAAGACAACTCTTTCCCTCGTGCACTCATGGTCTTTGGTTACCCTTCAAACTGCACTCATGGTCTTTGGTTACTCTTCAAACAGCACCGAGCACCCAGTTTTGGTGCCTAGAGACTCCCTCATTGGATTTTGTGACTAAGGGTCCTTCCTGCTGTCAGAAAAGATCGGGGGTTTTTCTGTTTGGCAGTATGTGAGAATTGGTTAGATTCTCTTTGTTCTTGGGTTTTCATATTTTGTAGTGAATTTATTTCCTGGTTCTAAAAAACTTGTAGCACTTCCAATTCAAATTCTCCAGCACGTTGCGTGTGTATCCCTGTCATCCCATGGTTTTTTCGTATTTCCAGACTTTCCAAAGGTGACTGAAATAACCTAGCATTAAAAGCAACTGTACCATCCTCACATTTGTTGACAGGAAAGTGCAAGCAGACCTAAGCAGCAATGCTAAGAGGCAGGTGTGGGTCTGGAGTCCCTCAAGGATGGGAGAAGGTGCCTCAGGTGTTCCCACTGACATCTGCTACACGGAAATTGAGCCAAAGCATGAGACTGACCGTTAGCTTCATTAACTGCTCAAATGCTGGGTGATGTAAATGCACAAGTACGTGCATCATGTGGGTGAGTCTGTGCTATTTGGGAGACCCCCTTTAAGAAATTATGGACCAGCTTTGGGGCTGGATCAAGGAAGGTCAGTGAAGGGAGAGAATGACATTATCAGAAGGCGGCAGCTAAAAGAGCCTCTAAACAATGGGCACGAATCCAGCCCACTGCAATGACCTTCCCGCCCGAGGGAGGCACGGAGCGAGGCCCCGAGCACAGCAGAAACTGTGGAGGCACATTTATTATTTTATTGCTTTCGCAAGAAATGAAAATATTATTAATGAGTGTAATTTATAAGCAGGGGAGCAGACAAAACCATGCTTTTCATGAGCTGCTGTGCACTGCCTCGGGAGGGCAAGGGCGGAAGCGATGGGTAGATACCGGCTATTGTGTCTGGTTTGCAAGGTTACTTGTTCTGATAGAGCTTCATTTCACATCTATCTTGGAAAACAAATTCCCTTTCAGGCCTTTTCATAATGAAGAATAAAGAGGCTATTGTTACAGAAAGCTAATTGTGGTTTTAAGCCCTTTTCTGCAGCCAAGCTCCCTGTTCCTTTGGAGAAGCCGGTGAGTTCAGGCTGCTGCAGAAGAGGCAACGCAAGCCTCTGGCATACCTGTGACTACCAAAGGAGAGATCTGCTTGCCCAGGAGTGAGAAATCACTCTGTGACAACTCTTAATTCTGTTTCAGGAAACTGCCTTGGCTTTTTTTTCCCACGAGTGTGTGGGTGGAGTTTCTATTATTGTCACAGTGAGATGTTCACACTGTTTAAGGAGACGCAGTCTGCAGGGAAACCATGTGCTGCTGCAGGCAGGTGAACTTCCACTCCAGCTAGCACGTCGGGTTCGTCTCTCTTGTTTACTCAAATTGATGCACCATTTGAATGAAGTATAACGGTTAGAAACGTTAACTGCGCTCGATACTCCTGAAATACCGTAATATTCTTTAACAGTAGTTGAGCTGAATTATATTTAGAAATGTTTCAGCCATGTTAGAGTGGTTTTAAGACAATTTAATTCAGGAAATGTTACCCAAAGGGAATAAAGGAAGAGCAATCGTTAAGGATGCTTGTCATTAGACTTTTAACCTTCGTGCTTTCCCTGTCTCTCCCTGCCAGGCAGCTCCAGCGAGGATCATTCTTTCTGCGGCTTGTTCATTTATCTCTATCTTTCTGGTCTCACTAGAGTCAAACACCAATTAATGCTATTAAGCACAGTTGTTATGTAAGTATCTTCAACAGAAGCATCTTCTCCCTGCTGTCTTTATCCTTTTCCTCTGTCTCTTAAAATCCCACTGGTGCTCTCCAGACAAACTGCGTTTTCTTGAACTGCATCAGCCAGCCTGACCATGGTTTGCTCTCCTGGTGGCCCAGTGTGACAGGTCAGTCTGCTGACAACTGAGCAAACAGGCCAACTGCCAACTCCTCCACCTTCAGTCATCTGGCCAGCATCCTAAACTAAAGGTCAGATTCCTCAACTTCAAAGCACTGGCTTAAAATTGACTAAATAAAGACATAAAACGATAACACAGGCTTGTTTTATTTGCATCCTGAGTTTTCACCATTAGGCTACACTAGGATAAATATTTTCTGGCTTCTAGAAACTGGGCAGGGCAGACTCTGAATCATGGAGATATCCTTAAAATCTCAATTTGAATATTTTTTAGTTATTGGGGGTTTTTTTCCTTCTTATGCAAGGATTATCCTTGAATCACAAGGACCTTCAGAACCAAGAAAGCAAATGTTGCAATACTCACAAGAAAGTCACAGTGACAGGAAGCACGTACTTACAAACACATAGGCTTGACTCTTCTTGCTTCAGTTTTATTTCCTACTCCAGTGCCACCAGCGAGCTGGTAGGTAGATATGGGGACACGCTACACCATCCCCAGGCAACCCCTGTGCAACACTCATCTCCCTGAAGGGCAAAATCCACATCTGGGGTGCACTGTGAGCCCCTGTGAACAAGGACCAGCCCCACTGTCCCCATCACTGGGTATTTGCACCCCCTCCATGGTAGAAGAGCAGCAATCCACTAGAAGCAGACCGTAACTACAAGAGACAGCTGGTACCACACTGTGGTCCCCATTCTTCTTCTCTTTCCTGCGGGATCCAAAAGATGCTTTGCCTTCAAGTATATGTGTTTCAGGACTGGCTGGTCAGGTCGAATGGGTGCCAATACACATAATGACAAAACTGAGATTCTCCCTTTGTTTTGGAGAAGTTTGACTCTTTCAGGCCTTTTAGATGCCTGCTGGTCAAGCCAATAAAGATGACTCTGCTGGAGCCACCTCTACCTCATCTCAAAGCCGAAATCTTATAAGACTTCCAGGGTTTATCCCATCAAGTACCTAAGACAACTTTATTTGGCCAAGATTTGTGCTAGCACTGAGTGTGTTACTTAGTGCCTCACTCAGGACTGGATCCAGTCTGGACTCGGGCTCAGCATCCTGCTGCAGTTGCACTGCTGTCAGGGGCAGGTCTGTCAGTTGGACCAAGGCTATAGCAGGATGCCTGATTCACTGTGACAAACACTCCGTAAAAGCACTGTTAGCAACAGTGTTATCTCTTTCTGCTAAGGGTGTATGTGGCACAGTGACAGTCAAAGGGCTTTAACCATCAAAGATATCTAAATGAGGTCTCAAAGAAAGTGTGTGTGCTACAAGTTTCTGTGGCAATAATCGCTTTAGGGAGAAATCCAGTTACTCTCACATCACAATTCGTCTCTATAATCCATTTAATGCTCAAAGGGGTTTTTTGCTGTGCTCTGGTTCCTCCCTCATGACCAGATAACATCAAGTCTCGGGAGCTATGCTGACATCTCTGCAGGCTGGTGCTGTCTCACATCTACTCTAGCCTGCAGTCTTATCTTCCAGCTAGGGACATATCTCAGAGGAGATGTAAAATGTAGCAATGACAAAAATCATGGACTGGGAAGAAGTTTCTCAGCCTTTAATCCTGTGAATGTCTCTAAGAGAGGGGGAGGTGGTGAAAGAGCCTTTCAAGAGAGGACTTAAGCAGATCAGAGAAGCTGAGACCTTTGTAGAGAATGGTGTTGACATTGCTGGAGGAGGGGACACAACAGCAATGAAAGGATTTTCTTCAGGGAATCATTTCTCCAGTCCAAGACTCCAGGCCACAGGGAGACTTGACATCAGCCGTAGCAGGACAAATTGTATGTCTCAAAACCTAACATGACTGCGCTGGCTTTCGGCTTAGTTTGTTTCACGGCAATAGGTCACCCTCGTAACTGATCAGGTGGTGTTTGTTGAAGAATTGAGTGTGGCTCAGACAAATACACCCAAATAAGACACAATATAACAGTACACACACGCTCCTCCGTGACATGGCTTTAACCACCATAAGGAGTGGATAAGGGGTCTCCAGCGGCCACAATGACACTGTTTCATTTCTTACTCCCATAGCCTGAGGACAGCTTCATGGCTTCATCTCGCCTGAGAGGCAGCTGCTTCCAACAGCAGGTGCTACATCTTCTAAAACCACTCTAGCTTGTCCATCTGTAGGCAGATCCACTCTAAGGCTTATCAAAGTCAAGAGAATTGTCTTCTCTTTGCTGAAGATGAGCCATTCTGCATGATCCACCACATAGGCACAAGAGACAGTGACACAGGAATTAGGAGAAGCTGGAACTTTCCTTGATCCAGGTGACATAGCCACCAAGCATTGCCCTCAAGCCATGAATCCCAGGATATCTTTGTAGTAGGCTGTTCAGCATAACCATATATAACCCCAGCGAGCCCCTGACACAGCAGCTTTCCATTCCTCTTCCCAAAGCCCATCTGCAGAGAGGTGAACAGCCAGGACCTTCAAGTTTTTTACTTAATTTTGGACCTGCCACAGCAACCACAGGAAGAGAAACAAGAACTGGCAAACCTTTCCCAGCTGAGGTTTGGGTTGAGATGTAAACAGCTGGAATAAGGTTGCTATTATATGAGGGGATGGGTCTGTCTCCAGACGAGAAAAACTCATGTTACACATTATGTTTATCCTCTGCCACTCTGCAGATGGATGATCTTGGGGCTAAGGCATGTGCTATTCTCATCTCTTCTATCAATACAGAAAAAAACTCTTATGGCTTTTCCCAACTCGCACCAACAACAACACAGATATCTGTGAGTATTTCAGGGGTCATCAGAAACAGTGCTGAACCTCCCTGGGACTTCATTTCTTCATCAATACCGCTAACCTCACAAAGAATCTTCATTCCTTATTCCAGGCAAGCAATATTGCATCATCAGAGAGATGGCATGAGCAAAGGCCAAAGTCATCATGCTCACACAGTTGCCAATAACAAGCACAGACACAAAAATCAATGCAGTGCACTTCATGTCTTTAAGCTCCATGCCCACACTGACCCCCATTATCTGACACACCCTTTACAACCCACACTGTTCCCTGAAAATAGAGGCAGACGCTTCCCAGTAAACTATCTACCCCTTCCCATAGCCCTATTACGGTGAAACAGATGGCTCTGAAAGAAAACAACTTCGTAAACACCAGTATGTCTGTAAAATGAGAAGGAAAGAGACAGAGGTTTATTTAAAGTTAATGGCAACCCCAAAGGATGCTTCTCTTTTTGCTGCAGTTCAGATTTACTGTGGCGATGCTCTGGTTCCCATAATCTCTTGGAGTCAAAGAGACACAACTAGTGGCAGAACTTTATTGTCTTCCCATGGATGACTGTAGGAGTTGTAATTAGAGCAGCTACTGATGCTGCACAGGGTGTTAGAGCTCCCAGCTGATCTCCACCTTAAGTGCTGCCACAGCTCGGTACATGAGATTTACAGCCAAGTTGAAAGATGGAGAACACATAACCTGGTAAGGGAGTTCAGTATTTCTTTTGCTCTCTTTGTAAATGGACAGGTTTTCCTTTTTGGTGATAGTCTAGTTCCAGTCACCAGATTACTGTAAGTCCTCCCATGGCCTGGGTGACTCTGTGGTGTGACAGCCTGTAGGAACTGGGTGAATTCCAGGGTGAATATGTTGCCAGCACCATTGTTGGTCAGAATAAAACCAGCAGGTGAAGGCAGCCTTTTTCCAAGAAAGTGACGATTTCTGGGCTTACCAAAACTCACAAGCAAAGGTGGGTTGGGGGTGGTCACAAAGCTGCCACCCTGGACCTTCTGAAGGGCAGACTTAGAACTCTTCAGAAGGTGCTTGGTAAAGTCCACTGGGAGGTGGCTCTAAAGGACAAAGGGGTGCAAGAGGGCTGGACGCTCCTCAGAAGGAAATCCTGGTGGCACAAGAGCAGCCCATCCCCGTGTGCTGTAAAACGAGTCGGCAGGGAAGAAAACCAGGGTGGCTGAGACCAATGGGATGGGGTTCAACAAGGCCAAGTTCAGAGTCCTCCATTTGGGACACAACAACCCTGTGCAGCGTTACAGGCTTGGGGAGGAGTGGCTGGAGAGCTGCCTGGCAGAGAAGGACCTGGGGGTGTTGGTTGGCAGCGGCTGAACAGGAGCCAGCAGTGGCCCAGGTGGCCAAGAGGGCCAATGGCATCTTGGCCTGTGTCAGACCCAGCGTGGGCAGCGGGAGCAGGGAGGGGATTGTGCCCCTGTGCTCAGCGATGGTGAGGCCACACCTCGAGTGCTGGGGTCAGTTTGGGCCCCTCACTCCAAGGACCTTGAGGGGCTGGAGCGCGTCCAGAGAAGGGCAACGAGGCTGGGGAGGGACTGGAGAACAAGTGTTATGAGGAGAGACTGAGGGACATGGGGGTGTTTAGGTTAAAGAAGAGGAGGCTGAGGGGAGACCTCATCCCTGTCTACAACTGCCTGAAAGGAGGCTGTGACGGGGTGGGTGCTGGGCTCTGCTCACAAGTGACAGCGATGGGACGAGAGGAAATGGTTGCAAGTTGCACCAGGGGAGGTTTAGAGTGGACATTGGGAAGAATTTCTTCACTGAAAGGGTGGTCAGGGATTGGCACAGCTGCCCAGGGAGGGGGTGGAGTCGCCATCCCTGGAGGTGTTTAAAAACCGGGTGGATGAGTTCCTTAGGAACATGGTTTAGTAGGGAGACAGGCACGGTTGGACTCGATGATCTCAGAGGTCTCTTCCAACCTTATGATTCCATGATTCTAAATGATCCTTCCATACGTGAATTCAACTTTCTTAGCCTCTCACTGCCTGTTTTCACAGGCGCCACTGCTTGCACAAAACTAGGGGTTTATAAACTCCAGAACTGATGGTCTGCTTCATTCTGTCTGGTCTCAGGGGCACTTAAATCAACTAATGTCACCGTTTTGGACCATGAAACTCCCTTTGGCTCAGTGAGGCTGAGTGGAAACCTTGTCACTGTCTACAGCTACCTGAAAGGAGGTTGAAGTGAGGTGAGTGTTGATCTCTTCTCACAAGTGACAGCAATAGGATGAGAGGAAATTGCCTCAAGTTGTGCCAGGGGAAGTTCGGACTGGACATTAGGAAAAATGAAAGGGTGATCAGACACTGGCAGAGGCTGCCCAGGAGGTGGTTGAGACCCCATCTCTGGAGGTAGTCAAAATACAGGCAGATGAAGCTCTTAGGGATGTGGTTTAGTAGTGGACAGGTGCAGTTGGACTTGAAGTTCTCAAAGGTCTTTTCCAACCAGGTGATTCTATAATTCTGTGAATTCTGGGGGCATTGTCAGCTGTGATTCCTGATCTTTCAGGAGGCTCTTCCTAGGGGTCTTTTCAGTCCAAGATCCCTTTCTACTGTGCTTACATTGTTTAATTGATATCTTTACAAAGTCAACTGTTGTTCCTTACAACAAATCACAGTCTTTTCCCTGTTTCATTTCTCTTCTTTGTCCCTTCTCATGCTGGGAAAAAGAGGCAATGCTTTGTTTTTCCCTCCTAGGTGCATTTTTTTCACAGAATGAAGTGCTCTTCAGCTTTGTCTCTCAATGTATTGTAGTTAGCCTCTTCCGCCTGAGCTAACTGAAAAACATTAAAAGTATCAAGCAATTCACAACCAGCAGCTGACAGAAATACAGCCACATCCTGACTGCCTTCCATTTTCCACTGGCACCTACAGTTTGCAGGTGCAGGCAAAGTACAGCTTCAGATGTCTCTCTCTGCAGCATTTTCCAAGAGGTTTGATTCTGATGGGTGACTTCAATGTCTCACTCGTCACCTACAAAGTGTTTATTTCTTTTGCTTTGTTCTAAGTGTCACGAGCTGCTCATAAATCTGTCAAAATGTGAGTAGCTTGACAGAGGTTAGACTTCTCCCTTAGCGTCCAGTCTCTCAGCACTGCAAAGCAAGGGGCACAAAGTGATTTAACAAAGTCATCCTTGGATCTATGCGAAGGTACAAGTCCTCGCAGTTGATAAGGAGGCAGATAGGGAAACAGATGGTCTTGCCCTCTTCACTTAGGAATACTTCTAAAACGAGGTGCTGTCCTGAAGAATGCAGCTTCTTTCCTCTTCCAAGACTCCACGCATGAAGTTCGGCTGGCCGCTGCATCCCTCAGATCAGGGAGGTCCTGTAGCGAGTAAGACAGAAATGTGTGTTGAATTAGAAATTTGCCAATCGTTTTCAATAATTTATACTTCCCCCCTCTAGTCCTCCACACTGGGCCCTCACGCTTAACTCCACCTGAGTCCTTAAGGTTCTGTGTTCACTTGAAGGCTTCTAAAATTGTTAGGTAAAATCAGAGCTGTGCCTCATGGGAAAGGTTGAGATGTTTCCTTATCCCATTTCCCCATGAAGCACTCAGTGACTACGTCATAGTGAAGAACAGGGTCAAACTCCACGACCTTTTTCGGCTTTCCCAGAGGCTCACAGCACCCACACTTTGCTTAGGAAGAGCTATGGGTTTCTCTTCACTCAGCCTGACTCAGTCTAGATGCTTCTGCATGCCATGAAAGGGGCCTACACTAAGACACTGTGGGCAGGGTCTCACCCTTTGGGCTTCACATGACTCAGTCTGCGTGCCTGAGATGTAACACATACAGGAGCACATCCACAGGGGGGTGCATGGATAAGGCTATTTTGTTGATGTCTCCAGAGCTCCCCTATACCTTTCTAGAACTGCTGTTCCAAAGAATCCACTATGCACCCCATTCATGCTGAGTAAGGGCACCCAAAACAATATCTGGTATCCTCTAAAGACAAACCTGGACAATAAACCCTAAGCCCCAGCTGGCAAAGTAGAAGGAATTTGGGTTTCTCCATAACATTTCATAAGGCAAATGTCAATGCCGTCTAGAGAGGACTCTGAGAAGTCCTTCGGAGGAGGTGGTGGCACAAACAAACGGAAGTTACACAGTAGTGGGACAGAGCATAGGGCAGCTTCCTAGTTCTGACTTCAGACAAGCAATGGGATCAGGATTACCACTAGAGTCTTGGTAGCAAAACAGATACAGGCAGAAAATGATCACTGCCCACCCATGCAGATAAACCTCCTCAGGTCAAAACCATGAGTGGTCAACACCATGAGCACCTTTGGGCATAGGGACCAGCTTCATGTTAAGGCCTAACAACTTCTTGGGGAAGGCAAGTCAAATCACATCTCTACTCAGAGGAAATACAGTAGAAATTTCCCTCCATCTCATCTCAACCTGAAGATGTGAATAAGCACGTGACGATCAGCAAGTCTCGCACAGGAGCATAGGAGAAGGACACAGCAGGACATCTGCCTTCATTCCCTACATAACAACCCTAGTCTACTGCTCAGAGTGCTGTTTCCATGCCTCTCTGCTTCCCAAACCCATCTTTTGTAATGCTAAATAATAACAGGCCTTGTTCCCTGCCTTGCCCGCTTTTCATCTAAATTAAAAATCATCTAATCTCATTAACAAGCTCATCCTGATGCCACCGTGTTCTTTGCATGCCCCCTAACAACATTAGGAACTTATCCAGGGAAACAGAAGGGCATTACTCTATGCAGGGAATGAAGAATTAGTGCAAGGGTGGGGTATGCTTTGCAATTGTCCCCATAATCACTTGTTTGTGTCCGATTAGTGGCTTTAATCTCCATCTCATTGCCACCGTAGCAGTGTGCAAGTGTTGGTATGGGTGTCTGAACAGATGCAGAAATGTGCAGAAGACAACGGTACCCATGTCAGAAGGGCACCAAAGGAGGTGAAGTGTGTTCGAATGATGGGAGAGTGGAGTGAAGCGGTCTCGGAGTGGGTACAAACCAAAAGATTTAGGTGTGTCATCAGCTGGGATGTCAATCAGTGACGGAGCATCGTTGATAATGAGGTTGCTGATGTAGAAAGAGACCAAATGTGGTCCTTGGAAGGGACAACAGAGCTTCAGACTGTCTCCTGAAAGTCACACTTGGGTACAGGTGTGCAGGACCGCAAGACATTGAAAGGCAGGAGATGGGATTATTTCTACCTCTTCTCTTAATATGAAAGCAAGGGGATATTGAATACCCGGGGAAAGGGGGGAAAAGAGAGCTAAGGAGGAAATGACTTTCTGTATTCATCTGGACAAATCACTATCCTGACATGTTATTGAGATTTCAGTCTTAATACAGTTTGACAAGCGCTTCTGTGAGCAGAAGTCATAAAGCTTGGTTTCCTACAGAACTTCATCCCGCGGTTGGATTATCTCATGTCTGATAGTGTCTGAATGATACTTTTCCTCTACCCACTGTATGCGTCACTACAAAATTTAACTCCTTTTCGGTTACCAATTTTGTCAGGAGGAAAATCTCTGTGCAATGCTGTCTGACAGTCACCAACTGCAATGTCCAGCACCTTCAGGATCAATGCTGGAGATGGGAATGGTGCTTTGCCTACCAAATGCAGAGGTGTCCTACGGGACTGGAAGGGTGGTGAGATATAAATGAGTGGGTCAGAGGACTTCTGAGAGTTTCGGAGGGGGAAGTTTGGGTTTAAGGCCCAGAATATCTATCAGGGAATGAAGTAACATGATCATTTCATCAATCTGATGGTCTAAAAGGAAAGTTTATCCAAAGTCACATAACCAAAGACCAGTATCCAGATGTACATCCAGTCCTACCATTCCTGTCCAATTCAGTGGCAGAACTTCCAGTCTTGAATTCAGTTATTTCTACCACTGGTGAGGCTACAAAAAACCCCACTCTTTTTCTCCTTCTCTTTTGTATCTGAAGATTGTTTCTTCCCTCTTATTCTTTCAGATACTTTGAGAAAGGAACATTCTTCATATCTCACCAGACTTGGAACAATGCAGAATATATTTTTCTCTTTCAGACTCTCCTTCTGAGAGACAGGGCGTTATGGTCATTCATCTTCAAGTTTCTGGTTTTGTGTCCTTGGGGTGAAGAAGAAGGAAGAGGTCATGTTTTCTTCTGCAGAGATAAAGCCCGCAGAAGTGAGGCATCGGAGCACTGATCCATTTCAACTCAACTTCTTCCCAATCTGATCTTCCCAGCACCCCACATATTGGATTTTTATTATTATTTTTACAGCCTGCCCCCAGCACACAGGCGCATTTGTCACTCCGTGGGGCTGCCAGCATCAAGCACTTCAGTATCAACGTTGCTTCATCTCAGAAGCACAGCTATGCAGGGGTGGAGTATGGCTTTTATTGAATTTCTGGGTTTGATCTCACAGGCTTTTGTGATGAGGGGAGCGCGTGTAGCTTTGACTGAGATCAGAACCGCAGCAGCACTTTGTATATTGATTAGTTGAGGGAATTGCTCTGGCTTGGCTTTGTAGCCCATTGTGGAAGAGTTTCTATATGACAGACACATGCAGGTTTGTCAGTTTTGGGGGAGATGAATAGAGATAAGCTCGGTTTAGCCAGAATTTAAAATGGGACATTCCCAAAATCTCTCTCCTGAAAATAAAATACATAGCTTTATTAATTTGGGATGTCTTAACCCCTGAGACTAATTTCTCTGAAATTCTTCATGGTATAAGAAATCTTCCCAGTTTTTAAGTGTAGTCATTCATGCATGTCCATCATGCAATAATTTGTTATTCAATATTCAGATCTTCAGGGGGTGATATTTGTTTTTCTAAAATGGTATGAAGATGTAAACTTGTCATCAGTTCAGTATCAGCCTTACCTAGAAAAATCACAGAATCATCATAGAATGGTTTGGGTTGGAAGGCACCTCAAAACCCATCCAGTGCCACCCCCTGCCATGGGCAGGGACACCTCCCACTGGATCAGGTTGCTCCAAGCCCCATCCAGCCTGGCCCTGAACACCTCCAGGGATGGGGCAGCCATGACTTTGGACACGGCTTACCTTTATACATAAAGATGCATAAATTAAATATAATAAAGGAAGAAGGAAAGGAATGAAAATCACCCAAATTTTCCCTCAAAAAATATAGTAAAACCCATAAGAGCCAGCCATGGTTTCATGAATCAGAAAATGTATTTTGAGAAACTTTGGCAGGGAAAAGGCAACAGGGAAGAGAGGAGGAACAGAGAGAAAGACAGGTCTGTCCGCAGTGGGGTAAGATGGGTGCAAGCAGCTTTTGAGTAAACAGTGGCTAGTCAAGCTGTCAAAAAAAGGCTGTGAGTTGAAGGAAGGTCATCAAAGTCATACCTCCTCCAAGTAAAGAATGATGCGTACCAAGGAGTGTATGAAACGCACTCTTTACGCTGTGTGTACAAGGCTGGGGATCAGTAGGCTGTGTACACATCCGAGTGTGTGACTGTGGCTGTATAAAGAGGGCACAGCTCAGGCACCGCGTACGTGGACAAGCTGAAGAATAAGGTCTTTTTTTTCCAAGCTACAATTATGCTGCCCCATTCCAGTTCTTCTCCAAGTGCCCGCTCCCTTCTGAGACAATGCATTAAAGCATGGGAAAAGTGATACTTAACATTGAAATTCATCATTAATTCCTCAGTCTTTTATTGTCGTAACATTAGCCATAATGAACTCTTCTTACATTGATGTCGATTTGGTGTGCCACTTTCTCTAGAAGTGCTTCATAACTTAGCATTAATTAATGGTGACTTATTGCAAATTGTGTTACAGAGCTGATAGCACTTCTGGGTAAGTAAGTGTCACCAACTGCAGTCATCAAACTTGCAGCTGTAGCCAGGTGTCGTACGGGATTAATTGCTGTATCTCACAGATATCACCTTTGGATATGCATGGGAAAGGAACAAAAGTTCATGTCTTGGGATTTTAACTTGGTTCAGTTCTCAGCTCTGCAATCAACTTCTATCTTAACCTTGGGCAAATCAATTGAGACATTTGTGCCTTTCCAGAGTGCCATGATTGACGCTGCATGAGGACTGGCGTCGGTTGAAGTCCCAGGTGTTAGGTGGTCCCAGTTTGACCCACTTCAAGAGCCATCCTGCTCATCCCCAGAGCTGGCTTTACTTCCATTACGTCTACAAGGTTCCTCCCAATTGGAAAGGTGCTGTAAACTTGAAGGTATCTCCACTTCATTAAGTTCTGGCTTCTAAAGGATTTGCCAGACTTTGATGTGTTGCTGTCTGCTCCCAAATCCAGTTGGGTACAAACTCTCCACTGGCAACTTGGTCCACAGTTAAGTTGGCCTGAAGGTACACGTGTGTACAGCTCCTGAGGGACACACTGCAGCCAAATTGATGCTGACCACCGTGCTAACAGTAACGGTTATCTCTGTTCTGCCCTCCTATGTCTCTGTGACTACCATGGTGACAACTCCATAGCTTCATGCTAACGAAACACTTGTGTAATTATGTTCATACTGCTACTCTCCTAGCTTCCAAAGCAGGGTGACCTCATCCAAATTGGCTGTCACAGATGTTGTCTGGCCTGTGCCAAACTGTTGAAGCTTCCTGGTGTTGAGATCCATGGGCCAGAACTGTTCAATTTACTAGAACACAGGTACTGTATGTCACAGCTGTCAATCTATAATGTACAGACAGTAGCTTTTGCCTACTCAAAAAAACAGCTAAGTTGTTTAATACTTCAGGAGATGGGCAAAGACAGAGAGATGGGAAGACAATAAGACACAAAGGAGAAAGGATAAACCAGGGAGGCAGTCACAGAAAGATAAAAAAATGGATGAATAGGCAGATATCCACCAATTAATTGCCAAATATCCTCTGCTTTGACAACCTGGGAATGGGATGAGTCACAGAGAATCTAACACCAGTTGTGTCCAGGAGAAAACAACCACCAAGATAACACACACAGATATCACAAGAACAGACCAAACACTTGGTTGGATGTGACATACTTCAGTGGCTGGTTGACAACTTTTTGAGTGTACCTCTCTTCTTCAGCAGCTAAAAGCATGCAACGAAACAGCACTGGCCACAGCAATCAAGCTGTCTGGATATGGCATCAAAACTCTATAAACATCAGGTCTTGGTGTCTTCTCGAGATATCTGCACCACCGACAAGGGAGTCACAAGAGAAACAGGTTCACACGTTTATTTTCTGCAGAGCCAACACCAACAGGGTTCAAATCACACAAAAAGAGTGATAGGGATTTACTCCAAAAGGCAGAAAGTCACACCTGACTGGTTATGAAAGGAGCTTGAGAGTAAAAGCTTGTTTATAAGCATCTTCAGTTTTGATATCTAGAGGTAAGACTTGGTTTCCAGATGGAGATATCCACATTTAGGTGTCTCTCTGTAGTTGTCTCTGTGTGAGCTGCCTGTTCGAGCTCTTGGAGCGGCCACTGGAGATGTGGTTGATGCAGTCAGTGGAGTCTGACCGTGATGATATTAACTCTAGCAGCGGCTACCACACCAGGTCTCAAGGAAAGACCCCTGGGTAGGCTTCCAGATGCCTTCAACTGAAAGCTGAATCACAGACCCACAATTGTTCAAATGACTTGTCCTCACCTATGAATTCAGCAATTTTAGAAGACAGCCTGAGACTCAGTGACTCCTCACATACAATATCTTGCCTGACACTAAAAGATAAAATTAGAGAAAGCAACTTTCACCAGAAACTGGAGAGACTCTAAGAGAAGACTTAAAGTTCAGCATCATTTAGCAAACCGAACTGTGCCTTTCGGCTTAACAGGTCTGGAGCTCCAGTCCCAGTTTTAGTGATGCTGCGTGCTATAAATATAATATAATGCTTAACATATCTGCTTTCCTCAGAGAAGAAACTCAAACGCCCCCTTCGCAGATATTAAAAATGCAGGCAGAGGCTGGTGTTTAATGAGTTGACTTGCAAGGTACTAAAGCTGGCTACCACCTGTCAGTGTCTTCAGATGTGCTTCTAGGCCTTAATTAAGAGCTGCCCTTTGTTTAATTTCATTCCTTCTCTCCCCAGCCCCACCTACCTCCTCCTTCCTTTTTTGGTTTGGGTTGTTTCAGAAAACAGAAAGCAGCCCCAGGGAGGTGCTTTCAAAAGTCAATCAGAAATTCATTTCAGGAGGGAGCCCAGTCACAACTTCTCATTTATTCGTCACCGGCTAGTGACTTCTAAACTAATCGGCGGGACAAAAGCAGCCAGCCAAGCATGCAAATCAGATTAACAATTTGCACCTTTGTGAAAAGGATTAGCTGCTCTGCCTGGTGTGGATGCTCTAAGAAATCAACCTGCATCTGTCAAAAATTGTAACCTTACTTGTGTCCCTGACTCCATACTTGGGTTGGTTAAGATAATAATAATTAATTAACAGCCTGCTTTAGATTGCATCTTCTCCCGTATGGGATTAATCTTGTATTTCCTTAGGGAGCTGGTTTTCCAGGCTGGTTGTGAATTTATTCTTTGCTGCTGTAATACATGATGGTGTTTGCACGCTTTCAGGGTCACAGCTATACAGGGAAAGCATAGTGGTTAAAGCAGTGGAGTCGGTTTAGGATTGTGTCCAAATCCCATAAATGCCACATGTGACTTCAGATAAGTCACTTAATCACCCTTTCTCACACCCTATATTTACCAGATCAGTCAAGGCAAGCGGATTTACAAGGATGATTCATCCCAAAAAGAGCCGAGGGACATGGCTTCTATTCCTGACTCCACTCTGAAACTTGGGTAAAGTCACTTTACTTGCACACCCTGGCTTCCCAGCTGCAGAGGGAGGGCAGCATCTGCTGCTCGCTAAAACCTGAGTGGCAGCCCTCAGCCAAGGCACTCTTTCCTAGGCATCCCCCAGACCTCAGCATCCTTAGGGGAGGAGGCGAGTTCTGTGGACGGGTTTCCAGCAGGGTGTCATGCTTCTGTGTTCAAACGGGGAGGTGTCACCTGCAGGTGACAGCTCTAAATTACAGTTCCCCAGAGAAACAACGTTTAGGCAGCAACCGGGTATGACTTAAGCCCTAAGTACTAAAAGCAGGGATAAGCCTGAACTTCGCCTACAAAGCAGAAAGAAGCTTTTCTCTGAGAAATTGTCCCCTGTACACGTTGGGGAGGAAGGGGTGAAGATACCCAATAAAACTCACAGTAATGCTGGTAATGCAGCAGCTGGTAACGGTGCAGAAAGCAGCTTCTCTAAGCCCTGTTTGTGAATAAAACAAGACAATGACCTTCCCACTCATTAACTGAAGTCTTTGGGGAGAACAACCAAGTTTTCTGTACCTCCTTTCTCCTCCCCTGTTCATCTATTCAGACTAATCCCCCAGAAAGAAGACCTTGCAAACTGCTGAAGAAAGCAGCCCTGCTTGGAAGGTGCAGTCTCCTTTCTCCCACGCCCTGGTGATGTGACAACCTGTTTAAGGCGAACAAGTGTCATTTTTCACAGCACGGCTTCCCATACCTTGCAAAGATTTTCCCCATGGAAAGAGAGGGAAAGGAGAGAGAGAGAGGGGGAGAGGCAGGGGAAGCAGCTGTCAGAAGAAGGACGCGGCTCTCAGCGTGTCCCTTCAGGTGTGAAAGGGAACATATCCACTCTCCACCTCCACCCAACTCCAGTGTGCAGCCAGGCAGAACCAGGCAGCTGCTGTGTGTTACCAGTGTGGAGATCTGTCAGAAGCATTCAAGCCCCAGGACCACGTCTTAATAGAGGAGATGCTGAAGGGACTTGCACCTCCTGCCAGAGCAGCTCGGTGGCCTCAGCTAAGACTGTGGTGGGACAGCAGCATTCAGATGGCTTGCTTGGAAGTGATACATTCTAGATTCTGTGGAAAGGAATCAAATATCCTTATCTCCTCCCATTTCCCTTCTCTTTCCTTCCCAATTATTCTAATTATTCACTTCTCCTCCCAGTACAGCCAGTCCCAGTAACATTCAGGATATTGGCAACGGTTTTTGCGTACTCTAGCCAGTCGATATCTCAAAGGCATCTTGTCCTACTAAAGAACCTCAGGGCCTCATTCTTCTTTAGCAAAAATCCCTTATAACATTGCTATAACAGTGCCTGTGTGCACAGAGGTTTCATAGAAAGCTCCAATATTTTAAACCTTTTCCTTGTAAGGGTAGGCTATGGCTTTTGTGGGCTCAAAATAGTCCCCAGACCTACAATTTTCATGTCCCTCTGACATGTTCAGACATCCTTCCTTTTGCATAGCACCTCGATAAAAGATCAAGCAGGCTCTGTATAGGGTATGGACTGAACTCCTGGCCAGGTGATCACAGTCCCTGGAAGGAACAAATTTTTAAGTCCCTTCTGTGCGTTGCTGTGCAGTTCAGACAGTGCTGACTTCAGGGCTGGGCAGGTCTCTCTCACTCAGCCACGAACCTCTCACCACAAACTCACATATCTACTGATCTTTCTCTTGTTCATCCATCACTCCATGCAAAACCTCCAAGATGTCCTGCACTTTCCACGGTGGTTAAGATAAGGTAGCACAGGGTGAGGAGCTACACCAGCCTTTGAGATGTCTGCCCTAGTTCTTCTAAAGTACACACCACACAGGTTTCCAGGTAAGACCTGCATTGCCATTCCACCTGGTGCAGAGTAGGGTGGCAGAGAGATGCTAAGCAGTCTGTTTGGAGATATGCTGGGCATAAGGAGTGGTCTTGTTGTGGGAACAGAGCTCATCTCCATGCAGTTTACCCCATGTCTCCTTGGGAGACACTTTGGATGAGGGAACTCTGCATCCCACTGCAGTACACAGGGTGGGAACATCCCTGGCCACAGCAGCAAGCTCTTCTTTCCAATTTGTACATAACACTTCCACTAGAAGTTAAACTTCTGTGGTTTTTAACCTTTCAGCCTCTCCAGGCAAGGTCTCAGCTGCAGTGCTGAGCTCCTAAAATTACTTGAATTCTCCCAGATCCTTAGCTTCCTCCTTTTCCACTATAACTTCTCCCAGAGGAAGAGTGTTCCCAGCATCCCTCACACCAGGGAGGGGAGATAGGGAAGTTCAACTCCTTAGTGCTGCTGTGCCGCGCAAGCAACACCCACCACCTCGTGTCTCAGCCAGACTATTAGTGCATTTTTGTCCTCTGTTTCCTCTCAGCAGAAGGATCCAGGCAGTGCTGCAATTCAAACAACACCCTGTCATCAAAAGCCTGACTTGTCTGGCCTTGGACCTGTCTGTATAACAAGGACAAGAACATCCCCTTCCTTGTACCACGTCTGGTCGTGTCAGCCTGAGACCAGTGAGTGTCTCCTGCTCAGCACACACACGCAGCACCTGGCATTTCTGTTCACCTTCGCCTGCCAACGTAGAGTGAACTTGCAAGAAGGAGCAGCAAGACACGGTTGGGGTGGGGTGGAAATGTGGGAGGAAAAGGAGCAGAACAGGATTTGTGATGAACATGTCAGACAAAATTTTAACTTGGGTCAGACGTCAGGAAAGAGCAGACAAAGGCCCAAGGGAAGTCCTGGGCATACTTGCACATCAGGACCAGCAGCCCCTGTGACTACTTAGATCTCATCAAGCCAGGAATGACATCTCCCTTTGAGCCAAAATCTTTCTCTCTCCGGAGCTCCAGCGACAGCCCATCAGTGAACATCTATTAAGCAGTTTGTTATTGTGACAGCTGACATGGTGATTGCTCAGTATGAATTGCAATTACCGTCCAAGTACAATGCATTTAAACCTATCAAATAGGCAGCTTTAACAAACCAACAATTCTGCTCAGAGGGACGGGCTCCTCCTGGGAGAATGAGACTCCTGAAGAGCTAATAGCTCCTCTTCCATAAGGGACGTGTGCCCAGACAACAGCAGGGCTGGGCTTTTATAGGGAAGGATGCTCAGGTGTTAAACAGAGAGGATATTTTTACTTGCTCTTTTGCCAAATGCTTAAGAGAAATGTGAGTAATCCTGGACCACAGCCATATCACTCAATAACCCCACAGGCTAATGGGGAAGGTCTCCTCCATATCCTGTCCCCACGCTGTGAGAATCAGATGCTGAAATCTAATGGGAGCTGGAAGGAATCTGGATGAAAAAAAAAAGGAAAAAAAAAAAACAAAGGTAGTGTGAAATCTGGTTTTGGTGGTGTGTGAGTTCTCCACACATAAATATATACAAAAGTCATCCCTCAACCCCCTTTCTTTGAGCTTTCACTGTGGGCCATAGGATGGAGGGAACTGTAATCCTCTGAAACCAAGAGACCAAGAATGCCCCCTAGAGACCCCCCAGAAGGTTCCCATATGGTCAAATAAGCTGCTGGAGCTGATTTCCTGGCACAAGCCATGGTACGCAGTTGGAACAAATCTGGCCCCAAACATGCCCATCCCTCCCGCATACTGAGCACAGCTGAGCCGTGATCCTGCTGCAGAGTGGCCCAGGAGGAGAGGCTGCCAGTACTGCAGCTCATCAATAGGCCTGGGAGGGAACAGTGAATCAGTTTGGTCACCCACAAGTCAATTTTCCATCAGATAGGAAGAGTTCTCATATGGGGAAGACTCTTAGAAGCACAGGGTTAGTGCGTTGCAAGAATTTTTGGTGGCCCTCCTTCCTCCAGCAAAGTTGTGAGACGGAGACACATCCAAACTATCAAACATGTTCTACCCTGTGCTCTTACAGAAATAACCAGTGTGGGCAATACTTTTTGCTGTCCCAGACCTCAAGGCCTGAGTTCGATACCTAGGAGGAGTGGTGAGTCTACTCAATAAACAGGGCAAGAGTGGCAGCATTGTCCCTCCTTTCTTGTGTCCTAGCATGTGGCACACAGGCTGGTATCGAAGGACAACAGAAGCACTGAACATGGAGAAAGAGGCTGAATTTGCAGCCTCCAAGCAGTTTCATCCTTCTTATTCCTAGCTTCACCTCAGCAGGCTATAGCCCTTCGTCTGTCTATGTCTTCTCAAGGGCCATCTGCCGTTCAGTCCCTACCCTTGTATACACTTGTGTGGTCATGGTGGAGATGGGAAGTGCATGACCTCTTTAGAGCCCTCTGCTCAGCCTCCAGCATGGCTGACTCTGCTTCACCCTCTTCCTCAGTTTTATCTTCCTTTTCTGTTGAAAATTCAATTTCTGGGACAACAATTGCCAGGCAAGACGTACACAGGAAGATTTTGTTCTTTAGTCTGACACCATGGGTCTTTAAATTCACATCCTCCAACAACTCCTTTTAGTGGCTTTGACTGGCCAGAGAATTTTAACCTCCTTCTTGTAGTGTCCTTTGTCCACCGCTTTGATTTGTCTCATCTTACCCGATATTAGATGTCTACCACGTTGATCATCTGCAGCTAAGCTAGTCACCTTCAGCTCCCCTTACAGTCTGCAGAGAGAAACAAGCACTGCCAGGACATGAGTCATCTGACCTATTTGAGATGTCTGCTTTAAAATGAGATTAATCATGCTCTGGAAGCACCTGTTTTTCTCCAACTAAAGCAGGAGTCTAGACAACCGGCTCAGATGAATTCAACCTCAAGGTCCTCTTAGGTGCTCGTCTCCCCAAGATCATTGGTTGTAATGAACCCTTCAGCAATTTTCTCAGGCCTGCCGTAGCTGATATATACTTTGGCCCATGCTGTGTTTCAGACAGCTAATGATGATAACTATGACCTAATGAAAGCGAGGGCTGCTGTTGTCTCCTGCAAAAGCAAATCTCATTTCTGCCCTTCAGAGGAGGTGGGAGAAGGAGTGCAAAGGTACCAGGCTAGGTAGCTGTGCTTGGATACTGGACGTGGGTAGGGTTTGGGGTATTTTTATGCTGCTCAGAGAATGAGGATCCTCCTCTAACAGTGCAGAAGAGATGTTGGAGAACACGGGCAATTTAAGGGTATGCTCGAACTGCAGAATGCTGTGGATCCTGATTGTGCTCAGTCTGCTCTTCCTGACAGTGCTGGCTCTCAGCCCTGCCAAAGTCAGGGCTCAAACTGGGAAGCAGGAAGAAATCCAGGGCCTCAGAGCTGAGTGTGTGCTGGGGAATATCTCCTTAGAGCATGTAGTGTCCTGGCCATGCAGCATTGTGCTGACCATTAACAACTGCACAGGTAGCCTTTGGAAGGAGCAGCAGGTGTGTGAGTGGGCTCAGGTGTTGGAAGTAAACAGCCACGTGATCTGGTCAGGCCGTACCTGTCGATGGTGGGGAGAACAGGACACCACAGCATGCAGCTACTGTGCTTTCCAGACACGCCGTTGAAGATCTGCAGCCAACAAATACGCTGATGAACTGGAATGAGAGTTGCCCACCATGGCCACCCTTAATACATCCAGTGCACAGGACAAAGAGCTTGGATGCACACAAATGTTTGCACGTCTGTGTGTGCACTCACTCTTTCAAGTGTTTCAAGAACTCGGGTAGTATCTGTGTCCAAATGCATTCTAGTCAGTACTGAGCCTCAGCTCGCGAAAGGGCTCTGACCTGTACTTAATTAATAGAGAAGACATATTCTTGAAGCCCCTCCTTGCTGTTAGAATTTTTGCTTGGATACAAATTAATTTAAAGGAAGAGTGAACTACAGTAAGATCTACTCTGCAAGCAGGATCTTGGAATTTGATTCTGGGGCAATTCTAGGTTTGGTTGTGCCGTTGCTTAGTGACTACCCCAGCTTTCCCCGGTGTGAAATCATAGGAAGGGCCTCAGCCCTGCTGAGACTGTACTTGGTGGTTCTCACAAAGATTTTCAGTCATTTATGTCTTCTTTGCTCTCTGTCTGTCGCACTCCCACTTGCCAGGTGTCTGCTTTTTGTCACAGAAATGAGTGCTTTACTAGTGGAAACGATTAACATGAAGTCTCTTTTTTCCCCCACCTTCAAAGAAATGTGGAGGCAAAACTCTCATCATTAGCACAACAACCTCTTTCTTCTGCTCAGAGATGCTTCTGTCAAATGAGCATTCTCTGTGCCAAATATTGTAGAATCAGAGCATGGTTTGGACTGGAAGGGACATTAAAGCCCATCCAGTTCCACCCCCCTGCCATGTGCAGGGACACCTCCCACCAGATCAGGCTGCTCAAGGCCCCACCCAACCTGGCCTTGGACACCTCCAAGGAGGGGGCATCCACAGCTTCCCTGAGCAACCTGTGCCAGTGAGTGTCTCACCACCCTCATCATGAAGAATTTCTTCCTAATGTCTAATCTAAATCTCCCCTCTTTCAGCTTAAAACCATTACATCATCCTATCCCTACTCTCCCTGATAGAGATCTAAACCTTCTCCCTTCCAGTTTAAAGCTGTTCCCCCTCATCCTGTCACTCCCGGCCCTTGTGAATTGTCCCTCCCTCGCATTCTTGTAGGCCCCCTTCAGGTACTGGAAGGCAGCTATAAAGTCTTCAGGCTGCACAAGCCCAACTCTCTCAGCCTGTCCTCATACGGGAGGTGCCCTCTGATCATCTCCGTGGCCTCCTCTGGACTCTCTCCAACAGCTCCATGCCCTTCCTATGCTGAGCACTCCTGAAACGAACACAGAACTCCAGGTAGGCTCTCACGAGAGCAGAGTAGAGGGGCAGAACTACTTCCCTTGACCTGCTACTCACACTTCTGATCCAGGCCAGGACACAGCTGGCTTTCTGGGCTGCACATGCACATTGCCAGTTCCTCCAGAACTTCTCACCCAGCAGCATCCCCAAGTCTACCGCTTCAGTGCTACTTTCAACCCATTCTCTGCCCGGCCTGTATTTGTGCTCGGCATTGCCTCCACCCAGCCGCAGGACCTTGCACTTTGTTTATTATACAACATTTAACGCTCTTGCAACCAGTCATGAATAAGACAATACAGGAAACAGGATTGAAATGCAAACACTTGCACAGAGGAGCGCACCGCGTCTCACCTGGCACTTCTGGCTGTTGCCCGGCACTTAGGGCTGTTGCTTCCTGGAGAGGAAAGGAATTTCCTTGAGGTGCCTCACAGAGATTTGTTCTCCACTTGCAAAAGCAAAGCTGCATTTAACATCAGATGAAATCAGTGAATAGAATCATACGAGTGGGGCCAAGGGTGAGATGAGGTTTTGTGATATAGTTAAGGCTTGCAACAATCACAGTGTTTTGGGAACAGGTAGCATGAGGAAGGAGGTCTCAAGTACACTTATTTTTTTTAGCATTGCTCTTCTTATAGGAGCCACTCATCTATTTGGACAAAAAAAATATTACATAGCAGAAGCTGAAGAAGTGCTCAAGTGCCTTTGTCCCAGAACTCGGCTGGAGTTTCAAGACAGCCCTCAATAAAAGCAAACCAATGCTGGTGACTGAATCTTTCTCGGGTACAATAAAATCCTGGCTAAATGAGCCAACTTGCAGCTATGGTGGTCCCCTATTTTATTTTGGATCTCTTGTTTCAGGCAGAAAGAGGGACATGAATGCAAAATGGGAGAGAAAATGTGAAAGGCAAGGAAGAGTAAGGTTCAGATTAAAGGAGAACCTGCAAATACTGTGATTGAAGGCAAGGCCTGGACCAGGAAACTGTACTGGGCAGAAGGGACCACACTACCTGGTTAAGAACTGCAATGGTTTCACCCACTCCTGAGGAAGCTGCTACACAGAGGGCCAGAAGAAGTGAAGGATGTTTCCTTTCTCTGTCACAAGAACACAATGCAGGAAACACTGTCAGTGTTTTTGAGAGCCCTCCCCTTTCTTTAGCCCAGAAAGACCCTCAGTACATCCACTCTGTGCTCTATTTTCCCCACTTTCATAAGAGGACTCCAAGCAAAGGACTCCAGGGGCTGCGACAGAGCAAAGGCATGCAAAGGAGGAAGCATTAGAAGATATTTTTCCGCCGGGAATGTCTCTTAATGTTAAAAACACGCATTGGCCACCACCCCACCCTCTTGGGACTCCTTCGTTCACACCTACATTTGCACCTGAAGGTAGAAATTCCCTCTGTTTGTGCTGATGCAGAGAATGCTGTCTAGCAGCAGCTTGTGCAGGCAATTGCCCATTAAACTGACCCTGGCGAAACTGGGCAGTGAGGCATTTCACCTCCATCAGCGACGTTTGGATCAATCCCTACATTTCTCTATTTACTGTGCCAGCTGAGGTGTTGCCTCTAAGCCAGGGATTTCTGGGAAGTTTCTTTGACCTCCATCCAGGTCACACTGCAGATGCTGTTTACCAGCTCTGAGCCTCTGTAGGGCAAGAACTACGAAGCAGTGGCCGTGGCCAGCAGCATCCAGGTGCATGAAGCTGTGCCTTCCAGCACCATCCTCCTTCTCAACAGCCATCCTACACAGTAACTTTAACTGCATTAATTAGACACTGTTTACTCTCTCCAGGTCTCGCGTCATCACTCGAATACTCATCTAAATCTGGTGGCCAAACAAATAAAAACTAATGAGGCCATTAGGGTCATATTAACATACAAGGAAAATGGGAGAGCTTCCGGAGGAGGCTTTATTGCCAGACAGGGCACGTGCCATGCTGCATGCCGCCAGCAAAGCCTGATTTCCAAAGAGTGTGAGGGAGAACAGGAACAGGACGCAGGGATGAAACAATACCAATATGGCAGGACAAGGTCCCCTGCTGCTTCCTGGGGTGTTTAATAATGGCAAACTTGGTGGGAGACGCAGGCTTGGCTGACGGACTGGTGTCAGAGATTTGAGTGGCTTGGCACACGACTCCAAGGATTTTTGTCTCAGCTCGCCACACAGGTCACTTAACCTCCCCTGGTAAACTAGTCTGGTGCTTCAGCAGAGGCTTTGGACAGAAGGTCACACAATTAACTCCCGTGCTGGTGGTTGCCCAGCTACAAAGCCAAGGAAGCTGAGGGAACAGGACATGAAGCCAGCTACAGCCTTTCTCGCCTATACCCTTGGCTACAGACATGCTTGCATAGCATTTCTGCTGGCCCAGGAGCTCACCTGGTGGAGGAGAGATCTTCCACACAAGGGCAAAGGTGTCTCGGTTTCCACAAATTCTCATGGATGAGCTGTTGGGAGAATGGGAAAATAAGCAGCTATCAAAGAAATACAACTGATACATAAATGGGGATGGATCCTTGTAAGAGACTAAAAAACTCTGTTAAGTGACTGTCTCAACCTTGCTGAAACATGAAACCGTAAACCAGGCCGGAGGTTTGTGGTCATACTGGTATCTGGAAAGAGCTCCCGAAGAGACGGGAGAGGCCATCTTCTGATTTGCAAGAGATAACCTAACCTCCCATTAAGCACTAAGGCACCAGGAGTCTGGACAGAGGGGCCTGGAGACCCCCGAAGACCTCCCCAACAACAGTATTGTGTGTTTGTATCATCACCGGGTGGAAGAGATGGTTAAGCAAACAATGGAGCTATCCTATAATTCAGCAGAAATGGTCGACATTGGGCTGGAAGTGCTCCCTCACCAAACATCGAAGCAGGACCTGCGGGACGTCGCTGCATCTGTGGTCGTAGGTATACTGTCTCTCTCTTTCTCTCTTTCCCTCCTTTCCTTTTCCTCTCGTCTCTTCCCATAGGTGATAATAAACTTGAATGTGACATTGTTTGTATCTTAATTTCGCCCTTGAGATCATTTCGAACCCTCTCGGATCAGTATTGGGTCAAAACATTTAAATTGGCTTCACAGACAGGATCCCTCTGGTGAAAGTGTCCCTCATACGTTATACTTGATTAGGGTCATTAAGAGCCAGTACAGAAAGTTCACTGATGTTGAGAACAACCTTCTCATGTAGGCACTCACCTGTCGGGAGTGCCAGTTCCCGTGTCTGCTTGAAAATGGGAAAGAAATTCCCATGCTAGCTCTGCAAGGCAAGAACTAGAGCCTTCCTGTTTCTCCTCTCCCTCTGAACATAGATGAAGGGGGATGATCCATAACAGCCCTTCTTCCCCGCACACTCATCTCATCTCCTGGGATGCACCATGGTGTCATACAGGAGACTTAAAACTGTAGCTGGGGAAAGCGTTTTGTGACTGGGTTTGTGGGGCACCTCAGCTCTGCCTCCTAAACTGTGCAGGCTCTTACCTGCTCTGGGGCCCTGGGTGTTTGGCATTCAGCTCACACGCAGCAGGAACCGCTCACAGGGTCTGCAGCAGCTGGAGGAGAGAGGAAAACACTCTCTTGGTGGGTTGACACCTGCGCCGCAGCACTGACAGCCGCAGTTTCACAGTTCATCCTCTGCATTGCAAGGACAGCCCCTCTACAAATAGGACATCCAGTCTCTTGGGGAGCAGGACTTCTACAGGCAAACACCAGCAGAAACAGTAGTTGTGTGGTGACAGCTTCAACCGGACAGACACAGCATGGAATAAAACGCTCCGTCCCAGGTTTTGTGAAAGGGGACAAGGGGAAATTTTGCTAAGGATCTTGAAAATTACGTGTAGGAATAACACCAGGAAAGATGAGGCTTTAGGACCCTAAGTTTACCCTTCTACCTTGGATGAGGGATATGGTGTTTGTTGTTGGCACACACAAGAAGTAGGATTTATTAATTGCTTTTCACACTGTTTCTGGAGGAATGAGCAAGGACTGCTGTCTCCTGAGGCTCTGTAGGCTCCATGCACCAGCACCAACTCATCACCAAACAATATTTATGCAGGCTGTTGGCAGCACCTGGAATATAAATTCAAGATGATGAATAAGATAGAATATAGGGCACCAACTTGCAGAGCATCACTGACAGCATCTCTGGCCTTTGAGTAAGTGGTGAGAAAACAAGCTCCTCAGTCTAATTCATGATGGGGATGGGCTGCAAATGCTTAGCACCTCTTCAGCTGGCTGATCAGATTTTGTAGAGGTAAGAGCCAGGCATAGTGAATACTTCGATCTTCCCTGAAGGAGATATATAGAAATTCAGAGGGGGAGAAGCTGGAGGCAGCAGTTCTAGCAAGAGTGATTTCTTCTTAAGCAGCACAGGATGGTCTCTCAGAGGAAGGGGCACAAGAGATGCTGGTACTTCAAAGGATCGTAAACCAGGGTCATCTGAGTAGAAGGGGCATCTCAGGACCTGCTGAGTTGTTTCAAAGCCTTGATGAGAACTTCTAACCAGATCTAGACGTCTCTACTGCTCGTTCTTCAGGCATCAAAGGCGCCATTGCTTGGGAGAGGAAGGAAAAGGGATTTTAGGAGAAGTCAGGCTCTTCAGCTAGGCTCAGAGGACAAGCAAAATGCTTTGGTTAATACAAGCAAAATGCTTTGGTTAATACAAGTAAATTTGATACACATGCTACACATGTGCGGTGATTCCTGTCAGCCACATGCCTGGAGGTAGCTGGGATCTGGACGCTCGGTCCAGTGGCTTCTGTCTTGCCAAAATAATTTGAAGCTCGGTGGATTTTTCACTCCAGAACAGCTTATTTATTGGATGCTGCTGCATTTCTCTCCTGTGGAAATCTTTGACAGGAGATTGTTGTTTTCTGAGATTTATTTATTTTATCATTTTATATTGCAATAACTTTTTTCCCTGCTATGGAGGTGGCACAAAGAAGAGATAATTTGCTGTTCAGCCATTCAAGCTGGTGGCGTACCAAACACTTAACTTCTGTGGTGTCATTTCTGTTTTCTTGGATGGATGAGGGTCACTATTAGAACCTCTTTTTTCAAGAATGAACACTTAAATAAGAAGTTCTAAAATGTATCTCCCACAAGCATTTATGCTAATGAAGAGAGAATTTACAGAAATCTCTGAAAAAGAGTGTTGGATCACCCCGACTTGTCTTGCTTTCTGGAGATCATCAAGTCTGAGCTAATGCTCAGGTCTTAGAAGCGTCTCCAGAGGTTCTTATGATTTGTAAAAGCCTTTAAAACCTATGTATCAACCAATAAAGAGCACATAACCTAGATGCCTGGGTGTTAGCGCTTAGGTCACTTTTCACCTACATGCTACCAGCTCAAACCTCGTCTCAAGTGACATTCAACAGGAATCCATTGTTATCTCATGATACAAGAGTGACAGTTTATGGGACACTAACCACCTCTTAGTTTCTCAGTGGAGAAGTTAATGATACAGTAGGCAACTGGGAATGAAATCTTTCCTCACTACCAGAGAAAGCTGGTGGTTTTAAGTCAACGTCAAGGCTTGAAGATGAGCCAGTACTAAGGTATGTATTTGCAGTGGTGAAGTGTTTTTCCAGAGACACAGCAAGGAACATAAGACCTCACCTGGAGTACTGCGTTCAGTTTTGGCGTCCTCAATGCAAGAAGGACACAGATCTGTTGGAGTGAGTCCAGAGGACGGCCATGAAGATGATCAGAGGGCTGGAGCACCTCCCGCACAAGGACAAGCTGAGAGAGTTGGGCTTGTTCAGTCTGGAGAAGGGAAGGTTCTGAGAAGACCTTAGAGCAGCCTTCCAGCACTTAAAGGGGCTACAGGAAAGCTGGGGAGGGACTTTTTAACAATTAGTACAGGTATAGGATGAGGAGTAATGGTTTTAAGTTTAAAGAGAGGAGATTTAGATTAGATATTGGGAAGAAATTTTTACCTGCGAGAGTGGTGAGAGACTGGCTGAGGTTGCCCAGAGCAGTGGTGGCTGCCCCATCCCTGGAGGCGTTCAAGGCCAGGTTGGATGAGGCTTTGAGCAACCTGATCCAGTGGGAGGTGTTCCTGCCCGTGGCAGAGAGGTTGGAACTGAATGATCTCTAAGGTCCCTTCCAACCCAGATCATTTTATGAATATGGGTCCCTGAGAGGGGCAAAGCCAGCTTTCCCCAGCAAAAAGCACAAAACACTTTTCCAGGACCTGAACTGGTAAAAAAGCAACACAGTTCAGTGAACCTGTGAATGGCATCAAACCCTCCATCTACCCCCGCACTGCACAGCTGCAGAGCAATCACCAGATACCCTCCATCTGATGCATGGAAGAGCTGTGAGCGTGCTTTCACATCTGCCTAATCGCCTGCCTCTGCTCCCTAGAAACTTTAAGCAAAAAGGAGGAAAATAAAAGAAATGCCGTGATGGGAGAGAGAGTTTACTTTTAGGGCTGCGTGAGGAATAACCAAGCTGGGTGTCATTGTGCTGCAGAAGTGACCTACTTTAGCTTTATCTGGCTTATCTCTGTTTGCATTGGTTTATTGATGGCAGGAGATACTGCTAAGTGTGTGGTGCTTCTGGAATATAAATGAAGGTCGAATGCAGTCCTTCTGCCTGGGTAAACTCTGGCAGAGACCAGGAGCAATGTGTCCACTCAGGTCCTGGCCGTTATCAGGCAGAACTAATGCAAGGAGGCGATGGGCTCTGAGGCAGTGACCACAGCAGCAACACTGCCGTGCTTTCTAATGAGCAGGCAAAAATTAAGCAATGAGCCTTGCAGGTGGATAGTGAGAGGCTGATTTCATTGCACGGGAAGCCTGGTCCAGGTGGGGTAGAGTTTTCCTCAGTCATTCATTGAATTTCATCAGGCTGAGAGAGCAGGGAGAGGAAAGATAACTGCTAGAAAACAGCATCTCCGAGCGAAATACACTGTTTTCTTCTCTAAGATGGATAGTCAGCCAGACAACACATGCATATTTCTGCCTCCCGTTGTCTGGGCACAGCTACGTGTTAGCCCACTGTTGACGTGATTCTCCACGTGAAACGGAGGCCGTGTTCCTGGTCTGCTCTTCACTCTGCTACAAAAACATCCCCCTCTGAGGTGAAGCCTGTAAAAGCCCATGAACCAGGGCCAATGACACAGCTGTCAGCACAATTCTTGGCAGAGCTTCGGCCAATGGCTTCGGTGCCCTCACAGGCAGTGCCCTGGCAGGGTTGAGGAGCTGCCACATACACTGCCTGAGCCGAGTAAGCCATGTGATGGAGGACAGGAAAGGGAGATAAATGGACATGAATTACTTGTCCTCGTCTTCAGATCATTTTTGGTTTCAGTGTAGGCTCAGCCATGCCTCTGAGAAGCTTCTTTAGCCCACCCGGGAAGCATATGGACTGCAGTGCACTTGGTGTCACAGCTGCCACGCCGATGCTCAGCACCTTCTTACCTTGGCACAGGGGCTAAATCCCTCCTCCAAGCCAAGTCATACTGGCTGGCAATCACTGAGATGAGGTGGGCAGCCCCACACTCCTGCCCTCTCTGCACCCTTTCCTCACCTCTATAGAGCACTGAAGAAGTACCAGGCTGGCCCCAAACCTTGTTTGCAGGTTCCTGCTGCCCACCAGCACAGGGCTGGTGTCAGACTTGGCCAAAAGCTCCTCTCTCTTCTCCTCCTCCCTTTTCCCTTGCAGGAGAGAGTGCCTGCCACACCTGTATTTGCTAATCAGCTCACAGCATGCTCAGTAATTGCTCCCAAGAAAACATGGGTGCAGATGTGGTGGGGAGACAGGGCGTGCGCATAAAATGAGATTTTTGTTTTCCAAACAGAAACCAAGATTTAATTACAGCCTCAATGAACGGTTATTAAAACTCTCTTTGCTTTGTTGTTTCCCCCCCCGCCCCCATTGTCTCCCAGCCCTGCACGTTATTGAATCATCAGCTCCTGTTGTCTTGTATGGATGCTTTCATAAAAGGAGATAAAAAAACTGCAGAGTTTGGACCCAAACAGTGTCTTCCCCCTGTCTCCTTTTCTTTCACCATAAATTTTCCTTCTCCTTCTGATAAAAATATGTATCAGAGAGAGTAATGACCCTTATTTTCTGATTTTTTTCATAGTATTTCTTAGAATCATAGAATCACTTGCTTGGAAACGACCTCTGAGATCATTGAGTCCAACCATAAATGTTTTGATTCCCAGTAAGCAGGGATTCCTATTCCTCTGCCCAGCAAGCAGAGAGAAGGAAGGAAAAGGGGAATTTGCTGCTGTTAGTAGGGCAGCATGGCCCTATGAGGTGTATATGAACCCAACAAGGGACATTATGCGCTGTAGCTTTCCCTGATGGGTTGACCTCCTCATACAGGTTGCTGAATTCAGTCCCTGCCAAGACTGCAGCTCCCCAGGTGTCATCATCCTACAGGAATGTGTTCTTGCCTGAAGCCAAAGGAGCATCTTCTTACTCTGTGTTTGTGCAGTGCTTGGTCTTCCTCAGTCCTGTTCTTTCAGGTGACCATAACAGTCTCATCCCAGAGGTCATGGTGTGGGAAGGGTTGGGTGTCCCTTTCCCTACCAGCCCTGCTAACCCTGCACTAGTCCAAGGACTCCTGGTTATTTGCGAGAACAGCTTGCAGCTGCCCTGGGGATCTGTCCTTGACTTACTCTTAGGGTGAGAGTAAGGACTGACATCCCCACTGCACTCCCTGAGGGAAAGAAGGAGATAAAATGTGTCCCGAAGCTGGAAGATGGTGGCTGACATTGGTGTCTGGAAGGACTCTTTGCTGACTCTACTATCCCACCTTCCTCAGGACCTGGAGAGGCTACAGGATGTGTATCCACAAAGTCCCTGCGCTATCTGCACCCCAATGTCTCTGCAAAGCTCCCAGCCCTGATGTCTCCTTTGTCATGTCGCCCCAGAAGCTCCACAGCATTCCCAGGCACTGCAAAATGGGTCCTTTCACAGGGAAACGGTAGTGCTCTTGGAATTGCTGGGCAGCAGACCAGACAACTAGACACCACTTGTCACCAAATATCCAAGTAAGGGTGCCAAATTTCCTCCTCATCTCACCAGAACAACGCACGGGAGAAAAGACATGAGGATGGGAGCTTTCCTTCATGTCCTGCAACATTCCTACTACAGAAAATGTGCTCTTCATTCCAACCTGTACTCCAAAGGGTCCATCCCAGCTGTGCTTAAAATGTACGAGTTAAATCCTATCCATGTCTAGTTTTACTGGGAGTCTGTCCAGGGCAGAGGGCACCAAGAAAGCTTTGCTGCTGTGTAAGTATTCATTAGCACACTGTGTTAGCCCTGAGCATGCATCAAAAATGTTAATCAGATGGTTCCCCCCCTTCCCCTCCCTTCAGTTTTAATCCCTTTATCAAGATCCCCATAGGTTTGACATATGCACCCCAAGCCTGCTCACATATCTGGGTACTATCTCCGCCTTCATCAGCAAGAACCCAGCCAGTGCCTAAGCCCCCCTGCTGTCTGTGGGGTTTTTCATAGTTGATTCCATCTCCTTTCTGCATAATCCTTGCTTGTAATTACAAATATCAGACGTGGGGGGCCGCAAGGGCCATCTGTAGGGATAACAACTGCCCTGCTTGCTGACCAGATCAACCAAAGACAGCTTTGGCTGTTTGCCAGCTTCTTTACATGAATCAAAAGGGCCTAAAACTGTGTATTTCCATGGCACCTTAGCTCCGGTCTTGTCAAGGGTAGTCTCCCTGCCCTGGCTTGAAACAAAAAGGTGTTTCTGTGCGTGAACCCTGAAGCACATTTGCCCGTCCCACGTGTGGTAGCTTTGTCTACATCCTGTGCATCCCTTGGAGTCAAAGAAGAACACGTGCAGTGACTGGGAGTTGAGATGAACACCGGGGGTAGGTAAGGAGACCTGAATTCAGGCACAAACACCCTCCAGAGAGCAGTTTCCCACCCAGAAACACACATAGGTTGTTCAGGAGACGATTAAGACTGACTGGGTAAAACCAGCTAAGAAAACCTTGGCTGAGTGGGAGGGAAAGAGCTTGGCACGGTGAGAGGATGGTCCCGAAAGCACGAATGTGAAGTGTGACGGGACCACCTTAATGGGATGCTCCAGCTCCCCAAAGCCTTGGCTTTATTCCACTTCCAGCAGGAGATGCCTTTTCCTCTCACTGGCCATTTAAGACCACGACAGAGTCTTGACCTCAGAGTGTCTCTGAGTTACAAAACCACCAGTCAGACGGTCCCTGTGGACAATCGTGGGCCCAGTTCTGTAGCAGGTTGCATGGATACACACCAGAATGCATTCCTCCATCACCCAGCTCCCATCCTTCCACCACATACTTCCAGCCTTTTCCCGGTGCTCCCCACACCCTCACACTGGGACTCCAATTGCATACTGGAATATTCTTTCCCCACGGTGATGCCAGACACTCCCTTATGTTATTCCCTGATGAACCAACAGCACCTTCCCAGCCCCGTTTCCTGGATGTGCCTTGACTTAGCTCTGCTTTGGCACCCAGACAGGATGCACAACTCCTAGCAATATTATGGATTTGCTGCCAGAAGAACTATTTACCATCCATCAGCTGATGGCAACACCCACTGGCTGCCAGGAGCTGCTGTGGGGACACTGGCCATCTAAGCCACACAGCTGGGATGCTGCCAGGATGGCAAAACGGTCCCCTTCTGCAAGAGAACATTCGACAGAAGGGGAAAGCTGCATCTGAGTGCCTTCAACGTAGACAACAGTGTTTGGTCAGTGGTTTCTGTGTCCCAGCACCCAAACTGGGACTGGGTATGGTAGCCAGCACTAGCCCACTGCGTCCATGCTATTTCATCGCCAAGCATCCTGGCACAGATGAAGGGACCTGATAACACTCTTGCAGAAAAGGCCAAGCGTGAATCAGACTGAGCCATCTGCCCTTGAGGCTGAAGAGCAGTGTCTGACCGATTTTATTTACCAACACAAACATAGCCTTTGATCCCTTATTGTCACCGGAGACCTTGCCGGTGCAGCTTGCAGAATTTACAGTGCAACTTGTCTCATCCTAAAACAAACACCTACGTGTGGCCCAGTGACTCACACCCTAAATCCTGCTGGTGGTATTAATTAGATCTCTGTTGTCTCTGATGGGAACATAGATGCCAGCTCACAAGACACCCACATCATAGACACTCAAAGAGATGAATTCCACTTGAGCTCTCAGTTGAAAAGGACAGCAGGAAAGCAGGGTCTTCTTGACAGTTTGCACACCACAACTGGGTCCTGGCTCCTGCTCCCAAGGGCAGAAGGAGGCATAGATGGGCACTGCAGTAAAGACCTCCAACTACATTCAATTATGGAGGCAGTGGGTGAGCTGTTCACAACTCCCAATCATGGCTTTCAGAGGACCCTACACCAGACTTTCTGCTCTTTACAAAGATCTTTAGTTCCCATCTTTCTCATGTCCTTCCCTCCCCACTGTCCTCCCTAGCCTCTCAAATCTTTTTTTCCTGAGTATTCCAAAGGAAAATTCCTCTTGCTTATGGATCCATCTCTGTGTAAGCAGCAGAGAGATGACAGTAGCACTCTGAGTAGACACCAGAGATGTTTCCCAAGCATCCACATCCCCTTTCTCCCTCCCTTGCTCCAGAAGTTCATGTCCTTTATCACTCTCATTTCCATCCAACTATTTATTGTGCAATAACTCATTACCATTCCTCCTAGGACACCTTTAATAAAGGCGTATGCTTGCATATTAAATATTAAATTTATAAGATGTATAATCCTTCTAATTAAGTTGAATTTAATCTAGAGCTCTAAATTAGAAGGAAAGAAATGGAAAAAAATAAGAAGAGGGAAAAAACATTAGAAAATCCAAGCATGGCACAGCGTATCTGTGTGCGCCAACCACCCTGCAGTTTCATTATCTGTGTGCAAAGACGAGGGGGCTGGCCACCACGGGGATGAGAGAAGAAAAAGGATCTGCACAGTCCTTTGAAGATTCATTTCATGTCACTCACAGGCAGCACAGCCAGGGGCGAGATGTCCAGCAATCACAGCCCCATCCTGGAGTTTGACAGTCCTGGGTTCTTTCCTGCTCTACCACAGACTCCCTGCCTGGGCATGGCAGAAAGGCTCAGATGCACAAAGGGACTTAGGAGTTGTGGCTTAGTTGAGACAGAGTTTAGCTGCCAGCAAAATGATTCAGAAAGCTCTTGGCTTTGGGGAGTTTAACTCCACGTGACTTTCCAGCCTTTGGATTTCATATAAAGTTTGGGTTCCTTGTAAAAATCAGAAAACTTGGTCCCAAATTTGTGTTTTGCCTTGGTCTTGGGATACAGTGCCTGCACACGGGGGTAATTCCTCCTGCAGCCCTCTCTCAGGGGCTACATGAAAGCGTGTAAGTCCCCTGGTGCACGCTGATGGTCAAATAAATGACCGAGGGCCACATTGCCTGTCTTACTGATCATGGAGAATAAGAGAGATCAGCTTTTCCTTTCAGGCTGTAGAGCTCTGTGTCTGTGAAGGGCCAATAGCTTGAAAAGCAATGGGATCATCCTTAGATTCTTCAAGAATGGAAACTTCAAATTTTGCTCCTTGGTGTTGGCATGCTTTTCTGATGGCCAGAGGAGAGAGCTGGGGTCTGCCATCCATAAACGACCTTTTTAGTTGTGGATTACCTTATTTTGTTCTTAAAACATCTGGATTTCCCACCTTACCTACCCCATCCAGCAGCCTATGGTAAATACATTGTTTTTTTCCCTAAAGGCACCCATTACACTTTAAAAGCAAATAAATACCCCAGGTATGCATTGTTCCTGGCCAGAAGCTAAGAGTGTGGGGCAGTTGTCCTCTCACCCTTTATAGGCAGGCTGGGTAAGTGCCAGTGCATCTCTGCCCAAGTAAATGCAGTTTTGAGAAGGTGGTGACTGACTGAGAACATGAGAAGGGAATTATCTGGCAACCTGGGCACTGAAGGGTCTTGGCTGGAAGTGTCCACCAGTATAGCTGAAGGAATAGTGTCCTTAATTTGCCTCCACATCATCAGGAGGAAAAACCCCCAGGGATGTTTCTAGCAGAGCTGGAGGGAAAGTCCCTCGGGGCATCACCCACACATGTGGCAGCAGCTCCCAAGGGATGCCCCTGACACAACTGTAGGTCACCACAATGCTTTCAGCACATCAGAGAGAAAATGTGATGACGATGTTCCCAGCATCATCTGGCAGCATTTAAAGATAAACCCACCATCACACAGTGGCACATCTGGAGATATGGTCTACCAAGAAGCTCTGAGCCTGTCTGGCAGCACTGGAGGAGTTAAAGAGCACAATAACTGGAGTGCTGAAGAAGAGAAAAATGAATTAGCTCTCCTAACGGCTTAACGCTCCTTCCTCCCACTGGGTGAACAAACCCACAGCCTGCAATGAGGCAGAGAAACCTCTCTTCTTCTCAACTGAATTCCACTCAAGTTGTACTCTTGCCTTTTTTTTCTGTTGGTTGTAGGCCCTTGCAGGCCAAAAAAAGAAAATAACACTCTTACTGGCATTTTCTTCAAAGTCCGTATTGTATGCATTGCTTTTCACAGGGAATTGGATTTTCAAATTCACAGGCTCTAAAGGTCAAGGATAACAGGCTATCAGCATTTAATGTGCATTCCAGGGAAAAGAAAAAACTATAAAACTGGAAATAAAAGCTGCATGAAAATTCATTTCCAAAAACCCAGATCAAAACATCTCTTTTCCTTCCCCATGAATTGGCATCTGTTCTTTGTTGTTGTATCCAAAATGTATTAGAAGTCTCCTGCTAGCATCGTGGCTAAGTCAACATCTGTAGCATTGATTCCTGACACACACAGTCCTGAAGGTGATACTGCAAGGAGGGGAGTAGGAGCCAGGCCTTTTGTTCAGCATCAAAACAACAGCAACAGCAACAAAGACCATTTTAGCCTTTTGTGGTGGGTGTGCACGCCTGCACGCGCCTGTTGGAGTTGCTGAGGTGGGTTAGGGTGCTGGAAGAGAAGGAGTTTTTCAGCACGGATTTCAAACAACTCTCTGCTGCAAGAGGGGCTGGGAGGAGTGGAGGAAAACAAGAATATGAACCTCTAAAGCTGAGTGTGTTCTCTTTTTGATCACACCAGTCATTCTCAGGAAGGGCTACTGGCCACATTGAGTTTTACCATATAGCAGGGTATGAATAAGGTTGAAAAGGAAAGGGGAAGGAAATCTGCTCAGAATCCCATATTCTGAGCAATTGGATGACTGTCGTCTCCCTTAGTAGGTTCCATAGTTAACACCCAAAATGTTCTCCATTGTCTTGGACGTCTCCACCCCTGGCTTCACTAGAGGAAAGGCTGTTCTTCACAGATCCAGTAATGTCACTTAATACAAGCATTTAGCAAGGCAGGTGTCCAGGCTGAGCAGTCATCTGGGGTCCCCTGAGAGCGGATGGACAGAGATAGGCACTTCCAGAAGGTTATTAACTCCACTAGAGAGAGGAAGGATAAAATCTTCCCAGAACATGCATTTGTCTCTCCACTGCCTTCTCCAGGGAGCCTAGACAACCTGCCCAAACCAGAAATTTTTCATTTGAACTGCTGACCAAGTCCTGTACTCCAAAATCTCCTTGCTTTCATCAGAAAAAACAGTCATTGCTTCTCCATCCGAACCTACTCTGTGACAGAACCCCATTAGGAGATTCCACCCAGATCACCTCACCTCCCTGACCATGGCAGCAGGGACGCAGGGTCTCACACATCCAAACACTGACAGACACCGGGAATGAAGCAGTGCCAGAGTCCAAGCCCTGATCCCAGCTATCACCGTGACTACTGGAGTGCCACAAGTGCTGTGATCTTGAGCTAAGGGAGAAACAGAGACACAAGAAAAAGGATCTCAAAAACTCAAAATTCCCCTTTTACAGACTAATCCACTGTGCCACATGTCCCATAAAGCATTCAGCTTAAGGAAAATCCATTGAAGGAGTGCTGTGTCTTAAAAACCACTGCTATCCATGCTGCTAAATGACTCACGATGACTCGATACTTGCTGGAGAGAAGGAGAGGAAGGAAAACCTGATTGAAAAGATTTTGCAGTCGCCCTTCACCGTCAGGTGCAAAGTGGGATCAGTCTGTCCATGTTCCCTTCATCTGACCAAAGATGTGTTGGGTATCACAAGCTCTGCTCCAGCACAGGAGGTGCTGGCACAGCTGTCTTTGAGTCCTAGAACGGGTACATCATATTATTCAGTGGATTGTTTTTAGATCCCTTAGTATTTCCTCTCCATTAAGTTTCATCAAGACCCTCAGTACCATGCCAGCACATTTCCTGATAGCTGCCCATTTGATGGGCTGCATCTCTGAAGCAGGGCTATGCAAGGTGTGAGGACAAGCTCTCCTGTCATCTACCACACTTGCCTCCAGGAGTTTCCTTGCAGTAATCTTTGAGGACATCCAGCTTCCGGGGGTGAGAGCTGGATTTAGCTTTCAAGGGAATTTTTGAATATGTGGAGACTCACTTCATCTCCTCCATTTGAGGTTTAACAGAGAGCTCCCTCCAACTCATCTTGCAGTGGTACCATATGGTCTACAGAGAGTGCAACCCTAAGTCCTTCTTAAGTAGACCCCAGAGGTTGTTTGCGTAAGAAATCGTGAGATCAGCAGTGGTCTGAGTCCAGCTTGCTTCCTGGGACACACCGATATCAGGACTTGCACCAAAGAATCCATCGTTCAGGTCCAGGCTGGACATAAGCAGCATGTGTAAGCATCTCCTGGTCTTCATCTAGCATACGTAGTTGCCAGTTCCCATAGCCCAAGACATCATGGCTGGTTCAGGAACCTTGTGCTTAACTTTTCTTCCTTTCCACATGGACCCTCAGGAGGCAGAAAAGACATTCCTCAGAGTAATTATACACAGCATGTACCTCCTTCCTGTGGAAGACAACCGTTCTCCCTTCCAATGTCTCCCATGAGCACATTTGGCAGGGTGCTTTGAGATCTTCACAGAGGAGGGGTTAATATGTCCCACTCCAAGACAGAACCAGACACCCAAAATCAATCTCTCAGCAGCTGATATGAATTAAGCCAATTTCTGCAGTAAAGCACGGGAGAAGCTGGTTGCTATTACGAGAGCATTTATGAGGATATTTGGAGGAGTTATTAGATTGGAAAGGCTTCTACTTCCCCAAGATCAAGGTCTTGTGTGGACAGCAGGGCTACAGCACGGAGCACTGCCCTGTGAGGGAAGGAGGCTGAGACCAAACTGCTGGAAACAGATCAGAAATCAGCTGCTGCCCCACAAAGGGGAGATCTGCAAAGTGAATTGAGTTGGGTTGTATAGCACAAGACTTTCCAGAGTAGGAAAGAATCATAGAATCATCTGATGGGAAAAGACCTCTGAGATCACTGAGTCCAACCGTGAGAAACATCCAAATGTTTATAAAGAGCTGTCTGGTGGGGCAGGCTGAAATAAAAGTTGACCCCACCATGCAAGAACTCAGAGGTTCCCAGTGAAACCATCAAACTGTGAGCTTAACCCCAGCCAAGGGAGTCCTTTTTCAGTACCCCAGATTCACTAGAGGAACTTTTTATCTCAGGATATTATATAGATATATATACATATATATAATCAGTAAGCCTGCAAAAGTGCTATCTGCTTTCATCGTCCATCAGTAGTTCTGAAACACACATAGCCTGCTGCTCCATCTCCAGTTAGGTACTCCCTTGAAAGCATGCCAAATCCGGCTGGATCCAGAACCGACACTTCCAGACCCTAGGGGATTAGGGGATGTTCTGTTCAGGAAAACACAGTTTATTCAGGAAAAGGCATTTCCGTCCCTCGCTCCTTCCACTTGCTTTGAATTCTGCTTAGAGAGATAATTACTGATTGCTTGGGTAGCTAAAGTCAAGAGGAGGAAGAAGCCAGCAGTGAAGGAATGGTACTGAGCAGCAATGAATATTCAAAAGAGCACTGCTTTGTGCAGTGCCCAGTCAGCCCAGGGGCACTGACCTGAGGGAGCTGGGATTGCTTAGCCTGGAGAAGTAGAGGCTTTTTCTATTAAACCTTGTCGAGAAGTGTCACGGCCACATGTTCTTTGAACCCCTCCAGGGATGGGGACTGGGAGAAGAGACCTTATTACTCTCTATGTCTACCTGAAAGGAGGTTGTAGTGAGGCGGGTGTTGATCTCTTCTCCCAGTAACAAGTGATAGGACAAGAGGAAATGCCCTCAAGTTGCACCAGGGGAGGTTTAGATTGGATATTAGAAAAATTTTCTTTACCAAAAGAGGGGTGAAGCATTGGCAGAGGCTGCCCAGGGCAGGGGTGGAGTCCCCACCCCTGGAGGGGTTCAAAGAACATGTGGCCATGGCACTTCGGGACAAGGTTTAGTAGCACAGCAGTGTTGGGCTGATGGTTGGACTTGATGATCTTATAGGTCTTTCCCAACCTTAATCATTCTATGATTCTATAATTGACCTCTTATTTTATGTTTTGGCCATTACAGATTGGAATTCTGTTCATGCCTTACAACGCGGAGTAGAGCCCCTTTTAAACTGTGAAGGAAGAGCTTTAACTCACCTCTTGACAACGTTTCTCTCTGATGAAACCTCTGCCCCTTCTCTCTATACGAATTTCATAGGAAACTTTCTCAAAAGGCAGAGACTGGTTGCTCCAGACTGACACTATATTTTCTGCCTTAATGCACTTTTTAATTCCTTACCCGGAATGGGAAAGACAGGAAATCCATTACAGCTCCTTTTCCTTATCGCCAAGCTTTACTCCAAACAGACTCACCATGGCTTTCACCAGTGTGTCCCTCTCTCTCCCAGGGCAACAGCTCACTAATTTTTTTGCCACGTCATTGCCAGTGCAAGTGACTAAACTTATGAAAGGCAGTTGGTTATCTGAAAGTGGGAAATGACAGAATAGGTAGAAATTTGGAAAAGAGAATTAGGCGCATGAATGAAGAGCACTGTGAGAGGTACAAATGAGAACATCTCGGTATTTCTCAGCGCAGCTGGAAGGAGGACAATTCACTTGTCCCTAAAGCTGCTCAAGAAAGTTAAGTTGCTTAGTTAGTTTCATTTCCAGCAAGAGTTGCTTACATTACGAAAATTGTCCTCACATTCAGGCTGTGAAACACCGGAGGAGGCTCTTGGGAAAATACTAGCATCTTTGTTACTGGGATGGGTTAACCTATCCGTAAGACACAGATATTAATGGAATGGGCCCTATTCCACGTGCACCCAGGATCTGCTGTGACTATGAGAACGCTAGACACCTCACCGCTTTCCCGTGACTGTACCCAGGTTTGCTGCACACTGGATGCATTGAGCTAAAGAGAAAGAACACGTCTGCAGCAGAGCACTTCAGATGAACGGCCCTGGGGGTACGGCTTTTACCTGGCCCTGCTGTGAAACCAGCTCTGGCTCTGCCACAGTTTGCTCATAGACCACAGTGCTGAACCCCTCTGTGCTTCAGCTCCCTCCCTGCAAAATAAGAAGGAGGTTGTCCCTTTTTTTCATCTTCTTCTCTTATCCCCGCAGCCCATGGGGTTTCAGGTGAGGAATGCTCCCCGCTGCCTTTGTGTGCCAGGTGCTGTGCTTCAGTCTTGCCTGAGACTCTGAAGTGCTGCTGTAATGCTGTTACCATTATTGCTTTGTGCATGTGGTTTAGATGAAGGAAAATATTTAACCCTTCCACCTCCACCTGAAAAGCAGCCGCCTTTAGTGGGAAGTGGCAGATTTTACATTGGAGGGTCCAACTGGAAAAGAAGAGGACTGTGGGCGTTGTAAACTGAAGGTGAGTGGTAGATAAGTAGGCAGGTGGTGATTGCTCCATGCTGGCCAGGGATTGGGTCTCTGTTCTCTGCCTAAGAAAGGGCATTGACACAGATTCCAGCCTTGTAATAGGATGACAGGAAATGGCCTCAAGTTGTGCAGGGGATGTTTAGGTTGGATGTTAGGAAAAATCTCTTCACTGAAAGGGTTGTCAAGAATTGGCACAGGCTGCCCAGGGAAAGTGGTTGAGTCACCATCCCTGAAGGTATTTTAAAGACATGTAGATGTGGTGCTTAGGGACATGGTTTAGTGGTTGACTTGGCCTACTAGGTTAATGGTTGGACTGGACTATCTTAAAGGTCTTTTCCAACCTAAACGATTCTATGATTCTATGATTGTGTTTCCCATCTGCTGTGGAAAATCTCCCTGCTCAGTGCCCACTCCTGCTTTTCTCTCCCCACTTATCATGGAGGCATGGAGCAAAGAGAACGAGAGATGATTTCTCTTGATATTTCCTGAAGAGGAAGGAGGCCACAGGCAGCAGATGCTCCCTTGTGCAGCCCTGGTACCGTGCCTGGATGCTGCTTCAGCTCTCCTTCCCACGCCTGGGATATCAGGGCTGATCCCAGGATGTAGGCTGAAGGACACCGAAAGAGCATCACATCTGCATTGCACAACTGGGCCTCAACATGCAACCATGTAACCTCTCATCTCCACCAGACCTCACACAAACCTCGCTTTTGATGGGAGCACAGACCCTGCCACCCTTACTCCATGGTGGCTCCGCAGTCTCCTCCATCGCAGAAGGCAAGGGTAGAGCCCTTCTCTGCGCAGCCATCAGCACACAGCACTGCCACAAAAATAACCCTAGTAATCCCTCCAGAGAAATCTCTCCCCCATGGCAGCCCTGAGGAGGGTCTCTATGCAGAGGTTTCATTTCCCTAAGGAAGCAGAGAATCAAGTGGTTAAAAGTGTTTTTTCTTGCTTGGGCAATTGGGCTTTTTCAAGTTGCTTTTTTTCTTTCTTTCTTCTCCTCTTTTTCCTGAGCAATAGCATAGCCACTGCCTGCATACTAAGCACCCTGCGGCACTCTAATTATCCCAGCAGCACATGCAGCCCCTGCTTTTGCTGATGACTGGAGGGAGCCACTGGGAAGGCAGACAGAGATTAGAGAGAGACAGTGGGCAACGGGAACGCAATGCAGCAGCCACCTTACCAGGTCAAGCCTGAAATCCCTCTGCAGCACCGAGTAGAGGGCTGGGAGTGAATAGTCATGCTGGAAACAGGAGGATCTTGCCCTGGGTCTACCTCAGTCAGCCTGGAGTTCTTGATTGCTCACTGAGGGGCTGTGAGTTTCTCTCAACATTTGGCAGCTGAGGCTGTGATGATGGCAACAGGCAGTGGAGCCTCTCCTTCAGGGTCACGGATCAGTCATGCATCAGCAAGTGGAGGCTCTTGTGACACGAGGAGCCAGGATGACTGAGCTGAGCAATGGGCCACCAGTTTCTGATGGTGTCCCGTGTGAGTTGTACTATGACGATGAGGATCCTGTTTTCAGGAGCAACACAAACTTCCAAAACACTCTGGAGCACATGCATTGTGGAACTCTGGGAGAAACAGCCAGGAGCCTTTGGTAGGGAATTGTCTTATCAGGTTGTCAGGCAAAAAACAAGTAAATGGACCCATTCTCTCACCTGTTACTCAACAAAGGCAAACTGAAGCTCTGCACTGATTGTTTCTCATTTAATCTGTCCTAGTTCCTAAGGCTTTAATTAAGGCCCTACTGGAGTCTCAGAGAATGCTCACAGAAAGTCACCTCAGAAAAGGCCTAATAGGTTTGCAGACTCAAGCAAAGAAAATGCTGAAATGAGGGAACTCAGAGCTGAAATTCCATCAGGTTTCAGCCAAAGGACTGGACAAGAGAATCCTTCTTTGTAACAGACTCTGATACTTACGGGTTTCTGCCAGTGTCCCGTCAGTAACGGTGCATGGCCAGAGTCCAGTTCTGTGTGATGGATGTCTTCAAAATGAAGAAAGCCTCTGGCTGAGGCAGACTTAGATGCAAGAGATGATGGACTCAGTGGAACAGGCAAATAAATCAAGGCTAGAAAGAACCTTTCAGATCACTCTGAGCTCCTATGTTGCCCATAGCAGGAAATCATAGTCAACACTATTGGCATAAACTATGTTGATCCCTCCAGAACTTCCTTCTACGTCCATTTTTGGTTAGGGGACAATCCACTGTCCCTTTGGGGTGAGGAAACCAATGACTCTTTTTGTGGTTTTTTTCCAATAGTTATTCTCAAGATCAGTCTTTAAAATGATTTCCCTTTATTTCTCATTTGTCTATGTCCACTTTCCAAAAAGCAGCAACTTTTCTTCAGTGACCAGATGGAAGAGGAACATGAGCAGGATACACGCAGTGTTGTAACCTATTTATTTGTCCATTGAAAGATATGATTTCTCAAATTTTCTGCCATCTGCAGCTTTGATTACGATAATTAAGTCTTGGAGGGACCTTGAGACGTGCTACCACACAATGCCCAGCACCAACCCTGCCTGGGCAGTTCCAGAGTGATGTGCATCTACTGTGAGATTCCTCCAGCCTCTCTCAAGCCATCTAGCCCAGCGTCACATTAGGAAATGTATCCCAGTTCTTCCTTTGAATCTCCCTTGATTTTATTGTAGAGCTTCACGTCTTACCCCATAGAGAAAAGCATAACCCTTTCTGCTCTGTGTTAGCCTTCTACAGATTGAAAGGTGGTTTCATACCCCTTCCTCAGTGGACAAAGCATTCCTACTTCTTCCACTTTTCTTCATGGAGAGGAAGCCCTGGGATCGCTCTCCTCTCAATTCCTTCTAGTGGGTCCATCTGAATTTCATAACTGAAGGCCTCCCATTACTCCACCAGTAGAAGAATTGCATTGAGATTAAGTAGCCACAGACAAGGTTGTTGTAGTCAATCTTCCCTTCGTGGAGGCATCAGAAGGTTGTGCTGTCATCTAAAATATCTCTAACCATTTTAAAACCCAAAGAGATACATATTTTTATCCTTGCAACCAGCCATGCATGATGCATCCAAGCTACTGTTTATTATCCTGGCAAGAGCAATCTACTGCAGTCCCAACAAATGTAAAACAAACCGCCTTTTCTTTTCTTTCTTCTTTTTTTTCTCTTCTGTTTTCACTTTTTTCCCTTTCCTTTTTTATTCTTTTCATAAAAGAAATAAGCCCTGAATAATCTCAACATCACCGTTGGCTTTATTGGTTAATCAAAAGCCTTTATTTCCCTTCTGAACTTAAGCCAAGCTCTTAACTTCGTATTTAATGGGCAGATATTTTCTCCAAATGCCCTTTTTTTCATTCTCATAAGCTAACTGTGCTATGGATACAGCTTCTTTTTCCTGTTCAAATGGAGTCTTTATCTTCCTATAGGTTCCAGGTGATTTAAATCCCTCTTTTTTCCAGCTGCATAGACAGCCAATATCCTTAAGCAGGAGAAAGCCCGTATCTGTCCTTGAGACCTCTCGCTTGGCTCTAACTGGGGGTTTTTACCCTAGCAAAAATGAGAATATTGGCATTATTGTCTGTATATAATCTTATATATATGTGTGTCTGTGTGCCTGTATTTTCTACTTAAGTCCTGGTGAATATCAGTCACCAGGTCTGTGGAGCCTTCCCACTACCAAGCTCTGTCCTTATCTGTAAGTAGTGGACACCTAAAATTATCCATCTGCCACTTCTCAGTGGGCACCTCAGGGTGCCAACATCACAGGGCGGATTCTCAGTGCAGCATTTTGTAATGGAGCAGAACAAAACAGGCGTGCTAGGGACCAACTCTAGACAGACCTTCTCAGGAGATGAGTTTTTACCCTACTTTGTGCTGATCATGGAGTTATCAGGAGGAAGGAGCTGGCTCCGGGTCCTTCATGCAACTCCAAGTGCTTGGTCCTCGTGCAGCTCCTCGCACTTTTTCCTTTTACCCTCTTCTCCTGCTGTCCAGCCAAGGACACCCATGCATCTGTCAACTCATGTACGAAAAAGCACTCACACCTTCTTAGCAAGAGAACCCCAATGACAGATCCACCGGTCTGGAGACCAGTGTCACTGCTGTGCCTTCTGGATAGAGAGTATCAGCCCTTAAACCTTATTCCAGCTTGATCTGGCTGAACCACATGTTGGGAAGTCTAGGCTCCACACTGTCTGACTCAGGCTTTCACAGGCACGAAGGCAACAAGAATATCAGCACTTTAGGTGGCTTCAGAAGCACCCGTCTTCCGCAAAAAAAATAAAATAAAAAGCCCTTCATAAATGAATGTTTTTCACTTCCAGCTTGGATTATGTTTTTCATCTCCTGTGCTTGTATTTTTCTGAGCTCATTACTGGCTTGGCTGTTAATCCGCTCCACGACTCTATGCCTCATCTTCAGGGGCAGTTTAGCAGTCCCTCTGCCTGTAAAAGGGCCTTCAGATCTGGGATCACAAAGCATTAATTATGGATCTGCAGTATTAACTCTGTGCCACTTGCCACATTTGCAAGCTGCAAGAAATCAACGGGCAGTTTGTGACAACTGCTGGCTGTGATTTAAGGCTCCTTCACAAGGTAGAGTCAAGAAACCTCTGCATGCCTTTTGGGAGAGAGGACTGATGTACGGGAGGTCACCCGTGGCTTGAGACCCCAATATTTGGAGGGGAAGGAGTGACTTTCCACTAACCGGCTCGGCTCACGTATGATGCAGTTGTGGGGTGATCTTTGCACTTGAGCATTCAGGGACAAGCAAACCTTTGGAGCTGAACCCACACAGTTGCATCCTGACCCCATGAAAGTATGGCTTCACAAAACCAGCAGAACTGGTCTAAAAACTTTTTGACCTTGCCCCTTCTTCACTCATACCGTGTCCTTGGTGTCAGTCTGGCTCTAGCACAAAATCTCAGTGTGCCAGTTCAGTTTTCCAAAGAGGAATAAAACAAATCCAACCAAAAAAAAAAAACCAACCCTGGCTTTCTCCCAGATTAATTTCTTGAACTGGTTCAGCACAGTGCCAAGCAAACATCCACACCAGGTCAGAGGGAAGTAAATCTGTAGACATATTCTACTGATTAAATGTAGTTGTGTTCCAGTGCCGCCTGGAGTCCCCAAGCAGGCTCTCCTGCTTTGTGCTAAATGCTGCCTAAAGCCTTCTCATACTTGAGCCCCAGCTCTCCAAGGGAACCCACAGCCTTCACAGACCATGCTGGGAAATGTTTTACAGCATGTGTACGGCTGGGTAAAAAGCTGATGTTAAAGGCAAGGCCAGAAACCGCGTTTCCCTTTTCCCCAGCATCCTTGTCCTTCTCCCAAGGCAGGTTGACATTGGATCCCAGGACGGTGCTACCCAACCAGTGTGTGCAGAAGGGCAGTGGAATAAGTTGCTCTGTGGGATCTGCCCCAATCCTCCTACCCCAAAAAGAGCTGATACTCATAGTTTAGATAGATTAGATACTAGGAAGAAGTTTTTTCCTATGAGCATGGTGAGGCCCTGGCCCAGGTTGCCCAGAGACAGCTGCCCCATCCCTGGAGGTGTTCAAGGCCAGGCTGGATGGGGCTTGGAGCCCCCTGATCCAGTGGGAGGTGTCCCTGCCCACGGCAGGGGGGTTACAACTAGATGATCTCTAAGGTCCCTTCTAACCCAAACCATTCTATGATTCCATGGGCAGTGCAGAAAGCATAAAACTTCAAGAACTTGTGTTCAACTGTGAGTATATATTAATGTTAGACCAAAGACAGAGGGTGTTGCTGCCCTCTCCTGCTGTGAGCAAGCACCCACTTTTCTTCTTGTCAAAGCAAAGATGCGGGTGGAGCGTGATCTTGGTTCCAGATCCCTTAGTTGTGGAGCTCCCAAATGTGAGATTTCTCCGTGGCCTGCTCCAAACAAAGCCACCCACTACCTTAAGCTTAGCAGCTGGTGAAAAGCTGTGGCCAAGCAACAGGATCCCCTTGGGTAAATCCTGGAGAAATAAATCACACTTTGATGGAGCCTTTGCTTGAAGCAACAAAATAAGATCCCAACTTCTGTCCATTTCTGGCTTTCTCCTCACCTCAGCTTTGCAGTGCAGCCCCTGGGTCAGGTTCAGTTGCCGTCTCAGCACTGCTAGCCAGTCGATGTGCCCCAGGGAAGGGTCAGGGTCTTGCAGGAAGAGGCTGAATTTCCTGGTGGGGGAACAGCCTGGCTGTGCTCTGCTGCAGCGCGTTGCTGCCATCGTGAGTTCAGAGGCAGAGACTGCGTGCAGGGAACAGAGACACCGAGACACCTGTGCAAAGATGCTAAACGATTCCCTGGAGCAAGGATTGGGTCAGCACTTCATTCATGGGGTCTTGCAGAAGTAGGTGAGAGACTGCAAGAAGAACCTAGCTCTAAATTCAAAGGAGTGCAAAAGAGGAAGGTCTGCCAGTGAGTTTCACGTGGATCCTCTTTAATGAAGGATATGAGCCAACCTAGCTTGTTTGAAGTGTCCCAAGAAGCAAAGGATGCTGTCCCATAGTCCAGTAGAAACTCTAGGTAGACACTCCTCTAATATCCTCCTGTTTCTCCAAGTAGTCTTGCCCTGTCCTTGAGGGAGGGGAAAATCCTTGTGAGGAAGAGCTTTCATAGAATCATAGAATCAGAAGGTTGGAAGAGACCTCTGAGATCACCGAGTCCAACCGTGCCTGTCTCCCCACTAAACCCTGTCCCTAAGGAACTCATCCACCTGTCTTTAAACACCTCCAGGGATGGTGACTCCACCCCCTCCCTGGGCAGCTGTGCCAATCCCTGACCACTCTCTCAGTGAAGAAATTCTTCCCAATGTCCAGTCTAAACCTCCCCTGGCACAACTTGTGGTCATTTCCTCTCGCCCCATCACTGTCACTTGTGAGTAGAGCCCAGCACCAACCCCGTCACAGCCTCCTTTCAGGCAGTTGTAGACAGGGATGAGGTCTCCCCTCAGCCTCCTCTTCTCTAAGCTAAACACCCCCAGCTCCCTCAGTCTCTCCCAGACCTTCCTCTGCCCTTGCTCTGCCCTGCTTAGCAGGCTCTGATCCCAGCTCTCACTTCCTCCAGGCCACTTTACACACTCTCGGGTCTCTTCTCCACTGCCCTCTCCTGCTCATCACTACCCCTCCCTCTGAGGACAGTGCCTGTGGTGGAGCACAATGGTCCCACACATAGTGCAATACAGAGCCTCTGAAAGAGCAACGCATTTTGAAGTCCACTGATTTGAAAGCCTTTCGGACCAGGCACAGCAGTGCGGTGTCTGTAACAGTGAGCTGGAAAGGAAATCAGGATAGCCTTGAGTATTTATTTCTCCTCTTAACACCATTATTTTCATTTTTTGTCATTTTTCTTTCTTGCTTTTTTAGTCTTGAGGAAGAGCAGATTGCCAGGAAGCTCTGCCCTCTTTGAGGGAATGTTCTCCTGGAAGGCCAAAGGTAGAAGCTATTGGTGCCTGCATAGCCCTTATGCCTTGCTACAGCCGGTGTGCTGGGTTTGTGGTGGAAGCGCTTCCCTTCCCAACCATTCAACAGGCTTTTCAGTTACATGCAGGTAAATGAAAAATGCAAATTAAACCAAGGCTAAGGAAAAAAGCCTCCATCCCTAAATATTAGTCCCTTCACACTTCTCAGTGTTCAATATCACAGCCCCATCACTTTTCCAGTCACCTGTGGTGTCTTCCAGGATTATAAGACACATACAAACAGGATAGGAGATTTTAAAGTTATTTCCAACGCAAAAGGCAAATGGGGAGAAAATCATAACCTTTCACATCAGTCTCAGGCACTGGAAAAAAATGCAAGAAGGATTTAGTTCAGTTCTGCTTTTCCTTCAGAAACAGCCCTTAAACATAAACACTACCTGTGGTGCTTTACCTGGGAACATCAATTAAGCGTAGTGATTCGCTGTTTACCTATTAATCCAATTACTTCATTAGACAGAAGAGTTTTGGTGAGGGAGCCTTGGGAGGTTCAATACAGATAAGTCTGTAAAAGCTCAAATACATTAACGCCACGCAGCCTATGTTCAGGAGATTGCTGTTGAACAAAAGCCTCTAATCAAAGCACAGATCCTGACACCAGCGCACAAGTGGGCCTGGTACCATCCCATGGCTCTTCAGGGAAGTGAGCATCTCGTTCTGAGCTGCGAACGGTTTCATGGGCTCCTCCTTTCACCCTGTCATTTGAATATTCATTATTTCCCCATGGAGATCTCCAAGTAAAACACTAATCTGCTTCCTACCTGAGCATCATCTTTGGGCTCACATTTCCCGAGACACTTGAGCTTAAAGGCAATTCGAGCAGCCCTGATGGCTCTTGTGACTTTCTGAAAGTCTCTGGTTTTGGTGTCAAGTGAATATTTTCAGACTTTCAGAGCACTTCTTCTCATTAGCCCGAAATCCTGCTGCTTTCACCAGTATCACAGCACTTCACTAGTTCCTTCCCTTCTCACATGTGAGTACAGGTACGCTCCCACAAAGGGGTTCCTGGCCAAGGCACGGCTCAGGCAATCCAGAACCAGCTTCCTCAGGCCCTGTGATTAGGAAATTGCCTGCCTGGAAGCATTAGGATCACAGCAGCCCAGCATCCTTCTCCCACCCTAGACTAAACACCTGGCTGGTAGTACAACAGGGGTCTGGTCCCCCAGCTGTGTCCAATACAGGGTCCCAAAGCAGGAAAGAGGCTCTAAATGTAGATGAGAGGAGGGGAGGTAGGGGACATGAGGGCATGAGGCTCAACGGTCTTTGAAAGTCAACCTGAGTAGCTGTTTAGCTCAAGCAGCCAATTTTTCACTCTTGCTTGCACTTTCACAGTGTTTGGTCTGTCTCGGCAGAGAGCTTTTATTGCTGAGATGGTTACTTCAGTCTTGTCTCAATTTGCTTTTAGACTAACAAGCAATGTAGCTGCAAATTAAAAAGATGGAAAACAACGATAACCAACGCTCTGCCTTTCTCCCCGTCCCTCCTCCCCTCAAAGAGGACGCTGAAAGATTGAAAAGTGAGTCATTTAAAGATCATTCGAGGTCACTAAGACCTTTTCCTAATGCACTACAAATAGAGGAAGGAAGTCTTTGTGATTGCAGCACTGGGTTGGGACCTGGGTTTAGATCCCCGCTTGGCTACAGGCTCACAGCATGTTTTGCATCTATTAATTACAGAACTCCAGGGGACTAATTTTTACAAAATGGGTAAATGTTTCCCCTCCTTCCTGACTGGCTGCTCTATATAAATGGTCATTTCTTTGTGGTGCAAACTGCCTTTCTGGAGGGAGCAAAACACAAAGTACCCATCGTACACCCATCAGCAGACTGCAAATCACAGTCACAATGAATAGCATTAACTGAGCTACGAGATGGTGACACACCAATCCCTGCCCAAACCCACAATCCTTTATAATTTCAGCCAAAGGAGATTTCAATTTTTGACATTGGCTGTTTGCAACTGTAATCACAGTGTTTGTGACTGGGATGGTCGAACCATTTGGAGGAGGGGCTCTTTTCTGAAAGTGCACGGCTGTGGTATCTAAAGGAGAAACATGCTTTGCGCACAGACTCTGTTCTTCAGTTTGAAAGCAAATTATGAGCTCAAGCAAAGACTCAGTTGGGACAAATTTTAGAAGAAAGGGGAAAGAATATGAAGCCACAAATCCTGAGTTTATGCCAGCTTTCCATGCCTGCAGAACCAAGAGATATGCTTTGGCCAAGTGGTGATGACCGAGAACCTCATGACAGCATTTGAGCATGAGATGGGTGTGAGCTGGATGGAGGAAGTGGAACTACTTGGGAAAACACGAAAGAGGTTAACAGGTTAATGGGCAACAGTGTGGAATAAGAATATTAGGCGACTGGGAAAACCTCCCTAAACAGTCTCTTAGATACATGACTGTTTTCAAAGGGAAATGCCGGAAGCAGCTGTTCCTGGAGATATTTTCAACTTTGGGGAGACCAAACACTATGGGTCAAGCCGAAGGGAACATTTGCGTTAGCAAAGAGTGACAGCTCTTTCCCATGTGTTATCTGCTTTTCTCCTTTCCCACTAACATTTTCTCCCCTTCTTGGATTTGAATGTCATAACACAGCAGATACTCTGTTGTGTAGAGGAATTTCTCCAGGGAGATGTGTTTTGAAACCCTCTACATCTCTCAGATGTGGTGTTTCCAGAGTTGGGGCGGCACGGTGAGCCTCAGGACAGTGTAACACTATGGCTGGTCCATATCGCTCTTGGATTTACAAGCTCCGAAGTTCTCCATGATATAGAAGAGGCCAGAGAAGTTGAAGAAATAGCTTCTTTTGAATGGAATCTTGATAACAATGTAAGGGAGATTCTAGACCCCTATAGAAAGAGGAAGCTGTAAGAATGGAAAGCATCTCCTGCGAATCTTTGCCTTTTCTTATGCACAGCAACCAGAGCAGTGTGTTAAACACAGCCTTTTCAGCATCTCCTTTTGGAAAAAGGGCAAGGGGTTTCAAACCCTCACTAACTCCTTTTGCAATGAAGAAAGAGCATCTTCACTTTTCTGGTGGGTAAACTGAAACACAGACCACTTAACTCATGGTCTGAGAGAGCTTCACCCTCTATCCAAATCTCAGCAACAAATATGATCAGCAAACAACAGAGTTTAATGAAACTTACCAAGATCACCTAAACCATTCCTTCTACTCAAAGCCAAGACTATACCTTTGTTATTCAGAGCCAACATCAATATCGGTTTATTTCTTTTAATTCCCTTGTGTTAAAAGCTCTCAATTTTTCTGCATTTTCTTCCACTGTTCCTGGATTTTAATAAAGTTAGATGAGCATCATGTACATTTCCTCTCATCTTTGGTTTTCTCTGTTCTTCTGGAGCATAGGAAAAACCAGGGAAAGATGCAGGGTTTTTTAATTGTCCAAAAATGCCATTGACAAATTGGGTAGTTGTTACTGATTCTCAGTTTCACTGCTGTTTTTTTTTTCCTATAGAAGAAAAGGCTGTACCAGAGGAATACTTATGAGCCTGCACAATGGGGAAATGGTTTGTAAAAGCATCTACAGCAAAGCGCACTGCAGACGTGTCTATTTGCTAAGGAGCAGGACCAAGTTACTGAATCTCGGGAGCCACCAATGTATGCAGTAATAGCGTGAAATCAAGCTCCAGAACAAAATGTGCAGTCAGGCAGAGACCCGAATGAAATACCATTGCAGGATACAAATGAAAAATTATCAAAGGATAAAATGAAACCCATCAAAACACAATGTCCTTCAGTTTGTTGGTTTTATTCTAATTCAGAAGCATTTGGGTTTCATCTCCAGCCAGGTCCTAAACAGAGGCAGATTTGTATGTTGTATTTCAGGGATTCTTTTCTCGCTCTTTTGCTCTTCTATTTTTGGTTTTTAATTCAATTATTTAAAGTGAATCCAAAAAAGGGGGGAAAAAAATATGCCTCCTTTGTTTCTAATCTGAGCAGTTTGCCCTTTGCCTGCAGGCTCAGCCCCCAAACCCTTACCCATATTCAAACCATGCTCTCTGACCTCACACTTGGCATGTCCTTGTGGCTTTGCCTTGAGCATCTTTGTGTCAAGCCCAGAGCCTTTGTTGGGACAAGAGGGTCTGTGCAAGAAAGATATCTAGGTTTTCTTTCCCAAGAGGAGAACCCACTTGGTCCCTGTTCTTTCCTTTCTCCTCCACCCTCCACTCATGAATCATTTGAGAGAGTTATTGCCCCGGTTTTAAATATTTACACGTTTCACCTTTTGCTGTGGATGCCGGCTGCACAGATCTAATTACACTTTTGCTTGCTGAGTGACCAAGCTCTTTGCTCTAAAAAATCACTTTCCTGCATCCTCAAAGGGACTTGCAGAGAGGAATGCAGTGGTGTTTTAAGCTATTCTGCAGTGGTTAGACTCAACTCTTTAACAAAGCACAGGATTTCCAGGACTGGAGACCAATCTTGTACTACTAATGGGTACTGCTGGCCGGCTCCCTGTGGCAAGGAAGGGAGAGTTAGCTGCATTGTACTGACAGAGGAGGCAAATTATTTGCTAGAGGTCTTTAAATAATTGAACCATAGAATCATAGAACAATAGAATCATCTGGTTGGAAAAGACCTCTGAGAATATCAAGTCCAACTGTACCTGTCCACCTACTAAACCCTGTCCCTCAAAAACTCATCCACCCGTCTTTTAAACACCTCCAGGGATGGCGACTCCACCCCCTCCCTGGGCAGCTGTGCCAATCCCTGACCACTCTCTCAATAAAGAAACTCTTCCTAATGTCCAGTCTGAACCTCCCCTGACACAACTTGCGACCATTTCCTCTCGTCCCATCACTGTCACTGGGGAGCAGAGCCCAGCCCCCACCCCGTCACAGCCTCCTTTCAGGCAGTTGGAGACAGGGATGAGGTCTCCCCTCAGCCTCCTCTTCTCCAGGCTAAACAACCCCAGGTCCCTCAGTCTCTCCTCGTAGCGCTTGTTCTCCAGCCCCTCACCAGCCTCGTTGCCTTCTCTGGACGCGCTCCAGCCCCTCAAGGTCCTTCTTGCAGTGAGGGGCCCAAAACTGACCCCAGCACTCGAAGTGTGGCCTCACCAGCGCTGAGCACAGGGGCACAATCCCCTCCCTGCTCCTGCTGCCCACGCTGGGTCTGACACAGGCCAAGTTGCCATTGGCCCTCTTGGCCACCTGGGCCACTGCTGGCTCATGTTCAGCAGCTGCCAACCAACACCCCCAGGTCCTTCTCTGCCAGGCAGCTCTCCAGCCACTCCTCCCCAAGCCTGTAACGCTGCACAGGGTTGTTATGACCCAAATGGAGGACTCTGCCCTTGGCCTTGTTGAACCTCATCCCATTGGTCTCAGCCCATCGATCCCATCTGTCCACATTCAGATTATGTGGATACCCTTGCCTGTGCCAGTACACCACACAGGACGAAAGCCTGGTGTGGCCCGTACTTCGTATGTTGGCCAGCATCCCTGGAGCCGTGGTTTGGCTGTCCTTCACAGGTATTTGGGTCTGCGTGATGAGTTCTACCTGCTGCAATGTGTTGCACCTGCACGTTCTGTTCCAGTGGATGTAGAGCCCTGGGTGCTGGCTGGCAGAGGGGTTTCAAGGAGATGGCTCTGGACACCTGCCCGTGCTGATCTGCTGGGTCACCAGCAGGCAGTCATCACTTGGGTTTTGCAGGAATGTTTTACATGGGAAGTTCTGGCACCAGGTTTGTTCACTGGGCAACACAAAATGAGAGGGGACTTAGATCACCTGGGCCACACCCTGTGACCTCCAAGGGCTGCCAGCAGCATGGTGGATTATAGCCTGAAACACTGGGTCTTGGTGTAGGCAAAACCAAAGAGATTTGGGAAAACTGTCCCAGAATTCTCCCAACAGCCACCTCTTTTTAAACATGCTCCTTCGTGTCCTAATATTTCTTAGCCATTTCTTAGCTCTGCTAGCTAGGATTTTCAGGTACTCTGCTCTTTTTTGACCACACAGGTAATTTCAAGCACATATTATTGCGTTGCTATGGTTATATTAGTATTGCAGTTAGCCTTTGATTCAAACCCAAAACCAATTCTTTGTCTGTAACCAAGTGTCCTAACATATAGATAGTGCAATTGGCTTTTTCTATCCATTAACAAACATCACTTCAACCCTTCTAAGTAATAGGAGGGCTGATGTGTACCAATCTACCCAAAATTCAATTCACTACTCTAAAGCAAACTTCGTAGTCAGTTAAAATTTAGCTGCCTAACTTTTAGGAGGGTAAAAAATTAGAGAAGATGAAACCAAGATTTAAACCTTTTTCATGTGCACTGATTTCTTAAGTAATACAAGTCCCAGCATAGGATCTGGGAGAAAGAACACTTTTTGTCAAGAGATTCAAAGTGTGGTTTCTTCCTAACAAAATTCTCTAACAAAATTCAAGGAAAATGAGACTTGGCAAACCGATTTTGAGGGGCAAAAATTAGTCTAAGAGAAAGTCACTCATGAAAAAAAAAACCACCTTTAATGGTCTGGATTAAAATTAAGGGCACATGAGCAGATTTTAAATTCCTTTCTTATACATCATATTGGGAAAGGAAAGGAATACAATAGCCCTATCACTTTGATAATCAGAGGGCCAGAGCACCTCCCATAAAAGAACAGGCTGATAAAGTTGGGGTTGTTCAGCCTGGAGAAGAGAAGGCTCTGGGGAGACCTCAGAGCAGCCTCCCAGTACTGAAAGGGGGTCTATGGGAAAGCTGGCGGGGGGGGCTCTTCATCAGAGAGTGCAGGGATAGGACAAGGGGGAATGATTTTAAGCTGAAAGAGGCGAAGTTTAGATTAGATATTAAGAAGGAATTCTTTCCTGTGAGGGTGGAGAGGCCCTGGCACAGGTTGGCCAGAGAAGTCATGGCTGCCCCATCCCTGGAGTTGTTCAAGGCCAGGTTGGATGGGGCTTTGAGCAACCTGATCCAGTGGGAGGTGTCCCTGACCATGGCAGGGCGTTGGACTGGATGAGCTTTGAGGTCCCTTCCAATCCAAACCATTCTATGATTCGATGATTCTCCAAGTTATTTCTGTCTGGTTTATGAATTAGCTACGTGCACCAATCCAACCCAAAGAGGCAAGCAAAATGTTTGCAAAAGTTGTAAGAATGATGTGAATGGTATGGAGACAGAAAAGACTGCAGGCACCCAAGATACTTTGGCTTTCTTGTGCAAGTAGTAATACCTATTTTACAGCAAGAAAACCAACTGGAATGAAGCAATATTCAGTATTCCCCAAGGCAAGCACAGTAGCTGTGTCTCTGAGAACACCATGTCTGCAACTAAGGACACGTTAAACGGAAAATGAGAGCCATGAAGGCATCTGCCTAACTTCCATGCAAGGCACAATGCTAAATAGTAAAAAAAATGGAGAAGTAAGTAAAAGGAAAATAGGAGTCTATTTAACCAATAAGACTGACTGGATTATGAGGTATCACATATGAAAGGAAAGGCTTCAAAGAGACGTATTGTTAACAGACGTATCAGAGGTTACTTCATAGAATCACAGAATCAATAGGTTGGAAGAGACCTCTGAGATCACCGAGTCCAACCGTACCTGTCCCTTTACTAAACCCTGTCCCTCAAAAACTCATCTATCCATTTTTAAACACCTCCAGGGATGGTGACTCCACCCCCTCCCTGGGCAGCTGTGCCAATCCCTGACCACCCTTTCAGTAAAGAAATTCTTCCTAATGTCCAGTCTAAACCTCCCCTGGTGCAACTTATGGACATTTCCTCTCATCCTATTGCTGTCACTTGTGAGCAGAGCCCAGCCCCCACCCCGTCACAGCCTCCTTTCAGGCAGTTGTAGACAGGGATGAAGTCTCCCCTCAGCCTCCTCTTCTCCAGGCTAAACACCCCCATGTCCCTCAGTCTCTCCTCGTAGCACTTGTTCTCCAGCCCCTCCCCAGCCTCGGTGCCCTTCTCTGGACGCGCTCCAGCCCCTCAATGTCCTTCTTGGAGTGAGGGGCCCAAACCTGACCCCAGCACTCGAGGTGCGGCCTCACCAGTGCCGAGCACAGGGGCACAGTCTCTTCCCTGGTCAAAAGAAGTGTGCAAAGCTGGGATGATCTAGATAAGGCCAGTTATCATTCAGGTGGGAGCAGCCTGCACGAGATGCACATTGACTCTCTCTGTTCAGCATCACCTCTAATGTTTGGGGTTTCAATCTAGCACTGCACAACAGAGTGTGAAGGCACGGAGATGTCCTTGGAAAAAGATCACAGTATCACAGTATCATAAGGTTGGAAAAGACCTTTGAGATCATCGAGTCCAACCTATGACCCAACACCTACACCTACTCCTACTTGTCAACTACACCATGTCACCAGGTGCCTCATCCAATCTCCCCTCCAGGGACAGTGACTCCACCCCCTCCCCAGGCAGCACATTCCAATGGCCAATCACCCTCTCAGTGAAGAACTTCTTCCTTTTGTCAAGCCTATTGTCAAGATGTCTCAGTATGACACTGTCGCTTGTCACACTATGGAGATCATGTCCTGGCCTGACTATGGAGAAGCTGAGTGATCTACGACTGTGATAACGCACAACCCAAGAGTGGTCGCGGTATAGTGGTGTTAGGTATGTACCTTCAAAGCTTTAAATGATGAAAAGTCATTAAGAGTTCTGGACAGGCAGGATGTGCTCTGACAGCAGATTTCAGGCTCCAGCTGGCAAACTCAACAGGAGGCCAATAAAGTACAAGAGCAGGGCTGGATTTGTAGCTGGATCCTGGAGCAAACCGGTCCTGTAGAGTTCAACAGTCCCGCTGAGTTCAGCTCTGCTTCAAAGGGAATTCGGACTATCCAGCGGACCCTGGCAGAGTCAAATGAAGGGAGTCAAATGAAAAAAACAGGTATACAAGCTGAGTGTTGATACACAGTCAGCAGGGACAACTTAATGACAGTTGGTGCCCATCACAAAAACCTTCCTCATTGCCTGGACAGCATCCTTCCATCAGAAATAGGAAATGCAAAGACACCACCTCCCATCAGCCTGCCTGCAGGGAGCTCATTATCTACCAGTTGCAGGGCTGTGTTAGTTCCACCATCAGCCTGAGTCCATGAGCAGAGCTGTTCCATCCTTTGAGAATGACTCCAGAGGCTTGTGGGACAACTCTTCATGTTTGGGACTGGTAAAGTGCAAAATCTCAGCACCTCTTCTCTTCTGTCATTCCAGCTCTGAGTGATCAACACCACCACCCCTAATTCCAGCCCTCAGGGCCCTCTTTTGGACCAGTCTCAGTCATGGAGTTTTAAAATAGGGGAAACTGCTGCATGACTCAAGGCAGTGCTGGTTTCTTCCTTGCTCCATCTCCCCCTCCTCCTTCACAGTCACAAACACATGCACACACATTCACCTGATGTATGGGCTTCTCCTGCCCTCAGGTGGCTGTACACTGCGCTGCAAAGTGCCCAGCCTGCAAAATCACACTGAATCTCTAAGTCAGATTGGGTTGAATGGAAGAGGAGGCTTCACCTCAGCAATACGAGGAGCATTTGATGCAGTCTCCTCTCCAACCTGAATTAACAGAGGCAGAGTTAGACCTGGGGGCGTGAGACTGGAGGAAGGCTGAGCCAGGGCTCAGAGAGGGGGCTCCATGGTGATTTGTATTAACTTTTAACTATGGGTTTACAGTTAGCAGGGAAAGCATTGAGAATGTGAAAAGAACTCATGAGACAGAGGTCTGACCTGTAAAACGTCGATAGATAACAGAGGGGAGCGTGGTCTATCAGAATGCGGGGTACTAAACTGTATGGGATAAACTCACAGGCAAGAGGAAGGGGAACAGTTCTTCCACAAACCATTATACTTAATGAGGTGAGTGACTCTGGCATTGCAATGTTATTCAGACATGAATATATTTGCAGCAATGCTATTATTTACTGTCACTATGATGACAAGGGACTGAGACAAAACAGTGCATCTCCCCAGGCTTGTTGTGGGAGTACATGTAAATTATTTTAATGATTAAATAGTGTCTTAAAGGTAGGCTTTCTGGTGTAGTTCCCCAGTAAAATAGAGGTGTATTTCACATGGATTTTGCCATGCTGGGTTGCTTAGAAAACTTGCTAACTTGGGGTTTCCCAATAAAAAGGTAATTGATGTATTTATTGCTTTTTTCTGTGCATAAATACCTCTCTACAGTAGCTTTGCGTGGGATATTTAGTGAAAGGAACCCAATAAACTCAACAAAATAAAAAAATCCATATTGATAACTACAAAGTCTTCAAACAACTGCCTCAGGGATCATTTGTTTTCCTCCCAGCTCTTTGGGCGAACCTTCCCTCCATGCCTCAGTTGCCTTCCTCTGTGAAATTAAGATGTTATGCTGTTCTTATACCTGGGAGAGCAAACCCCTTCACGTTGCTGCTGGTGAAGTACAGCAAAAGTCTCCACATCTGCCTGGGAGGGGTTGCAGGAAAGACCTTTGGGACAGGAAGAAGAAATTACAAAGAATTGCTCTACCTACTGCTCCTGGTGCTCTGGGTCATCACCAATTCCCATCAGACCTTCAGGTGTATTACTGTGGACATTCCTCTGCTGCCTCAGGTCATACCAGCTGAGAAAACAGTCACACTACATCCCAGTTGTGCTGAAGCCACTGCTTGAGAAGGGCTCCTCGAATCTGGGGTGTGTGCAAAATGATCATAGAAATAATCATAGAATAATCATAGAATCATAGAACGTTTGGGCTTGGAAGGGACCTTAGAAATCATCCAGTTCCAACCAGATTTGAAGTGGAAGCCCCTCGGAAAAGGATGGCAGGAAGAGGCTGCTAAGAAGAGTAAACAAAAGCTCTCCACCTTGATAAGCATCCTGTCAAACACTGCTCAGGGATGCCAGAGGCATCTGCATGCTGGAGGGAGAGAGTGTCTCAGTCCTACTCTCAGTGGTACCTCTGGTGGTCAGATGTCTCTCACTGAAGGTGGGTGAGGAGAGAGTCGCTGTGGATGGGCAGAGGGAATCCAGTGTGGCTTCTCTGCTGCCCAGACTGCTTGGTCATGCTCCCAGGAGGTACCATCAGACATGCAGGCAGCTGAAGGTGCCTGAGAACCAACACTGTAGACACCTGGGTGGTGCATTTGAGACAAACCCAAGCCTCATCTCTCTCTCTCTGGCATGGGCTTCTACAGAGGAGGAATCACAGCTGAGCCTTCTCTAAGCCAAGGTTCTTCAGGGCCATTTTTGGAGGTTTTCCCTGTGTCTGTTTTCAAGACAGTGCTCTGCCCTCAGCAGTGCGTTCAAGGAGAAGCTGATACCAGCAAACTCCCTCAGCACGACGGGGAGTCCTCCCTCACCACCCACCCAGGTAGGGTCGAATGCAGAGAACACAAGCACTGACAGCCAGAATTAGAGGGCAAGAAGAAGGTGATGCCTCCACTCAGCCCTGTTCCATGTTACACCTGTATTGGGATGGGTGGAAATGCAGTTGAACATTTCTTAGGGAGTGCAGAGAAGAACAACTTCTCAAAGCAAGTCCTACAGCTGGAGAGTCATTCTGGGGACAGAGGATAAACCAGTACCAGAGCCCTGGCAGCCTGCTGGCAAACCTGAGCCAGGCTGGATACCTGATGCACCAGGGCTTAACAAGATATCAACAAAGGCAAAGGTTACACAGAATATCTTTGGGAAAATGAGGTGCTAACTGTGACCTGAACAAGCTTCCCCGTAACAGGCAACTGCTGAGATGTCATCTAGCTTTGTTTTGTGAAACTCCTCCAGTATTTTGCTTTGTGGTTTGTTTGGGGTTTGTGGTTTGTTTGGGCTTTTTGGTTTATTCGACTAACACTAGCTTGGAGATGTGTTTCTTTCCTAGAGAGAAATTGTGTTAAGTTTGGGAAAACGGTATCCCTTCACCCACGTCTTCAATTCCCATCGCCTCTATTCTGAATGCAAATGTGACCCAGGGACCACCCCTCTACAGAATTTATCTTTCCCTGGAAATCCCCTAAACTTGGGAAAGCTAGGTGTTAAAAAAGGATGTTTAATTAAAACTACCGCACGAGGGCAGCGTTTTCCACCTTCCCGTATTAAAAATCCCCATTCAAACTCCCAAATGAAAGAAAAAAGGCTCTTCAGTTTGTTCTAAGTCCCTCGGTGATAACATTTCTCTAGTGATACTGATTTTCTGCAAGAGAATATGACCCCATTATAAAAAATGTCATCACAGGTCTTCCAAAGAGGATGCGTGGAGCTATAAGAATGTTGCTTAAGGATGGCATTAGCAGTATTCCCACGCCTCAGATTGTGAACACTGAAAGGATCTGGCTAATACAAACATAATTAATGTTATGACTGCGAACAGTGATGTGTAATGCTGAATTCCCAAGCGAGTCGTCTCCAACAGGAACTAAACCAGAGTCTTTTGGCTTTTACAGCAAGATCTACTACCAACAGCAGATAAATAAAAGCTGATTTTGCTACCCAGAGGCTGTAGCAGATTTATCAGCTGCTGTTTGATGGAGTCACCACTGGATGGGGAGAGAAAATCTCACTGAAGGGGCTGAATTATACACTTGGGTCAAATATTTGCCCTGGCTGGTGTCCTTTTCTACTGTTCCCTGAACCCTTCATTTGTGCACTCAGATTCCAAAAGCAAGAAAAGACCTGCCTTCCTGGAGCAGAGATCAATAGAAAGATCCAGAATGGGTTCTTTCAGTGGTTGTAACACTGCTATAACCATGATGTGTCCAATTTGGCAGCGCTGAGTGAGGATGCCAGTCTTGCAGTCAAAATCTCTGGATAGAGAAGGAATTACAGTGAATAGTATTAACTAAACTTGTTTCTATGAACACTCCATAAAGCCTGGTCCTAGATTTCTCCCTGGGGTGCATTTAAAGAATTTGATGAAATGTTATGCTTAAGCTTAAGTATAGGATTGGCCTCTAGAAGAAATCTTCCTTCACCTCTCCAGAGAGAAAGGGGCTTTTCCCATGAACTGAGCCTTCATCTACCAAAGTGCTCAGCATCCTCCCATGTTTAGCGTCAACCGTAGACAGCAGATTTGCCAAGAAATACCAGACCACAAGCTGGTGAACTGTCATAGTCCTGGCTGTGTCATTTGACAGAGTGTAGGAGCTGAATTTCTGCAGAAAATCAAGCCTCGAGCCCGATTCCCCTGTGTCTCAGATCTGCAGACAGTCCCAGCAAGTTAATCAGGAAGATTATCAATTTACACCCACTTTGCTAGAGCATGAGCAACTGGCTGAGTGTAAGAGCAGCAGTGAATCTGCCATCAGCCTTAACGTGTTAAGCAAATTAAGAGCTAGAATAAAAATCATTATATCTGACAGAGCAATCTGTGGGTAGGGAGATGGTGTGGTTTTAATTCGTTAGCAAGGAGGAGGAAAAGAGGATGCATCCAGTTGCTGCAAACCCAAAGATAACTACTGTGTCGTTTATTGTAGTGCCGATCCATCCAAATAAGAAAGAAATCATCAAGCAACTGCCACAAATAGATAAACATGCAAAAGTAGAATTGGCAGTTTGTTGCAGAGAGATTCGTCATCTCATCCTGGCACCACACTGAGGGAAAATGATGAATGGGCTGACAGCACATCAGCATCAGGCTGCCCCAGGAACAGCTTTTGCAGACTGAAAGAATAGCTGTGAAAGCCTCGCCTGCCTGTCAGCTTCAGGGCTCAATCAGGTTAAAACCGGAGCAGCCCACAACATGGGGATGTCTCCTAGGTAAGAGGGAAGGCTGTGATGGTGTTGATTATTGGCATTCCTTCGATCCGGTCTGTGCCCTCAAACGAGAGAGATGACACCCTGGCTCTCACCTCATGTACCCACGGTCTGTGTGGAAGAATGTTCATCAGCCCAAGATAAGTGCTGCAGGTTTGTTTCAGCATTGTGGAATCACAGAATCAGGGACTGGTTTGGGTTTGAAGGGACCTTATAGACCATCCCGTTCCAACCCCCCTGCCATGCGCAGGGACACCTCCCACTGGTCAGGTTGCTCAAAGGCTCATTGAACCTCTCCATGAACCCCTCCAGGGATGCGGCAGCCACAGCTTCTCTGGGCAACCTGTGCCAGGGCCTCACCTCCCTCACAGGAACAAATTTCTCCCTAACATCTAATCTAAATCTCTGCTTTTCAACTTAAAACCATTACCCTCGTCCTATCACAGCACTCTCTGATGAAGAGCCCCTCTCCAACTTTCCTGTAAGCCTCCTGCTTTAACTAATGAAAGTAAATTTCTCACAAGGGTTGCCTCCTTTTAGGCTGGGAAATGGCCAGTCAGATTATATGAGCTCTCCTGCAAAAAAAGAACAGGTGTGTATTAGCTTTTGTGTAGAAGAACTTCTACTGACTCTATAGAAACACAGTCTAATAATATGATCACAATCCCTTTTTCCTTGAGGAGAAAAAAGAAAATCTCAGTGCAACACAAAACCAGAATGTGTGCGGTGGTGGAGGGACACCAGAGGAAATACCTAGGGAGTTTCTGGACACAACCAGCATTTCAAAAGTCCTTCTCCTTTCTGAGGATCACCTGTGTTCACAGACGTTACATCACGTTCCCTAGGTTATACAAGTTGGGATGGATCTACTGCTCCATCAAGCAGGGGAAATTTAGTCATAGAAGGTAGAAAGCCAAGTCATAAGTTACCGTATTGCCAGCATGAAGGACGTAGAGGACGGTTCATCATCCTACCCAGCAGAGAAGCTTCTCGATGTCTTCTTTAATCTACCCCTTTTTTATGCTGCCACTACAAGTCTGAGACACCACTGAGACCTGCTTTCAGCCTACAATGTCATGGTGGGAACTTCCTTGTAGAGCTCTGAGAATCGATGCAGAAGTGTCCTCTGACAAAGGGGATGCAGGAGTCCTCCGCAGCATCCTCTGTGCTACTTTACTTTTTTGATTTAAAAGACATAATAACCTAAAGCTTTCTCAGAGTTTAATGTTCTTTATGAAGGGACATCAAGCAGTGTGAGGGCCTTGATGAAAGCTATCTCAAAGCCTCTGCAGTATCAGGTGCTTTGAAAGGAGCACAGCTGAGCTGAACAAGACACTAGCAAGTTCAAACCAAGTTGCCCTGTGTGTTGCAACTTCCTCTCAGCTCATGGTGATCTCAAAGGTCTAAGCTTCTCCTGCTTTGCCTGGGTTTTTCTCCTGCATTCAGTGCTAACAAGGTGTAAATAAGTCGGAGGCAGGAACAGCCAGGTATAGAGCAACTGCTGAGATGTGATGTCTTGGAAAGCAGAGGACATGATGAGGAAGGACTGGCAACCAGCTGATTGGGTTTTTTCCAGCTCTGAAGAGCTGAAATCCATCTTTCTCCAGCCTTTTCCCTTCCTCTGTGCTTTGTCTGATAACTAATTCAAAGCTTTGGAGTCACCGTGTGTGCTACCTATGCACGCGTAGCCCCTTGAAGGTGCTCTTACAGGAACAATAAATTCCTTGCACAAGAGGGTGGCTTGGCTGATGCTGTCCAAAAGCTGTGCTCCGTGCAGAGTTGGCTACCTCACAGCAGGAAGCAGAGAGCATCCAACTGCAGTACCTTGTCTTTTTGTGACAAAAGGTACATCTAAGGCACATCCTATGGCGCCTGCTGGTCAGAGTGAGATGCATTCAGCCTCTTGTTCTTCAACAGGTAGTTCCCAGCATCTCAGTTCAGATTTCTGCCTAGCAAAACTTATCTGTGTGACGCTTAGCAAGGCGAAGCGCTATTTTACTCAAAAATGAAAAAAAAAAGTTAAATAAACACCCACGTTCAGAGAAACGTAGACTAAGGAAGAGAAAAATGTTAGCCTTTGGTCAACAGAAAGCCAGGATAAACCTGTTTCAATACAGTGGAGAGAATCGGCTGCATTTTAAGCTTTTAGGCTTTCAATCCCTAAGCATCCAAGCGCTGGAGCAAGGAGCTTGTAAATGGCCGTAAGGTTTTATTTACCGGCCAGCATCAAAAGCTGACAGGCAGGGGAAAGTGAAAGAACGTATTTTGCAAGGTCTCGGGGCAGCGAGGGAACAGCAAGGAGGCTAAACACGGTCTTGGGTCATGCTCCCCTTGCCTCTGGTGTCTATGGAATTGCTGTCAGGGATGGGTGAACCTCCAGCCAAACTGCATCATGACACCCGCACTATGGAAGTGGGGGCATAGCTGACAGTTCCACCAGGAAGATGCAGGACATAAGTGACACAGGTGTTCCCCTGACACCTCCTGGGAAGGGATAGCTAGAGGATGCTGCTGATGTTGACATGGTGGGATAGGGTCAGGAAGCGACTGGTTTTGTTCTCTGGTGGATTGGAGGTGTTCCCAGCTCTGCCATCTCCTGCCTGTGCATGCAGAAGGATGGAGACTCAAATATCTCCATGGTTTTATTTCAAGCAAGCCAAGGCTTCCCTTGTCCCTTGCCTCCTAACACCAAAGGAGATAATTTATGCATTTTTCTTCTTCTACAGCTGACATCCTTTTCTCCCTCATAAGGGCACCTTGGCCAGATGCAGACTGAAAGGAGAAGGTCCCTGGATCTGTACTGCTTTAGGACCTGTATGTTGTTTTGATAGACCCAAAGACACCTTGGTGCCACGCAAACCTCAAAAGAGATATCCTCCCTTTAGGAGAAGCTGGATCACACTCCGTGCCAAAGGAGATGGCGAATGAGCAAAGAAAAAAACTGTAACTGAACTCGTAAATCACCAAAGTCCTGAAAGAGAGAAAAAAAAAATCAACCCAACATGGCTTTTTTGGTTTGCCGATAAGCACAAAGTTTGGCAGGAAAGAGATTAGGGCTTGTTCCAGTCCACCTCACAGTCGATAATCCCCACAGCAACAGAGCTCTGGGTTACAAACAGCCACACCGTGTTCCCCACACAGAAACTGGGAAAGGCCAGTAGGGCAGGGAGATGGGGCAGGGAACGGTTTGGTTTTAATTCTATTTACTTGTTATTTCTTCAGGAAAGAAAGTCTTTGCTACCGCAGAGATAATTTGTGGCAGTCACTAAGAGAAAGTCCTGACTGATCCCCTCCACACACATTCTTCTGCAAGCAGAGCTGCCCTCTAGAGAAACATTTTTGCTGTCTTTGTTAATTCAGAGCTTTTGGGACTCCTGTGATGCTTCTTGGGAAACTGCAGCCTCACTCTATCAGCTCTTGACAGCAGCCAAGAGTCGTTATGATTAATGACAGAAGAAAACTGCCAGTTGTAGGCACGAAGAATTAAGCTGCCACTAACATTTAGAAATCAACGTTAGACCATGGGAAGGAGGGGGGAGGAAGATGACAGTTGTACAATATCTGCATCTGCAGCCTCTGATGCTCTCCACAGTTTTTCCTGGGGTGGTCTAAATCCATCCTGAAAAGAAATGAAAAAGGAATAACCAAAATAATATTTTTAATATCAGAATAAATTTAGAGAGAAATTAAATAATTAACTTCCTTAGAAAGGCATGCTTAGCATCACTGGAGATGCCCAGCATCCTGCCAGGCATTCAACTGCTTCCCCAAAGAGTGCGGGTCTCCCATGGGTCTTATGTCACATCTGCCAGCCCTGTGTGGACATTGCTGGTACCCTGGGACATCTCTGGTGATATCAAGACAGTTATGTCCAGGTAACTCAGTCACGTTCCTACGTCCCTGCAGCAATTCCTGGAACACAGAAACTGGAGAACCAAACGAGGGAGAACATGAAAAGGACCAGAGGTGATGGATAAACAAAAGCAATAAATTAAGGGTGAGAGAAATGGGAAGGGATGCAGAGCAAAGAGTGGTCCCTGAAGCATCCTCCCACTGCCCACCAGGGTTGAACCGAGGGATGCTGGATGCCAAAGGAGAGTCTTGGGGTAGCAAGAATCCTCTAAAATGAAACAGCTTTCTCCAGGATGTGTGCTCAGGGCCGGGTGATGGTGTGGAAAAGACCTCATGACTCCAGGGGTCATCTCAGAGAAACAGCGCAAATAAAAGTTCAGAAGTGCAGCTGGAGCTGCAACAGTATTTTCTGGAGCTTTTCCTGCTACTGCAACTCTTTGTGTCTCCCACTCCCACTGTGAACGTGGGAGGGTGAACCTTTGTAAATCCCCTCCTGTCCATCCCCAAATGCCTTGGCCGCGGTGAAATTCCTGCCCCTACAGCCTAGTGGTCTAAGGAAGGCAGAACTTCATCCCATCATCCCTCACTTCCCTGACTTCCACAGCGGAAAAGTGAAGCAGAAACAGGGAAGGGGGCTCAGGACAGGACCTCCTCTTCCACAACCTGGGATGTTTTCCTGTCTGAAGCTGATTAGATTTGAGCAGAGGACTTCTTTCCGGAATGGTCCTTGCAGCCGCAGTGGGGAGGGGGTTGTCAGAGGCTGCGATGGTACCTGACGCAGCGAGGAGGAAGCAATGGCCTTGGTGACAGCTATGGGATGTCAGGTCACACTCCGTCCCCAGAGCTATCTCAGTCCTCTGCGATGCACAGATGGCTCTTTTCCGTCATCTGACCTCATTGTTTAATCTGGCCTGATCCAGTGCTGTAATCTAATGCCCATTCTACTCACCGCTACCAAACTGGAATTGTTTCCCTAGGCTCCACCCCGAATTCCTTCCCTGTGAGGGCACACGCACCACCCGGATCCTGTCCTTCCAAGGGGACATCCTCAGCTAAATCTTGTGTGGAGCCTGCAGGAGGGCTGCTCCCAGCTCTTCTAGAGGAGATCCTGCTGCTCACACCCATCACCATTCTCCGCTAGAAGAGGAAATTTCCATTTTGTGAAATAAGTATCTTCTGTAATTCCTACAGGCTTTCCTAGAGACCGAACATATCCCAGCCACCTGTCCCAGGGTTTCCTAAGACCCTTGGAAATTGTTTATCAATGCTTCTGTAGCATTTGGACAGCCTTTGAGAAAGATCTGATGGTTAGGGAAATAAACCTTGGTCACAAAACTCTTGGCTTCACATCATGACTCTGACAAAGAGACCCTGTGCATGACCTTGGTCAATTCATTTCATCTTGGTGGCAGCGCCTAAACTGTGGGAAGCTTGTCCCAGTTTCCTGGCTCTGTGTTTTTTTCTGGTCCTGCTCTGGCTCTGTATTGAGACAAAGGTAGCTACAAATGATCCCCAGCCTATGGTGAGAAGGTAGCAGGTAGCACAGCCCCCAGGGAAGCCGCAGTGGTCTTCAGTTCCCTGTCTGCAGATCAAGACCTCCTTGCCTCAGTTCTGCCCTGTAAAGGGCTCAGCCCAGCCTCTACAGAACTTTAACCATGATTAATACAGTAAAGAAGAGACGGGGAGGCACCCAAGGCAACTGAACAGGACTGCAGGCACTGATGAGTCCTAAAGAGCTGCATCCAAACCAAGATTTAGCCCACACTATGGCATTTGCTGCCTGTAACCAGGCAAGTACAGCCATACACACACAGATACCTCCCTCTATATAGCCAGAAAGGATTTATTCCATCCCCCCACTCTCCCCACAGCCTCAGAGGGAGGGAAAGGACTTGAAAATGTCATGTAGTCCATTACAACCCTGCAAGGCAGGATCAGCTCTCCTATGGCCCCCGCTGGCAGATGTTTGTGTAACCTGCCCTTAAAGACCTCCAGTAAAGGAAGGCTCATATCCTCCCCCCAGCTATCTACTTCTCTTCTCTCTGGGGTAACTCAGAGGGTTTTCCCACGCTGTCTGAATTACATTGCATAACCCCAAGCGACAGAGAGCCGCTCTGCTTTCAGGGAGGGCAGTTGCTGCAGCACTTTTCCCAGACTAAGCAAGTAGAAACAATTTGCTAATACCTTTGCAGTGAGGGAAAATCTATTCTAGGCTGTCTTTGCTCCACATCAACACACAGCCCTTAATTCACAACCCTGTCAGCATCTCGTAGAGGATATGGCTCTGACAGGGTCTGCCTGGCAGCAAAATTAGTCCTATTTCTTGCTCTCTCAAGGTGCAGAGCCCTGTTCCCTGCAATCTGATCGTGAGAAATGAGAATGAGATGTCCCTACCTGATGCCAATCTGGGATGCCCCTTATTCAGTTGCCCTACTGTGGTCTCCACAGATCTTCTGTTTCAACAAGCTTTATGTCCAACCCTCTCTGCATGCCTTGCTGAAAATGTACTTTGTGCTCCTGCAAGGAATACCCTTCAGGTGAAGCTGGACATGGCACAGGGGCAACAGACAGCACAGAGCCCAGCTTCCCAAACACCCTGGAGTTCTTACTCTTCTCTCCATAGAAACATAGAACCATTAAAGTTGGAAAAGACCTCTAAGATCATCCAGGACAATGTGCACTGGCTTTCCTCTAATATTAAAGAGTTTGGCAACTGGCAAGCAAATTTTCATGCCCAGACTGATGGTTGGTAGAAAGTCTTCTGCCCGGGGTTTGAGATAAGACTCAGTTATCTTGGTGCTGATCCCCATTAGCAATAGTCTCCATCTCAAGGACAACAGTGCCTCTACTCCCAGTTGAAGTTTTGCCCTTTCCTATTATAAGGAGACTGCTGAGATCATTCTCAAGACATTTATTTGCCTTCTGATGGAGAACTTGTCATGCTTTGCTGTTTCTCTCTGCAATCAAGCGCGCTACAACTGCAATGTAATTCTGGGAATCCAGTGACATAACATTATTGCAGCAGCAAGGACTTTACCTCAAAAACACATACTCACAATCAAATTGAAAGACGTCACAATACCAGTTCTTTCATTTCTTGCAGTGTTACGTTGACTTTCTTGCTGAAACAATTTTCACCTCAATATTCTCCCAGTGAAACTACTCCCAGTTGCCTGAGCTTAAACTACAGATTTGGCTGTGAAGCCAGGTTTCACAAGTTCTCTCCAGTGATTTTTCTTTAGAGCTTGGGAATCCTGTGGGGTTTTTTCTATGTCATATTCACTTTAATTGATTTAGTGGTCTGAAAAGCAAAAACGAGATCTCTCCGTGGCCCAATTTTAACCATGTTATTTAAATGTACTGTTGCATTGGCCTCAAGTAGTGCTTGAGAAATACACATCTGCCTCTTGGAAAAGCGGGACTGCGGCTTCCAGGGCCTGCAGACAGGAGGATGACATCGAGCATCTGAGACCAGGTTCTTTTAAAGGCGGATATATTTCATTTGCAGAAGGGGTTTTGCACTCCTTTTTCATGTCTCAGCCACAGTCTGCATCTCAGGTGTGCCAGGCAAGCTGCAACCTGTGCTTGCAGAGGGGCTAAATCATAGAATGGTTTGGGTTGGAAAGGAACTTTAAAGGTCATCTCATCCAACCCCCTGCAATGAACAGGGACACCTTCAATGAAATCAGGTTGCTCAGGGTCCTGTCCAACCTGGCCTGGAATGTTTCCAGGGGTGGGGCATCTACCACCTCTCTGGGCAATCTGTGCCAGTGTTTCACCACCCTCATAAAAAAATTCTTCCTTGTATCTAGCCTAAATCCACACTCTTATTGTTTAAAACCATTACTCCTTGTCCTGTGGCTACAGATCCTACTAAGAAGTTTGTCCTCATCTTTCCTTTAGGCCCTATTAAAGTATTGAAAGACCGTAATAAGATCTCCCTGCATCCTTCTCTTCTTCAGACTGAACAACGTCAACACTGTCAGCCTTTCTTCATAGGAGAGGTGTTCCAGCCCCCTGACCATTTTTGTAGCCTCCTCTGGGCATGCTCCAACATATCCAGGTCCTTCCTGTGCTGAGGACCCCAGATCTGCGTGCAGTACTCCAGGTGGGATCTCACCAGACAGGAGTAGAGGGGCAGAATCCCTTCCCTCAACCTCCTGGCCATGCTTCTTTTGATGCAACCCAGGATATGAGGTTATGTGAGTGTAATGAGCAAGCCAAACTCTGCTCTCAAAAACTACACACAAAAACCCAGAGGAACAACTCTTTCCTTTCATTGGCTTCTCCCATCCAATTTCAGGTCAGCCTGCCACTGCCGCGCCATCTAGGAATGTTCCTTATACGTAGGCTTGTCCACATTAAATGGACAACAGACACGGGGCTTCTGATCCTCCCTCTGAATAATTTATGAACCTCCACAGTGGCCTCAAATCATGTCCTAACCCACAGCAATGTTTTTCTCTGCGTAGCCTCATCCATCTCATTGAACTGTATCTGCTCTCCCATTGTGGTGTTTACATTCTTCAAAGAACCGAAAACCGTTATCCTATCTTCGCCTTAGTCATAGTTTGGCCAGGACATATACGTTTCTTTCTGCTTTTATTTTCTAATCTGCCCTCTCAAGTCTCTCCCTTCAGGATACTGGTCTCACAGGCTGCTCGGATTTCTCTGTTTATCTTGGACCGGGAACAACTTTTTGAAATCCTAATAACGTAGATTTTGCAAAGCTAGCTGTGAAGCAGGGGACTTTCACACTCAAAAAGCTTGTGGGTGGCAAAGTGCCACTGGACAGCTGTTGAACTGAAAAGGGATTAACAGAGCTAAGTGGATGCCCTTGAGCCATAAACCTCTGGTCCCTTGGGTATCTCTTCTCCAGAGGAGGGACTGACGTGAGCTAGGCTGTCCCACCCTGATCCAAATCAGGATGATAGCACGGATCTTGGCAAGAAGCTCCTGTGAAAGCTGTTTGAAGAGCACGTCATGAGGCTGTGTAACTGAGCAGTGTCTAGTCTCTAGACCTCAGGCTGCAGAAGTGACTTGGGCCTGAGAAATGTGTGTTTTCTGGGGTCTGTGTGAAACCAGGATCTATTTAGATTGCACAGAAATTGATGGCATGCTTTAGTCTTGCCCCTTCTCAGTAATCATCATCGTAAAAGGCAAAAGGGCTGGAAATCACGGCTCATCGCAGCCCGCTGGGTCTACCTGGTGGGCTGTTAGAGGGAAATGGACGCAATAACAGTAGTGGAGAGGGACGGAGTCAGTTCTGCAAGTCCATCACTCCATATGTGAGAGATGGCAGGTCTGATTAAAGATAGATGGGAATAACATGGGAAAAAGGCTCTTCTCACTTTGGGATAAGGCTAGATTGGACTCCAGGGGAGTTAATGAATTTAAACTGCTGCCAGAAAGCACTGAACCACTACAGCCCCTGGGGCTTGGATGACAGTTTTAGGATTCCTGTAATGTTATCAGTATTTTCTGTCCATGCAAACTGAAACCTCTTGATATTCACTGCAACCTCCATCAAGTTTGGAATGGATGAGAAGCTGAAATGGGAGTGAAGGGTACCTGGAGGTCCCCTCTCTTATCTAGCAGAGGAACATCTGTTGGTGACAGCACTGGGAAGAAGTTGTGCGGTCTTCGTATGTTTGTGCCATTCAGTTGGGCCACCAAGAGCAATCATTTGCTTTCTGTGACGGCTTATTTTCCCTGAAAAGAGATTAAAAAACCGCATTCCTGTAGACACTGTCTCCCAACCCTTGTAAAAATAAGGACAGGGAGCGGGACACTCCAGTCCCAAGGGAATAGCCAGAACAGGGTCATGGGATACTAGGAAAGCTACTCTTGGCTCATCACAAACTTGTTTTGAGACTTTGGCCAGCTCCACTGTTATTCTCCATTTTTCCCCACTGTCTTTTGTGTCGTTACATTGGAAGCTCACAGGAGGATTTCTCTGTGGGCGTGCGTGGGTGTCTGCATGTGTGTGCAACACACTGCGGTCTATCAGTACAACAGCAATATAAATTAGATTGTGTCAAACTTTTAGAGTGGTGGTATTGGACGAGTTTCCTCCCTCAGAGACTTTGCAAAATAGCTACCTGTGAAATTAAATTAAACATTGCTTCTCTTGGGGTTTAAACAATACACTCCGTCTAGCTTGGGCTAAGAGTTTCTTTTTATTGTATTACTTTACAGATTAATACAGCACAGGAAATTAATTACCTTTTTTTCAGTAAGACCCTTTTTTTTCCTTGCGGATTTTAGATTTCCAATTTACAAAGAAACTTAGGAGAGACGGCAGGAAATCCCATGTATGTAAGGAATGTAACCTTAAGATCTGGTTCCTGGTACCTGGTCTGCTCTGCTTTCGGATCTGCTCTGCCTCCCCCAGCTGATAAGAGCACTGCTGTGTCTGCCTATCATGCTCATTCGATTGCTCTTGATGCTGTCTTTTGTTTCTGGTGGGCCATGGACAGACACAAATCGAAGCTGTCACATCCTGCAGAACCCTGATTTGGCCTGGAGTGCAGAGATCTCTGAACTTTGCCTTGTTACAACTATTCGTTACGTGCAGGAAAGGTGTGGGGTGGAAATTCAGATGCCTCTTTTGCCTCATCCCCCAGCCATGAACACTAATCTTGAAGGATGAAGTTTTGCAGTGCTGCATTGTCCAGAGCTCTTCTGGTGGTCCAGGGAGCACAGCTAGGAGGGGGAGACTAAAACGCAATTAGATCTGATCATAGCAATGATTTGAAGGACCTAAACCACTTCAGGAATATCCTTTTTGTCTTCCAGATCATCAAAATTCAGAGACCCCACAGAAGTGTGTACATACACGCACACACACAGGCACAAATACCCAAAATTTTCCTCTTTGGACAAAAATAAAAATCTCTCTGTCTCACTTTGCTATGACCTTTTTTTTTGTTTCTTCCTCTTGTTACTGTAAGCCAGGACTCAAAATCCTTTGGGGAGTAGTTTTCTCATTGAGCTTGAATTCGGTGCCTTGATGACACCTCTCTCCAAGAACCCTGTATCCAGGAGACGTGCAAGAGCTGGCAGAAAGCGGTCCAGTACCATCATGTCCCAGAGGTCACTAAGCCATTGCCGATGTTTTCCGTGCAGAGCTGGCTCAGGGAGGACCTTTCTGAAGTGCACAGGGCAGCAGTTTTGTCTGTTGCAGCTGCCTATCTTTAGACAATTTTAATAAATCAATGGGATTAAAAACATTCCTCCCTCCACCCCATCAGGCTGTGGGATGAGGAGGAGAGCTTTTGAAAACCAATTGCATTAAAAGGGGAGATGTGGAGGAGTCTGTAGTCATCTCCTCTTTAGCAAGTCCTCTGTTAAAGGAATGTTTCCAGCATCGAAACCTTCCGTTGTGGGTAGTCATACTTGTATCAACCTTAAAGAAAACGAAGGTGCCCAAATCCATTCACAAAAAGGAAAGCCGTGTATCGGTCCTGCCCTAGCTCCGCTGGGTTACACTACCAGAGAATTTCTGGTCATTTACTGAGTGATGTGAATCACTGTCATACTTCTCCCCTGGAAGACATGGCACATGCATTTATTCTTTGATTTTGGCAGTTTGGGAAGTTTGGCTGGGAATCTGGAGAGGAACAAGGCCACGAACTTCTAATGAGCAAAGAAGATGCAGTAACTGTCCCAACAGTGGTCTCTGTTCCCCTTTCCAAGAAAGTCCCTGCTAGACGGTCATCCAGTTCCTGTCCTTCTGCACACCTGACACGTCAGGTATAACAGCCCCAGAGTGTCCTGCACAGCAGGTGTGGTTCTTCAAAAATGTCCTGCAAGGAAAAATGCCTATTAATTGTCATTGCAGGGACAGCCTGCAAGCTTCACAAGTCCAAGCTTTTGCACCTAGTAGACCAGGACTCAGGTCCTGAGCTTGACGCTCTACATTTCTCCTGAGGGAATGCTGTCATTTGAGTGACTCCCTGCTGTGACTCTCTACCATCAAGGTATTTGCAGACTGCATCCACCCCAAGGACCTACACAAACCATGACCCTGAGCTTGCATGTCTGCCTGTAGGCACTATCTAATCATCCTTTGAGATGGTTTCCTAAGGAAATCTGCTTCCTTTTCCAGCAAATCCTTTTCCACTGACAGAGATGGAGCACTGGTGAATGGAGAGGTGCAGGGCTGGCTGTAGAGACCTGTCACCTTCCTGCCCGGTTCTTTGCAGAGAAAAGGTGCTCAATGTAAAACTTTGTTACTTGCATGTAAATCCAGACCTTTACTCTCTGTTTTCAGATTCAAAGCATAGCTCCCACTGATCAGTTTTCCAAAGTAGCCAAGTGCTTCTTCATGCAGTTAAAATAATGGGCTTCATGTTTCTAGAATTAATGTGTTTTTTCATGATGGTAACAGGTTTCAGAAGCAGTCACTAAAAGTACAGTTTGTTGTATGAGAAGCTCAACATGAGCAGTGTGCACTTGCAGCCCAGAAAGCCAAATGTATCCTGGGCTGCATCAGAAGAAATATGACCAGTAGGATGAGGGAGGTGATTCATCCCCTCTACTCTGCTCTTTTGAGACCTCACCTGGAGTCCTGACTTCAGTTCTGGTCTCCACAGCACAGGAAGAATGGATGTGTTAGAACGAGACCAGAGGAGGCCACAGAGATGGTCCAAGGGCTGGGGCACCTCCCCTATGAGGACAGGCTGAGAGAGTTGGGGTTGTTCAGCCTGGAGAAGAGAAGGCTGCAAGGAGACGTAGCAGCCTTCCAGTACTTAAAGAGGTCCTACAGAAAAGCTGAGGGGAGGCTCTTTGTCAGGAAGTGCTGGGATAGGACAAGGTTAAAACTGAAAGAGGGGAGACTGAGATGAGACCTTAGGAAGAAATTTTTTACCGTTAGGGTGCTGAGGCACTGTCCCAGGTTGCCCAGAGAAGTCATGGCTGCCCCATCCCTGGAGGTGTTCAAGGCCAGGTTGGATGAGGCTTTGAGCAGCCTGATCCTGTGAGAGGTGTCCCTGCCCAAGGAAGGGCATTGTAACTGGATGATCTTTAAGGTCCCTTCCAACACAAATCATTCTATCACTTTAAAATAAGCCAAGACCATTTCCAAAGTCCATGTGCACAAGGGAAGGAAAGAGCACAGGAATATGAACTGGGGCCAGAACTCCTGGACTGGCTGTTGCTTTATTTGTCTGGTTTTGTTGTCCATTGCTCCAGGTTCATGCTTAGATATCAACAATACGTCTATGGAGATGGTTAGATCCAGCTCTTGTTTTGGGTGTTCACCTCCGCAGATAATAAGTGTCCAAGCCAATGTCACAGCCACCTCTGGGAATGCACATAAAATGGTAAATACCACGTGTCTCTGTGTGTAATAAACTTCTGCAATATCCAACAAATGCTAGCTGGGTGCACCATGCAAATCCTGACTCTTGAGAAAGATCTAAGCATCACTTGTTTTCCTTGTAGACCTCTAATTCAGATGAATCCTCAATATGGGGAGCGCACTGTGACTTCTGACATCTTTTGTAGTAGAAGCTCACACCCTAATTAAGTGAAGGAATGAGAAAATACAGCTGCCTTCTTGAAAAGAGACCCTCCTTACGAACCCCATGTTAACAGGAGGAGCAGGAAGATGCCAGCAGCTGCATGAAATCACTGTAATTAAAAAAGAAAAAAGAAAACTTTCCAGTAAGCAGATATAGCTGTGGGTGTCCTGCAGTGGGGAAAGGTTAATTCCAGCCTCATCTCCCAGCTGGCTCCATGAGGACAGAGGTTAAAGATGAAGCTGTAACATACACATGTCAACACAGCTCAGATCTCTACTCAACAGTCATTCTCCCGGAGACTCGATTAAGCCTCTCCCCCCGGCCTGTTTGGTAAAGAGAATCCTCATTCCAGCATGCTTTAATGGGGCTAAATAATAAGTGTTATTAAACGTGAATGCTTAAGAGGTTTTGTCTCCACTTGAGCTGGCGCGTCTCATACCTCAGAAGACAATTATTGAAAAGAGAGGTCCTTTGGGGACTACTAGCTAGACAAACTGGAAAGAACAATTGGAAGCTGGAGAATATCTGAAAGGGGATACTACATGTGCTCGACCTGCATGGTCCCCTCCCTCGGGTTCTCCTTGCAGCCCCTCTTCTGTTGACTTTCCTCTTATACACGGTATCAGGCTGCCTGATCAAAGTCAAACAGACCTCTCTAAGAAGGAGAAAAGCTAGAGGAAGAGGGGAGAAATTTGAAAACAAATAATTTTTAAAGCTTAGATGCTCAGGAGCTGACTGGCTGCTATGGGTGGAATCCTGGTAGGAAAATGGAATAGAGACTGACCCTGTCATCACTGGCATTTCCCACCCTGTTTTGCACCCTCACCGAGGCTGAGGTTGGCAAGGAGATTCTGTGATTTGCTGAGTCCTTGGAGGAGGAAGATACAAATAAAAAGGTGAAGGGCAAGAGCAACTAGAACCTCAAAAAGAAGTTCTGGATGTGTGGTTACAGCCTGGCTCATTTGAGGCACTGCGGAAAGGACACGGGTCAGAGGATGCTGCAGGTTGTCTGTCTCGTGAAGATGCCCACATGCCCTGCAGGAGTTTTTTTACTAATAAAAACATCCAGTAGGGTGCTTTCTGGTTGGCTGTGGTCTAATACACCTAGGCCATTAAATATGACTTTGAGTCCACCTACACAAGTCAGTGATAGCTAGAACATTTGTGGCTGTGAGTTAAGCAGGGCACGCTCTGAAGTGTTTTAGAAAAATGCAACATTATTTTGCTAGTAATTCCTTCTCTCAGCCCCTATCCTGAACTTGTATGCTTCCCACAAACCTTGTGTCTCACCAGGGCCCCAGGATCTACCCCAGCCTGTGTTTTTCTCCATGTAACCCTTACTGAACTTGCATCTCTGCAAGCTCCAAGGTGCCAGAAGGCTGCTGTGTTAAAACAGTGATATATTGAAGCAGCACTGCCCATCCTGAGGAACCAGAAGGGCACTGCTGCTCTGTTGGAGATCAGAAGGCTGTTCCTGAAATGACTATAAAGAAAGCAAATAAACCACCCCTCACACATGCATTCCCTCAAGGTTAGCAGGTACAAGTAGGTGCTGGTTCACAGCCACCGGGAAGACCATAAGCAGATCCCGTGCTCATCCTCTCTAGAAGTTTTTCTTCAATAGAATTAAACGGTTCCTTCATTACCAATCTAAAGAAATGTAACTAAAGCTTGGAGTTTGGAAATTGCATGGAAATACATGGTATAAAAACACGAGGAGTCTGTGGAGAAGAGTGTAAGACGTAGAGCAGGCTGAGAAAGCCATTTACTAAATCCTTGAAAGAGTGCAGAGCACCATAAAACTTCTACCTACTTGAAATCTGATTCCCTTCTTGGGAGGTCTGGGTAACATTTATCTGTGAAGGTTTCCTGTGGGCTTTCAATCTCTCGTGCTTTGAGCTTTGGACAGCACTAGTCACGGAGCTGAATTTTTCTCCTTCTTAAAATTTTACCAGAAATAAAACTAGTGTTTTAAGTACTGTTTTCCTTGGAATATGTGTGGATGTGTTTTTAAGAGACCAAATTTTGTCTGGTTGGTTTAGTGGTTTGCTATAGTGTTTTTTCAGTATGTTTTTGTTTGTTTGCTTGTTTTACAGAAGCCTCAGAAGGCAGGGGGCAAGGTTTTATTCACCAAAAAAAAAGACTGAATTCTCTCACTGAAAGATTTAAGGTCACAGTTTCTGGGGGCGGGGGATAAAAATTCAAATAATAATAAAATAAAAAGTTAAATTAAAAAAAAAACAATAAATGGAAAGCTGTGGTTGGGATGAAGTTTGTGTGCAAAGACAGGAACAGACTTCTCGTCAGGGTCTGTAATGATAGGATAGGAGGTAATGGTTTTAAATCATTAGATTCAGACTAGAGATAAGGAAGAAATATTTTACAGGGAGGATGGTGAGGCACTGGGACAGGTTGCCTCCAGAGGTGGTAGATGCCCCATCCATGGAAATATTCAAGGTCAAGTTGGATGGGGCTTTGAGCAACCTGATTATATTGAAAATGTCCCTACTTATTGCAGGGGAGTTGGGCCAGGTGGCCTTTCATGGTCCCTTCCAGCCCACACTCTTCTGTGATTCTATGATTCTGTCAAACACATGGACTGATGTGAGCGTGTGTATACGCATGAGCATGGGTGTATATGAGTTACCAACCATTCTCCCAGAGCTATAACTAAACCAAACATTTGCCAGTTCTGTTTGGTGTCCAGCAGACAGGGTGAGGCTCCATCCAACTTTTTAAATTCCTGTGCTGGTCAGTTTTACAGGCTACTGCAAACACAGCCTGTGTACTAGGTTACTGTACAAATCCTTGCAAGTCTTAATCCAGTGGAAATTTGGGTGGGTTTTGGTGTTTGAGGTGCAGTCTTGAAGTCTATCCTGTCATGCTGCCAGAGATCTTGGTCCTTTGCAGGTGACCACAGATCCAGCCCTGTTCTTCACACAAGCTGAACCATGTCCTAGGTGGAATACCTTAATTTGGAGAGAGTTTCCTCTTTTCTTGACTCACCAAGTGAAGAAATACTGTTGTTTATACAGCACAAAATTCAGATTAGTGCAAATTCACCAAGTGTGATTAAGTTCTTCTGGGTCAGGAGAGGGAAAAAATGTTCTGAACATCTACACGGTGTCCAGCCAGGTGAAGCAGTGCTGTCTTCAGGTGTGTAGCTTCACAAGGATGGCTCATACGCTCTTTTGAAGGGCAAGGACAGCCCACTTGTTCACAATAAAACTCATAGGATGTTCTTGGAGGGCTCTCTTCTCCACCAGATCAACCTTTTTGGCCCATCAGACTAGACTGTGGACTTCCATGTGGTGTTTCTTTGCCTCATCTGTGTTGTCTCTTTCATTCTCAAAACGGAGTATAGCTCAAAATCCAAAGAACAACAGCCCACCCTAACAGCTTCACAGGGACAATTGAACCTGGAGAAAGAAACTATTGGGAAAGCCCATGGGATGAGGGTGGTGAAAAGGAATGGGAAATCCTCTTTTCTATGGCACTTGGTTGCAACGCTCAAAGGCCTGATATCAATACAGTGCCATTTGCAGAGTTATTTGGCCCAGAAAACTAAGGCAAAGACTAAGAGGCAGGAACTGTTCTGGGCAGTTGAGATTGCTAAATTCTCCATACCTAGCAATCTGAATTAGGATAAATGGTGAAAAGCTAAAAAAATTATCTCTTTGACAGTGATAAGACAAGAAGCCCTCTACACCTTCTTCAGGAAATGGAAGACCTCAAATACTCACAGATGCTGAAAAGCAGTTGTTTTCATCAGAGATATTTCTAGCACGTCTCTCTTTACTCCCTGTTCCCTCCTCTCTCTTCACTCCTTTTTTACTCCTATTTGTCTAGTGCGCTGTCTCATCTATTTTTCAGCTCATCTATTTTTGAGTGTATGGACAAACTGATTCTGTTGGCAGCTCTGCTATGCAGAAACTCACACCGATGTCTTGGTATCCCAGCAATGCCTCCTAGAGGATGAGCCCAGTCTACAAAACGAGCACTCATCAGGGCTTGCTTCTCTGCCATGACATGGTGAAAACCCGTGTACCTACACCTATCAGCTGCATTTCTCTTTTTCTACATAACTGCCCTTTAATTATTCAAGCAAGTAGATCTGGTCTCCCACTTCTCCAGCTTCTCGTGGATGCAGCTGGTCCTCGGATCAGAAAGGACATGTCAATGACGCAACCTCTTCCCCAAGACATGGCAAGAAGCGTGTGCTGTTAACAGAGGACAGAAGGGTTGTGGTGGACATGGTGTAGTTGACAAGTAGGAGTAGGTGTAGGTGTTGGGTCATAGTATCACAGTATCAAAAGGTTGGAAAATACCTCGAGTCCAACCTATAACCCAACACCTATACCTACTCCTACTTGTCAACTACACCATGGCACTAAGAGCCTCATCCAATCTCTTCTTAACCACCTCCAGGGACGGTGACTCCACCACCTCCCCGGGCAGTGCATTCCAATGAACAATCACCCTCTCAGTAAAGAACTTCTTCCTAATGTCAAGCCTAAACCTCCCCTGATGAAGCTTGAGACCGTGTCCTCTCGTTCTGTCACCGGTCACCTGAGAGAAGAGACCAACCCCTGCCTCACTACAGCCTCCTTTCAGGCAGTTGTAGAGAGCAATAAGGTCTCCCCTGAGCCTCCTCTTCTCCAGGCTGAACAACCCCAGCTCCCTCAGTCGCTCCTCACAGGGCTTGTGCTCCAGGCCCTTCCCCATCCTTGTTGCTCTCCTCTGGACTCACTCCACATCTTTCTTAAACTGAGGGGCCCAGAACTGGACACAGCACTCGAGGTGTGGCCTGACCAGTGCCGAGTATAAGGGGATGATGACCTCTCTAGTCCTGCTGGCCACGCTGTTCCTGATGCAGATAGATTGGAGTCAATGATCTCAAAGGCCTTTTCGCACCTTATGATACTGTGATACTGTGATATCTGCTCCTTCCTTTGTTTCCCTGTAAAACCTGATTCTGCCCACCCTTAGGACACCCATGGTTACTCTGTCCAGAAGGATGGAGCACCAAGAATTGGACCGGAGCCATCAGATTAGAGACATCCCCACTGTCGCTCTGAGGTGCAGATATAAGCAAGAAGGATGCTCAGACCCTCATCCTCTACCAGCCTCATCCTCCCCTCTCTGCAAATACAACGAGCCAGCCAGTCTGAACTGAAGGCTGACACAATGTAAGGAGGCACTGGGGGGAAGAGGAGGGGCAATAATCCTGCAACCTCTCCCTCACAACACAACAAAAGGCATGAGTCAAGATTCATAGCTCCCTTCCTCTACCACCTCTTCAGGTGAAACCTACCCGGTTATATCACAACCATTCTCAATTCTCTCTTCACTTCTGAGTCAGTGCTGTTCCTTTTCTTCAAAAGAGGAAATGCAAGAGGTGGGCTTGCTGTTTTCTTTTTTTGTTGTTGTTGAGCACTCGATTGCAGCAAAGCAAGAAATGAGAACTTGCATCAGATGAGCACACTAACGCAGAACAATAGCAAAGATCAATAAACAATTCAATCCTTTCTGAGAAAACAAGTCTGAGGCAACCTCCGGGAATCAAATAAAGTGCATATACACATGAACAGCAAAAACCAAATGCGCTGCATATTGATTCAAGCCAACTGCTTTTCCAGAGTAGAACTTGAAAAACATAAACAAGTTTCTACAAAAACAGAGGAAATTGACTGGCATTTCCCAATCTTCCTTTCACAGCTTTTGAAGATATTTGATAAGAGATCCTCTCAGTCTTTTGAAGTCAGAGAAAGTCCGTTTCCAATGCCAATTGACAGGCAGAGTCATAATTTTCAAAGGAAATACTGGATTCCATCCCTGCTACATAAAGACCCAACTCCATCTTCTGGATCACAGCTCCTCCTCCCGTGGGACAAAGCAGATCAGAAGTACCTGAGAGGTCTCAGGCTGGGTATTTCTGATCAAGGGGGCTGGTTAAAGAAGAGATACCCAGAAGAAATGGAGTCAGGCTCTGAGAAAGTGGCCCCTTTTGAAGACAGACCTTTTATTATGACCATGACACATTCAATACTTAAAGCCTTTTCTAGCCTCAAGTCCCAGTGGCAAAAACCCATTTCAACAGAAGTCTGGCTCCACTGCTTGACTGTTTCCATTGATTTTCCTTGGCAGCTGCATGGATATTCCAGGGACTGAGGCCACTGAAAGGGCTTAGCTCAGCAGTTCTGAAGTTGTAAAAAACCTTAAAGTCATTCAAAGTCATCTACATACACACACACATCACAAGTAAGCTGAACCCAATGCAGATATTTAAATCTGTCTTGACATCTTTTTCTGGGGCAAGCAGGCAGCTGTATGGGCAGCAAACACAGCCTGAATATCTCACCTTCTTCTGTCCCTGCTCCGCTACCCAGTGCCAGGTGTCATTGCCAGGATGACACGTTTTTCTCCTCCTGGAAGATGGTACCCCTGCAAAACAGTCTATCTGACAGATAAGATTACTTCTAGGTTGGATAAATACCCTCCCAAACACCTCTCTGCGGTTCACAGCAGTATACAAGAGCTCAGTAGAGATATCAAAACTTGCTGTGATGAGCACACCATTCTGCTCAATGTGTGTCGTCTTGCTAGGCTGGCCCTAGGGTGAGCTGAGTGGTCTCCGCTCCTCCACACTCTCCCTAAAAGTCCATTTGAATCTGAACCACCACTAGGCCAACAACAGCTGTTGCAGAGGGAAAGCAATGAGAACATGGAGGTTCACATGTTTAACCCTGTTTCCATGGCTATGTAGGCAAAGCTGTCAACATCTGCTCTTGGAAAGTGTCTGTGCTAGCCCAAACAGCCAGTAGTTCCTGGGGAAATCCAGAGAGAGCTCGTAGAAATTTCCCAAACTCTTCCCAGGGGCTTTAAGCTCTTAGTCCCTGTTGGCTCCAGTAAGAACACACCTCAGAAAGTAACACATTCCAGCAGACCTCCACTTTGTATTCATAGTAGGTGATGTGTTGTCATTTCTTCTGAAGTCTGTAGCTCCTGATGGCATGAGTGTTTCTCCTGCTGGTCATAGGTAAGCATTGAGATGACCTTCAAAGAAAGTGATGACCATGCGTGCCAGTCTTCACAGAAGATTTGGGTTGGAAGGGACCTTGAAGACGATTCAATTCCAACCCCTCTGCCATGGGCAGGGACACCTTTCACCAGACCAGGCTGCTCAAGACTCCATCTCACCTGGCCTTGAACACCTCCAGGGAGGTGGCATTGACAACTTCCCTGGGCAACCTGTGCCCATGCCAATATATTTCTTCAGTTTCAAATATTTTCCATTTTTGAAAAAAAGTTTATTCCAGTTGATGTTATGAACGTACCTGTTCAGCAAATTGGGTGGGGAGGTCAAGCTACAAGCCCATGGGCATAAATCACTCTCACTCTCAGCTGATGTCTTGTCAGAATCTAATTAAAAGCAGGCTAAAGGCTAATAAAGATCTATATAGAGGACAAAGAACCTTCATTAGGACGAATCATCATCTGCTTAAATAAGGACACATCCTTCCCAGGGCTTACTGGGAGGACCTGTTGTTCGGGAACTCTTTATTCTTGGAGGAAGTAATTTCAAAAAAAAAAAAAAAAACTAGGAAAGGTGGAGTCACGATTACAAGCTCTGAGTGTAAAAACATTATCATTAACCCATTTTCTGATCTGCAGTAACTAATTACCCATATTTGTGATCTTAACACATATGGATTTCCAGGGTGCATCAGCCTGTACTACATCTCCAGCATAGCTGGCTCACTCATAAAAGCAGTTACCAGGGGATAAGGGGATGGATTATAGATTTCTAAGCCATGGTCCCTCAGTCACTTTAGATTCTGTGTGTACCTGTCAGCCTAAGACATGTGGAGAATTCCTTGGAGTGAGAAAACTCATCTGGGATGTGCAGGTTTATGTGCTGCCCGCATCTGATGGGTAGGATTGGCAGCACTAAGCATAATGGCACTCTCAATTTTAACTGCAATATGCACTGCCTGGGTTAATACCACTGCTAACATGCACAGAGGAACGGTCTGGGTTAAGGCAATGTTACAAACTGCTGAGGGCTTGCCTCCCTGAGATACAACCGGTGCCAACACAGCTGCGCACATAAAACCATAACTGCTGATCTTGATCAATAATCTCTGAGCACTGTGGATATGTGGACATAGAAGAAATTGAGATAAGGAGGAGTACAAGGCCAGCACGCCTTCTGTCACTGCTCCATTGATAGAAGACTGCTGAGCTCTGACTTGCAGAAACTAATGATCCTCTGCATGACACAGATACATGGGAGGTGAAAGAGCAGCTCTGGCTGAGCAAGTCTGAGGAAGGAAGCTCTGGGAGCCATCTGAAGTGGGATTTGCTGTTTATTCTGCATTTCTTGTCTAACTAAGACTGTTCATAAGGCTGGAGTGTGTAGTAGCCCAAGAAAGAGTACGTTCTCATTGTATATGAACACATAATGAAAGCAAAGCTTGCTTCCAGAAAGCCTTAGAGACTTAGGAAAAATACAGTCCATATTTGAGAAGACAGAGAAAGATTAAAAAAGGAAACAATGACACACCCAGGCATACACAGCTGATCATTGGTAGAAGTAGGAGACGAACTTAGGCTTCCTGGCAGCTTATTGCTTTGTTCTCTGGCCTACTTTGGCTGACAGGATCAAAAGCTGGAGGAAGGGAAGGACCGGCACATGACAAAAATAGGCAGATGTGATTTTTTTAGGAAGGACACCTGTTTGCACGAGTACCAGGTTTCCTTATCTCATTGACACTTCTGTTCTATGAGTATAATTATTCAGCTCTCCTTCTACTACCAATATCAAAAGCAGTAGAAAACCCCTGACCCATTTTTTTCTGTTTCCTATCGCCATCCGTTTTCTCTTGACATTTGCCATGAGTACAGAGTGTGCAGTCCGGTCAGAGGAGCAATGGCCCACTGTGATGTACAGCATTTCATTCTGTTACATTTGCTCTGCCAGAGATACAGACCTGAATTGGGCAAGGAGCAACAAAGGGCCCATAAAGGAGATAATTTATCCTTTTCTGAGACGCATCCATGAAAGCAACTTATCTTCCCCTTCATCCACCCAGAGCCAGGATGTGGCTCTTATCTGCCTGTAAACCAGACAGTGTGGAGCACGTTGCCCTTTAAGGTCAACCTGCTGAAAAAAAAAAAAAAAGAGGGGAAGAAGCAACATTTTTAAGCTTTTTTTTTTTATTCCTAACAGCTGTGGGTGTTGGACATGCCTGTCATCATGGCAGTCACTGGGGAATGGGACTTCTGCTGGCCTGTTATCTTCCTCTTGGAACACATATCCCAAGTGTTTGAGCTCCGTTCACAGGCTAACTCACTCAGCTGCTGTGCCAGTACGACACTTGCTGAGGTTCAGTTGCCTAAAGGCTGATGTCCATGAGTCTGCAACTGAATGAGCCAACTAAGGTCCTTTTGTCCCCTACAGAGAAGAATTTGGGGATATTCATAGAAGAAAAATTGGATACGACCCATTAATATGCACTTGCATCCCAGAAAGCCTGGGCTGCATAAAAAGAAATGTGGCCAGTAGATCAAGGGAGGTGATTCTCCCCCTCTGGGTCCTCACAGGATCCCATCTGGAGTACTGTGTCCAGCTCTGGGGTTCCAACATAAGAAGGACATGGACCTGTTAAAGCAAGTCCATAGGAGGGCAATAAGATGATAAAAGGGCTAAAACACCTCTCCTTTGAGGAAAACTTGAAAGCATTGGGGATATTCAACTTGGAGAAGAGGTGGCTCTGGGGAGACCTTTGAAAATATAAAGGGGGCTTATAAGAGAAAGGGAGAGACTTTTTACTAAGTGCTGTAGTGACAAGAGACAATAGTTTTAAACTGAAAAGGGGGAGATTTAGAGTGAAAAAAAGGAAGAAAATTTTTTACAATGAAGATGATGAGGCCCTGGCACAGGCTGCCCAGGGAGGTTGTGGATTCCTCCTCCCTGGAAGTGTTCAAGGTCAGGTTGGACCGGGCTTTAAGCAGCCTGACCTAGTGAAAAATGTCCTTGCCTATGGCAGTGTGGTTGGACTAGATGATCTTTAAATGTACCTTCCAGCCCAAATTATCCTATGATTCTATGCTTCTGTGTTCACTGTAGGGATCTGGCTGATATAGTCAGTGGACAATAAGGTAAGATGCATCCTTTGGTAACACAAATATCTGTAGCTGGCGAGGTGAACAGCATGCCTACTACTCCTAACTATCCATTGACTATAACTGGAGCCTAAATCCCCAGCTGAGAAGTGGCCTCCAACACAAAAGATATCCAGTTCAAGTGGGGTGAATCCACTCTTAAAGCTAGGTCAGATGAATCCTGCCCTAGTGACTCAGAGACAAGAAATTGCATTAGTATGAGCACGTATGATAAAGTATTTCCTTTCATTTGTCTTCCAGTCTGACTCCTGATCATTTTACTTCATGCTTCATAGTTCCTGTGTTATGAATAATCGTGAGTAACACTTTCCTACTCACCTTCTACATTCTTCATCCACTGTTCGTAGTTCTAAAATGCAGCTTTAGAAAAGAAACCAGAATGATGCCATACAAAAGACACAGATACACTGCAGATTTAAGCAGTTCCAAGCTCTTACTTTCTACTTTGTTCATTATTCCCACCAGTAATTCCTAGCATTCAGTTCCCCTGAGCTCTGATGATAAGTTCTCTTTTCTGAGTGGAAATAGCTACTCTAGAGACCGTCACTGTGGATAAATCTTTAGGGCTGCATTTCTGACAGAGGCATTGCTTTGCGTTTACTGTAGTTTCACCTGTCTCTTTGTTGCTCGACATCTCAAGAGTTTGAGACGCTCCTGCAACCCCGATGAGACTATTAGTTTCAATTACCGTGAATAATTCTGTGTCATCAGCAAATTTAATCACTCATTTATTGTCAGTCTTTTACAAATCATTTACAAGTGTATTCAAGAACACAGTCCCCAGCGAAAAACCATCCAGGACTCCTCTGGCAATAATTTCTAGTATCAAACCCAAACAATCCTTTGTTTCTTACCTCTTAATCAACTAATAATCCACATGAGTAATCCAATCTACAACAATTTCATTTTTTAAATCCTCTTTTGAAAGATCTTGCTGAGAAACAGAAATTCTGTTTCCACTCCCCTAGCTGAGTTATTCTGCCACATAATATTATAGAATGGTTCCGATTGGAAAGGACCTTAAAGAACATCCATTTCCACCCCCCCTGCCATGGTTAGAGATACTTTCTACTAGATCAGGTTGCTCAAAACCCCATCCAACCTGGTCTTGAACTCCTCCAGGGACGGGTTATCCACAAATTTTCTGGGCAACCTGTGCCAGTGCCTCACCACTCTCACAGTAAAAAATTTCTTCTTTCATATCTAATCTAAATCTCCTCTCTTTCACCTTAAAACCGTTGTCCTGCTTAGGTACTCGAAGACTGCTATAAGGTCTCATGACAGCCTTCTCTCCTCTAGGCTGAAAAACTCCAGCTCTCTCAGCCTGTCCTCATATGGGAGGTTCTCCAGCCCTCTGACAATCTTTGTTGCCTTCTCTGGACTCGCTCCAACAGATCCAGGTCCTTCCTGTTCTGAGGATTCCAGAACTGAATGTAGGGCTCCAGGTAGGGTCTCACGGGAGCAGAGTAGAGGCAGAATCACCTCCCTCGAACTGCTGGACACTCTTCTTCTGATGAAGCCCAGGATACAGTTGGCCTTCTGGGCTGCAGGTGCACATTGCCAGCTTCTGTTGAGCTTCTCATCCACCAACACTCCCAAGCCATTCTCTCCAAAGCTGCTCTAAACCCATTCTCCATCCAGCCTGTATTTGTGCTTGGGATTGCCCTGACGCAGGTGCAAGACCTTGCACGTGGCCTTGTTGAATTTCACAAGATTTGCACAGGCCCACCTCTCAAGTCCGTTAAGGTCCCTCTGGCTGTTCTCAAAGTCTTTCAAAACAGTTTGATTTGTGGGGAATAATTTCTCTAGAAGCAGTGTTGCCTCTTCCCCAGTACATTGCATTTAGAAATGCAACCCTACCATATGTAGACCCTACCAGTAAGGTTAGTACAGAAGTCAACATTACTGAACCGTAATTTCCCAGATCCTTTGTTGCACCCTTCTCAAAAATTCACTACATAATAGCTATTTTATATTCTCCTGCAGCTAAGAATGATGTCATACATGATGCATACTATCATTACCATAGTTTCATATCTCTGCTCCCCTAGAACTCTTGAATCATGTTTCCTTTCTTCTCATTTTTTTAAACTCTCTTTTACTAACCCTCCTGTTAGGAATCATTCCTTTGATTGACTCACTACCTCTTCCTCCTCAACACAAATGCTTAAGCTACCTTAAACTACTTCATAGTTAACATGGTTGGAAGACTTCATCTAGCCTTTCTGCCGTACACAGTGACCATGTCTTCCTCACACATCTCTTTTATTCCAGTTATGTCTAAGTCCTGTAGAGTCCCTGGGAGATTCTTGCACTAATAAGTTTGAGGAAGGTTTTATTTCTATTGCATTCCTTCAGTAGAATGGTTCTCAAAATCTTTTCAGCATGCTTTATTGATGTTTTATGTTAAATTTCCAGACACTAAGGTCTTTTCTGTTCCTCATTTCTCATTTAAATATTTGTCAGAGCTATCTTTTTATTTAAATCATTTTTAGTCTTTTACTAACTTCTTGACTTATTTATCTGGGTCTAGTCTTTTTCAAAATCTTTTTAATACATGTTATATGTTTATGCTCTGAGCCTCGAATTTATTGCCTTCAAAGTATTTTCTGGGCCATCTACAGGCATTTTGCACATTTTGCTGTTTCCTGTCATTTTCTATCTGACAGCTTCCCCCTTCTGACTAAGTTAAACCCCTTTTGGACATAAAGTTTATTAATGGGTTCTTTCAGCTTTTCCTCTCTTGCAAGATTCTGAGCTTATGTACACTACGTTCACTAACACAGTGCAGTGCACGTTGCCTTTGGAAGCTGCTAAAATTCACAGATTTCAGGAACAAGGGACTAAAATCTTGTGACTCCTCCTGTATCATGCCATTCCTCGTATAGTTCTTTTTAACCATTTTTATACCTCTAGTAGGGTGCAGAACAAGCACTGGATTCTGACATTGATGAGAGTATGTTGAGGCATACCTACGGACCGTCATTCATTTGCAGCCTGGAAAGAAGCTCTGGTCCAACTTTCTGCTAAAGTTAGATTCGGTTGTGCAAAATCTCATCTTAGTCAGATGAGATTCAGCAGCTGTGACAACAGTCAGTCATGCCCATGGTGAAGAATTGCACCTTAAATCCAGTCAGAATTCCCTTTTCTGCAAGTTTTTACTTGTCCCATTGCCAGCTGACTGGTCACCTTTGAAGAATGTCATCTCTGAGAAACGTCCATCTCCATCTTCCGCATAAGTCTCATAGTCTAACCATCCAATCCACACCTCTCCAATTTGCATATAAAGACACTACGTGAGACCACATCGAAAATCTTTCTTCAGTAGAGGGAAATGGCATCAGTTGCTCTTGCCTGTCTGTAGAGCCAATCAGCTCATCTCAGAAGTCAAAGAAATTGTCCAAACACAGTCTGTTTTCAGTAAATCATAGTGAACACTCACAGACACTTTCTTGTCCTTCGTGTGTCTGGAAGTGGCTTGCAGAAGGACTTGCTCCATTATTTTCTCAGTGACTGAACTGGTTGAACAGATTTAAGTTCCTTGGACAGTTTCACTTGCCTCTTTGAAGCTGAGCATGATGTTTGATTTTCTACATCAAGAAGTTCCTGGAGTTGCCACAGTCATTCAAAAAAACTCACAACAACATTGGCCAGTTCCCTCATCCTCCTTGAACATGTTTTCTCCTTACTCGTGTATAGGACTTGCCTACCATCACAGCTCCTACGTTAATCCTCCTCTACTCTGAGTAGTACCTCTCTTCCCCGACTGCAAGCCAGGCGGATCTGCAAAGTTTGAGACTTGCCAGTAAATACTAAGGCAAAGAAAGCACTATGTACCTCAGTTATTTCCATATAAAGAATCCTACAGAGTTTTGTGGCAATGCGGAAAGCAGCCGCCTCTACAACCTTTTCCTGGAGCAGTTTCAACCAGAGACGCTCACTTTTAAGGGTAGATTTACTGTGCAATATCACCATTAGAACAGTGCTAAGGAATACCTGATGACGGTATCAGCTGCTTGTTTTGGAGCTAAAGCTGTTTTTCTCAACATATTGTGCAAGACTGCGTGCTCAGAAAACGTTAACCTTTCCCACAGATGTCAGGGAGTTATCGGAGCTGTGTATGTAGCGATTCCTACCCACAGACCAGCCAGCGCTGATACTGTTGAGTAGGGGGCAAGAGGAAGAGTCACTTCTTCATCACTGCTACAGGACAGGGAGTCTCATTTGTCAGTTACCATTTAACTTGTGCTTCAACATTAAAGCCTGATGTGTAACAACCATATGCCTGGGAAGTTGAGCTGGAAGACTGGAGCAAAGAAAATTACTGCGGTCATAGAATTGTAGAATCATTAAGGTTTGAAAAGACCCCTAAGATCATCCAGCCCAACCGTCAGCCCAACCCCACAGTGCCTACTAAACCATGTCCTGAACTGCCATCTCTACATGGTTTTTTGAACACCTGCAAAGAAGGAGACTCCATTACTTCCCTGGGCAGCCACTTCCAATGCTTCACCACTCTTCTAGTAAAGAATTTTTTTCTAATATACGATCTAAACTTCTGGCACAACTTGAGGCCACTTCCTCTTGTCCTATCACTTGTTACTGGGAGAAATACCAGCACCCACCTTGCTACAACCTCCTTTCAGGCAGTTAGAGAGAGCAATGGGGTCTCCCCTCAAACTAAACAATCCCAGTTCCCTCAGCTGCTCATCATTAGATTGCAGACCCTTCACCGGCTTCATTGCCCTTATCTGGACAGGCTCCAGAAGCTTGAGGTATTTCCTGTACTGAGTCCACCCTGTTTGTTGTTTTTGCAGGATGAAATTCTTACTTTGATGTAACTCAATCCTTGCTCCTGTTTTGCCTTGTACCCCAAAACAGAATCTGGCTCTGTGTCTGCACAGGGTTGGGTTGGGAGAAAGGTTAGGACTGACCCATGTTTGCTCAGAGAACCATGTCTGGAGTTCCTGGGCTCCACTACTGATATGAGCCAATACTAGCAAGAATCTAAGTATATTTTTAACCTGTTCCTCTTCCCACAGTGGTGGACTCCTTCCTTTCCCCCAGCCTCAGTGCTACCACCTTAAATTCAGCTCTCTCCTGTTGGGTCTGAATTCAAAATGAAATCTACCTTTCATTTCTCTGCCTTCCCACATGCCAGTCTCCCTCCTCTCCCTCTACTTCTCCTAATTTATGTTCTCCTGCTTCATTGACATAGATGGGATTTTACGTTTAAACAAAGTTCCACCACGTACCAGTTCTCCCCGATAAGTAAACTCAGTCCCTGAATGACTCAGCTCCTTGGCATGCAGGTAATTTCTCCAGCTCCCTCCCATGGCATTCCTCCCCAGTGCCTGCATCTGAGAGATTCCCACTGCAAACAATCAAATGTCTGTAAATGGTTTAGGTGGATGGATACTCTATTTGCAGTGCATTTAACCCACAAAGATGCAATGTACAGATCTAATAGAAGAATTGATAGCAGACCTGTCTTGAAAAATCTCTTATTGACTTCATTAAAAGAAAGAGACTGGGTGCTCAGAAAAAGATTGCTCAAAAGGGGCCAAACACCTGCCAGCAGGTCTGTATTGGTGCTGCTCTGAAAGTAATGTGTGTGCTCAGTGTGACCCATCTCCATCGCTCACAACTTCCTTACAGGGCCCCTTTTTGGCCAAGTCAGGACACTGGCTACCACACAGTCAGGGCTGTGGTATAGACCTATCCACTGGCTTCTCCTGGCAGAGAGTGAGCTCCTGGCTGTTCCTTCATCTCTGACCCATAACTCTCTGTATGTCCATTTATGCTGATGAACTTCGAAGATTCCTCTGTAGCCGTTTTTGAGCCATCTCAACCTTCCGATGAGTGGTTGAGATGACTTGGAACAGCACTGTGAAGCACTGCCAGCACAGATAGACATCATAACAGAGAGAACTGTGGAACAAGAGAACATGTGTTCCTCTTGTTCCTATAATTAGAATCAGCTTGTGGAAGGAAAGGCAAGCAGAGTGTCCCGATTTAAGTAATAATTTACTCTACAGATCTGATGGGTTTGCATCAGGATTACGAAGACAAATCCAAGACAGTTACAACTCTACAGAGTAATAGTGTGCGGATAAAAAGAAAAAGGCAGGAGGATCACATTCCTCACAGCTAGGTAGGCTGACAGTGCAAAAGAAATGAGTGTGCTTAGTACTCTGTTCAGATATGTACATTAACTCCTGTACTTGGCAGTGTGAGAGCCTTATCAACTGAGAAGGGTCTTCGTACCTCCTGGAGGATTTCACTGAGCCAGGTTACACTTGTGTGATGTGATCCCCGTGCTGGGTTTGTTTCTGCTTTGCAGCCCTGGGAAGACATCCCTCCACCTCCTCTCACTCTCTTTGCACTAGTACTGGCCTCTCATTGCAGTAGTACTGGTCACAAATGTCAGTATTCACCAGCTGATCACTTGCCTGTCCCCCAAAAAACATTGAATGGGCTAAATTAACCTTTTTTTCTTCTAAGAACACTTCGGGGTTCATCAACAAGTGACAGGAGATCTAATTCTCCATTTTCCTTGTACTTTTTATCTCTGTTGCTACAATGAATAAAAAAAAAATGTCTTTTTTGTTTTTTTTTTAATTTGAAAAAGCAACGGCAGCTCATTGGCCTGACTTCTGGAGCTTGGGCTCCGAATACTGACAGGTTGCCTTTTCCAGTTCCCTAAGTCAATCTGTATTTGGAGAGGAGTCAAAAATGTACTCTTGTTACAAGTTTATCCGAAAGCTGGCAGAGCTTAATGGTCCGATGTGACCATAGGAAGACGTTCTTCTCCACGTTGAGTTGTGCTGTTGGGGGTACTATTGGAGGCTACTGCAGGTCTGCATGTGAACTGCTCAGAGAAACACTTTCAAAGAGAAAAAAAATACATTTAAATAAATAAATTAACAAGTTGGAGGTGTTTAAGTTGACCTTTCTTAAGAGTTTGCAGGGATAAGTAAAAGCCACCTGATTCCTATACGAAGTGTTTAATTTGAAGACGGAATCAAAGCGATGACTCAACCTGACGTAATTTTTGCTTACTTTTCTATTTCTGTGAAGGAAAAAACATTTCAGCTCAGTTCAACTGTTATGAGTATTTTGAATTTGACTGACTATATTTTCTGATTATGGGTTCTGAGCCAAAAAAACCTCTCATATTAAGTATACTGACCTCTTTTGACACCATGGTTTTCCACCATTCAATACAGACTATCAGCTAATAACCATTGGACACCGTTTCTCTGTTCTTACGGAGATCTTCTACATTTAGGCAGGTATTTTTGGCAAGTATCTGTGAAAGTGGGAGACTTCATTTCCCTGCATCAATAGCAAAATCAGAAATTCCTCCTATATTCCTGGCTCATACCCCTGTGCTCAGTTTGCTGTGGATGGCCCTCTACGGACACATCTGCATTTAGGCTACCTCCAAGGTCTGCCAGGGAAGGACCTTGAAATCAAAGATGAGACTTCGATCCAACAGGAGAGACTGATTGAACTCCCGAGCAGCAGATATCTTGTTGTCTTTCAAATTTACTTCCTATTTGACTTTACTTATTGACTTGACTTTAACCAGCAAATCCCATGGGCTGACTCCCTTCGCACACCTAAAATGCACTGAAAATTGTGCAAGTGCCTAAGAGTTGTTGGCTGAGTCTGCTCTGTATTTCAAAAGGGACCTTAAACCAGTTCTCACATCCTAATTCAGCCAAGTCCAGCTGCAAAGATGAAGTGGTTTTCAAATGGTGCTTCAGGAAGCAAACCAGGGGCACCAAAGGAGTTTGTGTTTGGCCTCATTACCTCCCTGCATATTTATAAGAAACTAAGCCTGAGCTCTGGGATCAAATTCACAAATCTATGCTCAAATTTTACATCATAAGCCTATCTGCAGATCAGGAATGTCATGCTGGTGCCACCAATCTACGTCTCCAAACCCTGAATCACCACAATAAATCTGGAAGACTCCCGAATCTTTCTCAGAGTCTTTTGAGAACAGAATAGTCTGGATACACACTTAGTATTTGAGGCATTTCAACATGTGAATTCCTTGTAGAAGAAAAACAGAGTCTACGGCACTACGGGAGGAGAAATGATCAACTGTTTGGGAAAAAAATGGTGTCTGCAAGCACTTTCACCTGCTGCCTAGGCTGATGCAGAGTTCTGGCGAGGGAGTCACGGAAGCACTGTGGTATTTGCCTGGAAGGAGCATAACATCAGTGAGTATTTGCTTTACCTTTGTGCAAACAAGGTGCAGATTCTTGCTCTGAATCTGACCCCGGTCACTTTTAGCAGCCACCTTGCATTCAACATAGAGCCGGTTTCTGCCTCATGCATTAGCAAAGTGATAATAAGGTGGGACGTGCTTTATGACTAGTCACAAAGAAGTATCAAGGCCCTTGGGCTCAGCTTTCCCTATCTGGTGGCTCACAGCCCATTCCAGCAAACAGTCAGGTCACTGCAGTGCTTGCTGACAATGCCTGGCAGAGAAACACGATGCTGGATCACACCCTCAGAGCTTCCTGCAGCCACTGGCACAAAGCTAGGTCCCCTGTGCCAGGGCAGCACAGCAGCTCCATTAGGCAAGTTAGAAATTTTGCCCTCAAATCCTCCATTTCTCCCATTTCTGGGGAGGCCCTAAGGTGTGAAGCAGCAGAACAGTTTGCCTGCTGCCCCCCAGTACAGGGGTGTCGCTGCTTCATCCCTGTGGGAAGAGGCCAAAGAGGATAGATTTAGTTTATGGAGTTTGTTGCCCAGTGTCCACTCTCTTGCTTACTGCTGTGTTCTTCTGGTAACGCAGACTTTGACCCCTTCCCTAGAACCTCTCCATCCAACTGGGCTACCAGATCCCACATCTCTTAGAAGAATGGTTTGAGAGACATGGGCAGCTCCAGTTTCTCAAGCTGATTGAGCAAAGCCTTTTCAATTGTCTGATAGATGAGGACAGATAACTGCACATGGTAGCTCTTCTATTGTGCTTCTCCAGGTCAGCAAAGTGGGTAGCACTCTAGTCACCCCACATCACTGTTCTAAAGGCCAGGGTGAACAACCAAATCCTACAACAAGAGGAGAGCCCAGTTTATACGTCTTTTTAGCTCCGTGTCAAACCACAGCTATGCCTTGCGAGACCCTCACCATTAGATACTCTAAATCCACACTTCTATCTTGGGCACAATTTCACCATAGAATCATTAAATGGTTTGGGTTGGAAGGGACCTTAATGATCATCTAGTTCTAACCCCGCCTGCCATGGGCGGGCACAGCTCCCACCAGACCAGGTTGCTCAAGGCCCCATCCAACCTGGCCTTGAACACTTCCAGGGAGGGGGCAGCCACAGCTTCCCTGGGCAATCTGTGTCTGGGCCTCACCACCCTCAGTGGGAAGAATTTCTTCCTAATGTCTAATCTAAATCTTCTCCCTTCCAGTTTAAAGCCGTTCCCCCTCATCCTATCACTACATGCCCCTGTAAAAAGTTTATAAGCCCCTTACCAGAGAAGGATGGTGGCCACCTTCCACCAGTGACCTTTTTCTGGCCCTCCTTTGATGTGTGGCCAACATGAGAACAGAGAATCCATGCAGAAAGTCCTCAGCTCTCTGGAAGTAGGGAGAGCTCTTTGTGCTTTCTTCTGGATGTTTTTCTCAACCATCTGAATGTCTCCTTCTCTGGAAACATTCAAAACTCACCTGGATACGTTCCTGTACAACTTTCTGTAGGTGAACCTGCTTTAGCAGAGGAGTTGTCCAGAGATCCCTTCCAACCCTGATTATGATTCTGTGATTTATGCAGAGTATTGAAATGTGGGGTTACATATATATGTGTGGAAGAAGTTACGCCTTGGTTCCTTTGAACTCACTTGGCTTTATTTGTCACACTGTTGTGATTATTATTTCATCAGCCTAACCCAAAGCTCTTCTGAGCCCACTTTTCAGCCATGTTGACTATGTAAAGTTGATTCTGGTTTTGTGTCCTTGCCTCTGAGTTTCTCAAGAGGTTCCCCTTGAAAAGAGAAGGTGTACAAATGAGTATAAAATATTTCCTCCTCATGAAGAAATTTTTCTTTGATTTCTTTAATAAAAAATAGTGAAATTGTAGACCCGGTATCACTGATAAATGTGTTCTTTTTATTTTCACATACTCTCATACTAGGAAAAGCATCTTTTAAATTTATCCGGAAAGAAAACTCTACTCACTAGCTTTGAATATTAAACTTCTTTCAAGTAGCTTGCATCCCCTAATTTTCACTAAAACAAAGGTTTCACTTAACAATGCATTTCATTATGTTCTTCAACACTCAAGAGGATGTGAGTATATAATGAAAAGCCTAACTAAACAAAAGTTTATTTTTAATGGAGTATCTATAGAAAACACCAAGAAGGATGTTTCTTCAAACGTCACTGCTCTAGCCAAAAATATACCTCAACTGACATTGTATGATGATCTCAAGCCCACAGGAAGATCTGCCTTTGAGGACAAACAATGTACTTCACTGTGCTTGCAGGCTGCGGGACAGATGGTAACACAGGAGTTGTTAGCTACAGGTGAAGAAAAGCATCAAAGATCCTGAGAACTCCTGACAATTAAGACATGTTGCATCTTCTTATAGGGTAAAATATCTCAGTTCAAATGTTTCACCAGAAGTATGTATGAACATAATCACCATTTCAGGGCCAGCAGGCTGCCTGCTGTGATATGTTTTCAGTGGACTACTGTACACATCGTAAGACTTCCGGAGGAGGTGCCCTCCATAAGATGTCTTCAACGAGTCTGATGATCTCAGTAGTCCCATTGCGCAGCTAATGTAGCCTCAACTCTAAATGGGGAAATTCCTCCTAAGTGGGGATAGGAAATTTGCTACCCAGCCTCTTTGGTTTGTAATTCCCTAGTGCCGTTGGGTGAGTTTTGTTGGGTTTGAAACTATCAAAATCTGATACTGTGGCTGTTTTATTTGGTCAGGAAAGCCACATGATGTCATTTAGGTGAAAGGATCACATGGCGAAACCTGACCCTCAAAACAAGTGGTCAGTGCAAGTGCACAGGTACGTAGATACCTGTGGCAATACATAGCAATTCTGTTCCTGTGGTTGGAGTCTTCTTTCTGTGAATAAACAGACACACAGGCATCACGTCAGCATTGCACCAAATGCATGCTGAATTGGTTTTAAAGTACATTGCAGTTCTGACTTAACCAGTCGTATCAAACTTCCTGACCCAACAGTCTTTTATTTTAGAATCCACTACGACATAAGCCCCTGCACCTTATCTTACCTCCAGCAGAAGAGTTTGAAGACTAAACTTATTTGCAGTGATTCATCTCCATCACTCAAGATGACTTTCAGTGCCACAGATACTCTGGGAATGTTGAGAGTTCCTTGTCTGATGTCCATTCATTTCAATGAGGTTTCTAATTTAAGCCTATGGAGAATGTCCTAAATGACAGCAAGTTACCCAATCACAAGCAGATGATTTAAGACCAGATGAAAGGAACTAGTCCTCAGAGGTTTCCTCTCTGTCCTGCCTGGTTGTTGAGCTCAAGATATCCTACAGGATGCTGGTAGATCAAGTGTTTCCTGTGGCCGGATTCAGAAACAGGCCCTAGAAACAGTTTCCGAGAGATCATTCACTCTAGCCAACTCAATCTTGGAAAAACAGTAGATGGGTGAATTTTTTTTACAAATGTTTGTGATTTGGTTACAAAACTTCATGGAGCAGTCAAAGGTTGGGAGTTTGTGAGACAGACTTCAAATGTTTCTCAGTGAGTGCTCATGTTGCCTTTTGTTGGGGTTTTTTTGCTATGTATTCTTTTCCAGATTCACTGATTTTCAACCCTACTGACCTCTCCAGAAAAAGTGTGACCAAAACTTTTCACAGGTGATTCAACGTTTTTCAGCAGTCTGGTCAGAACAGAAGAGCTTCCTCAATATAATTCCACAACTGCATCAGGGCATAGCTCAGCCCCAAGAGTGGACACTTGTCCTTCTTCCCTTTCCTCCTCTCTACCCATTGTCTGCTTCCCTGTGCTAGTCCAGCCAGGACAAAATGATGCTGCTGCAACAGATGAAGGAAGAATGAGCAATTTCTCTGGAAGTAGTTCTCCAGAAAGCACAAGAGCATCTGGCTGCTGGATGCCTCCAACCCTAGGCACACTTGAGCTCTGCACTGTCTCATAATGAAAAGTTTCCTGGAGCATGGACAAAATCAGATGCACAATGTAGAAGAGTTAAAGAAGAGTCAGGACAGAGCCAGAAAATAATGCACATAAGAAGTGTGCATGTGATAAGCCAAAAGAGTACCAGAACATCAAGGAGGCTCTGGAGGTATTCAAGATCCTTCTGGACTATCTGTGATTCACTCTTGAATCACAGTCCTTCCAAGCTTGACATACTTGCCCCAGCCCTCACTTCCAATGTGAAAATCATTTCACTCTCTCCCTTTACCTGTTCGACACCTCTGGAAAATCCTTGTGATTTATTCCTTTTGTTTCCTCCCCTCTTTCCACTTCTGACCCTTCCTTTTAGTACCCAGGTTTTGTGATTCCTTTACCTGTTTTAGAATCATAGAATCATAAGGTTGGAAGAGACCTCTGAGATCACCGAGTCCAGCCGTGCCTGTCTCCCCACTAAACCCTGTCCCTAAGGAACTCATCCACCTGTCTTTTAAACCCCTCCAGGGATGGCGACTCCACCCCCCCCCGGGCAGCTGTGCCAATCCCTGACCTCTCTCTCAGTGAAGGAATTCTTCCTCATGCCCAGTCTAAACCTCCCCTGGTGCAACTTGTGGCCATTTCCTCTCACCCCATCACTGTTACTTGTGAGCAGAGCCCAGCCCCCACCCCGTCACAGCCTCCTTTCAGGCAGTTGCAGACAGGGATGAGGTCTCCCCTCAGCCTCCTCTTCTCCAGGCTAAACACCCCCAGGTCCCTCAGTCTCTCCTCATAGCACTTGTTCTCCAGCCCCTCCCCAGCCTCGTTGCCTTCTCTGGACGCGCTCCAGCCCCTCAAGGTCCTTCTTGGAGTGAGGGGCCCAAAACTGACCCCAGCACTCGAGGTGTGTCCTCACCAGCGCTGAGCACAGGGGCACAAACACCTCCCTGGGAGGTACTACTTGAAATCATAGCACGCACAGGCAGTATTGTCTACACCTTTGTCCTTGTCCTAAATGCTTTTCGCTACAATTGAGTTTTATCTGAACAACATTCCCCTTTGTCTGGGAAGGATATGACAGAGGGTTTGTACACAGGGTAGAGACACTCGCTCCAAAATTTTCAGGAAGCGGTAGCTGCATTAAGAATGACCTTCTGATGCCAACCAGAATCAAAAGTATGCACATTAGCTACATCCCACATCATTTCTGGGGATGTGCAGATGGTGCCACGGCTCTTCTCCAAGTCCTATACTGTCAGTGTCATATTGGTCAGCCCGATGTTGACTGTAGGTATTGCACAACATGAGGTGGATCTCATAGCCCTGGGCGTGTCTGTTTGGGAAATAAAATCACAATTTTTACATCAAAGTTGAGACATCTGCATTTGGGTGTCTCTTTGTGAGCTGGATATCTGAAATTCCACGATAGTCAACAGAGACTTAGGGCTCAATTCAGCTGAGCTCTAGCACCAGCTGAGATGGTCTAGGATGTGTGAGATACAGAGAGCTTACAGATGAATCAGATACCTTACAGATGTATCAGATACCTTACAGAGACAACTAAGATGGCAAAAAAATATCTATGATTAGGCAGCTGAATCGCACCTGCAGTAGGTGGCATGGACAGTAGTCCAAAGTAAAGATCATTTGAGGAACAAGTGACATGGAAGATGCAGAATTGCCTTCACTTGGCTGAGAGCTTCTCCACAAAGGGAGCAGGGACAGGTCAGGAATACCAGACAACATATGGGATTAGTTTGCACAGCCAAAACAGCTTCCAAACCAAAATTGGTCTGGGTCTCATAGCTTGGGGGGGGAATAGTCTCAAGAAAAGTGGTTAATGGTATGATAAGAGCACATCCCGGTCCCTCCTTGTCTCCATCCTGCCACTGTTCCCATCTTTAATGCCTCACCTCATACCAAAACAGACATAGCTCCTAAATCTTAGAATCTGGGCACCCACCAGTGGTGTTTTGCTGCTGTTTGTTAGGAACCAGCAGACCCCTGCCAGCAACGGTGTAAACTAAATATAAACTGGCTCAAGCTCTCGCATTTCATTATCGAGCTCAAAAAAAGGAAACACCTGGAGGGAGGGAAGGAGGTGCTGAGCACAGGCAGCTCTGGTGCTTGCGGGGAATACCCACCCCAGAGGCACTGGTGTTCCCATTGTAAACTCATAACAAATAACAAATAGATAGTGTTTTCCATTCCAGTAGCATGTCCCTTTGGAGTCACTGTCCCGCCTCAAGCTGTAATTATTGCAGCCAGAACCAGCCCATCCGCCAGCACCAGACTGCCTGCAGACTCCTTACCCCGGTCATGGCACCAGGGTTTGAAGATGCCAGGGGAGGGTTAGGTTGAATGTTAGGAAGAGGTTCTTCCCCCAGCGGGTGGTGGAGCACTGGAACAGCTCCCCAGGGAAGCAGTCACGGCACTGAGCCTGCCAGCATTCCAACAGCATTTGGCCAATGCCCTCAGTCACACGGGGTGAGTGTTGGGAGTGTCCTGTGTAGGGACAGGAGTTGGACTCGACGATCCTTTTGAGTCCCTTCCAACTCAGGTCATCCTACAATTCCATGATCTCTTATAGACGCACTTGGAGACAGAGAGCAAAAAAGATGCTGTCTACCTGTCAGCCCTTCATCTTCCGCTTGCCAAGATAGCTCTCGCTCAGGACAATGATGGCTTGCAAAGGATGATCCCCCACCCCACTGTCCCCTCCACCATGCAGCTTCTGGTGGTTGCCTCTTCTCCCCTCCCAGCCTCCAGCTCAAGCCACCTCCTCCATCCCCAGTCTTCTCTCATCAAAGGGCGCTGTGTTGTGTCTCTCACTCCTATTGAGGTCGGCACTACAAATTATCCTTTCATTCCTGCTGTGTCCCCCCTCAGCACTGCGCAGAAGTCCCTGTCCCCCGCTACACATTCCAATACCAAAGCTAAAAATATTTTTTTCCCTTATGAAAAACCAATCCACCTGCCCCGACTTTCATCCCTATTCCATTTTCTGCCCTTCCTTCCTGTTTTGCCTGTTCTTAGAGGAAAGCATTTCCAATGAAAGAGATCAGCAGTAGCGAGGAGAATAACACAGGAGCCAGCATCCATCCAGACAGCTGCTCCTGCTCCATAAACGACCAATAAAGATTTTGTTTTCCCCTCTCCCTTCACATGCAAATCACCCAGCAGTGATTAGAGTTGCAGCCTGACTCCAAGAGAAAGAAACAGAGGCGAGGGGCCACAAGGAATTTTTTCAGTGCCGAGTAGCAAGAGGGGGGAGAAAGTGGGGAAAGAGAAAACAAAACAAAACAGCAAAACCAAGAAACTTGACTCGAAGAAGCCTCATTCCTTATGGTTGGGCACATCCATCCATTCCAGCATTCAATCTCAAAGTGACCGGGCAAGGGCCCATTAAAGATCCTTGCTTTCTTATTAGTATTCCTCCTTCCCAGCCAGAGGAGGTGGTGAAGGGGGAGAACGTGAGATGGGAGCGGGTTTGGGGAGGGCGCTGGGAAATTCCTGGCATTTTTCTGCCTTTGTGTCTGGGGGCTGAACTGAAAAGGAGGGATGCAGAGCTGTATTAAGCCTCCTGCCCCCTCCAGCAGGGAAGGGATTGAGCTGGCAGAACTGAAAGCCTTTTTATCCCCTTCCCTAGTCAGCTTCCAAGAAAAAAAAAAAGCCCCCGAATTTGGTGGGGTTTTTGAGGGAGACACCGCTCTCAAGGGAGCTCTGAGGTCTCCCTGCCATCTCCCTTGATAACACTGACTCCTTTTGATCCCCATGGGAAAGCCCTGTTTGAATCTTCTCCCTGGGGGCTCAGTCCCTTCAGGTTTTTGTCTGGCTTCTGATTGGGCTCCCCTGGCTCCTCTTCTGACACGATGCTGCACTGCTTCATTTCACTGTCACATCCCAGCAACTGTCACATTCCTCAGGGCATAATGTCAAACACCGGGGATCGGAGTAAAACCTGGTCTTGGCCACCACCATGTCCCCAGAATAACAAGAAAGACGTAGAGAAGGCAGGGAGGAATATTCCTAGGGAGGAGTATGAGAATTAGAGCGATACAAATCTCCCCAGTAGCTCCTGCATGAGGGTGTATATTCAGAGCATCGTGTTTATCATCCACTGATAGACATGTCCTCCACGAATGGTGGTCTTGGCAGTGTTAGGGTTGCAGTTGGACTCAATGATTGTAAAGATCTTTTCCAGTCTCAATATTTCTGTGACTCTGTGGATTTTTCTAATCCTTTTTCAGCTTTCAGGGAATCACAGAATCATAGAATGGTTTGGGTTGAAAGGGACCTTAAAGATCACCCAGTCCCAATCCCCTTGCCATGGGCAGGGACACCTCCCACTGCATCACATTGCTCAAAGCCTCATCCAACCTGACTTTGAACACCTCCAAAGACAGGGCAACCACAACTTTTCTGGTCAACCTGTGCCAGTGCCTTACAGCCTTCACAGGAGAACATGTCTTCCTAAGATCTCATCTAAATCTCCTCTCTTTCAGCTTGAAACCAATACCACTCATCCTATCCTTTCACTCCCTGGTCAAGAGCCCCTCCTCATCTTTCTTGTAGGATCCCTTAGGCTGCTATAAGGTCTTCCCAGAGTCAAAAGAAGCTCAATCCAAACTTCTAGTCTCCACAGCATCCTGAGGCAGCAAGAGCCACAAGTGAGCTCTCCTCAGCTTTTGTTTGACTGAGGGATGTCGCCCAGCTGCCGCGTTACAGGAAGGAGCAAATTCTCCTGCCTCCTCCCACTCACCATCATATCGCTCCGGATGTTGTGACCCAGGGGCTGTTCTCCCGCTCAGCTTTCTCTTCTGCAGACAATGGAGTCCCAGTCTATTCCCTAGGTAGTGCTTACCCAGAAGTCATTCAGGGCCTTTAATTGTTCCTGCTGCTTTTACCCTTTCCAGTCCTATTGTATCCTGTTGAGGTGGGGGGATCAGCATTGTATACACCATGCGAGAGGTCAATGCCCAAGAGATCTATTCAATGCCATGGGTGGGGGTTTTATAACATTATTCCTTTCTTGAAAACTCTAAACTTCTGTTTGACCTTTTTGACTCTGGCTTAGTGCAGAGATGACATTTCACTCGGCTCTTTCCAGAGACACAAAGGTGTCACCCTGGGAATGGTTAATTTGGGGCCTATGTACGGTTAGGCTGCTTTTTTTCCATGTGCAGTCTTTTACACTTTTCAACATCAAACGTGGACTGTCCCTTTTCCTGCTCACTTCCTGCAGACTAGAAAATCCTCGTGCAGATTTTCATGCTGAGCTTTCAATTGCATAAATCTCTTCTGATTTCACTATTCAACCCCTTTGCCACATCACCCTCTGAAAGGACTGAGCAGAACAAGCCCAAAAGAGGCTGAGACCTACCAGCATCACTTCTCCACTGGGAATATCAGCCATGCATTCCTTGTTCTTTGAACATTCAAGCTTTGAACATTTAATTAATCCACAGCAGTCTGTGAATAATAACTGTAGGATAGTCTTCCCAGGAACTAGATCAGTCCGATCAGATTGGGTCTCACCCATGTACTGTCCCATCTGTATTTTTGACAGCTTCCAACAAAAGAGACCAGAAAACCCACAGTAGCAGGATGGTCTCATTCTTGATGTTTGACTTACATCTTACTGGTGACCTCAAGGGAGCACTCCCACAAGAGGTTTCCCTGCAGTCCACATGATCCCATGAGAGGATGAACGTGCCTAACAGCACCTAAGTACTGAGATAGCGGTCTGATCTCTGTCCTGATTGACTCTCTTTGGAAGATTCATCTCTCCTTATCCCATCCTGCCTATCCGAAGGGCTCCTGTTTCTTCTCCGTTCCTTCATCCACCTGACACCAGGAGGGGAAAATGTGCAGGATTTTATATCATGGAGACCTATAAACTGTGTCCAGATCTGGCTCATGGAAAGAATTACAATGAGCAAACACATCCAAACGCCATCTAATATCTAAAAATACGGAGCATCCATCTGAAATTACCGAGCCCTGCCTCGGCTTTTCCATGGAGCGCCCAGCAGGACGTGTGTTTGCAGCAACACAATGGAAAATGGGGAATGCTAAATATAGGGAAAGCTGCTCTTAAGCACGGGTAGGTGGGGTGGGATATGTGCCGTGCCAGTAGGTCGGCTTTTGGCTAGTAAGTAAGAGATGACAACAGCCAAGGAACCGAGGAAGGAAGAACTTAAATTGTCCCTGAATACACGCAGGCTCGTGCTTTTCTCTCCTGCCAAGAGTGACTTCAAGGAAATAAGGAGCTCCTCACCACAGCCTACACCCCTCCTTCCCTACTCCTCTTTCTGCTTTTGACTGGTTTGCAAGGGCCAGCTGGCCCCTCTCTTGACCATGGTCAGAAGATGCACAACCATTGTGTAATGAGATTCACAAAGAATTTCTCTCATTCACAGGTAAATTAGTATCTCATACCAAAACCAGAGCTTGCAGGGCAGGAAAAACTGTCTGTAGCTAATACACCAGCGGAGGTTTTGGGCTTCTGTTTTCTTTCTCGTTATTTCCTGTGATTATCCCCTATGCTATTTAATGAGGAATGGTTGATCTGAGTCTGCTTGGTGCTGTGGAAGCCAGGGAAGCGGGTGATTCAGATGGAGTGATATCACTTTGAAACAGGTAAAGAGAGATCCCAGCCTGAGCTGGTCATCACTGCAGCTTAGTTCTGTAATTCTTGCTCACCTGAGGTTAAGTACGCAAAAAAGACGACTAAGCTGGGAACGCACTCACCTAAGTTTGAGGGCGAGGCTCAGGCCTCCCATATTTTGTTTTCCCAACTGTAGAAAATGGTTAATAATGTCTCCTAACCTGTTTCCCATGCTTGCCTGCCAGGACTACATGCAGGCTGCAGAATTTGCAGGTCTAAATTCTGTTCTGTAGTGCTGTCACGTGCAGACATGTTCAAGAGACAAAGAAAGCAGAATTTTAAGAAGACAAGCAGACTTTTCTCCACCATAGTAGAGAAAATAGATTGTGGGGATTCGGTATGTGGACTATAATGTTACAACATCAACTTCTTTCATCCAGCATCTTGGAAACTAATATTAAAAGTCAAAATCTAGGTTTGTCGTGTACCCTGGGACTTTGTTTGCTTTGAAGGAGCTGAGGCTTTTCCTCCAGGGAAGATTCTTTGGGGACAGCAGTTGTTTCCCCATTCCTTGTTTCAGGGGAGTTTTTCCCCATTATATAGCAGACAATTTGCATTGATGTATATGGAGCTTAACAGATTAACTAAAGGGGTTCCTGGACTTTGGGTAGAAATTTTGTTCTCAAAATATTTAAGCTAAAAGAGCTGGCAACTCTTGCAATTCTATCTGATTCTTCCTGGTGCTGCAGCACCCTTCTCACCAATGTGAACCCATCCTGCTCCTGCCACTGTTCCTGCTGAGTCCAGAGCATAGATACAAGCAGCGTGGCCACTACACATGGATGGGCAGCTCTGTCTTTGCTGAAGCTATTCAGTGGTCATCTCAGTACTCGACCTCATTGTCCAAGAGCTTAGAAATGTAGAAAGCACACAGACTTGCATTTTATTTGTTGACTTATGATCTCTAATATCCACAAAGACGAAGGAAGTTAGTATTCAACTACCATGAGAACTACGTCTCATCTAACAGCCACAGAAAAAAAGTAACCATCCATGCTAACCTCCCTGTTCATCCCATCCAGTGCAACACAGGCTTCTAAGAGTGGTGATGTGAATCATCTACATGGGAACCTCTTCATCTCCACTGACTGAAGAGACTCTGAGTGGAGACACCCACCCCCTTAGAAATGGACAGTTGCTGGTGAACTAAGACCTACAGGGACTTTACAGTAGGACATGCAGCACTTACTAGTTGTGTGTTGACCAAGACTAAGCCTTCCCTTCAATTGAGACCAAAAGACTGCAATATCGATCGCAGCCCCACCCTGCTCTTGGCAAGATCGGGATGTAGTTGGGATATATATGTGGGGCAGGCCAATCAGCCAAAGCATAGAAATCACCCCTTCTTCCTCCTCTTCTGCCTGATTTACTAGACCCATAAACTTTATCAATCATCAGAACCATGAGATCTCTCCAGCTTGGTCACCGCTGGTGGTGAGCTTAGCTCTAACTGTTAGAAATCCTTTTGGGAAGGAATTGCACACTTTCTTTGAGTGGATTTGTCATTTGTTAGCTGGAAATTCAATCACCCTCAACTCACTAAAGAGTGGCTGGTCTTGCATGCCCTTTTCCATCTTTTGCAGGTGTTCTCTTAACTGGACTGTAGCTCACTCACATACAGGATATAATGACGTAATGAGAGCTTCCTTTGCTCCAGAAATTTCAGCAAAGTGGTCCCCATGATGGAGGCATTTCCACCATGTTCTTTATAGAGCTAGTGAGCACCTTGGAGCAACTCCAGCTCAGCTCCCTGTTCTTCCTGGAATTTCCTATTATTGTTAATCTCAACAGTGTGAAACATAGACCTCAGCTGGAGTGTTCTCCTGGACTTTTGACTTTCTAATCAGTAAACCTTTTTCATGATGTTTATTCCCTAGTCTGGAAGCAGAAGTCCAAATTGTCTCCCTGGTTAACTGCTATTTTAACTGACTTAGGAAAAATGGCTCTGCTTTGCTGTGTCCTACTTGCACTTGGCACAGAACTGAATCCTCCATGTCTTTCTGCAGTGTTTTCAGATCTTCTTTCCTGCTGCCTTATGCACTGTCACAGGGGTTGCTTTGTATAAATGTATCTCTCAAATACAGAAACACTGAAAAAGGAGCCACATCTTTCACCTCCAGGAGCACAGAATGTCTCCCTGGTCCCCTCAAGAAATAGAGCTCCCATTTGAGATATACTAGAGCATCCCTTTTGGCTTCCAGTTGCTTCTCCAAAAGGGCATATGCGTCCTTGGGTTACTGAGAGGCATCTCCTATGGTGGAGGAACGTCCAAAAAACCTGACAATTTCAATTGCTCTCCAGCAGGAAGTTCTGCCCCAGAAGTGGTTGCTAGATCTGTATTTTAATCTTTATGCAACTGCAAGTGGTCCACACATGATCTCTCCCAGAGACAGGAGAGCAGGCCACATGTCACAGATTATTGGATATTAGTTGCCTTATTTGTTTGTTTTCTTCTTTTTCTCTCCACCCTGGCTGTTAACTCCCCTCCCTTTACTATCTGAGCAGAGCTGCAGTCCATCCCACTGCAGAGCAGACGGTAAGTGAGTGTGTGAATGGTTAGTGCAAACGTAGGGGTGCATTTACAGAGTTCCCTCCTTCAGGTTTCTCAGCCTTAGAGGCAAAACTGATGTTTTTAGGACAAAGCAACTCTCCCGACACCTCAGCCTGCATCTGCAAGATGAATCTCTCCTCTTGCAGGTAGCAGAGAGCTGAGAGGTACGTGCTGTAAAAAGCAGGGTTGCATCTGATGCTAAATACCAAGGTGAGGAGTTGTGAATGCTGCTAATTCTCCTTGGTAGTGCCTGTGAACAATCACAAAATGCCAGCTCCCCAAGTACTTAATTAGCATTCTTAACCCAGCCAAGAGGATGTGGCTTTATCTTGTGCTAGAACAGAGGTGTTCTCAATGCTTGTTTGCACAGCAGCTGGCAAAAGAGAGCTTTAAACCCATTTGAGCTTCCTTAGACCAACCCATAGCACAAGAATTAATAGTTACATTCCTTAGCTTAAGTATGTTTCGTTCCATTGCTAATGCCCCAGGCTAGAAGAAGAATCTGTTTTTACTGGTACAAGGCTGCAGGCAGACTCCCTCTGGGCTGGCTTGGTCTCAAGTGGGTGAAGTGTTTGTACAAGGTCTCCTGGCAACAATTTCCCAGTGACGAGGTGGGAGATTTGGAAGTGGCTTAAGCTGCATCAGCAGTGACTCTACACTTGGGGTGATCCAGTTTAATAACTCTTGCCTAATCTGTCCTAGACCTGAGCACCAGAGAGAAACTTAAACCCAACAACAATTGCCAGCACCCATCTGCAGCAGGGAAAAGTTTCATAAACCTTTCCTGAAGTGAATCCTGACTACACCAGTATCAAGGTACAATTAGTCCCTATTTATTATGTTGTCTTAAGCAAAGTAAAGCCAGTGAATCTCTGACTATTTATTGTGGTGGATTCTTTTGCAACCAGAGAGCTTCCACTGTAGAGTTAAGAATTGTGGCCATGTGTTGTGACAAGAAAAGGAATTTGCCTGTCTCCTCTGGGAAATAGAGGACTTGCATCTCCATTACTACCAATCTTTTGGCAAAGCTGCATTCATCTAAGACAGACTTAATTTCTCCTCCTGCCTCAGAAAGGTGCTGCCCCAGCCAGAAGTCACCAGCTACTATTAAGTTCCACTGCAAGGAATGAGCCAACATATCTTACCGACGCAGTTTAGCTTTGCTGTCCATTAACCATGCCAAATAAAGCTGAAATGTGCTGTGACTTGTACTTAAATTTCTTAGGCTCCATAGATTAAAGAAGGCTTTTTGTGCAACCGATGTCCTTCTATAATTTGCCATTACTGCTGATGAGAATGACGCATTTCCACTAACTGGATGAATGTCCCCCAAATTAATCTCCACTAAAACATGGAGTAGGGAAATAAAAGAAAGGCAGTGTTTCAATTAGTTCCAGTTTGGTTTTAGTCTTGTCCTTAAATACAGGAGAGCTCCGTATAAAATATAAAAAACTCTACTAGTAAATAAGAAGAAGAACAAGTGAGTTTATCCGTAAAAAGCTTTAGTTCTTGGAAATAATATTTATTATATTTACTGCATGTTCTTTCTGTAGATCTCAAGATCTTTCATAGACCCAGTTCAGTACTGTCTTGTTAATCTTGTGGAGATGCAAGACGCTATGTACAGCTGGCACTGGAAAACTGAGGCAGTGGAAGATTAAAGCACTTGGGAAAACCTAAACCAGCATCAGTACTAGAACTGAAATTTAGGAGTGCAGTTCACGTCATCTGATTGCAATAATCAACTCATCTGGCCTAGCCCGGGTTCCTACTGAAGAAATTAATTCCCCTTACAACAAGCGTATTCCTCCTCTTAGTCTATCCCAAGCAAGTGCTACTGTAAGGATAGGAGGTGCTGGGGTGACCCAGGATTTGCACCAGCTCTGCCATGCTGATTTGGGGGGAGGAAGAATGCCAGCTGTGGTGATTCATATCTCAGCACCCGATATAAGGGAAACTGCTCACTAGACGAGCTGGGAGCATCAACCCTATAGTCAACATTGGAGCAGGAGAGAGAGGATGGGTGTTTTGAGGATACTGAAGCAGGTGGGAGGGTTAGTCACTAGTCTGGGCTGTAAGGTTTCTGTTTCTTTACCTTTTATTTTATCACCATGTCTGAAAAAGCACAAGGGAAAGTGGGAGGACATGAACTGAAATGCTTGCGATCCAGGTCAGGACCAGGGAGACGAGCAAATGGGACTTGCTACCTGACTCAACCCAACCAGTAACCCTCCCATCCTGAGTCTCAGCTCATTGCAATTCTCAACAACCTTCAGTGTCCCCCATGCAGTCCCACAAAGCTGCAACCACAGACTAAATCCACCGTGCTACCAATGGATGCTTCATGGAAGGGGACCACAAAGGAAAATCACGTACAACAAGTTCTGCCCCATCCCTTTCCCCAGTCAAGGCTTTGAACGTTTCGCCTCATCTCTAATAATTCAATGAGCTTTGTTATGATAGGGCAATGCATCTAATGGAGAGTGAAATTGAAGAAGAATGTGTGGAAGTTGCAGCTTTTATCTCTAAAACAAATAGTGAATTCCTCGGGGCGGCTGCAGCCCCAAACAATTATCCAGGCTGCTGGGTTGCCCTGGTAACTTCCAGACTGTTTCAGGGCAAACCCTTGTCAAAGAGGGAAGAGAAGATGGCAAAGTGTATGAGGAGAGGGGTGGAGCTGGTGTTTGGAGAGCAGCGTGAACTCGAGTGGGAAGCCCATATTTGTGTTGGAAAGACTTGTCACACCCAGTGCCAAGGCCCAAAGTATCGTCTTGGGAAATTCTCAATGAATCCAGGAGACTGAGACCCCAAGGAGTTCCCCTGCTCTATGCATAAGGAAATAATGCTGTTAGAAAAAGGGAGAAATCCACCCCAAATCCATTTTAGAGGTCTCCTATTACTCCTTTGTAGCCCACAAACATCTGCAGGAGTTTGTGGGGAGAATGAACAGCAAGGACGTCAGGACGAGAGTGGTGTAATTCTCCATTCGCTCTAGGCTTGAAAAAAAGAGATGCCTGTTTAGCTGGAAACACACAGAGCAACATGTTTCCACCAGTGTCTATTTCTAGCAGTGGAAAATGTGTCTAGCTGCTTGCCTGTCTCTCCTAAAAGGTTGGTTGTTTTTTCTTTCCTGCCTTTCCTTTCAATACAAACCATTAGGTGAACTCTGTATGAAGGACAATGCAAAAGATAGAAGCAATATGTATCTATGAATGTTCCTTAATTCCTGTACGGAGAGTTTTACATCTCCACGTTGTCCTTTCCAATGCACCTGCCATACAACAGCCATTAAGATCCGATGTTACAGCTCCACATCTCCTCTCTGGGATCATGCTTCTTGCCGTGAAGGCATCTGTACTTGCCATCTGTACTTGCAACTGAGACACCTCCAGGTACCTGTGTCTAATCCATCCCAATCTCACCACATCAAGGAGGCTGTGACGGGGTGGGTGCTGGGCTCTTCTCACAAGTGACAGAGATGGCCACAAGTTGTGCCAGGGGAGGTTTAGACTGGACTTTGGGAAGAATTTCTTCACTGAAAGGGTGGTCAGGGATTGGCACAGCTGCCCAGGGAGGGGGTGGAGTTGCCATCCCTGGAGGTGTTTAAAAGACGGGTGGATGAGTTTCTTAGGGACAGGGTTTAGTAGGGAGACAGGCACGGCTGGACTCGGTGATTTCAGAGGTCTCCTCCAACCTTTCTGATTCTATGATTCTGTGGTTCCATGAACAGTTGAACCAGGGCTGCCGTGCACCTGTAGGGCAGAGGAGAAAGGCAACCATGGAATGACGTTCATCAAAATAATTTCTCTTCCCCAACAAAGCCAACAGTGATGTGCAGGCAGGGCTTGATGCCTTCCAAGTACAGAAGGGACCCTGGTCAAGGAGGTGGATGGGTCTGAACTCTTTGTGCAGGACTCACTGAAGGGTTTGGAAAGGATTAAAGGAGGAGGCACTAAGCCAATGCAGTTACCTGATCTGGTGTGCAACGCAGGCTTCTGCTGAGAGTAGGTTGGTTCTTGAGTCATCTGAGTGCTTCTCCAGACACTGTATGTGGGGCTCAGCTTCAGCTTCAGGTGCCTGATAAAACCTTCTGCAGCCTCCTGAGGTGCCTTGGGTTGTCTGGGACATCTCCTGGGACTGGCTGATGCAACATGGGACATGTGAGTCAAGTATCCACTTCTGGACTGGCAGATGAAGATTGGGGCAGGACCGCTTACCAAGCAGGATAACTACTTTTAGGCAAGTGAATTGAATCCCAAACCAAGGCAGCGAGTGGGGTTGAAGGAGTGTTTCTGATGTTTTGGTGTCCTTCAGGCTAATAATTTACTTCCAGGTTCTTCAAAGTAGAAACAGGATTTGGCTCCTTGAAGAGAGGCTGCGGGATGAGAATTTGCACGTGATGGTGTAATGCCAACTGGACCAGAGCTGCTGCTCCAGAGGACTTGGGTTTCACAGAAGCCTTTTTTATCGCTATGAAGACATCTCTAGCACTTGAGATGCCTCCACCTATTTAAGCAACTGCACGGTGCTCTCCTTTTCCAGTGATGCGAATAGCAGCTCTAACACCACCTCACATGGAGATACCGACAACCACCCTGGAGACACAGACATACAAATGTAGGTGCCATGGTCCGGATGCAAAGCCACCCACAGACAGCTATGTGTGTGCATCTGTGTGCGGTGGAGATGCTGACAAAGCCCTTGGTGCCTGCGTGTTGCAGCAGGGTCGGCAGCTTACTGAAAACAACATCCCTCATTTCCTTCTCTTACAAAATTAATTGCAAGAGAATAAAAAATTACACTTGTCGGGGCAGTCAAAGCAAAGTGGAGGAACGGGAGTTCTTCGATATAGGAATATTTTTGAGATCAGGACCTTCTTTTGGAACTGGGGGTTGGATCAGGATTTTGTAAGTCTTTGCCTGATACATCAATTGCAAAAAGGCTTTTGCCTCTTCACTCTGAGGAGTCTGGGAACCCCCAGTCAGCCTTGTGAGAGGTATCCCCTACTGCTCTTAGATGTCTCAAAAAAAATCCTGCTCCCAAGGCAAGCTGCATTTCAGTTCATCCTGCTGTCAGGTCCAGGCTAAGAAACAGTCCCCCCATGACACATCTGACTCCCCATCTTCTGAAATGCATCAAAATTGCCTCGATTCCCCATTTTTTGCACACCACAAACTTTTTTTCCCTGTTTGTTTTTTTTTTTCTTGTGAACAACTGCCTTTTCTCACTTCAGATCTATCTGCAAACCAACGGTCCCATTTTCTCGAGGCTCTCTGTCAAGCAAAGAGCAGACCAGAGGTATTTTTGTCTCTTACTGAAGGGAGGGTGGTTTGAAGGGGTTTTTTTTTCATTTCTTCCTGAAATAGCCACTGGCGATCTTCACCCCAGGAGCCCACACGTTGTTGTTCATGCTGTTCCCTGTGCCAGAGGTATCGTCTTCCCATCTTAACCTCAAATTTGAATTCCAAACTTTATCACTTTGTTCCCCGTCGCACAAGGAAGATAAGTGATGACATTCAGTAAAACTGGACTACTGGCAAGTTAAATGATCCTAAGCTGGATCTCAGCCTGAGGATTTTCATGCTGTGTGGGCTTTCCTCGGTCATTTTCTGTGAAAAGAGGTAAATATTGTAGGGATGCCTGGAGATGTCAGTCAAATGTTATGATGAATCTGAACACAGCTGAGAAGGATTTACATGGTAGAGGGAAGAAAAAGCTTTCTTTGGGAATTCATCCCAGTGCTGTGAGGCACAAGAGCATCTCCGACATTATGTTTTCTTCTTCTTTGTATAGTTTACTTGTAAATGGCAGAAGAAATGAGGTTTCCATAGCCTTTTGAAACCATTCAAGCATCGTATGGTTTCCACAACAAAGAAATCCTGTCATGTGAAATCTTCCTCCTCCTGAGACAGTTTCACCTCAGCTGAGTTACATACCTTGGAGCTATTTGCTCTCTGTTCTGCTCTTTCGCAATCTTAGATAAATATTTAGCTAAGACAGAAGGAACTACGCATACATGAGTCTGTGTGCATTATCACATCAACATCAAGATTGGAAAAGACACCTGACTGACCTAAGCCCATAAGATCTTAAATAATAATAATGTTAATAAATTTTGGAGTAATTTCTTATCTTTTTGTTCCTTTTTCTCAGGCAGATGTGCAGCCCATTCTCCCCAAGATTTCTCTGCACCTCTAAAGGGTGCCTTTTTGTGTTTGAAGTTGAAAGCAAAAAGCTTTTACATAATTTCCTGACCCTGTTGATGCTGGTATTTAGGAAAAGCTCTAGAGCTGGGACACTGCTGATAAAGCTCCCAGCTGGCGATGTTGAACGTCTTTGGGTGTAAAAGACTGTTAGTTTGAAATGCTGTTGCCCTTTTGACACCCTCAAAAGCACCCAGTTTCCCAAGTTAGGGCTTTTTCTCACCCTCTCCCCCAGCTGGTGGTTCAGCATCGAAGTGGGATATGTTTTAACAGACACACAGCTTTTGAAGCCGTCATTCTAAATATCCCTTTCTTTTTTCCTTCAGCTGCTCATGATTCATAGTCTTGATCTGACGCTCTCTTAGTAATTATCCCCTTCGCAGCAGAGACGAAAGGCAGATCTCGAGCTGATGGAAGTGGGAAAGCACCTGTACCCCGCAAAGCAGCAGAAATAGTGCGAGTCCCTTCTGTTACCCCCTTGGAAAAAAGGAGGTTTAACACCGTATTTCTGGATGAAGCTGTTATGCCAAGAAGTGGATGCTGTGCTGTTATTATGGCAATTGCCAGCAGCCAAAGCTCACGACAAGGGAGGAGTTACATGACTGTGCAGTAGGGAGCAGTCAGAGAGGAGACTGGAGACCCTCTGGTGACAGCCCTGCTGAGTGAGAAGCAAGAGCCAGCACAGATGGCAGAGCCGTTACAATTTGACTATTCAATGATAACCACAACCCCCCAAAGGAAGCTTTCTGCACAGCACCTTGTGGCAGTTGCGCTCTCTTCCTTGTCTCTTCAGGCAACTGAGAGCAAACCCCTGTTGAGAACTGACAAAACTCCCCATGTAAATGGCAGGATGCCTGGTCTGACAATTTAAGAGAAAGCTTACAGGCCAATCAGCAACCTAAAAAGACTTACGCGTCAGATGCTCGGGGGGTGAGGTTCCCTTTTCCCTGCACAAGGCCGAAGGACCAGTATAGCCCAGATCGGCTGATGAGACCAACCAGATGGATTTCTCCTCCTAAGTCTCAATACAATCACTGCAGCGTAAACTCGATGGCCATCGAAGCCACGCTGATTTCAAAGTGGATTTCTGGTCATTCTGTTTTACTTAGGTCTATTTAGGCTGCTGCCAAGGGAGCTCTGCTTCTGTTTGTTCTTACCACAGCCCTCACCCACCAAGGAGACCCAACGCACCTTGGGGGAGTCGCAGGTACTGTTACCCCAGAGCAATGTGCCACGGGATGTTTTGCAGTGGTTTTGATGGTGCAGTAAGCAGAGAGTTTGGGGAGCTCAGCATCACTTCTTTCCTCTCCATCCCAGGAACACTGTTATACTGATGCAACCCAACTTTTTTCCCCAGGCTGTCTTGACTTGGCAGTTAACGCTGAAATATGCTGACTGGGAGAGTGTGTGTGTGTCAGAGCGGGAGGAATGTCATATGTTATTAAAAATATTCTGCAGGGAGAGAAAGAACTGCCTTTCTCATAATCTCTAATGGCAAAATAAATAATGTGCATCAACACATTCACTCATTTATTTCAACTAAATGCTGGCTTTTAGGTACTGTGTAATGCAGAGTCGCAGCAAGAGGAGGTGAGGCTGGGCTGAGGGACACAGAAACTCTCACTCCGGCACTGACCCAGAAGATAAAATCAGAACAAGAAGCCTTTTCTGGGGACAACATGCAAAGCAGGTAGGGAAGGCTGAGTGAACTAACCCAAGCCTCTCCTCCAACCTTTTCAAGGTGACCTTGCAACAAGAAGGAAGTCCAACTTCGACTGAAAACCATATTTGAAAAGTCGTTTTTGGAGTGAAGGTTATTTTTACCACCTCTGGATCCAGGCTGAGGAAGGTTTGTGGTTTAGTTGGATCTGTCCATGCAAGGAGGATTCTGTGCAAAGCCCAGAGCTCATTTTCAGTCTCCTCCTGACTGCAGTGAATGCTCCTTGCCTGAACACCAGATAAAAACTTCCAGTGCCTTTCTCTTTTGCCACAAATAAAGTACAAAGATTTGATAATAATTATGCCCTTAGTGCTTTGGGTATGTTTCTTCCTTTGAGACGTTCTCAAACTGGTGTAGACTTTTCTTAGTAAACATCTTATGCAAATGTACATTAATTTATTTAAATAATATTTGAAAGCCCAGCTTAGTTTTGGAGGGGGTGCTGGGCTACTGTGTGGGTCCAAAGCTTGGATGGGAGCACCATGCCCAATCTCTAGGATCAAGGAGTGGCCACCATAGCTGCCTCAGCAGTGAGGTGCTGCCAGTCTCAAATTAACCCCCCGTTCAGGTAAGAACCCCAAATCAACCAAGTCGTGGTCAGCATCCCAAATTAAATCCTATTGAGATGAAAATCCCTGAGTAACCTCCACCCAGATGGGGATCCAAAACCAAATCCCAACCCCCTCTCCAGATGACAATCTTAAATCCACTCCCAAATGCCCATCCTGATAAAAATCCGAGTTTTGCCCTATGCAGGTGGGAATCCCCAACTGATGCCCAGGTCCCCATCCAGATGAAAATCCCAAATCCTTACCCACGGGAGTGAGAATCTGAAATCAATCTGCAAACCCTAATCCAGATGGAAACCTTAAGCCCCCATCCTGATGAATATCCCAAATCCCTCCAACACGTAGGTGGGAATCCCACCCTCTCCCAAGTCCCCATCACAATGAAAACCTAAAATCCACCCCCAAACTGAAGGAAAACCCCCAAATGCCCCCTAAACCCCTAACAAACCCCAGAAACCCCTCCATGCCAGTGACAATCCCAAATCCCGCTGCACAGGTGAAGCCCCAGACCCTCACCTTAAACTCTTCTCCCAACAAAAAAACCAGTCCCCTCAAACTCCTAATCCCAACTAAACCCCCAAACCTCTCAATGCAGCTGGGGGAATCCCAAATCCTCCAGACCACCCCATCCCAGTGATAATCCCAGATCCCTTCCACGCAGGTGGGAACCCCAAATCTCCCCCAAACCTCTCAACTTGATGAAAACACCAAATTCCTCCCATGCAGACAGGAGTCCCAAATCCCCTCCAAGTCTCCATCCCAATGAAAGCCCCAAATCCCTCCTAAGCCCTTATCCTGATGAATACCCCAAACCTCCCCCATGCAGGTGGGACCCCTAAATCCCCCTAAACTCCCAATTCAAATGAAACCCCCAAACGTCCCCATGTATGTGAGAATCCCAAATGCCCTTCACGCAGACAGAAGTCCCAAATCCCCCTACGCTGATGAAAATCACAAATCCCCCCCAAACCTCTGGTTCCGATGGAACCCCACCACCACCTCATGCAGATGGGGGAATCCCAAATCCTCCTGAATCCCCCCCAAACCTTCCACCCTGGTGAAAAGCCCTAATCCCCCCCATGCAGACAGGAGTCCAAAATCCCCTCCAAGTCTCCATCCTGATGAAAGTCCTAAATCCCTCCCAAGCCCTTGTCTTGATGGACAAATCAAATCCCACCTCCCCACCCCCACCTTCCCAGTGGGAACCCCAAATACCATCACTGCAGGTGGGAACCCCAAATCTCCCCCAAACCTCCCACCCTGATGAAACCCCCAAATCCCTCCCAATCCCTCATCCTGATAAATTGCCAAAATCCCCTCCACTCTGTTCACATGGGATCCCCAAATCCCCTCCAAACCTCTCCCCAACAAAATCCTCACATCTCCTTCATGCAGGTGGAACCCCAAATCCTCCCAATGCAGGTGGAACTGCCAAATCCTCTCCAACACCCCCCACCCCAGCAAAGCCCCCAAATTCTCCCCATGCAGGTGGGACCCCCAAATCCTCTCCAACACCCACGACCTCAACAAAACCCCCAAATCCCTCCATGCAGGTGGAAACCCCAAATCCCCTCCAAACCTCCCACCCCAACACAACTCCCAAATCCCTCCATGCAGGTGGGACCCCCAAATCTCCTCCATGCAGGTGAGACCCCAAATCCCCCCCCCCATACAGATGGGACCCCAAACCCCTTCCAAACCTCCCGCCTTAACACAATTCCCAAATCTCCTCCATGCAGGTGGGACGCCCAAATCCCTTCCAAACCCTCCCACCTCAACAAAACCCCCAAATCCCCCCCATGCAGGTGAGACCCCAAATCCCCTCCAACCCTCCCACCTCAACAAAACCCCCAAATCCCCCCATGCAGGTGGGACCCCAAATCCCCTCCAACCCTCCCACCTCAACAAAACCCCCAAATCTCCTCCATGCAGGTGGGCCCCCAAATCCCTTCCAAACCCTCCCACCTCAACAAAACCCCCAAATCCCTCCATGCAGGTGGGACCCCCAAATCCCTTCCAAACCGTCCCACCTCAACAAAACCCCCAAATCCCTCCATGCAGGTGGAACCCCCAAATCCCCTCCAAACCTCCCACCCCAACAAAATCCTCAAAATCTCCTCCATGCAGGTGGATCACCCAAATCCTCCCAATATAGGTGGAACTGCCAAATCCTCTCCAACCCTCCCACCTCAACAAAACCCCCAAATCTCCTCCATGCAGGTGGAACCCCAAATCCCCTCCAACCCTCCCACCTCAACACAACTCCCAAATCTCCTCCATGCAGGTGGGCCCCTCAATTCCCCCCCACGCAGGTGGGACTCCCAAATCACCTCCAATCCCATCCCCACCCCAAGAAAACTCCCAGGCAGATGGACCCCGCCACCTTGTAGCCACCCCCCATCCCCATCCCCCCGATGCGGGGGCGGAGGCGGGGGCGGTCCGGGGCTGCAGTGTCCCCTCCCCCGGCAGCAGAAGAAGCTTGGGGGGGCTGGAACCGGGGCTGGAGCTCCGGGAGCAGCTGGGGGAAAGACCGCACCGAGGCACCATGCGGGCATCACTGCTGCTGCTGCTTCTGCTGCTCGGTAAGTGCCACCCCCACCTCTCCCCTCTCAGTTCTTTGCCCTCGCCTTGCTCCCCCCCCGCTCCCCAAGCATCCCTCGGCTTTTCGCCTGCCTTTTTCCCGTTAGTAGTTAGAAGAAAATTGGGCAGAAAGAGGGAAAATAAACAGGGGGATGCTGAGTGCCCACCCGCTTTCCCAATCCAGGCTGGTTCACCCTCTTGTTTAGAAACTCTGCTTTAGAAAATTGGGCAGGAAAGCAGAAATAAAAACTGGGGGATGCTGGTTGCCCACTCGCTTTCCCAGTCCAGGCTGGTTCACTCTCTTTATTTAGGATCCCTTATTGGGCAGAACAGCAGAAAATAAACAGGGGGGCACTGATTGCTTACTCGCTTTCCCGGTCCGGACTACTTAGCCCTCTTATTTAGAAACTAAGCGCATCGAAGGGTCCACAGCAGCTCAACTTGGGGCTCAAGAGCCGCAGTGCTTGTTTCTTTATGCAGCGGTATGAGCTAAACACGCCGCTGCTTTGCTCCCTCATCCGCCTTCACAAAGCCCCCGGTGAGGAGTTTGGGCTCTTCGAGACTGATGTGCAAATCACTGAGCCTCATAGCTCTCTTTTGGGGTCCCATCGAGCGAAGGGGGACCCTCACTTCGGTTTGGTACGGCCGCGCTTGCAATGGTCCAGCGCGCCAGGTGATGCAGGTATTGAACGTGAGCCCTCACTTTGCTTCGCGGCGTGGGAAAAGAAAGGGGAAAAGCTGGTGGGAAACAGCAGTTCTCTGATGGAAGCTGATGATGGAGTTGGGAAAATGATAAACTTCTGGAGAGCCTTCGCTGCGGGGCAGCCGTGGACCTGTGCGGGGTGCATCGCGTTGGGGAGGTTTGGGAGCGGAAAGAGTGCGATAGTGCTGGGGTTAAAGGTGCTGTGGAAATGGCTGCGGGTGATGCAGTGGGAGGTCTTGGTCTTTGACGGGGTGTTTCGTTGGCGAGGTGGCTGTAAACCACACCGAAAAGTAGTGGAGAAAGGAAATACACTGATTATTTGCAAAGTGGATAAAGGCAGGGAGGAGCGGGGTATTTCTTCCTTGAATTCAGAGAAAATGAGGCAGGGGGAGAATAGAATAGAATAGAATAGAATAGAATAGAATAGAATAGAATAGAATAATATAAAATAGTAGAAGGTGAAAACTTACTCTATATCATGTCTCCCAGTAGATCCTTTGCTGAGCTGAATGTGCTTTATAGAAGGTAACAAAAGCTGGGGGATGTTTCGGAGGTAAATGCCCAAGTGGAGGCAGAGCCCTGGAGGCTTAACTGTGGGGTGAATTCGCAGAGGTTTGGCTGAAATCTCCACCTGCCTGTTTTTCCCCGCTGTCTCCAGACTGGCAGTGCTGTGCCTTGGTGGGCAAGCAGGTGTGAAGCACCCATCTCTCCCTGATGCCAACGTGGGCTTTAAAAGAGAAGGTTTCTCTTTCCATTAATACTCAAAAAGCCTCAGCCTCATTAATATTGGCATAAAGTAGGAGCTGTTAATGCAGTTTTTCTTGTGCTGGCCAGAATTTATCTGAGTTTAGCTGACTTTGCCCTCTCAGAAGGTTTTGTTCTGTTTTTCAAAACGGAGCAATAAATATGCTGGGTTTGGTACAAAACAGGCTTTTGGCAGGAGGGTGGGGAGAGACCTCTTTCTATAGCACTCTCAAGCGATCCTATTATATTTTTCTCAGAAATTATTTCATTAAATCCTTGAAAAGAGTTTTTTTTCTGCCATTAGTGCTGCTCTTAAGTTTTGAAATAAGCTCCTTAGAGATGCTTTTGTGTTGCTTCCTGAGTACAGGCAACAGATTTTTCTTCGTTAGAGGCCACAACAGGTACCTCTCCTTGTTGTGTGTTTGGGCTTGGAGTCTCAGCAGTGCTTACCTTGCAAGGCTGGCTGGTCTTGGCTGCAATGATCTGAATTACTCAAAGCCTAACATTTCTCTTTTCGATCCCTACAATGGGAAGAAGTTAGGTTTGCATGTGAAACTGTAAGATTTTTGCTATCTTAAAAAAAAAGAGTGGTTGAGATGGAGCCTGCATGCGTCGCTCCCTTTAAAGCTATTAGGAAAGGGGTGGGTGAGCAGGGAGTTGGGGTTTTGGAGCATGGTTTTGGGTGTCATGAGGAAGAAGCTGACAACTTCGTGCATGGGGCAAAGCAGAATCACCCCACGGTGAAGTTTTAAAAAGCAGCTGCTTTGGGTATGGCTATTTGGCTAGAAATACTGCCTTCCAGGTTCGTATCATCCCATTCCCCTAATTCTGAAGAGATTCTCCCTAATTTCTCCTGCTGTAAATCAAATTAAATCAGCCTCAGATAAGGCACAGCCAGTGTGTACAAGAGATGCAGCAAATGTGACTCCGGGTAAATAACATCTTTAAATTCAACCAGGCTGCGAGGGGCTCAGAGTTACCCACTACAGCACTGTTCACAAGACATTTTGTTTTATTTGTTCTTTCCCCATATTAAATCTTCTGTCCCACAGGGGGTATGATAGCAAAATTGCATCAGGAAGAGAAAAACAATACTTTTTGTTCCCAAGGGATTAAAAAGAGTCACAGCTCAAACCTGTCCTGGGGGCAGGAAGGGATTTTACCTGAGATGAGCCCATTTTCCCAGCTCAAAGCAAACCAAAGATTGATGGGTTTTAAATCCCTGTTGCCAAAACATCACTTTTCATTCCCAAAGCTGTGCTGGCTCCCTGGTACTGGGAGTTCATGTTTGTCCAGGACAGGCTGTCAAAGCTGCGTGGGCTTTTTTTAAATCCATTTTGTCCATTGAATACTAATCTTGATATTGGCAGGAGCGGGCAACTGGGGCCACGTCTACAGGAGGAGGAAAAAATTGTTAAGCAGAGAGTTTTAAAATCAACATTGAAGTGGAACAAGTCGTCTTATGTATTTGCTATTGGAGGAACTTTGATTTTTTGCAACCTTTTTGCAAGCCCTTTCAACAGTGCAATGCCTTTGATTCCCCAATGGCAAAGCAGATACAGTAATGATACCCCGTGGGTCTGTTTAGGAGCCTTAATTAAAGCATTGTTTGTAAAGCACTTGAAGATCCTTGGATGAAAGGAGCTGGAACCATGCAATACACTGATTTAATTCCAGAGAGTTGTTTTAAAGGCTTATGACGAGGAGGTTGGTGATCTTTCATGTCAGCGGTGACGGGAGACCGGCTGGAAATATCTGCTCTCAGCATTTGCAGGGAGGCTGAGGTTGTGTTTTGGTTATTATTTGCCCTATAAATCACGTGTTTTCTCTCCCCATCTGCATGTTTTAAAAAAACCTAAGCCTGCCAGCATGAGCTTTGGAGTGTGTGGGGACTCAGGTCATGGGAACTGTCGGAGGTCAAGTATAGCCAGCGAGGAACCCCCAGGCTGTGTGATACACCCGGTGTCATACTGGGTGTTAAATCACTATATGAGAGCAGAGAGGAGCTGTAGGGGTTTAGGTCCAGGACTGCATCCATCTCACCTGCTCACACCTGCCCTGAATTTTACCCCCTTCTCCTTGATGCTGGATGGGGTTTGCCCTGTCCCCAGAGACCCACCCCAGCATCCAGAGCCTCTTGATGCTTTGTGGGGCCAGGGAGGACAGGGTGAATGGGAGGATGATGATGCCCTGGGAAGGCGGGATCCCATCATAACACCCAGCTGAGCTGCTCTGTGCTACAGAGGCTCAAGCCCCAAGCCTGGTTGCCTTCAGTAGTTACATCTCCATGTGGTCCGAGCAGTAGCAGGACGGAGCACGTTGCAAACAGCCCACCCAAGAGCGCGCAAAAATTCCTCCCTTCCAGCTGGTGGGGAGCAACACATCCGCAGAAACCTGCATCCCCCTCACCTTCAGTCCTGATCCCATCACAACACCACACTTACATGACCGATGGCCACTCTCAGCTCCGCTGAGAGCTGATTATTACAGAGGGTTTGAACTTTGCAGGAATCCGGGTGACCCGGTTTGGTCCATTCCCCATGTGCAAGCATGTGAAATCTTGCAAACTTTCCCAAGCGTTTTCACATGCTTCTGCCAACTTCCTCATCAAAAGCCTGTTTATATGCACAGCTTCTTCTGTAACTGCCCGATCTCCACCTAAGGATGTTGTTTCTGAATTCCTGTAATGCCTGCCCTTCACAGAAAGCTCCCGACCAAACCTTGTTTTTTTTTTTTTTTCAGTTCTAAACGACACATACAGTCATCTGGCATTTGTTGTTCTCCAGCTACCTGTGCTCAGCTCAGCGCAACCCCTAGGGCTTTGCCAAACAGTCCACGTTGCAGAGAACAGTAGCTCTGGTTTGGGGATTGCCAAGCAAATCCACCAAGTCCTTCTCTTGCTGCTTGTGCAACAACCACGCTCAAACCTTATTCTGCGGGGGGGTCTTGCAGGTCCTACTGCATGGAGAGGTTTGGGGGTGCACCGCCCATGTCCTCTAAAACCTTTTCCATGTGCCATTAGGGTTAAAGGAAAACGAATCTCCGTCTTTTTCTCCCAACTGCCTGGTGTAATGGTGTCCCACACCCCAGGGTGATGTAATAGAAACATAGACTCATCGAATTACCTGATTTGGAAAGGATCCAAAAGGCTCATCGAGCCCAACTCCTGTCCCCATACAGAACATTCCCAACATTCACATTGAGTGACTGAGGGCACTGGCCAAATGCTTCTTGAGTGCTGGCAGACTTGGTGCTGTCACTGCTTCCCTGGGGAGCTGTTCCAGTACTCCACCACCCGCTGGGGGAAGAACCTCTTCCTAATATCCAACCTAACCCTCCCCTGGCACCTTCCTGCCATCACCTCTAGTCCTATCACAGGTCACCAGAGAGAAGAGCTCAGCCCGTTCCACCTCCCTCCCTTGTGAGAAGGCAGCAAACAGCTGTGAGATCCCCCCTCAGTCTCCTCCAGGCTGAACAGACCAAGTGACTTCAGCCGTTCCTCATACGACTTCCCCTCCAGACCCTTCCCCAGCTTTGTGGCCTCCTCTGAACACCCTCCAGTAGCTTGATGTCCTTTTTATCCTGTGCTGCCCAAAACTGCCCCCAGTACTCAAGGTGGGGCCATACCAGTGCAGAATAAAGGAGATGCGTCCTCCTGTTGCTTCTTCATTGTTGAGAGGGACTGAAACAATTTTTCTGAGCTTCATCTTGTTTCAACAGCTCTAATTGTGTATTTTTCTGTTATAGCGCTGGGCTGAAGCCTCGTGGTGGTTCTGCTCTACATATTCTCAAGGAATATGTACCTTCTCAAGGAATATGTACATATTCTATATATTCTCAAGGAATATGTAGATCTACTTACTGGGTGAGGGCTGAGGGATGTGCTCTGCCCGTATCACAGCTCCAGTTTTGAGGTGACTAAGCAGCGAGACGAGTCTATATCCAAAACCATGTTAGTTTTGAGCTTAACAACCTTGTCCAAGAAGTTAGACAGAACTGGGGAGAAAAAGATGGTCATCTTTGTTGTTGCACAAACCCCATATATGGTACACTATTAATAGAAGAGCTGAAATGTTGTTTAAAGGACTGCCTGTGCCACAGTTTCCCTCTCTGCTTTGCATGTGTCTGCTTAGACTACGTGGTTTTTGGTGGAGACACCATGCCATGAGAGGTAAGGGACGGGGAGATGCTCTCAGTTAGGGTCTCTGGGGGTGCTGCACTACATCAATGGAGGCCTGGCAGGGGGTGCAACACAATAACAGCTTTCCATGGCCAGAAGCAACCTTGCCGTGCTTCAGGCAGAGGGTGGAGAAGTCACAAGTCACATTTAGAGGGCTTTTATCATGACACCTCGTAAATCTGCAGCTGGGCCCCGTGCTGTGATTCAGGAGGAGTTGCTGACTTTGCATTGCTGGTTTCTACCCCTTTACAATGTGACCACCTGGGACCATGCTGACACAGTGGTATTTTTCTTCTAGCTGAACTTCTAGGTGATGGATATGGGTGTCCTCACCGCATTCCACAGCGAAAGGTGAGGGACAGGTTCCTTCAAGGATGAATTAGCCAGCTTCAACTTCGCTGCCTGCTGTGAATTGTAAATAGTGCCAGAAATAGTGAATGCCTGCTGGAGACTTGGAAAATGCCAATAGTAGTAATGTTATTGTTTTCTGGGAGTGCAAAGCTCCGTGGTGGGTTATTTAGGGTGACCTTCTTGGGGGTTGCATGCATGTATTCACTTGACTTGAGGTATAGTGTGTCTCAGTCAGCCATGGGTAACGAATATTGCTGAGAGCCATTGGGAACCCTCAAATGCCAGGATACCCCATCAATCCTAAAGAGCTAAAACCCCCTCTGTCCTTCAAGATATGGAATAAAGCTGCTCCAAACTCTGAAGCCACCAATATCACCCACTGATCATTTGGTTATTGGGTCCTTGGTCTTCTCACTGTAATTCTTCTCATGTGTGGCTGCTTTGCAAATCTTGCATCTTTGCAGCGCATGCTGCTCCGCATGTGGAAGGCACCTTTGCCATCCCGTGAATAACATACATCTCACAGCTTGCTTGGCCACAGGCCAGGAGCGCTCGGCAGACGCCGGTGACAGGTTGGTGACAAAGTATTGCAAGGAGACCTGGAGAATGCACATGACTTATAAAAACCAACTCAGTGTAAAGCCTCAATGCCCAGCATAGAGCGGAATGGATAACGAAGGGAAATGAGCCTCTATTTAGGGCGATGGGAATTCGATGATGCTTTTGGATGTATATCCGCAATTAAACCAGCTGCCGGAAGGCAACTTCCCGGGTTTGGGATCTGGCTTTTAGCACAGCTCAACTTGTGCGTTGTGTCCAAGGTTCCACATCTCAGCATAGTGCTGGGGCTGAGAGGCAGCGAAAAAGGAACTGGTCCCTGCGATGAGCTACCTCATAGAGCAAGGGAAGAGTGGGAGTCCTGGTACCTGCTCTTCTGCAGGTCTGAGCAAGCTGCTTTTTCCTCCTGTTGAAGAACCCAAGTTGATGCCATGTAGGTTGAGACACTTAACCAAGGTGTTTAGGGTTGGAGTTGTCTCTGAACTCAGTTGTTGTGAATAGAGAGAAAGAGGGGCATCTTGTGAAGGCAATTCAAACGTGTCTTGGGACGATTTGTCCCCTACAGGTGCTTGCTTCCATACATGCTCCCCTTCAGGATCTGATGTCACACCAGAGTTGTCCTGGATCTGCCCCTAGAAATCCTTATGTTGCATAAGAGTATCTGCATTTGCCTAAAAACATGGGAAAAAATGTGGATTTCAGGATTTGGAAGAACTTCTGGGGGTGGGTCAGAACTACATCCTAAAGCCTGCAAAACAGAAAGGATAAGAAGAACAGAGTCTTTGGGTTTAAAAGCGAAACCTGTGTTTGAAGACAGGTGCAGGACAGACGCCTTAGAAATAGGCAGCTGAGATCTGCGTTAAAATCTCCTCCAAAATGGAAAAGATAATGTTTTATTTCTGAGTTAGTCTTATTTTAGGTGTTGCTTCGAGGTCAGGCTCATATTCTCAGCATCCTTAATAAAAATTGCATTAATCCACCTTTTTTTTTTTCTCTGTCTTACAAACTGCAAGCAGGCTTTGGTCTTATACCACACAGCCCATGAGAGTGATGAAAAGGAGGAGGAAGGTCATTTTGCAGTGGAAGAATAAGGCCTTGCTTATTAATGGCAAAGGTTGAAATTTTCTCTCTCAGCCTTAATTGATTTTAGTAATTTTAACTGGAGGAGGAGGTAGAAATTGGCTTAGAGTTATTAAGCTGTAATACTTAAAGATATATTAAATCTATTGTGGAGAAATAAGGAGACAACTTTGTCAGGCATTTATTCTAAGTGGCTTCTGCTAGTTACAAGCAAACAGAAAACGCCAGATTTCTGGCTTTGACAAAGGGGACTTGAAAGACTCTGCTGAAGGGTTTAGAGAAACTATGTTTGAGAAACTCTTGCTTTGAAACCTAATAGCAAAGGCCAGGGTTTTTTTCTCCTCCCCAGACACTAAAGGCAGGAGGGTGAGATAAGACATTCCACCGCGTACAGAAATGGGGAAAAAAGGGAAGTTTCAATGATACTGCCACAGACTGTGGAAAATGGATAGCTCTCAGGGTGACAATTATATGCTGCTTATCAGGATGCTGTGTGCCTTGACTATGAGAAAAAGCAGAGTAGTTAAAGCAGTGCTCTGTGTTCCCCAGCAAGGATCCAATTAGCAATGGTTATACTGGAATAACATCAAGTAACCAAGGTCCTGGAGATGACTGAATCATAGAATCATAGAATTCCCTGATTTGGAAGGGACCCAAAATGATCATCGAGTTAAGCTCCTGTCCCTCCATAAGACACTCTCAATGTTCACCCCGTGTGACTGAGGGCATTGGCCAAATGCTTCTTGAATATTGTCAGGCTCGGTGCCGTGACTGCTCCCCTGGGGAGCTGTTCCAGTGCTCCACCACCCACTGGGGGAAGAACCTCTTCCTAACATCCAGCCTAACCCTCCCCTGGCATCTTCCTGCCATCACCTCTAGTCCTATCATAGGTCACAAGAGAGAATATATATATATATAATAAATAAGCAATTACCGTTGTCCTTGTTGGACATTTCTAACCTATTCATCAACAGAAGAAATATGTAAAGCACAGATAAGGGAAGTTTTCTACCAGGTACTCAGCCAGCTAGTAAGGAGCACCTTCAAACCAAGTTGCAACTGCACAACTCCAGCTAGCGTTCTCATTCATGCATTTTTTTCAGCCACCTTCCCACTCTCTAGCTGCTGGTGACATGATTTGGTTTCAGAGCCCCAACAAATAAAAATAACAACAACAACAACAACAAATTTTTCCCTTGAGATTCTCTTGGCACAGTGGAGAAAGTAGCAACATGCAATAAATGCATAAAATGACCCCCTCTCGTTTTCTTTTCCCTTTTTTCATTTTTTTGCTTCTAATATTCGTTTGGTTTTCCAATGGAGCAGTCCCTGGTCTGGTTTGAGAGAATGCTATGAAGTGCCTGTGCTCTCCACTGCCTTTTACAAAGGGCACAGGAACCTTTCAGTACTTAAACGGGACCTATGGGAAAGCTGGGGAGGGGCTCTTTATCAGAGAGTGCAGGAGCAGGAAAAGGGGGAAGGGTTTTAAGCTGAAAAAGGAGTGATTTAAATGAGATCTTAGGAAGAAATTTGTTACTGTGAGGGTGGTGAGGCACTGTCCCAGGTTGCCCAGAGCAGTCGTGGCTGCCCCATCCCTGGAGGTGTTCCAGGCCAGGTTGGATGGGGCTTGGAGCCCCCTGATCCAGTGGGAGGTGTCCCTGCCCATGGCAGGGGGTGGCACTGGATGGGGTTTGAGGTCTCTTCAAACCATTTTATGATTCTATGATTCTATGAATTTATGGTGAATCAAAGTGATGCTTTAAGCACACCAAAATCACATGGGGATGAGGCAAATGGATGAAGCAGCAACTGCTTTGGGGCTCCCAGCAAAGCCTGATCCAGCCAAGAGACAACAAGGGTAAAACACGATGGAAATGAGACGCAGCACCACATCGGCTGTGAAGCTGCAAACAAAAATCAAACCCTTGACCCCATTTTTCAAGCATGTAGAAGTTAATCTCAGCCCACCTCTGTGGCTCCCGAGATCATCACCTGCACGCTTGCCCAAGCCTTGAGGTAATTCGCATGCCAAAAAAGCAATGAGAGGTGCTGACCTCTGACACAAGTGATACGTTTTCCTGTCCTGAAGAGTCCAGTGGAATAATGTGGAAAAGTAAGTTTTGAGCTTATTTTGACACCCTAGTATAGAAAATGGGTTTGTTTCCTTGGGCTCTCCCCAGACACCTAAAGAAAAACCCCTCAGGACTCTCAGTCTATGCAATTTTGAAAGCCTCTCAGATAGTTATGTCCCATGAATGGTACCAATAAATCCCCATTACCTGCATTCAACAGGAGAACGTCCTTTTTTCTCATTAAAGGCTCACAAAGAGTTCAAAACCGCATCTTATGGCAGGGTGCTTTGAATTAAATTGATGTGGCTTAAATTATGAATTTTAATCACGATTTAAAATAAGGGAGAAGAAAGTGTTCATTTGAATGATTTGATTTTAATCATGTTTTTCATTTAAAATTCATAGCTATATCCCTTAAGCGGGGTTGATTCTCCTTGGTTGCTCATTGTAAAACTTGCAGCTTCGCAGCCCACTCTTGCCCTTCAGCTGTGTTTTTTAACCAGGTGAACACACTGTGAACATATTTGCTTTAGCACTTATATAGCCTGCCAACACTTTATTTTGATTTCTAATTTATGCAACTTTTAAGCCTTCATAGATAATGATGAATAATACCGATTTGAGTCTTATTGGTGGCAATAACTCTTTATTTGTAGAGAAAATCTCTGTAAACTGACAAATGCAAGCCAGCATTTACATTTCCTTTAAAATACATCAAGTAACCAAGGTCCCAGATACCAAGCACATAAACTTTTCACCGTACTTTTGAGTTTAATGCTAAGCGATTCATTGAGCAAATCTCAAGCAGCAATCTTTGTTGGAATTAGTGACTGAAATGGATTGTTTCGTGTCCCTCGAGGGTGTTGAGTAAACAGAAGTAATTCTCTTAAAACTCGCTTTTACTGTTAAAAATGGGAGAGGAAGCAATTTTATTTTTAAGCTGCCAGTTTCCAGTTGTTTTTGCAGCGTTGAATTAACTGTTGATGGAGCAGCTGAGTTTGTATCTCTCATGGATTGGCAGAGAGAATTTAAATGGCTAGACAAGGTTTATAGGCCTAACTTTTAAATATCTAACTGAAGGCAGAAGAACTTCATGCTTTGTGTCCAGATACCCTGGATATCTGCCCATAGTGTGGGCAGACAGTGATTAAAGGAAAGAAAAGCAAGAATTAATCAGGCTTCCTTTAATTGGCTGTGCAGTTTTTGTCTCGCATCCAAATCCAGTTCCATTTAGTTTTGGAAAATCCAAGTTCCCCAAGTGCCATGAGTGTCCTGGTTGGGTTTAGTCCTGCTGCAATACATTTATTCTTCTCTTTGGTGCTAAGTGGCGTCTGGCCTTTCACAAATTAGAGGGAGATTTGGCCTTGATGGATTGTGGCCCATGGCAGTGCATACACCCTTTCCCAATGGGACAAGGCCAGCTTGGAGCAGTCCTTATTGTGCCCAGGAAAGCAATGTAGCCTAGTAGACCCTGGTGGACCTCCATCCATCCATACTGCCTGCCTGGAAGGATGGGAGTGATATACTGAATTTCCCCTCTTCTTTCCAAAACAAAACATCATTTGTAGACAATTCTGCAAAGCTGGTGGAGCCCGAAGCCTGTTTAGGTGTCTCCTTGTTGATCCGACATGGGAGCATTTTTTTCCAATAGGCTTAACAAATAAAACTTTGCCTTCTAAGGCAACAACCGTAGTGGGGGAAAAAAAAAGAAGGGGAAAAAAAATCTTAACAGCCAACACATCCTTGGAGGCCCTTTTCAAAGGATGTCTTCATTAGGCAGGAAGCTGCCAAGAGCAATCATCACCACCAAGATGACTGCAGTTGCCGCTCCTCCTGCCGTCTCTGCTCTGCACGTAGCCGTTACAACTATTGGGATATCTCCTCTATAGTGGGGGACGCATCGGCTTTTGCCACGACACGTCACTTAAGGCTGATAAAGCTGTCTGATATGCTGCAGTTAGACCCAGCTCAAGTTGGAGGGTGCACTAACATCATTCAGACCCTGGGCCAGTTCCTGCAGCCCTCACTCTGTGTTTCATCAGGGCGAGTCCTGCTCAGGCTTTTAAGGGGAAGCAATATCCCATGATGGCCACACTCCAGAGAAGCTCTGCTATGGTGATTGGTTCTCAAAGTCTGGCCTATAATTTACTATCTTGCCCCAAACCGTGTTTTCTGTGGGGTTTTCAAACAAGGAGAAGGTTGATGGTGGATGGAGCAGTGTTAAGTAATTCTTAATGAGGGCAAGCGTGCCAAATACAACCACAATTGTGGGCTGTACGACCAAGCCACCCGTCACCATCCACGTTCCCTGTGTTGGTGTTCCTGCAAATCCTGGCTTCAGCTGGCGGGCGGTGATTTAGGGCAGTCAAGATGGGGGAAAAAACAAAGCTGTTGTTTTGGCAATAGAAGTGACACGACCAGAGGAAAGGCGGACTGGTGGGAGGGGGACACGGAAAAATGAACATGTAAGGTTGGGTTGGCTGCAAGATGAAGTAGGGGACCTCAGAGTCAACCTGTAATTTGTACAGTCCTTTACAAACGCCCTTTATGAATGGTTAGGGAGGGAAAAGCAGAAGTCCAAACTGATGGGTTGGTATAAAGGAAAGAGCTGGTTTTCTGTTTGGAAAAACAGAGCTGGTTTTCCGTCTGTTGTGCTCCCATTATGAAGTTTGGCCATGGGTAGCTGACAGCTGCACAGAGTAAAGTTTTGTGGGTTTCAAAGGGCTTTTGGAGGCAAAGCCAACCCCTCAGGGAGCAGGGCTCTCCTTCCACTGCTCACATTATAAATTGAGATTGTAGAATCTCATCAGCGTCTCTGATGGAAGTAAATGGACTCAGCCCTGCCAGCAGCTCCTCCTCCTGCAGGACCCTCTGCACACCCTGCCCAGAAGGTGAAGAAGCTCCTATCATTGCTGGACATGACTAAAACAACTGGATAGGCATGAGGATGAGTATAGGACAAAAACATGATGCTTACTGGTGAGAAGGTCAGGGGGAATCGCAGCCAGTGCATTTTGGATGAGACCCAAAGCCAAGCTGTGGTGTGATGGTTGCTGAGGTCCCACTGCATACACAGAGAAATCCCACTGACAGTGCTGATAAAAACCCGCAGAAAGCCTCTGGGAAAAAAAATAATCAGGAAACCACCAAAAGAGGCAGCCACGTGTGCCTTGCAAATTTGATGAGAAATACTTGGGGGACAGCCATGTCAAAGGAATGCTGGCTATTTCAGGGCTGGATTTGTCTTTGAGCTGGCAGATGAGGGTTGCAGCTCTCCACTTTGTCTTCCATGAGAGTATTTTTCATGTCTGGCGGGACTGCTCCAACCTGATTAGGAGGGGGCTCCTCCTGCGGGGTGGCAGTGATGTGGGGACGGAAGCTGCTTTCCCTGGGAACAGGCACTGGGCTCTGCCCTGAGCTGGTGAACACAACCCAGCTGGCCTTTTAGGAAAGGTTTCCTGGTAATCCAGCTCAGAAGCAATTTTGGGGCAGGGATTTATCTCCAGCTTGGCTGGGAAAATTGTTACCCTGAGGCACAGGAAGAAGGGGGCTGATAAAGCGAATGGACGAGTGGGACCTGGGCTAGGAAACCTCTGCAGGTAAATTGACTTTGGAGTTGGTTTTTGGAGAGCACTCTTAGGATTGCACTTTATTTATCCTGAAGGCTGACGCCCCTTGCAGCGTGGGGCTGGGGAAGAGAAGGGTAAGAAAATTGCAGTCTATGAGCTGTTCCTGCAAGGAACTGTGAGAAGAGGCACACACCTTGTCAAGGACAGGAGAAAGGAAGAGGTAAAAAGATTTTGCCTCTACCCAAATCTAACAAGAGCAGACGCTCACAGTCTGCCTCTGAAGTAGGTAGAAGTATTTCTGTCACAGGAATTTATTTCCTAGAGAGAGAAAGACCCTCAGATCTCTCAACTCCTATTTTAAGCAACAAAACTGCTCCTTGTTGAGGTGGACAGATGTGTCCAAGGTGTCTGTGGGCACATTTCTCATATTTCTTCCCCAAAAAGGTAGGGAACGGCTTGTTATAACAACTTGGTGCCACCTGGACTTCGTAGGACTTCCCAAAGTCAAAAAGTTAGAAACTGTCGCAGCTTCGTTCAATTCACAGCTGTTACCAAAAAATGCCAAGAGTGGGGAAAGAAGGAGGAAATGTTCTTCTTTATAATATAGATTAGCAATAATGCAGTTATTTTATAGCAATAAGTAGCAGCTTTTGGTTCTGTTTGGATCAAAATTTGAGCCAGTTTCCCAAGGGTGAAAGTCTGTGTGCACGTGCAGCAGCGTGGTGCCAAATGTCCTTCTGGTGAAACTCATCCCCATTGCAGGTGTGTTCAGCCCTCCATGCAGCTGGGATACTTGCAACACAGGGATTTCCTCCACTTCTTGCTTTTCTCCAACCCAATTCTGCTCCTGTTTCAAAGAGCTGGTTCAAATCCTGCAGAAGCAAAGGACTGGGGTGTCCCGGGGTGCATCAAGCATGGCATTGCCAGCCGGTCAAGGGAAGCGATGGTCCCGCTCTGCTCTGCACTGGTGCCCCACCTTGAGTACTGGATGCACTTTTGGGTGCCACAGTATAAAAAAGGACATCAAGCTACTGGAGGGAGTCCAGAGGAGGCCACAAAGCTGAGGAAGGGTCTCAAGGGGAAGTCGTATGAGGAACAGCTGAAGTCACTTGGTCTGTTCAGCCTGGAGAAGGCTGAAAGGGGATCTCACAGCTGTTTGCTGCCTTCTCTCAAGGGAGGAGGTGAAACAGGGGCTGAGCTCTTCTTGCTTGTGACCTGTGATGGGACTGGAGGGAATGGCAGGAAGATGCCAGGGGAGGGTTAGGTTGGATGTTAGGAAGAGGTTCTTCCCCCAGCGGGTGGTGGAGCACTGGAACAGCTCCCCAGGGAAGCACTCACGGCACCGAGTCTGCCAGCATTCCAGCAGCATTTGGCCAATGCCCTCAGTCACACGGTGTGAATGTTGGGATGTCCTGTCTAGGGACAGGAGCTGGACTCGATGATCCTTTTGGGTCCCTCCCAACTCAGGTCATTCTATGGTTCTATGACTTTGCCATCTGCTGCGTCCATAGTCTCAAAGTGCAATGCCTGGCATCCTGCACGCGTGTCCTATTTATTTGGCTGATGTGTTGTGCAGAAGCTTGCTGGGCAAAGGACCTAGGTTTGTTGGTTTGCATCATTTGAGCATTTCAGCCTGTCATCCGTGACTCTGTGCCCCACATAGAGAGGTCTAGGGCTCAGAAGGAGCTGGTAATGAATGAGCAGAGATGCTCATGTATTGAGCAACCTGGCTAACGGGGGCCAGGAGCACATTTGCACCTGAGAGCAGTGTCTATAGTAGATAGGCTTGCTAATTATTAATTATCTAACATAATAATAGAGCAATCAATTAGTGAGAGTTATCAATGAGCCTTGCTAAAAGTCACTGTTGCTTTTGATGCCTCAGCTCTTTCTTGCCTCCACAGTCAGCAGGCTCAGCGCTTGCTTTGTGAGAGCAGCTCTGACGGCAGTCAAGGAGCATTTTGCCCAGATAATAATTTCCAGAGATGTCTGGATTAGAAGAGGCTCAGAGTAACAAGAGGGTCTTCTTGCACATCTGATTGCACTTCTCCAAATGTGGATTTCAAGGCTGTGTGTGAATATTTCACTTGTCTCTTCTGCCCTTCTGTGATGAAGGATGCTGATTTTCTCGTATCTCATAAAATAGGGTAGTTTTTGCAGCAAAGTAGTGCTTTGATTTGGCAGTGATCACTTGCAAACATCACAGGACTCTTCACATAGCTGCAGTCTTCACCAGTGTAGCACACTCCCAACATGGGACTGCATTTGCACTCCCTCATCCTCCTTACACTTAACTCCAAGCTCCAGGATTACAACCATCAGCACCCACTGAACCCCAGTGCAGTGTCCTCTCCCTCACTTTGCTCTGCTGATGGCTTTCCACGGCTCCCATCACAGACCAGACGTGCAGCCCCTACCCCTTTCCTTCCACCTCCAACCCCACTGCCACTCCAGCTCAGCTGTCTAAGGGAAAAGTCCAAGTGGCTGTGTCAGAGTTTCCCTGCTGAGCCAACAGCAGGATTCAGTCTCCGCTGTCACAGGAGCAGACTAATTTGGTTATTATCACGAAGCCCAGCCACTCACTCCCCTCTCTGGGTCTCCTACAAGTTGGGAGACCAGCATGGGGTTTGCAGACCTGCCGGCCTCTTTTAGGAGAAAGAGCAGGATGATTAACGGCAGGGAGGGCATGCAGCTCCTTCTTCCTTCCTGCTTCCTTTGCTCCCTTCCCTTGCCCTGCCATGGCCTGCCCTGTGGCACGACCGCCGGGGTCTGCCCTGGACAGAAGGATTTTGGTGGCAAGGAGATGGCAATAAAGCTCAAAAGATGACACAGACAGGATTGCTTTCCTTCCAGACCACCTGAGGTGTAAATGCTGAAGCTTACTAGGTAACATTTAGCATTTTCCTCCCTAACCAGTCTCTCCGTGCCCAAAGCCACTAGCTGGACTTTCCTGTCCAGGGAACAGATGCTGAGTTTTTGAGGAGCCAAATATGATGCCCATTGCATGGCATATTTGTATTATATATTATTATATGTGCTGGAATTTCTCATCGTGCAAACAGGCCATTAAAATCCACCCCAGCCTCCTTGCACTGAATGCAAAGCGCTGCATCCCCGACCCAGCGACAACTTCCCATGCTCTTCTGCTCAGCTGTAACCACACAAGAATCCCACTCCTTGCTGGGCTGCTGGGTGGACAACATTGTTCCCCTATTGAGTCATAACAATGAGGTCATTGGGCTGGAAAGACAATGTCATTCAGCAGCCAAGAACCCAGCTGGCTGGTCCGGGTTGTGTCTCATCTCCTATGACAAAGCCATATTTAATTGACTAATTAAAGCCGTTGCAGGCTCCATCTTGGAAGAAGTGACCAAAATGTGCACTGTTCGTCATCATTAAGTCAAGTCACTTGGCTGACTAAAAAGAGAGACCCTTCTTCCTTCTCTACCTTCCCATTTGCTACATAGGCCTGAATTCCTGGTCCTTGCCATGGGAAAAAACATCTTGAAGGTGTGCTGCCATATGTTTCAGAGCAAGCTAACTGCTCCAGTGAGAATCCAAGGACGTCAAGAGAGCCCGCTCTTCTCTAACTTGAGCCAGCTCTGCATCACCTATTGTCGAACCCTCAATATTTTCATAGAACCATAGACTGGTTTGGGTTGGAATGGACCTTAAATGATCCATAGATGAGGACCTGGCACAGGCTGTCCAGGAAGCTGTGGATGTTCCATCCCTGGAGGTGTTCAAGATCATGCTGGATGAGGCTTTGAAGGACATGATCCGGTGGGAGGTGTCCCAGCTCATGGCAGGGGGATTGGAACTGGGTGATCTTTAAGATCCCTTCCAACCCAAATCATTCTATGATTCTATGAATCTATGATTAAAAATCATCCAGTTCCAACCCCCCTGCCATGGGTAGGAACACCTCCCACTGGATCAGGTTGCTCAACCTTCATCCAACCTGCCCTTGAACACCTTTAGGGAAGGATTATATTGGGTTCCCAGCTCCCATAGGAGTATGATATTACACCTAAACCTATGGCACTGGGGTTGTCCTCTACTCTGTACACCATACAAGCACAATTACCTGGCCCACACACCCATTGAATGGGCCAACTTCAGCTTATGACTGACTGTGGACCAGGGACATTTTTCTTCCCACTTATGGATCATCTTTCCCTTTAGGCACCTTTTGGGTGGCGCAGGAATGGTGCCCACAGCCTAGGCAGAAAGCAGGCAAATATCCCAAGTACTGGCAAGCTTTGTGTCCACGGTAAATCTCTGCTTCCCTCAACCAGGTGCTCCTGTAATGTCAGGACCTTCACTACTCTCTGAATGAAGATATTTTGAGCTCTGAGACCAGTGAGCACTTCTGCTCTCAACATTTCTTGCTCTTATTGCCATTCTGAAAAAGATCATCCTGTAAATAGTGAATAAATGTGTCTTAAGGGACTTCTTAGGATAAACGCTGTTTAGCACTGCCAGGTTGCCATTTCCATTAAACCCTCAATTTTTTTTCTGCCCAAAATGTCTTAAATCAGATTTATCTTCTTTTTGCTGCCCAGGCTCAGCTGAGCAGAAACACTGGGTGTATGTTTACTGCGGCTGGTGTCCCAGCCCTAAAGCACAGCAGCCGCTTCTTTTGAAGAACATACAAAGCAAGGAAGAGGAGCGATTGTTTGGGAGGAAGTTAAACCATAATGTAATAGACTCCCATGAGGATTACTATTAGTAATTATTTGTATTGCTCTGGCATCTAACCAAGATTGGGGCCCCAGTTAGAAAGGTGCTGGACCAGCTTGTAAATAAAGACAGCTCCTCTATCCATAGAATCATGGAATGGTTTGGGTTGGAAGGGACCTTAAAGCCCATCCAGTTCCAACCCCCTGCCATGGGCAGGGACACCTTCCACCAGACCAGGCTACTCAAAGCCCCATCCAACCTGGCCTTGAACACTTCCGGGGAGGAGGCATTCACAGCTTCCCTGGGAAACCTGGGACAGGGCCTCACCACCCTCAGCATGAAGAATTTCTTCCTAATGTCTAATCTAAATCTTCCTCTTTCCAATTTAAAGCCGTTCCCCCTTATCCTGTCACTACTTGCCTTTGTAAAAGGCACCTTTGTAAAAAGTCCCCTTCAGGTACTGGATGGTCACTCTAAGGTCTCTCCAGAGCCTTTTCTTCTCTAGGCTGAACAACCCCAACTCTCTCAGTCTGCCCCCATAGCAGAGGTATCAAAAAATCTATCCATTTGTGCATGTAGAGGTGGGGGAAACTGAGGCAGGAAGAGGTTAAGAAATGTAACCAGGGTTGTGGCTGAGCAAGGAGGTGAGTCAGCATATAGCTTTACAAGAGCATCCTTCCTCTCTGGTGGGAAAGGGTTAAAGCTCCTCTACCTGTGCTGCTCACAGCTACATATCAGAGGCTACTGGGTAATAAAAATGCTGTGCCTGAGGATGCTGTGCTAGAACAGCACTGGAAAAGGTCATCTCTCACTGTTTGCGCCTTTCATCAGTGATTCCTGTGATCATGTGTATTATGTTAAGAAGGGGAAGACCAGGAGCTGTTGAAAACCAGAAATTCTTCAGATGGAATCTGAGTCCCAGTGCTCTTGGAAAACAAAATAAAACAAAAAGGAAAAAGCTAAAATGGATATTCTTTTTCTTTAAAAGCAACTGTTTTAGGAGAGTTAAGTAATGAGGCAATTATGAATTTGCCAACAATACAAGTTGATCAGATTACACAGCCTGTAAATCCAGATCGTCACCGGAGCCATTTGGTGGGAAAGAAACTCTGTGCCAGACAGTCTTTAAATAGTTCTGAATAGGAGGGAGGGTTAGCTGTGTCCTTCCCTTCCTAGGCTCTCCCCACCTAAAGAATAGCACCGAGCATCCTGCCAAGTCCTCCGTGTCCAGTCAATGCCTGAAGGCTCAACTCGCATACACAGCTATATAAATATATGTAGGTGCAGACGTATATGCATGTGTATATATAGAGCTCCAGATTATCCAGGAAGACCCCCACCCTGAGGGAGGTGTGGGTGGGGAGCCGAAGAAAAAAAGGTGGGACCTGAAATAGCACGGACACACAAAATATCTGAAGGAAATGTGGAGCCCTCCTCGTGGTATTAACAGGAAATCTCCGGGCTGCTGGCTTGGTAACCTCGGTTAGCCTAGGTCATGGGGACTGATCGCAGCTGAGCGATGGATCCTGCCATCCTGCTTGGCTTTTCTGCGAAAGCACGGCGTGAGAGGTGTGCAGAGGCAGCTTTATGTCAGCGAAGGTTTGCAGGTGTCTTGTAACATGCCTGCAGAGGAACCTGTCCCCAGCATAGTCTCAATAAGCATCAAATCAAATCATAGACTCATAGAATGGTTTGGATTGGAAGGGACCTTAAAGATCATCTATGGCACTGAGGAGTGGGTATCAAACTAGGAATCACCCCAAATTTTACTTAGAGAGACCGGGATGCTTGAGGAGGTCACCCATGCCTCTTGAAAGTGGCTCCTACATCACTTGTGTCCTTAGCTACTTTGCATCACAGCACCTTTGAGCTTCAATAGACCAAAGACCATAGAATCATAGAATATCTCAAGTTGAAAGGGACCATAAGGATCATAGAGTCCAAGACGTGTTCGGCTCGTCATCTTTGGGTCTGTCCTGCCTCGGTGGTGGGTGATGCATGGATGGGCTGGGGGAGGCAACATGAATCACAACCCCGAAAAGATTAAAAATAAAGTCACTGGCTGGAGGATGTAAATTTGATCTGACTCGTGTGACTCATCCAAGGCGCTGGGCGCACAAAGGAGGGTGAGGCTTTGGGTCTTATCGCCTCCTCACCATAGCTTTTCCGCTGGCCCTCTCTGCCCTCAGGGTGGACGAGCATCCTCTAAGTCCTACCCTAAGCTTGGTCCAGCCTTTTCATCGAAAGCCTCAGTGGCAAGAGCAGGCAGAGGATGATTCCTGCTGTAAATCATCCGGGGATGAAGGGAGGAAAGGGAGGTGCAAGAAGCAGAGGACAACGCTTTGCAATGCCGTGGTGGTGCTGTGTGCCAGCACAAACTGACCTTCCAGTCCCTCATCTCCATTTTATTTCCCTTTGCACAAGAGCTGCCTGTGACCAGGCTGAGATCTCTTTATTCCTTTAGGTTTGGAATCTCTCCTTATGATTTCTGCCCCTTAAGGCTGCAGCTTGGACCTCCCTCATGCTGAGCCTCCAGCACACGTCAGCCTCCAGCTGAGGCTTCCATCCTCAGTTTTGATGGCAGAAGTTTGGGCATTTGATCCCTGCTGCCAGTGCCCCTCTGTGGTTGCCCTTTGTTGGGCTCTGACTTCCCAAAGACGATAGGTTTGGGACTGACTCTTTCCCTTCATAAAGAGCCCCCACCACAAGAAAGCATATTTTCTGTGCCCCCCTTCCTTGTTGCAAGAGTTGTGAGTTACTTCCAAAACGTGGTGGCACTTTTGACTGCAAAACCTACCCAGAGAAGATCTGCATGTTTGTTGCTTTGTGAGACTTGTGGCCCTCATCTCTCGTGGACAGAGTCTAGACGCATCGCCGATGGCACGGCGCCTAGCTTGAGTGACATTAGACATGACAACTCTTCCTTGGTGCTGGCCAGCTGGCAGAGGCTCAGCTGGCAGGATGAGTAGCTCAGGGCAAACTTCTTCCCCTTCATCAGTCAACATGATGTCAAATACGAACCCAACCAGCTGGAGAGGAGGGCAAGGCAATGAATTTGGGCTGCCCATGCCACCCAGAGAGGCTGCTTCTCACGGCGGATATACAAGCTCACCTTGCCTCTCTGTCCGCTTGCCTATCCTGTCGTAGAAGACAGTGGATGGATCCTACTGCTTGCTGCACCCTGCACCCACTCTCCAGTCGTGCACTGGGGTCTGTTACACTGTCTTCTAGGACAGGATAGGCAAGTGGACAGAGAGGCAAGGTGGGCTTGTCTATGTTTCTCCGTGCCCTGCGTTTCTCCATGGCAAAACCTGAGTCAGCAAGAGCTGATTGTGTGACATTAAATCTGAAGTCAACCACAGCTTTCCATGTCCAGGAATGAGGGAAGGCCAGCCTCAACTGAGGAGGCAGGAATGCCCTATCCCTGATGTTTGGTCAGGGTCAGTGTCCAATGCAACATGTGTAGGCTTGTTTGTGTGGGGGCCTTCATCTTATTTCTCCTGAATTAGCTTTCTTAAACTGCATCAGCTCTCTTTGTCAGCATCAGACCTAAGGAGACTTTAATTTGATTTAATCTACTTCATTTTGGCTAAATTAAATGAGGGCTGATTTAAAGCCGAACAAGAGTGGCCACCTGGTGGGTTGTGTGCACTTTGACTAATCCACTGTGAAATCATACCTTCTTTTAATTTTAGATGAATATTATTGAGTACCTCTGTGTAGACAAGCCATCAGGCTGAATAAAAATCCTTCCTGTCTCAGGGGATCACATCCTCACTCCGTCTCAAGTTGATTTGGAGTAGTCCTCCAGGAAAAGCCAGCAAGACATGATTCACCTTTCTGGGGTGAAAAGCATTAGAAGGAACTCCTGCCCTGTCTTAGTGAATAAATCTGTCATCCCCACGCAACAAGTGGCAACTCTGGGCTTGAGAAAGGAGGTCAGGTCTCCACGAGGAGCTGCTGTGATGTGACAGTTCAGCCCTCAATAGCAAACTACTGCTAGCTGCTTTGGCCAAGCAGCTCTTGGCATTGTCTTCTCTCAGATTCTCCTTCCCGTCACCTTGCTGCCAACTTCATAGCTCCTCACTGCAGAAGTCAATTCATGGGCCAGCCTTCAGCCCTCACTGGGGAGAAGTGGTGAAGCTGGGGGTGTCTCCTCATGGAGTCAAGGTGGCATTGCCAATATAGTAGTCTTAGTCTCTCAGTCCTTCCTGTGGGCTGGAGATTCCTCTCCAATTTCAGATAAATCTAGATTTATCAGATTCATCTATTTCCTTTTAAAAAAAGAACAAAAAACAACAGGCATTTTTAGCACTCACATTGACAGACAAAAGCCTGAAAGAATGTCTTAGAGGCTTACAACATGGAAGTTATATAAGAACCCCCCCCCAAATGTTCAGTATATAACAAAGTCATGGTCTTATGGCATTCTTGTGGTTTACAGTGTCATTTTGATACACAGCCACTGTTTAGGGCCAGAGGTAACTGGGATTTACTTTGCTGCAGAGTGACTTTCATAGAATCATATAATGCTTTGGGTTGGAAGGGATCTTAGAGTTCATCCAGCTCCAACCTCCCTGCCATGGGCAGGGACATAAAATCGTAGAATCATAGAATCATTGAATCAGAAGGTTGGAAGAGACCTCTGAGTTCACCGAGTCCAACTGTACCTGTCTCCCTACTAAACCTGTCCCTAAGAAACTCATCTACTCATTTTTTAAACACCTCCAGGGATGGTGACTCCACCCCCTCCCTGGGCAGCTGTGCCAATCCCTGACCACTCTCTCAGTAAAGAAATTCTTGCCAATGTCCAGTCTAAACCTCCCGTGGCACAACTTGTAGACATTTCCTCTCGCCCCATCGCTGTCACTTGTGAGCAGAGCCCAGCCCCCACCCCGTCACAGCCTCCTTTCAGGCAGTTGGAGACAGGGATGAGGTCTCCCCTCAGCCTTCTCTTCTCCAAGCTAAACACCCCCAGGTCCCTCAGTCTCAACTCATAGCGCTTGTTCTCCAGCCCCTCCCCAGCCTCGTTGCCCTTCTCTGGACACGCTCCAGCCCCTCAATGTCCTTCTTGGAGTGAGGGGCCCAAAACTGACCCCAGCACTGGAGGTGTGACCTCACCAGCTCTGAGCACAGGGGCACAATCCCCTCCCTGCTCCTGCTGCCCACGCTGGGTCTGACACAGGCCAAGATGCCATTGGCCCTCTTGGCCACCCGGGCCACTGCTGGCTGCTGTTCAGCCACTGCCAACCAACACCTCCAGGTCCTTCTCTGCCAGGCAGCTCTCCAGCCACTCCTCCCCAAGCCTGTAACGCTGCACGGAGTTGTTGTGTCCCAAATGGAGGACTCTGCCCTTGGCCTTGTTGAACCTCATCCCGTTGGTCTCAGCCCATCGATCCAGCCTGTCCAGACCCCTCTGCAGAGCCTCCCTTCCTTCAAGCACATCCACACTTGCACCCAGCTTGGTGTCATCTGCAAACTTTCTAAGGGTGCACTCGATGCCTTCATCGAGATCATTGATAAAGATGTTGAACAAGACTGGACCCAGCACTGAACCCTGGGGAACACCGCTCGTGACCGGTTTGCAACTGAATTTAATTCCATTTCCCACACACCTTTGGGCCCGGTCATCCAGCCAGCTTTTAACCCAGCAGGGGCTGTGCCTGTCCACGCCGATGGCAGCCAGTTTCTCCAGCAAGATAACTGTGAGAAACGGTGTCAAAGGCTTTACAGGTACTCCACACCCACAGCCTTTCCCTCGTCCATTAAACAGGTAACCTTGACAAAGAAGGACATCAGGTTGGTCTGGCAGGACCTGCCTTTGGTGAACCCACGTTGGCTGGGACTGATCACCCGGTTGTCCCGTGTGTGCTGTATGGCAGCATTCAAGACAATCTGCTCCATGACCTTCCCTGGTACCGAGGTCACACTGACAGGCTTGGAGTTCCCGGATCTTCCCTTCGACCCTTTTGTAAATGGGTGTAACATTTGTCACTTCCAGCCAAGCGGCGCTTTCCCAGGCAGCCAGGGCTGCTGAGGGATGAGGGAAAGGGGTTTGGCAAGGACCTCAGCCAGTTCCCTTAAAACCCTGGGATGGATCCCATGGATTTGTGTATGTCTAATTGGCCAAGCAGGTCACTAAACAAGTCCTCCCGAGCAGGTGGAGCTTCATCCCCACCATCTCCCGGCTGAGGGGACTGAGTATCCCTAGGACATTCCTCCTTGGAGTTAAAGATTGAGGCAAAGAAGGTGTTGAGCACCTCTGCCTTGTCCTCATCCCTCACCACTACTGTCCCTTCTGCACCCAGCAGGGGAGGGAGAGTCTCCTTTGTCCTCCTGTTGTTGCCGACATATTTGAAGTAGTTCTTTTTATTGTCTTTGACCGAAGTGGCCAGTTAAAGTTCTAGTTGGGCTTTAGCCCTTCTGATTTTTTCCCTACACAACCTCACCTCACCCTTGTAGCGCTCCTGGGACACCTGCCCCCTCTTCCAAAGCTCATAGACTTTCTTCTTTTTTCTGAGATCGCTACGAAGCTCCCTACTCAGCCAACCTGGTTTTCTTCCCCACCAACTCGTTTTACAGCACATGGGGATGGGCTGCTCTTGTGCCACCAGGATTTCCTTCTGAGGAGCGTCCAGGCCTCTTGCACCCCCTTGTCCTTTAGAGCCACTTCCCAGTGGACTTTACCAAGCACCTTCTGAAGAGTTCAAAGTCTGCCCTACGGAAGTCCAGGGTGGCCGTTCTGCTGACCCCTCTCCTCACTGCCCCAAAAAGCGAGAACTATACCATCTCGTGATCGCTGTGTCCCAGGCGCCCTCCAACCGTCACCTCTCCCACAAGGCCTGCTCTGTTCGCAAACAGCAGGTCCAGTTGGGCACCCTCTCCAGTCAGTTGTTACCAGTTGTGTTAGGAAGTTATCATCCACACACTCTATGAACCTTCTAGACTGCCTCCTTTCTGCTGTGTTGTACTTCCAGCAGACAGCCAGAAGGTTGAAATCCCCCACGAGAACAACAGGACGTGATCGTGAGACTTTTCCTGGGTGTTTATAGAAGAGCTCTGATGTGCATTTATCCTGGTTGGGTGGCCGATAGCAAACTCCCACCACAATGTCTGGGTTACCACGCACACCACTGAGTTTAACCCATAAGCACTCTGCCTTATCACCACTACTTCTGAGTTCTATACAGTCAAAACACTCCTTGACGTATAGAGCAACCCCACCACCTCTCTTTCCTGGTCTGTCCTGTCTAAATAGCTTATAGCCATCCATGGTAGCGCTCCACTCGTGAGTCGTCCCACCATGTTTCCATGATGGCAATTAGATCATAATGGTCCTGCCTTGCCACAGCTTCCAGCTCATCCTGTTTGTTCCCCATGCTGCGTGCGTTATTGTAAATGCACATCAGATGAGCTGTTGTCAACCCCTCTTTTACTGTCCATCTAGTTGGAGATCCTAGGCTACCGTGCCACTCAGGTCCTGGGGTGTTGTCCCCATATTAAATTCTATTAGCATGGCTGATGTTCCCCTCCCCCTTCCAATCTAGTTTAAAGCCCTACAATCTTCTTTGAGAGAGCCCTTCTGCCCTTGGGCGTCAGGTGCGCCCCATCACCTGCCAGCAGGCCTGGCATGCCCGCCAACCCATTGTCGAAGAACCCAAAGTTTTGTTCTTCACACCACGTTCTCAGCCATTTATTTAATTTCTGGCTCCTTCTCCCATCATTCCCTATGACAGAGGAGAAGGCCACCTGTGCTCCTGAATCCTTAACCATTTGTCCTAGAGCTTTGAAGTCTTTTTTAATAGCCTTTAGGGGTTTGGTAGATATTTCACTGTTTCCTAATTGGAAAACTACTAGTAGATAGTAATCTGTGGGCCTGACCAGCTTAGGAAGTTTCTTGGTCACATCCCTGACCGAGGCCCCAGGCAGACAGCAGACCTCTCTCTGCAATGGGTCAGATCTGCATAGCGGTCCCTCCGTGCCCCCAATGAGGGAGTCACCAATAACTGCCACCCTCCTCTTCTTTTTAACAGAAGCCGTTTTGATTGACGGCTTCTCTTTTTTTTGACCTGGGGAACGTTTCCAGGCTGTGAGTTTCAGTAATTTGGTTTGGTTCCACTTGCAGACCTATATATCTGTTCTGTAGGGGAACCTGTGAGGCCAGATTTGGGACAGGGGAGATGCATACTCGTCCACTACTAAATCAGATTCCATCTACCTGTCTTTTAAACACCTCCAGGGATGGTGACTCCACCCCCTCCCTGGGCAGCTGTCCCAATCCCTGACCACCCTTTCAGTGAAGAAATTCTTCCTAATGTCCAGTCTAAACCTCCCCTGGTGCAACTTGGGGCCATTTCCTCTCGCCCCATCGCTGTCACTTGTGAAAAGAGCCCAGCACCCACCCCGTCACAGCCTCCTTTCAGGCAGTTGTAGACAGGGATGAGGTCTCCCCTCAGCCTCCTCTTCTCCAGGCTAAACACCCCCAGGTCCCTCAGTCTCTCCTCGTAGGGCTTGTTCTCCAGCCCCTCCCCAGCCTCGTTGCCTTCTCTGGACGCGCTCCAGCCCCTCAATGTCCTTGGAGTGAGGGGCCCAAAACTGACCCCAGCACTCGAGGTGTGGCCTCACCAGTGCTGAGTCCAGGCACAAAATCACGTCCCACGTTTCCACTCCAGCAGCTTCAATGCTGTTTCGTGCATGATGGGACGTTTCTCTTTGGGCTGCAGAGTCCCAGGTTCATTTGGCAGCCCGGGGAAGGTGCAGGGCTGGAGCCGGGTCACTTACAAATCCCTTGAGCCTTCGATGGGAAGAAGATGTTTCCAGGCTTCCTGATGAATAATGTCTGAGGATGGCATGGCTGGAGGTGTGCACCTGTGCCTGTGTTTGTTTGCCTCCTTGACAACCTTGTGTGAAGTATTTTGACGCCTTCAATTTCCACATTGGTCTTGCTGTCTTCTTTTGCTTATATTTGTTTTTTTTCTCTTCACTTCTTAGATAGCTACAGACTTCTCATGGGAAGAGAAGTGGAGACACAATCCTAAGTAGGATTTCCTATGTTTATGCATAGGAGTGGCTGGACTGTCCTTTGCTCCCACCACTGGCAACCCTCACCTCTGGCTGAAGCTGGCCATGCAGATGGCACTGCCTGGAACGGACCGGTTGGGTCCATTTGAGTGAAAGATGCCTCTGATCACATTTTTCTGGCAATAACCAGTCCTCAAGGCGAAATTCAGGAAAGATCCGAGCACGGCTGAGGCAATTCAGTGCCAATGTTTCTGAAAAGTTGGAGAGTGAGGAGGGCTGAGATATTTCTGCTCCATCAAATCCACTGGCTGTTCATTGATTAGTACAGCAAATAAACCCTTTTCTGCCTCTCCAAATATGGTGTTTAGGGGGACCAAGGGAGTGAGGAGGAGATGTGTCACGGCTGCAGGGGATGAGGAGTGTGACCAAGTGAGGAGATGTGCCTTGCGATGATTATTTTTAATATTTGTCATGCTTCCAAACGAAACAGCAGACAAGCTGAGCTGGCTCAAACACTTGCAGAAAGAGCTGATGGGGAATTTGTTAATGAAGCAGGTTTCTCATCAGAAAATGCCAGTTCATCAGAACCTGGAGTTTGAGGACACATGTTGCAGTCCTGGCAGAAAAGTCATCTCAGGCTACAGATGGGTTTCTTGGTCAAAACCAAGAGGGTTTAAAGGCTGTCATGTGACTAAAATAAAGTGAGGTAGATCTAACAGGAGGGAGAGAGCAGCCAAAGCTCGCAAGAGGTTTGGTTCAAGTCCTGCTCTCTGAGCTCCAGGGTTGCTTCCACTGGGTAAAATAAGGACAAGATAAATTTTCCCCAGGTCTGAATTAAAGCAGAGTGACTTGTGGCTGCTGTAGGGATGTGAGTGACTGCAAAATCCTGCAGACAGATGAGAGTCCTCAGGGTGATACTGAGGTGCTGTGGGGACATGTCCCAAATCGCCAGCCATGGAGTATCTCCAGGCAGGAGGAAGCCCTGGATGCTCCCCTCCATCTGGAGGTGGAGCCAAACCCCTCAGGGCTTGAAGCACATCCATTTTTCCCCCACCACCTCCAGCCCGTAAGGGCTTATTGAATAAGACCGTCAGGACAGAGGCTGTGGCTGCTGGTTCATTTCAGCTGACAGCAGAGAAGAGAACACTTGTCAGTATTATTGCCTTCATGTCGTTGTTACTTGCATGCAAGATCTAACCAGCACCAATCTAAAGAGACTTTTCAACAGGGCCTTTTCACTGCAGGATAGAGGAGGCCTCCTGCTAAAAACAAGGCTTTAAATCAGAATCCAGACACTTGTTTCCTTCCCGAGTGATACTGTGGCACTAATTAGATGCAGCCATTAGATCCCATCTTTAATATTGTGCAGTGCAATTCTGCTAAGACAGTTCCGCAGCAGTTTTTATTCTGGAGGGCTCTTGGAGAGGAGAGACATCCCTGCACTGGGTAATTGGACTGGTGATTAGAGCCTGTAAATGCTCTGACAGTAGCTGTTGAATCTTTCCCCACCTTCCCACCCAGGAAGCCTTAGTAAAATCATTTTATGGTGTTGATGGTGAGACTAGTAGCAAAAGGGTTGGGAGATGTGGGGCTGGAAGTGTATCTTCTGACATGGAGAGTGCCTGTTTGCAAGGACGAAGGTTGTCATGCACACTAACAGCATCCTCGTGCCATATCCCTCACCGAAATCTCAGCAGGTAGCTAGGGAGATGCTGCCTGTCTTTCCCTTAGCAGATGGAAGGGAAAGAGCCTTTACACTGGCCAAATGCTGTGAGGTAACCATTTGCCCTGGTAGCCCAGCTTAATTCCAGGATAAATAATGCTGTTCTGTGATATTCTGCCAATCTGATCAGTTTTAAAAGGAGGTGACAGATTTCCTGTCCTCTGCAGTGACTGATCTCTGCTCCAGCTCAGACACAGCTGCATTGCAGTGGGTGAATAAAACCTTCTTTTTTTCTCAGGAGCCTCTTATGATGCAAAGACAAGGGAGCCTCCTCACTCACTTCAGAACATGCTTTCCCCCAACAAAGGCCACCGCTGGAGCATTAGGCCCCTGTTTTTCTTTTGACAAACTCAACCTGTTGGCCCTGTTTAATCAGGAAAGGCTGCAAAAAAAAGGAGAGGCAAATAGGAACTTCCTCAGGCCTGGCTCACATCCTTTCCCCTTCCCTGAGTTGCTTGGGCTCCTTAGCTTTCTCATCCTGCCTTGGGAGGAGCAGAAGCCGGCTGGCGTAAGGCTGAGAGCCAGGCTCAGCCCGCCGGCATGGGGTGTGTCACCCGCCGTTTCCTAAGTTATTCTTTTGGGCTTCCTTTTCTCACTATTAATAGATTTTCAGCCAATCTGAGCTGTTTCAATGAGGTGGACAGCGGGGGGAGGCGTTACCAAAATAGGAAGCGGGAAGCTGTTGGGCAGGGAATTAATCAGAGGAGCTGCAGGGAGAGGTGGTGGCTTTGAGTGGGCTGATGGAAGGATGAACAGGACATGTCCTTTCGTTTTGTGTTTTGCACTAATTTGCTTTTGGTTTTGTGCTCCCAAGCCATGACCTTTCCAAACAAGCTACTCCCCCCACGAACATCTTTTTAAACCTGCAAAGTATCACGCACCGATTGCAACGCGATTACAACCAGATCATCACTTCATGGCCTGGTTAGTGGTGGTGCACAGCATCACAAGATTGTGGCCCTCGACTGATTCAGGGGTTCAAGGCCAGGTCGGATGGGGCTTTGAGCAGCCTGGTCTAGTGGGAGGTGTCCCTGCCCATGGCAGGGGGGGTGGAAGCAGATGATCTTTAAGACCCCTTCCAACCCAAACCATTCTATGGTTCTACGATTCTATGATCTGTAAGGCCACTCCCAACCAAAACCATTCTGTGATTCTATGATATTGCAAGGAGCTGCACTGGCACAAACCAGGACACCTTTCTTCGACTGTTTTGGGTGGCTTTTCACATTCCAGCAGCTTCTGACCGGAGCACTCCCACACGAGCACCGTCCAGGAGCACCCACAGCAGCGGAGACCGACAGAGGCACTTCCAGGTTCCCCAGGGTTGCTCACTGGGGGCTGAACAAGCCCATCTTGATAGCTAGCAATAAGGGAAAGTTCTCTCCCCTCTGGGGCTGTCCCTGTCATGGAGACACCGGATCACAGCCTTGGACATGGGATATACATATACGGAAATGAAATCATGTTTTCGCAACAGACTCATTTCCTCAGGGCTGTTTGGCTGCTGTGCCCACGGAAGTGTGCGTGGAGGGCTTGCTCTCTCCTCCTGTGGGTCTACCCCACACCCAGTACAGAACTGCAAGCGTTCAGGGTTTTCTGAGTGATAAACGCAGACCTAAGCATTTGCCTCAGGGCGACCACCGCTGTCAAAATACACCAGTAGCTGCTATATTACTCTCATTTTCCTTAAAATGAGGAATTGATGATGATCCAGCAAGTGAAATCAGATAAGTGACCTTGCCCTGCCAAAACGCAGCCAGAAAGGCCAGGGGCAGGTAGTTTTTTCTGCTTTCTGGAAAACAGGGTGAGGAACTCTGGCTGAAATTCAAGTGAACTTGCTTTTGGAAAGGATCTCCTCCCCGCAAGGGGAGTGATAGCATAGAGAACCTCTCCTCCATCCTCTTTCTCTCTCATAGCATGCGTTAAATCCTTTTATATCCGGGGCTTACAGCATGAAAGGATCATTTGTTTCCTGGAAAAGGACGCACTGTATCTTTTGTGAGTGATTTTCATGCTAAAGGGACACCGAACATAATCCTATCCTGTCTGGCTGTTATTACCACTAGTCTGCGGTTACAGGGGGTTTCTCCTCCTTCCACCAGATCCTTTTCATTTCTTCTGTTGAGGACAATTATCGGGCCATACTGGCTACCAGCCCAGGCAAACAGGGGCTTGTTACCAGTTATTACCCCTGGATCCACTGCCGAGCTTTGGCACGGGTGGACAGTTAGGGAGGAAGAGATAAAACAAAGTTCTCTGGCTTTTGAAAGAGGTAGAGCACACATGGAAGGAAAATGGTCACTTCTGGGCTTGTGATACTCCCGTTGCTTGCTCTGTATTTGTTTCTGCTTTGGAATTAATTATTTGCTAGGATTCTGAAAAATAAGAGTAATGAGTTTGCATGAGCCAGGTCTTCCACAGGTCGTTAATCTGCAACACATCAAAAAAAATGGAGAAAAAGTCTTACAAGGAGCGGCTGAGGGAACTGAGGTTGTTCTGGAGAAGGCTGAGGTGCAACCCTATTGCTCTGCGCAACTACTTGAAAGGAGGTTGTAGTGAGGCAAGTGTTGGTCTTTTCTCCCAAGTAAGAAACGATAGGACGAGAGGAAATGTCCTCAAGTTGTGCCAGGAAAGGTTTAGAGTGGATATTAGGAAAATTTGCTTTACTGAAAGAGTGGTGAAGCATTGGAAGAAGCTGCCCAGGGAAGTGGTGGAGTCACCATCACTGGAGATATCCAAAAACATTGTAAACAGTGTAGATGTGGCACTTCAGAACATAATTTTGTAGATCTGATCATCTTGGAGGTCTTTTCCAACCTGAACAATTCTATCAATCTATAAATGCACTTTGTTTTTCCTCAGTCTGAATAAAAGAAATGTTTTCCCAATGCTGCAGTGAGACTGAGTCCTGAACAAACAACTAATATTAAGCCCAGAGCAGTAAAAGTGCAGAAAGGTGTGCAGCCCTGCAACAGCACCTGGCTCCTTGTGCAACAATTTCAATTTAATGCAACTGGAGAAAGAAGGTAAATTGCTTAAAAATCTGCAGGAGATGTGTGGGGATGGATAGGGGTGCTGATCCTCTGTGGAAGGACAGTCTCACCCAGCCTTGTTACGTTGTGGGTCCAGCCTCAACCAAAGCCTAGAGCCAAAGCATGGATCTGCCCCTTTCTCTTTTGGATTGAGTGGAACTGAATTGTCATTCTACCTCTCCTTCAGTGCATGTTTGCTTCTTGTCTCGCTGGGATGGGGCTGGGGAATGAACACGAAGCAAGTGCACTAGGGGATTTCCTCCACCTTCCTTCCAACCCTTTCTTTATTTGCATCTTCTTTGTATTGTTTCCACCTTCAGGGGAATTTTATTTCTTAGGTCTCTTGTCAAAACCCCTGTCAACTTTTACAGCCCTATTTATGGGATAGACCCATTTTTTGGTTAACTGAATGAAACCTCCCTCCTATCTTTTGTGCCTGGGTTTCATCTGCAAGGTTGTTGTGGTGGCATTTTGCTTCCTTTCCTCTTCTTCTCCTGCAGATAGTGGTCAGTCTATAGGAAATACGACTTATCTCCAAAACGCTCTTTTCCCGATGTAGTGTTACAGCCTCCTCATCCCAAATCTCACTCCCCAGGTCCTGTTTCAAACATACCGCCACAACCCCTCTCAGCTCGTTGAAGCACAACCAGTGCCAATAAACAGGCTCTGTAAGAGAAAATACTTTGCCAATATGCCAGCCTGAAGGAATGAAGCAGATCCCTGGAGAGCAGCATTAGGATATGGCTAAAAATCAAACCTTGGGTGTGTAGGTCCTCTTTTGAAAGGCTGGAAACACTATACAACTGCCTCATGGGAAAGGAAAAAAAAAAAAGCCCTCTTCTGCACAGCCATCAAAAGGAAGAACGCCCTCCCCCCTGAAACCAGGTTGTTGTCTTGACTCCAGACAGATCCACGGATGAAGTGGCTCAGTGCAGCCCATGGTTCTTGAAAGGTGAAAAATTCATAGACTCATAGAATCGTAGACTGGTTCTGGTTCGAATGGACCTTAAAGATCATCCGATTCCAATCCCCCTGCCATGGGCAAGGACACTTTCCATTAGACCAGGTTGCTCAAAGCCCCATCCAACCTGGCCTTGAACACCTTCAGGGATGGGGCTGCCACAACTTCTCTGGGCAACCTGGGCCAGTGCCTCAGCACCCATGGTGAGTTTAAAATTGGTCAAATCTTTCCTCCAGTGAATCTGAGCAGGAGCCTAGAGCTGGTGGTTACCATGTGCAATGGGGGAAAATTGTCTGCTTGGCTACTGATGGAACTCAAGCAATGGTTATAAACAGCAAAAATGGACCCAAATTTTTATATCCAGTCTAGTAGTGAATACACATTTTAGCATTACAGAATGTTGGAATTTCTTGTCAGGCAAGATGTCTTTGGCTGCATCCCTCATTGAAAAACAGCTTCATAATTTGAGAATTTAAAATATGCTTCAGAAACCAACTGTAGATCTCCTTATGAATGATAACACAAGATAACCAAGAAATGGACAACACTCTTTGCTTAGAAACTGAGATTATTCCCACTTAGGTAATATCAACTCTTAATGAAATACTTAATGGGTTTCCTTAAAAACAAATAAGATGTGATAGGTATGTAGAAATGCAGCGTAAAGACCATGGGAATTTCATGGAATCATAGAGTGCTTTGGGTTGGAAAGGACCTTAAAGCTTATCCACTTCCAATCCTCCTGCCATGGGCACGGATACCTATCGCTAAACCAGGCTTCTCAAAGCCCCATTCATGGTTCAAGTGGTGGCATTAAGGATTTGTGTGGTACATGTAGATGGAGCCCTTTGTTTTCCTAGCTGCTTCTCCTTTATGTCTTTTCCTAAATGCATCCTTTGATATTCTGTTTTACATTTGCCTTTGAAAGTGAATGCTGACTTTAAACAATTTTATGTGACTTTCTTAGGCTTTCTGGGGTAGTAAAATAATCAGCTAAACAAGCATATGGTTGTAGATATTTGCATTGGGCAATTGAATATCCTTAACATCAAAATAATGCAGCTCCAAGTAAATGGTTTCTGTATTTACTTGCAAACTCTGTGCAGTGGTGACCCATTCTTTCAGAGCGAGCAGAATAAGTAGTCTTTCCATACTTCACCCAACTGGGAATTTCAGTCTGTACAAAGTTTCATAGAATCAGAGAATGGTTTGGGTTGGAGGAACCTTTAAAGACCATCTAGTCCATCCTCCCATGCCATTATCAGGGACACCTTCCACTCGATCAGGTTGCTTAAAGCTCCATCCAACCTGGCTTTAAACTCTTCCAGTGATGGGTCATCCATAGCTTCTCTGGACAGCCTGTGCCAGTGCCTCACCACCATCAATGGCTTGAATCCGTAGTTTTAACTGAGCACCTATTTTATGATGTTTTTATAGTAGTTATTTGATTTGGGGATGGAAAATACCCCTAAGTTGAAACATGAGCAATTAAAGAAACAGAGGTTGAGCTCACAAAAGGAAAATAGTTTTCAGAATGGTCAGAAGTGTCATATTTATCTGAGGCTCCTCACCACTTAAGAGATGGGAGAGGCTCTCATAACAGGGTTGGACAAACTACTCTTGGCATGTCCCTTGGATATCCCCTTGCAAGGGCTGGGTGTACTTTATTTTGGGAATGACTTCAGTGCTTTGCACGGGATCTGGTACATCTCCCACCTGAGGGAGACCTGCCTTCTGCAAACCAGCAGGTCTTGCCCTCCTGCTGACCCTCCAACCCCTTTGAATTCCTGTGAGTTTGACTACATTTGTCATGGAGGTTTCTTAAGCTTCCTCCTCCTGTTCCTCCTCCTCCTCTGCTCTGCTTTCTGCTGGACACAGTGATACCAGAATGTGGCATTTGGTGGGTCTAAAGCATGAGACAAACCCTAAGAGAATGACTCACGGTTTCTGGTTAACATTTATTTCTCAAAATACCTGTTCTGGGTGGAAACCAAGGGCAGTTTCCTTAGTTTAAAGTTTCTCTTGGTGTCTTTACTTTTCCCTAGGTGTCAGTTCTCAGGATGATCCAAAGACAACAATTTCTGCAAGCCCAGGAGAAAATGGGCAGAACGTCGTGACTACAATGGCTAGCATAACACAAAGGACTACCCCTACAAGCAATACAGGCAACCCACAAACCACCTCTAAGATGTCACCTACCACAGTTCAAGAGACCAACCCCCAACCTGCCCCTGTGATACCAACCACAACTACTCAAAGAACCGACACTTCAAGCACCCCAAGAAGCTCACCATCCAACCCTACAACACCACCCGCCTCAGTTCAAAGGACCAGCCCCACAAACAACCCAAGAAACCCACCACCCACCCCCACAACATCATCGGACTCTCTGCAGGTCAGCTCTTCAAAAAGTTCTGGAGCCTCAACAGTCTCCCCTGTTGCCACCTCCAGTGCTGCCCAGCAGACCAGCTCTCCAGCCAGCTTAGGGAGCTCTCCAGCCAGTACTGCTGCAAGTCCTGTTACCACTCATGCGAGCAGCCCTCCGACCACCCCAGGGGGTTTAGGGCCTGTTGTCACGTCCTCTCCTGGCATGGGAGTTCAGGGAAGCCAACCTTCAAACCAGTTGACCAGCACCACTGTGAGCGCTGGAGACCCAACAACCAGCCATCCCACTGGGCTCAAGAACTATAGTGTCTCTTCTCCCCCATCTGACACCAAGCAGCCTCACCCTTCTCCTAGTTCTCCATTCCATGGACTGGCCTCTTCCACTGCATCTGGAAGCATCCACACTTCTATTGCCCCTTTTAACGGACCCATCTCCTCCACAACTAGTAAAGCATCTCTGACTTTATCACCTGGCAGCATCGACAAGGTCTCAGAGGCAGCCACCACACTGACCCCTGGAACAGGTACCAGAAGACAAGAGGCTCTTTTGTGGTCTTTTCCTTTGGCTACCCTAAAACACCTCCTGTCATTACAAGATGTCATTACCTCGTCTCATTTTAGGACTACCCAGCACAGTTGTCTCCATGACAACTGAGTGTTTAGGTCCCTGTTGGCATCAGTGGAGATCGAGTCAATGCAGTTTGTGAAATTCAAGGCATGCATCAAGTGGCAAAGCATAGACATGGGCTTTTGAATGGACCACACTATGCCTGAAGCACCATCAACTGCAATGTCTCAATCTTCAGCAACTGCAAAAGGGAGCCAGCAGCGATGACTTTAGAGTCAACTGACATTATAGAGTTGGTGAAACAGATTGACAGCACCCTGAATGCTGACTGTAGAAGATGCCTAGAATGGCTGACAGCTTAGTGAAGGCTGTCTGGGCATGCATAGAAAATAAGCTTTAGATGACTAAGGAGATTTTGTGGATAAACTCTAAGTCTACAGCCTCTAAGGAGTCTAAGCAATTAGGCAGGATGTTTATCATTGCTGTTGGGGGGGTTGGCTGCTGACTTCTGCCTAAGCAGCATTATGAGTGTCCACGTGGTGTTTAGGATCTTGCTGAACGCTATTAATACATTTTCTCTAGACCTCTGGAGCTTTGTAAAGCCAAATGCAGTGCCATGTTCAGTGCTGGGTCCAGTCCTGTGAAACATCTTTATCAATGATCTGGACAAGGGGATTGAGTGCCCCCTCAGCAAGTTTGCGGATGACACCAAGCTGGGTGCAAGTGTGGATCTGCTTGAAGGAAGGGAGGCTCCGCAGAGGGGTCTGGACAGGCTGGGTCGATGGGCTGAGACCAACGGGATGAGGTTCAATAAGGCCAAGGGCAGAGTCCTGCACTTGGGACACAACAACCCCGTGCAGCGTTACAGGCTTGGGGAGGAGTGGCTGGAGAGCTGCCTGGCACAGAAGGACCTGGGGGTGTTGGTTGGCAGCGGCTGAACATGAGCCAGCAGTGGCCCAGGTGGCCAAGAGGGCCAATGGCACCTTGGCCTGTGTCAGACCCAGCGTGGGCAGCAGGAGCAGGGAGGGGATTGTGCCCCGGTGCTCAGCGCTGGTGAGGCCGCACCTCGAGTGCTGGGTTCAGTTTTGGGCCCCTCACTCCAAGAAGGACATTGAGGGGCTGGAGCGCGTCCAGAGAAGGCAACGAGGCTGGGGAGGGGCTGGAGAACAAGTGCTACGAGGAGAGACTGAGGGACCTGGGGATGTTTAGCCTGGAGAAGAGGAGGCTGAGGGGAGACCTCATCCCTGTCCACAACTGCCTGAAAGGAGGCTGTGACGGGGTGGGGGCTGGGCTCTGCTCACAAGTGACAGCGATGGGACGAGAGGAAACAGCCACACGTTGTGCCAGGGGAGGTTTAGACTGGACATTAGGAAGAATTTCTTCACTGAAAGGGTTCTCAGACATTCACAGAGGCTGCCCAGGAGGTGGCTGAGTCCCCATCCCTGGAGGTGTTTAAAAGGTGGGTAGATGAGTTTAATAGTGGACAGGTATGGTTGTACTCGATGATCTCAGAAGGCTTTTCCAACCAGATGATTCTACGATTCTATATTAGTTCGTAAGTGTCCTGGCGAGCCACAGTCTATGTTCCCTTTATTCATTTTGTCTGGTAGTATTTACAGGGAAGAAATCACACTGTGGGATTGTGAGGGCTCCATGGAGCCTTCCAGACTTGGGGTTGTGGATTCAGCTCACATCTCACTCTGAATAAAAGGTGTAATCACACTGAAGCCCTCCATTATTTTCCTCTGGAGGGGGTTGTTCTTGACCAGTTTCCAGCTACCTACAATACAGAAGACACTCAAATAAACATCTCCTTCCCTTTCAGCCTTCCAGTTCCTCCTTGCTTTCCACATCACTAACTGGGCCAAGGTCTTAATTCAAGACCTCACTGGCTTTATCTAAGTCATGTTTTGAGTATTTTAGCAAGCATTAGGAGGTGAAGTGCGTGTCTTCATGAAGGATGTTTCTTTCCCCTCCTGCTCCACAGGACCTTTCTCCATTAAAGGCTGCTATATGAAATCATGTTAATTCAAATTTGACCTCAAACACTGAGCACTGAGTTTTAGAAAAATGTTTACATTTAGTAAGTAGGTGAGAGAATGCAAGGGAAGCAGATGGCTTTGAAATTAACTCTCTCCTGGAACCTTCAGAAAGTGTCTGGGAGAGAAATCTCCCTCCTCTTTTCTGTGGAAGGCTGCTCAAGGCCCCATCCAACCTGACCTTGAACACCTCCAAGGAGGGGGCATCCACAACCTCCGTGGACAGCCTGTGCCAGGGCCTCCCCACCCTCAGTGTGAAGAATTTCTTCCTAGCATCTTATCCAAATCTTCCCCTTTCCAGTTTAAAGCTGTTCCCCCTCATCCTGTCAGTCCAGGCCCTTGTAAAAAGTCCCTCCCCAGCTTTCCTTCAGGTACTTCAGGTACTTCCCCAGCCCCTTCAGGTACTTGAAGGCCGCTGTAAGATCTCCCCGGAGCCAAAACACCAAAACCTCTCCCAGCAAGGCAGGGCTAGAGGTGAAAACTTATTTTTTGCTGCTCTTGATCTGACTTGTTTCAGCCACATCTTTTATACTGTATCACTGTCTGTCTGGTTGGCGGGTTTTTTCTGTGTGTTGGGTATCCAGACCACAGAAGCCATGACCCCGGATCTGTGTCAACCAAACCTACAAGCGCTGCCCAGAGCCCTGCCAGTGCACAGCCATCAGCTCCAGCCCCGGGGGACCAGACAGCGAGCCACCAGCACCTTAACGCTTCTTTCCGAAATGAGGTAATGATGCCAATGGGAAGGTGGGCACTTCGTAGCGGTTTCTATTATTATTTAGCTGGCATCCCAAACTGAGGTAATAATGCCTATGGGAAGGTGAGATCTTCGTAGTGGTGTCTATTATTATTTAACAGACGTCCCACATACACGTGAAGCCTACAGCCCTTCTTGCTGGGCGTGTCTGTGTCAGAGAGATCTGCCTTCATCAAAAATAATTCCAGATTAACCCCTTTCTCCCACATCTTTCCTATGAGGAGATATGGAGGTGAAGGGATCTGGGTGCTGAACAAGAAAGAAGTGAAATTTGGGAAGAGAAGGAAGCATTATGGAAAGTGGAAACTTCCTTGATGTGGACTTGAATATGATGAGAGGATAAAGACCACACTTTAGTGTCAGGCCTTTGTGGATGATATTAGCAGAAAATGGTTTGGGAGCGTAGGGGAGTCTCAAAACATAAGCCAGGATAACTAGACTGCTGGGAAGGAGATCCTGTTTCTAGATGCTCATCTTTCGTAGGGCAGGACTGCATCGTAGCCCACTAGCATGGATCTTCCTGCTGCCCAAGCCAGTTCCTGCTTTATCCTGAAAGACAAGTCCTAAGCCTGGTTTGGAAAGTGCGTTAGCAAACATCCCGCAGACAGCTGTGTCAGATACCTGTGAAAACTCTTTCCATATATAAAGGCTGAGTGACGGGCTCCTGGTCTTGATTTCCATACAATGGATCAGAGCTTTGGTTGGGATGTCTCCTGGATTGCAGCAGTCGTCTTGTATCAGTGACCAACTCCTTCCAACCTATGTCAATGATTTGAGAGTTGCTTTTGTTCTCTCTTTCCAGGTCGTCTGTAAAGACCAGGTGCAAAATAACTTGCCCACCATGTATCTGAAAGAAGCTAAAACCTGTGTAAGTACCACCCTTTTGGGTTGTGCTGCTGTTGGAGATCAGCTTCTAACCTGTGTTTCTCTGAGTGTGTGAGCCTGCGGAGACAAGAGTAATTTCATCAAAATAAGATGCAACCACTTTCAGGGTGTAAAATGGTAAAAGCAAACCCACACTCATCAGTATCACCCAGGGGTAGGAGGAGACGAGGCCCACGCGGTCTTCTTCAAGTAGAAAAACCAGCTGAGCCCACACAGGTCCCAGAAAAAGCAATGGGAAATTTTAGAGGGTGAAACTTTCCCTCTACAAAGGGTAACGGGAAAGCTTTTTACCTTTGCAGAGGGGCCAGAAGTTGACCCCAAAACCCAAACAAAAAAGCATGGAGTTCCTCCACAGTCGTGTACATGGTAAGATCTTGCAACCTCACAGCTGGAGCAGAGGGGAATCTGACTGCAAGAGCATTTGGGAATCTCAGCAGCCTGGAGTCTGGGACTCAATATGCTCCTTAATGTTGTGTTAGCTCTCATGGAACCCTGAAGTGAGAGCAAAAAACACCGTTGCATTTATTTCAGACCCTTTGCAAGTCCGAGTAGTAGAAAAACGTAGTGCCAAGGTTGGAGAAAGGCAAGCCCAACCCAAGACTCTAAACCAAGACCCCTTCTGGGGAACGGGAGTACTGTCTGATGGCTTTGCTGAGGGACATCCACCTTCAAAATTAGTCTTGTGGAAATGATGAGCTTCTTGTAAAAGGGAAGATTCGATATATTGGTAATTTTTAAATAGGCTGAAGTTTTAGGTTTTAGACAAAAAGGGAGACAACACCACATGGCTGGTGAGATCCTGACAGAGTTGTTGTATCTATCTGAGCTGTGGTTAGGGCTCAGGAGTGATTTTTGGCATTACAGTCTTCTGGTTTTTGGATCTCAGCACTGCCGAGGCTGTGTAAGCATTGGGAAACTGGCACTTCAGGGACCTTCTCCCACCTTATGCTGCACAGCATCAGAGAGAGCTGCTCAGGTTCATGAACCTCTGCTGTCCCATTTGTAAGGTGGGCTGGTTCTTCACGTCACCATACAGTGGTGAGACGGAAAGCGAAGCCACCCTGGTGTTCATAAAGCTCCTTGAGATACATGCTGAGACCATCACTCCTACTGATCGCAGTGGCTCTTGAAATCCCCTGTGGTGCCTGCCTGGCAGCCCTGGAGAAGACTTGAGCCTCCTGATAGCACTAACCATGCTCCTGGAGGACGAAAAATCTCTGGCTGCTGCCATCTCATGGTCATCACCTTCCTACTTAGGTTGCTTTTGGGTGTAAATGCCTAGACATCGGCAGAAATGATGATGTTCTTAGCTGTGCTGCCCTTAATGCAAGGGGACATTACCATGATGCCTGTGGCCTTGACACCACAGCAGGACAGCCTCTCCTGAGAGCATCCCCAGTGTCTGAACCCGCAGCTGCATCCACGCTGGGAAAGCTTCCCATGAAATTTCATATTGAATATATAATATTATTTCATCAGCTTGAGAAAAATCTGATTTCAGACCCCTAAAGCACCCAGGTGACTTATGACCATGCTGGTGTTTCATGCTTCCCTCCTCCTTCTGGGTGCACTGATAGAATCAAAATCATTAAAGTTGGAAAAGACCTCTAAGGTCATCCAGCCCAATACAACCGCGCCTACTAAATCATCCTGAAGCGCCACATCTACACATTTTATAACACCTCCAGGGATGGAGACTCCACCACTTCCCTGTGCAGCCTCTTCCAATGCTTCACCACTCTTTCAGTAAAGAAATGTTTCCTAATATCCAATCTAACCCCCCCGGTGCAAAGTGGTGCCTTTTCCTCTTGAGTCATCACTTGTTACTTGGGACAAGAAACCAACACCCACCTCACTACAACCTCCTTTCAGGGAGTAGTAGAGGGTGATAAGGTCTTGCTTCAGCCTCCCTTTCTCCAGACTAAACCACCCCATTTCCCTCAGCCACTTACGCTCTGCACAAAGGCACTGTCCTCCCCCTGGCTTTGCAGGAGCTGTGCCAGGAGGCTTTTTGGAAAAGGAGATGATAAGGCTGGGAAGCGCTGCTGCGCAGTGATGCACCGGAGAGCTAAGGGATGAGTGAGCACCACGGCTTGGCATCATCCATCGCTCATCTCTTCCCGCTCTGCTGGGTGATGCCGTGCTGGAGCTGGTGAGCCAGCGAGTCTGCCGCCTTATTTCCCTTAGATTCCTCTGGGCATGGTAGCGAGCCGGAGCATTGTTAGTACAAAATGCTGATTACGCCTCGAAACAGCTGCAGAAAGACTGCAAGGGTGCATCCTCCCATAGCATTGCTCTCCTCGGCTGCCAAAACACCTCCTACCCCCTTGCTGCTAAATTTCCACTCAGCGTATTTCTGAAAACTGCAACAAATTTTATGCCTCCCAAGACGAGAAGATAACAGAGAAATGGCACTATCTGGTTTCCCTGCTTTGTAGGCCTGGTAAACAAGTCCCTAGCCAAATCTTGACAGCAAAGTGAAAAAATCCTTTGCATTTCACAACCCGTGGGAAAACAGGAAAGTGCACGCTATAAGGAGAAGCGTTCCAGAAACTGCTCCAATCCTGGGCTGTAAGAACGAGCCCGAGTCGGGGTGGCACTGTGCTAAAAGCTCAGCTCTAGAGAGAACCTAGGGAAGCATCGAGGGCAACACAGGGGCTTGGAGGTGGGGGATGTGTCAGGGTCACACGTGACAGGGGAAGGGGCAATGAAGCCCATGCGTAGCTGAGCTCATGGGGCAGCAAAGGTGATACAAGGACCCCAGAAAAGCAGTTGGGACTGAATCCAGGAGGCAGGGGCTTTGCATCCCACGGCACCTCAGTTTCTCAAGCTGCAGAAAATTTAAAGATTTTAAAAAAAAAACCCACCTCAAACTGTAAATCCTAAAAAAAACCCCAAAGTCAAATACATGGTTGGTACCACTTAGTGGACCAAAGGTACTTCATGAGCTGGTTGGTCCCTAGCATCCTTCTTCTTAAGGAGATCCTTTTAACCACTGCTGGACAGTTTGGTCCAGGCTGCCCCACTCTCCCTGTTGCCCCTTGCTCCTTCCTTTGATTACAGCAGGATCTTAGTGAGTTTGCCATCGAGGGTCATTGTCTTGAGGTCTTGTGATATATAGGATGAACTTCCCAAGGTCCAGCTCACAAGGGTATCTTCAGTTGGGCTTTCATTGGCTGCTTGGGATGCTCCAGCCTTGGCATGGATTGATGGCTGCCTGCTCTGTTCCTCATCCCAGCTCCAAAATGTGTTAGGTGAAGTGATAGGTGATGTCAGATGCTGCTGGTGTTTTCTGCACTCTGTTTGAGTCACACAACCCTGTGGCCACCTCGGCTTCTCCATTGTGTCCCCAGGTGGGATGTGGATGTGCTCAGCAAGGCAAGTCAGAGGATGCTGGGGAGGACCTGCTCCTGCCATGCGATGCAAAAACAACAGCAGGATCACCTGGACCCACACCCAGGTGCCCAAGAGAATGTGCTGTGTGACACCCACCAGTCTGGAGACAGCAGGATGGTCCTGTAGCAGCTGGAGGGCCCCCTGCACCAAGCAGGGTTGTGGTTCCCCTCACCCCATCCAGCTGGAGGTGACGGTTTGTTGACTCAAGTGCTGTTACCTCATTCAGGGATGTTAGCTTTAGGTCCCTGCCGGTGTGGGAACCGGATTCGAGCTGCTCGGCAGTGCCTGTCAACTCTGGCCAAGGAATGCAAGCGGCTCCGGCAGCAGGAGGAGCGATCTGCTGGGGCCAGGTCACCACCACTAGGGCATCCCTGTCAGCTGCAGTGGGCTTCATCATGCCCCTCTCCAACCCTGGAAAGCGTAGATCTCTCCTGTTCAGCCTCCAAAGTGGTTTAGACACCTCTCACCATGCAGCAATAAAGCAGCCCGGTGCTCAGTTAGATTCTAGCCTCGCATTTGATTTCCTTTCCCACCCAAAAAAAGGCATTTTAAAGGACTCTTTTTTGCCCCCATGAGGTGGTAGGAGGAGAAGTGGGTCTGATGGAAGGCAAAATTGCAGCAAAACTTGGGGAAGGAGGATGCAGGGAGGCGCAGAGAGGCTTCTCATGCCTTGCTGAGTAGAAAATGCTGCAGAGGCAGGGACTGATAAACTGCAGGACATTTAAAGGGTAGGAGCACAACCCAGCGTCCAAAGATGATAAAAACATGGCCCCAAAGACGCTGTAACCCTCTCCTCCCTGTCCCACTGTGGATTCTGGCTTTCCATGGGATGCTGCCTTGGGGCAGGTTTCCCATCCAGGTCTTTTCTCAGGGATGAAACAGGAATTGTGCAGGCTCGGCAGAGAGGCCTGCAGGAATTTTCTCTCCATGCAAATCGAAAGGACAGGCGAGGGCCAGTGACAGGGCGGCCGGGACCTCACGATGCTGAGCTCGCCCTCGTGCAGTGCCTGGGACTGTTCTTCCGCCCTGGCAAGCGCATCCTGTCTCCACTGCCGCTTCCCAAATATTTACAGAAGATTGGGTGAGATTAGGTGCCTTCCTCGGCCAGGCAGCTCCTGGCGGTGGAGGAAGCAGAATGTTCTTGGCCATCAGCGTGAGCAGGACCTGGCGTGGATCATGGAATCATAGAATCGCTCGGTTGGAAAAGATCTTTGAGATCATCAATCCAACCATACCTGGCCACTACTAAAATGTATCCCTAAGTGATGGTGTTGCAGAGGAACGGGAAGGTTTAAGGTGTTGCAGCAGGCAGGAGCAGAGCCTTTCCCAGCCAAAGAACCTCATTTCAGTGTGCACAGAGGACGTTTGCGCACAGGATCTGCGCAGACAAGACCTTGTGCACGGAGCTTGTGCACGCATGACCTGTGTGCACAGGAGCTGTACCTACAGCATCTTTGCCTGTAGGACCTGTGCCTGTAGAAACGGTGCGAGGCAATGTCTGCGTATGCAGGATCCGTGCACACGAGGGTGATCAAAGATTCATAGAATGGTTTGGGTTGGAAAGGACCTTAAAGATCATCCAATTCCAGCCTCTCACCAGACCAGGCTGCTCAAGACTACACGTCCCCCCTGGTCTGGAACACCTCCAGGGAGGGGGCACCCACAGCTGCCCTGGGCAATCTGTGCCAGGGCCTCACCACTCTCATTGTGAAGAATTTCTTCCCAATGTCTAATCTAAATCTTCCCCTTCCAATCTAAAGTCGTTGCCTCTTGTCCTGTCACTCCAGGCCCTCGTAAAAAGCCCCTCCCCAGCTTTTCTGTAGCCCCTTCAGGTACTGGAAGGCTGCTCTAAGGTCTCCTTGGAATCGTCGTCTCTACCGTACCAAGTTCCCAGCTGTTATAAAGCATCCAGCAGACGCAAACAGCCTCAGGAGCATCTCAGGGGGGATCTGGGCTCCATCCACTCCTTTACCACCACTCCAGTACTATCCAGGCTACCCCCTCCTTAGCAATGCTCCGGTTACCCAAAAGCAACACCCTTTCCCTTGCCTCTGCAGAGCCGCAGAGCCAGGGGGAAGCCCTAGGGAGGAGGATCTGTGTTGGTGGGAACAGAGGGTGCAAATGTGGGTGGTGGAAGGGCTGCAGATGCCCATGGAGGCACAGGGGGGCTGCACAGGCCCATCCTGCTCCCACTGTGGCCCCTTGGCCTCCCCCAACTCCCCCGCCCCGCTTCCCTCAGGAACCTGCTATTCCTGTAACACCAAAAGCTGTGGCTCTCAGATAAGCCGGCGCAGGGCCCCGGCGATGAACGGCAGCCAAGAGCCCGGCTTCTCATAAAGAAACTACTTTTAAACCTTTCCTGTTCCCTGGGAGGGCCGGGAGTGGCTGAGTAGTGCAAAGGAATGGGGGGGGGATGGGGATGGCCATGGCATCCCTGGCTTTGGTGGGGCAGGGGATGCTCCTCAGCAGTCCCCAGGCTGGGGGGGCAGTGCTGAGCTCTTGCTGTCACCGCAGGCCGACTGGAGGACCATCAGTGACAACATCTCCTTCTTCGAGAGCTTCTGCTCGACGGGCCAGCACGCTTTCAATGCCAGCAGGGAAACGTGTACGGTGATGCTGAGCTCCCGCGAGCCCCGCTCTCAGCACTGGGCTGTGCAGGCAGTCGTGCACCGTGAGTATCACAGAATGACCTGGTTTGGAAGGGACCCACAAAGATCATCGAGTCCAACTCCTGTCCCTGCACAGGACACTCCAACATTCACCCCATGTGACTGAGGGCATTGGCCAAATGCTTCTTGAGTGCTGGCAAATTCGGTGCCGTGACTGCTCCCCTGGGGAGCTGTTCCAGTGCTCCACCACCCGCTGGGGGAAGAACCTCTTCCTAACATCCAACCTAACCCTCCCCTGGCACCTTCCTGCCATCACCTCTAGTCCTATCACAGGTCACAAGAGAGAAGAGCTCAGCACCTGTTTCACCTCCCTCCCTTGCGAGAAGGCAGCAAACAGCTGTGAGATCCCCTCTCAGCCTCCTCTCCTCCAGGCTGAACAGACCAAGTGACTTCAGACATTCCTCACACGACTTCCCCTCGAGACCCTTCCCCAGCTTTGTGGCCTCCTCTGGACACCCTCCAGTAGCTTGATGTCCTTTTTATCCCGTGCTGCCCAGAACTGCCCCCAGTGCTCGAGGTGGGGCCTCCCCAGTGCAGAGCAGAGGGGGACAGTCCCCTCCCTGGCCCGGCTGGCGATGCTGTGCTGGATGCCCCCCCAGGACTCGGTTGCCCTCTTGGCTGCCAGGGAACTGCTGGCTCATGGTCAACCTGCCATGAACCAGAACCCTCAGATCCCTTTCTGCAGGATGATCCCATTATCCTGCCGAAGGGGACAGGATGGGACTGGTGTCAGGGACCCCACCCTAGTCTAAGGCTTGGCAAAGCTGTTAAAGTCTTGGGTGAGAGGTTCCTTTCCTTGGGCTGCCCCATTGCAGCAGCTTGAGAGAAGGACAGTGACCACAGAAATAAGCTTTGCTCCCTCATGAATGCACTGAATCCCCCTCCCATCCCTCAAGAGTCAAGGGCACTTATTTCCAGGAGGAAAAATACCTCCCAAGTGGTTAAAACCCAGTGCCCAGCTTAAAACCTTCCCCAAGGGACCACGGAGAGAAGGTTCCTAATCCTGCTTAGTCTAGGAATGCACAAATGTTGCTTCAGCACCGGGGCACCAGGAGTATGAAGCATCATGCCAACTTAGTGCCAGGGGGAGGAAGGTCTGAGGCCCACCCTCCCTCTCATCATCATCAGGGCAGGAGCTGGGTGTGGGACCAGTCTCCAGGACCCAACCATGGGCAAGGCAGTGTGACCCTGGGGACTGATCCTGCATCACTTGGGCATGGCCTGGAGTAGCTGGTTACAGCCTATCACTGGTCCCACTCACCAATCACTCACCAAAGCAGAGACCCCCAACAGGGGGGTACAGTGCGGACTCCCTTCCCAGGAGAAGTGGTCCCAGCTCCTTGTCTGGGTATAGAGGCATCTGCAAGGGTTGGCTCTGTGTCCACACATCCCCATCCACCTCCTCCAGAAAGGGAGTCACCCCACTGACTGGCAGGTGGTGGCACAACCTGTCCCCCACCCCTGTGCTCAGTGCAGCTTTTTTCTTTCCTCAGTCCCTTTGGACCCTGAAAAAGTCCTTGAGGAGCTGAAAGAGAAGGACAAGTTAGAGGAGGTAAGCAGGTCCTTGGGACATCTTCCCCACAGATGTCTCCTGAGGTGGGTGGCACAGGAAGCCCTCCTTGGGCCCTGACCAATCCCTTCTGTGGCAGCTTGGCATCGTCAACGTCACCTATGACAAAATGGAAAGGGAGATGGTCATCAATGATGAGTTCAGCACGCCCTTGATCATCACCATCGTCACCCTGGCCGGCTCCCTGCTGCTGATTGCAGCCGTCTACGGCTGCTGCCACCAGCGCTTCTCCCAAAAGAAGGACCAGGTAAGGTGGGACAGCGGGTGGGATAGGTCCTCGGGGACCTTTTTGTGCCAGAGTCATCTTCAGGAGATGAAAGAGCATCAACATTGACACCTCTGCTGGTGGAGACATCCTGTCTTAGCCAGCAGGCACCACCCTCACTTGTTGCTCCAGGGGCCCCCATAAGCTGTGGGTGCTCCAGAGGGACAGGAGCTGCCCTTTTGGGGTGTTGGGTTGGGATCAGCAAGGATGAAAACCAGGGAAACAAGAGGCTGGTGTAGGTGGTACAGCAACGAGTAGCATCCATCCCAGCTGTCAACCAAGGCAGAGGGACTGAGCAACACCCTTGGCTGATAATTTTGACAAGAAGGACTCTTTCAACCCAATTACCTCCTCCAAATCCATCCAGCATGGGGACTGGGGTGGGAGGACGGCAGGAGGGCCACATCGACACCGTACACTGCACGGCTCAGCCGTTAGGAGAGCTGGGCCAAGGCCAGATTTCAGAGCAGCAGCAGCAGGATTTAAGGAAGAGCAGACATGGAAAAAAAATCAGTATCATTTTTATCTCAGGAAGTAATTCAGGGTGATGTTAGTGTAGCATCCACCTGCAACCACTGGCTGTTCCCACGCCCTGGGGAACCTGGGGGCAGAACTCTGCTGTGTACTCAAGGTCTCCAGCAGCCCATGCTGCTCTTGCTGAGAATTTGGCTCCACCGGGGACAGAATAAACAGCACCTAATAAATAAATTCAACATTTGGGGCGAGAAGCCAAGGCAGCATCACCACGCTTGGCCCAACAGGGTGTGCCAGGGCATCACCAGTCTTCCTGACCGGCTGATAGAGTTGGGGTTGTTCCAACTCTGGAGGTGAGAAGACTCCCAGGGGACCTCATAGCAGCCTCCCAGTCCCTGAAGGGGCTCCAGGAAAGCTGGGGAGGGGCTTTGTACAAGGGTTGGTAGTGATAGGAGAAGTGAGAAAGGCTATAAAGGGGAAAGAGGGAGACTGAGATTAGACATTAGGAAGAAATTCTTCCCACTGAGGGTGGTGAGGCCCTGGCACAGGCTGCCCAGGGAAGCTGTGGGTGCCCCCTTCCTGGAGGTGTTCAAGACCAGGCTGGATGGGGCTTTGAGCAGCCTGGGCTGGTGGGAGGTGTCCCTGCCCATGGCAGGGGGTTGGAACTGGATGGGCTGTAAGGTCCCTTCCAACCCAAACCATTCTCTGATTCCCTGCAAGCCCAGCCGTGCCCGTAGGACCCTTGGAAACCTCTCCCCAGACAGTAAAAGACAAGGGAAAAATAAATGAAGTTAAACGATGCAATTAGGGTAACCCACCCTTCTGATGGAGAAACCATCTCCTGGGTCCTACCTCAAGTTATTTCCTCCCAAACTGGCTCATCCTTCCTAGAGGCCCCCATCCTCTGCCCCACAGGCCAGAATCCATGGGAAGGCGAGGGATAAGGCAGCCTTTGCTTTAAATATTTAAACGGAGACAAACACAGGAGGCAGGGACAAGCAAACTACTGCCAGCATCAGGCTTGGTTTTTTCAAGGTTTGATTTTTCAGGAGAGAATGGGGGAGGATGCAAAAACTTCTTAGATATTTGACTTCCACTGTGGTCCCCTTTGAGCTTACAGGGTTTCGCAGCCAGGCCCTCCTTCACTTGGTCAGGGTGAAAAATATCCCAGCAGGGACAGGGAGCAGCATAACGCTCTGCCCTCTATTGTTCAGAAAACAGGTAGAAACAGGGTATTTCTAGCAATGGGAATGTGTCCCTCAAGTAATGTTCAGCAGAGGAACTGGTACCAGCCCTGGCTGGATGCTCTGGAGATAAATACCCACCAGCCACAGGGTAAAGTAGCAAAACCAAAGCAAGAAGTGTCAGTTCCTTGGTACAGCTCTTGCTCAGAGCACAGGAAAAGATCTTGTTTCAAGCAGTTCTAATAGTTTTTTAGAAAATCAACCAGGTTTCTCCTTTCTGGATTTGTTTTTGGGTGGTTTCTTTTGTTTTCCTCCTGCTTCTTTTCCAAAAATGACTTGAAAGTTGTTTTTTTTTTTTATTTTTATTTTTCTCCAACCCTCCCCCACTCCCTCCTTTTAAACCCTGCTGTTGTTTTACCTTGGAAATAACCAGCACATCCACCCTGATCTCCCCGGGTTTGATGATGGACATGTGGCCCTGATCTTTAATGTGAGTTCCAACGCAGGGATTGGAGGGGAGGGCGCCGCATCTGTAACACCCCAGCTCTCACCCTTGGTGCTTGGTAGGGTTCCTTAGCTTTTAACAGGACTAAAGCCTACTAAAGCCCAGCTTTAAAGACCCCTTCCCCTTGCTGCACGGCCGGGGGGTGCCTCGCTGCGCCAGGGAGAAAGTGCTGTCTGAGCATCCATCCATTAATGGGTTGTAGCAGCAACACCATGGGGTGAAACAGCCCCTGTGAGAGCCCAGGTGCCTCCTCTGCTTTCAAGCATCCCACCCTGGCACATCCACCGTCCCTGCCCGCATCCATCCCACCATGTGCAACCCAAGGGACCCCTCCCAAGCAGCACCTGTGCAGTTCCCCTGCTAGCACCAAGCCCTGCGGTTTTGCTTCTCCATCCCTTTCCTTCTCCGTGGATTCCCTCCCACGCCTCTCTCCTGACATTTATTAGGAGCACTGTAATAAATCCAGTTGTAAATCCAGGCAGATTTTAACAGGGATGCCTCAAGACCACTGCACTCCCCCAAAAAGGGCTGGCAGAGGACTGCAGCTCCCTGGTGAATCCCTCTGGGGTGGGATGGGAGTGAAGGAGCTGTTGTGGTGAATGCAGGACTGGGATGAGGGTCTGCCAGGCGCTGAAGGGCTGGGTCGGAGCCTGGAGCTCAGAGTATCAAAGGACCAGGGTGATGCAGTGCCCGATTCATCCGTAGATCAGCCAAAATGATACATGGCCAAAGGGAAAGGGGCAGGAGGGGCTGTTCGTTCCCTGCCTGGTTTCCACCAATAACTGCAGAACAGGGCTCCAGAACAGGCCAGCAGTATCCTCAAGGTGGGAGCTGCCCCGAGTCGAAGGGTAAAATAACAATAAAGCAGCCATAAAGGGACAGAAGTGCAGAAAGGGGAAGAATGGAGCTGACTTGGTGAGGCAGGAGTTGGGATGCAGAGGTACTGCAATGATGCTCAGCCTCTTCCCAAGGGGACCAAGTCATGGCCTCATGGCCAGGCTGAAGCTGGCAGCTGCTCCTGGAGGTTTTCTGTGCATCTCTGGCTGCTCTTTCCTCCCTGCCACCATTAGCAGAGTCTCTCTTTTGCCAGTTCCATGCTATTTCCCCGCTGTGCTGGCTGCAGCCCCCAGCCTCAACCTATGACACTCTCTACATGTAGTTATACACATGTATATGGGGCAGCAGCCGTGGCTGGCGGGGAGGTGACAGCCCCGAGGTGGCACACACAGCACAGTCAAACTCTTTTTCACTGGGGTTTCTGGGTTTTTCTTTCCTGGCAGCAGCGCCTGACTGAGGAGCTGCAGACAATGGAGAATGGGTACCATGATAACCCCACGCTGGAGGTGATGGAGACCTCCTCTGAAATGCAGGAGAAGAAGGTGAACCTCAACGGTGAGCTGGGGGACAGCTGGATCGTTCCTCTCGACACACTCATGAAGGAGGACCTGGAGGAAGAGGAGGACACACATTTATAGGATACAGAACTCGATCAAGGAAAAAAAAACCCACCAAACCCCCAAACCTCATAATCCCTACACACACACAATTCCAAAACAAGGCAGAATTCTCAACAAACCCCAGAAAAACCCCTTAATGAACTAATAACAGCCCCTTGTGCCATCACATGGGGTGTAGGAGGGAGGAAGGAGGGACACAAGAAACCACGTCTGGGACTTTTCATCAACACAAGCCACCATGGTGGTCGCATCTGGTCGAGCATCCTCCATCATCCGTGAGTGCTCAGCAGGACCTACCACACCAGACCTGACAAGCCACAGCCAAACAGGGTAGCTCCTGAACAGCTGCTGGTGTCTCCTCCAGGCATGTCCCCTCCTGTCTCCCATCTGAGTGCAGCCTCCAGCTATCGAGCAACTCAAAAAATAAATAAGTGTAAATAGGATGGGAAAGGGAGCACAACTCCCAGCAGCAAAAAAGCACCTGGCAATTAGAGCTTGAAAAATCCTCTGGCCCACGCGGTTTAGTCATCGCTCTGCCCTCCTCAACATGAAACACCCAGGTATCAAGTGGAAAAAGCTGGAACAGCCTGTTCTTTTTTCATCCAGTTTCCACCCTCTTCACATGAACTGCTGGCTAAAACGCACAAGAGCCCCGGGTTGTGCCACGAGCAAATGAATGCATCCAGCCCCAGCTCCATGGCAGGGATGCCGCCGTGCCAAGTGATGGTCAGCCCCGCGCCACCAAGGGCTGCGGGACAGATCCTGCACCCGTTTGGAGAGCAGGAGAGGTGCAACCGCTTCTTGTATTGATGCAAAGGGGAGGGAGTGGGAAAGGAGTCATTCCTTGAGGTCACCCCTCCTAGGAAAAGTAATGCCTGGTTGCCAGCGCAGGGGTGAGGGTGGGGGTTTCATGGTGCAGTAGCCCAGCTCCAGCACAGACCATGTCACCGCATTTCCCTACAGAAGTGTGGATTGCCTTCCAGTCATTACTGGAAGCAGCAGCGTCTCATGGCCCATGTCTGTCCTCCCTGGAGACAGTGGGTTATGTATAATCATGATGGTTTGTGATTTTTGTGGTCATCTTTTCCTGCGTGAGCAGCAGAACCATGAGTATGAGCCAGGTAGCTCGTTGGTATTCAGGGTTTTCCATCGGTACAGCCCTCGGTGTTTCTTCCCAATGGAGTTTAGAAGCTCAGTTCACATTCTCAAGCTTTTCTCCCAAAACAGGTAAAATAGCAGAGACCTGCAAAGAAAATGCCAGCTCAGCAGCAAGGCTGGGACTGAACTTTGCCCCACAGCCCTCGATCTCTTGCCCAGGTCTCCCTTTGCTCTAAGTCTTGAGAGGGGAAAACATTAATGCAGGAGCAGAAAGTGGCTTGGCTGAGGCAGTTTCTGATTTTCTACTCTCCACCACATTCCCTAAATGGCTCTAAAAGGATGGGGAGAGTTTCACACCTTTGCTCTGGCTTTGGTGAAGCAGCTCAGCCCTGACAGAGGCAAGAATCAGAGCGGGGCTCCATCCCTCAGCACACAGGGAAGAGGACAAGAAGGTCACTGTGAGGGAGGGCATCTCCCAACCAATGAGGATGGTCGTGGTCTGAGCCCTGAGCTGCAGATGGTGAGCGATTCCCAGGCACAGCCCTCCTTCTCCCCTGCTTGCCACAAACCGTTCATTCGCCAGCACAGGCCGGGGAGATTTCCTTCAGGTTCCATCGCCAGGTCAAACATGATGGGGATCTGCTCCCACAGCCACCCTGAAAGAGGGGAAAACTGGAGCCGAGCAATGGAAAACCTGGAGAAATCCAGGTCAAGCGGGTCCTCAGGAGTACTCACAAAGGAGAAGGTAGGGGTGGTTTGCTCAGCTCCAGGACAGAAGGTGGTGGAAGAGACGTCTTCTCCAAGGGACTGACTTTTCTCCCTTCTCTCCTGCATTGAAGGGCAGAGTTTGAAGTGTTGAAACCTATATATTTTTGTATGTAAATATTCCTGCTATTCATTAGCGATATATTATGCACACTTCACTTACCTGTGCACTGCACGATGGGGAAGTCATTTTGGAGGGGGGGAATGGAAGACAGACAGACAGACAGACAGAGACAGAAAGAAAGAAAGAACAATCTAAATTAGGGGATCTAAATTCCACACAAAGCAGAAAATGCCTCCCACCCAGGTAATTCTATGCGCCACAGCTTTGTCCGTGCCCAAGCAGCATCGAGTTCAGCTCTTAAAAGTTGCAGCAAGGCTTGAAGAACCCCATGTAGGTGCCTGAAATTGGTTTTGTGAGTGTGTTTGTGTCCCAGCTGCCACAGGAGACAAGCAGTGGGTTGGTGACCTCATGTTTGTCCTTCGCAGAAAATAAATATGGTGAAAACGTGAGACAGCAGCGAGGCTTTGCGGTAAGGATGCCCCTGGCAGAGCATCTCTAGGCAGTTGGGGTTTGGCATGTGCCTAAGATCCCCCTTCCTAGTGAAGAGATGCCAAAGTGCTTTAATGAATCAGGTCCAAAGACTTTCCAGAAGAATCCTACAAAGGCTTGAGATCAAGCAACCTTAAATCTTCCCAAGCAGACACCAGTGAAGATATTAACTGCTCAGCAAGTGCTTATAGTGATTTATATTTGAATAGGAATTGTACATTTATTTATTTTTCCAGACATCATATTTTTAAACCACTAATATTTTATAGTAGATTTTCCTTCCCCTATTTAAAGAGCTATTTCCATGGGAAAAAAAAACAAACAATAAAACAGTACATTTTTTATGTTGACAACATTGTTTTTACAAAAAAAAAAAAAAAAAGAAAATCAGGTAGGAAATGCAGTGAAGAGCATCTTTGGCCTTAATCCTTCCCTTCATAGACTGTAGCCATAACCGTTAGACCAAAAATAAACTAAAAAATAAAACCCTACCCAGGCACTTCCTCCTTCCCTGCCTCTCCTCTCCTTTCCCCACGCTCCTCTTCTCTCCCCCAAACCAGCTTTAACATCTGACACTGTGTACAAGAGATTATTGCTCTTACCATTCGGGGAGAGTTCTACGAGCCGCTCAGACGTCCTTGCAAGAGACTTTCCTATTTTCAGATTCACAAGGAATGTGTAAATATTTTAGGACCATTTATCTCCTGCTCACAGTGCCATGACCCAGCTGACGAGGTTAATACCGTGACTGTTGCCTACAGAAAGCATAATCCATAAGGGACTTCCAAAGGCAGCGACCCGTTGGACCTTGCACATATACTAGAGCTCTTACGTACTGTATAGCAGCACCTCTCATGGGGACAGGAGTCTGATTTACACTGGAATTTACTGAGGAACTGGAGTGTAGAGATTATTCTTGCATTTTCCTACAAAAATATTTTGAAAGCATCATTTATTTCTGTCAATAAACGTTCTTATGTAAAAGATTGTTTCTTGGCTGAGGGGAAGAAGGGTGGGGGGAGGAGGGCTTGTGCTCAAGAGTCACAACAAGCCATGATGTAGATGGAATCCTAGAATCATTAACATTTGAAAAGACCTCTGACATCACTAAAAGGACATGGAGATGCTGGAGTGCATCCCGAGAAGGGCAACAAAGCTGGTGAAGGGTTTAGAGCACAAGCCTGATGAGTGGCTGAGCGAAAACGGGTTGTTCAGTCTGGAGAAGATGGGAGGGGAAACCTGATTGCTGTCTAAAACTACGTGAAAGGAGGTTGTAGTGAGGTGGGGATTGGTGTCTTCTCCCTGGTAGCCAGTGACAGGACAAGGGGAAGTGGCCTCAAGATGTGTGGGGGAGATTTACATTGGATATTAGGAGGAATTACGTTACTGAAACGGTTGTCAAGCGTTGGAAGAGGCTGCCCAGGGAGGTGGCTGAGTCACCATCCCTGGAGGTGTTTAAAAGATGAGTAGATGTCATACTTGGAGACTCGGTCTAGTGGTGGACTGAGCAGGGCTGGATTGATGGTTGGACTCAATGACCTTAAAGGTCCTTCCCAACCAAAACCATTATATGATTCTATGATCATCAAGCTGGCTATGGTTTGAACTCATCTGGAAACCCAGCACAGTCTGCACAGTCCTCCCAGGAAGAACATGCAAAGTTACTGGGAAAGCAGGAGTGAAAACAACCAAGGCTTTCAGACGCAGCCAGCCACAGAGGAGCTTGTATTTTCCTGTGGAGAAGGAAATACAATAGTGATGAAAAACTTCCCATAATTAAAAAAGTAGAAAACCTGGAGTGGTGGGATGCTCCATTGATATGGGTGAGGGCAGCTACACCACGGCCAGAGCACAGGTTTGAACTCTTAGGGGCTTTAGACTTGTGAGGGTGAGGGAGCTTGCTCCTATTTCTGTATTCTGTCCCAATTCACTCTTAGCCTGCACCCCTTCCTCACACTTGGGTTGGGCTGTGGAGGAGGGAATCAAACTTCACCTCCCTAAGCCAAAGCAGCCTGAGAGGAGGGCCCTCACACAAAGGCAGTGGGGGCAGTTCAGCATCTCCTTCAAGTGCCCAAAATAAAATATTTGGTGCCAGGTTAGGTTTCTACTTATGCAAAAGGAGACAAAAACCCCGTAATTTGGTTTGATTCAAACATTAAAAGCAAGTGGTTTGCACCAGCCTATGTTCTAGTTCCGTGTTCCTCCCAAATAAAAGTCCTTGCAACGCTTAAGCACACGCTGGATTTATGGATACCAACCCAGCCCATCACTGAATTCAGGGAACAGGGTATTTCCTCCACTGTTCCACAGCGTGGAGGGACACAGCAGGCTCCTGCAGCAGGAACAGTGTCTTCTGCCCAGACATTACGCATCGCCGCTTGCACAATTTCTGCACCACTATGAGACCTCCACAGCTGTTTTTCCATCCTCAGAAGCAAGCGATGTTAGAATGAACAGACCTGAAACAAATACCCTTGCTAGCATATACATTTTTATTAAGAAAAAAATGAACAAAATACATTCTCTCCTTATGTACATTACATACAGCGTAACTACATTTGTAGATATTCCTCATATCACTCATTCATTTATGTACAGCATGAGGCTTACATCTTATCAACCCAGAAATTGTCAAAGATGATATATGCCAAGGAAGAAAATGAACACTTCAGGCCAAACAGAGATCATCCATTTATCTGTAAAGAAAAGGGCAGGATGGGGAACCACCAGAGTCCAGGAACGATGCCTGTAACCACCATGGGCTCAACGTAGGGCTAGTCAACAGCTGACTGACTTATTAAAACATGTGTGCAGTTGACAGCATTCATCACTCTCCCAGATGCTCCCTTCCAGCCCAGGCCTGTCTGCACCTCTCGGGTCAGCTCTCCTGTGCTCAGGTGTCCGAGACAACAACTGCAGGACAGACACCAAAGGGAATTCAGACCAACACCAGAGCCAACGTGATTGCTCTAGAGATACAAATGCTTCAAGATGGATGCCAAAAACAGGAAAAAGGGCCAATTTCCGGACAGAGAGCGGACATTCAAAACTCCAACCACTACACAGGAAATAACCAGTTTTTGGGGGACCACACAAGAGTGCAGAGGACGAGATAACGAACATTGAAGCTCCAGACAAACCAACCACCACACTGTATAGTGCTACGATGAGAGCAGAGGCAACAGCTCTAAGAAGCAGCTTGCAAAAGCACTTCTAATCAGGTTACAGTGTCCAGCCAGCCAGCCTGGCGGGGTTAACCCCAGGCTACCCAGATCCTACCTACACTATCGATGCTTCTAGGAGAGAGCAGTTTCAAAGTACAATGCTAACAGGAGAAACATTTACCAAGGCTTGACACTTCTAAAATGAGGCACCTTGCATCTCAGCATCTAAACATACAAGATGCACACAACGACCAGCTCAGGAGGACAGGAACTCTACCTCCCACTAACTGGTAATGAGCCAAAGTGCCTTCATTTTCTGCACCTAGGCCTGCAAGGTTCACGGCCTCCAAGACTCCCAGGAACACATTTGTTTGCATAATTAAGCTCTTGTCTCTTGTTTTGGTCTCCCCAGCATCCTCTCATTTCCTGCTGCGGAGGAGGATATGCTGGAAGACATAGCAGAAAATATCGCTTTGGTAAATAGTAACAGCTACTAATAACTAGGGGCTTGTTTTCTTTTCCACTACGCAGCACAGCAGCTTCTCAAGCGAAAAGTGTTAACATCAACGGGAGAGAGAGATGGGAGGAAGGACAGGAATGATGAGGAAGAGGTGAAGGAAATATTCAGTCTCCACTTCTAGTTTGCCTTCCTTGCAGATAAGGGAGGAAAACAAGTCAGCAGTACAACAGTTATCTCCTCCATGGTTACATAAAAGTCTTCTCCAGTATAGGAGTTCTCCACACTGCCTGGGGAAGGAAATTAGGCTGTCCCATTTGGAATAGCACTTATTATTGCAGGGTAAGAAGAGACAGAAGGTTCAGCAGATGTTCAGACTGGACTGTTTGCAGTGAAGTTGCATTGACTTGCAATTGAGAAGGTTTGGGTTGATAAAAACCTTTTTCCTCTTAAGAGCTGAGGTTTTTGTCAAGACTTCAAAAAAACCCCCCGAAAACTACTTTTCACAGGCTGCAGCACTCTTCTATTTAGTGAAACACAAAGTAATTGATTGAATCCCCTGGGCGGCGAGTCACAAAGGCAGGATATTTATAGTATTTTCTCATCACTGGGGAGAAAAAAACATCCATTGGTATTTGAGATGTGGAGAAGACCACAACCACTGGACCCACTGATGTGGTCCAGCCTTCCCACCATCATATTAATTAAAAAGCAGCTCATCTCCCTTAATCTCCCTAGCAGCTTTAATCAAAAAGCTGAGAACATTTTTAGGTTTTAACATTCTCTTTAAGGCTGCCAGATCTGGTCTGATAGCCGACTGTGCTGCACAGCCTCCAGTATGCCTGAATAATTTTAAGCCCAGCTGGCTTCCTTGCAATCACTGCAGAGGGACTGGGGAGAAAAAAATTGTACTTCTGATGTCTTGGGGGATGGGGAGAGGGCCAAAGCTCGAGGTGAAGCTCCAGGCACTGGAAGATCCTGGTTTTACATCACTTCCATTTGAGAAAGAGAATTCAGCTTGCATGAAAAAAACCACAGCTTTAAAGAGCACAAGCCCTATGAAGAGTGACTGAGGGAGCTGGGGTTGTTCAGCCTGGAGAAGAGGAGGCTCAGGGGAGACCTTATTGCTCTCTACAGCTGCCTGACAGGAGGTTGTGGTCAGGCAGGCGTTGGTCTCTTCTCTCAGGTGACCGGTGACAGAACAAGAGGACACGGTCTCAAGCTTCGCCAGGGGAGGTTTAGGCTTGACATTAGGAAGAAGTTCTTTGCTGAGAGGGTGATTGGCCATTGGAATGCGCTGCCCGGGGAGGTGGTGGAGTCACCATCCCTGGAGGTGTTTAAGGAGAGATTGGATGAGGCTCTTATTGACATGGTGTAATTGACAAGTAGGAGTAGGTGTAGGTGTTGGATCATAGGTTGGACTCGATGATCTCAAAGGTCTTTTCCAACCTTATGATACTGTGATACCGTGAGCAGACATACTAATTCTTCAAAGTCTTCTCTTGAAGACAGGCTACATCTTAAACACACCTGCATAAGCCACCACTAAATTACTGTCAAGCCTATTTGTCTTCCCATTCCTTCTGCCCTGCTAAACTGCGGAAACAAGCCTTAATACCCCAATTACTGGCAGTTTGCCTCCAGGGGTGAAATATTCAGGATTAGGAAAGCAGGTAGCAGAAACCTATTATTTAAATGAACATGGGAGTTGGTTTAATTGTCTTTGTCCTCTTTGAAACAGCTACCACAGTCTTTGAAACAGCTACCACACGACTTCTGCCATGCAAAATAAACCCTGCTGAGACAAAGGGAAGGTTTATCACAGCCTGGAATAGTTGTGTGCTGCAGTCGTACACTGACAGCACACGCTGCTGATGGAAGTCCAGCTCCCACTTCCCTGTCCTTACCACTATGGAGGAATAGCCCATAGGAGAACAACACAGATCAGAAGGATCCTCCCTGCTTGTTTCAGAGGCAGCAATAAGGAGTTTTGCAAAAGAAGCACCTAGAGTATGATGATGTGACACAGAGAAACTGATGCCTCAATAACCACCACACAGCTCTAAGCTTCAGTTCTTCAGTAGATACCCCAATAAACTTCAGCAAGTCTGAAAGGCACGGTATTTTAACAGTCAGACAAGGAAAGAACAAGTCAGAATACTCAAGTGACCGTGCTTTGACCATCACAATAGACAGCAGATATGCTGATGATAGATTTTCCTTTTCAAATTAGTAGCACAATCAAAAATATGCCCTAGCAGAGCCAGTCTTGAGCTATTCACTCACCCCATTTTCCCCAGAAATGAACTGCGATGCCACGCTAGAGCTGAACAGAGTGAACTGATTTCTGCCAGCTCTCAAATACTTCCAGTCTCCAGGTGTCAGCAAAAGCTGTGCTGACTTATAGCAAACCGCTGGAAGCCAAGACAACATGTACTTCTGTCTGCACCAAGTATAAATTGAGACTTCAGGGTACTGAAGTGGTGCACTGACAGCAGCTTAAGCACGTCTGTGGCTGTAGATATTCAGAAGCAGAGCACGAAATTTGGGTCACAGCAAGTATCTGGAGTTCATCACTAAAAAAATGGAGTTCAAACGTGTGAAAGCAAAGGAGACTGCAGCAATGGGTTACCTTTAGGATCCATGCTTGGGGAAGATGCTGCCTGGCAGACCTCTACACCTAAGCCATTACAAGCTGGCTTTATACACAACCCTTGCAACCACTATCTTCATGTAAAGTTTATGTATATAACCAAAGTATACGTGGATAACCCCAAGCTCCATCCAGTCCTTTGCCAAAAGCATACCTGCTGGCATCAACTGTGACGTTTTCTTGTGCAACTCTCAAAAGGCAATAAGCAGGTCAGTAACTGGCTTCCACTCTAAAACCACATTTGGATCCACTGCCTACAGATAAAAAAGCATCTGGAGTCAATTTATCCAAGTGCTGAGCTATGTACCATTATAATGGTTCCAGTACGGTAAACCTTCTTTTTCCACTCCAACTCTTCATTATAATAGAGGCTTTCACTAGAACAGGGATTTTGCCTATAAGTCATTACCACAACTCGATTAATTTCCAGCATAACCTTTTCCAAGACAGGATATGATCAGCTCTACCATCCCCATAGGTGTTTAGATACACTAACAAGCTTCTGTACATTTACATTTTAACAATATTTACAGCTTATAAAATATCAATCTATATCAAGAACAAGTCATATAGTTGTCTTTAAACTCTCCTTTCACAAACTAAGACCAGTTTCCAAATTATTACGTGTACTTATTAAAACTGGCCAAGCTCATTCACAGCTATAATCTTCCCCCTAATCAGAACAGCAATAATATTGATTTTTTTAACTGGGCCCACTTCTGTTTCTGTAATAACGACAGCTATAAAAAACACAACCACTTCCAAAGACGTATATGAATTGCTTTTACTGTCAGGACTTCACTTGACAACAGCCAAACATTCCTTAACTCCGAGCCAACCACAACTAATAAGCTAAAATCCAAAGTGTACATCAGGACTCAAGGTTTCACAAGGCATTATTCCACTTCTAAAAACAAAGGTGCCAAATGGAAACGGATCTGATAATTCTTGCCATTGTCCCCAGAAGCAGCACAGTATTACATTAAGAGAACTGCGATGTGTACAGAGATGTAGGAGCATTCAAGCTTATGGTTCTGCTGATTGATACTGAAGGTTTCAATTAATAAGCTCTACAAAAGTATTTCCTTCTCAATTCTGAAATACAGCAGGCAGCAAGAGAATGAACAGTATGAGCATTACATGTACCTGCCACCTCTCCTGCATTTGAAACAAGCAGCATTAATGCTAATCTTTCTCACTGCAAACGAGTTTCAAGTGTTTCTCTGAACACTGCTCTGAATTTATCACTCGTTGCCTGCAGCACTCACAAGTTCAAGTCTGCACAGTGGAGAAAGAGCAATGGACAATATTGTGACAAAGAAAATTCCCTTCTACAGATTTGCATGCAACAGGAAAATGATTCAAGAAACAGCTGTTCCACAAAGCCCCATGGAAAACACTCTTCCAGAGTCATTACTCTGCTTCAGGAGCAGCCTCTTCTGGAAGAAGAAACAGCTAACGGAGACCCTGACGCTCGTTGCTGCTGGTTAAAGTAAAACACAGATGAAACTACCAGGATCCCTTGCCAACAGTCCCACACCTCTGCAAAAAGCCTGCCCTCCACTAAGCAGGGAGTCTGATTCATTTTCTCACCAATTCTTTAGTTGTTACATTTTCAGGCTAGGTTATTACAATCAGTGACCAAAAAAACTTCAGCAATTTAATTCAGCCCGGTCACTGTACCCTTTCTCCAGTACAAACTTGATAGAGGTATGTTTTAACTATGTTCTTTGGGAAACTTTCCCGATTTCACTCTAGTTTCCACTTCACAAGGCAAATACCTTAGAAAAGCCTTTCCAACTGGGTCTTCACATACCGATTTTCCAAAATAAGAACACAATTTTGCTAAATGATGTTCTGGTAGGAACCTCTAGCTTGACCCCTGCGCTAGCACGTACCTGTGTGCACACAGAGCCATCTGGGACAAACGGAACGAAACCTCAGACATTTATTTACACAAGTGAATATCACTACCTGAACTGCACATGAGCTGCTGTCCAGAGAAAGGGCAAACTAAACCCTGCAGAGACAAAATTCTCCTCCTTCATTATACTCAGGAAGAGATGCTTAAGAATAAATACATCACAAATGTTACCTTTAAAAGAGCCAGAAGAGAAAAACTACAACTGATTTCAATTACCAACTTTGCCCCACTCCTCAGGTCTCCCCAGGATCAAGATTAAATAATGGAATCCTCAAAATCAAAGGGCAAGAAAGTCGTTACAATTTCCTTACTTTTAATATCATCTAACTAGGTCCTTCTGCCTCATGAAAACGTGTTAGGTCACATGGTGACAGCAGCACTTGCTTGGAGAAGGCATTTTAGAAGAACTCTTAATGATTTCTGCCTTATGACTACTATGAAGGTATGTACAAGACAAACATTAAGAAACTTATTTAATTCTGCCTAATTAGTGACCAAAAATCAAACCAGAAGGGCTTTATTTCTCTAGGAAAATGTGCCACTTGATAGGAACAAGTTTGCATAAAACAATACTTCCATGCTTTCTAAAGAGATGAACTACTGAATAATACCATAAGGGCAACTATGCTGAAGGCCAGCATCAGCGAAGAAGAAAATTCATGGATTGCAAGAGATTTTGTTTTTAAAAGCTAAATCAGGGCTGAATTCTTGATGTCTGTATCGACTTTATTGCACCTTGACTTCCTACAGCTTTAAAAACCATACCAGAACATTCTAACTTTGGCTTTGAAGACCGCAGTCATCACAACTGAGAACCTCTCTGACAAGTAATGACATTTTCACTCGCAACACCTTATTTACAAGCTAACAAATAATTTAGAGATCAACTACTGTAGTGCAAAGATTATGCGGTGTTAAATCCATGCACGAAGTCACCTTATCGTATAAGGTGAAGGCAAATATAGGATGTTTGTTTCATCTAAGCTAAAAAGCCATCTCTGCTACAGACTGCAAGCACTAAGGGTGAGGTTCAAAGACTTCTCACGTACAGCTTGTATATTTATAACACTGCATGCACTGCGCTGTGAAACACTCTCAGGTGCTGTTTTCAGATCAAGTGGGTCTCCCTTCTGTTTGTAGGTCAGTATTGCTGTAATGCTCACATTTAACACGTTCCTGGAATACCACCAGTATCCTTAAAGAACTGCATGCCATTAAATTCAAACTCTCCCCTGTAATCTCTTATCAATTTTGAAAGGAAATTTATACTTTAGTGCTCCGAATCTTTAATCAGTGGTTAAATCAGGTAGTGTAGCATACACCAATGCATAGAAGTGATTCAATCCTGACTCCCAGCTTTAAGGACACAGACCCAGAAAAGACTCTTGGCAAAGCCACAAGAAACGCTCACTTTGGATTAACCTCTCTGGCCACAGGGTGCCTCTGCTGCGCTACAAATACTCCGAAGCCAAGCAAATAGTTTCTGCTGGTTAATCACTAGCTGTAATCCATAAACTGTACTCGTGCAAGCTGAAATCGATACGCTCAGGATAATGGTAGGTCAATACTGGATCATCCTGAAGCTGGGACTGTCAGTCCTGCAGAAGTAACATTCACCTCACTCAAGCAAATCATCCATCTATGTTATGCTACAAAAAACTGAGCCAGGCTGTCAGGCTTTGCATGCCCCCGACACAGAGGACAGTAAGTTTTGATCGAAGTTTTATAACACAAATCAAGCCTGAAGGAATGCACTGCTCAGCACCAACACCATTCACAAAGCTTCTGGCATTCTTAAACCTCCACTGTCTGCTCGCTGGGGCTTCTCAGTCTGATTTTGTCTCTTGGGTTCAGCCTCACACATACTCATTGAAGATCTACACATAAAAGTTCACGAAGAGCTTGGCTGATGAGAAAACTGTTAAAAAAGGCAATTCATCAGCTGACTGAAGTTGGAGAATAGACAGGCAGTGAAAACAATTGATTAGGGAGGACAAAGCACTAAGATTTTAAGTTATAGAAGGCTGCAGCATTATGGCTGGTTGTATTAAAATTGCTAAATTCAATCTCAGTGGAAACATCACTTCAATTGGAATATTCCTCCAGTATAGCACAGCCCGTATCTACATTTGTACCATATAAACTCTCCTTGAACTACTCAAAGCGTCAAAGGTAGCACACTGTGAAGCCTAGCAGTGACGTAAAACTTTCCATGTCACTGGAAAAATAAAATGCAAAGTTTCAAAGAAACAACTGAATCAGATTTCATTTACTGCACTATGTATGGAGTGGATTCTTCCACAGACATCCAATTTGCCATCCACTGAAATATACAGTGCCTAAACAGTCTCAAGTTACAGGTTACTTAAAAACAGTATTTGTATAGTCCTCCCTGAAGACAAAGCAAAGCCCAGCCTCTATCACATTGTTCCTTTCCAAGTGATTAAACACTAGTATGAGGTTTTAAATTTATTTTTAACGTACCAGGACTACAAAAGTCACACAAAGAACACGATAAAGAGGCAATACAATGCAATCAAAGCAAGCAGACACTCGAGCTCTGAAAAAGACACTTCACTAACTCTTTATTTCAAGAGTCCAAATCATCTTTGCACACACAAGACTTCCATCAAGTTCAACAGGAGTCGTGTAGCCACAGTGGGTGCAGCCAGGATAACCTACTGGCACGAACATTTCTGAACATAAAGCTTTGCATCTCATACAAATATTTACATCTGCCAGTTTGTACTGAATGCTCACTGACACCAAATGCTAAGTTTCTAATGCTGGGTACGTGTATCCTTCCTTCCACTTTATAGTGCAGCACCAAGCCCTAATCTTATTTATAAAGAAGGCTTTCAGCTAGGAATAATATATTTTTTATATATATATATATATGCATCAGCTTGCTTTCAAAGAGATTTATGCTGAAAAGGCCTCCCTCACATTCAGATCTAGGTCTAAAATGCATTTAAAAGGGAATGAGCTGCACTACATAGGAAGGAGACAAGCTGTTTGGAGCAAGCCTCTTTACATTTACACATTGACAAACGCACACAGAAGCATAGGTGCATGTAAACGAAGACAATCTGCTTCAGAAATCCTACACCCAACCCAGGTCAGGTTGCAGAGGTCGGGTGTGCATGTGGTGGAAGACCCAGTTCTGCCGGGCTCCGTGAGGACCTGCAGTTTCTCCTCGCAGGAGCACAGCAGTGAAAACAGAACAAATCATGAAAAGGGGCCCATGCAGACAACGACTGCACTCCCGTTTTCCAGCAGTTTCTCCGAGATTCCCACTTGCCTGCCAGGTCAAAGTGGAAGGCTCCAGAGAATGCAAGATAGTTATTTAGGTATTTATTTTGAGACCAGATATCAGATGGAATTAAGACGCTACTCAGCCTGGTTCTGGGAGGAGGAGACATAATTTCTAACATGTGCTCCCCTTGACACGACACACTGGGATTACAAGACTCAAGACACATATGTTACTATTACCTCAATGCGTGCCAGTGTGCTGCTGCCAAGTTATTTAGCTGCTGAGGATGGAGTTGTAGGATAAAGCAATATATTATGACTAGCTACAAATGAGAAAAGAATAACCTCCCCCTCCCTTTCTCATGAAACCCAAAATAAAACCCATCATCTTTAATTCCACACAAACCACAAATTTCAATTTTCCCCTACAGGCAAAAGTGATCACAGCATGATTGGGTTTTATTTTTTTTTTTCTTTCCCCCACCTTTTCATCTTACATTTGCTAACTCGAAATCCAAGTCAGAAAAAATATATATATTTAGTCGGAAGTATGTCAGTTGCATTTTATTAACCTACTCCAAGGGAAAAACTTAGGGGATTCATCATACAAGTATAAAACCCCTTGCAAACACCTAGGGGTTACTATTTTACTTCATCCCAGCAGTCAATCAATGCAGTAAAAAAATTAAAATACTGAAAATGGATGCTTTTTTCCTCTTCCGCATGTCCAGTGATTGCTCCGTTACAGCGTGATGAGGTCCACCAGGTTGCCTTTAGGAGGGGTCATGTTGTCTGGAAAGAAGTTGACTAGTGTATCAAAGAGCTGAGTTCTCTGCGCATATGTGTGGTCAACATCTGAAAATCCTGGGGAAGGAAGAAAAGAGGAAAGCAAGTCAGTGCTCCCTATTTTAAACACTCAGTTGAGCTGTGGTATACGACAATTCTCTGTTTTAGACAACCATTAACTATTTGCTACTTCTGCCTCAACTAACAGGACTGCCAGCTCCCTGTCCCACTACGATGTGCATATATACACACAGATTGCATCACGCCATGAGCCAACATGGCAATTAAAATGCCATAAAAAGTAATAAGCAAACAACAGTCAAGCTCATTGACAGTCCTGAAGAAACGGGGTAAGCAAGAGTCCTCATGGGACTGCTCTGCTGTCTCACGAAACAAAATCTGGGTAGCTATCAACAAGGCCATGTGCAGAGTCCTCCATTTGGGACACAACAACCCTGTGCAGCGTTACAGGCTTGGGGAAGAGTGGCTGGAGAGCTGCCTGGCACAGAAGGACCTGGGGGTGTTGGTTGGCAGCAGCTGAACAGGAGCCAGCAGTGGCCCAGGCGGCCAAGAGGGCCAATGGCATCTGGGTCTGTATCAGACACAGTGTGGCCAGCAGGAGCAGGGAGGGGATTGTGCCCCTGTGCTCAGCGCTGGTGAGGCCACACCTCGAGTGCTGGGTTCAGTTTTGGGCCACTCACTCCAAGAAGAACATTGAGGGGCTGGAGCACGTCCAGAGAAGGCAACGAGGCTGGTGAAGGGGCTGGAGAACAAGCGTTACAAGGAGCAACTGAGGTAACTGCGGATGTGTAGCCTGGAGAAGAGGAGGCTGAGGGGAGACCTCATCCCTGTCTGCAACTGCCTGAAAGGAGGCTGTGACAGGGTGGGTGCTGGTCTCTTCTCATAAGTGACAAGTGATAGGACACAGTATCACAGTATTAAAAGGTTGGAAAAGACCTTTGAGATCATCGAGTCCAGCCTATAACCCAACACCTACACCTACTCATCATCTAAACCATGGCACTAAGTGCCTCATCCAATCTCCCTTTAAACACCTCCAGGGACGGTGACTCCACCACCTCCCTGGGCAGCGCATTCCAATGGCCAATCACCCTCTCAGTGAAAAATTTTTTCCTAATATCAAGCCTAAACCTCCCCTGATGAAGCTTGAGACCATGTCCTCTTGTTCTGTCACTGGTCACCTGAGAGAAGAGACCAATCCCTGCCCCACTACAACCTCCTCTCAGGCAGTTGTAGAGAGCAATAAGGTCTCCCCTGAGCCTCCTCTTCTCCAGACTAAACAACCCCAGCTCCCTCAGTCGCTCCTCACAGGACTTGTGCTCCAGCCCCTTCCCCATCCTCGTCGCTCTCCTCTGGACACACTCCAGCATCTCAACATCTTTCTCAAACTGAGAGGCCCAGAACTGGACACAGTACTCAAGGTGCGGCCTGACCAGTGCCGAGTATAAGGGGATGATGATCTCCTTAGTGCTGCTGGCCACACTGTTCCTGATGCAGGCCAAGACACCATTGGCCCTCTTGGCCACTTGGGCACACTGCTGGCTCATGTTGAGTTTCCTGTCCACCAGCACTCCCAAGCCCCTTTCCGCCTGACTGCTCTCCAGCCACTCTGTCCCCAGCCTAGAGCTCTGCATGGGGTGTAGCACCTGGAACTTGGACTTGTTAAACTTCATCCAGGACAAGACAAAATGGCCACAAATTGTGCCAGGAGAGGTTTAGACTGGACATTAGGAAGAATTTCTTCGCTGAAAGGGTGGTCAGGGATTGGATAAGCTGCTCAGGGAGGTGGTGGAGTCACCATTCCTGGAGATGCTTAAAAGACACGTGGATGAGTTCCTTAGGGACATGGTTTAGTGGGGAGACAGGTACGGCTGGACTCGATCTCAACAGGTCTCTTCCAACCTTCTGATTCTATGATTTTTATTTGGTGCCTCATTTCTTCTGTCCTCAGGCTTTTCTTATTATCTTCGCTACTGTCTTAACCAGAACTGGTTTTTGTATTGCTTGCTGTTTTTCTGGAGATGGAGTGATACGAGTCCCAGTCCAAGACTGGCAGAAAGGTAGGAGTCCCAAGTCAGAGTTGCTGTTTAATCACGAGACTTGCACAAAGGACCCAGACAGCATCTTGGCACAAGGGTGCTTGGCAAACCAGTTTTGTGAAGCGCAGCCTCCCAACAGGGGAGGGTTTAGTCTGCAGCAGCAGCATTGTTTATCCAAATCCCCACACTTAAACCACCACCAGCAAGAACATTACAGCGGGCATACAAAGCAGAGGAAACCGTTGTATTTCTTCCATCAGTGGTATCTCAAAGGAATGCTTTTTAATTCAGTGAACTCACTCTTCAGTTAGTCAAAGTCAACCAAGTTAATCAAATCAAGGAGGGCTTGCGGTCTTTGTTTTCTTTCAGAAACACCACTTGATGTCTGTATCCTATCCGTAAAGCCAACCTCTGAATAAAGTACTGTAGTCAAGAACCAACTCATCTTTTAGAACGCTTAAAACTAGGGAAAACCCCCTAATTTTCTGAAACCTAGGGGTTCTCCTTTAAAACATTCATCTTAGAGCATCAACTAGATAACACCTTCCAAACTGCACAAGCTCAGCAGAGCTTCCTTATCCAGCAGGGCAGATAACACAGTGGGCTTTTTCCTTCCCTGAGTTCTTCAGACTGTGAATTATGCACTTGTCAAAAACTGAGGTCATCCACGCTCCTAGCGAGAGCTCGGTAACTTGAGGACAACACATCCTTACAAGAATGAAAGTTATGCCTACAGCCTTCCTATAGCTTGCCCAGGATTAATCTCTCAACTGTTTAGAAGAGTTAACTGGACAGAACGGTGAAACAAATTATGGCTTTGGCTCAGACCTCCTGTTTCCAGCCCTCCACACCACTGTTTTCTTCACTCTTGACATTCTGCCCAAAGAACTAGTTCTGCAAAGAACAGAGCGAACCAAACTACTCCAGGAATTGCAGTTATCACAGCAAACAGAGCCGTAGCCATGCTGTGAGATTCCAAAGTGACATGATAGGAGGTGCTTTATTCTGACCAAAGCTTCTGTTTATTTGGGTAACGGTGAAGCATCAGATGTAATAAGAGACACAAAACTATCCCAGGAGTCATGGATTTAAAACCACTAGTGACAGATGTTTTAAATACGGTCTCGAGGTATTGGACATTGGTCATTATAAATAATCTCTCAAATGTCCATTAGTGGCCCTTCGCATATTCAAACTGAAAAAGGAATCATAGGAACTGTAACACTTGATATAAAAACCAGTACAAACTGACAGCAGTTATTGGAGCGAACACACTTAGTACAATTCTTCTGATACACAATACTCACCAAGAGTGGTGAAATCCGAGCCAGACTTAAATAATGCTGAGGCAAGAAGCTGAAACTGCAGAAGAGATGAAGGGACAAAGAAAGAAAATAAAAAATGTTAATAACTGCACAGGAAAAAATCCAAAAGATTCACAGAAGTCCAACTGACTTTAGAGTTGCTGGCTTTTCTTTGCACAATCCTTAGAATTACTGTGCCATACATATGAATAACAGCAGCAGACCATTTCATTCGAACAATACAATTCATCACCTCAGCAGAGCAAACTGGATGATTTTTCCTAGAACTAGAGCAGCGTTAATGCAATGAAAAGTAACTGACTGGGAGCCCTAAAACCTGCTTTTTCATGTATACTTTTTTGCCTCTCTGGCAGATATCACAGTGCAGAAGGAAGGTGGAACCTTTTCCACAAAACAGCATTTCCAGTGGTAGAGTTTTAACGAGCACGGATTAGATGGCACGAAAACAGGGTAACTGCTACAGTACAGCATGAACGTCTTCAACACAGAGAAGGCTTTAAATGGCAACAACCTTTCAGAACTGCCAGAGAGGCTCATATCACAAGTTTAAGGTGATGTCTTTTCAGCTTAGAAAAGTTCTTTGCTTGGGAACATCAGAACCATGAATGAACGTTTTAAAGTTATACATTCACTGTTTTATTCTCCCTTAAAATCTTACTGACAGACAGCAAGCACGGACTCTTCCTCTGCCTCCAGCTGCTGTTTTCCCGTTACCGATGTTGTAGCAAAGCTTAGTGCTTTGTCATGTTTCTTTAAAGAATTAGTTGATTGCTTAAAGGCTTGTAATCTTTCCTCTCCTGTCTGTGTGCTTCCACAGCATACTGCTCGAAGGAAAGAAGAAAAAAAACCCAGAAGAGAAGTAAATATGTTCAGGAAAGAAGGGGAAAGAACAGCCAGGAATTACGTATCCATCAGTTCATTTTAATTGCAAGAAAAAAATAGGAACACAGAGAATTTGCTGGCTTCTAGGGGTGGAGAAGGCGACAAAAAGCAGCCAATGTAGTTATGTCATATCAATCTGATTTCTTCTATAAGAAGGCAGCAGGCCCTACAGATGGGACTTGGCAACAAGTCATTGTCCATTTTGACTTTCATAGCACTTCTGATGCTTTTGTATGATATTTAAAGCAAATTATTTAGGCATCACCTAGATTAAGCTAACAGAGAGTGGCAAACATGTCAAAGAACTTTACTGTGGTAAGTCATCAATGGTTTGACATCAAAATAGAGCCATGAATCAGAAGCAATTCATCTGTGCCCTAGGGTTAGCACCATTCTGGGTTTTCAGCAATAACTTGCTTGACAGAGCAGGACCCGTTTTCTGAGTCCACAGACCTTACACTGCGCTACGACAGGCTGCCAGCATGGCAGCAGACAGGCTTCACACTGTTTCTTCATTTCATCCACTTTATAATGATGGATCAAGGCACAATACACCAGGGCAAGTGCAAATATGCCTGGCAGGGAAGGACCAGGGGGTGCTGCTTGACAGACAGCTGAACATGAGCCAGCAGTGGTCCAGGTGGCCAAGAAGGCCAATGGCATCTTGGCCTGTGTCAGACCCAGCGTGGCCAGGAGGACTAGGGAAGGGATTGGGCCCCTGCACTTGGCATTGGTGAGGCCTCACTTTGAATCCTCCTGTGTTCAGTTTTGGGCCCCCCACTACAAGAAAGACATCCAGCGAAGGGGAATGAAGCTGGTGAAGGGGCTGGAGAACAAGCTTTATGAGATGTGGCTGAGCTTGAAAAGGAGTAGTATCTGAAAATAAATCAAGTACTCCTGCTGTTATCAAGGCTCTTAAGTCTCATCTACTGGTGGTAAGGTAACCACTTCTGGACGCCCTAAGCAACCTAAGAGGAAAGCACTAGCAAAAAATCAAGCAATCTGAAAATCAAGCTCTGTAAATAGAATTCAAAGGAGTCAGAGTTGCAGAGCCTCCCCAGCGAATGTGCAAGGACGACTGCAAAGAGTCACAAACGTAAAAGGCCACTACATAAAGGTAAAGGAAGTCCAAGAAGCCACAAAAACACTGCAGCAAGATCAGCTTCAACATGACATTGTTACCCAAGGGAATTAGGAGAATGTATTTTGCACATTGTTTACCTGGTTTCTTCCTGATCCCAGAAATGCAGGCACTTGGTATCTTCCACAAATATCCTAACATCTGCCCAGAGATACAGACAGTGAATATCTTCTATAAACACTCTGACCTCTGCCCAGGGATACAGTCTTTGAAGTCTTAACAAAATTATGAACTCAGTCGTTAATCGACTCAAGGTTGAAAACGTGTGATGAAACAAGAAAAGGGATATCAGATAGGGAGAACTTGCAATTGTTTAAGGACTACCTGAAGGACATCCCTATCCTATCTAAGGATGTGCAAAGGAAATAACTTTGTATTAAAGCAGAATTGTGTAACCTAATGAATATATGTATTAGATAGATGTAACAATTGTAGCTAGGTGGGATTTTGGGCATCAGTTTTGTAAAACCAGGCCTTTGGGGGCCTTCAGTACATATGCAAGTTTTGTGGAAGATCTTCCACCGAGCACCTTGCTTCGAATAAAAGCAGTGTCTCCTCTCTGAACAAAGTACTTTGTTTTGGGAGCTTCTTTTTATTAATTTTGGGTAACAACATCAAGAAAAAACAGTCTAAAATAAGGACCATAGTGTGTTGCAATAAGTTTGAGTCTTTTGAGGAAGCTATCATGTGAAGCTGGCACTGGGGGTACAGAAGAGCAGGTCAGGAAGATACAGCACAGAAACTGTAGAAGAGGGGCAAGAGGTTGATTAAGTACTCTCTTGAGTGCAAGGTCTGGTTAGATGAAATCAAAAGGGGTCACGCAATGCTACATGTGTATTTGACCGCTAGTGTTAAACTTGTAAGAGTTACTTGACTCCAAATCAACAACTTACTTAAATAAATGCCCAGAATGAATAGCTCCAAAAGTTCCAATAAAACCAGTGGCTAAATCTGTGCTGCTTCTGATAGCAAATGCCATGTCCTGGCCATCTTTCCCTCTGATACAACTGCCTTATGGGCCTGCTGCCAACTGCCTGGTAGCACGTGAAGCTGTGACAAAGCAGATGCCACATGCTTCGAGGGGTTCCCTTCCCTCTCCCAGCAACACCAGTAGCCATCCTGCTGCAAACAAAAAGCAAGCCATGCTTGAGGCTGGGTCTCAAGGAGCCCAACTAAGACCGTATAAGCAGGTTCCAGTCAGTAACTTGCTGAACACAGATCAAAAATGCATCGAAACGATCCTCTGCCAAGTATTCCAGCCTCGTGTGCACTATATAAGATGGATTTTCACAGCTAAGAAGTTTCTTTCCAGCTTTATGAGGGAAGGAGCATCTCATCTTCTTCACCACTGGCACTGCAGTTCAGTTAACCTTGAGATTTGTCATTTGTTTTGAAATTCCTCACTACAGAAAGGATGTCTTTTAGAGTGAGACCAGAGGAGGCCACAAAGATGATCCAAGGGCTGGAGCACCTCCCCTGTGAGGACAGGTTCAGAGAGCTGGAGAGCTCCAGGTTCAGCCTGGAGAAGTGAAGGCTCCAGGGAGACCTTACTGCAGCATTAAGGTACTTATATGGGCCTACAAGAAAGCTAGGGAGGGGGTCTTTATCAGGGAGTACAGGGATAGGATGAGGGGAAAAGATTCTAAGCTGAAAGAGCAGATTTACATTAGATATTAGGAAATTTGTTACTGTGAGGGTAGTGAGGCCCTGGCACAGGTTGCCCAGAGAATTCATGGATGCCAAGCTGGATGGGGCTTTGAGCAACCTGATCCAGTGGGATGTGTCCCGGCCCATGGCAGGGGGGGTCGGAACTGGATGATCCCTTCCAACAAAAACCATTCTATGATCCTACGAAATTAAATTTTATGTGCTGTCTCACATTCAAAGAGCCCTTTCTGACAGAAAACTCAAGCACATAGGGACAGCACTGAGCCCAAGCTGGTTCACTCTGCATTTGCATTACAATTCCAGCTAAGGGTATGATGTTCTCCCAAAGGGCCCCTTTTTTCCAGCACACAGGGCTTTTACTGCTCACTCAAGAACAGGTCTCGCACGCGCGGTTCACAGCAAACATCCAATGCAGTATTTTCTTCGTGTAGTTCAAACTCTCCTCTAAAGAAGGAATTTCTTCATCCTTTTTTTCTATCATATTAATTGTTATCATAACACATTGCACTTTGAATTCTGATTAATATTTGAGTTCCCTATTTGAAATTACCAAAATCTGATTATTCAAAATACTCAGTATTATGCAGCTTCTTCTGAATTCATGTGCAGTCTGAAAAGCAAAGCCCTAGAGCATATCGCACCTTGAATCTCTCTCATCAGGCACCAGAATGAAAAATCCAATTAATGACCATCTAGGAAAAACAATTTGCTTAACACATCACATCGCAAGTCTGTTACAGAGGCAGGACCAGGATTCAATTATCTAGCAGAAGCACCCAACTGCTTTAATTGCATCACCCCCATTTTCTTCTGACAATTCTTCTGGCTCACCAGCTTCATCCATTCCAAATTAAGTTGCCATTCAGAAGAAAAGTTCCCTTCATTATGTAATTAACTTCTCCCTTGGAGATTCAACCCACCTTCTTAACAGAGACAGGGGTTCATGAGGGATAAATACATCTGGTTAATATAAGGCTATATTAGTTAAACATCTGGTGTGGTAATTATGGATGTCTGGCATTGGTTACAACTACCTGGGTAACTAATAGAATTATACAATGGTTTGGGTTGGAAGAGATCTCAAAGCCCATCCAGTTCCAACCTCTGTGCCATGGGCAGGGACACCTCCCACTGGATCAGGTTGCTCAAAGTCTCATCCAGCCTGGCCCTGAACACCTCCAGGCATGGGGCATCCACTCTTTCTCTGGGCAGCCTGTGCCAGTGCCTCACTACCCTCACAATAACAAATTTCTTCTTGATTGCTCACCGAAATCTCCTCTCTTTCAGCTTAAAACCACTTCCCCTTGGCCTTCCACTGCATTCCCTAAAAATAGCCCCTCCTCAGCTTTCCTGTAGGCCCCCTGTAAGTACTGGAAGGCTACTAGAAGGTCTCCATGGAGCGTTCTCTTCTCCAAGCTGAACAACCCCAAGTTAACTATGAGGTTAATATATGGTTAACTAATCCAAACCAACCATATTCACAGAGACCAAATTAGGACTACATGGGTAATACTAATTCTGGCATTAATTCCTCCTCCGTAATGTCTGTAGAGCGAGTGCTCTGATCACAGCGTAAAACAGTTTCTTAGCTTTGACCAGTTCTGTTGGGATGATGCCTCACAGTATAGGCTTAAAGAAGAAATGACAGGCTCAAATTCTTTGATGACAGAGCCATCACCATCTGAAGCTGGTAAGGCTGAACACTGTTTTTGTAAAGGCTCCTCCTTGGCTCCAAAGCCTCTGCTCCTGCAGCACTGCGACTCTGAGGCTTTACAAAGAATCACAGCAGGACACGGAGCAACACGCTTTTCTTAGCTCCTTCCTAGAACTATTTTTCCCATTTGGGCTTCAATTTTCCCAGAAATATCAGTCTAATGAAGACTCAAACAATACTTTTGGGCCCCTCCGGCTTTATCTGGCAAATTTATTAAAGACCAAGGTCTTAAGAATGGAAAGTATGAAGCAGCCTTGAACAGGGGCCTCCAGCCTTAGTCTACAAGCTACTGAGGCCTTAAATTGGCCTCCAGGTCCTTGCTCTTTCTCCTACCACGCTCCAAGAAAAACATACTGCAAGTTTTATTTGCACATTTTATCTGTTTTATGGCAATCATGGGACGGAGCTTCACCAGTTGTCAAATTTCAGTCTCACTGTACAAACCCATTTTGCTCTCCTTCACTTGGACACCACTCGCCATTTTCTGTACCACCTTGATTTCTTCCACAGCTCACTAAGCAGCAGCAAAGTTCTGGGTATGATTACTCCAGTGTTTAAGGAACAACACCTTTAGCCTTGTACACGATCTACTGAAGAGTTTGTACGTTAATAGCACCATTTTTTCCCTCCACTGAAGTACAAAACTCGGAATTCATTTTGATTTTCTATTTGGAACATCCTTCTATCTGTGAACTATCACCAAATACACACCTGTGTGTGTATGAAACAGAAGAACACCCATGCCATCAAAGATTTTTATACTAGTAAATGCCCATCTTTTCTACAACAGTCTTTCCATAAACTAGAATACACAAACTCCCACATGCCCTGAGACCTTCCTTTACATATTGTGTCAGAGCTCTTAATCCACAGCCAGTAAAAAAAGATTCACTGATCTAAAAATGCTGAACTAACTGAAGAGGTTCAAGAGATTCCAAGCAGAATCACAGTTAGAGAGAACTAGATGGGCATTTGTGGGCAATAGCAGAGACAGAGCTGGCCTACAGCCCGTGGCTACTAAAACAGGCACCCATGAGATACCTGTTACTTACAGGCATTTACTTCATTTTACAATAATAAAGAAAAGGAAATAAAACTATAATCCTATTAACATCCCTAACATTCACAACAAAGGAATGAAACTCTGGGGGTATTTTCCTACTATCAATCATTCACGCTACTTTAAACAAAATTGGTTACTAACGCCAAAGTAAGTTTTAAGAACAGCTTGTTTATTTTCTTTGGCATCCAACTCAAAACAGCTGAACAGACTTGCCTAACTAAGTTAGAAGAAATTGCTTCTATTATAAAGCAAGTCAGCCTTACCTCAAAGTGGAATTCTGCTTGTAGAATTTTATAACACTACCCATGTCTCAATCCATGAAACACAAAACCCTATAGACCAGTCCCCAAGAGAAATGTAGCACAAAGTTTGGGATAAAGCTACTCAGCTTGGTCCTTCCCAAACGTAACAGTTGCCCTAAAGAGAGGGTAAAGGACAGGCAGAAACCAATTCCCTTAACATTTGCCACACCACAAAATCTTATAACATTCAAAGCCCGTAGCCAGCACAGAGCAAGCCGATCAGATATATAGCCTTTGATATTAATCAAGACAATCTCAACTACAAATAAAGACAGAGTATGTAGGTGTCTAGGCTGATACACACAATCAAACTGCTGCTTGAAATTTGATTCAGAATCCAAAAAGCCTGCGTCAATCCTTTGCAAAGCACAAGAGCTATTTGAAGATGTAATGCCAGAGCAAAAAGCCAACTCAATGTGATAACTGGAAGGTAAACTGACGTCAACTGGAAATCCAACCAGTCAGTACCAGTGCAGTAGCTGGCTCTGTGCCATATACCTGGCAGATCTGTTCTGTACAAAGCTTTAGAGGTTAAAGCTTTTGGACCAGCATAGTTTGAAAAAAAAGAAAAGAGAAAAGCAAAGCAAAGCCAAGCCAAGCTCTAAACAAAAAAGCCTCCCAGAAATTGTTAAATAATTTTAGGAGACCACTGGAACTGGCTTTAATTCTCCTGAATGGCACGCATTGATCTGACAGACCAGCATGGTGGACAGAAGCTGCTGAATTTGGTTCAGATCAGGCGTTAGGCCTGCAGAGAAAGGATTCACAATATAACCACTCAGCTGGATTGAGCTACCTAAGCTTATATGTTCGACCATTAATGTGCAGAACATCAGTATGAAAAGAGATATATTTTTTTAAACATTTTATTCTATTTCTACCTTGTATAATACAGCTACTACTCTTTCTCAAACCTCAGAGGGGTCTGTGCAGTCGCGTAAATTCTTCATTCTTACAAGGTGGACAAGTTAAATACTACACTCGGAACTGGGAAAAATCAAGTGTAGAATATTAAAGGATTCCCCCATGTCAGATGTGCGCAACATGCAGTCTTTATGGCAGTTCCTTTGGTCTGCTGGTGACAGGAGGCAGCTTGAACTAAACGGAGAGGAGCTTGCTGATCACACTACAAATGTTTTTTGTTCGGGCAATAAAAAGGCACAGCCAGCCATGAGATGTAGTATCTCTGTAGGAGTAACTGGCCAAAGAGAGACATGGCCTTCACAAGCAAGATGCGGCTACCACCACACAAGTATGGCATGGAGAAGGGAGATTAGAGAACACAGGACGTGGTCTTACAGTGGGTGGGAAAGAAGAGGAGGGGAGAAGCAAGTATCAGAATAGTGCTTGCATATTATAGGTTATTATTTCAGGTTCAAATAGGCAGAGGAAAGTGCTACCATGCTGGGAAGATGGGGCATAACTGGGCTAAGACCCCTCTGAAGTGTAAAAAAAAAAAAATCTTCTTTTTTACCTGAAGAAAAGCAGGATTAGCTGTTGTCTGTTCTATGCTAGAAATGGCTAGAAAGGACATGAAACCACTCAACATGGGGCAATTTAAACTAAAAACTATCTAATAGAGAACTCAGAAGCCCAGCACAGTTTCATTGGATCAGATGTTTATAAAGGCTAACCAGAATTTATGACAAATGTGATCAGTTCCAAGATCCAGATCCCAAAAGCTTTTAGTGTCTGTATAATGATCTTGTCTTTGCCTGAAGTAACAAGTTAAAACCAACAGATTACGTGATTTAATCCAGAGACTCAGCATGGAATAACTGTGCCCATTCTCCTGTCACAGTTTTATAAAAGGAGCTTTAGAATCACTTCTGAAGTCACTAACGCAAGATGACAGTAAGAACCGTGCTCATCTCTGCCTCATTGGCCTGTAAGGAGCTGAATGCTTGTACATCCAGTTGAAATTAATTGCGGAGTCAAATCAACCACCTTATCTGACACTTCTCACTCTTTCTTTAATCCTTTTTTGGAAAGTGACATGTGCTGCAGTAATGGATTCAAAACAGGAAATGAGAACAAATTCCTTGCACAAATAAAAGACCATGCCCACTGGATAATATTCCAAAGACAGAGGAAATAAGAGTTTACGTTAGCAGCCAATGTATGTATACAATCTACTTCCAGAAATGCTTGCCATCTAGAGAAAAGAAAAAAAAAAAATAAAAATTTCTCTCCCAGAGCTATTTAATATTGACAAGTCAAAAGGCAGCGTGAATACAAGTTTCTATTCCCTTTCTATCACGCAACCAACTACAGACTTGTGACATTTCAGAGTTTACATTTCAATTAAAGCTCCCAAAATACACACCAGCATGTTGGAATTAAAACAAAGGCCTAGGTTTCACTATTATGGGTACAAAAGCTATTTTATCTGGAACTGCAGTTGTAAAATGATCGTTTCTGAAGCAGTGCAGAGAAATATATGATACAGCAAAGCGTTGTGCACCCCTAGAACTTTTTCAAACTGAACAAAAACAACGTTTAGAAGGCTTAAAACTTCCATGTGAGAACACAATTAACTTTTCTTTCTAAAACAGACAAAGATGGTTCATGACTACCTCTTTTGTCTCCTCAGGGTCTGAGTGATCCACAGTTACATATAGATCATTCTGCAGGTATTTCAGTGCGCTAAGAGGGTCAGTCTGAGCTTTTTCTTCAAACCTGCAAAGAAGAGACAGAAAACGTGAGCACAATCATTTCCTTCAAGACTAAGCACTACCATTTCTAGAAAGAGCAAAACCTGTTTAACAAAGCTTTCAGCCCAATATTTCCAAACAAAACAATGTTAATGGTTCATATGTGGTGGAATAGATGTTTCAAGTCAAACTGAAAGATGGAGGAGAGTTTTTTGTGCGTGTAAGGGAGGTTATAAGGGCAGTATTACACTCTTGGTAAAAATACCCAAAAAGCAGACAAACAGCAACTTCTTAACACATAAATATAAACCATTTACTACAGCTTATTTTCCACAAATTTCCACAAAAAAATTTCCACAAAAAAGTAAGGTATGAATACCACCTCATATGAGAAGCACAGCTCAGGCAAGGCTTGAGCACTTCAGTCCCAGGAATATTTATATTTCTAATCGTGTAGAAGCATAACTGACAGGACAGGGATGTAAAACGCTACCCACTTCTGCCAGACAATAGCAAAAGGGGTGAAAAGCCCCAGACTCAATGAATATTGCGTCTTAATATGCCACCTTTGGAAGGAGCGCACATATGTACAAGCCCTGTGCACCACCACCACTATTTTCGCATTTTCTTTTAATGAACAGAAACTGTAATTGAATCCACTGAAGACATTAATACGGCCCTCAGAAAATTACTCTGGCCTCAGTATCCTCAGTGAGCACAGTTTCTTCCATGGCAGCACTGGGTGCATAAGCCTAAAAAGGGCGAGGTTTAAAATTCCCTATCTTTTTCTCCTATCACTTATCTGCCAAATGCAATATTGCACTCCGTCATCTTTCAAATCACCAAGACATGATATTAAGCCTTCCCAGGAAAACAGCTCAGACAATTCTGGATTCCAGAGACGAAAACCCTAAAAATCATGTTCTCAGTTACTTAACTGCCTTGTATCAACTGCCTTACAGAAATGCAAGATGTTTTATTCATAATATACTTCAGTTACCTTCAACAGGTTGTCGAACTGAAAGAAGTCACGTAGAATAGAATTAACTACATTGTTATTTTTTAAATTAGATTATTCACTTGGCTATTTATATTGTAGTGAACATCTGTAGCCCAAATTCAAAACTCTCCAAAGATGCAAGTCATTGGGTTGGTGCAAGGAGCACAAAGACTGTCGGTTACCTGATCATCAAATCACAGAATTGTTTGGGTTGGAAGGGACCTTTAAAGATCGTCCAGTTCCACCCCCCCTGCCATGGGCAGGGACACCTCCCACTGGATCAGGTTGCTCAAAGCCCCTTCCAACCTGGCCTTGAACGCCTCCAAGGATGAGGCATCCACGACTTCTCTGAGCAACCTGTTCCAGTGTCTCGCCTCCCTCATAGTAAAGAGTTTCTTCTTAATAGCTCATCTAATTCTCCCCTCTTCCAGTGTAAAACTGTCCCACCTTGTCCTATCCCTGTACTCCCTGATAAAAAGCCCCTCCACAGCTTTCCCATAGGCCCCCTCCTTTAAGTACTAGAAGGCTGCTCTAAGGTCTGCCCAGAGCCATCTTCTCTCTAGGCTGAACAACCCCAACTCTCTCAGCCTGTCCTCATAGCAGAGGTGCTCCAGCCCTCAGAAGCACATGATGTATAAAATATTCTGGTAATTAAGCACAATTTCTTCCAAACATACAATAGATTTTCTTAGATGATATCACTATGGTCTGGAGAGTTAAGTACCTTACACAAGTGGAACTACTGACACCTTGCTCTTGTACACCCAGCCAGCTTGCCTCTGCTACGGCCAACTGATACTCAAACTGGACTCAGGTGATGCAATGGATTTGCTGTGTTTGCAAGCCAAGTACCTGTTCTGGTACCCAGAGCTTGAGGGAGTACAGATAACGGGCAGTTAAGTGACCCTGCAAAGCCAGCATCATACCAGTCCCTTGGCTGGCCATGTTCAGCTGCCTCACATCGACCCTGATAAATGGAAGCACGGTGCATGAACCCCAAACTCCTGCCAGGCAACACTCAGCAACATTTCCTTCCAGTGCAATTTAAGCAAGTGGAAACAAGCAATCCAGAGCTGTCTCTGGAGGCTGTGCAGCTGCATTTGCATACAACCACACATGGGTTCAATAAGCCTCCCAAATTACTGGGCAAGACCTTTATTCTTTCTTGTAGGTACTCACATCTATTGCATAGCTAATCTGCAAAAGACCTCATCCAGCCACAGTGATCGAGTCGAGCGCAGCAATTTGCTTGCTGCTTCAGAAGTGAAATACCATCAGTAAAAAACAACCTCCAGCTCTTGGCAGAGCTTGATAACAAAGTATTCTCACCAAGAATGCAGAAAGAGCTCTTTATTGGCCTCAAATAATTTGCTGGGTCTTGAAAGGCTGTCTCGCTGCTGCAATTTCTTGCCTAAAGCAACACCGTAAGCTTGATTTTGAAAAGCTTTTGCCCTATACAGCAAATGTAAGGCCACTCCCAAACATCCAGAGTGCAAGAAGCATCACAGTGTAGCTGAATTCTGTGTGAGATCTTTCAAGTGTTTCTGAATGAAAAACTCCGACCTCACCACGGCTGAGTCTCAGATGTGCAAAGGAATCCAGCCCCCAGACTTCATTAGCATCCTTGCGAGCTGTTACTATCTCGTAGCACAGCTTTTCAGAAACATACTCCATTTCCTTGGGAGGTGACAGTACCAAAACACATGTTGATGAGCAGCAGAGAGAAAAGGGAGTCTAAAAATTCCCCATGGCTCCCCACACAATAGCTAGATTTCTGTAGATATAGAATAACGGAGTAAAATCAGAATGAAATTAATTTTGTAGGTTAGCCCTGCCCCACTACTTTTTGCTATTAAAATAACTTCTAAAAAAATTAATCAAGAAACCAAAGAAGTAGCGCTTCCCAAAACAGTTTACAAGGTATTGAAGTTTTAGCAGCTTAAAAAAAAAGACACTTTGGAAAAGAAAACAGCAGAACATATTGTTTCCATACCTGTGCTTTCTTATGAGGTATTTGCAGTGTCTTAGCAGGTATTCCTTGGAAGGTCGACAGAGCTTCAGAGACCAGAAATCATCTAATCTCATCTTTGGAGAGCAGGACTTACCAGGATTCCCTCCAAATAAGTAATGGACCTAAGCAAATGAGAGAGAGATGAAAAAGTTGATTGTTTGTGTACATCTGTTTAACAAAGACTATTTACTATGTCAGTATCTTGGGAGAGGTTTATTCTGGAGGGAGAAAACTGCCTTTTAGACAAGCTGCTGCATTTTATTATTAGTTTTACTTTGTCCTTTAGGAGAAAAGAAAGTTCTCTTAAACTGCTTATATTTTAAGGTAATAAGAAAGCTGCACTGTTAGAATCTCCCGCTAACAGATTCCCGAGATACTTGCAAACAAACATCAACAACCATGCTATCTCTTTCTTTAGGAAAAACCTACAAGCACAAGAAATCCTTAAGTATGTAAGATATGAGCAGAAAAGAAGGATCTGAGCCAACTCTTGTCTCCCTGTTCAAAATACTTGATGGAAATAATACTTAAATTGATGGATTACCAACCTCTTTTCCAGTCCTGTCCTCAAAAGACTCCAAATTCTCGTTGTCATGACAGTGGCTAAATAAAGGCACTCCTATTAAACCTTTGGTTAATTTGGGGATGAGGAGATTATACCCGTGTAATTGTGAGATGACTCCAGCGACCACACATTTTCTTTGAAGAAGAAATATTTATGCTTGTAAGGAAGATTAAGAAAAAATGGACTTGTGTACACACTACTGCTCTGGCTCCAGTCAGAGCACTGCTGGTGGAACTGCACCACTGAAGTAGCCTTTTCCTTGAGTCAGCGAAAACCACCATCTTCCCCACAGACATGGGCCACTGGCAAAGTGAGGGAGAAACCCTAAAAATGCTCACAGTGAAGTGACAATAAGACCAGTCCATCAGAATCCTGGGAGATGACAAACGGGCCTGTCCTCCTACTCATGTTGCATAAGCTGTAGAGAGCCTTAATTTGACTTGCAGAGAAAAATTTTCATGGTGTCTGGAAGGGTAAATTTGTCACACTTCAATACAGCAGTGCAGCTGCAAAGACAGTCAATACGCTACCTGTGCCCAAAGGAAAGCGTTAATTGAATAAAGAGTAAAACAAAAAGTCAAAACTGTAATGCTAAGAAGAAATGAGGAAAACCACACCACTCTTAGATGAGAAGTCACGATCATTACAGTGATTGTTTTCAAAAGAAGTTCTAGAAATCCTGAGATGCAAATCATGGAAATATTAAATATACCTGTATGCAAAATTCTTTTTTTTGGTTCAAGGCAAATCAAATGAAGTAGTCTAACAGATGTTTGGTAATGTGTAATCGCAGCCCAGAAGGTCAATAATATCCTGGGCTGCATCAAAAGAAGAGTGGCCAGCAGAGCAAGGGAGGGGATTCTCCCCCTCTACTCTGCTCTTATGGGACCCCACTTGGAGTCCCGTGTCCAGTTCTGGAATCCCCAGTATAAGGAGGATATGGAACTGTTGGAATGACTCCAGAGGAGGGCTACAAAGACGATCAGAGGGCTGGAGCACCTCTGCTATGAGGACAGGCTGAGAGAGCTGGGGTTGTTCAGCCTGGAGTAGACTCAGGGGACATCTCTGAGCGGCCTTCCAGTACCTGAAAGGGCTACAGGAAAGGCTGGCAGGGACCTTTTACAAGGCCCTGTAGTGATAGGATGAGGGGGAATGGCTTTCAGTTGGAAGGGGGAAGATTTAGATTAGACATTAAGAAGAAATTCTTCATGATAAGGGTGGTGAGACACTGGCACAGGTTGCCGAGGGAAGTTGTGGATGCCCCATCCCTGAAAGCGTTCAAGACCAGGTTTAAGGAGGCTTCGAACAACCTGCTCCAGTAAAAGGTGTCCCAGCCCACGGTAGGGGGGCTGGAACCTGGTGATCTTTAAGGTCCCTTTCAACCCAAACCATTCTACGATTCTATGTTCTGACAGATTCAGAAATGCAAGACTGGACTTACATAGAGGTAAATCTCAATGAAAGCAAAGTGTTAAAAAGACTGTTTATTTCTTCACTTCTTTTTTTTTCTTAACATCATTTGGCATTTCAGACTCTGAACTGTTGATATTAAACATGCCACAAAGGGTCTTCAAATACTGAGGGTTCAAGAAGTCCAACAGGCTACCTTTCTCCACAGCTTTAAAAACAATCACTCAAAACAATGTATTCTGCATCCCACTGATACAGGCGCTCCTTATTTATATCAGAGGAGTTTAGAAAGGTCACTTGAACAGAGGTTTCTAAAAATAAGACTCTTCAAAACAAGCACATCAAACAGCTCTTCAGATAAAGCTGGGCAACTGCCACGATTTAGCAGCCTTCACAGTAACTTATAAAATACTACTCTGAGACTCATGATACCTTATGCCTAGGAGTAAGTCACTAAAGACAGAACAGTATTTACTGTCCAACATTAATGTCCATGAGAAAGACAAACCATACAAGTTCTCCATACAGAAGTTACACCTATTGTCCCTTAAAATCTCTCCTATCTCCAAACTTTCGGGCTAGTTGGGTTTCCCCGACTTGATTAATATCCCATGGAATGATATGACTGAAGTATATTTATCTTTTTCAGTTCAGAGTAAAAAACATTTTAGAAAGTTTATTTTAATTGCAATATCCAGGAAAGGTTAAGTGTTTCACAGTAATTTAAATCTATAGGTTCATGAAGTTACAGCAAAGGCCCAAGTTTATTGAGCAATCATGTACATCAGAAGCAATCTGAAGTCTATTTAAGCATGAACACGTCCATTAGAGTCAGGTAGGGCTAAAGAACCACAGTTACTTCTGATACGCAGGGGAAAGTAGGGCACCTCTGTTAGAGCACGTTCTGAACAGTGAGTAGTTCATTCAAACACACTTTCTCCTAGAAACGTCTGTAACTATCTGTGATCATTTAGTCACTAACAGGTTGCAAGATTAAGTCCCTGAAGGCAACGAACGAAGCTTCAAGTGTTCTCAGGTAAGAAAACAGCCAGGAGCTAGCTGCTACAAAACTTCGTTGAGGTTTAGTATATCCCATTGCCTGCATTTTTATCTCACCTAGGAGCTATCATGTCTACTATATATTGACCTAGAAAGCAGCTCAGCGCCTTATTTCAAAAGATAAATAAGTTAAATGAAAGTTACCCACCACATTAACACTATACAAAAAGCTAAATTCATTGTACTATCTTTGAAGAAGCAACTACAACAGGAGAGCAATAAGTTTAACAACAAAACCACATCTGTGTCTGTCCTACCTTGTGCAACTCATCATACACCAGTTGATGAGCAAACCTTGGGCAGGGCTCTTCTTCTTGAAGGCTTTTACCTGGATTCTCTTTTGCTGCCTGGTCATTCTTATAGACACAAGACCTAAAATATAAGGCATTGAATAATGATCGGTAGCATCTGTATAAGCAGAACAAGTTACCAAAAGGCTATAAGGCATAAGCGATGTCAATTTGAACTGCTTGGCATAACACTGAAGGTTTTCTTACTTCTCTATATATTGTTCTCTGTTACCCCATCCCCATTCTTAGCTCTACAAAAAACCTGCATCCAACAACAAGAGAAAGTAATTTTGGCTAAACAGTATCCTCAATCACAAGCCAAATACGAAAAAATTCCAGATAATTTTATGTCATGAGCTTCAGAGGTGTCTTTAGATGTTGCAGTATTTGCTAGCAGAATTGTCAATGTGAAGTATTTTTCATTATGGAGACAACCTTGGACACAGTAGAGCTCTAGGCCAGAAACTTCAAAGCTAGCATTTCAATCACTGATTTTCAAACAGACTTAAGTTGTTTTTTTCTAAATGAAACCCCATTTTTAAAAAAACAGCGTTCACAGCCTTCAAAGCAATTTGCCCCACATTAGAAGAGACCCTGAACACAAAAACACTGGCTCTAGCAGGTACCTGAAGTAGCACTGCACAAGGCCTGGAAAGAGCCAATAGATCTAGCAGAGAGATCTATCTAGCCGATAGATCTTCTCCATCACTGTTCTTACAACAGAGCAGTTTCCTCAGTTTCTAATAACTAGCACCACATATGCTGCTATTAACAACTTACTTGACTGAATTTGCTGCACTGATGATGAATTCGGGCCTTCAACACTTCCTACAGGAAAAACTTATAATGACTTACTTATCCTCTCCACCTGCCTCCAGTAACGAAGTTCAGAGGATTTCTCTCCCTCACTTGGCTTATTGCCACACTGTCTCTTAAATTTACAGGGGGAAATAGGTGCTTCGAGGGAACTCAGTTGTCTTCCACATTACCATTCCACAGTTGTAAGAGGTTAGAGAGTTACCTGGGAGACAAGATTGTGTAGGATTGCTTTCTAAAAGAAAGTGAGTGCAGACATTAGAAACAGAACCCCTTCCATCGACTTACCAGCTGTTCCTCACAATGTCATAAATCCAGAAGGAATTCCTGACATTCTCTTCCCGCTTTTCTTTGTCTTTACTGAGCCCTGACAAGACATGGATTTCATTCAGTTCAGGATCGATGGTGGCCCTTTGAGTGAAACCTGTCATTGGAACTGACAAAAAATAAGACGTTACACACTGAAAACAACAGAGGATACTGGAAGGGATCCAAGCATCAGACAAATGCATTTTCCTCCCCTTGAAAATCAGTAGGGATTCTATTATCCATAGCACAAGCATGAAATTTTACAGAACTACCTCTTCAGTGTTCTGGGATAAAGAGCATCTTAGTTTAACCTCACTACATACTTTCCCTAATTTTCTTCTTTTAAATTACCTTCACACCTTCATCTTTCCTACAAAACCAAACCCAACACACTGAGCGATCCCAAGCTGGTGTTTTCTGTGACCTCTCCTCCACAGAGAACTCATTATTTACCACAACTTAAAACTAGAATGGCACAGGAGGTGTGCAGAAGTTGCTAAGCAAGCAATTTGCTTCTTGCACCCTTGTGAGGCAGGGTGAGGGAGGAGAAGAAACATCTCCCAGAAGCTGACTACTTCCCTGCTAAGGAGAAGCCCAATGCAGATTCACTGATTCTCTTCCTACCACCTGAAAAGCACAGAAAACATTCTGAGAGCTGGTGGTTCCTAGGGAAAGCCATAGGCAGAGCTATCTGGGAGACTACCAGCTCAGAAACGAGGATTAAACTGTCTCAAGATAAAGCTAGATGATTCCTGTAGATATGAGTGGAGTGACTTTTTTATCTCATCTGTAAAAGGAAGCACTGATTCCAGAAAACTTAATTGCAAAAGCTGGGAAACTCGGAAACTTCAAGATGAACTCAAGATTACACAGCTCCCAACCTCACATTGCTTCCTTTAGGACAAAGATGTCAAGGAAGTTTTTTTTGTATTTTCTAAATAGTTGTGGTATAATTACCAAGCTCTTCTTCTGTTCCAACTTTGGATTTAGAAATACGGTGAAATAGTGAGGATTCCAGCAGTTTTCATCATAATTCCCCGAAAAAAGGTCAGCAAATTTGTTTGGCAGTTCTTTTTGTTTGTTGTATAATTCCCCATTTCCTGTTTCCCTAGGCAACCATCCTTCCAAAATGTATTTGTGACCAGCACGTGATCTTTGTTTACAGATCCTGTTTGTCTCATTTCTCTTTCTGGGTCAGTTTACAAAGGCTGGTAAAGGTTTCTGGCCTTAGATCAAGATTTTGGCATGAAAATTTCTCAGAACTCTTGTATTTTGCAAATTCTTCCCTGCAATTAACTGTGAGCTGCACACAAAGCCTAGAAAACAAGCCCCACACCAATAAAACATCTAATATTGCTGTTTCAGAACACACAAAACAGTGTTTTGCAAGCCCATTCTTTAATAGGTTTTGGTCTCATACTTCCATCTCCTCATCTGAATTAAAAAATCCTGAGCAGCGTTTGGTTTTCTACAGTTTTCAGCCCCTACCAAAAGGCTGAGCAAAGCCAAAAAATCCAAATATTCCTCAAAAACAACAAATAAATGCTCAATTCTTATGTAAACTCAATCTGAAACTGAAATATATTCATATAATTCATTCTTAGAATCCTGTCAACAAAATCCTTGCTTATGGTTTCATGGAAAAGCAGGAGGCAGAGCCTATTTTGACCTCTAATTTTGCCACAAAGTTTCACAGGAAAATTAATCCAGTTTATAAGCAAATGGGTGGCAGAGCAGAGAGAATAAAAGAGGGAACAATGCTGGCATAACCACCACCACATACCTTGTTTTAGCTGCAAACCACACGGAAGTTTTTAAATCAGAATAATGAGTACTGTGAAAGTCCCCCAATAAGGAAATCGAGAACAGTAAAATTACAGACTAAATACCATTAATTTTCAAAAACTATCATGTAACTTGTTTGCTTGCATAGTCAGGGACTAAATTACTGACCCTAAACCCTTAAATTCAAGGCATATTTGAGACATTTCTGGCAGGAGAGCCATCTACGTTTGATCAGCAATACTAATGCACACGGAAAATGTCTTTGCAATCCTATCTGCTGCTTTGAACATTTGAGACTATGCTGGGTTTTCAGAAAAAAACGCATGCAAATCTTCAGAGCATTAATACCTCCAGCTCACTGAAATGAAAATTATTATAATCATGAGGCATACGGTTGCTATATTATCACCAATATCGAAAGCGTATGAAACTTGTCTGCGGAAGTCCCATCCCTCCTCCTGAAATGTTGTTAAATAAATGAAGTTTGTATCTAGTTTATGCTCGATTTCCTGATGCTGAAATTATTATTTAAATAACGAAGGAGGAAAAAGCCACCAAAGCTGAGTGCCTCTGTTTTTTCATTCTTGATAACTGGATTTATCTGCAACAACTGCATTCAAAACCAAATTCAAGTCAAGTCATTTCAGGCTTCCCTCAGCTGTACGTCAATCTCTTCTTGAGATTGTTGGAAGTGCAGACTTTCTAGAAAAATAATATATAATATCCCTGTATTTCATAGGGTCCTAAGACAAGGAGTAACTTCTATAAACTCTTTGACCTATCTAAGCAACCATGTAGAAATCATATTTAAGTAGTGCGTTAGGCTAAGTAAAGCTGACATTTAGACTTTTGCAGAAGAAAATCGAACAAGTTAGATTTAGTACCATTAAAAAACTGCAAGACAATACAAATCTGGTAAACAAGTCCCTGAAAATAAAACAATGAGGAAATAAGGGAAACTACTACACAGTAAGTGGGAGATGCTGTGATATTAAACATAACAGAAATGTCAAAAAGATGTTTCTCAAGGAAATCTGATCCTTGACAGAGCAGAAGGGCTACATAATATTGTCATGACTGACAAACATTTCCACTAGGGGGTAAGAGAGCTTCATAATCTGCAAGTGCAGAGGATTTGCAGTAAACACTGGATGTAAGTCAAATGATTGCGGTCAGCGTATTAGAGGAGGGGACTTGGCTGTAAACTCATGAAAAGTACTTGCGATATTTAGCTAACAAACTGTATGTTGGGAAGGAAATTCAAGTTTGCATGGAAGACAAAACTGAACCTGTGGCAGTAACTGAACACTTAGGATCTGTTTTTTTTAATTTTAAGATTCAGTAAAAAGTCATAAACAGCAAGGTGAGAATCCGAGATGGTAACTCCAGTGTACTGCAAGAACTACTATTTGCAATGTACTAGATCCAAGGGGTGCACAAAGCAGTAAGAAGAGATCCACAGAAGTTCCCTCGCTCTTCCACTGATGTAAGTCAGCTTTGGAACAAATCTCCACCAATTTCACACTGTTTAGAGTGGCTCCTGGGCCCTGCAACCACTCAGGTCAGCCATGGGCCAACAGCTCAAAGGACGTAAAGTAGCAGCTGAGCACTTAGCCCTGGTTGTTTTGAACAGGGCACTGGCCTGTTGCTATGCGATATTAACTTGGCTCCCATGACAATACTTTAGTCATTGAAGAGGAGAAACTGCAGAGAGAAATTACTAAACACGACACAATACTAAAAAAGTCTAGTAGATGGTGAATGCTTTCCTTGTGCCACTGTTTCCCTGCCCCCCCTCATAATCTCATTAACTGGCCCAGGGTAGAAGGGCAGTAACTAACTGGAAATAAGAGGTTGAATCCTCTGTCCAGAACTTAACATTTCCATTTATTTTTAAATAGCAAAAATGCAAAGCTCATGGACTCAATATTTGAAAACAATATTCAGCCACGCAGGCCTTGAGTTAGCAGCCAGTTACATAAACAAGTAATGATTCCCAGGAAGGGTTTGTTAAGATACTGAGTAATCTTGTACGGTATCATTTCCATTTAGATATAACGCATGGGAAAAGCTTTCCCACAAAAGCAAAACCTAACCGTGCAACAAAGATATTCCCACTATCACAGTCGCTACTTTCAGGCATTTATTTGATCATAGTGATCATTTCAGCCAGCTGAGTATTTGTTGGCTTGTACGTGCAAACAGCTACGGTTGTTTTGAGCGCAATGTTGGCTGCTGCCAGCATCTAAACCAGAAAACACAGCTTTTACAACACAGAGGCAGGGTTTGCAAAACAGTAAAATGGGAGTTCACAGAGATGAGGTTTTTGCAGCATTAGACAGAACTTTGGAAACTAAATCTCATTTCTCTCATTTGAGGGGATATTACAGCATGTTTTTAAACACGCTTTGAAACACAACATTGGCAGAACAATGATACAAAACCTGTTTCTACAGGCCAATCCTGAAGGATTCATGAAAGATTAAGGGAAGCAAGTTCACTGACAGCCTTTCAGTGCCACCAAAGTTACGAAACCCTCAGAACACGTTACTGCTAATCCCACTACAAGCGACTTGCTAGTATCCTCCCTCCTTGTGATGCCTCGTGATCAAAAACTAGGAGAAAGCTACATCACGTGGATATTGCTGTTCACCAGAACCTGGCACCTCCCTGATGGATTAATTGAAAAGAAGTGGTAGATCAGCAAGTTACTACTCCATACTGCTACTTGTAATCCATAGAAAACTGAAGCAGCGTCTCCCCTGAACGTGAACGGAGCAAAGCTTGATGAGTGATAGAGATAGTATACAGGCCAGCTGTTGACACAGCAAGATAACGATTATCCTCTGGGATTTTTCATGATGAGACTGCATTTGGCAGTCAGCCGTGGAGCACCTAAGGAGACCATTTCAACAGTTTGGTTGTCATGTTGAAAAAGCAACAACTATGTCCATCACTTAGTTCTTTTCCAAGCAATGTGAGATTTTGGGAAAAAAACAGGTCATCTAGGAAACCTGGATCAAATTCTGCTGCTCTGCCATCTCCGTAAAGTGTCCTTAGGATTTGGTGACTCCCTGCTCTTCTCCCCATCTTCACAGCCAGAGGAAAGTATTTTGAGATTGGTTCAGAGAAGTATCTCACAAGATGGAAAACACACAAGGTTCCTCACAAAACAAAGTGCTTCCATGGCAAGGTACATGCTGGTCTCTGGCAAAGTACACCTTAAACCCAAGAAGGGTAACACATGTCAGATGCCACAAAGGTGATCAAACAAGGATATTCAGACTGCTTGTCCGAGTTGGATCCTGGCTATGCTAGGATAGTTGTGCTTTCTATTTTGATTACTGTTTTCCTGACATCGTCTTGTTTTAAATCCGGATTTCCTGACCTGAGCTGTGTCGCCTCTGTCCGTGGTCCTTATCCATGAAACTTCCTCCACTCACCCCAGCAAAAGACCTGGGAACTTCACTGGTAGCTGAAAAAACATTTACACTTTTCCCATAAGAACTACTTCACCATTAAAAAGAGCCACATCAATGTTTCAGGCTTGTTCTCACTTAACTTTGGAAGTTACTTGATGCCAAGGGATACAAGATGATCACGATTCTCTTGGAGAAGGAAATTCTCCCTCTGACCAACGGCTATGACACATCAACTGAGTCAGAGCCAAACAGGATTATCACAGGAACTTTGATCACAAGTGCTCTCATTAACTCAATTGGACCTGAAATGAATGCCCACGATTCGTCATGGACTGTGTGCTAGGCAACTCAGGCAAGGTGTCAGTCAGCCTTTGGAAGGCATCCAACACTGGTGGCACCTCTAGACCTCAGGTATGTTGGAGAGATACACTCTAGCATATGCACGTTGGGTTTGGGGTTTTTTTTGTTGTTGTTCAGGTATTGTTTTGGGGTTCTTTCTAAAGCAATTACAAGTATAGGACTAGTTTAAGTGGGTATGCCCATCAACATACACATTTCTGCCTCTCACTCCCAACCACAGGCTCTTGAACCAAACCACGCTTCCTCCAACCTGTACCATTACTGCTCTCCTTCACATCCAACTCATTATCCCAGCTGCATTTGCTTTTCCTCATTTTGTCCATTCCCTAGCTGAACTACCAAATTTCTTGCTCCTAACAGTTATCGTGCAGCAGAAAGACAACCATCCCTAATAGTTTAATTTCAGTGTAGTGTTGTCCTTTGACAGCAAAGAGAAAGCACCGGATTTTTTTGATGCAGTGAGCTGGAGAAAGCACCCATGCTTACTAGCAAACGGCATTTGCCAGACACAAATTGCTGCACAGCTTACCTATGTTTCAAAGCACATTGAGTCAGGAGGCATGTAGACAAAGCTGTGTGCAAACGCATCTTCTAGTAATGGTATCTTGATCACATCCGAACTTTCCCCAGGAATAAAAAAAGGCACATCTGAGCTTGCTCAAATCATTGTCCTTTACTCCCAATTAAGAACATTTCAGGGATGGTTAATGCTCAATATTCTCGCAATCACCTATACAAGGAACTGTTCCAGGAACAACATCAAAAGCACAACTAAGAGTGAAGAAAAGCTAAACAGCAACAATATCTCATCCAGAACACAAGAGCAGCAAAACCAACATCCCATTACCACCATTTTCCTGCACTGAAACGAATCCACGTTACTGACATTTCTTAACTATCCGTTTAACTGCCTTTTTTATTTGAAGTCTTATCACTACTCTAACGGAAATTTTAAACAAATGCGTAATTAAGTTCTTTTAGAAAGGGTAAAAATCAAAATAGCTCAACTAAGAATAGAACTGAATGCCACATGCGAGCCAGGAACAAAATGTAATCATGGGACTTCATAGGAACATTTAGGTCAGGCATCCTCAACTTGACTCATCACACCGAACAGCTTAAAACTTCACAGCGACCAGTCAGGGACTCACTTTGTTCGTACAGATCAAAATGGTGTATCATCACCTAAAAGAGTACAGTAAAGACTTGCTTTCTGGGGTTAAAATAGTGCTGTCAGCATCTGCCGCCACAACGTAACAAGCATTTTGTTCTATTCCTGTTAAAAAGCAAACAATCCTAGCATTTTCTTTCAAAAGCAAGAGAAACATTCAAATCTTTGTTTACTTTCTACACACAGGAGAACAGTAAACTGAAAATCGACTTGTGAATTATTTCCAATGAGTCATTTTCTTACAAAGTGTAGTATTCACCACATTGAGGCCTGTGGGAACGGTGAGGAGGGCTAAATAATAGTCTCATTTGCTTAACCCAACGTTGCAGTTAATGTACTAGCAGAAAAGCAGAGCTCAATGTCTTCTCCTGCCATAAAGCAAACTCAGTATCTTTAAATCTGAAGCAGACACAGGTGTCAGCTTAAAGCCACATGTTTTAAAGCTTCAGGCTATAAAGAAATGTTTTAAAACAGCAAAATGGCAGAATGCTAGCAATTTCATGGGAGAAAAAAAAAATTCTTTAAAAGCTCTAAGGACAACAAACGGTGTGTGGGCGTGCGTAGAGCAGCATCAGGAACATGCAGGCACCTTAATAAAGGAGGCTGTCAACAATACAAGCTGGTTCTTTCTTAGAAGCACTCAAGTAAATAAATTACTCCAGAGAATAAGAGCTTGGGTACTCTTCTCCCTCACTGGCATAACTAAATTAATGAGCAAACAATAACTCAGAGCCATCAATAATTCATTTCAAAAGTTCAGCAAAATTGCTTGCTAAAACCTAAGTCTGATCAAAATAAGAAGGGCAGCCTAAATTCAAGATAAATTAGCTTCCAGGGATTGTGGTAACTGGAGAGAGAAAAAACAAGACCGGGACTAAATATACAGAATATTAGAAATATTCATGACTTCTCTCCTGTAGTAACATACAATGCAACGCAAATTTCCACTTCTGAGCTGTATGCTCAAATCGGGATACTCGCAACCCGGGAAACTGATGTGCTTATACACACAGGCACTATTTACAGAAAAAAAAGAATATTCTTTATGTCAATTGAGGAGAAGAGGTATAAAATCAGTTCTTTATGCTTGTGTTACAATGACTTTGAGGTGTTTTAAGATGCTTTTGGCACACAGAACTATGCTTCGTGTATACAGCTCCAGTGGTATGAAGCAACCAGGACTGAAGCCTTGCTCTCCCCTCCTACCTCTTTTTGCCTTCCCTGATAATTTAGTACAAGAGTAACAGGACAACAGGTCTTATCTTTCTTGTCAGCTCCTGCCAGACAAAATAACCTCTGTCTCTCTACTCCAGTTCTGTCTCTTAGCATCCTACCTGCCTTCCTGCATCTCAAACCAAGCAGACTATTTCTATTTTATACCATCTTGGTGAAAACTAGAAAAAAAATTGCCTTCTCCTTTCCTGGTTTAAAGATGTTTTTTGTCTTTGCTGGAGTTCCAAACATATATTTTTAGTTCTTATTTTGCTGGATTTTTTTTTCTTTCAAAGGGCTATGTGGTTTCACACATCAATTATTTGTATTGCGTTGAAGATGCTGAGTGTCAAATGACGGGAAGGACAAAAGAGCTGGCATAAGTTTAACCTATATACTGTGGAGTTTACTTGGGGCTAGAAAAGGAGGCTAACCTGACACCACAGAGCACTGCAGCTGGCCTTTCACCTACTTAATGTATTTCTCATTTGTACCAATGGGAAGAAACAAATACGTAGTTACATTCTTACCCATCCCTGAATCCTTCTTAGTGCCATCTGATATGATATCCACATGATCGCTGTCCACGTCATAACTGAAGAAGTCATTTAAGTATGTCTTGGATCTCTGGCCACCAAAGACATACAAGCAGCGGTTTTTCTAGAACAGAAAACACAAGTGTGTCTTTACCATGCTCAAGAAAATATGTTGGCCATCTGCGACCATTAACAGATGAATGAATCAGAGTAATAATTATTTCTTTTGGGTTTAAACTCATATTTAAACTATTAGGTCCACCAACTTCTATTTGGCAAATATATTTACTTTCATCTCTGCAAAGATTCAGAGGGAACAATTACGCAGAACAATTTTATTCTCAAACTCAATAAAAACTTGAGAATTCACAACAGGATTCTTGATCTTACTGATTTTTGAATTTGTGATTTCTCAAGTTTCAAGAGTTAAACATTATGAGCTCTCAGTGTCTTCACCCTGAAAAGGCTCTTATAAATGCAATTTTAAAGACCTCATTTTCACAATCTATATGAAACCACAAACTTGGATACAACATAGAGTTTCGTCTCAGGAGTGACCTGACAGATTTTCACATAGTTAACTACCACAACCTTGTAAAACAGCAATTAATTTTTGAAGTTTAATACTGAAGAATTAACAGTCTCCATGTCTAAAACACATTTGATCATAACTTCACTGTTAAAAAACCCCACATGAAAAAAAGACAGATTGTAAGAGAAACCAGCCAGGTACCAGTACACTACTAAACTCAGAACAGGCAAATGGCAAGCAGGAAGCCAAGAACAACAGGTTTATTACTTCTTTCAATCTTGCCAAGTGGAAAGTGCACTAAGAGGCAGATTATTTTTCTTTCAAATGGTTCAGAAAACAGCGAAGGACCTAAACTTTCACAACTGGTGCTTACAGAAACTTGTATTCTTACTTTTACCACAGAAATATTCTTGAAAAAATCCTCTGGTACCTGTGCAGAATTTTGTGGGGTAATGTTTTAGATTCAGATTTCAGAGAGGCGTTCTTTAGAGTGCCATTCAAAACAAAAATGAAATGGAAAGCTCTGAAAGTTCTGTACTCACTACAAAAATTCTGATCTTTCGTTTGAAAGGGAAAGAAAAACACCCAGTAAATTGTTCAAACAGGTCAGTTTATAATTGGTGGTATCAACACACACTTGAATGCCGCAATAGTGTTCCTCCCCACTCCCAAGTCAGAGTTTAATGTCAGTCAAAACCCCTGTAGTTCCCATGTCAAGCAAACATGCGGTTGATGAGCACAAGTGGAAAAGCAATGGAAGATTTTTTTTTTTTTTTTAATACTCAATACTAAATAAAGTGCTACACAGCCCTCTCTCCCGCCATCCCTCTGCCTTTCCAACAGGCTCTGGATGCAGTGCCCAAGATGCCATCTGTGCCCAGCTGCTCACAGCTGCTCAGGACAAGAGGCAGCAGCTTGGTGCTCCACACAGAGGAATATGAGGCCTGTGCATCTCAGTACACACCCAGTAAGTCCCTACACCAGCCAAGTTTCCCATTCTAGTAACCACATACAGTATTTACTGGACCAGAAGCTTCTATGTTGCTTTACCAACTTTAAAACTCTCTGGGCCTTGAGCAGCCTGGCCTAGTGGGAGATGTCCTCGCCCATGGCAGGTGGGCTGGAACTGGATGATCTTTAAGGTCTCTTCCAACTCAGACCATTCTATGATTCTATGATTTAGATCAAATTGAACCACAGCCTTTGGGTCTGCTTACCATTACTCAATTAAAATAACTATTTGAAATTCACCTTGCTTTTCTAGTTTAAATTTTATCCAGTTGAAGTAATGAAAGCTCCCAGATTGAATTAATACCATCTGCACTTCCCAAAGAAGCATCAGAATGTTAGCGAACATAAAATCAAGCGAGATACCACCCTGCTTGGGAGATTCAAGTGTTCCAAACTTGTAAGAGAAATCCAAACCAGGTGCTCTCCTTAAAGTCATAAATCAAAGTATGTTGTGGATACTTACAGAATGGAATAACATACAGTGTCCTATTCGGGATTGGATATCCTCAGGTCCAGCATTACAGGAATCCTCTCGCAAAAGTTTCCAGGTCTGACACTGGCAATCAAAAGCAAACAATCCACTGAACTGCGGTTCGCTGGCTCTGCTGTCATCAACGCTGCCATTGCAGGTCAGAATTCTGCCTCCAAAAGTATAGATCATGTGTTTTTCAGAATCCATACACATCTGCAAGAATGAGAGAACTAGTTTTAAGCTTGCACATTAAGACTTGAACACGGCAAGATTTAAGAATAAACATCCCTCCCCTGCAAGTGATACCTAGTAAGACAGTATTCCACACACCTCCCAAACCTCTAATAAACAGAAAAGAATACATATGTCTTCACAGTTGACAGGTATTAATCTCAGAAAGCAGTCCTTTATTTGAAATTTGAGTCTAATAAGGAAAAAAACCAGGCTACGCGCATCTTTCATCACATGCAAAACTTGCCTCTAGCTGATGATTTTAGCAACAAATATTTTGGAGATTTTCACCAGGACCCACAGTCAATTCTGTCGGAAAGTCAACAGAATATCGCCTTTGGCAATGGCTACGCAAGGGAAAAACTCAAAATCACTACTAATTTAACAGCTGCCACTCAACTAATCCAAAACCAGCCTGCATTACACAAGATTCCATCCCAAGCACATTTTATTTACTGTTAACCCCATAACTAAAACATAAAGCAGGGCTGTAACCTGGACAAGGATTTTTGATGAGGCTGCAGCAGAAATATGTTTATCCCCCAAGCCTGAATCCAGGTTATGGCACAAGAGATGCATCGCAGCACAAATGAAACAGAACTCCCTGATTCCAGGTGATGTTTTCAGGCACAGTGAAAAGCAGAGGGTTAACAAAACACCACAGGGGAAAAAATCCAGACAAGAGTCCAGTAAGATAGAGCTGCTACTCAGCAAAACCTCCACAAAACACTTCTAGAGCAGCACATTTTTGTGAAGGTTAAACAAAATGCACTATCACAGTAAGTACTGAGGGAGAAAAAAGAACTGCAGATTGATAAAGAATTCAGGGAGGACATTCTTTCCTAAGAGACAGCAGGGGAAATAAAGAAACAATTTCATAAGCAGGTAAACAGGGCACCCAGAGTAGCCTTGCCAGCTGACAATTTACTTTTGCCTTTTCCCCAACACCTGAGAGACTGGTATTCATTATTAATAGAACAGAAAGACTGATTGGCTTTTGCTCTGCAGACAACACGTATCTTTAATTTTCAGTGTCAGCAGAAACACATATTGTGCTGGCAAACAACAGCTTTAGTTACAAAACAGTCAGTACCAATAAAAGCAGTTCTTGGGCTGCTCTAAGACCAAGTACTGATGTGTGGTTTCTTGACCATGCTTTATAAAAATCAATTAAGAACAAAATATCTTTTTCAAGTACACAAAAGCCATTAAACACTCAACGGAAGTGAAAAAAGTATTCCATTTGCACACATGGACAGGCGTGGCTTTGTAAAAGAGTAGCCACTTCTATAACATGTTTCAACCTCTACAAAGCAAGCACATTCTATAAATTTTAAAAGATAAGCAACTTGGAAAGAATCCTGATCCTGCTGGCCTCATTTCAGTGGCTTGCTTGCGGTTTTCTTCCGAAGGTACCACACACAGCTTGGCAAGTTGTTCCCCAACGCCCTTTGAGCAGGCAGATCTGCAAACCCAGCTCAACAAGACTGATTAAAGCCAGATGAACTGCGCTTTGAGCTTTAATAAAATGTGTCTTAATAAAGCAAATCAGTTTCCAAAGGTTTTTATGATTCTTCTGATTAGAATACCAAGTCAGTGTCATGAGACAACAACGCTATTAGAATTTAACTGAGTGCAAACTGCAGTCTTCCCCATCACTGCTACATTAACTGTGCAACATTTCTAAATCACAGGCTACGATTAAAATTCATTCCGCAAACAGTGATAACTTGCACCAGCATTGCTGACCTGATGATCAAAGACCAGCTTTGGGCCTCCATCCGCTGCAGTGTCTTCACTGAGTAACATCCATGTGTTGCTGTCAATGTCGTAGCGATAGAAGTCGCTTTTCAGAGACTTGCTGTTCCTCACGGAGGAATCCAGATAGCGTCCCAGCGTGTAGATCTGCCTTCGCTGAATGTCAATGCACATCTTGTGACAAGATCTGGCACTAGGACCATTCTGATAGAGAAACAACCACAAAAAGAAAGAGAAGAACATATTTAATACTGCTCCAGGTAGGTCACTGCAAACTCACTAAGTTCTATCACCGACTGAGAATCCTTTGAAAACTCAAGAAAATTTGCTTGGAATCAGACAAATATAGGATTAACATATTAGTATCCATACAATAGGACATTCCATAACTTCTTTGTCCTTTAGAAAGACACCAACAAAAATCTTAACATGGTCTTTACAACAAACTTTTGACTTGAAGGTTTTTTGTAAGATTCCTTAGAAAACAGCCTGGTTCCTCCAGCAGTGATTCTCAGAGGCATGCAAAAGCTACTTGATCTTTTAAAATAACAGAAGTTGATGCACATGAGAGGCAAATTAAGATGTCACAGCCTATAAATAACTACATAGGAAGAAGATTAAGAAGTGCTCTATTACAAGAGCCTCTGTTTTATTAATAGGCTGTTTTCTAACAGATCATAACCAGACATTCCCAACAAGCAATCACAGCCGGTAATGGTTCTTTGAAGGTAACAAAAGCACTCCCTGTCCTTCACAAATAGATATGGCCATTCCAGCCTCCAACGACAAGGAAGTTTCCCACGGTAAGCAATACTACTGTGAGTTATGATTTTCCAGAGAAACAGAGCGACACTATCAAATTATTATGTGCTTATCCATCCAGGACTGCTCAACTTAAATCATACTAATTTATTCAATGACATTGCAATGATGCTAGGCAGTAATGGGCAGTATCCCATCTGCTTTCCAAATCTAATTTTGTGAGCCTTCATGCACTTATCTTAAAGCATGAGATCTACATGCCTGTACTCCAAAGTACTAGAAATCAAGATATGCAAAGTCTGACTTGCAAAAGATCTGATAAAGGAAAAACAAAGTGGTACCGCACTTACAGATGAGTCATAGAGTTGTTTATTTGATCTAAGTTTATGTTATTTTGGCAGCTTATAAATGCAGATGCGAGAACAATGCTAGTTAGTTGACTTTGAGAGTTAGAAAACCAAGATGAAACCTGACAATACTTTCAACTGAGAAATAAAAAGGTAAGAAGTACAGAAGAATGAAGTATGAAAGACAGAAAAAAAATCATACCATGTATTGAAAAAATAAAGGTTATGCAATTCAGTAAAGATGTAATATAAATCACCATTTCATAGAATCATAGCATCATTAAGGTTGGAGAAGACCACCATTTCCAACTGCCAGCCCAACACCACCATGCCTACTAAACCATGTCCCAGTGTGCTACATCTGCACGTTTTTTGAATGCTTCCAGGGATGGTGACTCCACTACTTCCCTGGGCAGCCTGTGCATATGCTTTATTAGAAGTCTTAAAGAAAAGTAGCAGACCACATCAAATACTCATCATAATATTTGCTCCACATGCTACCAAGTAACACCTTTACAGAAAACAAGTCTTCATAATTGTAGCATTTTGTGTAAAAAAATTATACTCAAATAATTCCCAAAACTTACAATGCATCAATGGAATACATTTCACTGAGCTGGATAAAATACGAAAGACCGTCGGCTGAATATGAGCCAGCAGTGGCCCAAGTGGCCAAGAAGGCCAGCGGCATCTTGGCCAGTATCAGAAACAGCATGGCCAACAGGACTAGTGAAGTGTTCCCCTGGACTCAGCACTGGGGAGGCTGCACCTTGAATCCTGGGTTCAGTTTTGGGCTTCTCACTACAAGAAGGACATTGAGGGGCTGGAGGGCATCTAGAGAAGGGCAACGAGGCTGGTGAGGGTGCTGGAGCACAAGTCTTACAAGGAGCAGCTGATGGAACTGGGGTTGTATAGCCCTGTAGGCTGAGGGGAGACTTTATCAGTGTCCCACTCTCTGAAAAGAGGTTGCAGAGAGGTGGGTGTTGCTCTCTTCTCCCAAGTAACAAGTGACAGGACAAGAGGAAATGGCCCCAAGGTGCACCAGGGGAGGTTTAGATTAGACATCAGGAAAACTTTCTTTATTGAAATGGTTTTCAGGCACTGGAAGAGGCTGCCCAGGGAGGTTGTTGAGTCACCATCTCTGGAGGTGTTTAAAAGACAGGTAGATGAGGTGCTCAGAGATATGGTTTAACAGTGGACAGGCACAGCTGAACTTTATGATCTCAAAGGTCTTTTCCAACCAAATGACTCTATGATTCTATGATTACATTTTTCTAGTCAAAACTTTTATTACTCATGTTGTATAATTCAATTTCTTGACTGAAGAACAGTTACAGGCAACATTAAAGTAACTCAAGAGGCAATTTGAAGAGTTGAACCAAACTGTTCATATGTTGTAAATATGAAGTATTCTATCAGCAGTGATTGCAGCTCTGAGGATTAGTTACTTCATCGTAATTAAGATCATTTTCTATTCTGAAAAAAAGCCTGATAGAAGTGAAACATTAGCAAAAAATCCTGAAATGCAGCAAAGCTGATTCACTGCCTTCGGCCACATGGAAGAAGCTGAGAAAGACGACAGCAGCTTACTTTAACTTGTTCCTAGAAAACACAAATCCGTATCTTCCGAAGGGCCCTGTTCTGTACACAAAGGGTGGCTTCTTTGTATGAAAACTATCAATTTCAGTATTCCCATAGGTCACTCCTGATTCAAAAGAAGATAACCCCAAGCAGACAGAGTTCGTCTCTAGTTATGCGGGTGGGACACTTAAGAATATGCCCCTGCTTCTCTGCCAAAGACTACATTTGCCTTGGCAAAGTTACTGTATAGATGAAACATTCATACCTACCTGTGCTCCTTGACTCTCCTTTCTTTGTCAGGTCATTCCATTTTTTTAATTGAAGACACTGACTTAAGTTATCTTCCCCTACTTTCACCTCTATATGCTCTACAGGCTAAAGTAAACCCTAACACATTTGGTCAAATAACGTCTTTGGCACTTTCAGGAACAAACTTCCAATTTAGCAATTTCCAGAGCTGTCTTGCCTTGAAAAGATGCACTGTCAACTGAAATTTGGCTGAGTAGAGACATGAGGCTGAGACACTAAGCACCTACGATATCAGTTTCAAGCCACCGGCATCAACAGCACAGCTGCTACACTGATTAAGTCCACAACACAGATTTCAACTCCAAAAACTATGTTAAATTGAGAAAAGAATTCATAAGAAATATCTTTTTTCTTGAATTATGTTCTGGTCACATCTTACACAGGAACATCTGTCTTTTTAAAGGCCTACTAAAGGTTTTAAGTTTGATTATTTCATCCATACAGGCATAGAAACGTCATCATCTCAAGTTTACTTAAGAACTTCTACTCTAACACCTTGCAGAGCTGCTGCAGCATGAACTCTCTTGTAATAAATAAAATTTCATCCAATTCATAATATTTTCTCAAAGAAAACTAGAGTTACTCCTGCCTACCATTTACAAGACTCTCCAATTTAGTCTGCATGTTTACCAACAGGAGTAAATAAGTCCATTAACCAGTGGTTCATACTTGTTTGTCATTTGAGGCAGAAGAGGCGAAAAGCCTAAGTCTGTGTTCACTTGAGAGCTACTCAGTTTAACTATGGCATTCCTTGTAGTATGTATAAACCTCAATGAGGCATACAAAGTCCATTTACAGAGACAGAAATGGGCAGCAGACACTGAAAAATAGTAAAACACTTAAAGGTACATGTGGTTAAGAGAATCAAGAGCCTGTGGGCGGTGGCAAATGTCCCTCCAAAGATACACGCTTCATGCAGTTATAACAGCAAGCCTGTTCAGACAAAAAACACACTGCCACAATCTGTCATTCAGAAAGTGTGTCATCAAACTCAAACAGGAAAGAGTTTGTTGATTCCAGAAGCGTTCAAAGAACTTGACCCCTTATAAGCAACAAGTGAGAAGGACTGATCGTGATAGACAAGACATTTTAACTCCCGTTTTAACTAACCATAAAGCACGGTTACAGAACAGAAAACCCTTTTGTCCCCTGCTGCCAGGACACAGGCTGGCTGACGATCCAGGAGTTAAGGTGCCAAGGCAAGTGGATCTTACCAGCGATCTTGATACCCTTAGTCAAATCTTGGTCTTATCACTAAAGATAAATTGCAGACAAACACCTAAAGTATCTATTGTATTTGCTACTCCTCTGAACACACTGTCCTTCCCAGAAAGATCTGTAGCTAATAAAGCCAGTTTTACCTGCACATTGATAATCACAAGGAGAATTTAAGATAGTCCAGGTATTTTTGAGTAGTGAGGCACTGTAATAGGTTGCCCAGAGAAGTCGTGGATGCCTCCTCCGTGGAGGTGTTGGAAGGCCAGGTTAGATGAAGCTTTGGACAACCTGATCCAGTGGAAGGTGTCCCTGCCCATGGTTGGAACTGGATGATCATTAAAGTCCCTCCTGACCCAAACCATTCTATGATTCTATGACTCTTGAGTAGTGCAGAAGGAAAACAACAGTTTTCACCAGTTTGCATCCATCTTCTCCTGTGGTTATTTGAACTCTTAACAAATCAACACAAGACTTCTCATTAAGTTCTTTTTCTTTCAATCTACTTTCATCGAACTCTCTTTGGTTAGCACATGGGACCTACAATTTTGCAGATGAAGCTTCAAGAACAGACGGATTTAGTAAAGGTATTACTTCCTAAACAGAGTGCATCTTACTGGAGTCTGTTTTAACTAACTCACATGCAGCGACTGCCCAAACTATCTGAACAAACACCAGCTTTGGGAATTCTTTCCAGTTCTCATCAGGAAGCTCCTGGCATGCACACTGCAGAAACCACATGTGAAAGAAGCTTGTGACCAGGCTAAGTTCTTATTCAAATGGCAAGTGATGTGTTACGCTGCTTTGGCCAGTCCCTCCGCTTGTGCCAAGGCTGCGATGGCAATAGTAAAGCATTAGCATATCACATTTCCAACCTACAGGACACCAAACAATGCCAAAGACTACTAAGTATGGGCACTGTTCAGTTTCTGTGGAACTCAATAAGTGCCCACAAGGAGCTAAGACTAACCTGAACAAAATGGCTCTCTGCCACCCCCCACCACTGTACAATTAGCACAGCGTAATAATGGCTAAGACAGATTAAGTACTATGCGCCATGGCCCTGTTTTTAAGCAGTACAAAGTACCAAGCTTCTATGCTCTGCTCGAATACCCCTGCTCAAAGAGATGGCTCTTGATTGCAGCTCCTCAGGTCTCTAACGTAGAGATATATGCCCTGACGAGGGTGGGATGGTGGGGAAAGGAAGGGTAGGTATAGCCAGAAGTATCTAAGACAGGCTTTCAACCCTTTAAGTGCACAGGAACAACCAAGGCCAAATAGGATTTTTAGGTTTCATCAGTACAACATGAAATTCAATTGTGCAACGCCAAGTGAATACACAGTATACTTTATGAAAAGCCTTCTCAACATGCTAAGCCACTTTATAAAATCTAATTAGAGCTTTCTTCATTTAACTTGCAAATGCTGAAAGTAATTATCCCACTTAAGGACTAACTTACAAAACGTTTTCAAAAAGCAACACAACAGCATCGAGAGACAACACTGCCTCCTTAGAATAATTGATTTGTTCCTATACAGGAGAAAAAGGACTGGGACTCAACTCCTTAGGGGAGGGTCTGCTCAAATAACTATTTATGCCAGAATCAGCATGCATCATCTTAGCAACAGCATCCTGGCATGCTCCACTATGGCACAAACATGATAGCTTTCATTTTTTGTTTTGTTTTTAAATAAACGTCCTACAAACCAGCTTTAAAGCAGACAGGACTGCAGGAAGCCAGTTCCACTCCCCATCCCACCCTGCAAAAGAAACCTGGGGGAGCTTGGCTTCATTTGGTTATCATAACCTTTTGCGAATAAAGGGTTTTCAGTTGCAAGAAAATCTGTTTTATTCAGACTGATCCAGATGAAAAACTTCAGAAGCAAGCCTGGACCCTGTTCAAGAGTCAGGGAAATAAAAACAAAGAACAGCTGACTAATTCTCCCTTCTTGGTGCTGTAAAAGACTGAATGGAATGTGAACACTGCCTCCAGTTTAAAGTTCAAAAATAAGCGTCATGAGGTAAATGCTCTTGTCCTAAAGCAAACGAGGATGAGGACATAAAAAGACACAAACAACCTACTTGGTTTTCAGTCCTGAGAGCAGGCTGTCATGCAACAAATAGTCCCTCCTGCCTACACACAACTACAGAGATTAATTGCTCTCATTTCCCAGTTTCAGAGTAAAATTCATTTCCTCTTCCACCCCACCCCTCACAAAAAAAAAGGGAAACTTCTCCACAATCTTGAAAACGAAAGGAAATGCATATTATTCTTTGTGTTCATTCAAGTCTATACGTTTTTTCAGATTAGAATTTGTTAGTTCTTCATCAATACCAGCCTACAGCTAACGCGTACTCCCCAAAATGCATAATCTAAGCTATAGCTCAAAATTATTTGCTTCACTCGAGATGAGTGAAGTTACTCTAGATGAGTAAATTCAGCAACAGAAACAACAACAGGCAGACACAGAATAAAACCCTTTAATCCCATTCAAGTTGCTCACAAAAAGAATTTTAGGTTTCTCATAGTTCAGGGCACCAGAAATATAATAAAAGTATCGAACTGGAGGGTAACTAGAACAGGGCAATGAAACTGGGGAAGGGTCTGGAGCACAAGTCTTATGAGGAGTGGCTGAGGGAACTAGGGCTATTTAGTCTCAAGAAGAGGAGGCTGAGGGGAGGCCTCATCCCTCTCTGCAGCTCCCTGAAAGGAGGCTGCAATGAGCTGGGTGTTGGTCTCTTCTCCCAAGTAAAAAGTGATAGGATGAGAGGAAATGGCCGCAAGTTGTACGAGGTGAGGTTTACACTGGATATTAGGAAGAATTTCTTTCAGGATAGAGTGGTGAAGTACTGGAAGAGGCTGCCCAGGAAAGTGGGGGAGTCATCATCCCTGGAGGTGTTAAAAAAATGCGTAGCCGTAGCACTTCGGGACATGGTTTAGTAGGCGTGGTGACGTTGGACTGATGGTTGGACCTGATGATCTTAGAGGTCTTGTCCAACTTTAACAATTCTATCATTCTACAATTCTATTGTATTTTACAGTAGCATAGGGCATTTCATTGCCCATGAGCCCAAAATACAAAGCAAAGTGAGCAGAGGGTAATGTATTGCTTCTAATGCCCATGCAATCATCAACCACTTGCCAGGAGCACCAAGCCACAAAGAGGAGCAAGGTCTTAGACGCTCCGGCACACAACAGGAGCACCACAACAATACTGGTGGCCAGCATAGCCCTGCATGGCTGCACAGATAGAGTGAACACCGCCTGTAAGGGCTTCTTAAGCATGCAGGACCCTCCCATAAATAGCATAACCCAGATACTTTTTCCTACTCTGTATGTTGGCAAAAAATCAGTGCCACGTCTGTCATGTCATATCACATCCAAGACTTGACAGCTGTAGCACTAGACTTAAAAACCTTTGAATGTCAGATGGGGTAGACTCAGCAGAGAGTTAAACTGGGATCTCAAATGTTTCTAGGAGTGCAAGATGGGAGTCTAGCTCCAAGAAACATATTCTGAATGTTCAATATACACTCTATTCATTCAATTACTCTGCAAAAGTCTGTCTTCAGTAAAAGCTTGAACAGTTGCCCTAGGTCAGCAGCCATGCTTTTTCACTCCAAGATATTTTCGCCGCTGTTTGTGAGAGATAACAGATATTCCAACTTACTTTTACAGCTGCAGTACCAGCTATAAAGAATATTCTTTAAGAATATGCAAGTTAAATATGCTTTGGCAGTGAATATTTTGGGAAGCCAATTAAATAGATCAGAACCTGGCTAAGAATCACGCTTGCAACTACCTAGGACCAGTACTGGAAAGCCATGGGGTCTTTTTTCACACAAAACAGTTACACACCTTATGACAAATATTAGGCTTGAGTATCAAAAAGTTTTTGACAAGTACTCACAAATAAATTACTACTAATAAGCCCAGCCACAGCTAAGACAAGAAGGATATCCTTCGGTCAGGCAGCTGACAGTATTGGAGCTATGGGAAATCTGCTTAAAGGCACCTCCTTACCACAATGCAAACAGATTTAGTTGCAAAGTCCTTCCTGGGCTTCTGACTCAGACATGATGGAGTGGATTAAAGTCAGAGGCAGAATTTAGCACACAGTTTTCATTCATCTGTTTCAGGTCAGAAAACAAAACAAAACAAAAAAATTAAAGAAGATGAAGCCTTTTCTTTCTTCCTAAAAGCATGCACATATTTGGGATTGCCCTGATTTCTCAATGTTGATAGTTCATGGCCGCAAGATGAGCCTTCCCTGAAGAGACCTTCCCTGCTTAGACTAGAAGTAAAAAAATAAATGGTCCAGTGTCCTATTTTTGAAAGATGGTTCGATGAGCTTGTAAGTCAAACGATTAAGCTCAGAGATTGTATGATATGATCCTTATGATAGCAGTGGATTGGATGTGATGACCCACGAGAGGCCCATCCCTTTCAGTTCCACATAAGGCTTTATGCAGTCTGTGTGCTCCACCCTTGTAGGTTTAAGCGCAGCAGAAACGAGCACAGACTCAGGGCAGCACATGAACACCGCTATGAAAATGAACAGATGCTTAATGTTCTATTCCCAGGAGAGTACCTGTTAAAAATTAGTCTCCCAGCAGGCCTGCTTGCAGAAACAAGTAATTCCAGAGTATGTTCATAAAGGAATGAACTGGCACATGATTTACTGGCTTCTGATGAACTCTGATTAACACACCACTGAAGAAATAAAGTGTGCTCTATGAATTGACTCATGAACTTCCCAAAGCACTAATATTCTGCTTTTGACAGGTGTGTTGCATGAGTTTACCTATAGAAACAACCCTGGCAACTGATGCCTGCATTACTGTCAGTGCCAGGAGACATCGCTGGGCCATTTCAGAGCAATGTGCTCTCACACCAAGGTATCATATCAAGGTCTCCCAGAAATGCATAACAACATGGATCTCACATTGCAGTAAATCAAAACACCCTATGATGAACAGAATTTCTAGGCAAGCGAGTGGAAAGGGGGGGGGAAAAAAACAACCTCCTGAGTTTCAAGCACGCAAACAGTGTGAAATAATTCTTTCATTTACATGAAGAAGGTTATAGGAAAGCATATGAAGGTCTTGTCCAGGCTTCAGTTTACAGTCAAAAATAAGTAATTCAGCCTAGATGATTCAGCTTAAAAATGCAAACAAGAGAAGCACTGAAGTAACACCCTAGAAAAAGACAACCTTGCAGCAAAGGGACATCAATACTGGGCTATCTCTAACAAAAGGCACAATTTACCTGCAAACCCAGCACTGCTCACACCAACAAAATGTGAATTAAATGGTAGCTTCTAAAATTTTAACAATTAAATTGTTGCTTTGGTACACACCAACTGCTCAGCATTGCTTTCAGTAACACTGATGAAATACAACAGACGACCCGCCACAGAACCAGAGCTTTCACCAGCTCTGAGAGATGAGCCCTCAGGACAATATCCCTCGTATGCCGAATTTAACTAACCCCATTAACAATTGCAGGATGTTGAATGAGGTCATTTTTGCACGCCTCGTAAGTTCACGCTGTCCTCTCATTACCAGTAACAATGGCTAGCAAAGGTCCAGCCAAGAGAGATTTTTCCATAGATGCAAACTATTTGGCTTAGCTACAGCCTCACTTGCAGACCAACAGTCAAGCAGGCAGAACAAAATTTAACTAGTCATTTCTGGACTGCTCAGCCCCAAACATGACGATGCAGCAAGGTCAGAGGTTTTGAAGATTTTTTTTTTTTTTAATTAATTGTCGTTGAAAAGCTGGTGATGGATAAACATGAAATTACAAGTCTAAACACTTTGACAGCCACAGGCTCTCAGATGTTTCTGAGAAAGTGAAGACAGTCTTAAAAACTGATGACAAAGGAGTCACTTGTACCCAGAGGTGTTAAAAGGTCATAAAAGTGGCTGTATTTTTCCCTTCGGGTTAATCCATGGCTATGAGATTGTTATCTCAGGGATACAGATAGTAAGTATGGTTTAATGCAGGCTTCCTCTGTCAGTGATTAAAGCAACAGGGCAGAGGAAAGAAATATATATATATATATATATATATATCTCAGAAGAGAATATTTTCAGCATTGAAAATACAGGAATTGTGGAGCCTGCTATTCCTTCTTTGGAGGAAAGATGTAGCTTCTGAAATTTTTCTTTATAGAGCTTATCATAGAATCATAGAATGGTTAGGGCTGGATGATCTTTAAGGTCCCTTCCAAGTTCCACCCCCCCTGCCATGGGCAGGGACACCTCACTGGATCAGGTTGCTCAAAGCCCCTTTCAACCTGGCCTTGAACACCTCCAGGGAGGGGTCACTATGACTTCTCTAGGCAACCTGTGCCAGGGCCTCAGCACTCTCACAGGAAAAAAATTCTTCCCAATATCTTATCTAAATCTTCTCTCTTTCAGCTTAAAACCATTACCACTTGTCCTATCCTTGCACTCCCTGATAAAGAGCCCCTCCCCAGCTTTCCTGCAGCCCTCTTTCAGTACTGGAGGGCTGCTATAAGGCCTGTCCAGCACCTCCTCTCCTCTAGGTTGAACAATCCCAACTCTCTCAGCCTGTCCTCATATGGGAGGTGCTCCAGCCCTCTGATGATCTTTGTGGCCTCCTCTGGACTTGCTTCAACAGATCCATGTCTTTCCTGTGCCGAGGACTTCAGAACTCAAAACCGTTACTCCAAGTGAGGTCTCATGAGAGCACAGTAGGGGGGCAAAAGCACTTCCCTCAACCTGCTGGCCACACTTCTTCGGACACAGCCCAGGATATGGTTGCCTTTCTGGGCTGCAACTATTCTCAGAACATAATTTAGTTATCCAGCTACAATTACTACATCATTTACCACTGGAAATGCACCACGTTGCTAGTCTCTGCTGTGTCATGGTTTCAGAAACAAGGCATCTTCAGTTTTGCAATAGTCTAATCATAGGAAAAAATCAGCCAAAAAACTATACAAGTATTTTCTCTGGAGGTCTGTGGAGCAGCATGCTAAACCTTTCTCTTCCATATATCCAGAATAAGCATAAAGCACGGCAGAGAAGCTTTTCAAAGCAGTACTGTAAACAAATCACGCCTGGGACAATGCAAGGACTGGCACTCAACAGTTCCTGAATCCCAGTATCAGTAAAATCTCCATCCCGTACATGCCCTGGAAAATTCATGGATTAAGTCCTATTAAACATAGTATGCTCTTTCAGGTCTGAAAACTCAACATATGAATGCACTATCCATTTCTGCTCTCAAGACAGTCCAGACAGCTTAAGTCCTAATTACCGGTGGCAGAAACACATTCATTATTAGCAGTAAGGCCCACAAAACTTAGTACACTTTCAAGCACATAATTATCCAGACAATTTAGCTAAGGATTTGTCTATGGTACCACTTGAGAATGCTTCCCCTATGTCACCATACCGGGACAACTGATATTTCTTTAGGGATTTCTGTATTTGTACAGCTTGAGGAGTGCTAATATAATGGAAGTCTTCCACAGTCTAGCTGAAATAAGAGACTACTCTGCTCCCAAGGCAAAGCTGACTGGTGTATGAAGCTACTTTCACCTTGCTGGCAAGAGAATAAGCTTTTCTCCCACCTCCTACTCCTACATACTCTCCCTGTTTCTTTAAAATCCTTTTTCCCCATGCAATCAGTGTGAAATGCAAGGTTCCAGGGATTGCAGCTGGCTCTTGTCTTACAGGTGTGTATTTCTGTCTTTAAAACCCAAAAGGATATAAATCTGGTTTCCTTATACCAATATCCAATGCCTCACTAAACCCTTACCTGGAAAACCATTAGTACTTTAAGCAGCTGAATAATGGGTCATCTTCCAAAGATGTAATCACAGCCACCTTAGCATGTCTCTATACTGCCTCATCTGCAATTTACAGGGAAACGGATGATACAATAACTTCCTAATAAAGCCATTTAAGTAAAATAGATCTGCATTACAGACCAGAGCTCCGAGCAGTAAGCTCATCATAAGCTAGAGCTGAAGTGGTGATTTTTATTGGAACATAAATGCCACAAATCAACTATGCACAATGCATTCCTTCAAGGTGTCGAAGTAGTTTACACGCTGCACCCTTTGCTGCTGAAAGCTTTACGATGGTTTGGAAATCCACATATAATGTGAAGACTGGCATAAACACACTCCAGTACTGCCAAAGGTTTGCAGCCTTCAGAATACCATGCATAATGTATTTATTTAAGTAATCCCTTCTCTATGAGACGACTTCAACATCAACATGTGGAGCAAAGGGTCCTCCACCCATTGAAACATCTGCTGTTAGGCATGACTGACGTCAGGTTGGTTTTCTGCACTTCTATCGTGCTGGAAGCAAGAACTACAGGCACATAGTGATGGAACTGAATTACTTCAGACCCAGAGAAGTTTTAAAGTACAGATAATCTTTTCTTTACAAAAAAGTCAAAGCTAAAAAAAGACAAGAAGCCTGGTCTAGTGAGAGGTATCCCTGTCCATGGCAGGGGGGTTGGAACTGGATGATTATTAAGGTCCCTTCTAACCCAAATCATTCTATGATCTATGAAATAATCACGGGTTAAGGAGACGAGAGCTCCAGCCACATACAGTCACATAAGCAAATCAGAAAGTACCTTTAAAAGCTGGAAAACTTTGCAAAAAGTTTAAAACTCACATGGTACCCTTCCCTCAATACAGTCCTTTTTTGGTTTAGATTACCAATGTGGAAATCACTGGAGAAGTTGATCAGCCCTATCTCTCTCCGACACCTTGGAGAAAGAATACTAGACAGAACTTTTTAAAACCATCCTGCTGCTAATTGGGGAGCAGAATAAAACATTAACATGTGATATTTAGGATCAACCTAAAATACTTTTCATTTTGTACACCAGCATCTGCCTTCCTTGTCCCTGCTTTTGTAGGCATTTACACTACTTAGGAAGTTGGCTCTGAGGTGTATCTGCAGTATCCAAGTTTCTGCTGCAGATTTCTGGGGACATCTGCTTTGTCCCTATGTGCTTTTGTGGCACCTGGCATCTCCTACAACCAAGCACTTGCACAACTGGAACCACTCAGAGCAGGACATGGCAGAGTCAGCCTATTAGATCCCAAGTCCATAAACATCATGGCATTTGAAACAAAAAACCCTCAAGTTACTTTCAGTATCTTCCAAACTACATCACCATCTGTGGTAAGGAGTCAATATTTAGGACTAGTTCAGTTCCAACACTTAAAATAGCATCGGGTAAAAGCTTTACATAGACAAGCTTACATATTTCTGCATCACACCCAAAAAAATCAGTCATAGGTGTCACAAACACTTACAAATGCATCAAATGCTTGTGTGGTTATACGATCTTAGAAGCTTTGGGTAAATTCATCCATGTCGACAAACAAAGAAAGGCATGCAGACACAGTAGAAAATTTAACTGGAAATACAATAGCAGATGCAATTCACCCTGGCTCTTGTTGTTATGAGGTCTTTCTACACTTGTCAGCTTTTACTTTCAGTATCCTGGAAAAGCACTTGGTGTCAGCAGCAAACTGTCACCTTACAATACATAGATTCTGTAGAGCATTATGAGCCTACTGAAGAGTAGACACTTGTTGACCTACACATGGCTTCATTGTGAGGAATGATTTATACCCTCAACCAGTTAACCAACAACAAGACCTTCACTTCTACCCAAGAGCCTTTGGCAAGCGTGTCACCTAAACTTAACCCATTTATCCAATTTCCATGTCATTTACAGGGCTGACTTGCGAGCAGGATTTTCCTCTAAAAAACCCAGAACCAGGATAAGTCAACGTATCATATTTACAAATATGCTCTACAGAATGTACCAGCTCATGCTGTAACAGACTATTTGAAGGCAGATCCTCTATCTCTTCTCACATATCTAGGAAACACTGGACCAAGGTATACAACATATAAAATATGCCAACTATCATGCTTCTTTACTCTCATTTACGACATCTCCAGAGGCAGCAACATCCCTTAGCACTTTGATCCTATTTAAAAACCCATGTAACTATCAATTTACACCAAGCAAAGTATTTCCTACAGTTCCTTTAAACTGTCCTCCTGTACTGAATTTCACTGAATTAGCCTTCAAAAGACAAAGCTGCTGCTTGGAAACTAGATATATTAGACATCAAAACATACCCATTAAACTTCACTATTAATTGACACTGGCCTAGGATCAAAATGCCCAAGGAATGACAAGGTTTGTTTTTTCAAAACTATTTATTCCTAAATACTGGAAAGGTCTACTGATCTACAACCACTAATAAACCCTGGAGGCAATAGTGTTTGTCAGAACATTCCACTCAGTTAAGAGCAAAAGCCTTTAAAAGCTCTTAGACCTCACGTGTTTTGGTAGTGCCTCAGACTAACAGATTTGTAGAGCTGTTGCATATTTGAGCGCTCCACAGAAATGACAGGACAGAAGTCGTGGATCCAGTTGAAAAGTTACTCCATGGTGCACTTCCTTGGGCAAGGGGGAGGAGGATTTGGCAAAGACTGCAGAAGCCGTGGTGGTTCCTTATACTGCAAGGACGGTGGGGAAGTTCTAATTCAGGTCTGTTTGTCCATCTGCAGCTGTAGTACATATGCTGGAGGTTCACCCAATGCTGCAAGCAGGTCCTCTAGACCCCCTTTTTAAGACTATAAGTCATCAGCTACTCCAGCAGTGCTGTGAGCATTTTTCCCTTGATGCAGCAAGGCCTATGGAAAATCAGCTTTGGTCATCTAACTGGTAACAATCACAAATGCAACTTCTGGTGACAAAGAAACATTTCTCTAGCTCACTGGCAAGTTTTGAAAACCAGCAGTGACAGAGTTTACCAAAAAAAGTCACACAACCTTTTCGTAACATATTGTAACAGATGTCAGCATCTTTATCCCAAAAGCATGACTGTGTGTTACCCTTATGATAACACTGAGTAAGATGCAACTTATACCATATTCTACTTTTGTCCAAGCCTAATTGAGTGGCTGATTTAACCACTGTCCTAATTAATTAGAAAAAAAAAGAGACAGAAACAGAACCAGCACGAAACAACACAAAAACCCCTCTAAGTTCTACTGGAACCTACTCTGAACATTTTTGAAATTTCCATGTCAACAGACATTTCCTTTTAGCAGATTGTTTGTGAGCAGTTGATGGCCCTATTAGAGAAACATCTGGAGTCTTTGTTTTTGAATTTACTTCTCAACATTCAAGACTGACCTTTTCATTTCTAAATCAGGTTTTATCCAGTTCTCTTTAGAAAAAAAACAAGCAACAATGCTGCTTCGCAAGTACAGCAGCCGCCAGTTCACTGTACCTCAGGTTGGACACCAAAACCCTGGACTATTCCTTGGCAGGCCACCTTCAGAAATCCACCACAAAATATATCCACCTAGAGGCCCTCCAGAGCTCCATTTCTAAAGCCAGACACATTTCTATACGCTTTTCTGTATTACGAGCATCTCTTATTCAAAATTCCCCATACATTCAACTCACTTTCTGATTTTTTTCAAATGTACCTATCTTGAATCATAGAATGGTTTGGGTCAGAAGGGAACTCAAAGATAATCCTCTTCCTACTTCCCTGCCATGGGCAAGGAACACCTCCCACTGGATCAAGTTGCTCAAACCCTCATCCAACCTAGCCTTGAACACCTCCAGGGATAGGGCAGCCACAACTTCTGTGGACAACCTGTGCCAGTGCCTCACTACTCTCACAGGAAAACATTTCTTCCTAAGATCTCATCTCAGCCTCCCCTCTTTCAGATTAAAACCGCTCCCCCTCATCCTAACACTGCACTCATGACAAAGATCCCCTCCGCAGCTTTCTTGTAGGTCCCTTAAATACAGGAAGGCTGCTCTAAGATCTCCCTGGAGTCTTCTGTGCTCTAGGCTGAACAAGGTCAGCTCTCTCTGCCTGTCCTTGTATGGGAGGTGCTCCAGCCCTCGGATCATCTTTGTGGCCTCCTCTGGACTCACTCTAAGAGATCCAAGCAATCCTGCTTCCTCTAAGCCCAAAAGCCTTCCCACCTTTCATTTAAGATTCCATTGCACCTTGCTTTTTTTTTTCCCCCTCAAAATTCCTTTATAGCTGCTTTATTTTATCAACTCACAACAATTCTACAGTCTCTCCTCCGCAGCCCTTCTTTGCATATCCTTTCTTTCTCCCATCTTAGTGTTACCCTATTATAGTCAGGCATGAGGAACTTGAAGACAAAACACACTGCTTCTGGCACTGATGATGCCTTGCATCCCAGCCAGGCCTCCCAAGCTCTACAGAAGCACAACTGGATGAGGCAGGATCCCAGCAAGAAAGGAAATTAATCCTTTAAATACAAGAACTACCCACTCTGGTGTGTGCAGGAAAAAAACATGGTAACTCCTTTTTGACAGGAAAGCTTTATTCCACTGCACCCTGAGTTAGACAAAAGTACACACTGAGCAAAATAAGAATAGAAGTTTGGCCAGCAGGTCGAAGGAAGTGATTCTGCCTCTACTCTGCTCTCGTGAGACCGAGTTCAGTTCTGGAATCCTGATCACAGAAATGACAAGGCTTTATCCGAGTGAGTCTGTAAGAGGCTACAGAGATCATCAGAGGGTTGGAGCACCTCCCATACAAGGAAAAGCTGAGAGAATTTGAGTTGTTCAGCCTAGAGAAGGCTCCAGGGAAACCTTAGAGCAGCCTTCCAGTACTGAAAGGGGCTACAGGAAAGCTGGGGAGGGGCTCTTGATTAGGGAGTGCAGGGATAGGATGAGGGGAAACAGTTTTAAGCCTCAAGAAGGGAGATTTAGATTAGATATTAGCAAGAAATGTTTTCCTGTGTGGGTGGTCAGGCACAGGCACAGGCTGCCCTGAGAAGCTGTGGATGCCCCATCCCTGGAGGTTTTCAAGGTCAGCCTGGATGAGGCTTTGAGCAACCTGACCCAGTGGAATGCGTCCCCTTCATGGCAGGGAAGTTAGAAGTGGCTAAAAGGCTTAAAAGTCCCTTCCAATTCAAACCATTCTACGATTCTAGAAGAGTGAAAGAGGAGACAATTAAAATTGTCTTGCCTTCTTTTCTATTGCTGTTCTTCACTTTCTCTACCTCCTTACAAAGTGACACAAAGGAAAGTCTGTTATCTTTACCAAATAGAAGAGATGAGAACTAGTTTCCCCTAGCTATTATGTCACACACATCTCTCCGTATCTTAAGGAGGTTTAATTGTTGGGTAAACACTGGGAAAACCAGTAAAATGCATGGCTTAAGAAAAACAGAAGCAACAGAAGCCTGGCCTACAGGATGGGACCCTGGAAGACTAAATCCAGCTTCAGTACCGTATTAGTATGCAGAAGAGTAGCCCTTAGCAGAGATGAAAGGACTAAGAGTAAAAAAAAAACAACTGACAAGGCTATAAAATGTAAAGACAATTTTACCTTTACACAGCTCTATTATGACAGAAACCGGAATATCATGTTCAGTATTGTTATTACCCATTTTGTAAAGGATGTCAGAAACAGTAAGCACGTGACATACATGGAGATTTAAAAGCTACAGGAAGTGCCTTACTGTGAGGGATTTTTTTTCAGTTCACACTGTTTGTCCTACTTGATTACAACCTCTAAACACCTTTGCCAGGAAAAAATGACAATACTAAAATGTTATTTAATCTGGTACAGAAGCTCACAAAATAAGCTATGACAAGAAGCTAGAAAAATGCAAATAGAAAATAAGATTTCTATACTTTTTTTTTTTTCAAATAGTTGAGGAAATCAACTTCTGGTTGAATCTCAAATGTTTCATACTTTCAAGAAGTTTCTGTGTGAATTTCCTCAAGTTATGCTCTGGCAAACAAGTAACAAACTCAAAACACAATAACTACATGGAACTTACACATTTCACAGTTCACAGTAAAATAAGTTACATGAGCCAAAGGTCTTCCACTTTTTTGTTACCTCCTATAACCCAAGCTACAACCGTTTCAGAGGTTTCATACGTCAAATACTGAGCACAATAGGTCAAGGAAAATGGCTCAAATGAATACCACGAAAGCTCTCGGGATTGCATGGCTTCTGGCAGTTGCTCCCATCCTCTAGATTTCCATCTGCTCGTAGTCCATTTCTACTTATTTTTGACAGAAGCCAAATTTGTTTCTGAAGCTCAACATCAGCATCAGGTCTGAAACATTTATTAGCAAGTTTGGTTGTGCAGTCTTCCCAAATTATTTACCTCATGCTCTATTCACTCAACTGACTTTTGGCTGAACAGTCTGCTCTTGAGAAATACACCTTTCCTCTCTAGCAATCTGAACACTTCAAATTCATATCCATCTCACATTTTCACAATGTAAGCATTCTGCAAATCTTCAGAACTTGATGGTCTGAATTTTGTGGCTCTTGTTTCTCGCTATACATCAATGTAAGCGCTTCACAAGCAGGGCATTTTATTGTGCAACAATTCATACATCAGTAAAAATAAGGACGTTTGCAGAACTACCTCTTTCTCGGTATCCCGGGATATACAGGTCCACTGGTTTTCCTTCACACTGTATGCCCAGAAGTCAGCCAGATCCTGAGTTCCATCCCAGCCACCAAACAAATAAACAGTTTCTGTTAAAGAAAAGGAAGAATATGTTAATTATATTTTAATAAGAGAATGACTTTAAACAGGGTGATACCTACAAACCACTTGTGACAATCACACAGACTATCAGCATAGAAACTGAAACCAACTTTTTCTTAAAGCACCACTCATCCTTGAACGGAACCATTCACCAGGACAAAGAAATGTGGTTTGATTTAGTAATGGAAATTTTTAGGACTGATACACAGCCAATTCTCAAGGAGTCATTTCTACTTCTACATAAACCTAAGATGCACACCCTTCTGATCACAATTTAAGACAGAAAAATGAAGAACACAACATTTTGGATACTGGGCATTTTAGTCTTTTAATGACACCTCGACTTGTACCCCATATGGTGCAAGATTTTTTCTTAAAGCACCACTCATCCTTGAACGGAACCATTCACCAGGACAAAGAAATGTGGTTTGATTTAGTAATGGAAATTTTTAGGACTGATACACAGCCAATTCTCAAGGAGTCATTTCTACTTCTACATAAACCTAAGATGCACACCCTTCTGATCACAATTTAAGACAGAAAAATGAAGAACACAACATTTTGGATACTGGGCATTTCAGTCTTTTAATGACACCTCGACTTGTACCCCATATGGTGCAAGATCTATAGATTAAAAGGACTTCTGAGATACCAGCAACAAAGCTTTTCTGTTTAGTGCATCTGTTAACAAAGGAAAATTTATTTCAACCAGGGAATTCCCTTCAAGGGAGAAGTCTTGCATGAAGTAACTTACCTGGTGCTGCAAAAGCAAGTAGGTAGAAGAGTTACAAATTTAAGTCTGCATTTGAGGCTCGTTTAGAGCCCGTTACTTTAAACTCACAACCGCACCATGCACAGCTAGTTCAAAGGCTTCTCAGACTTGCTGATAAAACTAGATGAAGCCTCTGAAGATGGAAAGCATTTAAGGAAGAAGTCTCTGTTCTGACAGGCAGAGATAACTAAGCTGGCTCCCATTATAGAAACTTCACTATCTGGTCTCAAATGCTATAAATACTTCATTTTTAAACTGCATTAAACCACAAACAAAGCCAAGCCCAAGAAGAACAAGCCACTGAAGACTTGCAGAGCTTTGAAAAACTCCTTTAAAATCCGCAAACCGGTTCTATTATGGAGGTAATGTCCGATTTTTAATTCAACGCCAACAAAGGAACAGAGTTAGAAGTGTGATTATAAACTGGGAATAGTCCCTGACCCTTACCTACCAACAGGATAGTGGTCATCACCATGGAAAGGTTACCCTCGTTCATTAACTTTAATTACCCTTCCTCCTGGACTCAGGGCTCCCAGTGTTCCCTGCAAAGAGCAGGTCCCTTTGTGCGCATAAATTCTCACAGCTCACAAAACCCACATTACCACAACAGCTTCATTGATAGCCGAGAAAAATAAAAGATTTGGCACCAGCTACGTATCCTACTGGGGCCTCGCCAGAACGTCATGCCTGCCTGTAAAGACTTTGTTGTCTGAGATGAAATTTAATAGCAAACCTGAATGAATCTGATGAAAACTCAGATTTTGAAAGTTACCTAAATCAAGCTGATGAAATTAAATGGCATGTAAACCACTGAAAGAGGAATACAATCGTACAGCTAGGGGGAACTGTGAGCATCCCCAGAGTCTGAGAGCAACAGTGATAACAGAAGTGCACCTGAACGGCATGTCAAACTTAGTTCTCATCTTGATGTATCCTGCATGTAGAGATCCAAGCAGGACAGACTCAGGATGCCTGCCCAACACTCCCAGGCACGGCCACACCACCCAAACAACGCATCAACAAACCCTCAAAAAAGAGGGCAGACACAGGGAAGAGAACACAAACTTCCAGGCAGCAAGCGTGGGAAGCTTGAGGGGAGCACAGCAGTCTCACATCAATATAACTATTTCTATTTTATTAACACCAGGGAACTCAAGATGCAAGCAGGGCATCTTGCTCTGACAGTGGGAAGGATTCTTCCTTCGTATCTGAGCAATATGTAACCCAGTAATATCGATGCTGCTTTATTAAAGCAAGTCTCTATTCTGCTCTAGGGACAGAGCACAAGAATTTTCAAACCTACCTGCAAGGCAACAAGAAAAACATGAAAGCGGTTATATTTACCCAAAGCTTTTACCAGCTACATTTAGGAAATCAAATTTCTCCTCCAGCATCCTAACCTTATCTCCTATATGTTTATTACTGAACACAAATTCAACACTTTGAATTAAATATGTTCTGTGAATGTTTCTAAACTGCTTGCTCAGGCAAAAATACTTGTGTAATGTCTGAATTATTTTCTTTCCTTACTCTCTGGAAGACTGGAAGACGCCACAGCATTCTGAAAATATTAGAGAACATAAGCTCCAAAAAATTAAGATATTTCCTGTCACCTTTCCTTCAGTTCTATTTTTCAGAAGAGCACAGAAAGTAGCCTTTCAAATCGCTGTTAAACATCTCAGACCCTGGGGTAGTTTTAGTCTAGGTACAGATATGTTCTCAAAGTCAGCTATTCTAACTTCTCTTAACTCCATCTTCTCCATGTGGAGAAATCCTTGGTGGGATTCTGGTACAGTGGGTCTTCCTAAAACAATTAGAACGTCACGCGGCCCACTGTTAAAGCCAGACTGACTAAAGATGCTTAATACATCTGAGCATTCCCCTGTTTTTAACTTCTAATACATAAGCACAAAGAACACATTCCAATCCTAGTGACATATTTAACTAAACGCTTCGGTCAAATGGTATTCCACATCTCTGATAGAACATTTCACCACAGAACATGAAGGAATTATGGACTTAAAACACCTCTGAAAGTCATCTGGTCCATCAGTTCTCTCTCAAATCCCTCACAGTAGAACTAACTTCAGCAACAGACCAGGTAGCACAGGGAATTATTCAGTTACACTTTGAATGTCAGCAAAGATGGGTATTTCAGACTGTCTGGACTTCTGCTCCAATGACAATTTCATTACAATCTGTTTTTCCTAATATCTAACCAGAATGTCCACTGCCCTTCATCCCATTCCTTTGTAACTCTCGAAATGAGTCTGGTTATGTTCTCAGTGTTATCCCACCTGCTAGTTGAAGACAGCTTTAAGATCTTCCCTTTCTTTATCAAGCTGAACAAAACCAGCTCCCTATGCATCTCCTCATACATCACAAGCTGCAGCTTCCTGACCACCCTAGTGGCCCTTCACTGGGCTCTCGTTCAGATTGTCACCGTCCTTATTGCACCAGAGAGCCCAAACTGGGCAGAACACTCCAAATGTGGCCTCAAGCGCCAAACAGAGGGAAATGATCACTCCCCAGTACCTGCTGGCCGTACTTCTGCTAATACAGTCTCACAGGAGGTTGGCTTTTGTTCCCACGAGGACAAATTGCCAACACATATTCAGCTGTTTACCACCTTGCAAGTCTTCCTTCCATGCAGTCAGTCCGCAGCCTATACTGTTGCACGCAGCCTTTACAACCCAATCTCAGAACTCTACATTTGTCCTGGTTGAAACTCGTAAGGCTCTCCCTGCAGCCAATTAGGGTCACTTTGACTCATAGCCCTGTCCTCTAGTTCATCAGCCACTGCCCTTCCTATCTGCTTCCACTCCAGACTTGTTAGCGGTGGATTTGAGAATCAGCATCCCTAGAACTAAGAAGAATTTGTCTCAGAAGCAAAAAAAAAAAAAATAAAAAAAAATCTAGGTGTAAAGACTCCAGGGGAGATCTTGTAGCAGTCTCCCAGTACCTGAAGGGGGCTTACAAGAAAGATAAGGAGGGACTTTTCCAAAGGGCATGTAGTGATAAGATGAGGGGGAATGGCTTTCAATTGGAAAGGGGAAGATTTAGATCAGACATTAAGAAGAAATTCTTCACAATAAGGGTGGTGAGACACTGGTACAGGTTGCCCAGAGAAGTCGTGGATGTCCTCTCCCTGGAGGTGTTCAAGGTCAGGTTGGATGGGGCCTTGAACAGCCTGGTCTAGTTGGAAGTGTCCCTGCCCATGGCAGAGGGGTTGGAACCAGATGGTCTTCAAGGTCACTTCCAGCTGAAACCATTCTACGACCTCAAAAGCCTTCTATGAAAGGATGACACTTCCCTATGTAGTAACCATAGATTCAGTTATGTGCAGGCAGTATTGTCCACTTCACAAGGAGCACGCAGAGCACAAGTACAAAGCCAGACCTGAAATTCTCTTCAAATATCTCACCACTCAGTTTCTGAATCATAGTTCAGTGTAGATGGTGGGTGGACGTCAGTTTTTTCAGGATAGTGCTGGTCTGGGTAGGCACACAGTCTCCCTCCCAAATGTGAAAGTACCACGAAGTTGACTAACCTCCAGGATTCAGCAGCTGTTTGTATTTCAGAGCCCAGAAGCCATCTGTGCTTTGTTTCAGAGATCTCTTCATCTTGTACACAAGCCCTGTCTTTAAATATCTTATGGATAGCAGTGTTTTCCTCGGGCAAAACAGCATCCTTCTTCATGTCTGCCACTCTCACTTCAACTTTTTCATCCTTCCGTGCTGCTTTTGAACTAGCCTCATCATTTCCACTGTGTTGCCGACACCTACTGTGGGCACACTGTGCCCACTGCTCCAAATCTCCCACTGTTCCCAACCTACAGATTTTCCCATTACTAATCTAATAGAATGAAGTAAGCAGAATTCCTTCCTAGAGAAGGAAAAGTAAAATAATGTACAACCAAAATTACAAAGTAGTTCCACTTCAATGAGGGAACAGAGGTAACACATCAATAAAGACCATTTCATTAATATTCTGCTTAAAAAAAAAAAAAATGTTTCCTTTGCAGGAGAGAAATGCAGACAAAAAAAATCACCCTGGTTGATTAGCTATTATTTCTTAAAACAATCTCATTGGAAAACTCTACAAGGCTTTATCTAAATTAAATAGAAGATGAACATTTAAAAAACCAGAATATATCAAAAAGTGGGGTTTTTTAAATAGAAGGATTTCTATATAGTCTATAATTCTGTTACCAAAATAAATTATATTGTGTTATGGGCTACATTTTGGGTCGCATAAAACTGGGTCTGCTCTGTAAGAACAGAGGAGATCAATTCTACCCTAACTATAGAATTATAAACCAAATCTCCAAAACACAGCGCACATTCCACTAAAGTACCAACATTATTACCTAAAACTTGAATATGGCAATCCACATATGAGGTCCAACAGAAAAAAAAAAAAAGATTGTGCCTGTTAATTAACAAATTAAGAAAATCAACCACAATCACCTTCAACATAGTTCCCTTCTGAGTTGACGCACAGCTGCATATGATGCTGCCAGCGCTCAAGCAATTCTGCACATCATTTTCTGAAACGCTTTTAACAATCTCAGTCATTTTTGCTTTCACATCTTCTATTGGCAAAAAACAGGTTCCTCTGAGCACTGACTGGATCTTCACTTTTCACTCAATAATGGAAAAGTTTCCATTGCAGATTCTTTTCAGTTCCACAAGAAACTTCATGTAAACAATATGAACTTGCAGCACAGAAAGACAACTACATCCTGGGCTGCATCAGAAGAAGCATAACTAGCAGGTCAAGGGAGACCTTTGCTCTTGTGAGATGTCACCTGGAGTCCTGCATTCAGTTCTAGAGTCCTCAATACAGGAAGGACATGGATCTGTTGGAGTGAGTCTAGAGGAGACCACAAAGATGAGTTGAGGGCTGGAGTACCTCCCACACAAGGGCAAGTTGAGAGAGCTGGCTTTGTTCAGCCTGCAGAAGAGAAGGCTCCGGGGAGATCTTAGAGCAGCCTTCCACTACCTAAAAGGGTACAGGAACGCTGGGGATGGGCTCTTTATCAGGGAGTGCAGGGATAGGACAATGGGGAATGTTTGTAATCTGAAAGGGGGGAGGCTGTGATGAGATCTTAGGAATAATTTTTTTCCTGCGAGGTTGCTGAGGCCCTAGCACAGTTTGCACAGAGAAGTCGTGGATGCCCCATCCCTGGAGGTGTTCAAGGCCAGGTTGGATGGGGCTTCGAGCAACCGGATCCAGTGGGAGGTGTCCCTGCCTATGGCAGGAGGGCTGAAACTGGATGATCTTTAAGGACTCTTCCAACCCAAACCATTCTGTGATTTTATGATTCTGTAACTCTGTTCACTCTCATACACCAACATTCTCCAACTGAGGGTAAGAAAACGCCTGTTTGAACACGCGTCCACTCATACTTAATGAAGCAACCAAGCTTAACCTTGTCTCCCTGTGACAGGTCAGAACATGCTCTATAACTATGTCTTTGTCTCTCCCCTCCCACTCTTGGTTCCTGAGCTATAGGGTTAGTTTTGTGTTAGACTTCATACCCATTCCCACTTTTTTCCAGAAAACACATTGGTATTTTCAAACACATGCCATATCTGAATTATAAAAATGTCTGAGAGGGAATAATCACAGTTATGTTCATTGAGGTACCAGTGCTAGATGCCTACATCCTCGCCCAAAACTGCATTAGGGCTCAACGCATCTGGGAACACAGCACTACACAGAGAGAGCACTCAGGTACAAACCTTCATTTTACTGCTTGAGTATCTCACCTGGGCCTACATAAACAGCAGTGCAGCTTTTTATGACTGACATTTAGCCCACTTTGTTTTCACTTTGTATGTTTTGAGGATACTTTTGTTTAATCTAGGCATCTGGGTTGTGACTACCCTAAACACTCCTCCTTGTAGGAAAGTGCAGAGAACTCTCCAGCCTCCCATAGAGAGAGCTATGTAAGACACACACCTTGTAGGAAAAAGCAGAAATAAAATAAGATCATTTACAGTCTAAAGTTTTAAAGCATGTAACAGTGGTTTCCAACTGTGCATACCAAAACCAGCTTCCTAATTCTGCCATCCAGAGTCATCCCAGTCTAAGTGTTGATATGATTAAAAGCATGGAATACATTGTGAGAATCAGTAACTCCCAAATGTAAAAACGTAGGAAGAGATCAGGCTGCGTTCTCAGTTCCCAAAATACCTACACTTGGATATCAAACTGCTTTAAGAATTTTTCAAAGTACAAATAACTCTATACTTATTCTAAGACAGCTGCAGCAGGTATTAAGAACATGAACATCAGACGGAAATGAGCTACAGTACAAGTTGCTGGTTGCCAGCAGAGATCCCAGAACTGCTCTTTCAGTTACTTTCAGCCTACCCTAACTGGAAGATAAAACAAGCTAAAAAGGCAGTTTAGACCAAGCTAAACTATATTCTACTGGAAAATTACAGCATAAACAGTCTCAGGAACTCAACGCGCTATCAGTAACTTGAGATTTAGCTCAACTGCTTACCAACCCTTATCCTCTATTATCCTAACACCAAAACACATGCATCCCACAGGCTCATTACTACTACAAACCTTACTGAAAACCTAATTAAACATAAAAATACATTCTGTAGTCACCAATAACCAGTTAATATTTCCTTCAGGTTAATTAAAAAGCATAACCATTTATAGTTCAGTTATAGCTACAGCAGACATCAGAGATTAAAATATTTCCAACACCTATTCCAGGGGTGTCAAACTCACAGCTCCTGCCATTCTCCTGCTCCTGCAGCGCCACACACACTGCACACATGACCAGCACACTGGCAGGAGCGTAGAGGGAAGGAGCTTGGTGCTGCTGCTGGGTACAAAAAAGGTGCTAGGCCAGATAACCCAAGGTGAAGGGCTGGACTGGGCCCGTGGGCTGTGATTTTGACACCCCTGACCTATTGTGTGACATGAAACTTCACAACCTCCTTTTACATATGATTTTGGTGTTTCACTTCATTTCTTAAAGATTAAAGTTGAAGAAAATACTCATTTTTGAAAAGAACATCATCCCTCTAACAAGGAGTGCAAAGTAAGCTTATTTTTCTTCAGTTACCAAAGACTTCTGAAACAAACAATCCAAGAAGTGTGTGGGTAAGGACAGGAGGATGTCTTCGAAGGAAAGAGTATGCCACTGCTTCTTTTTCCATTAACACTAGATTTACCCAAGGTTAGCCAGGGAGTTTCACAGCTCCAGTCCGTAAAACACATCCTAACATAACTGGCTGAATTCCCACAGGCTCATTAAACCCTACCTATATTCAAAAGGAAAACTCAAGCAATCAGCAACAGTTGGTTTTAAAAATAACAGCACCAATACTTTCCCCCATGCCTGCTCATGAGACAAATTCAATGGCAAGACTAATAATCTCAAAAACATCTAGCCTTTTACAAACCTCAGGGGGGTTGGAAGCAAAACTAGAGAGCAACTTTCCAGATATTCCAGAGAGAAACTTTCTGGAGGTATCCTACCAACCACTGGGTAGAGCTACAGCAATAAAGGACTGGCATGACAGAAGGAGATCCAGTTCTCCCACACTGGGACTCTGCCTCGACAGGTGCTCTCCAATCCATTTCATGCAAGTAACAAAAAAAAGACACCGATGCTTTTCACTGCCTTGTTAAAGCAGAGTGAAAACATAAGTCAAAGATAGAGATAATAAGCTTACTATGACTTCAGAAATCAACAGGAATGGAAATGAAAACGCACACAAACATAAACATGTTATTTTCAGGAGGTCTAAAGGACCACCCTTTCCAAGTTGACAAGCCTCATGCTTCTTCAGCGTGCTTCTGAATCAGCCACCGTCTACTTATTCGCTAAGGCCACTAGGGAGCGTTCACAGCTCCTTTTGTAGGCAAAAACTAGCAATCCTCCAGCAGCATTTTATTCTAATCAATCTCAAACCTCTTCAACCAAAAAAAAAAGTTTGCTTTCATATACGAACTAAGTGGAGTGCTTCCTCTAGAACAGTAACTACACTGAGTAAAAGCCAAATACTGCAGCTACTGCTGCATTTTTGCTTGTTCACTATGACTTAGCAAATTGCTCTTGAAGGTGTCTTGTCACATGCTCCAGTCCCTGTCCGTATGACCACAACAGATATGGCCATGGTGATTTTTTTGCCAGCTCCCTCAATGCCACCCTATATTCCCTCTCTGCTACTCATGCCCTGATCTTGTTTCTCCTTTCCTTTTTTACTCATACAAATCATTTACTTAGTGGAGACGCAGGCAGATACATTCTTTATTTTAGTAAACAACGACATACCACATAAACCTGATAAATAAGAGTAAGACAGAGACGCAGAATATCATAGAGAACAACAATCACTGCAACTGGAACTTAACGTTCCCTCCCTTTCTCTTCTCTGGGGGCTCTTTGAAACAGAGGCTGAACCATTCTTTAAACTGCTATAGGGAACATACATATAAAATATATATCTAATAAATTATATTTAACAAGAGTTTCTTGCACACTGTGGAAATCGGAAACCATTCCAATGAAAATACTAGGAACATTTCACACATCAGATCCCTTGCTTGAGCACTATTCCAAAGAGCACAGTATCTAGCAAGTAAGGGAAATCATCATCTCTAATTTGTCTCTCTTTAAGCTCCTGCTCAATGAGGGTAGGATGGATTAAAAAAAAACAAACCAAACAAAAAACAACCAACTGTTCTTGATCTCTTAGTTAAGTCAAAAAAACAATTAAGGCCTAACAGATAACTAACAGGGAAGAAGAGGAGTGGGAAGGGCAGTTGGGAGTATAGTTCCAGAGAGAAAGTAGAGTATTTAATCTGACTATTATAAAGTGCCATTTTTCCTCAAAACCTGAACTTAAGACAGTCTTTAAAGAAGAACACATTTACATTTTTATCTGAAAAATACCAGATTAAGTAATTTAGTTAAGAAATTGAGCAACTACTCACCTGTCTGAACATCTATAACCATCTGATGGCCACCTCTCATCCCTGGTCGGCTGTCTTCCCCATCACCTTTAAAAAATAAGGAGAGGAGCGTGTTCCATTAGATTTTTTAAACCAAAAAAATACAACCTCAGGTATGGCCTAAACATTACACAGAAGCAGACAAACTTAGTAACTCATCATTCTTTAAACGTAAGTACAATACTTGTTGCAGGTAGCAATCTTCCGTGAATTCTAAAACTGTATGGAGTTTTATATGGAGTTTTCTGGTGACCAAAAGTACAGATAGCTCAAGCAAACACAGTATTGCAATTCCAAGAGCCTTGGAAAGGAGCCTGAGAGTTCCAGAAGCACGCAGGTCTGCACAAATGAAGTATGAGCTCTCCTTGTAGCTCTCCAACAGTGAGGACACACACAACCTTTTGCTCCCCTCTGTCTCTCTCCCCACCTCAGCACTGCATGCAGGCTGAGCAGTAAAAACAGGTACTCAAATGGCATGGCAACATAGCCATGGGTGAAAAGCCAGATACAGCATAGCAAGTTTTGCACCAATCACTTATTCTCATATATAAGGGAATTCCAACTGTCTAATTAAAGCAGCTTTCTAACTAATTCAGATTTTTTAAGCATTCAGGACAGGTGTCATCTATGGAAAGCAATATTACAAAGACAACCCACATTCTGCTCTAAGAGCAGTCTGCTTGTGTTCATAGATAACCCTTCCCAAGAGGCTTGGGTACGTTTGGCGACTGTCACCTTGAATCCTACTGTTGCTGTATGACAGTGATTTTTGTACTTTGTAGTCAAGTACTATAAAACAGATCAAGATTGCTAAAGATGCATGTCAAATTTAAAGTAGTGCCTGTTCAGAGAATGTATTTATTTGCTACTCTTTTCTGTACATTTGACTCTATGCATTAAATCCTGTCATACAGGGAACTGTTCTCATGCTTAACCTAAACTGAGATTTGTTTCTGAACCTATCTGCTACCCTTTAAAATACAGCTAGCATTCCTTACTCAACCAGAAATGAGGTTGCCTTCCACTGACTTTGCAGACAAATGCGAATTTTTTATAGGCGAAACCCTTTCCTAGAACAACTGCCCTGGAGGAGGCTTTCTTGCATCAGTTTCTTGCTCAATATGCTCAAAGGAACAAGACGGAATGGCAGTACATGGGTTATATCTTAAGAAATGTCCTTACCTTTGGTGCTTTTGGGAATGATCTGCCCCCAGCGAGGTTTGTATTCTTGCTGACTGATATACTGATTGAATAAGCCATCTGCAAACCAAACATTTTTTTTGAATAAAACATTTATATTTCCACTATAGCAAAAAACACTTTTAATGCACGTAACTTCAGCGTAACTGAATTCAGTATGCTACTCCAAAGCCTTCATTTGAAATGAATTCTTTATATATTTCAGTCCGTTTGTTAAACTTGTTAATGAACTAAATGTGTAAGCACTAAAATAAAAAGGATACTTATTACTAGATCAATCAAGAGTTATCCTGTTTGCCTGCCAGGTCATGCCAATCATCTACAATTCTCCAGTGTGGTGTATTTAATTAAGAATAGAATCCCTCTCTCTTATTCAAGCAAAAGGAAAGTTGCCAGTGCATGTAAACTTCAACGATTTTAGTACATGTTAAGTTAAAACTAGGTCAGGCAGCATCTCTGGAGCTTCATGTAAAAAGAAAAAAGGAAGAAAAGCAGATAGTTTAAATGGTACAATATGGGACAAACGAGTACTGGGCCAAAAACAAAATAACAGTTTATATTCTCTTTAGAGAGTTAGGCAAGAAGAGAAAAAGAAGATGCATTAGGTCATTGACCAGATATGCCAACTGCAGCATTTCTCTAAGAAGCACCAACAACAGCACTCTTCACTTCCCCTTTTGCCTCCCTCTCTTACTCTGTACACCTACCGCACTTCACCTTTTCAGCATCAAGAGGTCAGTTCCTAATTCTGAGCACATTCTCAGTCTATCACACATGTTAATTTTTTTTTGAAAAGGAGATTCCTAACACTCATTCTCTTCTGGACTGCTCTTCAGTGTGGGAAAGGCTTAGCAAGTGTTCAGAGAGCTCGCTGATACTGTTCTTCTAGTGCCTCCTCTACAAAAGCCTACCTTACCTTTTGCAGGCACGAACTAATCAACCGCTAATGGCCAGCCTCTGAGCACTGCTCACCTGGCTACATCCCACCCATCACCCCACCATCTCGAGACAAAAGCTCTTCATGACAAGTGATTGTTTCAAATTTATGCATTACCTGACAAAAAATGGGAGCTCAGACACAAAGTTTGTATGACTAGCACAGTAATAACTACCACAGGCAGACTGAGTGACACATTTACAGGGTGTTGCATTGAAACAATACACTACACATACACCGCGCAGACGCAGGATGCAATTCAGAGGTCCTTAATCATGTAATATCCGACACCTACACTCGTTTAGTAGAATGGTATCTGGCAAACAGGCTCAGGAATCAGTTTTACATTACCCAGTTGAAAGGAAAAGTGAAATTACTAAGTTTCATTTAATACTTTTTAGTTCTTCCAACCCCAGTAATTGTGCCTTTGAGGTAAGAATTTAGAAGATTATGAATGTGTCTGCCTATTTATAGAAAAATCCCTTGGTAAGCATGCAGGCAAAAAAAAAATCCTTATTGCACATAACCCTATCTATTTACAAAAATGTAAAGATCTTTGTTAAGCACGACACTATTCAGAGTTCACACTGTTCAGAGACTATTTTAAGGTGTTTCCTGACATCAAGTAGTTTCTCGTGACTGAAATCCAGGTTGTGATTAAAACCCAAGCCAGGAAGTACTTCCTGGGAGAAGATGAATTCTCTATTTAGAGACCACCTAATAAGAAAACAAGGGCACTCCAGAGCTTCAAAAAGTGCTGAATTTGGTTTTAAACTACAAAACTGCTTTCAACTTTCATAAACTCAGTTCTGCAAGTTTTTCAAATTAAATAATCTGTGAAAGCAGGACAGATTTTACTTTCACCTGCCTTAGAGCCAAAAACATCAGCTCTCTCAGCATTAGGCACCTGAGGAAAGCCAAACGTTCACTCAATGTGTAGAAAATTGGTTTATTTGGGTTTACTTGAGCAGGGTCCCTAACTCCCACTTCTTCAGCACTTATGAATTTGGAACAAGACATGAAAGGCCTTAAAGACTGAGGCTTCATGAATACTGATTCAGAAAAGCCAAATTCCAACAGAACAAATGCATGCGCTGTAAGGAATCCCACACTGACTCAGTCAAATATTTCTAGCCACAAACTTAGACAGAAATTCAGCCTTTTGGTTATCATTAGAGTGTTCAGTCTTCAAGACAGAATGTAAATCCATATCTATCCCTACAGCAGCCAATAGATAATTGGACATAAATAGCTACACCACATCAAATCTAAAAGGGTGATTTAACCTCTCTCCCATGCTCAACACCCACAGGCTGCACTTGTCAAGATATGACTCTTCTCCCCTACTGCGCCTTCAGCCTTTTAATAATGCTTCTTGTCTTCCATTGGACATTGGTTTGGAAATACTCCAGCTTGCTTCCCAGAAATGCTTCCTTCTGCTAGGAGGAGTTCTACATTCATCCTACTTGCACTGTAAACCAGCAACAGCTTGTTTTGAAAGCTGAATCATCACCTGTCTAACACCACTAGGGCAAAAAGCCCCAAGGATTTCTAGGTGGATTCTGTATCTGATGCCAGAGCTACTCCAGCACAGTCCTTCTGAATCTTGCCTGGAGAGCACTGCTGACCAAAAAGTCTCCAAAGCTTCTGCAAGGCACTGAAGATCATATCTAGGCCTGCTCAGGTTTGTCAGCTCTTCCCAATGAATCAGTAGTTTAAAATTAAAGAACCCTGTAGAAAAAAAAGCACCTTAAGTGCAAGATTTTTACAGAAGTCTCTTCCTTTGCCCTAGAGGCAATGTCCATGTTTTCTCCCTAAAATTACAGCCCAAACCTGTACTTTTATTTTGTACTATTTTCAAGCCCTTCACAGCAAGTTGTGATGCATTTTGGATGTAACAACTGAAGTTTGCAGTGGTTAAAGCTTAGTAAATTCTACCACTCTAATAATCAAAGCCTTTATTTTGTCAGCCAATTACAGGTTACCTAGAAAGGACTGGGACAAACACTGTGGACAAAAATATTTCACTTACCAAAGTCAATCAAGAAAAAGTAAAAGTGGTACAAAGTTTCTTTTTAGACAACAGGCATCTCTAGCTAGGATTACTAAAACGTATTCACTTCACTGCCAACAGTCAAGGAACTTCAGAGTAGCATTTAGTGCATAATTCCTGGTGTTGGGGCTTGTTTAATTTTTTTTTTGAACAACAACAAAAAAACCCCAAATATCTAAAGAGATGGAGGTTCTTGTACTCACAAAAGTCTTTCTAAAGAAAAACTGAAGCAGAACACAAAGATGACACCAGATAAGACGTTTGTGGCCTCATTTTTTGAACTAGGGAGGGGCTCCTTATCAGGCAGCACAGGGATAGGACAAGGAAGAACAGTTTTAAGAGGGCAAATTCAGATTGGATATTAGGAAGAATTTTTTTACTCCGAGGGTTCTGGGGCACTGGCAGAGGCTGCCCAGAGAAACTGTAGCTGCCCCATCCCTGGAGGTGTTCAAGGCCAGGTTGGATAAGCAACAAGGAAACATGAATTTTTCCAGCCTCAAAGCTGTAGTCTCCTCTGTGCTTTCTTCTTAAGAAAAATGAAACCAGTTTTGCTTTCGAATCCCTGCAAGATATGCTGCTTCTACACAAACCCTTCCATCTATTTATCATGGGCTTTGGAGCCCTAGCAAACATCTCCCTTCCTTATATCCCGGTGCCGCAGAGCGGCAAGCCAGTCAGTGTCCGTACTTTCTCATAGAATCACAAAATGTTCTGGGTTTGAAGGGACTGTAAAGACAATCCAGTTCCAAACCCCTTGCCATGGGCAGGGACACCTCCCATGGGATCAGGTTGCTCAAAGCCCCATCCAACCTGGCCTTGAACACTTTCAGGGATAGGGGCTTCCACAACTTCTCTGTGTAACCTGTGCCACTGCCTCACCATCCTCACAGTAAAAAAATTCTTCCTAAATCTAAACTCTACTCTTCCAGCTTAAAACCATTCCCCCTCATCCTATCACTACACACTCTGATAACAAGTCCCTTCCCAGCTTTCTCAGAACTGAATTCAAATATATTTGATGGTAAAATTAAGGTATACGTGTCTGTCTAGAGCTTCCTGGAGAATACAAGTATTCCTGCGCATCCTGAGTTTTAGGAGACACTTGAGCCTGCAGGCTGTGCATCTTGTTTGGTGTACAGGGTCGACTTGTCAACAGATAAACACATATCACATACTGACACAAGAACTGCCAGAAGGAACACCTCAGCCCCCAGAATACTAATACGAAACCAGCAGATATTCAATCCATTTCAAGCAGCTAAGTCTACAGTAGCTGCAAAGAGTTCAACTAAGTAATTTGCACTCCACATACTCTCTGTAGGAATATTAAGCAGATTTTTTTCTTCAATAATATAGGTCTCTGAAAGCTATAGGAATGAATCCAAATGTGAAGCATTTGAACCAAGTCTGTGAACCAGCTGAGATTTAGGGAACCTTTTATTTTTGAGAGGAAGTCAGGCAGCTGCCAGAGTTTCCATTTGCCCGTTTTCAAAGTGTAATGCACAAGTCAAAAGAATCTGCGGGAAAAGTGTGGCTGCCTGCCACTGAGCTCTCAAAAGAAATCATCTGGTGATGTGAGGTGGAAGACGGCGTTCATCATTAGCAATGCAAAAGAACAAGAGTTTAGCTCCACTAGCACTAATTCTTGACCACCTACACTTTTTCTACATGACTAAGCCTATGGAAATAGCCTGCAAGAGATGCATCGCGTTTCACTCTTTAAATACCTATCACTGCAAATATCCTCTATAGAAGACATCCTAGGCTGAACTGAGTGTGCAGTACCTCTGTCAACCTCACTGCACTTCTGTTTGTTCCTTTAAGGTGATGAACTGTCAGATCAGTGAGGGGTCAGCAGTTCACATATTCACGTCTATTACAGAACAGTTTGCTCTGTGAATGATTTCAGGGATAATTTAAGTATCTGTATATCTCAATTAACTCTACACCTCACGGACCACGTACAGGGCTTAAGTTAATCTGCTTTTATTTGGAAAAACAACACATCAGAGAGGAGTTCAGTTGTAAGAACACCCACACCTTAGAGACTAAGCAGCAAGCAATAGAGACTCCGCAACAAAGCTGCCAAGAAAGGGAAATGGTAAAACACTGGGTGCTAACGAGCCTCTTTCAAACAGCAGAGCTCAAGGGATACCTGTCCTTATTCAGTTCTGCAACAGTAGAGGACCACAGGTAGCAAATGGTAGCAATACTGTAAGAAACCACGCTGAAGGCTGAAAACATCTATTGCCATCCTACCTAGAAGGATCCAGCTGTTAAATACAAGTGACATTCAACATCTTGGCTTGACTGTCATCTTGTACAACTCCAGACAAACTATTCCAGTAGCAGTTTCAGGTTTTTTGTCCTTTCCTCTCCCCCATCGCGGCCGGATCAGCTCTCTGACCTGGTTTGCCACGTGGCAGCACGAGCACTAGTGCCAGCAAGTGAGGGGCCAGGAGACACACCATCCAGAGCAAGAGCAGGATTGACCCAGTTAGTCAAAACTAGTGGTTGTGTCAGCTTAAAGCAAATATGGGATACAGCCTCGGTGCCTTGGGATAAATAGCACTTCTCTCCGAAGTCTGCTGGGAGGCGACAGAGCTTTAAATGGGTACAAAAGCTGAAGACAGCATAAAGAATTGCAGAAGGATGGGGGAAGGAAAGTTAATGTATTCAAAGACAAGCAAAATTATTAAGGATGAGCAACAGAGCAATGGGAGATGTGTACACTGACATTTAACTGCATCTAACTAGGTGCTGGATTAAAGGGAAGCAATATAAACAACCTCATGAATATTATTCTGTCCCTCAGAAGCAGTGACAAAACTTAATGATGCTACTTCAAGACTCTCCTGCTAAGTTATCAACTGTCTGTCACTAGAAATACTCACTTCTATACTTGCTGGAATTAAAAAAGGACTTACAAGAGAAATTACAGCATTTCTCTAGCATTTGCTGAAGTGATGTTGAGTTCTCCAGCCTCAAAAAAGGACACAATTACAGGAACCAGGATTATCCACATCAAAACTGACAAGAAGAAAGTGTCGATTTGTTACAGTACAACACAAGACCTATAGTTTTCTACCAGGTGAGTCCTTTGCTAGTACCTCCACAAGTGGAGAAGGTGAGCACTGCAGGCAACAACCCCACTCTCAATGTACACCCGGACACAGAAGCTCAAGTCCTAGGTGAAAACTGTCAGATAATATTTAACACATTGCATTTATTGTAAGTAGTAAAAAAAATGAACGTATAACAGCTCAAAAAATGAGGCCACAAACTTTCATTTCATTAGAGCCCAGGGAAAACAGTCCATTCTTGAGTGAACTTTTTCAGTACATTCTAGACTTCTAGTGAAATGCCATTCAAGAAATAGTTTCTACTACAGCCAGCAATGAAAAGGAAAGAGGACGGCCTCTAGGCAGTGACAAGATTAAGCTACACCAAGACAGCAGACCGATGCACTGATAAAATCATCACCATCAGCACACAACAGCACCCCTCTGGCTCTCAGCAGATCCTGCCTCATATTGGTGGGCTCATCAGCTCTCCCCAGGCACTCGTTTCTTTGAGAAACACTCCACATACAGTAACAGCCAGCCACAGCTCCCTGCTGCGTTCTCATCCTGCAGCCCTCACTCGTCCTTAAGATTCAGGAGGAAGCTGCCAGTTGCAAAATGCCCCTGCATTGCAGGAAGCTGTTCACACTCCCATTCAAGCCAACAACACTACATTGTCTCCAGAGGGCAGGCAACACTCAAGAGGGTGAGGATGAATACTGGCAAGTCTCGGTCTCAATACTTGTAGCTGCTATGGGAGCTCAGCGCAGGGCAGAACCCAGCTGTTCTACCTATTTAGCAGAGAAACCTTGAGCCAAAACTTCTAGAAAGCTATTTACTGCAGTTTTTGACAACCTGTTGCAGTAAGCTCCTTAACACTGCTTTGTGGAATAGCTTATTTAGTCACAAAACTATAGAGGATTTTCACAGAAGACAAACTTTGATTTTAAAGCTATCATTTCTATCATAGCCTGACAACCATTTTCATCTTTAGTGGTACAAACCATACCGATGGAGTCAAGCAGGTATGCTGGCATCTATCCAAAAGGTATTAGAAATGACAGGTTAGTCAAGAATAAGAAAACATCTCTAGTGCCAGACATCCATGAAATTGGTCCACCAAGCCCCTAACTCTACTGGCATCAAACACAAGGTTCTCTTCCTATGCCAGTACAAGTTTCTCATAAAGAGCGACAGCACACAGTCAAAACGCACTATACCCACAGCCAAGAGCACCTCTGTTTTACCAGACTGTGATCCAAAACCAGTGATCTTGGGAGACACTTCAGTGCAATAGTCCAACTCTTTTTGCATCCCATTCTATCAATACAAAAGTACATCTCCCCCATTTTAGGAGTCTTGAAGCACTGCGTGAACAGCTCTCAAGGTGAAGAAAAAAAATGAATAGTAGTTACAGTGTAATCGGCTGCTTATGTCCTGCTCTGAAAGGGAAAACAGGCTCTGCCTCCACTCACTGCAACTTCTACACCATTCCAAGGACTATTTTCCTCATAAGCAATGACAGCTTTCTCATTCAAATATAGCCAAAAACGTCTCCTGAAACAGCATCTTGGTGGCAAGCTCTAACCCAGAAACCACGATACAGATCACTACTGAAAACTCAAGTTTTATGCTTTCCTGCTCACGACTCCAGTGACTTTCCTGATAGTTAAGCCCACCTTCAGCCTGGCAGCCAATGCCCTGAAGAACTTCACCCACTCAAGTGCACCATATTGCCATCTCTGGGAAGAAGAGACTCCAGAAGTACAGTGGTAAGAGATTTCATAGCTGAAATTTTAGCCTTCATTATACACATACACACAAGTCCACAAGCTGACAGTATACCACACTAGAAAGGAAATAGCATGCAGACCAACCCATCCTACTAAGTACATTATCATTCAAAGTTGTAACACTTCAACGGCTTTTATTTATGTAAAATATACCAGACCCCTCTGATTCTCTTACCGTTCACAGCTTTTTCTATCAGTTCTTCACAAGCATCGAAGTCTCCCTTCAACACCAACTTATCATGCAGGTCTGTCAACATCGGGTGCTCTAGAGCAATCTTGGTTTTCTTCTGCAGCGACTCAAATGCTTCGGTGTAGTTGTGCTGCCGAAAATGCTTTAGGCAAAGGCGAATGGCTTCCTGTTCACGGTACTACTGGAACACAAGAAAACCTATGAGATGTGTAGATTTTTCGTTTAACAGCACTGCTAGGAACCACCTTTGAACGTGCCTGGAGACAGAAGCAGGATTTCTTGTACATGCTGTACATAAATTGCTCACAAGCTTACAGAGGAACACTATATGAAAAACAAGCTGTGCAAGCATTTACTTTCCAACACTATAGAAATCATACAGCTTGGTATCATCCAATTTAATAAGCATACAAGATGAGTGTGCACGCTGTCCCAGATCTCCAGAGTGACCATTATTTCCCCCCCATCTGCCTGGCCCTGCTGTTCCAAGGCCTACACGGAGCAGGAAAAAGCCTTGGCGATCAGCATTACGTAATTTGATTGTATGACTCGTTATATAACAAAATAATTTAGAAGAGTAAGTAGGGCACAGCTTCTCTGGAAGAGAAGGAAAAAAAAAAAGAGCCACGAAAAAAGGAATACTTGCAGTGACCACTGCTTCTGCAACAGAAAGGCAGAAGGCAGGGCTGACCCTGGAATCCGGCAGGTTCACAAGGGTGCTGGATCAAAGGCAGCAAGGATTTACATGCATGTTGAAGATTTACCTTCAAACTATTGCTATGCATCTCGAAGCAGAACCCCTGCTTCCATACCATGCATGAGCCAAAGCTGCCCATTTCCCACTCAGCTGTGGGATGGGGTGAGGAAAGGCTTAGAGGAACCCAGGCTAGGGCACACGTCCCAGCACAGAAACTGTGACAAAGTAGTAAATTCTGAGTAAGAGCTACAGCTTGCGCTGTTAACCTACCAAACCATCCACTGCATTTTCAAAGCTGCTAACAACATGCATAAGTAAAACAGGTTTTTAAGCTGATAAGTAGGAGAATCACTTATTTTTAAATAGACTCTTCACACTTAAATTCTAAGGAATTAAGGAAAAAAATAAACTCAATTTCCATCTTTAACACACATCTACGGTGGCAAAAAGCAAATGTAACTTAAACATCTAAGACTGATCAAGTTAGAGAGAAAAGGTTTTACTCCTAAATGGAAAAGTCTGCTAAAGTGAAGTTTATGGTATTTAAATGATCAGAATTTTTCTGAAAACCTGGAACTAACACTAATATTCAACAAAAATTAGCGCCCAGAATATAACGGCTCTATAACAAGAATCTTGTAAACTGAAGCAGCTAAAAAGAAACACGGCCATGTGCTATATTTTTAGCTCTTAATCCATCAGTATTTCACAGCTGCAAATAGCCAGAACTATGCATTTTTAGAAAATCAGTTCCCAGCCCACATGAAAAAGGCCAAGGACGCGCATCGATAAAAATGCAAGACTGGCAGACTAACATTAAAGCTAAAGCAGAGTTTTACAGCACAGCTGGAACTTTTTTTTTTCCTTCCTAAGAGACACCTAAAACACTGTCTTTAGGCAAATGTTCACTTACATCATTCAAGGTCAAAACTACATGAGATTCTTTATTGCTCAAAGGTATAGCAAGCAGAAGGATAGCTGCACACTAGTAAGAACCAGCTTCTGCACATTCAGCTCCTCTAGTTTAGACATCATAGAAAATTCCAACTTGGCATACTTCCATTTCTCATGGCTGATAGACCTGGCTTACAAAATATGAAGTAACTTTGATGCAGGCTGACCACACAATGCGATATAAACCTTTGCAGGTAAATGACACTGTAGTAGGATTTCAGAAGCTAAATGTAAAAACCTGTCTATGCAAAGAGGTGTATAAAACCTATCTAAAACGTTTCTTTTCAACTGCTGTCATACAGGTTTAAAGAGATGACAACTCGAATAATAGCTGTGATCTGAAGCCGTAAATAATTCCTATATTAAAAACATAAGAAGAGCACGAAACTTAGATTTGTAACACTGTCAAATCCACTAGCAGAATTAAACATACCTACATGTTCACTAACAAAAACAAAAGCGACAGCCACCGACAAACTGCCACTTCCTAGTTGCTGCAGCAAGCTTACTCTTCAGTGGAAGCAAAGGCTTCCGAAGTCAGCAGGCTGAACTGGACAGCAAGGAGAAAGCAGCAGGGAGGGAACTGTGGAGTACGCTTGATGCTTTGAGTCCTTCTTTGTTATCCCACAAAGGTTTTGTTGGTTGAAGCACACACAACTAAAAGGATCGGCAACTTCATGTAGAACCTCGCTCTCATCTAATGTCTGAGACAGCAAGGAATTATTAGATTTCAAAGCCTGTGAGACTTCCAAGAACATGCATGAAAATATTCACACTATCTCAAAGAACTGCAAGAAACAGTTGACCTTTCTGCCCTCCCCCAAATATGGGTCAGCACATTTATGTTCCTACGTGGAGCCTGCAACAGTGGCTTCTCAGGACAGAGAGAGGAGAACCCCAGTGACGCATGCACTCGTCATCAAAAACTTGGCAACTGATTCTAGCAGAGCTCAAATAATCATGGCTAACTCTGCTTTGCTGCTTTAGGGCTCTAAGCTTTAGAAGAACAATGCTGGCATCCCTTGAAGAGGCTGTGACTACATGCTAACCATGAAAAGTGTGGATTCCATGGGTTAGAATGAAACAAAACAGATGCTGACATCATCATCAGATGACTCCAGATAAAAAGAAAAAAAAAAATAAATATCAAAAAATCAAAAAAATCAGAGCTTCCTGATGGCAGCAACTGGTCAAAAACACCAGACACATCACCATGTGCACAGGCAGCAGAACGAAGCACAGAAAATAATCAGCAGCCTCTGTCACCAGGACTTTTCAGAACTGGACATCAGTAACCAGTGAACTAATGACCACAATACCTCTTATAACATACAGCAGCTACAGACAACCTCTACTGCTGGTTTTAAATGCTCCATGCAGTTTGTGATGTTGGTATAGACACATATGAGCCAGACAGCGTGGTCATACGGTTTCTTTACCATACTCGCAACACCATAAACTGGTGAGGGAGCCTCAGTACTACAATGCACAATCTTTATCTGTTTCCAAGTTTTTCCTTCTGGAAGCAGAGACATGCTGTTCCACTACCCAGTCTTATTCAGCTAGGAAGGATATCTTCTCTCTAACACAATATGAATTTCATGAACTGTTCCAGAAGATCTATGCATAAAAAGCAGCAACAAAATGAATTCTGGTTGTCAAAGCACACTTCCCTTCTACAGGAGAGGAATCTGTTGTACTCAATTAAATACAGTTTATACAAATAATGTTTCGAACCCTTTGAACTTCCTGTCTATCAAAGTGACAAATGATATAAATCACCTCATCTCACAGTCCAGTGGCATCAGCTCCCCTCTGTTCCAAAGTATTCAGCAAAAAGACAAAGTACGTTAAAAGTACAAGGAACTGGAACAGCAAAGACACCAATGTGGGTTCTCTTTAAAACAAGCTCTCTTTAAAGCAATAGCTATGTATGTAACCCAAAAGGCTCTAGGCTCATACATAGCTCTACAGAAGGACTGGTATATTAAAAGAACAAGTACTCAAAAGGCAAGAAGAGGGAGACATGAAATCTAGTTTTGTTAAGATTCATTTCCCTTCCAATACAAATCCTATTTTAATAATATTATCACCTTTGACTCAGTGCTCTTTTCTTTTACGCTTTTCTTGTGATGTCTACCTATCACAGATTTTTTTCTTAGGGGTTATTTTTTTGGTGGTGGTGATGGCAGCTTGGGGGTTTTGGGGGTGTTTCGTTGCTTTTTTTAGAGAGAATAAGCAGATACAATTAAAAAAGATTCACTCAGTGTCAGTCAGCCATGTGGTTTGAGTTTTAACTATGCATGTTTGTTCTTTTAATAGATGATATTCAAGGAATGAAAAGGTCACGTAATTCCAGACCGAGAAGTGTCACAAGATTCCGAGACTACAAATGTTCAAACAAACAGGCATCTAAAATGCAGGCCTACCTTGCTGTACCAGTTGAGGCACGGTTGGACCACATCTGGATCATCAATGCCATTAAGTTCAACATACCAGATACTAAAATTGAAGCTAGGTCCCCAGGATAAGAGTGGAACTAGAGAAGAAAGGAAAAGGAGAAAAAGAATGCATAAATATCAAAAACCCACTGTGTTAGTCTTATCAGGCTATACATTGTACTATTTCAACAGAAAGAACGTTAAACAAAACTCTGTATTTCTGATTTGATATAAGCTCTAGCTCACTTAAATAAGCTTGGGAAAATTACCAAATACATCATGTTCAAGTTGTCATTTAAAGCAACCTGTGCTGAGCAACGTTAACACAGCAGATCATTACAAAGCAGAAGCTTGCTTTAAGCACAAGAGCGAAAATACTATCATTTGAAACAGCTCAAAGAGGCAAGAAGCTCTGACATGGATGGGAATCACAAGCACACTAGTGACAGTATTTGTTCCTCTTAGAACATTCACTTCCACAGTTTGTTGTTTCCAGCAACAACTATTGTCCCTAATGGTGAAGACAAGAAGCTTGAGTATTTTAAATTTTAAAAAATTAGTAGCATCTGCAAGTTGTGGACCAGGGAGGGAAAACTGTCAGTTCCAAATTTTAAAATGGAATCTTTTTCTTTTTTTTTTTTTTTAAAAAAAGCTTAAACCTCTGCAACTTTTTGTTTTATCTGCGTATTGGAACACTGATACTTAAAATACTAAATGACCCGTGAAAAACACTGTAGCCTCTCAGCTAAGGCTTCTCCACCACTCTGCGTTAACATCTACTGTCTCGCACTGCTCTATTGATTAACCTGCAGGTTAAGGCTTGGGTTTGCTTTTCAGAGCAACTCCAATCCCTAGACAACTTGTGTGAACTCTGACTCCTTAACACTGCAGTGAAATCAAGTGGTTTCAATTCAAATACTTGTTTCCTTTTTATTTGACTTTACTGATAAACAGGAAAAGACAGTACGACGGGTGAATGAGTAGTTACCGGCAACAGCGTTAAGTCCACTACTTCCTCCCTTCCACAGAAACTATTTTTGCCACAGAGAAATTGCTTGGCATCTCTCAAACCACTAGAAAATACCACTGAGATTAACTTGTTGAACTAAGGGCTTTCTGACCTACTCCTTCAGGAAATCAAAACCAAAATTTGTTTTAAAGATGTTCCTGAGCTCTTAAAGGTTCTTAAGTATTTACACTTTGAACAAGCTAGATATATTATTTCCTGAGTTTGGACACAAAGCATAGGGTGAAACACATAATTTTCTAAATTTTAAAGGGTGTTTCTATGAACTTTTTGGTAAATACTTATGACAACTTCTGGGAACAGTCATCAGGAGAAAAGATCTTTAGAAAACATCCAAATAAACTGGGAATACGCAATTTGTAACTGATTTTAATATCCATAAGTAGGTACTTTATACATTACAGTCATCCTGATCAAATAGTTTTTTTCTACTTGATTGTTCAGCATACAAAGCAAGATGCTTTCAGAGTAGCTCTTAGTAGGTGCATGTTTGTAGAGAGAGAAGTGAAATGGTCAGGAAAATCAGGAGTCACCTGTGTTCCTTCCACATTGCATACACCCACCCAAGAAACTTTCTTCTTGCTTAGTTTTGTCCTCTGCACAAGATGACTGCTACCATAAAACATTACTATTTTTAAATCCAGGTACACAGATAAATTTAACCCTGGGCATCCCACCTATGAAAGCAGCAGACTGACAAAATATCACATGTAAGACCAAAATGTAAAATACCACCTTTGATTTTTCCTCAGACCCAAACACAGACCCAAGACCAAACTAAAGTTAAATGTTGTATTTCCTTAGCTATAAAGATTCAAAACATATTCATCAGCTTCCCGCACTGAAGCACTGAACTAAATCACAGACTACCCCAAATGGAGTGAGCCTGATGGTCAACCTCAGGTCAATTTCATACCACTGAGTTTACTGGGTGAAAAACCAAACCTATTACCACTTTCCCACCTCATCCAGAAAAACAGCAGAGGTGTCTGCCTCTACTTCTTTTCAACAAACTTACACCAACTTCTTCTGGAAAAATTTAAAAATTCACCTTCTTATGTAGTAGCCAACCACAGCCTGAAAGATGTTTCAGGATGTATATAAGAATCCTGGGTAGCTATGTCCACAAAGCACTGCAAAGCCATCAAGTTGCTCATACTCCCTCAGTTCACCCAGAAATTTCAACAGCCTTGTTTACAAAAACGAAACAAAATACCACAAGTGGCAATTTAAACACCAAGATTCTCATGGTGCAATCCTCTACTTTAAGGAAAACAGATGTTAAGTTGTATAGGGAATGTAGTGCTGCGCAGGCAGAGAAAATTGAATTTCACCTTTTTAAACCGCTCCACAGGAGCAGGAAAAGAAACAAAGCATAAGAGTTGAAACGGTAATGGGATTTCTATACCCTTGGTAAAGAGCAAGTGTTCTGCTGGATCATCTCCCCATTTCTGAACATCTTCCCTTGTTCCTAGTCTACACTAAGGAGATACTTCTCATCCTTTCCTCTGCTGTCTCCTTTTTGAAGCCTCCACAGGCATGCTTAGCTCTTTAGACAAATCTTTTAGAGCAACCACAATCTAAGTTAGATCTGAAAGAAGACACTACATGCCACGTAGAAGTAGCAATAGCCACACAAACACATCAATCTCATTTTTATTTCTGCACAAAACTTAGAGGTAACAGCACTCTAGGACACTGGTTGCAGATATAAGCCTTTTTGGGTTCAAATCTTTCTTTCCTTTCATCTTCCAGTGCCTCATGTTCATTTCTCCTCCCATTCACCCATTTTTTACTTCAGACCGCAGCCCAGGTACACAGAAACCTACTGGAGCTTCTGAAACAGCTGAGAAACCCCTCTAAAATCAGTGGACACACTACAATGTAATACAGCTGTGGCGGCCAGGTCTTACACTACTCACCTTTTGCTATATTGCTTTTCACACACAAACTCCCTTAAGGTGGAAACACATTAAAATTAAAATGTGTTTAATCTGAAGCCTAAAGCTACAGTTAATTCTTTAGTTTTAAACATAAAGCCACCTCTGCATCAGCTTTTTGCTGCATGTGCTGCAGCAATCTGCCCTGAAACACCTAGAACTGTTCGGACCAGCTGAACCGCTGCTGCACAGGTGAGGTGCCCACCAGAAGAAGAAAACAATAATCAAAAAAAAAAAAAATAAAATCAATATACCTTCAACAGAAGTGGAAGGTATTTAGGTCACTTAAACAGTTCTTTACCTACACAAGGACGTTTTAGGGGATATTTCTCAATAGTAGGAAGCAATGTCTAAACAAGAACTGAAGTCCTGTATCCTAGAGAGGACAGTAGCTGAGGCATTAAAAACAGCATAATAATTTCAAATATCTCTCTCAGACCAATTTCTGTGCCTCTCATCTACAGGCAGCAGACTCAGAAACAGCAAATGTTTGGAAAAATGCAAGTAAAGACGCAGTCAATACGTTCAACACCGGAAACACCCATTAAGAAAGTATTGCTCATTTCTGCTACACTCAAGCTTAAAAATCTTGAAGCCTAGTTAATAAATCCCATGCTAGTAACAAACCAGCATGAGAATTACACCTGACATTTCTTCAGGCTCTTTCACAGCAATCAGTCTTTACAACATCTTCTGCTTTCAAGGACACAGTACAAAAAAAAAATCTCTGCTTGGAGTAACCACAAAAACAGAACATGAAACAAGAGCCCACAGACATTAGGAAGATTGTTCTTCGATATTTTCTCCGGAAGGATATATTCTTCCCCCTTCCAAGTTCTTTAATGAGGTGCTACATGAAATATAAGAATTACTTGTCAAGTAGGTCAAAAGCCTGCTCAACTGTGCATTTCAGTGCTAAGGAACTCAAGTTGAACTAATTAAACTAATATAAGTGTGAGGCTTTTCTTGACAAAAGGGGAGAGAGAAAAGTTATTTTTTTCTGCTTTCTATGAGACTAAAACTTCTTCTAAGATATGAGTGATGGAAGCTGCAGGAAGTATTTTCTTCTCTCACAGATCTACTCATGACACCTTTCCCCTGTCCTGTCCTCCCATATAAACTTCACTGTTGCATTGTATATAGGTTGGCATAGAATCACATGCTTATCTTATAAAGCAAATGCCTGATGCAAGTCGCTGCCGAACTCACTCCTGCCTTCCCCAAATATGCAAACCTCACTGATAACAGTAACTTCTGCAGTGTCAGTCTCAGAGTCCAGAAGGGCAGATTTTGGCCTCATGTTTACTGGCAGCATTACAAGGAACACAGCACGGTATTTCAAATTTTGAGTTGCTTTGGCTAGCAGCTTGGAAATTTTAACAAACTGAAAACATCTTCAAGCTGTGAATCTGAAAAATAACAGAATTTCGTAACATCATTTTGCAGTTGTTTCACAGCAAAAAAACACTCATAACTTCATAAACAAAACGATGCTTGCCATGAGATAGAGTTTCTAATAGCTTTCAGTGAAAAGAATCTTTTCATTTCTGTCCTAGCATAGGAATTTCTTCATAGAAGACAGTTTCAAGAAAACTCATTTCAAAGGTAACTAAGAACCAAGTGACAAATATAAATCTAGTATTAATGTATACAACACAATGGTTATTGCTATGTGAGGAACCCATCCCAATAAAACAAGTCATGTAACTAGTAATACAACTCATGTCCTGTCAGAGAAAAAATCCCAGTAGCAGAAATCAATCAGCATTTCACTCTCCTAACAAGTTTCAACTTACTGCTAACACTTCCTAACATAAGAACACATTTTGCTGGCATACAATTTGCACTCCAGAGAAGTAGCTAGTAACCTTTCTGCTCCCCCCTTTGGCTTTCCAGTAACTACTCGCTGGTTTTCATCCACTGAAAAATAATGTTTACCAAAAACCTCATGTGGGAATCTTCATAATACATTAAAAAAAATTTCAATTTAACTTTCCTGATACAGTAAACCTTTAACTATTCCTCTGCTCCTCTTGAGGTTTCTGAAAGCCAAGTGTTACAGATGCTTCCAAAAGTAGCAGCCAAAAACTAACCCAATGAACAATCAACGTCTCTACTTCTGTAGTAATGGGAAACACCATCTTCTATGGCACAAAAATGATCACTGGATTCCCAGCCTGAAGCTTTCAATTCTTCAATTAGATGCCTTTTCTGGTTTTAATGATTCTATGATTCTAATTCCTCAGGAAAGCACGAAAGGAGATTCAGAAAGCTGTGGAGAGCAAAGGGCTCCAAGGGGAGCCTCTACACAATCATTATCATCCAAGTCTTGGCAAAGACAATACCCAACACTTCAAAACATTCCTAAATTCATCTAAATTAGTCAACAGGATCTTATCTCATTTTTCAACAACTACCCCCTTGCTCTACTTTTAACCTTAAACAGCTGGTTTAAAACTCATCATTCTTTTACTACCTCAGTAGGTAGAAGGGGAAGATAAATTTAAATTTATGAAAAGCTGAAAAGCTCTAAATTCTTGGATTAAATCCAAGCAATATCACTGATTGCCACTGTAAGTTCCTTGTTCCCTCTGGCCTGCATAAAGAAAGGAAGAGAGATCCTCACCTGCTCCCATCACAAGTCACAGTCACTGGCCTTCATCAGCACCCCATTTAGCAAGCTTCAGAAAAACAAAGCTGGACATCACAGGGTACAATTCTCCTCTGCCCCGGATGTCATCTTTAGCCAGAGATGAGACTTCATGATTAGAGCAACAGGAAGAGAACAAGGAAGGCTTCTGCTGTTGCTCTGTGCATTGCAAGCGCGTTTTTACTGGTATTTAGCGTAACGATTTTTTCAAAGCTCTATATAGCAATGTATAATAGGACAGAAAGCAGCTTCTTCAGCAATTAGTTGACTCAACAACTGTATTTTTGAAAATTACTGTATTTCACTTTCATTCCCCAGGATTTAAATTATGAAGCTATTATTTCTTAGTAACAGGACTTCACTGTGTTCCAATCTACCACCCTAAAAGATTATGAAATGGAACAGCTATTGTGTATACTTTGCCTGAGTACAATGAAGTCACAAGTGCCAAGACTGGCACAAGTATAAGAAGAGATTATTTTCTACTCAGAATGCTGAAAAAATGCATTTACCTATCTTAATGAATCGACAGGGGAACATCTGTTCATCAATTTTATGCTTCAAGGTGAATGTTTCTTTGTTATAATCATTCTTTAAGCCACTGTGGGAAAAAATAAATAAGGTTACTAAATCTTACCTTGTATTTTAGGACTAGCTAATAAATGCAATCTAGGTCATGCCTGAAATGCGAAGCTTGTTTCATATTACTATGAATCATAAGTACGCATGCTGGACCAATGCCTGGACAGCTATCCACCATCTTATCTCCCTGGAAGGCAGCACTGGCAAGTGGTTTCAGGAGCACACTGACCTCACATCAATGCTGCTCCTCTGCATCTGCAACCCTGCAACTTCAGCAAGTGATCTGCCTGAATTGCGCTTTCCTGTTTTCAAGAGGGAGATGGACCGGCTCTCAGAATTATCACACTGCTAAAGGGCATTCTGATCCATTTGTGGATATTACTTTATAAAAATATCAAATATTTAGTATAATTGATCAAAACTCTTAAAGCCATTTTTATTGAAGGTACAAGTACAGGTCCCAACGTAAGGATTTTCACTAAACATCAGAACTGAAATGACATTAAATATCAGTAATTACTATGTTACTCAATACTCTTCCCCCAGAGTCCTAGAGCAATAAAGTCAAAATTGCAAGACTTCTCTATCTAAAGAGAGCAGAAGGGTTGTGCCTAGTTTCTACATGTTCCTGAAGGACACCTGCAACAAAAACTTTCTCCGTGGCTATTCTTCCTGACTACAGATGATGCACACTCATACATTCCCTGAAGGTGGATTTTCCTTCTGTAGGTCTCCAAAAATAGACTAGTTCTTGCTACATATTCATCTTATATTCCTAGATATTTAAATATTGCTTCTCTTTCTAAAACAGAAGACTCCTTACAATGTCCCTGTAAATTTACATTAGTGATTACTCAGAAGCTTGGGACAGCCTGAATAGCCAAAAGGCTCCTTTAGTCCCCATCAGTACAACTACCAAACAAATCAAATTAAACAAAGGAAAACACAGGTTTTACATTTGATTATTTGATTTATTCACCCATTTGAAGAAAGGCAGAGCAGCTGACTAGTTCAGACTTTCACAGCTGCAACGTGACATAGGCAGATTATTTGAGCCTTTAAAAGTGACTTTAAATTACCCACACCTGGAGAATTTCTCTCGTGCTTCAAGCACATAGAAGAAAGAAATCACAACCCAGCAACACTGCACCCTGCTCTCAGCTCTTCCAAATCTCCAGGAGTTTGCTCTCCACAGATCCTCTGTGGTTAAAGCAGAATAAGGAAGGCTTACTGGAGCAAGTATTGGGATTACTGCTCTCTGATCTGGCCATAAACACAGGAGCAGCTGACTGAAGGATCACAACCACAGCTCTATTACACTGTCAGCCACATGTTGCTTGGGAATGAAGGGGAACAGCATTTTGGTCCAGCCTTAATGATTTCCATAGCTGATGAAATCACATCTTACCTGGACAAGAGATCTGTCATATTTTCCTCATTCATCCCACCAAAGACTTTAAACTTCTTTAAATTGCAGACGTGCGTCTTCTCATATTTGCCAAAAGTGATACTCTGGACTATGGCAGGTCTTTCAAGTTTCAGAATCAAATACTGTGGAAGACAGAACAGCGAATTGTAATATTAAAGACAAGGCTGCAAAACACAAAGGGATAAGCATTACAGCCTTTAAAAACTCAGTTTACAAAGCCAGAGAATGGAAGTTAAGGCGATTCCTCCCCATTATTGTACTATCCCCTTTATTCCTGGAAACAAGCAAAGGTTTTTTAGGAATATTACTTGAAAAGCAGCTTATCCAGGAAAGAGATTTGGTTGAACTACCTATTCCTAGCATTTCTATTCAGGGCTTACATACATTCCTTCAAGTTGGACGCAAGACTTCCTGAAATCTGGCAAATAGGCTCAAACTACAGAGAGCGATGATTCAAACACCCACCACAGCGTGAAATGAAACCTAAACTGAATACACGATTAGATAAATACAGTATGTTCCACATGCTAAGAGAACATCAAATTACTTTTCCTCTCTGGGCTGACAGTATTTAACCACTGAACACAGACTAGGTTTGATGTGTGGCTTACATGGGAACCAACTGCTTATTAACCATAACCAAAAAACACCAAGCCACTTAACTAACAATAAAGGGGCTTTACACAAACGCCCCGCTCACAGCGTATGAATAGTCAGATTATTTATATTCAGGCCCCAGCTACCAGTTTCACCAACGCTGCTGGAGGAAAAGGTCTGTTCTATTTGAGAAGCATACACGGAAAAGCGCTTGTACCATTTTTCAGGGACCACAGAGCACCAAGTTTATTTAACCTTCCCCTAAGAACAGGTTTTGGAGGGAGTCTGGAGACATCCTGTCTTGCAGAATATGTCAGGTTTTATACCTGAAAACAATGTGTTTCTTTTCCTTAACTTCTCAGAATAAGCAGTCCACAGAGAAACGAGACTAACTGCAGAATCAAAATTACTCATCATGATTTCGTTACAAAACCTTGTGATCAAGGCTCCAGTACGAGCTGATTTGTAAAGCGTTGTAGGACACCTCCCACTGCAGGCACTGCTGATGGCCCTTTCCTCCAAGAAACAGTGCTGCCAAACCAAACACGATGCAGTATCTTAAGTCTTTCATAGACATCAAGTAGAGTATTTGTATGCATGTGGCTGCTTTCCATAGTTCCTGAGTACAGGCCACTGCCACGGGCATCACTCTGCTTCTGCTAAACAGCTCCATCAATCAGTAGCATTATCTTATACTAGAAGTGTACACCTTTTGGTTGAGAAGCAGAACAAATTTTCCCTTTCCACTCATGCCCATGGCAAAGGGGTTGGAACTGGATGATCTTTAAGGTGCCTCCAACTCAAACCATTCTAGGATTCTATTATTTACTTCTCAGTCTTTTTATCGTGGCTCTATAAAGCAACCAATTCGGAATCTAGAGGCAATACTGACGTCATTCTAGAGAGCACCAGGATAAACATGTGATCTTGACAGCAGGTCTTCATTACATTTAGAAAAAGCTTAGCTTAAAAGAAATAAGAGGGGACCTTGTAGCACCTTTCCAGTACTTATAGGGGGCCTATGGGAAAGCTGTGGGGGGCTCTTTATCAGGGAGTACAGGGATAAGACAAGAGGGAACAGTTTTAAGCTGAAAGAGGGGAGATTTAGATGAGCTATTAAGAAGAAATTCTTTACTATGAGGGAGGTGAGACACTGGAACAGGTTGCTCAGAGAAGTCGTGGATGCCCCATCCCTGGAAGTGTTCAAGACCAGGTTGGATGAGGCCTAAGAAGCCTGGTGTGTGGAAGGTGTCCCTGTCCATAGCAGGGGGGCTGGAACTAGAACATTCTATGATTGTATGAAATACTCGTATCTGTAGCAGTTACAGTTTATAATCCGTACTTTTGTCTCAAAGTACTTCCTGAACATCAGACAAAAAAAAAAAAGTTCTATACAGAAAACAGATTTTCTAAAGCAGAGAAAAGGAAAGGATGAGCAAAAGAATGACCCTGTATCCTGTAATGAGCAAGGCAGTACTCAGTAACACTGCACAGCCCGCTGCCAAAATTCCCATGCAGAACAGACAGTACACAACAATGTCTAAGAACTCCTCCTACGCCATCGAATCTTCCCTGCAGACTTCTCCCACAGCTGAAAAGAAGTGAAGCTCACACTACCAGCATTGGCATCTGCAATTCTTAATCTTGCTGGAATCACAAAGTGAATGCCTGGGTCACGAAGACATACTTGATCAAGTAGCACACAAGATCTGCAAAAGCTTGGCATAAACATCATCCTGCATTATACAGTTCTTACCCTAAATTAAGGGAGAGAAAAACAGGACTGCAGTTAAATCCTTTATCTTGGCATACAGGCCTAGAAGGGAGCAAAGCATGGCAATTACTCCACATGGCTAGCAGTGATTTCTTAAACCTACAGACAGAGAAGGAACTCTGCAGCCCTGCTTCCCGCTCAGTCAAGTAGAGGTTACAGAAAACATAAGTGAATTTATTTGCTGACTGATAAACAAAAGACAGGTTTGCTTGAAAGCCCACAGCCCAACACCTGTACCTGTGGTATGCATTTTATATTTAACACACACACACACACACATATGTAAGACATACATAGATGTACTTTTTGGTTTAATATACAAACAAACACTGCTGCCACTGTGGGTTCTGGCTACAAATCTCACTGGTGCTGAAAAAACACACTGCTCCGAGAGCTGCAAACAGCTGGCTGCACGGATATTTTTGGACTGCTACCAGGATTCTAGAAGTGACAGACTATTCTCTATAGCTTTGAAAGATGTGACAGAAGTGTAGATAAGATCAAGTGATTTATTCAACCAGAGAGAACATGTCTAGGAGATTTCAGACAAATACATATACCAATGTATTTGACACTTAGCTGTCCTAATGCTGTGTGCAACATCAGGACATTCAAGGTCCAAGTATTCATGAAGTACTCCAAAAATCCAAATTACAAACTGAAGTGTTTGCTCATTAGAGGCAGGGCTCACAGACACTAATTGGAGTAACTATACAACAACCTTAGACTAATTGTTAAGCCTCAATATAACACTTAAAGATGCTACGTAACATTACAAGAGTAAAACTTCTGCTTTATGATTAAATGTGTTTGTAAATGAAAATGCACAAAGAGCAGAGTAAGTCACGTATGGCACTTCAGCACTTCAAATGCTTGATACTGTTTGGTTAAAAAAAAAGCAAATCCAGTCCTGTCACACTGGGAGCTGCGGCAAAATTCCAAACTTTTTTGAAGCTCTGGTCTGTGCTACCATTTGATGACAACCATATGCATGCTTCTGCATCACACAACTGAGTGTAAACTTTATTAATGTACATTAAATTAGTTCCTGATACGATCTACACAGCAGGATGGAAATCAAGAGAAGAAAACTGCTGTTTCTCAGATGTAAAACTGAAACCAATTGTTTGGACAGTGCCACTAACTTTATACATATGCTCTTTAACTGTTCAAAATTTCCATTTCCACATCAAATAACGCTGGACCAGATTCCAGACTGCACTAAGAAAGCTGCCAGTGCATTACAGCCACATTTTACCTTACGAGTTTCTTTTTCTTCAATCATTTCTGCTCAAGCATTTTTTATTAAGAAGCGGTGAAGCTTCTACTGCATGTGAAAATAAAATAACAGGGGCTGCCCTTGTCTTCTACACAAACCTACTCATTGCTTTTGCAATTAAGCTTGTGGCTAAATAAAAATCTATCCTTTTGTTCTACACATGATTAATCAAGTGACTCAGGGGAATTGAACGTTCTTCTTCACTCACTCTTCTAAGTCAGACCATGGCTGGAGCCATCAGGACGAGCATTTATGACAGGCCTGTGCTCTTTAGCGTTACCAGCCTTATTGCTTCACACTTCCTATGTAAGCCTAGAACTGGTTTAAAATAGAACGATCAGTCCTCTTCTGCCTGAATAGGTTACTACATAACAGGTTTGTTATTGAATATATAATTTCTGGGTCATTCTATTTCAAGACTCAAGAAAGATATCTAGTTTAATAAACAGAAAAACAGCTGTCTCATGTATTTCCTTTCACTGGCACTCATTCATAACCAACTGGTGGCTTTCCTGGCCACAAGAATTATTTAACTCTACCATACCCAAAAAGCTAGAAAGACTCTTCACTAAATATAGTCATGTGGCAGCATTTCAAGTGTCTAGACTTCCACTTTCACTTTCTTTCCTTTTTCAAAAAGGTTTAATACACTCTGACCCATTTACTGCAAATCATGGATCTTCGTTGAGCTCCTGAACGCACCCTCAGATTTTTACCGATGTTGTTCTGATTTATGTGCATCCTGAATGCTCTGTAAGAAAAGCTGCATGGAGAGATTTTGTTTCACTTAACAAGGGAAGGGAATAAACCAATGTTTAGAGACTCGCTCACATTTTTACCCCTCAGCCAGCATAGCTGTACTACCTCAGCAGGGAATTGCTAAACCCTGACATTAAGGTGAGACAAACATCAGCAATTAGGGCTGCAGAGCTTATTAAAATATCTCGAGGCACGTTCCAGTAAGCGTGACTGACAGTAGCCCTTGTGTTGTGTCAGCCCTAGTTTTAGCTAACAAAGTTTGAAACAAGGAAAGCTTTATTTTGCCAAGTTTTAGTTCACTTCCTGTCCCGGATGATTATGGCCACCCACACATTTTAACAAGTGCATCACTGCAAAAGTGACCAATTTTTAAATGAAGTGATGCCAACACACAAGCTACAATATACTTTTCAATTTCATTTCCCATTGGATACATGGTGTTTATTCTAGGGATTAAAAACATGTGTATATATCATAAGTTTTTGGAATACGAAATACTCCTAACACAAGCAACTAATTTTCCCCCCAACTTCTCACCAATTGTATAATTCAGTGAACCACTATTTCAACTGCAGTTTTCCAAGCACTTTGAGAACTTTTGCCATATGCACAAATATAGAAGCAGAAAACTTATGTAAAATTTTACCTGTGCTAAAATGTGGCAGCCTTGCAAGAACTCACTATTCTGAGCAAAATGCAAGTAAGTCTTAAGTTCTTTTGTAAAATATGAGACAACACAATCTGGAAACTTTTCTCTCTATACACACAGAAATAAAACCTGAATTCTTGCACACAGGCCTCTTCTGTAAATTTTAAGTCCCCATTCCCTCTTTCCAGTTAATTTTTCAACAGAGACGTTACACTGTAAAATATGTCTTACATGAATAATTAAATACTCTGGTTAGAAGGATGAGAATTAGCTAATGAACATATTAGAAACACCGCTAATAGATCACCTCTCTCACTCAGCACTCAGGATTGGGCTTTCTGAACACGAGCCACCATGCATCATTTTATATTCTTACTATTGGATACAGAGATTCAAGTTAAGAGGAATCCAGCAGGGTGGCCTTCTCCCACTTAGGCAGCCAGGTTTTCTGTTAGGTTTATCTTTAAACAACACAAAATAAAACTCAAATACTGTCTTAGCAATCACAGTTGCCTCCATAAAGACTAATTTTTTGCAAGTCAGACCAAAGGACCTCAAATCTGGACACCACATATATATTATAATATTACTTTAACTCTCTCCCATCAAAAGTTTGGTTTAAATGACTTTCTTATGTGGAGCAGTGACCAGTTCTTCAGGGTTCTATCCATAATTCTGCAACAACATCTTCATTCAGGCCACAACACACATAAAATCGTTGGAAGATCTCTCTTTAACAAGTTTGTGTGGTTTGTAGGTAAGTTGCACCAATTATTCCCCGTTTAATCTACATCACTGACTATAACTTCTACCACTGCTTGTCAGCTTTAAGCATAGGTTTGGAATATTCTAAAGCATGCAGCTACAAGAGATGTATTTCCATTCCTGAAACAGGTTTTTAAAAGTACAAAATATTCAGGATGGTTCAGAAAATGACGAGACCAACTTTCAATAATGACTAAGAGCACCTCAGGTGGAAAACCCAGTCCAAATGTACACCAAAAGTCAAACTGGCTGCGTAACAAGACTCCAAAGAAAACTACGTGGTTCCTGCATGAAAGGAAGTAAAGGATGGCACTGACTGTGATACAATACATGCTCAACACTTGTTACCCTGCTATCAACAGTTCCTAGACAGACTAAAACTGCTTCAGGCTGTGCATTAAATTCCTATGCTGATAATGACAACATATATATATATATATATGTAAAAACATGTATATATGTAAAAAAATCAAATTAAAAGAGCAGTTGATGCACAGAGGCATCAAGAGAACCAAAATCATTAATCTTCACAAGCAGGTTTATGAAATATACAGGACAGTTTTCCCTCCCCTCCTAAAACCCACCACTATTACAGACACAACAGTATGGAACACTATCACTAAAATCAAGATGAAAGCCTTTCAGTCAGATGGGATGACCAGCTGCAACAGGGAGCCACCCGTCTAGACTAAAGATTTTTAACACAACTTCAAAGCAAAGCAGCAAGATTTACCTAGAGAAAAATTCAGTAAGGATTAACTCACACAGAAAACTTGGATCAAATGTTCTTGTACTACATACGTAGATAAGCAGAACCATGCAGGATAGAGATACTGCGCAACACACACTGTTGTGCAACAGTATTTTAAACAAAAGAATTTAAAACAACCAGCTTAAGAGATATAGAAGCTGATCAAGCAGTACCAGAATAATAAAGTACAGATACAGCGTAAAGAGAAGGACAACATGCTTATTGTAGAAAAAAAAGTTAATTTCCAAGTATAAGCAGATTTTTTTTTTTGGATAATCTAACAATCTAATTAATAGTGAAAAAGCAAATTAGATGCTAAAATGAATACAAATGTTATTTTAATACGGTGATTAACCAGCAGAAGAGGTGACATTCATGTCTCTTTAAACAGAGTCTACATTTCTAAATGCGCTATTAAGGGAAACAAATAGAAGCTCCTTAGATCTAGGATTCAAAGCCAGCAATCTACAACAGTTTCCAGTAGTGCTGACAAAGGGGGACCTGCATGCCTCATTAGCAGCTTAATCTAACCATAAGGTTAGATTATTTCCAGTAGGACTGCAACTGTCAGGAATGAAACGTGAAACTTCCTCTGCAAAAAAGCACTTCTTGAAAGATCACAAATAAATTGCAAGAAACATAAACACCTCATGTACTATCAATCTGCATTTTACAGAGAGAAGGTAGACTACAAAAGCTGCCTATATAAATAATGAATAATAATAATAGTAAAAAAATAAACAGTAGCAGCCTACACTTAAAACAAAAACTCCATCATATATTAAGCTGTATAACATGACTACACAGTAACAGAGATTCAAAGGCTTACCTGAGGAGGATAATTGCTTTCTGAAGACCATCTTGAAGACTGATCATTGGGCTTATCCACCAAGATATTCCTAAAAAATGAGAAGCCAGAAGTAATTTAAATAACAGTCACATTGTATTTTACAACTCCAGTGAGTTGTCATACATGCAGATCAGTAACATTCTCATGCAAGTACCTAAAACACCATAAAGCGACCAAGGTTCTCCTCCTCTTTTATTAAAAATATTATACATCACTACTTTACAGAACCCTTCAAGCCTCCAAGCTTTGTGGTTGTGAAATGGAGGTCCAAGTTGCAAAACAAAAAAAAAAAAAACCCAAATTGTGAAATAAATGTAAAACAGATTAATTTACGTAGGCCCAAGTCCACAACAAAGTGGAAAAAATAGTCTCATCCACCTCAACGGCTCAAGAATTTTTCAGTAAGGTTAAAATGATGAGCAAGTAAAATAGTTTGAAAGTCAAGACCTGTCCTTTACTAGACAGTCAATACTGGAATGGAGACAGCAAGCTGCTAACTTACTTAAGCCTTCCAGAAGCGTGGAAGTTGACCGTCTAAGTCATGCCAAATTTTAACAAGTTATTTTTCATATGAGCTACAAGCCCAGAACACCACACAGAAAAGCAGAACTTCAACTCCAACTGGCAAAATTACCTCTGTGCTGCTTTCTTACGGTTTGGGAAAGCACAGCATTTAGGTAATTAACAAATTCAGAATAGGGGTTTTTTTTGCTAAAATGAAAAAGATTCATCGTAATAATCGTATGAAGAATCTGCCTTTTCCCTTTCCTACAACCACTCGGTAAAGCTCACTTCCCAAATTTAACTAAAACCTAAAAAACTCTCCCTAAAGCATGTCTAACTACTGGGGAGGTATGGCTGCACCACCTGCTGGACAGGGTTTATGAGCTCTACCATGTCCAGCTAACAAACTCACCAGCTCATAAAACTTATGTACAAAGAAGGAAGCAGTCATCAAAAGGCTTATGCCATCTCCATCTGCTGTGTAGGAGGAAAAGAACACAAGCATCTGGATTACTACAAAGGACTGGAGGAAAAAGCGCTCATATAAAAGCTCCGAAGGGAAAGAGGTTAAGTCAGAGGTTGAGCATTAACAGACAGAGAAATTAGCTCGTTCTTTCCACATTGGGCAGACCACAATCACCACACTGGCAACGGTATCCAAGCAGTCCCACGTCGTGACAAGGGAGGCAGCAAGGAACTAGACCAGGGTGGCCCTTAAAATATGTATATTTTAGAGAGCTGCACTAGCGGCTGTCCATCCACAGGCTTTGCAAGAGACGTGTCAAGGTTTTTACAAGGGATAGGAATAAAACTCAAGCTTCCTCTACATTTCAAGTATTTAACACAGCAATGGCATTGCCAGCCAAGTCCTGCAGCTGGTTTATTCACATTATCCCCAATGGGGAAAACACTTTTGGACAGCATACAGACATGCATTACCCTCTTGCTTGAACTCCATCAACACAGGAAAGGTGAAGCCGCATAATTAAACACCCAGCTAAGTACATCTAGTTTGCAGCACAAAGAGAGAACTCCAAGAGAAAAAACAACCCCTGTCTTTAATTACAACAGGGACAAAATGAACAGAACGAGCCAAAGGGGAGAATTTGGAAACTGATGAAACACAGATTTCTAATAAAAGTTGCCCTTCTCAAAGCTAAGTCACCATTAGAAACCAAAACACACTTGTTTTGAGAAGAATCGTACCTGCAGACTCTTATACTACACCACAGGCAAGGCAAAAGGATATTTAGGAATTTCTTAATACCTTTTAAAATCTGGAGAGAAAGAAGAAATTGCTAAACTTGAAGGAGAAGTACCTTATATTAAATACTTAAGGGACATGAAGGCAGATAAAATCAGACAACATTGTATGGCTTTCGTCCTTTAAGGAGCTTTAATCCAGCATGCAAGAAGACAATTTACCCTACAGAATAAATTTTATTTACGATGCTATTACATTTGTTTAAACATTAGACGATCAGCTCTTCATATGTTGAGCAACATTTGCAGGAATTGGCACCGTTACATGGTCAGATAATGCCCTGCTGGAAAAAGGCATTTTATAACTGGGACAGGTCCCAAAGACCGTATTTTTAGAAGTAGATTTGTTTGCTTCTCCAGGTCAAAGATCAGTTTGCCACAACAAAAGAGGACCTCAATCAGTACAGCTAGACAAAATAAAAATCCTTCTGCAGAGACAGAGCAGGGACAGGCACCTCACACAACTAACGCTTAAGAGATTTTTAAAAGATAAGAGATTTTTTAAAAGATAGCGTCAATGGAGTTCTAGATATGTTTGCAAATATATGTTATTAATTTATTAAGATTAAACAACCACTGATGACAAAAGTTCATATGTAGAAAATCAATTTACTCTAACAGTTGAGGAAAATTTATAGGCTTGGAGGAACTCAAGCATACCAGCAGTCCCAGCAGTCATGAGATACTAAGAAACAAACAAATGCATATGCTAATGACATACGCCTTTTACCATGTGATTCCAGAAGAAGGGCTTTACAACACACTCACACAGCAGCCAGAGGCAGGCTTTTCAGAGACAACACCTAGATTAAAATCTGAGAAACTTCAGAAGTGAAAATTCCATTAACTCGATGACTCGCCATGTAATTTTCACAAGGCATTAAAAAAGGTATTTGTATGCCCTTGAGCTACCACAAGTACCAAATAGTTTTACGCAAGCTTTTCCTGTGAAAAAAGCAACCCATTAAATGCAGTTTGAGATAACTCATGATCATAAACTGTAGATAGAAGATCTAGTTTAGCATAAATCTACAGCACTGCCAAGAGAGACCATTCCACCCACTCATGCCTGATCCTCCCCCTCCCTAAACCAGCAGCTATAATAAAGATTAGCATAAGTAACTCCTTTAGTCACATCAGCTCTCCAGTTAGCTCAGTGTACTACTCATGCCAGCACAAAAGGAGGAGACGAGTAGCTGGATCCAGACTCAAGGTTCCCACTGGACTGAACTCCCAACACAACTCTCCCACTGGCAAATAACTACTAGAAAAAATGAGATGTCCTGGTATTCCTTGTACTTTGTGGGCAATCCTTCCCTGCATTAAAAGCTAAACAAGAGGAGCCTTTTTATTTGCACCACAAACAATAGCACATCCAGAGGCAGTTCTGGTACCTTAAATTCATAAACTAGCTTCCCTCACAGCTATCGACATCTAAGCCCTTATTGTAAAGCATTCCCTTTGCTAAATAAGAGAAGCAGATCATTCCAGCCGCTCTGTGTAGAAAGTCCTCTTGGCAGAACACAGTGGAAGTTTCTTTTTATTACCGATGCAGACGCTGGTCTTGCAACTACTGGAAGTAGATAATTTTTCCTTTCACTAACCCAGAAACCGTCATATTCATCATACCAACGGCTGGCTGATCTCTGCTGGAATTACAGAGATGTCCCCACACTCAGTATTACCAGAGAACTCCTCTGTGCAAAGAGTTCTGGGGTTTCTGGCATGACAGTCACCAAGGGAGAGTTTTGCTTTCCTTCAGGAGGAGAGGAATGGAGAAACAAGATGACTTTGCAGAATATGCTGCAAATTAGGTTTAAGGCTGCTATAATTTGCATCTAACCTAAATATTTTCATGAAGCTGCTATTAAAGAAATCCATGATTTTAGGAATGAGTCCTTAAGAATAAACAAATCCAAAACACTAGCTTTGCTTGGCATATTCAAACGGCTCTTCAGAGAGCAGCTGTGCAGAAAAGGGCACACTCATCTCCAACAGAACTTGGAACTCAGACACATGGCTCTTCTCGAAAACCGCCGAGCTACCACACACCATTAAACTGCAAAAAGCATTTGGAGTGCTACAGAAAACAGACAAAGCACTTTCTTCAGGGTCATCCATGTGATGATTTTGGTCTTTTTTTCCTACAACTGCCCCAAAACAGACTGTCAGGAATGCAGCCACTGGAATACAAGGACTAAAATTTCCACGAAGTTCACTTTACAGAAGACTGTAAGGCGCAGTGGGCCAACTATTTCAAACACGTGGAACCATCACAGCAGTCAGTACAAAGCATCAGTGGCGATATTCTTGCCCAGCCTGGACACTGGAATGTATACACAGTCTTCACCAAGAAAATCAGGATAACAAAGCCACCACCAAAAACCTCTATTCCTCGGATCTAGAAAGGACTAAAGACATTTTTCTCCTTCAATTTCCAGAAACTCACTGCAACCAACGCTAATTTTCAAACCACCCGGCGGCAATGTTTAAAAAGCTATAGGTACCTATGGCTTTACCCTGAAGAATTTAAAAAAGAAAAGCTTTTTAGATTTTGTTATAAGTTTCTCCTCTTTCTAATGAAAAAGTTCTCTGCTTAGAATGGCACAAGGACATGAAGACATGAAAATGTCTTTGTTGAAACAGTAAAACACTGACAATTGTTATGCAGTATGCAGATACATTCATGAAAAGTTATTTTGAGTTTGATGGTTGCATTTTTTAAAACACAGTCCTTACCCTCACTGCTAAAAAGTACAGGAGGACCTCTTGCACAGTAAAACAAGTTAGAGTTAAACACGTATACAAGTGTGCAATTTTAAATACTATACTGTCACAAGATTTGCCAACATACTGCTCAAATTCCCTTCCATCTCCCCAGCTCCAGCATGTCACAAAAACTTCCAGTTCACTAGAAATTTGCTTATATCAGAAGTAAAACTGCTGAGTAGGTACAACATAACAAAAATAAACCAAATAATTTAGCAATCACCTGACAGATATGTTCTTGTCAGATCACAGCTCCCTATACTGGGCAACAAAACAGGTGTCACTTAACCCTGACCCAGAAATAGTTCCATTAAAACCAGCTTCTTAATTATTTCTTTCAATGAATAGCTTACTTTTTTTTTTTTAAGTCTACTCTCATCACTGCCAGCCCAATGATACATAAAGGTCTTTGCTAAAAAGCAAACTGCTTGCTTAAAGACAAAATGTTGCAGATGTCTCCAGTAATGCAATAGAAAGTGCTTTTTTGCACTCCCCTCATCTAATCAAACTTAAACGAGATATTTCTGATTCACCAGTGCTTCCTCCTGACACACCAGGAATTAAATGTTACCAATAGTGACTAAAACTGTAGCAGCACAGTGAATTTCCAGCAAGTTATCAGAGCTTGGTAAATAACTTCTACTCCGGTGACACTCAACATCCCTAAATCACGGATTAAACTTTTGACTGTATCACAACACTGAGCAACTCAAATCCTTAGCAGCAAGAGCTGCCAGCTCCAGGTTGGTAACATCAGTGCTGGTGCAGCAGAAGAACAAACTGGAGAAAAAAATAAAACAAAGCCAAGCTTATTAGAATATGCTGGGAACCACAGTAACTTTGTCCATCACAGATGATTACCAGCCTAATTGTCTCGACATTTAGGGATTATAGTTTAGACGCAGTTTAACTAGTAAGTGATGCTGAACCTTTAAGCTTAAAAACCATCAAGGTTTGTTCTCTCCCCACACTACTTTTCCTTTTAAAAATCAAGAGTTGTTAAGAGTTGTTAGATCAATGAAACAACAGATTTTTTCAGTGTACTTAAAGTCTATCTACCTCTGAAAAGTAAACAACTTAAAATGTTGATGAAATCAGCAATTATAAAGACTGCTTCATCTGATCATCATAGTGAACTTATATTAGTGAAGTTAAGGTTATCTGGAACCTTAGCTTTTTCTCACTTCTCATACTCAGTGTTCATTACTATATGTCTAAGCAACAAGGATATTCGAAATCCAACCTTAAGTGATTCACAAAGTACTAATTCAAGCAACGTGGCATGCATACCGCCTAGTCTGTGAGAGGTTTCAGGAGGCCCGTGAGTAAAAATAAACCACTAGCTTGATCACAGAATCACAGAATGTTTGGGGTTGGAAGGGACCTTTAAAGATCATCCATTTCCAATCCCCCTGCTACGGGCCGGGTCACTTCCCAGTGGATCAAGCTGCTCAAGGCACCATCCAACCTGGCCTTGAACACCTCCAGGGAGGAAGCATCCACAACTTCCCTGGGCAACCTGTGTCAGTGTCTCACCACCTTCATCGTGAAGAATTTCTTCTTAATGACTAACCTAAAACTTATCCCTTCCAATTTAAAGCCATTCCCCCTCATCCTATCACTACATGGCCTTGATCAGAAGAGCCAGATTAGGCTGGACTCTACCCTGCAGTACTCAACGAAAAAGATGAAGATATTACTCTGGAGACCACTGAATTTGTAGCCAACAAATAAAAAACTGTAGTAGAACTTGCCAGAGTTTAAGACATCACCAGCTGCTGCCACTTTCTAACAAAGTTCAGTTCATATTTTTAAAAAGTCTCATGTCTTGCTGGGAAAATAGTTTAGACAGTTTGCGAACACAGGGATTTCGACTGTCAGCAATCACCAGAAAAGCCACTGAACACAGACTTCCCAAATCTTCCACAATACTAGTGATGTAGTTCAGTTCAGTACCGCGTTGCTCTTTCTTCTCATTTCCAAAAGCACTTTCTTGGAAAGGGACAGATTCTTCACAAGAAGGGTAGAGCAAAGTAAACTCTAGCACACATCTCTCTAAATCCCCTACACTATTTTGGAAGCATCACAGACTTGGTGGAGTCGTTTTGGTCAACTAATGCTCATATGGAAAAGCTTTACGAAGGTTAGGAAGTAGTTTTAGGTCTTCCATGATTTCACAGCATTGCAACAATGCTCTTACATGCCACAATATTATTAATATTTCCACTTGAAGGAGGAATCCATAAAACAGACCAAGTGCTTACATGTAAAGATATAAACTCATAATGTAAGCCATAAACACATCTTCAATATTCATCAGCATTGTAACTTCACACCTAGTAAAAAGTACACTCAAAACCTGATGCCTGTAAAAGAATTTAAAGCAGACTATACTCCATGAAACAGACTGACGCCCCCTCATGCCCAACTAACATTCAGGTATGGAGTATTTCCAACAAAGCCCTATGGAAAACGCCTCCCGGTTCCAGGTGGGACCACCTTCATTGAAATAGCTTTCCTTTCCAAGTTATGGTTCTCTCACTAACAATGCGACTCTGGGAGTTCAGAAGATGAAATACTGACCTGGGAAAACAACTAAATATCAGCTTGTCCTTAAGCACTGGTTATTTAGGGAATTCTGTTACAAATCAGAAACATTTGCTCCCAGAGCTACATTAGGGAATAATTCCTTATTTCAGGGCAATATAAAGAATTCCTCCTAAAGAGTACACCAGTTCCCAACTCAACATTACTTTCACATTTGACAGTTCCCAAATCCCATTACCAGAAAGCAGGTTTTTTAGAAGACAAAATGTTTAAGTTGGCAAGAGCATGCCGTTGTGAAAGAGCAGGATGGGAACTCATTCAGTAATTCCTTACCCACAGGTCAATTTACCTAATCAAATTTTTTTTCTTCCATTCTAACACTGTGTTAAGAACATCTCTTTGCTAATGCAACTTTCTAATGTAGACTAGGTTAGCAAATTAGTGTTATGAGCCAAACGCTGCTTAAAGTATGGAAAAGCATACAAAGAAAAACATAGGTAATCTCCTAGGCAGAGTTTCAGTGTTTTTCAGGCACCTTCCTAGAGCCTGAGAGGAACATTATGAACCCAGTGGCGGGAGGGGGGTGTCAGACAGAGCAGAGGAAATCGTCACTGAACTCAAAATTACCAATGTGCAGTTTTTCTCCATTATCAAGATCATGTAATTTTCCAGGAACTGTGGAACACACCAGCAGAGGAGAAGTAAGTGCTATTAACCAGCTTGCTTATGCAGTTGAAATTCAGACAGGTAGGCTGCTGTCCTCAACTTAAATACATGGTTGTGCTCCTTGATTCAAATTGGTCCAGGTAATAATTCCTCAAAGATTATGCATCCTGAGTGTTGAGTAATGACTAAAATAGCAACTATTTAAGGTATCAAACCACACATCTTCAGTGTTCCTTCCTCCCTTTACAGTAACTAGTATATCATTGGATTCAGAACCAGGTGAACTTACAGTCCACTGTTCCCACAAAATTCAACAAGCTGTAGTCAAAAAAGCATAACTACATTTGGTTTTAGAGGTTTATATTAACTTGCAATTAAAGGCAGTCAAGGACTGACTTGTTTTGGAAGTCTGGAACATGCTGACCTCTAGATAACTGACTGAATCAATGCTGCACACACCACTTAGCCTCAACAGGAAAATCCTGATCGCATAAAATCAATGGCAGTGATAAACTTAATCATGCATTTTAACAGTGATCTGTTAAAAAGATGAATGTGCAGAATAAGAAACTACATTCTTTGTCATGTAAAAAAAAAAATAAGAAAAATATAATCAAACAGACTGTAGTTGCTGTCTCAGCAATAACAACAGTTATCCCAAGGAAAATGTGCTCAGTTTGAAACAGTGCTTTGGTCTTCAAGCAAGTAATTAGTAATCAGGAGCTAGAAAACCTTTATTACGATTGCAGAAAATAAAGACACATTCAGAACAAATGATCCATAATCTGATTATGTTAACAACTCCTATGAAAATTATACATTCTTAATGTTCCCCAAAAATGCCATCCCAGAAAAGGTTGAACATCAGAGTAACACAGGTTCCACCAGGTTAGTCACATCAGGGAACCAGAGCGATTAGCATTTCACCTTCAAGCTTCTGCCAGTGAATAAAACTCATCTAATCTCTTAAATAATGGCTATATTTTAACTGGAGCTTAAAGACATTTATTATCCTACTACAGCATTAATGCTTGGAACCTTGGAAGCAAGAGCTATGAGACTCCTGATGCCAATGTGAGGATGAACAACTTCATAATTTGCGGGGGAGGTGTCACTCCCTCCAGCTCTCTGACATTTTTCTTCTCAACACATTTTATCAGACACTAGAGAAGCATCTAATACTCATGGATTTAATCTGAGGGCAACTTTATTTTCTACAGAAATATTCTGCCTTTTAATCACTGAATTTCAGCTTTCAGACAAAACTTCTAGGCTATAGAATCGACGTAAACAAGGGTGAAAATGCCTGTCTGAAAAAGAAACATCCTAGAAACACCCAGAAAATCCACACAAACAAGTAAGGGGGGAAATATTTTCCACTGGACACTGCAAAGGACAAAACGCAGAACTGAGAACATTTCTATACACAGCGTTCACCGGAGGGGAACAGAGTCCGTCAGCTTGATTCATTAGCCAGTGTTTGCATTCCAGTTCCTTTTAGTAAATGTTAAAAGTATTGATCAATATTGCAAAGACATCACAAGCATGTAATTACAGACAGCCAGCAGGGATGACTGTTCATCTTCCCATATCTAAAGGCAAAGCAATTAGAAGGAGGAAAGCGAATTGGCTACATCAAAATACACAAGTAAAGCTATAAATGCTCTCAATTAAAGCTGAAAAAACTACATTTGTGCTTATATGTGCAAAAAACGCCCAAAGTTGTAGTTCTACAACTAGAACGCAAATCATCACTACTACATAACTGAAGTTAAGAAACCGCAAAATGTAAGCAGTATCAATAAGACTCCTAGCGTATGAACAATGAGCACAGCTCACCCTGCCACAGCTCCAAAGCACACTTTGCTAGTCTATCATTTTGGACTGGTTAAGGTAGCTTGAAACCGCCAAGACCTCAACATGAAGTATCTTTATCTCATCAGGGAAACAGAAGTTGATATCAGAAAAGAGTACAGAAAAAAACCCAGCCCTTTTCATTACTCATGACTGATCTCAACTTGAATGCAAGATCCTTCAAGACCTGGATGCATCTATAACAAGACGTATGAACCTCTAAGGTACAGATCTGAATCATCAGCTTCACACTGCAGGAGGAGAAAAAATGAATCATGTTTCACTAGCCACAAATCCACGTGCTTTCCTGTCACAGGCACCTCAGAGAGCAGGGTAGCTGGAATGCAGGTTTATTTTCTGGCAGACTTGTTCTGTTTTCTTTTAATCCTATGGACTTTAGCCCCAGAAGTTTGTGTACATGTTCTCAGCACCTTCTTGCTAATGCTTTGCAATGCCTTACATATGAAAACACAGGAGAGTAGATCTACATTTCACAGTAAAAATACAGCAACAGATGTTTGGTTAGACTGGGCAGAAACTTACAGTCACATCCTCTTAACTATAAAGCAAAAACAATTTGCATTCCCACTTTGGAAGTCTACAAGTCACTAATACTTCAGTATCAAAGTACTTTTCACTAGTTTACTTCCCCTAGTTTGATGGAAATACAGAAACCCAGCAAAAACACACAGTTATTTTAAGTGTATTGTAACAAATCAGCTTTATCCTTCTCTATTCCAGCGTGCTTTCTAGCAAAGAGCCAGTGCCTTCCAGCCTTCAGTGTCTGATGCTGGACCACATAAGGTGTCAAACTGAAAAACACTTGAATCATGAGAATAATGAAGACTCAAAGTAAAACAGATTAAAAAAAATGCGCAGCAATGAAAAACTGAATACCAATTAGAAGGAGTTTGTTAATGGCATTTAATTATCAGCTAAGAAAATAATCTTATTTTATACACTTAACAATGACCTTAGCACAAAAAATAATTGAATGAAATACCCTTAAAAGTCCTGAAGTCAAATCCAGGAAATACACTGATCTTCCTCTAAAGAGATCTGAGCAATAGAAATGGGATGAAACTTCCCCACAAAGGAAAATGACTAGCACGCCATAGTAAAAAGCTCTTGTGAGTTTCTGAAGTGGGATTCCAGCCGTATATAACAGTGACAGAAGGACCTGAGTGCATTAGCCAACTACAAGATATCATCAGTCCTAAGTCTGATGCAACCACTATAGAAGCCATGGTCTTAGGATACAATAACTTCGCATTTAGCAATAGAGAAGGGTACATGACTGCCATTGCATACACAATGCTTCACCTCTTATTCACCCTAGCAGGCAATTCAAACTGGAGCAGGTACAAAAACAGGCTAATAAAAAAAAAATCAGGATATGAAGTGCTTCTCTGAGAATGCAGAGCAATAGCTTTCAATTTTCTCTCTTACAAAAAAAATACAAACAAGTTCAAACAAGGTTTACATTACCTTCTATAAATTGTTTATTGCCTCCCTGTCCAAAAAAAGAGAAGTGACTGAGCTCATCACTTTTTGCAGAAGGCCAGAGAGAGGGGAATAAAGTACAGTTATCTCTCAGCATCTGTCAAAAAACACCAGTAGTCATTTGTGCAGCTCATCTGAAGCGACTGGTGGGGGGGGGGGGGGAAACCCTAGGCTGGTCCCTTGTGAGACATCAGGGAGCAGCTTCCCACGTGGCTCCATTCCTTCGTGGAGGAACCACAGAGAGACAAGGAAAGGATGCGACGGAGGACTTTCTGGCGACGTGCTGGGTTGAATATTTTCCAAGTTGGAGAAGCTGAAGCCTTTCAACGCACTGTTGCTTCTGCACAGGCAGAGTGTCTCTGGAAATACCAGATGTTTTTTCAAGAACAAGTTTCCTCTTGGATCAATTTTGCTCCCAAAGGCATAACCCCCTCTAGAACACGGTCCAAACTAGCCACTATTACCAGACTAACTCTTTCACTTCTACCCACAGAGTTTTCAAAATAAATATCCAAGTCAGTCTTCTTGCTGGTAGCTACAAACCAAGAGAGAACTTAAACAGTTCGAAAAACAGTGGAATTATTCCTCGGCAGACTCAAGAAGAGCAATCTTCACTTAATGTTTGGAAAGTTCGTTGCAAACATGCAGGTAGCTGCAGCACTGGTAGAACAGCCAGAAACTGGATCCAACACCAACTAATACCCTAGTACCTTCACCAAAAACAGCAGGAAAGATGTTTCATCAGAAAAACCTTCTGTCATTGAAAGGGAACCGGTGGTTTTCAACACACTACTGATCCTAAACAAGACCACAAAAGTCTCTGATAATCAAGACTGGGTTTTTTTAATTGAAAAGAAATGTTATCAGGTGATTTCAGTGTTCTGAAAAGTTTCAGTATCAGTTCAGCATCACATTAGCAGACGCAATGTTAGGTACCAGAGGTCTAATTTCTTCTGTGGACAGTATCAATGAAAGCTTTATATTTCCTAACTTTGATTTTCATTTAAACCAACAGAACTACTTAAGAAGTGTGTTTATATCAACCTTAGTTGACACAGAACTTGGTTAATCTATTCTTCCACACGCACTTTGCTTGCAGTACCATAGCTCCCAATGACAAGCAACACTATTAAATTGAGTATTCCTGTAAACATGATGGCAGAGTCCCTTTTCTAGTTCAAGGTTAACGTGGTTTATTCCTAGGTATGCTAACAAACTTAAACTACAGTATAATCTGAATTCTCAATATCCTTCCAGAAACTTATCATTCTATTCCACATAGTAGATACCAAGACAACTTTTAGCTCTATCCTCATGTTCATGCTGCAGTATGTTATGTTCCTATCCCAGCAATTCAGAAGTTTTCCATCTTCACTCCATCCTCAAATCCACTCTCCCATATGTTTCTTTTGAATTTTTCCCCTTTCAAGAATCTAATCTTAAATCGCAGGTCAAAGCCTTCCCTTTCCATTTCAGATCACCTTTAAGCTCTCTTCTAGAACATGGGACTCCAAAGCTAGCGGACAGCAAGTACACACCAAAACTTTCACAGAAGACAGCACACAAGCGTTTGGACCAGCATCCCTCAGACCAAGGTCAGTAAGCCAGAGAGTAAACCCACCGTAAAGATTATTGAACTCGGCTTACAAGCCATTAAAATTGGTTTTCTTGACGTTAAGCACATTTAAACATCTTAAAAAACAGCCGAATGCGAGGTCATGCCTTTGTAAAATACCAGCCCTCCTATAGGAAAGAGAACCGTATCACAGAATGTAATGACACTAAGGACTTTGGGCAGCACTGCAAATACCACATCAACATTAATTCCTGACACAAGTCTGTAGCAAAAATGACTAACATGAGCCTTGGAAAGGAATAACAAGGAGAAAGATGGTATTATCTTTTTATAATGCATCAGTAAGATCAATAATGGACTGTCACCCTTCTATTCAGGGACCAACACTTCAATACGATCTTGAAAGACAGAAATACTGGTAGAAATAACAAGCATGATAACAGACCTGAAAGAAATGCCTTAAAGTCACGTCTTTTTAACAAGAAACCTAAAGGGATTACTTAATTATTCACCAAAGATTATCAATTAGAAAAAAACCCAAAACAGTTCTTTTTCTATCTAATAAGGCAAAAATACAGAAAGATACAACAACAAAGAGCTTAGTGTAGAAAAATTTCATTCTTAAAGGTTTGCTTCATTTTGGAAAGTGGAGATAATTAATGACATTAATAATTAACAAGTAAGGCAACCCTGTCACAAGGGGTAACAGTTTTAAGCTTAAAGAGGGGAGATTTAGATTAGACAGTAGGAAGAAATTTTTTACTGTGAGGTGGTGGGGAACTGGTTGCCCAAAGAAGATGCCCCCATCCCTGGAGGTGTTCCAAGGCCAGTTTGGATGGGGCTTGGAGCAACCTGATCCAGTGAGAGGTGTCACTGCCCATGGCAGAGGGGTTGAAAATGGATGATCTTTAAGGTCCCTTCCAACTCAAACCATTCTATTATTCTATGATGAAATTCAGCACAATCAACGATCACACAGGACCACACAGGATTACAGCCTGCAATGACTCAGGTGTCCAAGCGCTGTAAATCCTAACAGTCCTACTGACCTCCAGCACTGAAGAGGACTTTCCAAAAATGTCTTTCGGGAAAAGCACACCCAGACCACATTACAGACACTCCAAATGTTACTTGCAGTAACTAGAGGAATTTAACAGGCCATTGCTGGACTGCCATACAGCCAAGACTCCCATTCAAGACAGGTTCACAGTAGTACAGCAGCACAAACTGATGACTGCACTCCGGTCTCCTTTTCCCAAACCAAAAGTTAGTTTTTTAGTTAAAAAGTAAGGGGTTTTACTTGAGCAGTGAGGCTTTTGTAGTTAAAGAGCAGAACACAAGGGCAGCTTTCCCTCAAAACCACACACAGCAGGTGACAGTTGCCCAGCAGTCTCTGGTGTTTCATAGGTCAGGGGCAGGACTGGAAAGCCAGCCTGCCAAAACCCACATTGCCCACAGGCACCTGACAAAACCAAACCTGCAGGGAGGTTTACTTACCCTTCTCCCCACTTAACCTGGTGACAAGCTTCTCCCACAGACAGTGCCCATTTTTCCCTAAATCTGCGGCAAGCTCCTCCTTATGTGCACCCCTCCCTTGCCCATATCTGGTGATCTCACTCCATGGACACTGTCCTTCCAGCCAAGCCTGGCCCACACAAAAGCCCCTCCAGATCCATTTATCAACCACTTCCCCAAACACTCTTCCCCAAGTGATGGTGCTCGATGTCCTTCCCAAACACCCTCCCAGCCCTGCCCACTACTTCATCCCCCATGCAGCTCTCTGAATACTTCTTATCATCCTGTCCCCACACACAGCCCCCTAAACCCTGACAACCCCCTCTTCCCTCCTCAACAGCCCCCTCAAACCTTCCTGTACAGACCCTTCCTTACACACAGTGCCCCAAATCCCAATGATCTCCCCCTCCCTCACATACAGACCCCAAACCCTGCTGTACAAGCCCTCCTTCCCACACAGCCGCCCCCCCAAACCCTTCTATAGGAACTCTTCCCCACACACAGCCTCTGAAACCCTGCTGTACAGACCCTCCAACATATGCAGCTCCCCGGACGCCGCTTAGAGAGCCTACCCCAACACAAAGCCCCCGCAAAACCTGCTGTAGAGACCCTTCCCCACAGAGCCTCCCAAACCCTATCAAACACTATCCCCACATCCTGCTGTACAGACCTTACCACGCACATATCCTGCTGATCTCCTCCTTCACATATAGCACCCCCAAATCCTGCTGACTACCCTCACCCACACAGCCTCCCCAGACTCTGCTCTACAGACCCTTTCCTACATATAGCCCTCCAAACCCTGCTGTTCATCTTCCCCACACACAGCCCCCCAAATCACGCTGAGCTGCCCATCCCTCACACACAGTCCCACCAAACCTTGCTGTACAGGACTTCACACACAGTACCCCCCAACACTAACGTTCCTCACCCTCACACACTGCCCCTCAAATCCCACTGATCTCCCCCTCCTTCACACACAGCTCCCCCAAACCCTGCTGTACAGATCCTCCCTCACACGAAGTCCCCCTAATCCCACTGACCACCCCCTCCTTTACACACAGCCCTCCAAACTCTGCTGTACAGACCCTCTCCCACACATAGCCCCCTGAAATCTCGCTGACCTCCCTCTCTCTCACATGCAGCTCCCCAAATCCTACTACACAGGCCCTCTCTCACAAAATTCCTCCAAACTCTGCTGATGTCTGCCTCCTTTATACACAGACCCCCTCTCCTGAAAGCCTGCTGTACAGATCTTCACACACACAACCTCCCAAATCCCACTTTACAGACCCTACCCCACGAAGTCCCACAAACTCCGCTTTACAGACACTAACCCCAACATTCTGTTATACAGACCCTTCCCTCACACAAAACGCTCCTCAAATCCCACTGATCTCCCCCTCCCTCACATACAGACCCCAAACCCTGCTGTACAAGCCCTTCTTCCCACACAGCCACCCCCCCAACTCCCCTCCTTTACACACAGATCCCTCCAAACTCTGCTGTACAGACCCTCCCTCACACACAGCCCCCCCCAAACCATGCTGTCCTTCCTCTCCACACATATAGCCCCCCAAAATCCAGTGATCTCCACCTCCTTCACAGACAACACTCCCAAACACTGATGTTCCTTGCTCCCACATAGAGTCTCCATATCCAACTTGCCTCCCCGGCCCTTTACACACAGTCCCTCCAAATTCCACTTTACAGACACTCCCTCACACAAAGCCCTCCCCAATCCCATTGATCTCCCCCTCTCTCACACACAGCCCCCCCCACATCCTGTTGTACAGGCCTTCATACACAGCCCCCTAAATCCTGCTGATCACCCCGTCACTCACCTACAGCCCCTCCAAACCCTGATCTCCACCCTTTATACAAAGCTCTCCAAACCCCGATATACAGACACACACACACACATGCAGCCCCCCCAGACCCTGCTTTAGAGACAGTACCCACCACATCTTACTTCACAGACCCTTCTCCCACACACAGACATCCCAAAATCCTGTTCTCCCTCTTCCTCACACAAATCCCCCCAAATTCCACTTTACAGATCCTCCCTCACGCACAGCCCCCCCAAACCCCACATAACCGACCCTATGCATACAATCCCCCAAATCCTGCTGTACAGCCCCTTCCTCACACACAGCCCCAAACCCTGATCTCCCCCTCCCTCACACGTAGTCACCCCAAATCCCACTGATTTCCCCCTCCTTCACGCACAGCCCCCCCAAATTACACTTTACTGACCCTCCCTCACACACAGCCCCCTCAAATTCCACTTTACTGACCCTCCCTCACACATAGTCCCCGAAACTCCACGGATCTCCCTCTCCCTCTCCCTCGCACATAGCGCGCCCTCCCCCAAATCCTGCTGACCATCCCCCTCCTCGCGCGCCTGACGGCCGGGACTGGCCAGGCCTCCCCTTCCCAGCCCCTCTTCACCCCCGGGGCTCAATCCAGTCCGGGGCCCAGCTCAGCCCTGCCCGCCCCAGCCCCCCTCGTCCCCTCAGCGTTCCTCGCGCTCCCCTCGGCGCCGCCGCGGCCTCCCCGTCGCAGGCCGCAGCTAGGGCCCCGCGCAGGCCCCGCCGGAACCCGGATCCGTAACCAGGGCCGTGCCCGGGACTCACTCGGGCAGGTAGGTGGAGGAGAAGCTGCTCCAGCGGTGCAGGGTGTAACCTAGCACCCGGCTCTCGGCGCCCGACGACCCTGACCCCGCCGCCGCCGCCGCCATCTTGTCGCCAGCAGCGCCCGCGCGAGGGGCGGGGCCGCGCTTAAAGGGGCCGCGGGCAATGGGGAATGGGGGGAATGGGGAAAACGGGGCAATGGGGTGGGCATGGGGGAAATAGGGGGGAAAGGGGAGCCTCGGGGACCCCTGAGGCGGAAAGGGACCGAGGTGATACAAGAAGTATAATCACAGAACCACAGAATCGCTTGGTTGGAAAAGACCTTTGAGACCATCGAGTCCACCCATACCTGTCCACTACTAAACCACATCCAGGAGCACCTCATCTGTCCATCTTCAAACACCTCCAGGAACTCCACCACTTCCCTAGGCAGTCCGTTCCAATGCTTCACCACTCTTTCAGTAAATAAATTTTTCCTGATATCCAATCGGGACCTCCCCTGGTACATCTTGAGGCCGTTTCTGCTCATCCTATCACCCGTCACTTCGGAGAAGAGACCAACACCAATCTCACTACAACCTCCTTTCAGGGAGTTGTAGGAAGTCATAAGGTCTCCTCGCAGCCTCCTTTTCTCCAGACTAAATACCCCCAGTTCCCTCAGCTGCTCCTCATAAGACTTGTTCTCCAGCCCCTCACCAGCCTCGTTGCCCTTCTCTGGACGCGCTCCAGCCCCTCAGTGTCCTTCTTGGAGTGCGGGGCCCAAAACTGAACCCAGGATTTGAGGTGCAGCCTCACCAGTGCTGAGTCCAGGGGCACAATCACCTCCCTGCTCCTGCTGGCCACAGGCCAAGATGACACCCAGGCGCACTGCTGGCTTATAGTCAGCTTATATTCAGCTGCTGTCAACAAACACCTCCAGTGTAATAGTCACCCCCATTTACTAATGCAAAAAGCAGAATATTTTGATTTAAGCTGAAGTCAAGTTACGTTTAAGTCACTCCAGAAGAACAGGATGCCATCCAGGGGGAAGCTGGAGAAACGGGCCTGTGTGGACCTCATGAGGCTTAACAAGGCCAAGTGCAAGCTCTTATACAGGGGTCAGGGCAATCCATGGTATCAATACAGGCTGGAGGATGATGTGTCTGAGAGCAGACCTGCAGAGAAAGACTTGGGGGTGCTGATTGAAGAGCTTGACATGAGGCGGCAACATGCGCTCGCAGCCCAGAAGGCCAACGTGTCCTGGGCTGCATCAAAAGCAGCGTGGCCAGCAGGGTGAGGGAGGGGATTCTGCCCCTCCACTCTCATGCGACCCCACCTGGAGTACTGTGTCCAGTTCTGAAATTCCCACCATAAGAAGGATATGGAGCTGTTGGAACTGGTCCAGAAAAGGCCACAGAGTGATCTGAGGGCTGGAGCAACTGTACTATGAGGACAGCCTAAGAGAGTTGGGCTTGTTCAGCCTGGAGAAGAGAAGGCTCCATGGAGACCTTATCCACGCCCTTCCAGTACCTGAAGGGGCTACAGGAAAGCTGCAGAGGAACTTTTTGCAAGGGCTTGTAGTGACAGGATGAGGGGGAACGGCTTTAAATTGGAAGGGGGACAATTTAGATTAGACATTAGAAAGAAATTCTTCACAATGAGAGTGGTGAGGCCCAGGCACAGATTGCCCAGGGAAGCTGTGGCTGCCCCATCCCTGGAGGTGTTCAAGGCCAGGTTGGATGGGGCTTGGAGCAGCCTGGGCTGCTGGGAGGTGTCCCTGCCCATGGCAGGGGGGGTGGAACTGGATGGGCTTTAATGTCCCTTCCAGCCCAAACCATTCTGTGATTCTGTTCCTAATACAAAAAGCAGAATATTTTTATTCAAGCTAAAGTAAAGTTTCATGTAAATAAATGCATTTTTTGAAAGTTAGACAGAATGTCCGTCTGATAGCATGTTTTCTTTATACCGTGGGGTTTTTTTCAAATAGTGTTTTTCCAGACACTGTTCAGACAGAAATTATAATGTCTTGTCTTAAATATGATATGTGCTGAACAGATGTGTCCTCTTCTATAATCACCTCTGTTTGCAGTCTTTCCCCATCCAAAATGCAAGGTCAGACAGAGAGCTGGAGATTTTGCTGTTGTGAAGTTCATAATAGTGAAGTTCAAAATTAGTTCTTGGAAAGTAATAGAATATGCATAAGATTTCTGGGAAAATTTATATATACATGTAAGTGCATATATATATATACACAAATATATATAAATATATATTATATATGTAAAAATATATATAAAAAGTGTATATATATAAATATATCTATAATATACATGTATATGTATGTATGTATAAATATATACATTATATATACATGTAAGTGGGAAATATATTCTGTCCCCGGCTCTTGTCTTATTGCACATGATTGATGGAAATCATTTCCTCATGCATCCTGCACTGAAATGAAGGATGCTTGCTTTCTAAAGCTCCAAAATGAGTCTTAGAGAGTTTATTTGCTGGCATTTTCAGTACCAGGGGGGTCAGGGAGGTGCCCTGTGGGGCTGCGGTGGCAGTGGGGCTCAGGGACATGTCCTGTGGAGTTGCTATGGGGCTCAGGGTGGTGCCCCATGGGACTGAGGTGGGGATCAGGGAGATGCCCCCATGAGGCTGAGGTGGCCGTGGGGCTCAGGGGAAAGAACCATGGGACTGGAGTTAGGTGTTGGTTACCAAATAGGGCATCTTCTTTCCCAGCCCCTTGGCAGCCATGAGTGGGTGCTTCAGAAAGGGATATAGGAAATTCAAAGGGGTTTGATCCTGCCTCAGCTCCTCCACCAAACCCTGTTTTGGGTAGCAGTTATCCTCCCTTTCTCCATTTTATCAGCCAAATATTTGACCTTGTATTCCTGCACTTCCCAAGAAGCTTGTTTTGACACTTCTGCCAATTTTTAAGTGCTTGGGTAGGCGGGGTTTTTTTCGCAAGTAGGAGTTAAAGCTATTGAAGTCATTGGAAATAACAGTAAATAGATAAATAACAGTAAATAACAAGTAAAATGAAAACGTGGATTATCGAGTAGTGCCCAGATTTAGTGTTTGACCAATAGTCATGTTTGAAAACAATTGCAAATCAAGAGCTGGGTGCCAGAATTAATCAGGTTTTTTTTCCCTTGGGTCATTTTTTCAGTCCATACAACAGCTCGTCTACATGCTTCACGGCGAGACAACCTGCAGGTCTGGCTGTGGGAAGGAACCCAAGTGGTTTCCCACATCTTGCACACTGTCATATTTAATAAATTTTATTTTCCTTTTTGCTGTGGATTTTAGGAAATAACTTTTATTTAATCATTTCCTCCTTTGCAGTGGATGTTGCTGAATAATTCGCCAGCAGCACTGGCACCTCTCTGACTCTGCAATGCCGTGCTCGGTTAGGAGAAAAGCTCCCGTTGGGATCTCCAGACCTGCTCCAGGTTGTTTATCAGTGCTTCAGCCCTCTGCAGAGCTGCATGCCAGGAGGCTGGCTGTGAAACCTCGAACACCTACAGGACCAGATTGTAAGTTGGGTATTCTTTGACATGTTTCTCTGCCTGAAGATGTTGTAGGGTTTTTCCTGGAGGAGGGGTATTTTTTCACCCAGAGCCCCCACCAAAGCAAGAAGAAGGCTTGGGGCAGCTCTGGGCTGCCTGAAAAAGCAGAGGAGATATTTCAAGACCAGGGGAAAAGAAAAAAAGCCAAACAAATAAACAGCTGTCTGTTGGAAATGACAGATTGGAGAGATATTATCAGGCAGGACAGCAAGATGCCTGGCTAGATTAAATTAGCACAAGGACTTCTGTTTTTTTTTTTTCCCCTTTTATTTTAGGAAAACGAGTGAGAATGCAGCAGCAAAATTTGCCTACGGATGAAAAACTTGTTCAGAAGCCTTGAAGACTGAACATCAACCGAGTATTTCAAAAGCAAGGGAGGGCAGCAAGCCTTGCAACTCAAGAAGCCTTCCCAGGAGGAGGGGGCTTGCGGTGTTTTCACTGTTATCAAAGTCACGCGGCTGTGCAACAGTGCAACAAAGTCCATGTGTGAGGCACAAATATCCACACCTCCCTCTTCTAACAAAGCTTTTTGAAGTTTGCAGCCTTCCCTTGTTATTTCATATTTCATTTTTCCAAACTTCTGCCTGCAGGCACCCCCCTCCCAAAATTGCTGCAGGATTGCTAAAAGGAATAGTTTACTAAGGATCTTACTAATAATATCTTCTCAACCCCAGAGGAAGAAACACTACTTTGGCATTTGAAGCCTCACTAACAACCAGCCCAAGAGGAGTGATGCCGTGTAAAACCTGTGACCTTCGAATATGAAATGTAGGGGATTACACAGGAGTGATGGATGACAGCACCACAGCAGCCAGGAGGAGGAGGGAGAGCCAGCAACCCCTTGCCCACTGCTGCACAGCACGAACCACCCCAGGACTTTCTCTGCCCGGTATCCTGTTACCACTTGAATCAAGAACCTGGATGCCAAGCCAGCTTATTTTTAGCGCGTTTTGGACTTAAAGTGAAGCGAACACTGGTGAAATATGCAGTACTGACAGCCCTGGAAAATCTTTATTCATCTGCAGCGCAGGCAGCAGGAAAGGCTGTGAGGAAGCAAAGAAAGCCCAGGCTGCAAACCAAGTCCTCTGGTTTCTTGGGCTTAGCCTGCCCAGCACTTTGCAGTTGCCGGCAGTCACTAGAGAGGGTTTTTCCACACTCTGAACAGACCAAGTACCATGGGGAGGAGCACGGCATGCAGAGGAGTGGTGTGCTGCAGGTTTGGACAGCCTGCAAGCTTCCAGCTCAGCACTCCGCATCCCAATCAGGGCAGCTGCTGGAGCTGAGCTCTGGTGGCGGTGGGGCCATAAAACTGGGAGAGATTTGGAAAACATGAGTACTCAGCTCTGCTGTTCCAGGGCTGTGCTGCATTTGCTGAGCTAATGCAACACTGGATCCATGCGACCAGGGGGGTCCAATGGCACCAACGCTGCCCTGTGCTGCCTCCAACAGCAACTCAAACCCACTGTTTTAGGGAAAAAAATAACGAAAGGTCACTTATGAAGCAAACAGCCTGTTTCATGCCCCCTTGCTTGGGAGCCTGATGAAACCCTCCAGCACAACTTGTTGCCTACTGGATCTGAGCTCTCTGGGTAGATCTGTACTGTCTGTGGCTGCCTGCTTTGTGACGATGGGGCCACAGAGGGGAAACAAGAGCTTTCCTAGCAGCAAAAATGGGTCCCTTTGGTATTTAGGGCACAGCCTGCCAGAGGGCCTGGAGGTCCCTGGACAAGTGCCTTGGACAGGTAGCTGGAGTTGCTGCTGGGAGAGGCCAGGGTGACTACAAGAGATGACCCCCGCATCTCTTTGCTAGGAGGATGCGCACATGGAGTTCACATGCTTGTCTACATTAAGCTTGAAATCCAACCATGGGCAGCTCAGGGATTTGACAATTGTTTGTGTTTGCCTCGAGACAAATATCTCATTCCCCCTGTCACAAACTTGCTCCTCTACTGCGCGTGTGTTTCGAGTTTCCTCATGCAAAACCTGCGTGGGTGTTTGGATATGTAATGAGCACATAGTTCAGGATGAAAACATGTTGCGTGGAAGAGCCAAGTAACACCAAAAAAATGAAAGCAATATAAACAACAACATGGCACACGGCCATACCAGCTCGATCGTGGGCCAGCCGGATCTCACGTACTCCCTGGAGCTGTGGAGCCGATCAGCTGTTGGAAAAAGAGACCTTTAAAGACAAGTGAGAGGAAATAGCATTGGCAGCTCAGGCCACAGCAGGTTTTCTTCCAAAGCAGGACAGAGCCAAGGACATTAGGCAGAGCTGTAACATTTGGGGTCTCGTTGCTTAGCCATGAAGTAAGGCAAAAACCTCAAGTGGGCTATAGTTGTTTAAAAGCCTATTGTTTTCTGAGCGGAAGTGAAGCGCTGGCCTCACGGGGTATTGTCGTACCAGATTTTGATGATGTTTGCTCACCAAACCAAGCTCCCTCTGCAAAGCCAGGGGTTCAATTTAACTCAGCATTTCATGCAGGACAAATAAAGCCGCTTGCCAGCGCTGAACCCAGGTGGGAGAGCATCTTCCCAAGTCAAACACATGCTCCCTCCCATAGCATTTTCGAATTACATCTAACCTGGGGGCAAGGCTGGAGAGGGAGCAGGGACAATTCCAAAAAACTCCCTACCTGGCCTCACTCATCATTTCGATAACATGGTGGAGGGAAAAAAGTGGCAAAGCTGGTCGAGACCCGTATTTTGTGGGGCCTCAATGCATTTCCACCCTGAAAAGGCATAAGAACAGGCCTCAAAGACAAGTTATTTCATTTTTCCCCCATTCAGAGAGAGGGATCACCTGTGCCTCCTTACAAGGTAGTGAAACAATACCTCCTTCAATGTAATAAAATTCCTTTCCTGATCTAGGCACTGATCCAAGCATCTGCTCCTAGGGCACACGCTTAAATACCTGCTTGAATCCTCTCCACCAACCCTTGCAACATCCGTCCTTTGGTTAACGGCTTAAATAGATGAAAGAGCTCGCTGGCAATGCAGAAGATTGAAAGAGGCCTGAAATACTAGTGCCTCCATACACACATTGGCGTAATTCTTTGCATAAAAGCCAGCTTTAAAAGGCTTGTTTTACAAAGCACAAGTGTGCATTTTTTTCAAATCAAGGTCAGTAACTCAGCTTCATTCACCAGTCTCCAGCTGCAAAACAACATGCCCCAGACAATGGAGGAGAGTGTATCTGAGTCAGAAGATGCCTTTTAAGGGGTGCAAGTGGCTCCGAGCCACGCCAAGGAAAGAAGGGTCACCTTGGTACCCTTGTGTGCCCTGCCCCATCTGAACTGAAATAGGGCACCCAAGGGCAGGAAAAGTCAATGAGATGGGAACGGTGGCAAAAATCATACTCACGCTCTCCATGCCTTGGTAAAATGCACTTTTCTGATGTCATCCCCATGCCACCTTCTCCATGCTCACCAGTGTGACGCACCCCCGCACTCGGCTCCGCTCCACAATTCAGCAAGCACTTGTAGGAAGCAGACGAGATGCTCACAGCTGCGCCGCAGGCTAAAAATATTTGCTCATCTCTTCCCCCCAGGCAGGTGCGCTCATCCTGGGCAGGGCTGCTCCCACAGGAATGGCACTCGCACACCAGGCGCACACTGCTCATGGCACGTTACAGTTCATCGCTTCTCCCTTTTCTACGTGGAACACTTGGATGTTGTGATTATGTCTCTGAATCACCCAAAGAGGATGCTCTGTCCTGTACTTCAGATGCAAAATGTGCTGTGGAATTCAATAGTTGCTATAGTGCCATAATTACACATTTTATGGAGTACTTAGTCACAATGGCTAGAGCTCTTGTTATTAGGTTTGGACTCCTTCTGTCGCTTTATTTTAAAGACCTTTCCGCTAAACAGTTTCTCTCCGTATTAAAATTAGTTTATTTCAGCCTTTTCTGCCTCAAAAGATAGCCCAAATCTGTGGTTGTGATGGAGCACTGGTAGCCAAATAGTAGGGAGGACAAGGCTTGCAGCCCGTTTTCTGTCACGGTGCTCCAAGATCCACGTCAAAGTTGGCTTGAATGGTGCCAGCAAAACATTTCCCAGGATCCAGAAGTCCTTGAGCACTGATCCTGGCAATGCTGCTGTCTGCAGTTTGAAGACAATTCACGCCGTCTGCTTGTGGCATCCTCTCCTTCCCCTTGGCAGTATGGAGAAGGTGGACTCCTTAAAAGCTCTTCCTAGAGGATGAATCAGCCCACCTCAATAGAACAGGTCTTGGGCAAGGGTGAATCACTCTTCCAAGGTGGTGATCTTTTATGTCAATTCTAGAAGAAACTCAGCTTTAGTGGAGGCAGCTGAGATGGGCAACACAAGCCCCATGCTCTACATTGCTCCTCCAAACATCAGGGGTGCTCTCTGGTAGAATTGCCCAGTTAACCTCTTTTTTTTGCCTGGGTTTCCCCATCTGGAGAAGGGAGCTAAATACTTAATTGTCTACTTTCTAAGGAGCCAGGCAGGATAATTAGCTAATGTTTGGGTAATGCGTCATAGGGTAGGAGTACTAAGTAAGCACTGCTGTCAGCAGCACAGTGGGAAGTGAAGGACTCAATCTTGTTTTTCAATCAAGAATGTCATGGTCACCCCTAAATTCATTGTTCCCATTGACTAGTCTGCTGAGGGCGGAGGACTTGTGCAAAATGTTTAAAGGAAGAGGGTGCCAAGGACAGCAGAGAGCTGTTTGCCATCCAGAAGAGCTGGGTGGATTTCAGACAGAGAAAAGTGCCAATGAAGACAAAAGCAGGGAATATGCCTGGGGCTGCATAGAAAGGGCTTATGTCTGTAACTGTAGTGTAAATATTCAATAGCAACATCCTCCGAGTCACATCAGGGAAACTTTTCTTGACACAGAGACCCATCTAACTCACCCTGGAGACTGAAGTAGACTCAACCTAAAAGAGATTCCACATCTTTAATTTTTATTATCCTGCAAATTACGTTATGGATGAACTTCAAGTCTGTCTTATGTCTGCTGATCGTAATTGATGAGATTTCAATCGTGCCTCCTTGAAGTTAAACATCTGAGAGACACTTTGCTTAATAGTTTCCCTTTCAGAGCCGTGCATTAGCTCTCTTGTGCTCCTGTCTGCTTAATTTAGAGCGAGTGGCCAAGTGGTACAATTAAGGAAGGAATCTTGGGCTGAAGCTCGTGATGCTTTCAAATGACCAGCAGACCCTTCAGCGCCAGCTTGTTTTTACGGTAGCTGGAACAACACTTTCCATGACTCACTACTAATTATGTGCTGGATTTGCAAACAAATGTTTTTAACCTCTTTTTGTTGTATACGAAAGTTATTAAACCATCAGTGCTGTCCCAGTGCCCTCCTGATAGTGCTGCTGTGATCTGCTGTCCCACCTCTGCAAGCCTGGCTGTTTGGCTTTCCAGCCACGTCAGGGAAGGACATTTCTCCTTCTTTTATAAAAATGACGTTTATCATGCTCTCTATTTTCTCATCCTGGAGACAGTCTCATGACTTTTCCAATGAGGTTGCTGGGCTCTCCCTGTTTCCTGTTGAGTGTCCAGCCACAGACCATGTGGAGACGATGCCAGCTCGTGCCTCTTTTCCCCAGCAGTGGATAGACAATCACAGACCATCTCAGCAATTTCTGCCAACTTAACTGCTCTGCACCTTGTGTGGACGTCTCACTTGGGATCTCCACAGCCAGGAGCCAGAAGCAGAGAAGCGTGGATAACCTGGAATTGATCCTCTCCACCACTTGCATTCCCTGATCTTTGCAGAGGAGGAGTGATGCCTGACCTCCGGAAAAGGAGATCATCCTTTCACTTGCCAGGCCTGATGAAATGGAAATTTGCGGACATGCTGTCATGGTGCACTGTAAGACAGAGTGTGCCAAGCTCACCACCTCATCCCAGTTCTCCCCGGGGAGGGGTTGTGCCCAATCTCTGCAGTCTCAGAAAGGCTCCTTTATTCTAGAGAATCTCTTCCTGTTGTGTCTATTCCTGGTTTTGTACTAAGTAGGTGGAAATACTGGGAGCAATTCTGGGAAGGGCAGGGCTTGGGGAAGGATATTCCTATTCATCAAGATCACTCTCCAGGACATGGCTAGATGTTCCACTTAAGACTCTCTTTGGCACTCAGGCTTAAGTGGAAAATAAATGGGACCCACTGCTCCCATGAAGAGGGATGAATTTTCTTTCTACCGAAGGAAAAATTATAATATTACATGACAGAATAAGCAGTGCAGGTCGATTGGTGGGTGTTAAATTGTGGGGTATTTCTCCAGAGGCTGCCCCACCAGCAAATCCGCTCAAATAGTCTCTGTACTGTCCAGAGCCCAGCTCTAATGGATGCCCACCCTGAAAGGATGTTGGGGGGACTGGGAGCTTGACACATCCAACTGGGCTGGTTTTGCCTATAGATCCAGGAGTTTCCAGTCCATTGCAGGGCAGCATTTGCATTTTCTGGTGACTGGAGAGCTACATACCCAGCAGGAAGCTTCGTTTCTTACCACTTCATTTTCCCGCCCCATAAGAAGCAATTTCCCAGGAGCCACAGATGGGCATGGACTGTTTTCTGAGCCCATTCAGACACTTCTTGTCTCTGCAGCTGCATGGTTTCACAGTCTGCTTCCTGGGAAGAGAAGAGAGACAACAGACCTGTGACTGCTGGTGGCTTGGGATGGACTTCTGCTTACAGGCAGTCATATGTGCGAGCTTGACAGCCAGAGTTCAGAGGTTTGCAGGCTGTGTGAGTGCCATCTGTGCTGCTTTCCCAACTTGCTCCCACATCCATGAGCTGGCTATGGGGCTCAGGAGCCTGCCCAGACAGCTGAGAATGATAAGTCCCACTCTAGATATGCCAGAGAAGGAGGATACCCTACCCAAAGTCAGAAGAGAAGAGAGACAGGACAGTCACTCAAGTCACATCATGTCCTTCAACATGGATACCTGGAAAAGTCTGATCTAGAGAGTATAGAATGCCTTGGTTGGAAAAGACCTTTGAGATCCTTGAGTCCCATTATACCTGTGCTCTACTAAACCATATCCCTGAGCACTTCGTCTACCCCTACCCATTTTTTAAATACCTCCAGGGAAAGTGACTCAACCACCTCCCTGCAAAAGGAGGTATATCAACTCAAAGAAGCATCCTAACCCCATCCAGAAAGGATTTCCCCTTTGGTGATCTAGATTGAGAGACAGGACAACATTCAAATCATGTCCCCAAGTGGTGCTGCCTTGCTGTAAGCCAGGCAGATCCCAGTTTCTCCTGGTCTTTGGTGTAACAGAATGGATACCCCAAAAGGCAGTTTGACCTTCTCCAGTTTGGATGCCTCATAAGGGACTTTGCTTCCTGCACAGGTCATCCCACATTACCTGCTGATGTATTGATGTTCCTTCAGATTTACGTGCAGGAAATTCAAGGTCCTTCCTCATGAGGGGAGAGGAGGAGTTTACTCTGCATAAGCCCCAGGGTAAGAACCTTTGTGCTGGCACTTTGTTCCTGGGATTTGGTCCCAATTAGGCCTAAGGCTGCCTATACCCTTTGTGCAAGGTGAGGCTCTCCGCACATGGGAGATCTCCAGCTCACCCTCTTATCTTCCCCAAGACCCTTATTTCTAGCCTTTGCCATGAATTTGGTTGTCTTTGTGAAAGATGGGGAATATGGCTCCATACAAAACTGGAAGAAGCTTGAGAGTGTGCCATAACTTCACCAAATATACCCCTACATGTGTCCCAAATCTGCAACTTTACTCACTGCTCCCGACTTCCTACTTGCCGTAGGTGTCTGGTGAGCACCTACCACCCATGTCTGCTGTGAGCCCCAAAAAAAAGAGCCCAGGGGAGGCAGAAAAGCCCTGCCTCTTCTGGCAGCACAGCAGCAGCAGACATGGCTCCCCTTGGGAATACAGAGCTCCGAGGATAAAAATAACTCATTCTGGAAATGGAAAAGGGCAAAGCAAGCGGGGAAGAAAGCATGAGTCAAGGCAGATTTCCATGGGAAGAAGGAAGGTGAGGGGAAGAGCAACAACAAAATACTGAGCTGGGGAATCGATGCTATGGAACAGCTAGTGGGAAGTGAATGTCTTGCAAAAATGCCAGCCGCAAAAGTACCAGAAAGACAAGTCTGTCACTGGAGAATGAGGGTTAGAAGATGTATACCTGCTCTGCCTGACGTTGACTAGGCAATGCTGGAGGGGTTGGCCACAAAAAACACATGCCTAGAGGTGCTCTGAGCCCTGTGTAAGACTTTCCCCTTGGAGCATCAGCCCCACCAATCTCCTCCGCCCAAAGCGCTTGCTCCAGCTCCCCATGTGGCTCCTTCACTGCTAGCTCCAAGGCTGTGAAAAAGGATTTCTTCTAAGCCAGCTGAGTTACCAATGTCCAGCTAAAGGAGGAAGTGGGTGGCTAATGTCAGGAACTGATGGAGATCACTGCCACAGGCAGATTGGAGGTACCAAACCCGCTCATGGTGGCTGCTGGGGTGTCTCATGTCAGGAGTGATTCAAGCCGCCCACTGCTCCTGCCCGTTTAGACCTTGGCTTCCCCTGCTGCCAGCAAGAAGCAGTCACGTCACGCTGTGTAGGCATCTAGAGTACATGATGAATGCAAAACCAGCTAGTGATGAAAAAGAAGGTAATTCCAAGAAAGTGCTTGCATGTATTAAGCAAGGACAGCATGTACTCCAGTCTGCTGAGAGAGGAAAAGAAGGAACAGTGGTGACCTTTTTTAAGTGACGGAAAACTGAGGAGATAGCTGGGAACTTGGAAAACAGGTCAGGAAATGGAAAGAACAATCTTGGAAAGTTTTACCTGGCAATTCTGACTTTGGTTCTGAACACAGCAAGGGGAAAGACAAGGCGTGACATAAATCTCTGACCATCTAAAGGATGACAGAGGAACAGAAGTTAAACTGTGGGGATATCAAGAACACGTAGATGGAGAGATTTCTTATCAGTCTACAAAATGAGTGGATGTGGGAACACTATACGGCAATATATCAACTACTTTTTGAAGAATTTGATGCAGTGCCTAACAAAGCCCTCTTTTTTTTAAAAAAAGTGAGTGTCTCTTGGCTTGGATCTGAACATTGTCACACAGCCTGATCACTGCAATTTAAAGGTCCTCTCAGATGACCATGCAGTGTCTTGATTGCTCCCAGTTAAAGTTTAAGTGTTAATGACCCCATCTCTCCGTTGAAGCTATCGCTCTGCAGACATGAAACCACTGCATTCATCTGCCTCCTCCAGCCTCAGTGCAGATAAGACTCGGCAAAACACCGCATCCTCCGGGATGGAGGCGGAGAAGTGAGAAAGCCAGCAAATGAGTCATCCAAGCCTTGCGGGCAAGATTTTCCTGGGATCTGTGCCGTGCAGGAGAAGAGCCACACAAGGGACCTGCAGGAAGCTGATGCTGGTCCTGCAGGTTCCCTGGGCCCTGCCCTAGGACCACCTTGTGTTATGTCGTTCATTATCAAGTTGTTAGTGAAAGTCTACATCAGCCCCTGACATATCCTTGACTCCCTTTCTTGTCCTGCAGGTTCAGAAGCCGTCTCTGCTGGCTTTCCATCAGTGGAGAAGTGCCTTCTTCTGAGAGGAAACATCAGTGGTTTGTGGCCAGAATCCTGAGGGATGTATATGTAGACCACAATGCAAGAGAAACTGCCTTTCCAACTGTGTGTGGCAAGAATGGCCCCTCATTAACAAACTGAAACATGATCCATCGGGGCCATCTCTTGCAACATGCCCAAGACCTGATTATGGTCATTTTCCTCCCTGCTTCCACTGCATGCCTGGGAAAGGGAGGCAGTAATTAAAGTTTGAATCTCATTAAAATCCAGAAAGTGCTTGGCTTTCTGAGAATCCAATTATCACAAATGCTATGTAATGCCGGTCAGGGCACGGCTTGTTTTTGGTGTTTGGAATTATTTTTGTTAAATATACAAATATGGTGTGAAATCAAATTTTACAGAGGATGCTGAAAATCCGAAGAGGGCACAGTTACAAAAGCAATTCAAGGCCTGGAGAAAATGCCTTGGAGAGGGAGGGAGAGGCTGCAAGGACTCCACTCACCAGAAAGAGGAAGGAGGGAAACATAACAATGCTACAAAAGGGAGACAGTGTAGGGATGCCCAGGCAGCAAGAATGATGTGCATCCTGCCCAAAGCCTTCCAGGGCCCTTCTGGCTGGGTCTGGACCAGCATTTTCATTGAGGTGGCAAGCCCCAACTACTGTTTGGTGATCTTAGGGACAGAGTGTGCTAGCTCATTCCAAGGCTGCTTGCGTTTCGCTGGCAGAAACTTCTCATCTTAACCATGAGCTGGAAAATTATGTGAGCCCAGCAGCAAGAGACGAAGCTGCTCTTCCTCTCTCTTCTCAGTGTAGTAAACCCTACAAAAATGCATTGCTGGAAGGAGAAGCCTACTACCTTCAAAAGAAATTGATCTTTCTAACAAGCAGTTGACCATGGAGGGGGAAGAGGTGGAGGTCTCTATCCTCTCCAAGGACAAGCCACTCATCTCAGCACCCTTAGAACCAGCCTCTGTGGCCACGCACCAACCTACTGGTTCTTCCTCATGCACTGGCAGACTGTGATGGGTTTAGGACCATTCTCTGCAGCCAAGTCTCTGCCAGACAGCTCTCCATGGCTAACTCTCCACAGCGGCAATGCTCTGTGTGGAGCCTCAAATTCTAACCCTAATGTTCCCCACATAGAGTTGTCCCCATGGAGGGTTGGCCATGGAGAGTTGTCCCATGCAGAGTTGTCTGCCATGGAGAGTTGTCTGGGTAGAGTTGTCCACCATGGAGAGCTGCCTGGGGAGAGTTGTCCTTTTCCAGGATACAATGTCTGCAGGGCCCATTCAAAACATTCTCCCCCTCTACAACTGCTCCCAGCTTGTCTCTGAGCTGTGATGCTAGGGTTTTGCCAACAGTGAGCATGTCAGCAGCCAGGGGTTATGGACCATCATTACTATCTGGGTCCAGTGATGGGCCTTGGGCTGCCTGGCTTTGCTGTGCCGCTCAGCTGCTGACTCACTAGGGGAATGGGTATAGGCTCTTAACTGTTCTATGCCTCAGTTTTCTCAGCTGTAAATGTGAATTAAAACAATAACCTAATTTGCCGGGGTGCTGACAACCTCCAGCAGCGATAGTGAGGCGCTCTGCCAACCTGGGGTAGAAGGTGCTAGTTAAGTGCAAAATAGTATTACGCTTTTTGTGGCGCAGCGCGTCTGCCATACATTACACTTATGTAACATTACTTAGCACTTAGTCGGCACTTCACATCTTTAACTAATTACACACAATTGAGCCATTTACCAGCGTGAACAGAAAAACATCCAGTAATGGCTGATCTGGAAGCACTGGACTGATTTCCAGGCTCCTCCAAGAGTCAGAATTGCAGAAGATGGGAAATACGATTTCAAAAAGGAAAGGCCAAACAAACAAACAGAGAGATGCATTAAAATTATCAAACCCCATGTCTGCAGCGAAGGACTTGCCGGGTGAAAAGCTCACTGCCTTTTCTCATGGAGACAAACAGTCAGAGCTCAGACTGTAGCATCTCCAAAGCACATTTAAAATTCACCTCCTCCTCCTTTTTGCAATTAAACACGTATTCTTATGCACCTCGACTTTTAAAATAAATAATGACAATTTTTAGCGCTAGCAATTAAAAGCGATGCTGTTTACATTTTAATTAGCTCCTTCAATGTGAGTAGCTCAGCTTCTTTCAATCAGAAATGGATGTATTTAGAAACAAGACAGCTTTAAATGCTCTTCGGTTTTCTGTAAACAGTAGCCCTGCTCTGCTTTCAGGTTCTCAGGGTAGAAGGAACAGAGAGGCAATCTGCTGGATAGAAAACTCTGCACAGCTTTTCTTCCCGGTGGCAATTCTCTGTAGGAGTGCAGAAAAGGAAGTTTATTTTGGAAATGAGAAAAATAAAGCAAGGTTTTGTTCCAGGAGAACACAAAGATAAGTAGCATCTGTGCAGCTGGAAGTGCTGTATGTGGCTGTAAAGACCATATTTACAGCTGCAAAATACCAGGTATGTTTTCACATCCTGGTAAGACTTCAAAAGGCATCAAAGTGCTACCAAGCCAGCTTCCAAGATGCATTTTCCACCCACTTTTGGCTTGTGCTTGCAAAATCATCGATCATATTTCGGCTTGGTGCCATCTGTAGGCCTTGATTCAGCATAATGAGAGTTGATGAAAACTTTACCACTGATTTCAGTACAAATAACTGGTGTTACAGCCTGGAGAATACAGGCGGGGTACATTTGGCCCTAGGGCTCTACATATCAAAACTGATTCATCTGAACCTGTTTTGACAGTTCATCATCAGCAAGCAGCAGGTTGCAGCCAGCACATCTGTACTTTGGATGTGAACCTCTTAGAGAAGAGGCAGGTGTCAAAACATCACTAGGAAAGCTTTTGCTGCTAAGTAATGCTTTTAAATAAACAATTGGAAACGTGTTGATAAAGCGCATGAAGGAGAAGCAGGTTTAGAAATCCACGGTTAAGAGGAGTGTGGTAGGGTTTTAGCGCGGCTAAGCAATATTCTCCTTTCTGCACCCTCACGCTGCTAAGCAAAGAAGTGTCATTATTTCTGACTCACAAATAAACTTAGTGGCTTGCCCAGGGCAACGAGGGAAAGTCTCCGGAGGTAGGATGAGGATTTAATGCTTGTTTGGGGAAAGTTCTGTCTGACTGAATATCTCTGTTTTCTCTTTCCCAGAGATTTCAGCCCTGGGACGTTGGCAGGGGAGAAAGTCCAGAGAAGTCACAACTCCTGAGAGCTCTGTTACTGAAAAGTTCATTTATCTTGTCTCTCTGCTCAGTTTCGCCCTGCATAAACCACTATAAACAGAGCTCTCTGGCATGCAATAAAAACAGGGAAAATGCCCTCTAAGGACCAACTATTGTTATGGAGTTGGGAGAGAAGTACAGTGCTGTGATTTGAAAGATAATAGAGCACCCCTTCCATGGCTGGGTTTGTAAGAAGAACTGATGAGGTGTTTGGGGTTTGCCTCGGGTATTTCATAGAATCATAGAACCGCTTGGTTGGGAAAGACCTTTAAGACCACCAAGTCCAACCCTACCTGTCCACTACTGAACATTTTCCATGGGAAGACCCCCTTGTCCAGGAGAAAAAGCCTGTAGAGATCCTGCCTTGGGGGATTTCTACCCCAGGGATGGCAGGGGGGAAGCGAACCTCCAGGACTGTCCCTACCAGCACTAGGACCTCCTAAGTCTGTCACCTTCCTTCACTGTTTAGTCTCTCTCCTCTAGCAGATAAAATAGTTTTAAGACCTTCAAGGGCTTTGCATTACCTCATGCACATCGTGCACCAGGAACTGCTGAGTGCACGCAGTCAAAATCATGCTTGGTTTCTGGGTTGCTCTCAGAGAAATTGATTTACAGCCTGGAACTGGGGAAGAAGAAGAAAGACCTGAAAGTTAAAATACAGGAGAGCCATCCTATAGGAGCACACAGCTTTGCAGGCTGACATCAGCGCTCCTGTTTACCCCACAGGGCAATGACCATTGAGTCCATATGATTTAGTGATAATTCCCTATGGCAAGGCTGCAATCTGATGCTAAATCACTGTGGGTTCTCGGTTTAATCACAATACTGATTAAAGTAGGGTGGGTTTTCCATTTTTTTGTGCTTTCTATGTAATGAGAATGGTGCTTCGGGCATGAGACAGGGACCCCCAATATGCTTCTGCACTTGCAATACTCCTTTTCCCCTTCCACAGATGCACATCTGGATGGTAAGTGCAGAAACGCTGGCACAAAGTGCATCTCCCACCACAAGGCCAGCACAGGGGACATCTGACCTACAGCCAGGAACCTCCGTGCTATTTTGCTGGCAGTCCAGTGTCCCTCATTGGCCACTGAGTTGCGGACAGCCCAAGGTAACGAAGCTATAAGCAGGGGATGATTCCTCTGGGCATTGTAGCAGAGCCTGGAGGAGGCACAACAAGTGCAGGTGAAATCAAAGCTGTCACAGCTGGTTATGGCTGTGTTCCAGTGAGGTTGAATTGCCAGATCCTTGGAGCCAGAGGATGCCATAATGCTTTGAAAAGGAGCCCATGGCTAATTGCAGTGTCTGTGCTAGACAGCTCCTGCTGTAAGGCTGAAGGACCACCCCAGCCTCCCTGAAACTCTTGGGCCGTGCTGTCTGGCTGCTTTGAGACTGCACTTTGAGACTGCACTGAGCATTTATATTTTTCCAGCCAATCCTCCACCCCCTCTCTGCTTCTCTCCAAGTCAGCTGCTCATCCAAATGCAGGAGTCCGCCGCGTGCATTCATGTGATGAGTTACACTTTGGAAGACCTTCCTAAACCTGCTTCTTACTGGGAATGGACGGGAAACTTTGGACACGCAGCTTGTGAAGGGAGCTCAGCAGGACCACAGAGAGGATTGCATAGGGCTAGAAAGAAAAACAGAGATTTGGAGGCTTTTAAATCTATGCTTGAAGGCACAGTAAAAGCCAGTAGTGAGAGAGAAGGCTGGAAAATCCCAAGCAAGGCTCTACCCAGGGCTGAAGGCCAGGAGATCATCCAGCATAAAAGCTGGCCAAGGCTGAGCCTCAAGAGGCTCCTCAAGGATGGGGAGCTATGGACAGCTCCTGGATCCAGCTGTGACACTGGACCTGCTCCCCCTCCAACCAATTCTCCCCAACCCGTTCAGCACAAGACAGCATCACTCATTGGAGCGGATGTGGCGGATTTGGGGTCAGGATGATACTTGCCATTGACAGAGTAGTGCAGACCATCCTTTCCAGCTAAGGATGGTAACAATTAGCTGGGACGCGGTGACCTTTCCAACTGGCACAGCCCTCTGCAGGGTGAACGTCTGCCTGTGACTGGAGAATACAGGGAGGTAACCAAGCTGGAGCCTTTTGAGACAGTGAAGGATTGCTGGGAGAAGGACAGAGAGCCAGGCGGCAAAACTAGTAGGACTTCTTCGAAGCACTAAGAAGAGCTTTTGCACTCAAAAACGTAGCAGTGAGGTGAGTGAGGAGGGAAATGATACTATTGACAGGCCAAAACGGTCAGTACTCTGAGCTCTCCATGAAATCCTGCCCTCTGAGTGCACGGAGAAAGGAGACTGATAAAGAGGGAAAATGGGTTCTTGAGAAATGTTATATTTAAGAAATCAGTCTGTGTAGGCTGCAGACATCATCTGGTTTTCATTCTCAGCTGCTGATAATGGGATTAGTTAATGAACATATCGATCTTTGGTGGCTATATTTTAAAATCTTTGAAAGATGTGATCCTGAGAGGCAGAAGAAAGGAAATTCAGGGGTGATAGAAAACAAAAAAGGAGAGAATATAATTCTGGCAATTACCAGCCTATAAAAATAATAGTACAAATATTTAAGGAAAAAAAAGCATGATGACATATTTAGAACTTGCTCCTGTCTACACAATAGTGTCAATGGGGAGAAACTTTGCAGAAGCCAGATGCTGAATACAATTACCATAAGAGAAGAGTCAGACTCGAGGGATGATGGGCACAGAAAACTGCCAGTTTTTCTTCTTTTCCAGCCCTTTTTGGTGCAGAGAGGAATGCTGTTAGAGAACGGCACAGCCAGAGGATAAAGACAGCATAGCCTTTATGAACATGTGTTTTTGTTTTGACTAATATATTTTGCTGCTTTGTTTTAGGAAATAAAAAAATTAGGAAAAAAATATGCATTGGTCTCAAATGTGGTTTGTACAAACTGAAAACACATTGAAATGCAATAAGCAATCCTAAACAAGGGTGTGCTACATTAAGCAAGGCGCATTTATCAGGGTAGAACAAGAGCTAAAGATCAAGTTTCATTAATATCTTTGCTAATGATCTGGAAGGTTGATCCCTCCCAGTATAAAAGCAGATAAACAGATGATTTGAAGCAGTTTGGTAAACAGTAAGGAGTTTTCTCTGGTTTAGATCCGCTTTTGCGCCAAACACCTGGAAATTTCCATCCAAAATAAAGCAGCGTTGAATGCACTGAAAGATCTCATCTTGTTGAGTGACATTTTCATTACTCACTGTTTAGCCCACTCAGTGTCTCTTTTTAACCCTCTGAATATATGGGTGTCTTTCACAGGTCTTTCTGTAGACCCACCCCTCCTCATCCTTAGCTGGTTTGATACTTTGAGATATGTTTCTGGAGCAAACACGGCGGTGCAGTGCACACAGTTGCCTTCTCCAGGTTTACTCCCTACCTCCTTACCCCATCTGTGATCAAAACCTCTTGAAAGGTCGATGACGAGCAGACAGCTACCTGAGAACAGCATTGTGCCTTCAGTTGTGTATCCAATCTCTGCGTCATCTTCAGTGTTCTGACCCATTAGAGTGCATTAAACCAGTTCCACCAGAAACCTCCCAGGTCTCTGCTTGCCTACATGCTCCTCTGGCACCTAAAACACTCACTGACCTCCTTCTCTTTACGCTACTTGGGCGATTCATGGTTCTTGCTCAAGACCTTTCTGTCTGTGAGGTCTTGAGCAACAGCAGGGAATTGCTCGAGCGGCATAAACCACATCCCTGGAGCACTGAGCCGAGCACTCCTGGCCATCAGGAGAGGGAGCAGCAGAGGACAGAGACCTGACAGTGTTTGGGTCTTCTCTCAGCAGGCTGGAGTGACACAGGCTTTTGCTGGGGCGGATTTCATGACTTTATATTTTTCCTCACAGGTAAAGGTCAATGGTGCAAGGTGATGGGATGATCATTACCCTTAACGAGTGAGCCAGGAGCCATCTATGGGAAGGGGAGACCATCTGTCAGCCTTCTCAGGTTCTGGTGGAGATGGAGGGTGGAAGTAAAGGAGGAAGAGATGGAGATGGCAGGAAATGTGCTGTTTTCACTTGCAGTTTCTACAGTAGGTGCCAGCACCCTGCCCTCTCTCCTGGGTGAGTCTGCCCATAGCAGATGCCCTGGCTGGGGCATCATCACTTGTTCTTGGAGCTGTAACAGCACAGTGCTGGTGTCTGAGATGCACAGGAAAAGGAGGCACGAAGAGAAGAGAAAAATATAGTGGTGACACCCAGGAGGTCTGGAGATGTGGTAAGATTCTGTCTTCAAACGACGCATTGTGCAATTTCCAGAGCTTTTGTAAAGCCTTAAAAATAGGGAGTGGGGGTCAGAAGCTGTAGCACCCTCTATCATCACCTGTTGGAAGTCCTTTCCAGGAGGTCTAGAGTACCTGCTGGTGCAGGAAGAAAGCTGGAAAGAGCAGAAAGGATGGATGCAGTGACTGATAAGGGGACGAGAAGCAAAATGACAGGGGCTGTGTGGGTCAGCCATGGAGGCTCTGCTCAGGCAGGAGCAGGAGCAGGCGGTGTGGGGCAAAGCCTTCTGAAGGCAGAATATTTATCCGGTTTGGTTTGCGGTTGCTTGAAGCCTGCTGGAGATTTTGCTTCCAAACAACCAAACAAACAGAGGAAAAAGAAGAGCATGCGAATGGATCCAAATGTCTCCTTATGGCGTGGAGGTTTTTTCTTAATGAAATGTGTTGATTTTGTGTTTGCAGTGTGTCAGGGCTAATTTTAGGAAAATAGAATTATTTTCTTTTTAAAAGCCCAAGGATTTGTAAAAACTCTGCAGAAGATAGTACGTGGTGTTCAGCTCTGAAGGCTGAACCTTTTGCTCTCCTGCCAGAGAACCAGTGATCCCTGAGGTGGAAGGGCAGGCTGTCTGCATGACCTTTCATCGAAACTGTGATCCTCAAGTGGGGCAGGAGACCAAAGAAAACTGCTGTCTCCCAACATGGAAAGCAAACACAGGGTGGCTTGCTCAGAGAAAGCAGCTCTGGGACTGCTGGGAGCCAGTAGGACCTGCTGTCTGATATCTCATCCCTCCCGGCCTACAAGGGACCTCCCGGGTTGGAAGGACACAGCACAAGCCACAGCTGACCCTGTCCCCTCCCTTTAAGCCGCTCTTCCAGGCCACGCTGGAATTGGCCACAGCCACTTCGTTCTCTGACTCAGCCGTTATATCTGGGGAATTTATGGCCTTTCCTTCCTGCCAGCCTTAGTAAATAACCCTGTCATCTGACTGGGGTTTGGGAACACACCAGGAGCAGGAGCCTTGCAGGCTGGCTGAGATGAAAAACTTCATCCGATCTACCAGCAGTATTGCCAGGTTCCCAGTGGGACCTCCACCTGCAGCATTGCCCTTCCCAGTGCGACCCTCGCCTGCAGCATCACCATTCCCAGTGAGAACCTTGCCCATGGCATCACTGTCCTCAGAGTGACCCTCACCTGCAGTGTCACCATCCCCAGCAAAGATCCTTGACCCACAGCATCCCCATTCCCAGCAAAGACCCTCACCCACAACATCACTGTCCCCAGTGGGAGCCCTGCCTGCAACATCACCATCCCCAGCAAGCACCATCGCCTGCAGCATCATCACCCTCACCAGAACCCTTGCCTATGGCATCACCATGCCTAGTGGGACCTAGAGCCAGGACCAGGGGCTCTAACCTAAAGGATGTCCCCACTCAGGAAAGCAAGCACTGAACACAGTGGTGCTCCCACCCTGTGACACGTGGCCAGGATCTGGCTTTTGTTTTCCTTTTTTTTTGGAAGAACATCCATGAAACTGGAAGGAGGGAGGAAGCAAGGGGACTGAGGCCACCAAACCCCCAGATCTCCATCAGCAATGTGCTTCAGTGCTGCTGGTACCTTCTCTACTTGCTTGTTTATCCAGTGGGAGATGCCCGGATAGCGAAATGCTTTCACCTAGGGCACATCACAGAGCCAGGGGCTCCAGCAGGCTTAGCAGAGAGAGAGAGAGGAGACTCCATCTCTGCTGGTGATTCTTGGCTACTCCTGAACAGTCTGAAGTTACCTAAACAGATTCCCTATAGCTAATTTAGGCATCCTGGCTTGCCCCCTGGAGGCAGCCCCACGCACCATTTATGGAGGTAATAAAAAAGACGCTAGTGGTAAGAAGTGCGAGGATGAGTTGGTGGAGAAGTTTAAGCAGATCTGAAAGGGCTACAGGGAGAAATCTGCATTTTCAGGATGCTGAAGGGGCACTTTTGGATAGATAGGACCATGATGGGCTGGGGATGGGATGAGGCATAACCTAAAGGCTAAGGCACATCCCAGTCCTCCTGTCCTTGTCCACCCCAGGAGTGCTTTCTCCCTTTAGACATCACTTGGGTACCACAAGGCTAATGGCCTTCACAGACAGGTAGCTTAGAGAGGTATTTTAGTTCCCGTTGGTTAGGGAGGTCACACTGAGCCTCAGGGACTGTAGTGGAAACTACTACCTCTGCGCCAGGCATTATGTGCTGCATCCTCCCAGCGAGGGTGTGGGGAAGTGGCTTTTCCTTCCTGGCTTTCCTCTTCCTGGTCATCACCTCTGCAGGCTCTGAGGGCTGCTCTGAGACAGGATCTCCTCTGGCTGTGGAGCCCAGCTGTTCACGAAATGCCATCAGGTGGTGGATGCTATCTCTGTCACCCCTCTCCAGGATCTTACCCTTATGGAGGGTCATCCAAGCACTCCCTCTCCACAAAACAACTTTTCCCTGATACTTCCTGCACCAGCCAGTTGCCTCAAGCCCCATCCTCATATTGCCTGTTGCTGGACTCCAAATCCCTCACTTTAGTTCCAGTGAGTCGTGCAATCAACTGCACGGAGCAACTGATCCAGGACAAGATAGTCTTGCAAAGAAAAGCCCTCCCCAGGTCATGCCTGGACAGCACAGTTGCTGAACTCCTTAAGCCATTAAGAGTGGAGGTGGTTTGGCGACCAGGCACATCCCTGAGTCCACATGTCAGTCCTAGGAGGCTTCAGCACATGGTAAATTGAAGAAGCACTGAGGAATCAACTATTGGAATAATCTCCGCAGGGAAGTGGTGGATGTTAGGAAGAGATTCTTCCCCCAGCGGGTGGTGGAGCACTGGAACAGCTCCCCAGGGAAGCAGTCACGGCACCGAGTCTGCCAGCATTCCAACAGCATTTGGCCAATGCCCTCAGTCACACGGGGTGAGTGTTGGGACTGTCCTGTGTAGGGACAGGAGCTGGACTAGATGATCCTTTTGGGTCCCTTCCAACCTGGGTAAATCTTCGATTCTAGTCTTGAGATTCAGGCTGCAAAAAGTGTGAAGTACCCTCTGTCTATTGGCCAAGGATTAATTTACCTTCTCGTGAACGACTGGCTGCAGTTAGTATGTAATTAGTTTCATGTCCAGTGTGCACTTATCTTGTCTGTGTGTTCGGCACATTCGGTGGAGAGTTCATAAATCAAAAGCTCTCAAGAAGTCTTCTGTCCCAAAACATTTTCGTGGACAAGCAATCCCCAAGTGGCCCCTTAGCAGTGATTAATAACACTCATCTCCCTCTTTGGGCTGGTTTAGGGCAGCGTGAGTTACCGTTCTCGATGGATCGCTGAGAAATTTCTAAATCGGCACAACTTCTCATCCCCAGAAAGCACAAGGCAGCAAATCCAAACCCTGAGAAACACCAGAGTCAAAAATAAATGATTAAACAACAAAAAAAAAAGGGCTGCTGGAAGCCTGGCAAACACCCTGCAAGACAAAAATTGTGAAGACAATCAGCAAATTGCCACTCCGGACAAAGGTGTGGAGGCAGTCAGTAATCACCATCCTGATGTAGGGCTGCCTTAGTCATGCTTTATTGATTCCCTTTTCTGGGGATGTGAATCATCAGCTCCTCGTGGGGAAGAGCTCTCCAGCTCCCTGGCTTGGAGAGACACAAATTAACAGTGTGCACGTAAGCAGGCACAAGAGAGCTGAGATGCCAAAGGAGTTGCTCTCAGTCACGTGCCCAGCAATTTGGAAAGGCGATTAGCGCTACTGACTGATGAGACCAGAAAAAAGTAATCAGTGGCAAAATGAGTGGGCTGAAAGGCAGCGGGGACACGGAGGAGACTGCTGGTCTTCTCCACAAGATAAAATCATCTCCTATTCACCTTAAAGGAAGCAGCAGGGAAGGGGTTTCTCCCTTTGGCCAAGCATCTTCTGCTGTTATTTGATCAGTTGAGAGGGTCAAGTCTTGCCCACACAGAAGCAGCCGGTAGGATGTCAGGAGCTTGAGGTCACCTACATTGCTCCAAATTGCTTAAATCCCCTTAAACTACCCTTCCACACTTGACCCATACCCTCTCCTGCCCTTTCCCTGAGGTTGTCCATTCAATCCCCAAGAAATTAAAGTTCCTCTCCTCATCACATGGACATCCCTGTTCTTATTGGGAGGTCTGCATGGAGTGAAAGGGGAAAAATAGAGAAAGCAACTGATGAAGGACTTGGACCTTCTGGAGAGCAGGGAGACCAATACTTAAGGCAGCTCTCATCGGGCTCCACCAGCAGCCAGCAATGAGCGCAACCAGCTTCAAGAGTGGCTGCAGAGCATCCTTGTCACTTTGCAAACACAAACTACAGCAATAACAGAGGTGGTGGGTGGAAGGACAAGGGCCAAGCACTATCTGGAAGCCTGGGGGTCTTCCTAAATGGTCAGAGCTGCCTCCTAGCAATTAACCCCCAGGGCACAGGAAGGCATGCATAGTCTGAAAGCCATCCCTGCTCCCCTCTGATTTTATTTGCGTGCCTTAGGAGGGGAGACAGATGCTGCTGCAAGAGCAGTGCAGGCAGTTCTTCAGCAATCCAGGGCACAGCAAAGGCAAGCAGGCACTTCCGCTGCCAGGGAACGAGCTTGAAAGGGATCCAGCGGATAAAGAGATATTCAAAGTTCAGCTAATGAGTGAGAATGACTCACTGGCTCAACAAGACAAAGGTTAGGCTGAAAAATAAAAATTCTCACTGCAAGGAGCAGGGTTGGTGGGTTGCAGAAGGCAGAGGATGAAGCGTAAGTGGAGGCAGCCCATGCTGTTAGGAGCAGAGGGGCAAAGGAATGGTTGTGGCTTGGACGTGAACCCAGGTTTGCCCTGGATTTGTCCCAGGCTGGGTACATAGGGGCTGCAACAGTGGTTGTGGATGTTTGAGCACGTGGCAGCTGTACCTGTCTGCTATCTCCAGCAGGCAGGGAGCCCTTCTGCAGCCCTAATATCCCTCCCCTTGGGTAAAACACTTCTAGCCTGTGGCTCAAGTTGATACAAGCAAAATGGCCCTTCCTTTGCCAAGCAGCGATGCTGAGATGTGACAGAGGATGGTCAGACCTCAAAAAACATATGAATTAGTAACTAGAAAAGGTCACTCTACTTCCAGCACTCTTGTTACCACTGTGCCCAAAGAAGAGAAATACTGTGGTAAACATGGATCCTGCTCCGAAGCATCATGAAAATGAGGGCTGAAAAACATAGAATGGTTTGGGTTGGAAGGGACCTCAAAACCCATCCAGTTGCAACTCCCCTGCCATGGGCAGGGACACTGCCTGCTAGACCAGGCTGCTCAAGACCCCACCCAACCTGGCCTTGAATGCTTCATAGAATCATAGAATCATCTGATTGGAAAAGACCTCTGAGATCATTGAAGCCAGCCATATCTGCCTTCTTACTAAAACACGTCCCTGAGAAACTGATCTACCCATCTTTTAAACACCTTCAGGATGGGGACTCAGCCACCTCCTGGGCAGCCTCTGCGAATGTCTGAGAACCCTTTCAGTGAAGAAATTCTTCCTAATGTCCAGTCTAAACCTCCCCTGGCGCAACTTGTGGCCATTTCCTCTCGTCTCACCGCTGTCACTTGTGAGCAGAGCCCAGCCCCCACCCCGTCACAGCCTCCTTTCAGGCAGTTGTAGACAGGGATGAGGTCTCCCCTCAGCCTCCTCTTCTCCAGGCTAAACACCCCCAGGTCCCTCAGTCTCTCCTCATAGCACTTGTTCTCCAGCCCCTCACCAGCCTCGTTGCCTTCTCTGGACGCGCTCCGGCCCCTCCATGTTCTTCTTGAAGTGAGGGACCCAAAACTGACCCCAGCAATCGAGGTGCGGCCTCACCAGCGCTGAGCACAGGGGCACAATCCCCTCCCTGCTCCTGCTGCCCACGCTGGGTCTGACACAGGCCAAGATGCCATTGGCCCTCTTGGCCACCTGGGCCACTGCTGGCTCATGTTCAGCCGCTGCCAACCAACACCTCCAGGTCCCTCTCTGCCAGGCAGCTCTCCAGCCACTCCTCCCCAAGCCTGGAGCTGCACGGGGTTGTTGTGACCCAAGTGCAGGACTCTGCCCTTGGCCTTGTTGAACCTCAGGCAGGGGGCAGGGGGTGTCCACGGCTTCCCTGGGCACCCTGTGCCAGTGCCTCACTACTCTCATCATGAAGAATTTCTTTCTAATGTCTAATCTAAATCTTCCTCCTTCCAATTTAAAGCCGTTCCCCCTTGCTTTACCACTTCAGGACCTTGTAAAAAGTCCCTCCTCAGCTTTCCTGTAACCCCTCTTCAGGTACTGGAAGGCTGCTATAAGTCTCCATGCTGTCTGGTTTGAAGATTCCCCAAACTTCTCTTAGGGCATCCCTGTGCCAAGGGTGAGCAAAACAGAGGAAAAGATCTTCTCTCACCTTAGTTTTTATAGTCCTGAAACAGAAGCGCTGCAGCCTGGGAGCCCACAGACAGCACAGCATGGGCGTGTGTGGCACAGAGCAGGTGCGGTGTTGTTAGTTAAGGGTTTGCTAGTGTTCTTGGGACTTCATTTTTGGATGTGCTCTTTTTTCCTTCACTACTGGGTTCAGATCAGGCCACCCTAGATTCCACGTGAACTACTAAACTGAAAGGAACATTCCCCTCCTCCCTTGAGAAGCTGAGAAAGAGAGAGACTGGGAGGGATAGAGTGGCTTTCAGAGAAAGCAGGGCAGGAGGTCAACAAGGAAAGTGAAGCATGGGTGAGGAAAGGAGGGATGTAGCAGGGCATTTGCTGCACACCAGGGCTACAGGAGCTCAGAAATGCACGTGCAGGAGACAGCCAGGTGTTGCTGCCTGGCTGACTGAGGTGGACACTACCACGCCTCAGCAGCCCCAGTGAAGGTATTGGGGGTGCTATAGCAGAGCAGACAATGTCTCATCAGCCATGTTCTGTCCAGGATTTTGGCAGCTTTGCTCCATACAGAGCAGAGATGCTCTGCAGCACTGGATAATTATCGTGATGGTGGGAGAGTGCAAAGTAGGGGCATGGAGAGAAGGGAAAAGTGAGGCAGAGATGGAGGTGTGGGGCTGGAGGACAGAAACCACCTGCTGTTTTTCTAAGATGCATTTCTTCCCCAACTTCCTAGTGTCCTCCGTGCAGCTTTATAACTAGCAACACCTCTTCTCTCTTGTGACCTATGATAGGACTAGAGGTGATGGCAGGAAGGTGCCAGGGGAGGGTTAGGTTGGATGTTAGGAAGAGGTTCTTCCCTCAGTGGGTGCTGGAGCACTGGAACAGCTCCCCAGGGAAGCAGTCACGGCACCGAGTCTGCCAGCACTCAAGAAGCATTTGGACAATGCTCTCAGTCACATGGGGTGAGTGTTGGGAGTGTCCTGTGCAGGGACAGGAGTTGAACCTGGTGATTCTTGTCGGTCCAACTTGGGTAATTCTCTGATTCTCTGATCTGTCACTACTGGAGCTGGAGCTTTGCTTCCAAGCAAAGAGCAGGCAAGGAGGCAGCTTGGGTGGAGGGAGCAGCAGGTAGGATGCTCACCCTCTCCCAGAGCCTCTTTCTTTGTCTCCAGCTGCCTTTAATTTCCATGGCTGAGGGCTGGCTTCCCAGGTGCAAACAGAGGTGAAGGGATGAAAGCCAAAGGCAGCATGATTGTCTAGAGATGCTGATAGAGGACGAATAGACTATCTGTCTGCTCCTTTTCCCTACCCACCCTTGGATCTCCATGTTGGGAATTGGGCTTGGATATGGTTCCTAAAATCCTTACGCTATCCTTTAATGGATTTCATTTTTGGAAGCTGCACTGGAAAGTGAACAGCAGAGGAGTGAAGAGAGAGATGTAGCAGATCCCATCCTACTCCAGGTCGTCTCCTCCCAGGGGAACCATGGCACAGCCCAGGCTTCCCAGAGTTGACTCCACCAAACCCGGCAGTTCAGGAGCTCAGGCACAGCATCCAAGAAAAGGCGTTTGCAGAGAGGGAAGGATGTGCAGGATCCCACACCTGGACCCTATGTGCCTGCCCTGTATTTGGGTGCTGATCTCACCATCCCCGAGGGGATGAGGCAACAAGCCGGTTCCTAAGGTTGCTTTTATTTTATGCCAATATAAGATGGGGCATATTCCAAGGGAAGCAGAATGTCATACAAATATTAAATTGACTGCACTTGCAGACTTTTGTGATCTTCAAAGTGCTTTGCAAGCCTTAATTAATTGAATACTAGTTTTGCACATTCACACTAGCCTTGCTGTTACAGGTAGCTCTGCCAGCCCAGCAGTCCTCTGTCCACTGAGACTGTAGGACAGGCTGTAAACAGAGGGATGTGCATGCAAATCCTTCATCCTGAACAGTGGTCAGCTAAGACCAGACTCAGGGGACCTGAAGGTGCTGAGTGCTTATGACAAGGGACATTGCCTTCTTGTGGTTTTGTGCAGTACCACAAGGACTTGTTCCTTTGTGTTGCTCCCTCTTTACAAATCATAAACCAGAATAAAATGGCATGCAGGACAGCCAGGGAGACTTCAGACAACAGAGTCGATTGCCAAGCCTGTCTTTTTCATTGAGCTGGGCTGCTGCACCGGTAATCACTGATGTTCAGAGCTGGAGAATCACTGAGACTCCAGGATCTCTCCTGCCCTTTGCGTTCAGTGCCCAGGAGAAATCAATACAAAAGCACATGCTTTTCAACAGCAACCCACTGCAAAAATTACCCAACAAAGAAATGCAGCCTGGATTCAACGAGGCAACCTTAAATACCAGCAGTCAGTGTCACGTTGACCTGCAGACTGGATATTGCTTCGGATGGAGGAATAGAGCATACAGCCATGCTGATTCATGGGACGTCTTTCTACTCAGCCTGCGTGACCAGAGACAAGGTCAAAAATCAGCTTGGACTTGCAAAACAGCAGCTTTCAGTGAAGGCAGGAGAAGTTGCATGGTTGAATTGAATTTAGAGCTGAAGAATATAATTTTAGAAGTAAATGTGCAACCGGGGAATGAATGTCTAAGCTAGGGTTTCTGAAATGCCACACCTGCATTGGCGGTGTGAGAAAAGCCAACTCAAAGAGGTCTACAACCTCATCCAGCCCCTGATGCTGTCATTGCCAGGAACTGGACCTGCTGGCATCACCGGAGCTGATGGAAATGCCTCACAAGATGTGAGGGAATGGGTGGGTCAAATAGAGGTAAATGGATCAAGTCATCAGCAAGTTCAAAGAAAATGATGACAAGTCAAATTGTTTTTAAAAATTATTCTCATTTTAGAGGTTGAAGACTGCCACAGATTTCTCTCAAAAGCCCTGCTAAAGGAGAGTAACTCAAAGTAATGCTTTCTGGTAATGAAAGCGGCAGCATTTCTAAGGCTGCACAAAAAGGTACAGCCTGCCATGAAAAGATTTTGATGAAAACAAAATAAGCCCAGGACTGATTGATGTTTACAAAATAGAAACATGGCTAAAAGGGAGCTGCAGGAACAGAACCAGGCTCCTCGCACCAAAAAAACTTCTGAGCATCCCTTCAACATTGCCAAAACTCGCATAGTGGAATCCAGCCTACAGCATGGAGCCAGCCATATCAAACCAGGCTCAAATCAGTCACCACCTCTGGTCCTGTGCTCCCTGTGACTGCAATCACAGCCCAGCTGCAGATTGCAAGGATTAGTGTTTTGGTAACTAATCTACCCAGAGCTTAAACAAAGTAGTAACTTGCAGAAATACAGTATCACAGTATCGTAAGGTTGGAAAAGACCTTTGAGATCATCGAGTCCAACCTACGACCCAACACCTACACCTACACCTACTCCTACTTGTCAACTACACCGTGTCACTAAGTGCCTCATCCAAATTTTCTTTGAACACCTCCAGGAATGGTGACTCGACCACCTCCCCAGGCAGTGCATTCCAATGGCCAATCACCCTCTCAGGGAAGAACTTCTTCCTAATGTCAATCCTAAACCTCCCCTGGCGAAGCCTGAGACCGTGTCCTCTTGTTCTGTCGCCGGTCACCTGGGAGAAGAGACCAACCCCTGCCTGACTACAGCCTCCCTTTAGGTGGTTGTAGAGAGCAATAAGGTCTCCCCTGAGCCTCCTCTTCTCCAGGCTGAACAACCCCAGCTCCCTCAGTCGCTCCTCACAGGGCTTGTGCTCCAGCCCCTTCACCATCCTTGTTGCTCTCCTCTGGACACACTCCAGCATCTCAACATCTTTCTCAAACTGAGGGGCCCAGAACTGGACACAGCACTCAGTGCCGAGTATAAGGGGATGATGACCTCTCTAGTCCTGCTGGCCACACTGTTCCTGATGCAGGCCAAGATACCATTGGCCTTCTTTGCCACTTGAGCGCACTACTGGCTCATGTTGAGTTTCCTGTCCACCAGCACTCCCAAGTCCCTTTCCGCCTGACTGCTCTCCAGCCACTCTGTCCCCAGCCCAGAGCTCTGCATGGGGTTGTTGTGTCCAAAGTGTAGAATCCGGCATTTGGACTTGTTAAACCTCATGCTGTTGGAGTCAGCCCATGTGTCCAGCCTGTCAAGGTCCCTCTGTAGGGCCCTCCTACCCTCCAGCAGATCGACACTTCCTCCCAGTTTGGTGTCATCTGTGAACTTGCTGATGATGGACTTGATCCCCTCATCCAGATCATCAATGAAGATATTAAACAGGACCGGGCTCAGCACAGAACCCTGGGGGACACCACTAGTGACCGGCCGCCAGCTGGATGGGACACCATTCACTACCACCCTTTGGGCTCGGCCATCCAACCAATTCCTAACCCAACACAGAACATTCCCGTCCATGCCACGGGCTGCCAGCTAGTCCAGTAGTCTACTATGGGAGACAGTGTCAAAGGCCTTGCTGAAGTCCAGGTACACCACATCCACAGCCTTCCTCTGATCCACCAGGCGAGTCACACGGTCGTAAAAAGAAATCAGGTTGGTCAGGCAGGACCTGCCTCTCCTAAAACCATGCTGGCTGGGCCTGATCTCTCCCTCATTCCTCAGGTGCCGCATGATCGCACCCAGGATTATCCGTTCCATAATTTTGCCTGGAACCGAGGTCAGGCTGACAGGTCTGTAGTTACCTGGATTGTTCCTACGGCCCTTCTTGTGGATGGGCGTCACGTTGGCCAACTTCCAGTCTTCTGGGACCTCTCCAGTGAGCCAGGACTGCTGATAAATGATGGAAAGCAGCTTAGCAAGCTCGTCTGCCAGCTCTCTCATCACCCTAGGGTGGATCCCATCAGGCCCCATAGACTTATGAGGATCCAAGCGGCTCAGCAGGTCTCTAACTTCTTCCTCCTGCATGACAGGGGGGCTCTATTGCACCCCGCAAACATCCACCGCTTCAGTAGACCAGTTGTCCAGAGAACAATCTGCCTTACTGTTGAAAAGCGAGGAGAAGAAGGCATTAAGCACCTCAGCCTTTTCCTCATCTTTAGTTACTGTATTTCCCCCAGTGATCGATAAGGATTGAAGGTTGTTGCTGCCCTTTTTCTGCCGATACATGTGCAGATAGGTCTTAGAGGAAGGAGTCCTTGCAAGGAAAAGTTTGGTGTCTGTGTATATTCTTGTATATCTTGAGCTAATACTTTCCCAGGGTGGTTCTGAGTAGCTTATGAATTTTACAAGAGTGAAAAGCTACCGAAACATCCTGTTTGCTTTCATCTATCGGCCTGAGACACACGTCATTAAGGCAAAAGCAAGGAATCTTCTGCCAAAAAAGCAATGCAGCGAAGTCCTCAGCAGCTCGTGGTGCTGGAAGAGCATCGTCTCAGCTGCCAAAGCCAGAAAGTCCCCAGGGATATCATGAAAAAAAACACCTTATGAAAGCTTTGAATAAAACACCACTTGTAAAGACGTGAAATACAAATGGGTTTGTGTCTGTAGAGTCAGAGTAAAAATGAGGCAAGAAGGTAAATGAGAATAAACACGTTAAGAGTGATTTATGCCCAAGGGACCCAGCTGAGGTGAGGGCTCGACTTTGAGAAGTGTTTTCACCATGGGCTTCCAGGCAATGAGCATTCCAACAAACATTTACCCTTTGAATGCTTTTATCACACTTTTCCCAACTTCAAGCCTAACCCGGAGCAGACTGGCATTGTCCCACATGCCGTAACCAAGCAGAGAGACAGGAGGAAGGAGAGGACCTCATGCAGGGAATCCATTCTGCATCAGCTCAGGCACCTGGGAGCATTTAATTTACCCAGGCGATGCTCGCAGGCTAAACAGAGGTATTAGCAGAGTCATCCCTTTAACGTGACATTATCTCATTGCAGCTGTAACTCCCCTGTTATTAACTTGGAAACAAGCTTTGCGACGGATTGCCAAGGGGATAAATGGGAGTAAAGGGGTGAAATAAAGAAACCTAATGTTTAGGTTAAATGCTGAATTTTCTCCTGGTGAAAGTACTGAAAGTTTCTTGCAGCATGCATGCTTTGACAAGGCTGAAGACCTGTAGATGCACAGACAGCCCTACACAGGCAGGGATGAGGGTCGGATGACCTGTTATATCTTTCCTATATCTACGTTCAGAGCAAAGATTTTACTTTAATTGGCTTTAAACCATCCATTTAAGTCACTTCAGTAGCTTCTAGTACTCCAGGATCTGAATTACATCCTAGTTTTTAATGTGCTTATCCTCATGCTGCTCTGCAAGGGTGGGAAAATACCAAGACCAAGGCAAAGAGAGACTAAGGGTCTTAACCACAGCTTGCAAGGTGGGACTGCTTCACCGTCAGTTGGAATGCAGTGTCCTCTCCACAGAAATGGCCAAGAGAAGTTTCATGCTCCTGGGAGATGGGGAAAGTGGGTATCGGATGGAACTGACTGTGGCCAGCCTGAAGGAGGTCCTGGACCACTGTGTAGCAAGGAGGAAGGGCAGGTAGAGAGCGGTGTTACATCCCCAGCCATCCTTGGAATAGAAAACAAGGTACCCCGGTGCATTCTGAAGTCAAAGCATGAGGGTACCTAACCCTGTAGGAGGGCTAGGGCTGTGAACATGGATTGAGTAAAGCCCAAAGATCTCCTCTTTCAGGCTAGCTGCTCGCAGCCGTCTGAGATACTTTGCTCTTGCCTGTAATTATAGCAAGTTTCAAAGCATATTTGTCAGGCTTGAAGGACCTGCTGTGGGCCCAAAAGCCATGATGCTTCTCAGAGGGCAGCCAGGCACCTTGTAGCAGAGGAGGGAACTGAACCTGCATGCTCTCAAAGTATGGACACATGTGCCAGCCACTCGGCCAGCAGCCTCCCTCTGGCTATGACTTAGCCCCGAAACAATCTTCTGCTGAGACTATGGGAGTGTTGCTTAAGTGGTCTCCACCTCAGGTTCTTTGTCTGTTGATTAGGTGTGCTACTTACACACTCATCGCTGAGATATGGCTGTGGTGGCCAGAACCATGAGGCCACAGTGCAGTCTCCATGCAGGGACTTGTCTCAGATCTCTGACCTGCAGAGGTGATTTCCTGGTGACCTCCCTTTTTTGGAATCCAGCACATGCAGGGTTGAACACAGTTTCTTTACTGGGCTGGGTCTGGCCAGGCCAGATGTCAGTGATGAATTTTAAGGTGTTGTCTACTGTGTGGGTTCACCCAAATATGCTACATGTGCAAGAATGTGAATCATTGCTCCGACGCCTGTGTAACACTGCCTTCTTCCAAATCCTGAAACGTGCTTGACTTCACACAATTAACCAATCGTATTCTAGCACAGTGGAAAAATTATGTTGGCAACTTATCTGAAATACCTTGAGTCTCTGTGAGTCACCTCAGTAGCATCTCAATCTTGGAGATATATAGTAGCACAGTTGAATGCAGGTCTATTACTGCTGGATTTCATGTCAGGTTACAGCTTGTATTATCCCCATCCCCTCCTCAGCAAGCCCATCAAGGTTGTTGCTCTACAGCACATCCAGCAAACACCTGCCTGAAGAGCTCTGCTCCGAGCTGCGATAAATGCATTCTTCAACTCCCTCAACAGAGCAACTATTCGCTCGGATACTCTGCGTGACTTGTCCCGCTGCCAGATTTTAAGCTTTGGTTTTCATCCAGGAGAAACAGAGACCAAGTTTGGCAGCTTTTTGCCTCAAAGCATCCAAGCACTGATTCCAGGTGTTGTGCTGACTAACCAACAGGAGCCACATCATCCGCAGAGCCAAGGTCAGTGAAGGTTGCTTCACTGCCGACAGTGGCTCCGAAGTGATGCGTCAGCTCTTCTTGAGCCAATGGCACAGCACAGTGGCACAGGGAACGCCAGTTTTCCAGTCGCCTCCTGTATTGCAGAGCCACTGTCCCTCACCCCTGGTGGCCTCTTCCCCTGTAGTCTCATGAAGGCAACTTCTCAGTGGCATCTCAAGGCAATGGAGTCACACCAAGGGGGAGGAATTTACTCCTGCCCTGTCTTTGCAACTAGTCCAGAACAAGGTTCAGTGTCCAGATGTGACCAGCTGTCAACGAAACAGGATTGTTCTGAGCAGTCTTTGCAGGTCTGCAGCATCTGAGTTTTGGCAAAGACAAGAGGGGTGAAGCCTGGTGCAGGAGCTGTTGATGACATGGTTGGTCAGAATCCACTGTAGCCTGACAGTTGACCTTTCCCTTTGTGCAATGAGCAAAAAATGTCCTTCCTCCATCCCAAGAGGAGCACACAAGACCCCAGGAGAAGGGAGAGCGCTTGTCTCCCCTAACTTTGGTGTCAACAACAGGCATCAACTGTGCTCATCACCCTCAGCTCCCTTTAGTTACCTGTGAATGGAGAGACACAGGTGCATCTGGAGAGCAGTGCGTCATTTTTTATGCCAACCTCAAGCACATCAAGTCCTGCTACTGCGATTGACATTTATAGTGCTACAATCTTTGTTTCTTGTGAAGTCTAGAGGTGCTTCAGGGTGAGACTCCATAGCCCACCCATGGAACTTGATCTGGTCCAGCTTGTCCTATAGACATATCAGGGTCCTTTAACTTGTCAAACTCTGACATCCATTTAAGGGGTACCATGTGCCTGCCCAGTTCAGGGAACAGCACTAAGCCAGTCTCTACAACAAGTTTTCATTGCTGGGAGAAGTAACTCCACTTACATGTTATGACAATGACCAATTAAAAAATCCATTGATATGGTACCATAAATCAGAAATTCCCCAAGCCAGTTCTACCCTGCCTCAAGGCTCATGGCTTCGTGTATGTTTGGCCCCAAATACTTCTTAAGGATCTTGAAGATCCTTCGGGGCTTTAGTTTTAACCTCTGGCACAGTGAACACAATGTTGATCACAAAAATGATGGGTTTGTTGGCAAATGTTCTACTGGCATCTCTCAAGTTGACCAAGGCACCTTCTGTATTGCAGTGATGTTAGTTCTGCATTTCCACGTTGCATGGGGAAGGAATGGGGTTGTGTTGAACAAGGGAGCCCAGCAGGACTCTCCTAGACCGCATCTGTTGTGCCGGGAAGTATGCAAAGACAATGGTTTGTATTATCAGGCTTTAGAGTCATTGATGAAACGGCAGGATCTAATGGCTTTATTCAGGCAAACTATAGTGCATCAGCTGCCCTTTTCATTTTGATTTCCTTCTCTTTGCTAATGCCTTGATGAAAACCTCACCCTGTGAACTCTGCACTGGTGGGATCATAAGGAGTACAGAAAGACACAAAATTCTTCTGTACTTATAGTGTGTATTGCTAATTTCAGTATTTCGTCACTGTTCTTCATCTCATCAGGCTGAGGTCATGATTTATTGGTATTTCTGTAGCTATTTTCATCTCCTGAACGTTTCAGAGACCCTGAAAAAAACTGAATGCTGTGATTTTTCTGGTGACTTTGATGGGTTGTTTGTTTAAAAGAGCTATTGGGGAAGAACAAGGGAAACATCCCTGAGTCTAATCTGGAAACAGGATCTTTTGAAGTGTTCTCCTTTCTTTTTGGCAGAAAACTGAGCTAAGCTGCTCTCTGCTTTGGAGCAGTTAATGCTATTGAGTGATGGAGATGTATGGGTTTTAACTTCTAAATAGAACCTCAGGATGGGTTAGTAAATCACACAAAGCTTCCCATTAGACGATGCATTGTCTTGCTCTTAATGTTGCAAACTCTGAAAAATTCAGTCAGAAGTTTTCTACACTGTTTTGTACTGTTTCTTCTTAACCTTCAGCCAAAATCATTCAGCGGCTTCTAAAAACAGGGGTAGGGAGACAGAGGATATGTCTCCCTTTTAAGAAAATATCTGTGGATTCAAGCTTTGGAGTAGGATTGACCTTCGGATTCCTGTGAGTATCTTCCTGAATGCAATAATTTTCAAAAATGGCCATTGGCCAGCATGTCTTCCATGAGAGCAACTGAACTCCCAGCAGACTCAAAGCACACCAGGTGCCCTCCTTCCACCTGGAGACAGAACAAGGCAATCCCTGCACTGTCAGGGCTGTCAGGTCTATCCGCCAGCTCTGCAGGGTTTGGCAGAAAAGCAGCCAAAGAACAACACTGATGATTAGCTGCTCATTAACTGAGCAAGGCACATCCTGAGCACTGAACGAGACAGCAGCTCAGTGCAAAAAATAGCACAGGACTGCTTAATTAAGGGCTATCAGGACTCACCCACACAAGACGGATCATTGCAGGTTGCGTAGATATTTTAAGCCAGGGTCTTCCCAGCTTGTGTTTGCTCATCTTTGCTTGGTTAGGGTGCTCCACCACAAATGTGCCTGGGTGCAAACTTTTGAGTTTATCTGCTGAGTTTTTCATATTGCTTTTGAGAAAAAAGTACTAAAATTTAGAGAATATAGATGTGTGTTATCAGTAAGTATCAACAACAGTGATTTCTTCTTCCTCGTATCTGAAAAGGACCTTGCATCACCCAGACACGGCATACAGAGCATGGTAGGGCAGAGGTTTGCTGCTGCCAACCCAAGAACAACCACATTCCTTACTCCCAGTCTGCGGCAAGGCCGAGCAAATGTCCCAGCAGCATAGTCTAAGCACCTGCCCCATCCCACCAAATATTTGTCACAGGTTCATCCATGGTGCCAGGACTAATGTGACCCTGCCCTCACTCTCCAGGACCCCTTGTGTCACCCCATGCCAAGTCACTGGTCCAGTTTCAGGGTGGCCACACAGTGCTTACTCAGAGGAGATGAGGTAATGTCCCTGTCAGCAGTGACATCATGGCCTTCCTTGCAAAGCGCCTTCTTATCGCCCTCTCAGTCATGTTTTCCTGGCAGGCAGCCCAGCCAAGGGATATGGTAATCTCCCACATGGTATTAGACAGGACGATCGGCTGAGGCTGGAATATCTCACTGCAATGTTTAGGCTGGTAGCATCCAACTGCATGGACAGATGAAGGCCAGCGAGACAAGGTAGAGATCTGAAGGTCAAAGAAAACTTACCCTTCTTGATGAACAAGATTGGAAAATTGATAACAATGGATAAGAAGAAGGTTGAGGTAGTCAACAACTTTTTTTGCCTCAGTCTTCACTGGCAACCTCTCTTCCCAAACCTCTTGAGTGGATGGACCTCAAGGCAGGGAGTGGAGCAGCAAAGTCCCTCCCACTGTAAGACAAAATCAGGTCTTGGGTCTATGGGACCTGATGGGTTGCATCCCGGTTGTTATTGTCTGATGTAGTTGCGAAGCCACTCCCTATGATATTTGAAAAGTCCTGGCAGTCAGGTGAAGGCCACGGTGACTGGAAAAAGGGAAACGTTGCACCTCTTTCTAAAAACCATAGAAAGGAGGCCCCTGGAATCTACTGGCCTGACAGCCTTGCCTCTGTGCCTGGGCAGATCATGGAACAGATCCTCCTAGAAGCTATGTGAAGGCAGATGGAGGACAGGGAGGTGATTGGAGACAGGCAGCATGGCTTCACAAAGGGCAAGTCCTACCTCACCAACCCAGTGGGCTTCTATGATGGAGTTAACACATGAATGGGCAAGGGAAGAGCTACAGATGTCTTGTATCTGAACTTCTGTAAGGTCTTTGACATGATCCCCCACAACATCCTTCTCTCTAAATCTGAGAGATATGGGTTTGAAGGGTGGACTGTTTAGTCCACCCAAGGAATTGGTTGGATGGTTGCATCCAGAGGGTAGTGGCCAACAGCTCTATCTCCAGATGGAGAATCGTGGCAAGTGGTGTCCCTCAGCAGTCTGTATTGAGACCTGCACTGCTTAATATCTTCATCAACAACACAGACTGCAAGATCAAATGCACCCTCAGCAAGTTTGAAGATGACACCGAGCTTGCTTTTAGAACTTTCAGAGTTAATGAGATCATCCTAGGGCTCTCTGCTGGCACTTCCAGGATGTTACCATATACAGGTGGTTTCCATGGGGTCCTTCATCTTCGATCCTAGGTAGCAAGTATGGAGGCAACACGGGGACACAAGGAGAGCAAAAGTTTATCCCCTAAGTCCTGCTAAGAGACCAGAGAGATCAGCTGATGTTGCTGGACTGCACAACCTTTTTAGCCACGGGCAGGAAATGGATGCTTCTTTAAGACGCAGAAGACATGAGCACTTCTTTGCCAGAGATCTCTGCCTCACCATGAAGACCTCTGCAGTGGGATCACATTTTGGGTGAAATCAGTTCCCACAAAGCAGTCAACTGTGGTGGGGCAGCGTCCACCCACACCACTGGCAGATCGGCACCGTTCTCCAAACACAACAACTGGACAGAGAAGAGGACATGGTTTGTAGCTCACCGGGCTGCCATGACTTGGACTCTTTCTTTCTCAGGTGAGAAGGATGGGGAGAACACACAATTTGCAGATGAACCCCTTTGCTTCCAATACAAAGCAGAACAACCGTTGTTCAGCCTAGAGAAGGGAAGGTTCTGGGGAGATCTTATAACAGCCTTCCAGTCCTTAAAGGGGGGCTACAAGAAAAGGGAGGGGACTCCTTATCAGGGAGTGCAGGGTTAGAATGAGTGGAAATGGTTTTAAGCTGAAAGAGGGGAGATTTAGATTAAATATTAGGAAGAAATGATTTCATGTGAGGGTGGTGAGGCCCTGGCACAGGTTGCCCAGAGAAGTCATGGATGCCCCCTCCCTGGAGGTGTTCAAGGCCAGGTTGGATGGGGCTTTGAGCAACGTGAAACAGTGGGAGGTGTCTCTGCCCATGGCAGGGGGTTGGAACTGGGTGATCTCTAAGATCCCTTCCAACCCAAACCATTCTATGATTCTATGATTCTAAGATTCTGTGAACACTGGCTTGTCCTAACGTGCAGCCTAGCACAGCTTTTAAAAAACAAGCCTGTTTTTTTTCTCTGGGTCATGTACTTGTTTCTCATGGTAGGTTTTGGTGCTGCTGACTCATGTAATTTTATTAGACATCTTGTGATATTTCATGCCCCCTTGGACACAAGGGTGCCCAGACTCACGTGGCTCTGTGACAAGGAGCCTTTATTAGGGGTAAAAATATTCATGGTCCTTACATTACAAGGAAAACAGGAAAATATGTCCCCTAAAGGTTAAGAAAGCAGGCACAGAAAGCAAAAAAAAACCCAAAACACAACCAAAATCTGTACGATCACTTTATGAAATCCCACGATTTTTAACCTGCTGTGATTTTTCCTGACGCTGGTTCACGTCTCTTGCTCTCCCGAGGGCAGCTGCTGTGACGGCTTCCAAGCTGTTCCCTGAAATGTGGAAATCCCCCTTACACAAACAATGGCACCGTTAGTCTTGCCGATTTTCTGGAAGCACAAAAACATGTTTGTTTTCAGCCATGATCCACCGAGGGAATTTCCTCACTGATTTGGAGTTTGGGAATTATTTTTATGCCTCTGAAAGCCATTTTGCCAGTTTCCAAGAACCTTAATAAACTACGAATACCGAGATTAAGAGCATCACGTGGTTGGCATCCAACACAGAAACAGACCCTGAATTGTGATCACTTTGGTGGAAATGGGCAGAAATAGCTGAGTGAAATGACCTCTTTTCCTGCACAGAGTCTGAGAGCACAAAACCAATGTGCTTCTATTCAGGATAACAGGTTGCTTTTGGCAGGAGCTTAGTGTCGATGAAAGTGCAGCCTCCAAGTTCTACACGGTGGCTGATGGGCAGGGGAGACCTGATTGCACCATGGGTAGAGTGGCTGAACCTCCAAGGGTCCAGCCTCTCATTTATCAAGGGGATAAGTACACTGGAGTCCCTGTCTCCGTGAAACACGCCCCAGATGTTCCTGCTGGCCATCACGTCCCACGTGTCCTCTCCCCACTGTAACACTGTGCATGGCTCTCAGTGCAAAGTGATGGGATGGGTGGGATGGGATGGGGAAACAGGAAGGCAAAGTACCCAGATCGCTACCTGGGAGGGTGTCACAGAGGAACATGTGGTCCTCATGGGAGTGTCATGCCTGGAGCTGGTGATGGGCTTGAGGGCATGGAGTTTTTGACTCTTCTGAAAGACCATATGTCCTGGCATGTGGAGTCTGGAGGAAGAGCTGCTCCCCAGGAAGAGCACCTCCAACTGCATCACTGGCAAATGGTCTTGTGGTTCCTGGAGTATCCTTGCCATTCTTTCTCCAGCTGCTTATGTGCCCTTGTCCAGAGGAAGATGGGCAATGTTGAATCACGCCCAGACCTAGTAGGAATGGCAGTGTGCCACCAGCGGATGACAAATACTGACCCATCTCATTGAGACTTTTTGGAGCCAGACGAGCTATAGCACTTAGAGCTCCCAGTGCCGCCCTTCCTGCCTTTTGTATTTTACTGATGACTACGGTCACCCTCTCTCTGTGCTCTGGGTTTTGATGGCACGTCGAACCCTTTGAAGCCTGCCACGTAACGACAGTGTCAGCGTGTAGCACACGCCATCCAAGCCGTGTAGACACAGAACAGCCAGCAAGTCAGCTTTGGGAAAGCACTGGGTGCCTTAGCAGAGGGATCTGTGCGGTGTGGAAGATCTGAAGTGAGGGCTGACCCTCCCAGGAGCTGCAGAGGTGGGAAGTACCACGAAGGCTCCACGCACATCCCTTCTGTGGGAGGAAGAATCTCCTCTGCCAGTTATACCTACAGATCTTCCCGTCAGGGGGGAAGGCAGCTATTCAAGAAGGAAGTCTTCAAAATGATTCTGTGCCATAAGTAACTCAGAATCATCTCGAATGACTACTGAATGAACACATAAGAAGGGATTTTTTTTTCCCTTTCCCTGTTAAAGGATACAGGGAACTTCCTAAAACCATCGGCAAGGAGCTCATTCATATTCATTTGCGTGACCACATAGCTTTGATCCTCCAGCCGTCAGGCACATTTGCAGCTCACAATGCCCGTTTGAGGATGCCAATTTGCTGCTGAGTGTGGTGGGCCTTTCCATCCCAGATGCTCAGTGGAAACCCAGGAGGCGCCTAACATTCACCAACACCCATTCACATTCAGGCACCTTTAACCACACAACTTTTCAAAATCATCCATATCCACCATAAAAATTGCCCCATGGGCAGTGCTCCCCTCTGGCTCTTGAGCTCCAGTCACATCAGCAGCTCAGTGGTGGGACTGCAGTCAGCACAGGAGAACAAGGAGCCCTCACTCCCTTCCCAGCTGTCTGGGCTGACCCCAAGACATCCATCACCCAAACACATCCTGATGGGATCAGGAGAGCATCCCGCAGCCTGATGTCCAGCACCCAACTACAGCTTGGGCTCAGTAGAGCATCCCACAGATGGACACACTGCTTTTCCCAAGGCAGATTTCCTGCAACGCTCCACCAACATGAAAACTGCTTTGCCTGCGAGGGAGGCAGGACTTAATTAGAGGAATGTGGAGAAAGGCAGATTTTGTCATGTAAATGATTCCTGTCATAGGACACGTTCTAAATTTGGATTCTGAGGCTGGGGCTGAGCAGAAGAATCTCTGCTGTAGCGTGGCAGCTGTCAAAGGTAGGGAGAAGCTTTGAATGCCTACGGGAGTGATGGCTGGTGCCTTTTATTTCACTGTGGGGTACATTTCATCCTCTGAGCACATCAAGTGATTATATATTGCTGGACAGGAATGATCCTGTGCGACAGGCTCTATTATCCCTTCTTCTTTTAGCTAAGGTAGCCAAACCCCCAAGTGCTTGTAGGCAATAAAAGGAGTTGTTATCAGGGACATGATTTGATCCTGGGGTTTCCAAACTCCCAGGTCTGCGCTCAGGCCATGAGCCAATATCACAGCCTCTTTCTGTTTAATATTTTCTTTCTGTGTTGCTCAGTACCACACAGCATCACAACAGGAGGCAGTGCTTTCTGCTCAGCTCCACCGAGTAATTGTGTCTCTCGCTGTGTTTTCCTTCTGATGCTGCTCCTTAAGGTACCTATTCCTTTAAGACAACAACTTCTAAATAAAAAAAATCTTACAGTAACAAATAAGGTCCCCAACAAGGATGCATTCTGCGTGTGGATTCTCTGGTGCCTTGTAGGGTGGAAGCTCAGGTTTGCAGGTGAAGGTCTTACGAGACTTCATTTCCATCTGGATTCCCAGAGGAGCCGTGGTCAATCTGCAGTTTTTCTTTTCCTTGCTGCTCCCCTTTGCCTGCTTGCTTGCTTTCTGTAATTTCAGGAAATTTTGCATTTCTGAGTTCTCCATCTCTATCTAATCCAGCTGAAGATGCCCAACAGGTTCACCAGCTGCAAGAGGTGTTGGAGAGGAAGGTACATAAGCATGAACCCAAACACACGGCACTCAAATGCGTAAAATTTTGCTTCCTTGGGAAGTCAAGCTAAGAAGGAATAGCGAAAATTCACTTTGGGAAATGGTTGAAACAAATCCTGTTGAATGCATAATGTGGGTAATCTTCCAGTGGCTGGGAGAAGTGCTAAGATAGCCAGAGTGGAGCGATAAAGTGCATCATTCACAAGCACCAAATTCTTTAACAAATGTAGCTCCTTATTATGCTCATGAAATATACATGGAGAAATCACAATTTCTGATGGTGTTCAGTATTTGTAATCACTCAGTTCGATGGCTTAACTCTACACGGACCAGGCACCACCACCACTCTGGAGCTGATCCCAGCTGAATGGGTTTGTTTTGGCTGGCCAGAAAGTATGGCTGCTCCTTGACTGACTGATTGTTTAAACAGCTTCAGCCTTGATGTAAATCCCTCGGCTGTGAATATTCCAGTTGTAAATTTGACATGCAGGTTCTATACGCCAGTAAAACTTGACCTAGACCAGTAGAACTCTTAATGAACAAAAAAACCAACCCACTCAAACACAAATCTAACAAATCTCTTGGAACATGGAAGGAATTATGGGCAAAAAAACTGTTGGCAGCATTTGCTGAAGGTCCTTCATCAGCTTTTACTTTTGTGACCCATAGGGCATTTCCATGGCGTATTAAATCAAACAGACCATCCTAATAAATCATTTTCAGGAATAAAACCACTGAGGAAGAGGTCCAAAAGCCAGACTGCTTGCTACGCCCTGTATAGCAGCATATAGCAGTGATCCACCCTCCCTCTGCCCTCTCCATCTGCAGCGTGCGAGAAGTAGCAATTAGCCAGCCTGGGGAAGTATTCCCTGCCTGGGCTGAATGACATCCCGAGCTGAAAAAGTTCAGGTGTGAACCACGTTTTGTAGGAAACCTGGCTTGGGTTCAGCCAGCCAGCAGTGAATTGAACTCCAAGGTCAAGCTGAGTTTGCAAAGTGGAGAAAACCAGTGAGCAGCAACCTGAAATCATGCCCCGAGTGCCCCAATCCCGTGGTGGTGGCCGAGCCACGTGCTGGGCTCCAGGACACCAGGTCCTGGGCTCGGGCCTGTCTCCCACTCAAAGTCATGGTCCTGATTTTGGAGATCTGATCCTGAGCTTGGCTCGCCTCCAGGATGGAGGAAATGACTCAAGTGACTCTGGCAGCAGCGGTGGAGAGGAAATAATAAAGAAATCCTTGAAAATAAAAGGCACTATCATTAGCAAAGAACTGAAAGCCCAGCAGAGTTTTTATGGCTTTTTCTGTAAGGTCCCTATCTCGGCTGAACAATCAAACCCAGAGGCAAGCAGCGCATTGTTCATATTTTTCCTGTACCTGGGGACTGTACGTATGGACCAGGATTCGACCGTGCAAGGAGCTGTACAAATCCAGAGCAAAAGGACTGACTTTACCCCAACAGAGGCTTTTACCTCCTGTCTTTAACACTGGAGTCAGCAGATGGACTCAGATTTAAGGACAGATAAATGAATATGAGATTTCAGTGACAAAGCCATCTGTCTAGCCAAAGTCACCCACTTCTGTAGTCTGTGAGGCTTGGATCCACCCACTTGTATTGTAGAGCCAGACTCTAAGCTCAGAAATTTTACTTATGGTTAAGTGCAATGTCTGCTTTGCAGGGACATGAATTGTGTCCTAGAGGTATGTGCATTAATTGCAAATACAGATCAGGATATAGCTCTAATTGTGTCATCTGTAGTCAACACGTCCCAGATAGATGCTCAGCAATTCAGCTGCTTCCCCATTAGATATAGCTTGGGTTGGTGCCTTGGTTCAGAGCTTGTATTCAGAGCTTAAGTGATGGTCAAGCAAAGGGGATCTTCAGGATATCCTCACGAGTTGACATGATGGCAAAAAAACTGGTTCTTCTCAGGACCTTCTGAGGTTTTACCTCTTCTGGCCCAGTGCCCCTGACCAGCATCTTCTCATAGCTTAAAAGGCCCTGTAGGAGCACAGTTAAATGAGACCTTCAATATTTTGGTGTTATGTGCTGTTCCAGCTGGAAGAGGTGAAGTTCCCTGCTGTGCCATTAGTTTGTTTTTTTGTTTTTGCATGCTTGGACATGAAGAACTGGTCCCCCACCCATTCATCCCAGTACATCTCCTTTCAGCTCCTGCACACTGGGAAGGGTCATCTTGAATGCCCTTGGGGGCACATGGCCAGACGTAAGAAACACCTTTTGGGCATTAGAAAAAACCCAGCCAGGAAGGTCCCATTGCATCAACTACACAAGCAAACTCTGGGCCAAAGACAAAGCCCCTGGCGTGGGTCAGGCTGTCTCACTTCCTCCCTATCCCTGCCACTCACAAGCAGCTGGCGCGCAAAATGAAGTTGCAATGGCTCCATCTCCATGAATCCTTAATTTCTGGTAGGTAAATAAGTTTGCATCCTGCAGCCTGGCCCAGTGAGTGATAAGGGATAAAATCAACCACTTCTGCTGGTTTGTCCCACTGGATGGAGGGGGCTTTGTATGCCAAGGGATCTTAGGTTTTGGTAGGGGTTTGGTTTAGCGTTGTTATTTTGAAATGTCAAGGCTACACAGTATTTTGCTGCTAGATGGGGCAGAAGGAGCCCCACCATCTGTCTGTGACAGGACGAGGCACGTGCAGGGAGCCGGGTCCGATTCTGGCAGAGCCTTAGAGGCTGCAGCCCGGGACGGGTTTGCAGGAGCCAACTGGGACCCTGTGCCGCTTCTCGGCAGTACATTCAGGAAAGGCGGTATAGCTCTGCTTCCAATGTGTTTCCTTTGCTGTCCTCCCACCCTTGTTCCTACAAGCTCCTCATCATAATTTTTACAGCACAGCTGACAATTCCCTCCTATATTTTCTGTCCGTGAGAACTCTCTGTTCAGAGTGCCAGCAAGAACTGCCAGGTATTTAGACCAAAGTCTCACACAGGTACCTCTTAAGAGGTGTTTCTCCACTATTTACCTGCTTTTTGTGTGGTCTGCAAAGTGTTTGAATTGGCAAAGGCATATTCACCCTCTGGGCTCCTGAGCTTTTTACGGAAAGTGCATCAAAAGCTCCAGCCTTTCAAAGCTGTGCTGCAGAGCTTCTTGCGGAGTCATTGCTGTCCTCTGCCACATCGCTGCCAGCTATCATCTCGTTAAAATACAGATTCCCATTATCTCTGCCTCGGCCAGTAGTGTTACAGGTGCCTTGCTAGTCCTGCACGTGCTTCTCCTGCAAATGCATCACTTTCCTTTGGTCTGGCTGATTTTCCGACCCATCCCACAGTCATTCATTGATTCTTTTAAGCAAATTGCAAAGGAAACAAACAACCAGAGACAATCCAAACCACAACCCCAAAACACAACACAAAACATAAAATAAAAACCCCAAGGCTCATCAACCTGAATAGTTTAAAAAGCTGGAGAATATATTAAAAATTTCCATCATGGAAATTTCCTAGCTCAGCATGGAGATTTCCCAGTACATTAGACTCTTCTGTTTTTCAAGGCTGGAAGCAAAGAATGGAAATTTCCAATTACTGCATCAAAGGCTGCTGCTCTCCTGACAGTCTGCTTAGCAGGGGTCATCTGCTCCTGTAGGACATTAAATAATTTAAGGGAGGGACAGGGAGGATTTACACAGCTGCACCATTTCCTGCTCGAGGCATGAGCATTTCCTCTGGTTCTTGGTGGAAGGGAAGGAGCCTTGTGGCCCGAGCAGGAACTCGAGGGTCAGGACTGATAGGATGCTTCTCCCGGATCCCAGTAGGCTCGGTTTGCAGAGGTGGGACCCAGGGGATCATGAGCAGCTTTGCCTTCAGCGGAGCTGTCCAGCCCTCAACCCATTGCACGGTTGACTTCCACCAGCAAGATGCACATGCAGAAAGCTTCTCTCTACCAACAGATCATCATTTTTTATTCCTCCCGGTGCACTAGGCTGTGAGGAGAGGGGAGGAGGGAATATACCGGAACAGAAAGGAATCATACTGCTCCCCCTACTTTGTAGCCACCCACCACCAGTACTCTTGAACAGCAAAAAAAAGCTCTGTTGGCCACTTCCAGTCAGATTGTCCATAGAGGGAGTCAGAAAGGTAGGAGAACACGTCTCTGCTTTCATCTCCTGGCTCCACCATGGGTTTGCAGCATGAAGTTTGCTAAGCAGACCAAGCCTCTGCATGGTGGTTGGCAGAGGTGGGTGATAGCTCCTACCAGGAAGCGTTGTGGGGCTCAGTGGGTCTGTGTTTGTAGATGGCATTGGAGTTCCTAGGTGAAAGGTAGTGTATGAAAGTGCAAAGTAATGCCATTATACCGTGATTTTCTTTAACAAATCTCAGTGCCGCAAAATGAGAAATGTTCAGGATGATGCCATTAGTGGTAGCCAGCTCATCTACTTTGGCAAAAGCAGCGGGGAAAGAGGATAAGGAGAGAGGGAGGAGAAATGAGTACATATGAGTCCTGAGAGAATTCAGATTTGGACTTGATGTCTGAATTTTTACAGGCCATGTCTTATCTGTATTTGTAAATCTGCTTCAGGGCGTTTATGGGAGCTCTCTTATACTGACGCTTCTTCTGAACTCTGGTAGTTACAGTATGTTTTTTCTGTGGGTCCAGGATCATTACAGAGGTAATCATGTGAGCCAGTTCATTTAAATGGGGAACTAGATCTGAATGTTCTTCAAGCTGAAAACATCTCTTCTGAGCATGAGTCTGCAGCAGTAACTGCCTGTACTTTTGCAACTTCTTGCATCCAAGAAATTCAGAACTTTTTGAAAAACAGAGTTTGTGTTTCCCTTATGGCGAAGGGGATGCAGAGAGAGAAAAAGTGGTTTGTCACAAGGTTTCTTTGTGAGTAATTAGTGAAAACACGATTAGAGCCTTCGTCTTGAGGCATGTTGGCACATATACCTTCTATATTCTTGTATAGGGTCTGGCTGAGATGGAGTTAATTTTCCCATAGCAGCCCTCAGAGTGTTGTGCTTTGTATGGGCAGCTGGAAAGGTGTTGTTAACACACCATTGTTTCGGCTACTGCTGAGGAGTGCTCCACAGCATCAAGGCTGTCTCTCCAACATTTCCCTCTCACCAGTAGGCTGTACGTTGGCAAGATCTTGGGAGTGGACATAGCCAGGACAGCTGACCCAAACTGACTAAGGGGTTATTCCATACCCTACAATGCCTGCTCAACAATAAAAGCTAAAAGAAAGGAGGAGGAGGGAGGCATTTATTATTACAATGTTTGTCTTCTGAAGCAACCGTTACGCGTACTGAAGCCCTGCTTCCCAGGAAGTGGCTGGACATCACCTGCTGATGGGAAGTAGAGAAAAAATCTTTTGTTCTCCTTTGCTAGCACACAGCTGCATCTTTCGCTTCTTTAAAATGCCTTTATTTTGACCCATGAGTCTTTTTCCATCTTATTTTCTCCCCTCCCTGTGTTGCTGAGGAGGTGAGTGATACAGCAGCTTGGTGGGCACCTGGCATCCAGCCAAGGTCAACCCATCGCAACCTCCAGGTTTTAAAAACAAGTCAGGCTGATTTTAATCAAGTCCAAGAGCAAGTATTCGTAGCATCTGAGAATCAACATGGGTCATGGAGTTACAGAACAGAGTATGTTTCAGAAAACACAGCTGTTGTTGAGGGGAACGTCAGCATGAGTCAGGTATGTGACAAGTTTCAGGCAGCCAGCAGAAAAAACATCCGCAAGCCTTCTAAAAATTAAAGGAGATTATTTCTGACTCAAATGGTCTTGCACCAAATAGGAGCCAACTGATTCAAACCTGATTATGACAAATAAAGTTATATTTATCACTGGACTGGAAGCTGGTGACTGTTCACAGGCTTGTGAACATCACCTGCGACAGCATTTGGTATGAGAGAACAAACTCAAAGAGAGATGCAGCAGCTGGTAGCACAGTAGGATTCCCAAAGCTGTGGAGAGAAATGGGATAAACCATTGAAAAGACACCCCCTTGAATGGAAATGGGAAGGTTCCAAAGCAGAGGTTTTTTGGAATGTCCAAAAAACTACAGTGTTCAGTGTGGTGCTCCTCTTGGGTGAACAGCAAGACTAAAGCAACTAGAAGAAATAAAAAGCAGTATAAAACGAACAAAAAGCAGGGGAACAGGAGGATACAGATACCAAGCAGAAGGTGTCAGGTAGTGAATTAGGGAAACTGTAGCTGTAAAAGGCAACATGGTGGTGGCTGGCCTGAATAGAATAAGGAAGATAAGGAGAGGTATTTAGGGTGCCTAAGGAGCAAAAGAAGTCCTTGCAATGGAGATGTTAAATCACTGCTAAGAGGGAAGAGGGTTATCAAGTGTTAGTTTCTGATCCTGCTAGCTATTTTGCCTTTCTAAGCAGTTGATGGAGAGAGACAGCTCTTCTGGAGGGTGATTCAGTCGCTCCAGAGTTGGGTGGGATGAGTTGCTTTCTAAAAGCGCTTCCTTCCATTGACTAGAGAGGGGGAGGTGAGACACTTGGCTTACACCAAACACCTGACTTTTCGGCAGCTAAAATTAGGTGAGACGAATTTCATCTGTTGGTAGAACCAAAGAGGATACTGGAAATCTACTACAGATAAATATTTTTAGGTTAGTCAACTAGGAAGTCTGCATCAAGGGGTCCTTAAGACGTTACTCCATAGGCCTCTGGGCTGCTTGTGTTAATATTACTGCAAGCCTTGGCAGATGGAGGAGCTCCTGAAGGCCAAGAGAAGAACAAGGCAATGATGAAAAGGCAAGCAGGACAGCGTAGGTAACCACAGGCATGACAACAGATCCCATGCAAAACAGTGTAAGTGCTGACGTACAATTCAACCCATATGGAATTAAGTAACAAGAATATAATCAACATCATTCAAGTTGATTTTGATAGAAAAACAGTATTTTCAAATGATCCTGGCTTATCATTCTTGAATAAGCTTACAGATTCGTTTGATAGAGGCAATTACAAGTGTACAATATGCTCAGACTTCTGTCCTCATACCCATACTCCATACGTTCTTGTTGGTGATGCATTTCCACTAAAAACCTGGCACTGTAAGTTATCAAAGAACCGCTTATAAAATGGATTAAAACCTGGCTGCCTGGCAGACCTCAAAGACCAGCCTCAGCTGTGGATTAGCACCAAATGGAACTCTGAAGGTGAGGTGTCACGGGGATCACAAGGAGGTCCGATGGTAAACACAAAGGCACTGCTGGTGATGTGCCACTTTCAGATGACACATGGGTGGATGAATGGTCTGTCTCGGGCTCCCCATGCAAACTGTGCTCATTCAAATGCTCACCAATATAAAGTTCTCCACCCAGGGAGAAGGACAGCAGGTCATTCCTGTCAACTAAAGGATTATACACTGAAAATCACGAAGATTTCCTATGCTGTTGCTATCCTATTTCCTATTCCTGTTCCAATGCTTGGTCACGCTTTCCATGAAGAATATTTTCCTAATATCCAACCTCCCTTGGCACAGCTTGAGCCCATTTTCTTTTGTCCTACCGCTTGTTACTTGATAAAAGAGACCAACACCTGCCTTGCTACAACCTCCTTTCAGAGAGATGTAGAGAGCAACGAAGTCTCCCCTTGGCCTCCTTTTCTTCAGACTAAACAACCCCAGTTGATGGGGATGAGAAGAAATCGCCTCAAGTTGTGCCAGAGCAGGTTTAGGTTAGATATCAGGAAAAATTTCTCCACTGAAACATTGAAACATCGAACAGGCTGCCCAGGGAAGTGACTGAGTCACCATCCCTGCAGGTATTTAAAAGACCTGCTGATGTGGTTCTTAGGGATGTGATTTGGTGGTGCACTCGGCAGTGTTACATTTACATTTGGACTTCATGATCTTAAAGGTCTTTTCCAACCTAAATGATTCTATGATTCTACGATCAGTTTTTATTCAGGATTTGGAGATAAAGCCTTGAAGGGAGAGATGCAGAAAGCTCTGGCTTTTCAGCCAGTCAGAAGCAAGGCAGGAGATTGCTCTTCATGTGCACTTCAATCAGATGTGGGATACTAAGCTCTTATGGGCTCTTTAAACACCAAAACAGTCATAGCAAGAACCAAGGACACAAGGTCAAGCTCAAATCCAAGCTCCAAGACTGTAGTAAGAAACCTGATCTGTTAATGGAATGAGTGACAAAGAGAACAGTGGTTCCGTCCCTGTGTGATGCTTCTGCTGGCCATGTCTATGGGCCTCCACACTCGGTAAACCAGGGAAATGCATCAGTTTTTCATCTCAGAAAGGTCCAACCAGATGATGTCATCACTATGCTCCAACTTTGAACTCCCTGCATCCCTCCCCAGGCTGGGGCACTTGCCAGCTGGTCTCCTCTGGAAGGAGAACTCTACATCAGCAGAAGGAGCCACACGGAGCCAGCAGTGCCTCCTCCGAGCCAACTGTGCACCATTCGCTATTGGGATTTGCTCCAGGACTTCGGGCATTTTAGCATTTTTCTGCTCCTGGTCACATGCTTCTGACAAGGACCTGACTCACAATGCGCCTCATGTGTGTGACTCCATCTGCCTCCCTGACCCATCGTTCATGAGCTTCTAACTACTGAGAGATTTCAGGGTTTGGATGTTTTCCTTGCACTAGCTCCTGCTCCTATGACTTCAGCTGTAATATTTCCCTGAATCCTGCCAGCTGCTTTTGCCAGCGGCTGCTGCAGACATTTCAAGGCCAGCAGCTATTTGGCAACATGTGGCACCGCTGTGGTTGGGATGAAGGATGCTGACCGCACCAGCAGCTAACTTTGGGGTTTGCAGCCTGTGGTTGGGGTGGTGACACCCCAAATGGTGCTGCCAGCCCCGTCTCACTGCCAGCCAGATGACTCCTCATGACTGCTCGGCTCAGCAGAGGATGAGCTGTGCCATCTCCAGTCTAAGCACAGGCTGGGGAAGGAGGACGCTCTTGAAAATAATCTGCCTCAAAAAGCACCTTCCATTCAGGACTCTCCCACTTTGTGAAGAACTGGATAGCTCAGAAGGTGGTGGCATCACCAGGTCCATTTTACAAAGTGGGATTGAACCTCCTCACAACTTGGAAAGAAGACTTGCGAGGAGAAGGCAGGTGCTTTGGGAAGTGCTGTCACCAGCGGGTGACACTTCTTACTTGGTGGTGGTGGTTGGGGGGGGCTTATGGAGCAGGGGTAGGGGAGGAAGATGGTGTGAGGTGTCACAGCCAAGTGGAGAGAACATGCTCCCTTCTTGCTATGCCTCTCCTGTTGGGTGGTAGCAAATCTCTGTGCTTGTCCCCCTGCGGGTTCGTTTTCTATGAAATCTGGTGCCATGACCTGAGCAGTATGGGGATCCACAGGAAGCCATGCTAGATACAAGAGCTGCATCTCACAGGTGAGGTAGGAAAAAATGAGCTACCCATGGACTTCAGAAGGTCCTATTCTCCCAAATCTTCTTCTTGGCTGCACCCGCTCATTTCTTCAGGCATGCTTTGGATGTGGCCACCTAGGTGCAATTTCTGTGCAGCTTCCACGAGGAAGGTAAGGGGACTTTCTCCCTGCCTCATACAGGCAGGTTGTGTGTGGCACCACCCAGCACGGTGGAGGCTGCCTATGCATCAATGTAATCCTTTAATTAACCACTCTAAATAATGAAGGGATAACTGGATAGTTCTAACCTTTCACACTAGAAGGACAGTGTTTAATGTGCTGTAACACATTTTCCAGCTGGGTCCTACTGCTCTCGTGGTACCACTTTGGACTTCCAGGGACTAATGTAATATGATAGGACATAATATAAAATGCCTTAATACCAGCCAGTTATACTTTTAAAACAAAGTAAAAGATGTGCCACGTGAGATAGCAAACATTACTCTGGTAGCAAAGGAAACGCATTGCACAAAGCTTTTTTCATGTGATGCCCAAACAATGATGCAATCCGATGCCTCTTACAGCTTTACTATATCACGCAGAGACAGCAAGAGAAGTGTGCAGAAAGCATCCAAAAGTCCTGGGCTGAAATCCCAGTAAAGCCAGAGGCAGGATTTCCATTCATTTTGGTAGAGCCAGGATGTCTCCTCTGAGAATCCCTGCTGGCTCTGCTGTGTTGTATGTTTGTCCCCAGCTTCTCCTTCTGTGTTATCCATAAAAAGGACACAGGAAAACCTGTTTTACTCAAACAGCTGTTGGGCAGTTTAAGTCACTCGTGTTTGCATGGTGCACAGGGGTTGTCTGTAGAAAGACTCAAAATAACCTCATTATTCTCTTTATTACCTGACTATCTGCCCATGCTATGAAGGCTATGCCATCAGACGTGAAGTCTGTCGATGGTGTCCTGTATCTCTCGCCCCATCTTTGTGCTTCATCTATCATTACAATATCTAAGCACCTTCTGTGGACATTGAATATCAATAAACAATCAGCAGTGCCTTTTCCTGCAGGCTCTGCTGTTTCCTCTTTCCTGCCCCAGGCACAGGCGTTGTTATGCCCATGGGATATGCCTGGGCTGGAAGGGGTGCCAGCCTAGTGCCATTTTCACACAGGGGTCCATCTGCCCACCCGGTAGCCCTCTGGACAACTCACAGGTTCTACTGCTCCACATTTCTGGTCCAAGAGCAAAGTATTTTCCAGTTCTTAAAGGAGGTCTTTCCAGCACTTATTGGAGGCTTACAGGAAAGCTGGCGTGGGCTCTTTATCAGGGAACGCAGGGACAGGATGAGGGGAAGTGGTTTTAAGCTTAAAGAGGCGAGATTTAGATTAGGTACTAAGGAAGTTTTTGACTGTTTGGGTCGGGAGGCCCTGGCACAGGTTGCCCAGGGAAGTCGTGGATGCCCCCTCCCTGGAGGTTATACAAACCAGGTTGGATGAGGCTTGGAGCAATCTGATCTAGTGGGAGGTGTCCCTGCCCATGGCAGGGGGGCTGGAACTGGATGATCTTTAAGGTCACTTCCAACCCAAACCATACTATGATTCTGTGGTTCTATTAAAATCATATATGGGATCTTTTAGACCCTTTCGCCTTGCAGGTAACTATTGCTCTATGATCCTCCTGGAACTTGGGTTTATATCCTTGAAAAAGCAACAAAACGAGGATTCAGAGTCAGCTGGAGGGGTTTTCTCTGGGAAAGCTTCACACATCTTCACTGCCAATGGGCTGAGCTGAAGTGTATGTGAAAAAAACATTTCCAGATGGTTCCCCTTTGAAACTCAAGGTGGTTGAAAATCCCCTCAAAGCATGATGCGGGTGCCTTGCACCCTCTCAGCCAGACAAGGAAGGGAAAGCCACTATCTGAACAGTATGTTATGCCCATGTCTTCCTGAAAAGGCAGGAGATGTTGGCGTTTAAAGCCAGAAATAACTTTTCCTAAGCACAAGAGAACTGCCGACACAGCGTCCCTGAGATACAGAGACCATGAAAGGAGCTCGAAGTTCAAAGAGACAGAAGTGACGGAGGGATTTTTTGCCATCAGATGTGTCATGGGCACCGGGCCAGGTGGTCAAAGCCAAGAAGAAGGTGGCATCAGAACTGCAAATACTAGTCATGGCTAGGAGGGGAACCAAGGGATGAGTCACAGCCAGCTGCTCGGGAAGGAGACGACACTAGAGTCCTTTGTGCTGGGTCTGTATCCCCTTTCCTATCTAAGGCAGAGGATTTCCTTGCCTGGATCTGTAGCTATCTCAGCATTATCATCTAGTGAGTCCTGAAATCTCTCTACGGGTGTGGACTCTGGTATTTGGAGCAGGAGGCTGCAATCCAGCCCTGGTGGGATCTGTCTCAAGCCTTACCTCTGGCATCCTGCGTGTCCTCCGAGGTCCCAAGTACAATGAGAGCTTCATTGCCCCAAGTAAAATGCTGGTGTTCCTCTTCAGGTCTTGCTGGAAAAGCATCTTGGAGCTCTCACTGTGATCCTGGAGGTCATCACAAGGAGTCTGCATGAACGCAGCAAACAAAAGGCAACTCCAGAGTTATTTCCAGAGATCATTTTTAAGGCTTCATTAATTGCTATGTGCCAGGCAAATCCTGGGCTAGGAAGCTCTCAGGTAGGATGCTGCAACTCTGCCTGCCAGCTTTTTGCGTGCAGTAATTCAGATCCCATGTGTTATTTGAACCTGACCACTGCATCTCTGTGCAGCGTGGAGGTAAATGCTGCCAGGAGTTTGTAACTTTGAATATTACTATCTAACAGAGCCAAGATTTCAGTAGTTCAGCATTCAGGAGTGTTAGAAGAGCCCTAAATGGCCGAATTGTTACTTGCGCTGAAAGAAGCAGGCATGGTGTTTCCAATTATTCTTCATTTCAGACAACAGCGAGCTGTTTTGGTTTATTGGAGCAGTAGCTGGGTAGAGGAACAATATTGAGTAAACGTTGCTGAAAAGGGCTCACTGTAAGGCAACAAATTTTTTTGACATAGACCCAACCTTACTTTGGAATATTGCTGGCAAGTCAATAATAGGTACAGCAGAAATCAATCAGTAATAATGTTGCAAATGAGGCAGGGAGCACAAAAAGTCCTTTCAGCACCGTAAATAAATCTCTGTTTGTTCAAACAAGTAGTGTTTATGGCATGATATGGAGCTCCCAAAAGCAGACATTTGGGCAAGCAGAGAAAAGCATTGCATTTATTAAGCAGAGAAACAGAAATAGAAGTAGGCAATCTCTTCTTTCTTCTTTTCCTTCTTTTTATCCCATAGAGATAAAATATTAGGAGCAAAATGCAAGCAAAAGGATCTGGAGCAAAAGAATCTTAGCGAGAGATGCAGCTGGGGGGAGGCAGTCTCCTGCTCAGAGAAGATACTCTCTGGGGCATAGAAGTATTTTTAGGATACAAACCTACAGTATGAACCTATAGAATTTAGCAGGAAATTATACCTTTGTGTTGAGCTCTTGGATGATATTAAATCAACGCAATAGAATTTTAGAGGTTATTAAAAACTCTGTAAAAATTAAATTATTCTCTGTTTAACTCTACAGCGTTTTAAAATAACTCCCATAAAACGGAGTTAAATTTTTATTGACTCCCACTGCTTTCTTTCCTTACCCAGTTCTGTGAGACTTTTCCCGTAAAGGTGTATTACGTAACATTAAAATTGCAGCTGATTTTCATTTGTAAGTGGACTGTCTCTCAGCTATTTTAGTCTTTATTAAAATGTACAACTCAATAGTACTAAAAAATTAGTAGCACAACAGAAAAAATCTTATAAAACGTTTGCAGATGCATATGGAAAGAAATGTGTTGTTAAAATCGCTTAAACCCGTTTTAAATTGTAAGCTTTAAATGTGGGAAGGTCTGGTATAATCTGGATATTGAAAAACCTAAAGAACAACTCAAAGTGCAAACAGGAAAGGGCATTAGAACAAATTGGAAAATTTTTAATGAACGAAAACCAGTACGGAAACCTCCTAGGAAACTGGTGATCTTACAGCCCATTTGAGAGTAAAAGGAGCAAATTAGGATGCTGCAGAGACGGAAATTATTTCTATATGTCTGCTTCCAGTCCAGAGATTGTCACTGAAATACTTGTTCTGTGCTTGCTCATTGCATATAATAAATCTGGGAATATTGTCAAAAAATTAGACTAAACCCATGCTTAAACATTTTGCTGGAATGCAAAAGCTCATGTGCTCTTTATATTAAACCAGCAAAAAGTCAGCATAATGCAAAAGACAGTTTATTCTGCTAGAGGAAGCTTGTTTACCCAAAACTAACAAAAACTAAAGTGTCAACAAAAGATAAGTGTGTGTAATATCTTCACAGGACAGGTCATGAAAGACCTGCAAGGTTGAGTAGCTCCTTCCTCATTGGCAGCTTGGGAGTCTGCCCTGCAGAAGGAGAGCCCTGAAGGAAGTCTCTTGGTTGCGGTTGACCCAGAGGCACATAAAGAATGAGGAGCTGTTCTGGGAGTCACAGGAGGAGCCCTTGGTGAGGCCATGGTTAGGGTGTCCGTGCTGGCACTACCTGATGGGTCTCGCTGTGGTACATCTAGTCCTTTTCCTTTGGGGCTTGCTATGGTGTGGTCCTGGTCCTCTCCTAGCATGGAGCACACCGTGGCTTTGGTGATCGTTGCACAGAACACAGGCTGGTGCATACGTTGGTCTTTCTTGTATGTGGACATGGGTAAGGCTTGCTTGTCTTCCCACACCTAGGAACTAGGGAGCTGGTTTAGCATTATGGGCACAACTATTGTCCTTTTTAGGCACCAGAGCATCCAAGGCTGAGCCTCATTCCGAGTGGTGGATAGAGAGAGGCAGGCATCAGTTCAGAGCCTATAACGCCTAACCTGGCATAGATAGGAAGTTTCAGGATGTTCTCATGCAAACCACACCAACCATCCCCAAGAAAGAGAAGGCAAATGCCCTGGGCTGTGTCCCAGCCGTGGCTGAAGCATGCTGGTTGTACTGCCAGGTGCTGTGCTTCGGGACAATCGCAACTTCCGAGTATTTTCTAGCACCTCTCTGAGTATTGGCAATCCCTGCTTAGCTGGAGGAGCCATATGACAGCAGAAAAGGAGATGCTGAGAAAAAGGGATGAATTACAGAACAAGAGGCTTGGTTAAACTGCATCCATGTATTTTGGGGAAAATTAGCTAAGAAGCATTAAACTAGGAAACGTATACCTTCTTGCATTAAAAACCTCTGCCAAATCAAAGGACAGGAGCGCACCTGGGTAGCGCTTCTTGACTGCAACTACTATGGAAACAGAACCAAGTAACGGCCATACTGGCTGTGTTCATTGGCTCTGAGTAGAACTGACCATGAGGATAAACTCTTCTGTTTTCCAAAGTAGAGAGTCGTTACCTTCTAGTCAAACCACCCATCAGGAGTGTGGAGCTCAGGACTGTGCCCAGACATGGTCTGGGAGAGCGTTCATTAGCCTTGGCTGAACAAGGGCGACACTAAGGATTTAACAGTGTGAGCAGCTCTTGTTCTTGACCCTGTGCCCTGGCCCTGCTTAGTCACTCATGTAGACGTAGCTGTTGGATCAGACTAAGGTCCAACCAGTCCAAATGACAACCTCCTGCGATGCCCCTGCGTGCTTCCCCACACTCACGGTGCTGTTTGCAATAAGCAAGTCTCCACCCAGTAGAAATTTGTGGCTGTGGGATCTGTCTCATGTCCCACAGCATCGCTCGAAAACAGGAAAGCCGTGCAGTCACCGTGGCTAAAAGTAAATTCACGATTAGCTAATATGTTTTGCTGTAATAGTTACAGAGTGATGTCTGGTGCTAGCTCAATAACCAAAAATGACTGGAGATAGTTACACCCTGTGCTTTGCACAGAACAATAAATAAATGATCCAACAAAAATGCCTTGCTTGGTTTCTTCTGTTTCCTCACTAAGGTGCAGGCAGAAATGCCAATCCCAAGCTCCTGGGTGCAGGACTTGTCATGTTTTAGTCTGCGACTTCCATCATCCTCCATTCTTCACTGTCCTTGGTTGCTTTCAAAAATCTCAGCTATGAAGCAACTATCCCAAGTGAGTGCAACATAAATAGTTGTGGTGGTAACGGCTTAGCTTGTGCCCTGCTTGGTCTGCTCGGTCTACAGCAAAAGGAGATGCAGGAGACTTTTCCCAGGTGCATTTAGACATTTCCCTGCTACTGAGTAGTCAAGTGAGGGTGGAGATGTGGCCTTGAACTCCTTGAAGATGCTCCATGTCCCTTCACCAAGAAGAGCATGATGGGATCTCATCTTTTTCCACAAAGTAGGGTCTAAAAAGGAGAACAGCAGCGAGGATCCACTAAACCTTTTCCCCTCCTGTTTCCAGATACAGAGCACTTCCCAAAGGAGCCAGGCAAATCTGGACCAACGTGAATGATGTGGCTCTTGGCTAGCCCTTTTCAGCTGTGACTCTCAAAGCACTCAAGGCGCTCTCTTCACTTTCCTGTGATTGCAATTATCCAAGCCACACGCGTAACGATTCCATTTTTATAATGACATACCTTTGTTCAAAGGACGCGGTACAAACCCATCTATCTGCAGCACAAAATAATATCCACTCGTTAAGGTTGCAGTCATGAGTCAATTGCACAGAAAGAAAATGCAGAAGACTTCAGATGTTGTTCCTATAAGTCATTGCTGTCATTCATCCAGCTGGTCAGGATGTGACGATCGGTATCAGTTACTCAGCAACTGATCTGGCATTGGTCTCCTTTGATTTAAGGTCCTGTAAACTCACTTGAACTCTCATGCAGAAGTAACTTCTCCTAAGGACAGACAGTGTCTCGCCTTGGAAATGTAGTATTTCTTGTCAATCCTGGAATTTCTCTGAATTGGAGGGAGGAGTTCTTTCCACTGGGGAGCTGACTGCTTGTGAATCAGCCTTCTGAAGAAAAACTAAATTTGCTGATAATTTAGGGTTTAGCGAATGCACAGGATGATCTTTTGGCAATGCTATGATGCAAGCTTGACGTTTTCAGGTTATAAACCTCAAGCAAATAAAAGGAGAAAGAAGAATGGCTTCGGAAAAGTTCTATTGGGCTGTAAGTCAGAGGCTGTTCCACAACATTTTATCTCTGAAATGTCATGCTGTACTGGCCTCAAAGCAAGAAGAACAGACGGTTCATCTAATACAATTATTTTAGGATCCTTTCATCATAAACACTGTACATGCCAAAATGAAAACGTATCATGGGAAAGCATTTATCATTGAAGCCTGAATCTCCTCCCTAATGTTTATTCTGTGTCATGGAGAACACTAAGGGCCAAACACACTCTAGGTTAAAAACACTGCCACGAGTTCTTGCAACACAAATCTGGCAGAGGTTCAGGATGTGACAGCCGAAGGAGGCTGCAATCTCCCGTGTACCAACAAACCAGTTGCTGATGCTCAGTGCCATCAACTGAGGAAAGGGGATGATGAAGAGAAATACGAAGCGTGCCGTGGAGGCTTGCTCCCTTCTGCAGCAGCTAACTGGCATCTTGGATCCCTGCCGTGGCAGCAAACCACTGTCCCAAGCGCCTGCAAGGCACAGAGCAGGTGGGCAGCAGCAATATCCCACTCTCCTATTGCTATAAATCCCTACGTCGTGGTGATTTGTGCCTCCTTGCAATGGCTCTTTCATTGCCAGCCCAGGTGGCAACTCCATCTCTTCTCCACTTTCAGGAACATCGCAAAGTCTTTTTCCTGAAAAAATAAAGCTTTCTGTGCTGTTTGTTGAATTGAGGTTGCTGCAAATTTCTCTTATTCTCAGCATGCTGCAATTTAGCAGATTATTTGGATTGTTTCATTGCTCTCACGTTCTGGGCTGTTGTCTTCTTGTCTTTCAAACATGATCTATACTTTTAACAACAGTGACTCTGCACTTTGTTGTATTTAAATTCATTTTATTTCCTTGCTGCTCTCCTGCCATGGGACTGGAACAACCGACTTTCACGTCATCTGCAATTTTATCGGTGATGATTTTTATCATTTCCTCTGGGTCAATCCTAAAGACACTGAACAATTCAAGGTCCAAAATAAATAAATGGAAGACTTCAATATCTCTAGCATAATTGAATTTCAAATTACATTATAAGATCTCTTGCTGAAATAGTTTTTAATCCATTTAGTATAGCAGATTAGCTTTTGTACCATTTTTCTTTAATTGGGACTGTGTTCAGAAACTGTTCAATAACTTGCAGAAAACTAAATAATTTATAACAGCCTTATCTTTATTAACCAAACTTACATTCTCATTAAAAAAACATTCATTTTTTGACATGACAGGATTTCCATAAAACTGCTCAGGCATATCAATCAGGTTAGCATCCTTTAATTCATTACTAATCATAGCCTATATCAGATTTTCTTTGATATTGTTTGGGATCAGTGTTAAACCAATGAATTTGTAATTACCTGGCCTTTTCCTATTATACAAAATACGGTCTTCTGGATTCTGCACTGAGTATTCTTACACATTCATGCACACAGAACCAATACACTAAGGTAGTCTAGCAATTTTTTTTGGCAATCATTTGGAACAAGCGGGACAGCAATACAACCACCCCAGAACCATCTGCACAGGATCCCAGCACCGGAGGGCAAGAGCTCCAAGGACCTCCAGGCTCCTGTCTTACAGCAGGGCTTTCTTCACCCTTCAGTGAGATTTCTCAGAGCCTTGCCCAGTTGAGTGTTGTAAGCATGGAGATCCCAGAAGACCTTCTGGGCTCCTGTTCCAACAGCTGACCATCTTCAATGTAATTTCCTCCCTCCCCCCCTCCCCAATATCTAGTTGTAATGTCCTTTGCTGCTACTTGGGTTGATTGCCTCTTGTTCTACCACTGCACTCCTCCAAGAAAAATCTAGTGCTGTCTTCTCAATAATCTCCTATGGGTAGTTAAAGAAAGACAGAAATAAGCCTTATCATCTTAAGTCTGAATAACCGCTGCTCTTCTGGGTCCTCCATGAAGTGTCCTCCCTGGGCTCAGCGCTGTAGGTGGCTGGCTCTGATGTGGCAAAATGCTCAGCTTCACCAGTAGCCCCAGTGGTGAGGAACAGAATGCTCGGATACTGAGAACTACTTAGGTACTGTTCTCTGCTGAAACGGAGGTTGACAGCTGTATTCATCTGGCTTAAATGCTACCCAAGTCCTTGTACCTGTTAAGTGGAGAGTGCTAGTGAGCCTGGAGAGCCTAAGGCAAGCCTTGAGCGAGAGGCACCTGTGTCTCGCTAACAAGAAAGAAGAGGTAGGTGGACGTAGGTGGAACTGCAGGTCTGTTGCTTACCTGACCTTGCAGGTTCATGTTCTTCCTTGTTTAGAGATGTAATCATTTTACGAAGAACAATGACCCAAAGAGCTGGGAATTCAATTTAATACATTTCTTACGGGCCTGAGCTTGTTTTCTGATTTACTAAAAGATATCAACACAAGTTTTGATGGAAAAAAATGCCATCTGTGTGCCGGATGCTATAAACCTCAAAGGATAAAGGGATGTTTCAATGCACAGTACATTCAGACCTCTTAATTACTTTTCCTAACTGCCCGCTTGGTCTCTCACTGAGATAGAGATGAGTGTCTCGGCATGCAGGTGACCTCTGTGATGCTTACAGGAACCATCGTATTAATCTATCACCCTAAAAAGATTTTTAAATAAAGCCTCCTAGGTAACCCTTAAATCTAGGCACTGGGGACAAGAGAGAAGGAGATGACAGGATATGAAACGTCTTTTTTTCATCCTTCTGGCTGAGAGTAAAAGTCAGGGTAAGGACTGGCACATTGCAGAAGTGAGGATGGGCTTAAGAGGCAAATTGGTTATTAATTAGATCTGCAATAATAGAGCAAAACAAATAACATTTTCCTATCTGTCAAATGAGCCAAGGGTGCTCTGCAAAGAGGGACTGCACAATAACTCCTTTGCAAGCCCAGCAGAAGAGTTTTAAACTACATTTAGAGAAAGCTGGCAACAAAACTTCGAAAGATGGAGCAAAGTTCCTGTGGGAGGAGGAAATTGAGATTAGACTCTGACTAATGGGGATGAGATTGCTGAGAATAGGAAGGTAGAGGTTAATTAAGTTGAAAGAGATAACAAAATGATGGATTGTCTTCCTGTGAAGAAAGGAAGGAGTGAAGGAAGCAGAATAAAGAGAACGGGCACTAAGCTGTACAAATACTGGAAACGAGACTAGGAAAATTACGTCCATAAAGGAATAGCATGAGGATGGAGGACTAAAATGAGAAAGATGAGGAACAAAAAGTAATTTCAATTAGGAAGGGATATAGAGGGTGATAAAAGAATGCTCTGTAAAGGTATCAGAAATAAGAAGGCGGCAACGGAAATTATACGTAACTGAATTAATAGAAAATGAGAGACCAGAAATAACAACAGAGAAAAGTCTGGACCATTCATTATTTCTTTTGCTTTATCCATGGAAAGAATAATAATAAAAAAGAAAATATAATGAACTGATATTTATCAGAACTACTTTTACCAAGGGGATAAGACAATCCAAAATAGCAAAAGAAATGGTTAAAGTAATTCAAAGAAGTTAGACAAATTCAAGTCAGCAGGACTGGATGAAGTTCCCACCAGAGCACTTCAGGCTCTAGCCAGACCGATCTCTGACTCATTAGTAATTATCTGGGAGAGCTCATGGAGAACAGGGGAGATCCCAGAGGAGGGGAGAAGGGCAAACACAGTGCCTGTCTTTAAAGAGGGGCAAGAAGGACTCAGGGAATTCTACAGCAGTCAGTTTAGCATGTAATGCAGAAAAATAACACAATAAACTGTTAAACTATCAGTTATTAAGCACTTGACTGATTATAGAAAAACATACGATCGACCAGATTGGATTTGTGATAAATGAGTGATGTTTAAACCATTTAATTTCCATCTTTGAACCCAGCAACTCTGTTGTAGAATAAGGGAGAGGGAGCATATGCCATATATTTTGAAATAAGCTTGTTTTTTAACACCTTTTCACGTGGCATTGCCATAAGCTGACTGGGAATAATGATCTCTGTGAAATCTTCTTAAGACATACGTGACAGAGAAAACTGTATTCACACAAGAATTACTAATTCCTTCCCTTTGAACTCAGAGGGCTTTCCAAATGGGGTCCCGCCGGGTTCGTTTCTGGACCCAATTATAATATTTTCATTAGTTATTTGGATGACAAAATAAAGAATATATAATTACTCCAGAGGACACGTTACAGAATGTTGCTGGGAAATTGGAATAATAGGATAAAATCAACTGGATTTGGTTCAGTAAGGTCAGAAGCAACAAAAGATGTCAATGCAAAGTGGCAAATCACTGGTCAAGCAGTCATTGAAAGGAGAAAGAGGCATGAATGATAAATTGAACAGTACACAGCTGATGCAGGAAAAGGGAAACCTTATTCTGAGGAATCTGAATAGGATTCTAATCAGTGAAATATCAGAAGCAATTATGCCACTCTAACGAGGGCTTGGTTGGAATACCAGGTGTGGGGTTGGATGCTGCACTAGCAGAAAGTAGAAGAAAGATGGAGACAACTTGTAGAGAGGCTAGAGAAAAGCAACAAGGACTATGAGTGGTTCAACAAACCTGGAGGACAGGCTGAAAGATTTTCTTTGCTTTTTCCAGAAGGGAAAAGACTGCAGGAGAAGATGAAAACTATCTTTTAAGACAGAGGAGACTTATAAAAAGGATATTGACAATTGTTCTGTGCACAAGAGAAGTAAATTGGCTCGATTTCCTAGGAGGAACATTGTTACTGGATATCTGTGAAAGAAGAAAAAACCACAAATTAAACCTAAAAGCTTTCTAATTCAATGCAAATTTTTTTTTAATTAAAATTAAGATTTCTAAATTAAATCCTAAGTCTTTGTCTCTGGAAGCTGATTGGTCTCTCTCAAGGATGGCTGGATTCTTCTCAGGCCACTGAGGAGGATTCGCAGTCTCTCTCTAGCTCTTCTTTTCCATGACTGTCTCCTCTAGGTGTCCCAATGCTTCCATCTTCCTCATGCCCACTCAGAATGCAAAATATCGATGCAAATCTTGTATTTGTGCTTTCCCATGGCTTCAAATGCACTGTTGGAGTTAACGAATTACCTAAACCCAGGAAGAAGCCAGCAATATTAAATGAAGCACGGAGCTTTCTCTGGCCAATAACAAAATCAATCCTTCCTCCTATGTGTTGCATAGCTTCACCGATTTTCTTTTCTAATGTACAAATGCAGCTCTATATGAGCAGAACGAAGAGCTTCCTTTTCTGTAAATATCGCCCGGACAGCATGTGCTTGACAGAGGGATGAATGTGGTGCTGCAGACCTCATTTCTAAAGGCTAGAAAAATTAGCGAGTGTGCTGGAGCGCGAAGCACTTCTGCAAAAATATACATTGAGTGGCAGGGAAACAGCATTTCTCACTTTTCCCTCACAAGGAACTCCTAATTTGTAAATAAAGGAATACTACATGGATAAAGTTTCCCAGGATTGTTGTGCAAGAAGGACAGGTGATGGGGAAAAAGGACGAGTGAGTTCACAGGCTGTCTGGAAGGAATATACTTCTTTGAACTCTAGGAAGATTATGAAACAATCTGCTGGATGTCTCTGGGTAGAGATACAGGAAGAAAGAAATCAAACAAAACCAATAACAGTCTCGTGGTAGAGGTCTATCGTACATCACCTAATGAAGAAAGGAGATTGACGAAGGTTTTTATTTAAAAAATGAAGAAGTCACGTAATGAATAAGTGCTGGTGAATCTGAAGGGAAGTGGTACACCAAAGTCAAGAACATTAGGAGTTTTAAAGTGAGGGGGAAGAGAAAAATAGGGAGAGGAGGAAGGAATTTAAGATTTTGACTGTCGCTCAACTTAGCCCTTATGGTCTTTGGGAATTTTCTGGTCCTCTTGGAGGTGTTACCTTCTCCCTTCTTAGACTAGCACCAAGTTCTGAATAATCAGATGGCATGGACAGGTTTCTGTGGGCATTTTTCTTCATGTAAAACATGATTGTATACTGAGTTCCTTAATCGACAATAGAGAGAATCATAGAATCACGGAATAGTTTAGGTTGGAAGGAATATTTAAAGGTCATCTAGTCCAACCCCCTTGCAATAAGCAGGGACATCTTCAATGTAGTCAGGTTACTCAGAGCCCCGTCCAACCCGACCTTGAATGTTTCCAGGGATGGGGCACCTACCACCTCTCTGGGCAATCTGTGCCAGTGTTTTACCAGCTTCATCATGACAATTTTCTCCCTTATATCTAGTCTGAATACACCCTTGTTTAGTTTAAAACCATTACCCCTTGTCGTATGGTTACAGGACCTACTGAAAATCTACCTCCATCCTTCTCATAAGCCTCTGCAGCAGACCTGCAACATGGCTTTTTGTCTGTTCTTTCTTTTGGAGAGGTAGCAACTAAGTGCTGGTCAGCTCTAAATGGTCTTGAGTGGCAGCATGGAGAGTCACCAGTACCTATGAATTTGTTGCTATATTTCACCGTGAATATTTGCTAAAATTGTCATACTAAATATTTTCAACTTAAAAATCATTTTATGGACCTTTTACAATGCTTACAGCATCCCCATTCAGCAAATAAAAAATTCCTGTTCTCAAAAGGATGAAGCAGAGGCAAAGAGTTCAATAATTTAAACATGGAAAATGTTGATAGCCCTTAAAGGTGAAAACCTCTTCACTTACTGGAGAAATCAGGTGTAAAATTAATGTTTGTATGGTCTCTGTACCTCTCCGCTTGGTGGCCTGTGGGACACTGGGGTGACTGTAGATAGCATGCTTCTCATGTTGTTGAAGAGGTGCATGAGGAAGTGATCAGGGAGGGTAGGATGTGGTTAAAGCCTCGGTTTGCAAGCTGGTGCTAATGTGAGGGAAGCATATTATGTCTCACATCCATTAAGCCTCTAGCAATCACCTCCCACTAAGATGAAGGAGCAGCAGAGAAGGAATTGTGACCTCCTGATTCCAGTAGCTCCTGGAGCTGTTCCTGTTAATATTCAATTATGTGCTGCCCTGGACTTAGAGCGCTGAACTATGTCTCACTCCAGCCCCGAGGCTCAGCTGCAACAAACACAGCTGCAGAGGCCGAGCCACAGAGAGAAACAAACCCCTAAACAGGGTTATCACACCTCCAGCTGCCTGTGCGGAACCAGTACATAGGTGGAACCATGCTGTCCACCTCCTGCCTTCTCCATCTCCCCTCTCCAGGCTGTGTGGCTTTGGACAAGAGGCTACAGGTAGGAGTTGATTATCCTGTGAGCTGTGGGCACGGTCATCAGGCTCTTCCCCACCCTGTTTTTTATCCTGGATGTGCCAGTTGACCATATAATGCTTTGCATACCCTTTCTCTCCATCTCATATCTCAAAGCTTCTGCTATGGCTTTTCCTTCATCTCAACCTCCAACCTCAAGTGTCTCCCATCTCTGTTGACCCACCCACCCTCTGATAAACCCCTTCCACTTCCAGATCACGGTATTAACTTGACATTTGCAAAAGGTCACTGTGTTTGCTCTGCCTGAGAGTTATATTGCTTACTCCTTTGTCTTTTTGCTTTGTAAGCCCTTCAAGGTGGAGATTATCTCCTTGGGCATGACTACACCGTGTCCAGGAATACGAGGCCCCTGATCTCAGTTGGTGTCTGGCAGCTGTAACAGAGATAATAATGTTCTCCTTCACAAAAGAGGCTGTCTCCAATTTTATAGATTAATCAGCAGAGGTTAATGAATCTTAACTTATATGTAAAAGTCCTCGTTCCACACACGGCATCTCATGGTAGAAAAACTAACACCTTGGTTTCAAACAGCATCAGTGCCAAATCCCTGCTATATTTCCAGGAGTCCATTCAGACAGCGTGGTATTGCTGGAACATACGCCATTTGTCATTGCTGCAGGAATAAATATGGGACATACGGGAGGTGACACACAATACATATTTTGTGCATCCAGTTTATGCATATGAAGGCATGGCTTTTTTTAGCTTGCAGCTTGCCACTGTGGAAGTGTTCATTGCATCAAAGTAATTGCAATTGAGATGAGAGCGTATGTTATGCGCAGCATTAGAGCATCTGTCCTGTGGTGGCTGGCCCAAGCAAGGTGCGCCTGGCAGAGAAAGGACGTACAAATGAAGGCTTTGCTCTCAGGAAAGTATGGGCCTGTTTGTGTGCTCTGGTCCTGACCTCACCATCATCCCCACGTTTGCCTCCCAGCACACTTTTAGGTGGAGATGCAGGGCTAGAGTTCTCCCATGCCACAATCTCAGTTAGGCAGTCAGGAGGGCTCCAGCCAAGGTAGGGACTCAACACGTTTCCTTTTGTGCCATGAGGAGACTCTCCAGGCTGGGCTATTCTCAATCACGAGCCAACACTGAGCCTCAGCTACAGCGAGGCTACACCAGAAAGGTAGATGGGATAGCGGGGCTGTAAGGACTCGGCAGACTCAAGCCTATGGTTCAGACTGCTCTTCATTTGGGGATGATGGCATCTCAGAGACAACACATCTACTGATCCCATTTGGATGAGGTGTGGATGGAGCGTCTTTGCCTATAGCTTCAGTGCCAAGATCAACAGAGCACTAGGCTGACAAGCTGTGCTAGCTCTAAGAACAGTCTGACCTGGCACCACGGTTTGCTTTGGGAGTGACACAAAAGCTGGATCGTTCCCCAAAACAACATAGAGGCATTCCCAGGTACTAAGTTTTCTCTTACATACAGTAACATTCCTTAAACTGCTCTCCAGTTTTGCTTTGAAAATAACTTGTTTTCTGAACTATCCTGGTTGCCCTGCTTCTCTGTGATATCCCTTGCCTGCCAGTGAAAACTGTACCGGGCAGGATATGGCAGAGCTGTGGCTCAGCATAGCTACATATAGATTAATTGGCTGGTACATATAGGTTGGGTGGCTGGAAGGTGGCTGCCAGTCCTGACGTGTTATGGCTAAGTTCTGCTTCAATTTCTGACCCAGGTGTCTCCTTCCTGCCCATGTGCAATTTGCAGGAATATAACTGTCTTTGAAACATCTGCTTTCTCCCAGATTCATCTGAAATTCATTAATGGGTTCAGAATCCTTTGGGAGAGATGGATGGACACATATGTGAACAGAAAAGCAACACAGCAGAACCTTTATTTCCTTAGGGAGGCAGTCTAGAGAAATATAAGCATTTATTTTCATCTGTTGCTGAGCTCACGACCCACACAAATAACAGGGAAAAGCAAGCAGTCGACTGCAGAATGGGAACAGGGAAAATGACTCAGCAAGGCTTGGCACCAATCTGAAGAAAATGCAGGTACATTATAACCTTGCTTGAGCATCAATCTCGTCCACAGCATGACGTAGAAACATCAGCTAGTGTAGATACTTGCATCCGATGGAAACATTCCTTCTAATAAATGATTTAGCTCTGCTCTTGCAAATAGTTATATACCAGAGCAGAGAAGGTGAAAGGCTGCCTTTATATTTGTCAGCAAAAGAGAGAAGAAGTTCAATTAAAACCTCTCATCGCTTTTTAAATATCGTTTTTTATTACCAGTTGACAATTAGCTGCTGAATTATAGTTTCACGCTTTTTCATGTCATTTTTCCTAAGATCAGTATTTCCTGCTACATCACCTTAGAAACTCAATCAACAAACACTCTGCTCTACACGTAAACAAAGCTTTATCTTACCCTATTTTTGACAACAGCCAGTGTTTTAGAAACTAGAATGTTTCAGGTTCTCTAGGCTATTTGCCTCAATTTCACAATTTGGTTTTGGTTTTGAGGGCCTGTCAGCATTGTTTATACCTAGATCTGTTTGAGTAGTAATGTTTTTGTGTGAGTGGCAAAGAAAATATATTACTGCAAATTGCTTTCTGGAATCGGGCTTTCTTCTCTTCTGTTGCGAGCCTAAATGAAACGGCACTTTCTAATACACGGGAACCAAAGAGTAAAACGAATTGGAAAGAGAAGTGAAACAAGAAGATTCAGTTTCAGTGACAAAAATGAACAAAATAAAAGCAAAGACAATGTTAAGAAGTAAGCAGAACCATTTCCAAAGCTCAAGCTCTCATAGAACCCAGGAGAGTTGTCTCTAACAGAGGAACTGAAGAACTCTGCTGAGTCCTTTAAGCATTACCTTGTGGAACAGCATCAGATCTTGTCCTACCCTCACGACAAAGGACTTCTTTTTATGGTGGAAAAACAGGACTGAAGCCCTATAAAGTTTTCATACTTGCTTTTGCAAGATGAGCAATTCGCATATAGTTTCTGTGAAAACACAACACAAATTAATCCAAGAGCAAATGGGGGATTTTATTTGGCAGTTTTAAAAACCTGCACAGGAACTCCAGCTATTGAGCCTCCTGCTATCTGCCACAATACAAAGACAGAGCCCATCAGTTAGGGATTAATTTTAAGGCAGATACTAAATCCTATTACATGATGAAGGATTTTCCTATATGTGTACTTCAATGGGATGCTTTCAATCCTGTACATGCGCATGTATACGCACGTGTATGTGCACGTCGGTGTTTATTTAAACCTTTTTCATTCACAGCTAGACGTAGCCTTAGGCTGCTTCAGGCCTTTCCAAGAAACATAAACTTGGGAGGGGAGAGAGAAGAAGGAGAGTCATCTTCAAACCTCACACCTTTGAAAGTAGGTTTTTGAAGGAAACAGGCTCGGGCAGAAGGAGCCAAGATTGTAAAGGTTTTATAACTAACAATATTTTTTAAGAGGAAGAAGAACCCCTACTCTTTCTTAATGCAAGACTTCATTGCATGCATTCAAAACAAATTTGGGAAAAAGCACCCTTTTTACAGAAATGTATTGTTTTGCTTTTCTGCCTGATTGTAACCTAAAGCATCTTGGCTTGGCAAAATGAAATAAAGCTGCGTGATGATCCGCTGTCACTGCTGCCGCCAGCACTCTGCCTCCTGCAAATCTCCCAACACCATGCACCGACCTCCCTGTCAGAGCCTGGTAAGGAAGCGATGCCTTCTCCTTCCAGCCTAAACCCTGTGCCAGACAAACTTACCCTTCGGCTTTGTAAAGCATGGCTCGGGTTTGCAGCAAGCGGCTCTGCCTGAGGTGCTGTTTCCGAGGGCTGGTGTGGCTCAGTAACTGTCTTCCCATGACACAGCAGAACAGCAACAGCAGCGGCAGAGTAAAACAGATCAGTTCTGGCAGTGCTCCTAGAAGACTACTTTATATCCCAGCTCCAGCCTCTTTCTCCTTTAAGGATGATCTGAAGAAGGGAATATGGAATAGAAAGAAGCTTAGCGAGGTAGCAAAATAAGTCCCAGGGAGACAGAAAGCAATGCACGCTTGAGCTAGACTCCATGGCAATGGGACAACCTGGATAAAATGGCAGAAAGGAAACCAGAGGTAGAAATCTCCCCAGATTAGTTGGGAAATGATGGATAAACAAAGATGAAGTGTTGGGTGGATAGAGAAAAGGTTCTGAGAAGAAGGGAGGAAAGAAGGATGAACTGTTTCTCACTCAGTTAATTCTTCTCAGCTAAAATCACTAATAATTTCTATGATACTCCTGAAAAAAGTTGTAAAATAATAGAAGAGGTACCTGAAGCACCGATCGTTACACACACAGCTTGTGGCATGGACACTTGGAAATAACTGGGGAAGAGCATAGGTACTTCAACTCCAAGAGCAGCAATGGGAGACAGAAGGGAGATTCTCTCTCATCATCCAGCTGCCATAATTCAACAATTCATTATCTGCCAGCCATTCAACAAAGCCAAAAGCAAATTCTTGCACCCAGATCAGGGCAATCCCAAGCACAAATACAGGCTGGGCAGTCCTGAGGAATCGGGCTTGTGGGTGCTGGTGGATGAGCAGCTCAACATGACTTGGCAATGGGTGCTTGAAGCCCAGAAAGCCAACCTTGTCCTGGGCTGCATCCAAAGCAGTGTCACCAGCAGCTCAAGCAAGAGGATTCTCCCTCTCTATTCTGCTCCCATCCGGAGTCCTGCATTCAGTTCTGGAGTCCTCAGCACAGGAAAGACATGGAGCTGTTGGAATCAGTCCAGAGGAAGGCCACAAAAATGATCACAGGGATGGAACACCTCTCCTATGGAGAAAGGCTGAGAGAGTTGGGGTTGTTCAGCGTAGAGAAGAGAAGGCTCGGGGGATACCTTATGGCAGCCTTCCAGTATCTAAAAGGGGGTCTACAGGAAAGCTGGAGAGGGACTATTTACAAGAGGAAGTAGTGATAGGACAAGGGGTAATGGCTTTTAACTAAGAGAGGGGAGGTTTAGTTTAGATATAAGGGAAATTTTTTTTACAAGAGTGGTGAGACACTGGTTGCCCTGAGATGTTGTGGATCACAGAATGGTTGGGGTTGGAAGGGACCTCTGGAGATCACCTAGTTCACCTGTTAAAGCAGGTTCACCTCCAGCAGGTTGCCCAGGAATGCATCCGGGTGGGTTTTGAATATCTCTGGAGAAGGAGATTCCACACCCTCCCTGGGCAGCCTGTTCCAGTGCTCCATCACCCTCACAGTAAAGAAGCTTTTTCTCATGTTAAGGTGGAACTTGTGTTCCAGTTTGTGTCCACTGCCCCTCATCCTGTCACTAAGCATCACTGAGAAGAATCTGGCCCCAAGCTCTTGACACCCGTCCTTTAGATATTTAAAAGCATTGATAAGGTTTGCTCTCATTTTTTATTTCTCCAGGCTAAATGGACAGAGCCTTTCCTCATACAAGAGATGCCCCCTCCCTGGAGATGTCCAAGGCCAGGTTGGATGAGGCTTTGAGCAACCTGGTCTGGTGGGATGTGTCTCTGCCCATGGCAGGGAGGTTCGAACTGGATGGGCTGTAAGGTCCCTTCCAATTCAAACCATTCTATGATTCTACAATTGCCAGGATCGGGCCTACGCCGTCTGAGTGGGTGCCTCCCCTCCCCTCCTGCGGCTGACAGCATGTGTGATGGGCATCAGTGTCAACCTTATAGACGGTAAAAAGGTCGTTCATACAACTCCCTTCAAGATAACTTGGTGGGACACTGAAGAAATTAAATTGCAAATTTAAAATTTATTGCACCTGTGAGTCATGCTTTAATCTGCCGAGGGGCTGCGAATTCCAGAGGAAAAAGCTCTAAAGAAGGAATGAACGCCGCACACTTTTCCTCCTTCAGTTTTTAACAGCAAATCCATTCACCCTACAAGCCAGCCCCTTGAACCTTGCACTTGACTGCCAGTACTGACGGGATGTCACTAGTTTGGAAGTGGAATTTGGGGGATGGAATTTGGTGAGCGGAATTTTGGGAGCGTAATTTAGTGAGCAGAATTTGGGAAACAGAATCTGGGGAGAGGGATTTGGTGAGTGGAATTTAGTGAGTGGGATTTGGTGAGTGGAATTTGGGAAGCAGAATTTGGGAAGCGGAATTTAGAGAGCAGAATTTTCCGAGCAGAATTTAGGAAGTGGACTTTGGGGAGCAGAATTTGCAAGGGAAATTTGGGGAGCAGGATTTGGGGAGCGGCATTTGGTGAGCAGAATTTGGCAAGCGGTCTTTGGGAAGCAGAATTTGGGAACCATAGTTTGAGGAGCAGAATTTGGGGAGTAGAATTTGGGGAGCGGAATTTGGAATGAGGAATTTGGTGAGCAGAATTTGGGAAGTAGAATTTATGAAGCGGAATTCGGGGAGCTCCAACAGGAACCATGTGCTGTGTTCCACGGAGAAAATCCTGAAAGCCAGCCTGGCAGAGGCTTGACGGTGGGACAGGGGAGCAGAGTGAGCTTTAACTCCCGCATCCGAAACCCTAGGGGCAGGAGGAGAAGGAGGGCTGGGAACAAACCCCGGTTCAGCACCGGAGGCGGAACAGCGGTTGGAGCCCGCGGTCGGGCAGGGGGACTGGCTGAGGATCAGTTTGGGACCAGTTGGGGACCAGGACAGGACCCAGCTCAGGAGCACGGAAAACTTCATCTTTCCTTTTCCATAAGGCTGGCTGTTTGTACACGCAGCTTGCACCATTGCAGAGACACAGTGTACATCCCTAAAAACCAGGCTCCTTCCAGGATCTCCGTGTTACAACCTGGTTTAGAAAACGGACAGCGTTACCAATCGTTTCCCTCCCCACAGGGCACAATTAAACACCGCGTTGGTGACCACTGCTATCCACCCTGCACAACCACACCGTCAGCATCGCTCACTCCTCCTCAGTTTAACACAAACAAGTTTATTTTTTCCCCCCCTTTTTTTTTTGTTTCCCTTTGGTTTGCCTTTTTATTCTTTTTTGTTTGCTTGTTTATTCCTTTTTTCTCTCTCTCTTTTGCTGCCACTTCCAGCACCGCAAGCGAGCACTGCATCCCGCATCCTCTCCCATTCCTGCTCCGCAAGGAGCTGGGAGCGCAGCAAGCATTTTTTTTTTTTTTTTTTTTTCTCGTTGCAAAGAGGGGGAAACCCAATCCATCCTTAATTAATAATAATAGTAATGGAACAAGCAAGCGCAGCACCTTGCTTAGAAGGGGGGTGAGTTATTGGCAGGATTAGGGCTGGCGGGGCAGTGTGTGACATCGGGGGGGTGGCGCATAAGGGAAGGAACCAAGTGAGAGTCCAACAAGCAAAGGGTGGAATTTGCTTAGAAGGGAGGTGAGTTATTGTCGGGGCTGGGGTGGGGGGCTGGAGGTCAGGGTGATGGGAGACATGGGAGGGGGGGGCACATAAGGGAAGGAGCAAAATGACAGCCGAACAAGCAAAGGATAGAATTTGCTTAGGAAGAGCGTGAGCTACTGGTGAGACTGGGACTGGGACTGGGGAGGAGAGGGGCGGGGGAGGGGGGAGGCGGGGCTGGCGGGGACTGGAGGTGGGGGTGGTGGGAGACATGGGGGGGGACAGGACACTTAGGAGAAGGAGCCAAGTGACAGCCCAACAAGCAAGGAGTGGAATTTGCTTAGGACGTGGGTGAATTATTGGTGGGACTGGGGTGGGGGGCTGCCCATGGGACGTGGGGGGCAGCGCACGACATGGGGGAGACAGGACACTTAGAGGACGGAGCCAAGTCAAGGGCAGGAACTTGAGGGGGGGGGCGGGGAAGTTCCTGGTGGGACTCGGGGGTGCTGGAAGTGGAGGTGGTGGGAAACATGGGGGGGACGTAAGAGAAGGAGCCAAGCGACAGCCGAACAAGCAGCAGCAGGAACTTGGTTAGAAGGGAGTTGAGTTACTGGAGGCACTGGGGTGGGGGGCTGCCATGGGGTGGGGGGGCTGGAGGTGGGGGGGAGATATGGGGAGGGAACATACGGGAAGGAGCCAAGTGACAAGCTGAGCGGCAACTTGGGAGGGGGATGCGGCGTGCAGCCCCCCGGGGGAGGGCAGGAGGACTGCGGAGGGTGGCAGTCCCCCCTCCCGGCTCGGCTCCCGGCGATGGCAACGTGAAAGTCCCCTTTAAGTTCCCATCGAGAGGCCTGCGGGTGTCACATGATGGACATGATATAATGAAACAACATCGTGGGGAGGGAAGCATTGGGGGAGCCTGGGGCTGCTGGGAGGCGGTGGGGCAGAGCTGTGACCCCCCCCACCCCACCCCTTTCCCCCCCCCCCCGTCCCGCCCTGCCCAGCCCCGTCCCTGCACCTGTCTCAGCGCAAACCCGCGCGGATGGGGCTGTGGGGCGGGGAGAACGAGGAGGAGGAGGATGAGGAGGAGGAGGAGGAAGAAGCAGCAGCAGCAGCAGCTCCCGGAGGTGAGTTACCGGCGGGACCGGTGCGCTGCGCGGTGGCGCGGGGTGTGTGTACGGTGTTGGATTTTGGAGGGGTTTATGAGGGGGGTGGGGGAAGGGGGAGGTGGGGGTGCGGTGTGGGCATGGGGGGGGGGAAGCCCCCCACGGAGCCGGCGGGGTGTGTGCGCGCCCTCCCGCCCTCCATGTCCGCATTCCAGCTCATGTTGCGCAGATAAAATTCAAACTCGAGGTAAACACAAGCGGCGCGGGGGGGTGTGTGTGTTGGGGGGGGGGGGTAGAGAGACGGGGGGCAGGCAGGGAGAGTCGCTCCATCCTGGCTCCCACTGCCTCCCTCCTGGCTCGCACCTCCTTCTTCCATCCTTCCCAGCTTGCTTCCCCGCATCCCACCCGCGGACCCCCCCCTCCGCCCCATTCCCGCACCTGGATGCCAGCGAGGAGCCCCCGGAGCGGGGGGGGGAAGAAGCAACTGTGTCCCCGCCTTAGTTCTCAAGAACCCGCACCCCTTCATAGGAGATGGCAAGTGGGGAGTAGGGGGGACACGGCAGGTGCGCTGTCGCGACATGGGGAGGGCGACATAAGGGGAAGTGACAGCGTGGGGGGGGAGGATGGGACAGCGGCGGCTTTAATTTCTCGGTGCGTGGGTATCCCGAATGGAGCAAAAATAACAGATCCCCCCCCAAATATCCCGCCTTTGGGGAGGTGTGGGGGGTGTGTGCGGCTCCGCATTTCTAAGTGCGTATGGCGAAAACAAGATGCAGGAGGAGGGGGGGGGTGGTGGTGGTGATGGGGGGGGCGGGGAGGGCCGGGCGGACACAGGCGGTGCCGGGTATATTTAGCACTTGCCCCCTCCCCCCCAAAGCCCTTTCGCATGCTCGGGCTCTTCGCTGGTGTTTGATGGGAGGCGGCCCTACAGGTGGGTGAGCGAGAGGAGGGAGAAGCGGGCGCTTGGAGGGGAGCGGTGGAGCGGGTCCCCCCCTCCATCCCCGGGCGCTGCCTTTGAGGGGGACGCGGACTGCGTAGCGCAACTCGGGGCTGTTGCGGGAAGCCTGCGGAGCTCTAAGGGTATTTGAGGGGGGAGCGGGTGTGTGGGAGGGCGGGTGTGAGGGCGCGGCGCCAGGTGCAAGCGCGGGGGGCTCTGGATCGCGAAAAAGCGCGCGCGGGGGGCTCGGAGCGCGGGAAAGCGCGCGCGACCCCTCGACGCACGACAGCGGCCCCCGCCTGGCGCCTCCTCAGCACTGCACCAAGGCGGCGGGAGGTCCCCGCACGCCACGCCCACCGCTCTCCGCCGGACCAATCACAGCGCTGGGGCCACGCCTACCGCGCGCCTTTTGACCAATCCCTGTGCTGATAGAGCACTCCCTCCTTCCTTCCCCCCCTCACCTCCACCTCTCCCCCCCCTCCGCCCGCCCTTGGCAGGGCGCGAGCGCGGCCCCGCGCCCGCCCACCCGCCTGTTTGTTATGGTCGGGGCCACGTGCCGAAGGCTCCCGCGGTCACGCGGCCCTGCCTCGCGCCGCCTCGGCCCGGGGAGCCGCGGGGCGAGGGCGGCGGGAATGGAGCTGGGCACATCGTGGGGCTGTGACAGGGACTGGGCTCCCAGCCCTCCCGAGTGGGACCCCAGCCCGAGGGGAGGTGGCCAGGACCCCCTCACCATGGGGCAAGGGCTGCAGTGGTGGTGCTGAGGCTGAGCCCATCAGGAGGCTCTGACGGGGACCGGGCCCTCAGTTCTCCCCAGTGGGATTCCCAGCCGAAGGGGAGGTGGCCAGGACCCTCTCACTGCTGGGCAAGGGCAGTGGTGGGGCTGGATCCCAGCCCTCCCTGGTGGGACCCCAGCCTGAGGGGTGGTGGCCAGCACCATCTCACTGGGGTGCCAGGGTGGTGGTAGTGGTGCTGGAGTTGGCCATATCGGGTGGCTCTGACAGGGACCAGGCTCCCAGCCCTCCCAGTTGGGACACCAGGGTGAGAGGAGGTGGACAATATCTTCTCACTGTGGGGTGAGTGCAGTGGGGCTGGGCTTGTTGGTGGGCTCTGAGAGACATTGGACCCTCAGTCCAAGGGGAGGTGGCCAGAACCCTCTCAGCGTGGGGCAAAGGTGGTGGCAGTAGGGCTGAGAATGGGCCCGTTGGGAGCTTCTGACAAGGACTGGGCCCCCAGCCCTCCTTGGTAGGACCACCAGCCCTCCAGGCCAAGGGGAGGTGGCTGGGACCCTCTCACCGTGGGGCGAGGGCAGTAGGGCTGGACAGATTTGTGGGCTCTGACAGGGACTGGACTCCCAGTTATCCTCAGTGAGACCTCCAGCTCGAGGGGAAGGTGGCCAGGACCCTTTTATCGTGGGCATGGGCAGTGGTGGGGCTGGGACTGGACCCCAGACCTCCCTGGTGGCACCTCCAGCCTGAGGGAGATGTTCAGGACCCTCTCACTGTGGGGCTGGGCACATCAGGTGCCTTTGACAGGGACCGAGCGCTCAGCCTTCCAGCCTGAGGTGAGGTGGGTGGGACTCTGTTTTTGCAGGGGGGCCTTGCCCGCTGTGCTGGTGAAGTGAACCACTGTTCACGCCCTGGCCCCGTTGAACTTCCAAAAGAGCCTTCCCTGGCTAGCAGGTCTACCCATAGCCAAGCCATGGCTCTGGCCTCTGGAGAAGGAGGTTTTTCTCTCCAGGAGAGCTGTTTCTGCCCAGTGATTTTTTTTTATTTATTTATTTTTTTTTTACCTCCCACTCCTCCCTCTCTGTTATCCTTTATAAGCCACAGCGGTAGCTACGTATCTGCCTGGCCCAGCGTTGTTAAGGCATGCAGCTTTTTGTAGGTAACACAGGGGAATGCTGTGAGGATTGTGTTTAGCTATCAGTCTCCTGAGCCTGAAGCCTTGAGCCTATTTATAGGTAGGTTGGGCAGACTTTAGCGTGAAGGACTTGTGCTGCGTCCGGATCTGTGGCAAAGTGGGGTATCTTAAATGATGCTGGTCTCTTTTTGGCAATTCTTCATGTCTAGGAACAGGATTTTATGGAAAGCTCTAGAGGAATGGTTCTAATAGACTATAAGGAGAAAGAGTTCTCAGTTCGGAGTCGAGGAACGTAATGCCATTTTAATGTAACTTCTCGGATAGCAGAACAAACAGTAAGAGGATACGCAGTTCTAGATCAGTGGCTTTCAGCTTGCAGGCAGTGGACCCCAGCCGTCTGCAAACAACGTACCTGGGGTCAGTAGGAAGCAGTGGGGGAAACTGCATATGTTTTCTGTAGCCTTATGTTCATTATGTTCATTAGGCAGATTTTTGCACTGCTAAAGATTTTGGGGCTGGCTAGGTAAAAAAAAAAAAAGAGACGGGAGACTGCTGTTCTAGATCACCGAGATATTTTAGTTTAGAAAAAGTGGAGGAGGGGAGGAAAAGCAAACTGTATCTGTATATTTTGTTGTGCATGTTTCTATTGTACCTAAATCTATGCTTTAAAAATTCAAAATGCGATACATTTTTAAGAATTACATAACCATTAATAACATCGTGACTCTCAAATAGCCTTAAAGAGTTAAATAACAGCAGATGAACAAGAATAGGTCAGGAAGAGGAGAGATGGTTTTATAACTAACAGTGGGGACTGTGCTCAGATATAAAACTGCTTGGGAGTTGCACTAGAAACGAATCTTCTATGTTCGTAGTAGTAGGATTTTAGTGTCCTATAAATAGAGAAGGAGGATGGAAAGATAAGGTTCGCAGTTTTATGCTGGTCTAGTCCAGTAAATGGATTGGGGGCGTTTTATGCTGCTTCATGTGCTTTAACTTCTGTTCCATCGTAACTTTATCAGTACAGGTTTTTTGCATGTGAAATTATGAGAGTTTCCAAGTGCTGACTGGTGTTGATGAGGAGGGAATATAGCCTTAAAATAACCAGAAGGCTGTGAAATGGGTGCAGGCCACTCTGATGCTGAAAGGACTGGGGTGGTAATCGGCTGTACTTGGCATACGCTGTGGAGAGCTGATGTGTTGTGTTGGTTACAGGGATCATTTGAAATGTATTTATTCAGTCTGGGTAGCACACTTGATTGGTACAGGCATATCTGTGTGTCTTTGTATTTTTTGGGGGGGGGAAAAAAGTCTTCCTTAAAATGGGAAATGAATAGGGAGCAGTTGGTTTGTTAGAGGCTTGAGAATACTGGAAGGTGCGCAGTAACACTGTGTGCTAGCGTCTCTTGATTTTTTTGAGTGTACATGGAATGGATGCACCAGGAAATTGCCTTCTTTATTTTTGTTGGTGAGATGCAATTAACATAAAATGAGCACTTTGGATCCCATATCCCATTTCTCTTTAATATAACTAAGATAATTTATCTTCTTGGATGGCTGATGGAAAAAATACTTCATTTTATAACTTAGTTCTCCTTCGTCTCTATTGCTGTCAGTTCATGACAAGGCACAATTTGTGCTGTACACTGTGTTCTACAGAGCTGTTTTGGTGACAAATACAATGTATATGGAAAAAGGGCAATTAAAAATGCGTATTGTGCCAGTTCACTCCACTTTTTATATAAACAACACTGATTTAACTCTTAAAAAGGTACTCCAGGTTCCATTTTAGGATGTAATGCTTTGCCAAATTTCAGTGCCATAAAAGGTTGCTATTTTACTGTTCGTAAGTACTTAAAAAGCATTCACAAGGAAATATCTAATATTTGTGTTGGTTTAGCAATAGGAAGTAGTGAAACTTTCTGTTTTAATAAAAAGGGAAACTGTGAACTTATTTTAAAACATGTTTGTTCTGCTAGTAACCTATTTTATTGATTAAAATTAAAAGAGTCTCTTTAATTCAGATATTGTTTTAAGTACTGTAATCATGTATTTGCTATATTTCTTTACTTAAAAATGAAAACGTGGAGTCATATTTTTTTGTCCTCTCTTTTATGGTATGGCTGGCTGCAATTGATCATGCTATATTTGCATGCTGTTTTTTCTGTAAACGTCTTGCTCTTGGAATTACTGGTAGTACCAGAATATGAGCTTGAAAACGCCATAATGTAAATGGTAAGAGTACTTGCAAACCTGAACGCTGAAATAGAAAGTAAAAAAAAATAATCTCTCTCCAGCAGTTCTTCCAAGTCAGTTCGATAATTTTGGATCTTGACTCAGGGCTTTCTAAATGACTGGAGGTGGAATTAAGGGGGCTGCAACTGTTTGTCAGGAATTTAAGCGTAAACAGTGGGTTTTTTTCTGGCTTTGGATTTAATGAAAATGCAGTATAAAATCCACCATCCTTTTTCAGTCCTTCGGGATGCTGCACCTCAGCCAGCAGCTGTGGCAGTGCCGTCTAACAGCAGAGCTGAAAATTGGAGGGGTTTGTTTTGCGTTCTACCCTCGCCAAGGTCAGAGGTTTCACCCTTCACCTTCCTGATCTGGACACTGAATGCCTGCCTTAAGTAGTGAACTTCCTTGAAGTACCCTGAGCTCTAGAAGGAATTGATTCAATGTCCCCAGTGTCAGGCTTCTCCAGAGGGAAGTCTGGAAGCTCTGCAAGACTGACAGCTATATAGCAGAAATATTAATTATGGTAGTAAAGCAGTCGGGCTGAAAATGTTTTACAGGTTTCCTAAATGCAGTGATGTAGCTGGCAGGACAATAAAAAAGTGATAATAGTAATAATATGCTTGTATTGAGTAGTTTTAATCAATATTGATGTTGGGAGTTTTGCTCTTGAAAGCTGTGGTCTAAACATGTGGCAGGTTTTGAGGATGAGGGGAGGTGGTACCGCTCCCCAACTGGGTTTCACAGCAAGCTGAATTCCAGTGCACTTTTACTTCAGAACTGTCTCTTTTTCGTAATTATTAGATTATGAAGCATTAATGAAGCACTGCTGATGGCAAAGATTTTTTTTTTAATTGACTCTTGCTAGGCTAGAAATCTGTTACTAAAGTATAGATAAAAAGAAATCGAGAACCAAATAGTTTAAAGGGCATTTATATCAGCATTTGCAAGCCATGATTTTACAAACACTCCTCTGAACAGGTCTTACACAAGGAGTAGGTCCTATTGGAGAAAGTAAGTTGTGCAGTACGTAAAATGGGCAGAGTGAAAAAGATACTAAAATACTCGATATTTTACTGCCTGATATTTCAGCAACCAAACCCATGATGTGCTTATGTGTAAATAATGCTGCATCATAGTCTTATGTTCACAGAAGACTTGTGAAGTCGGCGTGCTGTAACAATACTGAGATTTATTTTTTTTTTCCTTTGTGTCATCTGACAAATTGTCAGAAGCAGCAGTGGGTTGCCTAGGTGGGAAGAGAGGGTGATGAGAGGGAAACCCAGTAACCATCCTGCTCTGCTGTCACAAAACCTAGGTATTTTTACCCCCACTTTGTAGACAGGAAGGTGCCAGTTTGCCTGGATGCTACAACAAAACGTAACCCTTTAAGTGCAGCTACTGGAGTGCTGAGAGAGAAATTACCTTTGTTTTTTTGTCGTGCTTGTTAGCTGGAGTTGAACGTTGTCCACAAAACTTCTCCCGGTATAGGTGGAATGAGTTTGGATCTCTCTGGGAAACTTACCCTGAATTTGGGCTAATTATTTTTTGTCTGTGTTGTCTTCGGATATGATTTTGATAGCATTTAAATTTTCAGAAAAGAAAGATGACTTTTGTGTTTATTCAGTAACACCATGTATGGAATACCCAGAAAATGTGCTGATTTGACTAATAACAATATTCTGTTCAGGTTACTGAATTTTAGCACAACGGTGGGAGCTTCTGCAAAAACAGAGTTGCAAAATGAAGGCTGATACTGGCTGCAGAAACTAAAAGTGCGCAGAGGAAATCAGGTGGAATCGAACTGATGTTCAAATTTTAGCCTATTCAGGAAAAACCCAAGCATTTTCTGTTTCGTGTTGGTTGCTGTTTACATCAGTGAGGTGTTTCCTAGTGCCTAGGTACTGGGTGGTGGTTCATCTGGATGACCTGTGTTTGAAGTTGAACGTACCTTTGTGTCGCATTATTGGAAGTTTGGAGATTCCTTGCCACCCAGCAAGTTCCCTGGGAGGGAGAAGGTGCGTCTGGCTATGGTGTTTGCTTTTAGCAGGAGGAAATAGAGGACATTCTGGCTGTTAACTGGATGTGGTCTTTACAGTGAAAGTGCTGTGCAGGCTTTTATTAAGATGTGGTTGCTGTATCATCGCAAGTTCTGCAGTTTGAACCATGAAATGGTTTGGGTTGTGAGAGATCTTAAAGCCCATCCAGTTCCAACCCCCCGTGCCATGGGCAGGGGCACCTCCCACCGGACCAGCCTGCTCAAGGCCCCATCCAAGGGGGAGAGGCATCCAGGGAGGGGGCATCCACAGCTTCCCTGGGCAACCTGTGCCGGTGTCTCACCACCCTCATCGGCAAGAATTTCTTCCTAATAACTAATGAAAAATTTTCCCCTTCCAATTTAAAGCCGCCCCCCCCTTGTCTTATCACTACAGGCCCCTGTAAAAAGTCCCTCCCCAGCTTTCCGGGGCTGCTGTTCATTGTGTCTGTGCCCCCCCCTTGGTTAACGCAACCCGAGCTCTTCTGTTCGCAGCTGCGGGTTTGGGGGCGATGTTTATGTGCTGCGTTCTCTGACTTCACGGCGGTGCCCGGGGTCCCGGAGCGGTTTTATCCTATGGATAGAGAACGGCATTCCCAATCCGTGAATTGCAGTTGGTGTTTTCTCTTGGCCATCTCCGGGGAGGAGCGGCAGCGGCGCTGCAGCTGGACCGAGCCCGGGCCCGAGCCTCGCTGTGCCGGACGCGGCGCTGCAGCTGGACCGAGCCCCGCGGTGCCGGACGCCGGGACGCGCGGGTGTGGCGCCCCCTCCCGGCAGGAACCGGCGCTGCAGCGGGAGCGGCGCGGGATGGGCGGGGGGGGAGTGTGGTTGCAGCTCCTGCTTCATCCTCCTTGGCAACTCGAGTTGAGACACCGTCTTTCTCTAGAGGTTCTGTTCAAACTCATCGTGTGTGATTGAGAGCAGCCCTGCAGGGAAGGGCTTGGGGGTGCTGATTGATGGAAGTCACACTGAATCACAGAGAGACCTGAGTTAGAAGGGGTGCACAAGGATCATCGATTCCAACTCCTAACCCCGCACAGGATAATGCTCGACATGAACTGGCAATGTGTGATCGCAGCTCAGAAGACCAACCATATCCTGGGCTGCGTGAAAAGAAGCGTGGCCAGAAGGACAAGGGAGGGGGTTCTCCCCCTCTTCTCTGCTCTTGTGGGACCCCACCTGGAGTCTTGTGTCCAATTCTGGAATCTGCAACAGAAGAAGGATATGGAACTGTTGAAGCGGGTTCAGAGGAGGGCTGTGAAGATGATCAGAGGGCTGGAGCACTTCTGCTGTTAGGACAGGTTGAGAGAGTTGGAGTTGTTCAGCCTGGAGAAGAGAAGGCTCTGGAGAGATCTTATAGTGCCCTTCCAGTACCTGAAGGAGCTACAGGAAAGCTGGGAAGGGAGTTGCTAGAGGGGCCTGTAGGATGAGGGGGAATGACTTTGATTTTGAAGGGGGAAGATTTAGATTAGACTTTAGGAAAATTGTTCACAATGAGGGTGATGAGGCCCTGGCACAGGCTGCCCAGGGAAGTTGTGTCCTTCCCTGGAGGTGTTCAAGGCCAGGTTGAATGGGGCCTTGAGCAGCCTGGGCTGCTGGGAGGTGTCCCTGCCCGTGGCAGGGGAGGTGGAACTGGATGGGCTTTAAGACCCCTTCCAACCAAAATGATTCTATGATTCCTTCTCTTTTCTTCTTAGCTCTGTTTGCAGGCGTCTGTTTAGTGAAACCTGTTGTTCCTTGTATAAACAAAGTAAATTACTGGATCCAGCATTATGGAACCTGCTGTTTCTCTAGAAATTATTGTCTTGGAACCACAGCTAATTCTGGGAGTTTCAGCAGAGAATTGTGTGCTCTTCCTGTAAAAAAAAAAAAAAAAAAAAAAAAAAAAAAAGAAGAGAGAGAGAGGAAAAAAAACCCCCCAAACAAACAAAAAACTATAGCTGTAATCTCTGGATTGTTAGACTTGTCAGTTTTGAGTAATCCAGAGATACCGGTAAAACAATATTGACCTGGAAATCCATATTTTAGATGTAAGAGACTTACTTTTCCATAGTGTTCATACAATATGGAACAGGAGTGAGGTTGAACCAACTTAATATAAGTGGTTTCACTAGTGCTGTATATACCTGTTGTTTTGATAAGCCTGTAGAACAGCACAACTGTTTGGGTGCTTTGTAGGTGTTTGGTTTGTTTGTTGGTTGGGTTTTTTGGTTGTTTTTTGTTTGTTTTTTTGTTTGTTTTTTTTTTTTTTTTCATTTTTGGGGTGGTTTTGGTTGGGGTTTTTTGTGGCTTAGTAAACAGCCTCACTTTTGCTTTTCAAGAAACTGCAGTTTTCATATGGTAGTGGTGTTGAGGTTAAAGGGAGTTAGCGACAGAGTTTGGCTGTACTATTGCAGTGGGAGTTCAGTGGGAACCTCTGTTCTCCCAGTTCTTGTTAATGGATTTGCTGACCTTCATAAAGAAGTCCTTCGTGAATCTTGGAGGGAAGAAGGTCAGAGATGGTGACTGAGGAGAAGTAACCGGGAGTCATGAATTGAAGTGTTATTTGCTGAGTAAAACTGAATTACTGGAAAACAGTATTATCTTGGCAATGAATGAGTGTCAACCTCTAAGCGATCATAACTTGTGCTGGAGGCTGAAATTGTGTAATATGGGGGAAAAAATGGTAGTACAAATATATGGTAGGTTAACTCAGGCCTCTAGCATTGTGATTGGAGAGAGGCATCTTTCAGAGCACTTAGTTACAGAAATAAGGCAGACACCTTCTCGGGAGGCAGCCTGGATGGCAGGATCTAGACCTCCACTGTGGCAAACACATGTGCAGCATGATTCCTATAACAGTTCTCTTTTTAGGCTCTAGGTTGAAACCTCTCAAGAGGCTGTAGCGCTGTTTGCAGTCACCGAATTGTAGAAAATCCAGGTTTCGGTTCTAGCACAGAGGTAGTTTACAGCCAGCTTGCATTAATTTGTACAAGGTAGCATCCTTCAGTCTAAATGCCTCTCTTCTCTCCCTTGTTTTGCACATGCTACATCTGCAGATAGCAGATACATGCATTTATAGCCCTTATTTTGTATTAAACCAGCAGCACTTAACTTTGTCATGCCCTTCCCCCTTTTCAGGATGTATTGCATGCCCCTGTAATTTAAAGACCACTGGTTTAAAAACCAAGCCCTTCTAGTTTTTTCCTGTAAAGCAAACTGTGTGTTCCTGTGTGTGAAGTTGCTTTTGAGAAGGTTTATTTAAGGTTCTCCTAGTTGCTGGATCAGTTAACTACCATAAATACAATTTGTCATGTCTAATGTTACCCTGATCATAGTCTCTGTAGGTTATATTCATCCCTTTCGTTGGCGTTTTCCTTGGAAATTACAAAGTTCTCCTATTATCGTGAACAGGTTTAATTCTGTTCCAGATGCTGTGGGCTGATAAAGTAGTAATGTGTCTTCTGGCAGTTTCTTACAAGATCAGTTACCATGAAAAAAAATGTATTTACCTAAATTATATGATGTCTACTTTGGAGAATAGGTTTGTGATGTGCATACAATTCCTAATAGGCAAGGACTGTAATTTATTTTTTTCTCCTTGTTCTGCTGCTTTAGAAGAATCTTCCTGGCTAGATTAAAACTGGAAGTCAGCTCTGAGACTTCCAGATGCAGTCTCTTTGGTAGCTATGTCAACATTAATTACTCTATACCTCTAGTTTTAACCATATAAACTGGTGTCTCTTCTGGCTTGCAAAGTTTATCCTGGATAAACTGTGCTCAGTTTACTTAATTTTCACACTTGATCCATAAATCTTTTTACAGACACCTTAAGCAATGTTGTTAACTGTTTGTTGTGCTTTTTAGTAATGTTGGTAGAAATGCATAAAGTTTTTGAAGGTTACAGTGATTCTTACTTGCTTAAGGGTTTTTTTTTTTCCATTTGTCCTTTTGTTTTTTGAAATGCTCCTTTATGGTTGTCCCTTGCCACACAAAGTTTGGTGTTCATTCTGCTGCTGTCTTGCAGGAAACAAAACTTGGGGTGAATAAGTCCATCCTCTTCCTGCAGGTGGCATTCATGATTGCTCCGTTTTTTTTAGTTTGTTTTTCTGCCTTTCCTGCAGTGAAGGGGGCTTTGCCTTGTCACTGAATGCCAGGTTGTCTTTGTGGTTTGGTGGTTCTGGAAATCTAAAGAAAGAATCTACAAGAGAGTAGAAGTTAAAGCAAAGAAGGGCAGCAGTAGGTCCTCCCCATTAACTCTGTTGTCCTTGCTGTGAGTGGTGGGCTTTACATGGTATCCTCTTCTGGTAGCACCAAGAAGTTGAGCTGCTGTCAAACTCAAAGATCAGCTTTCAGTCATATCACGTGTTTTCTATTCTTCCTGCCCTTCACTGCCACCAGGAATTCCATGCATCAAGATGAATGCAAAATCCCTCTTACCCTTTGTAAGGAAATCCTCCTGTGGATTGCAGCTGTATGGTTCATAACTTAAAGGCTTCGTACATGTTTTTTCTGTAGACCAGGGCCTCTAAATAAGTGATTTCAGACTTCGTGGTTCTAAGGTGTGTTTCCCTGGCATCTCCGTTGTGGGCAGTAGATGGATGGAGCTTCTCAGTCTTAAAAGCAAGTATCCTGACTTTGTAGCAACATCTCTTGCAGAAGTGACTTTGGGATCTGATTTTTCTCTGCATTACCTGAATTTAATATGGATGAAAATCTTAAAGATGTGGGTTTTTTTCAGCTAATTGGTGCTCAGCTGATGCTTCTACTTCTACATTCTGTGTCTCTCAAGGGTTCTGTTAAATAATATTTATATTAATAGTATCATTTACTGCTGAATTCCTCCTGTGGTTTATAAGAGCATGTTTAAGTATTTCATTGCATTAACCAGCCTCACTGATAGCTCTGGATTCAAGTTGTTTGTATTTAGAATTCTGCTGCTGAGTTTCTCATATCCTGTGAGTGGTGGTGTGGTGGGTTGAGCCTGGCTGGATGCCAGGTGCCCAGCAAAGCTGCTCTATCTTCCCCCTCCAGCAGAATTAAGAGAGAGAGACTATAACAAAAGGCTCGTGGGTTGAGATAAGGGCTGGGAGATCACTCACTAATTACTGTCACAAGTAAAGTAGACTCAACTTGGGGAAATTAGTTCAATTTATTACCAATTAAATCAGAGTAGAATAATGAGAAATAAAACCAAAGCTTAAAAATGCTTTCTGACCACTGCTCTTTTCTTACTGAACTTAACTTCACTCCCAGTTTTCTGTGCCACCTCCCTGCCCAGTGACACAGGGGGATGGGGAATGAGGGTTACTGTCAGTTTATCACATGTTGTCTCTTGCTCCCTCCTCCTCAGAGGGAGAGGACTCCTCATGTTCTTCCTCTGTTCCAGTGTGGGGTTCGTCCCACAAGAAACAGTCCCCTATGAACTTCTCCAACATGCGTGCTTCAGACAGGCTTCTTCATCGACTACTCCAGCATGACTCTCTTCCACAGGGTACAGTCCTTCAGGAAAAGACAAATCCCGCCAATGAACCTGCTCCAGCGTGGGCTTTTCTCTCCATGGGACCGCAGGACCAGGAGCCTGCTATGCTATGGGCTCTCCATGGGGTCACAGCCTCTTTCGATCATCCACCTGCTCTGACGTGGATATCTGCCCCGCTGTTCATGTCTGTGGGCTGCAAGGGAGTCCCTGCTCCGGTGCCTGGAGCACCTCCTCCTCTTCCTTCTCCCTCTTCACTGACCTTCGTGTCCGCGGAGTTGTTTCTTTCACATTTTCACTCCTCTCTCTGGCTGCAGTTGCAGTTCTCTCTTGCACAGTTTTTTTTTTTTTTGTCCTTTCTTCTTAAATAATTTATCCCAGACCAGCTTTGGTGATTGACTTGGCCTTGGCCAGTGGTTGGTCCATCTTGGCTCGATTGGACATAGGGAAAGCTTCTAGTAGCTTCTCACCAAAGTAACCCCTGTAGCTGCCGCGCTAACAAAACCCAACCATGCAAACTCAATACAGTTTTAAATAACAGGAGTTGGGCTGCAGAGAAGACTCCCAACAGCCTGGGCAGCAGGGGCTGGGATTCCTCAGCACTGCAGGGGAAGGGTCCAGCTGGAGCTGACTTGGATACATCCATAGTCAGCTTCCTGTACGGGGGTGTTTGGTATGTGTGGAGCAGCATCACCAGCAAAGAGGGCACAACAGAGGAAGAAGTGAGTGGAGTACAGTCTGTAGGCAGCAGTTCCTGAAAGAGGATTGAAAGCATAAAAGCACAGAAACCTCAATTAGGTATGATTAAAACTTAAGAGACACTGAAGAGACAGATGACCAACATAGGGAGACCAGAATAGTTGAGGTTCTCTTCCTGCAAACCTTTATATAAGAAGGTAAACAAAAATGTTGACTGTGTACACAAAAATCAAATTTGAATAATTCATAAACCTCTTTTATATTTCATCCGGTTATTAGTAATTCATGTTCCTAGTACGTATTATTATGCATTTTTGTTAACTTAAGAGGCTTATCAATTGAATTTTATAAGCTGTTTATTCTATTACCTACATCTTGAGTTGGGAAGGTGACAGTATATGCACGTTGGAAGGAAGGTCTGCCATTCCATATGCACCTACGTGACAAGACAGCACTATCTGAAGCTCTCAGCTTTGCAAGCCCATCTTTCTGCTTATTGCATTTCTGCTTTAATTTCACAATCCTAACTATTGGCCATGTTTCCTGTTTATTGCTTACTGCCCTTTCTTACAAGCACTGACTGTGTGAGTACAGAAGGGTTGGTGCCTCTTCTTGAAAGAACTGTTGAATTGATGGAGGGATTAACTTCAGCGATGTCGAGTGCCTGATGCTCTGGTGCAGAAGCTAGTTCAGGAATACTGCAGGAATCTTAAACTTAGATTTCATGGTAAGATATGTCGTTGTGCTACCACTAGATTGTGTTAGCCCAGGATGATGCTGGCTTTTGAAGAGCTTACCTTCAACTGTTTAGAAATCTGTTCTTGTGTTTTATCATAAACTGATGTGGTCCAGCAGTCAGCTGGCTCACATACTGGAAATATTTTTTCTTTTTGTGTGACTCATCACCATGCATTTGTAACTATGGTTATTTTTTCTTAAAGGATTTGTTCTGCCCTGTAATTATAATGATTTGAGGCATTTGGGTTTCACTTACTATTGATGTAGAAATTCCTCCAGGACTGCTACCTTCTAAATAAACCTTTTTGGGCTATATGCCCATAAAATTACCAGTCATCTTATTACTTCTGCATTAGTCTAAATGAGGACTTCAGTGAAGTTTTGTTGCCCTACTGCACATGTGAATCTTAAGACTTGTTTCAGGTGTCAGTGTTGCTTATAATGTGTTTGGGGTTTATCTGCTAGAGGTGCTCTGACATTAGTAACCATGGTGTTGTGCGTAGACTGATAAAATAAGGAATGATCTACCATAGCAGATGTTACTACTGATAATTCAGACTCCATGTAGCTTGAAAGAATCATGAGGGGTCATTGCCCATGCATACTTCTTGTTACTGAATTATTCCATTGGTAGGTAGTGATTGTTTCCTCTTCTCGCATTGAGTATCTTCTGTTTTCTGTACGACGTTTCTTGTTAGGATGAGAAAATGAAAATATCTGGTTTTGTTTAGAAGGTGATGTAACTGATGCTTTTTGAAGGATTGTATTGCAGTTTAGTCCATTTTTTTAATTGCTGAAGTAATTTTAAATACAGAGATTTCAATTGGGACAGTTTTGTTCATTCAGTATATATGATAATCAGTTTTTCCTAAGCTACCTTGAGTCCTGGTCTAAGATACTTAGTGCTGATGCTGTTTGATGCTACAGCAGAAGTACTGGTATCTTCTAGAAAGAATATTGACCTGGAAATGGCTTCCTAATTCTAGTCTTGTAACTTGGTATAGGAAGCCTGATGTTGTATAATTGCTGTGTAATGTGTACTTTAAAATAATCAAACTCTGTCCTAACAGTTTGTTTTTAACTTCATTGTTAGCGTTAGATATTAACCATCAGAGCATCCATGGTCTTGCAAGTCTTTGAATTACAAGCCTAACATTTTAAAGGGCCATTTCACACCCCCCTTTTTAATAATTGTAGGGTTTGCCTTAAACAGTTCTCTTTGCTCATGTTTATCTTTAAAAGCTTTTATGACCAGGAATGATACCTGGTCATACCTCTTCAGTTAAGCAAACAAAACTTCTAGTCTGTATTCACTGTATAGATTTTTCCGTTCTTCTGATCATCCTAAACTATGCGTATTTGAGTCGCATCTGAGCTGGGTTTGCACCATAGTTTGCCTGCTGCCCACCTCGTTAAACCGTAACATCCTCCAGAAGGTCTGGAGTCGGTGATGAGTTAGCTTGCTGTGCTGGGCTTTGTGTAGTGCAGTTGGAATCGTTCATCAAAGCAGAAACATGGTTTAAGAAATTATTGTTAATCATCTTGCTGTTGTTTGCTGCTGCTCCGCAGCCGGGGCTGCGTGAAATGACTGCTTGAGTCGTCCTCCATTTCCTGCCTCAGATAATTCATGGTCCTGCCTTTCATTTTGGAACTGGTGCTGTTGTGTCATTTTCCAGCTGAGACCAGTGTGAAGGCTGCAGGTGCTGCTTCTCTCTGCTTCATTCAGCCAATTCCTGCAGCTGAACTGTTTAACGTAGACCTGATGGAGCAGAGAATAGCAAAGCAGGAGGTGGTGTAGACAGGCATCTATTGTTGCTGGGAGGCAGCAAGCACTTTCTCTCCACTTATACCAGTGCTCCTATTTGCTCCCTTCTACTCAGGGTCTTGAGGGTATCATTTGGTTGCCATCACTGATGTGAGAAATTGTAGTTCTTGATCTAAGACCACTGATAGTGATCAGACAATGCCCTTTTTTTTTTTTTTTTTTCCTATTTTCTTTTTCTCCTTTTAGCCTTCTGGTGTGGTTCATCAGGTCTGTGCTTTGTAACAAGCACTGAACTGTCAGTTGAAAAGTAGAGGTTACCATCTCTTGCTGTTTCTGCTACCTGAAAGCATGCCTCCTTTCTTGCTTGAGTCTGAATCCATCTTTCTTAAACAGGGCAGACATAGTAATCAATGAAATTACCAGGCAGCTATAAATTTGGGTCACGATTGCTACATTTCACAGATAATGTCACTGTGATGACCCACAGTCACTTTGTAATGAGCCAGGCTCTTTCCTTCTTAATAGTTTCCAAATTAAGGAACTACTTACATGATGGAAATATGTATTACACACATGATTGTCCATCTTCCCCTGTTGAAATTCATCCCACTTCTATTATTCAAGTCTCTGAGGTTATTCAGTTCTTTTTGTACAGTATCCTAGTTCTCTTTTCCTAACTCGGTTTTATTATGGAACATCAACACAATCCAGAAATACTAATGATAAACCCACCCAAACTAGTCATAGAATCATGGAATGGTTTGGGTTGGAAAGGACCTTAGAGATCATCAAGTTCCACTCCTGTTGCCATTGGCAGGGACACCTTACACTGGATCAGGTTGCTCCAAAGTCTATCCAAGCTGGTCTTGAACACATCCGGGGATGGGGCATCCACAGATCCTCTGGGCAGCCTGTGCCAGTGCCTCACCACCCTCACAGTCAAAAGTTTCTTCCTTATATTTAGTCTGAGTCTGCCTTCTTTTGGTTTCATAGCCATTACCCTTCATCCAAACCCTGCACTCCCTGATAAAGAGCCCCTCCCCGTCTTTCCTGTAGCCCCCTTTAAGGACTGGAAGGCTGCTTTAAGGTCTCCCTGGAGCCTTCTCTATTATAGGCTGAACAATCCCTACTATCTCAGGCTGTCTTCATAGGGGAGGTGCTCCAGCTCTCTAATCACATTTGCGGCCCCTTGTAGACCTGCTCCAACAGGTCCATGTCCTTCTTACCTTGGGGCCCCAGAGCTGGATGCAGTCCTCTCCAAACCTAACTGATAAATACATAATTCTAAGCACCTCCACCTATCCATCAGCAAAAGCCATGAACAATCACATGTGGAGGTCTTTAGAAAAGCATAGTGCAGTCTGTGTTTCAAAAAAAATAGGGTTATTGTGTGCCCTCTTTTACCAGCAGTTGAAATGTGTCCTAGAATGTATTGATGGATTTAAAAGAAAGTGGTGAGGTCTGGTTCTCTGTGAAGGTATTTCAGCTCATTCTGAGCTAGTGAGCTCAGTGAAGTAAACCAGACAAAGAACATGCAGACTTGAGAATAGAGAAAGTTGGACAATTCTTAGATTCTGTGATGTAAGAGCTTATGGAAGAGTGAGTGGTGAGATTTTTGTGTTAGTTGGATAGAAATTGTAAGAGCTTCAAATGCAAATGTGTGGATAAGGTAAAGAAGAAACTATGTAAGGAATGGAGAAAGAACTGAGCTGCAAAGAAGAGCCAAGTTTAAAACGTGAGAAGGTAAACAGAACCTGCAAGCCACGTTAAGACATGTCAAACAGATAAATAAATATCAAAAGATTGTTCAGCAGTTCAGCTGAAAAACAGAACGGGCCAGCAGAGCTATCAGTGCAGGTGATAGCGTTTTAATACCTGTTCTGTCTTTTCTAAGGACCTGATGGAGGAAAGGCAGATTGGTTAATGGGCATGGTAGCTCAGAAACTGAGACAGGTGTAAAAGGGAATGATGCTAAAGCTCTGAAGTGCAGGTGAACCGATAAGCTCTCCAAACAATGCTTGGACAGATCTATTAGCGTGATTTCAGTAGACATTGAGTACATACATGATAAAGAAAATATAATTCGATTAGGTTACCAAAAGTAAATAATGATGGAGTAACCTGACATCTTCTCTGGTAAGACCTACCTTTTCAACAGTCAATTTCCCCTGCTTGGTCAGATGCTTGATGGGAATTGACATAGAAACCCCTTTATTAAGCTGTGCAAGCAAACTAAGTTTTGTAAGATTTGTAACAGTGGTGATGAGATGGACAAGAAGTAGCGACAAATAGTTTTGGACATGGGAGGAAAGAGGTGGGGACAGTTGTTTGAGAATACAGGAGTTTTTGGTGGTTGCCTTAAATGTGAGGGGTGACAGTAAACACTTTGCACAACAGACTTGAGGGTCAAAATTAAAATATAAGCAAAGGGGTAGAATATTACAGAGTTTTAATGGTGTTTCAAAGCTTGGAATGGCAAGTTTGTTACATCAATGGATATTTTAGACCTGTGAATCTCTGTTCCTTTTGCCCAGAGTTTGACTTCCATAATTGGGAAGCATCAAGTTAATAGTTAGCGCGTGAACATTAAAAGAAAGTGGTAGCAAGAAATACTGCTCTCTTTCATTTTGTAATTGTGTGGTATTTATAAGAAGCTGTGACGTCATTGGCTTCCGGTATGAGCCACTTCCTGAAAACCTTGTTTTACGTGGTAAATCTAAAAATGTATTTCTTAGAAAAACTCAGCTGTGTTTTGTTTTCTCTTTTCTTCTTCTCACTGTCCACCTTACTTTTATTTCTAAGCCAGAGCTTGTGTACTGCTGCAGAATAGCGATGCCCCGTGATGGAGGGTAGCACTGCAGAAGGCACAGAGAAAGTACCGCAGAAAATTGTAGTTCAGAAACCCCAGTGTAGTTGGTGGCAGCATGGAAACAACTTAAACACAGTCTGACACCTAGAAAGAATTGACAAGTGAACTGTCAGTCGTATATTGTCGAATAATCCAATTATGTTTAAAATAATGAGATAAAACCAGCATCAGCCAACCTATTTTGTGTTTTTGTTTTCCCATTGCATTCCAAATAACATAAAAGGCAATTAGTTTCTTGCAATGCTAGTTAAAATTAATTTCTTGGTTGTTTGAAAGCAAGGTTATCACACAGTCAGTAGCTTCTAAATTCAGAGGTGTTAAAGTAGCCATCAAATTTTGTACGACTGGAGGATTTGGCAGTAAAAACAAGCAAGTGTATTTGTGTGTATGAGAAAAAGGAAACAAGCAACTGTACTTTATTACTCATTTGATTAACATAGAGCATATTTTTGGATTGTAAAAGAGATCACTTCGATCAGAATGTGTTCTGTAGAATGCAGACATACAGTCACAATATATCAGTAAATGAATTAAATCATAGCAGACCAATGTATGTGGGAACCAAGCAAGATGAAGAGCATGTCTGAAAGAAAAATAGGAATTCTAATGTAGATTAGAAGTTATGTCTTTTATTCTAATCAAGTTGGATGAACTGAAATAACTGCAAAATGTACATAGTTTTTAAATCACAGTATAGTTCTAAAATGTGTGGATGATATTTTTAGGTTCAGTTGTTTGGGGTTTTCTAGGGTTTTTTTCTTTATATTAGTTGGCTAAAATACTAGTTAAGGCTAATACAGTAGCAGACTAATGGCTAACTAGAAGAGTTTTGTAAAGAAATACTTTCATTTATAAATTGTCCAATTTTTGCAATGTAGGAGATATAGAACTTCTGCTGGGAAAATGAATGTTTGTGCATCGTGTCAGTTTGAAGCTCAAAGGTAAACAGGGATTTTCGGGTTACTAATAATATACTCATTTTGAATGAGGTTATTTTGTTTGATGACTATGAAAGATATGTTGTAACTTGTTAGACTTCACAGAAATAAAAACAATGTGAAGGTCTTAAATTTACAAATGGGTCTTAAATTTACAAACGGTTTTATAATTGGTTTTAGCCAGTCAGCATCCTGTTTTATACTAGTCATGCTCTCTGTCTCCAGGAAAGACGCACTATCAACCTACAGCTGGCAACCATCCTATAAATTTCCATGGTAATTGTATTGGTAATTAGCATTTGTCAATAGCTCATCTGTCGTAACCCTTAAATGTCTCCAACCTCTTCTGCTTATAGAGGAATTCCTTTCCAGATTTCTAAAACTAGAGTTCAGACCTCTGCTTGGAGTTCCTGGGAACTGTGGAGTGCATTTGTTTGGGATCAGGTTCTAACTTGACAGTAACAGGCTCAGCTCACGTGTCTTGTTGTGAGGCACTCGTGTCCTTGTCCCAGTATCATCATGAAGTCGCTGCGTTGTCATGACTGTCACAGTGTGATTTTGTATTTTAATGAATGGATCCAATACACATGGTTAGTTCAGAAACATTACTAACTGATAAAAGTTACCACTTGGCAGCACTGGCAGCTTTGGGACTTCAGGGGAAACCATCCATAAGCTGTGCTGCTGGTGTCTTGAGCCTCTTGTTTAGAGGAAAATAGGTAGCTTGTCATAGCACTACATTATACGTATGATAGCGGCTCTCTGTCTACTTTGTTTTGTCACAGGTCTTGGGGAGAACACAGCAGCTTGTACTGCCTTTAGTTAGAATTGTAGATACCAAGAGAATTACTTAAGCTGAAAAGTCATACTGAATTGTCATGATTTGAGGTCCAGGTGGACTTTCCTTTCAGTTCAGTCTGGTAGAGCCCTTGATTTTTTGCATTACCCTGTAGTGTGGTGCTGGTGCTCACCTGAGATATTCCGGAAATTTTCTATGGGATCAGTTTTCACTGGTTCTCTGTCCAGTGCACAGTCTAGACACCTGATAAGTGAAAAAAAAATAATCAGATAAAGCTCTTCTGAAGGAGCGTGAGGAAGAAATGCCATGACCTGTGATAGAAGAGATTTAGATTAAGTGACCTAAAGCTGGTGGACTCCAGAGCTGTAGTACACGTGCTTTGTGATAATGCACTTGCAGTTAAGGGGACGAATCTTAGGTAATCATTGCATTGAAAAAACTCTGCATATTTATTTGTATTTAAAATGGGTGAAACATTGCCACGTAGTCTTAGCTGAAAATTGTGTTGGAATCTGTTAATTTTCTATGTTATGTAAAAACCCTAAGTGTTGAAATATTTCCAGAAGGCTGTTGAGCCTTTTTATCGTCTCCCAAAACTTTTAAACACATTGTTGTTTCATATTCAGTATGCCAAGTTATTAGCTATCTTTACATCTTTATTGTGTTCTGAAATGCCCATGTAGTGTTGAGTTTGTGAGGGATTTATGTCCATGAGTAAAGGTGAGCAGCATAGGGTTTGACAGCTGCAATTTCCCTAAATAAAGGGAAAACTGAAGGAAGTAAATAGAGAGTTCAACAGAGAAGAGACACTTTTAACAGCCTTTCATTGCAGTTTCAGATAGTTATCACTAGGAGGACACATAGACCGTGATATTAAGGAACTAATTGTTTACCTTTCGGAATTAACTGCTTTTACTAGGAAATTATGTGTTGAAAGGTTGCTATATAATAATCCGTTAATTAAGATATTTTATTTTACTTGAAATTAAAAAAGAGTTTTGCGATGGACTAAAACCAAGTATGACAGCATTTGGAAATCTGACTGTGATTACTTTATCAATGAATCAGAAGGATACGTATTCTTGAGGGCATATGCCAGCCACTGATAGATGACATTTAGGTAGAAGTAACCCCTTTTTTTTTTGTTTATTTTGCAATTTTATATTGCAGGAATTCCTTACACCTTTTTCTGAAATGTTTACAGTGGCTTCTGCTGGGCTGGACACTGAGATGGGTCTCTGGCTTGGATTTCATGCAGCATTTGCTGCCGTCTTGATTTGTGTTTAATCTGTTTGTGATCTCTTACAGTGTTTGTAAATAGCTGTTCTTCTGGTTGTCTGTATGTGTTTACTTACAGATGCTGTAGATCAGAATCTTATCGAGTTGAGTAATATGGAAATGAGTCTAATTGATTTAAGTAGTTTGTAGACTGCCTGTGTTGCTGATGCAAGCTGTTACCTAATAAAAATTTCGGAATCTGACTCTCTGTATAGAATCACTATTGATATCACACATGCAGACAAAGATGATAACTGAAGCATATGCTTTAAATAAAACGACATGAGAAAATGAAAAATGGTTTCAGATTTAAAGTTGGTGAAGGATGCAGGAAAATAACACCAGATGGAGAGAAAGAGAAACTTAAAACATAGATTATTAATAAGTGTGATGTGTTACTGTTGTATAGAATATAATCTTATAGGGTTCCAGCATGTAAAATTCATTGTGACTTCTGTAGGAGTTACTGTGTTGCATAAAAGTGGAAATGCATACTCTGACTGTTCCAGATGAACCATCTCAGAGATGAAAAAAGAAAAAGAGCTCAACTCAGTTTTATGTGATTTTTGAAAACTTAGTAATTGTTTTGCCCTGTAGATCTGAGGTAGATTGAATCAGTTCTTGATAAAAAATACTATTTATGAATTAGTATGATTTTACATCTCTGTGTTCTAAGCTTGTTTCCCTGGGAGTTAGTTTTCCTCAATATTGAAGCTTTGTTTCTATAGTTTTGTTTCATTAGACTGAACAACAAACTGCTGAATCTCCCTTTGATGAAGCCTGTGGTCTGGAATTATTGCATAGATTGCTTTATTGGAATTCCTGGGTTGAAGGCACTCGTTCACCTTGCTCTTGTTACCTGTGTCTAACACAGTTTGGTTGGTACTCATGTGTTGCTTTCATCCTTACAGAAAAACTTGCTCTTGAATTTTCTTGCAGACTACAGTTCCTGTCCATCCATTTGTATTCTCTCAGTTCAATCAGGCTCAACAAAAACTTGGTGTTCTGGATGAGGCTATTAATTGTAGAAAAATGAGGACCCAGCCTGGTTCCAGACTCAGTTGAACAGCTGTGCTGACGCTGTGGACAAGACTGGGTCATATTCTGCAGATATCGGGCTTTAGCCCCCTGGATCATTTAATTAAATTAAAATTACAAACAATTAAAAGTTGTCAAGGCAGTATTTTTTTCTGAGGTGTTGCTGCTAGGGACTCTGCAGAGATTTTTTTTTATTTTTTTTTTTTCTATTTTGCAGAACTTTATACAAGTCTGGAGTGGGACGTGACTCAAAAGGTTTTTTTGCTACATAAGCTTTAATGACTGAGGCTTCTTAGTCTGTGTTTATGATTTTATAGAAGATCTGCTAATCACTCATCCTAAAAATGGCCTACAATACTCTAAACAATGATAGGTGTGTGAGCAGAAATACTGTAATGCTACTTCTTATGTCATTAGACATCTGCGCTGTTTTTGTAAATGATGTAATTAGAATTCTGAGAAGTTCTGAGCGTAGAAGGTAAAGATGAGACCCCTGTTATAACCTAGAGGAAAGACTGTGATCCCTTTTACTTCATTGTGGAAGATGAAGATGAGATGACACTTAATTGTGGAATGTTCAAAACGGGTTGGGTTTTGTTTGTGTTTTTCCTCTTTTTTTTTTTTTCCAAGAAGTTGGATGAAATGCTGTGTACTGAAGGGTTGCACTGGACTAACAGAATTAGATGAGCTGTTTTCAGGGTCAATGAATGCTGAAGTGTAGCTCTTGTTGATAGTATAGAGTGACTATTGGTACTATCAGAGTATTAACAAAGTAATTGCAGTATCACAGAATATTTGCCGTGTTTCCATAAGGCAGCACTGTGGTGGTAGTGAAGTAAGTTATTGATTATTCATACCCTTTAAATTGGAAAGTTACTTACTGTGTTGTACTGAATTATACAGATTTATTTCATTAGGTTTGTGTTTTACAACATAGTCACTTATAACCTTTGACTGGAAGTGAGTCGTCTGGAACTCACTCAAGGTGTCGCATTAAGATAATGATTTAGGATTTAAGTTACCAGAACAGATCAATAGTGAGATCCTATTTATGAGTAAAATAAAATTAAATAATGTCTCATAAATTCAGCTGTAAATCTTGCAGATTGACAGCTGGTACAGACTTGGAAGAAGGATGAGGGCAGGAGATGGTGGAAGAAGGCAAGGTTAGAGCAGGCAATCATCTGCTGGGCAGACACTCTGGAAGGAAGCAGTGCAGATGGCAGTGCTACTGTGAGTATTGGTATTTCTAGTGTAGCACACAAGGATGCTCTGTGCATTTACTACTAGGAGTGCAGTCATATGTGAAATCTTAATTTCTGCACCGTTTGGACTCTTATTATAACAGATTTGCTAGACTTGTGTTTTGCAGCCTATGAGGTGCTACAAAGAGCAAATGAAATGTGAAGCAGCCTCCCTCCTTCAGCTTTGGAGCTGGAAAATATGAGCTGGAGAAGACAATGCTTAGGTGAAAGGAGGGATGGGCTGAGGAAGTTCAGATGTGCTGAATAGAAGGTTGTTCCCTATCAGCTTTTCTCAGCTGTTTGTCAAAAGTGAAATGCTTCTCCAGAGTAGCTGCAGGTTTATTTACAGAATGTACTGAGATTGAAACGTTCGTTTTTTCTCTAATTGGAAGACCAAAAAAGAAAGTGGCAGACTGTCTCCATAAGCGGAAGGATTTTTATGCTAGTCTTTGAGTAATCAGTTAGATTTAGTACTTGTTTGCCCTCTTAGAAAACTACAGAACTCTGTCAGCACTGGTGGAAAGCACTGGTTTTGCAGCAGTGTTGCTGAAGTCAGTGTCACTTATGTAGTAAAACTGAACTGAATTGGGTCTCATGCTATTGTAGAGTGGTGTGGGATTTGATTTAGCTTCTCTTACTGCCAATTTCTGCTTGTATCATTCTAAAAGTAAAAATCTAATTCTGTGTAATTCGAACAAAATTTCTAAGAAATAGTCTCCATTTATCTTTTTCAAAGATTCTAAGGAGAAAGCAGAAATCCTACTTCATTTTACAGTCATAACAAAGAATTAAAGGGTTATTGCAACTTTTTTCCAGAAGTAAATCTGTTTTATATTGCTGTACTCTGTAGTTGATGGGGTTTTTTCCACATACTTCGCATTAACTCCTTTTTTTGGTGTTTTTTTTTTTTTTTTACTCCTTTAGTCTTTTTAACTAAAAAGTTTTTTCTGATCTTCAGTTGCCACAAGTTGTAGTAGGAGTATTGGGATAATGGATGAGTTTGGGAATGCCAAATGAACTGTATGTTGTTTTGTTGTCAGTGTTAGAACATAATCTTTTACTTGGGCCAGAAAGATTTGTTGCATCAGGAAAGCAGTTTTGACACCAGTGTTTGTCATGTCTTCGTGGTTTTGTAAGTAGTTCTGAGAGTTGGAGCAGAAATCAATGTTCTGCCCTAGGACACAAGCTTTACCTGAATCAATTTATGCTTAATTTTGGTAGAAATCCAGGGTACAGGAGTTGCACAGAGCGCTTTGTGTTGCAGAAGAGTGTTTTTATATCTAGTTTTTAAATGTCTTGCGGGAAATGTTAGATGCTGTAGTCCAGTGTAATTGTTTTGTTGAAGATGAAAGGTAATTGAACCAACATAGAATTAAAGAAAGCTTTTCTGTCTATTCACGTGGCCCATCTTAACAGCTTTTAACCAAACGATGGAGAAGGACATAGCATTTGGCAGTCAGGATCTCCAGAAGCCATTTCCAGAGCCTTCGTTTGTTTCTGTTAATGTGCATTAGCTGGTATCATTTTGTTGAGTTTTATAAGTCTTGACATATTCCTAATTTTTAAATGGAAACAGTGGCAGAAAAGAGGGAGAACACAGGAAGGACCAAAGAATTCATCTGTGTATGTTGTAAACAGTAAAGATCCTTACGTAGAAATAAACAGAGTAAAAGCATGTGTGAAAATAGGGGCTGGGGTCTGTTCATTGCATGAAGATTGGGCAAGTGTTTTTTTCCAACAGAAACAGTGCAAACTGATGTGCAGAGGGAGTTTTCAGACTCCATTTATTATCATCGGTTATCTCAGAGGTGCTGGGCACTAGGGGTGAAGCTTGCACAGCTTGCTTCGAGCTGTAGTACTGATAAGTTTTAATGAAATCACGTCTCCATATTGCAAAAGATGTCGTGAAATTTCTTGGAAGAGGAAGGTGAGTGACATAAATATACCCGAACAGGAAAGGAAGGTGGTTGTTCCTGGTATTGTTCAGGGTATTTTTCTCTTCTGCAGAATACTTGAGAAGCAGTTGAATCATTAACAGGCATGACAAGCTACGAAGTTTCGAAGGGAGTACAAGTCATCAGATTTGATAGTGAATGCTTAAGTCAAGCCCCTCGCTGACACCAGATCAAAATCAGTGAAGTGCATGTTAAAACAGCACAGGATCTTTTCTGTATCTTCATGTCTCAAATATTTGGTAATACATAATTTTCATATTTGTTTGTTTAAGAAAACTTAGGAGTTGATTTGTGCTTAAGGTTTTCAGCACTGCTTTGACTGCTTGGAGGTTTTTTGGTTTGTTTTTTTTTTTTTTTAACAAATGCTGAATAAAATCTTTGGAAACTGATCACGAGTAGTAAAACATGAGAGTAGAACTAGGTGATATAATTTCTCAAATTGTGTTATGTAAGATAGGTTAATTAAAAGAAGAATAAAAACGGTCAAAAAATGAGCAGGTAAAATTCTGTACTAGGTAGATAATTCTCTACTTGTAAAGATAGGCCTTATTTATAATTTCAGAATGATTTAGGCAGACATACACCCTTCCCTCCTCCCCCCCTTACTGTAGTGTGAGAAGTCAGAGCTTGATATTGAACTCCTGACATCCCATTACACTGTCTGTATAGTTTTGCTTGTCATAGGTCACTGAGCTGTAATGGATGTAAAGATTAAATGAGGCAAACAGCTGTGTGTTGGGCATAAGAGAAATTGTATTTTCCAACCTGCATTTCATTACTTCTTTCTTCTGCCTAAGGTTCTTGCCTATCTCTTGTTTCCTGGATAGGTATAAAAGACTTTGCAGTTTCAGGAAATACAATCAGATGCATTGGTTTAGTTCTTTCATGGAAGGATGAAATAGCACATTTTCAACAGAGAGAGGCCGTGGTCAGACTTGGAGGGCAGAAGGTCTTTGTCCTCAGCGTCATTTCCTTGGCTGACAACCATGGGGTCAGCGTGTCTTTTAATTAGTATTCTGGGCTTGGGTATGTAACCTTTGATAGCAGAAGCACAGATCTCTGCTTCCCCTTCTCAGGAAGCTGTAGAGAGCCCTGATGTCGCTTCTCCGCCTCCTTTTCTCGTAACTAGACAAACCTGAGTCCTTAGGGGCTCCTCATAGGACGTTTCTTTCCAGCCCTTTCGCCAGCTCTCTTGACTTCTGGATGCATTCAAGGGCCTAGAACTGTACACAGTGTTCGAGGTGGGGCTGTACAGATGCTGAATGCAGCAGGATGGCCACCTCTTTTGACCTGCTGGTTATGCTGTGTTTGGTGCACCCAGAAAGCAGTTGGCCCTCACTGCTGACTCCTGATGAGCCTGCTGTAAACAAGCACCCCCAGGCCCCTTTCTGCAGGGCTGCTCTCCAGCCAGCTCTCTCTTGGTTCATATTGTGACTGGTGTTACTCCATCCTAGGCTCTGAATCCAGCATTTGTTCTTATTAAACTTCATCCCATTAATCACAGCCCAGTGTTTCTGTCTGCAAGGCCTGTCCCTCAAGAGTCAACAGCATCTCCCGATTTGGAATTGTCAGCAAATGTGCTTATGATGCATTCAACTTCTGCATCCAGATCATTGATAATTATATTGAGCAGGACTGGCCCTAGAATGGAATCCTGAGAAACACACCTGGTGACCAGTCACCAACCAGATGTAACATTGTGCATGGCAACCCTTTGAGCCCTGCCCTTTGGCCAGTTCTTTATCTGGTGCACCATGAACCCGCTCATCCCACAGCTGGACAACTTGGAACGAGGCTGTGAGGGACAGTGTTAAAAGCCTTACTGAAAAATCGAGAAAAACTCCATCCACCGCCTTCCCTTCATCCACTGGCAGGTGACCCCATCGAATTAGTTAAAAGAACCCTTAGTGAACCCGTGTTGCCTGTACTCGGAGATTGCATTCTTCTTTAAATGCCTTTCAGTAGGACCCAGTGTAATCCTCTCCATAGTTTTTCCAAGAACTGAGCTTAGACTAACAGGTCTGTAATTTCCCGGGTCTTCCCTCACGCCTTTCTTGTAAATCGGAATAACATTGGCTGGCTTCCAGTCAGCAGGGACTTCCTCAGATTCCCAAGACCTTTGGTAGATGGTTGAGAGGTGTTGATGCAGCTGTGCAGTGATGCCTCGTGCCTTTTCCCAGCAGCATCAGTGTAGTTCTGCTGGTGTGATGGTGACACTCAGGCAAAGGATCTGCTCTGGATGTTCCTGAGAAGCCTCTCCACCGGATGGTGCATCTGACACATGCTGATATTTCTCCTCGCTTATCAGTGTTGCTTCTTCTAGAATTATTTTCTGCACAAGTAAATGTGTCTTGCAGATAGTTTAATTACTGTGGATTATTTTCGGTATCATATTGATGACATGGGTGAGCAGAAGGAAAAGGAATGGGGTTGTCATGACTACTGTGACTTTTTAAATTTTTTGTACTTCCGTTTAAATATAATTTCTATTTTTCAATTTGTAGGGGTAAAAAATGTACTCTACTGATTGTAAATTACTGCTCATACTTCCAGTTCTACCAGACAGCTTTTGAATGCATTTTTTTAATGGGAATCACAAAAGGTGAAAAGGAAGAGCATTCCCTTGGCAACTTTATATAAAGGAAACTTGGGGTGGTTTAATACTCAAGTAATAGCTGAGTGCAGTTTATTTTGGTGCTCAGACAAGGGCATGTTTTGTTTCAAATCGGATGGTTTTGCATAGAATTTCTTTAGAATTTTTTTCAAATGCTGATAGTTTGCTTGCACTTGTAAATGTCTTTGAGCTTGCAGCTACTGCTATTAACAATAATCGATTTGAATAATCGATGCAATTCCTTAGTTTTCCATGCATAGATCTTGCAGTACTCATGCCTTAGTTGTGGTTAGAAATGAGTTTACCTTGTGGAACTGATTCAGGCCTGTAATTAGTATGTAGCAAAGAGAAAACTGAAGTAATTCAATGTATTTTCAGTCATTCAAGGGGGCAAATTAACTTCTTTATGACTAATCGAGTAAACATATTACTCCACTGTGTAAGAGTGGGTGTCTTTTGTGTTCTGAGTACATTCATTCTTGACCTTCGTGTTACTTGGATCATAAACACAGCCGTGCAGAGACGGATGCAGTTCAGAATTCCTGTTCCATCAGTACGTTGTCAGCATTCATCAAACAGGAATCCTTTTACAGTGAATAATTTGGGTCTGGCTCTTAAAACTGAGGAATAGTTTTCTGGTTTTTTGATTGTTTTGTTTTTTTTTCATAATATGTCCATTTTCAGAAATTTTCTCCTTAAATATTGATATTTAAGGATAAACTATGTGATTAGTACCACATAGTTCCCTACTGAGTTTCAGTTGATTTATGCCTGTGGCCTCCTTTATGTGCTTACTCGGCAGTACCAGCAACGTCTGCAGCGCTTTGCTTTGATTCCAGAGCCAGTTTTAGCTTGTGTTGATGATATAACAAAATCAGCTCAAGCTGAAAATGGTTTAATTTGTCCTGTTTCTCAGCCTAAGAAATTAGCCCTTGCTGAATCGCCTGTTACGTGAGCACACTGCCACTTGTCCCCAAGCTAGCTCAAGCTTGTTCTTAAACTATCTGGCAATCAGTGTTGGAACTAAACAGTAGAAAAACTATTCCTCTGTTGTCACTTGGATCCTGGTGCCTCAGGTTTTTTTTTCCATACACTTACTGGAGGTTGATGATTTCAGGTATCCATTTTCTAAGAGTGAATTGTCTTTTCTTGTTTTGGGTTATTAGGAATAACATTGAAACTTTTTTTTTTGTTCTTTGTGAAATCTAGTTAATATTATTGAACAACATAAACAATAGGATAAGGAGTCTTGTGTAGCATTGGATTTTCTTGCTGTGGTGATTTTACCTCCAGCGTAAGCTACGTGCAACTCATTCTGCTGAGGAGATTGCATCTGAAGTCCCACAGCAGAGCCACTTAAAAGAGCAAACGTACAACAGAGGATGTGAATTTGTACAAAGTGTAACAGGACTTTAAAGACTTCTGATGGTTAAGATGTTTCTGTGTGGTGTCTTCATTTACAGTGCATGCTTACGGTTGTTTTTTCAGAGTACATAGAGCCGTACAGCAGTTAGGTGTGATAAGTCTCCCAGCCCTCCTTTCACATCACTGTATTGATGCCTCTTCTCCCCACTGCCTGACCACACTTCTGCAATCCATATTCTGTCTCTGCATGTTAGATTTAAAAGTGTCGTTTGCGAGTGGTGGTGATTAATTCCACTCTGCTGAAAGACACTGATGATACAGAAAGCAGGAGGGAATTCAAAACAGTCTTGATTCCTTGCCCTTTACCTGCTTGCTCCATTTCTTCCTCTCTGACAGATATTGCAATGTAAGTTAAGTATCTTGTGGTTAAATGAGCATAATCTTTATTTAAAAATGAAAATAGAATTTTGGCAGAAGTTAGCAGCACTAGAAAAATGCTCCTACTTGCCCTGAGCGGATTGTTTTTTTCCAGGGGGGTTGTGTGAATATATGACAGAGGCTGAAAAAGAGAGAGTAAGTGTGTGTGGGCACTGGCAGCAGACCACACTCTTCAGGCCATGCACTGCATCGTCTCCTTCCCCTCCTTTCATTGCCTTGCAGAATGTATAGGCTTAGATACATGAAACAATACGTTTATTTCGAAATTGATTTAAATGAGCTCATCTTAGTCACTCAGCAGTTCTAAAATGCTGCCAAGTGCTACACGTCTTGTGAATTTATAGATTTTTCTTTTTTCTGCAAAGGATGGAACCCGATACAGTTACTGAGGCAGAGAGAAAGCATCTTCCTTCACCCGTAACCTACTGAAGCATGAAGAAAGATGCTGAAAGCCAAGATTGCTAATTTGACTTTCCTGCTTAGTGCTTCTGAACGTGACGATTTCTACTCACTAAGGCTGTCTGCTTGTGGCAGGCAAAATTATCATTCACTGTGTTCGTAGCAGGGAGTTTTGATGAGGTCAGTAACCAGTTCTAGAACGGCATGGCTCCTTCTCCCTCACCGCCAGCTTCGTAGCAGGAACAAGTGAGACTTCTGCTTCTTCCCTTATAACGAGGTGCGAATTCCAGATCAAATGTTAAACTGCTTGTTTCTACATGAAGAAATCGGATTCAACCCCTGGATATGTTCCAAGTAGGAATATATCATTAAATTTGACTCGGTTACTTCCAACTGTTAAAGCATGCTGATCTGACACAACCAGGGAGAGAACTAAAATATACATATATATACATTTCAAAGACATGAGGCAGAAGGAAACTGTTAGATAATTTAGTGTGACATTTAGGGTATTGCAGGTCGTTATGTGTAACTGTTACTCCCTGTTTTGAGCTCAGTAGCTCATGTTTGACTGGAAAATTAACAGGCATTTGTTGAAGAACTTTTTCAGAAAGGCAGGCTGTCTCACTTTGCAGTTGGTTAGAAAGGAAGATTTCAGCATCTCTCAGCAATTTGTTCAATTGGTTCAACAGTCTGCACTTCTTTTTCGTCATGTTTTACTGCATTTTTAACTTGAATATGTCTGGTTTCTAGTTTTCCCCAGTTTCATGGGAATTTTAAACTGGCAGAGCTGCTGAAACAAGCAGTCACCTTCCCCCAGTCAGCTTGTTCCTGCTTCTGTGCCAGCTGGTGTGGCCAGAGCACTGGCCCCTGGTCGTGGCTCGATCTCTCTGCAGCTGTAAAGTGAACCCACTGCAGAACTGGCAACCCCACCAGCAAAACTGCGTTTGTCCTTGGTCAGTACTGGGATCTAGTTCATACCAGAGTGGATGAAGGATGCTGTTGCAAACAAGGAGGTGGAACAGGGACAGCAATGAACCATCAGGGATGAGAAAAGGGTGAAGCTGCCCGTTTTGGTGGCTCTCCCAAGAGCAGATGGTAAAACCACGGAGTTACTTTGAGCTGTTGCTTCTCGGCTGTTTTCTGCTAGAAATAATCACGTGCTCGTGGTGGCATGTGTTGCTCTGCAGCCAGCAGTGTGTGTCTGTATCTGTGTGTTGGTCCTCATGGTGTTAACATCACCACGACCAAGTGTACATCAGAACACTTGAATAACAAATGCAGTTGCTTGGTGTAGCAAAAGCTGTTCAGAAGCAAGTGTTGTCAAGGTAGTAACATTTATGTTGTGGATATATTTTTAGTATCTGTGTAGTCCTTGGCAGCAAACTAATAATCAAGGGAAAAAAGCTTTGAACTAGAGGGCTTAAATGTAGCAAATTTGTCTCATTATTAGCAGATTGAAAGTGGAAATTCCCAGTATCTGAGGACTGTGTTCAGTAAACATTTCTTCAAAAAACAAAGATACAAATTCATAGGTGTTAGGTAATGGGATGTCTTAAGACCTAGCTGTTGAACAGTATTTAATACTGAACCATTTAAATGGTACATAAAATGTTATTTTCTCTCTAAATAAGTCTCTTATGAGAGTGTTTGGTCTCCGTGCCAGTGCTCCTGTTTCAAATGTTCTATCATGCTTTTTGGTAAGAAGAGAGTATGATCAACTTTCACAAATCGGAGAGAGATGCATTGAGCACTGGTTCTCTAACCTACTGCTGTAGTGTGAGGAGGGTTGAGATGGAGCACTGAAGAGCGATATCCCAGGGACAAGTGAAGCCCAGAAATAAGAGATTATCCATTCTGGGCATGGGGATGGATGGCTCCAAACCTCTGCTTTCACCACAAAACACTGATGTTCTGAATTGGAAAGTCAGAATACATACCAGCTTTCTGGGGCATCACATACTGTTGTTTTTCTCTGTATAAGGAAAAAAGTTCTTCCAGATACTGCTGGAAGTTTTGAGTGATTTTTAGTGCTGTCAAAAGACAATTTTTTTTTTTGTTTGCGTTTAAGTTTACCAGTGACTCTTACTGTAGTGAAAGTTGTTACATAAAATTGCACTATATTTTCTTCCCCCAAAATTCTAGTATTGTTTAGACAACAGTGCTGAACAGATGAAGCATGTAGTCACTATTTCTTACTACTCAGCATACTTGTTCTGTGTCTCTTGGCAGCACCGTGCAAAACCTACATTTACTTAAGACCGAGACGTATTCCCTCTTCTTGCAAGATAGATTTGATTTTGAATAATCTGATTGTGTATTACTTCATCAAGAGTTCGTCTCACAGACTGTGACTGGTACGACTCTCATTTTACACATGGAAACTGATAAACACAGTGGTAGAGGCATGTTTTGCTGGAGGGCCATGTTCTTTATCCTTCAAGTTTTTGCTTAGGAGCTCCTAACAGCCTTGTTTGTCAGAGGTGTGGCCACCACTTAGGCGGAGAGTGAGGAAACCCCTTCACTTCAGATCTGACCGATTGCCAGGGTTCATTCAACTCAGACTTCTTTAAAGTGACCACCTGATTTTGGGCTGTCTTAAATGAAGCTCCTTAAAGTTGCCCAGCTGCAGTTGTCCTAAGGATGCTCCACTGCTGCTCCTCTTTGGTTGTCTTTGCTTCTACTTGACTGAGCCTCCCAGCTTTGTAACCTTCTCATTGCTTGACCGGTCATATCCCAGGCCAAGTGTCCTGATTGTCGTCTTTACATCTATTTTCTATAATTTTGTTGAATCTGTGAAAACCTTTGTGGGTGAAAATCTTCTGGCCACCTGTGATCTTTATATGGGAAATTCCCGAATTTATCATTTAAAACCCTCACTTTAGGTTTGTGGTGAAGACAAAAGAGGGTGTCCTTTTCATCCTTGTTTCAGTATTCAGTTGTCTTTAACTTCACTGGAGGTGGAATAGTTAAAAGAAGATAAATAGTGAAATAGTTCAATAGTTAAAAGAAGGCTTTGCAGTCGGATTTATGTGCTCGTACTTCAAAATATTTAAGAGAAAGATGCCTTTTTATTTACCAAACACTTGTAAGTAAACCTTAAAGCCACCACAGTAAAGAGCAAATCACAACATAGGGTCTTGTCTTTCCTTAGAAATCTGTGTGAAAAGATGGGATTCTTGCCAGCCATAAAAGTATTCAGAAGATTGCTGCTATTTTTCCCTGATTATGTTTCAAACAGTAAACCATATAAAATTATTGACAAGCTTTCTCAAAAAAGGCATCCAGGTTTGACACATCTTGCTGAAATACCATTTAACTTGTTTTCAGATGGAGAACACAGGGTATAAGAAGGGAGATTTTTTTTTTTATTATTTTTTTAAGGAAAAATCTGAAATGATGAATTGTTTCTGGAACCTTATGCAGTTCCCTTTGGATTCAGTGGGAGGCTTTATCTTTGTTTTCCCAAGAGGGCAGCGAGGTTCACTCTCACTACAGTGCCTCTCTGCTGTGGTATATATGGTCTACAGTAGATGGATTTTAAAACATTCAAAATGAAGTTAAAATGAAATCTTTTACTCGGTACAAGCTGTCCATGTGCTTCCTTGCCAGAAGTGCGATTACCAAGAAAACATCAGCTTTCTAGTTGGCCAAGGAGTGTGGTTGTGGCTGTGCATCAGTTTTGTGCACAGCAAATTTTGAAGACTTTAAGAGAAAATAAATAATCCTTAGAGAAACCACAATTTTGAAATCAATGATCATTAAGTTTTCCAAACCTATTAATTCAAGTGTGGCTGAAACCAAGAAGAAAACAAAGAACTTTGCATGAAGGTGCATGGTTGTAGCTTCAGCATGCTTATGTAAACTGAACAGGAATTTCCACAGAGGAAAAAGGGAATTGGGAACTCAGATCTTGTTAAGATTTTGCTGATCTGACCTTCCTTGGTCCTTTTTAAAAACCCCAGTGTAGGATGCATCATGTATGGCATTTGCATTACTTGCATCCTTGCTGTCTACAATGGGAGGAAGGTTCCCTTGTGCCGTCCTGGCTGCTGTATTCTCTGTTGGGTGCCGATCTTTGGTAGGAGGGAGTTTTTGCATTCCCAGAGAGTGTCTGAGCATATTTCTGAGGGGCAGCTCAGAGGATGGGGTAGAGACTGATCAGAAAGGAGCCTGCTGCAGAAGGGGAGAAAATGAACCATCTCTGTAAATGCTCAAGCACAGAAACAAAGGCTTTCCTTCAGGGATGCGCAGAGATTATGTAAAATTAGGTTGTTAGTGGGTTGAGAACAAGCCTGAAAGAAACCCAAACCCACAGCATATGAGGGGAGTTACTTAAAAGTCTTTTACTCATCTTGATTTTAGTTTTGCTGTTCAAGAGTTCACAAGGTTTTGTGTATATTTCTAATAACACCAAGCTCTGGGGTTCACAGTGCTTTTAGTGCTTTGCTCGCTCTGAAGAGGAGTGCAGGCAGCTCCTCCACGTGCTTGATGACTCAGGGTCTCGTAACAGTGGTGCTGGAGACAGGTTGTGAATCTGAAGGCAGTCCTGGGCTCAGGCACCGAAGCTGGAAGTGAGCAAAGCCATGCATCATCTAGAGACAGAAGATTTTCTTTTATTCACATTCTGAAGAGTCAGCACAGAAACATTCCCTGAAGTCACAGTACCACAGTATTACAAGGTTGGAAAGGACCTTTGAGGTCATCGAGTCCAACCTATAACCCAACACCAAGACCAACTCAAGTCTAGAAAAAGAGCTGCCGTGTGACTTTTTTTTCTTCAAAGGATTGGCCAGAAGCTGAGCTAATGGAGCTCCTTGTTGATTCGGGTGTTTTTCTCACCCAAGAGGGCCGAATGCTACACCACCTAAAAGAAATCAAAGTCAGGCATTGGATTCATCTCGTTGCTCCAATGCGTGATCTTTGTCTATATAGGGAGCAGCAAGACAATCCTGGGGCTTGAGAACCAAGTCAGATGCCTAGATAGGCAGAGACTGAACTGGGATTGTGAAGTTTGAGCAGGAGGAACATGGCGAAGAGGAGCTGCTCCACAGCTAGGGTTGCTTACAGAATCAGAATATCTGAAGAGTGTGTGCTAAAATGAATACTTTTTAACATAAATGAATCTTAGAATGATTTCCAAAATACATAAAAAAAAAAAAAAGAAAAAGAAAAAAAAGCTAGCAGGACCTTGCTTGCAGCCTTCAAAATTATTTATTTTGCTGTAAGATGATGAGAATTGGGGAAAGATGTCGTGGCCCCATCACCTCCTACAGGTGAGGTCCCTAGAAGTCAGCTTTTTGAGATGCCTTTAGAAAGGGGTAGGATTTAAATCAAGGTAGAAGTGTCGCAACACAACATTGAATTAATCTCAGGATGATACTGCTCTGAGAATAAGGCAGATGAAAAGAGTTGGTGTCTGTTGAGGAGCGGATGCCTTTTTTGGGGAACGCCTCAGTGAATGAAAAGGAGTAAGAGTAATTCTTTCCCAGTTTAAGTGTCTCTGACTGCCTGAGTCTGCAAAGCCTCAAAATGACCCTTTTATCACAAGTGGGTGTTTCTTTTGAGGAAAGGTAGATCGTTCTTCCCTGCTTCGGGAATCTTGACACCATGCTTAAGCGCATCATCCTGTACTCATAATATTTTGTTGGTTCTTATTGGGCAAACAGAAGAGCTTTATCTACAGTGTCTACTCAGTGTTAATTTATAATTGTTCCATATCAAATATGCTACATGACTGAAAAGGGTGTGCAGGAGGAAGCAAAGAGAAACTACAGAACCTGCGTAGGACTGCTTAAACATGCTTTTTCCTTGGTGGGATTGGGTGAGAGCGGGAAGAAGGGAGAGAAGGCAAATTGTTGCCTGTTCCAGTTTTCAGTCAAGCAAGTGATTCAAGAAGGCAAGAAAAACGGAATGCGACAGTACAATTTGGTGGTTATTTAGTAATTTAAAAGATGAGTTCTAAATGGTTTTAAGGTAGGCACTTCCAAACTCACAGCATACCAGGAGCAGAGTGCTGCAAGGGAGGACTAGGAGTCCCATGAAACTCGACCTCACTTGGGTTCCTCACCAGACCTTTCTCTCATCAGTCACATTTTCAAGCATCTTGACAACTTTCTGCATGAGAAGGTTTTCCACAACCAAGCAGCAGCTCAGAATACCTTCGAAGAATTCAGCAGTTCCACGACTCCAGAATTCTATGCTACCAGAATAAATTGACTCTTTTCTTGTTGGCAAAAATTATACGTGTAAATTCTAGTGGGTCTTTTGATAAATGACTTTTATTATAAGCTGAAATAGACTATGTTAAAGCTGATGGTTAAAAATGGCTATTATTTTTGCACCAAACTAATATTTGAGTGAGGTTTTGAAAAATCTTTGTTAGCTTGGATGTATTAATAGAATCATAGAACCATAGAATGGTTTGGGTTGGAAGGGACCTTAAAGATCATATAGTTCCAGTCCCCCTGCCATGGGCAAGGACATCTCCCACCAGACCAGGCTGCTCAAAGCCCAATCCAGGCTGCTGAAAGCCCCATCCAACCTGGCCTTGAACACCTCCAGGCACGGGGGCACCCACAGCTTCCCTGGGCAACCTGTGCCAGGGCCTCCCCACCCTCACTGTGAAGAATTTCTTCCTCATGTCTAATCAAAATCTTCCCTTTTTCCAGTTTAAAGCTGTTCTACATTGTCCTGTCACTACAGGCCCTTGTAAAAATTCCTTCCCCAGCTTTCTTGTAGGCCCCCTTCAGGTATGGAAGGCTGCTATAAGGTCTCTGTGGAGCCTTCTCTTCTCTAGGCTGAACAACTGCAATAGATTCTCTCTGTCTTTTGTGAGTCAGCCTCGATGACCATTTGCATGATTGATAGTTTTAGAGCTTTAGGCTTACTGGTGGTCTGTTTTTTGCTCACAAATGGAATATGAGGAGGAAAAAAAAAAAATAGACTTTTAAAAATTGAAATTCATCACTTTGGCAATGATAGAAAATGGAATTAAATGGTCAGCTTTTGAAATAGTCAGTTTTTGAGAAATCAGTGCAAGGAGAATTTCCTGTGCTGCTAGGCAAGCTGCATGAATGGAGAATGAGATGCTTTCCTGGGCGTTTAATTGTGTTTTAAGCAAACAAAACTTTCCTATTTTTAAAGGCTAAATGAAGTTTGGAGCAATTTGCTGGATAATACAAAATGCAGTGATTCAGCGTTTGCGATGAGGGCTATTTATAGTTACTCTATTTTTATTCAGAGAAAAACAATAGCAGTGAATTTCAGACAGTTTGACCAGACACATCGGAAGGTCTCTATTGAAGCTGAGGCAAATCGCGTGCTGCTTTATCTGGAAAACTGAACTTGGGAGCTCCTTCGGCATCAACATTTTAGTGCTGTCCTCCTGAAGGTGAAATTCAGCTTTGTGCTGGAAAGCTGCAGAAGCTGTGTTTCCATGAAGCCTGGTGTGTGTCCGCTGCTAAGGGGCTATTGGCATTCATTGTATTTTCTTATTTAAGAATTGAGCCACGTAATTCAGCTCTGTTAATTCTAATCATCTCTTTCAGGTTTTCATTTACCCAGTTGCTGCAGCCAGCACAGATCCGAATGTCGTGGCTACAAAGGCTTGTTACTTTCTCATGCTGGATCCCTCAAATCCAAGAGCTCCTTGGCAGTTTCCAAGGCAACCACCTGTGGAATAATTAAAAAGGATGAAGTGTTAGTCTGTCAGATATAAAGAATTCTTGCCTGGAGAGAGCACTTCATTTTCATCTATCTTGAAGAATCAAATGCGTTTCTGCCAGCAAAGTTAAGGTAGTACAATTAAAAAGTACTGTTTTAATATCTGTAAGTACTGAAAGTTTGAATAGGAGCAGCAATCCTGATAGGACTGTGTAGTGTTCATTTAAGAAAATTACCAGGGTCTTTTGATGTTAATTTTTTTGGTGTATTTAAACAGAAAATCTGGGAGAAAGATGATGATGAAAATGCAGTATGGGTGAAGAGTATTTCATATCAGTAACACAGTTGTATGAACTGTTTTGCACTTCATGGCGTCTTTCCTCACAGATGATTTTAAGCTGGTAAGGACTAAAATGGAGCATACATTAGTGGGAGCATAAATATAGGAAGCGGAGCCTTCATGCCAAGTACACTGAGATTTCTTTGGCATTCAGTGAAGTGATAGATAAAAAAGGAATGTAGGAGTGGGCTCACTGCAATATGATAGTCAGAATCGAGGATCGATCTTCATCGTATAGCTTAAAGGGTTTGCAGTCATTAAGTTGATGTTGAAACTGAGCTGATAATCGGCGTTACCTTCTTTGGTGAAGCAGCAGCTAACCCTACTTTGAAGACCACATTCTCAGAGTCAGAGTTGAAATTACATAGTGGAGAAACCAACAGGTAAGCAAAGAACTCTGTTAGAATAGTAGAGAATAATAAAGCAAATTTTGTTCTGAAAGTTTGAAATGTTGCTGCAAAAAATTATGGTAAAACTGTTCTAGATAGCTGGAAATGTTCTTCTCAAAGTATAATATGTTACTGAATGTATCAGCTTATTCTGTCTTCCTTCTCTGCCAGTCATTCAGATATATTTGAATAGAAAAATATTATTCATTTCTGACAATGAAGTTAAACGGGAGAAAGCCACATTTGCATTCTTCCCATAGTCCAGATAACTGTTCAGTTCAGTCTGGTTACCTAGCTTGATGCTCTTGCATACTTAATTTTAGGCGTGATGCTTTTGTATAGTTTATTTTAAGCAAAAAAAAATCTCTAAATTTTGAAGTAGAAATTTTTGGGATGCCATCTGGGCTTTACATAATAAATTTTTACTGCCAAAATGTTTGTGGGATTCTGTTGGGATGTGGATGGGTTTTCACATTCCGTCCCTTCCACAGCTCAAGAAGATCATTGTTTTTAGATACGGTGGGTCGAAGAAGAAATGAGAATTGTGTGATGGCAGCTTTGTGATTTGAGGTAATACAAATAAAACCTATCCAGTAACCACTGTTACCTTTTACAGCCAGTAGAGAATTTCAGGAGTCAGTATTTGTACGTACCGAGTTCAACTGCAATTTTCAACCCTAATACTTGGGTTCCAGTTCATTGGTTCATTATCACCATGGCTTAACTGTCAAATTGATTTTCTTTTTGAAGTAATTTTTCAGGCTGTTCAGTTACTTTCATGATGGAGCAGGAGAAAATTTTTTTGAGACAAATAACTGTTTTCGTGTATGAAAGGAGCATGATGTCAAATTATCTGCACCGAGCTCAGTGGAGATGGTACAGGACTGAGACACGATGCAAGCAGAGTAAGAGTAGTCAGGGTGTGTGCATCTGAATCTTTTGCTTCCCAAGAAGCAGAAGGAACTCTAAGATGGAAGTGGATAGTTGGGAGAAAGCATATGTATATATTAGTGTAAAACTAATGTAATAGCTTGGTAGCAGTTACGTGAAGTACTACAGGATTCCCTGGAGCATCAGAGGAGAAGCTTCATCTTGGACACCCCTAGAAAACATACTAAGCACGTGCAAGTAGCTCAGTTTTTCTCTCCTAACTCAGATACTGTAGGTGAGGTTCTTCTCATGAAACCTGCATTTCCAGGCACTGTTGAAGCACATGCTGAAAAGCAGGTAGGATGCACAGCTCCCTGAAGTGCCTGTTACTGACCCTCTTGAAGGGGATGACTTGCGGCTAAGAAGGTGCATCTGGAAAGGAACCTCTCCCTTTCCATCGATGGTTCAGCCTGGATCACTGATTTAGCCTAACATTGCAGAAACTTTCACTGTGTAATTAGATGTATTTTTATGTGAAACTTAACGTGCACTTTTTCCTCCATATTTCATTCCCAATCTGGAGCTTCCCATGCTGGGTGAAATTGCATTTGATTACAGCTCACTTACTCATCCTCTTTTTCCCAACTCGGATATTTGACACTGACAGTTTTTCCAGACTTACTGAACCACAGGCTTGTATAGGATCAAGAATACTGGAGAGCCGCATGGATTTTGTTAACATAGTTTCTAACAGAAATAAAAACATGGATGCTAAATTTAGGCAGCTGGACTGTGTTGAAGAAAATACAGTGGCTAGGCAGAATTGATATCTGATGTTCTGTAAATAGCTTATGTTTTAATAATCTTTATCCCTGAGAAGTTTTACGGGTCTGAAAGGGAGTAGAAACTTAGGAGCTGTGAGTTGTTCAGTAATTTTTATTTCTTAAAGTGATCCTGTACATGGCAACATACATGCCTTTTGCCACCTTGGCTATTAAGAATTAGTGCTATGTGTGCCCATAAAAATTAAGATTTTCTTTGTACTTCTTGTTCTTTCCTCCTCTAGACCTATTTATGCTCCACGTTAGAATAATTTTATGTCCTTTGGAAAGGAAAAAAATGGGAAAAAGTGATAGTGATAATTCTCTTAAAATTTATTTTGATTCCATTTTCCCCTTATTTCTCATGAACAGTTGCCGAAAGAGTCAATTACAGCGTGGTAGTCCTAAAGTGTCATTAAAATATCCATTAATTTTTTTAAGTAAATAGGGGAGTTGGGTAGAACAGAACACTTTTCTCTTATTGCTTGGAAATCCAGATAGTTATTCAGGTTGTGGTTTTTCAAAGGGGAGTTTTTCCTTCTAGCAAGAGGAGCCTAGAGTAACAACCTAGAGGAAAATGTAGGTGACTAGATGTCACCTCCTAGTTTTTGGAAGAGAGAACTACAGTAAGGAACAGACCCTTTTGAAGACCTGAGCCCTCCCTCTCTGTAAGTTTTGGAGTATATCAGGATGGGCAGACACAGATGATGTAAGAAAGACTTTCACCTTCTTGGAGAACGAGAATCAACTCTGGCAATATCAGTCACCAGGATACTATGTCAAGTTTTGCATCTTAGGAGTTTTAGGACTACCTCTTTGATCTCTGGCTTTTTGGAGATGAGAAGAGAGTTAAAATCACCTGCCCAAAACTGAATGTTCTCCAAATGAATCAATAGAGGACAGTATTTTTGCCTGTCAGCACCACTATTAAAACATGGAATTCCAGTAAAATGCATTGTATTTCAATGTCTTTTTCATAGCTTGGAGTGGCTAAGACTGCTGTAAGAGCAGGTTGGTGGCAGCAATCGCAACACCCTTTCAGAATGAGAGCGTTATTTTGCTCTGCTTAGGTGAATGAATGATTTATAGGGATCAAATCAGCATTGCAATTTTAATGGGTTTGTGAATAGAATTATCTACTAGATGGTAGACCTCACGCTTAGTCATGAGATCCCTTTTTCCCTGCCAGCTACTGCTGTGTGTTTTGGGCGTGCTTTGTCAGAGTAGTTGATAGGACTTCCCCTGGAAAATTATGCAGAAAGTCCAGAGTGGAGCAGAAAAATCAGTTCATTTTGTCACCATTCTAGGACCAGTTCAGCTTCCTTTGGAATCGATGAAATAACTAACAAAACATTATTACAGCAGTAGAGTTGTTTCACCCCTTTGTGATTTGAATTTGTTGTCTTACACTGTGTAGTTTCCTGCTGTAATAGAATCATAGAATGGTTTAGATTGGAAGGGACTATGAAAGTCATTTAGTCCAGCCCCCCTGCAGGAGCAGGGACATCTTCAACTCGATCAGGTTGCTCGGAGCCCTGTCCAACCTGACCTTAAATGTTTCCAGGAATGGGGCAAATTCTCTAGGAAGTCATATGAAATTCTCAAATAAAAGACTTCAGAATTACAGGATCACATTTGGTAGAGAGCTGGAATGTAGCTTTAAATTGTAACCCATAGTGAGTGTTTGGATATTTGTAACAGGCATGGAAGAGGTGCTAACACTTGACATTTTGTTGGGAAATGATGACTGTGCTACATAAAATGACTTAATGGAGAGGTGCTGGATTTAAGATTTGAAGAGCAGCTGTTTGTACATCCATCTAGACCCATATTTCTCTCCAGCGGTGGCCGAAGGTGGATAACTGAGGAGAACAGGAGCAAAATGAGAGTATAGGATTCTCCTTCTACACGCTTTTCAATCTCCAGGCATCTGTACTACAGGGACTTAATGAGCTGGGTGTCTCTTTTTACTGGGCTTGTCTTCATGATTTCTTAAATCTCCCTTTCAACTCTTGAGAAGTATTAGCTGGTGTTAGTGCTTTCTGGTTCTACAGCTCTAACTAGCACAGCAGCCTGTGGAGTCAGGAATCATTCTTTGTCCAGAGAAAAATGTAAGAAGAATCTTTTGTATTCGTTTCCTTAACCTGAGCTCCATTTAAAATCTGCTTGTTGTACTGGAAGAGACATAAATGATTAATCCTTTTCTACTGTCCCCATGACACTCATAATTTTCTAGACCTCCAAGTGTTGAGTCAGTTCAGAGCCTATTAACCTTATACACAAAGTTAGGACCACTTTCCCCACCTGCAGTTATCCTGCTTCACGCTTGATTTCATTGAGAATGTTGCCGGACTCTCGCTACTGAATTCCATTGCTGTATCCCATTGTCACATTACTAATGAGCACACAGTGCTTTTTCAGTTTCCCCTACTCATTTACTTCACTGTCTTTGCTACTGTGAATAACTTGGTATCATCCGCAGATGTTGTCGTCTCACTGTTGAGCCCTTTTCATGTCACTTATGAATTCATTGAACAGTGCTGGGAACGGATCCCAGCACAGATCACCGTGGAAGGAAGTGCTGAAATTGCACCAAGTTCTGCCAAGAGCAGAAGTGGGCATATCCGCGTTTGCACGTGGCACAGTTGAATTTGTAGTAATTTCTCTGTGTTGTAAATGTGGAGTCGTTGGAAGAATTTCTGTTGGAGGGGTTAATTTCATATGTAGGATACAGTGTCATTCTTCATCAGCTGCATGTTTTTAATTTCAGCTTCGAAAAAGGTGTGGCGGGGAAGGGGTTCATCTTCTTGGATGAATGAGGGTCAGTGCCCAGATGTTTAAAAGGGCTGGACCTACTGTGTTCAGAGCCCAGCGGTGGTCATTTTCTCTAAAGTAACTTGGTTGGAACTTCTTGGTTTATTGCTCTCTGCATTATCAGTGTACGGAATATCGTATTGAATAAGGGAAATTTAAACAACTGCATAAATATCCACAGTCATAAATATGCCCTGGTTTTAGATGATACAGTGAAGGAAATTACTTTAGGAATAGAAGTGTTCCTTGTTCTTGTTTTCTAATGCTAACATAGCAAAGGGCTGTTGCATTAAAGAACACTGGGTTAGATCAAAAGGATTTTAAAATCATTTTCTGATGATTGCCTTTAGCTGCGGCTTAGGGAAGTGTGGAAGAAGAGGGCACCCGGTTCTGCTTCTACCAGTGTAGTTGTGCATGCTTCCAACAACCTGTACTGAGGGAGTCCCTGAGCTGTAGGCTGTATCACAACTCCACGTTCACTTGCGTGAGTTTGTCCAGTGTGAATCCATTTTGTTGTCCCTCATCTCCTAGAGCTGTAAATCACACCAATTATGTGTTTACCTTGTGAAAAAGCTTCTTGTTTCGAAGTGTTTGTGTGACGCCTCTGTCTCTTCCTGGTGTGGTGTTTTTCTGTACGCTCTGCTCCGATCTCTCTTCAGCCCGTTCTTTGCAGGCTGAGGAATCTTGCTTGAACTCATTTCTCCTGGTGTGTGAGCTGCTGCTCCCCAGGTCACGTCTTCGCTGCTCTGTACCCTGGTGTGTTACCCTCTTTCTAAGACGGGGGGACCAAACCAGCACGCAGAGCTCGGGATTCAAACGTGCTGCCGACGAATGCAGTGTTGCAGTTCCACAGTGCTGCTCCCTGTTGATGGTTTCTGTTCCCTTCCTCATTACTCTTGAAATTCTGTTTGCTTATTTGCCGCTCCTGTTATCAACCTCTGCAAAAACAGTATTCTCATGAAGCTATCTGCAGTGACTTCAAGGTCTTCTCTAATCAGGAAAAACTAATTTAGAACAGTCACTTTCTGTGTCTACTTTGCTATTTTTTTTCCAAGTGCAGGGCCTTGCATTAATCTACTTGACTTTTTGTCTTGCATTTTTTTTCTACCAGTCATGTTATATAATAACCAGTTGGAAGAAAGGACTGAGGGTAACTGCTTTGATGCACTAAATGTTTTATCTTTACAATGTGAGGTCACAGATCTATTATCCTTCTCAGCGTAATTTGTTGGTAAGTGAGAGGTCTAACTACGTATCTGTATAGGAGTCTACTTTTTTGTGTTTGTGTGTAAATGGGTATGGTTTTAGCATGTTAATTAACTGTTGATTAGTAAAACCTTCCTCCTTACTGTACTACAGCTGAGTTTGCTTTACAGTCTTTTAGAGAAGTTGGTATTTTTCAAGGTCTCTGAATACCCAGTTAAATCAAAGTTCCTCTGAAGAGCCCTCATGTGTGTGACCTGCATATTGCACTCAATCAGTTGGCATTTTCTGTATTTTGGTTTCCTTAGAAATGTGGCTGAGTACAGGTGCTCCTGGCTGGTTTATTACCCGTATGCTTTGTCGGTGACGAGTTCTGAGCTGGTGAGAGAGGATCCTCTTCCCTTATCCGCTTTGCAGGCAGACTCCAGTGCTGGAAATTCCCTAAACTTTTACGTACTGAATGGTGAATTCATTTGAGTTTTCATGTAGCAAAGCAGTAATTCTGAGGTTTTCTCCCCCTTCCCATGGCATTGTCTTGTTGAAAATGCCTTCTGCATTTTTATGACCTGTTGGCCCAACAGACTTCTGATAAGCTTCATCCTTCTAGTGTATCTGATAAAATTTTCTCCTAGCACGTCGGTTCTCAATATTATATTTTTTTAGCTTGAAATACAATGAATTTGCATTTAGTTTGATTTTTTTTTTTTTCCTGGCATTCTACTATGACTTCATTTTTTTGAGGGCATGCTTTTGCATGCTTTCTTTAAGTTACAGTTACCCTGTTCTTCTGTTTGCAATATGGGGTCTTTAGCAAGCTGTCAGCTCCTAACAGCATTCAAATTTTTGCCTGTTCTTTTTAGTTTTCTTCAAAGAAACTTCCTGTTTTCTTAATCACAGAACGCTTGAAGTTAGAAGGGACCTAACGAAGGTCATCTGACCCAGCTCTTCTGCTCAAGGAGTTTTATTCTGGTTGCATAACTGAAAAGAGATAAAACTAATGGTTCAAATACTGAGTGTGAGTTCAGTCAGTAATGCAGTCACTCTTCAGCAGTGAAGAATCTGTACGCAGTTAAGGACTAGGTCGTGTCTTGCTTCTGCTGTGGATTTTCAGAGTTGTTGAAGTGATAATTAATGGTGTCTTAAAAATGCAGTGTTTACATCCCATTGACAATACAGAGAACTTACTTGTCTCTCCAAAATCCTACAATCCAACCACCTTAATCTGAAGAGGTGATGTCTGTCACTGATAACTGTCAGCTACCACGATTGACCTGGAGTCCTGTGTTGAATTCTGGAATCTGCAGCAAAAGAACAACATGGATCTTCTAAAGCAAGTCCAGAGGACGCCACAAAGATGATCCAAGGGCTGGAGTACCCCCTGTATGAGGACAGGCTGAGAGAGTTTGGGTTGTTCAGCCTAAAGAAGAGAAGGCTCCAGAAAGCCCTCATAGCAGCCTTCCTGTACTTAAAAGGGACCTACAGGAAAGCTGGGGAGGGGCTCTTGATCAAGGAATGTAGTGATACTATGAGGGGAATTGGTTTTAAGGTGAAAGAGGGGAGATACAGATGAGATACTAGGAAGAAATGTTTTCTTGTGAGGGTGGTGAGGCACTGGTGCAGGTTGCCCGGAAAAGACGTGGATGTCCCATCCCTGGAGGTGTTCAAGGTCAGGTTGGGTGGAGCTTTGAGCAACCTGATTCAATGAGAGGTGTCCCTGCCCATGGCAGGGGCCTTGGAACTGGACGGGCTTCAAGGTACCTTCCAACCCCCAAAACACTTTATGATTCTGCCATCTTTCACTTCACGCTGGAACTTGGAAGCCTCTCTAACCTGCTGAACTTCTTCCTTACTGTGCTTTTATGGGCAAGAAGAGGGTTTGAGCTTCGTTAGCTTTTATAGACTTTGAGATACTCAGAGTCAGTCAATGAATGTGACCCAGTTCCTACAGAAAAAACTAGCTGTATGCTGTTGTGGCTTCCATCCTGCTGGAATATTCTACACAGTCCAGACTAATGTTGCACAGTGAATGCTCCCCCAGCCAGTGAAGTTGAAAGAGCAGTGTGGTTTTCCGTCCTGTAAGCATCTCCATGTGGTCAGAGGAGTTACTTGTCTGCATTCCTCTGAGCGGATAGCTCTCCAGTGGCTGTAGTGGTTGGGGTTAGACACCCAGAATTCTTGCAAAGTTATTGTAGACACTGTAAACTGAGTGAATTGAGTCCCTCCCTAGAATTACAGTGTTCTGAACTGATGTTCTCACTTGTGGGGAATTGGCAGTCACTGTGGTGCTTCAGAAAGAGTGATCCAAATCATTGTACGGTGAAAAGCAAGAAGACTTGCAGTACCTGTTGGGGTGAAATGAAGGTGCCGTTTTGCAGGTGACCTAAAAGGGTGGAATTATGAATTAAAGATAAAGCAAAGGTAATGATTGTGAGGAACAGCCTGGTGTGACTTGAGTGGTTGGTCCTTTTGCCTGTAAGTAAATAAGTGAAAAGTCTGCAACCTAGAGATGTAAACTGATGTTGCTTACATTTCTAGCAATATATATTCCGTTACAGTGTTGACATGGTCTCTAGGAGGTCTGGAGAAAGCGGTAGTACTGATACTTTTCCCAAGTTTGAATTGTGTGTCTGAGGTCTGAGATGGCAGCACTGCCCGTCGCCGTCAGAGCGACCAGTGCTCTGTGGAAACCAGGATTTTCATGGAGCGTAACTGAAGTCCTTTGCTGTAAAGTTGTGGAGAGACAGGGATTGCCAGAGAGCAGTTTTTCAATGCAGGATGGGATCAGTGTGCGCAGTTGTTCTTTGGAAGTACCCATCTCTACAGTGATTGTAGAAAAAGCTTAAATGAATGAGGAAAACCCCAACACTTTCAACTGAAGAAATGAGGTGAGATGAATTTGTCCTTAAAGGTCAGATTTAATTAGTGTGTAACCACTTTCTGATTGTTCCATATGGTCAGTGGCAGTGTATCAGTTGAGCTGGTTTTGAGATTTTAAGATGAGTTTGTGTCAGTCTGGAGTTATTCGTAAAAACCCCAAGAAAACCCTTTTGAGTATATTTTTTAGCATATTAGTTGTTAGTGATTGTTCATTCAAACGACTGATCTGACTCGCTGGAAATTTTGTGGTGCTTTACCTTCAACATTATGAGAGTGCATGCTCAGGCTCAGGTTTGTGTGGGTGAATGGACAATACTGCGTAAGTGTGCAAATGCAGGCTTGTAAGCAGCCTTTGGGCTGAGGTTAATGAACTTTTTCTGTTCGCTTTTGTTCTGCCTGTAGCTTCCTCAGTTTTGGGCTCTGTGAAAATGCAGACTGGTCTAAGAACTATGTAGATTACATAATGTAGAGTGGGGTTTTATTTCAGCTGAATGGTAACTGATCTCAGTTTCTAGCAGGTTTGAAATGCTCTTCTGCCCACCAAACGATGCCAGGGCAGGGCCTGAAAGCAGATGTCTGCTTCAATAGTGATCTTCACTGATCTCTTGTCATTATGTTAATTTGCGGAAAGATAATATTTTCTGGAGGACTGAAGGATGCTGAGAGCATACTGTTAATTTGTTCCCACCGAATAAGCGAAGACCGAATACAAATGTTCCGGAATGGTATCAGGATGGAGAGGATGAGGGGTTTTTATAGTTAATGCCTGCCAAAAATTAAGAAAAATGAACACAAAATGTTGTGGTTTGGGAGGATGCTCAGTCAAGGAGTTGCCTGTTCCACGTATGAGGGCTGTACTTGAGACCCCACCTGGAGTACTGTGTCCAGTTTTGAAATCCTCAACATAAGAAACATGGAACTGTTGGAACAGGTTCAGAGGAGGGCTACGAAGATGATCAGAGGGCTGGAGCACCTCTGCTATGAGGACAGGCTGAGAGAGTTGGGGTTGTTCAGCCTGGAGAAGAGAAGGCTTCAGGGGGATCTCATAGCAGCCTTCCAGTACCTGAAGGGGCTCCAGGAAAGCTGGGGAGGGACTTCTTCCAAGGGCCTGGAGTGACAGGACAAGAAGGAATGGCTTTAAATTGGAAGGGGGAAGATTTAGATATTAGGAAGGAATCCTTCACAATGAGGGTGGTGAGACACTGGTTGCCTGAGGAAGGTGTGGCTGCCCCTTTCTTGGAGGTGTTCAAGGCCAGGTTGGATGGGGCCTTGAGCAGCCTGGTATGGTGGGAGGTGTCCCTGCCCATGGCAGGGGGATGGAACTGGATGGGCTTTAAGGTCCCTTCCAACCCAACCCAACCCATTCTATGATTCTCCAGTCCTTGGGTTCAGTGTGATGAAATGAGGGTTCACATACAATTTGCAGGAGGATGTTTCGGTTTCTTTGGGGCCTAGTAACCTGCGCACTTCTCGTGATTCTCAGTGAAACAACCCAACAGTCCTTGCTCAGGCAGAAAACTCGCTGAAATGAATGGCAAGGATTTGTTGTTGTTACTGAGGCCAGAAAAATATAAGAGGTTTACTCCACACGGTCTTAAATATGAGGCAGGACTACTCAGCAATTGGTGAATAATCAGGTTTGTGTTTATTCAGAGAGTTTGTTTCCTTTGAATTGTCTGTTTTCACCTTCCGTAGGGTCCTAAGGTTATTTCAGGAAAGATGTTTCTAGTGTTTTCTGTTTTAGATACTTGATGCAGGATTTCAGATTGCTGAGGTGTTGGCAGTGATACAATGTGTGTTGTTTACAGTAACTCCTTTTTTGATTCCTAATGCAAATACTGTCTCTGCAGATCTTCAAAGCTCTGGTTCCTCTGGAGCTGAGGGTTTCATCTCGCCTAACATGCATTGTGAATGGTGATATCCATCTAATCCAACCGGATTAACATTAGTCTCGTCTGGAAATCTGATTTTCAGAGAGGTAAAGTGAAATGAGATTCATGCAGTTTTTTAATTGCTGGCAATGATTGCAGCCAGCAAGCAGTAAGATCTGCTACTCTTGTCATCATTGTTCTAAACAGAGAATTCAAGCTTCCAGTTGCAATTTCTTGGTGTTCTGCCATAAAAAGAAATCTGAAGGTAATTGTGCAAGGGAAACTCTGTGCTTGCTGAGGAGGGATATTTGTGTTGGTAGAAGAATTGCATCGTAAAGACTTGGGTGTCACTTTTTGAAAAAAAAGCTTGCTTTGATATGTAAGCGGTTTTTTAGAATGCTGCTACTTCTCTTCCAACTTAAAAAAATACATAGTCCTGTAAGCTACTGTAATACCAGTGCAAACTGTATTAAAATATAAATGAACAGAACTGCAATTTGGGGGTTTAATTCTGCAGAGGAATCCATTGTGAAGCCCTTTTTAACTCTAGACCTAAGTTTAGTTGTGCCACATGCCTGTGCAAAACATTTTGGAGTCTTTGAGTCTGAAATTGGGATGAAGAGGCTGAGAGTGAGAGAAAAGCAACTTCTGCAGTTCCAGTGCATGGGAGAGTATCTGGTGAGTGGATGATGGAACTGCTATTGCAGGAAACGCGTGGTGGAGGCTTAAAGGCTGCAAATGTGCTGTTTGGTGCATTACAGGTGTCACAGTACCATAGAATTACCTGAGTTGGAAGGGACCCAGAAGGATCATCGAGTCCAGTCATGTCCCTACACAGGACACTCCCAACATTCACACCGTGTGAGTGAGGGCATTGGTCAAGTGCTTCTTGAGTGCTGGCAGGCTCAGTGCTGTGACTGCTTCCCTGGGGAGCTGTTCCAGTGCTCCACCACCCGCTGGGGGAAGAACCTCTTCCTAACATCCAGTCTAACCCTCCCCTGGCATCTTCCTGCCATTCCCTCTGGTCCTATCACAGGTCACAAGAGAGGAGAGCTCAGCACCTGTTTCACCTCCCTCCCTTGTGAGAAGGCAGCAAACAGCTGTGAGATCCCCTCTCAGTCTCTTCCAGATCAAGTGATTTCAGCTGCTTCTCATCTTGGACTTTGTGGCAGAATTGGCCTTTCTTTGGTCGGTTACCCTTTGTGTTAGGTTCTAGATCGCTGCTAGGCTGTTGGTGCTCAACTAGTACCATGTACTAGTAAACGAAGCAGGGTTTGGTGGGTTTGAAGTGTCCTGTGCTCATCTACACTGTTAATCTTCAGCGTGCTTATTGACACTGCTTGGCCAACGCATCACACAGTGTGTGGATGGCAGAAGGCTGGGTCTGTTCCTGGTGGGGATGTGGGTAACACTCCGTGCTGCAGAGCTCCGCTGTGTGGATGCAAGTTATGCAGTGGTACTTGCCCTCAGTGCCAGAAATGGGACCTTCTCCAATAGTTTTATCCTAATACAGGGATAGGCAGAGGTGACCTGGTGCTCTGTGTAAGGCAGACTTCTGTAAGCAGCTCAAGAAGTTTGGATATCGAATTAGACATCTGGCTTATGTCATAGCATTCAGAATTGTTGCCATAGATTCACAGTGGTCTTCACTTCTGCTGTTTGCTTACATTAACACTAAGACACAAATATTTAAGTGTTGCGTAGGATTTAGTTGTTTTAATTCATGTATTAATCTTTTAAAATCTCCGTAGATATTTGAACGAACTCGATGGATCATATAAACATATACTTTAATTGTGAACAGACAGTTCTCCTGAAAGTAGTTTTGGGCCAGGGCCATAATGAACTTGTAGCAGTAACTTTCACAGAGCTGTATGTTGCTGTCATTCATGGGGAAGCACTCCTGCTGATTTTACTCTGTGTACTGATCTGATAGCAGTTGATGGAGTGATCTCAGAAGGAAACATCTGAGTTTAATTTTTGTGTTTCATGAAAACTGTAGATATATATTTTAGTAATGACATCAGGTACTTGTAATCTTGAAAAAGCTGGAAAACTGATGGGAAACAGTGGGGTTTTCTTTTTATTTTTTTTCTTTGTTTCTTTCTCTCAGTAAAGGAAGACCTGACAAGAATGCATGGAAACTGTCAACAACATTCCTGACCAAGTATTCAGGCACAATTATGCCACTAGTTTCAATAATTGATGATAAATGAGGCTTTATAAATAACATTTTGCATTCTTTTTACGTGCCTTTTGGGTTTTTTCAGAAGGGGGAAGAATGTCAGACAAAATTCGGGCATTTCTGTGCTACCTTGGAGACCAGAAAATGTTTCATCGTTGGCATCCGAGATTCTTATGTAACCTGATATTTCTGGGAACAAGAATTTTAGGAAAAATGCTGAGCAGTTCGAGTTTTCTCATAAAATTATAAGATTCAGAAACACTGTACTAAATACTTCTGTGATAATTTCCCCAGCAGTACTAATGTTCCAGGCTCCTGGAATGCGTTTATTTCGTTAGGATTGCATCCCTAAGTAGTTAAACTCCAGTCCCATGAAGTAAATGGTGTGCTGGCAGTTATAACTGAAAAACAATGTATTTGGTTTTGTAGAGCATTAAAACTGAATGAAATGGAAGTGTGTGCAAGAGGAAGGTGAGGAGTTTGCCTCCTGGCATCAGGAGCAGTGCTGGTACGTATTTAGGATGTGGTTTGTCTGTTGTTGTATGCACAGCCTGCAGCTTAGGCCTGTGTGAAGGAGTTTGCCATAATCTCTTACTGCTATCCTGAGGATTTTTGTTTTCTCCTGGTTCAAGGTCTGTAGTTCTGCAGGGACAAGCCAGGAAGGGACTTTCCCTGCTTTTATCTCATTTGAAACACAGTGTGGCTTATCTTACCCATTCTGTTTGTTCAAAACTCGTAACTATATTCACTAGAAAGGACTTTATTAATTTTTTTTTTAGCATGAAATGAAAATGGTGACAATTTATTGTTGCCTGCTTTGTGAATTTTGTATTTGTTAAGTTGGTTAGAAATTGCCATATTCTGATACCTTCTTCAGCGTACAGATAGTCTGACACAGGAATCCGCGGATTCAGGTTGACTCAGAATTAAAAAGGAGTCAGTTAATCCTTATTCTGGTTAATTTAATTTTTTTTTTTTAAATACAAAATTAGAAGCAACTAAAATTGGCAGCTGATGGTGCCTTGTCCAGTACTGTGTAATTCACTTGTTATTTGTCATAGGGAAGAGTGATAGTTTTGGAGGGATATGATTTAATTATCCTTGTGACAAGGGCAGTGGAATGAGAAAGTAAGTGAAACAGGGATGCCCTGCACTTCTGAGCTGTCTGAGTATCACGGAAGGCAGAAACTTTCTTTGTAGAGAAGATTTTGAAGATTTAGGATCTAGCATGAACTAAAAACTAAGAAATATTTAAGACAATACCTATGAGACGTGACTTTCTCTCTAGTTCTTGAAGAACAACTCGTGAGTTTTCAGTTTTCAGTAAATACTATTGGACATGTTGTTAAGTGCAGTTTTTAGAACAGTATTTTTCAGTACAGATGAAGGGTAGAATATAAACCAGTGCTTGCTTTCCATTTCAATTTTCTTGTGTCTCAGCTTCAGAGTTGAGAATCCTTTTAGTTTGTTTCTTGACATAAGGAAGAAAATAATCTTCCTTCCCTGCAGCGTTTCTTCTAGAGTTATTAATCAGGACGTATTTGTGGTGTTGACCTGCTGGTTCTTCCCCGTTCCTCTCGCCGAGTTCCGTGCAGGGTGTTGCTGATGGACTCTGTGCACACTGGCAGAAATAGTCATGGAGGTGGAGTGTGTGCTTCCAAAAGTCTTCTCCTTTATGAAATTACTGAACTGTGTGTACTGTTCACTTTCATTCCTCCAAGTACTATCTCAGCTTAATCAAAGTTTGGGTTCTGGACAGAAGGGATTGCAATAAAATGTGTTTGCATGATAGAAGAGCTGGAAAGAGGGAACTGTGTCACGAAGGCAATAAGCGTGTCTTTATTCACTTCTCTAAATTGCCCTTTTTTTTTTTTTTTGTTAAACTAATGTTTTTTTACATATATTCTCATCATACTCTAATAATACACAATTTAATTTACCATCTCTTTCTCCCCTAAATTAAGATCTTGTGTTTGCTTTCTTTTCTGTCTTTAAGATTCCATGTTATTCTTTTTGAAGTAATAAGATGAAAGAAAAACCATAGATCGGGTTATTTTCCGTACTTGTGTTTCCAGAGAGAAGTTTACCGAGCAGAAAATGCATCTTTGAAAATGCTTCTGTGACAGAATCATAGAACCATAGAATGATTTGGGTTGGAAGGGACTTTAAAGATCATCCAGTTCCAACTCCCTGCCATGAGCTGCTCATCTGACCTGGCCTTGGAATGCTTCCAGGGAGGGGGCATCCACAGCTCAGTCCGTCTTCAGGCAGCAAACCTAAGTGAACATTATGTAGCAGTAAAAATAAAATTAAACATTAAAACTAACTTCAGTACTAGTTTCAGCATTTCATAGCTAGCTTTTGATAAATTTTTAGTTTCATATGTGAAACGTGTCTGTAATACAGTCGGGTTTTGCCTGTAAGAAGGTGAGAATTTTTCCACAGAAGTGGGTCTTAAAAGTTCCGTCAGAAAGCTCTCCAGTCCTAACACACCAGGAAGCAGTAAATATTTAACAATCCTATTGCTAAAAAGTGACCAGTTATTTAAAATTTGAACTTACTTGGCTTCCAGCTGCAGTCTCTTGCCGTGCCTTTCTCTGAAAGGGTTGCAGGATTGTTTGCCATTTGTCATATTTGCAAAGTAGTTCTAAAAGCAAGGTCATATATTAATTTTCTCCTTAATAAAGGAGACTTCTGACCTAGCCTCATGAATTACATATCCCAGCCTGACTGACTCTTGTCTGAGGTCTGCCTTTGAATGCTTGCCAGTCCTTTGGCATCTTCACAATGTGGGTATCTGAACTGGACATGAAGTTCTAGCTTAGAATTTAGCTGGATTTGTTTCATAAACAATGAAACATGATGTCATCAGACAGGCTCTTGATGCGCCTTTGCCCTGCACTGGCAGTGCTTACCGGGATGATTCAGTGCCATTGCTTCAGAGCCCTTTCTGGGTAGAAAGTGTCAAGAGTTGCGGAGGAGTAGCCTGTGTTCCTTCTTTGAACATGGATGACTTGGATTTGTTAGGTTTAAAATCAGTTGTCTTCAGCCATCAAGTCAGTATGGAGTGTTGTTATTTCCTGTACCAATACTTCAGTTATCTACAAATGCACTCTCAAGTATTTTTACTATTATCTATTATAAAATTACCAGGGCCCAGTCCCGTATCTGTTGTTCCTTTGTGTCACCCATGCCATAGTAGGAAAGCTTGCCATCGCTTGCTTTGCGTAAGAAAGCAGTTAATGCCTCTGGAAAAGATGAGAGGACTTTGATATCCCAGGTGATTGTTCTTACGGATGGAATGAGTCATTTTCATGTGGACTTTTAACATGTGGGTGAGTGAATCATAAGGTGTTGAACAGATTAATCTTTTCAATGGGACACGCACAAGATAATGTTTTCTCACTGAGACGACTTGTACCTGTCTAAAGGAAATACTAAGGAGGCTGAAATACAGTGACGTCATACGCCTTTGAATGTGTTACCTTGGGAGATGATCCATGAGACAGCCCCGTGTTGTTATTTGCAGTTCTTGATGTATGTGTGGGGTAGTGGCCTTTATTGTTAAGAATAGAGGATTTTGGGGGGAAAAATAACAAGGGATTATAAATAGTTGCATAAGAAATTGAGCGTGAGTTTGACTTTCTCATGTAGTCATGTTATAGAATGGTTGCAGGTAGGTTAAGTAGATTTGCACACCACGTAGTGATGATCCAACATGCATCAAGCGCACATGAACCGATAAAACATGACTGCATGCGTTTAAGTAATGAAGGGCCATTTATGTAGTAAAAGCAGACTAATTTAGTAGGTTGTCTCGGTGGTGTTTTTCTTTTTTCACTCCACAGTCAAGTTCTACCATCCAGAATTCTGCTTAGTGTTGGGTTTGACTGAGATCTGTAAATTACAGAGCAAAAACATTTCCCTGTTATGACTAATTCAGGATAGGAAATGAAGCATGAAATTTAGGCATGGGTAAGTAGGGTTGAGGCTGCAGTCAAAACTTGCCACTGGTTTACCTGAAAAACTAGTGATACTTTTCCTAGAATTTCAGTTAAGTTTTAATTTTGTAATAGTACTGTGTGAGGTCAGGGAAGTTTCTTCTGTAGGTTTCATCATAAAACATTTCTCAGTAGGTGTCCTTAAAAAGGGTTTTGTAAAGAGAAGTTATTGTGGAGGACGTTAAACAGACTGAACTGAGCAGCCCAACTTTTTGTCTGGCTTAGGCTAAAAGCTGGAAATGCAGATGTTTTGGCCACCAAGGTAAACTTGAAGGGAGATTAATTTCTTCATTGCTAATGAAGGTGCAGATGCTTTTAGAGTCTGACCAAATAGCTGTTGGAATGGGTCCAGAGGCAGCCACAAAGATGATCTGTAGGCTGTGGCACCTTTGCTATGAGGGCAGGCTGAGAGAGTTGCGGTTGTTCAGCCTGGAGAAGAGAAGGCTGCGAGCAGACCTTAGAGCAGTCTTCAAGTACCTGAAGGGAGCCTACAGGAAAGCTGGGGAGGGACTTCTTAGAAGGGCATTTAGTGATTGGACGAGGGGGAATGGCTTCAAATTGAGAGGAGGAAGATTTAGGATTCTTCATGCTGAGGGTGGTGAGACACTGGCACAGGCTGCCCAGGGAAGCTGTGGATGCCTCTTTCCTGGAGATGTTCAAAGCCAGGTTGGGTGGGGCCTTGAGCAGCCTCGTCTGGTGAGAGTTGTCCGTGCCCATGGCATGGGGGTTGGAACTGGATGGGCTTCTAAGGTCCCTTCCAACCCAAACCAGTCTACGAGTCTGTGATCTGTAAGTAAAAGTGTCGTCTTCATCCCTGCAGACTTCGGAATATGCATTTCGTAGAGTGGAAGGGTTGAACACCAGAAGTGCAATAATAATAAAAAAACCCAACACCACCCCCACTCTTCACACCCACCCCTTCCCAGCTGTCTAGCTCAGTAAATTTCACACCACGGTTGCAAGGCCAGAATGATTACGAATTAGGGTTAGCAAAAAATCTAGCAATTTGAAAATTTTATAGCGCTTTACTGTAATCTGGAGGCTAGGATTTCTCAAAAAACAAATCTGAAAAAGACACAAGGGCAGAGAAGTTGTGCTTTCAAAACCCAGTTCGTTGTGACAGAAAATGGGATTTCTTAACCTTGTCTTTCACACAAAGCAAATTGTGCATTGCCCCCTTGCACTTTGACATTTCAGTTGTCATCTGTTACGCACTCCTTCACGCCAAGATCCACATCTTTTTTTGTTTGATCTTCCATAGGAGAAGGTTGCGGTACATCAAAACTTTTCCATATAATCAGCATTTTTGACCTTTCTGAGTGTCCTTGGGCAAGGCCCTAGGTGGTCACAACCAGATTCACAGGAAATGCAGGATGTGGTGAGCTTTTTCAAATCTTATGCTATGCAGAGGCTGTCTGAGGGAATATCTTGAGGCGTATGGCTTTCATCGCTATAGCTTTCACTCTTGATTTTTAGCTTCAGCATAGATCACTCTAATTGAGTTACCCCAAGGCTGTAACGTACTGCTTTTTAGGATTGTAGAATAGCTGTTAATGGAAATTTGTTAGGAGTGCCTGTGTGCGTGGAGGAAGGTGCATAAAAAAAAAAAAATGAAGAGCCTCTTGCTTGTGATGTACCTTTTATGTGCTGTGGTCTTTGATCTGATTAACAGGTGAGAACTGCGCAGCAGTTCTCTAAATAGTGGTGACCCGAGCCTCGAAGGCTGTCTTTGGTGTAAGCTGTCGTTGGCCTTCCTACTGGGCAGCTGATTCATACAATGAGTTTTCATCTGTATATTTGGTGATTTGCAACTCAACACCTTTGCTTTAAGGATGGCAGAAGATAGGTGGCTTTTAAATACCCTTATGGACGGGTAATGTTTGATTATGGGCTTTACAGTAATCGGAGATGAAGATAAGAGTCCAATTCCAGATCCCTAATGCATGACTCCACACTCTGGTCGTGTCACTTTTGCTTTTATTTGCATATTTCTTCTCATATGGAATATATGGTAATACCCCTTTTCTTTTTTTAAAAAAAAAAAAAGACGACTACTGTTCTTTATCGTAATATTGAGAGGTATTGTGTCAAAACCCAAATTCTTTAATTGCTGTGAAGGAGTATTAATAGACAAAAGTCTCACACCAGTCACAGCCTTCCCCCTTGCTGCCCTGTTTTACAGGAGGTGCGAAAGCTGTGGATGCATCCTTCAGGATTTCAGTAAAGTATTGATACTTCAGTTTTCTGTGCCAGAACACCTCAGTGTATATTAAGTTTTAGTAACATCCTCTAGGACAAGTCATATTTCTCCAAGAAATTCCGAAATGGAAATGAAAACCACTGTACAGGGAAGAAATCAGGATGATCGCCATCGTTGATCTAACAGTCTACCTTAGTTTTCCCAAGGAAAACGTAGTAACGTGACTTAATAGCTTTTTTTCCCCCACTCCTTTTGACTCAGCGTGTGTGCTGGATGTTGGGACAGGAAGCTGCTGTGTTCTGCACAGCACTTCCACTCAGGACTGTCTTACCCTGCTGTAATTGTGCTCAGCATGGCAGCCACTTCTGGTAAGAACACTGCTTTCATGGTATAAAAAAGTCTCTGTAATCCAGCTTTTAATTTATTCGTCCTCTCATTTGGAGAGAACAGCTAATGTGATTTCATACAATAAAACCAACCATGTGAGAATCCACAGCGGTGATTTTCTAAAATTAAGGTTTCCTTTGGATTTGTTTTTATCACAAATAGATGGGATTACTAGAGGCTGTGCCAGTGTGAGTCACTTGTAAGTGCCTGTTAATCCAATAAACCTGAGTGGTTTCTTATGGAAACACTATTTTCTGATTTCTATTTATATGATGATCCTGGCCTTGGTGAATCCCCACTGACTTCGCTGGAAATACCTTTTTGGAAAAAACTGGTATAATTTCATGTGGTAATGGACACTACAGCGAATCAGTAAAATGAAAAATAGCCTTGAGTAATTGGTAAATGTTTTAGTAGAAGTTCTTCATGTCAAATTTATTAGATATTTTGTAGCGTTACTGGCTGAGAAAAAAAAATAATTTTTAAGAGAGATTTGTTTTGTTGTGTGGTGGGTTTGTTTTGGGTTTTTTTCAGTTTATGGAGGGTAGAGCAGCATTATTATGTTTTCACACTGGCCTATAAGCCTTAGGTTTTTTCTTCTGTGATTGCCACTACCCTGCTTTGTGGTGGTTGGTTGCAACCCTTTGTGCCTTAATTTCCCACCCATAGCATACTCAGCTCCACCAAAAACTAAAAATCAGAGATTAAAAAGGGGTTGTTTAAAATCATGACTTCAGCCTTTTTCTGTGTTACTTGTGCGGCAGTTTGTATTCAGTGGCAGCAGAAGGCAAAATCATTGCTATGCTTTGGAAATTTTGCCTGAAATAAAACGATAAAATGTGGAGAACAAATGTTTTTCCAGCCTAAGGTACAGTGTTCTTCTGTACCAGAGCAGAAGGAGCCTCTGAAGACTCCGAAAAGATGGCTGGCAGACCTGGTCCTGTTTCAAACTAGGAAGTACAGAAGATGTGTATTATACACAGGGAATTTCTAGTGCTGAGAAGAGGAAAAAAAAATACATTTACTGGAAATACTTTGACAAAATTCAGCATTTGTAACACATGCAGCACTGCTGCTACTGTACAGCACCACAGTTTTCATAATGTTACATTTACATGGATGTACCAAGTTTTCAAATATCTTCCTCCTCTCTGTCTCCACCGTTGAATTTTATTGTGCGTAGTATGAGGATGCTCAAAGCCTCTGAATTCTTGACGCGTTAAGACAGGCTTTTGTAGATGTTGACTGCCTACTCGATGACACATAGTTGTAATGATTACTGAGCCTGTGCAGTAAACGCTGCCTGGGGAACTGGATCCTTAGCAGAGGGAATGAGAAATTATAATCCTTCTTGTGTGATAGGTTCTGCTGGTAAATGTTCTGTGGCGTTTTGCGGAGGCGCTTCAAGACCGCGTGAGGCTGAGATTTTAGCTCTGTTAGTGGTGGTAGTTTATTGGTAGCAACTCCAGATCCTAGTTAAATCAGTTTACAGATAATTTTACACATTAAGCATATGACCTCTTGAGCAAATGCTTGAAAGAGTAAGAGTGGATAGAGATCAGAGGGTGAACAAAGACTCTAGAATAAAATCATGGAATTATTAATGTTGAAAAAGATTTCTAAGATCATCAGGTCCAACTGCCAGCCCACCACCACTGTACCTACTAAACCATGTCCCAAAATGCAACATCTGCACACTTTATGAGCCCCTCCAGGGATGGTGACCCCACTACTTCCCTGGGCAGCCAATTGCAATGCTTCACCGCTCTCTCAGTAAAGAATTTTTTTCTCATATCCAATCTAATTCTTCCCTGGCACAACTTGAGGCCATTTCCTCTCATCCGGTCCCTTGGAAGAAGAGGCCAACACCCACTTCACTACAGCCTCCTTTCAGGTAGTTGTAGAGGGCGATAAGGTTTCCTCTCAGCCTCCTTTTTCCAGGCTAAACAACCCTAGTTCCCTCAGCTGCTCCTCTTAGGACTTGTTCTCCAGACCCTTCACCAGCTTCGTTGCCCTAAAAAACAGAGTTCAGAGAGCTGTGTGTCATATTAGTATGTGAAATAAGTAATTTGAAAAGTGGAAAAAGGGACACACAGTTAAAGCAATATAAAAAGCATATCAGATAGAGTTAATATAAAATCTAAGGTACAAAAATATGAATATTAAGCATTAATAGGTGACAGGAGGAGACCTTTTAAATACATTGAAAGTTAAGAGGACGTCAAGGGAAAAGGCAGGCCTCCTTATCAAACAGTGGTGATAGTAAATAAGACAAACTGCACTAAATAAGTCACTAAGCATAATTTTATTTAATCATGGGTCTTTTGGAGGAACCAAAACCCATTTGTATTTACTAGGGGAATAATTTTGGTAATTAACAACGCTCATTTCAAAATGGTGGGCATCGTGATACTCCTTTCTGAGAGCAGTACAAACTCTGGCTTTTTAACTTAAAACAGTATGGATGGGCAGGCTGACTGAGCGGTCACAGGCAAAATCTACTCAAAACACGGACAGTTTAAAAAGTAAGAATTTGCAAGTGGTTCAGAGCGTGTATTGGTGTTGATTGTAGTGGATTGAACCAGTTTAAGTACAACCCTCTCATTGCGTCTGACACAAATATGATCTGTATAGCAAAATAATAAACATTTGGGTTAATGTGGAGTGGAAGGTCCTGGTCTGGAACAAACCTGCCGTGTCCTAGATGGGCCTTATTTCTAAAATCAACTTCTGTTTTGTATAAAAGTTAAAAATAAGTTCTCTTTTATAGTAGAGACACAAAGAGAACTGTTTCAAAAAGAACGATTTTAAATTAAGGAGGGAAGGACTTGGATGGCATGGGATACCAGGACATGGTAATTCATCTTGGTGAAGGATCCTGACCAGTGCTCATGTGAACAGCACTTGGGCATCGTCCAGAGATTAGCATGGGGCAGGGATTGTTTTCAGTAGACAGCTGGGATGTAGTGTTCCTGTTCTTGGGTAAGGAAGGCTTCCCTAACCATGTACGGGTACCAGCTGTGCTGCGCCTGATCTGTGGGCCAGAGGAGGATCCTAAACTTGGTTTCTGTGGTGGGTAGCTGTTGCTCTAAAGTCAGGAGTTGCTGAGATTTCTGATCCCAAACGGGTCACTCAGCTTGGTGTGCAGGGCTTCCTTTTGGGAACGAGAGGCAATCAAAGTTCTGCTCTGTTTGTGTTTGTGGCCAGTGTTGCAGTAATGCATTGAATCATAGAATCACGGAATGGTTTGGGTTGGAAGGGACCTTAAAGATCATCCAGTTCCACCCCCCCTGCCATGGGCAGGGACACCTCCCACCAGCCCAGGCTGCTCAAGGCCCCATCCAACCTGGCCTTGGAACACCTGCAGGGAGGGGGCACCCACAGCTTCCCTGGGCACTCTGTGCCAGGGCCTCCCCACCCTCAGCATGAAGAATTTCTTCCTAATGTCTAATCTAAATCTTCCCCCTTTGATTTCAAAGCCATTCTCTGCTTGTCCTATCACTTCATGCCCTTATAAAAATTCCCTCCCCAGCTTTCCTGTAGCCCCTTCAGTTACTGGGAGGCTGCTCAAAGGTCCACCCAGAGCCTTCTCTAATTCAGGCTGAACAACCCTGACTCTCTCAGCCTGTCCTCAGCATTGTCAAGAGCTGAGTTTGAAAGTTCTGTTCCATTCCAAGAACGTACACTAACCATAATGCCAGAAATCATGATTTTGGGGTGGGTTTTTTGGGTGTGCACATCGCTTATGACTTATTTTCACTCTTGGAGAGATCCAGCTGCTGGAAAGGGCTCTGACCTGGATTACCTAAGCACCTGAACAAGGCAGGCTGCATTCATTCTGTGGTTTTGCTGGCTTATATTATTTTTTCAGTAGGAAGTATTTGTCCTGTTTGTTGTCCTAGGAATCAGTCTGTATGGAGTCCTCCGTGGGGCTGAAGAAAGGAATATAGTCGTGTTCAGCAGTAACAGGCATGCATGTTAGTTGGTGTGACTGTCACTCACACTTGGGGATTCTGTCCTGTACCTGTGGGTAAGATTTTCTCCGGGCAGGTGGCTCCCTGCAGGCAGGGGTGACATTCACCTTTTCATTTCTAGTAAAATAAGGTGAGGAGGACACTCAGCCTGATTGCTGTGATGGTGTTTGAAGCAGTAAATATTTCCCGCTATTGGTGGAGCATTTGGGAATATTAATTATATTGAGGGTAGAGCTAGATCCTCAATTTCATTTTCTGGGTGAGTTGCATGGAAGCAAGAAGCTTGTGGTAGGGAAGAACGTGTCAGGAGAGGGAGGAAGCCATACGAGAGCAAACCTTTTTACAGAGCTCCAGTCTGTGGATGTTGGGGCTTTTACCACCTACAAGTAAATGCTGAGCTGTTCTGACAGGGCATGCTGTGAAGTTTTGTGTGTGTGTGTACCATGGTCTGAGATTTGTCACTCTGCTCCATGGGCAAAATGCAATGCTATGAAATTGGCAGTTACCTTTTACCAGCACTCTATATTCATAAAATTAAAGGTTCAGTTAGTAGGTCATTCTAACATCAACAACAATAACAAAATCATAATCTTTTCCAAAGGCTTCACCCAAACATGATGTTCCTCAAAGTGCTGCGTATTCAAAGGGAATGATCTGTTTTCTTTTGAAAGGAAGAAATTCAGTTTTTATGCCATTTCATGGGAAATATGGTTAGTGGCCATTTATCAAACAGCAAGAGCACTGCGGAGAAGGAGGGGGTTGGGAGTAGCAGGAGATGTTCTAGTAGTTGAGTATTTCTTCTCTTGTAGAAGAATTGTTTCCAGGACAACAAGGTTGATGATGGAGTTACAAAGCAAGTATGTTTCCTTTCCTCTTCCTTTATTTGTTATTAATCATTGAGGTAGGAAGACCTCTCTGTACACTTGAGTGGTTTCCAGAGTTGTGTTATGTCAGGTATTTTTTGTATACACTACATTGTTCATGCAGCTTTTCTTAGAAGATACCTGGTATGCCAGAAATCACATTTGTGTTGCTTTCTGTTAAGATGATGTGGTATATAGCGAAATTTCTCTCTCTGGACTACTATTTGGGTTTAGAGTGGTTAGTTTTGTTTTAAAAAACCAAAACAACAGGTTTGTGCTTTGAATTTCAAGCTCATCTCGCTGCTGGGATGTGAGTTTCTTTAACTGTTTGCACAGAATTTTTCCTCTGTTGATAAAATACATATTTTTTTGTAAATCCTAATGATACACTGTCATGCAAATGGATTTGGAATTAATTAAAGGAAATAATTTTCCTCTAGAGTATATTCAGCTGTAGGACTGAATTTTGAGATCTATTTTCAACTAGAGTTTGGAATTTGGAAGAAGCAGCCACTGAATTGAATGTAGTTGCAAATTTTAAAGGGGCATAGCTAGCATAAAATCACACCCATCTTCAGAATATGTTGATCTACTTAAAATCTGGAGGAGTATGGTGAAATCTGTACTTGTGTGGTTTTCCTTTGTATATTTGATTGCACTCAGAGTTTAATTTTTCCTGGATTGTTTTTTTCCTTCACAACAACATTGTGAGAAAAGAAACGTTTTTTTTAAAACCACAAATATTGGCTGTGCATTTTAGAGTCAAGCATAACAAAACTAGTGGCCAGGTTATTAGTGAAAAGCACGCTTCATAAAACTCTATTGTTATTTTGCTACATTAAATAGCTTGAAGTTTAACAGTGGCCCTTTTAAAGGAGTTAGATGATTTTGTCTAATGATATATGTATTATTTTTTATTGAGTTTTTAGTACTTAGGCTGATGAAGATTCAGAAAACACTTCTCATGCATAGTTGGCTGATGAGCTAATGAGATATTCTTTTTCCTTCTGAGTGCCTTTTGTTTTTCTGATGCTAAAGGTTGGATACCACACATTAAGATCTGTGTATGGTCGCTGTTTTGAACCATCAATAGTTTTATTCTTTGGATACGGTTTTCCACCCAATTCGACAGCATGTTTATGGAGAGCATAGTTCCTCTGTTGGTTTAGGAGGGAACAATGTGACGTGGCATGAAAACTAACGTGCTCAGGTGATGGTGATGATTACTGCCCCTTCTCTCTGACTTTTTGGAAACTGAAGTTAAGCAGTTTGGCAAATCGGTGTTGGCATTTACTTGTTGTTATCCCCTCCTGGCTGCAGACCTTAGAGTCAGGATTCTTTGATTGGTGGCCTTCTCTTTTCACCTCTTGTTTTTCTTCTTGTTTTTCTATTGTTGCAAATTACCATTTTCGACAGAATAAGAGCAGTGCTAACCCCAAGTGATGAGATGTCTCTGTACTTCGTTTTCCAGTGCAGCCTCTGTTGTTTAGTTATTCCATTATCTGGAGCATGCCAGTTCTTTGTGGAGCATCGAGGAGTTCTTCCAGGTCACTAGTTGGCATAGTGAGGGAATGAGGAATTTTTTTACTGCTTCTGCTAAAGGTTTACTAATTATGTGGCTAAGTAGAGAATGTAGCATTAGAGAAATCTTTTTAAGGACAACACTGTTCTAACTCCACATGGTAGATTTTTGGGTTGGTTTTTTTTGGTTGCCTGCACTTTTTTTTATCTCCAAAATTCTTGACAAACACTAATGAATTCCCAGTAAGGAATGGATATGCTTGGTCTGTTTTGATAGATGTGAGTCCAAATCACAGAGCATTTATGTAGCGGTCAGCCCTTTGCAGTGTCTCGGGGTGCCAGGAACACAGGTCTGGCAGACAGGACCCAAGGGCTGGAGCCGCTCTGCTGTGAGAACGGGCTGGGAGAGTTGGGATTGTTCAGCCTGGAGATAAGAAGGCCCGGGGTGACCTTAGTGCCCTTCCAGTACCTGAAGAGGCTACAGGCAAGCTGGGAGGGACTTCTTACAAGGAGTGGTAGGATGAGGGAATGGCTTTGAATTGGAAGAGGGAAGATTGAGATTAGAGATTTGAAAGAAATTCTTCACAATGTGGGTGGTGAGACGCTGACACAGGCTGCCCAGGGAAGCTGTGGATGCCCCCTCCCTGGAGGTGTTCAAAGATGGGGCCTTGAGCAGCCTGGTCTAGTGAGAGGTGTCCCTGCCCATGGCAGGGGGCTTGGAACTGGATGGGCTTTAAGGTCCCTTCTAACTCAGAACATTCTGTGATTATATGAAATCTGTCAGCGTTCTGGAGTCACAGTGCTGGAGGCTGATGAGGAACAGTCACAGAGTCTACCAAGGCATTACATAGCTGTCTTTGAACAATTAAACCCTTCTTCGCGTTCCTTTGCATTCTGTAAGGCTGTGAGGAATCTCTTTGGTAAACTTTGCAATTAAGATTTGGAATTTATTTCTAGTTCTTAAGTGTTATGCTCAAATCACAAGGCTGTCTCCACAATTCATCTTGATAGAGCAGTTTCGTATAACAGAAATATTCTGGCAGTCAGAGAAACAAGAAATGAACGATGGAAATATTTTCCAGTGCTGACTAAAAGCAAACAGTAAGCTTCAAGCGTTTATTAACAATGTAATGAGAAACTTCAGTTGAAGCAAATACTTTTCTAACAGAATTTCTTTTTTCTTGTATTGCAGCAAAAGAAATCATGACCGAGTTGTACAGGCAAACCAGCACAATCCAAAAAGTAAGTCGGAGATGAATGCGCATTTTCTTCTATAAGAGAATTGTTCTGTGAAACATCCATTTAATTAAGGTGGCAATTAGTTTTCCTCGTTTCTTTGAGTGTGACTGTAGCACGTGCAGTTCGTAGAGCTGTTCAGGGTTACCTGGTTTCAAGCCGTGTGGCTCAGGGTGAGTTGGCATTGGGCAGATCTTTTCTCATCGCTGTGTCAAGGGGTAAAATAGTTCAAGATCGTGTCATGTAATTGCATTATTATGGTTATTGTAGCAGTGATGGTTCAAGGATGTGGAAAGGAGGGGTTTATAGGGAAAGGCTTTATCTCTTCTTAAACTTCTTCTGATAGAATTTGAAGAATTGGACCAACCTACAGGAATGCAAGAAGGGTCGGAAAGGGGTTTTGGGAACCAAAGTGTGTTGGTATTCCCTGTAATATCAGTTGACGTAAGGAAAGCTTTTACCTTAACGTAAGGCTGCTGTATTTTTGGCTGAATGTTTTCAAATATATTAAAACTATTTATTTGAGAGTACTATGTGTGTTTATGGTTTAGTGCAGGAAGTTTTTCCATTTTGGTCAAGAAAGCAGGGTGGTTTTCAGTGGTATTTTACGTAGCAGGCCTTACAGCTCATCTTTCTGATTCACTTGCAGTAGACAGTGTCAAATTTGAAAGACGGATGCTTTTAACTGTCTTGAACAGAGCCTTACTGTGGGATAACAACATCTACATTGCAATTCTAAGAACAGACCCTAAGATTATTCTGAATTTGGTTTCACATTGGCTAACAAGTGGACTCATAAGAAGGTTGCATGAGGTTTTCTGTGTATTGTCTCAACTTTAATGTGTCTGTAAAGTCTGCAAAGGGTCTCTCAGCTCACTTACTAAGGGATGAGTATATTTTTAACGCATAGGTTTTAAAATTATTGATGACTAGTTTGTCAGCCTTTCTGGCTTTATTTATAATTTTTATTACTTACATGAATGTCATTTTAATTTATACCTGTCTCTTTTGGGTCAGAAAAGTTTTAAGTAATTCTACAGACTCGCTTTTTATAGATACTTTTTTTAAAAGGGGGTAGAACATGTGTCAGGCATATGCAGTTCCTTCAGCATCATGTTTTCCACACTCGCTTAATAGCTATTGAGTCTCCTCAGATATTCTTGTTTCCAAGACCTGTTTTATGGTAATAAATCATCTTGGCTGTAAAGTTCTTGAAATGATTCAGTAGGATGATTGTCTCCTTAGCACATTCCCTGAGAGATGATTCTTAGAAATGGAAAAGCCCTCAACCAAGTCAACATTTTCCCTGTACTACATGTAGTCAGTCCTGGAAGTGATAATCAGTAGAATGGCCAATGTTTGTTCTGGCCAACTGCTGTTGTCCAGTGCTCCCTGCATTCCTGATTTCTCTCTTGATAATTTACAGAATTTACAGTAAATTTTCTGTTAGTGGCATGCTAAACTCTGTTGAGGAATGCCCAGCCACATGAAGAATAAAAAAAAAAACCTGTGCTACGGTGTGATGCAACCCTTTCCTAAAAAAAAAAAAAAGTCTGTCTCAAAATTCATATCAAAAACATTAATGAAATGACAAAACACTTCCTTAACTGCCCTGTCGATTTGCACGTGAGGCCAAGGGATGGTGTGGGGAGCACGGGAGGCTTTTTGGCATGAATAAACAGTTCTTTACTGAAAGGGTCGTCAGGGATTGGCACAGCTGCCCAGGGAGGAGGTTGAGTCGCCATCCCTGGAGGTGTTTGATAGACGGGTAGATGAGTTGCTTAGGGACAGGGTTTAGTAAGGGGACAGGTATGGTTGGACTTGATGATCTCAGAGGTCTTTTCCAACCAGATGATTCTATGAAATAGTGGTACAATAAGCAAAGGTTCATCCAGGATAGTTAACACCTTCCATCTGTACAGTGAGTGCCATTCCTTGTTGTTGGGGTCTCATGATGTCTGTGAACTGTAGCAACAATGAGCCACCCCACTGTGTGGCTGTTGTCGTGCCAGCTTGTGTTCATTTGCGTTTGTCATCTGAACACCTTTCAGAAACTGCAGCACCATGTGCGGGAACAATCCAAAATGAGCAGTGCAATCCTTGTAACTTAGTAAGTTGTCAGGCATGCAAGGGTGTTGATTAAAGTGTGATACCTGGTCTGTCGATCTCTGGAGAATGGCAGCATGTTCTATAAACTGTGTGGCTTTCTGATAACTGGAAAGGCTGTTAAACCTGGGCATTACTTACTGGGAGCGGGTAAGAAGGGAATTCTGCCAAAAGCCCATAAGGACTTCTGAGTGGTAGCTTTCCAAGGTAATCCATGAGGTACTTCACCTGGAACATCGTGTGTGCAAAAAGCAGGGAGATGTGTTTTTGCCAAAAATCTCTGCACAACTGGAGCTCCAGGTAAAAACACCAGGTTTTACTGGGAGAGACTGTATCCCTTGATCTTTAAAGTTACAACTTCCTGAAATACTGTTGTTTTCTTTCTTTGATGTTGTTGTAGTTGGCCATCAGATACTGGAATCATCCTTTAGGTTGTTCTGCACTGAGTGAAAGAGTAAGTTCTGGGATTAATTCTTCATGGACATGTACATAAAATAACCAGGCTTTCGGATCTAGAGTCCTCTTATAATTCTAGGGGAGGAAATTAGGTGCTGCAGCTCCCCCAAGATTTTTAGTGGATATGTGGATTAAATATACTTCTACCTTTATTTTAGAAAAGGGAACCTTGTGTTCTTACTGACCTCACCTGCCAGACAGATATTTCCTTTTAAACAGTGCATTTTAATAAGGTGCTTTTGCTGCAAGGCATAGACCTTAGGGATTTCATTTTGTACCTCAAAATGATAAAAAATAACTTCTGTTACTCTTACAGATCCTGCTAGTCAGGATAGAGAAGTAACGGCTGCGCTTCAGAGGTGGACTCAGAGGTCACTTCTCTTCTGTAGAATCTCACCTGAGTGTCTTGCGTTATGTTAGCACATTCATTCCAGTTCACATCTTACAGAAGAAATGGTAATACTGGGAACCATTTTGTGTATGTGTGTGTGCACAGATTTTTTTAGGGTTGCTGTAAGTCTTTGCTGCTATAGTCCTGTTTGAATTGTTGATGGGTTGTGTGTAAGTGGAGGTTGGTTTAACAAATGGACCAGATGATGAGAAGCTTTTTATTGGCAGTTGAAGTTCTGCTAATTCGTATACACTCCACACCACCCCTTTCTTCGTAAGTCATGTTTTTCACTCTTGCATGTGAAGTGAGGGCACTACATCTACTTCAGATTTTGAATACAATGATCTATATCAATATTTTTGTGGTTGGATAGTAGAAGCTTAGTATTTAGCCTTGTGAGAAAGCCCACTCCTTGCACGTGCATGAGCAAATTGGATTTCAGGGAGGTATTGCCATACAACATTAGGGAGGCGAATGATGCAGAGGACTTGCAGAGGAGAGAGGAGTACAGCCAGCAAGAGTCAAAAAAGCCATTTTCCTCTTGAGATCTCTGTTTCTTCTGAGAAGATCCACTAGCATGTACAGCGTGAAAGGAGACAAACCATGAAGAGGTCAGTGTTAGTGGATGTGTGTGAAGTAGCCATCAGCACAGGCAGGCAGTATTCAAAAAGAAACTCTCCGTTTGACAGAGCTGTCTTTTAGATGACTTAGAAACATAAAAACACAACTTATTTTTAAAAGAGCACTTTTAATTTTTGTCAGATATGAAAGTACCTGTAATTTTAATGCGTGCTTTGCAGAGAGAGGAGTGTGCTGAGGCGAGTTATCGCATTTCCATTTTATGAGTTGTGTCTGTGGTACAGTGGCTTCCTATACGAAAAACTCTGGCACTGCCATAAACGCTGAGAAATTTTTATGTGCACTTTGTAGGAGTTGTGTACTCTAGTGAGCTGTTTTGCTCACTGCACTTTGTTGGCTAAAGGATGGGCTGTCAGTTTTTGGAATCACTGTCTGCAGTCTTATTCTGGGGTACAGGAAGCCCCAGGGAGCAGAACTCATATATTCTTTCCCCGCCCCCCTTCTCATACTAATACAGCTGCTAAATTAACTTCCTTGCAACTGTAAAAAAGAGATGATGTGTCGGCTGAAATATGGGAATCTGCATTCACAAGAGCTGGCTTATCCATTCCCAAGCTAAGTGGTAAATGGCATGTGTTCCTTCCTGCCTTCCTCACCTGTGCTCTGCCTGATAACCAGCACATCTCTGATCCACCCAAACTGCAGTTTACTGAACACTTCTGATGTTTGACATTTTGCAAAACACCTCACAGCTAAACCTTCTCTTAATTTTTTATCTTCTTTTAATTACTGACTCAAAAAGCAAGATAAAAGCACTTGGTTTCAGGTCTTTTTAGATATCTGAGATCCAGAACTTACCTAGTAATTCACCTTTCACCGATTTGCATGCTGAAAATGTAAATTCAGAGATCAGTTAAGTATCCCAACGTATAGTGATGCTCACTCTGACATCTTCCTCAATTCTTTCAGCCAAATAAATCTGCACACAGACACACAAAGTAAGAGGAGTGCAGAATCTTAAACACACGGTTTCTGCCTGTATAAGCTGCAGACATGTTTGTCTCTTGGTGCCAGGCAGAGAATGGGGTGCTGATCCTTTTAAACAGCTTTCTGTGGAAATGCTTGTTGAAAAAAACTTCTTGATGATATAAATATTTGTGTTGATAATACTGTTTCATTACACAAAACTCTGAGACTGACAGATCATTAGGCTTTGTTTAGGTTATATCACAGAAAAAAAAAGTTCTCTGCTCTTGCCACTAACTGTTACATCGCAGCCTGTTTTCACTTGCAAAGACACCAGCTGTCTGTGAGTAGCCTTAATCATGGAGTCTCACCTGCATATAAGCCAGAATGGGATGGAAAGAGGTAAACGACTGTTTTAGCATTTTCTCTGAGGGTTGAACGACTGCGTCATAGAATCATGGAAGCCATAGAATCATAGAATGGTTTGGATTGGAAGGGACCTTAAAGCCCATCCAGTTCCACCCCCCTGCTGTGGGCAGGGACACCTCCCACCAGCCCAGGCTGCTCAAGGCCCCATCCAACCTGGCCTTGAACCCCTCCAGGGAGGGGGCACCCACAGCTGCCCTGGGCAACCTGGGCCAGGGCCTCACCACCCTCAGCATGAAGAATTTCTTCCTAATGTTTAATCTAAATCTTCCCCCTTTCAGTTTAAAGCCATTCCTTTATGTCCTATCAATACAAGCCCTTGTAAAAAGTTGACTTCCAGCTCAGAAATCACTGATTCAGCCTTCTTGAGCTTACACGGTTATATATCTTATTTTTATCAGTTTCATTTGCTTTGGGTTTTTAGTTTTGCATGAACATAGTGCGGAAAAATGTGACTTCCTTTTATTTTTCCTTTTCATACGATTTTCTTCATACATGAAAAGGTGAACATGCCTGAAATGCTCTCCTTTCAGCACCTCTTTTGTGAGAGTGATGCTTGTCTCGTCTTCTGTAGAAGAAATGACTTCTTCCCGTTTTCCCTTTCATCCTGGCTGCTGCATTGTCATGAGACGTGCGCTTTGTTGGATAAATATCCTTCTTAGCTCACCAGCTTGGAGGACTGCACTGACTGCTCAGGCTGGAAAACAACTAGAGGCTTTGTCAGCCTTCCGGGAGGAGAGCTGTTCTTCTTTTGAGCAGGGTGATTGCTGTTTGGATGGTCAGTGTAGGTGGTTCTCTGGGTTTCTTCCACTGATATTCCACTGTCTGCAGGATTCTTTAATCCTCATGGATGGGGCAAGTTCTGGAAGAAGCTTGGCTTGTCTGAAGCAGGTGGTTTTCTCCATATGAAACCAACCTCCCTGGGACAGGACGATGTAGAACAGAGGATGCAGAGAGGATGTTCACATCCTGGTCTTGTCACAAATAAATACAGAGATTTCCAACCTGTTTTAGAAGTTCAAATGTGTATTTCTGCCTTCAGTGTAATGTAAAATACCCTATATGGCTTTGAAAATCAAGTACTTAATGTTGCCTTGTGTATGAGCAACTATCCAATTTTAAAGCTTGCTTTAAGAAATTCTGGAGATCAGAGAATCATAGAATTGCGTCATTCGAAAAGACCTTTGAGATCATTGAGTACCTGTCCTCTTCTAAACCAGATCCCTGAGCACTTCATCTACCTGTCTTTTGAACACCTCCAGGGATGGTGACTCAGCCAGCTCCCTGGGCAGCCTCTGCCAAGGCCTGACCACCCTTTCAGTGAAGAAATTTTTCCTGATGTCTAATCTGAACCTGGCCTGGTGCAACTTGAGGCCATTTCCTCTCATCCTGTCACTTGGGAGAAGAGACCAACACCCACCTCTCCACCCTCTTTTCAGGCAGTTGTAGACAGTGATGAGGTGTCTCCTCAGCCTCCTGTTTTTTCCAGGCTTAACAACCCAAACTCCTCAGCCACCTCCTATGACACTTGTTCTCCAGCCCCTCCCCAGCCTCGTTGCCCTTCTCTGGACGCGCTCCAGTCCCTCGATGTCCTGGTAGTGAGCAGCCCAAAACTGAACCCAGCACTCGAGATTGTGCCGAGTACAGGAGCACAATCACTTCCCTGGTCCTGCTGCTTGCTCTGACTTCGGTAATGCAGGAGATGAGCTTCAGGGAGAGCACTTACAGTGTAAAGGTGCTATGATAGCTACGTAGCAGAGCAGGGACCCGAACCCAAGGACGTTTTCAAAAGCTGTGTGGCTGTCAAAGGCACCACGAGCCATATCAGTGCTATAATTTCTGCCCAGTCTATTTAGTGTTGTTGAGAAGCCAGATATGTTAATCTGAGCAAAGCACAGTGCAGATGGCTCATGTGCTACTTCTAATACCCAGTTGAGCTCATTTGCAGCTAGCTGCTGTCTCTGGATGCTGCTGTACTAAGCTGTGTAAATTCTAAACAGGCCTGCCACCCACTGCTCTACTTGTGAGTGCAAAGCTGTCTGCGTCTGAGCTACAGAATGCACATGGAAGAGAAGCAAATTTGTTATTAAAGGGATGCTCTTGAATAGTCTTCATCCTTGTAGTGCTGTCCAAAAATGTAACATTGTTGTGGGTTTGTCAGCATTTTTGGTCTTTGTTTCATCTCTGCCTGCAGCGAAGTGTAGATGCAGCTGAGCAGATAATATAGGAAATATACTGTGCATCATATTAGTGCAGGAAATTGGAGTGTCTTAAATACATACCTTTAGTGGCATCTTAGCACTTCTGATTTTCCTGCCATTTCCAAGCAGTATATTCTCTCCTTGTAAAATCGAGTTCAAACCTAGTCAGTATGTCCATACGATTAAGAGTTTGCCTTTAGATTAAAATTTAGGAATTTCTTCCACCCCCCTTTTTTGGTTCTGAAATGCTAAATCTCTTTTGTGTTGTATGTACATAGAGGAAAAGATAATCAGTGACATAATGTCACATTGGAAAAAAATCTATGGAGGTAGAGCTCAGAATTAACACTTCAAACTATATGGGAAACCTGTAGTGTAAAATAAGATTTATTTTACTGAAAAGTAAAAGGATGACAGGATGCAAACATGGAGCCTCTGTTGTATTTGTACGTCTCATCTGTTGCGTAAGCTTGAACAAGTTGCTTTGCATTTTCCTGCTGCATTTCTCCTGTCAGAGATAAGAGTGGTTTATTTGCTATTGGTAAAGCACTTTATTTTAACGTCTTGAGTTAGTGTTATTATGGAAATCCATAAGTTTACCTAAAATCCTTTTCCCACTCACTGCTGTCTTCCCAAAGATGAGAATAAATAGAATTTTTTTTTTCCCAAATGGTATTGATTGACTGATATCGGCAGCTGTTTAGGAGAGGATTAATCCTTTCTGTTGTACAAACATCTACCGAACAGCTTTAATTTGAGAGTACTGTCAAGAGCATTGCATCCCTGATTCTGTTACAGGCAGAGTCTGGCAAGATTTGTTTCCTTGCTCATTTTACTTAGCAGACTGGGAACATTGGTCAGCTAGAGCATCGTGTTTGGGTGGCTGACCTGTAGCCTGATGTGATGATCAGATCATCAGGAAGCACACTATCAGGATATTAACATGCCCTGTGCCATCGTTGGGTCCTGTGGCACAGGACTTCAGCAGCATTCCTGAGCACCTCATCACCTTCTGGCCCTCAGGCACGAAGGGCTGCTGTGCCCATTCCAAAGTGCTGTTACCCAGCAGCAGCGGAGGGTTCGCCTGGGTGTGGTGCAGCAAGTAGGGATCTCTGTGCAGGGAGACGCTCTTCTGCCGAGATGCTGCTGCTGTTGCAAATGTGAATTCAAGGAGGCATTAAACTATGTGGATGCAGTGGTTAACCAGGAAAATGCATCGATCTTGCACAACCAAGTGTTGCAGGAATAGTTCAGTTCAACAGAACTTAAATCACTGCGCTTACAAAAAACAAATATCACATCCTTGCTTAACAGCAGCCTCACACACTCGTGCAGCTTTGCATTCGCTGTTAACGTTACCAGTGTTTGGGCAAGGATTCCATGTGGACCTCAGGAACTGGTGTAAAATTATAGTTGGTATAGAATTAGTATAAAAGCAGAGTATAAAATTAGTATAAAAGCAGACCTCCTGGGGCTTTTTTCTCTGCGCTGATCCATCAGCCTTGCTGCGACTGTACTGTGACAGAGCTTCTTTATTCCATGTCTGAAAACGGGAATCGTAGCCTTGAAGGATGGCTACTGAGCGGCGCTGTTTCAGTTTGGGAGTGTTAGAAGCCCTGCAGTAGATATGCAAGCTCACTGTAATTTATTTTAATTAAACACAGTAGCTGCATACCTACTGCAGAAGGGATAAGACAGGGATTCCCCACCTCTAATTTGTCATCTTGCTGTTTGTATTTCTTTACTAATTTATTCCCTCTCACAGATTTGAGCAGAGATGTCTCATCCTCCCCCTCCTGTGCTGTTAGCAACGGCATCTTTCTTCCAAAATTCAACAAATTTTCTTACTCTTTCTGCTGTTGAGAAGCCATTCTTGCTGTGTGGATAGTGGAGGCATCCCTGTCCTCTGACACGTGCACCTATATGGGATTTATTTTAATTAGAGAGCTACAGGAAGCTCCCCTCGGGCTGTGGGAGCCTTCTCATATCTGATTTTTATTTCTTGGATTAAGCAGCTTGGAGTACCCACCCTAGGGCTGGCAGGCAGCCTGGCAGGAAGCTGGACAGACTGGCCTGCCGGCCAATCTTGTTGCCTTTTATAGAGCATTTTGATGAAATTGTCACATTTCCATGGAATCAGTGTTTTGCAGTATAAAAATTGTAATGTTGGGGAGATTTTTGAGTGGCTTAAGTTTCTGACTGCAGCTTGTGACTTCTGGGAAATTGTTGACTAATATCAGTAATTACTACAGATGATTTTGTGAGAAGACAAGTGATGTTTGATGGAAGAAAATCCTCTTGGAATGCTGTTCTTCAGTCAGCGTGAAGGATTGCCCATTGCATGCCATTCTTCAGGTAGGTGAGTTAGCTGGAAGGACCCTTAGGTTCCCCATCCCCAGGTCTGGCATAACAGCATCAACTTCTGATGAAACTGCTGCCAGATGTTTTCTGTGTTGTTAGAATGGCTTAACCTGGAGGGAATCTAAACCATGAAGGACCCAACTCTCCCACCTTTTTTGCAGAGCAAAGTGCTGAGGTAATAGCAGTCTGTGGGAAATTAAAGCCTTGGAGAAGTGATGGAAGTCTTTAACGTTGGAGGATGGTGTGTAACAGTGCTCAGTGGACATAGTTATGCCCGGTGCTCAGTCGAAACAGAGTTGTGCTGCTGTTTCACAGTGGTTTGGCCAGTAGGACACACAACCCTAGTGTGCATTTTCCAGGCAGGCTGCATCATCTCATTAAATCACACTAGTGCTAAACCAGGATTGACTCTTCTGGCAGTCCAGTTTGCCCTCCTGCTCAAAGTAAGACTGATTTGGAAGTTAGGTCAAGCTGCAAAGGGCCTTTACTAATTGAAAATCTCAAAGAACAGAACGATGATAACTTTTCTGTTCCCATCTTCAAGGGTTTTCATATTAAGATATTTTTTTTTCTTTGAGTCTAATCAAAATTTGCCTTATTGCAGCTCATGAATTGCTTCTTCCCAGTAGGCTGTGTGCTCAGGAGAGGAGCCAGGCTGTACGTTCTTGGTAGCCTGTGTAGGTAACAGAGGACTGCTGAAGGGGTTTGGCCAATAGCTAGTGTTCTGTGTGAGTTTGCAAACTGGATCCAGGAATCTTCTTAGGATTGCTCTTCCCCTCTTGGGCCCTGGAGGTGCTAGAGGAGAGCTGAACGTGAGTTCTTAAGATACAGTACTGCTCTTGAACAGCACAACGTTGATCCCACCTGGAGTATTGTGTCCAGTTATGGAATCCTCAACACAACAAGGATATGGAACTGTTGGAACGGGTCCAGAGGAGGCCACAAAGATGATCAGAGGGCTGGAGTCCTCTGCTATGAGGACAGGCTGAGAGAGTTGGTATTGTTCAATCTGGAGAAGAGAAGGCTCCAGGGAGATCTTACAGCAGCCTTCCAGTACCTGAAGCAGCTACAGGAAAGCTGAGAAGGGACTTTTTACAAGGGCCTGGAGTGATAGGACATAAAGGAATGGCTCTAAATTGGAAGGGGGGTAATATAGATTAGATATTTTGAAGAAATTCTTCATGATGAGGGTGGTGAGGCCCTGGCCCAGGTTGCCCAGGGAGGCTGTGGGTGCCCCCTCCCTGGAGGTGTTCAAGCCCAGGTTGGATGGGGTCTTGAGCAGCCTGGTCTGGTGGGAGGTGTCCCTGCCCATAGCAGGGGGGTGGAACTGGATGGGCTTTAAGGTCCCTTCCAACTCAAACATTTTCTGGACTTCTTTAGCACCTGATGTGAATGCCCTCAAATCCACTGGCACAGTGGAAGCAGGTGTCTGGCACTTCAGATGGATCAGACTGATGTTGAACATATTTTCTTAGTCCTCTTCAATAAATGAATCTGGCTCCTCGGAAGATTCTTTGCCTCATGAAGCATTTTGAAGTTGTGAGTTTACAATGAATCACCAGTTTGCAGTTCAGTGAAAATAATTTCAAGTGTAATCATACTTTGTTCACTTAAGTAGTTGCTGCTTTCATTGGAAACATGAATGCAGCTTTGATTCTCAGAAGCAGCTCATGTTGTAGTGGCTTTTGATAATGTCCTTAGAATGGATCCGATGACAAATCATCCATATAACTTTGAATGAGCCAGTCTTAAATGGAATTCCATCCACTAGGGAATCACATTTTTAAAAATGCAGGAGATTTATGTCCTTTTGTCTTGGCTGTTGAAGCTCCAGTATTTGCACAGTCACTGTGTGAAGGCAGCAGAGGGAAACCTCAACCATAACCAAGAGCACCAGTAAAAAGAATAAAGAGGGGACCTTTCCCTTCTTGTATGTAATTAGTTTGAACAGATTTGGTGGTTCTTGTGTACTCAAAGTGCAAATTCACAGGAGCCCATCTGGACTCACAGTAAGTTCCTTGAAAATCAGAGGAGGTATGATCTCACAAAACTTGCATTAATAGAAAAGTTTGGCCTTTGTATCCAGAAGTGAAACTGGATAAGCAAACATAGAATATTGACTTGATTTCTTAGTCTTTCTGCCTGACTTGCGAACTCTGAGTGTGTAAATTTCTGTAGTAAAATGAAACATACTTTTCTTTAAAACACATTCAGCTTTGTCCTCAAAAAAGCATGTGTGCCATGTGTTCCTGCCTTAGCAAGAGTTAACAGTTGTAACTGGCTTTGTGCTTACGTTTTGTCCCTGTTTTCTGCTCCAGTACTTGAGTTGCACAGGGAACCAAAGGTCTGCTAACATGGCTGTTGCTTCAGTAAAACTACAGTGAGACTGAAGGGCTTACAGCCTACAGGAGTCAACTCTGCAAACTGTTTTTTCCATACCCAAGAAGCATGAGTCAGATTTTGTGAAGTGAGTCAAATCTGTCCTCAGATTCATTTGAAGACACTGAAATGGATATAGAATTTGAAACAGTAGTATGCGCAGAAGTGGCTTATAAAACTAATATAGTTTGCAGTATTCCCTCTGAGTGGGAAGGGGGACTAGGTGGACAGAAGTGATGGAGGAACGCGGAAGGAACCACAGTTCAGGTGTACCTCAGTGCCCAGAAGCAGTGGGTAGTCCTCCTGTGGTGTGGAGAGTATAGAAGAATCATCTTTAATTCACTACTCTTGGGAGGGGTGTTGCCAGGGTCTGAGATACAGTTAATGTGTCATTGGACGTGGTGCTCACTGTGGTCTTCTGAGAGCACCACTTAAGTGAGGATGAAGTTCATCCCTGGGCTCTTAGAATACTGTAACAAAGGCCTTCATGGCTTCACCCTTTGAGATGCATGTTGGGGATCCAGACGTGAGCCCTCTTCCACAAGAAGGGCAGTATCCTTCTAATACCTTCCTAGAAATAAATTGCTTTCTCCTCGCTTCGCATTCCTTCCCTTTATCTTCACCTGACCAGCATTCCTATACATAAAGCTGTGCTCTGAGGTCAAATATGCTGGAACTGCGACGCTTTACCAGGATGTGACTCTTGCATGTTTTTCTGGCTGTGTCATGGAGAAACACTCCCTTGCGAGAATTACATGACAATTAAACTTCGTGGCACAGTGGCCTTCCAAGTCTCAGTTTCTTCTCCTCTGTTCCCATGTTTAAACCTCCCTCTGAAAGATCTCTTTCGATTGTGAGTTTTGACCAGGAAACTAATTTTATGGTTCCATTCTTAACCATCGGTCTTTGACTGACTGCAGTCAACATCCTAATATTGTGCTCAGAAAAGTGACTAATACCTCCTGTCTGGCATACATCTTGAGTGAACTGGTAGACAGGCATGCGTTTATTTTTTCCTATTCCTGTGTGTAATCACCTAGAAAGAATTTTTTAGATTTGCTTTTCTTCTGTAATTTTTGATGAGGTCCCTGAGGAAATGAAGGATGGAATTCAAATGCAGCAGTTCAAAAAACATCTTTGCCATTACTGATTGGTGGTACAAGGATGGATTGGCACCATCAGATAGATGGTTCCCTGACTGATACACACCATCCCTTGCAGGTCTCTGGCTGCTTTTAATTCTTTCCATAACTCAAACCAGCTCTGAGTTGTCTTCATTCTGAATGAAGAACATTCTGTTTTTAGAAATGTATTGGTTTTAGATCATTCAGATCTTTAATATATTTTCTAAAGGGTTTTGATTTATTAGGTGAATGCTGCAGAAGAGTGGGATTCAGGGGCAATCATGTCAATTGGTTTTTTTTTATCTCTAGTTTAATTTTTGCTGAATCTTTATGTACAGTGTGTGAAAAGTGCTGAACAAAAGAAACCAAAACACCCAAACTAAACACCAAACATTTGAGGGCCTACAGGAAAGCTGGGGAGGGTTATTTTATGAGGGAGAACAGGGATAAGATGAGGGGTAATGGTTTTAAGCTGAAAGAGGGAGATTTATATTAAATATTAGGAATAATTTTTTTCCTGTGAGCGTGGTGAGGCATGGGTTGCTCAGAAAAGTCATGGATGCTCCATACCTGGAATCATTCAAGGCCAGGCTGGATGAGGGTTTGAGCAGCCTGGTCTGGTGGGAGGTGTCCCTGTCCATGGCAGGGGGATTGGAACTGGAGGATCTTTAACGTCCCTTGAACCCAAATCATTCTATGATTTTTAATAAGCCACAAGAATTAGTGCATTTGTGTAGGATTTGTGTGGTTGGCTGCCTTGTGTATCAGCACTGCTGCTCGTGACATGTTCTCCCAGATTCCTTGGGGATGACGTGAAGCACAGCTCGGTGCATCTCCAGCGAGTGCTCTTGGCTGCTGCTGGTAATGCACGGTGCTGCAGAGATCAGTCGTGCTACTTATCCGCAGCCGTGTTGTTTAGGGATGCAGCATCTTGGTGTACAGCTTCTGTTCTTCAGAACTGCTTTTCTTAATTCTACTCCTTATGTTTTCACTCAGTCTTTTTACTCCTTTTCACTTATGTGAGTATGTGACTCCATTACCCTTCATCTCCAGTCTGCCAACAACTTTTGAGTCAACCAGCAAGAAAACTGAGAGCAACAAGTTTGAGATTTTTCATGCTAAGATCTCTTTTTTGGAAGCTCTGCATTGCATTTGGAGAAAGTAGCTTTTGCCTAAGGGAATTCAGAAGTCTGCTTCACTATCACGCTGACCTGCAAAGCTGTTCCTCTCTCTGATGTTCATGTAAATTTTTATTCCTAAGGAATTTAACAAGATTCACCATCGGCGATTGCCTCTTTTTGACAGCTGCTCAAGAGCAAAGTTTAAAGTGAGCCTGTAATTTTTTGGCACCTGTAACTGAGTGAGAGAAACCCAGTCCTCATAGCAGCTAAATCACCAGGAATCCAGTCACTGTTCTATGGATGTAAAGTCTCCCAGAAGGTGTTTTGTATACGTGAGCGTTATATCCTATTCACTGTATGTGGTTAAGGATGCTTGAGTTACTCCAGTGAAGACAGGCTTATAAATCAGCACTCACTTTTGTTCAGGATTTCTCAAACAGAACCACTTCCTGGACAGTATGATAAACAGTTACTTAAAAAAAAAACAAAAAAAACAAACAAACAAAAAAACCCCAAAAAACAAACCAACAAAATCCAACACTATTTTTATCTTGTTTTGAAACTTTCTGCTGTGCTTGCTGGAGACAGAACTCATGGTTTTGAAGTACAGGAAAATACCTGAGGATCTCTTATTTAAAGACTATAAAAAAACCCTTTATGGACCACCAGCTGTATTTTCAACTACATGTTATTGCTCAGCTGTTTACGTGTAGCAGTCCCTGTTTTTCTCTTCAGAGTGTGTCTTACTGTTCAGACACCACATAATTCTGCCATAATTGGCTTTTAAATATTGTATTACTTTTTTATTATATGCCATGTAATAATTGGATCTGCGTGTAATCTTTAAACATCCCACTGAAGATAAACTCTACTGAAACTCTGCTAGGCTTGACATTAGGAAGAAGTTCTTTACTGAGAGGGTGATTGGCCATTGGAGTGTGCTGCCTGGGGAGGTGGTGGAGTCACCGTCCCAGAAGGTGTTTAAGGAGAGATTGGATGAGGCTCTTAGTGCCATGGTGTAGTTGATGAGTAGGAGTGGGTTTAGGTGTTGGGTCATAGGTTGGACTCGATGATCTCAAAGGTCTTTTCCAACCTTGTGATACTGTGAAACACTGGACAGTATCGCCAAAACCCATGTATAAAATCCACGGAGTTAATTCATGGTTTGCTGCTACGCTGTGTGAAATACAGATGAAGTTTCTGATTCTAGCCTAATAAAATCAGTTGCTGTTATGCTTTTACTATCTGCACACGTATGTGTTTTACCAAGTATTTGTCAAAAGAGAAGAGGGTCCTTCAGTATTTAAAAGAAGGCATCATATTAAAAGTGAACTTGTACCACACAGTCTTTTTTTTCTTTCCTCTTTTCCATTTTTAGGTCAGATGATTCAGGCTTTCCTCAGTGCTTTTAACCTTTTGCCATCTGAGCGAGCTGCTCAAGGGGCAGCGGAGCTTTGAGGCCATCACTGAACAACAAAAAAAAATGCTGCCCCTGCTAGGGTGGTTCCATTTCACTGTCTTCCAGAATGTTTGGTCTTAGCTTCTTGTTCCTTGGTTGCTTTCCATTTTTCCTTAGCACTCAGGTAGCATCCTAGTAGATATTCCTCTTATATTTTTCTTTCACCTCTGACACTTTCGCCTCTTGGTATAAAAGTCCATGCATGAAAAAAAGACCTGTAGCTCTTGTAATCTACCAGCTTTCATGGAAATGTAGACTTAACTGCTGGCAACAGAGTAAAAAGAGCATTACCATTACTCGTTCTCATTTGAACAAAAATTTCCGTAGCTTGCTGGATATTACATCCTTGTATTCTGTTCCCCAAATAATAAAGTGAGTGTACGCTTTCATTAACTTCCTTTGTGGAATACAAGAGACTTTCCAGTGCACTTGAGGACTGTCCTGCCTTTTAAGTTCTTATGATAGATTTAAAAACATTTATATGAGTGTGTAAGCGTTCAAGAGCGTAATCAGCAATAGGTATCTGGATTGTTTGGAGGTACAGTGATAGAAGAGAGGTGGCAGAAATGTATTTAAAAATACCCTACAAATACATCATGTGGTTCTTGTCCAGTTCATAAATTCTGCTTTGAACAGACCTGGAACAATTGCTGTGTTTGAAAAGCAGAGGCTAAATTTTGGGTTTAAAATGGATTTATATCTTAATGAAGACCAAATATTTTATTCAGTTTTGAATGGAATAAATCAGTCAGAGGGATCTACGTGGATGTAAATGAAAGCTGATTTTGGCCCTTCTTGCTCTGTGCGTTTTAGTCATGTGATAATCTTTCCATAAATCATGCACTTGAAAGGTTTGCTTGCTTCCTGCTTTTACCATTCAGATAATAGAAAATGCAGATGAACCGAGCTTCTGGTTTATTAAGCATAAACAGAACACCCCCTCTAAATCCCCTTTTGTCACACCAGCCCTGTTTTCCCCGTTTGAAAACAAGACAGCAAGAATGACAAACTTTGACTAATACAGTGGAGGGCTTTTTGTCTCCTCCCTTTCTTATTCTGACCTGTACTTTGCTTTCGTTATAAAGTGAACGTAGAAATTACCCTGTGGGAGTGGTGAAACTGCAGCAGAGAAACAAAAACTATTTGGATTCATCTGAAAGCTATTCATTCGCTTGCTCTTCTTTTCATTAACGGCTCGAAGCATACGGTTTGTCTTGTTCTGACTAAAGTATCGTTGAGCAAGAACAGAGGTAATTCTTTGTGTGTCTTCCCTTTTAATAATGCTTTGATTTTATCAGAAAAGGTGTTTATATTTTATAATAATCTGTTATTTTAAATACTTTCAGTGTGTATACAGCTGCCTGGTGGGTATGGTTCTGTCAATCTCAACGAGCTCCTTTTCCAGTAACTCATTTCTTTTGAGCAGAGGAATGGGATTTTAGATTCAGATCCATGTTACACAGGTGAAAGTCACAGCTCTCTCCACGGGAGGCTGCAAAGCTGGTTCCAGCAGACATCAGCATATTTGCAGCCAAAATTTCATCTATAATGGGTTTTTGTTTTAATCATCTACATATACCAAGATGAACATCTGTGTAGTGCCGGCATCACCAGCACTTTTTGTGTGGGGGAAAGTACGTTGCTGTAAACTGATGAGCAAGTTCTTGTTGCTCTTTTTTGCTGGTGGGATATTTTTTAGAAAGTCGTTTTAGAAGCTTAGAATTTCCTGATACTTTTATTGTTACCTCCCTACAAACTGAAGATGCAGGGTTGGCAGCATTTAATTTTGAGAGGATCGTTCTCGCAGTGGATGAAGACTGTTCCTGGCCCCTAGCTGCAAGTGTGGGTCATTAGGGTTGTGAGAGGAATGGTATGTTAAGGGCAGAAGGAAAGTTTTGTTTGGCTGATGGCAGAAGCAACAGTGTTAAAAATGCCTCTTAAATATCACAAAGTAACTTCACGCTCCTTAATGTCGTTATAAGTGGGGAGAGGAAGGAAGGACAAACGGAAATCCTTTTGATTTTGCTAATAACATCGTAGATACCCACTTCTGGAACTCTTCCAGAAAGCTCGTTTTGAGTGTATTTCTGTATTCCTCACGTGAAATATTCCCTGAGCATTAATCCTAGCAAGTCTTTGGTCTGCTTGCATGCACAGCACCTACAAATAGGCTGTGTGTGTCTGCAAGGGGCAAGAGGAAGTGGTGGAAGGGCAAGATATCGAGTTTTAAGGAGATATCAGGAAAGAAGGACCTTCTGGTTATGTGTCCTGGTTTTAAAATGTATTACTAGATGCTTATTTGATACATGTGAGTATGGTTCTGATGTTTACATTTTTTTTTATCATTGAAATATAGGTCAGTTTGCCTCTGAAAATGTAGATTGTTCTGAAGTGCTCAATGAAAACTGTATTTGTCAGTCCTAAGGACTTTGAAGACCAGCAGTGAAGTGTATTGAGCAGGGAAAATTCACATTAGAACCTTTAAGTTAAAATTACAGTTCTTTGCCTGTGATCTTGGGCATGTTGCTGCATTCTTCTGTGCTGCAGTTTCCCGTCTGGAAAATCAGGATTAATAATACCTACTGCTCTTTTTCCTTACAATATGTGATCTAAATTTAATTAATTCATTGCTGCTGTTGTTTTAAACGTGTTCTGTAAGAACTGAGAAATGCTACAGCTGGGAACTCTTCCAAGTGACTGTAAAGATTTGATAATCAATACATTATCAGTTACAGTTAATGGTTAAACTGTACTTCTATAGCGGCTCATGCCAACGACGGAGGAGTTGAAACTGGATGATCTTTAAGGTCCCTTCCAACTCAAACTATTCTGTGATTCTGTAATTCTTCAATTGCTTCTCTTGAGTTGCAAGCAAATTAGAGCCTAAAAGTAGGCTGGTTGAAGAACAGGATGAGTTTACATGCAGGACAGTCATTAACATCAGCTAAATAAGAACTGTTTAATTCAAACTGTACAGTAATACATTATTGTACGTTCTTTCATACAATGTTAGATTAATTCAGAAAATTTAGTAATATGAGCAACCGGTTGTCCAACATCAGTAGGACTCTTGACGCTTTCAGTGACCAACCCAGGGTCTAAGGGAAGAAAGACTGGCCTCATGTCTGCTGGGAAATGGAGATGAGAAGGGCAGATAGAGTTTTCTATTCAAGTCTTTCTCCCTGGCTTGCTAGGTCATGCCTGGTAGATGCGTCGTGTGTCTGCTGTCCTTAAAATGGGGTTAGTATTTGGAATTGTTCACAGAATAAGAAATTCTTCAGTGATTTGAAACCACTGTGAAAACATGAGATGGCAACTCCTGTAAAAATTTTCACCAGATTTTTAGACTGGCTTTTAAATCCAAACTAAAATTGTGCAGTTATGAGTTGCACATACATGCAGGTAAAGAACCTACCTCTTTTCTGTCCTTTCTTTCAACTCTCTCTTTAACCACAGCACACATCAAAGAATTACCAAAAGGCTGAGCGTAGGAATTTATATTTGGAGAGCGTTATCCATAGATGACTTCATGTTTGTTCCAGTCTTGCCTATTTTCAGGTTCTGCAATGCTTCTGTAACATTTTCCGTTCACATCCCTGCTGGGAATCAAAGCCATTTTGAAAAAGAAAATTATTTTGAATTCTATAATGAAAACTTCCAAAATTTACCTCCAGCTTTAAAAAAACCTCAACTCCTGGAGCCCTTTTTTTTTCCTAAACTGCAGAATCCAGCAAATGAAAATAAATAGAAGCTGGCATGTTTCTTCTTGTGCAGTTTTATTGGTGTGCATGTTTGTTCATTTGTCTGTTAACTTGTAGAATTCCATCATCTTACAAAGTGGTTTGTGGTTTGGTTTGAATTGGTGAGACTTTCCTATTTTTCCACATTTTAACCATTACTGACATTTTTAATGCAATAGAAACAATGCAGCAGAAGAACTGCAGGTTTTTGAAAATAGCCAGTAGATGCTGTGGGTCCTCTGTGTCCCTGCCTTGAGAATGAGTTTTAGAGAGCTTCTTGATGAATTTCTGAGCATGTTTTTATGAAGTAGGTCAAAGTCATTTGTATTTGCATGCCCAGTTGTCAAAAGATTTCTGACAAGGTGACAGACATACCCCAAAATGTGTGTTCTGTTCACAGCTCTGATAAGGGTGGCTACAGGCAGCAGGGGCTGATTTTTACATGTAATATCTTGGAAAAAGATACCACATTCAAGAGTTTACCCTGTACCTTAGGTTGGACGTTGTGTCTTTTTCATGCTTTATATTAAAGTTGAGGAGAGTTTGGCTGGTACCCTCAGTGTGGGATTGAGCAGCAAGACATTAAACTTGGTGTGATCAGACCTGTGTGGCGGCTGGAACATCAATTTGAGCGTGGTGGCACATCGACAGCTGTATTTTCTTTTTGAAAGCAGTGCTGCGTGCTGTACAGGGTAGAACAACAATACCACTCTGCAGCCAGAGGTCACATTGATCTGCACTAGCGTGCACCGGTGCTGAGATTTTTACTGAGGTCAGTAATGAACTGAAACAACCTTTCCAGCATTTACTTTTCCTATTAATGGTGCCAGTGGAGGAGCTGGGAACGGCCTCCTGGAGTTTTCAGGGAAACTCATTGTTCACGTAAACCCTGAGAAGGAATTTCCCTTCCTTCTTGGCCTGCAAGGTATGCAGTGAACCATACAGTTTGCTTTAGCTACATACCATCTGCATTTTATTTTTGTTTTGTTTACTGCCTTTCCAGCTATGTAGGTACTTGAGAGTATCAGTGTTGCGTGTTCCACCTTGATCAACAACTTGGGTTTTGCTACTCGGAGCAGTCTAACGTTATGCAAGTTCATGGAATCATAGAATTACAGAATGGTTTGGGTTGGAAGGGAGCTTAAAGATCATCCAGTTCCAACCTCCCTGCCGTGGGCAGGGACACCTCCCACCAGACCAGGCTGCTCAAAACTCCATCCAACCTGGCCTCTGACATCTCCAGGGAGGGGGCATCCACAGCTTCCCTGGGCAACCACTGCCAGGACCTCCCCACCCTCAGAGTGAAGAATTTCTTCCTAATGTCTAATCTAAATCTTCCTCCTTCCAGTGTAAAGCCATTCCTTCTCGTCCTATCACTCTAAGCCCCTGTAATAAGTCCCTCCCCAGCTTTCCTTTAGCCCCTTCAGGGACTGGAAGGCCGCTATGAGGTCCCCCTGGAGCCTTCTCTTCTCTCAGCCTATCCTTGTAGCTATTGGTGTGTGGAACAGAGCTGATCATGGAAGAAGTCACATTGCTGGAAATGTTAACTGTATTGTGTCTTCAGCAGAATGGGCATTGACTTCTCTGATTGTTTTAGGGCTGCTGCTGCTGTTTGCAGTTATGTACTTTGTACTCACGTAGCACTGTGTGCTAGGTCCTGCAGTCCTTGGGGCGCAGTACTCTCCTGAGGATGGAAGCGACTTCTTTCTTCTCAATCAGCATCTGCTTTTTTGTTTTGTTTTGTTTTTTTTTTCTTTTTCTTTTCTTTTCTTTCATTTTTTTTACTTCCCTACTTCTTTGAACAACCAGTTTCTTGCTATCTGGAAGAATTGTTTCTCTCTGAGATGACCTTAGCCTCAAACACCACTGTTCCTATGAAGATCTGACGCTGATATGGCAGGAATAACCCCAGCCCTCAGGACGCCAAGGAGAGTTTACTGCTGTTTGAGCTAAAGCAGTCTGGTGTGTAGTCAGGTCTATGACGTCTGTAAGCAGACTAATGGGGTGGTGACTTTACTGTGGCCAAATACCAGAACAGTGATATTGACTCTGGACTAAACAACCCTGATGCTGGAGGCTTTTAAAGCGCTGTGCAAAGAGACAAACTGCTCTGCACAAACCCTCAAGGTTTAAGTGCTGTGTTAGAGGAACCTGATCGCATTGCTTTGGGACCCAGGCTGGATCTGCACCTTCCTGCGGTGCCGTGGCCAAGCTAATAAAACCACCCAAAGATGCCAGGAGCTGGTTTTGCAGAGAATAGCATTGTTATTGATGGTTTTTCATTAACTAGGTTACGCAGCTTCCTGTTATCAGACATTTTTGAGAGCTGGCTATGGTGTATTTTGTTAGAGTTCCTTAGTCCTGCTTCATGGTCCAGAAGTTTGCCTGGCTTTTTTTTGAGATAGGATTAAGCCGTGTATTCAGTATCCCTTGCAATCCAAACCTTGCCAGATTGTTCGGAGAGACAAGCCTTCAGCATAATTGCAGCCAGAATCTAAGCCATCATGTTAGTTCTTCAGAGCGAGGTGAGATTGGACAATTGGTTAATCTTCGCTGAGCAAAATTTCCTTTTTCTGCGCAGAGCTTGCATTCAACAGCAATGTGATGATAGGCCTGGATGACCACATCTAGTAAAACAGTCTCCTACCAAGATTTCTTGCTGTTAGGTAAACCAAAACATGTTATTCAGAGGGTGACTCATGGAAAACTAAGTAAAAGTTTTATAATGGGATCCTCTGCAAATGCAAAATAGCATATCACAAAATCATTAAAGTCTCCCTATATAAATTGTTTATACGCTGCTAATCCTATTTTATGACGAAAAGAGCATTCAGTGTGGTTTAGTACAGGAAGTTTGTATAATATTTTAGTTACCGATGTATTTCTGACTTGCCTGGTTTGAGTGGATTTGAATCTGCTGCCTGATTTTAAAGCTGGAGATCTTACCTGAACCCAGCTGGAAGTTTTCAATGCAGAATACTTGTAAAATCCTCTATCGTGGCTGTGGTATAATCTGGATTACACTGACTCTGGAATGGAAAGAGATCATACAAAACACATTTTGCTGTTGCTCCTTCCGGAGCAGAAATTCTGTCCTTCCGTGCAGAGTGTAGCACCTGTGTCCTCGAAATTGAGGTGCAATGCTAACAAACCATCTCCTCTTCCATTTGCATGCCTGCCAAATCCTGAATCCTTGTTCTTGAAGACTTGAAACCAAGGAGAGGCCTTCTGTCACCTTAACCTCTACTTGCTGCGAGAGCAGCTGACACAAACTAAAGGACTGGTGGAGAGTTCTGCATGAGGCGTCCAACTGACTGGCACTGCTGGGAATGAAATCCCTGGGCTCAGCTAGAAAGCTGTATCCAAAGAGTTTGAAGACCTGTCTGCTTTCATATAGAGTTGAGGGTGTGAAAGAGGACTCGTTTTCAAAGAACTGTCAGGTCTAGGAGGCATTAAGCAGATTCATAAGTTAACTTGTTAAAGTTAACTTGTACGTTGTGCGTGTGCGTGTGTGGGCTGGAGGAGGCTAAACTGAAGTCGGGTGAAAGAGTTAGGGCTGACCAAAAGCCTGCACTGTAACTCTAGGGAATACAGTGACTTATTAATTGCAGTGCGGTTAGGAGGAAGTACATAGTCACATTTTCCCTCGTACTTCAACCCTCAAATGTGGATAGTAAATAAAAAACATACTGCCTTTTTTGGGTGACCTTTCTTTAGCGGCACTTATCTGGTTGCTCCGTATCTTTACTCTTTTCAAAGAGGATTTCACTGGGAAATGAGTAAGGTACCATGAATTGTGCCAAAGTGAATTTGCTTATATACATGTGTGCATAAATGGTATTATGAAATGAAACAAGTGGGGCGTAGGGAGTTTCCAGATCCCAAGATGAAAATAATTTTGGAGAAGTATAGACAAGTTAGAAGCATTACCAGTATAAACGGAAGTTGCTAGGTCCTTTTTTTGCTGCCACCCAATTCTGTACCTTTTGGCAGTAGAAATGTTTTGGGTTTTGTGTTGGTTTTTTTTTCATGAGGCCCAAAAAACATGAACAAGCCTGCATGGATTTTATAACAAGATACTTGGATCATGGGATCATAGAGTGGTTTGGGTTGGGTTGGAAGGGACCTTAAAGATCATCTATTTCCAACCCTCCTGCCGTGGGCAGGGACACCTCCCACTGGATCAGGTTGCTCCAAGCCCCGTCCAACCTGGCCTTGAACGCCGCCAGGGATGGGACATCCATGACTTCTCTGGGCGACCTGTGTCAGTGCCTCACCACCCTCACAGGAAAACATTTCTTCTTCTAAGTCTCCCCTCTTTCACCTTAAAGCCATTACTCCTTGTTCTGTCCTGGCCTGAGCCCTTTCTCAGCTTTCCTGTAGGTGAGAAATTAGAATACAATTTGGATTAGAAGGGACCTCAGGAGGTCTCCACTCCAGCCTCCTCAGAGTAGGATCAACTGTCTCTGGCATTTGCCTTGTAACATTGCTGGAAATAAGATTTTAAAAGTAGTTGTGATTATTTAGTCATTGTTGTGAAAAAATGCCTGGCAGAATAAAGTCCGCTGGTCAGTGTTATGAAAATTGTTCAGTCACACTTCTTGTTAAAAGTAATAAATACTTCCAAAAGCATATGTGTGGTTTTGGTGATGGACAGAGAGGGATAAAGGGAAGATCAAACACACCAGTAATGAAATTCTTTAACGGATCATGCCTGTATTGATTTTCACCACTTAGCAAATGTGCCTTAAACTCAGTTGTAAGCTATTTCAGTATTTAACCGCTTGCTGAGTCTGAGCTCACAAGTCACTTCACTGAAGTTCGAGCAGCCTGATGGTGTGGGACTGCTGGATTTTGAATGACCATTTTAAGCTGAGTGTGTTTTCTGACCGTTTTCAACATCAGTAGGTATCACCAATGAACATTGTTGGAAAAAAGAAATATTCTTTCGCTTATTTTTAATTGCCTTTTTTCTTTTTTTAACTTTTCAATGCACTGGTGAGGCAGAGCACTCTGCCTAGGCAGGGTTTTGTGTTGTGCTGTGGGCTGGTAATACCATCTTGCTTTCTGTCAGTGCCCTCTTCTGGACAGACACAAGCTCACCTGGTCACAACTGTATTTCTCTGTTCCCTTCATCACCTTTCTCTTCTTTCGTTGCTTAGACCCCTTAATAATGCCCAAGCCCACTTTGCCACCGTAGGGGATTACCTCATCATCATTCTTATCCCAGGCTTGGACCTCGTGCTGGGGACAGGATTCATGGAGTCGGATGGAGCAAACTGAGAGGTAGAGTTGGCGCAGGGACGTGAATGGCGAGAGGACACATGAGGTTTCCCTTTCAGCAGGAATGTGTTTTACACTGGGCTCAGCTGAACCACGCTGGAATTGCTGGAAGCATTTGAGATCTCTTCGTTGGTCCTTACGTAGCAAAGCAGTTTAGGCATGTGAGCGATCCACAAGAAATTAAGTTGTTGTCCATTGGGACCTGAATTTTTAGTAACATTTACTTTTGAAATTCCTCTATGAACTGAAAGAAGAACAATAAAGTAACCATCCAGATTTTATAGGTCTTCTAAAAAACTGATTTCTTGACTCCATGTTTAGATGCAGTGGACTGACTTAAAAAAGCCTGAGTATTCCCAGTGAAAACTGAGGACCATCCTCTCCCAGGGAGGTTGTGGATGCCCCCTCCTTGGAGGTGTTCAAGGCCAGTCTTGAGCAGCCTGATCCAGTTGGAGGTGTCCCTGCCCGTGGCAGGGGGTTAGAACTGGATGATCTTAAAGGTCCCTTCCAGCCCAAACCGTTCTATGATTCTGTGTTTCTATCATTGCTGAATTTAAATGATACTTGAAATGAAAATAACATGACATAAATTATGGGCTTGAGAAAGAATCAGGAGATAGGGAATCTTTTTGTGTGGAACTACAGAGGACAGGAGGGAGTAATTTCAGGGTATCAGCTAAGGCCAGTGGAGGGACATGAATGCTCTTCTTGAAGGAAAGAAAATGACAAATCTTAAAAATATCCAGCGAATTTGGAAGAGGAGGAATCCAGATAAACCCTTTGAAAAGAAGGAAGCTGTGTTTGTTAGAATCTTGCTGTGAGCTGCAGTTCTCAGCACTACTTGGCACTACAACTCGGCCGAGCAGTGTCTTGGCACAAGCTGGGCTTGACCAGGAAATGTTTTTCACTGCAGCTTAGTGTCGAGAAGATGCAGCTTCGCTTCTCTTTGAAGACCTGCCTGGAGAAGGTGATATTAAAAGTGATTCTGCTTGAGCGAGTTCATAAAAAATTTGTTTGGTTGACAATAAATGTTTTTCAGCTTCGCCCTGAGCAGGCTCTTCCTTTGAAGTTACTGTAGCTTTGTTACATGATGTTTGCATTACTGGGAGAAGTATCTCAAACATGTACTCTGCAAGACAACTTCTGTGTTACAGAAAACCTCCAGAGGTGAGACAGAAGGTTTTATATAGGAATGAGGACCCTGCTTCCAAAACCAGATTTACAAGATAGAATCTCATTTATCCGTATGGGTTTAGTCCATATTTTCCTGTGCAAACTCAGCCATTTTCCAATTCTAATAAAATCTTTGCCCCTTCTAATTCGGGCTCAGCCTGCAGAGGAATTTTGCTTCTCGTTCCCGTCATCCCATTGTTGAAGTGGAAGGAAAGAGGTTGTCTGTGACTCTGGATTATGGCTTAGTTGTTGGAGTCAAGTGAGGTCAAAGAGTACAGCTGAGACAATGTGAGGTTTTAATCTTACATTGGTTGTAGAGGTAGTTAGTAAAAATGGACTGTAAATCAAGTCTTCCCATGGAATGGTTTGGGTTGGAAGGGACCTTGAAGATCATCCACTTCCAGTCTGCTGCAGGGACTCACCCCACTGGACCAGATTGCTCAAAGCCTTATGCAACCTGGCCTTGAACACCTCCAGGGATGGGGCATCCGTGACTTCTCTGAGCAGCCTGTACCAGTGCCTCACCACTGTTCTCAGGTGTTGGTTTAAATTGATACATAGCAAAACTGATGGAGGGATGAACAGTGCAGAAGAGACTTAAATTTTTAGTGCCTGAGAGTTCTTAGCTGGCAGAAATGACCAAGATTTTGGTAGTGGCTTTTTTCTTGACTGGGATTTACATCGACTTCGGCTTTCACTGTGCAGTACTTTTGATCCTTTGCAGGCACTTGACCACAGCAGCTGATACCCTCATTATTTGGCATACGGGTATGGCTAAAGTGAGGCAGAAAGAGGTACCTCTCCCATCGTTAGAGCTGCTCACATTTGAACCATGCAGCTGTAACAGGTAGGTGCAGAAATAGAGACAGATAATAGGAGTGCAGTTATGTTAACGAGGTGTTCTGCAATATAATGGCAAATATCCCTTCAGACTCTGCTCTGGGAAACAGCTGATGCCATTACACAGGGGTGTTGGGGCACAGAGGAATCATATGTGACCTCAGAACAAAAGTTCAAACTGTGTGTAGTGCTGCGGAGTGGATCAGGTGGGATGTTGGCGCTCTGGCGATGCAGAGCCTGCTGCTCTGCAAGCCATTCGGTTGTTGCAGTGCAGCACTTACTTTCTCAGTACATTTGCCAGCCACCTTTTCTTGCAGAGGACATCTAAGGGCTTTGATATAAATGTGTCTGAGAAAAAAAGTCCAGCATAGGGGCACAGGGATTTGAAAGATGGATTCAGCCAAGCCCTGGGTCACTTGCAAATACCAGAGCAGCATGAAAGATGACTCAGATGCAACAGGTTCTGAGAGTCCACTGGATCCATGCGGCTGTTGGAGATGAGAATAAAACACAAATTTTGAGCAGCTTTGACTCTAGAAAAGGAGATTTGCCAGAGATAACAGAATTGAATGAAAACTTGGCTTTCCTCTGTGCTTGTGCAGAGAGATTAGATATGGCCGTAGCTGTCAGCCATGGGAAATGCTAAATTAGACCTTCAGGTAGGTAGGTAGATAAACAGGGACAAGAGCTGTAATTACTGACTGCTGTTTGGAAAGCACCCTGGTGCTCTCCGTGTCTCCTGGTGCTCTCCAGGCCTCCTGGTGCAGCGGTGTGATGCCAGCCAACTGCCACGGAGCCACAGTTGAATGCCAGTGATTCATATCCATTTTGTGGAGTAGCTTTGAGATCTGCAGATGATATAACTGCAAAGCGTTGTTAGGAATGATTCAGAGCTTCTGGCTCCTTTTTCCATATGTGGATCATCAGACTGTCTTTCTCTGCCATTTTAAAATAATTGTCTGAATGAACTGAATATCTTCGAAGTAGCTTGAATTTTTGTTCAGGTGCTGGCTTTAGAAATGGAATCTTTCATCTGATACACTTAACGTTAATTTTTCTTCTTTAATGGGATTCTCTTTACCCAAATTTACATGATTCAGCTTGCAGTCTGTTGGGTATGTTCTCCTCTTCCAGTGATAAATGTGCCCAAGCATCTCCCAGTATGTGCTGCGAAACACGTAGGTAGCTGTTTGTGTGCCATCCGCTTCCACGGGCAGATAAACAATGAGAGGATTGTTTGATTGTCGCTCAAACAATACTTGAGAAAAACTCTGTCCCGCCTGGCTGTCAGTTCTGTTGTTGTACTTTGCTCTCGATGACATCATTGGTGGCAGCTAAATGAAGTATATTAATTGTTAGATGCTCTTTGACCAAGGACGTTGGCTTTTCTTGGCAGCCAATGGTATCCCGCCAGTTTCGCAGAGGAAGCTGCTAATCTACCATAATAGAGTAATTTATTTACAAGTCTTGGTGAGAGTGGAGTGGGTCTGTTTATATAGATGGGAGATGAATTACAAGAGAGCTAAAAGCTGTGTGAATTACTTGTACACTCTTGAGTTCTGATTCTGCATCAGCAGCGTAGAACTCTGAAATTAAAACCCCTCTGCTGTGTTAAAACTGAACTGTGGTGCCTCTGAGGTTGGTCTTAGCGTGGGGAGCAGTGCTGTATTACAGGATCGCTGCCTCTTGCAGGCGGCAGTCCTGCTCAAACGAATTGCAGCTGGGCATAGCCAGACTCGTACCGCTGCCCCAGGACACGTGCTCGAGTGGTGAGAGTTCACGTTACTTCCGCACAAGTGATCCTTTCTGGCCTCTCCGGTTTCTTCAGAAAGCTGTTTATGTACATGTGGTTGCCTGCTGAGGAGGAGATCTGCAAGGGTGATGAGGTTATGAAAAGGCTTGCTGCTGACTCTTCCTTTGCTGAGAACAAGGCTGGCTGCCCAGGGAGTTCCCAGATAAGAGAGATCAAATGAAGTAGTGCCGCAGAGGCCAGAGCAATGTCACGAACTACAACTCCGCTCGTTAAAAACCACATCCTTGTGATTGTCCTTGGGATCCATGCTTTTTGCACTTAGCCTTTCCATACCACGAAGGCTTAGCCCTTGACGCTGTGCTCTGGAGAAACTGCTTCAGCAGTGTCCGTCTTGTCTTCCTCCCAAGATGATCTCCTTCCATGACTTGTGTCCTCTCTAGAACTTGGCATCTGAGGCAGTAAACACAATGTGTGTGGCATTGGGGTGGAGACTTACTGGTTCACCTAACTGGGAAATACAATCCAGTTTGAATATCTTGCTCTTAACCATCAGATAATTCTTCCTTGTAAACATCCTTTTTTAAAAAAACGTAAGGCTATTGTATTTTGAAATCTACTTTGACCCCTTTAGCTTACTGTGCTTTGAAATGATTTAAGAGTGAAAATGGATCAGTGACTTCCCTGTTGCATGTTAGCCCAAATTCTTCATCCACCTCTTGTATCCTAGGCCAGAGGTACAAAATTTTATCTGCAAATTTCAGCAGGAGAATTCTTGAACTAAAACTGTTAAGAGGCAACAATCTTGATAGAATGAATCCTGGGATGATAGAATGGTTTGGGTCAGAAGGGGCCTTAATTTCATCCAGTTCCAGCCTCCCTGCCATGGGCAGGGATGCCTTCCACTGGATCAGGCTGCTCAGAGCCTCATCCAACCTGGCCTTGAGCATCTCCAGGGATGGGGCCTCCACGGCTTCTCCAGGCAACCTGTGCCAGGGCCTCGCCACCCTCAGAGGAAAAAAAATTTTTCCTAATATTTTTCCACTTCAATGGGCAGATAAATTCCATATAATAAGCTGTTATCAAAACTGCTTCCATTTTCCATGTTGCTTTTCACAGTAGCTTAAAGCAGGCTTTGAGAATTGATACCAACCTTACTCATCTGACAGGGCTGTGAGGTTTCCAGCTTCCCTTCTGAGGGAAAACATCCCAAGCAACTGTCTGGACCACGTTAGATGAATCATTTCATGCAAGTGACAGTTTCTTTGCACTGACTGTAAAGGGGTTCCCTGTAACTGACTTGGATTCCAACTTCTATGCTGCATGTATGGAAACAGAAGTGAGGTTGATCCCACTTGTGAAGTCTCCTTGCTTCCAGTTGAGACGCAGTGTATTGGGGGGGTTGTCTCATTGGCTTACGAGAAAACTCTGGAACAGAATTCCAAGGATTTTAATTTATAGATACCTGCCATTTTTTCCCCTACCAAATTCTGCAGTCAAGTTTGTAATGACACTGAGATATTAAGCTGTCTGTCCGAGTGCTTGCAGTTCTTATTTAAAAGCAGTCAAAATAGGTAGGTGCGTATTTGGAAGAGGTTCAGCATCATCCAGTGCAAACCTGCATTTTGGGACAGCCTACAGCCATTCTTTTCTGTTTCTTTCCGACCTCAAACTGGAATAACTGTTGTGGTCCCCCCAGACTGCTGACATCTCTGTGTTGGCACGTCTTTGTAGGAGTAGGAGCTGAATCCAAAGTGCAGGCCCAAAGGGAATGAGGAGATTCAAGCGAGGTTATTGCATCATTATGTTTGAAATTAGTTTCTCTCCAATTGTTTGTACGTTGAAAATAGAGGCTTTGCTGGGATATTTCTGCAGAATACTACTCCTTTGTGTTGATGTCTACAGACTCTTGGTTGGCAGGGTCTGTAAACATCAACACAGAAATGTACTCCAGTACATTTGGAGGAATATTTGCCCAGTAGGTTGGTACCTTATAAAAGTGAATATGTAAATACACAAATAGTGCCAGATGGATGGATTGGGAAAGAGCAAAATTTCCAGAGAGCAGCCTAGAATGGGTGGTGCTGCTGGGAGCTTTCCTGTGCTGCCTCAAGAGCGCATTTTGGTCCTTCAGTGAAGCTGATGATGGTGAGGGCAGTTTAGTGTCTCTTTGCCAGCAAGTTCAGGGCATTTTTACACAGCTAAGTCCTAATTAGGGGGGGGTTTGCCACAGTGCTGGGGCTGAGCTGTTCTCAACTGGAAGGGGCAAGATGCTTCCTCTATCTGGACAAGCAGCGCTTTTTGCCATTGCCCTTGGGGTCTATCAACAAAATTTCTTTCCTCCTCCAGTTTAAATTGGCAGTTGTTTTTCCATTGGCATGAGTGCCAGTTCCAAGGATTGAGTCAGGTGTTGAAGAGCTCATAGCGAATTGTTAATCCTCATCTATTGAAATTGCGCACACAGGGAATGCAGGGTGCGATGCCATGACAAGTACCAACTCTTGAGCGCCCGCGATCGTTATGCTGGTGCTGAACCGACTTGTTCTTTTTTGAGGGAATGTTGGTAGGGGCAGATACCTGCTTGTGCCAATGCACTTCTAGAGTGGGTTGAGTTACATTAAGGAACTGGCAGCAAGAAGCCTAAAGGAAGCAGTGCTGCCAAATGCTGGCATCCCTGCCAAGGCCAGTACACCAAGGCACAGCTAGGTACGCTCCGGAATGTGCCCGGTACAAGAGATGTCTTGCCCGTGAAGCTGACTCAGTGGGTCGTGGCTTGCTGCGTGTTTGCTTATTTGCCATGGAGGGCTTGGGTGCATGGGATGCGAAGTGTTTGACCCTTTTGGAAAGGTAGGTCTTGCAATAGCATAACATGATGCTAAGGGCTGGCTAAATCTTCCCCTGTTGCTTGCATGTGCCCTGAACACTTCTGCCCTCCTCCCACACACCCCCCCCCATCAGTTCATGCCAGTGACGTGTTGAAGAGGTGGTGAATGGGTTTTGTGTCTGTTGAGCTCTCAGGGACCTTCAGAGAGTGCAGCATTGCTCAACTCACGGTGAAAGGCAGCATTTTGCCTCTGAAGGTTCAACTGCCGCCCTCCTTTCCAATTTTGCTCGTTTCTGCTTTCCCAAGACATGAAGCACTAGTTAGCCAAGGCCACACTAGCATCACAGAAGCGTTGGAGCTCAGGATGCCCTGCAGTCCTGCTCTCAGCCCACTGACTTACATTACCTCCGTGTATGGGCACATTGCTACCTGCCATTGTCCTCATATCTCAGTTCTTTGGCTCTTAAGATATCATTTTACCTGTACTTTTCCATCCCAGGTGAGGCTAGTGGGATAAACATGGTGTGATGCCGAGGAAAAACTTGGCGGCAATTTCACTGAGATGCCAGGAGTTTCAAATGTGCCATCTAGTGGTATAAACTTAAGAGCACTCAAAATAAAGGAAATCCCCCCCAAAAGTCCACCCTCCTCCCAGTACATGTTACTTCTGAAGTGCTCCCTTGTTTTGGGTAGAAAATGAATATTTACGACACTTGCTACCCTGTCAGGTTTTCTGAATGCTGAGGGAGCTGAGCTCCTCAAGGATTTCTTAGTCAGAGGAGGGGCAGGGAATTTTTTAGTCTATTAAAACTATGTGTTAAACTGAAGAGATCTGTACCTTCATACTGAGAAAGCAGAGTTTGTGCTGGTACTGCCTCCCATTTGAGGAACTGATTCAACTTTGCAAACAAAATAAATCTAAGGTTAAAACACCCTTGCTTGAGGGAGGTAACAATAACGTGCTTGTCTGTAGCCACGCAACAATTCATCAACAGAGCCCTGCCATGAGAAACCGAGCGTTTGTAGATCAGCACGAGGACATATTCTACCCCAGCGAGTAACCCGAAGTACTTCCAGCTTCCTCTGTGCTAAAGGCGACTGCACCACAATTGCAAAAGACTCCAAAACCTTTCTAAAACCTCCATTCATCACCAAGATAAGAACAGGCCTTACAATAAGGAGTGGTGGAAGGCATGAGGTTTATACCGCAGTTTGGCATGTGTATGCGGTGAATTACAGTCTGAATTAAATCTGTCTTGGGTTTTTTTCTCTGCTCTTATCTTCCGTTTAAGCTCTGGCGCAGAATTGAAGTTGCTCAGGTTGATGTTTATGTGTGCTTGCTGTTCTTAGGATTTTTACCTAGAGGTCATTGTGTCCTTTTCTCTTATTACCAAGAAACTTGCTTGCTGTTTGGATTGGATTATGTGAGACATCTGTTGTAGCTACCAAAGTAAGTCAGGGGAGCAGTTCTGTGCTGCCTGACGTGCCCCTCGAGTCATCTTTTCTGTGTTAGGGTCAGAATTTAGCTGTATCGACTCCTACGGCTCCAGGCTGGGTGCTGGTTGTGTGCAAGGAAATCTAAAACATCCCAGAATTGCCAGCACTGGAATTACAAATTTAAAATAATTTGGAAGATGCCCGCAGAAGGAATAAGAAGAGTTAAACATTTAAGAATTGCAAGGCAGCTTAAGTGGGAATGCACAAAGTATGGCAGTATTAAATGCGGGAAGTGTAGCTGTCCTGACTTGAGGTCTGCTTATGCAGCTTGGATAAAATGCAGAAAGAAGATTAAGAAAAGAAATCGAAACCTAGACTTCCAAGTGCTCGGAGAAGTCCTTTTCTCTGTAGGGTAAGGGTCAACCTGCTCTTGCGTATTCTCTCCCTCTGAATCTTTTATGTCTTTCTGAGCAGCCACATGATTCAGAAGGAGGGGTGAGAGGTCGCCACTCGGCTCGTAAATGTGTATCAAAATTACAGCACAGTGCTAGGCTGTGAGCGTAGGAGCAGAAACAGAACGTCTCCTGCTTCCCAGGTAAGAGGCTTAGCAATAAGAAAATGCAGAAAGGTGAGTAGCATCCCTGACTATATTTTCCAAAGAAAACCTCAGTGTAGTGCTTTGTGCTGAACCTCGGTGCTGCATTGTGGACCTCTCTGAAAGGTGAGGCTGAGGTTCTGGCAAGTTCAGTCCTACAATGCTTTTAAGCAAGAGGAGATTTGGTTTGCAGCAGGTTTAGTCCTTGTGTGTGGTAGCACCAAACGGAACGTGGTCGAGGGGAAAAGCCCTGGCATTATCGATGAAGTGCTGTGGAAAGTGCCCATACTAATCACGTGGAGATAGAGGGGGTTTGTGGATGTAGACACCTAAATGGCGCTGAAGTGGGTATTTTTGGCTGGCTCTGTGTGTGTGTGCACTGACTGCATCGACTCAGGGAGCTGAGCTACCCTCCCAGCCCACAAAAGCATGGATGTTTGTAGCCCAGGCAGATTCTCTGCACCAACACTGTGTGGCACTTAGACCAGGTCTCCTCTGTGGCGTGAAGACCACCTTAGGATGTTATCCATAACCTTTCATTTTTATTTAGTGGGGAGTTTGTGTGTTTGTCTTTAAAGTACTTGCTGCTACCGTCTACCAATTTGGTGGTTTTATACTGAGTACAAGAACTTGAGTTTTAAGACCTTGGTCACATACCTAGCTTTTGGCCCTCAAGACTTAGTTCAGTTTTGGTGTGGCTTGACAGTGTCTGGTGGTCCTGGAAAGCGTAGGTCTTGCTGGAGTGATGGTGGAGAGCTGTATTTGGCCATCGGTACCAAACCTGGTATGGACTTACCTGTGCTGCGTCCTCAGGGTTTCTGGAGTTCCCGCAAGCACACCTGGGTGTCATAGCAGTGGCCATGGGAGTGAGATAACACAGATGTACTGTGGACTGTGGTTCAGAAAGCTGTTATTTATTAGACAGGAGTGAATGTACCTGCCAGTGGAGTGATTTGTTCAGAAGAACAAAAACACCAACAAAGTAGTTGTTAAAAATCAACATTGAGAAAGTTTCTATTGTGTATTTGAAAATGGTTGGGTTTTGAAAGTGCTGATGATTTATTTTTTTAGCTAAAGTTAAATCAGACTTGGGCAAGTGATGAAGATGAGCCATTCCAGCTACTACGTGCTATTTTATTTTATGAGCAAAGTGATTTTTATACCAAAAAAAAGCAGATGCTTTTTACCTGTCATCTTTCCTTTGGCTGAGTAGGCTTTGATTTTATGGCAGGAGGTATTTGACTAGTGGGATACAGCATTTGACTTTATGACTACAACGCAGGTCTTTTATTTGTGAAACTTAATGTGTAACAGGATAATTCCGTTGCACCTACTACTATACTGGCTTGATTTTGTACAAAAAAAGTTTTTACTTCCTTGAAGGCCTTATATAAACCTTAACTGGGAATGAATCCAGCATGTTCGATCACAATAAAGGAGCTGCTTCAGAGCGAGCTCCTCTTTAGAAATAGTCGTAAACAGGTTTATAGATAGAACCTGCTGTTACACACAAAACTTGCTGGAAAAATGTTTCCCAAGAACTGGTGGGTTTAATACGTGCTGTGGGGACCCTGCTCAAGCCAGTTGGTGAGCAAACCTGTTGTTTTAATTCCACACAAGGTCTAAACCACCTCTCAAATCCTTATCCGCTGAAAGGATGGGGTATTGAAAGGCTCTTTGCTGTAAGAAAGGCATTTGATAAAAAGGCTTGGTAACTTCAGCCAGCATCCTACGTATGCAAATGCAGGTGCCATATGCGTTATATTTGGATTTCAGGGTTTTTCAGATCCATTTCAAGTCGATGGGTAGCAGCCTTCCGTGATTTGATCCCTCGCTTTCATCACCCATGCCCAGTTACTACACATGAGATCCATCAGCCCCCTCTCACTGATAGTGCCTGCAGCTGAGCATCAGCACGTTTGGGAACAATAAAGAGCTGTCGTTTGGGAGTTGCTTTTCCTTCTTAATCAAGCAGGACCCAGAATTATTCCTTCACAGAGCTCGCCGATGGGGCTAATGTCTTGCACAGGTACGCCTACCTCTGAGCAGTGTGAGGATTGGTTTGGGGGAGCTTTGTTGCCAGTTTGCATTCAGCATCATTGGTCGTGTGATAGAGTTTCAGATAGGTACAGGACAGAACATGGAAAGACTCCTGTCTTTGTGATTGATTTTTAAGGACAATTTGCCTTTTTGTTCCTCGCCTCCTTCCTAATGAGCTGATTTGTTAAAATATGTTAATGTAAGGAGACACACGAGAACGGGTGAAGCAATATACTGACACGTTGAATAATTAGATCATCTCCTGCTTGGGAAAAAAAGTCAAGTCTGAAACAGGAACAAGAAGTGTCTCCCTCCCCCACTGTAGAGGCACCAGGTCTGGCTCTGTCTGCATGCAGAAGCAGGTTAGACAATTAATTCTCTAGTATTAATTAATTTTGGTGACATTCCTGAAGATTCAAAGTGGTGTGTGTACTGACTGGCTGCTGTTCGCCTGCTATTTTGGGGACAAGTTGGGAGTCTTGTTTTGGAGGGCTGGATTCGTGAGCTGCGTAATTGGTGATGAAAACAAAAAACCTGAGTGTTGCTGGTCAGAGTTTGTCAGTACCATAGTGCTTATTCAGATCTTGTCGAGAAAAATCCTCGTGAATTTTGTCCTGAATAGCAGTTAAATAAAGAGAATTTCATAAAGAGGCACAGGGCGTTGTGGCTGCATCTGTTGATAGTGTTTGGTGTTTTGGCAAAGCAGTGCTTCGTATTTCTTAAAAGATGTATTTCTTTGAAGAAATAACTGCTTAATAATGAGATCCCAGCCGCGTGTGAACCTGCGCCTGCAGGAGGGCGGTGGCAGGACTCAGTCTTCCTTCCATGAGTTAGCACTCTGCTGTGTTAAGTGCACTTGTTTGATAAACATAACACTTCGCTTTTGTTCTCTTAATCACTTCCTTCGAAGAGTTAACTTCCTAAGCAGCCACAGATTAGTTCTCTCAGTTGTTTTAATTATTTTTCCTGTCACGCACAGTGAAGGTCTAGTGTTTGTGAAATGTCGTCGTCTTTTTTTTTTTTTTGTCCCCCCTTCCATGGCAGCTTCCGTGATGCTGGCATTGAAACCCAGCCGGAACGCTCTCTGTCTGCGGTCCCGTCCCTTATTCCTCCCCCTTTTTTTTGAATGGTAGTGCTGCAGAACGTAACAGTTTTCCTTGAGGGTGATCTGAGTGCTTCAGAATTCTGTTATTCCTGTAAGGGGTACGCGGGAGACTGTAGCATTGGGCTTCCACGTGCTTGCTGCTGAGTAATTTCCTTTTGTAGTGCTGACAGGTGACTCAAAGCGGGAGCGAGCAGATGGCTGCACCGTTAGCTGGTGGCCACAGCCTTACGAGATGAGTTTTGGAATTCCCATCAAAGTCAGGATTAGGCTCAGGATATGCTAGTGGCGCAGAGCACCCCAGGGGAGTGTGGAAGAGGAGGAAATCATTCATAGCAACTCATCTTGTGGTTGGGTGAGTCAGGGGGCTGCTGTTCGTGGTCAGAAAGGCACGTGGCTGACTTCACCGTCTTTGTGTGCTCTGCAGGATGCAAACTGTCTCTGAAAATCAATTCTGCCCTTTTTGATTTTTGTCCAGTGAGTTATTTCCAGAAAGGAGTCACTGTATTTTCTGGAATGAATATTGTGAAATTCTTTAATTTTTTTTACAGTGGGCAAGTTTTCAGCTGGTGATTTATCAACAAAGCATTTTACAGGATCAGAGTTAAGAGCTCTTCTTAAAAAAATATATATCCTGTGCGATAGGGAAAGTAAAAGCATCGCAGTTTCCAAATGATGAAGGAATAACCAAAAGAGCTAGTTCTTGGAATAGTAGCTCCACTGGCACTCACTGGTGATTTCCTGTGCATTTGCTGCAAGAATTGCTCTGTGATGAGTAGGTGGTACTAAAGGGTTATTACGAAACCAATTTTCAACCAGACGTTTTGAGTCATGGATTGGGAAGAGGGATAGCAGCTTCAGAGCTTTCTTTGTTCGAGCAGCGCGCCTGAAATGCACACGCAGGATATTCTGTGCTTGCATGGAACAAGGCAGGCTGGGGATAGGTCTGGTATTAGGTGAAGTGCTCTTCTTTGTGCCACTCCATCTCGGGGATGGGAAACGGGAATGCGGGCTGAGAGCCGGCAGCAGTGCGCAAGGTGCACAAGGAGCAGTTTCCTGACTCTCTTTCAATTGTAAGTATTCTCTCGTGGTTTTTCCCAGACGTGAGAGACAAAATGGAGTTGCGTCAGGACGGATGTCTGCGCCAAAAGGAGGTGATGGTTTGGAGCGGTTTGGTTCTGCTCTGGAAGCAGATGGGCTGCCACTGGCAGGAGACAGTTGGCTTCTCCATCAGAAAAAAAAAGAAAAGGGTGTTTAAGGGAATTGATCTGGCTCCTAAACCCAAGGAATTGTTGACCTACTGACTCAGTTATGAAGCATCGGGGAAGCAGCCTTGCTGTGGTTTCTTTTGTTGGTGGCAGATTGAGACGGCGCCTCTGAGTGTAGGGGTTTGACTAGCAGAGGAGAGACGGTTCCAGTACCTGCTGGCTGTGGGATTTATCCTGTGTCAGGAAGGAACCGAGATGCTGACTCCCGAGTAACACCTGAACTTTATTTCTGTTGCTTCTCCTGATAATGCATTGGTAAGTTTATGTACTTATCCGTGTCAGTGCTAAGATGATATCTTGCTAAAAATAATTGAAAGCAAGCTGTTTAACAGCTTTTTGAACGTAGCAAGATCTATTCGTTTTTTCACTGGAGCAGTTTTTACAGAAAACACGAGCTGGCCTGCCGCAGTCTGTTATTAAGGGGAGAAACTTTGTCCATCAGTTTGACAGAAACAATTTGAAATTGCTGTTCCCTTTAACCTACAAACCTCTGCTAACGCTGGTACTAAGCAAAGAGGATGGGACAGCCCTCCGACTTTGGGGTTCTATCATCCTGGAGTCATGGCTACGCTGTAATTTTCCTGTTACACTTCACTGAATGAACAAGGCTTCAGTCTTCTTGAATTTCACATGAAAATCAGATGGCTGTCCCTGGAATTAAATCTAATGGTACTTTTCCTAAAATATGCCTAGAATAGAAAGGATGTTATTTTTAAGTGGCTCTGTCAATCCCAAGAAAAAAGATATCAATTAGTGGTTTCTCAAAAAACCCAATTGGCTAAAAGAGACCGCGTTGGCTGACAGAGCTGGGTCTGGAAGTTGTGCTCCCTGAATCTGCTGTCAGCTCTGCCAGTGGTTTTGGGAGGGATTTTTTGGAAGGGGGGGGGTGTCTTTGGCAGATAAAGATTTATTCATAGTTGTTGATGAGGGCAGTGTTACTTAACTTTTTCTTCAGTGCTTTACCAGTATGATCACAGTTTCCTTTGAGAGAGGATGCTAAAAGGTGGTACCCTAACTCTGGGTTTTTCAGAATATTGTTTTGAATGAGCAGATCATTGGAAGATGAGGAAAGCAGAATAGTGATGATGGAGTTTATTGAGCTCTGTGCTGGTGCTGTCTCTTAACTGTCCACCACTAAGGAGGAGTTCATTGCTGCTGTTCTTCCTGGGTGGGTGATACTGGGACACATTGCTTTCCAAACCCCTCTGGAATATTCTGTTCAATTCTGGAGACCTCAGCAGAGGAAGGACTTGGATTTATTAGAGCAAGACCAGAGGAGGTCACAAAGATGATCCAAGGGCTGGAGCACCTCTGCTGTGAGGACAGGCTGGGAGAGTTGGAGTTGCTCAGCCTGGAGAAGAGAAGACTCTGGGGAGACTTTAGAGCAGCCTCCCAGTACTGAAAGGGGGCTACAGGGAAGCTGGGGAGGGGCTTTTGATCAGGGAGTGCAAGGATAGGACAAGGAGGGACAGTTTTAAGCTGAAAGAGGGGAGATTTAGATAATATATTAGGAAGACATTTTTTCCTGTGAGGGTGGGGAGGCCCTGGCACAGGTTGCCCAGAGAAGCTGTGGATGTCCTGTCCCTGGAGGTGTTCAAGGCCAGGTTGGATGAGAAGCCTGGTCCAGGGGGAGGTGTCCCTGTCCATGGCTGGGGACTGGAACTGGGTGATCTTTCAGATCCCTTCCAACCCAAACCATTCCATGATTCTGTGAGTCGGCAGTTGTAGTGAGATGTTTGTGGATATTTTTTCCCCCTCTTTTCCAAACCAGCAACCAAGAGTGTAGTTGGACACCGCACATCCCTACGGAACTGAAAATAAACCTGGCCGTTAAAAAAAAATAAAGGATGGTTTAGCATTGTATTGGATTTCCTTTTCCTTAAGTGCTTCCTTTGGATCTTGGGAGAGGAGCTCAAGCACGAGGTGACTTGCTAGCGAGTGGTTGTAGCAAAAGGCGTGGGAGGCAGGGTCAGGGAAGAGACACTCAGTTGTTGTGTGGGTGTGAAAAGCCTATGAAAAGGAAAGGGCAGAGGAAAATACTTCACTTGAAATAAACAAATAAAGGAGAATGTTATATGAATTAGGTATCTGAAGATAGATTTTTGCCAGGTATTTTTGTGAATTAAGTGCGTATCTTCTGAAAATCATTTATTTAACTGTAAGCTTGTCAAAATATTTTTAAGGGGAACTTAGTTTTTTTTTTTTAAAAAGGCAACAAGAAACAAAATAAATCATTGTTTCCTTATCATTTAAGATAAGAGGAAAGGAAGTTGCGAATTTTTATAGCCCCTAAATTGTTAACTGTTAAACCTGTATTGAAGTGGTGGATCAAATTTCCTTAGGCTCACACTGGAGCCATTTCATTTACTAAGAAATAATAAGCAGGCCCTGTTTGAGGAGGAGGAGTCTTGGATCTTCAGGTCATTGTTGAGTACCCACCGGTGGGACAGGAGAACTGCTCTTGAAAATGACCTGTTTTGAGGAGCAGACTGGTACCATTGTTGCAGTATTCACACCCAAAGTATTTGAAGCAATCGTATTTTGAAACCTGATGAGGAAGGGGAGTTTTTTATGTGTGTGTTTGTAGTATCTCCATTTCCTTGCAGTTTTTAGAATGTCAGGTGATATGGTAGGGAGAATCGAAAATATATGATGTAGAGACTGTATTTCCATGGGTTTTGTGACAATCTTGACCAAAAAGAAGGAGCGTGTGGAGGTAAGTTTAACAGTGCTTTCTCTCTGAGGCAGAAAACTGCTTGTTTTGCAACTGTAGCACTTGATTTTGTAAACAGTAGCTTTTTTAAGACAAGCCATAAATTGTATGTAAGGAAAATGCTAACTCAATCTGAAATTAGATGCACAGGTGGATGGGTTGATTTCTAAACCAATACGGTGCTTGACGTTTTAGGTCTGTGCAGCATCTTTATAAAACATTCATTTGTGCTGCTCTCTGATGGGTCCCCACACAGAAGTTCACAGACAACGTGTACAGAATTCATTGGCTTTTTCTTGTGGTTTGTTTTGTAAATGTTTAGACGTGACTTCTTTACGGCCCATAAAGTTGAACTGTCCGCAGAGTTTGCAGCTGAAGTTCACGTGCACGATGGGGAGCTCAAAATTGGACCTGGAAAAGAAGATTTCTTCCTCTTCCATTGCTCTGCTAGGGTGGTAAAAACAGCATTTAAAAATTCATTGAGCCAAATAAAAATGCATGTTTTCCAGCAACACAAGATATAAATAGAAGCCACTTCTATCTGTGCATTTTCAGGGAGTTGTGTGTGGTCATCTCTGATAGCCAGTTCTCTCTCTTGCTTCCGATTTGTCTGCTGGAAAACTGGGCAGTGCTGCCGTGCTGTGACTTTATGGGATCACTGGTGCAGTTAATGGAAGCTAGGAGGTGGTTTTAACTTCTAATCACATTTAGAGCACCTGAATTGGAACTTGAAGGACCCAAACGGCTACTGAAATTCACCATATGACCTATTATTACAGGCTCCTGTGAGAGTGTATATGCAGTTTTATTGCCAAAACATGAGGTTGGCAGAAGTGAGTCATAAGTATGAAGATCTCAGCTTTGCACTTTGGTTTACTTTTATCCACCAAAAATAAACGTATTTCCAAGAATACGGGTAGGTATATGCGGTTCTCCTGTTAGGGCAGAGCTCTCGCTGGCTCTTAAGTATATTTACATAGCTCATAGGATGTGTTTTTCGAAGTTTAGAATAAAAGGAAATGTGTGTACTTTTTGTCTCATCTTCAGTGCAGCAGAAGACATGAGTAATTGCTGGAGGAGGAACCTCAGAGTATAGGGCTGTGCCCCTTCTCCCGGGAGTCTCTTTCTCGTGGAGTCGTGCTTGCCCTCCAGTGCTTTCTCTTTCTGGTTTTGTGACTTTTGAATTCCTCTCTCTGCTGGCCCAGCACCAGGAGGAGGGCCAAAAGCAGCCTCATCCCAAGCTCTGCTTGAAGTCTGCTGGTTCAAGGACTTTATAGCAGGTGGAGTGTGCAGGGGGAAGGGTGCCCAGCTTCCCAGGCGAGCTCTTGCTGGTGGGTTACTACTTAAAGGTGATTTCTGTGGACATTTTGGGACTGTCGTGATTTTTACACGTTGTCTTGCAGTTGATATTGTTTTAGTGTGACCAGAGGGTATCTAATGAATTGAACTGCTCTGGTGAGTTTTACGTGCAGTTTCAAGCTCGCCTTCTTCCACAGTCGTCACTGACGACTGTGTGGCCTTGAGGTGAGCCAACTTCATTTGCTGATCTGGTTGAAAATGAAATTTTTTTTCTCTCCCTTTTGGGAAATATAGAACTGATCCAGCTGATTCGTAGTTGCATGGCTCTTAGTGCTGACGGGGAGGTAGCATGGACTCATGACCAGGAGCAAAGAAGGAGATGGGACTGTCTCTTCTCATAACACCTACATAAAGTTCAGTTCAGCCTGTTCAGGAAACAGCACATCCCTTGTCTCTTAATCGTGGTGGAGCTCAAGTGAGAGCTAAGTTATCCTTGTTCTCCATCATGAGCATCTGTTGATTTCCAGTCTTCCCTGTTTTCCATTGGCACCTGGATTTTACGTGTCTAACAATTCACTTAAGCATCTGTGTACGCTGAGTACTCAATGTACTCTTTCTGTATTTCCATTTTCTGTTCAGAACCCCAAGTACTTAAGTACTTAATAACATTGTACAGTGGCAGCGGGAAGTCTGGTATTAAAATTTCTAGTCATCAGTGTAATGAAGTGGTATAGAAATAACATTTGTAGAGTCTGATAGGCTCATGGCATTTATCTGTTCAGCATTTTTTCGAACAGCATTGCACATTGTTCTTCTGTTTACACTTCTCACAAAATCTGCCTGTGGCTACAGTCCCATAGATCGCACCCCATCTTAATCAGAGTCAGGGTAGAATTTTCATTTGTCAGGAGAAAAATGCCGAAACACCTCCAAAGCCAACTCTCCAAAGAAGATTTCAGGGCAGCGATGGTTCAGACAGTGGGCTTCCAGCAGACACAGCACAGTTCTTCATGTTCAGAAGGATTATCTTTCGATATGCTTCTTTTTACACAATTCTGCTTTGGGGTTTTTTCTTACTTCTTCTGCATTTTTCTCTTACTGTTCTAATCTCTTTTCCTCATACGCAAGTGTTAAACATATAAGGTTTGCGTGTGCCATATGTGCTTTTGCACTTTCTTCTTCCTGCATGTATGCATACCTAATAACTTGAAAACAGCAAACAAAGCACATGATCTCAGAAACAATCTGGTATTTTACCCTAAGGGAGGGTTTTCTCAGCGCACAAATCAGGGGTAAATAGTTAAAAATGGCATAAAGTATAGATTCAACCACACCAACGCTTATTTGCTTGTGTGAGTGAAGTTCTCTGCATGCATAAACGTTGACAAAGTTGAACTCTGTTATCAAATCTGCTGTCAAAAGTTGACCCCAGGCATTTTGCAAGCAAGATGATGATTGTCTGTTTAATTACTCAAGATTCTGTTTTGCCTGTTCAGGAGAGCTACCCACAACTCTGTAATTAACTGCATGCCTGCCACTCACATCAGGCTCTCTGCTGGCAACATAATGCACGGTGTTGAACAAGAGTGGTGTGGCGTAGCTGCAACATCCAACTACAGGGACCCCCTTTTAACTGAACACTGACCACCCAATAATTGGACAATGTGAATTGCTACAAGAGTTTGTCAGCCCTGTGCTAAGCGCTCCTATGGAATCAGAATCATAGGTGTTGGAGATGGAAAGTGCATTAGATCCAAACCATCTTCTCGCCAGTACATGTTTTGTGCTTTGTTTTTTTTCTGTAGTTTATGGCTAGAGATATTCTAAGAACTTGGCCTTCTGCTTTGATCTTCTGGAGTCTTTTCCACAAAGTTTGATGGTGAGATTTGTTTTTTTTTTGCCTGATACTTGGCCTAAATTTTTCCATTTCTTTGTTTCACCAGATTATTTGAAGTCTACATTCTCATCCTTCAGTAATTCTTCTCTCTGTGGTGTTGACAGCCTGCAAAGATAAGCAGAATAAGTATTACGTGCTCTTGAATATTAGATGTATCACTTACCTTAAGTGCTGCATGTTCGGTTTTTCAGGATTTGGGAAAATTATGCTGATTGAAGATAGGTTTTAAACTAAACTGCTAATAGGATAATTTCTCAGACGCATATTTTATTCCAGTACGAGAGTGGTCTATTCTAGTGTCACTTGAAAATTGTTAAAAATTACCTGAAAAAGCCAATTCTACTTAGAAATTAAACTGTTTTTATATGGGGGAGTTATGCCAGAATACGTAAGTGAATTTTTTTTTTTACTCTTCTGTGGCATTTAAACTGCAGGGAAGCAATGTGTGCCGGCAGATCCGTAGAGGGCATTGGGAAAATGAAAAAAATAATTTTCCATTAGTGACAGAAATAGCGGAAGTTGTAATGGGAGCTATCTAAGTCTTTTTTTTTTCCAACTTTCCATTACCCTCTCTTTTTCTCAAAGCTGCTTCACTTCGTAACTATTGTTTCTTATTATAGATTCATTTGTTTGTTGGATTTCAGGGGTTGGTTGGTTGTTGTTTGTTCTTCAGGGCTTGGTCTTCACTACCAGAAGCCTCAGGCGCCCAAGCAGGGTTGTCTCCAAAGTTTTCCCTTGTCTCGACCACAAAGAACTAGATCAGTATCCTCCAAAAACAAATACTCTGTGGCCATAAAGAGGACAAATGGGCATTGTTTTTGCTGTCACTACATCAGAGACAGGCCAGGTGGTGTGCATTGGCATGTGGCCACACTGGCCTGGGCCAGTCCTTTTGGAGCTGCCTGTGGTCATGATCCAGCACCTCTATCCCAGACCTCCTCTGTTTTCCGAAGCTTTACTACTGTTTTTCCTTTCAGAGCGCCCCGAAGGGTGAAAGGGTTGTGTTGCAAGCCTCCAAAGAAGGGGGGTTGTAGGGAGGGGTCAAGAGTGTGTGTTGCGTGTGCACCAGAGGCACAGGCAAAGGCAGCACACTCCCCATTCCCACCGTTCATCAGCATCGTTTTGGAAGAATGTATCGGACTCATTCAGAAGGGATGCCGGGAGTTGGGTTGGCAGTGGTGTAGTGCAGAGAGCTTGACCTCATGGAGCCTCACGGACCTTGAGAACTTGAGACAATAAGCTGTCTTCCCTCAAGCCACCAAGAAACTCAAATCAGGGTAGGGTTGGTGAGGACGAGCACATCATAGCAAGTAAAATTACTATTAGTGAGTGTATTGGAGGTGTTTTAGGATCAAGTTGTATAACTGAATGGGAAGATGAATGGAAAACATGTAAATGGGTGGGTTAGTGAGTAAGAGAAAATGTGAGTGGGCAGGCAGTTAGACTGGCAAGTGAGAGAGGTGGTAGGAGTGGGTGAGTAGAGGGGTAGGTATGTAGCAAAGAAGACGGAACAGCACTGTGGGCCGGCTCTGATGATACTTGAAGGCCTGGTAACAACCGCTCTCTCAGAGGCATGCAGAGAGGGACTGTGGGGTGTGCGGGTGAGCGCACAGACCCTCGAGACCTCTGTTGCTTTCCGCTGGTTGGCATCCAACTCATTTGCATGGCACATCATTACTCTGCCTGAACTGCGCCACTGTGTGTTTATGTAGACAGTTAACAACAATCTTCACCTTGGTTGGGCAGTGGCATTTTCGTAGTGTTCCTGCAAAAATACGTGAGGCCATCATTCCTAGGAGACCTTATAGCAGCCCTCATTAATTAAAGGGGGGCTACAGGAAAGCTGGGGAGGGGCTCCTTATCAGGGAGTGCAGGGATAGGATGAGGGGGAACTAAATCGGAGATTTAGTTTAGATATTACGAACAAATTATGTCCTGTGAGGGTGGTGAGGCAGTGGCACAGGTTGCCCAGAGAAGTCATGGATACCCTATCCCTGGAGGTGTTCAAATCTAGGTTGGATAAGGCTTTGAGCAATGTGATCCAGTGGAAAGTGTCCCTTCCCATGGCAGGGGAGTTAGAAATGGGTTGTCCTTAAGGTCCCTTCCAACACAAGCCATTCTGTGATTGTATGATTTTGTTAATCACTGCAATTTTTGGCTCTAACAGAGTTGCAGAGAAAGCAGGTGAAACACAACAGAGACTTACAGTCTGTCTGAAGCATTGCAGTGGGTGTTGCCAAGAGCTGAGATGACCTGCTGGTTGAAGGATTAGGCTGACAAAAAATAAGGTTCTAAGATGAGGGGTTTGCTGGAATTACAGATGCATAGTACGTCAGTATAAAGGCATCTCCCAATCATAGAACCATAGAATAGAATCATCTGATTGGAAAAGACCTCCGAAATGATTGAATGTAACCGTACCTGTCCCCTTCCTAAACCACGTCCCTAAGAAGCTCATCTACCCCAAGCCTTGAAGATCCTTTCATTTTAGTGGATGAGATGAAGGTGAAGTCACTTTAAGTCATTATCAAACCTTGACTGACTGGGCTTTTATTAGACTCTTTGACTGTAGCTGCGGTGAGGCTGGACGTAGCTCACCATGACTAATAACGAACTGTTTTTAATTTACTGTGGCGCAGTTACAGCCCTGGCTGTGACCTCTCTCTAGTGAGGTACAGTTGGGCCATTGTTTAAGGTAGTAGCTCTACTATCCAGTTAAGTTATATTAAGTTGTAGACAGTGCCTTTTCAATATTTATTGTAATAGAGCAGGTCCTTTTGAAGCCCATGACTACTGCAGGAAGTTAAAGGCTTTATCTTGGCTGCCAAAAAGCTGTGTGTTTACTAAGGAATAACTAATCACAGTGCTACACTGTAAAATCGTACATCGATGGGTTTAGCGCAGGCTGCGTCAGTCAAGATGGTTGCACCCACATTGTTCTCTAGAAGCAGTGTGTTTAATAACTCCTACCAGCTCTGCAACGTTCACTGCATTTCTTTATTGCCAGGCAGAATTCTGTAATGTCAGGTTATAGGAATGTCTGGAAAATAACTTCATAAAGTATCCCTAAGCAGTGAGTGAAATCTTTCTCATCTTGAGTGTGTTCAAATGGTGCAAACTAAATTTCCTATAAAGCTTGGAACCAGAGCTGGGCTAGCTTGTACAGTAGTCAGCATTCACTCATTTTTAATCCAGAAATTATTTGCTGTATTTAGGCAGATGTTTATTTCAAGGCCAGGTGGGATGGGGCCTTGGGCAGCCTGCCCATGGCAGGGAGTTGGAACTGGATGATCTTTAAGGTCCCTTCCAACCCAAATCATTCTATGATTCTGTTAAAGCAGAGCCAGTCTCTTGCTGATGTTCTTCGCTGTAGTAACTGTGCACAGTAGGGTGCAGAGGATTGTGTGGGTATGTTTAGTATGAGCCTTTCGGTTGTAGATCTGTCAAAACTCCAGATTTGCATTTCTTACATAAGTAGCAATCCTGGTGGTGTTTACACATGCTCTGTCTGTGCTTTGGGGACTGCGGGAGCTGAGTTGCTGTGTCAGAAACACCACTCGGAGTTGCCATCTGTGGGATTGCGCGCGGACACTGTTAAAACACTTCCAATTGCAATCCTGACTCGAAGTTTATTTGCTGTTACACTTGATTTTAAAACTTATCACAACAATCGTAAGATCAGTGTGCAGCCTCAATAGAAGTACGGGCAGTCATGAGATTCTGAAACTACACAGGAATGCAAACTTGGCGTTTCCCTTCTGTTTAATTAATTGTTTGTTTTCGGAGGTGACAAGGTTACAACGCATTTGTAATAAGCGTGCTTCGTCTTTGCCGTTTTTTTCCATATGGGTGTGTGCTTCCTTTTCATTAAGTTGTTTTTCTTTCCTTTTTTTTTTTTTTTAAACACAGCCACTCCTTTCATTTTAAGAATAAGAAATGAGCTTCTTGCTGAGCAGAAAAAAAGTTTCATAAACACCGCAATTCTGACCCTTCTAATCCTTTATTACCTGTAGGAGCAGGTGCAGGAAGCTACTACACGAGAGGAGGTTTGCTAACTTTTTGGAGGCTTGGGATTACATTACGGAGGAGTCTGGTTTAGACGCTGTGGAGAAAGTTCAGAACAACATAGTCCAAAGGTGCGTTGCTCAGAAATACATCCCTTTGGCTTGGCTTATTTCACTTCAGTTCTGCCCCATAGAGCCCTTCAGCTGGCATTTTGAAAACAAAATTGAAATAGGGTGTCAGAAGTCTGTACACATTCTCTTGTTTCCTGCTGTTGTAAAATAGAGTTTGTTTCTGGAGATATTATCTTATAATGCTTTTGTTCCTCAGACTCTTTTCGTTTGTTTATTACTCAGGAGAAAGCAAAGGCCACCCCTTGCTTGCTCTCAGTAGAAAGAAAGCAATTAATGCCGTTAGCTGCATTGACCGTGTGATGCTGAGATAGTGTCTGTAGGAAAATAACCAGACAGCTTAAAGAAGAAGTAGGAATTTTTTTTAATTCTTTATTTATTTTTTAGCATACTGAAACCATTTAAAGTGCTGAAATGGGGGTAGGGCAAGGAGGATGGTAAACAATACATCCCCTATCCCTTGTGATTCTGTGGTTTTGTCTGAACCTCTCTTTTTTTTTTTTTTTTTTTCCTATCCCTACCATCAGCCATGTATTTCAATTGTGATCACTGCCCTAAGACCCTAGCTGCGTGCAAGATGTCTCATTTGCCTAATAGTAAAAGTATGTGTGTATAATAACATTTTTGTCATGCTTCCCATCTGGAAGATACTTCACACACCTTTCTGTTAAGATTCATGGCAACCTTTTTGCACGTTGCTGTATTTTGTGGATGGAGACTCCTGTGCATGGACTTAGTTAAGTTGAAAAATAGTTCAAAGCAGCTTATTATTCATTGCCAGAAATAAGTTTTCACTGTTCATCTGTCTTGCTTGCTCTGGTAGAACCAATCCATTTGTGAGAGAATAATTTGTCCGCTTAGAAAAATTGCAGCTCGTTTACTAGAAGAAATGCTGACCAATGAACACAAAGTAAGGGATCTGAAGACCACCTTCCTCTTGTCCTTCAGGAGATGTCTGGAAGCTTTAAGGTTTTGCTCTAAAATTGTATGTACAGACCAAATCGTAGTGTGAATCATCTCAAAATGGTACATCTGTTAAAAGGCACGTACAAGTAAGTGTTGTACTGCACTTTTTATCAGCAAGATTACGTTCTTCCTTGCATAAAGTTAATAAAGTTGTGTCAAAGAATGGGATAACGATACAAAATAACCAGGAATCAACTTTTTCACTATCTGTAACAGAGGTATTGCTGCATGAGAAGTATTACAAAAAACGAAGAACAGGAGCAGCTTTGTGTGCCAAAGCATGACTTTGGAAAAGGAACAGTGAATTGCTGGCCTTACAATGTGTAGAAAAGTGAGCTGCTTGGATACGTCAGATGCATTTGCTTGTACTGCTTATATTTGCTGATAAGTATTGATTAATGAATTACCATTTTACGTGTATAACCGTCCTTTTAAAGACCAGATTTTCAAAGCGCTAGGCAGCAGACAGCACCAATGTGCTTGATTCCAGCTGATGGTGGCATCTTCTGGATGCTGAACACTTGGAAAATGTTGCTTGTGTAGTTGCTTGAAAGTTGAGGTTTTCCCAGAGCCTGACTTGATCTGCAGTCAGCGGTGTAGAGGAGGCGCAGACAGTCCAAATCTGCTGGATCCCAGGGCTTGTTCTCTGAACTGGGCTTGTTACATGGGCCTGTAGTGATAGGGTGAGGGGGAATGGTTTTAAACTGGAAGGGAAAAGATTTAAGTTAGACACTAGGAGAAAATTCTTCACGATGAGGGGGGTGGGGCCCTGGCCCAGGTTGCCCAGGGCAGCTGTGGATGCCCCCATGCCTGGAGGTGTTCCAGGCCAGGTTGGATGGGACCTTGAGCAGCCTGGGCTGGTGGGAGGTGTCCCTGCCCATGGCAGGAGGGATGGAACTGTATGGGCTTTTAAAGGCCATTCCATCCCAAATCTTTCTATGATTGTATGATTTAAATTGCCTTTAAAACACGACCATACAAATTTAAACAGTCTGCAAAATTTAACCTGTATTTATATCTTCATGTTTGGAATAATCTCATAAAATTATTTCAATATTGTTTTCAGTCAGCCTCCAGTTCATTATTCTGGGAAAATTTGATGCATCTGCAGTGTGCACGATCTGGCTTTCTGCTATGCAGATGCACAGCCTTGCATATCTCGTCAAATCAGTGTAGCAACTGCATTTACAAATGCCGTGACAATGTACACCCTCCTATCTGAGAACCAGATCAGACTAGAATTGGGCCTCGGTCCAAAAAATAAAATACAGCAATCAGTCGACTTACTGTGTCAGCATTCAGATTCGTTTCACAGATACACTGCAGGGAAAGGAAGTGGAAAATAGGCGCTAGCATCCAGGAACAGATTCCTGAGTCATGGAGGATGGCCGAGATGGGCGTTGTTAAATGGATTTGCTTAAAAGTTCCCATTTTTGCAGACACTGTATGGGCTGAGAGGTGTTAAAGGCGACGTTCTAAGCCTGTGTGACATGAAGGAAGTCACTGTGTGACACTGCAGATGCCATGTGACTTCCCTGTTTACACTCAGCCCTGCTGTAAGTGTGTATGAAATAGCAGCAATAGAATGATCTGCTGGTGTCACAACATCCTCGGTCCGTGATCCTCAGCCTTTAGAGCTGCCCCTTGGTACCAGCGGGGATTTGCAGAGGTCAGTCTCTCAGAATACCGTACTTTAACTGCTGTTGGGTTCAAACTGGATTGACCTCTTGCTTAATACCATGTGTTTCCTTCCCCTCTGCCTGCCCTGCTGCTATTCTTGGCTGCTGGCTGACTCCTCTCATCTGTCCAGCGGGCATCTGCTCCTCAGGCACGCGGCTGGTGGCCTTCCTGCTGCTGCACCCACTGCTTCACAGCTCACCCATCCACTCCTACGTGCTTACTGCTTAACCCTCTCATTCCCGATTCCATACTTACCCTTCTTGCCCTGAAATTTGCTTGATCTCAGGAAAATCATTCACCTGTGCAACTGGGAGAGGAGGACCCGTGCGCCCATGTGATGCTTTTTAGGTCACTTTAGGCAGCACTGAAGTGCGTTAGCGGTTACTGCATAGCAGCAGGGTCACTTTGGGGTTAGAACAATAAACCTTTTAAAAGTAATCACACTTTAAAAGTGATTTAAGCACTCAAGTGTTTGGGTGAAAGCCAGTTGCTAAGGTTTAATCTGCACCCTAAAGCTGTGCTGGTAAATCTGATCCGGCAATTCTGCCTGCATGTGCAGAGAGACACTGATATCAAAGTATCTTTCCTGATAAAGAGCAGTGAGATCTTTAAAATTAGTCCTCAACAAAGATAAAAACATTTTAAAGGGGTTTTAACATTATTATCACACTGTAGATGTGTAGCAGAATAAATGAGTGGGATTTGACTCTTGATAGAAAGACCAGACAGCATAATCTGTGCACACATTCAGGTCTGCAATAGCATAAGGATAGGATTGGACTTGATGATCGTAGAGGTCTTTTCCAGGCTTTATGATTCTGTGATTCGTTTGCTTGCACGTTAATATCTGGTACATTTGAGACAGCTTTGGTTATCTGGGACATAACCATAGGGCTGGCAGGTACAGCATGAATTTTATGTGGGTCAGGCAGGATGCTGCACCTCCCCTAAAATGACAGAAGATGTAGGAGCTGTGTTCAGGCAGCTGAATTACTGCATAAGTTGTCCAAGCTCCTTTTCTAATTGCTGGAGGCGCAATTTATCCCTGAAGTCTGGAGAGCGATGCTGCTCTCCCAGCAGCACACATGTATATTTGGTGAGTTGAAATGCTGTCTGGATGCTGCAGGATCTCTGATCATTAAATCACTGTTGTCTTTCCTCTGACACAGAAGGTGAAACAAATATGAATAAGAAATCATTTGAAATACAAACCAGTTCATGTTCTTGCAGTGAACATCTCAGAATGTAATGGTAAATTGGGATGCAAAGAAACTTCATATTTTTACACAACTGGAACCCTGTGCAGAAGAAAATCATTAGGCCCAAAGCCAGTAACTTTTCATGGTGTAATTACAGCCTATTGCTTACTCTTCCCATATAAGTTTCAGTATTGTGAGCACATTTATTTATCCATTAAGCATTTTTTGTGACTAGTACATAGCAAGTTATTCTTCTAGGTAAGTAGGGGACAATTTCTATTTTGAGCTGAAATACTACAGCGCATAAGAAAATGAAGTTTCTGTCCTTGATTGCCTGCTTCTTTCTGGTGTTTTTTAGTGTATCTTGGTTTAAAAAAAATCAACAAGCCCATTGTGGTGCTTTTGGTTAGGCTTCCACAGAGATAATAAAAGTATAGTGTCCCTTTGTGAGAGGAGTTTTTAATTATTGTTAATTGCTAGCTACATTTCTGAAGGGAAACGGAGGTGACCTCATCCTGAAAGTTGTCAGTCTCATGCTAGTGGTATTCCCTGCCTGGAAAAGAGGTTGGGTTTTTTTGTTCCTTGTTGCTTTTTTTTAATGAGGAGCTATCAGCTGGCGTGATGGAGCCTCAGCTTTGGAAACGCTGTCCAAACTCTGTTTCAGTAGCGTGCTTGTTTCTGAAATGTTAAGCTACAGAATCGAGTTACATCTGGGGAGCAGGGGCGTAGCAGAGCCTCAGCCCTGTGGTCTTTCTGCTCCAGTAACAGCAGCCAGTACCAAAGATTTTGGGAAGAGGTGATGAGTCTTTATAGAGGACAGTTCCCAAAGCTTTGAGGGCAGATCCCTATTGTTTCATACTAGCTAATCCAATAATCTTGGATGTTTTCATTACCTATTCAAAGATTTGACTCCTTAACCCTTTGCACGTTTGGCTTTGGTATATTCTTGTGAGGTCCACATTTCATCTGTGCTTTGCATTTAAACAAAATTCCCTCACCCTTTGGACTGTGCAGGGCAGTGGTGGCTTTGTGTGATTGTGTGATTTGTGTGATTGTGTAGGTGTTGGTGTATTGGGACCAACAGTTATTCAGTTGTGACCATAAAGGAAATGCCTAAATATTTATAATCACTGCAGTTCATTGAACATCTCCATGTGTCAGGAGAAGGATGAATAGTACTTTTTTTGTCTCTCCACTATCCTGTAGTTCTTAAGCTCTTACCTTACTTCCTCTTAAATGAACCTTCTCTAAAATACCTTCAGCTTACCAGTTCCACTTCACTGGATCCAGCGCCATCTGCCACAGTGTCTGCTGTGTATTTCAGTCCTGACGGAAGCCCCATTTCTCATCGGTATCTCTGCACTTTTTCATAAGGATGATGTGACAAGCTAAGCTGGCAAGTTGTTCCCAACTTGTTGCCAATTATATAGCGATGTAAAGAGGGAAGTTCTGACAGCCTGTGTCCTTAGAGGTGTTTGAATACCAAACTCGCAGTGGAATCATTAACAGTGATGCTCTTGAACATCCCTGAGTCTGGCTGGGTCTCTGCTCACCTTACGCTCAAGCAGTCTATTGCTGACTTTAATTGCTCTGCTTACTGGTCTCAGTTGGGTATTTAAAGCTGCTGATTCTTCCTCGTCATTAAAACCGTTGACTTGGAGAAAGGCAGAGAGGAGGGTGCCAGCAGTTCACTCCACAATGGAATAAGCATTCAGCTGCTTTGGTTTTTAGCCCGGCCTGGAGAAACCTTGCGAGGTCAATGGGCTTGGTACGTTTAATGGTACATCTCCTCACCACTTTGCCAAATGCATTGGGAACTGTGGTCTGGAGATCCCAGTTCATCTCATTCCTTTGCTTTCTGCTGCTCATTAAAAGACGGAATTCAAATCTCAGTGATGTGAGATGTTAGGGCTCTCTGAAATGGTTTTCATTCTGCGGCTTCCCAGATTTTGTTTAGACAAAAGGAGCGGAAGTTTCCCTGAAGTAAGCCACATTTTTCAGTAAAAACACTGAAAAGTGAACTCAGGTCACCTTATGCTGACTTTATCCAGTCCTGCCTTTGCTACTTTTAATATGGGGATTACAAGTGCACCTTAAAGGATTATTCTGAAAAGTGTGGTAGTTTGTTAGTATTTTGGCAATCTTAGCAAAATAGAATCCTAGAATCATTAAGGTTGGAAAAGATTATCCAGTCTAACCATCAATCCAGCACCACTGTGCCTACTAAACCACGTCACAAGGTGCTACGGCTACACGCTTTTTGGACACCTCCAGGGAAGGAGACTCAACCACTTCCCTCAGAATCCTTGCTGATACTTAACCACTCTTCCAGTAAAGAAATTTTTCCTAAAATCCAATCTAAACCTCCCCGGCCCAACTTGAGGCCATTTACTCTTGTCTCATCACTTTTTACATGGAAGAAGAGACCAACACCCACCTCACTTCAACCTCCTTTCAGGTAGTTGTAGAGAGCAATAAAGTCTCCCCTCAGCCCCCTCTTATCCAGGCTAAATTAAATAACCCCAGTTCCCTCAGCTGCTTCTCATAAGACTTGTGCTCCAGACTCTTCCCAGCTCTGTTACCCTTCTCTGGACACACTCCAACACCTCGGTGTCTTTCTTGTAGTAAGGGGATCAAATCTGAGCACAGTATTCAAGGTGCAGCCTCACCAGTGCCCAATACAGGGGCACAATCTCTTCCCTGGCTCTGCTGGTGTCACTGTTTGTGTTGAATACAAATATCTCAAGCCTGGGTTGAGTTTGGTGCCTTGATCTGCTTTGTTGGGGTTTTTTCTATCTGTTTTTAAAAGTGTGGAACTGTTCTAATCTTCGCTGTGTATGTTCTCCAAAACTGAGTTACCCTGCAAGATGCATACTGGCCGTGGATACAAAAAGACACTGATAGGATTTAGCTTCTGCAGTTGTGGGTTCTGCGTTGGGTAGGAAGGTACATCTGTATCAGCACTGCATACAACCTTTTTCATCCTAAAAAGATATACAGGAGACTGAGTCTTGTCTCTCATTCTCACAAACTACTGTGATAATTGTGGCTTTTCAAAGTATTCCTTGAATCCTCAGACTGTGTGTTGTGTAGTTTGAGTCCTGGATTTCAAAATGGGGTAAAGAACGTGTTACCTACTGACATCAAAGACACTCCAGACACACAGCTACGCAGCTCTGTTTAGACAAAGCGGGGTCTGCACACGAGCCTGCCCCATGGCGAGCGTAAAGCTAAGCTCTGTTCCCAGGTTTGGGCTGAATGTCTGGTTTCCCTACAGAGGACAATTTTGCAAGCACAGGAGGCAACAAGAAGTGTGGCTGCTGCAGCAGCAGATGCCAAGCCCTGCTGTGGGAGAGCAGGGTTTGTTCTCATCTTTCATATCTTCACGGCTTCCCGCACTGCACCACCCTGCTTTTCGACCGTGGGCACGGACGGCGTTTGGCAGGAGGACAGGAGTCGTACCGAGCACAACCAAGGCAGCAGCAGGAGCACCAAACGTAATGCAACTCCTTCTCTCGTGCCAGACGAGCGTTCGATGGTGGCCTTCGGAGGCATACGTTGCACATAGGCACAGATAGCTCTTGATCTAAAAAACAAAACAACTTGAAACTCCACTGGGGCAAAAAGAAGTGAATGTGAGAATACCAGAGATTGAGCAACATGTTGTTTCCTTTAAGGACGCTGACTATAAATGACGTCACTTAGATAGTTTGGATGTTTGTGAGCACTACAGGGCTTGGAAAGGGAAAGCAAATTGGAAAAACACTGGGAAGCTGAACAATTTGTTTTGTTTTATGGCTCCCTGGTAGTTTAATGAGGGAGCTATTACTCATGCACTGTCACTGCATATCTAGAAAATTCCTCTGGGTTTAAAACTGGCAGGGAAAAGTAGTTTCCTAAAAAACACTGAATTAATGAGATAAAGCCTATTGCTCAGGAGTCGCTAACAGGAAGAGTCAGAGGCGGAGTTGTGCAGGACTCACGGTGTGTTGGAAATCTTCTCCACAGGATGTTTCAAACAGCAAATAGTGCTGGTGGGGATTCCAAGAAGTGATGCAGCAGGCACGCTCAGGATCCCTCTTGTAGGATGCAGTACTGTGGATTTGGGGAAAAAAAGTTCGGTTTGAGGCATTGTAGCCAAATTTCCCCTCGATTCTCTTGCATCTTTCCATCCATTTCCTTGGGATTGTTTAGCCTGGAGAAGAGGTGGAGAGTTGTGGAGAGTTGTGGAGAGGTGGGTGTTGGTCTCTTCTCCCAAGTTAACAGTCGATAGGACGAGAGGAAATGACCTCAAGTTACACCGGGGGAGGTTTAGATTGGATAATAGGAAAAATTTTTTGACTGAAAGAGTGGTGAAGCAATGGCACAGGCCAGTGTGGTTGAGTCTTCTTCCCTGGAGGTGTTTAGAAGACAGGCAGATGAGGTGCTCAGGGATGTGGTTTAGTAGTGGATAGGTACAGTTGGACTCCGTGATCTCAGAGGTCCAACCAAGCAGTTATATGGTTCTGTGATTCTGTGATCTGAAAGTATCTGGGGCTGGGATACTGGACACCCTTTTGTAAAGAGATGAACAAGCAACAAGTTAGTAGTATCGACACTTGAAATGAGAAGAACTAGAATAATATGTTGTAATTACAAAGTTTTAAATTAATTTCCAGTTTCATAATCCGTATTCCCATGTCTGTCAGACTTCTGACTTCTTGCTTGGTGTAACAGTGTTATTTTATAGGTCTGTACAGTGCTGTTTGCATATTTACCACAGTTATTTTAGGTACTTAACCTACATTGGCACATCCATACAGGATGCACATTATCCTTAACTGGAAACCTAATAGACCATTTATAGTCCTTAAAAGCAGGATAAGTGCTGTTTTAGTGTGATGTTTTGGAGTGCTCTGTAATCAGAGGACTGCTCCAGTCTGGAAATGCAAGGGAATATATTCCTCACCAACCCCCTGGCACAATTACTCCCTCGTAGCGTAAGTTACTGTAATTTCCTTTGGAAGAAAATGCAGATTGTGCAGGGGCTGTTAGGAGGGAAACCCGTAAGGAGGCTGTAAAGTGTGATGTAATGGTTAGTAATAGAAATAACAAGGCACTGTTACAGTTTGTCTTAAATTACTGTACCTAAAACATAACCATTCCTGGGTTTATTTCAGTGCTGTACTGTAGTCTGAATCAGCTTTCTCTGTGTTACTGTTCTTGTAACCACTTCCACAAGTCTTTTAATTATTCTTTTTTTTTCCCCATACACAAAATTTAATGCAAAATATTGCCCATTTTCCATGGAAATACAGAAGTAGCACAGAAAAGGTTGTTTATTTTACACTTGAGGACAAAGAGAGCTCAGCTGTGTGTCCACTTGGCCAAGTTCTTTGCAAATATCCTGTACTGAGATGATTTTTAATGTTTTCTTAAAGCATATAGATGCCCCGCTTATGTCTCAGCGCTGGACTTCTGCCCTCGGGTGTGGAATTTGCTGCCTGGGCCAGAATTGGGAAATACTTCCTACGTCTGCAGTGAAGAAGTGTTGGATCATGGAGTAGAGCTCAGTTTTCAGCAGGATAGGAGTGGGACAGAGCGAGACTGAAAAGGCTGCAGGAATGCTTCTGGTATTATGAAGGTGACAGGGATGTGGACATATTGTAATTATCATTATTACAGAATCAAAATAACTAGGGTAGAGGGAGGCACTTCAGAGGGGCCTCGGTTGTGATGCATTAGACTGGGAGTTGGGTGTGGGTCACTCTGGAGGGCACGTGTATGTGGCAGGAAGCACAGGGGTTGCTCTGTTATCACTGAAAAAGACTTTTTGGGTATCAGGAGCAGCGTGACCGTTGCGAAGGGATGTTCAGTCTCACGTGTTGAGTCTCTGCTGCTTCACTTTCCCAAGGGTTGTATGAAGCTGAAGGCCGAGACAATGTAAAAAGGGACTCCTCTGCTTCCTGGATGGGTGCCTCAGTGTCCAGACTGCAGTGAAGGTAGTGAGCCCCAGCTGGGTCTAGGTGGGAGGCAGGTTCTCTCACTCATAGAATCATAGAATGGTTTGGGTTGGAAGGGACCTTAAAGACCATCCATTTCCAAACCCCGTTCCACCTTCCAGAGACACCTCCCACTGGATCAGGTTGCACAAAGCCCCATCCAGCCTGGCCTTGAACACCTCAAGGAAGGGGGCATGCACAGCTTCTCAAGGTAACCTGTTCCAGTGCCTCACCAACCTCACAGTAAAAAATGTCTTCTTAATACCTGATCAAAATCTCCCGTCTTAAAACCATTCCCCTCATCCTATCCCTGCACTCCCTGATGAAGAGCCCCTCCCCAGCTTTCTTGTTGGCCCTGTTTAAGTACTGGAAGGCTGCTGCAAGCTCTCCCTGGAGCCTTCTCCTCTCTGGGCTAAACAAGCACAGCTTTCAGCCTGTCCTCATATGGGAGGTGCTCCAACCCTCCAACAAAGACAGGCCCCGTGACTGACACCTGCGGCCTCTCAGTCTTGTGGCAAGAGGCACTTGTCGAGCATCAGTCTCTGCAGGGGCAGCAGCGTTGTTCTGCTGAGTCCATTGTCACCCATTGAGCAGAAAGCCTGGGCTGCGCAGAGCTCCAGTCATGCGTGTTCTGCATCGATGCAAGAAAAATTTCTTTGGCTTGTAATTGATAGAAGCCTAACTTAATTTTCCTGTTAATGAGTGTTTAATGGTAGTCTGTTAACATTGTCACGGTTCAGCTGGTTTCCCTTCTTGACTAAGCGCGTGTCCGCTGTTTTCTCTCTGTGCCAAAAGGAAGCTGCTAAAAGAGTCAACGTTGCTGTGGGGGATCATGTCTGATAGGACACTGCTCCCATCTTTGCACTGGTGTCTGTGCAGTTCTGCCCGTGCTACCTGGCACCACCATCCCAGACACACTCTGCACTCTTCTCCTGGCTCCCACTTCACCCTTGGGCTGGGGTGTGCAGATGTATGGACATAGTCCCTTCAGATCACTGTCAGGTTTTGCAAATATTTAAAGATCCTTCTCTCCCTTTGTTCTTAAACCGTAGTTTGTCAAGGCCTTTGCAGCTGGCGTTGCAGAGCACATGCTGTATTATCATAGAATCATAGAATGGGTTGGGTTAGAAGGAACCTTAAAAATCATCCAGGTTCAGGGCATAATCTTGAGTTCATTTCCTTGACCAGTATTAAAATCACAAAGAAATTCAAAGTGGTTCTGTGAGAAAGGAATGTCTTGATAGAACTGTTTGAAGGGGACCAAAAGGGGGAGTACAAAATCAAAACTCAGTCTAACTGCAGGGAAATGGTGGTGGGGACACCATGGTGGCTCACATGTGTCTTCCCAAACCTGTTCGAACTATGGAACTGTTAATGCAGGGTTGAGCAGGGGACAGACCTTGCTGGCACATGCTTACTGCTATTTATGCTATGTGTTTTCTCAGTAAGTTTTGCATTTCTCGCTGTTACAATTTTATTTTCTGCCTTCAAATTCTCCATTTCTTGTTGTGTCTATTAAATTAAACTGAATTTGTAAAATATTACAAAGTGACATTGGAATGTGACTGTTAACAGAGTAGAATAAATTAATTACACACCGTGAACTAACTGAACTCATTTTCTAATTGATGAATTAGTTTAATCACGGCTGTTACAAATGGGAGGACTTGAATGCTGACAGAATAAAGAACTTGTTCACTGAATCATTAGGATAATTTTGATTTTAGTTTTCCTTAGTCTAGTAGTGGTCACATTTTTAGAAGTAGGAGGTCGCACACTCTTGGCAATTTGGGGTTCTCCTCTGCAATTCCATCCTTCACCGCTTGCAAGCTGACATCTGCCTCTTGAATTCATTTGAAACTTCAACATTTCTAGTTGCTTTTTTATAGCCAAATACTAGCACTAGTCCTTCATCCTTGAATGATTTGGATTGGAAGGGACCTTAAAAGATTATCCAGCTCCACCCCCCCTGCCATGGGCAGGGACACGTCCCGCTGGATCAGGTTGCTCAAACCCCATCCAGCCTGGCCTTGAACACCTCCAGGGATGGGGCAGCCACAACTTCTCTGGACAGCCTGTGCCAGTGCCTCAGCACCCTCACAGGAAAAAGTTTCTTCGTAATATCTGATCCAAATCAGCCCTTTTTCATCTTAAAACCGTTGATTTCATTCTGTCACTGCACTCCTGATCAAGAGCCCCTTGCCAGCTTCCCTGTAGGCCCCTTTTCAGTACTGGAAGGCTGCTCTAAGGTCTCCCCAGAGCCTTCTCTTCTCCAGGATAAACAAGCTCAACCATCAATCATGTTATCCAGTTCAAGATTCCATCCTGATTGGATGTCTGTAATTCCAAGAGGTTTTATGATCTTTCTTAATGTACACAATGACATCCTCTCTGTGCACGTTTCTGCATCTTCCCCCTTCCAGATCTCCTCTGCAGCCATTGATTGCTGTCTCTGTGCAGTCAGGTTCCAGATCTGCACCTCTGTGCATCATTTGATTTCTCTCCTCAGATGTTTGCACGCGTGAATTGATAGCAATCAGCTGCAGCTCAGTACAGCTTCAACAGAAAGGAGCTTTCTCCCATGTAAGTGCCACAAAATACCTTTTTATTTAAGCCTGTATTTTAAAGCTACACCTTTCTGTGATGCCTGGAGTACAGAGGCCATCAGGCTGTTAATCTGCCTTTATATCGGGTTTTATTGTCTCATTATTCCTTGTGCTGCTTCTGTTTTTTTATCTCTTCACTCTTTCTGTCTTCAGGCAGTAAACTAGAAAACAAACTACTTCTATTCTGTGTTATATGAAGCTCCTAGATCGGTGTGTCTTGGTCCGTGGCAAGGACTGTGCCAGCTGCAGTAGCTCTCCAGTGCCTCTCTTGGAAATCACTGGGAAGGTAAATATCTACATAGCTGAAATCTGCACAAACATGAATTTCTTGGGTCCCAGAGAAAATCAGCCTAGAAACAGAACTTCAGCCTGCCTTTTTTAGTGCTCAAATTATGAGATACTGACCTCATTTAAAGCTTCTAAAGGTGAAGCCAGTTATGGGGAGGAGACTTTGAAGATGACGAGTTGCAGCAAAACGGATATGTGCATGTTATTTTTTTTGGTAGAAGGGGACATTTTTCTAACGTGACTGAAGTTGTTCGATAGCTGTAGTAAATGAAATAAAAAACTTAATTCTCTAATTTTCATGGTGTATGCCAGCATTGGTGTTTAGTGTTGAAGCGCAATGTCTGGTTTATCCTGATCTTGTACTTTGTCCTGTAACAGCAATCAGGTACACAAAAGGGGTTAAAGGGGTTCAAGAGTAAGGATCAGTAAATATTCAAAGCTGTTCAGGATCAGGTGGATGGAATCAGTTGGCTCAGAGAAGTCATGGCTGCCCCATCCCTGGAGATGTTCAGGTCAGATGAGACTTAGAGCAGCCCAATCCAGTGGGAGGTGTCCCTGCCCATGGCAGCGGTTTGGAACTGGATGGACTTTAAGGTCCCTTTCAGTCCAAACCATTCTGTGATTCTGTGAATTCCAGCACTGCCAGGTGCCTGCCGGCTGATCCAGATGATCCTTGCTCAGCACGTATTGAAGTTCCCTTGTATCTCCTGGCTCCTACAGCCTCTAGCGTAACTTGTTATCCCTCTGACTTGAAAGCCAGAAGAAACAAGCTCTTCAATGAGGTGACATAACCTAAAAATCTGCAGAAGTGAAGGCAAACGTGTAACCACCGGGGCATTCTTTTTTCTGCTGGTTGAGGAGATGGGCAGTTCCCGGGGGATGTCGCGGGGCTGGTGGCTGTGGGGCTCTGAGCCTGGCAGAGGGAGGGAGAACTCCACTCTGTAATGCAATGACGAGATCCAAAATGGAACCAGTTGGATAAAAATGTACCATAACTGAGTGACCTTTTCCTGCTTTTATAAGGGGAAGCTAAATTGGAAGTGCAAGCATGCATCTAAATAAACCCTTCTATACATTCCAGGTGCTGATCTCATGAGAGCACCTTGCAAATGCCAAAGGAGGAACATCGAGGGAAAACCTATTTATAAACATGTGCAAACTAAAAGAGAAATAATTTCTGTGTCTAGTAAATTGATGGAATGTGCTCTCTGCATTGGTTATGCAGAGAAAGCATGTAGAGTAAATATATCTGTCGTGTATTACATTCGTTGCTGTGCGGCACTGCTGTGTAGGAAGTGGTTATCTCTAAAAATTTGGTTTCTGGTTCTTTGCTTCTTCAGCACAACAAAGAAAGGTTCAAAGGTGGTTTGTTTTGCTCTGAAAATGATTCTGGCTTGGGTTTTGGGTGGTGGTTGGTTTGTTGGTTTTTTTTTTTTTTGCAGTGTCATACATGATGGGAGGAGTGAAGAATATTTGTCTTCAGCTAAAAGATCTTCTGCAGTCTGTTTGTCAGGCATGGGAATTCAGTTGGGATTAAAACAATCACACTTGAAGTGGTCTGATTGAATTTCCTATCCCTCTTAATTGCTGTCTTTTTTTCTGTGTGATAATTTTAATTTCCCTTCCTTTTCAGTACTCAAAGCAGTCAGAATTCAAGTTTGTATGATACCAGAAAAAAAATGCAGATGAATGAACATTTTCATGTGTGGTTATTGTTATTTTTAAAAGATACATAAGATAAATTCTTCCTAGATCGCCTCTCGTCCTTTGACAGACAAACCAGAACGATAATTTGTGCAGCAATGGAAATGAACCCAGTGCTGGAGATAAGCAGAGGGGCAAAAAAGTTATGAGTGGCTGGTTTTAAGGAGTTCACTTTGTAGAGGTAGAAGTGGATGAGATACAATGCATGGCACAAGAATATAAACAGTAGGTGTAGTTTCTGAGTGCTTCATGACGGGGGCATTTCTGTTCGGTGCTGGGATTAGCACTTATATTGAAACTTACATAACTGTTACGTTGCCAGGGTGGTTTCTAAAAATGATGCTCATCGCTCCTTGGATTCCAAAGCTTTAAGTCAGAAGAAGTATTTTAAGCTGAAGAATTTTTGGGTTTTCTTTTTCCTAGTGATCATTGGTTTTCTCCCAGGGAGATGCTTTTTGATATGTAAGACAGCAGTGGGAACGAAAAAGATTTTGATAACGTAAAGACATGGACAAGCAACAGTGGGGGTTTGGGTGTGGGTGGCTGCTTTGTTAACATGGCTTAGAAAACAACAGGGAATTACGTTGTTCATTGTGGTTTTCCTGTACAATTTCTAAAGTATAACATTTGTGCTGCTTTTATCCAGCAAATTGTGATCCCTGGAGGGGGGCGGGGGGGGGGGGGGGGGAGAAATATATATATTTTCCTGCCTCTGTTTCCCCAAAGATTGCTTTTTGACAGAAGAGCAGTCAGCTGCTGTGGTGATGGGCACAGGGTGGGAACATGGACAGAAATAGAGAGAGGCTGAAGCCAGTCTGTTCCTCTTTCCTTACAGTCTCAGTAGCCCTTCCTGAATTTGATGATGACTGTTTTCAAGGAGTTAGCAGGTTATTTCACTGTTTTCTGCCTCAAATTCTCACAAATAATGCAAAACAATACTCAGGCAAAAAGAAGAGTGAGGTACTCAAATTGGTAATGTTTGTACAGGAGTGCCTGTAGTTCCCTGCAGTGCAGCTTGTGCCCATTGTGCTTGAATTTGGATGCACAGAAATCTCCCTCCTCCCATCCAAATTGAAATCAATTTTCAGTAATGCATAATTCATATACTGAAGCCTTTGTCACAAAAGCATCTTACTGTTTTTCCCCCAGCTTGATAAGCCTGCTTTTGTATTTTCAGGATTTGTTTCCTAATAATCTCCGAAGTCAGCCTGAAGAGGTTTCAAAATAGAGTTCAGAGTAAACGTGAGGCAATGTGTACGTCAGGGATATTGCTCTACACAGTCAGTCATTCTCTGGCACCTACTATTTACAGATCCTTCTTCCACAAAGAATTCTGGCACAGGGGCCCACTGCCGCCACGGACTTGGTACATAGGTGGGCTGTGCCCCAACATAGTCTACCAGGAGATTTGTAGAGCAGTTTGGTTTTGTCTTACAGAAAGTGTCTACGCGTGTCATAGAATCATTATGGTTGGAAAAGACCTTCAAGATCATTCAGACCAACCATCAGCCCAGCATCACCGTGCCTACCAAATGATGTCCTGAAGTGCCGTGTCTGCACGTTTTTTGAACACTTTAAGGGAAGGAGCCTCCACCCCTGCCCTGTGCAGCCTCTTCCAGTGCTTCACCACTCTTTTGGTAAAGAAATTTTTCCTAATACCCATTCTAAACCTTCCCTGGTGCAACTTGAGGCCATTTCCTCTTGTCCTATTGCTTGTTACTTGGGAGACCAGAACCCACCTGTCTAGGACCTCCTTTCTGGTAGTTGCAGAGAATGATGAGGTCTCCCATCATCCTCCTCCAGGTTAAACAACCCTGTTCCCTCAGCCACTCCTCGTAAGACTTGTTCTCCAGATCTTTCACCAGCTTCATACTGGTGTGTGAGGCAGAGACAGCAGTTTCTTCCAGTGAATTTTGAAACTGTAATTGAAAATTACTGGTTCCATAGGGAACACAATACCTGTATGCTAGCGATGGGGTTAGTAGTAAACCTTGATGGCCTGTTTTGTCTGTAAATGCTCTCACCTAAAGTCACATCATGAGGAGCTGTTCCTTAGCTAAAAGCCGTGTAAGAGGCTGGAGGAGAATCATAGAATCGTAAGGTTAGAAGAGACCTCTGAGAAGATTGGTTATGAAGTTGCCTTTTCATTTCTCTGGGAAGAACAACACAAAGAGGGGACTAATTCAGAAAGCTTCTGATACTGTTTCTCCAGGTTCTGAGGATAAACCTGTCAAGAAAGAATCATTCCAGAAATACACGGAGAAAACTGTACGCGGTGGAGGCTTTTTATCCTGAGGTCCAGCACATCTGTGTCTTTCCTTGGTATCGGCTGGTATTGTAATAACATTTCCTGTTAGAAGCTTTAAGAAGCTTCTGAATTTGAAAAGATAAACATGTTGTGCGTACGTTAACAGTTAAATGGATGCTTCACTAGAGGGAAATATCAGTCTCTATTTGAGGGCTATTTGCTCATTCCAGAGGAGTGTTCCCCGCATCGCTTACTTGGTAGCTCTTTTCAGTACAGATGAACAAAGCGCAGGAAGGAAAGCGAGTTACGTGAAGTACTGTCATCAGCATAGGAAATTTTGACAGTAATAGTTTGTCTTGTCACTGATTTCCTCCCAAATAACCCAAATGGTTTTTCTTCTTACCTGTTTATGTCAAGCCACCACAGACCTTCCAATCACATTAAATTCCAGCTCTGGAGGCTTTCATTGTTTGCACATTGCCAATTTTAAGATAACAAAATTGTTCAGCAAAATCAGCTTAAATGGAAAAATTCAGGCATCAGACTTATGGGGAAAGATGGACCTTTTCGAAAAACCTTGTAAAACTTGAGTGAGAATCTCAAAGTTTGGTGTATTGATTTTCTTGTGAAAGTTCAAGAACTGTGTTTCATTGCAGGCTGAAACTCAACTCCTCATGACCAGCTGAGCAAGGGAGATGGGATTTGATGCTATCCAAGGTGTAATTCCACAGTTCGTGTCTTCTGCTACTGCCAGCTTAATAAGTTTCTGCCTACTCCTAGCCAATAATTTCCAGCTCAGCAGCAATGCAGCACCATCTCTTTCCTGACCGTAGGGAAAACCAGGTGACTGAAAATACCTCAGTCAAGAAAAGAAACCCTTCTTTACTTCGAATTAGAATCACTTGAGTGTGCTTGTTTACAGCGTTGGCCCACGGGCAGTTGTGTCGGTACAAGTGAAGGTGACAGGAACTGCAGCAGCTGGAGGGTGTCCCAGTGTTAAGTGATCTTGCTGTCAGTGAACATCTGCTGTGGGACCGTGTCCTGGATGAAGGGGTTTCACTAGCCACAGTAATGTTTATTGAACTGCTGCTTTTCATTTTATTTTGTTTCATTTTATACTATTTCATTTTATTCTATTTCATTTCATTTAGAAAGATTAACATCTTGTTTGGGCAGGTTTTTTTCTTGAGGAGGTAAACCATCTCTGTGAGAAGTCAGTCAGCTTTGTGGACAGCCATGAATGTCAATAAAGCCTTGGCAAACACAGTAAGTATTTATTCAGCCTTGCAAATTAAAAACATTTTTCCTGCTTGTTTAGTGATGGGAACAAAAAAAGACAAATTACATAGTGGATGAGCTCTCTTGATAGTTGGAATTCATTAAGCTGGTGGTGAAAACGCTGGGGAACTGATGGTGCAGAAAAATAAAAGATAAAGCAGCTTTTCCCCGGTAGCTGTGGTTTAAGCTCGTGTTGAAAACGACTAAAAAAAAAATTCCTTAAAAACATCTGTAACTGACTTCACAGTCTCTGTTTATTTCTTGGTAGGCAGGTCTTCCTCGCTGCAGTTTGTATTAATTGGTTTTTCAGCTGACGAACAATTTCTCAGCGGTTCCTTCATCTTCATTATGCCATAGGATATCTGCAGCACCTCGTAAATGAGAGGCATGGACAAGCGTTGAGTAGGAAGTTCGCAGTCGCTTCCCATGCTCCAGCTGTTGGGTGAAGAGAGGCTTCCTGCAGAGTTGTCAATCTGTCATCTTGCCTTGGCTCCACATTTTATAAAAAAAGGGATTTAAAAAAAGTTAAAATAAGTCGAGCAGCTTGTCGGACATAACATACTCACAGGTTATTGTCTGCAAATTACAGGCTGAGTCGGTCTTTCAGCCTGTCATAGGTGGATCGTAAAGCTGTCATAAGTAAAGCTCTAACACAACCCATTTACACAGCTGCTGTTACGGCAGAGCATGGAAAGGTTTAAATGCAGTGGTTTAAATGCAGGCGAAACTTTACTCATGTAAGTAATCCCATTGATGCCAAATGAAATCACCTGATTTGAAGTATTTAAGATCGGGGTTTATGTCACTGACATGTCATTCCCATTATTTTCTCTGGAGGATTACAGAACAGTGTTAGTTGTGACTACAGAAGCAAAAATATCATTGGAAACTCTTGCATCTAAATTTTTGTCTTAAGTCTATAAATTCTGGGTTTGCTTTTCCTATTTCCCAAGCTCTTGCTTTTTTTGCTAAGTCAATAATGTCTTTACTTTTATGGATCTCCTCTTCTTCCTTTCCAGTTAAATTAGAAAATTGCTCTCAGCTTTTCTCATCGTTAAATCTATGAAGGACAGAAGTGTCCAAGAGCTGAAAATCTTTTAAAACTTACAGGACCTAATTAGAAGGAGGCATCTTGAAGAAGTACAATAGCTCTGTATCTGCAGTTCATTTGTTTTTCCAATTTAAATGTGACAGTTTACAGCCCTAATGGCGAGAGTGTTTCTCATTATCTGTGATCTAGGAACACGCGGAGATATTACAAGTTTTCAAAGATGCTTTCTTCAAAAGTGCAAATGATAATTAATTGGGAAGAATTTGCTCTGGATAGTCAGACAGAGGTGGTGTGGTCAGCCCACGTTCTAGGGCTAGTGGTAAAGACAGAGCCACGCAGCTGGACCTCAGCTTCAAACCCACGTACATGACGAATGCCACTGCATGGGAAAGGATGCTGTAGCCCAGTTTAGCCTTGCCTTGTCCACGGAAGATAATGGTGGTGAAGTGTTGATTTTCTTGTTTCACAGATGGACTTTCTCATGAAGATTTTCTTGGAGAACAGTGTGTTAGCGATGCTGTTGACAGACACCCTTGTGGGAACTGTCCACACCAATATGAGATTTCTCTCCTCTATCTGCAGCCATCAAGAAGTTAGGTTTCTGGTCTAAGCTGGTTGTTGTCATTGTGGTAGATGAAGAGGAGGATGCATCTCTGGAGGTAATTAAACCTTATAAACAGATTTAATTAATTAGTTAGGTTTTTGACACGGTTTCCTGCCCCCTGAAGAGGAGTTTGGGAATATTTTGCTGTCTTCTGGAGACCACAGATGGGTTCATCTTGGGTGATAGCTGTACTCAGCTAAAATCAGCTTTCTCAGGACTTGGAGAGGCAGGTACAGCGCACAGTGGCTGCTGTGGGGAACAAGTAGGACACTTCACTCTTCTTGAATTACACTACATCAAGGCAAAATCTGAGGCTGTTGATTGCCTTGAGAGAATAGTTCAGTCCTGTCCACACTTCAAAACTGCTTTATTTTAACCGTGCCTAATGCATTGGACTTTCTTGCGCCTGCATGGAAGATTCCAAGACAGCTGTGTACTCGGGGCAGAGCCCAGGGAGATGGGCACGAGCACAGCTCAGTCCTGCTGGCCAGGCTGCTTCCTGACTGCTCTGCTCCATGCAGACACTTTCTGGACAGAAAAGCTGCGTAATGAATCCAGCGCTGATGTGGCCTGGCATAGATCTAGCTCTTCCAGTAACTGAAACAACTGCCCACTTCCAGAGGCCCAGCCTCCTCCATTTGATTGTTTTCCTTAAAGCAATGTTGTTTGACACCCACGTGGACCACGCCATCTCATTGTGCCACCGAAACCCACTCTGCCCATTGTGCTGGTGCTGCTGCTTTGCGTAATTTGTCCCTTGCTGCGAGGCTGTGTTGTCCCTCTCGAGTACTTCCCGAAACGTGTCACTGTGGGCACAGCTCAGCCTTGCAATCTGTGCAAACACTCGAGCTTGCTTGGTATTATTCTACAGATGTGAATCTGAAGTGTTTGTTCTGCCAGCTGAGATGAGAAGTTGCAGACAGGTTATAGAAAAACACATCTGTGTGAAAGGAATAAATTGTCTACAACGCTCTTCAGTAGCAGACTTCCAGGAAAAAGACCTCTGTCAGACTTCTTAGAAGTAGTTCTAGGACTGGGTGGTAAGTGCCAGGTTTGAATAGTTTGTAATTAAAACAGTACTTAACGTTACATTTGGACACACACCTTTTCTCCAGCACTGCAAATATCCTCTCAGTGAGAGCCAGCAGACAGTTGGGCAGGTTTTCAGATGATCCACGTGGCCTGATGAATGAATATTCAACTTTTAGTCATTAATATGTAACTTCTGTCACATGCTGGTACTTCTGCTGCTGCTGTTAAAAATAAGATGTGTTAACATCTTGTAGGAGACCTTTCACGCATTGTTTTGCTGTCACTAGAGGGAGTTTGCAGCAGCGCTTCCCTTGCTGATTTGTTTGGTGGCAGCCGCACTGTGGGCAGACCTCAACAGACACAATGTGTTAATAGAAGACAGTAACAGAAGTAGGATGAAACTCCATATTTTGTGGTTAAACCCTTGTACATGTTGTCCAAGCTTGACTGACAAAATTCTTCAGCATCACACTGCTGTAGGCCGTTCTTTTTCTGTTGGTAGCACTGTAATAGAAAACAGAAATGAACGTTGGTGACTCAAACCAAAGTCAAGGGTAAGAAGAAGAAAAAAGAATTAACTATTTAATAGGAAAAATAAAGATGAAAGACCGTCATGGATAGACATTCCTCTGCGGCATTTCTGATTTATTGTTACAGGAATATCTTCGCAGCTAGAAACAAGCTCCCTCAGGAAGCTGGTTTCATATGGTGGTTTAGATTTAACTATTTATTGTCTAGCACCATTTGAAATCAGTGTTCTTGAAGGAAGAATGCCTGCCTTCGTCGGTTAAATGGACTCGTGGAAACCTTGGTGCAAAAGAAGGGAAAGTCAAGATCTTCCTCGCACACTTCTGCTGTTATAATTTGCTCTACCACCAAACAAAGCCCCTCAGAAAGCTGGGGCTGCAGAGTCGGTGATCCCGTCTGCAGTGTGTGATTTCAGAGGCAGGAGCTCTGCTGTAATACTGTTGGAAAACAGCATGTTTTTATAGAATTTGTAGGTGGTGAACAGTAACTTTGGGAACAGGGAAGGGCTTACGAGATGTAAGCCGTGCAAAAAAGTGTATTAAGAAATTGCAACACAATATTGAATACATTGACGTTAATGCACCAACTAATAAAACTAGTGCAAACAACTGGTTTGTACAGCAAGGTATGGAATAAAGAAAGGAACTTCATTTGCTCCACTTCCTTTGGAACTCAAAGCCTGTTTCAGCCTTATGTAGAGAGGTTTTTGTTAGTTCTTTGCTGCCCTTGTAAATACCTGGTATGCATATGCTACAAGGTACACAATGGCAGATCATTTTAAATGTAAGCACAGGGAGTTCTAGATGGTGTTTGCATCCCTGCTGTGTGTTTGGTTTTTTATTGTGGCATGTCTGGCAGATCTGAATATGTTTATTTATTTTGTATAACTTCATTCTCCAGTGTTTGGATTGCAAGCTGATAGCCTGATACGCTAGATGTAGTAAATGGAAGTGGCCAACATCAGCGTCTGTGAGAACTGGACCACGCGTTGGGTGACCACTGGGTCACGTTGGCCAAGGCTACTGAAATTTGGAGAACTTGGGAGTGTTTTAAGATTGGCTTTACCATATTAAAATGTGTGCATAGCTAATGACTGATTATGACAGTTTTCACCTTATAAATCATTGTCTTCTTACGGGCAGTTTGATAATATTTATATCATTTTTAGTGAACAATACCATAGAGGTAATGAATTAACACAAAGTATTTGGGGATCTTCGAATGTAAAATACTGTCCAGCACTTGACTCTTCATCCTTGCAGATCTCAGTAACCCCTTTAGAGGATGACTGATTTCTTTTGGTGTTCAGAGTCAATTATATTTTCTAGCACCATTTGAAATCGGTTATAGTGATTGGGGAATTGCTCCTTGTGAATTTTATACAAGAGGCTCCAAAGACACTCTGTAATGGTGTTATCTAGGACTGAAAAAAAAAGGAAAGTGTGCTGTTTCAGTGAATGGAATTGCTGAATCCAGAAATGCTACGTGCTTAAACGCCAGTGTCGTTAGGTACTTCAATAGAGCTGTAGATTTTTCCCTGGAGAAAATACCATCTCTAGCAGATACAGTGTGTAACACGCATAACACAAAGTCTTGATTTAGGTTATCTGTCTAAAGATGATAGAAAGAAAGGTTTGGAAAGCAGTACAGCACTAAGTGTGGAGGTGATTTTCCCAGTGAGGATAATCAGTAGGGACTTAAGGTAAAGGATGAAAAAAAAATATTACCCTGTTGGGTTAATGATCTGGCCATGAGGTATGAGGAAATAAAGTCAGCAGCAGGAAGGCTTCCAATCTCCTATTACCATACTCCGGACATGCTGAAAGCAAGATCTTGTGAAAGATTTCATCGCCAGCCTGAAAGCTTTTTGCATTCTCCTCTCTTACACTGTTAACAGTGTAAGCCACAAAAAAAACCCTTGAATCATCTTGCCAAGATAATATCTAAGAAATTTTCTCTGAAAATTCAGCTCTTCTTTCTCAGAGAAACAAATCTGGCCAAAGAGAGGGTCAAAGTGTGGATTGTGTCCCCAGCTGCAGCAGGATCTCCTTGTCCGTGAAGGTAACTGCTGAAAACCATCCTTCCACAAGCTTATCGTACTACATGCAGCTTGTTGGGAGCCAATAACACAGTAAGGCATCCCTGTAGCAGGGGATATTTCCCATAGATATACTGGGAAAAAAAACCAATATACTGCTTTTCTGCACTGATCTCTATGGGGAAACTAAAAAAGAGCTACAGACTATGAACAACTAAAGGAGCTTTAGAGTACTCAAAGGCATTTCTAAGGTTGTGGCTGGTTGTTGGCAGGGAATTTCTCTCTCTCTTCTCTCCTCCTCTTGTCTTTTCATTGGTATATGCTCCCATTACTTTTATTTCTATTCAACTAAGAAGGAATCGGATAACCACAAACCAAAAGAGACTTCATGTGAAAAATATATGGCCATTATAGTCTCGCACCCATTTGTGAAATCCACCCTCTTGATTTGTCTGTCTTTTGTAGAGTAAACTTTTGGAAGTAGATAGTAATGTGTTTAGTACAAAGGACTACAGTAGCCCTTAAATTAATAAAAAAAAAATTATCAAAAAGTTGAAAATATAGAAGTACTAGGAGCGTATTTTTTTGCAATATGATGCAGAGAGCTGGCAGCAGCCCTTATCTATATTTTAGGGAGTTTCACAGATGTTCTTGTTGAGGTTAAAAGCTATACAGAATGAAGTATTGCACACTGGAAATGTGGCTTACAAGTAATCAGTCTGCTTTAAGTACATCAGCTGCTTAAGTAGCTCCCGTACAGACCATTGCTCAAATGATTTCATGTGCAAAGTCCTCAAATGAGCAGATCAATCTATTTGGAGTTCAGCTGCTTATACCGTCCTTGCCAAGGTGGGATCTAAATGTCAGCTGCTTTACAGTTACGTGAAGCTTGTTAGCACAAAACCAAATCTTAAGGTAAGGCTCGATGATAAAGTAATACAAAGTGATCACACAAAAACAGCTAAAGGAGATCATAAAGTTTTAATTATTCCTAAGCTGTAATTTTCTCGGTTTGTGCCATATAATGGGAAAAAGCAGAGCTGCCAAGTGCTTGGATCTCGTGAAAGACTTCCAGACATGAGTACTGTTGCTCGTGTGGCAGGGGTTGCATGGTTGTGTCCTGTTCCTTGTTGGATCTTTCCTGCAGCAACGGGAAGAAAGAATTGAAGGAAGGAAAGAAGGTGAGAAAGAAAAAAAGAAGTGCTTTAAGAAAATAGAATCATCTGGTTGGAAAACACCTCTTGAGATCATTGAGTCCAACCATACCTCTCCCCTTACTAAACCATTTCCCTGAGAGACTCGTCTAGCAGTCTTTTAAACACCTCCAGGGATGGCGACTCCACCACCTCCCTGGGCAGCTGTGCCAATGCCTGACCACCCTCTCAGTGAAGAAATTTCTTCCTAATGTTTAGTGTGAACCTCCCATGGTGCAATTTGAGGCCATTTCCTCTCGTCCTATCGCTGTCACTTGTGAGCAGAGCCCAGCACCCACCCCGTCACAGCCTCCTTTCAGGCAGTTGGAGACAGGGATGAGGTCTCCCCTCAGTCTCCTCCAGGCTAAACACCCCCAGCTCCCTCAGTCTCTCCTCATAACACTTGTTCTCCAGCCCCTCCCCAGCCTCGTTCCCTTCTCTGGACGCGCTCCAGCCCCTCAATGTCCTTCTTGGAGTGAGGGGCCCAAAACTGAACCCAGGAGCATTGTGCTGTAAAATGCACGTATGTATGAGGAAGAGAGAGAAGTGTAATGGGTTTGGGGTTTTTTTAATCCTATTTGCTCTTAGCTCTTTGGCTGTTTTAACAAGATGGGTCCTAGCAGACAGCCTGCTTGGTCACAGCCACATTCAGATGCAAAACACTGCTTGTGAAAGTTAACATCAATCTCAAAATGCCACTCGGGTACCACAATATATAACTTAACCTGTTTGTTTGCAAGTCTGCGCCATCCTTCTGTTCAGTACCCTGCAGCAATTGCCAGTGCAATGTGCAGCGAGATTGCTTCGTAGTCGGCGCAGTTTGTCTAGTTGCCTGTCTTCTGCAATGATGTTAAAATGAAATAAACACTTGGGCCATGCCAAAACGAGCGCTGGAAGCTGTTACCTCAAACTCACTTCTGAACTAACACACGAGGTCCTTGATGGTGGGCTGAGAGTGAGAGAAGGATGAAGTATATTGGGACATTTTTAGTACAAAAATACATTTGTAAATGTCTTGCAGTGTACCCTTCGTCTATTAACGAGGCATCAAACCAGTTCATTTTACTACACCTAATCGTAAATTTCAATTGTCAGCCTAATTAGTCTGAAACTTCTGTGGTCTTGCATCATAATCTCAAAATATTTGACTTCTATGTAAGGGAATTCTGTGAAATCCATCATATATTGGGAATCTGTGAGAAGAATACCTTGATCATGTTGAATATGATCTTAGGGTAATAGCAAAGAACTGCCTTGTTTTCGTGGTAAATAAACTGAGAGTCAGAACTATGATTTGAATCAGCTTAATCCTTAATTGATGCATTGACATGCAGACATAAAACACTTATAAAAGAGTGGAACAGGAGATAAGACATAGTTGTGATATTGTACAAGATGCTTCCTGATTTCTTCAAGCCAGTTTGAGACTTAGTGGCTAAAAAACAACCTGCCTGTGAGGGAGCTGTCGTGTCGTTAGCACTCATTTCCAGTGTCATAGTGGACAGCAGAGGTACAAGCAGAACAAATCTGGGTAGAGTGGTGTTTACTGCAAGCTGGCTGAGTCCAGCTGGGATCTTATCTAAGTATGTAGCAGCGGAGGTTGATGTTGGCAGAGCTTTGCTATGCTGTAAAACAGACTATTAAAGCTCACAGCAATTTAAAGATGCCAGGAGAGCGAATTCTTACTTGTTTGTGTAATGCTAACATAAATAGTGTTATTTCTAGATATCTCCTCTGGTAAATCAGATCCAGGGAGGACAGCAAAGCAAACTTTGGCACAGCAACCTTAGTTAAGCTGCCTGTGTACACCAGAGGTTTTTGCTTCACGTGTCCTTCAAGACAGCTGTACTCTTTGCAGAGAGCCACGCTGCTTTCTAACAACGGTTCATCAAACTGGTGGCTTCTGTTCTCCAACAGTGCCTGTCAGATGCTGCAGATGCCTTTCCCCTTGAAACATCCAGAGCTTCTGGGTCGTAGGCATAAAGCTTAACCAGCTGCACACTCCCACTTCTGCTGCTGAGCAGGCGAGAGGATCATCTGTGAAGTGGTTATCGACCTTTGCTCAGAAGGTGTTCCCATTCAGCTCCTTGAAGTTCCAGGCAACATTTTTTTCCCATCTGTTTCACTCTTTTCTTGCTTTCCTACAACAGCCTGGTGGGCTACCACAATTGCTGAGTGTTTGGGTCGTGTTCTCTGCAGCTTCTGTCTGTGCTGCCTTCTCAGCATTGCGGTCTGTCTTTGCGCAAGGTTTCCTGTCTGGAACCTGCTATGGCAGCAGGTGGTTTGGCTTCAGCCCTGGCAGGGTCCATAAACCCAATGTCTCCTTGTGTCAGAAGAGCAGGTTTTTAACAGCAAATTGCCATAAAAAGGAGAGGTGGGCCTTGGAATCACAAGGATTTGGTGCTAGCAGTGTTCACGTGATTGCTGCAGAGACATCTTCACTTTCCAAAGCAATCAGTGTGTGGAGCTGTCCCCGTCTCTGGCTGGATGCCGGTCTGTACAGCCTGACCTTTGCACTCTCTTGGAGCAGCGCAGCCTGGGATGAATTGGTTGGGAAGGAGCGTCCAAGCATGGTCTGAAGGATCCGGCTTTCCAAGCAATGCACAGCAGTGGAGCATAGGCATCCACGGGGAATGTTAGGCACTTAGTTCACATTCCTCATTTCTTCAGTTATCATTACTTTTTGTACTACTGAAACATTACTGCATGCAGGGGCGTTAACGTAAAACCCAGTAGGATTTAGTTATAATTAATGATTATACTTGGAAGATACTCAAATGCCACGATGCAGTATAAAAGTAAAACAGATTGGCAGTTGTAAAAGCTGTAAATACAGGTGAGTTAGCCAATCTTTTCATAGCCTCTAGAGGACCACAAAGTGATTTTCTCAGCTAGATTTTGCCGTTATTTAATCTTTACTCTTGCCTGTCCTTTCTGTGGAACAAATTGGGATAAGAACGACTTGATAGTCTCCTAAATCATTCTTCAGTACTAGAAATAGCTTGGGCTGATGGGATTGCCTGCCGAAAGGTGCCAAAATCTTTACAGATCCTGCTCAAAATCACATCTGGGAAAATGCAGATTTCTCAGGAAATTCATGGAAATTATCATGGATTCCCAGGCTTTCAAATAAGCTGTCATGTAAAGACTCTCTGTTCTAACAGTTTCCTATGTGATAACTGAAATTACAACTGAAGTGTTTATGAAGGAAAGAGAAATTACCTTCAGTGGAAGTAAATTTGCAGATTTCGCTGTGTAAATCAAAATCCCATTCGGAGAACTTTTTTGAGTGAAATGGTAGTGTAAAAAGCTGCCTTTTAGTTGAGATTAGCCTGGAAATTTTAAGACACTTATGAATAATTTATAAACCAGCCTTCCCACGGATGAGCAGCAGTACCAGAGCATGGCTACGTTTGTCACCATATTGAGATGTTTTCTGGCAATCGTGGATTTTTTTATGGTGTTATTGTTCATAATGGAGTTGTTGCTTAGTTTTTAATTTCCCAAATGTAAACAGATCTGAGGAAGCTGATCGTTAAAAACATTTGGAAAGGACAAGTCAAACAGTGAAGTGCTTGTGCGCTGTGTTCTGAGCAAAAGGTATAAATCACAGGTGTCGGAATTAGGCTGCCAGTCCAGAAATGGCATCAGGAGGAATAGTCAAAAGATTGATTTTTAAAACCACAGCAAATAAGAAGGAGTGGAGGAGGAACCCAAGGAGTTTGAGAATCTGCCCTGTGCTCTGTTTTTAGTTTTAGTACTCTGGTTTAACACATTCAGCTTCATAATGGGAGTCAAATCTGCTTTCCAGTGCACTGTTTAGCTCCGCAGTCTCAGAAGCTGTGGGACCAGTTTGGCTTCACTGTCTGGTGCTCCTGCATTAGTGAGGGTAAGAATTCTTCATTCTGTGCAGAGGGGTTTTTTTAATAGGAATAACTCTGAAAAATATAGAAGGGCCAGTTTTCATGTGGTATTTAATCCACAAAGCTGCTCTCTAAACTAAGTTTGGGGTTGCAGTGTTCTTTGAGCTTTCAGAAGTCACTTCAGTAACCTGGGAAGAAAGCCAAGGGACCTCTTGCAGGGGTGGGTCAGGAAGGTGGAGGTGCCCACCCTTGGAAGGTGCTAGGACAAGGGGATAGCTGTGGGCTTGTACCCCCAGCGAGGTGCTCCTTGGCTCCCTTTTCCCAAGCCAGCCCACCAGATGTGAGATGCTGCCTTTGGATCGGGAAGCAGCAGGAGCTGCGTGGTTTGCTTCAACGGGAGAGGGGGTGGGTGGAGAGAAGCTGGCAGGGATCCCAGAAGCCGTTGCGAAGAGGCTGCTCGCGGGGGAGAGTGAACTCACCACCCACTTCGGATGAAATCATGGAATGGGCAAATTCGAGTAGAGGCTGGTGAGGCAAAGAAGGTGTTGGGTCTAAAAAAACAGAGAACTGAGAGAGGAAGAATGCTGGACCAGCGAGGAGGGCAGTTGCTGTGCTGGTGGGTTAAAGAAGGATCTCATTTTCACAGGCGTGCACTGTGCTTGAAATGGACATGGAGCCAGTATAAGGGGAGGAATTTGTCACTGGAAGGGTTGCTTTAGCAGCACAGAAAAGCAGAACTTTGATATGTGACCCCACCAATGGAAATTCGTTAATGTGTGGCTGAATGAAGGAATGGTTGCTCCAAGACAAGTTGCTGCTTTCCTGGTCTGACCCCTGACTGGACTGGGACTGGGACTGGGAGGATGCCTTCGTGGAGAAAGGAGAGATTGAAAAGATCTCTGGAGCTGGCTTGTTTAAACCAATGTTTTTAAGGGCTGCTGGCAGAGAGGTTGCATTGCCGCTTCTCTTAGCCAGTGCTCTTGCTGTTACCAACCGGATGGATGCGTTCTCTCCACCAGAGCAGTACTGGTCGTTGCTGTGCAAACCAACGAGGAGAAACTCCAGAGTGACTGCTTGTTGCACTCTGCTCTGAGACTAAACATCACCCAGTGTGAACTTCTAGGGGTTTTTTTCCCCCATATTATTACCTAATTTACGATAAAATACTCATGAGAGCAGCTGTTTAATCCCAATGAGAAGACCTCCAGTGTCAATGTTTCCCACCTGCGTTTTTTTTCCAAGCCTCATTGCAGTTCTTTCCACGTCATTTGTGGGGAGCTCAAGCAGGCAGGGAGGCAGCTGAAGGAGCAGATGTGATCCCTGGAGTGCATCAGCATGAGGTTTTGTCCAGTGCCCTCACTGAAGACGGCCTGAATCTTCTGGTGAGTTATGTTGGATCCGTTTTGCTCTTGGAAATGCAGTTAAGGATGTCACTGTCATTGCCTGGCTTTGAGGAATGGGCTTCTCTGTGCTCCTCTGTTTGCTCCAGCGGGCAAAAAATGATGTGCAAAACTCCTTCCCCTCCATCAACTCCAGTGGGTGCAAAGTTGTAATCGTTTTGAGGAAAGATGTAGCCAAGAAAAAAAAAAAAAAGAAAAAGCATTTCCCTAGCTCATTTTCTTTTCCCAGAAAACCAGATGGATGAATCATTATAACAGCAGCTATGACAAGGGACCAGACAACAGACTGAGCCCAAAGCCCAGCCCAGTCGAGGCAAGATGAAAAACTGTCCAAGGATTTACCAGACCTCCCTCCCACATGTGTTTAAAGGAGCAAGGCTGCACAGCTGGGGCCACGCTGCTCTCGTGTGGGTTTTAACCTTCCTCCCACATCGCAGTGAGCAGCAAGGCCAGCTATTGCAGAGACCGCAGTGTAATAAATCCAATAGCACAGCAGCGAGGTCCACGTAACACGATGATGTGGTCAGTGGTAATCACCAAAACCTGAAGCTTCTTAAAGCCAGAGCTAGCAGCCTCGCTGCTTCGTTTGTGAGTATGTGCCAGGCTTTCCCCTCCTAGGAGAGAGAGATTTGCAAGATGCATGGACGCACTCTTAATATAGTAGAGCAGTACTACGCGTAAATCACTTAAAAATAACATCAGAAGTGACAAGGTTGAAAACATTTAGAAGTTAGGAGACGCCTGTCTTCAGGCTGCCCACAGAACCCCTGTGGGTGCGTGCACTGTGCTGCAGTCCTTAATTATGGGACGGGAAGTTATTTTTTCCCACAGGACACTGCCCTGGGTGCACGCGATGATGGTTCTCACTTGGTGAACAGCTATTCAGCATGGGGGATTTTTCCCTTCTTCAGGCTCATCTCTGCAGCATCCAAGTGCCTTGACTGAAGCAATGACTGTGATGACGTCTTTTTTCTAGGTGAAGCTCTGTTACCGTTTCTGCTTTACAAACAAGGAACCGGAGCACAGAGAAACGAAGGTCACAGAAACATAGTTTTGGTTGCCCAGTTTGAAGTATCCAGTGCAAGATATTCGGGACACTCTGTTCAAAGCCCAGATTCCTCTCATGCCACTCTTTGTTTTCATCCCCCCTTCTTCATTTATTGCCTTCTTCCAACATCTGCCTGTTGGGCGCTCTAATTATGATTTTAAATTCAAATGCTGCTCTTAGGTTTCAAGTGTTTTGATCGCTGGCTGAAAAGCTCTAGCTGAACTCCGCTCTGTGCAATAAGTGTTCCCTTTCTCTACAAGGTAAACAAGGAGTCAGGGAAGGTCACTGCAGGTAAAAAGCCACCGGTCTGGGAAGGAATAACAAGATATCATTAAAACCAAAGAACACGTCAGCGATGTGGAGATCTCTTCACCTCTCCTGCCTTCGGTGACTTCCACGAACCCCATCACAGAGCAAGGACAGCACAAAGGGCTGCATCTCTACAAGAAAAAAATGCTTTTTACCTCCATAACGGACTCGCTGCTCGGGTCAGTCGGTGCCTGAGAAGAGGCAGCTGTGGAAGAACGGCATGTAGAGGAGGAGGGACAAGAAGGCAAAGGGAAGCAGGGCTGAGCAGTGCTGCCGGCTATGCCAAGCGTGTATTTATTGTGTTGGGAATAGCTTGCTAAATGCCAGGAAAACCCCGAGGGGGAGGCTACAATGCTCTTCATGAGATGTCACCCAGCCCCTGGAACCTTCAGGGAGTGGCAGTGCTGAAACACTCTGCTCCCAGCTGCCCCAAGGACATCCATACGCATCTGCATAAGGACAGGACGTGTCCTGGGCTCTTTGCAAGCAGGAGCTTTCAGCACATGCACCTTTTGTTTTGGTCCACAGAGTCCTGTCTCCAGGCAGCCTTTGGGTGACCGTATCCTGTGTCACAGCTCTGAAAATACCCTCTGAGCATCAGGACCTCAGCTTTGGCAGAAGAAATCAAAGAGAAGCCGATGTCCCAGGCTGGCACCAGGGAGGGTTTGTTTGGCTGCAAAGGATATATCCCAGGTATATAGAGAGGAGATGAGCATGGTAGCAGTGAGCTGAGACCTTGGAAGACCCCTGGGGTGTGGGTTTGTGTAGGAAGGAGTTGAGAGGGATTTGAGGGCAGCAGGTACGGTGAGTCACCATGCCTGGATGGCTCCAAAGGGGACCTTGCACACATCTGTCTGGGCTGTTTCTGCTGCCGCAGGGGATTCCTGCACTCCTTGCTGCTTCGTTCACCTTTGGAGCTCTGCGTAGCTGTTGCTGTTGGAAACATCGTCATTTCACAAACAGACGCACAGGAGAGCTCTGGTCTGCAGCAACAAAACATGAAATCAGCTCGAGAAGTCAGAAGCAGAGTAAAAAGCTATTTTTACTCAAACTCGCATACAAATACTGGGTCAAAGGGACATCTCAAATCCAGTCTCCCACTCAGAGCAGGGCTGTAGCCAAGCTGTAGTCGTGATTTGGTCTAGCCAAGTCCTAAAACCCCCAAGGATGGAGGGTTCACCAGTCCGGGGGAATCCCTTTCCCAGGGCAGCACTACCTTACAGCAAGAGCCTTTCTGATGTCCAACTTGAGCCTCCCAACCCCCAGTTTGCAGCTGATGCTTTTTGTTACAGTCTGGCACAACGAAGAGGAGTTTGACTCTGTCTCTGCAGCCACCTTTTGTGTACTTATAGCCAGCTCTTAGCTCGCTCATCAGCCTCCTCGGGACTGTGCAGGGCTTTCTTCCCCACTATTTGCATTGCTTGCTTGTAGCAAAAGCACAGAAACTCACCTCTAAAACCCTGCTCTGCTCTGCCAAAGCCAGGGCAGCAGCCAGAGCATCCGTGGGCACACCTGCAGGGATGAGTCACCCAGCCACAAGCATCTCCTGTGGGGCTAAGCCCACGCTGGTGGCTTTTTGTGCATGTGGAGGAGTCCAGACAGCAGCTTCCACTGCTCTCCAGACCAGACACCTCCAGACTGCTGAACTGGGGTGACATGAAGCCCTGGAGGGGGCAAGTGTAGCCCAGGTGCCCTGGTAGGCTCAGCCTCACCCTGGAGAGAGCGTCCAGAGCATCACGTCCTGCCATCACTATGGGGCTTGGGGGCTGGGGAGCACCAGGGCTCGGCCACGGGAGGGAGTCGGAAGTACCACTCACATTTTTGCTCTTTCTAGAAACCATCCTGCATCCCAGTTTCTTCACAGCATTTTTGGAGGGATACATACGATACAGGCAGTCTCTAGCCCTGCTGGAACACACTGGTGCATTGGTGGCCAGGCAGTGACAGACCACAAGTAACTTCCCGCTGGTGTCTCACTGGGGACACCACGCGTACTGTGAAATCCCCACTGTGACCTTTCTTCTTTTGACTGAGTTGGATGCAACCTTAAGAAGATCTGTGAAGCACTGGGAAGAAAAATTAGTACGAAGTTGTAAATCAGCAGCAAGAACCTGACAGCAATCACCATCGAACACCGTCTAGAAGAGCAGGTAACGGGGATTTCATTGGTGGTCCTTTGCCTGACCCCTTTCTCTGAGCTTCACGCTACTGATGTAATCATTGCTTAATAATTTTTTCATGTTTAATTTCAAAATGAATATGATCAGATGCAAATAGAAACCAAGGCACTTCTGCAGGAAGCCCAGGGGAGGCTCTGACCACCCCACACTGAGTCACCACCAGCCCCTGGGAGCCCTGTAGTGGGGCCAGGAGGGCACAGAGGGGTGACAAAACAGAGCTGCCTATTAAAAAAAGGGCCCCAGCTTCTTGGTTTGACAAGGATAGAAAAATAAAAGTTAATGCTGCAACCTAGTGGAGAAAAAACATCCATGCAGGTTTATGGTAGAGAAAATTCAGGGCTGGCGAGAGCGGAAGGTGATGTAAAGTGGGCACTGTAGTGGAATGGACTGCAGCAAGCCAAGGTGGTGTAGCTTATTTTTACAGGATCACAAATCTGAGAGCGTGTTCTGTAATAGATTGAGGTTTCTGGAAGGTGCTTGGCTTAGTCCTAAGTGATATCGTCATGAAAAGGCAGTAGCCATCCCTGTGACCCATGTTAAACCTAGCACAGCACAGATGGGGCTGCAAACAGACTGCAGCAGGGTCTTCTGCTAGCGATGGCCCCCTGGGATCGAATCTGTGCTCCCAGCTGTTTCTTACAGCCCCAAATGGAACTGGAATCACGACAGAGCCTTTTACAGCGTAGAATGGGGTAAAAAAAAAAAGCCATTGGTGTGAGCGAGGAGTGTTGCCTGATGTCTGCAACTGCTTAAGCCTAAGCTTTGCAGGGCTGCAAAACTGATTTACTGGAATAGTCTGGGACTGGCTCTGAGGCTGGAGCACCTGGGCCTGGGAAGTGGAAAATCCCCAAAACAGCTAAGAGTTTGGGTTGGTAATCATGCAAATGAGAGACACGAGCACCACTTGAACTAAGGATTACTGGCTGCCAGCCAGGGTGGGGAGAGCGTGACATGAGAGGCACAGGGATGCTGTGCTCAAGTTTGGGGTCCACAGGGCAAAAAAGGAGGTGAGAAAAAAAAATACTATGTCCTGGTCTGCATCAGAAGAAGTGTGACCAGCAGGTTAAAGGAGGTCATTCTGCCCCTGGACTCTGCACTCGTGAGACCTCACCTGGAGTCCTGAATTCTGTTCAGGAGTCCTCAGCACAGGAATCTGTTAGAGTGAGTCCAGAGGAGGCCACGAAGATGGTCTGAGAGCTCAAGCACCTCCCATACAGCTGTGTGGGGTTGTTCAGCCTGGAGAAGGCAAGGCTTAGGAGAGAGCTTAGAGCAGCCTTTCAGTGCTTAAAAGGGGCTACAGGGAAGCTGGGGAGGGGCTCTTTCTTAGGGAGTGCAGGGATAGGGCAACAGGTAATGGTTTTAAGCTGAAAGAGGAGAGATTTAGATTATATATTAGGAAGAAATTTTTCCTGTGAGGGTGGTGAGACACTGGTACAGGTTGCCCAGGGAGGCTGTGGATTCCCCCTCACTGGAGGTGTTCCAGGCCAGGTTGGATGGGACCTTGAGCAGCCTGGGCTGGTGGGAGGTGTCCCTGTCCACGGCAGGGGGGGGTGGAACTGGATGGGCTTTAAGATCCCTTCTAACCCAAACCATTCTGTGATTTTATGATTCTATTATGAAAACATGAAGGATTTCAAAGGAGACCCCCGAGAGGAAAAGATGTCCCTCCAGGGACACCAGTCCTGGGCTTGACTCCCGTGGGTCGATAATCCAGAGAGCACCCAGTGACTAAACTTCTCCACTGAGACCCTGCAGGAGTTTGCACATCCAGGAAGATTTGATTTTGGGAGGGGTGCCAGGCTTCAGGAGCTCCCCAGCACTGCTTAGGGCATGGCCTGGCCAGCATCACCCTCAGAACTGGAGTGCCTCTGGGTTAAATAACAGCTGAGCTGGGGATTTACAGACCCACATTTTGGCTTTATGCACTGCAGTTGGCATCAGGCTGCCTGAATTCCCTGCTATGTTTCCGTAATTTGCACTGGTTTCACCAACTCGAAGACAATATCTCCGTTGGATCTAATGAAGTCCTTCCCTGAGCCTGACTGTCAAAGCCACCCTGTCACCCAGGAAACCTGTGTACGCAGCGACAGGTCAGTTAAATCGTGGCTGCTGACTGTGATCCCTTCTGAACACAGAGGGAATCTGGACAAATTGGAGAGCTGGGCAATCGCCAACCACATGGAGTCTAACAAGGGCAAGTGCTGGGTTTTGCATCCTGGGGGTTCTGGTAGATGGCAGGCTGAACATGAGCCAACAGTGCCCTGGCAGCCAAGAGGGCAACCGTGTCCTGGGGGGCATCAAGCATGACATCACCAGTCGGGCAAGATTGTCCAGCTCTGCTCTGCACTGGGGAGGCCCCACCTTGAGTTCTGGGCACCATAGGATAAAAAGGAGTAAAACTGCTGGAGAGTGTCCAGAGGAGACGACAAAGCTGGTGAAGGGTCTGGAGGGGAAGTCGTATAAGGAACAGCTGAAGTCACTGGTTCTGTTCAGCCTGGAGGAGACAGAGGGGCGACCTCATTGCCATTTGCTGCCTTCCTACAAGGGGAGGAGGAGGAGCAGGCATTGATCTCCTCTGTCTTGTGACCAATGGCAGGACCCAAGGGAAGGGCAGGAAGGTGCCAGGGGAGGGTTAGGTTGGACATTAGGAATAGGGTCTCCACCCAGAGGTGGTGGAGCACTGGAACAGCTCCCCAGGGAAGCAGTCACAGCCTGACAATATTCCAGAAGCATTTGGCCAACACCCTGCAACACATGGTGTGAATGTTGGGGTTGTCCTGCGCAGGAATAGGCGTTGGACTCCATGATCCTTGTCCTTGTGGGTCCCTTCCAGCTCAGGTAATTCTGTGATTCTTTGAGACGGGAGAGAATAAAACTCAAAAGGGAGGCTGTTGAGTGCTTACCCATGGGTGAACACGCAGGTGGGCTTGGACCCGCTGTCCTGTGGGCTCAGCCTGGATCAGGGAGCTGGTGGCAGCCCCTGGAGGCCAGCAGCACCTGGCCCTGGACCCCTGCTCACCCTACACGTGCCATGATGTTCTCCAGTCCCCTGTCCAGCTCTTTGCTGTGCCAAGCCTCCCCCTCATTGCCACTGGCCTTTGGCTTATGTTTATTGTCAGCAGGGCACTCTCCTCACATTAAAAAATAGCCAAGCATTGCATGGAGGAGAAAGTAGGGAAGGCAGGTGAATGAGTATGAGTGGGAGTAGTAGCTGAAGAGGAGGAGGAGGATAGAGGTGGTGCTGGGGGAGCAGAGTGGAAACACGCCAACTCAAGGCAGCTGCAAGAAGCCCAACAGCTGAAAACCAAAAATAAACCTCGATGGTGAATCAATTTTCTCTGAGGAACGGGTAAATCAGAGGAAGCAGCAGCAAAGGGGAGAGGACAGGGCAGCTGATGAACTGAATGTGCAGAAAATCCACAGACCAATGAATCACCTCCCTGAAAAGCCCCTTTTCCCGAAATAAGACAGTGATGAAGCAGAAAATTAAGCAAAGACAGAAACAATCAATTATGTGGCAAAGAGAACTCGTCTCCTGCTGAATAAATATGCAGAAGTGGCCAATCAGAAGGCAGGGAGTCAATCTGAGCAAGCAGCTAAATCGCTGGTGAGCAAGCCGTGGCAATGGGGCCCGGCTATGAGAGGCACCAGGAGCAATGATTCATGAATGTGTCCACCAAGCAAAGGTCCTGCAGGGTTCCCACGGGGACATGGAGCGTCTGGAGGGGTGCCTGTCGCCGGGTGATGGGAGGACAAGGAGTTTCAGGCAAGGAAAAGTGGTTTGCAAATGCTGAGCTGCCCTAGGCAGAGGAGCTGGTGTGAGACACTGCCATGTGGTGGGTGGTGGGTCCCAGGGACCAGGATGCAAAGCCCCATAAGCCCCAAAGAATATTTTGGAGGGATAGAATGAGGCACGCTTGGAGCGTCACAGAGCCAGTGGACATTTGGATCATGGTTTGGATGGTGGAACAACCTTGGAGGAAGGCTAAAATTGAAGAAAAAAATACATTCAGAGCTCCTTGAGGAGCAATCTAGGTGTTATGGCTGTGAATAAGCCATGTAAACTGATGGGGAGAGCCCAGAATAAGTGTGGAGAGAAAGGGGTTTCTTCAGGAAAATATTTCATGCACATAATCTTTGCAGTAAAGGAATCTATAGAGAGACATTGCAGAGATTGTGTCTTGCAGAAAGTGAAGGGTGGAGCTGTTTGTTCTTAGGACAAGGCTGCTTTTGGCCAATAGGAGAAACCCTGCCTAGAGAAGTCAAAAGCGCAATGGTCAATGATTTGGAAATGAGTTTGGGGTGTTTTATCAAAAAAAGAGGTCATTTGGGAATGCCCCTTCCTAACTGAGTGTTGCAGCGACTGGACTGGAGTCCAGCTCTGTCGCAGCTTCATCCTATCCCACCTCCTCATGGCTGTTCCATGATGTCATTTTAGGAGAAGGACTATGGGCATGAATGGTTGAAGGACTTTATTTGGAGGTGGGCTCGTATGTGCATATGAAGGGGTCACATTTCCCACCAGCTGTCCCTTGTCCTGCTCCTCTCAAAATCCACATTTCCTGGTTCATCTCCCCAAGGGACACAAGCACCCCAGCACTGCGCTGGGGCAGAAACTGCCTGTGGGCAGGCACAGGCAGAGGGCATGGCCAGAGGTTATTCACGTGGACCCAGAATCCTTCATGCCAAGTTCTGCACAACTGAGTAGGATGGAGGTGTTTCCATCCCACCTTGGTGCGTGCAATAAAGGCTCCAAGCCCATGGGCCACATCTCCAGATGCCAAGGGGAAGAGCAGTCTTCTCTAGAGATGGAGGAGCTGTGCCACAAGCTGTCGCTTCTGCTGATGTGAGGCCACCTTGTCACTAGAGGGAGGCAGAACCATGTGTGCAGAGCTGATCCAGCACCACTGGCATGGAGGTGTCGGAACAATGGGCAGAAGCACCCACCCAGGGCATCTTCACTGGAGAAAGGAGACACCTTCCTCACCTTGGGCCAGGCAGAGCTCCAGTGAAGGGTGATGGATGAAAGCCACGGAGAAAGGGAGGAGAGGAAGTGATTCCGGACCACATTGATCAGTTATTACTCTTGAGGGGCATGGCTGGATCCCATGTCCCCTTTCTGCAGTGCCTTTCAGCAGTGGGGAATGGGCTTTGGCATCGGGGGGTGAAGTGGGATTCAAGGACACCCAGTAGTGCAGGATCCTGGCCAACAGGGTTGTCTGGGGACTTGGAGCACCGATGGCTCTGCAGAGGAGATGCCCGATGGGACAGTGTGCTCATCAGGCGGAGCATGGCTCTGCCACCACCCTGCCTGGAGCGTCACTCTTCTGGGATGGGTGTACTGGAGGGACTGGATGTGTGAGGACACAGGTGGGCAGCAGGGAAGGCACGAGGTGGCAGAAAGGGGACAGGGTCTTGAATTGCCCTTGGAGGGCTGGCAGAGGTGTCTGTGCTCAGCGCTGGCGGTGCTGCCAGTCAGTGCACCCTGGGGAGCACACAGGACACTCACGGAAACCACACCACCCACGGAGGAGGCTGGTCTCCAACCAGCTGCTCTGGCACCTGGAGATATTCTTCTCTATGAAGATGAGCAACCAAAAAGTCATTTCCTGCTTCGGCCCTGCAGATGTTCAGGATTCCCCTCGTCTCCCTGTGTACTGGGCCTGTCTCCACTTACACCCTGAGCTCCTCCGGGAGGCTGGCTTGGCCACAGCCCACCTTTAGGCTCAGCCACGTGTCTGGGGAGATGTGTTTGCCATGTTTTGTGTTTGTCAGCAACAGAACAGGCTAGTTTCCCCGCAGATTTGGAAATCAGCGCATCCTATACGTTTCTCTGGTTGTCCACTGCTTCTGAGAGGCTTTTGACCCAGTCACCTATTCACCAGCGGCCAGGAGTTCAGTGCAACAGAAAATCTTACCGCCGGTGCTCTGCCCGTGTCAGTACAAGCCTCAGTCATTGCAGTTGTCCCATAGCAGGTTGTGCAGCCAGGAAATGCCAGGGCTTGCTGCTTTGGCTGTTGTGAGACCGTAGCTCTCTGCCAACCTGACAGAGCAGAGGTAAACGTGCTGTTTTTCTCAATCCCGTGTCTCCTGCAGAGAAATTTCAGGGCGTTTTGTTAGCCAGACCGTGCCAGAAGAGCTCAGTCACAGGAAATTGCGATGGTCCCTCTACAGGAGATGGGGCAGAAGGGTGCATGTGGTGACTCTGGGTTTCTAGGGGAAGGAAAGACGTCAGCAAAAGACACAAGAAGACAATCAGTATCAGCTTGGATGATCAGAAACGATGTTTCTCAGATAACAGAAGGAGCACATTTCCTCTGGTCCCAGCACGTCACACAGCTGCCCTTGCCCAGGACTGTGTAAACCACGGGGCAGGTACAGGTGTGGGTGCATCTTGAAGGCATCTCCATGGGGAGCCTCCAGCAAGACCATTCCCACACTGTCAGGTTAAATACTCGATGGAAACCTTTTAAGAACAGAAACCTTAATTCTCTCATGCTGTAAAATAAATAATTGTGGTTTGGGGTTTTATAACTCCAGATCTTTCTCTTGCTGGTTAGCATCAAAGCCAAGCTGTTGGTGTTCGCTTATCTCATTATTAGGTGCAAAGAATGAAGCAGAGCCGTGCAGCACTGGGATCAGGGGCTCAGTTGTTGGGCTGAAAGTGGTGATGCCACAGGTGGGGAGAGCTGGTAGATAACCCAGGCACTTTTAGCCCAAGGTGATGAGTTTGCATCAGAGACACACAAAATGGTCCTTTCTAGTGGCACTTTCAAATGTGTAGCCAAAGCAGAGAGAGTTGGGAAAGCAACTAAGCGTGGAGTGGAAGGAATGTCACCAGCAAAGGGGGTGAGACACCAGGTTCGTGGAGACTTAGATTAGATAATAGGAAGATATTTTTTACAGTGAGGATGGGGAGGCCCTGGCACAGGTTGCCCAGAGAAGTCATGGATACCCGATTCCTGGAGGTGTTCAAGGCCAGGTTGGATACAGCTTTGGGCACCCTGATCCAGTGGGAGAGGTCCCAGCCCATGGCAGGGGGGTGGAAAACTGGATGATCTTTAAGGTCCCTTCCAGTCCAAACCATTCTGTGATTCTATTAAAGCCGTAGTAATTTGGGTGAGGGAGCAGAAGCATCTAAGCAAAATGACTCGTCCAGGAGGGCAACGAAGAGGCAAAATAATGACTGCAAGAAAAAAATAGTGTTGTGTGTTGTTTCTGAGAAGTGGAGGTCCATGCAGCTTGGGAGGGTATTACTGTGCACTGGAGCAGCAGCAGGTGAGATGATAAGCACAAAAAGGGATGTTGATATTGCGATGGTTCCAATGGTGACTGCGAAGAGTGAGAAGTGCCAATGAGTGCCTTGTTTTTAAAAGGAACTTTCTTCTCTCCTCGTTACCAAGAACTTCCTGCAGCAAAAACAAGTGCAGCTGCTATTTTTGTTTTTTTCAGAAAGAGGCATCTGAACCCTTTTGATCTTTGAGAATGAGCTGGTGGAAAACTGGTTCTGTGATACCGTACTGTACCAACAAACTCCTGTATAAGGGGCATGTCGCAACGACAGCATCGCTCTGGATAACAGACCCAAGCCACCAGCCAAACCAAACCCTTGAAGTCTCTTGGTCCGCACACTGAGCAACCCATGGGGCTCAGTACTGCAGGCAGGACTGCTGTTGGAATGGTCCTTGTTGCTCTTGGTTCTCTGGTTGCTACCAGAGAAGATTTAAGAACACAAATGTCAATGAGAGAACACCCTTGCTTTCAGCTCCAGGCTAAGAGCTCTCTTGGTCCACCTCAATATGGGAAGAGTTGGCTGCAGGTAATGGAAGGGACAACGAGCTGCTATACAGTTAGCTCCATGCCTCACTAAATTCAGGAAAGGCCACGTAAGTGTGATTTAGCTGTCCATATATAGGTGTCTTGTGCCATTTTAGATGCCTCTGGTTTCTGTCTGCTGGTAAAGAAGGGCCTGTGTGGAAAAGCAGCACGGCAAGCTGTAGGAGATCCAGGAGACTCCTAGAGTGCATAGATGATAACGTCAACGCAGATAATAGACACTCCTACCTGAGGGGATCCAACCTTATGGTCACCAACTTAAGAAAGATGTGGAACTGTTGGAATGGGACCATAGGAGGCTACAAAGATGCTCAGAGGGCTGGAGCACCTCTGATATGAGGACAGGCTGAGAGAGTTGGGGTTGTTCAGCCTGGAGAAGAGAAGACTCCAGGGGGATGTCCTAGCAGCCTTCTAGTACCCGAAGGGGCTCCAGAAAAGCTGGGGAGGGGCTTTTTACAAGGGCCTGGAGCGACAGGACAAGGGGGAATGACTTTAAATGGAAGGGGGGAGGTTCAGGTTAGACATCAGGAAGAAATTCTTCACAATGGGGTGGTGAGGCCCTGGCACAGGTTGCCCAGAGCAGCTGTGGATGCCCCCTCCCTGGAGGTGTTCAAGGCCAGGTTGAATAGGTCTTAAGCAGCCTGGTCTGGTGGGAGGTGTCCCTGCTCATGGCAAGGGAGTGGAACTGGATGATTTTTGAGGTGGCTTCCAACCCAAACCATTCTGTGATTCTATGACTTCTCTGGTGGTCTGAGGCACTTCAGGTAATTCCATACACCTGTGTGTGCTCAGCTGTGCCCTTGTATTTTGCCAGCTGAATCACATCCACTGACCAAACCTTCTCTGGCCGAGGTGGGAACTCAGACACTTGGCTCACACGGAGAAACCTACCTATGGACACAGAGCAGTTTTTAATCCCCAGTTGAGTCCTTTATTCATGAGGAAAGGCTTTTCTTTCAGACATCTCACCTTCTCCCTGCAGCATCTTCATCTCCTTTGCTCCGGTACAGATGTTCACCATTCCTGTTATCTGTCCTCTTCTCCTTGAATTCCAGGTACCACATGGATGATGGTGGTGTCTGTAGAAGCCAAATCACAAAATAAAACCCATCCTCCTGGTTCCCACAGTAGCTGAAAATTGTGATCCTGCCTCAGGCAGTACTCTGAAAGAGGAGTCCTCTCAGGTGGGGACCCTGCCCCATGAATTTCCCCTTGGGTAGAAGAAACCACAAGAGCATTGACCTCTGGTGCTATTGTTATAACATGGCACTCAGACACCACGTATGAACTCCATGGGTTTTGACTAGACAGGGGAAGGTCAGATTGAGACTCATCATTGTGCACTAAGCCAAAAAAACCCCCACGAACTGATGAAACCTTAGCAAAGGAGGTGCTTCTGTTGCCTGTGACACTGTAAATGGTTAAATGCAACATATTTGAGGCCAGTTCTGCTAATCCCAAATACAAAGAACATCTTGAACCTCCAGTTTGATGTGAGGTCTGACCCCACACCTGGCCTTAAATAAGATTTAAAACAACCAAAATCTGCAAAACAGGCAGAGAATTACCTGCAAATATGCTGGAGCACTGGTTACCCAGTGCCAGCTCTCCCGGTCCCTCTCCTGGTGAGTTGCTGTAGGTGTTGGCTGCTCATAGGTTTGCCTGGCACGGGCACCGCTGAAGGGAAAGCGGCTCCCAGGGAACAATGGAAAATAAAGCCTCATGTGCTGGGTGTGCTGTAGGGCTGACACATCCCTGCCAGTTCATCTTCCATCTCCAGGAAATGGGACTTTTTATCTGTTCCCCCTGGATCCCCTCACAGTGCCTGAAGGGCTTCATCCGCCCCACACCCTGATAAATTTGAGCACTATTTCTTTTTCCCTATGATGATATCATTTCAAAGGACCAGAATTGCACTGAGGTTCCTCCCAAAAGGGATTAAAGGTTTGGAGCAGCCTGGCAAAGCATCCTCCTGCTCTCAACCCATACCAAGCAGGGCTCTGTCTAGAAGGAGGTGGCTGGGCACGATGCCCTGGAGCTGCTCACTTGGTGCCAGTGCTGGGCAGATCAGAACAGCTTTACCGAGGCACCGTGCTGCTCCCATCCCCTGCCTGCACCAAAGCATCTGTTTAAAAGGAGAATTTGCTATTCTTTCACACTCAGGGGTAGCAAATGGTCGTGTGACCTTCTCAGCTTCTGTTTTTCACTTTCTCTTCATAAACGTGTACGCTCATGACCCCACATGCTCCCAGTCAGCAAGTTTCCCATGCATGACTAAACCTCTTTCTAGCTCAGAAAACACAGGAGGGAAAACCTGACTTCCCATCCATGGCCGTTTTTTGCCCTTGGGAATTGTGTTGGCCATTGAGCATCAACAAGAGTTTAGATATTCTGAGTCCAACCCCTTCTGAGGCGATGCTGCAGGGACAGCGTTTGTCAACTATTACAGAATCATAGAATGGTTTGGGTCAGAATGGACCGCAAAGCCTATCCAGTTCCAACCCCCCTGCCATGGGCAGGGACACCTCCCACTGCATCAGGTTGCTCAAAGCCCCATCCAGCCTGGCCTTGAACACTTCCAGGAAGGGGGCAGCAACAGCTTCTCCGCGCAACCTGTGCCAGGGCCTCACCACCCTCATGGTAAAACATTTCTTCCTGATATCTAATGTAAATCTCCCCTCTTTCAGCTTAAGCCCATTCCCCCTCGTCCTGTCCCTGCACTCCCTGATAAAGGGCCCCTTCCCAGCTTCCATGGAACCCCTTTCAGTGCTAGAAGACTGCTCTAAGGTCTGCTTGCAGCCTTCTCTCCTCTAGGCTGAACAACCCCAACTCTTCCAGCTTGTCCTTGTATGGGAGGTGCTCCAGCCCTTTGATCTCCTTTGTGGCCTCCTCTGGACCTGCTCCAACAGATCCATGTCCTTCCTGTGCTGAGGACTCCAGAACTGAATGCAGGATTCCAAGTGAAGTATCACGAGTGCAGAGTACAGGGGCAGAATCACCTCCTTCAGCCTGCTGGTCACACTTCTTGCAGCACAAGACACGATTGGCTTTCTGGATTACAAGCAAACATTATCGGCTCATGTTGAGCTTATCATCCACCAGCACCCACAAGTCCTTCTCTTCAGGGCTGCTCTCAGTCCTGAAGATCAACTGTGTGCTTTTGATCAAATTTACCCTCTTCCCAAATGCACAACTGAACCTGCCGAGCAAGCCCAAACACCTCACACCTTTGTCTGAATCTTGAGTGAGCAACTGCATGGATGTAGGACGTTAGTCACGTCTTTGTGTTTTGGTGGAAACCTATTCCTCCTTTCACAGAGCAAAAAGCCTCCAAAATTTCCCCTGGGTGCTGAGTTGCAACATAGAGTCGTGTCAGTCGGTCAGTGACCCCTGTCTCCATTATGGTGCTGTAATAACTGGATTGGTTGGCTTTGTAGCCTTCGTTGGGAATGACTGGGGTATGAGAGATTTATGGGATTGAATTCTCCGCCCTGGACAGGCCCTGTTTGTGTCATCTCCCACCGTGAAATTGTGCTTGAGGCTGCTGGTGGTGCTTTGAGGACAATTCCTTGGTGTGATTGCAGAAAACGAATGGCTCCGAGGCTGTGCCCTGTTCTCCTTCTCCCTGGACAAGATGTGAGCTGTGTGGAGAGGACTTTCCTTTCCTCCAAAAAGACATGCATAGAAAGTATCTCTCCTGGAAAGAAGAAGAGAAAATAAGCCTTCCTTGCCCTTTTCACACTTTCCAGGAATCAGAAAGGAAACAAGTTCCTTTCTTCTTCCCTTGCCCCAGAAATGTGGGATCAGCAGCCTGAATACCCATGCTTGCAACAGCTGAAAAAATCCTCCCAGCAGCAGCAGGTCAGACTCAGTCACACAAGTTATTCTGTACAACCCCTCTGTGAAGATGGCTTACACCACCTGCCCAGCAAGGGATTTGCAACCATGCGTTTCCCTCACCCTGAGTGAGAAACCACCTAACACATAAACAGCAGTTTCTCTTTCACACACTCCAGCCCCTGCAGAGCTTTGTGTGTTCCCTCCCTTCTGCTCCTCTGTGAAGCTTTCGTCTTAAAATCACAGCATCTTCCAAACCTCACGTCCATCGTGCGTGTGCTCACCCCTGCCCACGGAGCTTTGAGCGAGGGTTTCTAAGTGAAGACACTCAGGAATGGAGGTGTCCAAGACGCACCACTGTACCAGAACTGTCACTTCTCTGGGTTTGAAGGCCAAATATTGCAGGAATGCATGAATCTGATTATACTCAAATGCTTCACTCCTACGACATTATATTATCCGCTACCCAAGTGTAGTCATGGATAATTCAGGGAATGTAGGAGTTGTGTGTCAGCTTGCCTGGGCACCTGAGCTGTGAGCTTGCCATCATTTAAATCCACCCTTTCGCCGTTGCCGTTGTTCAATACTTTGAGGAAATAACCTTTGGCCCACATGCAGCTCCTAAGCTGTTCCATCCCGTGTGCTGGAGGAAAGCTTTCTCTCCCAGTGACTGGATCTCTGGGATTCTGCTTTGCTCCATGGCATCCATCCTTGTGTCCTCCTCCAAAACCTCCTTCCTGAACGTTCTCCCTGTGGTTTTTGCACCACCTGTGTTGTTGCTTTGTTTCCTCTAAACGTTAACGAAGTGCAGCCACTTCCTGATCTTCCTCAAAGCCGTTCCAAAACCACATCTGCCCTTCTCCATTCATGCCCTCCCAGAACTTTTGTCCTTTGCCTTTCTCAATTAATTTAAATTGAAACAAGCACCCAGGAAGGGATTAGAAATTAGCACTTAAAAGCCTCTTGATTTTTTGGGACTGAGCTCCATGCTATGAAAGCTGGAACCTAAATCTGCTTATGCTGGCCCATCACAAAGATGGGCAGCCATGGTCTGCTAGTCCCATAGACCCTCCACCTCTGAAAGAGTTAATGCTGAAACTCAAAGGAGAACAGTGTGAATAAATTCAGCATGTCCATCCTCCTGCCCAGGGAGGTGGCTGAGTCGCCATCCCTGGAGATGTTTAAGAGACGGGTAGATGAGTTCTTAGGGACGGGGTTTAGTAAGGGGACAGGTACGGTTGGATTCGATGATCTCAGAGGTGTTTTCCAACCAAATGATTCTGTGATTCTCAGGTAGCTGTTTCAGATTCATAAATCAGATGTCACCTAAAGTGCTGCTTGCTCCCAGAAGCTCTATGTTGAAGGCGGTTATTATTGGCAGGACAGACAGTTGGATGGAAAAGGAATAACATCTGGAGAGACAACATGGGGACAAGTCAAACTCCTAAACACAGCCCTGAAAGTCAGCTGGGAGATGTGTAGTGAATTATCAAGACTGGAGGGATGACCCACAGCTGCCGTGACCTTGTCTGTACCCAGCGAGGAATGGGGCTCAGAGAAATGGCCTATGTTGGCTTTCCTGTTTGGGGGAAAGCCAAAACACCACTTTGATAGTGTTAGAGATATTGTTCAGAGTGTAAAGCTTTCACTTCTCTTCCATCTTGCAAGGACAAAACTATGCCTGGTAAGAAGCAGGCAGTCTCGGTCTAGTGCTTAAAAAATTGCTGTTGACACAAGGAAGATGGGAGAGCAGACAGGACCACAAGTACCAGGAGGACGAATACCATGCACTGTTTTTGAATCTTCTGAAACTATAAATGACCAGAGAATCTTGGAGTGGTTTGGAAATTTGTCTAGTTCCACCCCCCTGCCACGGGCAGGGACACCTCCCACTGGATCAGGGTGCTCAAAGCCCCATACAACCTGGCCTTGAACACCTCCAGGGATGGGGCAGCCACAGCTTCTCTGGGCAACTTGGGCCAGGGCCTCCCCACTGACACAGTAAAGAATTTCTTCCTAATACCTAATATAAATCTCCCCTCTTCCAGCTTAAAAGTCATCCTCGTTCTATCATTACCCTCCTTGATAAAGAGCCCCTCTCCCTCTTTCCTGTAGGCAATGACCTATATGATTGTCACAGCGATCTGCCTGTCGTGTGAACGATATACGACACGAATACATAACATATAAAAGGATCTCTCTAAATTGTCTGCTATATATAGATTTCTCATAAACTAATAAATATACTTATATTAATAGTTTATCTAATATAGGAGTAAATATGCAAAACCGAAGCCAAGGTTGTAGGGGACTGGGACAGGGACTGAGGAAGGGAGGCAGACAGCACTACGAGGTCCAGGGGAGCCAGGAGGGGAAGACAAGCACAACAGTAGGGTGCAAAGGGAAGAAGAGACAGTTGGATGAGGACCAAGGGGGAATTTAAAGACGGATGCAGGTTTGTTGTCTCATGGTGCTCCTGTGGTTCCCAGGCCCCCTGCAGAGCCTCAACATCAACTGAAGAGGAAGATGGAGGCTGTCTTTGTGTGCTCCCCTCTAGTGCCACCCTGGACATATCACTGGGGAATGCTGAACCGGGTTCAGGTGCCCAGATTCCCACATCCTAGGTCCTGAAGTTCCCCAGGTACCTCCTGCCTTGCGATGTCCGGGAAACTGCTATGAGTTTGGCAATCGGCTTCTGGATTGCAACTCCATTTTCAGGGTGTGTTTTGACTTAAAGTGTTGCTGTTTCAGCCCAGAGCTACTGAATTAGGTGGTTTGACTGCTGACAACTTCCTAAAAATGATCAACCCCCTCAACTGGATCACGTTTATTTTCTTCTCGCCCTTTACAACAAAAGGAACCCACCAGAGGCCTCTGCAATATAAAGTTTTCCCAGAAGCTGTCTCCACCTGAGACCTCTGCTATCTCCAGTTATGTGTGCGTCTTTTTTTAGGTGGCCTAGTCCAATTTTGATGACACTTGAATCGGTGATCGAAAAGGACTTTAACAGGAGGCACCAGCCCACAAATGGGATCATCTTACTCTCCCCCCATGGTCTACAGTCTTCCGTGTTCAAACAAAAGAGGTATGAAAATGGCACCAAGGACTGATATCTCTGGCAAATTCAGACAGTTAAAAGACTGGGTAAAATGAAAAAAGAAAGGAGCTCTGACTCAGAACCGTCATGTGTCACTGAGCGTTCCCCAGAGGGCTTAGGGACAGCAAAAAATGTCTTCATCGCCGCTGTTGGGAGAGCTGCAACTGAGCTGAAGGACTTCACAGAGGACTTGTCTTCACTTCCCTCAGCTAAGGACCTATCTAGAGGGACGTGATGGCAGCTGCAAAGATGTTAAGCTGAAAGAAACTGGCAGGGATTAATCATGCCCTTTTTAATGTGTTGGAAGGATGTTGGTCAGAAGCATATCAGGTGCCGCTTAATTGGGCAGATGTGGAGTCTTTCACACCTTCAGGGCACATTTTCACTACTTACTAATTTTCAGGGTAACTGAGTGTTGCAAGTGGGAGATTTTGATTGCTTAAAGAACCACTGTCGAAGGCATCAGCAAAAGTGGATTTAATGTGATGTAAAAGTGCCAATTAACAAAGTGATTCAACAGAATTTATTGTTATCAAAGCATCAACTTAATTAAATATCTGAGAATGGCACAGTGCACAGGAGTCTTATTGCAAGGTTAAATCAAATCACACACAGAGCTACATAGCTGCACAGACATACACAAACACAGAGATGCATGGGTCCAGACACAGAGATTAACCTAGGGCCAAAATTTGAAGATTTCAACCAAAGGACCAAACACTGTTGTCCTGTAGACACCAGGTTCAACCATTCAAAATGTTGAAACCCAAAATATTGTCATTGGGATCTTTTATTGCAAAGGAAGTAGATGACACATGCTTCTCGTCTGGGAGCCGTAAATTAACTTTTGCAGCTTGGCACATAGCACTCACTCCCTTCACTCGAGGAATTCTGACTCTTTGCTGCGCAAGTCGTATACTCAGCCTCTCAGCATTTTCTTGTGCTGGTACTGAAATTTGTGCTCCTGTATTGACAAGAAATTTCACCACCTGTTGTTGAGGACCAACTGGAACCACGATGTATTCTCCTTGAATGTTGGGTCTAGCCTAATTTTCAGAGGAATCTGAGGGGAACAAAGGGACACAATGAAATGAAGTTCATCCTGCTGGTCTATAGGTTCCAGGATTCATGTTTTCCTCCCAATTTGTTTGGGTGTTTTTTTAAGATAAGTGTAACTTCTCCCCTTTCTTCATCTGAGGGTGTCTTCTCACCCAGGTAAAGTTCCCCAAGACAGCTCTTAGTGGTTATTTTTAAGTATCTCAGAAGAGTCCCTGAGGCCCAGGCAAGTTGAAGATATCTGCTACTTCTGGGTACTTTCAACTTTGAAGGTGTCACCTGTTGATAACCTACACTCTACACTGAGCAGCAGATCGAAGCTCCTCCTGGTCACATTATGAAGATCAGAGCATGTAAGAAGGGATTTTCCATTGCCCCAGGTCAGTTTTGTGCTATGTTTTGGCCTTTCTGGTTTAGTCCCAGCATGCTCAATGCAAGGAGGCTCATCCTTCTGATGACTAGATGACCTAGTTTCTACTATTTGTACGCTACTTCCTGATGCTGAGATTTACTGTGCCTGTAATGATGCTTCTTTCCTTCACTTTAGAGGCCTTTGTACTTGAGATGTCATTATCATTTATTTTAAACTGAGAAACAAGTCGAGCATGAAGGCACACTTGTGTTCAGATAAAAACATTTGCAAATATGCATTTTGAAACTCTTCCAAAACAGATACTTTTAAAGGACAAAAATAGTGGTTAGTCATAAAATCATAGAATGCTTTGGGATGGAAGGGACCCTTACAGGTCGTCTAGTCCAACCCCCCCTGCAGGATTAACTCAACGAGGTTCCTTAGAGCCCCATCCAACCTGATCTTGAATGTTTCCAGGGATGAGGCATCTACCACTTATTGGGGCAACCTGTGTCGGTGTTTCACTACCCTCATTGTAAAGAATTTCTTCCCTGTATTTAGTCTAAATCTCCCCTCCCTTAGTTTAAAACTCCTTGTCCTGTCACAACAGGTCTTGCTAAAGAGTCTGTCCCCATCTTTCCTGTAGCCCCCTTTAAAGTACTTGAAGGCTGCTGAAAGATCTCCCCAGAGCCTTCTCTTCTCCAGGCTGAACAACCCCAACTCTCTCAGCCTGTTCTCGTATGGGAGGTGCTCCAGCCCTTGGATCATTTTTGTGGCCTCCTCTGGACCTGCTCCAACAGATCCACGTCCTTCCTGTGCTGAGGACTCCAGAGCTGGATGCAGGATTCCAGGTGGGGTCCACGAGAGCAGAGTAGAGGGGCAGAATCCCCTCCCTCACCCTGCTGGCTGCACTGCTTCGGACACAGTCAGGATATGGTTGGCTCTCTGCTGCGAGCACGCATTGCCAGCTCATGTCCAGCTTTTCATCCACCAGTACCCCCAAGCCCTTCTCCACAGGGCTGCTCTCAATCACACCATCACATCTCAATCAAATCATTCACAAAGGGAAAGAGCAGATTTTGGGGCCTGGTGTAATTGACAAGTAGGAGTTGGCGTAGGTGTTGGGTCATAGGTTGGACTCGATGATCTCAAAGGTCTTTTCCAACCTTTTGATACTGTGATACTGTGAAAATACGCCTATCTCATGTAAAATATCTTTTCAACTGTGGAATGGTGGAGCTACCCTGAATTGCAGCTTACAGGAAGGCTGACCACCTCCTCTTTGAAATGTTGATGCACTGAACATTAAATTAACCTTTCGGAAACTTCAGTAACAAACACATTTAGGATTTACAATAGGAAAAAGCAAATCCAGCAGCAAGAGCAGCCAGTGCAGTTAGGTAGTGCGGGTAGGCGTGCATTGCCCAGGCATGCAGTGGAGTCTACAATAAGTAAGGTTTTGTGAGTGGATGGCACAGGCAGCTGCCAGGAATGGTGTAGTCTGGATTGAACCTTTCTGGAGGCTGGTGATGAGCCAAATATCCTTTCTGTGTCCCTCTGCTGTGCTGTTTGGGACACTCACCAGCTCACAAGTGCTTTATGTCAGTTATATCGCCATGGAGAGGCTGCAACAGTGCTTAGAGCAGCCCCTGACAAAGCTGAGAATGGAGCTCAGGAAATCCTGGCTCACATTGCTGCTGCCAGCACCCCGCTGGTGTTTTTCATAATAGCAGAGGCAAGTCAGAGGAGGACCAGATCTGACATTTCTCATAAAGAATTTCCCCTGTGTTGGCAAGTTAAGTGAACTCCGTCATTTTTTGCCAGTGAAACCCAGTTGTAGTTCAGCTCTTGGTTACTTGGGTAACTCAGTTCAAAGATCAAAAGCTTTTCTGCTTTGGGTTAAGGATCCAAACCAGCTGGCTTGCTGCGCTTGTGTCAGTCCCCAGCTGAAACCAAGGTGTTGCGGTATCAGTAACTGCTGTGTACGTGGAAGTGTCGCACCACTTCCTACGCCTGACACACAACCTCTTTTCCTGTATCAGGGTGGCTGACACCGAGCAGGGCAGCCGTGCTTCTCTTAAAAAATAAAAGACCAAAAAATGTCCTAGCTTTGCTTTTCATTTGCAAAGCAATGCAGACAGATGGTGCCCCCCGGGGAAAGCCCCTTCCCCAGCAAGAAGTCTCGATGCTGGGCAGAAGGCAGGCTGTTTTCCTCCTCCTGGGTGACATCTTCGGAGGGCCCTGGATGGGATGGAGTGAAATGCAAGTATTAAAAGTAGTTGGGGTTTTTTGCAAGTAAAACCTGGTTGCCTTGTGTTTGTGCGCTGATGTGGATTGCTGAGACTTTGCCAGCTTTCAGGCTAGGAAGGTGGGACTTTCAGGATGAGTTTTGTGCAAAAAACATACTCAGGAAAAAAAAAATCCTTAGTTTTTAATATTATGTGTCTCTGTGCGTTTTGCCCTTTAACTTCACTGGACAAGGATAGATGTATTCTCCATACTGGCTTTCCCCCCCACACTTTGTCAGTAACATTATCTAACCTTATTGCAATTAATTGCAATAAATAAATTGAAAAATATAAATTCCAATTTTTGTAACTTGCACTGAAATCCATCTTCTATGAGAAAGTCAGTGTGTGAATGGTAAGGCCACCAATAAAGCTATGAGGTTTTACCTGCCATTAGTAGATGTTATTTATTTATATTCAGGGACAGATTGTTCCTGCAGGCCAGTTTGTTTGGATGACTGAGAACAAACAACATTCAACCTTTTTAAAGCTACCTTAGGTAAACTGCCCGAATGGATGCTAAATAAAAAACAATTTGGAGCGTGAAAGAGTAGTTTGACAGTAAATAATATCTTTAAGTCTGCTCCTCTAATTACTCTTCTGAACATTTGTGTGATTTCCAAGGGCAAAATTAAAAGTTCAGTATACAGCATGACACGCAGAGAAAGAATCTTGGATGAGCAGAAGACTCCATGCTATAAGCACTGACAAATAATACCCAAGTAGTTGGAGGGCACCTGTGATCTTTAGGAGGGATGAGCTCTGTAATGGAATAATCTGGCTGAGCAGTTGCCCTAGGTTACAATAAAGAGGGCTGTTACCTGTTTTAATCCTGCAGAAGAATTATGTTTGGAAAGGTTCACATTAAACAAATGCATGGATTTTAGTGGCAAGTCTGTGCCACTGATTCCAACGTGCTTTCCAAATTAAGCATCCGCGGGGAATATCCAGGAGTGAGTGTGAGAGTGGTACAAAAAGCCTGGAGAAGAGAAGGCTCTGGGGAGACGTTGTAGCAGCCTTCCAGTGCGAAAGGGAGCCTACAAGAAAGTTGAGGAGGGGTTTTATCAGGGTGAACAGTTTTAAACTGAAACAAGGGCGATTTGGATTAGATATTAGGAAGAATTTTTTTCCTGTGAGGGTGGGGAGGCCCTGGCCCAGGTTGCCCAGAGCAGTGGTGGCTGCCCCATCCCTGGAGGTGTTCCAGGCCAGGCTGGATGGGGCTTTGAGCCCCTTGATCCAGTGGGAGGTGTCCCTGCCCATGGTGGTGGGGGTGTGCTGGGGCTGATGGTAACAGCTCTGCATTTATCAGGAACTTTTCTTACCACCAAAAAAACCTGAAGAATGTCAGATGATGCTGATTTCAGTGATTTAGATCTGCAACTGACTTCAAAACAAGAACCAGGACATAGAAACCAAGATCTAAACCTGTTATTTTCTACCTTATTGCTCCAGCCTTACCCGCCTTGACCTGTATTTTGGCCTTCTACAGATCTTTGGCCTAATAACTTGATCTTTTTCATAATGCCTTTGATACTTGAGGTTGGTCTTGACTCCACACTGACTCCTCCCCCCTGCCCTCCTCTGGGTTCTCTAACACCTTCTGTAACCATAGGAAGGTGGGGTTTTTTACTTATTTTTGTAACAGAGACTTATAGTTTTTGCAGATCCAGGTGTAAAAGGAGAAAAAAAGGAGATGGTAGCAAATCCCAGGTCAGCGTCCTCATTCATCGCTCCTGTAGGGTCAGCGTCTACACTCTCAGCACAAGAGACAGAGATTTGGCTCCTGCTGAGGCTACACTTCACATCTTGTGAAGTCCAGTCAAGAACAAAGAGATCATCATGGAAAGACTAAGGTTTGAAGGGCGATCTGGAGAGTCCAAACATTTGCTTGCAGGAAATCCAACATCAGTGCTAGGTCTGGCTGCTCAAAGTTCACTCCATCCCAAGTTTTATGGTGTCTCCAAGTGTTGACATTGGACAGTTTGAGCAAGCCCACCACGTTGCATCCAGTACCTCCACTGTGAGATTGGTGTGCTTTTGGTTTAGAGTTCCCCACTCCCAAATGCTGCTGCTGGCGTTTGCTCTTGCTTTGCCCAGGCATAACAGAACTGGTGAATCTGACGTCTTCCACCATGTCAACACAAGAGATCCAGTGGGGGCAACAAGATGTGGTCCAACCCCAAAGATGAAACAATGCAGAAACAGCTAAAAAAATCCTCCAAAGATTTATTACTAATGAGATCTACCTTTTATCAACCAGTCTGGACTTCAGTTGCATCTCCTATAAAACGGTTTTTGTGGGCTGACTTCCTCCCTGGTGTCAGGAAACACTTCTGCTTTTGCTTTTCAAGAGCAAACCAGCCTCTAGTTGCACCCATATGGTGGACTGCAGGTCCACTACTATTGCAGCTTTCCTAGAGAAAAGGCTGCTGTCACCCAGTGCTTCTCCAACCACATCAGCTGCCTTCTCTGCCTCAGCAAATATGCCTTGCTGGGAGATGGGTGCTTGCTGTGAATTCTGTGTTCTAAGGAAGCACTTTCATCTTAGGAAACGCATCAAAGAGCCAGCAGAGGTGAGGTCTGAGCTGGCTGCATGCAGGTTTCTGTATTTCCCTGCTGGGTTCCTGTCTGCTTCTGTTTGAGGAAAATCTTTGTCACTGAAGAATTTGCCCATTGTTACAGCTTATTTTCTCACCCTGCTCAAATTAGACCTGCAGATCTGTCAGCTCTCCACATTCTCATTCTTTACTCTCCTACTTGGAAAGATGGGTGCTGCTCTTATGCCACGCTTTCAAAACCATGTCAGTGCAGAAAGCCACAAAACAAAGGAAATGCTGAGTTTAGCTTAGCACAGTTCATGACTCACCGTATCTTGTTGACATACTCCTGGAAATACCCATCTCAAATTTCCCCACTTGCTTATTACACACACAGGTACATTTTTATAGTAAATTTGTTCTCTGCACGCTTAGAGTGAAAACGAGCACTGAATTTGCCATCCATAGCATCGAAACTCATCGTTTTCTCACACATCCTATTGGCCATGTTCCACGTAGTGGTATCTCCAGCAGAAAACCAGTCTGCACAGGAAGCATTACTGGTCCTCTTGGGTAGGGCCCAGCCCTCTGAGGTCATCCATTTAGGATGAAAGGGGAGTGTTACAGGGTAAGGCCACGTCACAAGGGGAACAGTGAGCCTAGAGCAAGCATAAGCTGACTTTTGGCGTGCGCCATTGCATCCTCTTGGTCTAGCAGGAGGTCTGAGTCAGGGCGAGTCACCTGCACAAACAGCTTTTGGCTTCGCTTCTCAAGCACCCCAACTTTGCATCTAGCCCATGGCTAGTTTAGCATGAGCTTATCTTCACGCAAAGTGATTCTCTGGTGCTAACAGCTCATTTGGACTGGAGTAACATGCGGAGCTCTACTCTAAACCCAGCCAGCCCTGCCCAGAAGTAGGAGAAAAATATCTCTGGTCCTCACTCTCTGTTGGCTTCTCCAACCACATCAAATGACTGAATCTAAGAAAATTAAGACAGGATTGCATGAAGTACATCGTTCCCTCTTATTCCTTGCTACACTGATTATTTCTCTCTTGTGCTCTGAAGAGAGCATCCTGCCACACAGGAAAGGTGCTGTTAGAAGGTTATGAAACTCCTCTGAAATTCCAGCTGGATTGACATGCCAAGGCCATTAGATGGATGAGGAGGGGCCGTTTGTATGAGAGGTCTGTCCGCAAGGAAAGGGCTTTGGAAAAGGATAGCTTTTGTCCTTTTATCTTATGCTTTGGGCAAGTAAGAAATATAAAATAGATATCATATATAGAGAGATGGCAAAATAAGTGGCCTCATCTCATGTAATTAGAGGTGTAAATCAGAGCTTGTCACCCTGGGATCCCTTATAGTCATCAGAGAGAAATAAGCACTTTTATAGTATAATTCACCTCATCTGCCTGGTGTGAACCGTGCCCTGGAAATCCATATTCACTTTTTATTGACTGTAAAGAGAGTGCGGAGAATGAGCTCTTCAACGGGGTGAATCCTGCGTGGCCATCAACAGAGCTCCAGAAGCAAACCTAGGGTGAGCTAGGATAGGGTTGTTGCAATTGTTTGTCTGTGTTAGTCTGGCTTCAAGGGCAAATTTCTTGTGAATACAGCTTAATTAGGAAATGTTCCTGGCCATGATTTGATTTGATTTTCCTGGCTCTTTTCTTCGCCCACACGTTGCGATGCAGCAGGAGGCGTCTGTGCCCGAGCGCTGCCTCTCTATTCCCACTGGCCTTTAGCTTACATTCCAGATGCAAATTTTAAGTAGGGTGTAATAGAGAGCAGATTTTGTTGACTTTAGATTTAGTCACAGCCTTTAACATATACATCCTTGAAAGGCATTTGGAAAACATTAGCATCTTATGTTTCAGGCGCTCAGCAATGCAAAGGGTTTCATGCTGACCTCCCACCATATGCATTCGGCTTAAATGGTTGGCTCGTGCTCCTTGGCCACTGTAAGAAATACCATCACCCTGCAACTGGGAAGAGCAGGCTGTTTGCTCATGCTGTCTTAAACACAGGTCCTAACTTAAACTTAGCGTGTTTGATGAATCTCCTGAGATCAACCTAAGTGGTATTTTAGCACTTGAAATACCCAGTGGTTTTGTCACCTTCCCAAAAGCTGCATTCCATCTGAATCCTTCTGTCACCAATATGTTCAGGAATGACTGGATGTGAGCCCTGAGCAAGATTTGTGAATGAAGGATCAGTTTAGTTAAAAGTCTGGATTTTTCAGTTATGGCAAAAAAAAAAGTCACAAATAGATAAAATGACAAAATGCATCATTAAGATGATACTTAACAGGAATAAGGTGTTTCCTGGCAGCTTCAGCATCTCTGAGGCCATTCTCTTAAATCACGACTTCTGCCACTTGACAGAAGATGATGTCTGTATTACAGCAGGATCCGCCACCCTCCTGCGATGCGGCATTATCACATCCATTCTGGCTAGAGGCAGTGAGCCCTGAACAACTACAGATGACGTCTTCAGAGGTGAAGTGATGGTCAGGACTGCCTGCCATGGACAGCTGGCACTCCCTGCTGTGCCACGTCCATGAGCTTCAGAGGATGCCAAATCCAGGAGAGACTGTATCCCAAGGCACAACCCCGGAGCAAAGGGGCTGCTTTTCCTAATTAGTGACGAGGCTCTTCCTCTGGTGCTTAGTCTGACATATTTCCACTCACAATCAACAACCTCATTTCCATACAGAGTGAGCCAGCAGCCTAACTGGAAATCTTCATGTTGACGTAACTGCTAATTACCCTCAGCATAATTGATGCACAGTAACACAGCCTGTGTTTATTGTAGAGAGGGCCAACCTGAGGCTCCCGAGCGGCTGAAGCGCACTTCTCTCAGGGGGGTGTTTTTGCATGGCTAGCAGAGGAACTGGGTCAGTGCAGAGACTGCTGGATATCGTCAGTCTCTCCTTGTTGGGGGAGATGAGCTGATGGAGTCTCGTCTTGTTGATGTCCATCCCCGAGAGGAGTCTGAACCAGGAACCTGGAAACATGCTCTCCTCTTGGCTCTTTGAGGTATGTGGTGCGGTTTCTGTGGCTTTGGGCTGTAAAATAATTTAATGTAGAATTCTCAGACTCAGGGTATTTGGCCATCTACTGCCTTTGTTATAATTTTCCAGACAATATCTAAGTGTTTCCCCAAGGGGGGGAGAGGGGAGAATATGGGAGGTGCATCTACCATAGGGTCATAGAAAGGTTATTTGGAAACATCAGCCTGAGGACTAATTCAACCTTGTGCTTGAAGCGGAAGCACTGCCACCTCTAGACTGGCTTAGCCATGGTTTCATCCAGCTAAGCCTTGAGTCACCTCCACAATTCATCATTTGTCATTTCCCAACCTGTCACAGCATTGTACTTCCTGCCTAGAGACATTTTTTTATCCAGCTGTCCAACCTGTACCTCCCAAACCACAGTCTTCTGCCCTTTGTTATGGTGTCTGGCTCTACCACGAAGAGCTTGGCTTTGTTATACTTGCCCTTCCAAGTAGCTGCAGGCAGGCTCCCCTTTGCTGGGCTCAAGAAGCCTGAAACCTTCAACCTATTTTCCTAAAGCATGTGCCCCATGCCTCCAACCACCTTGGTAGCATATCCAAGAGCAGCTTCAAACCAGTCAAGTCTCAACAGGATTTGGGAGTCCATATGCCTGGTGAAACCCTGGCCTTAGTATACGAATGATCAAGAAATCAAAGGAGAATTAATAAACAGGTTGTATTAACAAGTAAAGATATTTCATCCTCTTAAAGCCAGATCTGTGTGAGGCCAAAGCATGGATTAGCTTCCATACAGACCAACCCGTTTGTGAAATCAAAGCACAGTTGTGTGTGTTGCTATAGCTTATCAAGCGTGCTTTTATCATTGCATGGTGGAAGAAAGGAAATCCCTTAAATTCAGGATTCAGAATTGCTTGGGACTTGCATTTTCACTTGAGGAACAACTGCAGAGTATGAGATACTTTGCAGTTCAATCTACTGCCCCAGGCCCCATCAACTTCCTTTGCTGTCAGCAAGACCAGCAGTCAACCAGAGCAGCACGACGACTTGATGCTGCTGCTTTTCTCACTATAAAGTTTGCACCTTGCTGGAGGTGAGTGACCTGCTGCCCATAAAGGCGAGCAAAGCCTGGAGCTGGGGCAATGAGGTGTCTTTCAAGCTTGCAGGAAAGGCGCATTTGCTCACCAAATTGCCTCGACAGGTTCTGCTGAAGGCTGGGGTTGACTTTTTTGGATGTAGCAGTGAAAACACTGTGCTGCTAAGTTGAACGATTGAGCCCTTTGAGGGAGAAGCAAACTGGAGAGATGGAAGAAAGGGTCTCACAAACCCCAGAAAATGCAAAAGGACAGATCCCTAATCTGTCTAGACCTTCCCTTTGTTGCTAATCTTTCATGCCTCATTGCATTGCTAGGAAGATCTGGTCAGGAGTGATCCATACTTAGTGACCCAAATGTACCTGGTCCCTCCTTTTCCTTTCACAACCACAGACTTCATCCATCCCTGGTCACCCAGCCCTGACCTCACTGTTAGGATTTCCCCATCGATTCAACACTTGCCTTTTTTAGTGCAGCTCCATAAAATCAGCAAGAAGCCAGCCCTCCCCACCCTGAGTCATGGGGTTGAGTTTCTTGAACTTCAAGCAAATATTTTATTTCCATGGGGAAACCCATCTGTCTTCCATAACGTAGACTGCATCTGCAACCACTTCTAGTCCACAGAAGGTGTTAAGACACAGTTGTTTTCTGCTGATTTTCATATCACACTGCAAGAACCAAGCTTCTTCCTGGGTACGTGGGAAACAGCTGCTTTGAAACGTGGAGATGTGAGTCCAGTGATTGTGTGATTTGGCTTACAACTTTTATCCAGATATATCCCAAAACCAGATTCACCAGTAGAGGAGGTGGATTTATTGGGGAAGGCTTTTCAGTATCTAAAAGTGAGACACCTGTGACTGAGCTATCAGCTTTGACTGCCTTTGTGCTCAACAAAGAAACAAATACTTTAATTCAAACTATTTTACAGTTTCACATTTTACATTCGCTTAAGTTGGGCTAACGTGAACGCATCTCTGGACGCAACATCTTCTCTCCTTTAGCTATAAAGGCCAGGTTTGGAAATCTACTTTCAAATGCCTGACTTAGGATGAATGAATCCCATATGAGGGATGGGCATCTCTTATTATTTCTTCATTTATAGGATTTTTGTGTAAGATACTTTTTAAGATTTCCATGTGCCGTAAGATAAGCAGATCTCTGCTTTTGCTGTCTGCATTTTACGTCTGCTCCCAGGCAAATATCCTGCTTTTTCCTTGCTGTTGGTTCTTCATCCATCAACACCAAGCTCACAAAAGTACTGATGTGCATCTATGACAAGGGTTTCGGTTACCGTCTAACCCTCCCAGTGGACCCCAGGCTGCTGCGTGAGAATCGGAAAGTGAAAATAATGGACTGATTTTTGGTCTCCAAAGCTGAATGAAAATGAAAGAGTGAAAGTAACCACAGGCAACCCCACAGCTCTCAGTTGGTGAGGACTTGTAGCAGGGTGATGCTTCATTGGTGAGAAGGAGGAGACCCCACTGCTACCTAATTGTTAGCTGCTCTGCATGCACAGGGACTGTGGCACTCAGTCTGGTAGAGTTAATATAATTACAGTTACCCAAATCACGTGCCAGCTTTTCCAGCTGAACCATAATATATCCAGAATATTGCTTGATCCCTATGGGGAAAAGAGGGATTGAACACATTTGTCTCCACAATGCAAGGATTACATTCTCTGCGGAGAAGGACTTGAGGATACTGATGGATGAAAAGCTGGACATGAACCAACAATGTGTGCTCACAGCCCAGAAGCCCAACCGTATCCCAGGCTGCATCAAAAGAATCATGGCCAGCAGGTAGAGGGAGGAGATTTTGCCCCTCTTGTGAGACCTCACCTGGAGTACCATGTTCAGTTTTGGAGTTCTCAGGGCTGCAGCACCTCTGCTATGAGGACAGGCTGAGAGAACTGGAGTTGTTCAGCCTGGAGAAGAAAAGGCTGTGGGGAGACCTTAGAGCAGCCTCCCAGTACCTAAAGTGGGCCTATAGGAAGGGTAAGGACAGAATTTTTAGCAAGGCGTATTGTGATGGGACAAGGAGTAATGGTTTTAAACTAAAGGAGAGTAGATTTAGATTGGATAAAGGGAAGAAATTTTTTACAGTGAGGATGGTGAAACACTGGCAGGGGTTGCCCAAGGAGGCAGTGGAGGCCCCAGTCCTGGATATGAGGAAGGAACATTCAAGACTAGGTTGGATGGGGCTCTGAGCAACCTGATCAAGTTAAAGATGTCCCTTCTCCTGCAGGGGGGTTGGACTGGATGATCTGTAAATGTCCCTTCCAACTCAAAGCATTCTATGATTCTATAAGTGAGCATTTTTGGCATGTGGTGTAGAGGAATAGCTCAAGGCTAATTGTTTAAAGCTAATAATACACAGCCATTGTCCTTGGAGGGATTAGGCAGCCTAGTAATACTTTTATATCCTTATTTTTTCCTTCCATAAATGTTAGACTTTTTCATGGCTGCAAACAAGGATTATGTTGTTCGCAGGGGAGATGGGCCAGGTTCCTAAATGGAGAGCTGCAATGTAAAGCTACTTTAAGACCACTTCTGTGACAACGAGGACGGACAAAAGAAGCAGCTGGTGCCTCTGCTGGGCACCTCGAATCCTTGATATGGTCTGGATCAGCTTTTTATCCATCACTCAAAGCTCGTGGTCATTCAGACACCTGTAGTTGGCGTAGCGGTTTTATGAGACAGGCATGTCTCAACATCTTGGTTGTTGCAAAAGAATGTGCTGCCCTTGAGGTGTCTGTACTCCTGCTCTGCCCTCACTCACATCAGCAGAATACCTTCCAAAACCAGAGGTGACACGTAAGTCCCTGAGGGTGGCATGTCCACCATCCAGACATATCGATGTCCTGCCTGTGGCCATGGGATATTAGGATCTTTGCTGCCCTCTAAGGAGAAAAGCCCAGAACAGCGTGTGTCTCCTCGATTCATGTGTCCAAGAGAAGTTTCTGTTCCTTGCATTTTGTTTTCTCAACCCATTTGGCTCCTGCTGCTGTAATTTACTCCTTCCCAAAGGCCTGCACTGCTCAATCTACATTTCATCTCTTTGGCTATTCGGTTGCTTCCACGAGGGAACCAAAGACTCAAGAGAAGGCTTTGGTGGCACCTCTTTTTCTGCAGTAGGAATTGTGCCTTCTTCTGAGACTCCTGGTTCAAAATCCCCTTTTTCCTGCACTGTAGTCACAGGAAGTATTTGCATTTTCCTACATTTGGACAGCTATCTCATAGCTTGCCCTGCTTTGAGCAGGAGGTTGGACTGCTCTGATAACATCTGATCAAAAGAAAACTGAGGCAGATATCAGGAGAACGTCCTTGTGGAGAAGCCAGGTCTGGATTTCTGTACACTTTCCCACCTACAGGAAAGCTGGAGAGGGGCTCGTTATTAGGGAATGCAGGAATAGGATGAGGGGGAGCGGTTTTAAGGTGAAAAAGGGGAGGTTTAGATTAGATCTTAGGAAGAAATGTTTTGCTGTGAGGGTGGGGAGGCCCTGGCCCAGGTTGCCCAGAGCAGTGGTGGCTGCCCCATCCCTGGAGGTGTTCAAGGCCAGGTTGGATGGGGCTTGGAGCCCCCTGATCCAGTGGGAGGGGTCCCTGCCCATGGCAGGGGGGTTGGAACTGGGTGGTCTTTAAGGTCCCCTCCACTTCAAACCACTCTATAATTCTATGATTCTATGAAAGTGCTGCAAGTCCCGTTTCTCTTCACAACTATGACATGGAAAAAATACTGGAAGTACTTCATCTGTGAATCTCTTGGGTCACAGGGAAAAAATTCCCACATGACTGGGAGAAGACTGGAGGATTCAACAGGATTTTTTTCCATCTTTGACCTTTACAAGTTGAGGAAAGGGAAGGTTTGTTTTACAGGACAGACCACATGGGAGTTTGCCTGCAGGATTTCTCTTTCAGGGTCTCTCACATCACCTCTCCATCTAGAAGTGCATGGCTCTGGACAACACATAGGCACTGCCTACACTGACCTGAAAGGCAGAATATTGCCAGTTATTTAGCGCTTTTAGCTATTTTCAGCACAACATTTATAAAATCACCAAAATGCAAGAACATGTCCTGCAGACCTAGGGAGAGGAATGTGAGGTTCATGGCTTCTTATGGTTAATTTTGGTTATAACAGCCAGTTGTTACAGCATTCCTGGACTGTTATCTGTCTTTTAGACATAGTTCAAGTTTTGGATACACTCAAGAAAGCTGTGGACAAGTGAAGGAGTTTAATTTCATTCCCACTGCTCATTCATTCACAGCTAAAATGGACTCATTTTCCTCCACTTCCAGAAGAACAGTGCCTACATAAGGATTTTCAATAGTTTCACTGGTCCAATGCAAGAGTTAACCCAGATTAGTTTTTGTTGATGCCAGTTACATGGAAAAACCTTTTGCCATCCAAGGCTGGCTTGCTGCAAATTGCTCTGCGTGGGATTTCACCATCAGGCCTCTTGAATTCTTGAACTAGGTTTCCATTTTTGATATCACATCTGAGTATTGATTGTAAGCTGGCATCTGCTCTGGCTGCTTACTCTTTCACTGTGGGTATTTTCAGTGCTTTTTGTAAAACAAAACAAAAAAAAGAAGAAACAGTATAAAATTACTTTTTGTGAGCAGTAGCACTCCAACCATGACCTGATGCTTTATGCGTTGAAAGTAGAGGACCAACAAGAACTGCTTGAACATCACCTTGCCATTCTTCTTCAGAAATGTCCATCAAATGCTGTTTTAAACTAGAGCTGCAGAATCCCTTTGCTCTAACACCTTGTGGCACTCCTTCAATGGCCAAGCTCTCCCAGGATCAGATCCAGAGGGCAAGGGCAGAGCTCAGGGAGTGAAACCCAGTGCGAGGAACTGCTTCCCATTGATTAATGCTTTTACTGTGCTAAAGGAGGAAGTATTTGCTAGATCAGAGACCCTTGAGGTTCAGAAATACATAGGGTAAGACAAGCAACATGTGGGCTGGGGACGAGGAGTCTCTGTATGGAAATAAAAAATTCAAGATGAAATTGTTCAACTGGAGAAGGCTACGAGCAGCCCTTACGGCGGCCTTCCAGCACTCAGAGGGGACCTACAGGAAAAACGGGAAGGAGAGTGCAGTGATAGGATGAGGGATAATGGTCTTAAACTAAGGGTGGGGAGATTTTGACTGAATACAAGGAAGAAATTTTTCACAATGAGTTTGATTAAACGCTGGCACAGGTTGCCCAGGGAGGCAGTGGAGGCCCCATCCCTGGAAACATTCAACGTGAGGTTGGACGGGGCTGTGAGCAACCTGGTCCAGTTAAAGATGTCCTGCTCCTGCAGGAGTTGGACTAGATGACTCTTCCAATTCAAAGTGTTCTGTGATTCTGTTTCCTGCAGCTCTTAATCAACACTTGTGCAAAATATTGCCAGACCAACTTTAATCTCTGTTCCAGTGTGCAGCTTGAGACAAGGGACCCTTCTTAGAGTCCCTGACTTTTGTCTTACCCCTTTCTGATGTCATAGTGACCAACGAGCCCATTTCCACCCCACTAAACACAGGAAACACACCTCTGTACTCCAGCTCACCTTAGAGAGACCAGAGAAGCCAATCCTCATCTCCTCTACCCTCTGCGGTCAAGAGAGCTCAGCCTACCAAACCTTATTCTCTGTATCCATCCCCTCAAATCCTTCTCATCCTCTCTTAAGGGGAGAAAATCAACCACATCAAACCTCCTTTCTGGGCAGATTGGGATCCTATTTGAACACGGGCTGCACAGCAGCAGGCAGAGACTGAGGTGTGTCCTCAGGACTTATAGGATGCCATTAATAAGTGCTGTTAAAAAGCCTTTGCAATAAGGCAAGGGAAAATATGTAGCCTGCCCATATTATAGTAGGTGTAGGTGTTGGGTCATAGGTTGGACTCGATGATCTCAAAGGTCTTTTCCAACCTTACGATACTGTGATACTGTGATTATATTCTGAGAGGTTGTAGAAGATCAGACTGTGAATATCTGTGTGTACTCAGAGACAGGATGGGTGGTCGAACATCACTAGAGACGGTCAGTGGGAAACAGAAATGCATGTAGGTACTGCAGCAGCAGCGTGGGGAATGAGGAAATGAAAAGGGAGGTCAGCAGACACAATTATCTGTTTCTGGCATGTGATGCTGCAAGTCAGCAAACTTGGGAGAAATCCTGAGGAAGCAGCAAATAGCTGTCTTCCCATTTCTAGGCAGGCATGAACAAATCTCCCCCGAGTAACAATACAAGTCTCTTCTTTTCTGTGAGTTTCCCTTTTTTATGACAAGGGACACATTTATGATGGAGCACATACTGCAGTGGGACTCTTGAGGGATCAGACAGCCATTTCTCCAGGGAGAAGACTGAAGCAACAGTTCAGCTGCTTGTTCTGAGACGCTGCTTCAAGGTAAGCTCTTGCTCCTTTCTCACCATTGACTGCAATATTTAAAGTGTTTCCTTAGCTTCAGCCTAAATCTGTCAGACAAAGAGTGGGCTGCAGCTGCTGAGCTCTAACATCCTCCCTCCAAGGAATAAATGACATTTTACACGTGCGCTGTATTCTGCAGCTCTTTCTTTAACATTTTATGTTAAGGAGGGCAAGGGCAGAAGGAATGACTGGGGAAAGAAACACAAGCATGGAAAAGTAACAATCTGAAGAATATGAGGGAGACGTAGAGGCAGAAGAGGCTGGGAGAAGCCTGGAGATGGTCACCACATGAGCTAATTCTTGGTTTTTGAAAAAATAATAAAATCAGGGTGGCTTCAGGAAAAAAAAAAAAAAAATCACTTTTGGTGTGATTTCTCAAGAAAGAATGCTATTCCCAAAGGGAATAAATTACCCTCCTATGAACTGGCACTCCCAAAAGCTGCTCCTCCAAATCCCATTAGATCTGAAGCCCTCAGAAGCTCTGGCAATGTGTCATCCATCTGGAAAAGCCACAGAAAACTGGTGTGACATTCTGAAGCGGTGGAAGTATTCCTGCTGCTCACCTGCTGCCCCAGCCAAATGTTGAACCTGGCCAGGGATGCTTCAAGCAAACAATCAGCATGGGAAGCCATGGCAACGGATGCACAAGGAGATGTCGGATGGTGAACCAAGAAGTCTAATTGTAGGAAAATCGATTCTATCTTGGGGGTTTTAAATTATTTTTTACCGCTGATTGCAATTTCTCCCACCTGTCTTGAACATCTCTTTGAGGATGAATTATTGCCTAAGCTCCAGCAAGGTCTTGGGTAGCTAAGAGGAAACACCAGGCACTGGGTTGTGCCTGAATGCCTCTGCCTGCTGCATGGGAGTCTGAAAAAGGTGGTACAAGAGGCACTGAAGACGCTGGGCATAGAGTCTCCTCCTGATCTGAGAGTGGTGAGTGCAGCCAGGCACTCCTTTACACCTGAGCTGGCAACATCGCTCTATTATGAATTACTGCCTGCCAACTGCGGTGTGAACCAAGCAGATGGGAGTTGGATTTTTACCCTCTTTCAAGTGCAACACCGGGAAAGGGTAGATTCAAGGTCTTTTTTTGGCCCACTGACAGCGTTTGGCTCACAGATGTAGAGAAGACTTGATTCAAGGTTATCAGAAATGCCATAAAACACCTTGTTTAATTAAGTTTCTGTTGCCAAGTCACCTGGAAAATTCACACCAAACTGTTGAAAAAGAGGGGAGGGGGAGCTTACTGAGAGCCATAATTCCACCCCATGACCTTGCAAAAGACATCTGGAAAAACACAGGTCCTGGCTCCACCCCTGGACAAACACTTCAAACCCTGTTTGAGAAATACCACTCTGCCTTCCCGGAGATCATATATAAACCGCCCTAAGGTCCCAGCCAGTTTCAGATGCATTTGAGAGTTCTCTGGGGCTGCGAGCAGAGCCTCATGAATAAAATTATTTATGTGCCGCTGTTCCACACGGTAGGTTGGTTTCTGTTTATCTGATGTTAAGTTAGTTATATATATTTTAAGCTTGTAGAGGGGGTGGTGCAAAAGAAGGACTTTTCAGTAACTTTTCTGCCTGAGCTGGGGCAGATGCGGTCGTGCTCGGGCGAGTATGGTAATAAGTCACTTCTTGTGGTTCGCTTTTCTCAGTTTTCAGCTTTCTGGTCCCCACGTTCCTCACCCAGCACTAGTAAAGAGACAAGGGACCAGACGTCTTGAGTCGGAGCAAGGGTATATCTAGCTCAGTATTATGAATCCATTGAAAATGAATTGACGAGGGCCAGGGAAAAGAATAAGAAAAGAGCAAATGTGAAAGGTGACCTTTCAAGCCTTCAGCAGTTCCCAGTTCAAAGACTTCTGCAGCCAAAGGTGGGGTTTGTGGTTTAGAGGCCATGGGGGGCTTTCTGTCCCATTTTAGCTGCTTGTCCTGCCTGCCTTGTTTAAAATGATTTTAATCAATCTGTCGAATTGTGAGTGTGGTGAAGCCCTGGCACAGGTTGCCCAGAGAAGCTATGGATGTCCCATCCCTGGATTTGTTCAAGGCCAGATTAGATGAGGCTATGAGCACCCTGACCTAGTGGAAGATGTCCCTGCCCATGGCAGGGGTGTTGGAAGCAGATGATCTTTAAGGTCCCTTCCAATCCAAACCATTCTATAGTTCTATGAAATGCTTGGAAATATCACTGCTATCCCAAGGTCTGTGGTGCATCGGAAAGAAGATAAAGTACACTGCATCGCTGCCAGCATCACCGGGAATTCCCAAAGGAAAGATCTTGCTGACTGCTGAAAATCCTGTCAACACCCAAGAATGACAAAATAGGACCTATTTCAGTTCGAGAAATAGAAATTCCTTTTACACCTTTTAGTGTACAGGAAAAACAATAAGAAAGCTAAGATCAGGAGGAACGCTGAGCTGCCCCTCAGTATCTGCCTTCCTGCAGCAGCAACCAGGATGTTGGTGAGAGTCGTTATCCCTCGTGCTTGCTGCTACCGTTTGCTCGCCCTCTTTTCTGTGAGTTCGTTGTCTCGTGTTGGACAACCTGAAAACACAAGCTGAGCAGCAGGACACACATTTCCCAATATCAGCTGTCTGACAGCAGGACCTCAAGCTGGACCACTTGGGTTAAATATCTGACCTAACTTTAGGGGAGATCGATCCTGCTGCAAGCACAGAGGAGTTATGGAAGAGCTGCACACCTGTGGGACCTGGGTTAGGGCCGGAGACATGTAGGAAGCACAGCATCGTTGTTATTTCCCTTCTAAATCTCCTGTGGGACTAAAGCCCGGCTCGGCACTGCAGGTGGCTGGGCAGAGTATGTTCCCAGATGCAGGTCCTCTGTTGTGGGAAGGTCCTCAGAGCAGAAGGGAGTGAGATGGTATTCTGACGCAGGGACACCCGGCCCCTGGGATGCTTCAGGCTTTTTTCTCCAGTGCCAGTGCAAGAAGCTGACCTCTTTGCAAATGCAGGTAGGCTGGAAAAGGTGGCCTTGTCCCAACACCATGACTCAGTTGCAAGACGACTTTGCTGTGTGAGCTGATTAAACATGGGGTGGGTTTGGATCCCTCCTCAGATGGGCTAAATTCTCCCACTGCTGCCTCCTCTAGGCACCTAAACCCTATTTTATATTTCACCCTTATTCCCCTGTTCAGTTTCCATACCAGAAGGAGAGAAGTTGTTCCCTCCTTGGTCTTCCACAGTCCACTGCCCTGGCAGCCATGCACCATAAGCACAAAACTGACTCCAGGCCATGAGGAGCTTTCTCCAAGCTGAATGTCTTTCTGCATTTACCCTCCAGGTGAGCACTTGAAATCCTCCCTGCAATGCTGTTGCTGCTGCTGCTGCAGATCTCGGCGAGCTGCCTCTGGCTGGGGCGCAGCGAGGTGGTGACATCCTTTGAAAGTTCATGCCCTCAGTTTTTCTTCCGGGAAACCCCCCCAAATGAAGCCCTGAAGCCGGAGAGCCCAGCCTGGATCTGCCAGGATTACAAGAACCAGTATTACTTTGCAACGCTGTACGACAGGAAAAGGCGTATTCCCGTGTACTCTGCTTACCTCTACCAGCCTGGACCTGGCACGAGACCTAAAACATGGATGGTTGAGCCTCAGGTGAGTGTCCTTTCTTACAGCACGTCACCCTCCAGTCATTAAAAAATGAACTGCAGCATTAAGCCCAACACTTCTTTCTCCTCCCACCATCCCCAGGTGCAAATGCATCTCATCTAACTTCAAACACCATCACCACATGATTCCTCTGGTGCATCTGAGACATCAGCAGGAGGATGAGATGAGTCATATCCTAAAAGTGCTCATTGTTATGCATTGATCTTATAGGAACATTAAGTAAAATTACATTACATTACCAAGTCAAATGACACACACACCCCTGTCCCATGCTGTGGTGGGAGACCAAATGATGGGAAAAAGACATCCATCTCTACCTCACCCTGAGCTGTTTTGCATCCCTAACATCGCTTATTTGCTCCCAGTTAAGAGTCAGTTTGGGTTTGTAAGTGGCATGAGAGAAGGGCAGAGAAACTCAGAACTGGGTAAAATGACCCAATGAAAAAGTCCAGGTACAGGCACTCAGCAATGAGAGGGATGGATTAACATGGTAAATGTATTGAGTGATATTTCAGGTAGTGAAAAGTGAGTAGGTTCAGTATCAGTCAAGTCAGAAGTGCATGATCTCCATCCACCTGCAGTTGCCCCTTACCACCACTGCCTCAGTTGGTTCAGAAGGATCCACCAGACACACAGATCTCTGCAAACTACAGAAGCCTCCCAAAGGTCCTTCTGACAAACTTTAGACCTTCGGTACAAAAGGCTAAACGAATTATGGAACAGAAGAAGAGGATATTCAGGTCATTGCTAAAGACACAGTAGCAGTACAGAATTCAGGTGAAAATGAGCCACAGAAGAAAGCCATATGCCCTGTTCAAGAGGAAATCTAAATAGGTTTCCCTAAACATGAAAGGAAAGGTGGTGTAATTATGAAAAAAAAAAAGCACCTGCACTTGTTATAGGAACGGAAGCAACCAATTTGGTGTTGCACCCCTGCAGCGTCCACATTTAGAAGGGATAAAAACTTCTCTCTTTTCCTCCTGAACCATGGACCCAGGCCATCTGTAGTTTTGCTAACTTTCTTCAGACGTCTTTTGGCATTATTTAGCTTCCCCACATCTCTTTGGGGATTATGAGCTACTTTAAGAGGCTGATAATTTCTGATTTATTTTCAGCTGCTCCCTGGCACAGATCAGTTCTGAGACATGTTATTAGCACTGCAGTAGCAGATCCCGTTTGCATTGAGGTATTTTTGCTTACTGAGCAAAAATTTCATCCTTTCAATGAACTGTAGCCCTCCCAGAGAAACGTCACTTCTAGGGTCAGTTTTCCAACACATCCTCCTATGTATGAGGTCAGAGGAGGCGAACACTAGCGTTTCAGGAGTGCAATACACCTACAGCAACCACGCGTACTTCTCAAATGAGGAGCAAAGCAGGAGAAAAGCAGAAAGGCCGGAGACCTTCCGGTTTCCTCCTGGTAGTCCTGTGGGGTCCGTGGCTCTTCTGCTCATTCTCTTTCCGTCCTGTCCACTTTCAAGGAATCTCTAAGGTAGCCAACCTTCGAAGAGGATACCTGTGTGCTTGTTTTCCCTAAGCTTGTAAAACCCTAGGATGTTGACAGATGGGGTTTTTAGAAGGCATGAAGACCTTTCACAGAGACTGAGAGGGCTCTTGTGGAAGCGGGGCTGGATGGAGCAAAGGCCAGAGCTGATGACAGCATGATTAGATGCAGGTGATGAAGGCTGGATGTGATGAACAAGGGTGGGAGGAACTAGGGAGAGCCCTGGGCAGATACGGAATGTGGAAACAGGAGGAAAGGGAATGAGATGTGGCAGGGGAGAGGTCTCGCCGGGCACCTTTCAGACCTGGGAGTAGAAAATGCTCATTGTCTCATGCACCCACTCACACTCCAACCACAGGCTGCAGGCTGGATTTCAAAGGTCACAGGTCAAATCGAAAGCAGTCAAATTCTGAGCTTCTGTTTTTTTAATCTCTTAAAGTTCATCGGGGAGGGAAAGCTTCATGATTTCTCTCCGATTCATGCATTTTCATACAGTGAGATGACAAAAAATTGGGTGCCTGGCACTCGGAGACTTCTGTTCCAGGAAAAACTGCTTCATTACTCTCACTGCCCATACTAACACCTTTTCCTCTTCTTTACCTGTCAAGCTGATGGGTCCAACTTATCCTAAAACTATGGAAAGAGAGTGGACCCTCTTAAATAGCTTCAAGGCCAGCTTAGAGCAACTCAGTGAGAGCCAGGCTGTCCTCCAAGACTACAAGAACTTGACAGGATTGAACCGTGGCCATTTGAACCCCAGTGGCCATCACTCCAACTCCAGCAGCAGAACGGCTACCTTCACCCTCACCAACATAGTGCCCCAGAATGAGAAACTCAACGGCGGCGCCTGGAACAACTATGAGCAACAAACAATGATCAAGAAGACCCAGGGCTGTAAGACCACCTACGTCATTGTGGGTGCTGTGCCTGGGAACAACTATATCGCCAAGGGAAGGGTTAATAAACCCAGCCACATCTGGTCGAGTGCCTGCTGTGAGGTGGACAACAACCACAGGAAGACTTGGGCAGTCATTGCTGAGAACGACAAGAACGAGGTCCAGCTCCTCACGCTGGGTGAGCTGGAGGATGTATTGACTCGTCTGTATGGGAGAGACCAGGTTTCTCTGTTTGATAGTGACTGTCCCCGGGAATAAACCCCACTTCACATCCCAGGTGTAAGAGACACAGAAACTTTTGCTTCTAGCAGCATCGCCACATGTCTTGTGCAGCATCTATCCTGCTTCCTTCTCCAGCAGTTTTCTAACTCTGTCTCTCAGAGCATCTCCTCCTGTGATAAAAGGGAGAAAGAGGTCAGCAGAGCCTCCAGCTGGTTTGCTTTAGAAGGAACTTTCAGGGAGGGATCCTTGCCATTCTGGAGGAGCAAACTGGATAACAGCCCATGGGCAAGGAAATCAGAGCTTGTCTCTGAGACTACAAGGACTTTGCCATTTTTTCCCTTGCCCATGTACAGATCACTGTTCCTTCCTCATTAGATATCACTGATTATGTGCTGCTGACTTGTCCCTCACCTCTTTAGGAAGGTATGTGTCTAGGGTGGCTCAAATTACCCAGAAAGTTTGTGAAGTCTCCATCTCTGAAGATACTCAAAGCCCAACTGGAAACAGTCCTGGACAACCAGCTGTAACTGTTCCTGCTTGAGCAGGGGTCTGGACTAGAGGACCTCAAAAAGTCTCTCCTAATCTCAAAGATGTTGTGATTCATCCTGGGGCCAGGAAAGCAAAGAGCCCAAGGTAAGGATCATCCTACAAATGCATTCTGACCAACACAACAAATGACCACGTTAAAGGATAAAGGAGAGAGGAATGTGAAAAGAGGAAAACAGTTAAGCATAGGAGGAACATCCCAGCTCTCTTTAAATCTGTAGATAGCTAAAACCAGGAGAAGAAAGGCAAAACCCCACATTAATCACTAGACTTTCTATCCCTGAACTTACACAAAGACCATGCTTGTGTAGATTTACTAGCAGGTTTTTGTTTGCTTGCTTTTGGACCATGCACCTTGAGAGCAGGATCTGAGATATCAGTCAACCAGGCTCCAAGATCAAACGTAAAGCAATCTTTGACCACTCAAAGATAAATTTCTGTGATACACTGGTTGGATAGTTTCATTCTCCACTCCTGAACATTTTCTGCAGATTTATGTATAATTGATTTTGTGAAATATATTCAGTGTGTATAAAAGATCAATATATGCCATATGATTTTGTTTCTGAGTACTTTACAATATAAATTATTTGCTCCAGTGCTGGATTGTAGGGTCACCTTACATGTAAACCAGAATTTGCTTCCCACTGAAATTTCCACTACTGCAGTGTAATTGCAGGAGGTAAACTGTCCAAATCCAAGTTGAAGATGCCATAACACCTATAGAAGTGCCACCATCAGATTCCAGCACCACAGGATAAAAAGGACATCAAGCTACTGGAGGGTGTCCAGAGGAGGCCACAAAGCTGGGGAAGGGTCTGGAGGGGAAGTCGTATGAGGAACGGCTGAAGTCACTTGGTCTGTTCAGCCTGGAGGAGAGGAGGCTGAGAGGGGATCTCACAGCTGTTTGCTGCCTTCTCGCAAGGGAGGGAGGTGGAACAGGTGCTGAGCTCTTCTCTCTTGTGACCTGTGATGGGACTTGAGGGAATGGCAGGAAGATGCCAGGGTAGGGTTAGGTTGGATATTAGGAAAAGGTTCTTCCCCCAGCGGGTGGTGGAGCACTGGAACAGCTCCCCAGGGAAGCAGTCACGGCACCGAGTCTGCCAGCGTTCCAGAAGCATTTGGACAATGCTCTCAGTCACATGGGGTGAATGTTGGGAGTGTCCTGTGCGGGGACAGGATTGGACTCGATGGTCTTTTTGAGTCCCTCCCAACTCGGGTAAACCTATGATTCTAGGATTCCTATGAACATACGTGAATGAAGTGGATCACGGTACAACTAGCTCATACAAACTGTTTCACTTAGTTTGAGCCTGAACTTCTCGGCTCAGAAGCTGGTCCTCAGCCAGCTGAGTCTCATTGCTCATCCAGGTAAATCTCTTCGGAGGCTGCAGCACAGAAACGTAGGGTGGGGTTCAGGTGCAGAGTCAGACATCTACATGCAGGTTGTCTCCATGTGTGCTGGGTGTCTGACCTCTCGTTGCAGCCAGCAGAGATCTAGGCATGGTGCAGCTTCATAAACAGAGGCATCCTGGGCCACTTGAGATACCCTGATGTATGCAAGAGATCCAGTGGGGCTGGCCAATAAGCTGCGGGATCCTGAGGATGCTGTACCCACCTGGGCCAGCAGCCAGAGGCCAAGCATCAAGGGCATCTCCAGTGGCTCTGGACACCTGAGTGCAGGCAACCAAGTTCCATTGCAGAGCAGTGGGCAGTGCCCAGTAGCACTGTGGACTTCTGCTCCTGTTGTCTCCAGCTGCCATGGTAAGAGCAGCAATAGCACTTGTTGGTGCCAGCTGTGTTGCTCAGTAAGGTAAGAGAATATTTTGCTTTTCAAGAAGACAAGGTAGGAACATCATTCACACCCCCCTTTGCTAGAAAACCTCAAAACCTCCTGCAGTCGCAGGTCCCTTACCCCGATGGATTTTTTGCTCCTCGGTTCAGATGCTGACACAGATCACTGATTGGGTGAAGCCCTCAGAGCTATTTCAGGCTGAGGTATCTCTACAGACACCTCTGGGGTTGCTCATGGGGCTTCCACTGACTCACTCAATCACCTTCTCACAGAGGACCCTCCTGGGACTTGAAACAACAGTCATCCTCACCACTGCCTGTCCCATGCCCCACTGCCTCCACTTTCCAAGCTAAGCTGGAATCCCCTGCTCCCCGATCACCCCTTTGAGTCACCCCTCCATCACCTCCCTGGGCTCTCCCCAAGACCTTTTCCCCTGGCAGTACCCAGAAATGCTCTCCCCTCCACAGCAAGCATGTGAAATACACGGGAAGCCAACAAAATAAATGAATCAGCTTGAAGGCTGCCTTCCAGGAGATATCAGAAGTGCTTCACACAGCACCCTGGTGTGGAGCTGAGCAGAACACTGCTCCAGCCCCATGGTCCCCAGCCTCTGGAGCATCCTCTCAGGCAACTTTCATATGTGATTTACACCGGTTTCTGCTGCTCCTGGGTATGAACAGGGATGGTACAGCTCTTTGGTGAGCCCATAGCCAGCAAATGCATTGTGCACGTGCCCCTGGTGGGATGAGAAGCTCCTCTGTTCACTGGGAAGATACAGCTGCACTGAGGTGAGGAGGTAGTTTTGTGGTTAATGCTGCATCCATCTGCCTTTGTGGTGGGTGGCTGGGATTTCAGACACAAAGAAAAAAATATTTTGCCCAGGAGGTGTGAGGGGATTTTGGGAGTAAAACCCCATGAGCTCTCTTACTCATTGCATCAGCCACTGGGGTTGTTGACCCTGCCACTGTCTGAGCTCCCTTCACTGCAAAGGTGCAGTTTGCTTAATCCTTTTCCAAAAACACTGGTGGTTCAGACTCCTTGAACTGAGCAACATGTTGTCATATTAGGTCTCAAAGAAAGAAGGAAATGGGAAAATCAAGACAGTGGTATCCTTTGGTCTCTGCTCGAGAAAGCAGCTGGGCAAAACTCCTTTGATGCATCCAGATTTTGAGCAGCCATAACATTTCGCAAGAGTAAATACAATATGCTTATTTGTAGAGCTCTCCAGTAGAGCTCTCCAGGAGAGCAAATCCTATTGGATTTGCGTATCATTTTCATGTAGGCAGCCAATATACTGTGTGTGATTCTGCATGAAATACGTGGTGTTTGTGGCTCTGTCAAGCTCATCTCCTAGCTGGTTGTCCAGGAGGAGCGCACATCTCTCAATCTCACTCTCCAGGAACAAGCCTTTTCCTGGGAAATGAAGCTCAACAGCGTAGAGTTTCCTGACTCTCACAGGAGGTCCCACAGGGAGTTTGCTGTTTTCAGTTAAATATGGATCTATAAAAAGGAAAATGCCATTCCGCTAATCTAACTGCTGTTTCTCACCGGGAGCAATTAGGAGAGGAATGTTCAGTTTACTGAAACCCAAACATCTCTGTTTTCACGTTATGTATTGTTGTTGCAAGGTCACCAAATAACTTGCAAAGCCTGAAGATGTGAAAACCAATTCTCCCTCTCGATTCTTCATCCAAACATGCGATGTTGTTGTTGATCAGTGAAACAGAGGAACAATAAATCATGGATCTTTGCGTCTCCACCTTCTGTCTGATCTTTAGTGCCCTTTCTTGACCTGAAGGGCTAAAATCACAGTCAGGAACTGCTAGAGCAAAACTCAGTGTGGGATACACAGAAGGGCCCTGGATATTTGCATGGTTCTATGAATGAACTAAAGGTCTGAGACAGCAGAAAATTCTGTTGAGGGCTTATAAAAGACATACGGCACCATCAAAACAACCAGGTTATTGAACATACTTGCATAGATGTAGCAAATGAGTAGATGGGGAAGAGGAAGAACTACCAGATCAGCTGTAAACTGGCCTTGGAGAAAACCTTCAGCACGAAGGAAAGTGGAGATCCCAGGTCTGATGTGAAGGAATTAATAAGATTTTAAACTGGAGAAGAGAGGGAAGAGACAAAATGTGCTAAGACTGCATGTAGTGAGGGCACACTGAAAGTATTTATGCTGTGACTATGCCACTTTACACAACTCCCAGGACTTTTGCTGGGAATGCTTTTTTTTCCACATGCCATTAATATTTTCAGATCCACGATGCCAGGTCTCCTGCTATTAACTAATGTTTACTTTCTAAGTATCTCGTTGGACTCTCTGAAGTACTTACCAGGTAAACTGACACTCTGTTTCTGACAAATTATCCAACCATGTCTCTTTTGCCAGTTTTGTTACCTTAATCTAATCTCTTTCTGGGTAACATGCTCACGTTTTCGTAGTTCAGTAAATGAAGACTTGTTTTAATGAATTACTACGTGCATAAGTGGTAAATATTAATTTACCCCTAGGGCTTTGAGATCTTCCTCTGAACATTCGGAGCACTGAACCACGGCTGAGATTGGTTTTCAAAGTCACCTCAGTGCTGCAGTTTCCAATCAACAGAACGAAGATAGAAATATCTTCATTTTACTGTGCACTATGAGTTAAAGCTAAAAAAGAGAGTCCTATACCCTTCAATTTTGTTATTTTCCTCTTACTCTGCCCTAAATCAGAACTTCACTGAGAACTGAAGGAGTTTGAGCAGCATGAAAAACCCTAAGAACTGGAGGAGAGAGAAACCTTTGGTTTTGAGCAGAGTGAGCTGGAAAACAGGGCTGCTTGTGCACAGGAAATTTTGTCATTTCAAAATGTATTTTCAGTCTGAATCAGAACAAAACCCCAAGAGTTTCCAAATTCCCCTTGATATGGAAATTCTGAGAATTTTGGTCTGGAAATGCTGAGGCAGGGTGTTTCTGATGCCTACCTCCCACCTCAGACCTGCTGAGTAAAATCAGCTTTCTTGTCAGCGCCGCCGCCACCAGCTTCCTTGAGGAGGTGGGAGGTTTCCTGGGGACCTCTACAGTGACATCTCCCTAGGAGCCTCTTTGAGGATCGCCAGGCTCTCAACATTGCTCTGGGAGCCCTGGGCAGTGCTGGACTTCTCTGTCATTGCCCAGCTGGGACCCAGCACCCAGCCTGTGCCTGTAGCCGGTACATCAGGTGGTTGAAGGGACTGTGTGAGGAAGCTGGGGGAGGCTGTTGGCAGTGTAGAAGACACGGTTACATTTCTTGTAAATAGCCCAAACCATTTATGTGGCAGCACCGCCAGAGCCCAAGCCTTGGAGAAACACCAGTCTGCCCTGCAGCCATGGACTGTGTCCTCCTCCCACACAGACCTCCCAGTGGTTGGGATGACACCTCTGGGGTCTTTTTATTGAAAGGGTCCTATTTGGTTTGAGTAACTCCCCATCCCTGGAGGTGTTCAAGGTCAGGCTGGATGGGGCCTTGAGCAGCCTGGTCTGGTGGAAGGTGTCCCTGCCCACGGTCGGGGCAGGGGGTGGAGCTGGGTGGGCTTTAAGGTCCCTTCCAACCCAACCCATTCTGTGATTCTATGATTCTATGAATGCCGCAGCTTTGAAAATGAAATCCAGTTAGGGAATATCTTCCTAAATTTCTTCTGCAGAAAGACTGGAGGAGAAAATTATTAGAGACTTAGAGACCTGGAAATGAGTGTAGGAGCTGGTGCTTGCTGGAGTCCTGAAGCCTTTGCTCACACACCCTTATACTCCCCAGATAAGCACATATTTGCCCTGTTGTGTGGATTTTTCTATAGAAAAGGTAGAAAAGAATCTAGAAAACATGTAGGTAGCTGCGCTGTTAAGGCTGTGGCTGAGAGGCAGATCTGTAGTTTTTCTCTGCCTCCTTGCACTCCTTCCCAACCTTGTCTTATATCTATGATGTGTATTGTCTAAGACACGGGGCATTTTTGGCCACTGAACAGTTACCTGTGCATAAGGTCCCATCCTGTTATGGGTTTTTTGTTTGTCATTGGAACCAAAAAATATACTTGGATTTAAATTTAAGAAATTATTTTGTCTTAGGGTGGCAGGAAATGTTTTTAGCAGGTTTCTTCAGTGATGAATTTACAGAAGTGAGTGACAGATTCTACAAGTCTTCATGACTTCTGTGGCTTGGATCTGGCTCACTTATTGGGACATCTTATAGTAGGTGTTTACACATGGAGGTAATTCTGCATGCTGTGTGCAATCAAATCACGCTCCTCAGCTTCTCTCAGTGCAGAGGAGGACAGGCCTCCTACAGGTCCTGTGTGGCACCTTCCAGTCCTGTGTAGATGTCTCCGGCATGCCTGGGTGTTACCTGTTATCATGTTACCTGTCTTAGGCAATCAGATCAATCTATAGGTGTTTCTATGTGAGCTGCTGTCTGAGCTTCCCATGGACTCAATGGACATGAAGTTGATGGTGGTTTATGGGATTTGGAAAACTACTCAGCCTGGGTGGAAACCTGCATTTGACAGCTGAGTCTCTCTAGACTCCTCTTATCTCTCCTGTGATTGGACCATCTCTCACGGAGATAATTATATCAAGGCATATATGATGATGGATTGCAATGTGCATGCAGACTTCTGGAAAAAAAACAGATTTATTCACACTTGGGTTGCTGGCCATGGTATAGGAATATGTGTATTTCCATCCCTTGGGGAGGGTTAGGGTTAAGGGAGCTCCACTACCTTTAGAAGGTTCAATCTATTAATTGCTTCTATTATCTGTTTTTGAGACATCATTGCCAGAGATCCTCTTGTCCAAATATGTTTAATTTCCTCCTGCATTTTAAAGGTTAGGTGTGATAGTAACCTTTAGGTCAGATCTCTAGAATAAACCTTCCTGTGAGACGTTGCTGAGTTTGTCACATCTTTCATTAAAACAGGAAGGTAACAGAAAATATAAGTTTTCTTTTTCAAAGCTTAGATCAATATCAAGAAGGACAAGCTGCCTTTCAATCATCCAGAACAATTTGTTGTTACAGTTTATTTATAGTTATTAGTTGTTCCATGCTGAGAAAATAAAAGTTTACAAAAGAAAAATATCAACCACCACATCTCATGTAAAACAGGTGAGAGTGGTCATGGGGAAAGCACGATAGTGACGATGTCCTTTTGGCCACAGTGATGGAGTTTCGCTCCCAGGATGAGTCCTACTGGTTTCCACGTAGTCTGCACATTGCATTGAAAGGTCAAGCCTCAGACGCAAACATTTCCCCAGAGGGCCAACAAGCCCTACTGAGAGGTAAAGTACAGCTCCGTTGAGAGTTATAGCTTCAAAATAATGTACACACACAGCTTGTGTGCTGGAGGTGACCTGGGTTCAGGTGCACCATGTAGACCATAATAGCTAGGAAAATTAAATCCCATAATAGTTATCCAGCCTGTAACACATTTCTTACAGGTCCCTTACCAGCAACGTGTGTCTATTGATTTCCAAGAACCAAAGCCAAAATGAGGAGAGAGGGCCCCTAAGCCAAGCTGGCTAGAGAAAGGAGGGGAAAACAGTGGAACAGTAGGATACATAGGACTCTGCTCTTGTCATTTGTGTAAAAATGTGCGTGCTAGGAGCATACGAAATATTAGCCCTCTCCAGGGAAATGCCCTGAGCAGGACAAACCATGCAAGCCTAACTACGGTTCTTAAGAGAGGTATGTTAGCCATAAGTAACGTGCATGGACCAAATGAAGCAGAAGAGGTTACTACCACTGCCTGTAGCCTGAAGAGCAGTTGACTGGTCTGAAATCCTATAATCTATTGCGTAAATACAAGCTGTTGTTTGTTCCCGTGCAAAATAACAACATACATTACATATTCGTCTTTATAAAGATATGTAGTACAAATAAGTCCTATTCCAACAGGAATGAAAGAGCCATGGAAGATATAAATATCAAGGCTGTGGAGTGAGAATAACTCAACGGGAAGACAAACCAGTAAATCAATGACATATACACTATTTCAAAACAGAAAACTACAGTAAGATCACATGCCTCCTGAATTATAAGGAAGGGATTCATCCCGTTTTGCTTTTGACATATGCCATGTAAGCATTTATAGCTAATCTGATCAATTCGGGCATCATTTAGAGTCAATGCAGACAAAAAGCTGCTTTTAGACCACAAGTCATTTGGCCTGTGTGTATATATATACGTGTGTGGCAAAAATAAAAAAATATGCACATATACCCATATATATATAGACAACAGGGTGAGATAAACTGCTTTCTGAAGGGATCCTTCCCATTGTCAGACACAGATGCTTGCATTTGTGAGAAGAACCCCATCCCACCAGCCTGAACGTGGCTAAAAGGCAGCAGAAGAGTATTCAAACTTCACAAATTCCCAAGTACATATCAAGTACCAAGTATGCTTAAGCATGTCCTCAAATGCCTTTGCGCTAGGCTTTTGGTCCTTTGCAGCTATGAAAGGAGCTGTCAAATTAATCAACTACCACAATCTGCATCATCCCTCTATGAGCTGGAAGAATAATGTAGTAACTGTTGTGGAAGGGGCTAGCCTAAAATAATTGGGAAAAGCAGGATGATGACGAATGCATGTGTATACTGAACCATAAGGGAGTCTAGTAAGTTTTTCAGTTGAAGTGCAGACAGTAAAAGGATTTAATTCCCTTTTCCGAGAGAAGCGGTGTGAGAAGGAGAAATGTGTTTGACCTGTCTGTGTAGGGAAGAGACAGGGGAAAATCAGGTGCCCAGCATCTCTCTTTGTGAGGAAGGCGGTGTGTGGGCTGTAAAGATGGTGCAATCATCTGATGTGCTTGGGCGAGTGGTCCATACGTACATCTGGTCGCTTGGAAGAGGCTGCAGTTATATTAGTAATACATCTTCTGTTTGGGAGGAGGAGAAGAGTTTCTGGGACGTAGGGCTCTTTTCCCATCTGTCAATGATGGGGTGCACTCCCTCCATCCGTACTCTGTAGGTAGAGAGTCCCTCTGTCCCCACAAGAAATAAACTGTAATATTTTCTGCCTCTTCCCATGCTGTATTTGTGTATCCAGGCTTCCTCCTTGTTTGCCGCTGCTGGTCTTGGAGTTGCTGGTGCAATCTTGTTTCTTCTGTGGCAAGGCACTGATTTCATGAGTTTGGATCCCAATGTTACAATTCCCTGAGAAGTCTCCTCCACCTCAGAAAAAAAGACTTTACTACACCTGGGAAGAGGTGGATTTTCTATGGCTTCTTCTTTATTTACTAGGAGAATCCACAAAGACCTTTTTGCAGGAGCTACCACTTGGGCTCATAGTTACTGTCTCATCTGGTATCAGCCCTTTCACCACTTGTTCCACGACAGGGCCAGCGAAATGTAGATAATTCTTTACATTTTTTTGCCAATTACATTCTCAGAAATCCCATAATGGCCCAGGAGATCTGCATCATGTTTGACTGATTTCACCAAAACATATTCCAAAGCATTGCCTACAGTTTCTATGGCTTTGTCCTATCATGAACTGGCCAAAAAGCAGTGGTGATGTGGTTTCACAAGTTCCTCCCATTCAGCAGAGAACCAGAACCCATCAATTATTAGAAAGGAACATGAAGAGAAATGGGGATGAGGAGCAGCAAAGAAAGAGGAGAAAAGTAGAACTCCCAAGTGTCAAATAGGGACATCTTGGATTAACTAGGCTGGGGAGCCTGTGAACAGAAACAGCCTTTGTACATCTCAATGTAGTAATAGAAACAGCGAGGAGGCCAGACTAAAATAAGTTTGAAGTACAAAGTTGTCATGACACGACTGAAAAATCAGGGGGATGAAGGAAGAAGAATTACGTGGTCGTGGAGGCAGATGCTCCAACCAGATTTCCCAGAGAGAAAAAGACTGATTGCGTAATGTATCTGAAACCAATATATTTCCATAATTAACCTTAATTTCCCCATGGGATTCATTTTCCACCTGTTATTTGAACTGCCATTCTCATTTCCACAATGGCTGGGATAAAGTGTGCTTTTTGATTTCAAAAGCTCTGATTCCTCCTTTTCTTGTGTTGGTGTTTAATAGCTGAACCAGACAACTCAAAATCCAAGGTAATTCATGTAATACCAAAGAAGGTATTCAGAAATCTAAGCAGTGCAATGGTGAGACAGCTGATCCAGTTGATAGGTCTCTCATTTTTTTTCAGGTTTCATATTTTCCCCAGTTCCTTCCCACTTTACTGTATTCTCTGCTCGGTGATTCACACAAAGACACAGGGAATGATAACCAGAACAACAAAGATAGCTGTTAAAACAGAAAATCATCACAGTTAGCACCTGATTTTTATCAGTAATTATTGAAATTACTCCAACTGGGAGAAACCTGCAAGATTTGGGACAGGGGTTTATCTTGCCTCTATGACCAGAGGCAATAATTTTTCCATATTGTGTGACTCCTTTGCTCCCTGGGGCAAACAAGACCCAGTCAGAGAAGACTTGTGCAAGTAGAAAGCAACCAGACACATGGTGTGAATGTTGGGATTGTCCTATGCAGGGATAGGAGTTGCACTCGATGATCCTTGTGGGTACCTTCCAACTCAGGTCATTCTGTGATTCTATGATCTATGAACCACAGCCAAATAACCAAGTCCTACTGATGCTGTTGTCTCTGGCATAGTTTGCAATACTCCTCCTTTCATTTCTTTATCTCATTACATTGTTCTTCCATATTATAATGTCTGCTACCGTTGTCAGCAGACTCCATCTGGAATCAAGAGCCCTTGCTGAAAGTCTTGAGGATATGCGCAGTAAAAGATAATTTCTATTTTAGTAGCTAATTATTGAATGGGTGATGGAGAAGGAGGAGAAGGAAATCTCTTCTGGCTGACCTAAATGCATCGATTTAGCTGTAAGAAAAGATTTTATTTGCCCATCCTTTTTTTTACTCCTTTGAAAATGTGGAAGAAACACATCATTTAAATATTTACATTTTTCCTGGTTTTTTTTTCCAGTTGAAGTTATTCACTGAATTCACAGAAACTCTCAGAGAAAGAATCTGAAAATTGCTTCATTTATTTTACATCCCTTATGAATCTTTGAAAACCTCTCTATAAAAAGCTTAAATGCTTAAACAGTATCTATTCACAATTTCTTTACTTACTTCTCACCCAATACATTGACATAGATGTGTATTGCAGTATATTTATTAGCTCTTACAACAGAGACGGATCTCTTCCTAGAACAGCAAATTGGAAGGGAAAGTGACTGCTCTAGGGGATGTGGTGTAGTCTGAGTCCACTTAACGTAACGACATACCTGTCACTGGTAGTATCACCGATGAGGAAAAGGATGGATGATTCGAACCTGCAAACAGGGAGAAATCCTTGATTGGTATTGATTTGCTCTTCTGGCGAAGCTCATCAAAGCAGTGATGAGGATAGAGTCAGGCTAGGTCTGACAGCTCTCCCTCTGCACAGCAGACAATAATTTCTATGTTTGTTTCTTGGCCATCAATAAATGTTTCCAGCCTGGATACCAACATGTGTGCTGATCTGATGATATATGTTAGTAGTGGGCATGAAGTGAACTGTATCTTCCAAGCAATGGGATCCGGCTAAGGTTGTTGCTTCATTTGAGATTGAGAAGGATGACTTTCAAGGTGCCAAGCTAGTATTTGGAAACAAAACTTCAAACAGGATCTACTTTTTCCCAGAAATGTAACCCAAGGCTTCCCTGGTGCAAGACATTAACTGAATTTCTCCCGTATCCTGAAAAGGAAGCTCTGGACTTGAGCTAGTGTGAGATATGGACAGGTTTTAAACAAGAGGTCTTGTAAGGGTGGTCTCTTGATAAAACTCTCCGTGCTGAAGTGGTGGCTGCCCCATCCCTGGAGGTGTTCAAGGCAAGGTTGGATGAGGCTTTGTGCAACCTGATCCAGTGGAAGATGTCCCTTACTATGGCATAGGGGGTTGGACCTGGGTAATCTTTAAATTCCCTTCCAACCTAAACTGTTCTACAATTCTATGAATCCTGAGGCTAAAATTGAGAAAGGGGAGGAATCATGTGTTGAGCTGGGAGGTCTGGATCCTGCATGAACAGGTCATGACAGTGATGTAACCATCCTACCTGGCTCAATATTGTGTGGTGGCCACTCTTCAATATAGCTGCTGTCATTGGTGCATCGCATTTTAAGGGGGGTCCAGATGATTTTGCCATTCACTTTCTTGCAAATGCTGGTGCCAGAGGTGGGCGGTCGCTTCTCGTAACCGTTCTGACATTTGAAATGTAGAACCTGTCCCACACGATACTTTTTCTTCGGGCTTATAGAGGCATGTGGCATAGTCTTGGGAGGACCACAGAAATCTGTGAGCACAAGGCATCACCCAGTTAAAGTTTTTACCTATTGCTTTTGTTCTTGAAACAACATGATTTATATTCTTAAAAAAAAAAAAAAAGACAAACAGGATATACCAAGTCTTCCTGATTTTTTGTTAGGATGTAAAATACTCATTCACTTGCACCATATCACTTGTTCAGCCAAGATATTATAGCAGTTGTCTCTTTCTCTCTGTCAGAACTGTGGGTTCTAGTCTTCCCTCCCAAGTAACAAGTGATAGAGCAAGAGAAAATGGTCTCAAGTTGCACCATGGGAGGTTTAGATTGGATACGAGAAAAAATTTATTTACTGAAAGAGTGGTGAAGCATTGGAAGAGGCTGCCCAGGGCAGTGGTGGAGTCTCCTTCCCTGGAGGTGTTCAAAAGGAATGTAGACATGGCACTTGGCACATAGTTTAATAGGCACAGTGGTGTTGGGCTGACAGTTGGACTTGATGAACTTAAAGGACTTTTCCAACCTTAATAATTCTATCATTCCATGAATAATTAAATTTACTTGTCGTTCTTACACTGCTTCCATGGATATCAACAGGAGAAGTGTTACAGTAATTAATGGGTTCTTGCTTACCTTTCTGGTCAAACTCTGAAAGTTTTTCTTGTTTCTGGAGTGCAGGGCTCTCTGTTTTTCTTTCTGGCTTCTGTGTAAAATCTAACTGCATCACGGGAGCCGCTGACAAAAAATTTTTCTTAGCTGTGGGAGAAGTTATATTTCCTGAATTACAGCAGGACCAATAGCAGCGCAAAGCCAGAGCACCCAAACATTTAGAGGCAGAATTGTTGTAAGTTCTAATTTGCAAAGATCAGCACGAAAGATCATTTGTTAGAACAATGCCCAGATGTGTCTTATACTGACTGACTCATTGGAAAAACACCTCTGCAAGGATAAAAAAGGACAATAAACACTTACCAATGCATTGAAAATCCTTGTATTCCCAAGAAGTACCCTGTTGTTCACGCTTACACCAAATTCCCAAGTACTCGCTTTTTCTTCTCGTGTAGCCACTGTCACATTCATAATACAGTTTGGTCTCCACTGGATACATTTCTGCAGTAACATCCACAAATTCAATCCTTGGAAGATCTGGGCATTCTTCTGCAAAGAAGAAAGCCTGAGAATCAGGAAAGTCTATGCATCTAACTTATCTACTGTGTATTTCCCACATCTTTCTGTCTTAGCAATACCAGATCATTCCCAGAGATCAGTGAAGTGAGCCTAATTCTGCTCTTAGCCATAGGACTAAAATCACAGCTGAGGGATAATAGAATCATAGAATGATTTGAATTGGAAAGGACCAAACCCATATCCTGTTCCTGCCATGAGCCACTGGACGAGGTTGCTCAAAGCCTCATCCAACCTGACCTTGAACACCTCCAGGGATGGGGCATCCACTATTTCTATGGGAAACCTGTGCCAATGCCTCACCACCTTAAGGGTAAAAAATCCTTCCTAATAGCTAATCTAAATCTCCTCTCTTTCAGCTTACCCCTCGTCTTATCCCTGCATTCCCTGATAAAGACCCCTCCCTAGTTTTCCTGTACACCTCCTTTGAGTACTGGAAGGCTGCTACAAAGTATGAACGTGGATGTCATGAATGGACCAGCAGGATATCAAAGCTTTGTGTCTTTGATTGTTTCTGAGCCATGGAGAGGATCCAAGTGTCTGGCAAAACTATTAGTTATTTTAAGTGAACATTTTTTATTTTCATTTTAGAAGAATCCCACGCTCCAAAACCACCTTCACATTTGGAATTAATTGTTGCCATTGGTGTGATAAGTATAGATTTGTTCAGGATGCAGAAAAATTCCTTGGGAGTATGGCCACCAAGTGACGTGAAGCCTGTATTTGTCTACACTTCTTCAGTTAGGAGGTGCTGATTCGACTCCTCCATGTTTCTTCTAGAGGAAAAAGAATGCTGAAACAAGGATGTTCTGCAACAGCTGGGAGTGGTGGTAAAAGGCACCAGGCCTATCTGCCTGCTCCTGCTCCTCCTTCCAGAAGCAGGTGGTTGCACCCGTTTTTCCTGCACTCAGCAGACGGGCAACATGAAACACTACCAACATTTTCTTAATGAAGCTGTACACAATCACATCACAGAGCTGCTGCCTGCACCAGTGAGGCATAATAAGCAAAATTAAGTCATTAGCAATTGCAATCATCTTTAAGCAAATATTGGAAAGAAGAGTAGACTCTCAGTTCTGTCTGAGCACACCAAAGAACAACTTACTGTGAAATAAGTTTGCAAATCTAAATATAACTTGTCTCAAAACAAGGACGTGAAGTACTGTGTCATCAGCAAATCACATCTAAAAATACTTCTCAATCAGTTGGAATGAATTGTTTGATCATTTCAGTGCATTTGAAAAGCCCACTGAAGCTGAGCTAGAGACCCAGAAGTTGATAAAGACACTAATTAATGATTATTTAAGGCCTAAAGGCTGAGAAATTCAAAGATAAAACAGGGTGGTTGCATCAAGGCTGGCATTGGGGATCTTTGAGTGCATGATCTGTCCCCCTTTATGTTCATGCATAATAGTAACAGATATTATGAATAAAATCTTTTAGTCATCATGTCTTCACATTTTCTGCAGCCATAATTAACGCAGCTTTAGCAACCAGCAAGGATGACTGCAAAAGTGCCTTGAATCCCTGGCAGCTGTCCATCATTTGGCATCTGCCCTTGACTCTCAAAGTGCCTTCGCCTTAAAACAAAGCCATGCCTTGCAGATAGTGACCCAGTCAGTGACTCCCAGACCCAGTCCTGGAATGCCCTTTTCTTTCAGAGCCTTCCAACATTTTTTTCATTTTGATAGTTTCAGCCCTTTTTACATTTCATTATCTTGCCGCTTAATATAAGTCATGAAGTTTGAAGAAGGCAACAATGAAAAGTATTGTGAGTGGCTTAACAGCTAGGCTGTGTAAGGGGTATTTTAATCTTCTTGTATCTCTGTATTATCAAAGGATTTGCCCTCTAAACTACATCAGACTGTGGCTTTGAGAGAAGCGACTGCACCTGAAATAGTTAACCACATGGTTTACCACAGAGTGTCAGGGTGATTAAAATTAAAGAGTTATCAGATTAGTAGCAAGTTGAGATTGTGTACTCTCACTTTCCCTGAAAGCTAAAAGCATGTTTCCCTCAAGACTTCAAAAGCCTCTTTGAAGCAGACTGCAGATTTGAATCTCAACACGAGGCACTCAAACCTATAACTTTTTAGTCTCTTCTTAAGAAAACCCACAGCATTTGCCCTACTCATCATAAAGGGCAACTATTGTTTTAATTGATGACCAAATGAAATTGGATTCTTCTGAGCTTGCACACGTCAGGTAAGTGTGCAGAAATGGTGCACACAGGTGGCAGTGAGCAATAGTCATTGAGCTGGCTCTCTTGGATCAACTCATCCGCTTTGCAGATGGATCTCATGCCACACTCATAAGATCCAGCCTTTTCATTTCCTTTCATTGACATCACTCATTCTTGTCTTCGCACATCTAAACCATCCCTGGAGGTGTTTAAAGAGAGATTGGATGAGGCACTTGGTGACATGGTGTGGTTGACAAGTAGGAGTAGGTGTAGGTGTTGGACTCAATCTCAAAGGTATTTTCCAACCTTATGATACTGTGATACTATGAAACCACTGCAAAAACTACTTCTTTGGTCTTTACAATCGTATTCCTGTCTCTGATACAGAAAGCATTTTGAAAGATGAACTTCCTAGGTCTCATTGTGACCCATTTGCTTCCCTCTGTTGACTTTTAAGTGCTTCACTGTCATGTCAAATATTTTGCTCCGATTTTCAAGAACCTTCTCCTTATTGACCATCATAACCTTTCAAAACATTGGCTTCTCTTCCCATGCTAGACCCCCTCACGAACATGTCTGATATCAAAGTCATCAGCTTTGGGGTATATCGTTGTACCAGTCCTCACATTGGGCACTGGGAGAAACCATGAAAGTATACAGACATTTCAAGATACCCGTTGCCATTGCTCCTCTTTACTGTCTTTCAGTATCTTTCTTGAGAGATGCTTTTTTTTAAGTGGTCATTTACTCATCTTTAGAGAAAAAGTAGGCACCCAACGTGCTGATCTGTATTCCTTCTCTACTTTCTTGCCTTATATTTGGATCCTGAATTTCCTGTGTTGGTCAGCTATTTGTACTATGTCTAACACAAACGAGGCTTGATTATCAGCCAGGACTCCAGGCATGGCAGTAGGAGATGTGACAATAATTTATGATAATGATTACACACTCAGTGAAGTCATCTGAGAATGGAAGCTATAGTCTGACCCAGAAGATCTCCCAAAGATATGACATTTAGCAGCACAACAGATTCAAGCTAACTGCTGTATTCGAACTCCCAGCTGGGAAAAATAATTGTCCTCCAAAGCTGCAGTGGGCATAGGTGGTGGCATATAGGTGTGAAGGGGTGTTTCATGGCACTGGACCTTTTGGCATAATGTGGGAAGACTGTGCAGCGAGGAAGCAGACCTGGTGAAGTATGGATAGAACTGTCCATGCAGAATGACCTCTGGAGTGAATCATCCCCCCAGCTGCTCCAGGACTACACTCCTGCTAGTATTGGTTTCAAAGACTGCCTCGCATCACCTTGGTATCTGAAGTTTTGCTTGCCTTTTTGTTTTCGCTCCCCATATCCTCCAATTCTCTATCACCACATCAAGGTGCTGTGAGTTCCCATTTCATTCTCTTTCAATCTAGATATTTGATGTCCTCCCTTTTCTTCATTCACAGCCTTCATCAGCTTTCATCACCCACACCCTGAAAGTTCCCTGCGACTTCTTGTCATTGCACTTACTAACATTATGTATTGAAATGCTATCAGTTGGTTGCAAAACTGTTAGAACTCATAGCTCACCTAAGAAAGGCATCTGGGATTACGCTGGGATTCTCCCCATACCAGTGGATTTTTGGTGCCTACAGCATTCCTGGAAATTTTGGAACGCAGTTTAAATATTGTGATATAGTGAATGAAGACATGCCCTGGGAATTAAAAGGAGACTTGTAAATTTAAATGATAGACCTCTACAAAGCATAAAAATTAAGAAGTAGCTATTTTATCTTTTGATGTGCAACAAAAATTAAGTTTTGTAAGTTTTCTGAGACCTTCAAGCTATTCCTTGTCACCTGGACCACAAGATATGTGGGATTCTTGCTCTTCCTGCTTAAGCAACAGTGCTTGATGTCATTTGAGATGTCTTAGAGCATCTAGATCCTCCACATAAGTTCTCAAATACCACACAGGAGTTATTGGAGGCTGGTGCCAGGCAGAATACCCTTTCATGCTCTGTCCTTTGTGAGTTAATTGCCATGTGCTCAATAAAGCTTACCTGCCTTTGGCTGCCCTCAGTATCTAGCATCATTATTTAGTCTCACAAGAAAAAACCCCACCATCTAAATCACCATCGGTTCTTTCAGTACTGCTACATTACTGACCCAACACAAAACTGCTCATAGCAGATGTGCTGGCAGTATTGGGATTTATGAAGCTCTCTGCCTATTTCTTTTCTGTGTCTCAGTTGGCAGAGCAGTGTTAGACAAGGCAACAGAACAACATCTTTTATCCAGAAGAAGTGAATGGGAAAAATTTCTAGCAGGTATTTTTGGCATTAGGTCAACACAGACAGTGAGTCATGCCATGATAACCTAAACTCAGAATTTCCTCTGTCGTGTGGCTGTGTGTCACCAGTGCTGACATTATTCTGATTTCAAGTTAAAAGAGCAAGATGCAGAACTAGGACAATTTTCCCCTAAATACAAAGGCGGTAAGATGGGATCAGTAGGAAACCAGTTGTTCTGAAAATATGGGTAAGAAGCAGTGGAAGAAACCAAGCAGTACACACAGTTGCCTAGTGTGGGGAGGAAGAGAGCCTTGCCCCAGAGATATCAAGGAATCAAGCCATGTCAAAATGAAGACATTTCCCCTGATGTGCCTGAAAAGCTAATTCAGCCCTGAAGGTTCATATGCTGTCTGAAACTGTGTGCACTCTAAACAGAGCATATCTCTTGAAGATGAAACTGATATGGGCGAAGAGAAGAAATTGATACCAGCAACTGGACTGAAATGGTAATGAACTTCTTCTAACTTCAAAACTTTTTCCCAAAGGGTCTGTTAACAAGCTAGCAACAGCTCTGCCTGCTTCTTTCCTCTCTAATTAATGTCATTTATTGTCTGTGTGGATTTCTAAGCTGGGGCTCTGGGGCTAGGGTACTGACCTGAAGTTTATGGTAATTTGCCTGTGAGATTTTGGTTAGCTGTACTGTAGATTACCCAGAGCTTATCTTACAAAGTCATCTTAGTAGTAATGAATCTGCAATTTAAGTGACAGAAATGCAATCGAGATGAAAGCACCAAGCACAAGATTTAATACAAACGGTGATGGAGGAAAGATCAGCCTTATGGGACAGGAGATGGGTTTTAATATTCCCAGCAGTGGAGAAAAGGCACGTCCTATCCTAAGGACTAGACAGTTCAGTGTCTGCTGAGTTTGCAGTACTAGAAGACGTCTTCGTTGGTAAGACGGTGTAAAATAAGCTGGAATAGGAAACAGCAGGAGCTGTCCATTAACTCTTTGCAGGACTGTAGGAAATTAGATTTGGGAGAGATGCATTTCTCTTATCTCTTGGTGTAACCATGCTAACCAGCTGTTTTCCATTGACCCAGACAGAGGAGTCTAATGCCAAAAAAATGTCTGTATACAGCAAAGCTAGCATTGGTTTGACAGTGGACTAAGTTTTCTCATGCTAAGCATAATTTAGCCTCTGGAACCTGTCTCCTTAGCTCCTTTTGTAAGGAAGAAGCTGGGCAGACCTCTCTAGAGGACAGCAGACAACTAACTTAGGTTCTCTAAAGTAATGCTTACAGGTGTGCCTCTTTTTTTTTTGGCTACAGTGGTGGAAGAATGCTCATACACGTTCACATTGATAATTAATGTGGTTTAGCTAATGCACTGATATAAATGTAAAACTCACTTTGCCGTGAGTCCCCAGCAAGGCAGGCTGCAGAAGTTGTTATGTTTTCCACTGACTCAGATGTTTCTTGACTGAATATCTGTCTCTGCTCTTCCTAAACACAACTATCTCCCTTCATCTCCGACTCACTCCTGGTTTAAGGCATGGATTGAGTGACACCCAGCCAACAAACCCAGACATTTCAATTCCCTGTGTAGTCACTAGAAAGACAGCTACAGGATATGACTTATTGCACCCTTATCTGCAATCTGATAGACGAATTGTGCACTGAAAGCACTATTTTTCCTCCCTTGGCTATGGAGGGAGACCACGTGTCTAGCTTGATGAAGACAGTAGTGCAAACAGTTGAAGTCAAATGAGATGAATCTCATGCCTGCGCCGGCAGGGAGGTTGGTCCAGGGACTTGGACTGCAAATATGGAACTGGAAGAGAGAGAATTAGGAAACAGGGAGAGTGTTTCCCGAGGCAGGGCGATGGAAGAAAACTAGCCCCAGCACAGTGCGCTGCGTAGAAAACGTACAAAGCTGAGAATGAGGAGCATTTGTTTTTCTTGCTTGTTTCTGGGTGTTTATAACCTTCTTGGTTCTGTGGTAAAGCCACAAAACTCAAACTCTTTAAAGGCAACCACTGCACATGATATGGTAGCAGAACACAGTGTCTGGTTTTGAGTGTATCGTACTTGAAAGCCTTGTTTTAGTGTGTGACATTTGGGTTTTGAATAGGTATGGCTACATTTTACTTAGATCTGTGACTTCAGTAACATCCGCCTCTTCAGTATCTTCATCTGAAGGGAAAAACACATTATTGAGAAGAAAAATGGCTTTTTAAACAGCAGCAGAAATTCACACTATTTTCTTTTGCTGGAACTTCCTCAGCCTTGCCTTTTGTTGGGTTGGAAAGGCAGTAGAGAATATCCTCTCTGGAAATAATTGAACTGGTTGACAAGAATGTGTCCCAGTCTTGGGTAACAGTGAAAAAAGCTCTGGTGGGATTCTTGATTTCAAATGTGGATTTGGGACTCGTCTCATTTGCCTTGTGGCCTTAGCACGGCCACTGAGATTTTCACTGGAGCTCTCAAGAGTGGGATGGAAATTATTTCTTGGTGTTGATAACTTTTATGACCTTGTAATGCATGAAACATTTTTTCCAAACAAAGAGGGCTGTATATTGTCTATCTGGGGGGGTTGTACTTTGCAAATGCAGAATGTAAAGAAAAAGCAGCAGATAACAGAGTGCTGCTACCCTGACAGGGCTTCGGAACTGGAAGTCAAGTGAAAAAAGTGATGGAAGGACTTTGGGAATGCGAGTTTTGGAGAAGTACTGGAGGAGATGGAGCAAAGATTCACTAATCATAGAATGGTTTGGGTTGGAAGGGACCTTAAAGATCATCTACTTCCAATCCCCCACCATAGACATCTTCCACTGGATCGGTAAGTCAGTGAGTAAAGTTGTTCTGAGGTTCAGGACCAGGGTCAGGAGATGGAAACCATGGGTAGAAAACATCTAAAATCTCGGTTTTGAAGGTACAACTAATGCAACAGGAAAAATAGAAGAGACAAAATTGAGCATCAAGGAAGAAAGCAGGGAGGCCAAAATTGCAACCCGCTAAAGGCAAAGGCAAAGGCAGCAGCTTTCTAGCAGTAGCTAAAGAGTGAATTATTTTGCTGTCATAAGAGGAAAGGACTTAACATCTCATCTGTGATGAGGTGGGGAGAAGAATTCTCCATCTGAAGGCAGAAGCAGATACTGCAGAATCTCTGTTCATAACGTGTTCTTTTCCTCAGCGGGATCACAATTATTTAACAGGGTTTTTTTATTGCAGCTGTATATTTGACACTTTGCTGATGAGGGCCACTCTAGCTGGAAGGTTTATAAAGGTATTTGCTCTTTGGTTGACCTTACAAGAAACACTTGTACATTTTTGACAACTTTAATTTATTCTGCATCGCATTTCAAGTCCATGGGAGCAGCACTAATATGCAAGTATAATGGGAAAGAAATTCCTCTCATTTAAATGACTGAGATCTGGTACCCATCTTGTGTGAATGAAATTCAGTTGAATGAAATTCTTTCTTTTGTGAGTTTTAATCCTTTCCAGGTTTAAATTGCAAATCTATTCAGTGTATTCCTGCAAGATGAATAGCAAGATGGAAAGGTGTAAGACCACAGACCAGCTTTTATCTTGTATTTAACCTTCATCTAGCTTGCTTCAAGCTTCATCGGTGTGCTTCTAGGCACTGCTGCTGTGCAGAGTAAAAGAGATAAATGTGATGCTCTCCACAAGAAAGTCAGCTTTTCTCTTATTCTCTTTAGCACTAAGGTGTGGTTTAATTTTTACTAAATGAATGCTCATCCTATGCCTTTGTTTCCCCAGACATATATGAGGACATTGCCTTCCCACAGCAATTTGAGATCTATCAGTGAAACTGTTCTGTAAAACAAAGGATTTTTATTTTCTTTTTCTCCTAATGATATTTATTCTTGATCGTGCACTTTACCGTAAACTCTCTTGTAAGTAATATATATGGCAGGATTTGTTTAAAAAATTGAACTTGCTGGGATGAGCTGAAAAGTCTAAGGCAAAATAACATGAATAGCACCGTATGAATTGAGACACAGTTGATTTTTGACCAGTTTGACCTAGCCTTTTTCCCTTTACTTTGCTTATTTCTGTTCCCAGTTTTCCTTGGTGATGCTCCTAAGGAACTGAAAAGAATAGGTCTTACAGCCACAATAGTTCAGACATCTCTAGATTAAAAGCCCCTAATTTGGTGAAAGGTGTGTTTCTACCTTAGTATATTATTTTCAGGGAAAAAAAATTATATATATATAAACGCTATGTTTAAACATTGAGAGAGACATTGAAAACAGATACAGGAAGCTAAGGAAAGAAGAGCTTAGTGATAGAGTGAAGAATGCAAAGCTATGCATTTATTCATTCATCAGAGAACTAAATTGCATAAAATCACATAAAATGCAACTGCTTTAACACCCCTCATTTTTTTCCAAAAAGCAGAAAGGTTTCTGATAAATGAGACTTGCCAGCAAGAAATCTCACAGTGTGTCCCAGGCACAGTAATACAGAAACCGTGATACAGGGACCTGACTCATCCCCAAACCGCTCCTATTTACATATCTCTGGTTGAACTTGCAGTGATGCTCTTGCACGCAACACTTAAACACTTGCCCTAAGCACCGCCACTTCCTTTGGGAATGAAAATGCCCCGTGAAGGAAAAGGTACAGCGTCTACTGGCAAAATACTTTAACAAGAATAAAATTACCTGCAGGGTAATCATTTGTGAAGGTTCTTCCTGCATTAATAAGTTTGGTCATAAGCAATGCAACCTTCCCTTGCGATGCTCAGCCTCTGGTAAAATCCACAGCTTTGCTAGAGATGATCCATTAGCAGTTATAGCACCAATGTATCTGAGAACCTGCCTTAGGCTCTCTCTGCTCATACCTTTCAGCCTGGACATCATCATCAGAAACAGAAGGACATATCGCATTTATGGAGCACTGAGAGTGTTCCTTCTGAACAAAGCAATTTTAATTCAAATACGCTAATATATCACCTGACCATTTCTCAACACGCACAGTTGTCACAATAAATAAACCAAATAGAAGGAGTATCACCATTTATAAATGTGTAAAATTATGCTGAATGAATTAGCTGCCTTCATTCACAGTTTATAGGCACTACTGGTTGGGAGGCATGGCTGAAAGAATACTTGATATTTATAGTACCCATAGTAAACCTGGATGGCATCTTTTAACTAATAGCCTTGCTATCAACTTTACCTACAGAGGTACTTATATTTCAGTGTCTATTTTTATATTTCCTAAAGTTACATGCAAAATGGAAAAAATCAAATTCAAAGAGCTACCTGAGGTGCACAAGGCAGCTTTGATCTGCCCACTGTGCCAGCAATGGGTTGGAGGATACATACATTACTCAGACAAAAAATATCCTGTAGTGCTCTGGGTTGTCTGCAGTTGATGGTTTGTGGGCACAAACCCCATTTTCCTCATTTCCTTAGAATAATAAATTCCTTAAGCTCTTAACATCTTTCCTTACCTGAATAAAGTCAGGATGTTGTGAACATCATCTAGCAGCCACCACAAAAAAGCGAATCGTATTTTCCCTCCCCAAAAGGCAGAAATAGTCTTTTACCTGGATTGTTCCCCTTGATGGATCCAAACAAGAACCATATCAAAAGGCACTTGAGCTCCATGGGACTTGTTCACATCTTTTCTCTGCAACAAGAAGGGTGATGGAGTTTCTCAGAAGTGAGGGACTTATGCCGACCAAGCAGAGAGCTGTCTACTGCCTGGTTAGACTGGTGAGGAGCATCACCGTGGGTACGTGGCAAGGACTTTGCTCTTTGGTCAGCTAATCGTCGTTTCACTGGTTGGCTCTGCAAGAGAGAATAAAGGCTGCTCTCTGTTCAGGTATTAGTAGCTTTTATCCAGGAAATCAAACTTAATGCTCAGGGTGGCTGAGCATGCCATCGTGTGTAGGAAGTGGTTTGACACATCAGAGCTACTGACTCCAGAGCTGTTCCACTACAGCTGAGGTCAGTAAAATTGGCCAAAGTTTTAAGAGTTCTGTGCAGCCACTCAACCCCAGATCTGTAACTGAACAGGCATTTGAGAAGAATCATCATGTAGAACAGTTGTCAAGTGTATGACAATGAGCCTCAGACACCAGCTGTGGTTTCTGTCTACAAACAAAGGTCCCATCTGGTATCATTTTGGCTTTTTGGAGGTCTGATGATGATGTTAAATCTCCACTTATTTTTTGATGTATGCACGCTTGTCGTTTCTCCAAGTGACAACTGAGTTGAAAGATGGACAGTTCGACAAAAAAAAAAAATCTAAGAGGATGAGGCTGGCAGGTTTGGAAAGAGTTTCTCTTGCTCCTAAATTTCTAGGTTTGTCATGTGAAATTTCTAGTTTTTTCTTCAATGAAATTTATTCTTCTGAATGTCAGTGGAAAACTGGAAATGAACAAGGAAATATCACACTTTATGTAATTGTTCTTCATTTGCACTGAAATTATTATCTGTTAGCACCTAGAGAATTAGTTGGGATAGACTATGGCAAAAAAGATTTAAACTATCATCTGTGGTATTCTATCATAATTATTACATGCCAGACATTTACTCCTCCTTTATAAATCCTTAATGAATTAAATCTTCCTAACAGGCATGCTAAGAAATAGATGTGATATATTTTTAAATGCCTCTACAACTGCATCCATCAGTCATGACCACAGACATAGAGGATGCTGCATTAGTATCTCTTTCCTCTGTCTATAAGGGCGATGGTCCTGTGAAAGACAGCTGACACAAGGGAGCTTCTTTTGAGTGAGACCCAAATCAGACCTTTTTTGGGGGGGTGAATGGTGTTGTGCCTATAAGAGGTTGCACAAATGTGTATTTTCTTCCCCCGCATGTGAAAAATGCAAACAAGACTTTAGGCAGTGCTCATGAGAGCAGTGGAGAGAAGGGATGCTACAGCCTCTGTTTCCTCTCTCTTGATAAAACTCCCTTTGCTCTTTTCATGAAAGCTTTTGTGCAGCTTCCCTGATGCAGGTGACAAGTCCTCTTGGAAGGTGTGTTGGCAATGAGGATTGGCCAGGAGATACCTGCCCAAACTGAAGTGTAACAGGACACAGAGGAAAACTAAGAATTTTGGAGGAACTGCTATGGATAAAAAGTTTGCTCACCCAGGGGCTGCCCCATGCTTCACATGCCTTTGCTTTAGTACCAATTTAATCTTCCATATTTAATAGGATAGCAGGAAACACTCATGCCAAAGCCCATTAAAGGACTTGGAGAGATTTGCTCTTGAAATATTTGTCTGAAAGTTACAGACTCCAGTTCCTCACCTTTTTCCAGGATACCTGGAAATATGCAACTGCATATGCAGAACGCAGCCATCTGTACGGTGTATTTGATGCATTGCCCAGAAAGACTTCTTATTACAATTTGTCCTTCCCCTACTAAACGTGGGGTCGTTTCTTTGGAGGTGCAGGGATTTACTCCTCAACATCTCCTTCTTCTTCTTGCTTGATCAAACTATTTAATGTCATTGCTATTTGCATGATGGAGACAGCCACGAGGGACCTTTTCTGCAGTCCTTCAGTTCAGTCTGCTATTCAAAATCCTGCTGGTCAAGTAATGATTGCAGACTCTAAGCAGACACAGAGGTGAGACCTTACCTGGAGTCCTGCATTCAGTTCTGGAGTCCTCAGCACAGGAAGGACACGGAGCTGTTGGAGCAAGTCCAGGGGAGATCATAGAGATGTTCTGAGGGCTGGAGCACCTTCCATACAAGAACAGGCTGAGAGAGTTGGGGGTTGTTCAGCCTGGAGAAGAGGAGGCTCTGGAGAGACCTTACAGCAACATTACAGTACTGAAAGGTGCTACAGGAAAGCTGGGGAGGGGTTCTTTATCAGGGATCACAGGGATAGGATGATGAGGAATGGTTTAAAATGAAAGAGGGGAGATTTATATTATGTATTAGGAAGAATTTTTTTCCTGTGACAGTGGTGAAAAACTGGCACTTTGAATCAGACAAGTTGTGGATGTTCCATTCCTGGAGGTGTTCAAGGCCAGCCTGGATGAGGCTTTGAGCAACCGATAGAGTGGAAGGTGTTTCCACTCGTGGCAGGGAGGGTCGGAAACCATTCTATGATTCTCAACAAGCTGAATTTTTCCTTTGGCTGAAAAAAGTTCTTTTTTTTGGCAGGTGGCTGAGACACACTCCCTTTTCACGCAGCCATTTGCTTTCAGGCAGCAAATCTCAACGTGGGTGGGTAACAGCCACTAAGATTTTATTACGAATGGTGAGTTTTTAGCATAGCGAGAAGAAGCAGTATACAGTGAGTTGTTGTACTGGAAGGAACGGTGAGCCCAGGTAGCACCGTTTGCAGTAGGAAGACCTGTAACTCGATAGTTAGACATTTTAAAGATCATTAAAAAAAAACCCCAGTTACCACTTGTGAGAGAAATTAGTTAGGTCAGCTTTATGAAATAGGTCAACTTGCTGAGCGATTCCAGGAAAAAACCAGCGCTGCTTCTGCGAGGAACTGACCCAAAGCAGAGTGAGAGAGAGAAAGCGAGGGTGAGAACAGAGGGATCCAGCAAAGTGGAAAATTATCGAGGCACAGAAAAACCAGAGAAAAATATATAATCAGCATTAAAATTTGGATAATTAACATCAGAAGTTAGCAGCTGAGGTGTGTGGCGATAAAAGAGGGGAGACACTGTGAAAACTCAGTGGAAACTGATGGAGGGAAATGGGAACATCTTGAACATCTAGGAAATTAGGGGAAAGAAGGTGCTGATGCTTGTTGGCTTTCTTCCATTGATCAGTAGAGTTTTGCTGCTCAGAAAAGTCCTCTTTTTCAGCAGAGAGCTGGGAGGAAAAGAGCCTGTCACATGGCCCAGGTCACCACAGACAAGATCATGAAGGTATTTCTACACAACGACACAAGACTAAGAAGGATGCAGAGATGGAGCTGCCAGGGAGTAAAGCACAGACAAAGCTGCAGTCTTCTTTAAGTCTAGGTTTAACAAGGGGGTTTGGAAATCCCACAAGTGCTTTTAAAACTCTTAATGCCCAAACTCATTTGGTCTGGAGGTCTGAGCAATGGAGGCTGTGAGCACATTTTAGAGTGGATCTGGTGCAGTTTTATCTGGTGGAAAAGGGCAGAATCATTGCAAAGCTGGGGAGAAAACAGACATTCATGGGGTTCTGTATCAATGATCTCCTGAGACTTAGGAGACTTGGCCTCTTTACGGTACCATCTCAAGAAAAACTGAGCAGTATTAAATTTTCAGTTGGATATTGCTTATTTTATGAATCAAATGATGCTGCAAGCAAAAAGAAGCCAACTTAAAGAAACAACAACACTATAATCTTATTATAACCCTTTCCAGATCAAAGCAGTGGTAAATACCCACATTATTCACTAAAATAAGCAAACTTTGTGTTTTCTTTCTTTAATTCAACTTCTATGCTGTGAAACACTCTTACATAAGCCCTCTATTCAAGAGAATAACACTTCAGATTGACCTTGCCAGGAGGGTGTGAGGATGACTCTAATAGCTAACTAAACTCTGTTAATCAGTATATTGCTTATATGCCCTAGAAATTATGGTAATGACGGTTGTAAACCCATATTATTTATTTTTTTACTTGGGAGGAATTGTATTGGGAATTTTACCTTAAGAACAGGATACTGTGCTACTCTGTACTGAACAAGTGAATCTCAAATACCTAGGCTTTGCACTTAAACAAGTCACGCTTTGCTTTTTTCACAGAACACTTCGAGGACTATGCTTAGTATTTTCAAGAAAAGTCATTAAAGATGCCATGCACAAGGGTTCTTCCTACTCTACACAGCAGCACCCAGCTCTTCGGCAAAGCAGAGGTATGGGGAAGCTCGAGTTATACCAAATGCTATAAAAAATCATCAGAAATTTTTCACCCAAGCTAATTATTTGTAATGGCCAAATTGTTTTGAACTACTTTCTATTTCTGATAAAAGTGAGGTAGAGCTGGCATGAGGCACATCAATGTTGCATATTAAGTGGAACATATCCGCAAGGTCAACAAGGACTTAGGTTCCAGTTAAGAGAGTTGTATGGCCAACATGTTTTTCAGAGTTCCTCCTTGAGTCAATGGAGAGAGTCAACAAGTACATCTAGAGAGTGATTCACCTTCTCTTCTGGACATCAACACCTACAGAATGAATCACCCATCAGAACTTCTCTCCCTTCCTCCTGTCTGGAGATAACTGTTGAACCAGCACAACTAGTTTAAATCAAACACTGAACTTTTAGGCAGCTACAGCTGGCTGACACAAATGCACCCTGAAAATATGTACTGTATTTCAAAGGACAATTAAAATTTCTTATTTAGTGACCGAGAACAGCCTTTCCTGACAAACATCCTGGCATAGTTCATTATATTCTTATTAACCATTCTGATCCCATGTTCCCTGAAAGGGAACTTTGAGAGTCCTGTATTCACTGTTAGGAGAAATCCATCCTTTTATCTGTTTTAAACTGATCTCCTATCATTTCTGTTATTGTGGAATTCAGTGTTAATGGTCTGGATTCACTGTATCCCTCACCTCCATGATACAGTTGACCTCCAGCCTCCTCACATCCTCTCTGTGTTGAAAAGTCCTAGACCCTTGCTATCTCTCCTTGTAAGGCAGCTACTCCATCCTCATGATTATTTTAGTTGTCGTTCTCTGGACTTTCTCCAAATCCACTAAATCTTTTTTTGCTATGCAGAGACCACAATGGCACCACATGTAGGCCCACCAAGTTTTTATATAGCACAAAAATGGTCTTCACTGTCCCATTCCCAGTTACGACACTCAAAATAGTGTTGGCTTTTTGGTGTTCGGTGCTGTCCTCCAAAATCCTCACGTTAGTATGCAGCAAAAGCCGAAATATTCTCTGTGGGATTCATACACCAAGCACATCATTGTTATTATTATTACAATAAAATTGTGTCTAATGAGCCGATCTGGAGAACTTTCATTTTTCAACTTATTCTCTTCAGACTTATGCCTGGCTAAGCTTCTGGCTTAAGTGAAAAACTCTTTGGATATATTTATTTTCCCTGTAGTGAGTATTGCCACAACATTAACACAGCAATGCCTGGATTGGGTTCTTTAATACTTTCCCATGCAAATGCCCCTGCATAGTACAGACAACTTTCTTGTATAGATCTTCTTCTTTGCAATCATCATTCCTGTATTCAAGTCAAAAAAATTCAGGATCTTCAAATAAACTGATAAATTAAGTATTTTATTGAGTGCTCCTTCCTTTCTCCTTTTTATTATCATCAGGTTACAGTTAATCAATCCTGTAAAGTGCACAAGTCTTAAGACAGCCTCTGAAGTGAGCTCCTTACCTGCCTCTTTGCTTGACTTTAGTAAGGATTTCTACACTACCTGTCATGTTAGGGAAACATAACTTAGTTGTTAAGGTGAGCACAAAATTGCTTTGAAAAACTCTGAAAAGAAAGTGCCCTTTACATTTTCCAAAACTATGTCAAATGGAAGAGCATTGAGTGATATTCATCAACCATCAGAAGAGAAGGATGTATTGAAAGGTATTCCCCAGGTTATAATGTGGATCTTAGGCTATTCAGTATTTTCAGCAGTTATCTGGATGATGAATGTAGACAATATTTACTGCACTTGTAGAAGATGCTAAGCCAGGAGAGACCGTGAATATATTAGACAGCAGGAAGGGAATTCAAAGGGACCTCAACACACTGGACAAAAAAATCAAGATGCAATTTAAAGAATAATTGTATTATACGTAAGCAGAATAAAACAGCCTGTGAAATGGGGTAGTTACATAGCTGTTCTTTCAGAAAATGGACTAGAGCTCACACACAAAAGATCAGTTGGCAATGTCACACACACAAAAATGTAAATCTAATTCTGAAACGTATATAACATGCGAAGTAATCCCTTGTTTTATGCTGTGACAATAAAGCCATTGATAGGATGCTGCGCCCAGTTGCGGGCACTGCATGTTAAGAAGAACATGGACCAGCAGGAGACAGTTTAGAGGAGCTATAAAAATGATAAGAGAGAAAACATTTCCAAAAAAAGGAAAGACTGAATAACTTGAGAATGCCTGAGGAAAATGATGGAGAAGGGGACAAGAAAACAACCTCCAGGAGTGATAGACACGGGGCCGATCGTGCCTTGCCATGGACTAGATGATCCCTCAAGTCTTCTTCCAGCACCAGAGTCTGTTAAGGATCATGCTGTCCCTTTTCACTTTCTGGACCCACAGCCCAGTAAGCTACAACCCGTGCTCTAACCTTATAATTTATAGCTAGAGAAAATCCTTCTGCATTATCATTAGCTCTTATTTGTCATCTAACCCATCTATCTGGGCAGCCTCAGGGTTCGACTGATTTTTGTAACAATTATACTTTCTTTAGTCCAGAGAAAGAGCTTGGCTTTCAGTTTTAAAGGGGTCTATGACTTTACTGGGGTATAAGACAAAGAACAAATGCACATTTTTTATAGCATAATTGCAGTTTTGCTGTAAAAGTCAGACAGAAACTCCATATAATATCCACTTTGGACATCCAATATCTGCCTTTGTCTAACCAAGAAGGCTTTCTTCTTTATCTGATAACTGGACACCAAAGGTGGGAGTCATAACAAATTTGGGAACTCACGTGGGAGACAAACGCCTGAGCTGGCTGTCTAGACTCCTTTTTCCGTCAGTGATGACAACTAGACTCAACTAGGGCAGGGCTGTATGTTAGAAAAGATGTTTTAAATAGGTCAGATGGAAATGCCCTGTAAGCCTTTGGTTTTACCTGTTGAAAACAGAGGATCTAGATGATAAACTTGCATATAGATATACTTTCTTGTAGGCATCTAAGATCAGAGGAAATGAACCTGTCCTCCAGCAAGTTTTAAAGCACAAATTTTTGCATTATACTGTTTCCATCCCTCTTTTGGCTCATATGGGATAGGGATGGATGAAGAGCTGTACATGAACCAACAATGCATGCTTGCAGCCCAGAAGGCCAACTGAATCCTGGGCTCCATCAAAAGAAGCGCAGCCAGGAGGTTGAGGGAGGGGATTCTGCCACTCTACTCGGCTCTGGTGAGACCTCCCCTGGAGGCCTGGACCCACCTCTGGGGCCCTCAGCACAAGAAGGACATGAATATGTTGGAGTGTGTTCAGAGGAGGGCTACAAAAATGATCCAAGAGATGGAGCACCTCCGATATGAGTACAGGCTGAGAGCTGGTGTTCAGCCTGCAAAAGAGAAGGCGCTGGGGAGACCTTAGAGCAGCCTCCCAGTACTTCAAGAGGGCCTATAGGAAAGATGGGGACAGACTCTTTAGCAAGACCTGTTGTGACAGGACAAGGAGTAATGGTTTTAAACTAAGGGAGGGGAGATTTAGATTGGTTATAAAGAAGAAATATTTTACAATGAAGGTGGTGAAACACTGGAACAGGTTACTCAGAGAGGTAGCAGAGGCTCCATCCCTGGAAACATTCAAGGTTAGGTTGGATGGAGCTCTGAGCAACCTGATCAAGTCAAAGATATTGCTGCTCCTTAGTTTTGGCTGGGTGTATTGTAAAGGTCCCTTCCAACCTAAAGCATTTCGTGACATTGTGATTCTATGTTACCAAGTGAACTTCCCATGGTTGAAGACCACCATTAGAAGTCTTTGTGCTGTGTGTCATGAGGGAGGCAGTGTTCTACACCTTCTTCATAAACGGGTTACGTGCTTCTGCTCAGGAAGGCACAGTTCAGTGCCTTCCTTTAGTTCAGTGAAGGCAGAGTTAAACTCAGCTGTATGAATTTTGTTGAGTCAGCTCTGAATTTACCACCTCATAGGAAGCTGCTGTGATGTTCCAAGAACTGGGGCTAGATACTAGGCCACAGAAATAAATGTAAAATGTTGCATTTCAGTTCTTACACGACCTGAATCTACTGTCTTCTCCCTGGGAGTAAAAAAAAACTTCTGAGCTGTTCAGGTCATGAGGATTCCTTACAGAAATGCAAAAGGAAGAACTTCTAAATGCAAATAATAGTGGTGAGAAATATTTAGAAAAGTTCTTCAGCTAGAGTAACTTGGAGGCTTCTGAATATAACTGCTAACCAAGAAATGTTAGTGCATGAGTGAGAAAATTAGTGCAGTACTCAGGAAGGAAATAAGGAGAAAAAAAAAATGAGAAACTGAATGTAGAAAGGTCAGGATGCATTTCACATCACCAGGCCAAACAAACAGAAAATAATATGCGTTTTTCCTCCTTGAGCATAAATTATTAAAGTTGACCCTTTTATTCACTGCAGAATAAATGTTCATGCCTTGGTTTTTGCTTCTAATGAAGCTCCGGATGTTTTTACAACACCTTTTTGATGAGTCCTCAAGCTTCTTCTTACAGTATCAAGAACAATCTTTCAAATTATTGCCAGAGTAACTCAGGCTCAGTTTATGCTACAAAAGTCAGATCTCATGCTTCGGGGCATAATTTTAAAATCATAATTTCCTGTGGTTGCTCTAGGATTTTCTCCGTAGGGTGTTTTTCTTATGCACATTCAGCTGTTCTCTAATACTGCTGCAACACCGGCATTCAAGGGGTTGTAGATTAAGGCAATCTAAATTGGGGCAATTAAGCAGTTTGGGCAAAGAAGGAGCACTGATGCCAGTAAATAGGTTTGTACATCTGACGAGAGAAACTTATGGGTGAAATACTGAGTAAGTAGCTAACTAGCAGGTATCTTTTCCATTGGATTAAATTTCCATAACCCATTTTGCAACTGTTACCCTAATGTTGTTTTCATGGACCAAGCATTATTTGTGTAATGCGGAAGGGTAGGGTTGTGATGGAGACCTTGGGATTATCAAATAATCACAAGATGAGGGATGTTTGAGGTGCAAAGCTCTGAGTAACCCAACTGGCTTGTTGTTTCCTTCTCTTCCTCTAGAAAGGAGCTTGACTACTAGACAGGAAAACGCTTTGGGATCAACAAGGTGATTTTCACCTTTTCTCAATTAATATTAGATGTTTGTGTAGACTCAGACTTTTGAGTTAGTCACCCATCTGCCTTCACAGTCAATGGAGAGGAGAAGGCACAGCTCAGACAACCCATCTTACAATAGATGTCTGCATTTGGGTGAGATGAACTCTGCTGCAGAAGCATCCGCTTCTCTGCACTGTCTACAAACAAGCTGAACACCCAAATGCTGCAGATGTTACTTGTGGTCTAAGGATACCCATCAAACCTCCCACCTGGTTTTCACCTGTTGCTAGCAAATTCCATGTCCATAATTAGAAGTGAAAATTGCCCTGTATTGCCTTGGTGTCTATAAGTATCTTCCAGTGCTTAGGGACTTTGGCAAAAATAACCTCCCTAACATCAGATTTATCCCCTCTATTCAGATTAACTGGCATGTCTGTGAACAGTGCCGGATGCGCACCCTATCACTAGCCCCACCATCTCTCTGGCTCTTGCGGTGTTGTGCACAGATTAGAAATACTGCAGCTCAGTGGGTTTGGGGGTTGAGCTCTGGGCAACTTCACTCTTGAAGGTGAATCCAATTAAAGGTGAAAGCAATGAACTGCAGATGGCAAATCTCTGATACTGAAAGGTCCTAGATGTCCACACCGGTCCCAACACTTGTGGTGTTCAGGGCCTCTGATGGTCAGTGCCTTTCCAGTGCTTGGGAGGAGAAGAAAGGAGAAAGGTGACCTAGACAGGATCAAGCTGCCTGTAAACATGGTAATGAAATGCAGGAGTTATTTCCATAAAGCAGTTTTTATTTCATGCCCTGTAGCTATTCTTGCAAAAATCAGCAGCTATTTACCAGGCTGTTCAACAGAAGTGTGCTTACCCTGAGGAAGTTCTCCTCTGACTCTCATAAACTCTCATAAACTGAACCATCTACACTTTATAGCCAAACCCTATTTCATCACCTGCATCCATCCAACCAAGGGAACTGCCCAGTGGTTGGCTTTGGAGGTGGCAGAGGACTCAGTCATGTGGGGCAAATGGCCTCAAACTTTCTCTCCGAGGCCAGGACAAAGGTCACTGTAAATAGAGAACATTCAGTGCTGAAAAGGGGTCCTTGCACTAAGACTCTGAGCTTGGACAGTGAGTGTAATCAGCTTTGCATCTGATTGCATTTCCCAGCTTTGCACAAGAAATGTGCAAACTTTGCTGGATAACACTTTCATCCAGCAGAATCCCATCACGTGTGGGACAGTCTTCAAAAGGTTGTAGTGACACTTATTGCAGGCAAGAAATCGGATGGAAAAACAACATGTAGGATCTTTTACATCTCTTCTGGACATACATGCACTCTCTTCTCTATTGATACCTCTCATTATCACAGTGCAGCCCTTCTGAAGTCCTATCTAATTTGATCACTGCATATTGATAAGCTGACAGCCCTATAGGAGAATAACATCCTATGAAGAAAGTATTAAACAATTTCATAATTACAGGCTCTATCCTAAGGTGCAGACTCCAAGCTCCTAAGTTTTTTTATTAGTAATTCCCACAAATCAGCATTTCCTCATTTAGAGAGTTCCATGTGCAGCTGTAACTTTCTTTTAACATGGGAATTTATTTTTTTTTTTTTTAAAAAATCATAGAATCATAGAATGGTTTGGTTCAGAAGGGACCTCAGAGATCACCCAGTTCCAACCCCCCTGCCATGGGCAAGGACACCTCCCACTGGATCAAGTTGCTAAAAGCCCCATCCATCCTGGCCTTGAACACCTCCAGGGATGGAGCATTCACGATTTATCTCGGCAACCTGTGCCAGGGTCTCACCACCCTCACAGTAAAAAATTTCTTCCTAATATCTAATCTAAATCTCCCCTCTTTCAGCTTAAAACAGTTGCCCCTTGTTCTATCTCTGCACTCCCTGATAAAGAGCCTCTCCCCAGCTTTCCTGTAGCCCCCTTTAAGTACTGGAAGGCTGATATAAGGTCTCCAGAGAGCCTTCTCTTCTCTGTGCTGAACAAGCAAAATAGAAGAAAACAGTCTCTCAAAGTGAGGATTTTGGGGGTGAAAGGGTTCACATGGTCTCATGTTACACAGAGGTAAATGTCACTTAGGTTGAAGCAGTGAAAAAAGGACAAGATTTTTCAGGGCTGATTTACTTCATTCCAGTCAGACTCTAATTGTCCCTAGATGAAATGTCCTCTTAACCATCTTTATTACATCTGTTACCTGCATGATACAAGGAGTAGCACTCAACAAAAAATAATCTCATTAGTTGTTTTCATGGTGAGCAAGTGGAAAACCTGAAATATTTGATGTGATTAATAAAAGCCAGACATTGAGCCTGCTCAATTTGGAGTGTTTTGTCAGCTTGTTTAAAGTTAGAAGAGGAAAGTACTCCAGATGCTATGCCAGATATGTGCAGCTCAGATATACAGAAAGAACAGATCAAAGATATATATAAAGTACAATAGAAGAATATTGTCTACCTGCTTGGCTTTTCAGTGTTCAGATCATGTACATCAAGATGGTCATATCTGTATGATCTCTCTTAAGTGGAATTAAGAAGATTAAGAAATTAAAGATTTGCATGAAGACATTAAAATGAATGGTTTCTTTCCCATTTCTTGGCCTAGATCTTATTATTTGTAACTTGTTCCTTATTTGTTATTTTATCAAATTTTGCAGTGTGACGAAGTCCAGACTTAGAGTCTTTCTGCTGTGTCTTCAATGAGCACTGGCCTAGAGCTTTGCTAAATCAACCCTACAGAGTGAGGAGAGAAGAAAATGTGGTGAAACTGGGCAAGCAGCAAGGATACAGCTTGCTTCAGCTCAGCACAAAGCCAAAAGCCTCTTCTCTCTGTGGTTCAGCGTGGCCAGCAGTGCTGGTCAGCATCAACATAAGGTATAACTTTTAACAGGAGAAATCAAAAGAAAAAATTCTCCTTCAGGTTTCAGGAGGGGGGAGGTAACTGCATCTGTTGTAAAGCAATTGAGTTTACACTCTGGTTACTGTGGCATCCCAAATGGCCCTGCAAAGCCAAACCTCAGCCCCTCACATTGCCCAAAAAGTGACATTGTGAGAGCAGAGCTACTGATACTGATTTATCACCAAGAGCATTGCCAAGACCTCCCCATGATGCGACAGCCTGGTTCAACCCTTGTAAGGTTCCATTCAAGTGATGTCCAGCTTCAACACGGGGCTTGAAAATGAGAAATCATAACCAACAAATGTAACTGAGAAACCAGACGGGCTTAGAGAGGGAGGCTTAGAGAGGGAGAGCTTGTTGAAGCTGAAGGCAACAAGCATCAGAAGAGCAAGCCCAGAGGAGACAGCTAAGAACATCTCATCGTATTTTGGCCCCTTCATTAATCCCAACTGGGCCTGGGGAAGTATCTTCCCTGCCTTCCCCCCTGCCAAATACCTGGAAGCTGTTGATAACAATAAATTGTTGATAACAATTTTGCCTGTAACTGCAGAGATGTCTCTGCGTTCTCCTGCTTATTGCCATGCAGTCTCTGAGCAAAGACCATAAAAGTCTTCATTCAGAGCATCACCCCTTAATTCTAAATAGCTAGGAAACAACTGAGCAGAAGTTGAGTTGAAATATTTTCGACTTTGTAAAAAGAAAGAGAGAAAAGCTTCATTTGTTTTTGCTTCAGGAAGCTCTCTGCACCAACAGAGGAGAAAGTCCCTTTCTAAAATAACAAGAAATTCATTGGTACTTCTTGTACTTTTGAAGGTCACCATTATAGATATTTTTGATAACACATCCTTTTACGGGCATGTGGTCTGCTCTGACGGTGGAAATAATAGTGTTTACAAGGCTGTTACCTGAAGAGTGGGTAATTTTTTTTTCCTGATATCTTCTTTATTTTTCAGGAACACAAGGATGGATGATGTTCATACCAGGCCATTGGTCACTTATGGTTAAGGTCTTGGTTTTACATAAATTGAAAAGAGTGTAGAAGGAAAAACAGAGACACAGTGAACTTTTTCATATTTAAAAACACGAAAGCTTAGAGTTCCATTTTCTTCATTTGCTCATTTGCCTACCATAATACTAAGGGACCAGACCATTAAGGATTTTGAGGTTCTCTGTCTCTGGCTATAGTGCTTCTTCTTAAAAAACACAGGAATTGCTAGGCAAAACTAATGTAGCTCAGTATGAAGCCCTTTTCCAATAATCAGGATAATATCCCCAAAAGAAGAGGCAAGAAAACCCACCCACAAGTATGCAGAATAATCTGCCCTTGTCCTTAACCTTGTCTTAATTTCCAGTCATTGGGTTGTTTTATAACATAGAAGATAAAAGTTTTTCTCTCCTGCATAAGACAGTATCCTCTGAATAAACACACAGCTCTTTGTTTCTTACTACAGCAGCATGTTGTGAATTGGACCGTTGCCAAAAACCCCAAGGCACACGAAGTTCTTTATTAAATGAAAACTATGAACAAAAATAACCCCTGGCACATAAGGTGGAATATGGAAACTGTCCCAGTAAATTAAGAAAGAGCTGTTCCATGGACTGTCTTCTAGACATGGTTCACCACCTGGCCATAGCCCACGCTTGAAAACTTACTGGGCATCTCAATTTTAGATAGCTAAAATTGGATTAATTGGATCAGATGAGACCATTCCCAACATCAAAGATGAGGATGTTCCAATAAACCTGTCCCCATTTGCATCAAGAACCTCTGCGGCAAAAACGATCTTGGAGGATTGATGTGTAAGTCCTCCAGGAACATGCAGGTCCTCTAGGAATACTCCAAACCAGCAGTCCTTCATTCAACAGATTCTGAATATCACAGCTTCATCTTAGCTTCAAAAATCCACCTCAATGCTGTTTACTTTGACATACTTTAGAGACAATGATATTGTACATTCTCAACACAGGAAAAAAGCCATTGGAAAAAACAGACAAGGACTTGTCCCAGCACGAAAGGCTATATAACGTGGAAAAGCACTTGAAATTCTGTTAAAAGTTGCCAATCCCTTGCACAGTGTAGGTGAGATTTTGTGATAGCCTTCAGAATAAAAACTTTTAAATTATATGAAATCAGCAACTTGGGTAATACATCCCATGACTGGAGACCAGCACTTCCATAAGGAGGCCTGAATGCATCCTAAAGACCATGGACATGCTGGAGAGAGTCCCGCAAATGGCTGCAAAGATGATGAAGGGATTGTGGAGTCTCCCTACATGGAGACACTCAAAAGCTGTCTAGACACCATCCGGGGCAACTGTATCTAGCTGCCCCTGCTTGAGCAGCTGTTTGGACAAGATTATCTCCAGAGGTCCCTTCTGACCTGTCTTTGGTGATTCTGTGAATCGTAACAGTTTGGCTTCGACTAGGGTGTTGGATTGTGTAGGATCAGTATTGCTCTGTGGGATGTAGGCTGAGGGTCAGAAATGGGTGGACCATTTAGGTGACCTACACCTTTTAGATGCTTGGGTAAGATTATCTCACCGGATATTTTAGGATAGCTATCTTAGGTGTTTGGGCTCTCCCTGCAGTCACTAGCAAGGATCCAGAGTGTTCCTAGACCGATCCAGAGAGCTCAAGGGAAATACCCAGCTCCCTCCATTGACCTAACAGGTCTTACCTGGACATCTGATATCGTGCTCCTCCATGGAGAACAAGGTGTCACCTGGAATCAGGCAATAGGAAACTCATTGGAATGAGGTGAGCAGGTGGCTGATTCAAGGAACACAGCAGGTGCTTCCACCCACTTGCATTTTATACTACTCATAACATTTCTGAGCTAAACAACTAACAGAGGAGGAGAACACCTTTTGCACAACTTCCCAGTGATCAGAGCACTTGGTCAATAATCCAGACCAAGGCTGGATGCTAAGTCCTCTCCTTTGTCTCACCTCTTTGTAGAATTATAGCACATAACAAAGCCACAGAAATAATGATAGGCTCACAGAATAACTCCGATTGGAAAGGACTAGTATTAAGATTCCACCCAGCTTTATTCAGCTGCATCCTGAAAACCTCCAAGGGTGGAGACCGCACAAACATGTTACTTTCCATGAGTGTCTTAGTGCTCATGAATGTGCTATTAACACCAAATAATCCTGCTTATTGTGATGGCCATCTACAGCTCAGAGTAGTCTCTTTGAACCTTAAATTCTTGGATTCAGCTGTTTGGACTGAAAAGTATCGCTTACAAGAATTTGATATAAATCTTCAGCAAGCAGAAGCTGTGAATCATCAGCAGAGATGCATTTGCAGGGCAATATCATATTGCTCAGTAATAACCCACAGTTCTTAGAATTTAATCTCAAACCCAGAATTGTGTTTCAGTTCAACATACCTGTAAATTTGAAAGGAGCTTTCATTCAGATGTTTCAAGTGACGTTGAAAGTTAATGTCTGAGACTTCTTCTGGTTTTGAATACTCAGCTTGAGATATTTTCATTTGCAGAGAACAGGTGCCCAGAATCCTTCAAGTGGTCTTGAGTTGGGCTCTCAAAACCATAGGAAATGCGTTAGTGTCACTATTAAACCTGTAGTAGATTAAAGCAATTGTTTAGCAGGGAAAATAGAAGGGAGCAAATTGATTCTGAAAGGGAATCAGCATTTTTGCATGGTAAAAGGTTCAGTGAATTTAAACAATGGGCTTTCCTGGCATAAAATCCTCAGACCTGGAGGAAAGTCTAATTCAAAGGTTGTCCACTGTAGTACTTAACATCGCTTGATTTTTTTAAAAGGAGTGGAAGCTATTGAAATTTTTGAAAAAAAATAGAAGGCAAGGTTTGGCTCTGATATAAGAGAAAACTAAAAGAAAGACAGCAATGCTAGAGAGAAAGCTTTCACTGCAGGCATGCACAGTAATGGTTGGGAAGGCAAGAAAGCCAGCTTGCAAACCTGATTTTCTCCTTCTCTTCCAAATGTTCCCTTGTCGTTTGCCTTGGCTTCCAAAATCTTTCTCAGTTATTAGTTTTACAGCTGATGACCAGTGCAATGTAGGTTAAACATTTCCCCACACAAACACTTTCAATTTTCATAAAATCATAGAATCGTTGAATATCTCAAGTTGGAAGGGACCCATAAGGATCATTGAGTCCAACTCCCAGCAAAAACACAAGAGCTGAAATACCTCTGATTTTATTGATGCCGCAGACAGTGGGATTTGAAGCATCTGAAAACCTACACCTTTAGCACAGAGAGCCTCTTTATGGCTAATGCAGGGGGATCCGAGCAAGTTCCTCTCCAAACCCTTCCTCTAGCAAAGCTGCACAGCACTTTTTTTTTCTCTTGGTGACGGCAGACGTCCCATCTGTACTGAGTCCAGTCATGTGTGATATTTTCACTGTTACATTTTCAACATGTTTTCTCAGTTCTTCAAACAAACTTGAGACAGTGATGGTAGAACAAAATGGTCATTTCCTCATTTATAGCTTTTTTTACCCTATCACTGGCCAAATAAAAACACTCCACTTTGCAATGTCAACAGCAATGGAGCTTTTGTTAGTTGCAATCAAAAATATTGAAATATATGTGTCAGAAACTTCATCTGTGATGAAACATTTCTCTTCTGAGACACTTCGTACTCATTTCTGTTATGGAATTCGACCAATATATGAAACTAGGTAAAAATGTGAAACTAGGTAAAAATGTGAATTAAGTAAAAGCTAGGTGAAAAAAGCCACAATTTTCTGGGGTCTTGGGTCATTCTTTATATGGCAAAATTACGTTGTTTTCTTAATTGCTTTCATAGTGGTATTTTCAGCTGTTCCTTTAGCAGAAAAAATAATATTTCAAATGCCTTTCTAACTATTTTCAATTCCTTCAGATTGCTATGCCTTCAAGTTGTTTGGTTTGGTTTGTGTTTTTTTCAAGCTAGCAAACCAAAGCAAATCTTCACTGGAAAGATGGCAACTGATAAGCAAGCAGGTATTTTGAGGAGAGGAGAGAGGAGAGGAGAGAGGAGAGGAGAGGAGAGGAGAGGAGAGGAGAGGAGAGGAGAGGAGAGGAGAGGAGAGGAGAGGAGAGGAGAGGAGAGGAGAGGGAGAGGAGAGGAGAGGGAGAGGAGAGGGAGAGGAGAGGGAGAGGAGAGGGAGAGGAGAGGAGAGGGAGAGGAGAGGGAGAGGAGAGGGAGAGGAGAGGGAAGTTTGAAGGTGCTGCCGGAGCCACCACAAAAAATGTAGTGTGCAGCAGGGTCTGTTCTCCATATGGGAGAGTGGCTGGAAACCACCACCATCTGATGAGATTTAACCCCTTTTTTAACCCGATCGACACTTTTCTGAGTAGCCCCGATGCCTTGCTTTTGTGCCACGTTGTGGTCTCCACGATTTCCCACGTGGGTGGGTGGGAACAGCTCTGCTCTTCTGATCCCCAGCGGTTTTTTGGGGGAGTTTGCCGTGAGCACGATTGCCACCCCGAAGCCCCACGGTTCGGTTGCTACGCACTGCCCTCTAATGCCTTTTTGGTGTATCAGCAACCCTCATCCTCAGAGGAGATCCCTCATGTGTAGTACGGATTATCCAAATCCAGAAAAAGCTGCTGTCGAAGCTTAAGTGAAATAAATAAAACGACGCATTTAAAGTCTGCTCTTTTTTTTGTCCAACAGTGCTCAGAGATCACCATCGGGGAGAAAAATGAAACACCTTATTTACCTTTTCTATGCCATTTTGGATGCTTTCAGGGTCTTTTCAGTCAACACATCTTATTTCTTTAAGTTTTTGCAGTGACTGCTGCTTCTTGGAGGAGATGAGATGCCCAGGAGTGCAGATAGCCACTCAAAGGTGCAAGTGCATGTTGGATTTATGAGTACACTTTCTCCTTGTTTTGGTATTTTTTTAATGTTAATTCTTCCTAGCAGCCTGTTTGCGTTCTTGCTTCCTTCAGAGCACTGAGTAGGCATTTCTAGAAAATTATCCACAATGAATGCAGCATCTCTTTCCTTAATGGAAGCAGCTGATTTAGAGCCCGACGCTGCGTGTGTTTTGTTAGTGCTATTTTCTCTTGCGTGCATTGCTTTGCATTCGTTAACACTGGGTCCCATCTGCCATCTCATCACCCAGGCAGCGTTATGCCATCCTTTTGCAACTTTCTGCTTTCACCTTTTGGCTGATTACCCCAAATAATTTGGGATCCACAGCAAATTATATCACCTTGGCTGTTCACCTTTTCCAGGTTGCTTGTTGGTGTCATGAGGGGTCCTAACTGAGGCTGGTGGCACTTCTCACACTACGAAAATCAAGAGTTTATTCACAGCCTTCTGGTCTTCCCTGTAACCCCATCTTCATAATCTCCCTTCTGTACCAGGATTTCGGGAGGCACAACTGCATCAGACTCATCTCAAATTGCTCAGAAAATTGCTAAGTCGGGAGAAAAAGCTGCAAGAAAAGGTATAGAGCAGAGCCACAGTATCACAGTACCATAAGGTTGGAAAAGACCTTTGAGATCATCGAGTCCAACCTATGACCCAACACCTACACCTACTCCTACTCGTCAACTACACCATGGCACTAAGAGCCTCATCCAATCTCTTTAAACACCTCCAGGGATGGTGACTCCACCATCTCCCTTGGCAGCGCATTCCAGTGGCCAATCACCCTCTCAGTAAAGAACTTCTTCCTAATGTCAAGCTTAAACCTCCCCTGGCGAAGCTTGAGACCGTGTCATCTTGTTCTGTAGCCGGTAAGAAAAGACAGGTAAGAAAAGACAGGCAGGTACAGAGGTAGAACTGCTGAGATGGCCATCATTAGTGGGATTCAAGAGGAAAGATACCAACATGGAAAGGTTTAAAATCCTAAAGGCAAAAAATAAAGACAGTTGCAAGACCAGACCTCAGCATCATTGAGAGTCTGTTGGAGGGTGCTGGCCACTGTTTCGTCGCCTTTGCAAATACAGCTGCAAAAGATATTTCAGCCACAGTTATTACCTACCTCTAAGATGTGTTGTGCTGGGAATGACCCCACAAATATCTCTTCCATTTCCAGTTTGGCTGGGACCTCTAGACTTGGCAGCTGGGTGAGTTTTCTCTACCTGCTTGCAGCCTTTCTGAATTTAATGAGATGGATTTTATTGGCTTCTTTGCTTCTGTACAGGTGTGTACAACTATATTGTGGTGATTACAGATGATGATGGATGAATTTTAATCCACACCTCATGCACTTTACACACTGCTTCTCTTCTTGCGAATTATCTGATTCATTGCTTTAATAGGTAGTTATTTATGGGTCTAATAATTTAGCCTTTGCCCTCCCTGTTGTAACTTGTTCCTAGAAGGAATTGTAATCTCTCATTATCATTGTGTTTTCCACCTTTGCAGACTCTAATCTTTTTTTACTTTATCCTAATGACGGTTGTGCTGTGACATAGCTCTACAACAGTTCAATCCACAGTGATTTCTCTCAGCACATTTTGATGCAATTAACTATTTGATTCCTTCTTTTAACATAGGATACCAGTTCTTTTTTCAATGGAATTCTGTCACTGTAAAATTAATATTCAAGTCTCCTGATGATTTTCTTTCTTCCACAAAGTTACAGATATGTGAATTATATCAATCCTCCCTTTAAATATGTAAACATTGTTAGGGCAAGAAACCAAAGGAAGATACTTGGGAGATCCTCTATAAATAAAGTGAAGAAAATATCCTCTTATATTTAAGAAGCTTTTACTGTTGTTACGAAAACAGACCCATCTCTAAATGCTCTGCCTAGAAAGATCACCTTAGTGGAAAGCAGCATAACTAGCAGGGGAATAACTAGTATAGTCCAGAACTTGAAATCAAATCTTTCAGAAGTAGGGTTTTACTTACTAGCACCATTTCTCAGCTAACTGTGCGGAAATAAACTGCACAGTAGCAGAGTTGAAAGCAATGCTGGAGATAAGGACTATCTGATTAATGCAGAAATAGTGCTTGTAGAATTGTGAAGTTGAAGCGATAATGCTGTCTCCTTTGGGGTTGGAGGGTGCGCTTTTCTTTGCAGATACTGTTGCCAATTTATTTGCACTGCTTTATCATGTGGTGTGAGTGGCCATAATTCTTAGAAATCTCAGCTCATTCGATTTGGCATTCTTGGTACGATCTGGAGACACCACCTGTCCATTATAAGCAAAAAAGTAAACCCATTCTTGCCTCTGCCGAATAATTAGTGTAGGACTTCAGGGTGAGCTGCCTGGAAATTTCCCAAATTTCCCTGGAAATTTCCCAAAATTGGTGTGGTTGGGTAAAATCCAGGCTTGGACAGATAATAAACACACCATAAATACTTCTAATAGCTAAACACCCTACAATAACACTATTACCCAGTGTCCCCAGTATTAGTGGGAGGGATGGCACAGTGAAATGTTAATTAATGTGCCTGATAATAGAATCATAGAGTCATTGAAGTTGGACAAAACTTCTAAGATTATTAAGTCCAACTGTCAGCCCATGCCCACTAAATAATGTCATGAAGAGGGCATGGGAATGTTTGAAATACACTTGAAATGAAATGACTATAAATAATCTTTCATCCTAACTTTTTCACCACAACCGTGTTGGCAAACTCGGAAGAGTCTCATATTATTGTCTCCATTTTTTCCCTTCAAAATTAAGGTGTGCTTGATAAGTAACTAGAAATGCTGAATGTCTCAGGAGACAAGATGCCAGATTACTCATTCAGTAAGGTACCACAGATTTTTTAGGGAGTTAAAAATAGAGTATAGAGAACTGTGATGTAACATATCGAGAAAATACAGTGACGGGCATAAACACAGTGCTGCCCTCTGCCGACTAAATTCCTAAATCTGCTTTGAACTCCAGTATAGCTTCAACTAAATAAGGGTCAGTGGCAGCTGATATCAGCGCAGGGACGTATCTCTATGCTCGACTGTTTTCCAGACCCCTCACAATTCAGCTATAATGACAATTTCTTCTCTCTTCAGCAGTGAAATGGGCTCTTAAATCCGAAAAAAAACATAATGGCTTTTAACAATCATTCAAATTCTGAGTGCAGAACTAAAACGGGGTTTTGTATTGCTGCTGCTCCTGGGATTTGAAGTGGCTTTTTATGTGAACTTTATGGAGCACTGGGGAGTATTTGCTGTTTGGCATTAAACCATCCTGCCAAAATAAAATTTACTTTGTATTTATTGTTGTTTGTCTCTATTTCTATGGTTTCATGCACTTTCTTTAAAAGGGTTATTGCAAGGATCATTAAAGAGAGTTGCCAATCACAACATGCACCCAGGTGAGATGAATGACTCCCATCTCATTCAGCTCAACTGGAAACTCTCCCAGAGCAGGTCTGTGATCCACCACCACCAGACAGAACTCAAGATTCTGGGGTTATCCTGATTGTGGGGGACCCCAGACCCCACTAGCATTGTGGTCTTGCCCCGTTGCAGGACCCCAAAACACATCAGGGTCCAGATTCCTGGAGTGAGGTGGGAAATAATGTTCAGAGCACTGATTACACTGTGAAAACCAAAAGGATTTCTTTGGGACCAAGGAAGTTGGAGCCCAGACTTTACACTCATGATGAAAAATCAAGTGTGTAATTAGCTGTCATCTTTCTGCTCTTGCAGAATTCATCCCCCTACCGAACTGCTGTGTCCTGCCATGTTCTGCCTGCCAGAATGACGTGCTGTGAAGCCTGAGGTGCAGGAAGCCTGAGGTGTAGGAAGCCTGAGGTGTAGGCAGGCAGAGCCCCAGGTCTCGCTGCACAAGGCAGGGAAGAGAGAGTTATAGAATCATAGAATCATGGGATGGTTTGGGTTGGAAGGGACCTTAAAGACCATCCACTTCCAACCCCCCTGCCATGGGCAGGGACACCTCACACTGGATCACATTGCTCAAAGCCTCATCCAAACTGGCCTTGAACACCTCCAGGGATGGGACATCCACGACTTCTCCGGGCAACCTGTGTGAGAGTCTCACCACTCTTCAGTAGAAATCCTGTCACTGCACTCCCTGATAAAGAGCCCCTCCCAGCTTTCCTGTAGCCCCCTTTAAGTATTGGAAGGCTGCTGTAAGGCCTCCCCACAGCCTTATTCTTCTTCAGGCTAAACAAGCCCAACTCTCTCAGTCTCTCCTTGTACCAGAGGTGCTCCAGCCATCTGACCATCTTTGTGGCCTCCTCTGGACTCCCTCTAACAGATCCATGTCCTTCCTGTGCTGAGGGCTCGAGAACTGCAGTGAGTATTTCAGGTGGGGTCTCACAGGAGCAGAGTAGAGGGCAGACACCTCCCTTGCCCTGGTGGTCACACTTCTTCCGATGCAGCCCGAGCTATGGTTGGCTTTCTGGCATGTAAGCACACGTTGCTGGTTCACGTTGAGCTTGTCCTCCATCAGCATTATCCATGAATCCCACTGTCCATGTCTGTGACAAAGATGTTAAAACAACACTGGTCCCTATGCTGACCCCTGAGGAAAGCCACTCATCATTGCTCTGTCTTGAGCAGAAGGACCTGAGGATAGTGGTGGATGAAAAACTGGATTCTGTGATTCTGTAACTCTGACTCTGTGATTCTGTGACTCTCTGATTCTGTGATTCTATGATTCTATGACGCTGTGATTCTGTTGCTCTGTGATTCTGTGACTCTGACAATGTGATACTGTGACTCTGTGACTGTGATTATAACTCCGTGATTCTGTGACTCTGTGACTGTGGCTGTAACTCTGATTCTGTGACTCTGTGATTGTGACTGTGATTCTGTGTCTCTGTGACTGATATTCTGTGTCTCCATGTCTCTGTAATTGAGATTCTGTGTTTCTGTGTCTCCGTGTCTCTGTGACTGTGCCTTTGTGCCTCTGTGGCTGTGGTTCTGTGTCTCCGTGACTCGGACTCTGTGGCTGTGATTCTGTGTTTCCGTGTCTCTGTCTCCATGTCTCTGTGACTGTGTCTCTGTGGCTGTGGTTCTGTTTCCGTGTCTCTGTGACTGTGTCTCTGTGTCTCAGTGGCTGTGGTTCTGTGTCTCCGTGTCTCTGTGACTGTCCTGTGTCTCTGTGCCTCTGTGGCTGTGGTTCTGTGCCTCCGTGTCTCCGTGACTCGGACTCTGGCGCGCTTTGAGTGGAGCGGGCGGGAAGAGGCGGACGGGGAGTGGGGGAATGCTGTGCCGCCTCCCGTCGCCAGGGGGGGCGCAGCGGCGGCGGCGCCTCAGAGTGCTCGGCTCCCATTGGCCGGGCGGCCGTCAGCGCGCTGGCGCGAGCGCCGGGAAGGGCGGGGCGTTCCCGGCGGCCTTTGCGGCCGACTGATGGCGGCGGTGACGGGTGAGCCGCGGGGCCTAGGGTCCAGGCCCTGGGTGGTTGTGCCAACCCAGAGGGGCCGCCCCGGGTTCTCGGAGGGGGGTGTGAGGAGGCAGGGCGGAGCCGGGAGGCGGGTGGATGCTCCCCCTCAGCGTGCTGGGCGGAGCGGGTGTGACCCTCGGAGCGGTCTGGGCCTGGGGCGGGGGGGTGTTAGGGCCCCTTCAGGCCCCAGGTCACGGCCCCTCTGTCCGCACGGGGCAGGGGGATGGAAATAAGAGCCTGCTCTTTCCCTCGGCGTGGTTACAGCACAGGGCCACAAAGCTGATGAAGGGTCTGGACGAGAAATCGGATGAGGAGCAGGTGAAGTCACTCGGTCTGTCCAGCCTGGAGAAGTCCGAGGAGGGATCTCATAGCCTTTTACTGTTTCCTCACAAGGGGAGGAGGAGGAGCAGGCACTGAGCTCTTCTCTCTTGTGACCACAGAATTGCAGAATGACCTGATTTGGAATGGACCCACAAGGATCATTGATTCCAACTCCAATCCCTGCATAGGACAATCCCAGCATTCACACCATGTGCCTTATGAGCATTTTCTGCAATGATAAAACCCGAGGGAAGTGCAGCAAGATGTGCTGGGGGAGATTTAGGTTGGATATTAAGAAGAGGTGCTTCACTCAAAGGGTGAGCGCTGGAACAGATCCCCAGGGAGGTCATGGTGCCAAGCCTGACAATATCCAAGAAGTATTTGGACAGTGCTCTCAGACACACAGTGTGTATGTTAGGGTTGCTCTATGCAAGGGATAGTAGTTGGACTTGATGGTCATTGTGGGTCCCTTCCAACTTAGGTCGTTCTGTGAAATATGGTGAAGGGACCAGAGCATCTCTCTTATGGGGAAGAGCTGAGAGACCTGGGTCCATTTAGCCTGGAGAAGAGAAGAATGAAGAGGGAATTGTATCAACAGTTATAAATATCTAAAGGGTGGGTGTCAGGAGGATGGGACCAAATTCATTTAATGGTACCCAGCAGCAGGACAAGGGGCAAAGGGCACAAACTGGAACACAGGAAGTTCCACCTGAAAGTGAGAAAAAATTTATTCACTTTGAGGGTGACAAAACACAGTAACAGGCTGCTTAGAGGGGCTATGGAGTCTTTTCTGGACATATTAAAAAAAACATGGATGCATTCCTGTGCAGCCTACTGTAGGTGAACCTGCTTTAGCAGGGGGGTTGGACTAGATGATCTCCGAAGGTCTCTTCCAACCCTGACTATTTTGTGGTTCCTTTGTGCTACCCGGGCTGTGGGGTACCCCATCCCCGTCCAAGGCGCTGAGGCAGAAAAGTCCCTTTCATAGAATTGGGGAATGGTTTGGGTTGGAAGGGATTTAAAGATCCTCCAGTTCCAACCCCCTTGCCATGGCCAGGGACACCTTCTACTGGATCAGGTTGCTCAGAGCCTCATCCAGCCTGGTCTTGAACACATCCAGGGATGGAGCATCCACGACTTCTCTGGGCAACCTGTGCCTGTACCACACAACTCTAACAGTAGAAAATTTCTTCCTAATATCTATTTTAAATCTACCCTCTTTCAGCTTAAAACCATTCCCTCTTGTCTTGTTCCTCCACTCCCTGATAAAGAGCCCCTCCTCAGCTTTCCTGTAGGCCCCCTTTGAGTACTGGAAGGCTGCTATAAGGTGTCTCTGGAACCTTCTCTTTAGGCTGAACAAGCCCAGCTCTCTCAGCCTCTCCTTGTTTGGGAGGTGTTCGAGCCCTCTGATCATCCACTGTAGCAGGACTGTACATCTAATATAACGTACCCCAAATGCAGAATAGTCTACTGCAGAATAGATAACTGCATAAATGTTAGTCTTCTGTGGCAGTTGGGAATTGTAGTGCCTTTTCTTCATCATGTTCCCATAGGCATTATAATGTTCCCCTATGTTTCATTTCCTGTACCTATATGCATAATAATTTTCATCTTCCTCCAAGTTGTTGCACTGATGAGCCCTGTTTTTCACATTGCACTGCAGGATTAAATTGTTGATTTTTAAAATATTTTTGCTGAACTTACTACCTCTCAGAGTTGTAAAGTAGTTGCTCTCTGGTGCATCTGAGACCTTTTCCACAGGTTTAAATGCATGTAAGTGATTTCTCCATCAACAGTCATCTCCTATATGTTGGGCGTGTTCTCTTGATTATAGCATCTCTCAGATCTGTGGGGTCAAGATCTTGCTGATGAGTCCGTAAGCTTTCACTGCAGACTGTTAATTGGTCATGTTTGATCCTTCAGTAAATTAAGAAGTTGAAGTTTTTCAATGAAGATGCTGTAATCCAGGCCTATGAGGGACTAAATAATGAACTTAAAGATTGTTCCACAGGTGACAGACCCATCATTACGTTCAAATTTTCTCTTCTTCTGTGCATGTCAGATGCAATATCAGTCAAAGTGATGCATTTGACATCATGTTATTGGTGTTGTTACCTAGCTGATGTTATATATACATATATATACGTGTATTGTTAGTGCACGCACACTTAAGTTCTTTGTATTTGAGAGGCCTTTAAATATTGTGGAAATAGTTACTTAATAATAACTCTGACTAGTATATTTAGAATAGGAAATATATTCCTTTATAGTGATGCAAAAAATAGTGTCATTTAAGAAGATGATTGGAATGTTGCTGTGTTTGTGCAGATAATCTTAAAAGTCAGCAGAGACAATAATTCCTCTGCATTTGATTTGGAAGTCTTGAGGCTTGTTTAATATGTAATATTGAATTTCTTTGTGAAGCTCAAGACACCATTGTGGACTACAGCACAGCTTCTTCAAAGGTTGTTACCTAATGCTACAAACATAATTTTAGGAAGCTTCCAACACCTGCTAATGCCTGAACAGTATTCATTGTCTTTCAAACAGTTTTTATACAGCCTTACTGTAGTCGTGTATTTGCTGCTAGCCAGAAAAATGTTATTGCTTTGAATTTTCTCTGGGTTTGGAAAAAAATAACATGGTATACAAACATATGCAAACCAGCAGTGAATAAGCCTTTGTTATGTCACATGATTTTTTTCTTTTGTCTTTTAGTTTTAAATTGAAAAGAAAATGTCGCTTTACGATGACTTGGGTGTTGAGACCAGTGATTCTAAAACAGAAGGCTGGTCCAAAAATTTCAAACTACTACAGTCTCAATTGCAAGTGAAGAAAGCAGCTCTCACACAAGCAAAGGTATAGTCCTGTTATTTTTTCCTTTCTGTTATTCCTACTTCTTTTGTGTTCAGAACACCGAGGAAAGTCTGTGGCCGTAGAATACCAATTTGGGATCATTTTGCTGGGATTTGTCTGTGAGTTTGTAGCGAGAAGCCTAGCAAAACTGAGGGGGGAAAAGGCAAGATGCATGTTTCTTGGAGTCTGTTGGAGGGAGTCTTGTAAAATTAAAACTGAATTAGGAAGAAACGTGCACTGCAGACCTCAAATTTTTTGACTAGTAGAGCTAAAAGCTGATCTTCCAATCTCACGTTGAAGATACTGTGAATAAGCATTTTGCTATTTTTGTTTTTTTAAAGTGAGTGATTGTCATACTGTGATTGCCTGTTGGCACTACGGACTGCTGGTCATTCTTGGCATTTTGCATCAGTTGTTATGATTGTGTTTGTATCATTTTATGCTTGCTCTTTAAAAGGCTTTCTGTGCTGAAGTGCAAATTGTCATGCATTAGAAATTTTTTCCAGAACTATATCCAGTCTACATGAAAGGGAGAAGGAGTGCAAGCTGATTGCTCAAGTTTAAACTGTGATACAGCTGTTTTGACTTTCTATTGCTACAATACTTCACCCTTTTCCTTTAAGCGGTGGTGATAGTTTGGTTCAGGCAGGACATGTGTGTTCTTTGTAGTGTGTGTTTTCTAGAGTGAGATTATTTAATTATAAAGCAGTGGCATAGATCCTGAATACTGAAGTAGGCCCAGCATTTTTTCACTGGAATTACTCCTGATTTATGCTACTGAAATTGAGGGCAGGATTTAGTTGACAATTGGAACAATATGCATGAATGAAATCTGAAGGGCTACTGTATTAGATGATCTGTGTCTATGTAACTGATACACAGTGTATGCATAGACTAACAGAATAATAGAATAGGATAAGAAAATCCAGAATTCAGAGCAGATTGATACATTTTATATTGATCTATAAAGAACAATAGATCTTTGGAATGAGTCTGAGCCTCTTCTTAGATGTCAACATTCACTAGAAATGTTGAGAATTGCTCCATGTAGATGAACTGAAGAGAAATGATAACAGTGAGCTTTGCACAGTGAAGAATTTGAGACAGTGTTTTTCATCCTTTAAAAAAATTTGGAGATACCAGCTGCAAGCGTAAAGGAAGCTACTTTTTAGAAAACTTCTTGGTTATGTTTTTTAAACATTTTGTGTTTTGGTGATTTTTCAGAGTCAGAGAACAAAACAAACAACAGTCCTTGCTCCAGTGATTGACCTGAAACGAGGTAGCTCTTCTGATGAGAGACAGATAGTGGACACACCACCTCATGTAGCAGCTGGCTTAAAGGTAAGACCAAACCAGCTACCAAGTTCATCTGTTAACAGATGTTTTGGAATTCTTTGTCTACAGGCTCTATTGTGGGGTTTTTTTGTCTTTCCTAGTGGTCAAAGAAGTGATAGTTTTCTGGAATTAATTTCCTCTGCTCATGGGTTCATTAATTAATGAATGTTTTCAGTGTATACAGACTTGCATATGACACAACAGGGAATTACTAAGGTTAATGTACAGTTACAATAAAACAGTATTCCGAACATATTTCTCCTGGACAGCTTCAAAGTACTTCGCAAGATAGCAATTTGGTCGGGTAAAAATGAATGTAATTGTAATTGCACCAGTGTTGGAACTGGACTAGTGTAAAAATCAATTTAAAAATAAGAGAAATACCTTTTAAAATGCATTTCTTGTAGTAAGAAATCAAAAGAAACTTTCTCCCTGGAACTTTTTTCAAGGTGATAGTTCTGACATAGTTCTTTCAGATGAGAGAACAGTATGTGCATCTCTATCGGTTTTGTATTGACAGCAGATGATGGGAAACAGTGATATGATTTTGTGGGAGGAACCCCTGCAGCAGGTAGCATCAGCAAAATACCATAATACTTGTAATAATGAATTATGGGCTTTGAAAAATTCGTATCCACCTTGCTTTGCTGCTGCCTTGTTATTAGCAGGGGGAGTGGGTGAGGAGTGATTCTTTCTTCATGGGAAAATTTGAAATAGCGAGAGCCTGGGTGAAATGTTAGTTTTTAAATAAAGCAAAGATATCTTCTAGTACCAGTGGAATTAGGATGTTACCTAAGTCAGAAAATGAGTTTTGTGTTGTTGGGAGTGAGAAGGAAGTGTTAAACTCGGTGTCCAACCGGATCTTGTTTCCAGATCTCAACCAAAAAAATTCATTTTTCTTTTTTAAGGATCCTGTACCTAGTGGTTTTTCTGCGGGAGATGTGTTGATTCCTTTGGCGGATGAGTATGATCCCATGTTCCCAAATGACTACGAAAAAGTGGTAAAACGACAAAGAGAGGAACGACAGAGGCAGCGTGAGCTGGAGAGGCAAAAAGAGATTGAAGAAAGAGAAAAGTAAGGCTTTTGTTTAAACTCATGTCATATTGACAATTATATAAAGAATAGACACGTCCATTTGTTTAGTTTTATTTCTCTAAACAGTTTCAGATAAATTCTTTAAGGTTTTGTGAAGGATACTGTATGCTTGTAGCATAATGTTTTAAAGCTCTTGCTAAAATCACCTGACACAGTTAGAGCATTTATCATGCTTACAGCCTCTTTGGCTGAAAGAAATGTCAACATTTTCTACATTTACTTTATTTTTACAGTAGCGGCAGTATTTGGGTACTTTTATTTCATGCATCAATATTAGATCTCAGCCTTGCAGGTATTTTGGAGTTTTTGTTGTCAGTATAACCTGACTACAACTCTCTGATAAACTCTCCTTTCTGCTTTTAAATACTCCAAATTTGTACGTGAATGCATTTCACTTTTAACGATGTAGCTAGCACAGCCTTTGAGGATATAGTTGCATTTTCTTTTTAATATTCTGTTTAAGTAAGTTAATTATGTATTTATAACTCTTTTGTCTCAGCACAGAAGAAAATAGTACTTTTTTTTAGTTACCTTAATGCACTTTCTCTGCAATAAGGAATCTCTCTAATCTTATTAAAGAAGTTGAATGCAGATTCAGTACCCTATTAAAATACGTGGTAAAACATCTGCCAGCCAGGCAGTAAGGTTATATTTACTTACTTTAAATACAATCAATAATCCAGCTTCATCCTTGTGTGAAACATCTGAAGTTTATGGAATTACGAGAGGGATATTCTGTTGCTCTGTTTAGATTGTGGAAACTAATTAATATTTCTAGTCATCTGGGCTTCTCTGTCATGTCTCGGTTATATCTTCATTGTCTGGTGGGGGAGGAATGCCTGAGGCTCATACTTTCACTAGCATGCAAGATCTCAGAAATGTGAGCTGTTGTTCCCACAGCTTCAGCACTGATTGCTACTTAGTCAGGCTTGTGCCTTGTATGTGAGCCCTGAGGGGAGTCTTTGTATACAAAATTAGAGAGAGGAAGTGAAAAACACATAAAAATTGTGATTAAAAATTGAAGAAACAATCTCAGCCAAACCTTCATCGGAAGTTTTGAGATAACCAGGGTGTTTAAATTTACAGTGTATTGTAGTGTTTTGTCTGGTTCCATAGTAGTGCTGGGTTTAGCATCTTGTAGTGCAATTTTGTTGGCTGTGCAGAGAATGAGATCTGATTTATGCCCCAAGCAGTGCTCTTGACTTTTTGGGAAAATTACTTTCCCTGTTTCTAAAATATTAAAATGAGTAATTTTGTGACCACAATAAATAACAGTTGAAGTGCAAAGAATTCTGGAAGCGTTTCTCAGTCAAATGTTAGAAGTGTTAATGGACTTTTCTGAATCTTATTTTAGTTGCCAAGCTGGCTTCTCAATTGGATGAGGCTTTGAGCAGCCTGATCCAGTGGAAGGTGTCCCTGCCTACAGCAGGGGGCTTGGAACTGAAAGATCTTTAAGGCCCCTTCCAGCCCAAACCATTCTGTGATTCTGTGATAAGCTGATTATTTAAATGTGATGATTTTTTTTTAATTGATTGAGTAAATGATATTATGCTGTATAGCCTAGAATGGTGAATTGTAAAGGGATTCTGTTCAAAACAGAGTGATTGATTAATGTCTGTATTACCTTCTTACTGATTCCATTCAACACTTCTTTCATTGCAGTCATTCAGTCTCTGTAGTCAGTTTGGACTAGGTTTATTCAGGTGCTTCCACATTTCCATACATTTTCCTTGGCTTACTTACAAGTGGAAGATAATCTTGCTTTGGATCTTCCTTTATTTTACAAAAAATACTCCATGAAGACAAAAATCAAAGAAACAGAAATTAGAGGTGTTTACTTCATGGAAAGCATTATAAAATGCCAGTTAGAGTGTAACAGTGTAATTCACACTGCAAAGTTGATATCACAAGTTAAAGCAAAGAGTTAACTGGTGGTTTCTTATCCTAACTTACTGTGTCTCCTAGAAGACGTAAAGACAGACATGAAGCCAGTGGGTTTTCAAGAAGACCAGATCCAGATTCTGATGAAGATGAAGATTATGAAAGGGAGAGACGGAAAAGAAGTAAGGGAGCTCTTTATTTTTTTTGATGCAGAAAGAGAACAAAAAGGTGGGAGTGAGAGGAATTCACAGTCCTGTTCCATGAATTCTGTATTTCTCGTTTCTTAGCTGATAGTTACACTGTTATTTCTGAGCCTGTAGAGTGAACCTAGCATTTTATTGCATCGTAACTGTTGAAATGTAGTCTACTTCTTACCATGGAGGGAGGTGGCAGCTGAATTATTTGTGGAAAGACCTCTTTTTACATTAGTTTGTAGCTACCTATTTTCAGTTTCTGCATGGTGTAGTTTCCAGGAAAGGAATGAAGATTGAGGTGCAATCAGGCTATGAGAATCACTGCTGAGTTTTTCACTATAAAAGTTTACTGTTCCTGCATTTGTTATTGGAAACAGAACTAGTTAGCAAAATGCGGATCTGGGTGATGAGATATGTCTTTGCATAAACAAAATCAAACTTCTGTCTTTCAACTACAAAGTTACAGTAAATAATTCAGGTCTATTTTTGTTGTAGAAAATATAATTTCTGACAGGACATTTTAAATATTTGCTCTGCATTGAAAGTTTGGGACTACATTAGAATATTGCTTATTAAGATATGAAAGGGAGTTTTTACTTTACTCAAATGAAAGTGTAGTTAATCCTGAAAAGACTGTCTTTTTTCATTTTTCTTAACCAAGCAGTTTTAGAACTGAAGATTTGCTTCCCTGCAGTCTTTGATTTTGAGATCGTATGAAACATGTTTATGGTAGACACTGTATGTTGCTGCAGTTTGATGTTGTCTCCTTTGATATGCCTTTCATTCATTTCTCTATTGAAACTTCTCAGACTACTCTCTAGCTATGTTTCTGTTGATAGTAATGTATGTTAACAATTGGCTGGTAAAGAGCCAGCAGCTTTACTAAGATTCAGTGAAGCTATTCCGAGCAGCAGAACCCAGTCATAGGAATGTCTTGTCTTCTGTTTTGCTTGTAGGTATGGGAGGAGCTGCTATTGCACCACCCACTTCTCTTGTTGAGAAGGACAAAGAACGTAAGTACACCAAACTCCTTTTCTAAAACATAGCAGTAGTGTTTATTTCTTACTCATCCTTCTATTCAGTTAAGTCATCCTGCCACCCTTCCCATACAATTCTTTGTGGCAGAAGAGCTTGTACTGGTTCTGTGTTGATGAGAGGAAGCTGTGGGGAACCTGCGATACTGCTGTGCTTCACATCTCTGTTCTAAAGGATTATTTCTGTATTGCTAGAGAAACGGTTTGGCAAGCTGGTCTGTTACAGCCATTCTCAGTTTCTCATTTCTAATGTGAAAGAAGAAATATTGCAGACAGGTTTCTCTGGATAGACTAGAAACCACCACAGTGTGGAGAGGGAATTGCATTATCATTTGCTTTAGGAGATCCTTTGTGAATATCTTTTCTGAAGGGCTTGTGCACTGCAGGCAGAATTTTTTAAGTTATTGAGGGATGCAGTATCTGCTAAAGAGATTTGTGTGCGCTAGGGTTTCCCTCAGTGAAGACAGCTTGAAGGTTGCATTGCCCACTAGATGGCATAATATATCTGTAAAAACAAAACTGCTCTTTTTTGCATATTTAATTGTCTTGAATATTTAAATTAAAATAATGAGCAGTATGTTGTGTATGATATGCAAATTTCCCTTTGGGAGTCCTGGTTTTATTTATGAAAGCATTAAAAAAAATTGAGCTTGGCAGAGTAAGTGAATGATATAATAGTGAAAACATTTGAAGTGTGTAAACATTAAAACCAGAAAGAGATTGTTTTGAGTAAATAATTAAGAGCAATTGAGCAGTGTCAAGGAAAAGTAAATATAGGCTGGAAATGGTAGAAATATCCTGAGGGGAGAGCTTTCAAAATCTGACATGATCTCACAAAGAAACCTTTCTATGAGTTGTTACTTGATGCTCAAAGCTAGGCTGGAAAAACCTGAGAAGGTTTTTCTTGCTGTAGCAGAAGTAACATAGTCCAGTCCATCTGCTGCTTAAATAAGGATTTTTTTTTTCCTCATACAGCATCCCCAGACTTCATATCTAATATTTTATTTTGTAAGATACAAGCACTAGGTCAGAAGAAAGTAAACTGAAGTCAATCTAAAGGTTCATAAGTACATTCAAAAGTGTGATCTGCATAGTTTCTTTAGTGTTCTGTAGGCTTTTTTGGATTTTGCTGTTAGACTTCTTAGTGGAAGACAGCTTAATAACCTAATCACTATAAGATATATATATATCCATCTCCTAGGAAAAGTTTAAGTTCAGAAATTGTCAGTGAGAGTTCTTAAGATTGTATGTACTTGCTTCAAGTTCAATCCTTTTTTAATTTCAATTAAAGTTTAAGTTCAATTCTTTTTTAATATACTGATTTATCTTTTGTGTAAACATACAGTGTGCTTTTCTTTACATTCTTTGGGCCCCAAGCTGTGTACATTGATCCGTTTTTGCCATAATTCTATTCCTGATGAATGGGGCTTTTAAGTTTGCTTATCCTCTGTCTGGAGAAATTCATTGTGGTGCAGGTGGCCTCTTAATGTTTCTTTTGTCCATTTGATAAGAGGTTGATAAATACATTATAGACTTAACAGATACAAACTCATTGTACATCCCATGAGGAAAATCCAGAATAAGAATTCAAATGTTGTATTTGAGAGAGAAAGAGAGGGAAGAGGAGATGCTAAAGCAGCATATGCAGAGGAAAAATTCTTCAAATTTGGATTTATGTGGAAGAGATTTTTTTGTGGTTTGTTAGTATTAAAGCAGAAACAAGTACAACTTGCAAATGAAGAGCTATCTGTGGATGAGTAAGATTGAAAGCATAGTACTCTAGTGTTTGTAACAAGAAGATAGTTCGGTGTTATATTGAAAAAGCAAATGTCTCTGTTTTCTTCAGCTGTAGCATCGTTTCCATTTGAAGAGGAGTCAAGACCTCGGGCACCATCTTCGAAAGCAGCTATTCCTCCTCCAGTGTATGATGAGCCAGAACGACCTCGTTCCCCCACAGGACCTAGCAACTCTTTCCTTGCTAACATGGGGTAAATGATTGACCTATGCACATTCTGGAAGAAGGGCTTTAGAAGGTGGTGGAAACCAAAAGTTAAAATAGTTCACTAGAGAAGAACACAACCCATTTTATGTGTGTGGTTAGTCTGAGTGCATATGGCCCTAACTGGCATGATACAGGAAAATCACTTGATTACTCAGTTGAGAGAAGTGCATTTGAGGTGGTTGCATTCAAGGCTGTGCTTTTAAGGAAGCTCTGAAGCCACGTTTCAGTATGAAGTGTTTATGACTTGTACAAACCAAAGTAATATAGTGTATAGGAAAACATAGATGGCATGTTCGTTTCTCTCTGTTTCTCTTCCAGCTTTGTCTTAAATTTGCCATGTACCAATGGGCAATAATTTCAGCTCTGCTTTGTTTGGTCAAAAATTCAAAGCATATTTGCATGATTGTAGCAGATGCAGCTGGAAATCTGTCCATTTACACTTCTGCCTTGGATTAATGTGTAATGTTTGTGTTACTACTGTGGCAACAAAATGAAGTTGAATTTATAGTTAAATAGCAAGTTACAGACTTCATTTGAAAGGTGTAGTTGTTAACTATGGTCCTCTTATCAGTCGCCTCGGGTGTTGCGGAGATGCAGCCTCAGTGTAGTCAAAACTGTATCCAGAACAAGCACAGACATAGAAGTGTAGTGAATTACATAATTGTACAGCATTTCCATTCTGGAGACAATTTTTGGTGCTCTTTTTTTTTTTTTTTTTTTTTTTTTTACAGAAGTGCCCTTTTTATTTGTTCACATTGCCCAGGAAAAGGATAATCAAACTCCATTGTTGCCACCTCTCCTTATCAATAACCTGGGACCTTCACTTAATTGAAGGAAGTGCTAAAAATACTACTTAACCTGCCTTACTTTGACCACACCATTGGCTACAGTTTATTCTGTGACTTAGTGTTTTAACCAGACCATAGCCAGACTTTTTGACCTTTTAAAATTTTTCTTTGTATATTTTGCATAGGTTGCTTAGCAAATAGTCAGGTAGTCACTGATTCTGCGTTTTCTCTGTAATCTTATGTGCCTATTGATAAAGTAGGGGTGACTGAGCATAGAATACTTACTGTGGTTTAAACTAGTACACCACAGCATGTTTTTTGTCTTAAGCTGTCTAGCTGTGGTCTCCAAAGAAATGCTAACACATGTAGATATGTTTTGATTCTAAGTATTCATTAAGTGGGAATTTCAAAATCTGTCAGTGGAGGTTTTTTTGTAAGATACTTGTAAAAAAGGTGTCTTGAAATAGCTTGGGCGTTTTATTGCCTCGATATGTTCTTGAAAATTCCGGAAGATTAGACCTTTGTAGTACTGAGGATATCCAGATTTGTTATAGGAACAGCTAGCAAAGCCATGTGCTCTGGAGCTTGCTCCAGCCTGGAAATAATAGATAGTGGAATGTGATCTAATATGAAAAGTAAGTAGATTGTTGCACATCTGCCTTTTCTCTCAAGCCTTTGATACCAGTGACAAAGATAAGAAACTGGCCTAAGAAGACTTTCTTCTAATCTGATTTGTGATTTACTATTAGCAGCCTGGTAGGAAAGTGGAGTTGGACTAGATGATCTTTAAATGTCCCTTCCAACACAAACCATTCTATAGAGTGTATGATGCTGACTTGCACTGCTAATGGACTGTATTTTTAAAAGCATGAACAATTTTATTTAGTCAACTTCTCTGACAACTCTTCTATCTGTAATTCAGGGGTAACACCTTTCACCTTCACTGGCTACTGTGAAATTGCTAGATTGTAAAGTCATGTAGAAGCTCTTATATTTTCAGTCTCTGTGTTATAAGATTACAGGAGGTAGAATATTTGAGCACTCAGAAGAAATGCAATGTTTATGTTTTCTCTAAGAAACCTTTACTAACTGATGCTCTTTCTCTTTGCAGAGGGACAGTAGCTCATAAGATCATGCAGAAGTATGGTTTCAGAGAGGGCCAAGGGCTGGGAAAGCATGAACAGGGGCTGAGCACGGCACTGTCAGTAGAGAAAACGAGCAAGAGGGGTGGCAAGATCATTGTTGGCGAATCTACAGAGAAAGGTAATTTTGTCCTATGCCAATAAGTTTGTGAAAAATGCTCAGGGAAAAATAATAGTTTAGGATCAGTGGAAGCTCCTGGAAATTTTTGTTTACCATGTGTTCTTGCAGGAAATAGAGTTGGAAGAATGACTGATATTCCTTCTTGCGGATATTTATATTTTTTCTTTTTTTGAAGTGGTTCTCTGTTACTTTTTTTAGCTGATCCTCTGCTTCCTCCATCAGTTGTCCTCCTGTAGTATTTGGAAGCCTCTTTTCTTCAAGATGTGATCCTGCCCTGCTCCTGCTGACTTTCTTCCCATCACGTGCTTCCCATATTTCCCTCATTTCCCTTCTGTTGCCTGAGCTAGAAACAGCATCTCCGCTTACTAGAACAGCACCTCTGCCTGAGCACAAGTGTTGGAAATCAAGAGACCTGATCTTTAGTTATTAGGGAATCTGATATAGTTCTGAATTTAGGCATTATTTCCCTCCAAAAAAAATAGTGCATTGTTAGTGTTCTAGCTTAATTCACATTCTTCTATAGAAGTGATTTTTTCTTCCTATTGTCCTTCCAAGTAAGAGAAGATCAGGTTCATGACCACCTGAGGAGCCTGGACATACATAAGTCTATAGGACCTGACGAGATGCATCCCAGAGTCCTGAAGGGATTCGCTCATGTACTTGCCAAGCCACTCCCTATGATATTTGAAAAGTCCTGGCAGTCAGGTGAAGGCCTTGGTGACTGGAAAAAGGGAGACGTTGCACCCATTTTTAAAAATGGTAGAAAGGAGGCCCCTAGGATCTACTGGTCTGACAGCCTTGCCTCTGTGCCTGGGCAGATCATGGAACAGATCCTCCTAGAAGCTATGTGAAGGCAGATGGAGGACAGGGAGGTGATTGGAGACAGGCAGCATGGCTTCACAAAGGGCAAGTCCTGCATGACCAACCTATTGGCCTTTTGTAGTGGAGTGACTACATCGGTGGTCAAGGGAAGATCTATGGATGTTGTCTATAAGGACTTCTGTAAGGCCTTTGACATGGTTCCCTACAAGCTTCTCTCTAAATTGGAGCGACATGGATTAGAGAGATGTAGATGTGTGAACCTCAGGAGTTCAGCAAGGCCAAGTGCAAGGTCCTGTACCTGGATTGGGGCAACTCCTGGCATCAGTAAATGTTGGAGGTACAATGAATTGAGAGCAGCCCTGCGAAGAAGGATTTGGGGGTACTTTTGGGTGACAAGCTCAGCATGAGCTGACAGTGTGCACTTGTGGCCCAGAAAGCCAACCATATCCTTGGCTGCATCCAAAGTAGTGGGACCAGCAGGGCGCAGAAGGGGATTCTGCCCCTCTACTCCACTCTCAAGATGCCTCACCTGGAGTCCTATGTTCAGTTCTGGAGTCCTCAGCACAGGAAGGATGTGGATCTGTTGGAGCAAGTCTAGAGAAGGCCACAAAGATGATCAGAGGGCTGGAGCACCTCCTATATGAGAACAGGCTGAGAGAGTTGGGGATGTTCAGCCTGGAGAAGAAAAGGCTCTGGGGAGATCTTTTTGTGACCCTTCAGTACTTAAAGGGAGCCTGCAAGAATGATGGGGACAAAATTTTTAGCAGGGCCTGTTGCAATAGGACAAGGGGTTTTAAACTAAAAGAAGGAAGTAGCTAAAAGTTCTGAATGACTGTTCCTCACCAATGTGAAACCATATTTTGTGGCTTGTATTCCACTCTTTGGTAACAGTGACATTCTCATAAAAAAAACCCATATAAAGTTTTAAGGAGCATTAATTTGAAATTATTCTGTGATTCACTGTTCTGTCTTCATAACAGAAACAGGCAAGAAGGCAGATTCTAACCCATTGACTGAGATACTGAAATGCCCAACTAAAGTGGTCTTACTAAGGGTAAGTTGGGAGTAAGAGAACATCTTGGTGTTTGCAGCATACATGACTGGTTGAAATGTTTAAACCTGTTTTCCTGTTACTATAAATGTACAATAACTGGTTCTGACTTGCACTACATGGTGCGTTCTGTTGTGGAGAAAACGTGTCTTCCTGAGATACAAGTTGTGACTGTAAATCAACACTGCTTTATAGTTTATGTAGTACTAGGAAGCTGTCTCCTCCTATGACTGGTGACTGATAAATAGAAGCTTAAAAAGTTCATGGTCAGTGACATGTGTCTCTGATTTGCTTATATAATCTTCTCTACAGAATATATCCAGTGAGTTAGATTGATTCTTTTGACTTTCAGAACATGGTAGGTGCTGGGGAGGTCGATGAAGATCTGGAAGTGGAAACTAAAGAAGAATGCGAAAAATACGGCAAGGTTGGAAAATGTGTCATCTTTGAGGTAAGAGATAATCTGTCTTTAGGTGCTCTGAAAGTGGGCTGGGCTCTTGCCTCTTTCAACTGGCTTGTTACTGCCTTAGAGGAGGGACATAGATTAGAAAGTCTGGATCCTTTGCTGTGTTATGATTGTGTGTTCCATATTTGTGAGTTACAAATGTCAAACTGGGGAAAAATCTCTGGATATTGTGCTTTTGGAACCTTTTTGTTGTGTTCACTCCCTCTGTGAAAATAGTACTTTTGCTACTGCTCTGATTACTTCTGAGTTTGGGGGTTTTTTTGTTTTATTTCAGATTCCTGGTGCCCCTGATGATGAAGCTGTAAGGATATTCTTAGAGTTTGAAAGGGTTGAATCTGCCATCAAAGGTAGGACACTAAATTGTTTTCTGTGAACCTCAGAGTAAACTTCTGTAGAGAGATTAAACAGTCTCGCTAATTAGACAGTTTGCTACAGAAACATTTATTTTATTGAATTTCTGCTTGCTTACCTATTCTTGGTTTAAATTCCAGCTGTTGTGGATCTGAATGGAAGATACTTTGGAGGAAGAGTTGTGAAGGCTTGTTTCTACAACCTGGACAAGTTCAGAGTACTGGATCTGGCAGAGCAAGTTTGATTTTAAAAATCTAGCTCGAGGTGTCACTGTTTTGGCAATCATGTTTTCAGTGGTAGGCTGGGAATAAATAAGAGAAAAGTAGCTTTCCTAGCAAACTGGAAACAAGCCTCATTGAATGGATTTTTCGCATTCGTTGTGACTTACCTTTTTTGTAATATAAAGCCCTTTGAAAGTAAGATTCACGTCTGTGTGGTTTTGAATTGCACAATTCTGCTTGTTACTCTGGGGATCCTGTTTTTGAGCTTTCAGATGACTTTGTTCCTTTGAAAACCCACTGCTGAGGAGATGCTTTGCCTCTATTCCTGCTTTCTTTGTTCTGGTGCGTCATCACGGAATCCTTGTGCTGCATCCACAATAAGTGGGAAACTTTGGAAAAGGACTATGTGCTATCATGCTTCTCTTCCCTGATGGTATTTTGCAGACTTACAGCCTGGCTCTTTTAAGTCCTCTGTCTGCATGCCAGAGTGATTTGGGGTCGTTGGACAGTTGGCAGCTGGTTTTTTCTTTCCTGACTCCAGGACAATAGTTCTGTGCCAGAATGGAGACTAAAGTTACAAGAAATGAGTCTGTCTTTCTTCCCAAATCCAAAGAGAATACACATTTAACCCAGGGAAATGGAAAAAGGAATCTGAAATGCTTAGCCATTTGAATCAGAATGAGTGGGCTCTTAGCAGGAGCTCTGCTGTCAGGCAGTCTTTGCTAGCAGTATCCAGGGTTAACTGATTACAGGTTGTTATTGGAATGCTCTAAGTAGAACTGAGGGAAACTCATTCTTAGATCTGGCCAGCTGTCAGATTCTCACTTCCTCTTCCATCACACTTAGATAGCTAACTTTTTGTTAATCGATTCAAACCTGGCATTTGCGCTCTGTCTCTGTATTTCTATAAATAATTTGAGGTCAAATGACTTTGGGGTTGGGCTTTTGTTCTTTTGAGGAGTGCCAGTCAAAGTGTTCTCAGTAGGAGGCAATGGAAGTAAATTCTCGTGAAAATCTGAAGAGCTGACAAACTAAACTGCTAAACACTACAACTCTTTCTTTTGTAATCTGATGTAAAATAGTACATAGCACTCTGCTCCTGATTTCGTGTTTGCTTTTTTTGAACACTGTGACAGAAGAGTTGGCAAGAGGTGACTGTGCAATGATAGCAGTTCTCTCTGCTGCGTTGCACCCAGGATTGAATGGATATTAAGATGGAAGTGAGCTCTGAGGGCATTTGGGCTGTTTGAAAGGTGATGCTGGATGTCTTTTTCATTTTACACACATGTATTGGGGGAGGGGGTATAGACCTGTAGTTGATCAACGCTGTGAATATCTCCAGTTATTGCCCTTTTATTAAGTTTTGGCTGCAGATCTATATGACAAACCCTTGGTCTTGTGTTTTGCTTATTTTGTCTGCTTGTGTTCCACCAGCCTCTGTAAAAACACTTGCTTGTAAAACAGAAAACAATTTTTTTAAAAAAACTTGTATTTTACCGTGTGTTGGCTTCCTTACTGTCCTCTTGTGGTACACAGGACCTTGCCACGGAGCCAGTCGCTTCTACACCTTGCGTGCTGCTGTTGGCAACAGTTGTAAGCTTCACTTCAGCAGGGGTGAAGAACCAGCCTGACTAATACTAAAACCACAGGACTTGGGGCAATAACAGAATTCAAATTCTGTTATTGGCTCTGCTGTTAGTTTTCTGTTTGGCCTTGAACATCGCTTTAAGGCCTTTGCTACTATATAGTAAACCAAAGAAATTACCATATTATGAGTTAGCATGGATTTGCTAATGAGAGTCTAATAATTTGAGTTGCATACTATAGAAAGTTAAACACTGATAATAGATTTGGTTTGATCTCAATTTAGCTTGAAGTACGATGGCTTTTAAACAATGTGATTTATTTATGGCTCTTATTTCAGCAAATGCCTCTGTTCTGGTTTAAATTTAGATTAGATTTAGATTGGATATTAGACTTTTTTACTGTGAGTGTGGTGAGGTACTTGAACAGGTTGTGCAGAGGAGTTGTGGATGCCCTGTCCCTGGAGGTGTTCAAGGCCAGATTGAATGAAGCTTTGATCAACTTGATCCAGTAGAAGTTGTTCTTGCCCATGGCAGGGGGGTTGGAATTGGATGGTCTTTAAGGTCCTTTCCAAGCCAAACCGTTCTATGATACTATGATTATGAGTGATGAGCTGTAAGCATTCCCTGAGGCATGCAGACTGTTTTCTGTGTCTTCTGACCAGCACTTATGCTCTGTTTTCTGTAGTACCAGCTACTGAGCTTCCAGTTTGATGAGTTGGAGGTCTTCCATTTGCTAAGAATTGCTTCAACTGGCAAGTGTTGAACCATTTAGTTCTAAAAATAGTTACTGTGGTTGAAGACACGTGGTTACCAAGTTTACCCCTGGAAATGTAGGGGAGAGGACTTGTTTGTTTAGTATTTGGTGTAGGAGATTCATGCTATAAATGAAGTATTTTTCTGTACCATGGGGTCACTAAGACAGTATAAGCATAACTGCTCCTGAAGTGCTAGGAGACCTGTGTTGCCTTGGATTCATCTTTTTGGGTACTCCCTTTGGTGGGTGCTGCATAAATGACATTTGGAGTGTGATGTGTAAGCATTTGTCCTCTAGGTGCTGCCACAGTTACTGCAAAGTACACATGTGTGGAACCTTGAAAAGGGTCAGATATGCTGCCTGAGGTCCTTAGTCAGACCTTACTTATCACAACAAGGTAGTTTGTAGCGAGTATTTTTTTTGCAAATGCACAGGCTTCCACTTAGCCTGTGTGGATGTGCTGGCTCAGGCTTTCTCATATGTGGCTGTATCTTGCGTGCCTTTAAAAATTTGGTTCTGGATTTACTTCTCTACTTCCTGCCTCCTCTGAAAACTTGTTACTGCTTTGTTGCTGTTTCTAGTAGTTTCTCAAATTACTTTAACATCTCCAGCTCTGCCTGTTTACACATTCCTTTTTTTTTTTCTTCTGTGATTCATCAGTGCCCTCTCAAAAGGCTCAGCAGGACTTAATGAAATTCTTCATTGTAGCTACCAAGTTTTGCTTGTTTGTTTGTCTTTGCATACTTGAAATTGTGCACCCACCTTTTTCTGTAAGGTAGTTACCTGCAACTGTGATCTGAAGCAACAATATTGTTGTGTGGTGCCTTAAAAGGTTATGATTTTACAGAAAATGAAGAGGATGGTGGTCTGCTAAGATAAATTTGTCTCTTATATTGGTTATACTGCTTCAGATAGTGTTTGGTATTTTTCAGGCCTGTTTTCTTAAAGTTAAGCTTTAATTCCAGGTTTTAAGTACCCACGTAAACAGTCCTCTAATGTGCAGAATAACTGAATCTCCTCTCTCCATTCTCAAGTATGAACTGTTCATTACTTCTGGGAATCTAAATTAGATGCCTGCTTAAGAGAGATTTGAGAGTGTTCTGAAGCTAACAGCAAGCTGAGAGGGACGTGTGGGACGTGTCAGCTGAACAAGGTGTCACTAGTCCATTATCAACCTTCAAGTCTTAAGAACCGATTTGCATAGTGGTGTAACCATTTGCTGCCATGTTCTCTTTCCAATTAGTAACACTGGGTGCTATTTTAATAGCAGTGAAGTATTGACTTCATGCTTTCATAGTAGTTACAACCCCAAGATTTCATTCCTGAGTGGTAACAGCTATTTCAGAGCCCATACATGAATTATGATTGTATTTTGTTGGGTGCACTGCTCTGTACTATTGCTTGCTTGCTTGGTGTCAGACTACAGAAATCTGATGAGATGGAACTCACAGGGAACATTTTTAGCATTGCTGTTGTCAAAATCTAACCTTGCTTTGCCAATATTATATGAAAGGTGAGAGATGTTGCCTAAAAGAACTTGCTGTCTGAAGAGCCATGCGAAGAAGTAGGGAGGCAGGTATGAGAATCGTTTTGCCCAAGGTCAAGCAGAAGGTTGGAGAGTTGGGATTACACCCTATTGCCCTAAATTTGCAACAAATGCAACCAAAACCCACAATTCCTTGTGGAGTGGCTTTTCATTTTAACAACAGAAATTATTAAGTGCTCTTAGCCTTGAACTTTGAACTCTAAAGCAAATTCAGCTAAGGAGAAGGAGATGTGATTTGTGGGCTGCAGTGTATGTAAGCACTTGTCTTTTGAGGTGCTTATGAAGCTCCTGCGGTAGTTTTTAGTGTGTTGAAGTATTTTACCCTTGTGTGTAGGAGAAAATATGCATTGTAACCCCACATAGTTTCCATAAAGATAGAAAGAAAAATATGGAAGGCTTCAAAGAGGTCCTTAAACCTCTTAAATTACTCTTGCTCCACAAGCAAAAGTCTAGTGAGGGAGTACTTTCTGTGTTTACAGTACATAGAGCAAGAGGCCCTGAGCAAGACTCAGACTGATCCCATGTTAAAATAAATTTAATCCCATGTTCGTGCCTGAGGTTGTTCCTCCTCAGGTGCCAGACTTTGCACTTCTGGTTGAGCTTCATGATGTTCCTGTCAGCCCATTTCTCCAGCCTGTTAAGATCCCTCTGGGTGGCATCATGACCCTCAGGAGTATCAGCCACACGTCCCAGGTTAGTGTCATTGCAACTTGCTGAGGGTACCCTTTGCTCCATCATTCAGATCATTAATGAATATATTAAACAGGACTGCATCCAGTATAGACCCCTGGAGTACACCACTAGTTACTGGCCTTGTCAGAGTTCATGCCACTGACTGCCACCCTCTGGCACTGACTGATCAGCCAGTTTTCAGTCTGCATCACCATTTGCTCATCCAGCTTGTTCTTCAATATCTTTATTAAGAGGATCTTATGTTTTTGAAAGCCTTACTGAAGGCCAGGTTGACAATACCTACTGCTCTCCCATTGTCTACCAGGCCAGGCATTTCATCATAAAAGGTTGTTAAGTTGGACAAGCATAACTTCTCCTTAGTGAATCCATGCTGACTACTACTGATGATTGTTTTGTCCTTCGGGAGAACAAGTTTCCAGGATTAGCTGCTCCAGAACATTAGAAATAAATGAAAATTTTCTGGAAATTGGAAAAGAGAAAGAGCATCCATACAGCTGAGAGCCACTTACAGATGCATCGAGACCATCCACACAGCTGAGGGCTGCTTACGGATGCACTGAGCATTGGTAATGTGTTCCTGAGCAGGTACAAAACCATAACCCTGTTCCATTTCCCAATAAAGCAAGAACTGCTTGTGATCACAGAGAACTTGTGTTCCTTCCAAGCACTTTCTGTACCAGTAGGTACTGTACTATGTGGTGATGATTGACTCCTTAGGAGAATTCATGCCTTTAGGTAATGAGACACTTGTTCTTAAAAGAGGAGTAGGGATTGATTGCGTTAGCAGTGCACTGTTTGTTCATGTACCATCTGCTGAGCAGTAGGAGTCCACAGCCTGTCTGCAACTGGAAGGTATATTTGCTATTTTTAAAACTCCTCTGTTTTCTTCAGGTGCTGTTTGGATTTCTAAACCTTACATTTGCATTCCTATGTAGAAGAAGACCCTTCAAGAAATAGAGGCATCAGTGATGGGTTGTCGCACCGCCACTTCTAGATCCATCTGCTGGTCAAACTTTGGCTACTGCTTGGTGGCAGATAGTAAATTGAGTTTGGGCTCCACCCCTGTGCCAGAGAAAAGAATTGAGCTTGTGTGAAATCCTGGATCTGTCAACCAAGAGATCTGGATTTCTGCTATGCTGAGCTGCAGAAGAGGTGGGGTTTTTTGTAAGTGGTGTTGAGACTAGAGCTGGGGCTTGGGAAATATTTTAGTGTATCCCATAGGCAAGACTTCTAAAAAAATGACTTCCTTCTTAGTGTGTGGTACTGAAGATTTTTTTCTAGCTGCATAGCAGTTAAAGAGCAATCCAAGAGCCTTTATCATCCGATCAGTTTGGCATGTTCATAGAATCATAAGGTTGGAAGAGACCTCTGAGATCATCGAGTCCAACCGTGCCTGTCTCCCTACTAAACCCTGTCCCTAAGGAACTCATCTACTCGTCTTTTAAACACCTCCAGGGATGGTGACTCCACCACCTCCCGGCGCAGCCTCTTCCAGTCCCTGACTACTCTCTCAGTAAAGAAATTCTTCCCAATGTCCAGTCTAGACCTCCCCTGGCACAACTTGTGGCCATTCCCTCTCGTTCTATCGCTGTCACTTGTGAGCAGAGCCCAGCACCCACCCCGTCACAGCCTCCTTTCAGGCAGTTGGAGACAGGGATGAGGTCTCCCCTCAGCCTCCTCTTCTTTAACCTAAACACCCGCAGGTCCCTCAGTCTCTCCTCGTAGGGCTTGTTCTCCAGCCCCTCCCCAGCCTCGTTGCCCTTCTCTGGATGCGCTCCAGCCCCTCAATGTCCTTGGAGTGAGGGGCCCAAAACTGAACACTCTTCCTTCAGAATATGATGAAAACTACAAGACAGCAGAACTAGAGTGGTCCTTGTATCTCTGGTGTGAATAGAGGGTTCTGCTGTCCAAGACTTCAGCACTGGTTTCTCTTAGATCCTGTACACTAGATCAAGACATTTTGGGACACCTTATCTCAAAGCAGGAGTGTTCTGTGTTGATTCATATTGAGGGACCAGTCATGTGCAAGCCTGGTGCTGTGTGGCCGTGAAAGAACAGAACAATTACTGCGGAACATTGCTCACACACCACCACCAGCTTCTGGTTATGGATGTAGAAGGGACATTTTTGAAGTCTAGCTGGAGATGGTTAGGCAGCTCCTAGCAAAATGTATGATACTTGACTGGGTGTTTAATATGTGAACCCCGTTTCTGTCCTTTGGCCCAAAGTTGCGTTTCAGGCCAGTGGTTTTCACCTGTGATGTAGTTTAATGGATAAATACAGCTACTTTTCCCTTTTTCCTGAATGTTGACTTGCTCCAGTGTTCTGGAGAAACAACTGTTTGAGGTGAGGAGGTCGGAGTGCTGGTGCTCGGCGTAATGCATGAGAGATGTTTGTGAGTACTTTGGGGTGTTGGTTGATTGAATCATTGGTCTGTGTGTGAGAGGAGACATCTCACGGGAAGCCTCCATCTGTGCCTGTTACGCATTTGTATAGTGAGCTTGAAAATGAACCTTTTCCTCAAAGGACTGCAGTGACTTTTTATGCTGCTTAGAGGATGGCAGGATTTTTCAAGGATGCAAAACCTGGCAATTATATGAGTTGTTATAACATCAGCCAGCTCCAGAACCTACAGGCCTTACCCCCTGGGCAGCTCTAGATGTAATCACAGATATTCATGTCTTGTCAGAAGCAACAAACGAGAAGCTTCTCCTTTCTTCTCCTCACCAAAGGATCTGTGAACTCTGAAATTGTCTTTAAATGAGGTTTTAAGTTGGTAATATCACCTTTCCCTTTCTGCAGCCTAGTGGACTAGATGTGAAGTTTTCCTTGAATGTCCAGGGTAATTTTACCTGCTATTTACTGCAAAAAATCTTCCGTCATTTGAGATGCAGCTCAGCAAGGTAGTGGTAAGGAGGAGACATTTTAGTGAAGTCTGCAGGACTTTTAACTGCTGGAAAAATGGGTGGGCAAACTTAGTCTTCTACGTTCCTCAAGAGAGAAACAGATGACAAGGTCCCTGTCCATGTGCCTGCGATTGATAGCTTACATCAAAGTATGCAGTAGCTGGCAGTAAATCCAAATGTGAACCTGTCATGGGCTCCTGTGGTGATCTTGCTGTCTGTCTGTGTCAGGTGGGTCTAGGCATTGCTGATGACTTCTGTACACAGGAGCAAAACAATGGCTTTCTGTATCAGTAGGCGAAGTCCTACTTGAATGGGGGGAAAAATGGATGTACAGGTAGAAAAGCTGCAGTGGAAGATGGGAGAGTTGAAAGCCAAAGAAAACACTGGAGAAGGGATAATGCACACCCTTCTGCAGATTTTTTTCCTCTCATGTCTGCTTTCTGTGATTTCTGATCCCTGCTGAGCTCATGATTGAGCTTTATGGCATTTCCTTTTCCTTTTCTTTTTAGTGTCAGGAAATACAGAAATCCCAAAGCATGGGGATTCCTGCAGTGTTTCATTCTTGTTAGCATAGCTTTATGTCTTGCATCCAAACAACATTAATACACCCAAAGCTTGCAGCCCCGTAAATGTGGGCAGCAGGGGATGGGAGACTGAAGCTGTGCTCCAACTGGACCATGTCTCCTGTGCAGAACACCTCGCTGCCCCACTGTGGCAAGCCTGAACTGGTGCTTGCCTGCCTATCTCCCAGCAGCTGTAGCACGCTCTCCCCAACACTGCGTGTGCTTTACAAGATAAACCAGCTAACATTGGGAATGGCTGAAACAGGCTTCGGAGGTTTTGCAAAGATGCTTTAAGTGGTGCATGTTCAAAGACCAAGACAACCTCAGCTACATGGAAAACAGGATCATTCCCAGGAAGATGACTAACCCTTTCCTTCCTTCTCTCCTGCTTCTTATTCCTCCTGTAGGAAGAATCTGTTTTTTTCCAAAGCTGTTTTTAACCATCCTACCACTTCACAGCCCTTGAGTTGTTTTTCCTCTCCCAATCTCTAAGGTGTGATCTCTAGCCTCTACTTGAGAGCATGAAGCAAGTCAACAGCTCAAGAATCCATGTGGTCCTGCCAAGACAAAGGTCTTCATCTCCTCACAGACTTCTGCACCTTTTGCCGCAAGCAGAAAGCTGGATAGCTGTTTTGGACTTTGCTTCTTCAAACTTGTAAAACTTGTATAGCAACTGTGAACCAAAACTCAAATGATACTCTAGCAAAACACACAAAACTCCAGCTCTCACTCTTCTTGTGAGGATGGGAAGAGAAAAATGGTGGGTTTTGTCCTTTGAAGAAAATGCTGGGATTCTGCAGTTATAGTGATGCGGGAGAATATGGGCTGGGGCAATTCCTGATGACTCTTCTTCCCTTTTTATAAGAGACGGTGATGGAGTGACCCAGCAAAATTTAAAGACTTTTCTGGGGAAATAATTGTATGAAAATGAAGTATACGCAAACCAAGATTCAGCTGTTTGCTTCAACTATAAATTTAAGAGGAAGACCCAAGAGGGTGCAGCGCATCTCCCTATACCACACTGTAAAACTCCACCACCCCATATAATGCAACGCAGTTGCTTCTGCAGATACAGTCTCAAAAGTATCACGTTCACCTGCATGGCTCAGGTCTTCTTCAGAAGTTAGGAATTTAGGGCTAATAAGGAAATCAAGTACTGAAAATATCTCCAGCCATCACAGTATCATTCATAGAATCATAGAATGGTTTGGGTTGGAAAGGACCTTAAAGATCATCCAGTTCCAGCCCATGGCAAGGACACCTCCCACTAGGTCAGGTTGCTCAAAGCCTCATCCAACCTGGTTTTGAGCACCTCCACGGATGGGGCAGCCACAGCTTCTCTGGGCAACCTGTGCCAGGGCCTCCCCACCCTCACAGTAAAAATTTTTCCTAATATCTAATCTAAATCTCCCCTCTTTCAGGTCAAAACCGTTACCCCTCATCTTATCCCTGCATGCCCTCATAAATAGCCCCTCCCCAGCTTTTTTTCAGGCCCTCTTTAAGTACTGGAAGGCTTCATGTATTTTCCCTGCCTTCCTTCACTTTGCTTTCTACCTCATTGTTTCAAAGTGTTTTACTTAGTTTTATTTTTATCTAGCAGGTTGCTTTTTTCATGAGTAAAATATGATGGTCTTTGTTTTCCCTGCAGCATTTTTGCAGGCAAAGCTTGGGATAATGTAAAAGCCTGGAAACTTGAGGCCACTATCAGTTCTTACATTAAAAAATCATGACTTTGGCATCATAAAATCAATATATACTTGTTTTTCCTGATTTAAAAAGAAAAGGATTCAATCATATGTCAAGAATTTGCCTCACTGAGCTTGGACTGGGTGAAATAGGATTGATTATGCATCGCTCTGGATGCATCAGAATAGAGATGGAGATGTTTTCCCAAATGTGAACTTTTCTCTGCAGTGCCACGTGGGTGTGTGGCAGCAGTTCAAAGCCATGGAAATCAATGGACAAGGGAGACTGAGTTTCCTGCATGGGAAGAGCAAAACCACGTTTAGAAATCTGCTGGAGCAGGCAGCTCCATAAAAACCACCGAGGTACGTATCTGACAGTGGGTGGTGCTGCAGCAATAATTACTGCATGCAGGTCACTCCTGGGAAACACTGTTTGGGACTTTTCTCTCCAAGACCCAGAAGGTGATGACTGTGTGCAGACAGGAGATCAGGACCTGGAGCTGTGCAAGGCAGCAGGGGTACCTGATCCTAAGTCTTTGACCTGCATCTCTAATCCAATCTTGTCCCAACACCTTTATAGAAGCACCTAATCTTTGTGATATGAAGGTGCCAGCTTTAATACCAGAGGTTAACAAAAAGTAATCTGTCTAGGTCAGGCTGCAGTGTACGTGAGGGTTGGCTGGAAAGTTTCCAAAAGCTCATAATTCCTAGTCCCTGCTGCATCTTAAGCCCTCATGACCTCTTTGTGCTGCCCGCTCTTCCAGCAGAAATGGCACTGCCTTTGCTACCAGGAGGACGCAAGCCTCCCTGCAACTTTCTCTTCTGCTAAATTTTATAGAATCATAGAATGATAGAATGGTTTGGGTTGGAAGGGACCTTAAAGATCATCCAGTACCAACCCCTGCCATGGGCAGGGACACCTCCTACCAGCCCAGGCTGCTCAAAGCCCCATCCAACCTGGCCTTGAACACCTCCAGGGATGGGGCAGCCACAGCTTCCCTGGGCAACCTGGGCCAGGGCCTCCTCACCCTCAGAGTGAAGAATTTCCTCCTAATGTCTAACATAAATCTTCCCCCTTTCGGTTTAAAGCCATTCCCCCTCATCCTAGCACTATTTGTCCTTGTAAAAAGTCCCTCCTCAGCTTTCCTGTAGCCCCTTCAGGGACTGGAAGGCTGCTATGAGGCCCTTCTCTTCTCCAGGCTGAACAAGCCCAACTCTCTCTGCCTGTCCTCACAGCAGAGGGGCTCCAGCAAGGCGGAAGCATCAGGCTTGCGATCAACACGTGGGCAGAGCTTGCCGTGTGAAAGGGAGCTGGGTACCGGGTGTCTCTGGCTGCTGGAGCGTGGAAGGATTAGCAAAGGCCTTGAAAACCTGGGCACGGGCTTAAAACAGAAGCCTTAGGGTTATAAACAACTCGCTAATGGCCAGCGGCTGGTCATTAAAGTGCAGCCTTGAGAGATTGGCTTAGGCATAACAGCAGCAGCTCAGCAAGAAAACAGCTGAACAGTGGGATAAAGGCCCTGATGCTGCCTGGCAAAGCAGCACCTTCAAACAACATGTAACCCACGGGCTGAGGCCAGAGGCTAAGAGCCTGTCTAGGCTCTCTAAACATCTTATAAATGGACAAAATAGGATTATGCAAGCCTGATCGATCACATAAGCACATCCCACAGCATTCCCAGCACCGGCAATTACAAGCACCCTTGTCTTTCTTGGGTTTGTGCCATACAAGCCGCTCAAAATGTTATAAATATTTAAAATGAGCTCTTTGCATTATTATTTGCTTGTAGATTGCAACCCTTGAAGTGAAGGAGATGCCTGTGACTGATTCTGAGGCTGAAATAAATGCATGGCTCCAGCGCAAGAAGAGGACCGACATCCCTGTCTTACAGACTGCTACCACCCATTGTCCTGCTAACTGGAAAGGGAGGTCAGTTCAACACTGATTTCCTGGCTGAGCAATCACTAATATGAAGATCCTTTGCTCCCCGTATAGGTAAAGACATCTCTGCTTCCCTTAGGTACATGCCGAAATGCTGAGCAACTTAGCCCAGCAGAGCCTCCCATCTCCCGTGCCCCTTGATAAAAAGCCTAGTGGTGCAAACCTGTCGATTTGGTGCAATGTAGGGAAGGAAAGAAAGTTAAATCTTCCTCTCCATATTGGCCAAAGAGGACTTTTCTGGGGTTAAGGATGAAGCCAAGGGCTGCAGTCACAGCATCGCAGCCAAATAAAGGTTTTAAACATGAGAGAAAGGTAAGAGGACTCTTTGCTGTATTAGTTCTAACTAAAATATTAATGGTCTTTAAATTATGCTTCCTAGAGGACAGAGCTGGGAAGGCTGCCCACGGACATCACTGCTGCTGGTACCTGTCCCGCAGAAACCAGCGCTTGGGAAGATCTTGAGAAGCCATCTGGACCATCCCTCAGCCCCAGGGCAGGATCAGTACTGGTTAAGAACATTCCCAGCCTGTTTGCCTAACCTGTTCCTAAACCTTCAAGGGATGCTGAGCCACCCACCACCCTCTCTGCCCATGCAGCTTCTCATTTGTGTTATGCCAAGAAGGAAGCTGTCCTCATTTCACCAGCTTGGACCATATTTTGTTGTTTCATCTAATCCTGCTTTTGGGACCAGTTTACTTCTCAGATTTTTTCTTTTTCTTTTTTTTTTTTTTTAATTATTATTATTATTAATTATATGTTGTTCTTTTTAGATCCCAGACAGAAATGCTGTTGAACAGTGAGTAAGGACCGAAATTCCCAGACTATGTATGAAGGCTCCCCTGTATATTTAAACTGCCTGGCACCACTTAGCTGCCCCAGGTGCTTTCTGTGGGCAAAACCCAATAGTTTCTAATATAGGGGATGGGGCAACAAGATGTTCCAACTCCTATGATGGCCTTGGCTGGAGATTGAAAGCTGCTTTCTGGAAATTACTCACAGGGGAAAGAGAGAGCAGATGTGTAGAGACCAAGGGTGGTCCCATCTGAGATCTTTCTAGCCCAATACATGGAGTGACTGGAGCAAATCCCAATTATCAACCAGACACTTTATTCACATTAAGATCATTGAATCATTTAGGTTGGAAAAGACCGTTAAGTTTATTGAGTCCAACTGTAAACCTAACATTGTGGAATCCACCACGAAACCATGTCCCAAAGTGCCACATCCACACATCTTTTAAATACCTCCAGGTGATTCCACCACCACTTCCCTGGCCAGCCTCTTCCAGTGCTCAACAACCTGTTTCATGAAGACATTTTTCCTAATATCTGATCTGAACCTCCCCTGGTGCAATTTGAGGCCATTTCCTCTCATCCTTTCACTTGGGAGAGGGCACCAAAACCCACCTCGCTACAACCTCCTTTCAGGGAGTTGTAGAGAGCGATAAAGTCTCCCCTCAGCCTACTCTTTTCCAGACTGACCAACCCCACTTCCCTCAGCTGCTCCTCATAAGACTTGTGCTCCAGACCTTTCATTATTTTCATTGTTCTTCTCTGGACGCGCTCCAGCCCCTCAGTGTCCTTCTTGGAGTGAGGGGCCCAAAACTGAACCCAGCACTCGAGGTGTGGCCTCCCCAGCGCTGAGCACAGGGGCACAATCACCTCCCTGCTCCTGCTGGCCACACTGTTCCTGATACAAACCAGGATGCTGTCAGCTACCTTGGCCACCCAGGCACGCTGCTGGCTCATGTTCAGCCGCTGTCAACAAACACCCTCAGGTCCTTTTCTGCCAGGCACCTTTCCAGCCACTCTTCCCCAAGCCTGTAGCATTGTATGAGGTTGTTGTGGCCAAGGTGCAGGATATGACACTTGGCCTTGTTGCACCCCATACAGCTGGCCTTAGCCCATTGATCCAGCCTGTCCAGACCCATCTGTAGAGCCATCTTCCCTCAAGCAAATCAACACTCCTACCCGATTTGGTGTCACCTGCAAACTTACTGAGGGTGCACTCAATCTCCTCATCCAGATCTGTGATAGAGATTAAACCGAACAGATGATTTCCTGGGGAACAGAGGAAGCCTATTCCCTTGATGAACAACTGAGTCCCAGGTGACCGATCTTGGTTTTGCCCAAGGAATACAAGGAAGAAGTAGGTGCTTTGCTGCTGAATATGCACCTCAAATCTCAAAATGCTCCTGGAGCAGCAAGAGCAGCCATCTCCATCCACTTATCTGCACTGAGGCTGGATAGTCACCATGGGGATATTTAAAGGCTTTGAACTGTATCAGCCAAGGGGCTGGCAAAGCCTCTCTGCATCCCTGACCAGGTGATGGCATCACCCTAATGGGGGAACCTTAACCACCAGCCTCTATGACTGGACCTGATCACACCTACAGTGTTTTGAGAAGCTCCTATCAGGAAGTTTTTGGAGCTGAACTGACAGTGTCCAGGAAAGATCAATGTTGCAGAAAAAAGCAGCTGAGGAGTGAGGCACCTTCCAAGCTGTGCAGGCACTGAGCAGGGTGTTATGAACACCAAATTTGGACATGAGCAGCCAAACATGGATTTTGATGGACATCGAGCCCAGGTTCATTACTGAGTCTAATGCTGAGTATATTGCATTATGTTTCTTTTGCCAAGCCCTGGAATCCTGTGCTGGAAATATTCTTCCTGAGATGAACTGCTGATCCACATTTATCCTGAGCGATAAAACTGTTAAGTTTTAGGTTTGTGTTTTATAGGTTTGGAGGTTCATCACTTCAAGGAGTAGCATTTGTTTCATGGATTACAGTACCAGGTTAGAGTTGGGTTCCCATTCCTGCTGGCAACGGGTCAGCAGAGTTCCTGGGTGGTTGACAGAGGGAAAGAGACAACCTGGGGGGGGGGAATTTTGACAGCAAGGTGGCAGCATGTCCTGCCTGATGTCCTGGGGATCCAGGATGCTTAGAGACATGGCATTAGGTCAAACTGCCAGCCCTCACAGAAGGTGCCAGCCCTGTGCCTGTTCTGTTGCCCAGGGCCAGATCTTGCACAGGGATCATCATGGATAGGTGCTGTTATTTATGCACAGCTCTGCTTGCTTGGGCTCCCTGAGCAAACCAAGGCAGTGCTGGGCTCTCCTTCCTCTCCCTTTAGTTGCTCCCCATTTCACCCATGAGCTGTGCCAGGATGGCTGCAAGGAGCAGCCAGGACCATGCAGTGCAAGAGCCCATGCGTGGAGCTGGGCTCAGCAGCTTCCAGCAATGCACAGAAAGAGCCTGAAGGACAGAAAAGGGACTTCACAGGCTGTGGAGTAGCATCAGGGCTTCCTAAACTGCACCCAAAAAGCGCTCGGTGCTGCTGCTGGATAAAGCCATGAAAGGCAAGTTGCTGTCTGCCGCCCTGGCCTCGGGCACAGCTGGGGTGTCCTCTTGCACGTGTGTGTTGGGCCACGTGGACCAAAGAGGGTCCCATAGCTGGGCTATGTCTGGCAGTGGCGTGTGGAAGTCTAGCCCAGCTGCACTGAATTTTCCTAGCCTGCGGCCCGTTACAGTTGCTAAATGTCCTGAGAAATTCCATTTTTGAATTATTTTTCCCCAAGAAAATGATTGCCTGCTCAATTTGCTTGGGCAGAAACCCAACCCCAGCATGTCCTGCCATGTTTGCTGGGGACAGGGTAGAAAACAGCTGCTGTAACTGGTTCCAGTTGCTGGAAGGAAGCCTAGGAGCCCATGCCACCAAATCTTTCGGGGCTTTTTTTCCCTCATACAGCACTGAGACACAAGAACACCTTTTGCATGAAGCAGCAGGGGCAGAGGCAGCAATTCTGTGCAAGATATTAACGTTGCTGCCATCTTTGCTGGAGTTACGGCTCTTCTAACAGAGCTGTGAGGGCATTTTGGGGAGCACTCCTCAAGGGTGGTTTAAGGCAAACCTGGCAGACTCTGCACTGCAGCGGCTGAAAATCACTCACCTTGACCATCATGGTGGTCTGGATGGGGTTGGAACCTGCAGTAGATGGACCAGGAGGTTTTATGCAACCATGGCCACCAGCACAGGGATCATTTGAAGAAGGTTTTGGTGATTCTAGGAGGGAGGAACCGTTCTGCAGAGACCAAACGCACAGCGGAGAGCTCATGGTATCGCTGTTAACTTCCCAGATGGAAGGATAGGCTCCAGTCCCACACAGCTGGAGGAGTTTCTCTTGAACTAGCGCCAAGCCAATGCCTCTTTCTACCTCCAGAGAGGGCAGTAAAGGAACCACAGTAAAAATAAACAACTCTCTCTAGCAGCAATGCTCCACCTTCACCTCTTGTTGCAACCTGAGCTGCAGGTTGCGTGGTAGAGGTTAAACCACACAGAACTTACTGCACTCCAAAATTCTAGGCTTAGCTCACAGCTCCACCCAGCCCAGTGCTGGGTGTCCCAAGGGAGGGGGATTTGCACTTCCTCAGCATGGGGTTTAGCTCAGCAGGATCTGAACCTCTAATTGCCTTGGCCTTGGATGCTGTCTCCTGGCCTGTGGAAGGGCAGCCAGGAGATGCTGAGCAGAAGGATCTGAGTTTCTGGCTTCCAGGTGTTGGCAACAGCTGAATTTTCCCAGCTTGGCCCAGTGCTACCACAAAGAAGATGGAATCAGTTCTCTGCTGAGCTCAGAAGACTGGCAGCGGTGACACAGGAAGCCAAACCCCCGTTATTCATGGAATCATAGAATGGTTTGGGTTGGAAGGGACCTTAGAGATCATGCAGTTCCAGCCCCCTGCCAGGGGCAGGGACACCTCCTAGACCAGGCTGCTCAAAGCCCCATCCAACCTGGCCTTGAACACCTCCAGGGATGAGGCATCCAGGACTTCTCTGGGCAACCTGTGCCAGTGCCTCACCATCCTCATCATGAAGAATTTCTTCCTAATGTCTAATCTAAGTCTCCCTTCCAATTTAAAGCCATTAAGTTATTCCCTCCACATCCATTACACTCAGTTCTGTACTGGTCCTTCCAGCTGAAAAATCACCACAAACCAAACAAAGATCCAGTTCCCAGTGGCTTCCATCACTTTCTAAAGCCACCAGCTCCTTGTCCTGTCCCTGTCACCTCTCTCCCAGCTCTGCTGTCTCCGGGAAGCGAAGAGTTAAACGCTTCGAAATGGCAAGAACTTCCTCCTTTCTGCAGTGCCTGCCTCCAAATGACGCTGATTTGTGCCAGGCTTTGCCCAAATATGTCTGTTTCCTTCCAAAAGAAGAAGGAAGAGGAAGAAATAAAATATTAATAAAGAAGAACTGTATAGAGATATAAGAGCAAAGCATCACCCGGGCGTCTGAGCGCAGCCCTGCCTCCCGCATGCCGTTCCGCAAAGGTAGGGGCTGGATGGGGGCACAGCACCCTAGGATGTTCCTCCAACTGGGTTGGGGGCAGCTGGTGGACCAGGAATGGGGTCCGTGCCTCCTTGCAGAGGTGGGAGATGGGAGCACAGGGCTTTGCTGCACCACTGGCTTTCATGAGAGGATGGGGAACCCCCCACGATGGGGGAGGGGTGTAGAAATGCAGCCTGCAAAAGGCAACTGTCTCCCCTCCACCTGCCCTTGGTGGTGAGGCTTTTTGTATTTCGCTGCTTTGGGGGAATAAGATGCTCTGGGTGGTGCAAGGGCTGAGGGCGAGAAGGAAGCAGGATGTTCCTGGGAAGGAGGATGCTGCTGGGGATTGGTTTGGGTGAAACAGGCTGAGAACTGGCAACCTGCGTGCATTTGTGGTCGTCCTTGGGAGATGCTCAGCTGGAGGAGCTGAAACTGGGAGGAGAGAGACCAGGGAGGTAAACAGCTTTTGAGAGGGGTGCCCCACCTGGGCAGCCCTCTTTCACTCCGATCTGCACCCCAAACCATCTCATTTCTCAAAAACTCCATCTCAACAACTGGCAGAAATTCCCCCTTGCCATGCCCTGGCTTGGCAGCATGGGACAAGAAGGACCCAGCTATGAGACCTAAACCTCTGACAGCTATTCCTGTGCTGCTTTATGGAGAGATGAATAGGTTTGCTGTCCTCTCTGTGTTGCTGTGGAGCAGGAGTCCTTAATATCACCTCCTTCTCATCCCAGAGCCTTATCATAGTGTGAGCATGGCAGGACACAGAGCAGGATGATCGTGGTGGACCCTTGTCTTGGCAACTCTACTGGGAGGAGAAACAGAGGGAAAAAGTCTTCTCCAGGAGACAGAAATCCAGGGAAGCCAGGGTTAAGTCAGGATGTGCAAGGACATGGGAGAAGATGCTGCTCAGCATCTAACCCAGGTGCTTTGCCAAAGTGGATGGGTTTCTCTGGGCTGGTGGGCAGCTGGGGCTGTGCTGGGGCAGAGGACACTGCTGTGGAGATGTTATGCACTGATGCTGGCATGGCAGCAGGGAGGGGAAAATTTGAAAGAGAGGGCTGGGTTTGTCCTTCTCACCTCTCCCTGCTCTGGGATGGATGTTTTGAGCTTGTGACAGTTTGCCCGCAGTGATGTTCACAGAGCTCATGATCTCAGGCACGCAGATTTATGTTGCCTTTTAAGGCTCAGTGAAACATGATGTGGTTCACACCCTCACATCTTGACAGCACAGCAGACTTCAGATCTTGATTTAATTTTGGGTGATGAACGTATTGGTTTAGAGCAGAAGGAGAGATGCCGGAAGGCTGGTGGTTGGAGAGAAGCTGAGTGCATCAGGCTTTAAAAGCACCAAGCCCTTGCAAGTGAACAAGGACAGCCAGGGGGCAGCTTCCCATGCTGGAGAGCAGCTCACATGGCCCCGTTCAGACTCAGCAGTGATCCCAGTGGTAAAAACAGGGGGCAGGTCTCCAGCACTTGGGGACACATGGTGGGTTTGCAGTAACGAAGGTTCATTTCTGTGCAGTCTTGCTCAGCACACCTGAGGTGGGCAGGACCTACTTTCTGGAGCACCATGCCATGCTTGCTGTTGGCCCTAGACACCTGGGGCACAGGTAACCTGCAAGTCCTCAGGACCCTGTTGTGGGCAATTCGGTTCTGCATCCATAGTGTCACCCTCGGCAGCGTTATCTCCTCTACAAACTTCCTCTAGAGGTCAACCTTGAAATGCTAAAGCAGCTGCCGACAGCTCCCTGCATCAGCTTCCAGCTCCACCTTGGAAGTAATGGTTTTAAAACTAAGGGAGGGTAGATTTAGACTGACTATAAGGAAGAAATTTTTTACAGTGAGGGTTGCGGAACACTGGCACAGGTTGCCCAGGGAGGTAGTGGAGGTCCCATCCCTGGAAACATTCAAGATCGGGTTGGATGGGGCTCTGAGCAACCTGATCCAGTTAAAGATGTCCCTGCTCCTGCAAGGGGGTTAGAGTAGATGACCTGTAAAGGTCCCTTCCAACCCATTCTGCTATTCTGTGCTTCCAAGATCCAATGTGACACAGAGGTCAGCGTGGATGGGTTCTGCCCATTGCTTGTGCGTGTGCATGCTCAGCTTATGCTAGACCCCCCACCCAAGGATCCCTCTTCTTGCAGATGGAGACCGTTATCCTGTAAGACTCGCTTAGACTAGGATAGACTGTGATTTGATCATGACAATGCTTGTAGAGGTTGTCTGTAAAGCCTGGCTGCAGTCTGTGCAGACATAACCTTAGCAAAGAGCATCCTGTTGGGTTGGTACAACCCTATGTCCCCAGTTGTGCCTAGAGCACTGCTTGGTTGCTGCAGCTGTGCTGCCTGGGCTTCCCATGGACATATCTCTGAGCCACTAGGCAGGAAGGTTGTGGAGAGCATGGTCTTCTGGCTGCCCTTCGACAACTGCACGGTGAGCTGTGCCTATCCTTAGTTTGCAGGAGATATTTTCCCTGTAGTTCAACCTGGTGCATTCAAAATCCTTGCAGAAGGTGGTGGCACACAGTCTGATTGGAGTCAGTCCATCCCAGTGCTCCCAGAGGAAAACTGGGACTCCAGACAGCTCAGCAAGGAGACTGAGCCTTTCCTTTGGGGGCTTCCTGGGAGCAGAGTCTTACCCCAGGGCTTACTCTGGGTTGCAAAGAGAAGGCTCTGCCTAAAGATGGCTGCTCTGCAAACCCCAGGTAGCTTGAGGCACATGGCCACTTGCTGATTGATGAGAAGCTCAACGTGAGCCAGCAAAGTGTGCTCGTAGCCCAGAAGGCCAACCATGTCCTGGGCTGCATCAAAAGAAGTGATTCACCCCCTCCACTTTGCTCTCGTGAGACCCCACCTGGAGTACTGTGTCCAGTTCTGGAATCTCCAAGATATGGAACTGTTGGAAGGGCTCCAGAGGAGGCTGCAACGATGACCCAAGGGCTGGAGCCCCTCTGCTGTGAGGGCATGCTAGAGAGTTGGGGTTGTGGGGTTGTTCAGCCTAGAGAGGAGAAGGCTGCAAGGAGATCTATAAGAGGCCTTCCAGTACCTGAAGGGGCTACAGGAAAGCTGGAGAGGAACTTTTTGCAAGGGGAACTAGTGACAGGATGAGCGGGAACGGCTTTAAATTGGAAGAGGGAAGGTTTAGATTAGACATTGGGAAGAAATTCTTCCCACTGAGGGTGGTGAGGCCCAGGCACAGATTGCCCAGGGCAGTTGTGGGTGCCCCCTCCCTGGAAGTGTTCCAGTCCAGGTTGGATGGGGCTTTGAGCAACCTGATCCAGTGGGAGGTGTCCCTGCCCATGGCAGGGGTTGGCACTGGATGGGCTTTAAGGTCCCTTCCAACCCAAACCATGCCATGATCTTGTGATTCCATGATGTGCATTTTGGAGGCCCTGAGCTGTCTTTGTACACCTCTGCCTGTGGAACTGGAATATCTTGGGGAGTAAAATGCAGATTTCATGCTGGCTCTGATTACTTCTCACTACTTGCAGCTTTGGCATCACTTTTTCAGGTCTCCCTGACAAATATGCGCTACGTTCTCACTGCCTTGGCTCTGTTCTGCCTCCTTTATCTCAGGGCACCGTAGGCAGTGGCATTGCCCCAGGACCTGCATTTCATGTCTATACAACAGCTGCCACTCAGCCGACCTCAAGGCATTTGGCAGTTCCAGATAGTAAGGAAAGGTATTTCTAGTAGGGATGCTGAAGGACACCTGGAAGGAATGAGCTTAGGGCAGGAATTAATTTCTTACAGCATCACCGCATCAGCTGGGAGCACTGGAGAAAGTCCCGGTCTCCAGATGGTGCCACTATCCTGGCAAAGCCCCATCCATGGCTACATCTTTACTGGCAGGAAGTGCTGGGAGCTTTCACCTAAAATGCCCTTCACCCTGTCTGAAAAATACGATTTAATTACTGCGGCTGACGCGAGGAAGCCTGGGAGCGTGTAGGTGATAAGCAGGCAGGATATTGCCAGAGTGGGACATTTGTCATTTGTCAAAGGACAAATGAAACACTGGTGGTGGTGTTGGCTGCAAAGGAGCTGGAGATAAAACTGAAAGGCAGTGAGCAGAGATCGAACGCGTGATGCTGGGAGCAACCGGCTCCCCAGGGTACAGGTACAGATGTTAGCCAGTTGGCAAGGGCATGGTAGATGCATGGTGCAAGGTACCTCCCAGCTGAAAATAAATTGTGTGGCTCCATGAATATATATATATTTATGGGTATCTATGAAGGTGTAGGTTGGCTTTGAGCTGTTGGATGGGACGGGACCGGCTGTGTGCTGTTTGGATCACCAGTCATCAGGGCATAGAATCGTAGAATCGTTTGGGTTGGGAGGAACCTTAAAGATCATCCAATTCCACCCCCCTGCCCTGAGCAGGGAGACCTTTCACATGGTCAGGTTGCTCAAAGCCTCATCCAACCTGACCTCAAACATCTCCAGGGATGGGGCATCCATGACTTCTCTGGGCAACCTGTGCCAAGGTCTCATCACCCTCACAGGAAAACATTTCTTCCTAAGATCTCATCTTGATCTCTCCTCTTTCAATTTAAAACTGTTCCCCCTTGTTCTGTCCCTGCACTCCCTGATAAAGAGCCCCCACCCCCATCCCGCTTCCCTGTTAGCCCCTTTCAGTCCTGGAAAGCTGCAATAAGGTCTCCCCGGACCCTTCTCTTCTCCAGGCTGAACAACCCCCTCTCTGAGCCTGTTCTCATATAGGAGGTGCTCCAGCCCTCTGATTGTATTTATGGCCTCCTAAGCACTTGCTCTAACAGATCCTTGTCCTTCCTGTGCTGAGGTTTCCAGTGTGTTACTGCTCATGTGAGCAAAGGATGCTGTGTAGTGATGCGTGGCTTGAACTGGGCAAGAAAAGAGGACTCAGGGCTCTGCTTGGTGAAGGGGGAAATTCTGGAGCAGTCGGTGTTGATGTTATCTGTTGATGCCTTCTCTGGGACTGCCAAGGAGGATCATGCTGGTCGCAGAGGTGGGTCTGGAGGGACATGGACTGTGTTTTGGAGAGGTGATGGTGGACACTGTGTTCCTGCAAAGGGGCTCTGCTGACGTGGACATTGGCTGAGGTTCTGCAACACCAGTGCAGTCCCAGGCAGAAGCAGAGCTTGGATGACTGCAGCTGACTGTGCTGAGCATGCTGTCTTTACAGGATAAGTGAGAAATCAGAGCAAGTTAGAGATTAGAATTGCCATGGGCATGATGGACGAGCACTCGGTCCTGTGCAGCATCTGGAAGAGCAGCCACAGCTTGCAGAGGCAACAGAAGAAGGAGGGGCACTGGAAAAAGCACAAGCACATTTGATCTGTGGCCAAAACTTGAGCTCTTTCCTTCATCTGTGTTCTGGTTTGAGCCAGGCTGACAGTGGGAAAGCAAGTGGTGCCTGTGGTTGCTGCACATGAGTTGGATTAAACATCTCTTTCCCCAGGCTGAGAGCAGCCTGGTGGGCATCGTTGCATTTGTAACATGGAGTGAGGTAGCTCTTGCCTTCCTTAGCCTTCCGTAGCGAGGTTTACAGTATAAGCCAGGTGTCCAGGTCCCAACTCCCCCCGCAGTGGCAGCCTCTCCATCATCACTGGCCACAAGGAGAACCAAGATACTTGGCTCCAAGCTGGTACCACATAGCGGAGATGAATGTGCTCTCAGGGCTAGCGAGGTGCTGGAGGAGCTAAGCACCCACCACACAGCAGGGAGCAACAGGTTTGAAAAAACAGCCCTAATCTTCCCAGCACCCTTCCTCCCCACATCACACCTACCTTCACAAGGACCCATTACTCAACATCAGCCAAGCTGTCCGGTGTTAAAGAATACTAATTGGTTTAGTCTAAAATACAATCAATCTAGCCTTTTATCATAGAATTACAGAATGTCTTGACTTGGAAGGGACCCACAAGGATCATCGAGTCCAACTCCTGTCCCTGCACAGGACAATCCCAACACTCACACCGAGTGACTGAGGGCATTGGCCAAATGCTTCTTGAGTGCTGGCATACTCGGTGCCGTGACTGCTTCCCTGGGGAGCTGTTCCAGTGCTCCATCACCCGCTGGGGGAAGAACCTAACCCTCTCCTGGCTCATCTTCCTGCCATTCCCTCAGGTCCTATCGTTGGTCACCAGAGAGAAGAGCTCAGCGCCTGCTCCTCCTCCTCCCCTTGTGAGGAAATAGTAAATGGCTCTCGGGTCCCCCCTCAGTCTCCTCCAGTCTGAAGAGACCAAGTGACTTCAGCCTCTCCTCATATGATTTCTCCCCTAAACCCTTCGCTGGCTTTGCGGCCTCCTCTGGACACTCTCCAGTAGTTTCATGTCCTTTTTATACTGTGACACCCCAAACTGCACACAATATTTGAGGTGGGGCCTCCCCAGTGCAGAGCAGAGCAGGTCAATCCCCTCCCTGGCCCGGCTGGCGATGCCGTGCTTGATGCCCCCCAGGACACGGTTGGCCCTCTTGACTACCAAGGCACTCTGTTGTCTCATGGTCCATTTGCTGTCAGTCAGAACCCCCAGATCTCTCTCCCTTTGGAATCAGTTGCTTAGCATTAGACCATAAAAATGTACATTGATGAAGCCTCTCGACACTGCAGAGAATGACACAGCAGAGCTTGCTTAGCCTTAGTAGCTGAATTTGTGAAGCCTTAGGCCACAAGTTGTAAACTTTTACATAGATATCATGAACTTATGCTGAACTTCTACTGAGTCACACAAAAGAGAGGTCCCAGAGCCAGTTCAAGCCAGAAGATAAGGAAGCTACACCAGCTGCACAGTTAAAAGATAAGAAAAGAGACATCCTGCCTAAAAACAAGGAAAGAATTCAATGAAGAACAAAAACACCTCAGCCCCTGAAATGCTGTTGGACCAGGTGTCAAGTGGACAGCGTGTGAAGAACACGTGGAGGGTAGGAACTTGGACTGGTATAATTGCCCAGGGATTGTTTTGTTTAGGGTCCCTCTCTGGTGGCACCCAGCTCGAGACGTAACCCGACGCGCTACCATCAGTCAGTTGGCCTGAAGTAATTCCCGTCAGAGATTCTGCCTAGAGGAACGTAGGGCTGAGCCAACAGGAGGAACTCAACAGAGAGAGACAGCGAGTGAGTGGTTAAGAGAGGCAAATGGGGTACCCATCGGTTCACTGGAGCTGCTTATGGACCTTGGTCCTAGCAGCTGAAGTCTTAGGTGAAGTGAATGTGATTCTCGGTGTGGTGTGTAAGCTTTGGCAAGATTTTTTCTGTGTCATTTGGAGATCTTGGAGTCTTCGTAATAGAAACCCCCAAACCCAGCCATCTGGATGCTTGCAAGGCACAGAGCTGCTGTGCAAAGAAATCTCACTGTGTGTTGCACCGACTGACCCTGCTACAGATATGTTGTATGTCCCCCAGCCACCCCGTCCCAGCCACCACAGGATGTTTGTCTGCGTGGAGGTCTGCAACATCCCATGATGCTGACTGGAGAAGAACACCTGGCAGAACTGCACAAAGCCCTGTTGAGGCCCACCCTCCCCTGGCTCTTTTCTGCTGGTGGCCATCGGAACAACCTCCTGCGAGCAGCTCTTATTCAAAGGTGGCAGAAGTTATTATACAGTGGGGAAGGTTACAACAGGAGCTGTTTGGGCAGGAGAAATGCTGTAGTGAAGGTGATTTCTGCCACCAAGCACTACAGTTCCCAGCTGCGTGGTAGGTGAAGCGAGTAATTATATATGTATATATAACAATACTGCTCTTTATTAAGAATTTCCCTCCCTGTTAGAAAAGGTTTTGATGTCTTCTGACCTCATTTCTGCTTGCTGAGGTCAAGGAGGTTCTTGTTAGCAGGAACAGAGTTGACTTTCGCATGTGAGCATGAAGGGAAAGGGCAGGACTGTGCCACATCCTGACATTACTATTTCTGCTGTATCACCCCCTTCTCTATGGAGCAGTTCCTTGATACCACAACACCTTCGGATAAGCAGGTTGTAACACCCTCTGATAGGAAACTGTCTGCTTTTGCAGAGATTTGCCTTTCTGCAGCTTTTTGGTATTAAAAGGGGTAATTTTGAACTTGGGGCTGCTTGCTGGCAATGCCCTGCAAATCCTCACGCTGCTGCGTTGGTCGCGTCACCCGTCGCTCCTCGGTGTCGTGTTTCCTGGCAGCCTTTGAAAACTTTTTATCCAGTGTTTCCCATCAAAGGCTGTAAGGAGGGTTTGTGAGTGCCGATGAGCTGTGCCTCCAAGTGGCACGGATGTGGAGAAGCCAAGAGCGGAATCAGGAACTGCTTAGGGGGGGTCCTGCCTGCCGCAGCTCCCTGTGGGGGTTGTCCTGGTGACGGTGACAGTGTGGGTGTCTGCTCAAAGGGCATGGAGGTAATGTACAGCTGAGCTGGCCCCGGCACTACTGACTCACCGACTCGTGCCTGAGTCAAACCGTCACTTTGTTTTCAATGAACACCTTTCCTGGAAGGATGGAAACCCCCTCGTGTCCTGCTTTGCTCCCTGGGTGATGTTTCTCGCCAGGGTATTTTCCTTCTGACTCTTGGTTTTATTTCATTCCCTTTCTCCTCACCAGCCTCTGGAGCAAAATACAAGTAAAGGACTCAAATGAGCAGGTGTCTGTCCGCACATCACACCTGTCCCTGCTTCCTGCAGCTCCAAAAATGCACTTGGTGAGCGTGACCTCTCCACTGCCTCTTTGACATCTTGCTTTCTTTAGCATTTATGACAACTCCTGAAGGATTTTTAAGTGGTTTAAAAAGCCACTCTGCCTAGTGGTCATGTTCTCAATGGTGCTCATGGGGTTGTGCACAACTAAGCAGCAAAGCTCACCACATCTGGGCCCAGGTTACACAGGGAGGTTGTGTCTGCCCATCCCTGGAGGTGTTCAAGGCCAGGCTGGATGGGTCTTGGAGCCCCCTGATCCAGTGGGAGGTGTCCCTGCCCATGGCAGGTGGGTGGAACTGGATGGGCTTTAAGGTCTCTTCCAACCCAAACCATTCTATGATCTCATGGTGTTGGTGAAGGAGAGGACGTGCCAGGCTGTGATGGGGAGGTGGGATGTCCTTTCCTGCCTCCAGCCAGAGGTGGGACCACCACCCAACTTGAAAATGGGGTAGGAGGCTTGTAAAGGGGTATCTGCTACTACAGGAGAACTGTAAAATCCAGTGGGGGTTTGGGGGACCCAATCTGAACCCCGATTGCTTCACAGAAACCAGCCAGTGAGAAGAGATGGGTTGTTACAGCCTCTACGACTTCCAGAGTCTGGGAATCAAAACCACATAAAGATGCAGTTACTGATAGCATCTCCTCATCTCCTAACCCAGGAGGGAGCAGATGTGCCTATAACCTGCCTTCCCAGCGCCAGCTGCCTCTGGGTAACTCGGGGTGATGGAATAACCCGCCTTTGGGTGTCCTGCCTCCCTCCTGTGCAGATGAAGGACTTTCCTTTGTTGTTTTTACATGGTGAGCAGGCATTGGCACGACACCAGTGCTTTCCATCCACACTGCCAGCTGAAGATCAAGCTTTCACAGAATCATCTGGTTGGAAAAGACCTCTGAGATCATCGAGTCCAACCGTACCTGTCCCCTTACTAAACCCTGTCCCTGAGAAACTCATCTACCCATTTTTTAAACACCTGCAGGGATGGGGACTCCACCCCCTCCCTGGGCAGCTGTGCCAGTCCCTGACCACCCTCTCAGTAAAGAAATTCTTCCTAATGTTCAGTCTAAACCTCCCCTGCTGCAACTTGAGGCCATTTCTTCTCATTCTGTCACCTGTCACTTGTGAGAAGAGACCAGCACCCACCTTGCCACAACCTCCTCTTCTCCAGGCTAAACACCCCCAGCTCCCTCAGTCTCTCCTCGTAGCACTTGTTCTCCAGCCCCTCCCCAGCCTCGTTGCCTTCTCTGGACGCGCTCCAGCCCCTCAATGTCCTTCTTGGAGTGAGGGGCCCAAAACTGAACCCAGCACTCGAGGTGTGACCTCACCTGTGCTGAGCACAGGCGCACAATGGGCTGGGCTTGGCCCATGAAGACAAGTCCAGCCTCTCCCTTGGAAGCTCAGCATGGGCGTGGGCTTCACCCCAGCACTCAAATCACACCAACAACACCCCTAGGACCACTTCTCCACCTGGCATCCCACCACCCCCATGTCTCTTTTGCTGTCAGGAGGACACACTGGCAGGCTGGCTGGCATGCCGAACCCTTCCCTAACACACCCTCAACGATGGAGTAATTAATCTTGGCATACGACAACTCCAAAGGCTTTAAATCAGATGACCACGGGATTTCTTGGAGAGATGTGGGAGGATTTCAAAACCAGCAGCCAGCGAGGCGTGATCCCTGTTTGCCTGGTGTGTGCATGCACACACACACGTGCAGACACGCACGTCTCTACAGGGCACCTCACTTTTCCTTCCCCATGTAACAACATTTTGAGCCTGAAAAAAGAGGATAAGGGACAGGTCCTGGTTAGGAGTCAAGACCAAATCTAAACAAGCAGTTGCAAATTCCCTTTGTGTTTTCCCCTGGGGTTTTCCTTGTCCTCTCAAGAGGTATCAGGCTTTCCAATTCCTGAGCAACTTTTCCTGTATCTGCCTTAAATATTCCTTGCTATAAAGGACAGCTCTCATTTTCTTCATAGGATCTTTTTTCAGACTTAAAGCTATTCCCACATTTTCCACTCCAGTTTTCTCCTTCCTGGAGCACAAAATCATTCTCATTTTGCACTTTACCACATATACCATTCTGGAAACATCTCATTGATGTTGCCCATCCCATCCCAGATTAAATGTCTTCCAAAAAGCATGAGGTCCCCCAAAAAACCCTCTTCCAAAAAGCACAGGTGGTCCAGAGTGAGATGTGTCTTCCCTAGTGCTAAGGAACCAGCACCATCCAGACCAGAAAAAAAGTCTCCTATTTTTTCTATACAACCCTCATGTTAAAACACCCTGGGACTGGGCTTTCCTTTTGGTTTTTCATTATCATCATGTTTTTCTCCAGGGCCATCATGCTGTTTGTTCATAGTTGGCTGCTGAGATTTTATTTATTCCCCCTCTCCCTAGTTCTTCAGTCCTTTTTGGATGATTTCCAGCTTTATCACTTGATGCAAGGGAAACTGAGGCATGGGAGGGTGCAGTGATAGGCTGGAGGCTGTGGTGTTTGTGGATTTAGTTGCTTTTACCTGCAGATCCCGTGCTCTCTGCATCAAACCTGGCTGTGCCAGAGCATCCTGCAGTGTTGGTACATTTTGGTGTGCATCGCTGGTCCAGACCTTATGGAAGTGCAATGCAGAGCTTGAAAATCAACTGGCATGGGTAGGAGCAGGGTGTTAAAACCACGCCTGGGGAGATTTGGGTTGGAAATCAGGGAATGCTTTGCACAGTCCTGGAATGGTTACCTGAGGACAGAATGGTAAGACTGAGATGGACAAGTATAGAATCATAGAATGCTTTGGGTTGGAAGGGACTTTAAAAATCATCCAATTCCAATTTCCCTGCCATGGACAGGGACACCTCCCACTGGATCAGGTTGCTCATCCAACCTGTTCTTGAACACTTCCAGGGATGGAGACAAATATCTCCCTGTGAAATGACTTGGGAAGAAATTGTGCCGCTTCAGGGCTGTGGAAGGAGTGATGATAAATCCTCTGAGAAATGGAGGTGCTGCTGTGTTCCTGCGCAGCCCCAGCCCTGGTTTGGGCTCGTCTGGAGGGGCTGGCAGCCCTCAGAATCGGGCATTTGGGTAGGGACGTGGCAGAGCTGGTGTTAAATGGCCGCAGCACTCCAGACAAGCTGATTGATTCCCCTCCCTGACGCCTTGGCAGTCAGCTCCGGTGCTTGTTTGTCCAACCTGATGCAGGGCAGTGAGGTGAATTTGTTTACCGATTTATTTATTATCTTTTGGTCATGCACGGCCCGCTGGCACGTGGCCGCGGGCGGGAGCCCATGCGTAGCTGCTCCAGAGGGATGGTGCGGCTGCAGGGCTGCCAGCACGTGCTGTCCCCGGGAAGCCACACGGGCTGCGCACGCCCCACTCGCATGCACACAGGGACGAAACATTGCTTGGCTCTGCTTCCCTGACCTCGCCGTCACCCAGCGCTGCCACTGTTCCTCCCAGCAGCTGCAGCCTTCTCTGGAGCCATGCGAAAAGGGCATGGACAGATATTGCCAGTGCGGAGGGGCTGCTGGGCTTTCCAGCTATTTCCAGGAAACCTGGAGAACTGCTGAGCCTGGTAAACAAAGGGCATCGCCCATCGGGACAGGAGATGGTTTTCTCCCAGCAGTACTGGGAGAAAAACTGGGCATCCTGCTTCCCACACCCAGATCTGGCTGCCAGTCCCAAGGGGGATGTGACTTCCCAGTTTTAGTCTCTCCAGAGCCGGGATGGCCTGGCTGCTTCTGCCGTGGAATTAGCAGGAGGACGGGTTGCACTGCGCGTGTCTTGCTCGTGGGCTTGAAGGCAGGGACTGAGCAACTGGCGCAGAGCCACCGTGCTGGCTTCTGTGCCTGGGAGACCGAATTGTTCTGCCCCTAAAAATGCAAACAGGCACTGCCAGGTTACAAGTGATAAATAAAGGCTCCTTAGTAATATAAATTTATTTGGAGGAAACTTGTCCCTTCACCCCAAGTATGACCCAGGCAAGCATCCCATCTCAATGCCACAGGAGACTTTAGCATGCCTGGTGCAGAAATTTGAGGATTTGACTATTTTTTTTCTCCCAGTTGCTGATTTTCTTAGAAATCCTCCTTATTAGCAAGAGATTTCTAACAGGAACAGTAGGACACAACCGAGGGTGTGATTTGAGCTTAGGCAGCTCAATGAAGCCGTTTCATCCACAGCACTGTTTGTGCCAACACCACTGCTTTGGGGAGGGATTTCTGCTCATGAAACAACACTTCCTTTAAAAAAAAATAAAGAAAGAAAAAAAAGCTATTTTTTTACCCAGCCTGTGTGTGTTTTCCAGCTGAAGGGCTGGATCCTGTTCACACCTGAGGATGAGATTTTGGGGTAGGAAGAAGGACTCGGAAGTGGCTTCACTGCCAACATCTCTGTGTTGTTGAACCAACCAGAGCAGGATGAGTTGAGACAGAAGAGGCACCTGCCAGCAGTTATATTTTAGTGTATTTCTCCAAAGACATTTGCCAAAGGCAAGTAAGTAGAAGCTGTGAAGAACAGATATATGGGGGAATGCAGTCAGCAAAGCCTTTGGTCCTCTTAAATGTGAAATCACCTCTGGTTGCTGCTGCATTTCCTCTCTCTCTTTCTTCTTCTCATAGTTTTTGGGTACAGATGAGCTGCTCAGAAACTAATCCATGCCAAACACTTTGGTGCTGTAAATAGCAAGAGCAAATTAATAACCCATTAGATGGTTTATAGCAGTCGCAACGGCAGTAATTTGAGCAACTTCTCAGTAGAGGACACGATGGTGGGAAGAGGTCTTTCTTGGGTACGGCTTTACCAGTCCAAATTTTGGAAATCCTGAGGTTGCTTTTTGTGGCTTGGGCTGTTGGATGTCGTGCCGTGTTGTGCTTGCAGCAATAGGGCTGGGTGGCCTTGACGGCTAACGGCATGGGCCAGTTGAGTCTTAGTCACCCCAGTTCATCGATGACTGACTCTGTCTGGATGCAAAAGGACCAGATTTTTGAGTAGCATGTGAAGGTAGCAGCAGGGCTGCCAGGGATCGGGGTGGATGCATGTGCTCCTGGGTGTGTTTGAGGGAGTTGTGCTTGTCCAGGCACGGAGGACTGGATTGGACTCTCTGTGAGATGGGTTGTCAGGGCTATTTAGCTGGTCAGCTCTGCAATAAGCATCTGTGTTTAAGGCAGGACAGGGAGTGGACACACAGCACATCCGTGCTTAGAGCACGTCCTGCAGATATAGGAGACTGCAGATATTGTGACCCTCTGATCACCTTTGCCTTCACCCCAAACCCAGGCTGATGGGTCCCCATTAGCCACAACTGCAGAAAGACCTTGCTCTAGCATAGCTGTCTAGTTTAGGAAATGCTTTGAGCTCCGCCTGTGCAAACCTCTGTGGGTTTTGGCATCCTGATGGATACAGGCTACAGCTCCTGTTTGTTTAATGCACAGGTTGGGCAACTCAAACATCTGTCTGATCCACGAGGCATCACAAGCACCTTCACCCAGCAGTGGGAACAATGTGCCCATCACTGAGGTGGTTTGGAGGCAATAAATTATTGCTCAGGCAATAAATGCACAACACAAAGTGAAAGAAGGTCAATACTCGAGTTCAAGCCCAGCTCTGTTTCTTTATTGGGAAGTTGGCAGGAGAGCCTACCCAGGAGTTGAGTGGCTGTCAGATCTCTTGTTGACTCAGACCACTTTCTAGCAGTTGTTTTAATTCAGCCTGAGCGCTGGGTAAACAGCCGGGCAGGGAAATGTGAAACTCTCGCTCTGACCTTACCAGCCCCACCGGCGTCAGCCAAGGGAGGTGCCAGCAGAGAAGCACAGACTCACCGTCACCGAGCAGAGGAACATGTGGGCATGGTGGGGATGAACGAGTGGGGTGAGCCCACATCTCCTGGAGTCATTTGTTTGGTTTTCAAGGAGTGAGAAGAAAAAAACTGAACCCTGTTTGGAGCACAGAGTTTGTGCTGTGATTCCCTGTTGAGCAATGTTGCCAGAAATACTGAAGCAGATGCAATAAAAGTGGTTTTCCCCCTTTTCTGTCGTATTTGTTGGGGACGACTCATGGTCAGTGGCCAATGTGTGCTTCCACCTGTGCTCTCATGGTTCTCAGCTCAAGTGGCAACTGTTGTTTTGGGAGGAAACTGGGGCACTCCCTAATGCTATGAAACACAGCATCTTCCCTCGTGATCCCTACCAGACTGCCAGGTACCCAAGCGCTGATTTGCTACTCTATGTTCAACTCTGGGGCACAAATCTAAACATTCAGCTGAATTGTCTTTTTATCCCAAGCAGCTGTTAACAGCTTGTCACTGTGGGTTAGAAAATCTAAATGCATTTGAGAAAATATGTTGGCAGCAAGCTCCGCATATTGTTTCAGCTTGTCCCAAAATTCCTGAGAAATTTCCCGTTAAATGTTTTTCATGCCTGATTGGAAAATATTAAGGAAAGGAGAAACAAATTCTGTCATATTTTTGGAGAATTTTATCCTTGTTTTTTTCTCCAGCAAGGTCTCCGTGGCATGGAAAAGATTAAACGAAATGCACAAATTAAAAACATCTACAAGGAATTATATAAATAGACATATTTGCCCTATAAGCAGAAAAAAATCAAGAAAACCCTGATAAGAAAATCTGGTTCTGCATTCCAGCAATTTGTGTGATCTGCTTCCAGTGATTTGGCTCTGAAAAAAGGAGAGTTGTTAGGAAATCAGAGACCTGAATGGTTACGTGGGAGAAAGTTTCACTGCAGAGAGCTCCAGCAAAAGATACGGAAACTCAAACTGACTGCTGAGATGTCTACTGTGTGAAGGGCAGAGCCTCCATCAGTCTTTCATCTCTTGATCATTTTTGTTCCTGATGCAGAGAATTCAGAAATCTTTGCTATCTCAAAATGGCTTTTCAGTTGGTTGGTCTGCGAGCATTTCTCAGTGGAGATGTGGATCTTCCTATTCTAAATTTCAACCTATTGATCATACACTTTCCCTCTTAATTGTCTTTCACAGACCTCTTAAAAGCAGTTCCTGCAGATCTCATGTTTAAAAGCACCTGGTAACAGCCTGGAGAAGTGGGACACTTAGACCTTACCCCTTGATGCCTTATGGTTTCCATCAGTTGAAGGGAGAGGTGAAGCTTCGGGGAGGCTGATCTAAGGCAAAAACTCAACCCGAGGAATGATGTTGGTCCCCAAAGTGGTTCTTCTTAGATGAAGTTGAAATCTGCTGGGTACTGTTGGACAATCATCACCTGCTATGGCCAGCAGGAGCAGGGAGGTGATTGTGCCCCTGTGCTCAGCGCTGGTGAGGCCGCATCTCAAGTGCTGGGTTCAGTTTTGGGCCCCTCACTCCAAGAAGAACATTGAGGGGCTGGAGCGCGTCCAGAGAAGGCAACGAGGCTGGGGAGGGGCTGGAGAACAAGCCCTACGAGGAGAGACTGAGGGAGCAGGGGGTGTTTAGCCTGGAGAAGAGGAGGCTGAGGGGAGACCTCATCCCTGTCTACAACTGCCTGAAAGGAGGCTGTGACGGGGTGGGGGCTGGGCTCTTCTCCAAAGTGACAGTGATGGGACGAGAGGAAATGGCCTCAAGTTGTGCCAGGGGAGGTTTAGACTGGACATTAGGAAGAATTTCTTCACTGAAAGGGTGGTCAGCGATTGGCACAGCTGCCCAGGGAGGGGGTGGAGTCCCCATCCCTGGAGGTGTTTAAAAGATGAGTGGATGAGTTCCTTAGGGTCATGGATAAGTGGGGAGACAGGCACGGTTGGACTCGGTGATCTCGGAGGTCTCTTCCAACCTTATGATTCTATGTATCATCCCAGCCCTGCAATGAAGCAGGGACAAAATGGGTTGTCAATACAGCAGACGTGCTCACAAGGGTGTGGGTGGAAAGATCCTCAGCACGTACGCAGTTTCGAAATGCATCTCCTCATCAAAGTGTTACTCTTCTTCCCTACGTGGGACTCCGTATTGAACAAGGAATTGTGTATTGGGTCAGCTCCTGCTGGAATGCACTTAGTTGTGCGTCATATGGCTTTGGACGTAGGCAGCACTGAGGTCTCACTCTGCACTCACAGGCTACAAACACCTTCGGGACACATCGCGTCCTGTTTAACAATCAATACCCACAGCAGGGCAGGTAAATCGTTCTGGGAGTATCCATTTGTCTTTGTGATGATGGTCAAAGGTGACCACCTCCTTGTAGACACCCAAAGTGACATAAATCCTTCCCAAATTCTACCCATAGCTTTGCTGTGGATAGAGGCAGACACAACAGGAGCTGTGCAGGGCTGCAATGCCTCCTGCGTGCTCAGCATCCCCCAGGGAACATTTCCACCTGAGCCTCCCAGGCAGTGCAAATCCTCCTGTTGATGTCCAAAAACTTGGATTCGTTACCTGACATGCAAATGGCCAGTCTTGCACACCATGTTGGGACATTAATTTTATTTAGAGTTGTGCAAGTCTGGGTGCTAGGTGGGTTTCCATAGCTCTTAGCACACCTGACAGGAGCCTCTGTGCCCAATTTGTTACAAAAAGTACAAGTGATTGCATTATTAATGGCTTTAGATTGGAATGGGAAAGATTTAGATTAGATGTTAGGAAGAAATTCTTCACGATGAAGGTGGGGAGGCCCTGGCCCAGGCTGCCCAGGGATGCTGTGGATGCCCCCTTCCTGGAGGTGTTCAAGGCCAGGTTGGATGGGGCTTGGAGCCCCCTGATCCAGTGGGAAGTGTCCCTGCCCATGGCAGGGGGTGGCACTGGATGGGCTTTAAGGTCCCTTCCAACCCAAACCATTCTGTGATTCTATGGTTCGAGTTCTCTACTACGCATGCTCAGAGAGTCGGGGGCCTGCATGTGGAGATGAGTTTCTTATGTTTCTTTGCCAAATTGGCAATGTTGATGGTAAGGCCTGATCTAATAAGTCGTTCTTTGGCAGGTTATAAGTGCTTTGATCTTTCATTTAATAGTAGCAAATGTTAGTCTGTTTTACTGATGCTTATCAAGATGCTTAGAGCAGGACACTCTTTGCTTGGTAGGACAGCCTTTTATCACCCCTGATCAAAAGCCCCCATAGCAGCAGCTGAACTGGTATTAGTGGAGGTTGACAGCAGGGAGAAGAAAATACCCTTTTTCCTAGGCTATGATTAATCCAGTGCATGCTGCTGCTTACAAGCACTTGATCTGCAAGCATGCTGCTGCCTCCTTGATCAGCAGGAATGCAAACCACCAGATTTTCTTCCTGAGAGCTTTGTGTTGTAGCTTCTTACATTATGTTGAAGAGATTCCCAGATTCCCTAGCATCTCCCAGGTACCTGGCTTCATCACATCTTTGCCTACAGCTCTTTAGAAGCTTCTTGGTCACCATGGTGATGCTGAGGTTGTCACTGATATGGGCTTCTTACATCATAAGGTGAGTCATCCCCAGAATGAAAGGCCACAGCCTTTGCCATTGTTTGATTTAATAACCTGCAATGATGCGATAACGATCCAGGCTCTTAATGAAAGGTGGGTGTTAATAAGATGTTAGGAAACAGTTCAATAGCAAAGTCCATGGGATAATGACAGGCTATGATTTCCGGAGGGTGAGCATCTTCCACCTTAAATCAGCTGGATAGACTCATCCATTGGAGGTTCCACATCCAACCAGAGGCAACGCAGGCGGGAGACAAGGAGAGCTGCATCCCAGATGCACCACTGAACTGGGAATTAAGCTCTTCATGAACATAACCACCTCCAACCACCGGGCACCTTGATGGAAATGGCTTCTATAACAAACTGTACTTAGAGGAGGGCTGGGATTTCAATTCCTTCCAGCTGGACTGCGACTTGCTGCATCACTTTCCAGCACAAATTAAGCCTGGATCAGGTGTCAGCACACAGCTGATTTATCTAGAGAAGGTACTATAATAATATAGACAAGGTTTATGCTGGCAGCAGCAGGACAGTAATATCTGATCTGGCAGTTGGGATGGGGCAACCCTGTAAACACACTTTTCTTTCTTTCACACCAGCAGGATTTTTGTGCTGGATCGATGCCTTGTCACAGGTAGTTGTGGCATCTTGCTTAGTGACGAGGTAACCTAAAGTTAAGTTTAACATCTTGTGGGTTTACACCCTAGATCAATCCCAGGTCTTTCAGAGGGATCTTTCACACCCTAAAATCACAAGGCAAAGGGGGACGTGTTCCTCTGATGCAACTAAAAGTATCAGGGAGTAGGAGGCACAACCCAATGTCACATTAACATGAATACTGGCTTCTTGGAGCCACTGACAGTGCCAAAACTTGAATTTTGAGTTGACTGATCCACGCCCTTTGACCCTTTCTGGTTGAACCAAGTTTGAAATTTTGCAGCCAGATTTCATTTAAAGGAGAACCAGTATCAGATTCTCAAGACTGAAATATCCCCAACCTCTTGCCATCTCATTATCCTACAACCACTTTTAAAAACCCATATTAATCTTTGCAACCTATGGACTCGATTATCTTGATGATTTAGTGCATTTATGGGGTGAGTTTTGTTTTGTGCTAGTCTTGTAAGGTCAGGAACTTTCACAGGACATTGCTCAATCCTCCTGAACCCGTTTCTGAGCAGACCTACCGGCATTGAGAAACGTCCCTGCTCCAATGGATGTTGCAAGTTCAGAACGTTATTTCCAACTTTATTTTTTTTGAGAATTAGAGAATGAAATTCTCAAAAATTACAGATGAAACACCTTCCCTAGGATTTTAAATAAGAACATTGGTTCAGGAGACTCATTTGGGGTCATTAGCGCTGGGAGGTTCCTTTGGGGATCATCATACCTGGCTACTGGACACCCATCTTGTAGCTTTTTATCTCTGGCCTTCAGCCTTACTGGGTCTTGTTAGGGACCCTCCAAGACCTGAGCACAGTCCAGAGCACCCACTTCTGTCAGGGGATGGGAATCCTTGAATGATTTTGCTTCTAACTTGGGGAATCAAGGTTAAATCCAGGCGCTCATTCTTCCTTGACCCCCATACTGATTTTGGTCCCAGCAATGTGTTTGCAGCTCTCCCAATTCCTTTCCTATCTACCTTTAACTCACCCAATTATTACCAGATTCCACTAGTTAGGGCACCACTCTGCCAGCTCAAAAGAAACCAGGTTTGAACGCTCAGCTTCCTGCTTAAAGGGCTCCTTAATGAACAGGAAATAAAAGAAAGAAATTGCCTTAAGCAAGACTGATGGCACAGCACAACTGAGGGTTGACTTCAGGCAGGATTTACTGTCCCTGAAATAGTTTCTGCATTGCACCGAGTGCGACGGTGACAGCACGGAGAAGGGCTCAGTGCAGTGGGCTGAGCCAAAGCAGATTCCTGCATGGGCTATTGGCTGAAAAAGCACTTAAAGAAAACTACAGGGAGCCTCTTTTTTTGCCAGCAGACAGTGCCATGATTTTTTTTTACTGCCTGGGTAGCACCCATCATTGCAAGAGAGGTCATGTGCACAAGAGCTGATTTTTGCTTGTGTTGGGAAAAAATGACTCCATGCATTTCTGCAAACCTTTTTGTGCCTTCTCCTGCCTCTTGGCTACCAGGAAAGGCAAGATCAGCTCCGGGTGCGATGTTTGGGGCTGATACAGCAGGGCTATGCAATGCCCTGTGCCCATGCGGGGATTCTCCCCTCTCGGGCTCAGCACTTGTTTCTCAGTGTTGGAGACAGAACCCCTCTGAATTTTTCCCTTCTCTGCCTGCAGCTATTTTTAAGAAAAGCTGCACCCAAAGGCATGTGGTAGCTCCGGGTGCTTGCTCTGCTGGTATCCCAGTGCTTGGCTGTTGATGGCAACTAAGCTGAGTTTCTTACAACTGGGGAAGGAAGACGTTTCATGAGCACGTCAGGTCCAGTTACAGCGTGCAATAGTCTTGAAAACTGGACAGCTTGTGCCAGGATAAGGAGCGGGGTGTCTTTCTCCTGGGTTTGAGGGGTGGCTCAGGGACAGCCCCGAGCACACGATGTTCCCTGCCTTGCCTTGATCCTGCACCCCAGGCAGGGTTCAACCCTCCCAGTTGCAGACCTGAGAGGTGTCAATCTAGAGCTCTCCTCTAATTTCAGGGTAGGGGACTGTGAGAGCCATGCTGAGCAGTATCCCATAATCACGGCAGGAAACCCTGCCTTGAAATAATATTGTGGAGAAACAATTTTGCCCCATTTCTGTTCCTCTTCGGCAGCAGCAGTGTTGATGCTGCAGGTTTGATGCTGTTGAGGAGGAACACGAGCGTAAGATTGCAAGGGCAGGGGAGGTGAAAGGCAAGAAAATGAGGAAGGAAAACCCGTCTTGTTAAGAGGAGAGGAGAGAAAAAGCTCTTTTCTATAGCAGAAACACCCCAATGTGCTACGGGGGCTGATGCTGGAGCTCATTGTGGTCACCCCGGCCGCAGGGCTTGGGCAGGGGGAGAGAGAGCATGAGATAAAATGAGGGAGCTGTGATACCCCGATGGTAAAGGTACAGTTCGCACTTCACTCCTTGTTTATTTATTCTTGTGATTGAAATACCTGCAAGGGTTGAAGAGGAGGGAAGTGGTTGAAACTTGCAGACACAAAGGACCGTGAACTCCAGCTGCCCCTCCAAGCCCAAACACTTCTTATCAGCCTTTGCATAACTCTCATCAAGCTTTTGCAAACCCCAAGTCCCTGCAAAGAAAGCACCAGCAGGAGCAAAACCAGCTCAGGATTGGTCCCACTTGGTTTGGTCCTTGGTGTTTTCGCAAGCCCACAATTCCCCTATAGCATTGCAAACAACTTTCTTGGCTTCTCCAGGATCCCACTGATGTTTTTTCGGAAGCACAAAGAGCTTGGTGGATTATTATTATTTTCTTTTTTCAAATAAATACGTAACTACCCCTCTGTCAGCCCAGAGGAATAATTTTCTCTGTTGCAAGAGGTTGTTAACGCACTAACAAGAATTTGGGTAGCTGCAACCAGGGTAGGGAGAACTATTTGTGCCCATGTCCCAGGCTGGTAAACTGAGGCTGTGCTGGAAATTGCCGCGGTTTAATGTCCTGCTGTTAGCCAAGCACACGTATGGCTGCAGCTTTACGGTTGATGTATGCACAGCTCACAGCCACCGTCTCCAAATTTTAACCATGGGTGCAGGGTTGGACTGCGTGACGGGGATCCCACTGGGCATCACGTGCGCCGGATCCTGTCCCTTCCATCCCACGTCCTAAGGACATGGTCCGTGTTGCACTGAACGTAGGCATGACTGGGATTTGTCCTTTTCCTCCAGGTTTCCTTCGGGGGGGGAGGTGGGGGGAAGAGAAAGAAGAAAAGAGGAGGATGAATCATGCTTACTCAGAGTTGGGGCTCGCAAGAGCAAAAACTGCCATCGCCAATGCCAGGGGAAGGGTGCCAGGGGAGGCTGGTTGGTGGCCCCTTGGTATGGGTACATTCTTCCAAAGGGGACTGGGAATTTAGTCTAGGATTGTGATTTTTGGGCTGGATCCAAAGCCTAGGGTGGGTTGATAGGTCAGTTCAGTAAGAAATGAAAGAGGGAATTGTGGGGTTTGGACTTTGATGTTTCGGAGAAGTCTGCAGCCTGTAAACCCCGTCAGAGTCGGGTGTCCCATTCTCACAGAACTGTTTCCCCCCTTCCCCTTTTCCACCAGTCTCCCCTCCTTTGCTCTGCCCTCCCCTCTCTCACCTCTCTGGACCTGCCACCTCCATCCCTCGGATGCTGTTGGTCTTTTTTTACCCATGTGCCACCAGGACCTTCAGGTTTTGAGCCCTGGCATAACATTTGTCCCCGTGTCCCTTTACATTTGTTAAATCCCCGCAGGTTCCTGCTTCGGGGTAGGTAAGGCAGCACCGCCGGCGAACACGGGGCGATTCATTCCTCCTCCCACATCGTTTGTCACCTGCTAAAGCGGAGGATGCAGGGCAGCATTGCCGGTCATCCCGTGGCACAGCGTGGCTCAGCAAGCCAACACACCTCTTACAAACGGCCCTGGTAGTGACTTGATTTCTCAAAAAATCGCTGAGCTAAACAGCTTGTGGGCTCCTTTCACAGCAGCTGCGAGCAACAGCTTATTTACCAGTCAAGGCTCTATTTATAGGGAGCTGTGCTTTTGCACCGCACAGCTTGAGAGAGGAAAATAAACCCTCTCGGTGCACCTAGTGCTGTCCTGCCCGCCGCCCCATCCGCGCAGTGAAAGCGCCTTATAAATAGTAATGATGCTTCTTCCAGTTGACCTCGCTTGGGGCAGCTGGGCGCTCGTGCCTTTGGAAACCAGGCCATTTATTTAGGAGTTGAAGCTTTCCGCTCCAGTTATTTAGGAGTTTTAAAGCCAAGAATTACTAGGTGGATCTAATTTGAAGTGACTGTGATTTTAATTCAGGCGGGGTTTCGCTTTCGGGCTCCTTTCCATCGTGTGGGGGTGGTGATTTTCGAAGAGGAGAGCTGAGTTGCTGGAGGAAGGGGGATGCCCAGACTCCTCGTGCTGTAACATCACGTGAATTTTCATCCCTCTCCCAACTCGTGTTTCAGCTGGGAACTGAATTTTTCTTACCCTCCATGCAAAAAAAAAAGCTCCAGGGTTTGGGAAAAAACCAACCCACAACCCTCCTGCCCTTTCCCAAGGATGGATTTTGCGCGCGATGGTCCAGAGAGCAGCGTTGTCTGACCCACATCCCCACCTTCCCTGACTGAAGCGCTCGCCGCTCTTATCCTCTTTCCTTATCCTTATTCCTTATCCTCTTTCTTCTCACATCCCGGTCTTTGGCTCTTTTCCAGCCCACTCATAGCAGCTATTTTATTTTATTTTATTTTTTATTTTATTTTATTTTTTATTTAATTTAATATTTTATTTTATTTTATTTTTTATTTTATTTTATTTTATTTTATTTTATTTTATTTTATTTTATTTTATTTTATTTTATTTTTTGCCTGTGAGTATTTTTTTCCCTGCGTAGGAGGGAGGGGGATTGTGCATTTTTTCACTCCATCCATCTTAGCTCCATGACAGCAAAAATTATGTTCTTTCTAGATCCATTATATATAACTTTGTTTCCAGAGGATAAAAAAGAAAGGCTTTAAGCATCCAAGACGCTACTTATCAGGCATTAAGTTTTCCAGCAAAATTTGCTTTATTAGACCCCACCAAAGCAGATGCTCCCAGCCTTTACTCCACTCCCAGCTACGTTCCCACGTTGGACGGCGCATGCACTGCCCAGCATCGTGCCAATCCGGGTGCCAAAGCGTTTTGGTGGCCTCTGTGTGTCCCCAACCCCTCTGCGCTCCGAGCGTTGACCCGCAAACACCTTTGCGTGGTTATTCTGGGCGGCCTAACGCCAGGTGGAGAAGCAGCTTGCAGGGATTAATAATAATGCTGTTATCAGTAAAGATAACAGATCAATAATAATGCTTGGTACTGGATTCGTGTTTGTAAGTATAGGTATAATAAGCTAATAAACTATTGCTAACGATAAAGCTAATAAAATAATTAATGAAAATAATGAAATAATTAAAGCAGTGAAAATAATGAAAGAATGGGAAGGTAATAAAAATATAACTAATAAGAAGTAATCAATGCAATTAATCAGATAGGATGGTGCCCATCCCCCGCGCTGCATCCCCCGCGCTGCATCCCCCGCGCTGCTCCCGCTGGACACCCCCCCCGCCCAGAGCCGCCTTTTCTGCGGGGACGGAGGGAGGGATCGGGGTGAGGGGGGGCTCCGAGCCGCCCGCCCGAGCGCTTTGCGCGCCCGCGGAGCGGGACGGGGCGGGGCGGCCGCGGGCGGAGGCGGCGCTGCAGCCCGGGCGGCCCCGCGGGGGAGGCGGCGCGGCAGCGCCCTGTGCGACGTGAGGGACGTGCGGAGCGCGGACCCCGGCCCCGCCGCAGCGCCCGCCCTGCGGCGCGGGGAGGCGTGCGGGGAGAGGGGGGCGCACGACCCCCCGTGCCACCGCCCTTGTCTTGCGGCTTAGGTTCTTTTTACTTCGTTTTTGCAGTTGATTGGGGTTTTCTCTCTTTTTCCTTCTTATTCTCATATTTTTATTTCATTTTGATTTTATTTAGGTTTTTTTAAATTATTTTATTCTTGTACTTTAATTTCCTTTTGCTTTTATATTTTTAATTACTTTTATTTACCTTTGTGCTTTCATTTTATTCTTTTATTTCCTTTTGATTTTTAATTATTTTCTTCATTTTTATTGTCCCTTTAAACTTTTTTCTTTTATTATTTTTATTTTTAACTTACTTTTAATGTTATTATTTTAATTTTATTATTTTAATTATTTTCATAGTTTGAAATTCTTTTAAATTTTTATTGTTAGGTTATTTTTAATTCTTTTAAATTATTTTTATTTTTATTTTTTATTTTTTCTTATTTTCTTATTTTTAATTTTTTTATTTTTATTTATTTTCTTATTTTTTATTCTATTTTTATTTTTTATTTTTTATTTTTTATTTTTTATTTTTATTTTAAATAATTTTAATGCTTTTAAATATTTTTAAATTTTCATTTTTAAATATTTTTCCACGTTTTAAAATAATTTTTTAATTTTTATTTTTAAATTATTTTAGTATTTTAAGTGATTTTTAATTTTTAAATGATTTTAAATCCTTTAACATTCTTTTATTTTTACGGTTTTTAGTTTTTATCTATACACACACCCATTTAAGACGTTCAGCTTTCAGGGAGCTTTTAGCTTGGGGACGGCCTGCGTGCACGCGCTCACACCCCGCTAAGCCCCCTCTTGTGAGGTCACAGCGAGCTCCATCCACCCCCACGCCCTCACACCCCGCTAAGCCCCCTCATGTGAGGTCACGGCGAGCTCCATCCACCCCCCCCCCCCAGTAGAACAAAGGTTGCTGGGCTCTGCGGCGCCTCCTTTGTCTGCGCTGCAGTGCGGAGAACGGGCAGCAGGCGGCAGCCGAGCCGAGCCGAGCCGAGCCGAGCTGCGCCCACTCCCTCCTCCTCCTCCTCCTCCTCTTCCCTCTGCCCCCTCCTCCCTCCGCCCTCCTCCTCCCTCCCGGGGGGCGGGAGCCGCGGGGCCGCCGCCGCCTGTCGGGCTAGAAATAGGCGGCTGCCGGTACTGCCGGCTCATCGCGAGCGAAGCGAGGGGGGGAGCAGCACCGCCGTCACCGCCTCTGCACCGCCAGCCCTGCACCGCCTGCAGATTTGTCTCCTTTTTATTTTTTCCCTCAAAATCGAAGGGATTTTTAGGGGGTTGGGTTTTTTTGTTGGTTTTTTGTGTGTGTCGCATCCTCGGGGGCGGCAGGACCCGCTCCCTCCAACCACGCGGCGTTCGTGCCCTTCCTGCCGGCTTTGTGCCCTGGAGCCCCGTCCCTCCTCTTCCTCCTCCCCCCGCTCCGAAGAGCCTTAAGGAGACTCCGAAGGCGCCGCAGCCGCTGGCTCAAACTAAAGCGACGACAGAAACAAAAAGCCCTTTTTATTTTCTATTATTATATATTTTCCCCCTTCCTCCCTCCTTTTTTTTTCTCCTCCCTCCGCTCCCCGCACACGCATCAAGGTGGACGCGCAGCGCAAAAAGACCTTTGTTTTAAAAATGCCCATGGAGCTGACGCAAAGCCGCATCCAGAAGATCTGGCTTCCCAATGACAACCGGCCGGCTCTGCCCCGCCGCTGTGAGTACGGGGGCACCGCAGCACCCCTGCGGGACGGGACGGGGTGGGATGGGAAGCAGCCCCTCCTCCTGCGCACCCCCCCGAGTGTGTGTGTGGGGGTGGTTTCTGCAACGCCCTTCCCCATAATATCCACGCAGGATCCCGCTTCTCCTCCTCCAGCAGCATCCCGGTGTCTGCATCCCACCTCGTGACTCGCTTCCAACCCCGGGAGCTGGAGGAAGGTGCAACCATCACATAGCAGCTCTGGAGGATGCGGAGAGGAGGTGGGACACGCGTGTCCCAATTTCCACTCCCCCCCCCACGCCCCCCCGATCCCGCTTCGCCTCCAGCCTTGGGATTAACAGGGAAGGGAGCAGGATGCTGACTTTGGGTACCAGCTCAGCTGGGATTTCCAGCATGTCTGACACCTTGCTCCCAGATTTATTAGTGATTTATGAGGGTTTTTTCTGGACACACGCCAATGGATTTGGAAAAATCCATTGCAGTAGGGCAATGGGGTTGGAAAAATCACCGGCTGTTTGCGGTTTAGCAGAGCCTGAGCTGTGCTGGGGATGAGATGGGAGGCAAGTGAGGGCAAAAATGAGTGCTGAAACTTCCGCAGTGGTTGCTTTTTCCAAGCTCAGAAAGCAGCTGGAGTGTTTAAAACCAACCTCCGCGCTTCCAAATAAATAATAAAAGCAAGCGCTTGGGCCATCCCGCTGTTACTATAAACCAAATCATGAATCATAATACAATACTGAAGCAAGAGGCAGCTCTTTTAACTCGCCCAACAGCCAAACTGACAGCCCTGCCAGTTGTGCAACTCGAAATTAAAGCGTCGCAGGAATCTGCAGATCCGGGGAGCCAGGATGGAGGAGGTGGCACCTTGCAGCCTGGCGAAGGATGGAAGTGGCTCGGGCAGTTGGGTGAATCAGTCTTGCCAACGCTTTCCTTGAGCAGGCCTTTTTAAAGTTGCTTTGAGCATTTCTTTCGCTTGGCTGGAAAGTTCCCCCTTTAAAAAAAAAAAAAAAGAAATAGTAATAAGAACCTGATGACTTTGCCGCCTGTCGTTGCCCCGTGGCCACGGGTCAGCGAGGGATGCCCGAACTCTCTGGCAGATGTTTGCGAGGGCAGCTCTGCAGCAGAAGCTGCTGAGGAAATGGTTTTCAGCACTTACTGAACATCTGGGTTGCCACGGGGCTTTGCTTTTAAGGGGGTTAAAAAAGTCTCCTGGCTTGGGGCTTTGCAGCTCTATCTGTTAAATTGATTTTTTTTTTTTCTCCAGAATTGGCACTTTTGAATGAAATCCCTCCTTGTGGTCTTTGCCACTTTATTCCCCTGGTTTCTCAGGAGAGAATTCCCTTTTGGCAGAGGAGAAAACATGCTTTAATATATTAAAGCACCAAAAGGCTTATTATAAAGCACCAAAGGGCTTATTAATATAATGTGGCTTCTAAGTGTTTTTTTCTCAGGGTGGGAACAAGCCACGCTGGGCACTGCTCACTGAGCTTGATGGAAAGAGCGTTATCGGGCTTTTTAGGGTGTTTTTGAAACTGAAGGTGGCTGTTTTAGACCAAGTTGGATGGGGCTTTGAGCAGCCTGGGCTGGTGGGAGGTGTCCCTGCCCATGGCAGGGGGTTGGAACTGGATGGGCTGTAAGGCCCCCTCCAGCCCAAACCATTCCGTGGTTATTTTAAACTCGAGGTGCTGTTAATTGCTTTGCAGCAACAAAGAGCTGAGCCACAAAGCCGGGTGGGGATGGAGATGCGAGGGAAGCACGAGGGTGATGCGGTCCTCGGGGTGGGAGGAGGGAGTGGGAGCATCCCTGGAAGCATCCTCTCGCCTGGCCGCTCCGGGCGTGTGAAATAATTAGGCCGATTGTCTGCTTCCTCATCAATGGGAGGTTGGAATGCGAAGTGATGATGCCTTCGTGTGGCCTTTTGACGGCGATCCATTAAATTGCTGTCACGCTGCACGTCTCTCACGTAGGGGCTGGGAAAGTCAAGTCGTCGCAGGCGGCTGGGTGGGCAGAGCCCGGAGAGGGGAGGGGGCTCGGGTGGGGGATGCTCGAGGAGGAAAGGAGCTGCTGCTGCCTTTTTCTCCCATTAACTCTGGCTCGGCGAACCAGAGCACGTGAAAATGTCAGTGATGTGCGTGCGAAACCACAGCTCGCGCGTCGGTGGGGTGGTACCACTTCCCCGTTCTCAGTGCATCCTCGGAGATGTCGGGGAATCGCAGTGGGAAAGAACATTCCCTTTTCCCAGCTTAAGACTCACGTAGAACATGTGGCGTGGGTTTGTGGGAGCAGGAGATGCGGGGGATCGCTTCTTCTGAGGAGACAGTAAAAATGCCTCAAGTGGGGAGGTGGCTGTTTTATTTCAACCTTTTATAGAAGCAAATTTCCTCCCTTTTTTTTTGTCCTTCCACCCACTCTGGTGAAGAGTGACAGCACGTTGGTGCTGACTCTCTAGCAGACAGAAGGCACAAGTGGCAAGCTACTTCCAAATATGAGCTACTTCCAAATATCCCGATTGAGCCTTTAGAAAGTCATTTCTGACCTTGACTTACCTGGATAGATGGAGATAACAAGTAATGAATATGCACTGAAATCCCGGAAAGCTTTCCAGCCGTGAAAAGCAATGATGAATGAGGTGAATGAGGCCTTTGTGAAGCACTAGAGGCAAAACACTGGTTTCTGTTTCATCCCTGGTGCAAAGTTTCCTGGAGGCTTTTGTGATTTTTTTTTTTTTTTTTTTTTTTTTTTTTTTTAGCTGGGTTTGGGCTCAGGTTCCTGACAACAAAATAACGTGTTTGATACCCCAGTGGTTTGGAAAATACTTCTGTGTACTGTCTGTAAACAGCTGCTTTTCCACAATCCAAGGGGAACCAGGATCTTTCCTTTGGCTGAAATCCAAACTAGGGGGAGATTCCTCTAATGCAGGTGTTTAACTCCTGGAGCACCCTTTGGAGGTTGTGTGTGTGCACCGCCTCTGGGACATTCTCAGTTGTCTGGAGCCAGAGAGACACGAACAGTAGCGCATTGTCCCTCTCCTCTCTTGAAGAGCTGTTATTTTAATGGTCCCAAATCCTCTTGGCTCTGTTCTTTGAGATCCTTTGTCCACTGGCAGGTAGGGAAAGGAGGATTTTCTCTATTCAGGTATTATTCTTTCCTCTTTCCCTTTATTTAGTGTATGCTTGGATTTTGTGCTTGTACCCACAAATATTTTGGATAAATTATTTTGGATAAAAAGCTTGTACCCACAGGTTGGTTGAGGATGTGAGACTGCTGGAGAGGAAAAAGGTATCCATGTCGCACAGCTGCCCTGGTACAACCCCAGCGTTCAAAATCAGTGCTTGCTGCTAAAATTGGTGGCAGCTGGCCCAGGCTTTTGTGAAATCTTAGAAATGTGGCACTGGGGGTGCAAGTTGCACAAAGAGAGTGAGCAAGGGCAGCTCCAGCCTGAGGAATGTGGACTATTTAAAAAACAAACATCTTTTAGGTAGTTTTCTCATCTCTGAGATGAGTCTGCTTTGGTGAGATAATGAGTGGCTCTTCACTGCCCTGCTGGGCACCAGTGCTGTAACTCTTCTTTATGGTCTTAATTCAGTTTCTTTAGCTTTTATTAATAGAGGAGGTCCTGCATGCTTTGCATGTTCTCTGGATACCTCTCGGTTTGTTTGCCCTTCCCAGATATTCACTGCGAAAAATCTACCCCAATGTGCCACCCCATCTCCATCCCTGAAGAACCCTTTGCCATCTCTACATAGCTCTGCCGCTGTCATCTGGTCCCACCTGCGGGCAGCTGGGCTGGGCAGGCAGAGCTCTCCACCCAAACCCTAATTAAACTGTGTTTTTATGTCTCTGCCATCAGCCACTAGCTCCCTGCATTCCTTTCTTGTGAGGTTTTTCTTGCTGGGTGGATTGAAGGGTGGGTAAGAAATCCCCTGGAGGGTCTTGCCTACTGGGGCTGGTCTCTGCCTTCCCTGGGAGGGCTCCTGGTGTGTCACACCTGGTGGCATGAAAGACAACTGTCTAATCCAAATTCCATTAGGCATCGTTAAGATCTGCCTTTCTCATATTTAAAGCGCTTACCTTTGTGCCTTGGTGTTTTTCTGCATGTGCAGCACCATGTGAGATGCAATTCTGCAGGGCAAACCCTGGAGAGGAGCAGGGATGCTGCCACGTTACATGGTCCATGGGGCGTGTGGTCCGGATAGTACAGACACATCGTGTGGCACTGGGGCCAGGCTGCAGAAGGCTAAAAATATTTCCCAGCTGCATTCCCAGTCCTGCAACTTCAGCAATTTTCTCCAAACTGGACCAGGAATTTACTTTGTAAAGGGTTTATGGGGGGAGAAGTGATTCACCTGAGCAGCCCGGCAGCTGATTTGTCTGCGTTTTGACCACACCGTTCTGATGAATTGGAGAGGAGTTTCTTTTCTTTCACTTGTGAAGTCACCACTAAATGATGCCTCTGGGTTTATTTCCAGCTGTTTGACATTGGCCACTTCTTACAACAACCAAAAATACCCCAGCTTAGAACAGATTTCTGAGGAATAAGTCACTCATATATCTGCTTTTAAATGCCAGTGGTTCTGCAGTCCCGGAGTCCCGCTTGTATTCAGAATAAAAGCAATTAGTTGGTTGAATTTGCATGTGTATCAGCTAAAAATCTACCAGAAGTTTTTTGGAAGGCGCTCTGCGTGGGTGAAGATCTCAGCACAGCAGCTGTATCCAAAGCGTGCTGCTGCGGGGACAGGACCAAAGCCCTTGGCCACTCGCTGGCTTCTCACAGAGTTGGCCAAAGTGTGAGGATGGGAGGTTGCCCACTTTACAACCATCAGGATATTCTCCTCTTGCCATGGCTGTGAGGCTGTGACTTCTGCCTGCTGGTTTGGGTGGCACCATGGTGAATTTGGGCCAGCCTGGCTTAGTTGAGGTAGTTGTGTCTCACCCACAGAGCTGTCTCCATCATGCCCTCTGCTTTGACATGTGCTCCTTCAGCAGATCCCATTGCAAAAATCAGTCCGTGTTTTTGCCTGTTGGAGGCTTTGGTTGTCCAGGCTCATGAGAGGGATGCACGGCAGATGCTGCAGAGGTGATGGAGTTTTCTCTAGCTGCTCAAGGAGTTGGGGGAAGGCTGGGTTTGTGAGCAAGTGCCTTGTAGGGTTGATATAAGATGAGCTGGAGGATTAATGGCTGCTCATGCCGTGCTTTCTTCTCTTCCTCGCAGCCTGCGGGCCACAGCTTGCCAATTCCCCCACTGTGATAGTGATGGTTGGCCTCCCAGCCCGTGGGAAGACCTATATCTCCAAGAAGCTGACTCGCTACCTCAACTGGATTGGCGTCCCAACGAAAGGTGAGGCTTTCACTGTCTTCCTGGGGAAAGCATGAGGTCTGGGGTCCACAGGAGTTGCTCTAGGAGCTCAGCCCCTTGAGGGGGTGGGAGATAGTGGGAGATCTGTCCAGGATCTCGTGGGCCAAATATGCATGTGCTCCTGTGATTTCTACTGCAGCCCAGGTTCTCTTTGAAGACTAAGGGATGTCCCTGAGCCTTTTCCTCTAAGGATGTCACTTCTTTAGCTAGAGAGCATTATCTGCAGAAACTGCACAGCTGAGTCAAGCTGTGCTGACACCTGCTCTTGGTTTTGATGCTCTTTGCCTTTTCTGTACAGTTTTCAATGTGGGGGAGTATCGCCGTGAGGCAGTGAAGCATTACAGCTCCTATGACTTCTTCCGCCCCGACAATGAGGAGGCCATGAAAGTCAGGAAGTAAGTGTGTGCATGGCGCCCGTGCTTGCACTTGGGTCTCCCAAATAGATGGTGAAACCCATAGGTGGCAACATGGTTACTCAGTTTGTTTCGGGGGTGATGAATAGGAAAGCTGGGCTCCAGCTTGATTTTTCCCTGCCTGCCCAAGCAGGGCCCGATTTGGGCACAGAGAGCTGAAAAGCGAAGCGGCACTGGCTTGATAGCTTCAGGGTCACTAACACATCTCCCATCAGTGGTACCCTAAATTCACGTTCAGGCTGAGCGATGCAGGGTGTGAGGTCTGCTATTAGGTTTGACCTTTGCTTCTTCAGCTGCCGTTGTCTTCACTCTGAAGACCAGCATGCTGGTTGGCATGCATGGCTCTTGTGTTTTGGACAGATTGAGGGTGTCTGTCCTCAATAAATGGTCCTGGAAGGTGGGGGAGATGGTAAGACAGAATCGCAAAGCCTCCTTTGTGAAGGTCTGTGCCCTGGCTTCTGCAAGCATCTCTGAGGACATCAGGACCATGTGTCTCCTCTTTTGCAGGCAATGTGCCCTAGCTGCCTTGAGGGATGTCAAGCTGTACCTGACAGAGGAGGGTGGCCAGATTGCGGTAAGCTCAGAGATGTGCTCCGTGGGGTTTGGCAGTAGTCCTGGGCTCGAAGGCGCTGTGCTTTGTGCAGTTTGCTCAGCAGTTCCTTCTCTGAGGAGTGGCTCAGTGGGAAACAAGACGCTCTTGGTGCTGATTGAAATGTTTGTTTTTGAAGGTTTTTGATGCCACCAATACAACACGTGAGAGGAGAGGGATGATCCTTAACTTTGCCAAAGAAAATGGGTTCAAGGTTGGTATAATCAGACTGCTACCTGTATTGCACAGTCCACCTGACCGCATTGTTGGTGTATCTTCTTTCACTGATGCGTTGCACTTGGTTTTCCTGTGCAAGGGAGATTTCACTGCTTGGTTTGATTAAAAACATGACTCTTTCCTCCTGAGTCCTGGAGGAGAAAAGGATGGGAGCTGGGAAGAGGGAGAGCTCTCTGAACAAGGAGGGAGGTGGTTGGGTTGAGCAAGGATCTGATTAAATGCTACAAACCTTATTGCTGGCCCTCAGGTGAACTCTGTTTTGCTTTGCAGGTGTTCTTCATTGAATCTGTCTGCAATGATCCCACCGTAGTTGCCACCAATGTTATGGTAAGTATGGAGTTGTATTGCTTTTGGTTTTCCTTGTATAGCATTTCCCACCTGTGCTTGGCTGGTTTCTGCCAGGGTTCAGGGCCACCTGGAAGTAATGGAAATAAAAGTTGTTGTATTCTCTCCCCAGCTCTGTTCTATGCCCTTTTACATATCTGTTATCTGATCTGTAATGTGAGGACAGACAGCACTGAGGATGCTTTGGTGGCCCCCAAAGTCCCACTTTTTGAAAGCTATGGATGCAGTTAGGAGTTTAAATCCCATCGAAGAACAGTCAGACATGGTGTCTTCAGCCACGTGCAGCTTCCCAAAATCTGTTAGGCTCGCTTTGAGAAGAGCAGCCCAGCTTAGAGGTTTCTTGCCACTGGCTGAAATCTTGGCTGAGAGAGCAGCATGAAACATTGCTTCTCAGCTCCTTTGGGAGCTGCTGGGTCTTTGATTTCCCACCAGCAGATGAGCTCTTTTGCCCATTAGGCTTGGCTAAGGCGGGTAGGTGTTAATTGATCTACCTAGATGTGATTAACCTGAATGAAAGTATCTTTTCCTCCACTGGGTCATGCTCCAGTCTTCAGTTGTCCATTGGAACTTGGCGTGCTATTTGGTGTCTGAGAATGCGTTACACAACACCCAAAGTATTTGACAAGGGTTTTGTAGGTTTTTGGTGTGCCCCTGGGTCAGGTTCCACAAAGGGTGTTGTGGTGGGGGCTGGAGCTTGGCTTTTGCTCCTACTTAGAGCTGGTGTCCCACATTGGTAATCAGCTTCTGGGGAGGTTGCCCACAGTGCTGATAAAATGCTCAGTTTGCTCTATCTTTTTTTATTTTCTCTTTGCAACGCTCTGAAGCTGGGTGTTCTGAAGGATTTAATCTCTTTCCTTGTAAACTAATGCTTGAAGGAGAAGAAAATTAACTACTAGCTGAGTACAGGTTTTTGCTCGCTGGGGGCTGCTCTAATTGTGGGGTCAGTGTGGAAAACACATTGCGGACACAACACGTGTCACTCGGTTGTGTTCTCCTATTCATTGCAGGATTGGTTGTGAAGTTACTAATGTGTAATGGTCTGCTCAAACGCAGAGCTTCAGGAAAAGTGTGCTGTTAGAGTAGTTCAGGCAGAACTTAAGTCCATGAGAGCTCTCCACATTGACATCTCTAGCATCCTTCGGCCCAGTAGCTTCTAGCAAACAATCCACCCAATGTTATTATCCCGTTGCCTCAGATGATGGACAGTCAGGTTGGCTTCTACGTCCACTCAACAGGCCTGGGGCGAGTATCTTGCGTAACCTTATGCGTTTTTCATCCTCAGCTTGAACTGTTTAAAACTAATGCTTTTCTTTAGTCATTAAAAGCTTACTTTTCCCCACTGTGTTGGGTGGTGAGGTGCTACCCCAACTCTTGGAAGAATGGGAGTGGACCGATGCTCATCTTTTACCAGTCACACCATGTTTTATACCAGATTTTCTCACCTTGTGCTTAGCTTTGGGTCTCTTTTGCTGCTTTTCTGTCCTATGACAAAGGATGACTATGAAGTGGTTCAGCTGATAGGCTGGATCTTGGCCAGACTTTGAAATTTGAGATTAGCATGGTCTGGCTTGGAAGGCTTCCTAACCTCTCCTTGTGGTATTTTCTCTTCTGCTGCAGGAAGTAAAATTGTCCAGCCCAGACTATCGGGACTGTAATTCAACCGATGCCATGGAGGACTTCATGAAGAGGATCAACTGCTACCAGGCCAGCTACCAGCCACTCGACCCTGATAACTATGACCGGTAAGAGACTTTGACTTCTGGACTGGCTTGAATGCCTGCATTCTTCCAGGAGAAGAGTAATGAAGTATGGAGCTGTATTTCAGTTTGTCTTCAAGTACGTGACTGTGCTAGAATAATGTATGGCCAAGCCTCGTCGTGAATTTGGCCTCTTCCTTGAAACTGCTAGTTTTCCCCAGCCCTGGGCACTGACACTTTCCCAGACTCTTTTGGGCTCAGATATGCTGCTTTTTCCAAAACCTTCATATTTAGACCTGTAAAGCAGTTCAGTTTGAGTGTTTTCTGAGCTGCTTTTTTGTCAGTCAAAGGAAGGTACTGCTCAGACTCAAACCACAAGGCTGAGCAAGCCCTGTGGTTTCTGCCCAGTTGTGTGCCCTGGCAAGACCTTTGCTGTCCTGAGTGACCATGCAGGCACCTCCCAGCCTTTCCACTGCTCGCAAATACGTCTGTGTGGATTATCCCAGTCCTGCTGAGCCCTGTCCTCAGAAGGAACGTGCTCCTGCTAGTCTTATTTAATCCTCTTTACTGCTGCAAGGAGGAGTGGTGATTGCACTGCTGTTACTTAGCTCTCTATGAATCGCTGCTACCTGTTGGCTTCCTGTCGAAAATAGCCTGCAGGAAATCCTTTTAGTTGAGTGATTATGTTGACTTAGATGCTTCACAAGACCTTTTTTCAAGGATAGTGTTTTTTTCTCTGCTTTCCCTGGTGGCAACCCCCTCATTCTTGCTGTGCTTTTCCTAGGGAGCTTTCGCTCATCAAAGTCATCGATGTTGGCCGACGGTTCCTGGTCAACAGGGTTCAGGATCACATCCAGAGCAGGATTGTTTACTACCTGATGAACATCCATGTCCAGCCCCGCACCATTTATCTCTGCCGGCATGGTGAGAGTGACTTCAACCTCAAGGGGAAGATTGGAGGTGACTCTGGCCTCTCCAACAGGGGCAAAAAGGTAAGAGGGAAGGGAGTATTCCCCTGTGGCTTCTAGAAGTGTTTTGACTGTAGCAGATGACATGCGTTGGGTTAAGTGTGTATTTGATGACAGCTGGGCTGCTCAGAGGATCTGTCTATAGGTCTGGTTAAATTTGGGCTGTGACATGACCTTGAAACAAGACTTTCCAGCCATCAGTGTTGCGTGAGGGTTGGCGTGCGGTTAGAGTTAACAGAGGTTGGACTGCAGAAATCTCTAGGAGAGAAGGGTACGAGTATCTTCATAGAGTTGGTTCAGACCTTGCACAGGCAGGGCAAGATGTAGAAGGACTGATGCCACACTTCAGTAGGGAGAGCCAACTCTGAGGGTGCTTTCAGATTGCTCACTGCTTCATTCTTCAGAGCTTGGTCAAATGTGCTGCTCCAGGGAAGGTCAATAGCTATTTTGGCTTGCCAGACTATTTTGAAGTGTAAATGGAGTCACTGAGGTGTGACTTATCAAGGGCTGCAGAAGACATCACTTTAGCTCTAGGACAAATAAGCAGAGCTGTGGTTAAGGGTCACCGGGGTCCTCCACAACATTGTAGCAGACCCCAGGTTGTGGTGGTGTTTCTGGATACTGATGGTGTTTCTTGATGACATTAAGTTGCCCCTTTCTCTGTTCTCCTACCCCTTGTAGCTTTTAGGGATCAATCCATGTGTGGCTGCTCTTCACCTTGGAGCAGAAGCTTAATAAAAGTGCCTATGCAAGGCAAAATAGGTCCTGGAAAGGCAGCATTTACTGGGAAGCAGAGAAGGCAGCCTGCTGGGAAGCTGTGGATTAGGAGTCAACCTCTTTTTTGATGTCCCACAGTTCGCACTGGCACTGAACAAGTTTGTTGAGGAACAAAACTTGAAGGACCTCAAAGTCTGGACCAGCCAACTAAAGAGGACAATCCAAACTGCAGAAGCTCTCCAACTGCCCTATGAGCAGTGGAAGGCGCTCAACGAAATAGATGCTGTAAGTATCTTTGATTGCAGTGGGAACAGCTGGATCGTGCTGGTTGCTGCTTAGCAGAGTGGGTTGATAGGACTGGTCTTTTCACTTTTTTTTCCTAAATCTCACCTTTTGTGGGGATATTTTCCTTCTGTGGGAAAGGGTGATACTTCTCCAGTACTCACAACATGGCTTCTCATCTTAGCTCTATCTTGTGCAGAAGCTTCAAGATACTGGCTTGAATGAGCATATTAAAATTATTATAGCTTAGAACTGCGCAGTAGCTGACCGCTCAGAGTCACAGATGATTGCTTTGGAGAAGGTTTTGCATGTTCGGTGTGCTGATGCTCAAGTCAAAAAGCACATCCAGTAACCTCATGGATGTCCTGTTCTGGCAGGGGGTGTGTGAAGAAATGACATATGAAGAAATCAGAGAGCAGCACCCAGAGGAATTTGCTTTACGTGATCAGGATAAATATTACTACCGCTATCCTTCTGGGGAGGTAGGTCCACAAGGAGACCCTCAGAGATGTGATTCTTCTTACTTTAAACATGACCTGCTTGTCTTCATGCTGTTCACTACACTTGAAGCAGAGGAGCAGCTAGTGCTCCAAGAAATGAGAATCAAGATGCGCCAGAGCTCCTGTTTACCTTTTGCATTGAGCTACCTAGATTGTAAAATCTTGTTAGGTGAAGATCTCATTAAAAAGCACATTGTTTAATAATAGTCCCAGTGATTTGATAGCAAACTAATAGGATGACTTCTTTATCCTTTGACCAGAAAAAGTAGCTACGTTCTAGAGCAGCCTGAAGATGAGGCTGCTTTGAACTTTGCTTGGTTTTAGCAGTAATTACGTTGGTTCATTTTAGTCAAGAGCATGAAATCAATAGATGAACCAAGAGAAGGACCATTGCTCCTTGTGAGCTGTTAGTTCTCTTGATTATACGACGTACCTCCCTTCTCTTCTGTCTTAGTCCTACCAAGATCTGGTGCAGCGCCTGGAGCCAGTGATCATGGAGCTGGAGAGACAAGAGAACGTCCTTGTGATCTGTCACCAGGCTGTCATGCGCTGTCTCCTGGCGTACTTTCTGGACAAGAGTGCAGGTGAGCTCCCTGTCCCTGGGAAGGGAATTGTGTATCATCCCTCCTCCAGCAGGATCAGAGCTCTGAGGAGATAAGAGATGTGTCCAGCTCCATGCAGGGCCTGCAATGTGCATCGCCTCATCTGTTGATGATGTCTAAGCCTGCTTTTGGAGAGGGGGTGGGATAACCCTCCTGCTTTGCTTTCTCTGCAGATGAGATGCCTTACCTGAAATGTCCCCTTCACACAGTGTTGAAGCTGACCCCAGTGGCCTATGGTAAGTGGGGCTTTTCTACTAAACGTGCCAAGGGGTTTGACTTCTTCCTCCTCATGAATCCAGGCTGCTTCTGGGAGAAGAGCCGGGGCCTGGGGTAGAGCATTTTGTAGCATCCTGTGCCTGAGTTCGCTGATGGCCTCTCTGTCTCCTTGTGCTCCCTTCTGCAGGCTGCCGGGTGGAGTCCATCTCGCTGAATATTGAAGCCGTGAACACCCACAGGGAACGACCAGAGGTGAGTGTTGCTTTCCCTCAAAGCTGTCCCTTGGTGTCCCCTCCTTTCCCCCTATGGTCAGCGAGCAGTGAGGATGGGGAGATTGTTCAGCGATATGCTCAGAGTGTTTCTGGAGGACTGGAGTACCAGATGGGTTCTTGCTCTGCAAAGACATGGCCAGTCAGGGGTTTCTGAGGGAAAAGGACTGTTGCATGTGCCCGCTTCCCACTGTTTGCCTGGATTAAAACTTGCCCAGGGGACGCTCCTCCCTAGTCTTTAATTTCCACCTGTGTTGTCATCTGCTCACTCGAGCAGGGAATGGAGCCATGGATGGAGAAAGTGATTTTTCTCCCAGGTCTCCCAGCTGGCTGGCAGAGCCAAGACTCAACACCTTGCCCAGCATCTCCTGCTTTTGTGGTTTTTGGTTTCTTCTCTTGGCATGCCATGGCTGTGTTGGGGCTACCAGAGTGCCGTTCCGTAGGGTGCAGGGTGGCAGTGCTGGGCTGGGGATGCTGCAGGGGAGGAAACTGTGGAGGAAAACTCCTGCTGTAAGGTTAAGTCTGTCTGCCGTGTGCTCCATCAGGAGCTCAGAGACCAGAGCAGGAGGATGCCAGCTTGATGTTGAGGCTGAGCGGCCACCTGGGGGGGGACCCTGGCAGTGCCCATGTCTCAGCTTCTGGGACCTTTCCAACTTGTACACAGCAGTGATGGAGCCCGGCTGGGTGTTGGATGATCAGAGCTGTCCCCTTTTGGCCCACATCTCCTATCCTTTGCTTCTCAACCTCAACGGGTGGCAACATCTGAGCCGCTTCTCCCTTCCCGTGGCTGTAGGTGGGAAGCCCAGTCCTTCCCTCTGCCATGGTGCCATCGGTCCCCTCCTCCGCCGCCCTCACTGGGGATGGCAGGAGGGTTGTGTGCTGTGGGTAGGAGGGAGTGGGACGTGTGTGAAGCGCTTGGGGTCCCTGTGCTCGGCTGCGCAGGCGCTGTCCCTCCATCCCTCCTCGCTTGAGTCGATGCTTGGCGCAGTGCTGACCCTTGCTGGCTGCTCTGCCCCTATTTCCCAAATCTTCCTTATGAGCCCGGGCTGGCTTGTCTTCCTTCTTGCTTTCACACCTCTCCCTGGGTCGGAGGGGCCGGCTTCGAGGAGGACATTGATGGGTGCTTCTTTCTGTTGTGCAAAGTCATTGGCTTTTGATTATCGCTTTAGCGGGTTTTTTAGCAACCTCTGTTTATTTTTATGTGAGCAGAGGCTCAGGTGAGGAGAAAGTCTGTCTCGTTTCTGAGTGCAGGACCTTTTTGGCTTTTTCCTCCCTTTTGGGGAAATCATGCTGCCTTCTTGAACAATTTGCATTAGAGGTGGTTTTTTTTTTTTTTGGTGTCCAGTCTTTCAGTTTATCCTTTGCACATCAACAGCAATCGTGGGGAAAAGCAGAGGCTGCTTTAAGGAAAACACCCAAACCAACCTGCTTCTTTTTTTCTTTATAACTGTCGCCTTCTTCCTTTTTATTTTCTTTTATTTTTTTTATTTACTTTTTTTTTTCTTTGTCTCACTCTAATTTAGGAAGCAAAGAAGGGACCTAACCCGCTCATGAGACGTAATAGCGTTACCCCTCTAGCAAGCCCAGAGCCCACCAAAAAGCCTCGCATCAACAGCTTTGAGGAGCATGTGGCTGTTTCTTCTGCCCTGCCAGGCTGTGTTCCTCAGGAAGTGCCCACGCAGCTGCCGGGACAAGTTAGTTGAACTTTTGTTTGTTGTTGTCGTTGTTCTTGTTGTTTTATTGTTTGTTATCCTCCTGTCGCTCCTGAAGCTGGGGAATGGCTTGTCCTTGTTGCAACCTGTGCTGCTGTCTCTGTGATGCATCTTTCTCCTACGCCTGCTGTCTCCCTGCCTTGGGTTGGTTTTGGAAGCGACCAGTGAGGGTGGTGGTTGATCCTCTCACTGGGGTTTTCAGTGTGTGGGTTTTCATTGTGTTGTAAAACCTCTAAATCTCTGGCTGCATTAATTTAGTGCCTTCACTGTTTGGCACCCCTGGGGAGCTGCGTCTCTAGAGTAGGCAAGACCGAAGGGCTCATGTCTTCCCCCTGGATGTGCATGGCTCTGGCATAGACCTGGGCATTGTAATAAAGGGAGAAGGAGCTGCCAGGAGCCAGCTTTGGGCTGCGGAGGACTCTTTCTTCCTGGAGAAATAGGCAAATTGGACTAAAAGTGAGTAGAAGCCTCTTGGCATGGTGAACCTAGTTGCCTTCTGCAGCCCCAGGTGAAACCCCATGGGTAGCTGTCGTGATACTTGTGTGTTCTCTCCTCTTTCACCCACCTATGAAGGGATGTGGAAAGGAGACCTTGCTGCACACTTCTCCAGGAACAGCCCCCTGTCCCCGTGCTTGTTAAGAAGCCGATGTGGTACCAGAGAAGCAGCATGGATTTATAGAAGTCCCTTTGTGCTGCCCTTCCCATCAGCTTGTCTGTTGGATCTTGCTGTCTTGCTCAGCCCCTCTTTGCACTCTTTGTGTTTGGTGTCCTCTCACCCTTGCTTGGCCAGGTCCTGGGCAGCTTAGGAAAGGTGCCGTGCTCCCTCCGACTGCTGTGTGTGTGGTGGCTGCTTTGCATGAGCCTTCCCGCCCCAGCAAGCACCCAGTGTGGCAGCTCGGTCTGTCTCTCGGCTTTTGGCCCTCCGCTTGGGCTGGTTGAGTCTTGCAACAAACCCTCTGCCACCTTTGGGTTTGGAAGCTCTTGCTGTTCAGGTGCTCCTCACTGATGTCTGGTGTCCTCTACCTGTTCTTGCGCGGCGTGACTGACACCTCTTTCCGTTCTCTCTGTCTCTCTGCAGCCTTTACTAGGGAAGGCATGCCTGTAAGTACCTTCTTGCGTCTTATTCCCCCATTTCATCCTATTCCCATGTCTCTTGCCATCCCACTGGTTGTTCTGTTGTTGTGAAACCTGGCTGGGACGTGGACTTCTAGGAGTTAATATTTCTCTGTGTGGGGTGGGGATTTGCATACACCTTAGGAAAGGTAAAGAGGAGAGTGTGTGGTGCTTTGTCCAACCCCTGAGTATCCTAGCATGATTAAGTGTCCCAATTTGGTTGAGAAACAGAGCAAATTAACACTTACCTTCTATTGATGATGTCACGAGATGGGAGATTCTGTTGGTTTTTCCTGGGGTTATCTCCTCTGAGACAGTGCATTGTACTGTAGGTGATACACAGGCAGTCTGTCCTTCTCAGAGGCTCCAGGTTGCTCTCGAAGAAAGCTCTGACCTCAGACCCCAGCAGGGTTTTATCCACCCGTATGGGAGCAGGACTGTGTGTTCTGGAACTGGACTGATCCGGCTCCTGGCATCTGGAGTTCTGCAAACCTGGGTTTTGGGAAGTCTGCCTAGATGTTCTGGGCAGAGCAGATGCAAAGATATTGTCCTCCTACCTGTCTTGAGAAAACAAAATGCCTTTAGCACTATGAATATCCTTGCATCCTAGGGACAACACAGCTTCTGGATAAATTTGAAGCCTTCAGACTTAATTCATGCTACATCTCTGAGTTAAGAGAGCAGCAGCTGTTGAGCTGTACTCAAATGTCTTTTCAAAGACCAGGAAGACTTTGAGACTGAGCTGAGGCTGGGCTGTATTGCCCAGGGGTCTTTCTGCTCTTTGTGGACCAGTTTGAATTAGCCTGTGGACATCCCCATCTTAGTTCATTTGTGAGCTGAAGATGGAGGGATTTGCTAGGAAATGGACAGGCCAGAACCCAGTCCTGTGTGCGTGTAACAGCTGGTGATCCTCAACATCTCTTCCCCTTTTAAAGTAAATGTTTTTTGCGAAATAGGAACTTAGGAAGGTCAGACTTGGCTTTGCTGGCTGGTGGTTTGGGGAAGATGCCTCTGGGCGACTGTAGAGGTTGAGTTGCTCAGCATGGCCTGCATGTCTGTGCTCCTTCCTTTGCTGCTCATGGGCACAAAAGCCCCCGCTGGAGTACCTGGTCTTCTTGGGTTGCTTTGAAAACATTTGTTTCTTTGTCCATCCCTCCATCCAACTTTTTCCCATCCATGTTGTAATATGAAGTGCTGCATGCCTCAACACTGGCTGGGACACTGAAAACACACTCTAAAGCTGAGTTTGGGAGATGACTGCATCAGATTTCTCCAGAGCAGGAGCTCTGCTGGAGCAGGAGGTGGTGGTTACCCATCCCAGGTGTAGGCTGGCAGCAGCAAGTTTAAAAAGTCCAACTGCTAAAAGCCTGCCTCTACCCTGTAGTGTGGGACTGAAAGCCTGCTTTTAAGTGAGCCATGAAGACACTCCAAACTAAAGGCTTGGTGGCACTCACACTCGCCTGACTTCTAGGCTGTTGTCTTGTAAATGTGTGTGTCCAATCCCTCACCTGTCTCATCACAACCTGGTGTGGGGTCAGGGGAGGTGGAACGTTCCTTCTTCCCAATTTGCACCATGGGACTTGGTTGGCAGTGGGCACTTTGTTGCATCGGCTTTTGCTGTCGGGGTCTTGACCTCCATCCAGGAGGACCAGGGGACACCTGGAGAGACTAGGGACATACATGGCTGTGTACCTCAGAGTCCTCCTGGCTGTGGGATAAAGCTGTCTTGGGGTCACGGGACTACTTGGTGTGATGATTTCTTTTCCTTTTGCTTGATTTGTGATCCAAAGTGCACTTTAACAACCACCTGATCCCCTCCCTTCTTCTCCCCTTCACTTTTCATGCTTAAAGAAGACCCGTTTGTCACTTTCTCAAAGTTTTCTCTTTGCTAATATTTCCAAGGTAAATGGCTGTGGTGCATGTGGCTTTTCCTAACCCTCCCTCTGTCTCCTTAGATAACAGAGAACAGCTCAACCTGCTCTGCCTTGTAGCCTGGCCAAGATTCCTGGTCATCTTAAGAGGCAGTTTAGGTAGTAAAAGCAAAAAGCAAAAATGAGAATATGTTGAGAAACCTTCCTAGCTGTTTCCTAGTCCTTTTTTTTCCCCCCTGTTATGTGTAGTTTTGTGAACTGGGAAATGTCTTTGTTGTGGTTGCCGTGAGTTTCTCCTCTAGCGGATGCTCTCCTTTAACCAGCGCCCTTGGGGTGGGTCCTGCTTGTGTTTAGCTGGTTGCCTCTGGTTTTGTGGTCTTCACCATGTGCTGGTGGGTGCCCGTTGCTGCTATCCCACACCAGGGCTGTGTCTGAAGCAGCTCTAGGGCCCGTGAAACCTCCTGGGAGAGCGGGTGCTCCTGCTGTGGTACTGTTAGTGGATGGGTCTCCATGGCAGCTCCTCTGCGTGACTGGTGGGAGCTGCCTCTTCTTGGCAGTGCCAAGGATGGACAAACGATGACCTCTTTGGCAGGCAGGGAGGGGACACTGCCTGCCCTCATAGGGAGCAAGAGAGATGTTTAATTGGACTCCTTGAATGAACACTGTCCCCTGTCTCCTTGCCTTGTATGGACCAAAGAGCAGCTTCAGAAGGGCGGACTGGGATGTCTCTGTCAAATTCCCATCCTGTAGCTAAAGCTAGATGATGCTTGAGGGTAGGGGTATGTGTAGCAAAGTGCATCCCCGCACCTCTCTCCTTGGGTGGACAGTGTCCTCTCCTCTCTGGTGGATGCTTTCGTAGTGCCCCGTGCTGTGACTTTGTGACCTGCCCCGTCCCCTTGATGTGCATGTAGAAGACTCTGCCAGGATGGGGTTCAACCTGAGCACGGCCCCCCCAACTCCGGTTCTTCCTCTCTCGTTGCAGAACATGAACAACTCGCAGAAGCCATCGTGACTCCATTGGCGCTGTCGTGAGGCCACCAGCGACGCCACCGGCGACGCCAGCTTCCCATCCCATCGCCATTTCCGAAGCTTGCTTATAAACCGGTCTCCTCCGTGTGCGGCGAGGTCGACCCTTGGCTGTTTTCACCCACGCCCGTTTATCTGCAAACCACTCTGCTGAAGGGGAGGAGAGATGCAGGAGAGCAGAGGAGAGGAACCGAGCTCCCCAGGGTCACCACCAGCTCTTTAGGCTGCAGCATTTGCTCTCCTCTCCGGTGTCCTGTTAGATTATAGCAGGCTGTAACGTGCTTCTAGCGCACAGGAGTTTTAATTTTCCTCTGTAAGCGGTTTTGATCTCCCTTTGTATAGACAATTGGTACCCATCTGCCTCCAGGTGGGTTGTGTGTATATACGTGGATGGTGCGGGCTTAGAAATGGGAAGAAATGGGCGAGAGCAAAGAGGGTTTGCATTTATTTTTTTTTTACTATTATTATTATTAATTATTACTTTTCAAGAAAGTCCCTAACGTGCTGTGCTGCAGTCCCTTCCCCCCGCGACAGCCTGGCTCACACGCACGCCGGCCTCACCCAGGCCCACAAGCACCCAGAAGGCAGTTGTGTCAAGTCCTTCACAGCAGGAATTGCTGGGTTTAACAAAAAAAAAAAAAAAAAAACAAAAAAAAAAACAAAAAAAAAAACCACCAAACATTCTTTTTTTTACACCATCAACGGGGTTTGCAGTGAATGTAGATCTGCTTCTAAATCTGGTCACATGCTGCCTCTAGTCTAGGGGGAGCCACATGGATGGTGGCTCGGGTGATGCTTTCATCATGGAGAGCACCCAGGGATGGTCTGAGTGGTGATTTTGAGGGGCCACTGAGCACCGATTGAGGTGCTGTGCTGGTATTTCATCTCTCTTTCCCTCTTCCTTGGAGGAAAGCAGAGAGTCTGAGAGCAGTTTGAATCCCTGCAGCGGGTGGACAGACTGAGTTGGATGCATTTTGCAGACACACAGATGCCATTGAGCTGGCCAGAGGTCTGGCTGGGATGCAGGAGTCTGTGTGGCTGCAGAAAGCCACGGGAAGGGATGGTTTGGTCTATTCTTTTATTTTTTTATTTTTTTTTAAATTTAATATATATACATGCACACACGTGTGTGTATATCTAGAAATTGCTTGGTTTTTTGCACTTTATTTGTGGCAGGAGCGTAACTATTTTATATTTTTTGGTTTTTTTTTTCAAGTTGTGACCCTTAACAGGGGAAGCCTGAATACAGGCAGCTTTTTTTTTTTTTTCATGCTGGAAAGCTGGGACTACAAAAAACCAGTAGTTGCAGCATTTGTGTGTGTTGGGGTGGGGGAAATGGGGCAAAGTCCTGACTTGACATGAGCCAACCCCAGTGTTTTGATCGATACGTGAGCTCCCTTCTTGGCAGTCTGTCCCAGGCTGTAAGACAGTGGTTAAAAATGGCAATTAACCACTATTGCTTAGTGCAAAAGTCTGTGGATTTTTAATTTTTTCTTTGAATTTTGGGTTTGTTTTTTCTTTTTTTTTTTTTTTTTTCCTCCCCACTGTGATGTGCAACATCTTCTCCATCGCCATTTTTTGCCTGCACGACTGAGCTGGAGGCAGGAGGTGAAGCTGCAGGAGGACCTGGCTGCCACTGGGCTGGGGGACTGGACATGGGCAGCCCTTTAGATTCATCCTTCCCATGAATTTTCCCATCCTCCTGGGGGGGAAAAAAATCTGCAATTGGGAGCAGAGAGGCTTGAGGGTGAAAGGAGGATTTTTTTTTTTTTCTTTTTTTGTGTGTGTTTGTATTACGGGGGGAGGTTGGTCTGTTTTTCCTTTGGGAAAAGGCGAACCACAGTGCCTCGTACTTCAGCCTCGTGCAGCCAAAGTGCGTGATTGGAGCAGCACGGACAGCAGGAGGGGACCAGGACCATGGTCAGTCCATACCCGACTGAAGGAGACGGTCTTGGCAGTGCCCTGCCTGTGCGAGTGTCTGCATATGTGTATTATATTCCTGTACAGATGACACCAACAATGCTTTCCCCCCACACACACACTTTTTTTAATGACCGCATTCAAAGCAGACTTCTCCCTGCGCGTGGTTGACATCTGCCCTTTTAGTTTCTCTGACTTTTGAGAAAAATGAATGTTTTGGGAAGGCGAGTCGCTTGCCTGCTTCCTAGGGAGTTTTATCTTTCTTCTCCTGCTATGAAAAGATAAGCCAGCAAATGCGAACATGATGTCTGGCTGCCCCATGATCAATCCCGTAAACATGTAATTCTACAGCTGTTTGGCATATTGTGTGTGTATATACATACATATATAAAAATATATATGTAGAAGAAAATCAAAACAGCAAAAAAACCTTAATGACCCTAAACTTTAATTCCTTTGCAAATAATGGAAGTTTCAGTAGGTCCTACAAAAAGTTGAAGTCTGAACCTGGCATTTCTTCCAGCAAGGGGAAGATTGATCTCTAAGCAGCAGAGAGTTCCTCGTGCTGGAGGGGTTGGTGGAAGGTGAATGGTGCCACCGCTTGCCATCGTGCTGCCCCACAAACTCGCTGCCCATTGGTTTTGGTCAAAGGAACCAAAGACCAGGCAGTGATGCTGCAGCAAGGCAGGTGGGGAGAGGGGACTTGTGGAACCACACCAATGATTTCTTCCCTTCCACCTTTTTTTTTTCCTCTTTTTTTTTTTTTTTCCTTTGTGATACTTGAATTTATTTTTTTATTATTTTTTTGATAGCAAAGCGCTCTTTATTTATTTAATGTAAACTGCAAAGCTTGGAGAGAAGGGTAGTAACTTGGGATTTTTTGTTTGTTTGTTTGGATTTGTGGTTTGTGAACTGTTCTGTATATATATCTGGAATAATTGCCTGATGAAAAAGCTGTGCCACCTTAAAAACAGGGTCTGCCTTTCAGAAATTTGTATATTTTGCAGTTGCTGGACCAATAAAATATCTTGTTGAAATACAGATATGACCTGGTTTTTCCTTGTGTTAGGAATTATGCTTTCAGGCCTGTCCTGACTGTGTCTTGCTGGCCCCAAAGGTCCCTGGGCCGTGCAGTCGTGTTCCTGTGCCTCAATGGATTTTTTGAGGATCATCTCTGAGAGACCATTTGGATCCCAGGGCTTGGTCCTTTTATTCTGACCACGGTATAGAAATTCTTTAAGGTTTCTGCTATGGTGAGTTGCTCCTCAGTGGAGCTGAGGGTGTCATTCCTCCAACCACCCCCCAAGCCCAACCTACTACCTCACTATAGATGTACTGGAGTGGGTCCTGCCTGGATCTTCATCTAGGCAGCAAGGTTGACAGGACTAAGCATTTATTCAAACCTAGTACAGCTCTTAAAACCAGATACCCAGCTGCTGAAAATGATTTGGTGCTACGTGAAGCCAAATGGCCGGACGAGAGCTGTGCTCTGAGGTCCTGCCTGGCTTTGCCTCGAAGGCAGGAAGACAGCAGCTGCCCCCTTGGAGCAAAGTGGGTTGTTTCTTTTCCCTGCCACCCCCACCCTGTGCTCCAGAGAAAAAGGAGAGGAGGTGTCTGTGGGAGAAGATGCTGGGGAGTGCAGCTTGGCTGGATGCTCCCCATGTGCTTGGAGGCTCAGCCCCCTCAAGCCTCTGAGAGCTTGTTAGGAAGGACAGGTGTGACCCACCGTGTACTGAAGCTCACCGCTGTGCTCGGCTACCGCTGCCTGATGGGCAGCCTTTGCTCTGATCTTCCCTGGGCTTTCAGGGCAGCTCAACTCTTGCTTTGGGCTGGGGCTTGCTGGGATGTAGCTGGGATGCGCAGGAGCCTCGTCCCTTCCGATTGCTCTGTGTGACGGAGCCCCTCACCAAGGAGAAGGGGCTCTGGTTTTTAAGATTGATAGAGGAATCTGCAACAATTTTCTCCTCAGTGTGCATGCAAACGTGCAAAACTTTGGGGTAATGCTCGCTCCTGCAAGCATCCTGGGGGCACAGAGGACCAATTGTTCTCCAGGATATCTAGAAACCACAAGATTTTTTTTATTATTATTATTGTTATTATTTAATCGCTAGCAACCCAGCCATCTCCTTGACCCAAACGTAGAGACAAAACACACTTTATTTTAGGGCAGGGAGTGCAGCCTTGCACCCGTCTGCTGAAAGTCCCATAAGGATGTGGGGCCTTCGATAACGCTGCAAACCACAGCGGGCTGAGATTATGTGGAGCCACAAACAGCAGCTACCCTGCCTTGCCCGGCGTGGGCAGGAGCTGTTCTGAAGCTGGGCTAACCTTGTCCTTGCAGGGGGAAGCTTTGCCTCCTGGAACGTGGCTGCGAGCAGTGCTTTCAAGGTTGCTCTGCACGAAAGCACCCCCCCTCTGGAATGTCTTTTTTTCCTCTTTCTCTATTCAGGGGCCACACTCGTATCATGCTGTCCGTGCAGGAGAGATGTGCAAGGAAGGGGATTCGTGGGCCAACGCCGTCCCAGGCAGCATCCTTTATTTTCCTTCCATGTGATGTATTTTGCAGCATCACAGAGAGGAGACGTTCCTTGAGGCAGGGCGGCTTTAAAGGTTATTCTTGACAGTGGGAACATTTCCCTGCTCCCAGTCAAGTGCCATTTTCATTAAAAAAAAAAACCCAAACAACCAAACAAACCCAGCTCACTGCTGGCAAATGAGGCTGGAGAACTTGTGATTGCTACAAAAAAATAGAAAAGAGACAGACCGGTCACGCTGGCTGACTCAGCTCTGATTGATGGCTCAGGAATGTGTCTGATGCATGCAAGGGATTAAATAAACTGCCAGCAAACTTTTACATTGGCAAAATGGTGGATGAAGCGCTGCCAGCACTGCGCTCACCTGCCTCCGGCTGGGGAGTGGCTGCCATCACACCATGGGGTTTGAGGGGATTTCTTTTTTGGTTTTGATGGCGTTTTTTTCTATGGATGAGAAACAATAAAAAGAAATGGATATTCTGAGGAGTTGCTTTGCAAAAGGAAACAACTTGCTCATGTGGTTTTAATGGGCATTATTATTTGCAACAGCTCCAGGTATGTAAATGCAGTTGAGCACTTTTGCTACAACAAAGATATAAAATCATAGACTGGTTTGGGTTGGAAGGGATGTTAAAGATCCAACCTCCCCACCATGGGCAGCGACACCTCCCACCAGACCAGGCTGCTCAAAGCCCATTCGACCTGGCCTTGAACACTTATAGGGAGGGAGCAGCCAAGATTTCTCTGCGTAACCTGTGCCAGTGTCTCACCACCCTCATGGTGAAGAATTTCTTCCTAATGTCTAATCTAAATCTGCCCCTTTCCAGTTTAAAGTCATTCCCCCTCATCCTATCGCTTCATGCCCTTGTAAAAACTCCCTTCCCAGCTTTCCTGTAGCCCCTTCAGATACTGGATGGCTGTTATAAATTCTCCAGGTAGCCTTCTCTTCTCCAGGCTGACCAACCCCAACTCTCTCAGCCTCCCCTCACAGTAGAGGGGCTCCAGCCCTCTGATCATCTCTGTGGCCTCCTCTGGACTCGCTCCAACAGTTCCATGTCCTTCTTATGTTGGGCATTCCGGAACTGGGAACAGAACTCCAGGTGGGGTCTCATTAGAGAGAAGTAGAGGGACTAGAATCACCTTCCTTGATCTGCTGGGAAGGTAGAAATATGGAAAACTTGTTTTGCAGCTGTGCACAGACCTGTGTAAATCACAGCCTCACTACTCCGTACCTAAACCCTGGTAGGTGTCAGGGTCTCGTCCTCATCCTCAGGGTGAGCTCAGAGCCCAGGTTTTGTTTGTGGCCAAGGCAAGGCTGGCTGGATGTGAGTATTTGACCCTTGCTTACCTGTGCACCTGTGTGCTCCCTCCTCTGCGAGGCTGAGTGGTGTAATAGGGCAGCACCAGGTGCCTCTCCCTGCGATGCCCCATCACCAGGTGTGAAACAATCCCTTCTCATGAGCAGTCAGACTCAGTGTGGGTTTGAAGGGGGTGCAAATTCGCTTCCAGCAGTTTCAAGCCCAATAAAATCCTTGTGTTGTGACTCCCACTGAGGAACCCAAGCTCTTCTCACCTCACCTCAACACATGGATGGATCCATCTCTGCTGGCCTCCCCAGTCAAGTGGGCAAGGTCGCATGCTTCAACTCATCAGCCTTCAAGGGAGTCACCACCAGCTGCTGGCTCCCCTTTTTCCCACCTGCTTGTTGTGGCACTGAGAACCTCTTCCACCCCTGGCCATGTACGCCTTGGCTTCCCACCTGGCAATATCCCACCTGAAACAGAACAGACCTACCACACTGAAGTTCTGATCTTTCCAAAAACTGCACAGATTTAGAATGGTTTTTTAAAACCTCACTGGATTTCAAAGGTCAATCAAAAGAGGACTCATCCAGAAGGAAAGAAAGGGCACAGCAGCAGCAGTGCCATCAGCAACAGCCAGCTGGGCCTGCTCAATGCTCCCAACCCCCATGAGTTGGTCCTGCTGGAGAAACCTGCCTCTGCAGTCCCTCTGTTGCCCTGCTTGACCACTACGGAGCATCCTCCTAGCCCTGCTTCCCACCCTACACAGCAATGGAGAGCAGCCATTGGGGGAATGGATGTTTGGAAACACTTGTGCCTTTCAGCTGCTGCTTAGAAATAGCCAGCCAGTGACATATACCTTGTGACAGCCCCTTGCAACTTCCTGAATAGAGACACAGGAGGGTTATTTTGAGACATTTCTCAAGGACAAATCAGATTGCGTTATTTCCCCAGCTGTGTCCTTTTGCTTTCTAATCTCTTTCCTCTTGGGATATGACTTGTTCACCATGAACAGTCCTGCCTCTGTTTGCAGAGCTGTTATTCCTTGTAGCTGTGGCAAGGCTGAGGGGACACCTTACAGGGCCAGTCCCTTGGCTTCTGTTGGGAGTGCTTCTGCAAAGGAACTGGTTATAAAAACTGAACTGAAAATGAATCTAGTTGTCAGCAATGCTAGAAGAAATTACGTCACGCGGATGGAAGAATGGTGGTAAAGGTCAAATTCATGTACAATGTCTGTGTTCATAAAGTTGACTTCATGTTTCGTGTTCCTCCTGAAAATGCCCTGCTGCATTCTGCTGATCCTCTGTCCTTCTCTGCGGTCCACTCCCAGGACCTCTGCCTGGCCTGGGGAGACCACGGAAGGAATCCGTCTTTGCTGCCACCGGGCCAGGCTGGGCTCTGTGCCCTGGGAACTGTGATTTCTTTGTGATGTGATGCACTGGCCAATCTGTTATCATGAGACAACCCACAGAGCAAGGGAATACAAAGAAATTGGTCAATCGTGTACTGAGTGTTACCAGGCTCCAGATCTGGTGGTCTCTTCCCTCACGACCCACCACTGTCCCTTGAGGACTCAGCAGCTGCCACCCAACTGATTATGGGCTAAATGCCTTGAGATGTTGTCTTGACTGTTATCTCCCACCATCCAGTGAAATCCAATTTGCAACCTGATAAGAGCAAGACTTACTGAGTCTGGTGACCTTCAATCCAGACAAAACCCAACTGATAGATCTGCCCACCCAGCCTGTTTGAAAAATGAGATCATCGTTGCTTGCTGGTCTCAGCCCATGTCCCTCAGCTGCTCAGCTAACATGATCAAAACAGGTGGTGATGAGACAAGGTTCAGGATCACCCGGGCTTTGTGAATATCTTCTCTCTCTCTCGTGCAAGGTACAGACTCTTGTATGGCATCCACTCTTAGTTCGATTCTCAGCAAACATTATTTGGTCTTCACCGCCGCAAAAGGTACCTGAGTGCTCTTTCTACTAAAAATCAGCATTGGCAAAAATTGATACCAGCTAGTGACTTCATGCAGAAATTAAAAAAATGGATGGTAGCAGAGGATGCAACCAAAAAACACGACTGAATTGGAGCTATGAAGAGAAATAGTAATTAAGCCCTAACGAATAATTACCATAGAGGAAGGCAGCTCAAGAAAGAGTACAGCCCCAAATCCAGATATTTCTAGCTGCAGCTCAAACCCCACAATTAGGCTGTGATTTTGGTCGTTATAAGGAGGTACTTCCAGAGCTAAGTCTTGCCTTTCACTGCCTTTATCCACCAAAACAACTGACTCAGCGTCAGCAGAAAGAAACCCCAGCATTTTGATAAATGTCATCCAAACCAGACTGGAAAGCCTGTTAGCCTGCTCTGGATGCTTCCACCAGAGCTGGATGCCGACCTGTGGGCAGAGCTGCCTTTTCCAGATGAAGAAACGAGAAGGCTTTCTGGCAAGCAGGGGAGGTGGAGGACACCTAAAACCCCTGATGTTAGGAAGAAGTTCTTTACTGAGAGGGTGATTGGCCATTGGAATGTGCTGCCAAGGGAGGTGGTGGAGTCACCGTCCCTGGAGGTGTTTAAGGAGAGATTGGATGAGGCTCTTAGTGCCATGGTGTAGTTGACAAGTAGGAGTAGGTGTAGGTGTTGGGTCGTAGGTTAGACTCGATGATCTCAGAGGTCTTTTCCAACCTTATGATACTGTGATACTGTGATGTTCTCCCTGGAGAGCACGAGTGCCCCCACACAGCAGCATGGAGAAGCAAATGTCACCATGCATTCCTCTAGTTCTTCATCCATCTCTACAGATCCATTACTCCAGGGCCCTGATGCTTGGGTGGACAGAAGGAAGATGTAGCTCTCACACAGGTGCCTGTGGCCCTATCTACTCTGTGCTGCAAGCACGCTGTCTCTGGGGACAGGTGATGGTACAAATGTTAATAGCTGATTTCCTTCCTGGATTTCCCAGTGGTCATGCTGCAAGGACTGTGATTTATTCTGGCTGTTCCAGGGCTGATCTTTTACCTTTTATGTAGTATTAACGTGACCCACTATGATGGGTGACACCACCCTACCAACCAAGTGACCTGACTCACTCTTCCTTCTGCCCAGCCTTGATTCATCTGTGACAAGTGGCAGACGTGCTCTCCTGCCATGCATCCACATCTCTCCCTAATTACTCCATCCTCTAGCATTCACTAGGCATTTGCAGCACCACACATTTGTTTCTTGCTCCTTATTTTCAATCCAGTGTGTAGGCACCTCCCAAACCTGTCCTCCTTGCGTGGTACCCCAAGGTCACCTTTCATCCTTAGGCTACAGACATCCTGCTCATTAACCCACTCAGTAATTGCTCAGCCACCAGCGGCAACCCATGTCCAACTTCTTCTGTGTGGGTACAAGGGTTGAATGCCAGGGTATATGGGTCTGCACTGGTGGCTTTAACCTACTGGAGAAGGACAGAAAAAAGACCTGGGAGTCATCCCCAGGGAAGGTTCTTGGAGGGTGAGGTTGTCCTTTCTACCTGAGATGTACACGTTTATGGTGTCAGAGCCAGTGCCACAAAATCCCAGTCCTTTTCCAGCCACCGCTTTGATTTATCTTTTTAATAATTTCTTCAAAAGCATGTTTTCATTTTTGCACCTTTACAGGCCCCATCAGTGTGGATGAGCTCACCTTTAGAAGCTACTTTAAGGCAGGGAAGTGATTTTCTTGTTTGACTATAAATACCCCAGCAGAGAATGGCTGCTGTGTAAGCAAGGCATAATAAAACAATAAAACACTAATATTCAGCATAATTAATTTGTAATAATGACTGGAATGCCTTTCCAGACTTGCTAAACCAGCGTGCAGGCTTTCTGAGCGTGGCTGTTGCACAGAGAATAATATCAAGCCTCTTCTGGCTCATTTTTGCCCATGACTGGGTCTGTTACAGAAGCGAGAGAAGTCCATCCGCATCTGTTACATAAAATCCCTTGTAAGAATCAGCAAACTGATGGGATTGGGAAGAAAGCGAATTAAGCCAGAGAGTTGTAAAAAAAGAGGTTTTAAGACTCGTGGTTAAAACTGGTTGGAAACCAAGGCTTTTGGTTCACCAGAGATTTTCTCTTTTAAATGTAAATAAAAATAAAAACATCTTCCTGTCCAAATGAGATGGAAACCAATATTTTTCAAAAATTCCAATCCTCCTTTCGACACCATGAACTGACATATCCTCTTCCCTGTTTGTTGAAGATGGTTTAAAGCGCATTGGCCTTTTCTGACAAAACATTCCTGTGTTGGAAAACACCACAGAGTCACAGAGTGATTTGGGTTGGAAGGGACCTTAAAGCCCAACCAGTTCCATCCCCTGCCATGGGCAGGGTCACCTCCCACCAGCCCAGGCTGCTCCAGGCCCCACCCAACCTGGCCTGGAACACTTCCAGAGAGGGGGCACCCACAGCTGCTCTGGGCAACCTGTGCCAGGGCCTCCCCACCCTCACAGTAAAGAATTTCTTCCCAATGTCTAATCTAAATCTGTCCATTTTCAGCCTGAAACTGTTGCCCCTCATCCTGTGCCTGCACTCCTGTCCCTGGTAAAGAGCCCCTCTCCAGCTTTCCTGTAGCCTCCTTTAAGCACTGGCAGGCTGCTCTAAGGTCTCCCCAGAGCCTTCACTTCTCCAGGCTGAACAATCCCAGCTCTCTCATCCTGTTCTCGTATGGGAGGTGCTCCAGCCCTCAGATCATCTTTGTGGCCTCCTCTGGACCCACTCCAACAGATCCACGTCCTTCCTGTGCTGAGGATTCCAGAGCTGAACAAAGACTCCAGGTGAATTTTTAGAAAGTAGAGTAGAGTGGCAGAATCCCCTCCCTCAAGCTGCTGGTTACGCTGGATTAACTTGCACTAACTTTAGGTAAGGAGCACCACTCGTGAGAGAGAGAATGGGAGATGGCTCTTCATCACTCACTGAAGATGAGATGGGGGTTTCATTGCCCTTATCTCATGTGGATGCCCAACTTGTCTGCACAACAGGTCACCTCCAGGCACCTCCTGGGAGACCCCATAGAGGGGAGGTAGGGCCTGAGGAACGCAGATATAGCTCAGTGTGGTGTCTCTGACATCTGTCTGGGAGCTACGTGAGCTGGATGGCCACCAGAACAGGCAGAAAGGTTGGGAAAGGTAGGCTCAAACATAAAGTCCACCTATGCACCCTCGGTCGTTTTAACGCAGGTATTAATTACCTGCCTATCTGCCAAGCTGATCAGAGCATGTCTGTGGGTGGCTCTTTCCTCTTGAAGGTGCTCCTAGCAAAGCTGCTGCTGTCTGTGCACTTGCATGGCTGCTCCAAGGGCCAGGAAGGACATGCCCAGTGCTGACTAAGGGCTGCAAGGGTGTCAGCCAGCCCTGGAAGGTTTTTGCCATGGCTGTGAAGCGGATTTGTCTGCAGAGATGCTGACTCAGCAGTACTGGGAGGGTTAAACTAAGTCAGGCAATCCCATGCCTGCCACAGGCCGAGAATGTACACGTGTTGGGCAGCTGGGCTTTGGCTGACGGGTGCCATTGCAACAGCTCAGTCGTGTGTCTGAGCCTGTAATGTGAGTTTTGCAGCTTTCTTTGGGTGGCTTTATTGTTATTTTTTTTTCTCCTGGGAATCTGAAGCCCTTTGGTGTTTCCCAATGGCAGTGCAATATTTGCACAGTATTTCCCTTTCTGGTTGCACCGGTGGGTTTTGGTCTGGGAGGGAGGATTGCACCACATGGCTTGTCTTTGGTGCCATAGACAGGGCTTTTACAAAGGATGATGTTTGCCAAGAGCAGGCAGGACCCTGCACAATCATAATGTCCAGCCCGTCCGTTGGCTTTGAGATAGCAGGAGTTCTCATATCTGTGTATCTATCTCCTGCAGGTTATGGATCAAAGTCAAAGAATTATAGAAAAATAGAACATCTCAAATTGGAAGGGACCCATGAGCTCATCGAGTCCATCTCCTTGCTCCTCACGGGACTGCTTAAAAATAAATCATCAGTGCAAAAAGAAGTAAAAACGATAACCAATAAATACATAATGTCCAGGAATAGGGTGTTTAAAGCACTAATACGCACAAGCAAATTTGTCATCTACTACAACAAGGGCTGCATTTGCCTTGTGCAAAGGTCAGATGAAATATTAAGCAGCTGTTACATCTCTCTATTGTTTTGCAGAGGTGGCTTGAGATACACAGTTGTCGGACTGATAGCTGGAAGCAGTCCGGCTCCAGTTTTGTGGGAGGATGTTCAAAACCAGGCTGCGTGGGAGATCCACACTAACTCACAATCAAATTGCGTGCTTCGGCACACAAACGACAGAGGTCACGATACCTCTGGATGAGTAAACATGTGCCTTGAGGGCTTAGGAATAAATCCCCCAAAGGAAACGAGCCTAATAGCTATTGCAGAATCAGCTCTTGTCTCCTCTGTTGAACCGGATATGTTTTAGATAGATCCCATTAGCTGCAACCCAGCCACTCTGGGTCATCACCACCTCTGCTTGTGGCAGATGAGACAAAGCGCAACGCTGAAACATTCAATCGCAAAAACATATTCCAGGGTGGAAATCCAGTAGCATCTTCTTTCAAGTAATTAACCAAGGCACCAAAGCAAATGTGCACCAACGGCAAATTAAATCATTGAGGATTGGTCATGCCTGCAGAAAATAAAACCGTCAAGGAGGTTGTTTCTTATGCTGGCTTGGATTATTTATAGCTGCACTGTCTGCAGGAGCTCATCTGACCAGGCAGGGAGCACAGCAGGGGTTGTGGCTGCTGGGAGAAATCAGCTGTATTTAAGTAAGGCTGGAAACACAGGCAAAGCCAGACAGGATTCTTCTGGGTGAGCTTTTATTCTGGTTGAAAACAAGTGTTTGTCAAAAATTGAACCTTTCTGTGGCCACGTGCCAGGCTACGTCTATATTGGCAAACCAACAAGGTCGGACAAGGGCTGGAGCAGGGGCCGTGACTATCAGCAGTGTTTTGCTGTGTTCCCTGGGGCAGTGCTGGCCTGGGCTAACCAGGACCTGTTGTTGATGGGTGCAGGGGATGCCATGGCTCAGGGGTGGCTCCTGGATGCAGCTACACTATACCCATCATCCAGCTTGGATATGTGCATCAGCTGGGAGATTCTTCTGCCCAAAGAGACTCTCCTGAAATAAATCATAGTGCTTAAATGAGGTCCTTATTTGAGACACACTGAGCAAGAGCTTGACTAGAGATGCAGTTGGTGGACCATGGGCTTGTGTGGGTTAAACCTGCAGGGCCTGCGAACGCAGCTGAAGGCAGCAGTCTGTTGTCAGGCCAATGTCCCTCCATGGTGGATCAACTGGAAAAGTCTGGGAGCATTTGAGCAAGGAGCAGAGAGGGAGCCACGTGCACACGGTGCACACCATGGCCATGCCATGCACAGCCCCGGCAAAGCCCCAGTGCTCAGAGCGAAACTCCATGCCAACCGCCGTGTCCCCACGCCTTGCATGTGGAAGGGGAGAGCTGTGAGAAACCACCTGTCTCATGGGGTCTGCGGGCAGAGGCAGAAAATGGTTTCACCCTCAGCTGCGTCCCAGCTCTGCTTAGCTGGAGGGGTGGGCAAGCAGTGCAGCTTCCCAGCTGGCATTTTGCTTATCTCCATGGAGGACCTCTCCTCTGGAGGTCACCACTCTGTGAGGCAAATCTGACAAACCTCTCTGCTGTCCTTGCCTCTGTGGCCCTGCCCATGCTTGAACGGCCCCCTCCAGCTAAAAGGCATGGTGGGGGTTGCTGGACCACTGGAAGCTGACAGTTGTGCTGGTGGTCTCTGAGCAGCAGCAGATGTGTGCAAATCACCCCAAGACAAGTTTATCCCTTGATGGATGGAAAAGTTGTATCATCTTTAATCCAAAAAGTTGGATTGCTACCCAGCATACAAATAGCCAGTCTCACACAGCAAGTTGAGACATAGATTTTATTACAGAATTGTGCAAGTCTAGGTGCTAGGTGGGTTTCCAGAGCTCTTAGAGCACCTGACAGGAGCCTCTGCCCTCAGTTTATCACAAGAGGTACAAGTGATTGCATCACACAAGTTCTCTGCTGTGTGTGTTCTGTGAGTAGGGGGGCTGCTTTTGGAGATGAGTTTCTTATGTTCCTCTGCCAAATTTGCCACCTTGATGACAAGACCTTATGGAATCATAGAACCATCTGGCTGGAAAAGAGATCTGAGATTATCGGGTCCACCTGTACCCGTCTCCCCACTAAACCTTGTCCCTAAGGAACTCATCCACCCTTCTTTTAAACACCTCCAGGGATGGGGACTCCACCACCTCCCTGGGCAGCTGTGCCAATCCCTGACCACCCTTTCAGTGAAGAAATTCTTCCTAATGTCCAGTCTAAACCTCGCCTGGTGCAACTTATGGACATTTCCTCTCATCCTATCGCTGTCACTTGTGAGCAGAGCCCAGCCCCCATCCCGTCACAGCCTCCTTTCAGGCAGTTGTAGACAGGGATGGGGTCTCCCCTCAGCCTCCTCTTCTCCAGGCTAAACACCCCCAGGTCCCTCAGTCTCTCCTCGTAGCACTTGTTCTCCAGCCCCTCCCCAGCCTCATTGCCTTCTCTGGACGTGCTCCAGCCCCTCAATGTCCTTCTTGGAGTGAGGGGCCCAAAACTGACCCCAGCACTCGAGGTGTGGCCTCACCATATGCCCTTCTTCGGTCCAGATGTCCAAGAAGTTCCTTATATCAGATTATAAGTGTTTTGTTATTTTACTTAACACAAGCTCTGCTATTTCATTTATTATTAATAAATGTTAGTCCTTTCTGCTGAAGGCTTATCTAGGTGTTTGGAATGGTACCCTCTGTTTGCAACATTTTAATTATTTTACTATTACTGTTACTATTCTTGTCATTACTATTATTATGTCTGGGAGTGGCGTATGCTTATCCAAACATCTTGGGAGCTGAGAAGTCTGAGAAAGATACAGGCTGCACAGTGGATTCATATAGCTCTGCTGGAGCCCAAAGCCTTTATTTGGTTTCTTTGTCTATGATAGGTGTGGGAAAGGAAGTAGTAAATTCGCTTTTTTCTCATCCTCTGGGATCTCCAGGCATAATTTGCTGATGTCTGGAGGGATAAATTCCTGTTGTAGCCTCTATCAAGTGCTACATGCCTGTCTGGAACTCCAGGAGTTTGAACGACCAATGAACCTGTATGGGGAAGACGTCAAAATGCAGGCTTTAGAGGCAAAGCCCATCCCCAGGGCACCTTGCAAACGACAGACAAGTTGGAAAACACAACCTTCCTGCTTTCCACAGCCAACATCCTCAATATGCATAGTCCCAGTAATAGGTTCTCTGCAGTCCTGAGACCTGGCATTGATCCTGAGCAAACAGTGTTCCCATTGGAGCTCATCAACCTTATTCTCTCACCTCACTCCTTTCACTAACTTCTAGTTTAGGATTTGCTGAAGGTGGGGGATTGCAGAAGAAGTCATGTAATCTAACGAGACAGATGATGGACCTGTGGAGTCACAAAACACAGAGGAATCTGTAACTGGTGTCCAAACTGGGTATTTACTCCCTCTCAGCTTCTTGACATTGCATTTATTAGTGCTGATGCTTTGATTTAACAACCTGTACCTTGGCAACTATTTGCAGCTCCTTTTGCAGCTGGTGAGCAGGGTTTAATTGTTACATTGCAGAACTCCCCGCCAGGTTGGAAGAAGTTAACAGCAGCCAGCCTAAGCAAACAGGCTGTTCGACTTCAGGACCATTTTATCTATTCATTTCTAATAAAGCCTATAGAAAGCATGTGGGTTTGGCTCCTCACTTGAAGGAGGAACTCTGAAGGCAGAGAGAGGCTCCGAGTACAGTAATATTTGAAGCCATGGGCAGTTAGTTTCCACCAGTAAATACAGTCCTTTCACATGTGGTGAGTGGAAGAGGGGACTGAGATTTGCATCTTTGCCTGGTGCTGCCTCAAAATGAGAGAGCCAGAGCCATGGCTGCAAGCATGGGAGAAGAGGGTAAACAAGGGGAAGGATGTCACCACATATCACTTTCTAGTAACCAGTGTGTACTGCCTGGCTTAGGCAAAGCTCGTGTTTAAGTTACTGCCAGAGAGATGTTGGATAGTTCTTCCATTGCTTGGCCATAAGGCCTGAAGTCTCCTTTTTCTGCTCCGCTGTTGACCCAACAGAGGCAACCAGCAACGCCGATCTTATGATCCATCTCTACACGTGATCTCCTGCTAAGAAGGTTTCTTCCAGTTAGTTCACATCAATTGCTGGTCAGGCAGACATGCTCTTTTGGCCATGGATGGCTCAGGACAGGCATTACTGGACCTGAATTTGGTCTCAAGCCTGAATTCCATGAGATGGGGGTCAGGTGTCTTGTGTTACCTGCAGCAAGGTTCCCAGCACAGATCCTTCTGGCTTTGCTCTGCAGGCAGGTTTCAGGGATGCCAAACACCTCTGTGGCACCTTCAAGGGAAACTCAAGTCCTCAAGTCAGTATATTACAGGTGAGACCAATTAAGTCATGAGGTTGACCAAGATGCAATCATTATTGCACCAGGCCCTACATGGGCCTGTGGATAGGTCCTTGCCATGCTGAATTAACAATTCAGTTTTTTTATGCGGAGTCTAGAGGCTGTGCACTGAGAAGGCAATGTGGGTGGGAGGGGAGGAAATGAGGAACCAAACCATGCCTGTTGTTTAGATCCATAAACCTAACAAATTCCTTGCTAGCTAATGCTTGCTTTACAGACCATGATGGGAGCAGTGTTCATTAGCTACGCAAAGCTGCATGATTATGAAAATATAGACTCAGATAAGCCAAACTAGCCTGTCACAAGGTCCACAATAAACAGAAAGTGTTTAAAGAGATGCAAAACTCTCCCTTTGCTTGGAGCACTGTAGCTGGGAGAAATGCCACCGTCGATAGTCCAAGACTGTGCATCAAGTCGTATCTGATCTCCCAGACAATGCACCAGCTCCTTGTCTCCTCCTTCTCTTGCCCAAGGGATGTTTTGTCTCTGAACAAAGAGAAAGGCATATGTGACCTAAATCAGGTTTTACTTCTGCTCACATCCCTCCAGCTTGAGTAAACAGCAGAGGATGTGACTGAGAGCACATACATACGGCGCCTCGTCCACGCCTCTTCTCTGCTTCAGGTTTTCTTCTCCCTTCCCCAGGGGTGAGTTTGACTCATTTCTGTATTTAGAGAGATGCTTTCTCTTTCCTCACACTACTCATTAAACCTCCCTGATCAGCCTGTCCACAACCCACTTCTGCACCTTCTGATGCTGCATGGAGTAGCTTTGTCCAACAGCACCTACCTCCCTACCCCAAGTCCCACCTGAGGGCTGGGAAAGGATGGGAAAAACCCAGGAGATTGACAAAACAAACACAAAAACCGTCCACTTGATCAGCTTGAGTGTCAGCCCCACCCTGGGGTGTGGAATAAACACTGGCAAGTATTTATTCATCGCCATCTAAATAGTTGCTTCTCCTTGTCACACAGGCGCGCACATTCATGCTGTCCTCCAGATGCTTGCTTTCTCAGCAGACATGGGCATTTCTGTCTGCTAAGAAAGAGAAGGGAGGAAAGAGATCTTGCCTGCAAGGTTTGTTGTAAATATGCTAGGATTTCTAGCAATTTGACGTCTAGAGGCTCAAGGATATTTCTTTTCGGGTATCTGCACTTCTACTGTAATGCTCCTTGGCACCACACATTGGTCTCTCTGTTCATATTCACCAATTTTTACATATGTGTGTAGGCATATTCATTTATTCATATATGTGTATCTATCCACCCACATTCACCTACGTATGACTACACTGCTGGAAATGGTAATCTGGATGCCTTGGCATTAATAATGCATAAATTGGACGTTTGCAGAAGTGAATACGTGGCACATGATGCCATTTTTATCTTTACATACACCGATACCCATCTTCTCTCCATCTCTCTATTTATGAACATACAAGTATATAAGTTGTTTAATACCACTGTGTTCTTCTATGGGGAGTTAAGTTAGCATGGCACTGGTTATTTCAGCCAGAGTAAACATCAGCACAACTATTTAATCAAAAATCATGTGCCTGTTGTATTTGGTTGAATCAATATTAATCCGATGCACGCATTAGTGTCTGGCTCATCGTGATGTAACTACTGAGAGGAGAATGAAATGCCCTTGTATGACTAAAGAGGAAAAGTTCCTGGTTGATCCCGTGACCACTAGAGTGCTTAATCTACTGATACACTGAATTAGGGTGCAGGTCAAATGTGGAGGTGTGGCACCTGGGAGAAAAGCCTTCCGTAAAGGTGAGCACACACAACAAGTGATAATTACCCTTTGGTCCTGTCCCAGCTTTATGGATACTAAAGGAAATGTCTTTAGGGTGAGTTCCAAATGTTGACTATGGTGAGGTGATTAGATAAGGGCGTTCAGTGAGAAGTTTTATTTCCTGCCTCAAATGGTCATGATGAGCTGAGAGGTGATGAATAACGATGGGCTGCTAGAGTTCAGCGAATGGGCCCCAAGGGGAGGGTTTTTTTCAACACCTTCAATGATGTAAAAAGGAAGGGATTTCTGAGTTAATCTGAGTACTTTATGGAGCTGGGATTTCATCCTGAAGTGATCCCTAGGGCGATTCTCCATTGCCCTAGTGAAATTCCTGTATCAAATGAGTAACTCAGATAAGTGTTGAAGACAACATGGAGATTCTTGTTCTGGCTGCCCCTATAACCACCTATTATTAAGGACATGTTTTACCCTTATCAGTCACAATCTGTTTTTATAGTCTTTATGACAGTAATTTGCTAAGAAGGCTTTACTCAGACGTCCCACTGCAGCACATGCGATATGCTTCAGTGCCGACATTGCAGTTTAGTTTCAAGAGAAAGCTGAGTGATGCTTGGCTTCCAGTGAAATCAGTGGGTGCGATGCCCAGTTTAGACATAGATGACATAAATGTCCATGTTCCATTGACTTCACGGGATGGATAGGAGCTGAGGCCAGATATCTCTGGAGATATGTTCTGGTCTCGGTGACTTAAGGCGGATAGAAGGCACAACTCATCTTATTCACACCAGAAAGTGGTTCAATATGACACATGCTCTACCTCAAGTCATCCTTCCGCTGCTCATTGCCATGAGCACAGGTAAATATGCTTTTCTTTCACAGGCACCTACCTGCCCAGTGGAATAGATACAAACATACCTTTTCCACCCAGGAAACCTGTGTGGTCCCAGAGCCAAGCACAGGGCATGGTGCTCCTCCAGACATACCACATGTATATCACTATTTATGTAACTGGCCAAGGGATTCCCTTCCTCTGCTTTTCCCCCCAAACCATCAGAAGAACAAGCAAGGAAGCCTGGGAGGTCAGGGCGGGTTTTTCAGTCAGATTGGTCAAGTTCCACTTGAGATAGGGGCAAGTTCTATTAGATAAGAGGAGGCATCCTGACCTGAAACTGAGCAGCACAGGCTGTCACAAGTTCCCAGTCCTCTCTTGGTAACAGTGGTAGACAGTGGAGCTTACAAGCAGCACTTCCATAATTGGAGATACACCTCTGAAACTATAAACGTAATTGCATCCCTAGAGATTAATGGAATCAGAGAAGGAAGGTCATCAGCTCCTTTTAAATTGTACTGAGCCCTTCAAACAGACTAATAGTCAAGCCTATTGAGAAGACACTATACACAGCTGCTGTCTAAAACCAAGCTTCTTCTGTGGTCCAGGGGCTTACTGCTATTTCCATACTCCCAGTTAGACCTTGAAACATCATCAACCCTGTGTGATCCCACTTCTGGTAAGAGTTTCTCTGAACTTAGCGTAAGTCAGCTCCTGCTTTACACTGAACCCAAAGTGGCCCAGACTTCAGCTTGTGGTGGCTTCACCACATAAGGGGAACATAGGGGGAGATGGCTTTTAGGGAAGCCCTAAAAATTGGGTATGGGTTGACCAAGGTTCCTTGGTACTCTCCAAGGTCTTCAGCGCCATCTACTGCCACGCTAAGTCTTCTCTCTCTTTTCATCCCTCAGCAGCAGGTTTAGACGATACTTTCAGGCTTATAGGATAGGGATAGTTAGTAGGTACATCTATTGCCCCGCTGTTCCTGTGGTGTGAGTACAAATTAAAAAACCTGCTAGTGTCTGGAGGCAAAAACTTGGTGCTGTTTCCCTTAGAGATTTAAAAAAAGAGCAAGAAAAAGCAAATAGTTGAGGACAGATATCTGGCAACAAGCAAAATCCAGGCAGAAGGTAATAACTTGGAGCTATGGTGCTGTTCTTTCTGATCTGCTTCTGACTGCAGGATGATCTCCAATGTCAGCATAAAATTACACAGTGAGGCTGAGCAGACCATTCAGTGAAGGTCAAGGGAAACAGAGTGGTTATCATTTTGGGTTCGTTGACTTATCCACAATCAGATATAAAACACCCCTCAGATTAAGCAGCAAAGAAATATTAGCGGAACAAGCGATAGGTGTGGCTGAAGCAGTGGATATCTCTCCTGTGATCCTTAAAGAGGGCAGGGTATCCTACAGGTGGCCCAGACTTCGTCTAACATGTTGGTTGATGGATTTAGGAACTGATTTCAGCATACTCCAACACCAAACACTTTGCCTTCCTCAAAGTCTGATATGCTATCAGATCTTCTAAGAACTGGAAAATAGAAGCAAGCAGCTTTTGATGAACTTGAAACCCAAAAGCAGGGGGGATTTTGGAGAAGAAACTGAAAAACTGGAGATTAAGCTCATTAAAAACCGTTTGCTTAGTGCCACCAACAATCTTCTAAGGAGAGTTTGTGGTCTGGGAGTTAAATAGCACCTCAGAACCTCTTGCATGATATTCTGGTGAGGATTTAATCAGCCTTATTCAGCATTTTTTGTAAGGAAAGCAGTGGATATATTGAAACAATTGGGGGCTTCCCATTAACGAAGGTTCAGAACGTAGCCTAGCATTATTGCAACCTAAATTCTTCTGCTAAGCTCCAGCTGGTGTTGATTTGTCACCAGCCTTCTCCTGCAGATGGCTGGGTAAATTAGGAGTCCTCTGTGCAGCAACCCACAGGCGTTTTCCAAGAAAACAAAACAAAAAACCCCAGTGTAGTTTCCGCAGGAATGAAACTCCAGGTGAAACATTGGCTGGTTTTCCATTGAAGAGCGCTCCCATTGATCACTTGTACGAAGAGCATGAGTAGTAAGGGCTTATCTCAACCAGAGATATCCTGAAAGGTACAATTTTCACCAAATCCTTAGCAACATTTCTTGTAGCTGATGTTTGTGTTGCTCCTCGTGGCGCGCTGAATGGCAGGAGACAGGTACGTTGGGGCAAACACACCCAGATTCCTAGTGGGCATCGCCCAGGTCTCCAGCTGGCAAATTTGACATGCAAAATGTGACTCTGATCACCTGCTGAGTAGTCCAGGGATGACGTGTTGCAATCTACCTTCCTGGGATGGCTTGTGGGCATGTGATAAGATTAACACGTGTTCTCACCCACCTTTGGTGTGCCGGTGTTACATCTCTCTCTGGCAGTTCTGCATCTTGGCATGCACAGAGCTGGGTTTAAGGAGTTCACGGTGACTTTAGAAAGTGCCTCTGATTCCAGACATATCTGTGGCTGAAAAGACAAGCCTGGGCTTGAATAATTTGATTTACCAGTGCTTCGGTTTACCTAGATACAAAATGGTTATAAGGAGTTCTTAGAGATCTTTGCAAACTGCATCATGTCTTGCTTCTGTAGGAGTTAATTATTCTAATTATTATGCCCTTTTTAATACCAGTGACTTAGTACAAAGGAATCTACCTGAGGTCATGGGACAAGAAACTTTTTGTAGTGCTCGATCAGCAGGATTTGGAGAGGAGACACCTGAGCTCTGTCCCTGAATCTGTGATGGTGACTCCTCCAAGACCTTGGTCAGGACACTTATTGTGGCTCACATTACCCGTATGTAAAACAGAGGGAATAGTACTGAACACTTGGCAAAAAGGATGAATTCCTCACTGACTGTAAAACGACTAGAGAAGCCTTGAGTGCCACGGAATGCAGAAGTGCTTATCATTTCCCTCCTCATGCCTTCAATTTGAAACATTAGCATGCACACAGCGCTCTGGCCTGTGATAGCTAGTTTGTATTTGGCTTACAACCGATGAATGTGACCAAAAGGATCCACATCTCTGGTATAAAGTGCTCCAAAATCAAGAGAATAAAGAAAAATCTTCAACTACACCACCCTATTCCAAACACACACTAATGGAGGTTTTTAAATCTCCATATATTAATAGACTGGACAACTTCATGGCAATCAAGTTGAGCTGATGTGGTCTCCTGGTCGAAGATAAGAGTGCCTGTCATGTTGACTCTACCCATGGGTGGTTTCCACAGGGCATTTCTCCACTTCGAAGTTGCTTCTCTTTTACTCTAACACAGCTTGAATCAGACAAACGGCAGCTTCTGACCGCCTTCCCAGAGACACATCTATTTTCAGATTTAGGGAGATAAGCTTTTCCAAGCAATGAGTTAAAAACAGCTAAAGTTTTTCCAGTGGGAGAAAAAGTACACGTTTAATCCAATCCACCACAGGTTCATCTTTTACACTTCTCTTCACCCTTTACTGTCAGTAGTGCTTTAGCAATGTTTTTTCTTTATTTCCTTTTCCTTCTCCTTTTTTGGTTTTCTTCTTTTTTTCAGGTTGTTGTCTGTTATGAGCTGATGCGTGGAAGAGGTGTAAAAGTAACAAAGGAGCCCGAAGGACATGGCTTGGCTCAGTCTGCCATCTATCTTTCACCTTGGCTTCAATGGTGAGTCAAGGCAGAATTGCCTTCTCAGTCCCATTTACACACAGATCCTACCTAAGAAGACCTGACCGTTTGCAGCTTTGAGAGGAATCACACCGAAATCACAGGGAATAAAGATGAATCACGAGTGGTACAAAATCATCCAACACAGAGAGTTTCTGTTTTTCTCACCAGTCACTGATGCTTAGAGCATGCTAATATGGTGGTGCTTGAAACAATAGTGAACATAAAACGATTCAAGGAGAGGTGTGTTGTTGAACTTGGCCAGAGCCTGCAGGACGCCAAGATCCTTGGATGAAAGACATATTGTAAAGACAAGAATATCATTATTATCAGGCTAAATTCAGCCTTCCAGGCACGTGAGGCAGCAAGATCTCAAGGTCAGGGCCAAAGAGAGCTACACGTTACATGCAGCAGTGGAGTTCGATCCTTGCTGCTAATTAGAGGGGGGACTTTGTACTGCCTCTGACAACATTTCCAGTCACAAGTTGCTTGCAGTAAATGAAAACGGAGTTTTAAAGCAAGCAGATAATTTATCAGCCTAGGACAAAAACCCTGAGATTTAATTTCAAGAAGTTCTCAAAGGTACAAGGCAGAATAACATCCTTCTTAGCAAATTAATCTCTTGGTGAGGGGACTGATCTGGACTTAGGCGGCTGCTGGAGTACTGGAAAATTTTAATATTGCCTTTCAGGCATCAATAGCAAAATAATGATTTTCTTTCTTTTCCTTGGGATTTCTTTTTCTTTTACTTTCTTTTCCTTCCGCACTGGAAATTTAAAGAAATAAAACCAGAAGCAAAACTGCATTTAACAAATGAGAACTTAAATGTACTCAGTCCTGGCTTGTGGTCATGGAACAAGGGTTCAATCTGGGCTGCATGTGACAGATCAGTGCTTGGGCTGATTTAGGGATGCCCTTAGCCATGAACTGCTTCAATCCCACACTGCAGTTTCCTCTGGCTTCAATATTAACTAATAAAGGAGAAAAAATCCATCTTATTTTGTCAAGGATCACCACAGGGTCCTTCCTGGCAGTTGCAGAGGTGCTGCAAAATTCACCAGTGCAGCATTTCCTTTGGGTGCCAAAGTATAAAAAGAATGTAAAACTGCTGGGGAGTGTTCAGAGGAGGCTGCAAAGCTGGTGAAGGGTTGAGAAGGGAAGCCGTATGAGGAGTGGCTGAAGTCGCTTGGTCTGTTCAGATTGGAGAAGAGCAGAGTAAAAGGAGATCTCAGCACAGTTTACAGCTTCCTTACAAGGGGAGCAGGAGGAGCCAGTGCTGAGCTCTTCTCTCTGGTGTCCAGCGATAGGACCGGAGAGAATAGCAGGAAGATGTGCCAGGGGAGGGTTTGATTGGACATTAGGAAGAACTTCACCCAGCGGGTGGTGGAGCACTGGAACAGCTGCCCAGGGAAGCAGTCACGGCACCAAGCCTGACAATTTTTAAGAAGCATTTGGAAAATGTCTTCAAACACATAGTGTGAATGTTACGGTTGTCCTATGCAAACACAGCAGTTGGACTTGATAATCCTTGTGGGTCCCTTCCAACTCAGGATATTCTATGATTCTATGATTTCCATGTGTGTTTTCACCTGTTAAGTGAGGCCCAGGGTGCTCAGGTGCTGGGCACTGCCCCAGAGCAGTTCTACACACTGAGCACTGAGGAGGGCACTGGGAGGATTGGTGTGAGCTGTTATTGCAAAACGCTGTGACTTGTGGTAAAATAGTCAGTGTGACACCCCTTGGAGAAACAGAAAGGGAAATAGGAAGGGCAGTCCCTGCTTACAGTAGGTTTTTCTTGAACCTTTGAGCATAGGATTCTTCAGACTCCTTGACTAGAAATGCTTAGTCTTCATCGGGAATTGTGATGTGAAATGAAACAGCCATTTGCCTTTGTTTCTTCTCTTTGGGCATTGCACAAGACCCTATGGGTGAAAATCGGGTTATTTGGTTGCAGACACCTCTGTGGTGAATATACTGTTCACTTGAGAAGTGACAGGTTGCAAAGCCCAAAGCTCTTTTCTCCTCTGCCTTTCCCCCCATTGGTACTCTGGAGTTGATCCAGCTTCCCGTGCTTTGTGAAATTTCCTAGGGCTAAAGTTCAAGAACGGCACGAAGAGGCAGCTCCTGCCCTAGAGATATCCAACACCTCTACCTGGACCTTGTGCACCTTGTGTCTGCTACATGAAGTCTCCTGTGAACCCCTGAGATAAACCCCTGGTGTGACTGCACAGCAGTAGCAGGATGCTCCTTCCATCAGCCTTCTATTCCCTTGGGCCCAGCAGAGCTCAAGAAGGAGGATTTCCTATCTCAAAAGCTCCCTTCATCTTGGTGAAAATAGAATTGGTAATAGAGTGGATCTTGCCCTTGTGAAAACATTCAGCCCCCTCCCCTGAGACTTCCACAGGAGCCCCACCAGGTGGGCACATTGCTGGATGAAGCTCACATTCCTCCTCAGGAGGAGCAAACTTGCCATCTAGAGCAACTCAGTTCCAGGGGCAGACCTCTGCACGGATAAACCACTTCGGGTCTTTAAGACTTCCAGTCCTGCAAAGCAGGTGGAAGGCTGGAGAAGGCGAGACATGCGTCCAACGGGAATCCTCTGGCCTAAAGGTCTTAAGTCATTTCTATGTGGTTGCCTTAGGCTGTCCGAGGGCTATAGGTTATTCTGCTTAAGAAAATGAGACACCATAAACTGAAAGCAGTCCATGAGCTTGTCCTCTTTGATCGGTGTCATCCAAAGAGCAAGGCTGGACTCTTCTTGGCTGACATCTGGACCATTGTGTCATGTTAAGTTTTTTCATAGAATAACAGGATTACCTGATTTGAAGGGAACCAAGAGGAACATTGAGTCCAACTCCTGTCCCTGCACAGGACACTCCCAACACTCACCCCATGTGACTGAGGGCATTGGCCAAATGCTTCTTGAGTGCTGGCAAACTCGGTGCCGTGAGTGCTTCCCTGGGGAGCTGTTCCAGTGCTCCACCACCCGCTGGGGGAAGAACCTCTTCCTAACATCCAACCTAACCCTCCCCTGGCACCTTCCTGCCATCACCTCTAGTCCTATCACAGGTCACAAGAGAGAAGAGCTCAGCCCCTCTTTCACCTCCCTCCCTTGTGAGAAGGCAGCAAACAGCTGTGAGATCCCCCCTCAGTATCCTCCAGGCTGAACAGACCAAGTGACTTCAGTCCTTCCTCATACGACTTCCCCTCCAGACCCTTCCCCAGCTTTGTGGCCTCCTCTGGACACTCTCCAGTACTTTTATGTCCTTTTAATACTGTGGAGACCAAAGCTGCACACAGTACTCAAGCAGATGACAAGGACAACATGGTACAAGACAAACAACAAGACTCATTTTCGCATGTTCCGTTTTCATATAAAAACAAAGGAAAACATTGCTTGCTGCAGTTCCAGCCTTAATGAGACCTAGGAGGGAGAGCTGATGATTACGCTCATGATTCATGCGTTGAGTGCGTTTCTATTTGAATGTTCTGCCAATTAGTGCACACTTCCTGATCAATAGTAGGGTAATTATGAGATTAGGGTTAATGGGTCAGACTCATTGAAGGCTTCCTATTTGATGCTAATGACAGATTAGCTGAGCTGTCGTAGTTCTACCTTACCAGGTTGTTGGCTACAAAGGAACTAGGGGCAGAAATGGGTTGTAATCACCTCTGGTTTGCACAGGAAGACTCCTACACCAAGGTTTTTAGATGTGGGATGAGCGACTAAGTTCCCATCAACTGAGCTCTAACCAGTGAAGCCAGTGGTGTCTACAGAGAGCTTCATCCTGTCCTGAAGGGGATGGGTGGAGTGGGGTTCAATTGACTGAATACAACTGCCAAATGCTCTGGACATCCACACACGGTTGGTTGATATTCCACAGGGAGAACGATATAGCCTGGACAGAGGACAGATGAGAATCCCTGAGACACCTCAACTGTGGACAGCAAGGCATGGACAGCTTAAACACCTGATATATCCAACCGAGTCGTGAGGGTTTCCATCCAACCTTTAGCTCAAGGCTGTGAGCTTCAAGGAGGGAGGTGGAAGTAAAACTGAAGGTAGACATCCACGTGAGTGTTGGCAGCCCTCAGAGCCTTGTCATGTTCTGGAGATGTGCTCTTCCCAAACCTGCAGATTTTACTCCCAACGGACAGAAAGCCACCTTCTGCTGTCATGGTGTTATTCAGGGAACCAAGCAAAGCCAGGTGTTGGACCTGGAGCTGATAATTGAAAGTTTGCTTTCCTTTGCAGAAATGGGGAAAATAAAAATGTTAGGAGTCTTCGTCACAAAGAAAAGGTAGGACTTGTACAACCAGCAAATACTCTCTTAGCTATGGGCTGAGTAATGAAAGAAGACTCCATTTGGGAATGACAGCTCTTGAATGAGCTGAATGAGAACCAAAATACTTGGTGGTGAGTATCAAAGAGAAACATCATCTAACTGATGGTGGAGATCCTTCATCCCATGGAGAAAAACACCTCCCAGCCCTAGGAATAAGATGAGAAGAGATAGGTTCTTCTTGGCATTTACAGGCTAGTTTTGCTGGCTCCAGAAAGAAGGAGGCACCCGCAGGGCCACTCATGAATCTGCAGAGACCAAGTCGCCGTCAAGACAGTTTTGCTTCCATGACTATGCCTTGGCTCAAATTTTAGGCCTACTAAGGCCTTCCAACTTACTCTTTTCTCATGTCCATTGAATCCTTTGCTTCTCCGCTAACAGAAGGCAAAAGTGGTTCCTCTGCTGGATGACTCTAGTGAGGTGGTGTGAGGAGGCCTATTTTGCTATGACGGGTTCTGTTCAAGTAGCATCTTGGCTCAGCACGGGGTATTCATTGCACAGTTTTTTCAGTGTTCCTATTTCCCTTGTGATGGGACCTGAACCAACCCTGGCATTGTTGTTCAGACCATGCCCTGACAGTTTCATTCATTTTAAGGAATGTTTCCTCTAGTTTTTAAGATTTAAAGAGGAGTGAGCTGATAGTGTCATATTCTGCCAATTACTTTTTTTGCGCTTCCTCAAGACTTTTATCTCAATTTACATTCCAAAATGATTCAAAGGCCTTTAAAGGCTCAGACTTCTTCCAAGAGAATTGTAGCATCTCTTCTGGGATATTTGCAGCCAAACACTAAAATAGCAAACACACCTAAGCAGCAAAATCTAACATCTGCCCATGAGGACATACAACACAGACTTGACTACTTTTGAAGACACGAAGATGTTCTTAATCCAGCACTTCAAAAACTGGATTCACCCTATGCTGCTCACGCTTTAGTGCAGCGGGACTGGCTTTAAGATAACACAGTTCAGGCAAAATCCTATGTACTTGACAGTAGTGATCTCATTAGTCATCCCCAAATATCCCAAATGTGACAATAGAAAAGGTATAGTTTTAACATCTGAGGCTTTCCTGTGCTGTGTGCTGCTGTCCTGTTTCCCTGGGACCTTCACTTCTACCCTGGAAGTCTGCTGCTGGTGGGGCTACAGCATCTTTGACTCAGTCTCTTTAAAGCAGAAGACTGAAAAGCAAAGCTGTGCGTATCCGCAGATATTCTCCATTGCCAGGGACATATTTTCCATCACCAGATATGCCACGAACAGAGCCCTGCTGCTTTTAGGGTTTTGAAATTATTTGGACAAATAGACTGGGAGAGCATTCAGGAAAAATGTGCTGAATTTATCTCGTCATCTTTTCCCTTAAGTCACTGCTGTCAGCTATAATACTGAGCTAGATGGCCACCTTGTAGTCATTTTTGTGTTGTTTTCCACAAATAAATACAACACTTACGTTTGCCTTCTCTGATTCCAGCCCACAGTGCACAAGATGAGGACGAGAGTGAGATGAGAGTGGGTCAGTCCAATGCCATCCCTGAAATCAGAGGAGACAAACACGTAAGAGCATGATCAGCACAAAGGCAGAGGTACAGGATCAGACCAATGGTCCACGTAGAACATTGCCAGCAGTGACTGTCTATAACACAGGAGCCTTCTCCCAAGATATCCTTCCAGTCACCTGTGGCTCTGAGCTTCCAGTCATGGACAAACATTGCCAAGGACATGCACAGCAAGACCTTGTCCTGGTGTTCGCCAGCTCATGCTGAAGTCTGCTCCATGTGAACTAGGTAGCTCCAGAGCCTCAGCTCCAGAGGCTGCAGCCTCCTGCCCTCTTTGCAATGGAGACAGAGGTTGTGAGACCAAGTCACAGATACACAAATACACATGGGAAGGACTGAAGTGAGTGGGAAAGTGGGCTGTTTCTGCTCTGTGTCTTTGGCTTGGTTCGAGCTGCTTATAAAGTGGGGTTGGATGGCCCTGGGTGTAGCTGTTGGATGTTTTGAATCCTGCTTTCTTCAACACTGGGTCCCAGCTGTTCAGTGTAAAGCACTGCACTTAAATAGCAGAAAGGAAATGCAGACATTCATGAGGACCTGTGGTACGATGAGAGATTGGTGTGAAGGTGGTTGTATCCACATTAGCTGTTGGACAGGATAAATCAGGAGGGCTGGGAGAGCTCAGGACAGAGGGTGAGTTTACATTTGCATGCACGGAAGAGGTGCTTTCATTGTCTTCACGCCCAGAGTCAGAGATGCAGGAAGCGCTGGGGACAGGTGCTCCAACCTCCATCCATGAGCAGAAGAGCATCATCCAAGCGGGGATGGAGAGACAGTGAGCGCTGCCGACCCATGGCCAGACCTGGTCAATAAACCTGCCTGGAGCAATACCAGTCCTGGAGGAAAAATCAGCAAAACCCCTGCCCTAAAAGTTCATTACTGGCCAAGATCTTCCCTCCAAACATTAGGTAAGATTTCCCCAGGTGGGCCTCCCTGAACCCCAAATTGTCCCTTATTAAAAAAACTATATATATATATATGAAATGTACACCATTCTGTTTGCACAGGAATATTAGTTCAATCTGTTATGAGCCGGGTGGCTGTGTTCACAGAGGAATAACTCTGGGTAGAGTTATTAAAAGATGAAAAACCACACCCATATAAAAGAAATCCAGACTGAAAAAACAAATATCCTTACCAGAACTCAGGGCCATTTCTCATAACATCTTGCTGATGCTATGAAGTCTGATATTAAAAAAAATTATTTTAAAAGGGTGAAGGAGACTTAATTACTTTGCTGAAATTCATATGACCTGCTGATAAACCAGTTTTTAGAACTCCAGCTGTAGCCTTGTATAGCGCTGCAAGAATCTCTCCAGTTCTGTACTCTCATTGGTTTCTGTACCAACGGGAGAGGCGTTGCCTTGCTTGTGTTTTTGATGGGCTTGTGTCTTATTCTCGTGACAGTTCATAGTTCACCTCCCATGTGCGTGTGAGCGTGGGTTACCTGTGGCACTGCAGATCCCCAGGGCTCGTGACTCCCGGCAGTGCTGCCACACGGCCCCGAGCAGCACTTGGAATGGGCAGGTGAGCACCTTGCCCTGGAAAGAAAAGGTGATACAGTTACAAGTGGCTCTACTGAAATTCAACCAAAGAACTGAGATTTCAAGGCAGTGGGCCTGAAAACTGTGGGGAGAAGAGAAATGAGAAAAAAATCCCCTTAAAAACTATAAAAAAGCTGTGATTTCATACAATCATAGAATGGTTTGGGTTGGAAGGGACCTAGTTCCAAGCCTCCTAACATGGGCAGGGACACCAGTAATTTTCAAGCAAACCGCAGTGGAAACTGGAAGTTTGTGAAAAGAGGAAGGATTTTAGATGATTTGTGTTTGGGCTGGTGCAAAATTTGCTGCACTGAGACCTGCTCTAAACAGCGTCGATATCAATGTGCCGCTTCAGTGCTGGCTTTGCTTCTGTAGGATGGGTTAAATGCTTTTTCTCAAAGGAAAAAGTGAAGGTATAGCACCAAGCAGGGAAAGCAGGTCCATTTATATAGTTACTAGTGTTTACTCGAGCCGGCAGATGCTAGGCATGTCTCAAATACCTTTACTGTTTCTTTTTTCCTTAAGTCACTGAGTCTCATAGAGATGAAGTCACTCTCAGAGGTGAATTCAGGACACGCAAATTACCTCGAGGCTGTGCTGGGCTTTTGCCTTATGTCTCTACCAGGTGCTTTACAGCACAGCTTGATTTATACATACTCCTTGTCTCCTGAGATACTAGAGACCAAAACAAAGCAGGGTGTTTTGCTTTCTCTCCTTTGGACATTAAAATCATACAGATTCCTTATAGGTGTGCTGCGTCTCAGGTCCACGTATGGATTTAGAGGAAACTCAACGTCCTCACTCTAAAAAAAGCCAAACAATCCTCCCCTCCTCCTCCGTAATCATGGTTTGACATAATGAGCGAGTGATATTTATTAATTTCAGCTCTCGGATCTGACGCCACCACAGAGTCTAGATCCGGGAAATCTCTGAGTCACGTGGAGATGCAGAGCCAGGAAATACCAGCAGAAGAAAAAGAAGTAAATATTAAGGCAAAAGATGTTAAGAGGTGGTGGCAGCTTCCTGAAAGAAGCCGTGGGAAGCTGCTTGGTGCTAAAAGCAAACCGTGGCCTTGGGTTAAATGCCAATATTCAGCTCAGTTGACAAATTAAGGCAGAACGCCTCCCTGTTGCAGTTGCCTAACGATGTAGAGGAGGAGGGAGGAAACACGCTCAAATATAAGCCACAGTTCTGGAATGTAAACTGTTCTCTTTCTTCATAGCTTCGGCTAATTGAAAAATAAATCAATGCCTCCGCAGGGGGATAGAGGGGCAGTGTGACCCATTTCCATCTCTGTTGCTGTTTCTACCAGCCCCCCTCTTGCAATATATGGATTAGGGTTGGATGATGCTGAGGGCTTTCATCCCCCAGTGACTCCAAAGGCTCAGGACTTGGGTTGAGAGGGTGCTCTTGAAACGAAGCAAAGCTCTGTATGGGCAGAAGCTCTTTGCGGATCCTGCCTGAATTCAACAAGTGATCGCAGATGAAAAACAGTTTGGAAACATGATTTTTTTAAAGCTAGGATTCAGTCACGTTTTAGTATTCACCGACTGTTAAAATTCATGCGGTTTTTAATTTTTCTTACTTATTTTTACCTACTTTATAGGTGGGAGGTTTTTTCATCACTACATAAGTAGAAGAAAGGGGAGAAGAGAAACCAAGGACCTTTGAGGCCCTGCTGCTCTGCGCTGACTGTATATGCAGGTTGAGCTGCCTGTGCTCCAGGTGTTTGATGGGGGTGTCTGAAGCCACCTGGGGCTAAGTCAGACCATGACTTCTGAAAAAGTTTTTTAAAAAAAACCCCATCAAAACCAAACCAACCATCAAAAACCCAAATGTTGTTTGTTTTGGATTTTGTTTTGTTTCGTTTTACTTTTCTCCTGTTTTAAATGCCACGTTTTCCTCATGAGATCATCTTAGTTACATGGATGCAGGACTTTGTATAGACAAGCAGAGGGACTGGGTAAACAGAGAAGATTTCTCGTCTCCTGTATCAGTGAAGAGAAAATACCTGTCTGGTGACTTCAAGTGAAGGCTGACGTGTTTTACTTGGTCTGCTGAAGACACTGAAGTTTCACTTCACTGTGGGAACTTTGTCTGCGGTCCGAGTTTGTTGTCACTGGCAGCATCAGGTATTTTTGATCCAAAGCTTTTGCTGTGCTGAAGTATAGCAAAATTTAACTTATTTTTTCTCTACAACTGCATCCATATCTGGGGAAATGGAGGATGCGAGCACTGGGGGAGCCCAGGACTTTGATTTCAACACTGGATGTGCCTGGTTGTGGAGCGGAAGGGTCACATTTTCACTTTTCTGCCTCAATTCCTTGTATACGACAGCACATCACAGCGTGCAGCAAGGAGGAAGCTGCTGGTTTAGGCTTCCTTTCAGGTGCATCCTTTTACAGCATGATTCATTTTCTGTTCATCTTTGCCATGTGTTGGGGTTTTTTTTAACTCTCTTTGGTCTGAAATAAGAAAGTCTGTAGCCTTGGAGAATACCTCTTGCCTCTGAGAACATAAAGAGAGATGGTAGGATGGCATTTAAGATGAATTTCCCAATGAGATGGTCCTGTGCCAGCAATCACGAACCTTTTCTCCAGTTTCCTAAAGTCACTGAGAGAAGCTTTTCATAATCTTCAGCCTCTCAGAAGTCCCAGACTTGAAGCTGGCAGCCTCCTGAGTGGTTTGGTGAAAATCTTGGTTGCATTTCTCCTAAACTGAACTTTATGGTGAGTAAAGTGCAACATTATAGAGATACTGATGGCTTATTTCCTATTGTGATTATTAGTGTTATTTTACAAAGTCCAAAGTTAACCAGTTACTTCTAAAGACAGGAAGGGCCTTAATAGAGACACAATGGCCATGCCAAAGACCCTAGACTGCATCCATGGGGATATCTGGGTGCTGGTGATGCTGTTCACCTCAAGGGGAACAAGTCCAGCAAAGAGGTTGTGCTGTGGAGAACAGTGGTCCATCCTTGCCTGCTCTTGGCTTCAGATACCGTTAGCACTTCCTGAAATTAAATGCTTACATTGTTCCTTTGGTAAAGTCACCTAACACTGTTTGCCTTCCAGCAACAGAGGTGCCCTGACTGTTGTTTTAGCAGTGAAGGGCTTGGAGACATAGAATTGTCTTCAGCTTGAGAGCTACAGATTTACCTCTCCCCTCCCTTCTCCTTCTACCCATTGGAGAAAGCTCATTCTGGTAGGCTCGGGCTGTGGGATCCTCTCTGACCTTCTTAGTGAAGATGTGGGACCCCATGTCAACTGCAAAACCTGCTGAAGAAGCTGAGCAAGTGCTAGGTTAATGTGTTGTGAGCTCCACAGAAGCACTGTTACCCCAAGGCAGTGGTGCCTAAGCCATGGTGGAGTCGCCATCCCTGGAGGTGTTTAAAAGACGGGTGGATGAGTTTCTTAGGGACAGGGTTTAGTAGGGAGACAGGTACGGTTGGACTCGATGATCTCAGAGGTCTCTTCCAACCTTATGATGCTATGATTCTATGATCTATTAACTCAGTATTTCCAGTCAGCACGGCTGTGTTCAAGCTGATGTCCATAGGCATGACGGACACTACAAATGCCAACCAGAGCCACAGAAAGTCTGGGCAATGAATTGCAAGACTGCAAAATGCAGATATTGGGATTTTGGTGCATCCATATCATGGTATCTTCTGTGTCCACTGGTAGTCATAGGAGTGGGGTCCTTTGGGAATAGGGACCATTTTGCTGTTTGACATCCCACTGGACAGCTTAGAAACAGACCCTCATTACAGAGCATTCACAGTCCCAAGGGCAAGAGGCCAAGAGGTGCCCAAAGATGTGAAGAGACCCAGACGCATGGATGGAGATGGTCAAGCTTCGCCAGAAGACGTTTAGGCTTGACATTAGGAAGAAATTCTTTACTGAGAGGGTTATTGGCCATTGGAATGCACTGCCTGGGGAGGTGGTGGATTCACTGTCCCTGGAGGTGTTCAAGGAGAGGTTGGATGAGGCTCTTAGTGCCATGGTGTAGTTGACAAGTAGGAGTAGGTGTAGGTGTTGGGTCATAGGTTGGACTCGATGATCTCAGAGGTCTTTTCCAACCTTATGATACTGTGATACTGTGAGATGTGTTTATTTAGCTGGGAACTGCAATCCCTATTATCAGACCATGCTGTCCCCTTTCCTTCTGCTGCCCTTCCACCTGTTACAAGCGTGACTCCTCCTCCCATCGACTCCTACAGTTGCACAGTTTAGACAACCTACCCTTGCACAAGGTCCAAAGTGAGCTGATACAGCTGCATCTCACATGCCTTGCTGTTCAGCCTCATGCATTCGTGGGTTTGTATCATAGACTCCTTTTGCCGTTTGTCCTCATTTTGCTCTTTTGAACTCTTGCCGACCTCTTACAAGGCTTATGTCTGCCTCATGATACGCTCCGGGAAGACTTTCTGTAATGGCTGATGCTGGATAAGGCAGTGAAGACTGGCATAATATCTTGTAAGCATATGTGGAAATAAAAACTTTGAATGAAATAAGCAGAATTCCGGTGTTTACAATTTCCTTTTTTGGTTAAATCTGAAGAAATCTTTGGTCTATTTCAAAGCACTGCCAAAACAAAGGAGGTGCTGGTTCTCTTAGGTTTGTTACATTTGATAAATTGAAAGTGATTTTAAAATCAGCTCCAAAGGGCTTTATTTCCCAAAAGGCTGGGATCAAAGCCTTTTGCAGAGTAATTCCTTAGAGACTCAGATTAATGCTATTTACAAGATGGTTAGCGATTAAAGGACAAGTTTAGCATTAAGCTCTCTAGTTCATTAATACCACATGACTTTGGGTTCCTCCAATAGTTTGACCACTCTCCAATCCTAGTTTTATCTTTTGTTGCTGTAGCCCAGCCGGAAAAAAATGCTGTGGGAGATAGCAACAGCATTTCTGGTTGGTCTCTCTAGGAGAGTGGCAGAACACGTGGCACAACATGTATTACTACACGATGGAAAGGTGAAATCAGGACTTGACTGATCACAGCTGGTCATCTGCCCTTCTAAAACGACCAGTCACCCACGAGGGGCTTTGCAGTGCTTTTACTTAGCCCAGAGGACATCTGTATTTCTCACCATGTGATTCTTAAGGTAAAATCAGCCCCCATAAAATTGTGCTCTGCAAAAAGGGGAGGAAAAAGCACTGAAGCCTGGACTTTCCCTTCAGGTCTTCAAGTGGTGGCACATCATATACTGGTCTTCTGCACTGATCCAAATTTAAATTCCGTTGTACTTGCCCCCCTTGTTTGTTTCAGCCATGGGATGTGTCATCTACCCCACTCCAGTGTCTGTTTTAAGGAGGCGAAGACATGCCAGGCAGGGAATAGTACGTCCTGAGCAAGGAATTAGGATGAGGATGGAGGTCTGCAGTAAATTCATTCTTGAAGTAAAGGTTGCATGGATGGGAAAGGGTAAGAAATGAGAGCAGATGTGTAATCCTGACATGCCTGGAAGGGAAGAATGAGAAATGTGAACTTGATGCAGAAAGTGAACAGGGGCCAAAAGATCTGGAAGAAAATGAATACTCTCTGTCGTCTGCTGTGTTTTGGGTGGAGATGTTTGGGGGAACAGGCAGGAAGTTTGATGTGTCTCGTATTATTTTTGTTCTGATATCTAGGAGTTCTGTGCCTGCTACAGATCTATTTATATTTTTTAGAGTATGACTCTGAACTTTGTTACAGATACTTGCTCTGGAGTGGGATGAATTGTGTCCTAAAAGGGCCTGTTTCCTCCACTGATTTCTAAAGGAGTGTAGACAACGTCTCAGGTACATATGTCTAAACTGTATGGTGGGATCCAGAAACTTCTTTTTTAATACTTAGAGCATACTTATATTGCATGTGAGTCTGATGTCTGAGGTCCTGGATACTCATCGGAGATGTAGGATGTAGATGCCTGCTGCCACCTGAGACACTATGATATAGCCTGTCAGCTGTTGCCGTAGAAAAGATGTCCTCTGTGGTTTTGTGTCACACCTTTCAGTATTGGGCAAATGCCTTGGATCCCTCAGATACTGTAAATGTTTCTAGCCCCAAACATTTAAGCAACTCTACCCTGCTCTTGTTCAGCCTATTCAATAGGATCCAGCAAGCTAATTCCACACATAAATATTCGGGGCTGTATCCTGTGGGGCTTCAAGGTGCCTCTTCAGCTGCAAAGGACCTCTCACAGGTGCCATGTCACATCTGGAAGTCCTTTGCAGGTGTTTCAGGCAGCCAAGGGTGTCCCAAAGGGCACTAGATGTATCTATGATATTGAAACAACCAATGGAATTGAGCTCTTGAATTTGATCCCAGCCAACTCCACAAGGCAGAGAGCACCAGAAGTAGCATTTTTCTGTACTTGGAGAAGCTGACTGGATGGATATGGATGTGTCAAAACTCAAGGCAATAAGGGACTGTAAATATTAGTGAGAGCAGAAAAGACGGGCAAGAAGGAAGCTATCTGGCAAGAAAGCAAAGAGGTCTCTCCACTTGTCCAGTGGTTCCTGCCTCATCTGACTTGGTTCCTGTTTCAAGCACTGGTGCTGGTGGCACTGTGGACCCTGCAGAGAAATGGGTCGTTTGGGCATACATTTTGCATTGCAGTTGACAAGCTTCCTTCCTGCCAGTCTAAGTCAAAGGAAGACACAGTGCAGCAAACACCATAGAATTGTAGAATAGAATCATAGAATAGTTTGGGTTGGAAGGGACCTCAAAGATCATCCAGTACCAAACCCCTGCCATCGACAGGGACACCTCCCACCAGCCCAGGCTGCTCAAGGCCCCATCCAACCTGGCCTTGAACACTTCCGGGGAGGGGACATCCACAGCTGCCCTGGGCAATCTGTGCCACTGTCTCACCACCCTCAGCGTGAATAATTCCTTCCTAATGTCCAATCTAAATCTTCCCCCTTCCAGTTTAAAGCTGTTGCCCCTCATCCTATCACTACAGGCCCGTGTAACAAGTCCCTCCCCAGCTTTCTCACAGGCCTCCTTCAGGTATTGTACATAAGGTCTTCCTGCAGTCTTTGCTTCTCCAGACTAAACAACTCCCGCTCTCTCAGTCTGTCCTCACAGAAGAGGAGCTCCAGCGCGCTGATCATCTTCGTGGTCTCCTCTGAACTCATTCCAGCAGTTCTTTATCCTTCATGTGTTGGGCATTCCAGAACTGGACACATCAATGCATGGCCACCTTCTGCACTTACCAAGGAGTCATCCTCTGTATTTAATGGTTCTATAAAACTCTGGAAGGATGCACTAAAGTCTAAGTTACAGACTTTATCCTTTGAGACAGATAAGTTACCCAATGACTGTAGTTTGATGGCTGTGAAATATAGCCCACTGGGCAGAAAAGCTGAAATCCCAGATTTGAAGGAGGGAGAAATGTGAAACAGAGATGAGTTTAGGGAAGTCTACAGTTCCCATCTCTGACAGCAATTATATAGAACCAAAATTAAATGTGTATCTGACTTGAGAACATGCGCATGAAGACGCTTTCTGCCTTACTTTTGCACCTACGGATTCCAGGTGAATCACTCAAAGATGTTTAGGGTTGGAGGTGGCGATTGTCTGACTGCACTTCAGGACCTTGATTCATGTACTCACACTTTCCCCAAGTACAAGACATCCACATAGAGCTGGCAGATGTGACCCAGGGTCTACAAGACAACAAAGCTCTCTTTGGGATGGGCAGCTGGAGGCCAGACAGGTCATATTAACCAACACTGGGTACTGCCTTCTTTAAGGGATTTCCATATCAAAAGGGTGGTAGAGTGGAAATCTAAGAGCTGGATCCACAGAGATAATGAGGTGTGTGACCTCCATTAGAACTCAGTCACCCACAGACCTTTATGGAGGCTTTAGTTGACTCGCCTTCAGCCAGGGAGAAGTGGCTGCTCCAGGTAAAGCTATCAGAAAATGCTTATGAACCTGCCTGAAAGCCAGCACCAGTAGTGGGCAGTGGAATAGAAAAGGCAGCCCCTGCTCTGAATTTCTGTGCATGGGGCTTGAATAGCAGCTTTGAAGAATGAGGATCCTGACCTCAGTTTCAAACATCTCATGAATTTTAAAAAAAGAGAGAAAGCTACAGCTGGAATTTAATAAAATATACTTTTTTTTTTCCTCTCCCTCCCACCCTTTAGCTAAATTGCTTTCATTATTCATTTCAGTTTTCCCAGAGTTTTCAATGCAGCAGCCGGGAGTCGTTTTTATATTGACTTGTTTCATCCCACAGTACCTTGCTTCCAGTAAAATCACAGCACATTCCTTTTGTTTTCAGCCTCATAGACAATCACATTTATCTGTTCACTGCCCTTCAATAGCAGACAGCTTCTAATGGATTTTTGTGTGAGTACCGTACCCCCTACTCACTAATTGAAATTCAGAGCACAGAGTCACATCAGTGCAGTGTGGTGGTGCAGAATATCAATGCACAAAGCCAAGAGGGGGAACGGACAGAGAGAGGTTTCAAATTTTCAGAGCCTTGCAGCAAATGCATTTGGGATTTCCTTGTGTGACAAAGCACTGTAATGTGGTTGTGTGCTCCAGACCTTCCCCTAAGGCTCCCAAAGTATTAATGAGGTGGACATGTGCCCTTCAATAAGTTCAGGAGAGAGGCTGTGCTTAGGGCCTTAGATAAACTGAATGTTGGAAACTCGACTACTTTTCAACCTAGAGTTACAGGAAGAAGGGCAGCCTTCAGCCAGGAAGCAGCTGGGCTCCACTGGATCCTGCGCAGGATCTGAGAATCAAAGGCAGGGATGTACAGTTTCACCTCGTGGTTGGAGACGTGGATTAATGGTCAAGACGACTCGGCTTTGCTCCCAGCTGTGCCTTCTGGGTGACCACTGGCATCTCAGCTCACGTCTTTGTGCCACGCTTTCCTCATCCGTGAAACAGCTTATTTGCCTTTGAAAATCCATTCGCGATGCTGCTGCAAAACAGTCACAAGAACAGATGAGCTCATTTGTTTTATTTTTTTTTAATAGCAAGACTCAATGTAAGAAAGAATGTGAAATATTATTAAGACTCAACAGGGAATGGTGCCCTGGATGGCTGGGATTTAACTTAGAGGCTAGGGACATGATTCAGTTTCCCAGCAGAGGTGCCCAGTGCAATACGTGAGGCCCTATAGTACTTCCCAGCCTTCAGCAGCCACTCCAAAAGGGAATAAGTTTCCTGAAGGTCTTATATCTTATCCATTTATGCTGCTTAGATGTTTCAGGTAAGCCAGAGCATCTCAACTGACTTGGTGCACCTCTGAGTGGGCACTTCGGTAGAGACCTAAAGTCTCTATTGACTGTAATGGGAGGTCAGATGTCCATCTCACAAGGAAACACCTGCACGTGGAGAGGGATCTGTTGCTTAAATAGAGATGTCTGTTGTCATTTGAGGTGTTCCCACATGGGTCAGGCAGATACGACAGGTCTATGACAGATTTATGCCTTTGGGGAGCAGCAGCTGGAAAAGTGTGGGGTTAAAAAAGTGACACACGATGCTTATGAGTCAATCGAGTCCTGTCCCCCCATTGTTTTAGGCAGTCAGGGTCTCCCATACACCTTATTACATTGATGCCCTAGAAAACACGTGCCTGTTTTGAAATCTTCTCTAAGAACACAAACTGCTCTGCAGTTTAGGGGCTGTGGTGGGCATGGAGTCAAGCCTCTACTTTGCTACGGGCATCCCTTAGGAGACCGGGCCAACCAGCCAACCTTGGTGGGTCTTGCCTTGAAAGCTTGGCTTTAAGCGATGGGTGATCCTGGGTCATGTAGCCCAGGCACTGGCTTCTGCTTTCAAATTAGGGTTTTGCCCCTCTGAACTAGGAATGCTGAGCTTAGCGAGGTCTTCCTGTAGGTTTTGGGGCAAGTTTCTTCAAGTACCTCAGAAGGGGATGGGAATACTTCACTCTTTCCACCTCTTGTCTACTAGGAGAAAAAACCTCCTTGATAGGAGGAGTTATCTCTCGGATAGATGATCCGGGCTGCACTTAGCACAGTTTTCTTGCATATCCTGAAGTCAACTCTGCTTGTACACAAAGTATAACCTTGCCGTTACTAAAAGGGAATATTTTTTAGCAGCATTGTTTATTTTTTTTTCTGGGAGAAGGGACTGTCTCTTGTAATATTTGCAGACAGCCCTTGCTAAAAGGAGATCTGATTTCAGGCATAGTCTACAACCAGAGCTGGAATTCCAGTGGTGATAACAAGAATAAACACAGTAATAAGCATGCCCAAATATAGCGTTTGGCATAGTTTTTCCTGTTTAAAGATCCGTTCCTGTGACTGCCATTCTTTGAACGCTTCCAAATGCTGGCATTTAGAGATGACAGTCGCTTCCGACAATGACTTTTGTCCAGAAGAGATTATTTCCAGTAGACTGCACTGCAAACTGCGATGCTGTACCTCATCCCTCCAAGGTAGAGATGGGGACAGTGTGTGACTCATGCCTCTCATATGATTCTGAAAAGACAATGCATCATTGGTGCAGGCCTCAGCTGTGCACACTAATTTCACCTTACACTTCCCCTTTTTTTACCAAAAGAAATCCACTTACATGAGTTTCCTCTTTTGACTTTAGAAGCTCTCCAAAGGTCTTCTTTCTCCATTTTTCTTGCAGTCATTTCCTCAAAATGCCTACTTGCTCCATCTTTTGCACCTTCCAGGAAAGGAGCCAGCCTCCCAAAATCCTGAGCATGGAAGAAGAAATGCATTTCTCATGAAACATGTGGCTGGCTCAGTTCCCAGGTGTGAAGATTGCTGCATGTGGGGCTGCGTTACAGCTGGTCGAAACAAGAGCTGTGGACCTAGAGGAATGCTGTTGTTTTGTTCCCAAACAAGTTAAAATCAGATTGAAATACTAGCATTTTCCAGAATAGCTACCTCTCCCCTAGAGCATGACTCTGTAAAGACCTCATTTTGGTATTTCTAGTCCAAAGGAAATATTTTCAAATTCCTGAATTTAATAGATTTTCTGGGTTTTGTTTTTGGTGGGTTTTTTAATTTTTTGAGGGAGTAGTGTTGTTTTTTTCCTATGAATTAGCCTGAATCTTTCTAAGCTGTCACCATCTGTCTTCTGGTTTATTTATATGAGGCTTCTGTCTCCCCCTGGGCAAGCACTGCACTCCTCCCACTGGATGGACATGGCATGATGGGAATCAAGGTCCAGGTCATACCATGGAAAATGTTGTCCGTACTGGAGGATTGCCTCACAGCTGTAAAAAAAAGGTCTAAGAGGCTGGAAGGCCCTGTGTAATGAAAATAGGCAGAGCATGAGGTCAGTGTGACCCAAGCAAAATGCTTCTTTTCTGCTTAACAAAACAAAACCAAGGGATTCAAGTGAATTTAAGCAGAAATGAAGTTGTTTGTTTTCATTTTCCCCAAGGGAAAAAAGTAAAACTCTGCGTGTGCGCGTGCAATTCACAGACAAACTATAAAAACCTTCAGTTATACGGAAGCTGCTTTTTCCATGAACTAATGTATAGGAAAGGGGAGACAATCCCCAAGCTGATAGAGTGATGGGATGGCTCACACACACTGGATTTCATGACATTTCAAGAGAAATTAATGAAAATTGCAGAGAAATTTCAGGAAAACCTCTTTATTCAGCAAGAAGAGCAGGTTCTCATCTTCACTTGCATCCTGGAAGGCAATAAGGAATAATAAAACAACCATGTCAATGACGTGCTAGATGGACAGGAACACAGGGAGGGGCTAGGAACAGCAGTCAGGAGACAACTCTTTTCTCCCTGAATTGGTTGAGATAGAAGAGTTTACTGGAGACGTAAGGAGGGGTAGACAATGCTAAGGATGCTTTCACCTCTTCTTCCCCTCTGTGCTATGACTGTACCACGATGACTGCATTATGTGATCACACGAATCTGGGAGATAAGGTTGCGCAGCCTTCAGACAGATCTGGAAGACCTTCCTAAAAAGTGCAGCCGCTACCCTCTTCAGCCCTGTGGTAATCATGCACCAGCATAATCCAAACCCCGTGCTTGAGGTTTATCACCTTCCCAGATAAGCTCAATAGCAGTTTGTTGGGAAGCATCCTGTCAGGATTTAAGCCTGGGCACGCTGCTGTTGAGGCAAGCCCACAACTCAGTCTAGACCCATAGACCCCATACCCAAGACAGACCCAAGACAGGAGTTGCCTTGTCTAGACTTGAAGTACTCAGAAGAAGTTGTGCCTGGAAAAGCCCTCCTACAGCCTGGAGTCACCTGCTTTGGGCTGAGTGGAGGCAACTCATGTCCACCCAGGAGTCACACCCATGAATTTCCCTTGGTGTTACAGCACTGGACTGCCTTGATCTTGTTGTGAGGCTCAAGGAAAGATCAATACTTTATCAGCCATGACCAGTACACTTGTGACTGCCAAGATTTGTAGCTTGCTTTATCAATCTGAGCATTTCCCAGACAAATGAGCAGGTTCTGAGCACAATGCTGTGATAACAACCATCCTGCCTTTCACTTCCTTAGTTCAAGGAAAGACGATGGTTTCTTTTCTGTTATTGTAGCTGATATCTTGGATGACGGGTGGAATGGGTCAGGCTTGGACATGTCTTTGCCCCTCAGCACTGAGAGGCAAACCACCCAACCAACAGACAACAGGGGAAGGCGTGGGTTTGCTGGCCCCCTTTGGTGTGCTGTTTTTAAATGATCACAGACAGCTTTGTAAACCAGACAGGAGCATCATGATAACCTCATCTGGCCTTCATGCCTATCAGAAGCCAAGTGATTTCACCTTGTGTTTTCAGTACTGCAGCAAGGTCTTTGGGTCAGCTCTCCCTGGGGTTGCAGCTGAACCTATGCCCTAAAAGAGGAAACCTCTTGTTTTCTTTTTTTTCCCCTGGGCTTGAAAGAACCAGGGAGGTGATTTAAAGGTATGTTCTGGGCCATGACCTGTTATGTTTCCTTTCCCAAGAGGTGAGAAGGCATTATGGACCACAAAATCTGCTTTGAAAGAGAGGAAGTAAAGGGACAGAGCTTGTTTTTCCTTCTCTAGTAATCCTGCTTTATCCAAGTAATACAGGTGCTTAGCCAGCTCAAGGGGTCTCCACTGTAAAACCAGTGCTGACCACACATACCCTGTTGGTTGTACTCGCGTACTCATAGAATCATAGAATTACCTGAGTTGGAAGGGACCCAAAAGGATCACCGAGTCCAACTCCTGTCCCTGCACAGGACACTCCCAACACTCACCCCATGTGACTGAGGGAATTGACCAAATGCTTCTGGAATGCTGGCAGACTCGGTGCCGTGACTGCTTCCCTGGGGAGCTGTTCCAGTGTTCCACCACCCACTGGGTGAAGAACCTCTTCCTAATGTACGATCTAACCCTCCCCTGGCATCTTCCTGCCGTTACCTCTAGTTCTATGATAGGACTAGAGACGTATCCCACTCACTGTTTCCCTGCATGCTGTCCTTGGTGAGGGAAGCTGAAGGATGGAAGGGAGCTGGCTGGAGGCAAGGACAGACTGGGCCTGCCTTCCAAAATCCACAGAGCTGTGGCAATCCAACCAGGCAGTGCTTGAAACCCATCTGTCCTGCTCCCAGCCTGCATTTCCTTCCAGTTGCCCAGTGCTCCGAGTGAATACTTGAACCTCCTGCAGTCACCAAGAAATCACATGATCACATGCGAAACTGGGGGGGACAACATTCAGGTGACTTCTCTTCCTTAGATGACGGTATTTGGTGAGCTAAACTACGCTCTTGATGTTTACTGTTCAGACATCAACCTCCGTGCTGGCCAGTGACAATTGCCCTCTTAATGCTTGGAAAACATCAGACACTTGAAAGTATGATTCATTTCCCTATTTAGATTAAATAACCTACAGTCTGGACACGACCATTTCTCCACATTGATGATGGAAAAACCAAGCTCAGATGCTTGAAAGAACTGTCTGTGTCCCATCCTCTGAGTCCCATCTCTATACCTTAAATAAAGCCAGATGTTTTCCTACAAAGTGGTCCAACTCAATCATGAAAGCAGGGCTGAGTCACTAGCAGGCTCATGAGGTGGTCGCCATGACCCCCCCTTTGCTTCTGACATTTGTGGCTGCGAATAATCACTGCGGAGTGGCAAAACTACAGTCTTAATGAGATTCAGGGAGGTTTGCTCTTCTCAGATCTCGAAAGCGAGCTGTCATTGTGCGTTATGTCCATCCTCATTTGAAGTTGGACTCGGTAGCTGCCAAGCTGAGTGATGCACACTAATGACAGCAAGACCTCCTCCTCATTTTTACCTGCCATGTCAGACAGTAACTGTACACATTTATACAGGGAAGGGGGCAAATCTTAAATGATAAGATTTTTGGTTTCTTTTTTTGCATCTGTATACGCGGTTATTTTACTCCTGCTTTCAGTTTTTCTGCACTGGGAAAGTCCTGAACAAAACCTTCTTCTTCTTGTCTCATATGTGCTGTGGGGTGTTTAATGATGCTGATGGTGTCCAGAATCATGATCAGTGCAGGCTCCGGCAAAGGCTGCTGGATTTATCTGCTCCTTGCATGATAGCCTGGATCTGACAGTTCCTGATATTATATACTTTAGTGTACGATCGAACAAAAACTTTTCATCTCTTTTCCTCAGTTCTCCACTTCTGCCCCCTTTCTCTGGCCATTATCATAAAATCATAGAATCACAAGGTTGGAAGAGACCTCTGAGATCACCGAGTCCAACCGTGCCTGTCTCCCTACTAAACCCTGTCCCTAAGAAACTCATCCACCGATTTTTTTAAACACCTCCAGGGATGGCGACTCCATCACCTCCCTGGGCAGCTGTGCCAATCCCTGACCACCCTTTCAGGGAAGAAATTTTTCCTAATGTCCAGTCTAAACCTCCCCCTGTGGCCATTTCCTCTCGTCCTATCGCTGTCACTTGGGAGAAGAGCCCAGCACCCACCCCGTCAGCCTCCTTTCAGGCAGTTGTAGACAGGGATGAGGTCTCCCCTCAGCCTCCTCTTCTCCAGGCTAAACACCCCCAGGTCCCTCAGTCTCTCCTCATAGCACTTGTTCTCCAGCCCCTCCCCAGCCTCGTTGCCCTTCTCTGGATGCGCTCCAGCCCCTCAATGTCCTTCTTGGAGTGAGGGGCCCAGAACTGACCCCAGCACTCGAGGTGTGGCCTCACCAGCGCTGAGCACAGGGGCACAATCCCCTCCCTGCTCCTGCTGCCTACGCTGGGTCTGACACAGACCAAGATGCCATTGGCCCTCTTGGCCACCTGGGACACTGCTGGCTCATGTTCAGCCGCTGCCAACCAACACCCCCAGGTCCTTCTCTGCCAGGCAGCTCTCCAGCCACTCCTCCCCAAGCCTGTAACGCTGTGTGGGGTTGTTGTGACCCAAATGGAGGACTCTGCCCTTGGCATTGTTGAACCTCATCCCGTTGGTCTCAGCCCATCGACCCAGCCTGTCCAGATCCCTCTGCAGAGCCTCCCTTCCTTCAAGCAGATCCACACTTGCACCCAGCTTGATGTCATCTGCAAACTTGCTGAGGGTGCACTCGATGCCTTCATCCAGACCATTCATAAAGATGTTGAACAGGACTGGACCCAGCACTGAACTCTGGGGAACACCACTCGTGACCAGTTTGCAACTGGATTTAATTCCATTTACCACAACCCTTTGGGCCCAGCCATCCAGCCAGTTTTTAACCCAGCAGAGGACGTGCCTGTGCACGCAGGTGACTTCAGGTCCCACACTCTGCCATAACTGTGACTGTGCAAGAAGATCGGTTGCATTGCTTTTCATTCCCCCAGTAAAACACAATTTAAACTGGCCCAGAAAGCCAACCGTATGTTGTCCTGCATTAAAAGAAGTGTGAGCAGCAGGTCCAGGGAGGTGATTCTGCCCCTCTACTCTGTTCTCGTGAGACCTCGCTTGCAGTCCTGCATTCAGTTCTGGAGTGTTAAGCACAGAAAGGACATGTCCAGAGAGGAGCAAATCCAGAGGAGGCCACAGAGATGACCTGAGGTCTGGAGCACCCCTGCTATGAGCACAGGCTGAGAGAGTTGGGCTTGTTCAGCCTGGAGAACAGAAGGCTTTGGGGAGACCTTATAGCAGCCTTCCAGTACCTGAAAGGGGAGCCTATAGGAATGATGACAAGGGACTCTTTATCAGGGAGTGCATGTGTAGGACAAGGAGGAACAATTATAAGCTGAAAGAGGGGGGATTTAGACTAGAGGACAAGACGTAATGTTTTACTATGAGATTAGTGAGGCCCTGCCACAGGTTGTCCAGAGAAGTTGTGGAAGCCCCCTTCCTGGAGGGGTTCAAGGCCTGGATGGAGCTTTGAGCAGCCTGGGCTGGTGGGAGGTGTCCCTGCCCATGGTAGGGGGGGTTGGAACTGGATGGGCTTTAAGGTCCTAACCATTCTATGATTCTATGAAATTATACCAGCTCAAAATACATTTATCACCACTGCAGGCATGTTTCCAGTTACCACAGGCTATGATTTTCACTAATTTTATTGTATTTTCAGGGTAGTTTTTCTTTTCACAACAGCCTTATGAGGTGGGAATGGTTATGCCTCTGCAGAAGAAACAAGTGTCAGGTAGAACAAAATCCGAAAGCTCAAGGCGTATCCAGGTGAATTGTTTCCCTGAATTTTAGCAAGGAACCCTGTAGCTGGAAGTGCTGGATGAAGGGTTTGCAGGCTCAAAAAAAGTCCCTATTAGAGCAAGATGAGGAACTGTTAAAATGACAGGAGAGAAGATAATGATTGAAAAAAAATGATATTTGAAGAGGTAGAAAGCAGAAACAAGATTATTTCTTGCTAATTTTATTTTCCACGCTGCTAATTCTTCCCTTTAAGTTAAGTTTAACCTTTACTTTCAGAGGCAGCTGAGGAAATACATTTTCACTTGAAAAACAGGCGGTTTCTCTCTGAGACAGACTTCCCCTTTGGGGCTGCCAAATCCCAGAGCAGCTCTCAGCGCTGTCCTCACTTAACCTCTCCCAGAGCCAAAAAATATCCAAATAACTGGCTGCTTCATGTACTGGCCATTAACTTGGATAGCAAGAATCGGGCAAATTAATTCCAGTGAATTTGAATGAAACCCTTCTGCGGCTGTCAGACAGCTAGTTGAGTCTTCCAGTTTACTGGAAAGAAAGTGAGAAAGGTAAATAAGTCAAACCCAAAGCCTTCTCCAAGCGTGTGAGGGCAGCTGTCCTGGTAGTTCTCTGGGTGTGGAGAGGGGACTTTGTTGCCCTCAAGGAACACACCCCAGCAGCATGTTCCCACCAGGCTGACCTTGCTAAGTGCCAGGATGTCCCAAGACATGCTTGGATTTCCGTGCTATGCCCAGAAGTTCTCTCCTGAATGCCTTAGTCAAGCACCAGGGAAGTAGCACAGTGAGCAGGGTCTTTTCTCCTCATCATATAAAGGATGGTGAGGGAAGGAGCTCACCTAGAGATATTTACACCTAACGTAAGGTGAATTCTTCTAGAGAAGGCTATTCCACGGCATTTTAACAGAAATCCTATATATATCTTGTGGCACAGGACCTTACGAAATAAATATACCACATGCTTCATACCAGTAGATTGGAAAAGGCTCTGTCTTACAGCGGGAGACTTGGTGTCTGGCTTTTGAAGGTACGGAATGGAAGGCAGCAGCTTGGCAGCTTGGTCCCACACTGCAACCCCAGTACCAGGCAGAAACAGGTTGGCTCTGTGATTTCAAGCACTCTGTTTGCAGACACGCTTCTTCACATCTCCCGATCCCCCAAAAAAGAGATAAGAGGATGACTTTGCAACCTGGTGATGAGCGAGGCTTTGCCTAAGCTGTTCGAAGTCTTCTTATCATTGCAATTATCCATGTTAACACATCTGCAATCATGACTTGAGACTTTCAGAAAATTGTTTATCAGCATGTGGCACCTCTTGGTAGGTACAAGTGCTAAAAACCATTTTGGTTGTATCTACATGTTGTGCAGGGTGAATGATGAATGCAGAAATCCTCCAAAGGCTTATAGGCAAGTGCTAGGTCAAATCCTCAGTAGCCCTCATCTGTTTGATATTATTTAAATATTTTTTTATTTCAATAAATAAAACCTCCTGAGAAACACATGGAGGTACATGGACACATCTACAAACATATGTATATACCCTGCCCCATATCACAGAATCATAGAACGCCAGGTTGGAAAGGACCTCAGGGATAATCTGATCCAACCTTTTTAGTCTAAATGCGATGACACAGCACCCTGTCAGGCTGGGTCTTAAAAGTGTCCAATGTAGAGGAATCCACCTGAGGAGATTTTTCCAACCTTTAACTGTTCTCATGGTGAAAAATTTTCTTCTGGAATCGGAATCTGCCCAGGAGCAACTTCTACCCATTACCTCTTGTCTTTTCCATGGGACTCTTTGTAAAAAGGGAGTTTCCATCCTCTTGGTAGACACCCTTTATGTATTGGTACATGGTAATACGGTCTCCCCTTCTCTCAAGGCTGAATTTATATGTGTGTGTGTGTATATGTGATAGTTTATGGGTAAATATGGTAATACACTTAACTTTTAATCTATCTGTAAGGACAGATTAATCTGTCAAGGCCTCATGCAGTAATTTTAGCTTCAATGCACTGGATTCCTAATGAAATTCCCATTTTGTAGAAGCGTGTCCTGCAGGTTGATGTCTGGTGTGACCCCAGGCAACATCTAGCACGCACATCTCATTCAGTGCCTTTTCAAGGAAGAGGGAGGCATTGCACTGAGACTTAGAGGAGCTGCTGGAGAGAAACATTGGTTCTATGTTTTTCAGCAGATGCTGCAAGATGAACAGCTTCCTCACTAGAGAGTGAACTGCAAGTACAGAATGGCATCTGTGCCCTCTTAGTGGTCCTGGGGCAGAAAGAGCTATTTTAGACATAATAAAAAAGGTGAGAGAAGCTATAACCAACACAGATATGGTGGAAGAACATTCACAGGTCTTTGGTATTGCCCCAGTGAAAATCCATGCGTGATTTGGGCTTGGGATCCTTCACAAGGACTGCAATTATCTCCATGGCTTAGGAAAGCAGACACTGTTGTCACACAGCTATGTTGTTGTTTGTGGTACAGCTCCTGCAACACCTCACCTCAAACTGTGATTGTAATGGCCAACACCACTACACTTCTCTCTTGGTGTTGCTTGGTTTGCTGCCTGCTCAAAGGTCACCAACTACACCTGGAGCAGAAGCCCTCACAGGGTTAAGCAAGTTGTTGCAACAGTCCAGCATCCCTTAGTGAAATGAAGTTCTGAAATGGTACGGTGCCATCTGCAAACAGATGGGCACACATCTTTTATTGCTCCTAATGCAGAACCAGCTTCCGCCCAGACCTGCTCCATGGGACCATCAGGATTTGTTTTGAGTATCATCCTCTGTCCATTTGCTGGTCTAGTATTGACTGCATTATCCCAGTTCAGAATAAAAGCTATTGTGTTTGTCCTCTTGAGAGATAACCTTTGCAACCATAACACTGTGGTAGAAGTCATAGCTCCAAGGAGACGGTCTTCAAGGCTTAAGGTAGCTCTGCGTCTTCCCTCCCTTCTGCTCTGATTTGATTTCTTTTTTCTCTTCTCCAATCATTCTGACTCATTGATGTCATCACCTACAGCTGGAGACACCCTGACTCACAGTTTCTGAAGCTACCGTGGCTTGGAGAAAAGAACATCATGCTTTAACTTTTGATCAGCTCTGACCTGGTCAGGCAGTCGGGTTACATTATCACTCTAGGTCCCTTACAACTGAAATGATTCTGCTCTATTCTATTCTATTCTATTCTATTCTATTCTATTCTATTCTATTCTATTCTATTCTACCTTATTCCCCATGTTCTCCAAGTTATTGTGTGCCCTGGATAAGCCATAAGCCATAAGGTCAAGGACATTTCCTAATCACCAAAGCATGCTGTATAAACTTAAAATGAGGGTCAGATTATGGACTGTGGAATGGACCCTGGAAAGCCTTTCCAGCCCCATGTTTTTTGAGACATTGAATTTAAGAGTTTAATCAAGTGAAGGCAGGGCCTGAGTTGGTGTAAACCAGAAAAACTGTTTATTTGGGAATGCCGGGGCCAGACTGCAGCCAGAAGGGGTTAAATTTGTTCAGTAGGAACTGGTGGTTACTGGATGTCTTTGCTTCTGTTCCCCAGCTGCTTTCATAAAGGGTTTGTTGCTGTCTGAGTCTGCCCCGGCCCGACTGTCTGCAGCAAAGTCAACAGTCCTGAGCGGTCTCGGCCAGAGTGCGCCTGTGTAGAGGAGCAACAGACTCTGCAATACCTGCCCCGGGCAACGTGGGGTGAAATCCTCTTCTGCTTTCACACTCCAGTTCTGGACTTGACAAGTAACCCACAGTGGCTGTCACACAGCTGTGCTGAAGTCCCCTGACAGGGTTGGGTTGCAAGGATGAATTTTTTAATGAATGAGGGTGCTTTGAATGACCTCATGGTATTTGGTTAATTTTATTCCCCTTCTTGCTGGCTGATAACACAAAGGGTTGAACTGTGAATTGTTGCCTAATTCTGAATAAACCCGCCACACAATTCACAAGATGTACAGAACATAATCAGACTCAAAGGGTCCTTTCTAGCAGATGCCCGAAGCCAGAAACAGATAACGAATTTTAGCAGGGGCTTATTTATGGCCTGGCTTGGCAAATATTCATATGGGTGTGAAAAAGCTTCTGAAGATGTGCCACGGAGCATTGCACCCCCTGTCATCTTCCTCGCTGCTTGCTCCGTCTCAAATTAGATTTGGTATTTCAAGTGGTTTCAGCTTCAGGCTGATTTTTCTTGCTTCAGTTAAATCTCACATTTCAAGCCGAAGATGTTTCACACATGGCAGATTGGCATCTGTTATCCAAGGGTCCAACAACAGTGACCGTGATTGAGTTTGGACCAAATTATACACTGAAATAAATCAGCACGATCAATAAAAAGAGGCGTTGCTGGGCTGTTTTACACCAGACCGGCTTTACTCTCAGCAGGATTAATAACAGGCATTTTCTAATGAGCCCATAAAGTTCTGCCTTGGTGTAATATGAGATCTTTGCCCTTTGCTTCCTTTAAAACCTGCAGTATGTTTCTGTGGCTCCAAATGCCAGGGGTGAGAGAGGACAATCTCACTTAGCTTTAATTGCCTAATGTGCCCGCAGAAGCCCAGCAGAAGGTTGGGTGCAGAGCGCAGGCGTCCAAGGGCAGGAGAAGAGGAAAAGGGAAAGGAAATACACAGTTATATAGCAATATGGAAGAAAGCAAACCAAAGAGAAACACTTCATGCACACACAAGGCGACTATGCTGCTGCAAGTAATACCCACAAAGATGTCAATTATGTCGTGGCTTCCCCATCCCTGGGGGTGCTCAAGGCCAGATTGGATGGGGTTTGAGCAACCTGATCCAGTGGGAGGTTGGAACTGGATGGGCTTTAAGGTCCTTTCTGACCCAAACTGTTCTGATTCTATGACTCTATGATTTTCTGGAGTGGTTTTTTTTTTTTTCTTTTAACTGAAACAATGAGCTTTGCACTTTTTCATTGTATTTTGAAACAAATATGGGAGAAGGCAACACTCACAGTCTCTCAAGCGCTCACATATTCCTATGTTTCTCTAACAGTAGCAATAGTGGCTGAAAATATTTCCCTAAGAGAAAGATGTGAAACCTGGGTAGTGGGTGGAGGTAAAAGAAAAGCAAGACTCTTCTTGACGGCTTGTTTTCCTCATGTGGCCAACACTGTGTGTGTGCATTGACTGTTTTCCTATAGAGCTGGGGGAATGACTTAAAGCCAAATATTGTCTTTGCAAGTCCCACTTCCCTCATTTGTGTAAGTAAATAAATATGTTGCCAAGGTTTTATCCAGTGTTGTCAGACCTTGATGGCAAAGATCTTTACAAAGCAAGGGGAGGTCAGGGTGAGGAATCAGATGTTCATTTTACAGATGGGAAAACAGAGGCATATAGAAGCAGAATGACTTCTAAGTGCATCCTGAGTATTCCTTGCAGCTGGTGAAACCTCAGCCTTCTTGCTGTGCTACCTGCTTGGGCTGTGATGCTTCTAGCAAAGATTCAAAAGAAACCTGAAGAGAGCGAGTTACCCAAATCCCTCTGACCTGAGCAAAATCCTGGTGTGTTGAATCTCACTTCAGCCTGAATATCTGCATTTGTTTAAGGGAGAAGGAATTTTATGTCTACTCTAGGCAGATGTGCCTGAAGAAACACTGATCCAATGGAAGTCATAGACTCATTTGAAAGTTTCATATTAAGCCAGTTACCAGCACTCACATTTTACCAGAAATGTCCAATGAAGGTGTTTAGATGGACGACTGTCATGAGCTTATTTGGAAACTAACACAAACAACAAGCCAAGATGGGTAGTCTGCAAGAAAGAGGGCCAAGACTGGGTCACTGGGACACCGGGTGCTGGAGCTGGAGGATTGATGAATGGCATCTCAGGACCTGCAAGAGAACCGTGTAGATACAGCCACTCTTTTCACCCACTGTTCGCCGTGTTCTACCAGGGAAGACCAAACAAACTCAGAAAAAAGAGCCTCTGAGTGTACAAACCTTCACAGAAGACACTGCCACCTATTTTTGTCTGTGTTTAGTTGTATTATGACATGGTTCAGATTTCCTGAGAAATCTTACGGGTTTTTTTTCCAGGCAGAGTTACCAATCCCCTTTGTGCTCTGGGATAGGAAGCAGTTAAAATGGACAAGGTCAAATTTTTATAGAGCATCCACTGTCTTTGGAAATCTGAGTTTCTCAAACGCCCCTGCTGGGAACAGAAAACAAGGAAATCAGAAAGAAAATAAGAAATAAAGGGCAGAAGTACAGCCAGCACACGCATTGTGCATTTCCCCTGTTGGTATGTGCTCCTATGCCTGCTGAATCAGCAATTTTTTCTGCCAATGTATAAAAATAGGACTAAAGAGGCTCGTAACTTGGTCCAAAAAAGCCCATTCCACTGTCTTCTGTTGCTGCTGACCTGGAACTCTTTGGATGAAGTAGAAAGTCTTTGTTGATCTGATGGCACAAAGCCCAGACAGCCCTCTTGGAAAGCCTAGCCATTGGTAAAATGCTTTCCAAGCATGTAGGGCCCTCTGAATCCCTCAAGAAGGGGAGTCAAGCCCGAATTTTAACAGAAGCCACCATCCTCAGCTGCCATAGTCATCAGGGCAGTAATGATAGTAGCTCAATACCAAAGAGAAGAGAGCAGGTGAAGGAGAAAAGGTCATTTCTAGGCAAGAGAAGTTCTTGAAGGGAAAGTTGCTTCTAACATCACCTTGAAGTAAAATGTCTAACTTGCAGAACAAAGACTTCTTGATCCTCTAACACTGAGAGCTGAAAATAACTTGTTTTCTCTGAGTTCAAATGTTAAGTAGACCTGTACCTACTCAATGCCTGCACACGAAGACACCACAAGAAGTCAGGGTCAGGCATTAGACTGCAGAAAATGCTGAGCTGAAAAAACAAAACCAATCCCAAATCAACAACAACATCTTTTCAGCAGCTTTGGGCTGGTAGAGGGGAAATGATGAGCACTTCTCTGTGCTGACTCACTGGGTACAGTTTGTGTATGATTGACTTTGCCCTTTGTTTGCAGGGCTTTCCCTTCTATAAGCAAAGGAACAGCTAAGCCTTAGCGGGGAGAAACAGATATTTTTGTTACATGCTGGTGATAAAGACAGGCTTGACAATGAAGTACTTCCTTTTTGTAGTGAGCAAGGACCTTCAGTCACAGAGAGAAAACAGTATAATCTGAAAAACTCTGTTTCATCGTCCTGCAGAGGCTATCAAGGGTCAAACAGGCCGGGATATGCTTGGACAGAGTTACTTGCAACTCCAAAGTCCCAGAGGAGATGTTTTTAAATTGTGGTGACCACAAGATGCCAGAGGATGAAAAGAGATGTGGATTTATTATAACCTCTGTGTGACATAAAATGTTGCGATATCCCACTAAATTCCCTGAGGTTTTGAAAGTGCATGGCATGGATTCCCATGTCTCAGAGTAGAAGAAAAAGTTGCTGGACCAATGTCACTCATCAGGGACACAAGAAACGATGAGGATCCTTCTATTTCAGGGGTTAGAAAAATAATTTTGGGAGACAGTCTGGCTGTGTGAGTTCCCCCACCAAGGCTCAAGGTAAAGCTGAGTTTCTGCAAAAAATATGAGAAGCCTCAGGCACACAAGGGAGGTTGCTCTGCCATACAGAGCCTGTCTTGTTCTCCTGTTGCATCAGGGAGCCAAGTGGCTCCCAACAGAGTTTTACCAGTTTCTTCTTAATCCACAGGATGGGTATGAAGTGGCATCTGCTCAAGGAGCCTTACCATGAATATGTCATCAGGATGGTACTTCAGCCAAAGCTTCTTCCCTTGTACAACTTGCCTTTGTTTAATTGATGACAAGTCGTTAGCTCAATCTGTTTAGGCCTCTCTAAGTTTCTGCAGAACTGGTAACACTAAAAAGGCCCTGAGCATTCCCAGTAAGAGGTCAGTTCCCCCTCCCTGGCTCCTTTTGGAGTGCATATATAAAATGCAGTTCATGACAGATTGGCACAGTTGATTCAGCCCGTTGCTCAGGCTCCAGGGCTGTTGTGTTTGGTAACCTCTTGAACTTGATCTTTCACCAAGAAGGTATGCAAGATATGTTGAAGTCGAGGAGGTAGTTTTCACATGCTTCTGTCCCTCTGGGCTCCATGAAAGTGTTGCTGTGTTCAGTCAGAGCCAATTTGTGGGATGCCGTCGTCAAGTGGCAGACAGCAGACAGCACCCCACAGGCTGTTTCCAGTGTTGGTTTTGAAGAGCTGAGATCTGAAGAGACATGAACAGACACCTTTTGATAGTCTGAGCTGGAAGTATTGAACAAAGCAGTCTTTTGGAGCAGATCTCAAGAGCAAAGCAGTATGGCTCAGTAATGGTTTCAACCGGTAGCCACATGGGGTCTCCTACTGATGTTCATGATCCAGTCTCAGCCCCCAACAACCATAATGCAGTCAAATCTGGTCCCAGTGGAGAGACTGTGAGTGCCCTGATCTCTCACTCGTGGACGTATAAACGAATGGCTGTGCTCTGGTGAACCTGGAGAGGCCTGAGCCATGCCAAGGGGCAGAATAGTTGGTGATGTATCACCTCCTGGTATTTATGCTTCTGGGGTCCAGGTAGGGTCTTATGGACATTTGTGCTTGTGTCCCCATCTAGTGGCCATCCCCAAGCCTGCAACACGCTCCCTCCTCTTCCTCAAGTGCCCTTCAGCTCAGTGGGGAGCACTTTGACTCTGCTGTTGATGGTTTTGGGGTTCTACCTGGCTTGGGTCTTTGCCCTTTTGAGACTGGGCTTTGTGGTATGTTTCTTTGTGGTAAAGAACTTGTGCAAGAAATTCCGTGCAGTGGGGCAGAGAATCAGAATCTGATAGCAGTCATGCAAGTGTGGCAGGATTGTGTCTCTTCCTCCTTTCCAGCTTCCCCACACAGGATCTGGCACTGAGGAATATGTCCTCACATGGAGCTCATCACCTAAGCTAAAACTGCAACGAGGGGGAAGAACATTTTGGTGACGATAAATCAGATTTCCCCTCACTCTCATGCTTATGGCTTGCTTTTGTGAAAGTAAAATTTATTTTGTAATGTGATTACAAGGAAAAAAAGGCCCTTCAAACCACCATCAGTAACAAAAAAAAAGGATGATAAGTTCGGTTGTGAGCTGTTTCCCCAGCCACAAAAGGAGCTTTCAGGCAGAGATGGCATTGTCTGAAGTGAAAGTGGAAGCTGTGCGTAAACATTTTGCCTCTCTGTCAAAGGCTGGGAAAGAAGATGAAGTGATTTTAGTGCCACATGTAACTGGAACACCTCGGTGAACATGAGACACTGCAGCAGTCATCTGCCTTTTACATAAGCTTGCGTTACTCATCAACTCCAACGGTAATATAAAGGGCTCTCTGTTTCCTGTAAGTACTCTTACAGCTCCTGTTACTGCATTATCTTGACTTTTTACAACCTTTATTGTATCTCCCCTACAAGTCTTCAGGCAAGACGTCAGAGCTATTCCCGTTAGACCACTGGGGAAAGTGAGCACATGGATATTTCAAAGATCCCAGAGGAAATAACGAGCTAAGTGAGTAGGGAACTGAACCTAGATGTCTGCTTACCACTGAACTGCCTTATCTTAGATAAATCTTACACAAAAGCCACAGGATCTCCTGAATTCAACATGACACAAATGTCACCACAGGACTCCAAGAGGTGTCCTCAGCACTGCTCGAAGGCTTCCTTGAAGCTGAAGGTAACTGTGAGAGCAAAGAACTGCAACTGATGCTCAGTAAGAAACACTACTCACTGGGCACTTTGAGGATGCCCGTTGCACTCGTTGGAAATCCCCTTGCCAAAGGATGGTGGCAGCCACTGGGAAGAGAGAGCAGAAAGTCCCCTTTGAGTATTGCCCAAACTGAGATGCTCCAGGCTGGTTTCATCATACAGAAATGCCTTCTGATAGTGACTTCAATCCACTGGAGAAAGACATAAATGAAAAGGAAAACATCAGTTTGCTCTTTTCTCCTTTGCTCACCACCCCAGTCTGGTGAAGCTGGACTTCCCATGCTATAAGAACAGAAAATTCCCTGAGATCTTAAATTTGCTTAGTGAACAGACATCCTCTAGCTACATCCCTGGGGCTTTCTGGCTTCTTTTGCATAGCATACCTTGGCTACTCTTCCAGGCATAAAATGATTTTCAACAGAGACTACAGATCTTTCTGTTCCAGGCCTGCAAGTGTAAGAGTGAAGAAAGACCGCTTGTCAGGACACACTGATATGAGACTGACCGCTCTGTAAGTCAAATTCGTTGGTAAGGATGAGGGTCAGGACCTGAAGATGGGCTCGACCTTTGCCCCGAATTTTGCTCCAACAGCTGGTGGTAAAGCAAGTTATCAATGATCAGTGAACATCTGTGTTTTCCCAAAGCACTACTTTTAGCTCTCTGATGTATTCTTTTGGGCTGGTTTGAAGACTCAAAGCTCTTCAGGAATTTGTCCAATAGCTCCTCTGCTTTCTCTGAGTAGAAGCTGGTGGGCTTTCTGTATCAAGATTTCTCGGCGCAATGCTTAGCACACATCACAACACAGCGCAGGAACGGTCATGGTATGGAGAGCCAAAGTCTGGGTATCCCATCCTTTCTCTGTTAATTATAGGGCTGAAGTACTAGTGATCAGTCAGTCCTTATTCTCTTTCAGGCCACTCATGACCTTCTAGATCTATTATTCCCCTTGCAATGCTCTGTTTCTAGCTGAAGTGCTTAATTTCTCGACATGCAGGGCCAGATCTATATCTCAGTCCTCCTTATTGCTCTTCCCTGCAACTCTTCCAGTTTTGCCTGTCTTTTTTGGAGAATGAGAATTGTGCTTCATACTCAAGATGCGGAGAGGGTCCTGGATGCCTGTGGCACTCTGGCCTTTCTTTTATTCACAAACACAATCAGAATGGGTCAGATTTCTGAGATCTAGCTCAGACACATGGAAGTTGGATCTCAAAACAGTTATGAAGGATTCATCTCAGCTCTAGTTAGAGCATCAAGATAGGACAGACCAATCACACTCCAAAACAGTATATTTTTCTTGTCATATTGACAACTTCAACTTAGATGAGATTGAGACATCCTAGTCATAGGTGTCTTTTGCTGTCAAATTATATCTTGCTTAAGAAAGTCTATCTGAACCGAATCTTTGCTTTCTGTTGGACCCTTCTGATTTCCAGGAGGAGAGGATGAGTGTCCCATCTTCTCCATCATTCTATAATCCTTCTTCAACATAATGACAAACCTTTCATCTCAGCTCTTATTGACAGACTCCCCCTTCATATTTCAGAAGTATTGGAGCTGGATTTCCTCCCAAAGATCAGCTCTTTTTTCCTCTTTTTGTTGTTCTTTCTTTCCTAGGATTGCCCATCAATTTGCCTTTCCTCCCTGTTCTTTCACTGTCCTTCTTCATCAGCCACTTTGAGTTCTCTTCACGCTCCCCCATGGGAAAAAGGAGAGGTGGATATTTTCTGGTATACAACTTTCTCAGGTCTTTTTCTCCCAGAAAGAGCAACAGCACTGTGTAATCTTCTGGAGTTAAGTCTTCCAGAGTTTAACCTTAGGTGTTGGGTGATACGGCATAGTGGGGAGCAGTATGACCCTGTGAATCCATTTCTTCTTTCTCTCAACCAAAGGTCATTAACTAGGGAGCTGTCTTGGCAAAACCTGTCCATTTCAAAGACTAATAAACAAGTGCTTTTGGCTGCAGGCTGGTTTACACTTGAGCTGGAAGAGACAAGAAGAAAGATTGCTTTCCAAGCCCTGCAGTGATCCCAGGTTTGATAATTATTTTCCTTTCCTCCCTTTCCCTCACCTCCCAGGGGTGCGATTCAAGTGTTTATGAATGCAAATGCTTCTTGGGTCAAAAGCAGGTCAGAAAATTGTGTGCAGGCAAGTATAACATATCCTCTGTTCCACCAGGGCACATACTGCAACACTGAAAGACACTGCCCGTGCCCCTTAAATGCTCTGTTCTCACCACCTTCCTCCACTAACTTGAGCCCTGTCCTGCCTTACGGAGAGTTTGGCTTTCTGAAGTCATGAAAGATGAATCAATATCAGACTGATCTGCTGAGCAGTCCTGGGTCAGCGTTTCTAAAAATGGATGGCGTTACATAATTTTGGTTGGAGGGGGAAAGTAAAGGATGAAAAAACAGCATCGAAAGGTAAGGCTGTGCTCATTGGCCGCGGCTCATGGCAAAGACAGAGAGGTTTCTCAGGGAACACACAAACTGAGCCTCCTGTGATAATATGTACTTAGTGCCAAGGGATTTTGGAAGAGAAAACATCATCCTTCTCTTCGCAAGACACAGTGCCTCATGCAGACTGTGGGCCAGGGTGAGACCTTGCTTTGGTTCCTCATTCACTTACGTAAAAGTCTCTTGAAGTCTCTGGGTGTTGTTTTGACCCTTATTGCCTGCCTTTGTCATTTGAGTGTAGAGGACCAAGATCTGCTGTTCCTTGGCAGGGAGTAGCCTGAACTTCCCCTTTCCACAACTCTTGATTGCCACAACAGGCCTGGTGATTAAATGAGGTCCTTTTTTTGTGTAAATGGTGCTGTGTGGGCTCTAGAAGACCTGCTGGCTTGGCTTTTGTTGAAGCATGAACCCAGACAAAGTCCTCCAGATCCCTGCTGGCATCCCTGCCTTCACAGCAGAGCCAAACACATCCTTGTATTGTCTCATGTTTCTGCCTGCCTTGGGGACAACGGTATCTTATTAACTAATTGATCCTCATGACAATCCTACGCTGCATCTGTTTGAGGTCAGGAGGAAGGAAAAGATGATTCCATCACTTCATGGACAGTCAAAGGCTAACAGGGAGCACAGATCCATCTTCCTGAACTGGCGAGAGTCCAGCCCTCACTTGTCTCTCCATGGTGCCTTCAGACATTCCTTGATGCTCTCAACAAGGTCATTTTTGAATGCTCGTTACGCTCAGTCCTCTGCACAGATTCTTCAGGAAACGCAAGCGGGCTCTGAGCCTGTCGTAGTATATTTATACATTAGTTATTCTTTCAACCGTGGTCGCTAGCAGACTTCTGATCTGTAAGAACTGATGTTATTTATGTACTAGCCGTCACGCTAAGCCCTGTTGTACTGACCCACTTTTAAGACTCACTATCAGCTGAAAGGACAGGTTTAGTTGTCACCCTCATTGATGCTTTAACAACTAGTTTGTAGGTAACCCAAGAAATCAAAATCCAGTTTGAAGTTAACCCAAGAAATCCAAGTCCATCCTTCCCTGTTTGTTTTATAATCATAGAATCTTAGATTCATAGAACCATAGAATGGTTTGGGCTGGAAAGGACCTTAAAGATCATCCAGTACCAACCCCCCTGCCATGGGCAGAGACACCTCCCACTGGATCAGGCTGCTCAAGTTCCCATCCAATCTGATCTTGAACTCTTCCAGGAAGAGGGCAGCCACAACTTCCCTGGGCAACCTGTGCCAGTGTCTCATCATTTCTGCTGAGCAATAGCTGACACAGGTCATGCTGCTTTGTGAACAAAGGAGGCCACAATCAGTGGAGAAGAAAGGTGACTCCTGAGACTATGAAGTCAGCTCTGAACCAAATTCAACTTTTGAAGTCAATGGCAAAGCATTTCCAGCCTGGGCTGTGCATGACACTCATCTGCACTAAATTGACCCATGTGTAAATGTGCTTGGAATTGCACTGGTTGCTTAGAAAAAGGTATTATGGAGAAAATATGGAAAACCTCATGGAACTGTTTGAAACTATCCTCTTCAGAAGTGAGGCTAGCAGGAGAAAGTCAGCTTTCAGAACAAGCAGTTGCTCATGTTACTTTTGCTTCATTCACAGTTCTCTTTCCTTCCCCAGCAAAACATTGACCCATCTTTGAAGAGCAGCTCACTCCGTGCATGGAGAAGGAAGATGTTCTGAGGGAAGAAGAATCTGAAGATCTAGTCATGCAGGAGGGCAAATTGCAATTCCCCAAACATCAATCATCTGTCACCTTTCAACACTTCACCACGACAATGTGAAATATCACTTGTCTGATGGAAAACATAAGAAAACAATCCCCATCTGGTCGTGCAGGCGCAGATTAGCTTTACTTGTAACGCTCATGGTCTTTGTAAAGAAAAGGATGGCCAAATGCAATTCAGTGAATGTATTTCTATTAAAACCCATGTGCCTGCAACTGTCTGGGTTAGAACATGCACGGGCTGACTGTAATTCCACTCCAAATGAGGTCATTTGAAATGGAACAACAAACATTACTAATGCTGCTGTATCATGCCGGGCTGTCAGATAGATCCTAGGGCTTTAATGCAATGTTATACATATATTTATACTGTTGCCCATACTTCTTTAATTAGGAGATGCAAATGCTAGTCAGAGACAAAGCAGAAAATGCCAACAAAGGCAGATCGTGCTTCCATTCACATCGAGGCATTCACTGTGGATAAGATAGAACTGCATCAGCTGTTTCTTTTGGGGCTGTATTTGGCTCTGTTAAATCCTATTGATTAACAGTAAATTGTCTGCAGTGATGTCATTTCCCAGGGGAGGCAGAGGGCTAGGGTTGGAGGGTTGGGACTATACCTACGCTGTGGGCTCTGGAGGGCTGTATTCAAGGCTTGAGAAATCACTGCTTGGGCTGGAAAACCTCATGATCTCAGAAAGAGGTTTGGAAAAGCTGCCTGGCATTGGTCAGCCTGGAGGTGGCTGTCCCTGCTTGCTCTCCATCACAAATTCCTGGTCCTGCAGCTGGGAGGAAATGAAGGCATGAGGGAGGTGATTCATAAAATCATAGAATTATAGAATGGTTTGGGTTGGAAGGGACTTTAAAATTATCCAGTTCCAATCCCCCTGCCATGGGTAGGGACAGCTCCCACTGCATCAGGTTGCTCAAAGCCCATCCAACCCGGCCTCAAACAGCTGCAGAGATGGGGCATACAAGACTTCTCTGGGAAAACTATGCCAGTGCCTCCCCACCCTCACAGTAAGAAAATTTGTTCATAGTATCTAATCTAAATCTCCCTTCTTTCATCTTAAAACTTTTACCCCTCATCCTATCCCTGCACTCTCTGATGAGGAGCCCCTCCCCAGCTTTCCTTTAAGTACTGAAAGACTGCTCTAAGGTCTCCCCAGGGCCTTCTCTTCTCTGGGCTGAACAAGTCCAACTCTTTCAGCCTGTCCTCGTATGAGAGGTGCTCCCTCTGACCATTTTCATAGCCCTCCTCTGGACTCGCTCTAACAGATCGATGTCCTTCTTACGCTGAGGATTCCAGAAGTACTGGAATGTAATGCCCTCTCCAAAGCACAGCGTAGACATGTAGGAAGGGGCCACAACAAGCAATCTGGGCAAAACAGGTTTTGGAGCAGCTGATCCTGATCTCCCTATCGTCTCTCGGCTGAGTGTGCACAGTCACCTGCAGCACGTAGTGGTGGGAAACGTCCAAGATTTAGATGGAGAGGGGTTCATATTTTCACCACTTTCTGTGAAAATGGGGAAGAAGGAAAGAACTGAACTGCAACGCCTTGGCAGGACATCCAGACAGCTACCTGCAGGCAGGCTGGACCCTGATCCTGATGTAGAGCACCTCTGAGCCTGAAGATGATTTGGAGCCATCATAGCTCTCCTGTCAAAATCCCTGGTGCAGAAACAATTAAGCCAGCAGTGCTTGTGTTGGCCTAGTTCATATTATTGTAAAGAGGCAGCAGCTAAAAAGCCTTTGTCAGAATACACTGTCTCTGCAGGTCTGCTTTCCCTGGGTGGGTGGGAGGTGGGCGTGGAGTAATGGGTGGGCAGCACCCCTCTCTCCCTCAACTTTGCTGTGAAGTGGCTGTCTGGGTCCCTCTCTGCAGCCCCTCGCTGTGGTGTAGACCTTCACACCTCGTGCCCCGGTCCACAGCAGGTTGTGTCTGTCCCAGTCTCTACTGGGAGGCATTGCTCTCCCAGCAATGGCAGTGTCGCCCGATGCAGACAGACGCTACAGGTGTAGTGCCCAGGGCTGCAATGGTGGTGGCCTGATGCACAAGATGATGGTTGATATATGCTCATCTGATTAACATTTAGAACATTCCCAGTGTTCTCATTTACCATAACTTTCCCTGGAAAACTGCACTCATGCTGTGGGCAGCAGGGTGCCCGAGGACAGGGACCGATTGCAAGGCCGTGTACGTGCATCAGGCTATGGAAGTTACTAAAAGCTGCCCGGGGAGGTGGTGGAGTCGCCATCCCTGGAGGTGTTTGATAGACGGATAGATGAGTCTCTCAGGGACAGGGTTTAATAAGGGCACAGGTACGGTTGCACTTGATCATCTCAGACGTCTCTTCCAACCTGATGATTCTATGAAAGAGAAGAAACACGGAAACAACCTGAAAGCTCAGCTAAATTTGGTTTCATCCTGAACACAAAAATAAAACCATTGAGTATCACAGCCCCCATTTTTCTCTAAAGTAGGATCTGGAGTAAGACCTTGACTATCAGAAATATCACCTCTCCGTCCCTTGGCTTAGAAGGCAAACCTATCTCACAGCTGGAGGATGCTTATATTCTTTATGACACCGTTCAAACCTGAAAGACTAAACAGCCGTGCTTCTGCTTTCTCAGGGCTGTGTCTTTGTGGTAGTTAAAAGAAATGTTGCTGATTAGCTAAAGACGTGCTTCTTTTACCAAAACTACGGTGCAGAGAGTGGCTGCAAGAGAATGATGCTTTAACCAGAAGTCTAGTATAGACAAGCCCCCCCATGTGGAGGCTTAAACCAGGATTCAGTCCTGTGTGAATTTCCAGCCAGTCTAGGATTTTTCCCTCCTGTATTTTTCTTGTGAAATGTGTAAACCTTGAAGTAAATAAGTTCACTTCTCCAAACTCAGAGAAGCTGGTGTTCCAGGAGGGGCTGGAACTGGATAATCTGTAAGGTGCCTTCCAACCTCAAATGTTCTATTATTCTACAAAATAGTCAGTTCCTGAAGTGTTCATTTGTACTAAATTCCCAGTAAGTTTTACTTTGAAGCACTTGTGCTGGCATAGCATTTGGTACCCAAGAGAAGATCAGGAGAAGAGTCATTCTTTTGTCAAATTTAAAGTTTATCAGAATTGCTACGATACATATTCAGAACAGAGTGAAACTTTTTGGAAGATTTTGTTATATTTAGTTTTGGAAAACCGTGCTGTTTTGAGCTTCCATTCCCCAAAGAATCATGAAAGTAAAAGAGAAAATACTTTCCAAATAAGAATAATTACAGCTTGCATAACACAGTGTTGCATTCAGTTACAAAGTCAAAGAAACCAATCAGGGCATCTTGCTTGTACAAACAATGTCTTAAATTGCAGGGAGGAATGTTTCATGATATCCTGAGTTTCACAAAATATCCGGCTTCATTTTGTTCTAAGACTGAAAGTTCAAAAGATCCACAAGATCTAAACAATCCTCATACTTTTCCCCACTCCCTCTTGCCAAAGACCTGCCCTGAAAGTGGGTTCTGAAAAATCTGGGTAGAGTAAACAAAGGTAAAAACCTTCATCCATCCATTTATCTGTGTTTTCTCCAAAGTCTTTAATAAATGAATAACCATATACTTCTTTTTGCACTTGTTTCTTTCTTCTTTTTATTTAGTTCAGGTTTTTTTAGGGGTATAAGTGTCCATGATTCAAGTGGTTTTTTCTGAACAGTATCTAGGGAGACGGGGATCTCCAGTTTTCTTGGTGCAACTACAATGCCCTTTATAAGCAAATAATAACCAATTCAACAGTAGTTAGCTCTTTAGGGCATGACACTATAATACAACCCATCCTAAATAGCTCTGTCTAGGCATGTTTTGGGAATAAGGCCTAATATGATAATTCTGAGGAATTTTCTTTCTCAAAGTGAAGACTTGCGGAGCAATGTCCTCCCACTCCAAAGCATATCTGCCAACACCCTGGGATGCTGCACTGTGGTGGCAATTATTGAAAAGGCAGAATAGACTTGTGGTAGAGCCAGCAAATTCCATCCCGTTGAGAAGGAGGGGTGGCAGTCTTGCTAAGAGCTGGATCCAGATAAGCAAAACACTGCTTTTCAATAGCTGGCGCCAGGGGACTGGGGCACTGTTAACGCTACTGCTTGCACATATTAAAACCCAGCTGCCTGCAAAGAATTTTCTAATACTGTAAGTCACAAAGATTCTGAAATTTTGTGCTTAGGCTGGTCAGGACACCCGGGCAGTGTGTGCAGTTAGGGTGCAATGCATTGCAGGTCCTTCTTCAGATCTGAGGGATGGTGTGACAACGGATCTGACAGCCGTTCCCCAGGTTTTCCACAGTCTGGGATAACTGGAGGACTTGCCTTGTCGTCATCATAGAGTCATCATAGAACAGTTTGGGTTTGAAGGGACCTTTACAGGTCATCTAGTTCAACCCCCCTGCAGTGACTAGGGACATCTTGAACACAATCAGGTTGCTCGGAGCCTTGTCCAACCTGACCTTGAATGTTTCCAGGCACGGGGCATCTATCACCTCTCTGGGCAACCTGTTCCAGTGTTTCACCACCACCATTGTACAATAAAAAACTCTCCTTATATCCAGTTTAAATCTACGCTTGTTAAAACCTTTGCCCCTTGTTTTATTGCAACAGATCCTGCTGATAAGTTTGTTACTATCTTTCCTCTAGACCCCCTTCAAGTACTGGAAGGCTGCAATAAGTTGTCCCCGAAGTCTTCTCTTTTCCACACTGAAAAACCCCAACTGTCTCAGCCTGTCCTCATAGGAGAGGTGTTCCATCCCCTTGATCATTTTGGTGGCTGTACTCTGGATCTGCTCCAACAGGTCCAGGTCCTTCCTGTGTTGAGGGTTCCAGAACTGGGCACAATACTCCAGGTGGGATCTCACCAGAGTGGAGTAGAGGGGCAGAGTCACCTCCCTTGACCTGCTGGTCATACTGCTTTGAATGCAGCCTAGGATACTGTCGACCTTCTGGGCTACAAGAGCATGTTACTGTCTCATGCTGAGCTTTTCATTCACTAGTATCCTCAGGTCATTCTTGGCAGGGCTGCTCTCAATCCCTTCATCCCCCAGCCTATGTTGATATGAGAGGCTGCCCGATCCGGGTGCAGAACCTTGCACTTGACCTTGTTGAACCCCGCAAGATTCACATCAGCACACTTCTCAAGCTCGTCCAGGTCCCTCTGAATGGCCTCCTGCCCCTCACGAGTGTCAACCACACCACTCAGCTTGGTGTTGTCTGCAACCTTGCAGAGGGTGCACTCAGTCCTGTTGTCTGTGTCATTTGTGAAGATATTAAACAGTGTTGGTCCTCGTACGAACCCTGAGGTAAGCCACTTATCACTGGTCTCCATCGGGACATTGACCTGTTGATCACTACCCTCTACATGCAACCATCCAACCTATTCCTTATCCATCAATTATTTCACCCGTCAAATCCATATCTCTCCAATTTAGAGACAAGGATGTAGTGAAAGACCATGTCAAGGCCTTAGAGAAGTTTAGGTAGAGGACAGCCATAGCTCTTCCCTTGTCCACTGATCATGTAGTCTCTCCACCATAAAAGGCCACTAGGTTGGTCATGCAGGACTTGCCCTTTGTGAAGCCATGTTGCCTGTCTCCAATTACTTCCCTGTCCTCCATGTGCCTTCACATAGCTTCTAGAAGGATGTGTTCCACGGTCTTCCAAAGCATGGAGGTGAGGCTGACAGATTGGCAGTTCTCAGGGTCCTCCTTTCTTAAAAATGGGTGCAACGTTTCCCTTTTTCCAGTCACCATGGCCTTCACCTGACTGCCAGGACTTTTCAAGTATCATGGAGAGTGGCTTGGCAACCACATCAACCACTCCCCTCAGGACTCTGGGATGCATCTCATCAGGTCCCTTGTCCTTGCTACGTATCTGGAAACCAAGTTTCTAAATAACAGAACATCCGTGGGGAAAACTGTAGTTTTACCTCCGCTTATTTTGAGGTAGGTGAATATCAATGTATTTTCTCAGGTGCTGCCATTTCAAGGAAGGAGAAACGCTGGGTTCTTGCATAGTCGTGTTGGAATCCTGTAATGCAACCTACCACAAAATGATCTAATCTGGTTTAAAAAGAATTTTTGTTTTTGCAGTGGAGATGAACCCAACTGTTGTGTCCACAGAACAAGCACTGAGTGATTTGCAGATTCCAGGGCCGTTTGCAAGGCAGGATGTCAATTTACCATTTTTGCTTCCTTTCTGTGAAGGTCAGAGAACACACAGGTCAGGACCTAGGCATTCTTTCCATCTCGGAAGCCAATATAGGGATCAGGTTCAGCTTACTGATAGAGACATCCAGTGTAGGCATCTGGAGGGAGGTGTCTCCAGATGATGTGGGATCCTAATGGAGATTTAGTTAAAACAGGTAACAGAATCTAGGTGGAGATCCAGCTACTCACATACAGGTGCCTGACATAGAGTGAGTCTCTCCAGACCACCCACCACATACACTAAATGTTTGATTCAGTTTTCCAAATACAAACGTGTATTGAAAATGCTAAAAGTGTTGTCTTCATTGGCTGCAGAGAGCAAGAAGTCTCTACTGCATTACTTTGGCAAACATACAGGACAGAGACACAGACAAATGCTTGTTCCACTCCTCAGATTATTAAAGCAAAAGAATCTTTATTCTGAGTCATTCCCTGTCAGCCCATGTTTCTATTTACTACTTAGATAATTAGGGATAAATATCTCCAGTTTTCTCATCTGTTTCCTCTTCCTCCAAATCCAAGAACACCCAGGGTTTGAACATCCCCAGGGAATATTTTCAAGAGGCAAAGTATCTATGCTGACATTTTGATATAGTTTTATGAATTCCTGTGGTTTTTGTTCATTTCCAGAGCAAGGTGTTAAAGCACTGACCTTTTCCAACAGGGGTAACCCTCCACAAAATCATAGAATCCTAAGGTTGGAAGAGACCTCTGAGATCATCGAGTCCAACTGTGCCTGTCTCCCCACTAAACCTTGTCCCTAAGGAACTCATCCACCCGTCTTTTAAACACCTCCAGGGTTGGGGACTCCACCACCTCCCTGGGCAGCCTCTGCCAGTGCCTGACCACCCTTTCAGTGAAGAAATTTTTCCTGATGTCTAGCCTGAATCTCCCCTGGCACAACTTGAGGTCGTTTCCTCTCATCCTATCGCTGTCATTTATCCCTTTCAGGCAGTTGTAGACAGGGATGAGGTCTCCCCTCAGCCTCCTCTTCTCTAAGCTAAAGAACCCCAGTTCTCTCAGCTGCTCCTCATAAGACTTGTAGACACCGATGTTGCAGTCCTGGTCACCATCAACACACCTTCACTCCCTCTGGGACTTGGAGGGGTCCCATGTGTCCAAGCAGCTTCAGTGTGACACCAAGAGCATGAGACCATGGCCTGGGCAACTGGCAGACCAGGACAGTGGAGCACAGAGCCCGACCCTGCAGCATCAGCACAGCCAGGGGTCCTTCCCAGGCCTTTTCATGATCATCCTAGATGATCCACGGTCCTTCCCAGCCAGAAGGAGCTTTGTGAGCACAAGTTAGATAGTTGGGGAAACCCAAAAGGGAGAATGCCTGCTTGGAAGAGAATGCCTTGCTGGCTCACCAACCACATTTTTGGCTCTTGTATTTACAAGCTGTCTCAAAACTGAAGGCAAGCCAGCAGTGTGAACCCTACCGAAATTCCTCCTAATGGGAAGTGTATCGGTGAAGACCCCTTAAGGGCAGGAGAAAGCCTCAGCTACAGCCAGGAGTGCCAATAAGGGATGATGTGGGAAAAGCCCTTGCCAATCATTTTCCATCAACATTTCTTGCACTGGAAGCATTTTACACTAAAGGTTTCCTTAAATGCAGCTTACTCTATGTTTGGAGTTGAACACGGGAATTAATTTTGCTTTGGGGCCATGTATCTGCTTGAGAATAAATTGCCTTTGGGTGGAGAAAGGAAAGGAGCCGAGTACAACATGTCCTTCTGAGCTACCCCCCCGGTTTCCAGGTCAAACTCAGGCAAGAACAACAAACAAGACCAAGCCCTGCTGCTCCTCTTGCCTGAATTCCCAGGGCACGTGATGCTCTCACGTGGCTCCTACCTGAGACCAAAGAGCTTCGGAATGAGTTACAATAGCTTTAGTCAGTGCCTCCCTTCTTTCCTGGGCTGCTTGATCTTATCTGACTGCGAGAAGGATGACGGAAAATATTTTCTTTCAAAGGAGAAAACATCAGAGATGTTATGAAATGTGTTCCCAGGGCTTCTCCTGCATCTGCTGTGGGTGGAATGATTTAAAAACACAAGTTCTTTCCCTCTCTTACCTGGTTCCTCTCCGCACAAGGATCCTAAACCTCGCTAGAGAGGGTTGAAAAGTCTCCAAGCTGGAAATGCCCAAGTGTCTTGCAGACTTGTGGCTCCTTCAAAATTGTTTCCATGTTTGGGTTCTGGCCCTTCTCATCTGTCAACAGGGAAAGCGCGTGTCTGCCAGCTTTTCCCATGAGCACAGTGAAGCTCGCTTCCCTCTGCCTGGCTTCAACTTGTTTTGGATCAGATTAAAAGCTGCGTAAACCTGATGTTGCCTTTTTAATGCACAGATGTGGGCTGATCACCAGGGAACAATCACTTTGCTTCTGCTTTCTTCATAGGGAAAAAGGAATGAGAGAGGAATACACTGGAGAGGGACAATCAGCTCTGCAGGGATCTTTCTGCCCATGAACTAGGAACATCTCAGACAGGCAGAGTGAACCAGACACTGAGGACAGGGTTGCAATTAATAGCATAGGAAATCCAGTGACACATTCATGGGAAAAGCCTCATTTTGAAGCATACCAAAAATCCCAGATTTTGCCAGATCCATCCTCAGTTTCTGGCTGACAGGATGCTGGACAGCCAAGGTAAGTCTTTCCACCTCAATAGACTCAGGATGCTGCAGATTATTAAAACTGAACTCAACAAGGAGGTAAAGGCTGCAGAAGTACTCATTCCAAGGAGTTTAATGAAGAAAGGTAGCCAGAACAAGACAGAGAACACAACAATGTCCCCATTGAGGCCATGAACTCTGTCTTTATGAGACACCGAAGAATTTAGATTCAAATCTGAGCTAAAGTCCCACTGGAGCTTACAGACACTACAAGTCCAATCAGGAGCTTCCAATCAATAAATCCAGGCAGGTTCTGTCACCCAGGAACAGCTTGTTTAGCCCCAATTAGAATAAAATGGATTTAGCAATAATAAATAAACTTCCCTTTCTACCCCACCCCACTTAGGATCGGCTAGAGGCTGAGATGGTCCTGCATTTCAATAGATACCTTTCACAGTAATCTAAAGGCTTTGAGTCTTGCAGCAACATTGCTGATGCATTTGTGATGATAACCACAGAATTATTAAAATACCCTTCTGTGATTTGCCTACCCATAAACGACAAGGAGTTGTTCTTACACAATGATTCATTTTTAGACCACTTAAAGGAGGTAATATTCAAAATTGTGGTTTCTGCACTGTGGGGAGATGGAGAAGTCTCTCTGTTCTTCTTTTGGAGGGAATGTATGAAAACTTGCTAGTAGCAGGTCTGGAAGAGTCGCTGAAGGAATTTTGGAGTCATGATGAAGATGAAGAAAGTTCATACTACTTTAGCCTGTATAAACTAAAGAAATCTGCAGGACTTCACCAGTTGCATGGGAAAGGAGAAGAAGAAAAACAACTCAAGGACCATGGCAGGAGAAAGCAGTCTTCCAGTTCTGGACACTAAAGCTGCGGGCTAGTGAAGTCATTTAACAGGCAATTATAAATGGAATCCCTGGAATTTAATGAAAAGTCTCAGCTCATCCATTGAACAGGAGAAAGTAAAACAACTCTTGGAGAGGTGCAAACATTTATATGTTCAATCGTGAGATCATGCTACATCACAAGGGATGAAGGGGATTACAGTTCCTGTCTAGTAAATAAAGATTTTGCAGAAGTGGAAGAGGTGCCCAGTCCTGGCATTTATTTCGTTCTTTCCACCTCTGCTTATTCTTCTTCTTTGTCCAACTCCTGGATGAGACTACTGTGAGAAATGACCAGCACATCCACCAAACCGCTCGTCTGGGCTCATCGAGCTGAAAATGGGTATTGTTGAGGATGTAGCTCCATCTACTGCCATAAAGGGAAATGTCAGTCTTCATCTACCATCTGCCTTGGGCCCCTTTACTGGTGTATTAAGCAAACTGAATTAAGCATAAAAATGACTCACCACCCCCCCCCAGTAAACCCAAACAATAGAAGACCACAAGGTAATACAGAGCCAGTTATCATTTCTGGATATTCAAAATTCCAGTAAAAAAAATAAATCTCAAAAAATAGAAAACAAAATTACACAAACATTTTTTTGGTGTCCAGTTCTGCGCATCACCCTAGAAAAGGCACTTTACCTGACATAATTACCCAAAGTTGAAGAAAGTTCTGGAAAATCTGGCCCAAAGCACTGTAGCTTAACCTTAGAGAAGAACTTTAAGATACGTTGTTGGATCATGGTCAGTGGGATAGGTTAGTTTTCACCTGTCTTCAGTCACTGAAAAGGTAAGGACTTAGAGTAAAATACTGATTTGGCTCTTGTAGTAGTCTGTATGAAGAAGAAGACAACTCCAGAGGGCAATTCATCCTCCTTCTCTTGGATGGCTGGTTCAGCATTTCCTGGCTGTCCCTCTGTCCAGAGACAGGGTAGGTGGAAGGAAAGGATCAGTAGACACAGATCAGTTGCAGGGTTTGCAGGTAAAGTTCTTTGGTCTTGTTTTTTTCTTTGTTTCCCCCCAAATATGAGAATCATTCTAGTCTTTATCAAGGACTATTTAATATCAGCGATGTTATTAATGACAGAAAACCAGTGAGAGCAGAGGAGTGTCCAATAGCCCAGGAGAAAAATGTTGCTGAAAGATGTAACCCAGGGGATTTTGGTTTTAATGCTAAAACATGTCCTTGACAAGCTTAAAACAAGCAGCTGGTATTTGTTTGCCTCACCTCTCATTTCACAGCTCCGTTTTGCACTAAAAAAGGTGCTGTTACACCCTAATACTGGTTCCACACCACAGCAGAAGCAGCTTCCAGGAGATGCAAGGAAGCTTTTAGAAAAGGTTGTTCAGAGGTAGAACAAGGATCCAGGTCTGTTGTAAGAAGTCCTTTTGAGGGTAAAAGGCACCTAGAAAACACTAAAGATGTGCTGGAAACCTAAGCCTTTATCCTCTAAAATATGTGGAAAAAGGTGGTCACATATTTCAGCATCACTGGGATTCCTGAGGGATACATGCTGTGGTCCCATTTGAATTCACTGGTGGTCACTGGTAATATTTGTATTGATTACAACAAAAGCAGAAGCCAGGCTAATTTTGCAGAATCCAGGGACAGTGCATTTGTCACCAGAGACAATGACAGCCTTTCTATTGACTTCACTGGGCTCAGGGTGCTGCTATGAAAGCTGGTCTTGTGTTGCACAGAAAGGGAAGGGCTTTGAGACTGCATAGCTCCAGGGATTAGTGGTAAACAAAGAGCCTTTAACTTCTAGGTCACTGCTCCAAACCCTTGCCAAGCTGCTGGTGAGTGAATCCTATTACCATTTGTGCAGTAACTAACGAACGCGTTTGATAGTTCTCGTATGGTCCTGGACAGAAATTGTCCACATCATTGTGGAGTCTGCCTTTCTTCTTAAAGAATTATCGGGACTTGTAAGATGGACCAGTTTGCTGCTGGCAGTGTTTCCAGTTGTGTGGTACCTGCTGGCAGTAGGCACAGCGGTGCTTGGCCTTTGAAGAAAGATATTTCAACTTTAGGTGAGAGTTTAGGTGCAAAGGAGAGCAGCGGAGCTGGTGAAGAGTCTGGAGCACAACTCATATGAGGAGCTCATGAGGGAACTGGGGTTGTTTAGCCTGGAGAACAGGCTTATCACTCTACAGCTCCCTGAAAGGAGGTTGTAGTGAGGCAGGTGTTGGTCTCTCTCCCAAGTAATAAGTGATAGGACAAGAGGGAATGGCCTCAAATTGTGCCAGGGGAGGTTTGAGCTAGATATTATGAAATATTACTTTACAGAAGGAATTGTCAAGCATTGGAACAGATTGCATGGGGAAAGGATTGAGTCACCATCCCTGGAGGTATTTCACAGATGTGTAGTTGTAGTGCTTAGGGACATGGTTTGGTAGTGAACTTGGCGGTGTTGGGTTTATGGTTGTACTTGATGATCTTAGAGGATTTTTCCAGCCTAAGTGATTCTGTGAACTTACTTTTCTTGCCATTGATTTGGCTGGGATAAACATATTACTACTCAGCATCTGGCCCAAAAGTTTCAGCTGGTGATATATCAGCTTAAATAAGCAGCTGTAAGGACACAAATTTCTGCTCACCATCTTTCTTGTAATGCAAGGACCTGACCCAAAATGCTATGATATGGGAGATTTCCAAGTGTATTACGATCCTCCCCATCTGTCCCTGACAAGCTATAGTGGTACCAGTAGGTAACTCGGAAAAGCAGATGCTCTCTCAGCCATCAGTTCTCAGACCTGGTGTGGTTCCACCCCAGCAGCTTTCCTTGGTCTACTTTTTCCTTTCTAAAAGGTGGTCACCTGCTTAACAATTGTTTAAAAAAATCCAAAGCTTAGGAATAGTGAGTTGTGTGAGTCTGCCAGTGTAGGACTTTTCTCACCACACCCCCACTCATACTACATTCATTTTAAAAGTATAAGATATCACAGAAATAGGGACAGAAAGGAGGATGCTTGTGAGACAGTGGAAAAGTATCAAGTAATTGCAAGTAGCCTTTTCAAGCGGGGCGCATCTCTTCAAACAAGTGACCATGAAGACAAACCAGCATAAAGAAATAGACTGGCTACTACCAAAAGCCAAGGTAATTGCGGGGAAGTGGTACCTTAACAGAGATCTAAAGAAGGATCAGGAATTGACCATAGTATTCAATGTTCACCCACTGAATTGATGCAGATCTGAGCCATACTGCAGATTTCTACTGCTTGGTTTATTCAGCTCCAACCACTCAGCTATTGACTTGATCCACTGTCAAATTGCAACCGATTCTCAGAGCCTAGCCTGAAATGATAGGCAATTCCAGGGGAGAACTGATGTTTAGTAATGCGAATCTGTGCCTTCTAGGAGGAAACGTGGAGTGGAGACTTCTAGGAATGGCATCAAATCAGTTGTGGGCACTGAGAGGAGAAGACTGGTTTAGTTCATGTTGTTGTGCACCTATCAATAACAGCTTGTCTGTCTTCCCTATTTTGCTGACACCTACCTGCACTGCAATTCAGATGTCACCAGGATGGCAACTCCAGGCACCTCCACTGATCCACTGGCACGGCCATGGGAAGGGAAAGGCATTCTGGGTTTGATAGGGGAAAAGCCCCCAACTTGATAAAATGTCAAAGCCACAAAGTCTCTACAAACCACAGCCCCCAGTCCTGCCAGAGCAAAGCCCCCTTAAGGGTGAAAAAGACACTTGGAAACAATCTGTTCTACAATAGAAAGCCGAGAGATTAGGAGTTTCAAACTGCTCATGCAGAGCTAGTCACGGTGAGCCTCAGAGTCCAAAAACATGGAGCAGCCCTCTTCCTCCTTGTGAAAAGAGTTGTGCTTTTTAAAGTGTGTCTTCCCAACAAGGAGAGAAATGCCCCTGCAGCCTTGTTTCCTTCAGACAGAGGCTTACGCAATGCTGCGTGTCCAACCAAGAACCAGATAACCAGTTGGCTGGGTTTAATCACACTCAACAGAGAGGGGGACAGCTCTCAGGAACTTAAATCCTCAAGCATTTTGCAAGCAAGTGCCTGGACAGAAAGAAGATTAGAGCCCCTAATGATGGGAAGGCAAAGTCACCGGGCAGAAAGCAGCTCCATGCAAGAGCCATGGACACAGCTGTGTGGTTCATTAATATCTCATCACTTGCCCATGGGGTTTATAGAATCATAGAATGTCCTGAGTTGGAAAGGACCCACAAGAATCATTGAGTCCAACTCCTGTCCTTGCACTGGGAAACCCCTACATTCACACTATGTGACTGAGGGTGTTGTCCAAATGGTTCTTGAATATTGTCAGGCTTGGCATCATGACTGCTTCCCTGGGGAGTTGTTCCAGTGCTCCACCACCCTCTGGGTGAAGAACTTTTTCCTAATATCCAACCTAAACCTCCCTTGGTGCATCTTCTTGCAACTCCCTCGGGTCCTATCGTTGGTCACCAGAGAGAAAAGCTCAGCATCTGCTCCTCCTCTTTTCCTGGTGAGGAAACTGTAGACTGTGATGAGGTCTTCCCTTAGTCTCCTTTTTTCCAGGCTGAACAGACCAAGTGACTTCAGCTGTTCCTCATACAACTTCCCCTCTAAAACCTTCACCAGCTTCACAGCCTCCTCTGAACACTCGCCAGCAACTTACTCTCCTTTTTATACTGTGGTGTCCAAAACTGCACAGAGTACTGAAGACACAGAAGTCAGGCAAGGAAGGATTTTGAGTCTATGAAGAATTGAATTCCCATATTTTCATTAAAATTTGTTAGTCTGGCACACTTTTTTCCTAGTGTTTCTCACATAATCTCGTGACTCTGGGAGCAGTGAGTCGTCTGCTCCATCTCCCTTGGAGGTCACATTTTTTCCCTGTTCTCTTTTTGATGTTGGCTCAGCTTTGTCCTTCCCTCAAGTCTCACACACATCAGTCATTAGCTTTTCCTTAGAGAAGGGCAAAGTGCTGGCCTGGGAATTTGCATTGCATCCACAGTGGATTGAGAAGTCTTTCTAAAGTGCTGACAGCGGCGGGAACACTGCAGGCAAAGCAGGTCTGAGTTTGTTATGGTATAATCCTGGACAGTGCATTTTCTGTTGCTAGTTTTTGCTCAGTTTGTGTTGCATTTGCCATCTGGCACTTTCTGCCTGGACTAACAAGGGGTTTGCTGGGCATCATGACATTAACCCAGCTGATGGTAGGCATCATCTCCTACGGAGACTCATCACAGGAGGTAACTGTGAGGTGCTCGTTGACCCCTGGGGTATTTTCTCCCCTCAATAAGACTTGTGATGAGTCCTTGAGAAATACTTCATGGCATCTTCACTTGCAGCTCTTGTGCAACATGGATTTAACCCTGCTCATTTGAGTCAGGCTGCCAGAGAGATGCTTTAGCTTGTCGGTCTCAGTATCTCAGAGATTTCTTGGCAAGCTTCATCAACAGAGGATCCAAAATGGGCTGGTTTTAAACACTTTAAGACGTAAGGAAAGTGTAAAGCTTCATGCAAGGCTGGCTGTCAGTGGATGTTGTGTTCATTTCTGGAGACGAGACAGAGACCGTTTTCACCACTGAACATGCTACAGATTCTCAATCTCTTTGGCAGTAAAAGAAATAACTTTTGGCAAGCCCTGGATTGACACAAGGCAGAGGCATAAAATATAAGCCAGGCTCCAAGACTCCATCAACACACGAGGTCTTCAGCCAGCATTTTTCTTCTGTTTGTACATCAGAATTGATTAAAAGTGTGTGCCACTCGTATCCTGGGACATGCTTCAGTTCTGTGCTCATTTCTATCACAGATGTTTCAGTAAGTGACTCTGTCACCCTTTAAAATCAGGGATTTGAGGATTTTTCCCATCTTAAAAAGTTCCAGTGCATAGGAACCTTGTATTATCTAGTCTAATGGGCTATATCTGGACTTGATTACCACATGTTATTAAATCCAGCCAGCAATTCCCTCCTGGAACAGCTCTTGGAACAATTAAAGATGGTTTCAGTCTGTTTAAAGAAACTTTGTACAAAAACACTTTTGCCCCATGCCATTGATATAGTAAAATGAGATTAATTGATGACTCCTATTATTTCATATTTGAATCTTTGGACAGATGTCCCAAGTTTCTTCCCCTAGGTTTGTAACCTCTGGGTATCTTCTGTCTCCAGGTTCCTCATAGGCAGGATCAAGTCTCACTCATTTGCAGAGCAGCACCGAGACACCTCAGTTTTGATGCAGCATATCACAATTTTAGGTATCTCTGTATGATGATGGAGGGGTGGCAGAGAAAGGGAGGGATTGACGTGTTTGCATGAGAAGAGGAGAACAGAAGGAAGGAGCGGGGAGCAAGAACCTCCTTGGGATGTGAGGTTTCACCTACGTGGTCAAAAGGTTCTCAATATCACCAAAGCGGTTTGATCACCAGGCTGCCAGAGAAAAGGACTTAGAGGAAGTGCTGGTAGAAAAGATGGATTCACCTTAATCACAGTGGAAGAGTGCTTAATTTTCTGGGTGTCTGGAAGAAGTCTACAGGAGATCAGCTGTGCAAAGCTCTTGTGGGTCCATCCATGTAACACACTGTCTGCTGGTGTGAAGTGATAGAACACGGCACAGCTCTACAACAGCTGGCAGGGCTCACTTCAAGGTCCTGCGTGTTTAGGGGCCCTGCTCAAAGGCATCCAGACTCAGCCTAGTGCTGGGAGTCTGTTTCCCCATCCTCCGGCCTCACAGAGCAGTATCTTCTGCACTGGAAAAGTACCTCCAGGAAAAAGCCGAGGGTGTACCATCTGGCCAGAAAAGCAGGGCACTGCCAGACTGAATCTTGCCCAGTGAACATTATACATATGAAAAAGGTGCTCCTAGCAATTTTTGTACATACCATTCTGTGTAATTTCTACCATGCTGTCACTTCAGTGCCTGTTTTTTGACCTAGTCCTGCACTAGACATTTGCAAGACAAATCGGGTGACATTTGGCCAGATCTGAAGCAATAACAGACTCCCTGCCGGTTACAAAACTTTTCTCATAATTTGTTTCTCAAAACTGCAAGATTAGAGATTGTGGTTTTGAAAGAGTGATGAGATTGACCATGTGCTATTATTTTGTTTGTTATGTGATCTGTTTTGAGGCACAACTAGGAATTCCCACTGTGGACCAGGTTCCTCTGACCGTGTCTACACAGGTGTGCATGTGCACACCACGTATAGCTGTGTAGATAAAAACTGGCCAAGTGTGCTGGGAACAGGGTTGGTTGCTGTCCATGTTTGTCAAATGTTAGAACTTTCACTTGCACTGATTTGGCCGATGTCTACTAAGAGTTACCCCTGAACCATGACTGCATTTGGCAATTAGTTCAGTCTGGGCACCAGCCCCAGCTGGCAGCTTGCTCACAGCCTTGCTTTGTCAGATGGCACAGCCGAGCCACGACATGCGAGGTGGTCCCAGTGCACGGGATGCTTACATTAGTATCATGGATGGTTTTAATCCCAGCACACTGGGAAGATTAGAAGTTTCACAATCCAAATAGAAAACAAGAGGTGTTGATACAGGAACAGGGAAAATGTGAAAAATAGGAGCCCTGTTTTAGGAATGACCTTGTATCCATCCTCATTTTTTGCATAATGTAAGGCTTTTTAGTCTGTCGCATTCTTTGTCCAGAAATCTTATCCCGTGAGAAACCTGTGATAAACTGATGCACATTCCTAATCAACGTTTTCTGGTGCAATCTGGTTTCACTGCCACATCTGCAGGCAGTTTTGCTCACTGTAACCAGGCAGAGCTTCACCCTGCCTGCAGGCAGCTTGCACCACAGGATGGTGCTCGGAAACCGTGCTCGCCTTTGCAGAGCTTCCCCTGCAAGTGGCAAGGCAAAAATCCCTCCTCTGATGTGTGGGAAGGAGGTTTTGCACTGGTTTTGTGCACCAGGTCATGACGGTGTGGCAGAAGATAATGCAGCAGGAGAGCGTTTGTGAAAGCCTTTTCTTTCAAATCCAGCCACACGGTTTGGGAACTGGTTTCTAAACTAGGGACAGGGCAGGCTGCAATTACACTTCCTTTAAAAAAAATAATCTCTCTGATGGTTTTGCTTCAGCTTTTTCCAACCAGCTTTGCTGAAGACCTGCCACCAAATTCCCAGGACAGAGTTAAGAACAACTGTTATTGGATGGGTTTGGACTTAATGAGGGGATTCAGGGTTGGAGGCTGGGGCTGAACAGATATATCCATGAGGACAATTGATCAGTCTGTGGCAAGGAGACAATTTCCTTTGATGAAGATGTCTGATGCCACAGGAGCCTCAAGGAAAGGAATGAAGAGGTTTGGAAAGATATTGAGAGTAAGGCTATGTGAATCGGGGAGGATGAGCAGAAAAGGAACTGCCTGCTGGAAGGCAAGTGTGCATCTGACCACCTAAAGCTGATTGGGGTTGGGACCCCTCTTGAGGTGGTATAACAAAACTTGAAGGTTTTGCTTCCAACTTGCCCAGTGTCCCTCATTTATCATGAATTTTACCACTGGCTTCTGCTGAAGGCAGGCTTTCCTACTCATTTCGAGTCTGCAGGACAGAGATGACAGCCTTTTCCTGTACCATGACTGGTGGTGTCATGCTCACCTGTGGGATTCATAACAACAAGTTTTATGAGGAGCGGCTGAGGGAACTGGGGTTGTTTAGCCTAGAGAAAGAGGAGGCTGAGAGGAGACCTTATTGCTCTTTACAACTCCCTGAAAGGAGGTTGTAGCGAGGTGGGTGCTGGTCTCCTCTCCCAAGTAACAAGAGACAGGACAAGACAAAAGGGCCTCAAGTTGTGCCAGAGGAGGTTTAGATTTAATATTAGAAAAAATTTCTTTACCAAGAGTGTTCAAGCATTAGCACAGCTGCCCAAGGAAATGGTAGAGTCACCATCCCTGGAGGTTGTCAAAAAATATGTAGTCGTGGCACTTTGGGACATGGTTTATTAGACACAGTGGTGTGGGGCTGATGGTTGGGGCAGATGATCTCAGAGGTCTTTTCCAACCTTAATGATTCTGTGATTAACCACTATAGAAAAGCAGGAAGAGGCAATGTTTTATGGTCCAGGAGTGTGTAGTGTAATTAGGTAGTATCACAGTATCACACTATCACAGTATCATAAGGTTGGAAAAGACCTTTGAGATCATCGAGTCCAACCTATGACCCAACACCTACACCTACACCTACTCCTACTCATCAACAGTGTTGTAATATAAATAAAATGTAGTACTCTTCAGGCATGCAGTTCTTCCACAGGCAGAACAGAGGCCCAGGGTGAGGAGGGAAGTCAATGAGGGCCCTCCTGTATCAGATTGCAGCATCACGTAGTAGTTCAGAGGAATGTGGGCGCCCTGTAGTCCTGCCCTGAGCAGTGGTGGCAGCTCTCACTCCCCCTGAGCTCAGAGGTGACCTAGAAGGATGCATCATTCCCACAGCATGGGACTAAGCAACAATCACCCTGACGTATACAGCTTCAAGTTGCTCTGCAGGGAACAGTGCTAGAGTTGGCAGTTATTGGTATGGCCTCTCAGCAGCAGGAAATCAGCTATGATTGCCAGCTCATTTTTATTTAAATTAACAAATGAGTGTCAAATGGAAATGACTTTCTGTCATGTGCAACCTCAACTGGATTCAACATCTCTAAATGTGAAGAGAAGGTATATACAAGACTCAGACACCTTCAGTGCTCAGAAATCATTGTTCCAGGCATCAAACGCCCAGATTTACTACATCGTACAATTACTGTCAAATAAGTACCACGGAATTCACTCTAATTTCAAGACACACTCACAATTCATATCCTTTTTAATTTACCTTTGATCTGTCTTTTAGCAAATTAGTTTGCTGGTGAAAAACTCCACTCAAATAGCTAATTAAAGCAATTAATCAGGAAGGCAGAATTCAAACTGCAAGCACAAAATACAGCATGCTGGAATTGTGACCTAAGCGTAACAGTCAACCAGGTGGGCACAATAAAAATTGCTGTGACCTACCCTCAGCTGGGCTCACAACTTCTCAAGGATGATCAGCCAGCAATCCCAAATCAGCAGGGTTGGTCTCCCAGAGCAACAAAATATGCCCTTAACTTCCTTGTTTTCTCAGAAAAAAAACTTTGCTAAAAAGTCTTTCTGGAAAGTTATGAAGTTAGAGCTATTTCCATCCAAACAGCATCAGATCATATGATCCACATCTACGATCAGCCTGAGTCAATAACAGCTGGAAGGTGTTGCTTGTGGATGAACTACAAATGATTCAAGGGAATTAGGCAATAACTAACCATCAGCTGCGATTCAATTCGCAGAAAAATCCCCACTGGCTGATTCCAAGGACACAGGCAAATAGGGAAAGAAGGTATTTGGGAAGATTATTGGTAATGTGTTCCCTGTGTACCTTGTGCTGTCTTCTTAGACCAATTTAGTAAGGACCAGCTTCTTTCAGAAAAGCTCTCCTCTTTCCTCTTCAGAATTCTGTGAACCTTTGAGACTCTCGGAAGTGGAGATATGGACTCATCTAGCGATACAAATACACTTGTTGACTTGCCAGTCCGTGTGTGCCAACTGCCCAGCTGGTTGTTGCAGAGAACTTGCAATAGCTGAGCTCTTTCCACCTGGAGTGCAAAGTGAAAATGGGCACAATTCATCACGTCTATGTGGTTGTGTCCATGCTAAGAATTTAAACAGATAAAGACCTTCCTGAGGACTGGAATTCAATGGTTCAGTTACTAGAATGATTTTGGGTTTGTAACTCTTGCTGGTTGGCATTCTTCTAGACAACTTCCAACATCCAAAACAAGATGGATCGAAGAACAACTCATAAGTTGGCTTTGATGGAACCTTTCTTGAAGGTGAAAGAGTTGAGCTTCATGGAGATGAACAGATTGTTGCATGGGACCTCAGGACCACAGGAAGGGCCCTGACTTTGGTGACTTTCCTTGTAGGCACTCTTCTTTCTATTGATTTTGTTTTAAATACGCCCAGAAGTTGAATAGAGCACACAGAAAGAAGTAAGGAGAGAAGCAATCAGAGAACAACACTGTAAGGTTTATTTAGTTAAAAAAGGAGGAAAATGGAGACTGAAATCCTTCCTCTGCTCAAATTGGTTTTAATATGGTATCTGGGGTGCTGATTTTATGGGCACACTGCGTTTCGCAAAGTCTGCTGAACATTTCCACAAAATCATCCTGTTTAACAGTTAGACTTGATCTTAAAGGTCTTTTCCAACCTAAAAATTTCTATGAATCTGTGGTTCTATGAATCTGGTGAGTCCTTAAGTTTGGGCTGCATCCTGACTTCACCTCAGGTGCCTAAAATTTAATTATTATATTTCTTTCCACTGGACAGGGTGGCAGATTCTGTCAGACTTGTGTTTTGGGTGGCTGTAATCACTTACTGGTGCTTTCATACTGAAAGTACAGAAATCATATTGAGTCAGTAGAGTTGATCTCAGTGTTTGACTTTATGATGCAGGTATTTATACAAGTGACTGAAGTTAGCCTTGGAATCAGGGTGTTGTCCTGAACTGGAGTCACAGTCCCTGCAAGTCATCATGGATTTAAGATCCCACACCTAGCTGGGATCTTCCTACATCTCCCTGCCTTGTATAGGAGCTCCTGTGGGTTGTGCTGGGAGAAGTGAAAGCAATAACTTGTCAAAGCTTTGCTTTGCAAATTTATTCTGATAAAGAAGAAAACTAGTTCTTGAAATAAACTGAAAATATGAAAAAAATAATACTTCTTCCCCTTTGTGGGTCAGAGAGCAGTAACTCTAAAGGAAAGGGCATGATTTATTTCCTTGGTGAGGTATGACAGGAGCGCAAAGTAAAAGGTGGCAAATTGAGGCAACAAATGCTCTTTTTCTGTGGGTGCATCCCTTGAACCACCAGGATCTACTGGGCTTGGCCTGTTTCCTATCATGATTTTAAGCATGTATTACCTTCTCATCAAAGGACTCTGACTGGACATCCCAATATTATCACAGTATCATAAGTTTGGAAAAGACCTCTGAGATCATCGAGTCCAACCTATGACCCAACACCTACACCTACACCTACTCATCAACTACACCATGGCACTAAATGCCTCATCCAATCTCTCCTTAAACATCTCCAGGGACGGTGACTCCACCACCTCCCCAGGCAGCGCATTCCAATGGCCAATCACCCTCTTAGTAAAGAACTTCTTCCTAATCTCAAGCCTAAACCTCCCCTGGCGAAGCTCGAGACCGTGTCCTCTTGTTCTGTCGCCGGTCACCTGAGAGAAGAGTCCAACCCCTGCCTGACTACAACCTCCTTTCAGGCAGTTGTAGAGAGCAATGAGGTCTCCCCTGAGCCTCCTCTTCTCCAGGCTGAACAACCCCAGCTCCCTCAGTTGCTCTTCATAGGGCTTGTGCTCCAACCCCTTCCCCATCCTTGTCGCTCTCCTCTGGACGCACTCCAGCATCTGAACATCTTTCTTAAACTGAGGGGCACCAGTCACCAAGGAGCTCCTCCTTCCACAAATAGAAGGTTTCATCAGACCCTCTGGAACTGGAGAGGTGTGAGTACAATGGTGTTATATTGACATTAGTCTAATTTGACATCATGGGCAAAGATCACTCACCACCCCTGTCCTGGCCACTATCGGTTGACTCCTTCTTTCCTTTGTCAAGACGACACTGACATAGCAGTGTTTTGAGGTGAAGAGGGCAGTAGATGGGGATTCCTGACTCTGTCTTTTCCTATGTAAAGGGATTAAGGAAGGAGTTATTTAGAGCCAGGACAGTAGCATCTAATATAGTTGAGTCTAGTCTCCTTGAAGACTTTCTCTGAAATTGTATTGGAAATGGACTCTCTCTTGGAGACCCTCCTTTCATTTCATTGTTTCATTTTGAACTTGTCTTTTCTTTTCACACAAAGGTGACCTATTTGCAATGTTTTGTGTTTTTCTGTTTCAGAGAAGAAAAACATTATTGAACGTCAAAAAAAACAAAAAAAGCCGTTCCCATTGCCATATGAAGAAGCAGCTGTAGTTATAAAGAAGAGTTCTGAGAAAAAAGGACATTTCTTCGGTGCACAAAAACTAGAAGGTTCCTAAGAAGTTATCTGCAAGACTATACTTCAAAGTTAGAGGAAATGTCCGTTGTTTAAAACCTTAGACAATGAACATATTTCTGCAGTTTTAGCTTGTTTAATACTTCTTTTGATTTCATTCTGTTCTCAGTCTGAGGAGATCTACTTCAAGAGAGATAAAACCCACAGACAAAAGTAGTCTCAAACCACCATCCGCCAGAAGACTATGGGGAAGCTTACAGTGGACATGGGTTTCAGATTTAGTTTTGTCTCTGTGCTCAGGAAGGGCCGCGAACGAATCCAGATTTCTAATAGCTGAACACTGGGGATTCACTGTACGAAGACATAGTACGTAGTTACTGCTGTAAACGGAGTGTTCGTTTTAGTCAGAAGAATTGTTAATTCCAGTTGTTCATCAAACAGAGATTCTATAAGAGAAGTGTTATAGGCTCAGAACCCGTAGATTTACAGTGAGACCATCACTCAGCCAGGCCAATGAAGTGCAAATGAAGACAGCTCTGGCACAAGAACAGGCTACAAAGATAAACCATGAGACGGATGCACAAAGCACTCCTCACATAACAGTGGCTGACAAATGAGTTGCTGACAATTAGAAGCCAGTGCACAGATAATTCTTGAACAGAAGATGCTGTGTTCTGTTTTCCTCCCTAGTATTGTGATATTTTAAGTGGCTCTAGAGCTTCAACACCCAGAAACTGGAGAAGCAGCTCTGGAGTTTCGGTCCTTGCATATATTAGTTACCACCTACAGAAAAGGGAAAAACATTATTTCTTAAGTTCCAGTCGTGTCTAGAGAGTCCATCCAAGATTATTCTGCGTTGTTCTAGAGGCACAGGCATGGTGAGACTAGATCTGTGCCAGAGAATAGAGTAACTACATTTTGCAATATCGTCTAAGATTTCTTCAGGTTTTCATCTTCCAGTTAAAGGAAGTTAAGTATTTGAATGTCTGTGAGAAATACAGCAATGAGTTATAATCTGAAACCTAACCCCTACTTAATTCCATGGAACTAATTTTTCTGACCAGATAGCATCTCTGAAGGCTTTGAAACACTGATGGGAAACACTAAACAAACGGGCTGAAGGGGACTAGAAGCTAATTCTGGCTTGAGTGACTTCAACCCTGGTTTCATCTGGGAGCCTGAATATCTAGAAGGTTCAGTGATGGATTTTGTGGGTCACAGGCTCTTCCATTGTCTAAATATTGCTGGAAACACAACTGCCACAAGTTAGCTGTGCATGGGGAAGGCGAGAGAGACATGAGAAAGGACATGGTTCACTTCCATCACTTCACATGCTTTTCTGCTACTCTCTGATTTTCTGTGTCTTCAGATTTAATTTTTTTTACAGACATCCACGTTCAATAAGATCAAAAGAAAATACTGAATAATTCATTTGAACGAATAATTGAACTGCAGTGACCTTTGTGTTAAAAAAAGTGCCCCTTTCCTCTGTGCAAACACTTTAGCCTTTGCAAAGCAGAGAACTCACTGCATCTGTTGAATTCACAAGTGGCTTTTTTTTTGTTTCTGTTTGTTTTGTTTTAAATAACTGCTTAATAGCTGGAACTGGTATTGTGTTCCTCCTGCTGACTCACTGGTTTCCAAAAGCTCTTCGATGAGTGTGACATCTTTAAACACCACAGAATATACCGTTTCCTTTCAGATGGGCATAATCTGCAATGATTCAACTCACCTAAAAGAACCATGTGTTTACAAGTATCCCAGCTGAATACATCAGCGTCTGTGCCTTGGCCTGATGTGCTATGCCATTAAAATGCTATTTACCATGACAATCCACAACAAGACTTTGCCTTTGTTTGAAAAATCATTTAATTAATGTGGAATTTGGCTGAGACAAAAGAGTCCACGCTCATTATAGTAAATAATTCCAATTCTTGCCTCTATTAGGGCATGAAGTGTATTGACACTAACTATAAACAAAAATCCATACACTAAGAAGTCTCTATATCACTGCCTGGTAAAAAGTATCTAGATCTGAACATTGTGCAAGGATGGGAATTCAGGCACAGTAGAGGTTAATGCCGTGATTCTTCCATTTATTATCTAATTTAGGGCAAGCCTCTCCATTGTGGTCGACATCAGTTGCTTGTCTGTAAAATGAGAACAGTTGGACTAAATGACCTTCACGGTCCCTTCCAACCCAAACCATTCTTTGATTCTATGATTCTTTGATTCTGTGATTCTATGATTTTTTGATTCTTTGATTCCACGATGGTGCCATTTTTTTTTGTGGGCTTAGACCAAGCTGGTCAGGAAGGAGGTGATTTTTCATCTGTGCATTCCAAGAGTTGAACACAAGAGGGCTTTTCTTCTGAGTGAGATTTCTCCATAGTGCTGCAAAATAAGTAATCTGTGAGCATTCTTGTGTTTATGGGCAAAACCTGTTTATTTGCCTTTTTTTTTGAAAATGTTTGAGTGTTTACTTGTAAGAATGTCTGCAGAAAGTTAAGTTGTCGGAGAATTGGTGGGGATAAATATTCATGAGAATACTCTCATTGCAAACACTTTTGTGGCCATCTGTAAAAGCTTTTTTATTATTCAAACAATACTGAGCTTTCTGCAGATAATTTGCCGAAAAAGAAAAAAAAGGAAAGTGTGAGGGTTTTCCTCCTTTTCTTTTTTTTTTTTTAAAGACAGCTGATGCTGTAGTCATGGTGTGTGATTTAATATCCAATATGTAGCACAAAACCCAGGAAGAAGTAGTGAGAACACTACTGCCCTGCTATCAGACCAACACAAATATGTTTACACCAAGTATTTTTAATAAAGAATAAATCAGTAAAACAACCAACTGTTTGTTCGTAATTAAGGAAACAGACGTAAGATTCTCAACTTAGCCAATAACTTGCTTATAGCAGTAACTCCCTTTAACGTTGATGTGATGCCTTAGTGGTGTTACACAGCATCCTTCTGTTCTAAAGGAAAACTCTATACTGTGGGAATTTCCTTCCTTTTTTTTTTAACATGAACAAGGAGTGACATGACTTTACTTTTCCTTTATCGGGCTTTTCATGTAGATGTCTGTGGTTTTCACCATCATATTAGCAGAGCATGTCCAAAGAGTTATAGCTTTATATTTACAACAACTCCTTTTTAAAGAAAATTTGTCATCTCTGTTTGATAGGAAGGAAAATGTGATGTACACATAATATCATACTTGCCTTTTACTGAGATCACCCCAGGTATCTCTGGCAAATCTGGAAAATGGAATTTTACCCAAATCCCTCCTGTATTGCCATTGTCACAAACCCATCTTTTCTGTTAATTATTCTACCCCTTACTTTATGCTTTGGAGATGAAAGGGAGGATCCTTCTGCTCTTAGACTTTTTTGCATATACAAGATCTTCTCATTGTGTTTGCAGAGATGTTGGTGCACCGCTAGGGCTATAGATCTGACCCAGCTATGAATTTTCTCAGGATTTTTTTTTTCCCACAAGAGATTCACCAAAAATTGCAAAAACATTTGGTGTGCTCTTAAACTTCATATTTTTCTTCAGCAGCAAGTTCCACAAGTTAGTGATTCGCTCTATGTAATGGTATTATTTCAATTTTTATAGTAGATTTTTTCTGCTTGTAAAAGTGCACAATAATTTTTGCTTCTCTGCACCGATCTGCATTCCAGTCTGTTGACATCTCAGATTCCCGAGTTGGGGCTTCTGCTGAAGGTCCTGGAGCCATATATTTATCTCTCAACTGAATCTGTTTACAGTATTTCAACTTCTCTGTTGAAAACATCTGAAATATCATAGGAGCAAAGGAGAAAGTTTCCTCCTAGCTCATTGCATCAGGGTGGGAAGAAAGCAGGGAGCTGCCTCATGATGTCCAACCCACACATCGTGGATGAAAATTGGGGCTCTGGACAGTTTGCTCAGATTGTTCAGCCGTTAGGGGATCCCCATCCACTTTGAATCCCAGCTCTGTTCAGACAGTTGTCTCCAAGGAGATGAAGGTAGTGTGATGCCACTGTATTTCTTTCTGCAGCAGCAATGATGAACACTTGAGGAAAGCAATGTCCTTCTGGAAGAGGCACTTCCAGTGTTTCAGGGGAAAGGGCCAGCCCTGCCATCAGCGTGGGTGCATGGATGCATCTGCATGGGTGCGTATTCCTCACGTGCCAGCTTGAGAGGCTGTGGCTGTGCTGCTGAATCGTCTCTTGGTTATTGATTGAGTTAGAGCTAAAATAGGTTAATGTGAAAACAACAGGAAATTTGTCCCCAGGAACAATCTCTCTTCTCTCAAATGAATAGGTTGCAAGACTCTTTTTTTAAAGAAAATACCCTTTTCCCTAGCTTGGGCTCGCATTATCATTTTGAACACTCCTCATTGACTGTCTCGGTCTCTGCTGCAGACTTTGACCTGACTTACTGATCAGCATAGTTGTAAATCAGGACGGCATTGCGTTTACACCAGTGGTAACAGCAACCCAAGCACAGAATCATTTTTCTTTCTCCAGATCTCCTCTTTGTTGCTTAACCTTAAAATTTTAATCTATCTTTCTACCTAACTTCACGATTCTAAGTCGTGATTATTTGGAGCAGCTGGGTACCATGCAGTTAGTGGATGGAGGGACAGAAGGATTTTGAGCATGAACTTCACAATGCTCAGAAGGACTTTACACATATCAAATGTGAACCAAAATCAATAAGGATACATTTCATCCATGGCTTTGTACCATGCCCTGCCTTAGACCCCAATTTGACAGTCACAACAGAGTGAGTTTGCACCCAGACTCTGAATTTACAACGAAAAATAAATTTCCCTCTCTACCCTGAACAAAACTGGCTTGCGCTCTGCAGCTCCTGTCTTCCTGCTTTCTTTCCCTCATCAATTCTCTTTTCCCTTTCACACATCAGCTGCAAACATCTCATTTGGCTGGGGTGTTGAAGGCAGGCTCATCTCTAGCAGTTCCAGACTGTTAATTCAATCAGCTCTTATATCCGCACTAACATAAGTAAGTGAAAAAGGCTCTTGAATTTCATCACCTTGTTAAAAACTGGGATAGATTTCTGGAAGGATTATTTGATTTGCTTCACTAGGTTTCATAAAGGTTTGTACATAGCATTTAAACTATTATTATTTACTTTTAACAAGCTATTTATGTCCTACTCTCAACTGCACAATCAATACTGCTCTCCCATCTGTTCAGAGATCCTGACATCAGCAAATTTCAATTCTCCGCTGACTGAGTAAAAATTAAGGAACTATTTAAACACAGCCAGTGAATGAGAGAAAAAGAGCTTAAGAGAGACTGCTATGAACTAAATCTTCATGATCAAAGATGTCTAGCACTCAGGAATGGTGCATCCAAGTTCTAAGCTTGCTGAGGACATTGCTGAGAGCAGTGAGGAAAGCTGCTATGCCTAGGAGTAGATTAAAGTGACTTCTATTCCTGACAGGAATATTTTGAGGAGACTTATATTTATTCCTTTATTTTTTGTCCACCCAAAGAAAGAAGAGAAAATGTATGATTCTCTGTGAAGACAGCCCAGTAAAAAGAAATAGCTAATGTTCCTCTACCCATCTGAACTACAGGGTCACCAGACCTCCTGAAGAACTAAAATGCATTAAGTTTTTAACATCATCTTTTTTTGAGAAAGGTCACTTTGTGTCACTGCTAACTCCTACCCCACTATCTCAAAAATGCCACTGTGGTCTGGGATTTATTATCCTTATGATAACAGCATGCTCCATTTTTCCTATTTTGTCAAGTCTTTTACTCTTTTCATTATGCGTAATACCACCAGAATCGAGTTGATTTGCTGGGTGGATTATTGTTTCTGTTGAATGAAGGTAGCTATTTTGTCCCTTTTTCTCCGCTGCTTTGGCCCCATGACATTTTGAAGGAGAAGAAGGGAGGCAATGAGAGGTTATATCTTGAATAATTTCACTCTGGTGGAAAATACCAATGACTTAAAATAAATATACTCTCTGAGATATCACATTACCCTGCCGAGCTCATGTACAGCAGAGATAAAATGGATTTTTTTAGAACTGATTTTTCTTTCTCCACCATCTGAATGGAATATCAAAGTACACAATTTAAAGTAACTGTTAGAGAAAAGGTTATACACAATGCTATCAACAGAATGGAGCTGCAAATTAAATGGAAATGATTACCAGAGAACTCATTTCCTTTGCTACTGGGAGGCTAACAACAATAATAAAGAAGAATTTAGGAGTGAAAGCTGAGATTCTCCCTTTGATGTCTGAATATTTTCTGTTTATGTTCCTTTAAAAGAAAGGGCCACATCATAAATTAAATGTAATGTTTAATTTTTATTTTCTCTCCACTCAAACAGCATGTTTTCCTCTAGGTAATTATTAAAATAATGGTTCACCTCTCCAGCTGCTGTAAACTGGCAGGTTTTTTTTTAGGCAGCAAAACAGCACGGGTTGAATGATAGCTTAGTCCCAAAAACATAGAATCCAGTTGCCTCTTGGAACAGAGATTAAGGTTTGTTTTTAAATTTAATGTGTGAAAATCAGCAATGAGGAAGAGCCTGTGCCCTTAAGCATTCCTGTAGGTTCATCTTAACTAAGTTATTTAGCAGAGCTTTCAACCTACTTGAGCTCTGGAGGCAACATCATTGCTTTGATGAGAAATCTCAGGCTAAGTGATTGAATGAACTCCAGGGTGCTGCGTATCCGTTACACTGGGGTCCTGGATGGCTTTAAACTCCAGTGTATCCTTTACTACTCGCTGTCACCCTTGGGTGCACTGCAGGTTGAGCTGTGCCAAAGCTGGAGAGTGCATCCATCACAAATGGACCTCGACTCTGTTCAGGCAAGGCGATGTCACAGAACCATAGAATGACCTGAGTTGGAAGGGACCCACAAGGATCATCGAGTCCAACTGTTGTCCCTGCACAGGACACCCCAACATTCACACCGTGGGGCTGAGGGCATTGACCAAATGTTTCTTGAGTATTGTCAGGCTTGGCACCGTGACCGCCTCCCTGGGGAGCTGTTCCAGTGCTCCACCACCTGCTGGGGGAAGAACCTTTTCCTAAGATCTAACCGAAACTTGGCATCTTCCTGCCATTCCCTCGAGTCTTATCATTGGTCACCAGAGAGAAGAGCTCCTCCTTCTCCTCCTGTGAGGAAAAAGTAAATAGCTCTGAGGTGCCCCTTCAGTTTCCTCTTCTCCAGGCAAGGAGAAGAGCAGGGTCTTGTTAGATCTCAACCCACTGGTGGCTGGTACCACATACTCCTAAAAGGGCTTCAGCTTCTTTATGACAATGGATTGCGGAAAATTTTCTGTGGATTAGTAGCTGGGGCTTTCTAAACTAAGCTGCAGGCAGGCTACAACCAGGCTGTGTCCAGCTATATCGATAGACATGCAGGAGCTGTTTGTTTGGATGAGAGCCTGCTCTTTGACTGAAATACAGAATAGAAGAAAGCAAATGTCACTCGCGTCTTCAAGAAGAGCAGGAAAGTGGCTAAGCGGTCAGCCTCACCTCCATCTCTGAGAAGCTAGTTGATAAAATCCTCTGGAAAGCGATTTCCAAACTCGTTATGCACAAGAAGGGGACTAGGAATACTCAGCATGGATTTATGAATTAGACATCATGTCTGTAGAAAAGCCTTCTATAATGGAATTATTTCCTTGATGAAAGGGTTCTCTTTATCTTGAGTTTAGCAAGGCTTTCAATGCAGCCCATAACAGTCAATAGACAAACTGATGAAGTCTAGACTAGCTAGGTGGACAGTGAGGTGGATCAGCTCCTTGCCTGTTCCTAGCTCTAGTTATCAAACCAGGGTGCCACAACAGAGACCTGAGCACTGTGACACTCACAGCATAACCATTCAGCACCAGTCTTGGGAGAGCTAAGCCTCATTCGCAGCCAGCTGAGGCATTTTTATATTCTCCTTATTTATACAATGGCATTACTGTACCTACCTGAAAGTAAGGACTCACTGAATCCCACAGTGATGCACAATGTGATGCAGGAATACACACAGGGCAACACTTGCCTACTTTTCCAGAAAGTGGAGAGTGAGAAAGTTCAGTGAACAATTCCAGTTATTCAACTTAAATTGGGATGAAGCATATTCTTAAGACTCTTTTCACTGGTAATAGAGGAAATGTAGGTGATTGCTTTGGAAGTATCTACGTAAATTTTCATGAACTTTAAAGATTGCATACTTTTAGGTGACTGGTTAATTGAGCTTGAATTCCATTCTGTGAGTCTCTATTCTGAACACCTTAGAACAATAGAGTATGAACTGTGTCCATTCAGAGGAAGAAAAGTCCAAGATTAGGAAGGTGGCATGCACCAGGCCACAGGAGATTGTGTAACAGAACTTGGAAATAAACCTAAGCCTACAAAAACTCAGTAGCACCTTAGCCACAGGATCATCTTTCCCTTAAAACATGTTCCTCTGCAAAGTACTGCTGAATATTTTTAGTTCAGTTTTGCTCCAACTTCATACTTTTTGAGATTCCCTCAAAAGGTCACCAAGGTCCAGTTGATCTCTTGGTGGGGTTAAGTGTTTGCCATGTTTCTGCTTGATTTTCACGGACGTGGAATAAGATTTCTGGCAGAGCGTTAACTTTGAACTTTTGAATTACAAGATCCTCAGATTCAAAATGAAACAGTGTCCTTGTGGAGACTGAAAGCAAAGACAGCACCCAAAAGACCATAAACACTGAGCCGTGTGCCTCTCTAGTTGTCACTGCTTCAACGTGGGAGAAAGAAAGAGAAGATGCTTGTCAATGGGAATTGGACAGCAGTGTCTTCTGGTCCCCCTTAACGAGGATGGACCAGGAGAATCGATAATTTCCTTCATGGTGTTTCTTCAGCAACATGTTGATGTCTAATTTTGGACATCTCTTCTTGTGAAGCTCTTCCTTGACAGGGACTAAACATGATGACATTGCCAACTTCTAGGTCAGGCTGCTTTGGCAGCTCAGTGGCAGCAAAGGACCTGCAAGCAGCCACTGCGTGCGTGTAGATCCAGCCTGCCTACCACAGGGCTCGCCCACCGGCCTTGAGTCTGTTGCTTACGCAGAAGTGTCCACTGCTATTGGGGATACACTGGGATAATAGCGCTGAGGGATGTGCCACAGATAATAGGAGAGACACATGTTCAGTAGAAGGTCACCAGGACACCCCAGGGTGTCTCAGTGATGCTAGATGACTAAAGGTGAGCAGGTAAACTGCTTTTTTTATGCTGAATTCAATTACTGGAATTGGGACCTGAATCTAGACTCAGGACAGAAATACTTTGATTTCTGGAGGAGATGTTGCTCTGTGTCACCCAGGAGGATAGATTAGAGCTATTCATCTCCTCTAGTCTCAGGCTCTTCCATCCTTTGAAATCTCTGAAAGCCTGTGCTTCAGCTACATAAGCAACTCTAGGATGTTACTGATGACTTTGAAGAAAATCAAGAGAGTTATAATTGAAATCACTGAATGAAGGCAAGTGTTACATAACCTGGGCCCTCCTTTCTTCTCTGCTTTCCTTTTCTGTGCTTGGTTCATCTTCCACAACTCCATGTTTTTTCTTTGTTTCACTTTCATTTTTCCATTATTTCATGTCCTTGTGTATCTAAACATTAAGGTAATATAGAGGACAAAGGACTCCATCACATCTGTTACCAAACAGTAGACTGGACCCCAGCATGTCAGGTACGCTCTCTGAGCTGTACAGGAGCACTGGCTTGCAACCAGTGCCATCTACAAAAGAGCCAGAAATACATTAATTCCTGTATATTTCATCAGCTCTGCATGCACTGTCTTGGCTGCAGTGATACAGCAAAGATAAAACGTCTTTGTAAGCAAGGAAGGTAGAAAAGCTTCCTGTGGTCTGCACTGAGACCTCCGCTGGCTTCACAACACTGCAAGGCATGCTTTGGGCCACATATTGATTATGATCTTAGCTGCTATAGGTGATACCCTAGCTGAGCTCGCACCTCCTAGAGTGAGAGAGCGGTTTAGATCCAAGCTGTAATATATTACTCGAGTTTTAAGTATCTAAAGTACAAACACAATAGTCGAGGGAGGAGCATACCTGCTTGCAGTATCAAATATTTGGAGCTGTACTGGCAGAGCATGACTCTTGGTGATACCTCTCCACTGCAAGATGTTCCTGGTAACCACTGAGAAAAACTGCCTTTCCAGTCTGCATGGGCATGGTGGGGTGCATCATGGTAGTTGGTCTTTCCTATGGGGTAGGCAACCATACCCTTGGGCAGCAAGCTGAGGAACTGAGACCAACCAACCTCCTTGGGAAGAACCTTGGAAGTCTCTGTAGGAGGGCTGAAATCAAGGCTGTTGCTTACTGGTGACCCCCACTTGTCCTAACTTGTTTATCAGTATGAGACTTAGTTTGGTGAATGCCAGAAAGTAGAAATTTGTGCATCTGTTGGGTAAAGCAGCAATAATGGGGAACGAGCAGTACAGTGGTCAGGAATTCCAAAACTTGAGCTGAAACAAATAATGCTGGAGGTTAGACCATGGCAATACTGTGATCCCGTGGGGCTCCTAATCAGGATTTGGCCTTCAGCAAATGAATAACCAGACCTGGAAAGCCCCATCTACTTTTTATGGAGGAAGGGACAGGAAAAAAGATGAAAAGACAAGATGGGTGCGGAAGTGCCGGTTTAGCCAAGGCAAAGGAGCGGCTCTGTGAGTACCTGGGCTTCTGCTTATTTCTGTGCGGGTATTTGGCTTTCAGCCCTTACTGACTCTTATTTCCCCATTGCTGCCACCACAGGAAAATACTTGCTGTTTACCACGTCACTCTTTGTACACCACAGGCACATCTAGGAGGGTTTTCAGGCTGTGGCACTGGTGATACACACAGCACGTACGTTCGTGGTGGCTTGTACTCACCTCTCCCTCCTTTCATTCTCAAGGGCTTTATTTGTTTTTGGTTTTGGTTTTTTTTTGCAGCTGAACACACCTTGCAGAGAGAAGCAGGCACTTCTTCTTGTGGCTTGTGTGAAAAACCCTACAGCAAGCCTAACACCGTGTCTGCTCTAGGAGTTACTCGAATGTGCTCCTTTACAAGTCACTTCTACCCTTGCTTTGGCCACATGGGCCCACAGCCCAAGTCCAGAGAGCCCTGCCTCTGGTCAGAGAGGTTTTAAGCCCTCTTACTCTTCAGTTCATTAACCACAAGAAATGATTCAGCACCCTCCTTCCTTAAGTCTACAGTCTCGGAGTGTTGCTGCATTGGTGTCAAGCACAAACCACCATGTGACTGCAAAGAAACCATCCCCAACAGCCATTTAGAGTGAGTTACTGCCAATCTTCAAACGCTTAGAAAATCAATTTCTAGTCTGGATCAGACCCTCTAGATCCTATCCATAGCATGTGGACAGTCGGGCGCTCCCAGGACTTGGCTGATCCAGCCTCATTCAGGTGACAAAGGAAGATGACCTGAATCACCCTCTAATATTAATGACCTCTGCACATCTGGCTCTGCAACCCCTTTGAGACACCAGACCCCATTTACAGCCGTGTCACTTTCCAGTAGTGAAAAAGAACATTTTATTGTCTTCCTGGACACCTTTGCGTAGCATTAAATCCTCATTTTAGATACTGATTTGTGGAGTATTTACAGTTGTTCAAATGCTTGCTGAACTTGCGTACTTATGAGTTGAAACTCCCCCTGGGAACGTCCCCCAGATAATGCAGAGCCCTTTTAGTGGTTTTTCTAAGCACCTCTGTTCTTTGTCCCTATTAATCACTTCAATCCCGTTTTCCAACTGTACACAACATTTTATTAAACTGTACAAACAGCACTGGCATTTAAAAAAATCATGTTAGCAATTCTAATTAAACATGATGACCAGCTGCACAAACGATGAGCACAGATGCCCCCTGCATTTCGTACAGCACAAACAATGATTTCACGAGAGTTGCTGGACTGAAACCTTTGTCAGGGTGCCCTGCTTTTCCTGTTGGCATTAGGCACCTTTGCTCTAGGTCCTGCAGGATTCAGTGCCTGCAGTCACTGCCGGTGGTATCCCAGCACTGCTTGTAAGGCAGCATTCACTCTGTTGGGAGGTCCAAGTTGAAAGAAAGGCACCTTCGAAGGGAATCCGATTTTGTGATGACTCACCTTCTACAGCTTCTCTTCTCCATGGACTGGAGAGGTCCCTGTAACAAAACTCCCTAGGTGAACACTTCAATTAGAGCCTAACGCCGGCTGGAGTGACTACCTACATCTAAGCTGTAACAGAATCCTCTGTTTGTGCTTTGACTTAATTTTGACCTAATTTTGACCTATCATTTAACCGATGCCTTAGTGACAAGCAGTCACTGTCAGTTCATCTCTCCAACCTCAGAAAACAGAGCACCTTTACTTAAAAAGATCCCATGATGAAAGGATCACATAAAATATTTTTTTTAACCCATCTACATTTCCACAGACTGTAAAGGGATAGAACACATGGCAAAGTGTCATGAGGTGGAGGAGAGGACCACCCTGTGCCGTGCTGCCCTGTGACCATTGGATGCAGCTTGTGGACCTGTGTCTGTGGTACGTACCAAAGAGTTGGGACATCATGTAGAGCAATACAAAGTCTATCAGTTTCTGTGGGGACTGATTACTGCCTTTCAAGTAAAATATGCCCATGCTGTGACTGGAAAGCCAGTTTTATGATGCTTAAACAATGGTTTGAGGAAATCTCTTCCACCTTTCTCATGCAGTTTTAGGAGAAAATTCCTGAAAGCCTAGTCCAGATTTTTCACTGAGCCCCGTGGTGTGAGGAAATGTTAAGCTCTGGAACAGGGGTTCTCAAAGCTTTCTGCTGGATGGCAACTTCCCATCCTTCCAATCAAGTTCTACGTGTAAAGCAATGGTTTTTTGTATTGATCTTGACACTTGCACCTTCCTTCAGGCCTGAGTCCTTAGCTCCAGGGCCTCTGAGATGTACAGATATTGGAATGGGCACCTGCAAAGACTCTTTATCTCAATATTGAATCCTAATACCTGTGAATATTACTTTTAAAGTGTGTAGAGAGCTACACACTTTAGAGCTTCTGGGCTCTTCTCACAAGTGACAGCGATAGGACGGGAGCAAATGGCCACAAGTTGCACCAGGGGAGGTTTAGACTGGACATTGGGAAGAATTTCTTTACTGAAAGGGTGGTCAGGGATTGGCACAGCTGCCCAGGGAGGGGGTGGAGTTGCCATCCCTGGAGGTGTTTAAAAAACGGGTGGATGAGTTCCTTAGGGACAAGGTTTAGTAGGGAGACAGGCACGGTTGGACTCGGTGATCTCAGAGGTCTCTTCCAACCTTCTGATTCTATGATTCTATGAATTTAACACAGGGACTCTGCATTGCTGCTATTAGAGTGAAAGTGCTTCTTCAAAATTCCTGTGTGCCTCTGCAGAATTCTGCATATACACAAGTGGATGTTATCAAAGCTTGCAGCCTGAAGTCTTCCCAGATGCCCTCAAGCCTGATCAAACCACTTGTCCATCAGAAGGAGGAGGGCAGAAATGGTAACTGACATCACCAGAAGCTCAAATACACTTGCTTTTTTTACAGAGAAACCCATTTGCTGTGTGTACAAATAGTGGGGAACAGGTTTTGGCACCTCATAATTTTCAGATACTCTCAACTTCAAGAACATTGGGAAAAGAGAGGAGAGATACCAAAAGATACCACGAAGAAACTTCATCAGTAGTGAAGAGTGGCTGGCATCTGCTACACACTGGAATAAGTTGGGAGCCTCCAGGCATGGTAACACCGAGGTGTTTTTCCGGTGCATTCTTGATAAAAATAACCATGCACAGTCTTTAATTGACGAAGTGTTACTCAAACCACTACGAAGAATTCCTTCAGTAAGATAGATCTCAGGAAAATATTTTCTCCATTTTAGGGTTCACAAAAGAAAAGTTGCTGAACATGTTTTGGTCCATGCTGTTAATCAGTGCTCTGTCGGCACAGGACAGTCTAGGTTTTTCATTTAGAAATTCCTTGTCGAAGTTGCTACAGTCACTCGGAGATTTCTTCGAGAAAAGGAGAAAAAAAAGATGTCAAAACACTACTATTCAGATCCTCATTGCAACGGTAATGACTCTACCAGGCTGCTTCCTATGCTCTCAGCTCAACTAGTTGGGAGAAAGCTCAGCCAGCGAACCCACAGTACATTTGCCCTTGACCTTTTGCACAAGGATGAGCTACTCTAGTGCAAACAATGCATAGTAATATGTCAAACTGCAGTGAACTTCTGTCTGAGCTCTTAATACCCAGCAGGCAGCGCTAATCACTTGCGTACTACCATCCTACTGAAGCAGTAATGGGAATAAATATTATATATGAGGCACTATGACCAATGTATTCTACTAGGCAGGGATGGTACAGCTGTGTAACGCGGCAGACTGGACCCACCAATTAATAAGAATTGTGAAGGACTATAAAATGAAAGCATTAAGCATTTTTCAAATTAAATGTTATTATAATAATAATATATTATTATATAATATGGACGATATATTTCGTATACATATATTATATACTATATATAATAATAACAATATAAATAATATAATAATAAAAACAACAACAATTTAATAGTTTAATAGGACTGTTACGGACAGTCAGGGCCTTCCTGACTCAGCTGATCCACCTGGTTACTTGAACTGCTTTTCCTTCTATATCTTCTGCCATACAACAGAAGATAATCTCTACAGAACGGACTGTACATGCATGGTTAAAGGAAGGTGGTTTAAGTGGCATCCCCTGCTATGGTAACTGAGAAAGTGATGAGTAAGCCAAGCTTTCTCAGGTCTGGGCATGCCAGACCCGGGCTTATAGCCATCTGAAAAGAGTAGTCATGTCAGCTAAGCCAGGCAACCCAGCCAAAAGAGATACATAGTTCACAATTTTCTTTCCAATAACTGGACACTGTGGCAGATCCAAAGGGTAGACGACTTCAGCTGCTTGAATGTGATACACACAACATACCAGACAGTCTGCGGACAACGTAATCCACATTTGGATACATAAGTAAGAGTGAGCACTTGCCATTCTGACTGCCCAGGACTGAGTTACTTCATTTACTTTTAGACAGAGAGGCTGCACGTGCAGAGCAACCCCAGAAGATAACCCTGAAAGTTTGGGGGCATTTTGAAAGCCTTAACTTGGTGCCCCAAACTGTCAGTTCCAGTGTGAAGCAGACATTTATTTACCTTTAAAATGCTGATACCATCAATTTAAACAGACTTTGAGGTCTCTAACATTAAAGACCCATTCTGAAGCCTTCGGACAGTGCCCCTAAACAAATGAGTTTACAATATTACTGTGGGTCCTGGCGTCGGCTCCTAGCTAGCACATGCTGGAGAGTTCATATATTTGGGGAATGAATAATTCAGAAAAGACAGACGTGAGATGGGCAGAAATGAAAGATGCATCCTTACCACTCTCGGTTTGAAAGGAGGCTCCATCCTTCTTTCTTCTAAAGCCTCCCAGTTTATTTCTCGGAAAAAGGCATGTTGGCGAATGTTACCTCTCGCTCCCAGTCTCCTCTCAGGTTCTCTCACAAAAAGCTAGAATGTTGAAGAAAGAGGAATACCTTAGTCTTTTATCAGTATTTCCATTAGGACAGAGTCTCAGACTTCCATCTCCAGCATGGTTGGTGAGACCGTGAAGACTCTTCTAACTTATTAGATTTCTGATTGGGTGATCAGTTTAGATTCTTAGTCTAATACATCAAAACTAGAGAGATCTTGGCCTTATTTTCTCTTTGCAGGAGAGACAGGACAAATTTGCTACAGTGCCAATGCTGTATGTGCCTGAGCATGCAAATATGAAACTAGACAGCTGAAATACCTGGATTGCAATTGGGAGCTTTTGTCTGGACAATTTCTTGTAGTCAGGATTATTTTTAACAGATGAAAGATAAGTATAATTTTGGAAAATAGTAGTCTGGCCCAGGCTGGCGTTGCATTCATCTCTTTCGGACTCTTGGAGTGTCAATATTCGTATTTGACCTTTATAATTAATGGAGAAAACCAGACATCTTAGATGCAAATTGTCTGACCTCCTTTACACACTTACAGATGAGATGAAAGACACCCTGGAAGTGCCTTCTTCTGTCCACTGACTAGCTCTGATGCTGACAACCATCTACTTTATCCAAAGACTCCCAGTACAGATAGCTTGCTGTACGCTACAGGCTACAAGTCGTGTGGATGACTAATTCTTTTAATCCTAATTAAGGTAGGAAAAAGCTAGAACTGGGACTATATATTTCCACCCTCAGCTACACGCAGATCTAAGCCCACTCTTCAGTTTAGTGTACACATTGCCTCTTCCGTCATAGACGTTTTCATGGTGAGGCAGGAGCCACTTGACTCTGCGAGCAGATGAAGTGTTTCTAGGGGAGAGTTTCAGGAGTGCTAAACATTTCACAGCTCCTCTCAGTGTTCATGAGGGAAGCAGTGCTAATATATTGCTGTAATGGTGGGTGGGAATAGTTTAAAATTTACCTTTACATCTGTAGCCCTCCAGGCTAGCTGGCCCATAGCACGCCAGATCCTAGATGGATGATTGGTAAAGTCAATGGAGAACAGTGGCAACTCATTAGCAGGTGACCTGAACAGAGCCAATATGTCCTACTTCAGAATTAAGGGCAAATATTCAAAAGTGCTTTACTATTAGAGGTCTTCCCAAAATGGACTTTGGTTGCATATGGTAGAATTTCTTGCTTACTCTATTTGGCCAACATACAACAGAAACGAGTCAACGAAGAACAAATAGAAATATGGAGTGCCAAAAGAATCTGACGTATGGACCACTGAGCATCTGTTCAAAAAAAACCAACAAGCATTGGGTTTTGGTGAACAGTGTGGCCAAAGCCTTACCAGAACTGAAGTGTCCTACAGACAATTGATTACACAGCAGTGCAGAGTCCCTGGGTTAAATTCATAGAAGCATAGAATCAGAAGGTTGGAAAAGACCTCTCAGATCATCGAGTCCAACCGTACCTGTCTCCCTACTAAACCCTGTCCCTAAGAAACTCATCCATCCATCTTTTAAACACCTCCAAGGATGGTGACTCAACCACCTCCCTGGGCAGCTGTGCCAATTCCTGACCAGGCATATTCTCCGCTGATAATACAGGCATGAAGTGGCGTGAATATATAGTAATCTGGAGTTATTGGCAATGAGAACAGCCCAGAATGGAGGACTTTTTCTTTTCCTAAGCAAGGAGGTCTATTGATTGGTATAAAGACGAGTAGCATCTTCAATTGTGACAGAAGTACAGGTTGGTTGTGCAGAAAGACGGCAGTGTATATTCTGGAAATAGGTGTTCAAAATCTCAGTCTGCTGTGGTACGTCTTCCTGAACAACTGCTTTTGATTGTTCTCACTGTTATCATTATATAGTGATACCTAAACATCTGAGTGCTGCTAGCACAGCACAGACGCAAAAAGAATCTATTCTCCATTTTTTTTGTAGCGGAATGCTGCATGTTGTCCTGTTGCTTTGTAAATGCAAAAGTCAACGTAAGGACTGTAGGTCAAATATGACCAAAACCCTTTGATGAACGAGTTACTTCATATCAGCTGAGCCATAATGACCCCCTCTCACCATGCTCTATTGCAAGACAGGATGTCTTAGATAATGTTCAATGTCAGTCCAAAGCCTAACTGAGGGGCAGTAGCTTCTTAGACTAATTATGACTACATTGCATTTTTACCTTGCTACTCTAGAATAATCTGCATCCCAAAACAGAAGTGCTAAAATGCTAAATGGATTGGTGCTGGGAGGGAGGCAATGAAAAAAACGGTGTATTAATGGAATGAAACCTAAAAGGTTGCCCATTAGAGGGAAACAGAAGAACGTTCTACCTACAAAAGACACTACGCATTGCTATGTAGGATATTAAAAGGGCCAAAAATGTTTCACAGTATCATAAGGTTGGAAAAGACCTCTGAGATCATCGAGTCCAACCTATGACCCAACACCTACACCTACTCCTACTTGTCAACTACACCATGTCACTAAGAGCTTCATCCAATCTCTCCTTAAACACTTCCAGGGACGGTGACTCCACCACCTCCCCAGGCAGCGCATTCCAATGGCCAATCACCCTCTCAGTAAAGAACTTCTTCCTAATGTCAAGCCTAAACCTCCCCTGATGAAGCTTGAGACCGTGTCCTCTTGTTCTGTTGCTGGTCACCTGATGATGCAGACGATACGGTGGACTCTGCCACTTCAGGACACAGCTCAGCTTTGTCAACCTGCTCCTCAGCTCAGTGCAAAGATGTAAAATATTCTCTAATAAAAATCAAGCTGAACACCAAAGCGAACTACCCTAGATGCCTTCATATCTCTGAGGCACAAGAACGGCTTCAAATATATAATTTCCAAGGAAGTCTGAAATTATTCATTTGAAGCCTGGCAGAATATCTTTTCCAGGAGTTCATATGCCTCGCACCTAAAGGACTGCTCTACAAAGAAACTGATCCCTGCTGGTATCCGATACCCCGAGATCCTACTTACAGGATGTGAGGAGCCATCATAGCTCACAAGAAAGAAGGCCTTATGACTTAGGTCAGGTATGCTTTGAGGTCCACAGACAAGAAAGTGACTCTTTCTGATGCTAACACTGATTTTTTTCTCTCAACAACAGCTGAAGATGCACAAATCAAAGATGATACTTCAGACAAAAAGACTTTTGTTTGGTATGAGGTTATTCTTACCTTCACCAAAATGTCCTTTGCATCCTTGTCAAGCCAGCGAGGGTAGAACGGGTTATCCATACGGATAGACTGGAAAAGCTCCTCTTCATCTTGGCCATGGAAAGGAGACTGCCCAATAAGCATCTCATACAAGAGGACGCCAAACGACCACCAGTCAACAGAGGTGTTGTACTTCTGCCCCAGCAATATCTGCCCAATGAAAACAATGACAAAAATGGATGTAAAATGTCTAACATGAGTATTCCAGCTTCAGATGGGTGGCCAGACCCTGACCTTTCCACAGCTGCTTTGCACTGAGTGGGATAACGGAGGTGCTTCCCCCTGCTTGCAGCACGGGCCAGAGCATCTGCCAGCAGTGCAGAGGCTGCAGTTAAGGGAGCTCCAAATCACAGCCACACACTACAGAAAACAGGTTGTAGGTTTCTCTAGTTACTCTTAAGTTATTTGAACAAATCCTTGGTTACCAGGGAATTCTGAAACATGAAAAGTGAGGGAAGTCTTTTGTCTGCTCTTCAAATTACCTCAGGGGTTCAAATCAGGCTTGTGAATTCCAAGACAAATGGTTAGGCATTAACATTTTGGGATTGACTTAAGTCATACAAGCTGTATTTTGAAATTACCAGTTTGAAAGTGTAAGGGTACTTTAGGACTATCAGTCAATGGAAATGGTGCAAATCTATCTCAGCAAAATCCGCCCCAGGAAAAGCATGATGAAGTGGTTACTGATCTGTCCTCTTGAGACCAACTGAGTTACAGGCAGAAGACGGGAGTTTGTCCTCTGTCAGTCCATTGGTTTGTGCCTTTCTGAGTCAGCTATAAAGTGAAGGCTACATCCAACTAAGTAGAGTTGGCTGGAGTGATGACCTCCTCTAAAAAACGTGGCATTTTCCTCCTCTACATACATGACCAGACACTACCAAAATTTCAGACTTCCCCTCCGGGGAAGTAAAATCAATCCCACCTGCCCTTAGATGTCTGTTACAGAGATACCCAGGGCTGAACCAGTTATCATTACGTCTTTTTTATAGTCAAGGAAGAAAATCAGTCTTATTTTAGACATCCAGCTAAACATCTAACTGCTGCAAAATACAACTCCCTTGGTCTCCTTTGGTTGTCAAGGAGCCTAGACAACTTGCTCGTATATAAATATTTACATTGCTGATGTCCAAAGGCACATGTGATGACTACAATATCGAGGATCCTTAACAGGATTTTAGAGCTGGAGAGAGGGATAGTTAATTTTAAAGCACAATCTTTACTCTTGAGCCCACTGCTTGGTTGCAATGTGATCCTTTATACTACAGCTATGGTGCAGGTATCAGCGACCAGCCCTGGAAACAGCTTAGTACCAGTGAAAACAAGTCTCCAGGTCTGTGCAGATGAAACTGCTGATATTTGAAAAATTATGATTTACAGAGGTGATCTTTACTGCTGGTTCTGAGGTACAGTGGAAGGAGATGAGTAATTTCTTGACTTGTTTTCATACCTTGTCTTCATTGCTTGTAAGTTGCCTCTTGGGCCCAGATTCATCTTACTGCCTACAAGTTATGTGTCTTATTAATTCCATTATGCAGAGTCTCTATAGTAAATACAGGGAAAACAGCGATTTAACTGACAGGCACACCTAAGATAGGAAGGGATGACTTGTCTTCTGGTGTGCTTGTCCTTCTACAACACCATAAAATGCCATCTAATGCTTCATTTTTGGAGAATATTCTCACATTAGATGAGAATCATCCCCCTGTGATGTACCTGTGGCATCTAGCAAACAGGACCTTAATATCAGGAAGTCTAAACACAAGCTGATGTAGAGGCTCATGCATTACACCTCTCCAAAAATACCAAAAGATGAGACACAAAAAACCTATTTGACACAATACATACAATATTTTTCACCCTGAGTCAAATAAAAAGGAATCAGCAAGTCTCCCTAATATAATATTTCTTTTGGATCACTGATACACAAAATAATCCCAACTTTTCCTTCTGAAAAGAGATATTATTTTTACAAGGCTTTACCTTTTAAAATATAAAATGTGTGGAAACTGAAATTAAATGTTTTATGTCAGTCAAAGAAGAGATTTATTAGCTTTGCAATTCTCTGGAAAAAATACTCAGCAATTTCTTTTTTTTTGTCAAATATTTTTTGAAATCAAAAAATTGCTTATCTACTGGCCCAAAGCCCCCTTATTTGCCAAGGTGCTGGGTCTGAAACAAATGACAGAGCTAGCAGCTGCATTCACATACTGAAAAAAAGTCCAGTGCTCCTGCCTTTGGCAGGAGAGATGATCCATAAACTCTAGCAGTGCTTTCAATTTAGAGTTAAAATATTTTATATGCACTCGTTGAATCTCTAAAACAAATGATGGCGCAGAAATAAAACTCTGAGCTATTTTAGTCTTTCTCTTTTCTATGAAGTAAAATCACAGATAATGGATTATCACTTGTCTCTCTTTTTTTAGTATTAGAAAATAGCACTTTTATAAAATAAAAGCATATTGAAGTGTAATAAAAGACAATTGCAGCTTGATTGCAGAGCACACTTACACCTGCTCTTTGGCAATATAAATCCAATTGATTTGAAGAGACCAGCCCTCGTGTCAGCAGTGGTGTAACCTAGATCAGGACCAAGCTCTTGGTGCACAGTGAAAAATCAATGAATTCTAGTGGAGGAGAAAAAACCAAAAGCTTTAAAAGCTATTCGAAAGTACCAATATCCATCATGAAAACACTAAACCCAGGAAATGGGATCCTGAAAGACAAATAAATGGATTTCAGAGTGATGGCCGACATGATGCATGGTTGAATCCTAAGTTCTTCTCTGAAAAATGTTTTCTTTCACCCTAATTTGCCATGTAATTAGTCAAAGCCTCTCTGTAGCAAGATCTATCCTTGTATGAAGTCACCAGATTAAAGGAGGTTTCTCTTTTTTTGGAGAAATCTAGTTTAAAATATCTAAATTTACTAGGAAAAAAAAAAAAAGAACAAGTTTCTGCCTGGGCAAGAAATGGAAAGACATAAGGGGAAGCACAAAGGATCTCGTTGTGGGCAAGCTGGAGTCTGGTGTCTGTGATCACTCCCTTTATCGCATGGGTACATGGAGGGCAAGTTCGGCTTTTCTGCATCAATTGTCAGTACGTATCAACGGCAGAAGAAGGGGAACTGTTGACACTTTTTTGCACGGAACTTGGAGGCTGCCTCCATGCAAGCCCCGGCTTTCCCGAGTCAAGGGGACACAGCAGGACCTTAACACAAGGCACAAGCTCTGCCTTGCCCTTGTTAGCTCAAGCACAGCCTGACCCCGACACAATTCCATCATCTTTAGTTTTAGCGCCTCCTTCACCAAGAGGCAACTTGTGGAGACACGTTCTCCAGGGAAGGATTCAAGCAGTGACATGAGGTGCTCTGGCACCGTGCACAGCCAAAGCACAGAAACAGGTAGTCCAGAGCCCAGAGTTAGCAGGCTGGGTCCCAGCTCTCCTCCACATAGCAAAATCTCTCCTCTAGGTGCTGGCATCTAAACAAGAAAAATCATGACCATGCAAAAAGTATGACCACTCTCGCATATCTGTCTCCAAGCACCTCTATCGTGTTTACAATCAGTTATTAGTTGTTTTTTTCTAGACAGACCTTCAAGCCTGTGCTCGGTTTTAAGGTTATGCCTCTGATGGTAGAGTGCTTTCAGAGCACAAAGTGCTTTATTCAGCTCTGGGAGGATGCTTGTGATGCAGTCTGTGTTTGCAGCCAGCTAAGAACTTCTGTGAGTAAGAGAGAAGTCCAAGCTAACAGGTGCCACCCCTACTGAAGCATCAGAGCATACCCCAGAGGGAAGGTGAGCACCAACACCTGCTTTATCATGGACCCAGCCTCTCTTCTCTATCTGAAAGGTGGCTAAACAAGAAGGAGGGAGGAGGGCATTTTTTCTCACCTTTCTGTATTTTAGGCTGTGATGAATTTCATCCCTCAGAAGTGCCCATAGCTTGCTACCAGCTATCAAGGAGTCTGTACAGCCATGGAAGCCTACTGGTAGCTAGATGCTTCCCATTCCTTGTGCTGTTTCTGCGCCTAAATTGCAAGACCTGCCTCTTGGAGCTTCTTCTGCCATGGTCCAAACTGGATTTCCATTAAGCATTCTGTTTCTTGCTTAAGGCAAGCATCACTTGCTTCCCTGGCCCATTTGCACAGAAGATGAATTAGCAACAAAAATATGCAATGCCAGACAGTAACACAGCCTCTGAGTCAAACTGCACCCAGTTTCCAGTCTGGAACTGCTCAAATGCAGGTTATTATTCTTTGCACCCTCCACCACTGACTAACAGTCATGTCTCAAGACACACTGTCTGCCCCACAGCAGGTTGTTGCCCTCCCTGGAGCCCACACCTACCTCAGGAGCGATATAGTCAGGAGTCCCACAGAAAGTACTTGTCTTCGCATCTCCAAACATATTCTCCTTGCACATCCCAAAGTCAGCAATTTTGATGTGCCCCTCGTTGTCCAAGAGGACATTGTCTAGCTTCAAATCTCTGTGGAGGAAGAGAAGGAAACCCCTCCTTTGGAGTGTTACAGAGACACACAGTCTATTTTAGCAGGTGAAACTCAGTAACTCACAGTCTGCCTCTATGTAGTGCCTACGTGTCCCAATTACAAAGGAAGGCTAAGGGCCAAATGAGGAGCTGCTCTCTTGGTCTTAAATATCCCTCTTCCTCATTCCTCCTGTCCCAGCATTGATTCATTTTCTGGAGAAGACTTTACCCAAGACCTATTCTAAAACTGCCTCCTTTGAGGAAGCGGAAGAGTGAAGCTAAAAGGGCTTTGTGTGGAGAAGGTGAGCAAGAAAGGACCAGCTAATTTTCACTTCTTCCTTCCCCATACTCTCTCTGAAGCTGCTGCCAGGTCTCCCTCCCAGTGACTACAAATGTTGGAAGGGGTAAGGACCCACGAGCCTTGCGTGGCTTGCAGAGTCAGAACAATCTCACTCATCAGCAGGACACCCACTACCTTTTCACTTTCTGAGCCCTGGGGACTTACAAAGCCCTTCACATAAGGTGTTGTATGAAGTTTCAGGTTCTGTGCTACCGTGGGAAGCAAAGAGCCCAGACAGAGAGAAAAAAGAAATGCACAGAAAAGGAAATAAAAGCAAGTGAGCCAATGAATCATGGTCATTGACAGAGAACAAAGAGGTCCTCACACAGGAACAACCTCTGAAAGAAGAGAAAAGCAGGCAAAGAAAGAAAAAAGCAGAAAGAAAGGAAGGCTGGCATGGCTTCTATGTTAATTTTTTTATGTCTTACCTAAAAGTTTTGCTTTTAATCGAAATAATGTTTGGGTCAGCCATGCTGCACTTCACCTGGGATGTGAGTAAAATTTGGGTTACCTGGTCTTAGAGCACCCACGTTCCTGCACCGCCTCTCCTGTGCTATCAATCACTGCTCCTTCTCAGCGCTCCTAAAGCACTCAGACACAACATGTGCTTGTGCCCACAGCTCTGAATACAACTGGTCTTTTCCAGCCTCTTCTGACTCGCCATCTCCACATCTCAGGCAAGTGTCCTAACCATGAGACTGCTATATAGCTACCCTCCCGGTGACAACAGTTTCTAAACATGTTTTTTTCAGGAACGGCTTTGACTTCCTCAAAGAAGGTAATTTCTAATGCGTGGTTCTCCTGAGATGATTACCTACAACTGCAGGAAAGGTGGCTGTTCAGCCTCCCTCTGTGCAAAGCTTCTCATCTTCCTTCTGCCAGGTCCCAATCAGGATGGGGGACCTCATGGTGTCTACTCAGTAAATTGTTGTCATGGGGCAATTGTTCATTGCTGTTAGAATATGGCCCAAGAAAAGGTGGGAGTCATCAATCAAAAAGAAATATAGAGACAACCGAGACATTTACCTTCCAAATGGCAGACGCTCATGTCGTCACAATTTCCAGTTGGAATGACTTTATTTTAGTTACACCACTGAGATCAATCTCTGGCTGCCAGTATTGCTTTTATTCATCCCGTAGACTGAAGCACAACACAACCCCAGCACCTACAGTTTGCTTTCATTATTTTGATGAGTCTCAAACTCATTGGCTCCAGGGACTGGAGGTTCTGCCAAAAACACCTCAGCTCATTCATTAAAATTTAAGCCAGCATTTCCATACGTGGGTGCACGAAACAGAACAGCTGGAATCATAATTCTTACTACATCGCAAGTGATGTATTTTCAAAAATGATTTCTTCTCGCTTTCCTACGTGCTTGGTTAGCTCTGACTGGGATACTGATGGCTCTACATTCTCAACTGACCTTGTTGTCGTGGTCTCAAATGAAGAAAAAAGGAGTAGGACTGGTTAAATCTCTTTTTTCAAAGCTTTATACCCAAAGCAATGTTGCACCAACTCCCAGGAATGGGCTATTTCTTCCTATCACCGTACTGCCCAGTGCCTAGCTATCCCAGTTTTCCCACGTTTCCCAAGGCTCCAAATTCTAACCACAGACTCATAGAATCTTAGAATCACAGCATCAGAGACTCAAAGAATGGTTTGGGTTGGAAGGGACCTTAAAAATCACCCAGTTCCACCCGCTGCCATGGGCAGGGACACCCCCCACTGGATCAGGTTGCTCAAAGCCCCATCCAGCCTGGCCTTGAACACCTCCAGGGATGGGGCAGCCGCCACTGCTCTGGGCAACCTGGGCCAGGGCCTCCCCACCCAAACAGTAAAAAATTTCTTCCTAGTATCTAATCTAAATCTCTCTTTCAGCTTAAAACCATTCCCCCTCATCTTATCCCTGTACTCCTTGATAAAGAGCCCCTCCCCAGCTTTCCTGTAGCCCCCTGTAAGTACTGGAGCTTTCTCTTCTCCAGGTTGGACAACCCCAGCTCTCTCTCCTTTCATGAGGAAACGGGTCCCAAACCCTGACACACCACTGCTGTAGAAATTCCAAATAAAAATGTGACTTATAACCAAAATGTCGGCATTAAGAGTGCTGCCACAAACTATCAATGTCCTGCAGACATTTTTAAGACATTTTTTTGAGAAGTCTGAAGAGAACTGACAGACATGGCTGGGTGATTTGGGCACTTCAGAAAATGTTTCTTTTGAGTCATCCAGAACAATAATTAGAGCCAGAAACTTGCTGAGACCCCAGAGATCATCTTAGCTTTAATGCCATTGCTATTGATCTCGTGTTTACACAATCACCATCAGTGGTCAATAAAGACTATAAATGGCTCCCACATGAGTACTTATAAAAAGAATAATAAGGGGAGTCTATATGAACCAAATCTTGCATTTTAATGGGAGAGTGGATTGTAAACAAGCCATTCACTTTTAGCATTTGTTCTAATGTTCACACTACATGACAAACATTGCAATAAGCTCATTTTGATTTCAGCAAACACTGTTGCTTTAGTGAGTTTTCTCATTTGTTTATGACAAGCTATTTACTTCCTGCTTTTACAGAAGGTGGCCATGTAGTAAGTAATTTTGCCATGAAGATGAGCTGGACTAGAGCTCTTCAGAAATTCAGTTCCTCCTTTTGGTCATAGGAAAGCAGATTGTGGCCTGATTTCTGCAGCTCTTCCTGCTCTCCTCTTGTCTCTGTCCTTTTTTATAGGTCTGATGCACAATGCTTGTACATTAGATCAACGCATCTGTGCATAATTTGAAGGTCTAGGGAAGTCGAGCAGAAGCTGGAACGGGCAATTTTGCAGTAGAGGACTTCTTGCAATTTGATAGATTGATGTATTGTGGACTAAGTTCACACCAGTAACTTTGGGAGAGGACTCTTATGTCTGAGTGCAGCTGTCTGGTGTCCCATCTAGTTGTCACTGGCTCCCTGTAGAGCCTGCTGGTAGAAATGGGCACTTCCCACACACACTGTAACTCAGGTCTGAAGAACCCAAACAAGCCCACTCCTCTCTGCTTACCAGAAAAGCCTGGGCAGCTAGCTCAGAATCATGACGGTAGGTGAGATGAATCCCATTTCCCCATGGAACTGTGCAAAGCAGACTGATTAATAACCCCCAAATTAAAGTGTATTGCTGTCTTTTTGCTGTTGTTACTTGAGCTGAGCTTGTCACCGCTGTCCCACGGCAACCAGCACAGCGGATATCCAAATTTCTCATGGCTAGCTTGACCTTATATACATGGGAAATTTAAACTGGGTGTCTGTGCTGGGTGCTATATGAATGACTCAGTGTAAATGCATCAATGGGCTTGTTTTAGTGTTAAATGAAATAGGACTGGATTCTCAAAAAGGGCTCAAAACTGCTTTTTCTACTCCATCTCTTCAAAATAAAACAGCCAGACTCTGTAAAAAAGGAAATCTGCACAGAAAGGCTATACCAGTAAGCACATCGAAGCAACAGTTTCTCAGTTACCATTAGTGCTCGCAGAGAAAGCAGTAAAAGTTTAGCATATTAGACAGTAAAAAGTAAAATTACCTGTATATTATTCCTTTGGAATGGAGGAACTGGAGCCCGCATACGATTTCAGCAGCATAAAACCTGAGTGACAGAAGGCACAAGATGATAGAATGGATGCTTCCAACTGGCACGTTTCAACTAGACCCCAAAGATGGAAACTTTGTCTCCACAGGAGCCAAACATTTCATTAAGTTTCCTGAAGGCTTTGAGTGTCTCCAGAAGGCCTGGGGTAACTTGAGTTATACAGGTAATCAATGGATGATGTAAGATTGCTAAAAGCATTGCCACACGGCCCAGTTCCCAGTCAAACCACTTTGGAACAGTAGGGATCTGCAATCTACTCATCTTCAGGGATTTAGAAGCCACGCTACGTGGCTAGGTGCGTTTTTTTTTTATGTAACTGACTCTGAGGACATGTCCTTCAGTGCCCAAGGATGTCTCCAGATCAGCAAACCCCCACTACTCAGCTCCTATTGCCTATTCTGCCTCATCTCTTTATTGCAAGGAAGGTAGACCGGATGATGTCTCTGCCTCTCCCTTATTTCCATATTTAAAGCAAATCAGTGAGTGATGAAACCAGACTGCAAACTGCAAATTATGGTTAATGCCTCAGACCTCAAAAGAGCAGCTATAATTTGCCATGTTCAGTTGCTTCTGCACAGTGTAGTGGCCCCAGTGATGGAATAGGCAGGTGGGCACCTCAGTTCAGGGCCACAGATGGTCTCCTTGGCTTGTCAAACAGTCCTCTTCACTGCTCAGATTTTATGGCTTTGCTTTTGAAATTTTATCCAAGATAGGAACTAGCTAGCAGCTTGCTGACCTTTCTCTGGAGTCTTTTTGATTTGGAGATCTTTCATCTCAACGCATTTCTGCTGCAGAGAGGCAGCCTAAGACTGAAGCACCATCGCACCACAGTGAAAATGCTTTCCCAGAAGGAAATGTAACTGCAGGATCATACGCCCCTCCAGCACTGCACCACTCTGCTCCCTTGAGCTTCAATGCATTGGCCCTTAGTTCTGAACACTGAAATGATTTTTAAAAAAATCATCAAATTAAACACTGAATTAAATGAAGTGGCTTTTTAAATTATTAAATAAAAACTAATTCCTTTGGTGGCTTCAATATTGACTTTCAAAATACCTTCTCTTTGCAAAAGGATTAAAGGTGCCTTTCATTTATTCTAATTCTTCTATTTACCTTAATCAAAGCTAAATAAATTTTTAATTCTCTGTCAGTGTATTAATTTTTTGTTTAAATTTACCTTTTGCACTTTTGATAGGTTTTGTCTCTTCCCCCTCCCCCTGCCTTGAACCTTAAAGGGGAAAATGGAAAATCCCATTACTTCTAACAAACAACAGCTTCACCTCTGATCACCAGACTGGGAACCTCAGTTTAAGCAGGTCCTGCAGCACGGCTCCAGGCCACTCAGTGTTGTAAAGAACAAGATATCTGGTTCCCCATATGGTTGAAAATGCATCTGTGGGATTTCTTTGATAGTGGTAAATCTAGGGTGGCGGTTAGGTGCGCAATGTCATTATTGGCACCTCCAGCGATGGGCTGAGCAAGAACTCAATGACTGCAACAAAGATCAACTCCAAGGCTGCTGTAATTCAGACTCCTGCAGGTTGTTTTAAAATGACCCTCGTGATGGGTTGTATGAATAAGATCCTAGGCATGCTTGGGGCTTTGTACAGGCAGTGGAGATACTTCCAGAGGTAAGGTGTCAGCTGGACTGAATGGTCCCTCTGGAACCCCTCTGTTTGAAGGACTGCATTCCTGGGAAAGGGACTAATCCAGCAAGCAGGGCAACCTAATGGGCAGCTTCTATCCAGCTCAGCTCTCAGCTCTGAAAAAATGTTTATGGGACTATGCTAAGGTTAGTGCAAAATAGGGGAGTCAGGTCACAGGCTTAGAAAGGAGGTCCCTGATTTCCAGGCTAAAGGACAAGCCTGCTGGCAAATGTAATGCTGATGAAGGTCTGTAATGCTTCCAGACAGAAATAGCTTCCCTGGGTGACCAAGACTGCAAAGTAAGGTCATGACTGACTGAAATCAACTGTGTGGATGGGCTCTAAAAAGACTTGTGTGGGAGGAGAAAGAAGACAGGGAGAGGAAGTGACTTACTCCAAGTTCATTGTTGAGTTGGGGTGACGACCTGCTCTGTTTTGCACACTTAGGAGAAAGCTGGGACAGAGAGTGATTCTCCTTCCAGCACAAGCATTATCCCCACTTTGCAGCTGGGTAAGGTGCAGAGAGCTCAAATGACTTATTCAAGGTTTCTTCTACAGGACAGTAGTGGAGCTGGGAATAAAATCAAGATTACTGGTGTCTGCAGCTGTTGCCTTTGCTTCTACCATGTGTGTGACCTGCAAGCCAAAAGGTAATAGTAACATCTTACGTTGCTCTGGGAAGGTCGAACTTATGACAGCTCTGGATATGGAACATGAGGTCTCCTCCGTTGAGGTATTCCATCACAAAAAAGAGGTTTTCCTAGAGAATGAGAAAAGATGACAATAAGGAGTGGGGAAGGGTGAGATGAAAGTGACAAAAAGAAGCACCAAACCACCCTGAAAGTGCTCAAAAAAATGAAGGAAAAGCTTAGAGCAAGGGTTTTGGAAAGAAAGCAATTTCTTCTTCAGGTTCCTCATTTCTCCTCTTTGTTCCCTAAGCCCGTACTCACCCCCTCTGCTCTGATTTGCATAAACAGCATTAACAAACACTGCAATTCCACTTAATAACCAGGTGGTGCCATTGATTTTTACCAGCAGACCTCAAGGCTCAGCAGGAGGGGACGAGTAACTACAGTGGCTGTATAACAGAAGGACAGAGGGACAAGCTCCATGGGGACTGGCGGATGAGTCAGAAGTAAATCCCAGGTCTCCGCTGGTTCCCAGCCCAGTGCATTATCCACCTAGTGGAGTGACCCCAAGTTGGTGTTACCTGCATTCCTGCACAACTTTTGTGGAGACACAAGAGTCTGACTTTTGCAAGTTATCAGACACACTGGCCAGGTGCAGTCACCTGTTTTAAGCACGTGCTCGATTTTAAGGCTGCAAGCTGCTCCATTGAACAAGGCAAGGTATAACTTGCTAGTGGAAAGATTCGGGAATTAATCATATTTCTGGGTACTCATTGAGTATCTGCACGTCAGAGAAGCCTGGAAAAAGATCCAGTACTTGTCCCCAACTGCATGGAACTGTCAGCTATTCGACTAGGGGGGGGCAGTCAAAACTCTCCTCCTGGTACCTAGGAAGGATGGGGGAATTTCTCTATTGAATAAAGAGCCGAACTGATCACAAAAGCTTCCTTTCCAATCCTGGATTGATCCCCTTGCTGCTTCATGAACCATAATTTCACCACCAGGCCCTCACCGAAGCTGGAGGCTGATTCAGCTCAATCTCTTCCACACCTCCCACACAAAGCTGGAAGAGTCTCTTTTTCTGGAAGAAAAGTATCTGTGCAATAAGGTATTTTCCGACTTTAAATTTCTGTTTTAGGAATCTCAGGTTTTTTTTGCATAAATGCATGAATAAAATAAAATGCCTGTAGCTTTCTTTTTTTTCAACAACCTCACTGTTCTGTACACATCTGAAATTAGTCATCTCTGTGCTATGTTAAAGTTTATTTATAGCTTCCCTTTGTTGTGTATTGTCCATCACAGTTCTTTTTTTGCATGGAAATTTGTGGAGTTCTTTTTACTTATACCTTTAATAGTTAAAAGAAGATTTTTATGCATAAGGCCTAACATAAGCTCCTCTGGTTGCAAGACAAGAGCTGACTATTTAAAAGAACAAATCTTTATTCCTTTCAAATAACAGCTGTCTGCTCTAATTTGTGCCATTTCTTTAGCCAGATCCTTTTAATTACAGGGCTCTTACTTAAATGGATGTCTGGCTGAAACCCCTACCTGTCAGCAGAGTCACACCTGGCCTCCCAGGGAACCAGTACAAATCTTACCCATAAACCAAATAGGTGCAGGTTTTCAGCTTGCACATCAAGCATCTCTAGAGGTCTGTGCACGTAAGTCAAGGTGAGGAAGCACGAAAGCCAAATGAGGGTGGGGAATGTAGTACAGAAATGCATGAATTTTGGAAGGAATGTGAGCTCAGGAGCCCTTTACAGGAAAACACTTGTACAGATGCTCTTGGTAAGGTCCAAATGATGAGGTTTAGCCAACAAAACACCATCAGCCACTGATGCGGCTGCCCCATCCCTGGAGGTGTTCAAGGCCAGGTTGCACGAGGCTTTGAGTGACCTTATCCAGTGGGAGGTGTCCCTGCCAATGGCAGGGGGTTGGAACTGGACGATCTAGAAGGTCCCTTCCAACCCAAACCGTTCTATGATTCTGTGATCTTCAAATGGGCCAGACTCAGCTTCAGTGGACTGGAAGGAGAAATCCCCTGGGTTTCCATGGAAAGTCTGCTGAGTTTGGCTACAGCTTATCATACATCTTTAAGTGTAACTTGAAGTCCATGTTTAATCAGTGGAACAAGGAGTTACGCTTTGCTTGCTCATCGACTTGAGCAGCCGTCTAAAGCACCTATTTAATTAAAGTAGGGGCTCTAACTTGAAAGTGGTGACTTTGGCAGTATCATTCTACCACCTGAAGAAAGAAAAGGTAGGCAACCTCTCAGATTAATTGGCATCCAAAGATCATTATATGAACTCTCTTGCTCAGTTGTCCAAAGCTATGAAGCTGAAGACTATAAACTTAACTTACACATCATTAATATTGAAGTTCATGGTCTACCATGTGGTACAGAGTGGTATGCAAGTTATATAAATGGCATTGAAAAGAAAAACAGCATCACCCTAGCTTTTCTGCTCTGAGACTAGGAAGTTCCCTTTGTTCCTTATAAAGATCAGTTGTCTGGAATGACCCATGGACAAAAATTACTTGAGATTAGCCCTATGTTATGAGTAGCAAGATATAATCAAGCAGTACAAACTGCCACAAATTATTGGAGCCTTCCTAAGCCGGAGATCTACAGAGCCATAGAACGTGTTAGAAGTGGGAAGCAGCAAACCCCACTCTTGAAACCACTGAAAATTCAACAGTATGCTAGAGGTTAGAGGGCTCCAATGACACAGAAGATGTGCTTGCAGAGAGGCTCTGACCTACATTCCTTCTTGTCCTGGGAAAATTATCTGATGGCTCCTGCCTGCTACAGCCAGGCTCTGATGTCTGACAGCACCTGGAGCAGGTGGGAGCAGGTTAAGTGGGTATTTCTCAACATGTGGCAGCTGGGATGGCATGACTACCATATCATCATCCCCTAAGATGGTCCTAGTTCAGGGATGCTAAGCATACACACATGTGCAGCCCTGGAGGAGATATGGGAATAGCCCTTCACCTTCACCCTACCTGTCTGCCTTGCAGACAGAAAACAGGTGACTTGCTGACCACCTCAGGTCATCTACACTACCATCCTCAGGTAGCAAACACTCAAGCCAAACTTCTGGTCATGGTTCCAGACTTCCACAACAAAACAGAACAAGTCTGGTCTTACAGCAGAGTTTAGGGCCATCTTTTACAATCACAGAGCTCAAGGAGGACTGTAAAGGCATTTCCTGCACCCAGTGATAGACACTGGCCAAGGGCAACTGGCACCAGCTGTCTTGAGGACATCCATATGTAAGCCATTCCCTAGTTTTAGAACCTCTTCCAGGGGCTTCTCCATTGTAACAGAGGGACCGTGACAAACCCCTCTCCAGGATGACAAAACAATGCTCCTAGAGCAGATACGCAACTTGATGTTGTAGACCACACAGACAGACACATATAGGTGTGCGTGCATCCCGCACACAAAATAACATGCTTCCCTAACTGACTCAAGCCTGCCAGGTGCTGAAAGACTTGATCACTGCAATAACTCAGTTTCCCTCCCCATGGGTCCCTCAGTGCCTGTGCTGAGCCGAGCTCCTCTCTGCAGAGCCACCGAATGAATCTCTCTGCTTTTCAAGGACATGGCATGGATGGAGTTAAACAAACCTGCTCCTGTTCTGTATGCAACTGCTTCGAGACTGAATAGTCACTATCAGAGATGCTTTCAACTTTATAAACAATGAGTATAAAGCAGGCAGCATTTAAATTGATCTTTTGAAGGTACATCCTATAACAGGTTCTTAAAATTCTCAAACCAGCTGGAAGCCCTCCAGAGCACTTTTCTGCAGAGATGCTCAGATTTTGTTTTCTTTGCATTTGAAAGCACTTGCATACATACAAATACACAATTTATCACCATTTACTGAAGAGCAAAAATTTTTCTTCCCAGGGCTTCCAGGAGGATGAGTATCAGAATAATTCATGCTGCAGGGCAGGGTTATGTTGAGCATTTACCCTAGCAAATGGCTCCACATGGAGAAGGCTCTGCAATGCACATTAAGTGACCTAACCACCGCATGCCCAGTGAATTAGGCTGGCCCTTGCCAAGAGACAGGTTTGAAACCATGTAATTCTTGCAGCTGATTCTGGTCTCAAATTTCCTGCAGCTGTACCCAACCCAGTCTGGGTGCTCATCCATGCTTTGCATCTATTTTATCACAGTATCACAAGGTTGGAAAAGACCTTTGAGATCATGGAGTCCAACCTATGACCCAACACCTACTTGTTGTCTAAACCATGGCACCAAGTGCCTCATCCAATTTCCTCTTAAACACCTCCAGGGATGATGTCTCCCCACCTCCCCGGGCAGCACATTTATTCCACAGGACAGGTGAGAGTCAGAGTTCTCTCAGCCCTTCTCCAACGCATCATCCACTGAGTGTCGCAATCCCACCACAGCATCCCATGCAGTGGGAAAGAAAGCAATGCACGTACCCATCACTGTGTTTACTCCCATGAGGAACAGCTAACACAGGGTCACTCTTTGCTAGTAGGTGAGCATAGGAGGTATTAATATCACTATTTGCACCATCTGGGGACTAGCAAAGATGATTCATTACAGATTAAAGCAACCTCAGGTTAAATTTTGTTCTCTGGTCTAAGTATGACCTGATCCAGTGGGAGGTGTCCCTGCCCATGGCAGGGGGTTGGAACCAGATAATCTTTAAGGTCTCTTCCAACCCAAACCATTCTGTGATTCTATATTTTCACTCTCGTGTAATATTAGTCTGTGTTCTAGAGATGGCAGCATTTCTTACAGCTGTCAAATAATTCGAGTCTGGTCCCCGATCTCATGATTACTTTTTTTTTGTTCCAGTCTCTGCAGTGTCAGCATTTTTGACTGCGTGTTAAACTGTTCATTTGGGATGCTCAGCTTTATGTGCCCATCTACTTGGTACACAGTATATGAATATATTTATGACATCTAAAAATACATATGTATACATAAAGGTGCAGATGTGGCTGGCGATAGCTCCTTTAATGTGAGTTTTGGGATCCCAGGACACTTCCTCTCAGCTCACAGTAGGCAGACTACATCACTCACAGTTACTATCAGCCCAGTCATGCAAGAGAAAGTGGCCTTCCTTATCAATATTGGGTGAGATCTTGAAAAGAGACTAATTTTCTCAAGGCTGCATAAAGACCTTTACAAAACTTTGCAGGTTAAAAAATCACCAGAACAAAAACTGAACAAAAAATAGTCAAATTTATGAAACATAAATATTTCATCAGCTGAAAAACTGATGGGGGAGGGGAAGGTAATGTTTTTATTTTATAAAATCAGCTTTATTCAGGACTTTTAGAAATCCCAGGCAAACCTGAATGTATTTTGGGCTGATTTTCCTCAGAGTTGGACAACAGGAAGGCAATTAGAATATGTGTATGTAATATGTCGATCATCTATCACCTAAAAAAACATGCCTGAGAGCTGGCCTCCTCTTCCCCTTGCCAATACACTCGACCTGTCAGCCCATGCGGTGTGAACACCACCTACAAGTGTCTTGTAAAGACTTCACATTATTGATGTCATTACAGCTGCTCACACCTCCTCTGGCAGAACCTCACTGAAATCCCAAAGCTCTGCTGAGATGCTGAGATTTCTACTGAAATTTGGGCAACGATTGAATAAGACTTTGCCAGTTTTCCAGCCTGCTGGTTGCAAGAGGCGAAATCCTTAAAGCCTCCTTAAACTTCCCACTTCCTAAAATCACAGAACCATAGAATCGTTAAGGTTGGGAAAGATCTCAAAGATCATCTAGTCCAACCAGCAACACAATACCAACATGCCCACTAAACCATGTCCTGCAGCGCTACATCTACACATTTTTTGAACACCTCCAGGGATGGTGACTCCACCATTTCCCTAAGAAGCCTCTGCCAATGCTTCACCACTCTTTCAGTAAAGAAATTTTTCCTAATATCCAATCTAAACCTTCCCTGGCACAATTTGAGGCCATTTCCTCTCATCCTATCCCTTGTCACACAGCCTCCTCCTCTCCAGGCCAGACTCTTCTCAAAGGTGCCCAGCAACAGGACAACGGACAAGGGGCAATGGGCACAAACTGGAACACAGGAAGTTCCACCTCAACATGAGGAAAAACTTGTTTATTGAGAGGGTGACAGAGCACTGGAACAGGGTGCCCAGGGATGGTGTGGAATCTCCTTCTCCAGAGATATTCAAAACCTGTCTGCGCACGTTCCTGTGCAACCTGCTGGAGGTGACATTGCTTTAGCAGTAGGGTTGGACTAGATCTCTTTAGAGTTCCCTTCCAGCCTTGACCATTCTCTGATTCTGTGATTCTGTGAAAGGATGGGAATAAAAACTTGGTCAAAGTAAATGAAGTAAGAAACCAAACTGAACTTCAAAAATCGAAAGCCTATTTTAATCACAGAAGATCACTGAAATGCTAAAAGAAGGATAAAATATAGGCACTGGAATGCTAGTCGCTATTTTGACATTACTAATTCTGGGATTTCACAGAATTATAAACATATTTTTCCTCCTCTTTAACATAACAGTGTCCCTTTAAAGCTCATAAAACAGAATAGTTTCCTGAGCTTGTTAAAATCCACATTATATAATTATGTCAGCTGAATATCTGGATACAAAGATTACTGCAATAAAATAAAACAGTCAAGTTCAAACACTGATCTGGAAAAAGATCCAATGTGTTTGAATCTTTTTTACTCATGCAGCAAAACATGACAAGTATTCTGAGTTTCAAAAGCAATGATCATTCAGCCTCTGCAGAAATAAAAAGGTGCATTAGGTGCCCGGTGCCTACAAAAATGGGTCTGAAGGGCTGTCAAGCTTCATATATCTCAGCATTCACTAATTACCTGGGCTGAGGCCAGGGAGAAACTTATCCTAGAAATCAGAGAACTGTCAACAGATTATATGGCTTTTTTCCCCCCTCTGGAGACACGGGGACTACTGAGGTTCTTATTTCAGCGTAGGAATGTTCCTGGTCTTACTGTTCTTTGCAGAGAAACTCAGTACATGAGCCAGCTCAGTAACCTTGCAAACCAAAGCATTAGAGATTCCGAAAGGCACCGACACATGCACTTCTGTTTGAAACGCCTTATGTATCCAGTGATGCCTTAAAAACAAATAAATCAATTTTTCAATTGAAAATTCAAGTTCTCAATATTGAAGTCCAGAGAGGGACTATAAAGCAGTGCCTTTGCTTCTAAAACAATTGCTCTAAAGGATATTACAACCGAACCGTGCTGCTCTCTGAGCCGTGAAAGACTGTCCATGGCTTGTCACAGCTCTCCTGCCCTGAATGACTCTCATGGCAAGTGATTGCTCCTTGGCTTGCAAAGGTCAAAGGAGAAAAACATAAGCTAGAAATCAATCACAGCTCAGAGTGGCTTTGACCTGGGCAGTTACATTCCAGCTTCTGTATCTGTGCACTTGAGAGCAAAATGGAGAGAACAAATAACTTTAAAGTGGTAATGTTGGCTTGGGATGAGATGCTTTCTGTATGTCAGGAGGGCAATACTGTGATGTTGCCCATAAGACAGTGCTTTTCAGCCTGGCACCCGCGTTTTGTTCAGGCACTCATTGCTTTTCCATCCCACAAGTTTCCTTTGCCTCAGCCACAGCCTGAAGCAGAGTTCCCTCCTGGAACAGCCAGTAAATCCCATCTGGTTCCTGGCATGACTCCTTTTGGTCTCTCCCCTTTTTCACAGTAGTACAGTATCACAAGGTTGGAAAAGACCTTTGAGATCATCGAGTCCAACCTATGACCCAACACCTACACCTACTCATCATCTAACCCATGGCACTAAGTGCCTCATCCAATCTCCTCTTAAGAGATCACCAGGGACGGTGACTCCACCACCTCCCCGGGCCGCACATTGCAATGGCCAATCACCCTTTCAGGGAAGAAATTTTTCCCAATATCAATATTTTTTCCTAATATCAATATTTTCTCCTAATATCAATATTTTTGCTGTGGGCTCATGAGGAAAGAGGATGCTTGCATGAAAGTCTGCCTGAAACCAGAGCTGCAGGCTGCCACTGCTATATCCATCCCAAACCTGATCTCCAGTTTCTAGACCAGGGTTGGACCAGGCTGGACCACATACAACACCGTTCTGCTACTGTATGCAAGTCAGCTGCTGGAATTACTCAACATCTCCTTGGGCACCAAGAGTTAAAGGCAGCACAAGCAGCTCTCTCTGGTGTATAAACTCCCTCATAGAGCTGTGACTGTTGTGAATATTTTGTCTTTTTAATTAAGTCCTGATTTTCTTTGCTTTTGGAGTCGGATCATTTATTATTTCCTCTGAAATCTAGCCCCTCAGAAAAGGGAATTTATTTCTTTCCTCTCCAGGCAAGGATCCATTCCCAGGATTTGCTGTTCTGATCACCAGTCTCAAAGGGGTTAAACATGAATGCCTGGGCTCAGTGTCATATCACCTATGGCAGTTCCCAGACATTCCCTGTTATAAATTTAATCTATCTTTAAACAGGTGTTGTGTCCCACAGGCGACTGGGATACACCGCGGAGGTTATATTTGTTTCTCCTGACCCTGCAGAAGGAGCAAGCCTCTTGCTAAGCAGGTCCTAACCTCACAACGAGCAGTGTTTTGCATCACTAAACCCTGGGACTGAGCAGGGACTGGGAGCATCCTAACAAAACGCCGAACAAACAGCCTTAAGAGAGTGATGCTGCTTTGAAATTGAGCTCAGGGACAGCAAACACCTCTCAGGAGTGGTTTCGGTAGCTTGGATAGACACGACGACTTCTCCAACTTCTTTGCATCATTTTCTTCTATGCTTTGTGTGTGCTTTATTGTTAATATGACTGGTTGTGACTGTAGAAAAGGCTTTGGAAAGCTAACCAGTCGGTGGCTTGATGCCACGTAGAGCCACGAAGACAAATACATTACTTAAATGTCACTTCAATTTTGATTTAGAGGCCAAAGTGGGATTTCAGGTGAAGACGCTTTGTGCTGCCTTTCTGAACTGCAGTCTTCATCAGCAATGGTTCTGCACGAATTAGAAAGTCTGATGCATTTTAACAGTAACTGGGGGCAAAGAAGCTTCCCAAAGTGAATGAGAGCATATTTATTCTCCATAACCAGAGTTAGCGCTGGAACAGCTCCCCAGGGAAGCAGTCACGGCACCGAGTCTGCCAGCACTCAAGAAGCATTTAGTTAATGCCCTCAGTCACACGGTGTGAACGTTGGGAGTGTCCTGTGCAGGGACAGGAGCTGGACTCGATGATCCTTTTGGGTCCCTCCCAGCTTGGGTAATGGTATGATTCAGAGTTTGTTGAGTTAGCTGTGAGCCAGGCTAGTTGCTGCAGCATGCTGCTTCATGGTCCAAGAGGTTCAGATAACACCAGAGTGAGTCCATCTGCACCGTGGCTGTGGGTATGGCCTTTCACATCCTCAGCCCAAGGTACCAGGATGCAGATTTAACAGCAGGTCTCTGCATAGTTACCTCAATCAGTCTTGGATGTCATAATCCTCAAGTGCCCTGCCCCTCCCTGGTTAATGTGGGGAAGGCAGATGAAATTTCTGGAGCCACTTCCTAAGTGGTTAACCTGAAGACCCCTTCCCTTAGCACTACCTCATGTTCAAGCTATTCCCTAACATCCAGCAGACTTAAGCACTTTTTCAAGTATCTGTACCTCAGCAAAGCATCCTCAGCCCATGGAGGAAGGTGACAGGTTCTTCTCTTACCTTGGTCTGGAACGTACAAAAGACATGAGTCAGGAACGGGTGCTCCCAAGCTAAGGAGAGGACTCTCTTCTCTACCATTGTACATTCAACGTCATCATCCATCAGCACCACGTCCTTCTTCAGGGCTTTCACAGCAAAATACTGGTCTGTGCTCTTCAGCTCAGCAAGGAACACCTAGGGTGGAAACAGCTGCTCAGAAAGAGTGATGCTCTTCTCTCTGGGGAATTCACTAGCACAGACCTTAAAAAAGATGATGTTTAAGGCCCAGTTCTGTCATTAAGACTTTGTAGATTTTGAGTTTGTTCCCCACACCCAGAATAATTTTATTAAGCTGAAGCCCACAGAAGAATGAGAAGGTCTTGGTGATTACAGGACCAAGGGTTATGTGCCTGTACGGACAAGACACATCAGAGCTCCAAATGCTTCTGATAACAGAAACCATCTCTATGCAAATGCTCATGAGATACTATTTCCCGTTTGCTGCCTTCAAATAACAAAACATAGAATATTGCTTTGTCAACATGTGAAATGCAAATGCCCTGCACCAGACCCTCAGCAGGTGTAAATTGGTGTCCACCAGCAGTTAGATCGGTTTATACCAGATGTGACTTTCTTCTCATCCTCCCAGTTAGCAGAAGACCTGAGCAAACAGGCTGGGTCCCCTGTGCTTCTGCAGGACACTTTTTCTGAGAAGAGCAAAACACAGCCCAGAGGAGTTAGGACCTCTATCTGTTTTTAGAGGCAGGGAAAATGAGACACAGAGCAGCAGAGAAGGGTTTTCTAGAGACCACACAGAAGAGAAGGCTGTGCCAGTCATAGAATCACAATATGGTTTGGGTTGGAAGGGACCTTAAAGCCCAACCAGTTCCACCCCCCTCGCCATGGGCAGGGACACCTCCCACCAGCCCAGGCTGCTCAGGGTCCCATCCAACCTGGCCTGGAACACTTCCAGGGAGGGGGCACCCACAGCTGCCCTGGGCAACCTGTGCCAGTGTCTCACAACCCTCAGTGGGAAGAATCTCTTCTTAATGCCTGATCTAAATCCGTCCCCTTCCAGTCCTGACCCTTACACTAACAGCCTGTTGACACCGTTTCCCATGGACTGAATAAATACGTAAGATTCAGCAAAGAGGTCTTTGAAATTCTCAACCAGACAGTATTTACTGAGTAAGCTCAGACGTGTTTTAGCCCTGACAAATGTTTTATTTACCCTTTTGGCTACTGCTGCATTTCACTTTGTAGCACCAGACAGAGAGCAGAGCCTAGAGCAATGAAGCACCAGAAACGCTAACAGTGCTGATGCTGCAGGCGTCCTTTTTTACTCTCCTTTCTGTGCTCTCCTGGGGAAACTGGGGAATGCAGTACACTTGTGACTTGGGCTGTGACTTCCAAGGTGCAGGTAGGCAATACTAGACCTCAGCCTCCTTGGCCCATGCAAAGCCGGGGAGACCCCCGAGGCATCGAGGTCTGCACATCCTGTCCCCTCTATAGGGAAGTGAATCTCACTCCAAGCAAATAAGGGCATCAGGAGCAACACCTACACAGGAAACTGGTGGGTGATACTTTTTTGCAGAAGGGCATAAAATAGCCCATCCTCTCTACACCCACATGGTGCACTGCAGAGAGGTGCAGACACTCACAGGCTTGAAGAGGCCATGTTAACAGAGGGGGCTGAAGCAAGGTAAAGAATCCTCTTCAACAAAAGTATTCAAGACCTGACTAGACAAATCTCTGAATAATCTCATCTGCTTAGATGTGCTTTGAGCAGTAGGATGGTATAAATGACCTCCAGAGGTCCCTTCCTTCCAACTTCAATATTTCTACGACATCTACACTTTTGAGTCCAGATTAGTCTGGGCTGTAGATTTTGGAGTATTCTGGCTTATCCCTAACTGAGGTGCCTCAGCTCTGCTTCCCATGCAAACTGTAGACATGCCAAATATTTTCAAGTATGGAAAGCCAACACAGCAAATATTTCATCATTTTAAGAACTGGCTGCAGCAACTGCTCCAGCTCACTTAACATGGAAAAAGCAGCCCTTCTTTAAGGCATAGTTTCAACCTTGGGAAGATCATAGAATCATAAGGTTGGAAGAGACCTCTGAGATCATCGAGTCCAACCGTGCCTGTCTCCCTACTAAACCCTGTCCCTAAGGAACTCATCCACCCGTCTTTTAAACACCTCCAGGGATGGTGACTCCACCCCCTCCCTGGGCAGCTGTGACAATCCCTGACCGCTCTCTCAGTGAAAGAATTCTTTGTCATGTCCAGTCTAAACCTCCCCTGGCACAACTTGTGGCCATTTCCTCTCACCCCATCACTGTCACTTGTGAGAAGAGCCCAGCACCCACCCCGTCACAGCCTCCTTTCAGGCAGTCGTAGACAGGGATGAGGTCTCCTCTCAGCCTCCTCTTCTCCAGGCTAAACATTCCCAGTTCCCTCAGTCTCTCCTCGTAGCACTTGTTCTCCAGCCCCTCCCCAGCCTCCTTGCCCTTCTCTGGACACGCTTCAGCCCCTCAATGTCCTTCTTGGAGTGAGGGGCCCAAAACTGAACCCAGCACTCGAGGTGTGGCCTCACCAGCGCTGAGCACAGGGGCACAAGCCCCTCCCTGCTCCTGCTGGCCACGCTGGGTCTGACACAGGTGAAGGTGCCATTGGCCCTCTTGGCCACCTGGGCCACAGCTGGCTCATGTTCAGCTGCTGCCAACCAACACCCCCAGGTCCTTCTGTGCCAGGCAGCTCTCCAGCCACTCCTCCCCAAGCCTGTAACGCTGCACGGGGTTGTTGTGTCCCAAATGGAGGACTCTGCCCTTGGCCTTGTTGAACCTAAGATGTGGGATCTGAGTAATGTGATACATAATGATATTCATTCTCTGTATTCGCTGTGAAAATACAATGGTGAGTTCCTCTGAAATTGCTTCATGCAGCTCTGCGCTGGCACTGAACAACACGAGTCCCCTTCCAGGGGACATCTGCAAGAAAGAGGAACTATCCACAATTCATCAAGATTAATGAATCCACTGAAAACAGGTGGTTCTTGTTTCAAAAACACAAATTCTTGGCTGTCACAAAATTTGCTTTACGCTCCAGCACTGCTCAGAGCTGGGAAAGAGCAGTTAGTGTTCCCAGCTGGAGACCTGCTGCTCTGGAGAGGAGAGGCAATCCACACTCAGCTTTTCAGCTAATGCTTCTGCCTCCCTCTGAGCTTTCTCAGCTAAGATGGCAGGAGTTGCTGCGTGAAGGGGAACAGCACAGAGATCTTTCCCACCAGGTTCTGTCAACCTGCGTGGAAGGGGAAGTTGCAGCTTTACCCAGCTGCTTTCCTCTCCTGTTATGGGCACTCATGAGACAACAAATAGTGGGGCATACGGAATGGTGAGAAGGATCTTTGTCTTAAGCAAGGAGAAGACTAGGCTGAAGACTCAGCAATGCCAGAGCAAGGGCTCTTTGAAGACTTGGAAACAGTCTTAAATGATCTTCAGACCACATGCTATTTAGTGACGGAATAAGCAATATGTCAATCTGTGCATGGATGTCTCAGTTTCATGATGCTTACCTTGCCAAAACTGCCCTTCCCCAGCATCTTGTGCAGGACAAAATCTTCGATGGTTAGTTTTAGCTGCACTTGCTGCTCCTGCTGCTTCTGGGGCTGATCTCCTCCCGAGTCTGACTCTATTAGAGACTCCCCTTTCATTGTGCCTTCCACTGGAGTCTCCCAGGCGATGCCCTGTGGCTCTGTAACAAACATTGAAGCATTCAGATAAACCCCTGTAAATGTGCAGAAAATGCCCAGAACACTTACAAGTGTGTTCTTTGGAGTTTTAAAAGGGTATTTCAGCTGAATGGAAATGTGGTGGTCAAATCTGTTAGGTAGATAGCAATGTGGGAGCAGAGCCAGAGAGGACACTTAACTCCAGTGTAACTCTACCTTCTTCAGCGGTATTCCTCCCATTTTACAAACTCTTTCTGTTTTATGGCAGCAAAACATGACCACATCCTTCATTTCTGCCTGCCCGTGTTCTTCAAACCTTCTTGCTGGTTGCCATTACAATGCGGTCCCATTTTTCAAAAGCCTTTTCAAGACTCTTGGCAGAGTGGAACTACTCAGAGTTTCTTCAATTCACTCAGATGTAGGTGAACTTCTAAGAAAAGCTGTCCCTTACTGGATTTATCCTGTGCGTCCAAGCGCAGATTTGCTGTACGGTCCCAAATCGCTGAACAGCAGGACACTGCTCAGCAGGCAAAATAAACCAGGTGTGAAACCATTTGGGGCTTTAGTGGTTCCTATCAGCATAGCCGCTTCTACTTGTAGAAATTAAAGAGAATACACACAGATGGGGATATCATTTATTTCCCCTTGAGAGCCAAAGGGCACTGTCCCCTTAGCTCAGATAGTACCAAACCCAACCTCTGAGACTTCATAGCCTTGGTGCTGCACAGTATTGAACGCAGAGCACTGACAAAATGTGGCTCTGCCATGCTTTAACCAGTGCCTTCCAACATTTTACTCCACGTTCAGTTTCCAGGATATTATCTCTACACAGGGCAGTAACAACTTTCATTGAGAAAGCAGATGATGTTTGGGCCTGTGCTCTCACCTTGACCCTTGGGTAGGCCTGGAGCCGAGGATCCACTGTCCCGGTCCTTGCTAGGTTTAAGTATTGACTCATTTGTACTTGTTTTTTTGCCCTTGCTTTTCTGCTGTATGTGTTTTAAAGCTTGTGGGAGGCAGAAGAACATCGTCAGTGCCATCACAGTCCCACTGCAGTTACGCACAGTTCTTGGAGGGACACCGCGAGCCACAAAGCTGGTGGGCTCTTGAAACGACCTTTTACATGGGCCACATGAATTGAAATGTGAGATAGTGACACTTTGACTCAAAATATTCAGAGTTTTCTACCCCAAGCACAAAACAAACAAGAGATCTCCCTAGGAGACTGTAATTTTCATTTCAGACTTCTGAACCTCCAAGCAGCTTTTTCCAAAGTCTGTTAATCAACACGCTTCCACATTTCCTCATTCACCCTCCTAAATGCCTGCTCTTGTAGCAGAGAGGGCTGTGACACCTAGATCAGCTCCTAGGTAAATGAAGTGGGGATGTGTCACTGATTTTCAAAGGTACTGGATGTCAACCCCTATGCAAAAATCTGAACTCAGAAAAAGAAGTGGAAGTGATGACGAGAACGACTCCCAACCTCCTCTTTAGAGCTTGGTTTCTTTTTGAAGTTACCATATATAATGGTCTACGAGTCCCAGGAGGGGAGTAAACACACTATTGATGGTGTGGGTACCAGGTACACTGAAGTACTGGGTTAGAAAGAGAGTTATGTTGATGTCTCATGTTACTAGAGTTGTAGTTTTATAGGGAAGAAAGGGACCAGGTTGGGATCCAGAGTTACCTCCTGTGCTTAAGTGATGTGGCTGGGAAAAGTTGTTGATACCCTGGGATAAGAAAGGATATGTCTTGCTCTAGGTTGGAAAGGTGCATGAAAGATTCACTGGCTAATAAATCCCACACCCCTGTCACCTCTACCTAACCACATACAAATAAAAAAATTATCAAAGCCTGCTCTTCCGTATCACTAGGGGAAACTACCTTTTTTTCCCGTTGTAGATGCTGGCAATGCCTGAAGTGGTGTTACCTCCTTCACAGGAACTGGGAAGCCAATTTCAAGAGGTCCATCCCTGGAGATTTGTTCAGTGTCACGCTGAGAGCGAGCCTGGTTTACAGAAAACAGAAAATTATTTTTGAGCCAAATGTTCTGAGATTATGGACGCTGTTGCTTCTTGAGTGTGACTGTCACTCAAGCCAAGATTTAGATGAGGTCTTTGCTTATGAGACAAGCATCTCCGTACCCAGGATTTATGGGTTTGGTAATGTTAAGAAACACATAGCCTTCTGCAAGATGTGTGTGGATGTTAACAGGAGTTGGTACTGTCAATACAGAGATCCCCTCTTTTGCACAGGGGTCTGAATCCCTGGCTATGCACACAAAGGACATTTTAATAAACAATTTCCATCGTAGTAGTTCTCTTTGAAGAGAAATCTGGAAAAATATTACAGACTGGAACATGCTGCAGCCTCACCCCTCCCCTCTACAGTGTCTGGATGTCACCCTGAAGAACTCCTTCTGCAGGAGTTCTGTAGCAGAAGGTAAGAGTTTGTCTGGATTCAAGGGTGATGAGATACCCCTGAATCACAACTTCATACAGTGCTACAGGCCTGGGCAAGCGTGGTTGGAAAGCTGCCCATTGGAAAAGGACTTGGGGATGCTGGTTGACAGCAGCTGAACATAAGCCAGCAGCGTGCCTGGGTGGCCAAGGCGGCTAGTGGCATCCTGGCTTGTATCAGAAAGCACATGCTAAGAAGCCGGTGAAGGGTCTGGCACACAACTAGGGAACTGGGCTTGTTTAATCTAGAGAAGAGGAGGCTGAGGGTAGACCTTATCGCTCTCTACAACTCCCTGAAAGGAGGCTGTAGGGAGGCGGGTGTTGGTCTCTTCTCCCAAGTAACAAGAAATATGACAAGGGTAAATGGGCTCAAGCTGCACTAGCAGAGGTTTAGATTGGATATTAGAAAAAATTTCTTTGCCCAAAGGGTTGTCAGGCATTGGCACAGCTGCCCAGGAAAGGTGCTGAGTCACCACCCCTGGAGGTGTTTAAAAGATGTGTAGGTGTGACGCTTAGGGACATGGTTTAGTGGCAAACTTGGTTGGACTTGATGACCTTACAGATCTTTTCCAACCTAAATGATTCTATGACACAAAAGCATGAAAGATAAATCATCTGATTGCTACTAGACACTAAGACTAATTTTCTGGAGCTTAGAAGAATACTTTGGGACAGGTATCCAGTGTTTGCCATCTTCACCTCTAATATATGCAGAGCGAAGCCTAGTAGATAGCCCCTGAGAAAGGTACAGGAGGAAGAACAACTGCTGCATGGATAAAGATGTTGCCTTGGGACACTTGAGGAACCTAAAAAGGGAGGAACGGGTACCTACAGATTTTGTCCCTCTCTAAGGTTACTCCAGAGTTGAGAGGTGTCCTAACAGTTCTGATTTTGACCTAGTAACTCTAAAATCTTTTAGAGTTTTGGGATTGTAACGATCTATTTTTCCTTCATTTTAATTCCATTTTCTGTGTTCATACACTGTTTGACAGTGTATCTAGGTCATTTACCCAGAGCCCACGACTCTTCAGGAGAGCCTCTACTCTGGGGAGTTTCATTTCAAACAGATCAGAGAGTCTCAGAAGGAATTCCTAAGTCACAACCACAGAGTAAGGTAGTGACAACAAAAGGATGAAATCAAGCTCCTCTCACTCTGCCCTGGTCCCTGTTACACAATCTCCGTTAAGAACATAATGTAAACACAACTGTACTGAATCAGGGCGAGAGTCCATCCAGGTCCTGTCCTGTCTGCAATGGAGGTCAAGTAGATAGCAGGTAAAGATTTAATCAGACTGCAGGCATGCAAAGTCATCTCACAGAATAATAGAAACATAGAACGGTTTGGGTTGGAAGGAACCTTAAAGATCATCCAGTTGTAGCCCCCCCTGCCATGGGCAGGGACACCTCCCACTGGATCAAGTTGCTCAAAGCCCCATCCAACCCGGCCTTGAACGTCTCCAGAGATGGGGCAGCCATGACTTCTTTAGACCAAAGAGCCAGGGCCTCATCATGCTCACAGGAAAAAATTTCTTCCAAATACTTAATTGAAATCTCCGCTCTTTCAGCTTAAAACCATCCCCCCTCATCCTATCCCTGCACTCCCTGGTAAAGAGCCCCTGGTAAAGAGCCCCCAGCTTTCTTGGAGCCCCTTTCAGTACTGGAAGGCTGCTACAAGGTCTTCACAGAGCTTTCTCTTCTCTTGACTGAACAAGCACAACCCCCTCAGCCTGCACCCACAGGAGAGGTGTTCCAACCCCTTCAGAATATTCTCTCTCCTCACAATATTCTCTCTATCTCCAAAGATCTGCCACTCAAAGATGCATAAATTGAAAGTTAGTCCTCTTCTAGTAACAGAATTAATTATTCTATTCATCTTGAACCAATTTCTCTGCCATGAACACTGGAGACTGTCACTTGAACCTGCAAAAACTTTTGGCCTCAAGAAATTGCTGCAAGGATTTTAACTACCTATTCCATGAAGGTCCCAGTTCCTACTCTTTGCTTTGAAGCTGTTGCTCACCGTGCTCCACTCAATGCCCTTATTTCTTGCACTGAAAAAACACTGAGTAATCGATTGTCCTTTCTCCAAGTCATTCACAGCTTAAAAGTATTTACCTGCTGGGTGCTCTCTATCATCGCCAGAGCTTCGGCCATCAGTTTCTGGTTAACTCCACAAAGGTTTGCGACTTTTGTCTGGCACTTGTGATGGACGTTCATGCCACATGCTGAAAGAAAGAACAGGAGAGGACAGTTAGGCTGCAAAGGTCTGACATTAGGTTGGACAGGAACATGGGTTGCTGTTAACCAAGGGCAGAGATCAACCACATAAACAGCTCAAAGCCTGGGCACTATTTATGTCTCATGAGGTGGCATTCAGGTCACGGTGTTTTTTTGTTGTCTATGGAGATGAAGTATTTTTATGTCTTCTGGGCAAAAGGTTGTATTTCCACATCCATCAGTCTTCACAGCTACAGGCTACCAAAAAACCCACAGTTTATCAGCTCATAAATAAACTGTAATCACAGGACAGGACCTCTGCTTTGGTGTAAGATTATGAAAATGGTGAAATGTCTTGGGGTTGTCTAACAGTGGAAACAGAGCATGAAAGTCGATACTAGGAGTGATTTTGGAAGATCAAATGTGGGCACTGAGATGTTCTTTGCCTCTCTGGAAGTGACTCTTCACTCTCATGGATTTCATATCTTTCTACATGCTGACAGTGCTCCTCCTTGCAGAATGGTTCTCCTTGAAGAACAGTCCCCTTGATCACCACCTTGGCTCCTGTCTCAATACAGGTCTTGTAGAGACATGTGATAAATGAGATTTGTTTCTTTAGATTGCAGCTCTCTAAAGACAACATCCCACTTCCATCCTCTTCTTGTGCCACATACAACAGGAACTCACCATCACATTTCAATCCTTGCCGTGCAAGGCCCCAGAGGAGGGTGCCGCAGTGCTCGCAGAAAGTTGGGCTCTTGTAGTTGTAGACTTTGAAGCGGTGAGGCATGTCGATCTTGAACCGCTCTTTGTGGAACTGCAAGAGAAAAGCTAGGTTGGCAATTCAGTCCTCGCCGCCTCAGCCTTGCATGGAAAACCAACAGCCCCCCGGCTTGTACCATGGAAGACAGGATGTCTACTGCCCTTTTATCCTATCAAATAAAAAATATCTAGCCGTAACTATCATCCAGACATGCAAAGCCAAATATTGATACATAGTATCTACACAACACAGTGGGAAGTGGGTAATTTCATCCCTGGGCTTGATTTCTCTGCTTGCATCTTGGCTATGCACCCAGACTCCCTTGACACTCAATGGAAAACCAGGAGTACTTCTAAAAATTATCGATCTCATCCATAAATGCATATCAACATTTTTTAATCATGACTCACTCTGTGGGAGAATCTATTTTTCTACTTTAATATATAGGGAATCAAAGGGGATGACAAAGTTGGATACATCTACCCTACTGATGTCAGATGAATCTCATCTCTAAATTAGACTATAAAGGGAGAGCAGCAGCCAAGGTGGGACTGGAAGCAAACAGAAGCTGAGGGACACAATTTAGAAAAAGGATATGGTCCCATCAAATTTAAAGTTTCACTTTTGCCCACTAAGAAAAAAGGTTTATTATAAACTGATATGAGAAAAATAGAAGGAATGATAGTAGAGATGCTGGATCTTCCACTGACTGTTCGGAAATCTCCATTAACACAGAGTGGGATGTTGAAATATTGCTCTGAAAATTCAATGTGATGTCCTGCCTAACATCAGAGAGTGAAGAATTTCCCGCAGTAAATCTTCATCTCATGTCCACGACCTGCCTCTGAACTATACTTCACACATTAGAAAAACGTCAGTCCTGATTCAGCAACTGCTTATTCAGTGGCTGCATCCGAGTAAATCACAGGTAGGAGGCAATGAAACCACTGAGAACATAAAAAAACAAAGGGCACAGATCAGATCACACAGCCTTTAGTTCAATAGCATTTTTGCTTCATCAGAAGTTGTTTAACAGCGATGTAGGAGAGATCTGAATGACACCAAAGCTTTTTAAAAGCAGCCAAATAATAATACGTACCATTGTTTCTCTGCTATTGATTGCCGACCCTGTACACTTGGCTATTACTTTATCAATGCACTTCTTGTGGATGGCAGCATTACATTCTGAAAGAACAAATGTTAATTAAAAAACTCCCTAAGAAAAGATGAAGTAAAAAATTCTAATAACGAAAAAAGGAGATTTTCTTACGTCTGCATTGATAGCCTTGTTTATTCAGACCCCTGAAATAAACAGAGAAATAGTTAATTCAGAATTTTCTGAAAGCTTCCACAGAAAGAGAGCAACATTTCTGAAAGAAACAGAATAAAACTGCTTTGCTTTTTATCAGTCTTTATAGAGCTTTTCTAATCTAAATATCTTCGTTCAGCCTAACTGGGGAGTGAGTCTCTGTGGTTTTCACAGCCTTTTCAGCACATATTTGCATTCTGAATTTCACAATATCCAAACAGCAAACTGGGCTGATGAGAAATGTCTGAGAGTTTGGCCAAAGATAAAAACATTCATAAAAATTAAACTAAAAATTGAAGGGAATTCTCACAGTTGGAATTACAATTCTGAACCACATTCTTGAAGTGATGCAACAACCCTACATGTAAGACGTAAAAGGTCTGGTCCTGGTGCTTTTTCTGGCAGCAGAAGCACAGATACTCTGCAGAAGCAGAGCTGGTCCCTAGAATCAAAAGGGGAAAATGCATCCATCCATTTCCATTTACCATACAAACTCATGGCAGACAGAGCAGAAGGTGGGTTGTGGAAAGAAGGTGGCTGTGAACTCGTGACACTTGACATTATGGATTTTGGCCTGTTTGATGGCTCCCCTGCGTTGGTGCAAGGAGAAAAAGCCTTCGGTCTCACAGTCAGTCAGGTCCTTTGCATCTGGGGGGAAAGGAAACAGATTTATTAGGGTACCCTGCCCTGATCAGGAGCCTTAAGAAAACGCAGCTGCTAAAATACTAAAGTGACTGAAGCAGATTATTCACTCATGGGAATGAATATTTTTAAGAAATTCCATTTTCTGAAACCCATGCAAGGCTTGTTTGGACACTTTTTTTATCTGTTATTACTACAGGGACACTAAAATTGCTTTAAACCTGGGACTCTGAGCTTCCTTGGGTATTCATAATGTTACTTTTGAAATGTAGACCAGAAATTTCCAAAGGAGAAATAATTTGCAGTTAAACATAAAACTCTAACTTTGTAAAGCACTGAAGAACCATGTCCTAAGAAAGATGAAGTTACATTCAAAATAATAATTATCCATATATAATTGGATGCCCCCTCCCTGGAGGTGTTCAGGGCCAGATTGGATGAGGCTTTGAGCAGCCTGGGCTGGTGGGAGGTGTCCCTGCCCGTGGCAAAGGGGTTGGAACGGGATGATCTATAAGGTTCCTTCCAATCCAAACCATTCTGTGATTCTGTGATATGCTCACGAACACACATACATAAATATGTATGTACATATACTGAATCCTTTATGTGTACGTGCACACGTGTGTGGGTAAGCACATATGTATGTTCCTAGGATATTCCTTTTCTTCTTGTTTTTGCACATCAACAATTGTTTTGCTGTTTGCTGTGCCCGTGTGAGATTATTCCAGACCACATTTAAACTTTTTAGAACAGGAAATGAACCAATTCTGACCATGCATGCTACTTATATATGTGCTTGTGTCTACAAATCGATATACACAAAATATTGCACTCTTTCTCTGTTTGGTTTTACTCCTGCATTACACAACAAGTTATACAGGTCTTGCTATTTATAACACAACCCGTATTTTCTATGCTCTGGTCTCTCTGTTATCCTATAACATAGGAGTTGGCAACAATAGTCTATTCTATATTAAAGGTAGAAATCAATGAAGATAATTTCAGTATGGACCTGCCATTAGCTGCTTTCAGTACTTCCATGTCTCCGTAAGTGGAAGGTCTTTCTAGATACATACACCTTGCAGCTTCACCCCACATCTGAGGGTGCAAGAACTTTGGCATCAAAGACAGGAGAATAAGATTGAGCATTTGGATTGCAATCCATTTTCTTCAGCAAAGCAAAATGGACACAGGGACTTGAACTCTGCAGGTGCCATTTGGTTCTCAGTGAATCACAGACTCATGGAATCATCTGGTTGGAAAAGACCTCTGAGATCATCGAGTCCAACCATACCTGTGCCCTTACTAATCCATGTTCCTAAGAAACTCATCTACCCATCTTTTAAACCTTGTTTCAAAGGTCCAGGGATGGGGACTCCACCACCTCCCTGGGCAGCCTCCGCCAGTGCCTGACCGCTCTTTCAGTGAAGAGATTTTTCCTAATCTCCAGTCTAAACCTCCCCTGGTGCAACTTGAGGCCAGTTCCTCTCAACCTATCGCTGTCACTTGGGAGAAGAGACCAACACTCACCTTGCTACAACCTCCTTTCAGGTACTTGTAGACAGTGACGAGGTCTCCCCTCAACCCCCTTTAGGTTTGAAGACACGTAAGTGATGGCATGTCCCCTTTCCAGGGTGACAAAACTGCTACCATGTCTCTGGAGGTCTGGTTGGAGCAGACAATGGAGCCCAGTGAATGACTCAGCCCACCTTACAGCAAAAACCTGCATTTGCTCAGACGAATCACTCCCTGGGTTCTTTCTCTGTTTTGTCTAGCTTGATCTTGACCTTAAAAGTCCAACTAACAAGTACACTTGGGTGTTGTCAACCATAAATTGTATCCCAGCCTTTACACCTGCACTATCTTCTCCCAGGTGACAGCGATAGGGTGAGAGGCAATGGTCTCAAGTTGCACCAGGAGAGGTTCAGATTAGAAATCAGGAAAAATTCCTTCACCAAAAGGGTTCTCAGGCACTGGAACAGCTGCTCAGGGAGGGGGTTAATCCACCGTCCCTGGAGGTGTTTAAAATACGGGTAGATGAGGTGCTCAGGGATGTGGTTTAGTAGTGGACCGGTATGGTTGGACTCGATCTCAAAGGTCTTTTCCAATCAAGTGATTCCATGATTCTACAATGCACACTGTGGCATGTTACATGCACACATACAAGTGGAATGATTTTAGAGGGATTTGGCTCCTTATGTATCTGTTCTGTCTTGCTTAGTGTAAAAAGAAAATATATTATTTTACTGGTAAAACAGTCAAAAATCTGATTTCAAAATCACAGAGGAACAGTCAATCGTCATCCCCACTGTATAACAAAAATTGCTTTTCTGGAGCATTCTTTTCAAATCGTTACAGTAGTTCCTATGAATAAATAACATAGGCATTGCTTTCTGTGAAGACACCATGTCTGCCCCACATAACCATAAATCACGCCTATCAATTAACAAAATCACTTGCCGCTTATTTCCAGGAAGTATCTTGCGTTCATCAGCATTCGCCCTTGAGGCTTCAGTTCTAGCTGATTGAGAGAAGTGAAAAACATGAAAAAAAGACCAGTGCAATCATTAAAAAGTCATTCAAAGAAGCAACAACCATTTCAGATCACTCAAGCTATCTCCTTTTCCCAGTGGGAACTGATGAATGCCGATGAATGCTAATTTTTGGGTCGCTCATAGCATTAGTTCTGCAAGTGTAGCTGCCATTACAGTCAATGTGAATGATGCTACGAGCTTACTAACGCATTTTTGGGGCCTTCCCGCTGGACGTGGAAACTCCTACCCATGTGAACCTCTGGCCTTCGGTGCCTTTGTGGATCCACTTGCTTAGGGATAAGACCTACTACACTCAAGTATTTCTTCAGGCTGAGTATCACAACAGCGCCTTCCCCACTCACCTCCAGCACAGCCGGAGCAAGTGCCCTTGCAGGATGAGATAGCAGGGACCACTCTCCCCAGGTTATAACTTGTATGAGTGACTGGAGAGAACATCTCAGGAGCTGCTACCAGACTAGGACACAACAGGATCAGAGTTTCCCAACTCCACCTGACCTTGGGTCTGTTATCCTTGCTGGAAGGGACAGCACCCCAGGTTATGTGTCCCCTCTCTTTCTCACCAGGCTACTGCCTCCCACGGCTTTAAAGCCTGAGGTTGGAGTCATGCTGAGCAAAGGCTTCTGGTTTTCAATTTTGTCCCTAAATGTTTAAATTCCTTCCAAGTTCACGAAGTAGTAGAATGGCTTGGGTCGGAAGGGACCTTAAGGATCACCCAGTTCCAACCCCTCTGCCATGGGCAGGGACACCTCCCACTGGATCAAGTTGCTCAAAGCCTCATCCACCCTGGCCTTGAACACCTCCAGGGATGGGGCACCCACAACTTCTCTGGGCAACCTGTGCGAGTATCTCACCACCCTCATGGTAAAAAATGTCTTCCTAGTATCTAACCTAAACCTCCCCTCTTACAGCTCAAAACCATTACCCCTCATCCTATCACTACACTCCCTGATCAAGAGCCCCTCCCCAGCTTTCCTATAGATTCCCTTTAAGGACTGGAAGGCTGCTATAACGTCCTCCTTGAACCTTTTCTTCTCTAGGCTGAACAAGCCCAACTCTCTCACCCTGTAAAGTTGTGTTAAATGTGCAAATCTCTACCAAATCCTGCTCCTAGTTCTGTTAAGTGACCAAGACCTTTTTGACTTTTCTATTCTCTGCTTAACCCAAGCAGCTTAGCCTGAGAACTGCTATTAGAAATAAACCAAAAAATATATATTCCAGGAAATCAGTTCCCTTCCAAATGTCTCTCATCTTTACTGTGATTCATGGCACAGCACTGAATACATGTTAAAGTCTATTATCAAGAAATTTCTTGCTTGGATTACCACAGAACACAATTATACATTTAGCATCCTTATGAAGAGTCTCACTTCAAATTTCCTCCACTATATCCAGTGATTATAATGGAGTTCCTCTGATATAACTCTGAAGTCAGGTAGTTGTGAATCAGTTACTTGATATTAGCTTAAATTTTTAAAGCTGTTTCCCCAGAGCACATAAAATCATTCACATTTAGCCACTCATAGAGTCATTTTTCCCTGGTGGGTTTCCAAAGCAAAGATTAATGGGCATGGCTCACCTGAACCAGAATCCTTGTTAACACAGGGCATGTGTTTCAATATAACAGCAGCAGGTAATACAAATGTGCCATGGGTTTTTTTCTGATATGCATGGAAGTCTTTCCTTCAAGTTATAACTAAGTAGACTCAAAACATTATTCCTTGGAGGGCAGCCAATTCCCACTGCCCTGCTGCTTACAGTCACAGCCTGGCAGGGACACAAGGCCATGCCCTACCCCCCAGCAGATCCCCATCACATCCTTCAAGAGAAGATAACGATGCTCACCCATATCTCTGTCTTCCCATTGCTCTTCTTGCACCTCTCCGCTAGCACCTTGAGTTCCACTGTGGTCTCCGAAACCATTTCGGCACTTTTGTCCTTGACGACAATGTGCATGACCCTGCCGTTGTTGATGTGAGCATCGAAAGTACTGTTCCAGGGCGGGTACATGGTGGGCTTCTTCTGCACATACACTTGGCCGTTTTCTGTCAACAAGAAGTGGTTTGGATTGACTGGACCTGCTTCTCATCTGCTGCACTAAGGCCACCACTTTACAGTCCCTGAAGATAGATCTGTGTTGTTTATGCACTTCAAGGTCTCTCTCCAGGCAGGATGCGTAATGGATCATCTTAGTGTTCTTACAAGGCTACTGTGTGAAGTGAAACTTAGGATCGGAGTCACTTAACTTCAGGTATCTACAAGGTGTACGCCCATATCTGAGCTATCTGAACATTGGGTCCTCTCAGAGCCAGTGAGGAGACTATAATCAATATAAATCCATGGAATTAGGGTGTGTTCATTTGACAAAATACAGACATCTACCTTAGAAAACAGAATTTCCATCCTTGACTCCATTAACTCTACTGAGAAGTCCTCCAATGTGATCTCTGACACCATAGATACCTACTTCTGTCCTACAGCAATGCAAAATGAAACAGGTTTCCTTCAATCCCTCCAAAAGGTAGATGCTCTTAATGATCAAGGCTCAGCTGGAGCACTTGTCCGGTCAGTTGCTACATCTCAGCTAACTCAGAGACGTTAATATATGAGCTGTCTTGCAGACTTGAAACCACATCCACAGAGGTGTAGAGTTCTCAATCCAGCAAACTTTTCCTGCACCTCTCCCTCATGCATTAATTCCTCTTCCTTCACAGCAGAGACACCATTTTTTTACCCATCACCGTTTAAAGTTATCTCTGAGGCTTACCATTAACGTGCAGAGTTATCTCTAGTTAGGTCACTCTGAAAAGAGTCTCATCCAGTTTTATTTATTTCATAGAGCTTGTTTTATTTCATACAGCCCTGTAAAATGTTTGGACACTTACTCAAGGTAAAATCTATTTTACAGTTACCCTGTGCAAATTTTCAAGTCATCAAATACCAAAGCTGGAGGAATAAGTGAATAAAAAGCTGTCATGTGAGCAGCAAACCTGCAACTCCTATCTCCTAAAGACATTACACCTGTTTCTGATAATCCCAGCCTTTTCCTCATCCCACTCAGCTGGAGAAGTACATGGAACGTGACAAATTCTGGAGAAAGTCCTTATATCTAGGGAAACTGGTTTACTCCCCTCTGCTGAGCTTTGATTTACACAGGTTGGAACTCCAGGATTTCTGAGGCTTGTAACACACCTTCAGGATGGATTAAAACAGGCAAACAATCTCCGAAGTTATTGGAGGCAGGAGAGAAAGAGGGGAAAAAAAAAAAGGAGCTAGTGAGTCCCAATTGTGTGATATTCACCTCAGGGAATGGGAGAACTTTTATTGAGGAGAGAACAAATATCAGGGCTATGAGATTATAACAAAAATCTCCCTTCACTGCCCCGTACACCAGAGAAATGACTGCCAGAGTCACTACATAAACTACACCCTCCAGACAGATCTAGGCTGAAAAAGTAGCTTCCTGAGGATGCAGGATCCTGCAACCAATAGCAACTTGCTAAAATTTCACTCCATGACCCAAAATCTGGCTCTCACAAAGTAGTTTTGCGCTTGGCTCAATCATGTAAACCGCACTGAAGCTGCAGTATGCTGTGACTATCAGCGATGGTCGACATTGCAAAACTGAGTGAAGACCATTCCTGCAACATAAAATCACCTCTGACACGTGTCCTACCTGGTACAACAGGCAGCTGAGCAGTTAAATCTTAAGTTCAAAGCTTAGAGCAGTTCAGTCTAAGATGAATCCATCTCTATGAGATAAGTGAGGTTGACTTCTCACATACGCAGTCATATATTGAGCTCCTCGCCTGCAGGCTGAACTCATTCCCATCGAGCTTGCAAATACACATCCAATGCATTCTTTCAACAAAAGCAGGCAAAATGAGACATAAAGATGAGACAAACTTTCCAGCATCACAGAAAACAGAAATCTCAGTGAGGACCGTCATTTCTTTGCTACATCAATGAAACACTACAGATGTATCACAGTATCATAAGGTTGGAAAAGACCTTTGAGATCATCGAGTCCAACCTATGACCCAACACCTACACCTACTCCTACTTGTCAACTACACCACGGCACTAAGTGCCTCAGCCAATCTCTCCTTAAACACCTCCAGGGACGGTGACTCCACCACCTCCCCGGGCAGCGCATTCCAATGTCCAATCACCCTCTCAGTAAAGAACTTCTTCCTAATGTCAAGCCTAAACCTCCCCTGGCGAAGCTTGAGACGGCGTCCTCTTTTTCTGTCGCCGGTCACCTGAGAGAAGAGACCAACTCCTGCCTGACTACAACCTCCTTTCAGGCAGCTGCAGAGAGCAATAAGGTCTCCCCTGAGCCTCCTCCAGGCCGAAAGACCCCAGCTCCCTCAGTCACACAGCACTTGAAAAACAACAGCTTTCATTCCCACTGCACTCCAAACCACACGGCTTAAATTCACAAACCTTGGAATGTGAATGAACCGACCAATATAAGGGATCAGACAGTCACCCTTGCAGCATCCCTGCTGATGTCTGTGGAATTCTACCAGGGATTAATCTAACCCTGTTTTTCCTGAAAAATAAAATAGCATCTGTATTTCACGAGTAGCAGCTTCCACTGTAGCTGGGAACACTTTTCCTGGAGGCTTGCTGAGTTCAAACATAGAGCAGGATCTTTCACGAAGCAAATGTCACCAAGACAGGTGGTAAAATGGCACTGAGCCAGGTGCCTTGTGAATGCAGAAGTAATTTTTAAAGGGCAGATTTTTTTATAACTCAGAGGCACCTATGATCTCTGAAATGTTTTGTCACCAGTAGTAATTCACTATAACACTTGGAACTGTATGGAGGTGTGGGGGTTTTGTTTTGTAAAGATTATATGATAGAATAGATATCGTAATTCTATGATATCTATGATTCTATGAAAATACCAGGATCCCTTTTACAAATAACCAAGTGGGAAAAAAACCCCAAAAGGCTGCCCAAGACCTCTCCTGAGCTTCTGAAATGCTTTAGGGTGGCCTTGTTGTGACACCCCTGTGTCCACAGATGGTGTGCATTACTCCCAGATTCGTGGGGACCTCTGTCCAATGACTTATTCATCACGGTTGGTCGACAAGGGACAGCCTTTGGCATGAACCCAAAGTCAGGGTCAAACTCCCTTTTTTGGGGGGAACTAAACACATTCATCATCTACCACTGCTCTGTTTGCACAAAAACAACCAACCACCAAACCCCCTCACGCTTTGCTAGTGCTAAACATGGTATATAATTGATCCTTAATAGGGTCAAGGGTCAGAGCAGAGCCATCTACCAAATGAGTTCCAGCACAAAGCTTGCAGGGATTTGGGACTGGATCTATCCGGGATTCAGCTTTGGGTTTAGACACGTCCTGCCACCCTGCACTCACCACCATTTAGCAATCATTTGCCCTGAAGAAATCTTAATGGCCATGTGGGCACAGGCCTGGGAGTCAGGATTGTTTGTATCTTTTACAAGCTGTGCGGCTAATCTACTCCTGCTCCTTGGATATGACATTTTAGCCAATATTTGCATATCAGGGCACCAAAATACATTGGTTTTTTAATCCCATTGCCACTGAATAGCAAGTGCTTTGCAAAACCAGGGAGTCAGAGAGTAAATTACAATTAAAAAAAAAAAAAAAAAAAAAAAAAAAATCACAAAGCAAGGATGCAGCTGTTTAAAAAATATACTCAGCTAATGTCTGTCCCAAGATCTTCATTGCCTTCTGCCTTCTCTAAGCCTGTTTGAGCATGACAGCTCCTTGGGATGGTCATGTTGGGAGCATTTCTGGCATTTAGAGTCATGCTTATCTCACTGAATGTCAGGCGTGAACCTCTGAGAGGACTGTCCAAACTGCCCTCAGAGTCAGAGGGGAGCACTGGGCTTTTCTAGGGTCTGATTCATCTGACCTATCTATTATGGATGTCTTCCCTCAAGCTGAGACAAGTCCCATCATGGAAATCCCTGCTTGTTCCCCAGGGCTATAATGCAAGGGTAGCTGACTTGTTCAGATACCAATATCTTTGCAGGAAACTGGAAATGCAAGGGAGATGGATCCCACCATGGACTCATCTTGTCTTAGTCACCTTAAAGTAAAGTTAACCATCTACATATTTAATCAACCTCCACCAGCAGCAGATTAACATCTCCCAAGGGTGGTTCAACCCACCCTAAGAGGGGAGTCTGGGATGAATCAGTCTCAGGATGTTCCTGCTTCTATTACTGACGTGACGAGGAGTCCTCTGGCTGCATTTTTCCTATATTCAGTTCTCACTGATGGAGAAAAGTTCCCCCAACCACACTTTTTTATTTCTTGTTGGTAGAGGCATTATTATTACTGGAGGCATTACAGGAGCATAAAAATCATATCCTTTAGTTAGTACTTTTGTGTTTGTTAGATGCCAGAGAACACTTTCAGGTCTGTGTAAGACAAATAAATGCAGGTCTGTTCCAACCAAATGGATTTTATTAAATTTTGAACTGATAGAGACTTGAAATTTGAGTTATGGCTTACAAAAGCGTCGTTAAAGCGAACAGCCAAGCCCTGCACAGAGATGAGATAAGACACATTTTCACTAAAAATGAGATCTTAGGGATATCTTGCTATGTAGTATTTTCTTTCAAGTTTACCACTCGCCACATCTTCCAAAATTGTTTTAAGTACCATTTAATCCAAACTAAAGTTCAATGTGATAATGCTGACTCTTAAAATGCAAACAAAAAACCTCAGTGAAATACGGAATTATTTTAAAATTCTAAAATTTCTGGTTTTGAACTACTTTTACATCCTGTGGTGATAAGTGTCACAGGGATTCTCAAGGTATAAAAGGGGATCTCGGAGCTGATCTAATTTTTCAAAGAATCCCAGCAGTCAAGTTAGGAATTTATCAAAGATTTAAGGTAAATAATAGACAATATGAAAAACTGACTAACACTAAAGGTCTTGATCTTCATGACTCTTGAAAAGCAGAACTGAAGAACATATCATCCTATTGCTGGGGCTATTTCATGCATAAGACATAAGAAATATTTTCCCAATCAGAAAGAGTGTGCAACAATCCAAATATCAAGACACAGAAAACAACTCAGCAGGAGGTTTCATTTTCAAACATTTCATGCAGTACCGCAATTACACAGAGAAATTCACTCTCTGTGCAAAGACTGCAGCTGTCTGAGATCTATTTTTTTTTAAATGCTGGAAGTTGCTGGACCTGTCAGTTCCTTAAAAAATGTGATAAACAACAGCCCTCCCAGGATATTTCTAGGGCGCCCAGATTTCATCTGTCTGGAGTCCCACTGACAAACCAACAACTGCTCATAGAAGTGAAACCAAAATCAACTCAGCTCATCTGCTCTGTCACACGCTGGGACCTGTAATTCAGGTGATAATAACCTCAAATTGAAGACACAGGCTTGTTAGACATCATCTTAAAATCATATTGTCTTGCAGGCCATACCAAACCCAAACTAAACTGTGCTGAGACACAAAATGCCTTTCACAAACACCTATATTTACCAATGTGCTTCCCACACACCAGTACTGACGCAGCGAGGCACACACACACTTCATACAAAAGCTCACATGCTTATTTAACACTTCCCCACTTACCTGACTCCACGGCTTCTTTAACCATCACAGCACAGTAAGGGTTAATCACCTCCCCCTGGGATGGCAGGTAAGGGCCACTGTCATAGTTGGATAAACCAATACGCAGAAAGGGAGACATGACAAGTCCTGTGTCAAACAAAAGACAGGCGATGTTTTGGGAAGAGTCTAAAAACTCCCTTGGTTTTAACCAGCCTCTTATCTGCGTTGAACACGGGTGTGCTGGCCGTTAGTAATCCATCCAGCTGGAGACTCTCTGGCTTCCTCCACTGTCCAGCAAGACGATGGACTGACTGAGCGCCGCGTAACGTGTGTAAGGTAGCGTAACTTAGCTGTCGGCTTAACCGTGTAGCTGAACTCATTGCAGAGCTGGAAAGACCCGCACCAGCAGCTCTGAGTGCCAGTGACTCGATGCCAGCCGTCAGGAACAAGAAAAACAATACACAGAAGCCAAATCGGGACTTTCTTGGATGGAATAACCTCTGATGTAATTTATGTTAAGTCATGCGTTCAAGAACCCAAATGCTATGAGAATAGAAAGGGTTTCGGGAATACAAGGTTGTTGAGAGCCTGGAAGCTGAACATGAAACTGTGAAATAACTGTGTACTATTTATATACAGCATGGAAAAGATCCCGGGCATTCAGCTGCCTGGGTGCTGACCTGTATTCATAAGTGAAGTTATAAAGAGAAAATTCACCTCAGTGAACCACACTGTGTAGAAAGTGGAGAAAAAAACAGTTAAACTTGGGATAATTTTAAGCTGCTGAAAACAGAAACATACCAAATCAAGGTGCCAGGAAACACAATGAAGCCTCTGGGTTGGTCTTCTCTTTAGGCTCTTTCAGAGCTTCCCGAGAAGATTTAGTGATGGCAGAAATTATGAACTACTGTAGGCTGGTGCCCATCATCGTGTCATCTGGGCCCAAAGACTGGGACCACCAGTGTGTCAGCTTCCGATGTTGTCATTTTTGGCTCCCCATCGAGTAAATGGGGAGCAAGAGACACTCTGAACTCAGCTGCAGATGTCTCTTTCTTGTAGTTAAAAGACATGAGTCCTACCACCAGCTGATACCTGTCAAATATATTGATAACAATAGATCCTTCAATCACAACAGCAAAAACTTGAATGACTTGTGGTGTGGGATGCAACCCAAGTCTCTTTTATTACATAAAATGCTCTATCTCAACGGCAGCTTCTGTAGCCTCACACAGAAGAATATCCAGATTCACTGCCCGGAATGACATTTTCTTACCTGTATAGTGTATTTTTCTGACAGACAAGTTCAGTCCTTGGCAAGAAAGGCTTCTCTTTTCATCACAGTTGTGGACAACATGGAAAGGATTTTCTCAGCTGAAAGAATGATGATAAGTGCTCCTCTGGTTGGGTTGACTTTAAGACTTGAGCTCTCTGTTCAAGAAGACAGGAGGTAAGACCGTCAAGGAGAGAGGAAAACTTGAGAAACCAAGACACAGCCCTTTGCTGGAGCATCTTCTCCCTTACCCAGCAGTGTGGAGAGATAGGTTTCCATCAGCACCCTGCACAGAAGCCCAAGATGATAAAAGTCAGAACAACTTTTTATTAGTTTGTGGCCAGGTCGCAGCAGGTTGTTGTTTTGCTTGTGTCCTGGATATGGTGAGAGCTTCTCCTTCTTCCTGTGTTATAAAATGAAGACAAACACCTGCAGTTAGCACTGGGAATGAAACAGCAACTATTCTGGACCAAATACTCACAAGTACTGAGCACTCACACTGTGACACTTTCTGACAGTCTTGCTCTAATAGAGATTCGAGTAGTTGCATGTTCTGTCTGTGCGATGCAGCATCAGTGTGGAAAGCCAAGAAGAGTCAAAGACTAAGGCCAATGCTCAAAATAGCTGCATCATGCCTCTTAGTGTGAAAGGAGATGCATTTTCTTCATCTCTACCATACTCCACTAATATTTCTGGTGACTGCTGGGCAAGAGAAGATTATGTATTCTCTTCCAAATCCCCTGTTCCCACACCCTTAGTTTTAAGAACACACTGTTTTGTGAATGGAAGCAGGAGTAAGCACAGGGAGGGCTGTAAACCCTCTGTCATCTGGACATTCAAAACTCACTTTTAAAAACTCAGGATGCTAGCCAGAATTATTAGTCAACTTGTGAATGTGACTAAAGGTTTTTTTGCTGACTCTTCAGCACTAAAATGCAGTGACACTATTGGCTCAAGTACTAAAGAAACAAAATTAGAGCTAAGAGTTTGAGTCTGGCATTCATCACATTTCCATGAAACCAATGTAGCTACAATACAGTTAAAATTGTGAAAGAATCTTGTCCTTCTAAATATCAATATAATTCCTCAAAAAAATTACTGGTTGGATGTGCTATTCAGATCTGTGGATCTTCTCCCTGAAAAATGTCATTTGGAAAAACATTAAGCTAGACACCACCCTGCACTCTCCCTCCTCAAAGCAATACTTCATTTTGGCTCTGAACAACTAATCACTTCATGAACAGCTTTCCCAGAGAGGCTGTGGACTCTCTGTGCTTGGAGATATTCTAAAGCTGTCTGGACATAGCCTTGGCCAACGAGCTCCAGGGGGTCCTGCTTGAGCAGGAAAATTGGACAAGATGGCTTTCAAAGGTCCCTTCCAACCACAACCAGCCTGTGATTCTGTGAAAACATTGGTGGGACACATCTCACCTAATTGTAGATGTCGACAACGTTAGTGTCTCTATGTAAGACATTTACAAGGGCTCCTGCGAGAGAAACAGAGAGAAACTGACATCCTCAGATCACGAGCTGGACCCATTTTCAACCCTTCCTTCAGCATGTGATGAACACGTTTCTCTCCATGGAGAGCAAAAGGGAATGTCAGGGGATGATCTGTTCACACGGAACACCTCCGCTACATAGATCTATTTTAACCAGATTACCCAAGCCATTAACTTTAAAAAAATCCCCTGCGTTGTATCAGACCTAAAAGACTTACGTTGGGACTTCACATAAAGCAGTCTATTGCGTGAGACGTTCTGCAGCCACCAGCACACAGGTCAGAATTTTCTATCCAGCTGCAAAGCACATAGGTTTGGCACATCCAACATTAGCACCAGCAAACCAACAGCTGCCCCTAAAAGCCTTGCAAAGGCTGGCTAAAAGCTAACATCAGAGCTTAGTCTTGTACGAGCCTTGTGAGCCCTGCCCAATAAATCAGACAGATAACTGGTTTCCTGCTTCTCTCTCACTGTCTTTCCCGAAACCACCTTGGCTTTGGCCCAAACATCTGTTTTCCAGGTCGTATCTCCAGCGTTTGCACTACAGAACTGCTGTTTGGCTCGAATCCACAGCCGTAAACAATTAAGGAACAACGCCACTCAGTTCCAGCAACTGCTTACGGTAATAGCAGCCGTTTAATTTAACACTAGAAGCAGCTGCAATGGATATGGAGAGTGTCTGCTTAATTTCCCAGTGGAAAGGATACTACAATGTATCTGAAAAGTAAGGATGAAATGCATCTTTCTATAAAGGGCTGCCTGCAACCTCTCCTCCAATAAAACACCAAATACCACCTAACTGGGGCTCAACAACACAGCACCCTGTGTCACCAGCATAAGGGAGAGCCCTGCCAGAGAAAAATGCAACACATGGAAATCATTCCCGGATAATATTAGGAAGTAATAAAGTCCTTAATATCCTTAATCAGTTGTGGTTAAGAAACAGAAAGAAATGAGCTCCTGCTCCTTGTCAGCGGAAGAACTGCGTTGAGGACAGCTGCCTGTAGTAGGATTTATGCTTTTGGGTTTTGCTGAATGGAAATGGTAATTTACTGAATGGCGGCCAACGGAGAGGGGAGGGGAAGTTTTCCTGAATTTGAGATGCTTTCCTAATGTCATCAAACTCTCATTTTCTGAGATCAGGGAATATCTCCAGCTCTCTTCCCTTCTTGAGGCAAAACGGTGCATGCAAAATGAATTCGTAATCTGAAGATCAGCATGACCAAGAGGGAAAAGCACCAGAAGTTATAGCTGAAGGGTATGAACTTTCTTTCACCTCCTGAAAGGCATCTTCCAGGCAAAAAAGCAGGTCCTGACCCTGTAAAGGTCTGTTTATATAGCTGGTGGAGACCTGCACATGAGCATAACTCAACACATCTCAGAGTCTTCCTGCAGATTCCAAGAGCAACACTGAACACCAGTGATGGCTGGGTTCCCTACCCCTCCCTCCCAATGACTCCCATCACAGACCACACGGTAGGGAACAGGAATCTAAATAAGTCTCGAGTGGCTTTCATTTTGGGTGCCCATATCGCCTGTTATTTCAGTGGAGATCAAACCAGCCTGTTCACAAAGAAGGAAGTTCAGAATCACAGTATCACAAGGTTGGGAAAAGACCTTTGAGATCATGGAGTCCAACCTATGACCCAACACCAACACCAACTCATTACCAAACCACGGCATTAAGTGCCTCATCCAATCTCCTCTTAAACACCTCCAGGGACGGTGACTCCACCACCTCCCCGGGCAGTGCATTCCAATGGCCAATCACCCTTTCAGGGAAGAATTTTTTCCTAATATCAAGCCTAATCTCCCTGGGTGCTACCCAACATTTCTCATGTTTTCCTTTAACAAGGGTATAGATTAAAGGAGGAGGAGAAAAAGGAGGGGAATTTACATCACCATTTAATTATCTCTCTTTCTATATTCAGCCAGCCCATCTGCAGCTCCTCACAAAGGCAGTGCAAGGAGAGGGTGAGGAAAGGCAGGACCAGCAGGATCTGATGGGATTGGTACGATACGGCTTTAAACTGGAAGAGGGAAGATTTAGATTAGACATTAGGAAGAAATTCTTCACAATGAGGGTGGTGGGGCACTGAGTCGCCCAGGGAGGCTGTGGGTGCCCTCTCCCTGGAAGCATTCAAGGCCAGGTTGGATGGGGCTTTGAGCAGCCTGGTCTGGTGGTAGGTGTCCCTGCCCATGGCAGGGGGGTTGGAACTGAATGGGCTTTAAGATCCACTCCAACCCAAATCTTTCTATGATTCTATGATACCAGACTCCATGCAACTAAAGATCTTCCCAAAACTTCCTAGAACAACTTGATTTCAGAACATAGGTGATGCACTCCACGCAAACCCTTTGTCATTGCTCACAGATAAATGGAATCAGGCAAAGTATTTCTTCTGCCGCGTGGAAGTGAGGCTTGCAGACTTTTCTGGGGCCAATGGCAGGCATAAGAATGGACATTTCTTCTTAAAATCCTCTGAGTTGTCTTGTGATTCTGTTTTTAGAGCAAGTTGCGTGTATCGGTAACAAGATCTGCTGTTTTACCATAGCCTGCAAACACAGCTGCTTAGACTCTGCTGAGTTCATGTGGTTTCTTCCTGTTGCATCTGTTGTGCACAAGACAAGACTGCCGTAGCCTCAGGTTTATTTTCATATCTTGTAAGTGATTTAGCTACAGTGGAGATAACGGTGGTGAACAGATTTACAGCTGTGAAGGGGTTGTAGAAACTGGAGAAAATTGCTGCTGGGAATGCCAATGGTCATTGTATACATTCATGGACCTTAGGAAGAGATCTACAACCATTGTAGCTCTCTAGCTGGGTCTTAAAAACAGGGACTTGGTGCTTTGCTATCCTTAGGTCTTCACAGAACAATTGCTTTAAGCTGATCTAAACGCAGACTATGTCCAAAGACATGGTTCAACCTTCCACCCCATCGCAGATCATAGGTCCTCAAACTCTTCCAGCACAGTCTGGTGCTTGTGCAGAGTTTGGGATCAGAGCGCTCTAAAAGCAGCTCTTCTTTTCTTTACTTGACAAGCAAGTTTGCAGCTGCATCCATTCCTTGATTTGACTGACCTGACACGGATCGGGGGGGCCCACGCTAAGCAGGACTGATGACACGGGGAATGGTATGCAGCAACTGCCTTTTAGTTGGAATAAAGGGACTGGGAAATTGTGGCCCCACTGTCGGTGAAGAGATTAAGGGTGGATTCACATGAATATACACAGACAACTGCAACGCTTATATAAGCTATCACACCAGCTCCTGTCACATCCAGTAAAGGGACAGATGTAGGGTGTGCGTCACCCCATCCTGAAGAAGACATCTAAAATAGGTTAAGTCAATCCCATCCTGGTATTGCTGTTTCCCCACTATGATTACATCTACCTTAAAGATGGGCAAAATCACGCCAGTCCTGCTGCTGGTGTTCTGATGTCCAGTGAAAAGGACCCAGATTGCAGAGTTTGAGCCAGGAGTACATAGATTCATGTCTAACACTAACGAAGCTTGAAAAGACAGTGAGATACAGTTGAGTGGAGACCCCACACGTCCTGCCTGTACAGGGCCATCTGCTCCGAAAACTACTGTAGAAATGGAAAGACGGTCCAGTGTCCAGGCACACTCCTTGACACCCCTTAATTTGCTCATATAGAAGGAGTCAAATTCTCCCATCAAAAGAAGAATCTTTCAGATATGCCATTTGATTTCCAATAAACAATGTGAATTTACCTCCCTCTGGAGAGGCAAAATTTTGAAAGCTAAAATCCTGGTTATTTCTGCAAATTGCAAAGACAAGCAGAGCAGACTCAACAAATCCCTACTGGGATTGAACCCCTCCAGCTCCTGCCCCTGAAGCTAGCTCATAACCCTTTCTTTCCTCACATTTAATGAACATTTATCACATGTGGACCTGAAATAAGGCAAACTTGCGCCCTGACCTGTCCCACCTGAAACACGCACAACTATTCAGTGTGCTCTCCTTCATAAGTCTTTTTTTGTTCCTTTTCCCACCCATTTGTTTTCAGAGTATTAAAAGCTCCTTGTTGGGCTTGTTTTCTTATTTTCCTAGACAGCTTCTGGTTAAATTAATTTCCTGTACCACTTCATTTCTGCAACACTTGAGCCACACAAACTCAAAATAAATATTTTCACATTATTAACACAATTGTATTTCCAGGGAGACCTTATAGTAGCCTTCCAGTACTTAAAGGGAGCCTATAGGAAATCTGGGGAGGGGCTCTTTATCAGGGACTACAGGGATAGGAAGAGGGGTAATGATTTTAAGTTGAAAAAAGCAAGGTTTAGACCAAATATTAAGAAGAAATTTTTACTTGTGAGGCCCTGGCAGAGGTTGCTCAGAGAAGCTGTGGATTTCCCATCCCTGGAGGTCTTCAAGGACAGGCTGGATGGGGCTTTGAGCAACCTGATTCTGCCAAAGGTGTCCCTCCCCATGGCAGGGGGGTTGAAACCAGATGATCTTTACGGTTTCTCCAACCCAAACCATTCTATGATTAATTTATAATTTTGAATAATGACCTCTCTTTTCAGGTTTCCTTGTCTTCTAACAAACACAGGACAAACCTGAAGCACCAGTGCCAGGTTTTTCAAAGAACTTTTCAATGTAATAATTGAAATAAAAATATCTTGAACTGAGATGCAGCTACGAGATCTCCTTTACTTGTTCATTAGTCCAGCAGTTCCTGTATTTCTGTAAGATTTTGGCAGCACTTCACATACTTCTTGTGGGGTTTTTTGTTTGTTTTGGTAGTTGCTTGGTTAGGTTTGGTTTTTTTAATGACACAGGTGGCATTTACCTCAAATACTTCACCATTTGTATCAGGGGGGTTGTTATGCACCCGACTTCCTGCCCGCCAGCATCTGCACCTTTTTTTTTTTGCTTTCTTCCCCTTGAGAGAAAAGAAAATGTCTCAAGGAGGAGGGCTGGACCATAATGAGACACATTAACATACTTCCCTCTCCCAGCACATTTTCATGCCTATGGCTAAATTTGTTTGGCAGTAGAGGTACCTCATGTCTTTATTTATTTTATGGATGAATGGTAATGGTTTTAAGCTGAAAGAGGGGAGATTTAGACTGGGCATTAGGAAGAACAGGTATTTTTTAATGTCAGGCACCGGCACAGGTTGCTCAGAGATGTCGTGGATGCCCCATCCCTGGAGGCATTCAAGGCCAGGTTGGATGGGGCTTTGATCAACCTGATCCAGTGGGAGGTGTTCCTGTCCATGGCAAGGGAGTTGGAATTAAGTGATCTTTAAGGTTTCTTCCAACCCGAACCATTTTATGATTCTATTTAATCTGGAAATCTGCTACAGGTATGTGGATCCAGAATCACGGAAATGCTAGGCTGGAAAAAAGCATTTTTCCTCATCCCTTTGCATTCTGGCAGACTACGTACATCATCCTCGACATATCTGTCTAGCCATCTGTCAGGAACGAAGCTTATTGTATGCTTGGTGTTACCACATACTGTTCAAAACCACGGGCAAATATGTCACACAGAAGCCTCAGATTGTAACTGGAATCCACACTGGACAACCACACCTTCCTTCTGTGTCGCAGACCTCCCCCTTCTGCCTTCATTCTCTGCTCCATCAGTCTTTGCTGCCACAGTTTCACCAAAATCACCCCAATCAGTTTTATTTTTAGTTTCCATCAATCTCAGGGGTCCCTTCTGTAAACGCCACATCTGTGTCCTCTCTTGTCAATACCCTCGCAACATCAACCTCTAACTTTACCAATCCCAAGTATCACAGTATCACAGTATCAAAAGGTTGGAAAAGATCTTTGAGATCATCGAGTCCAACCTACAACCCAACACCTACACCTACTCCTACTTGTCAACTACACCATGTCACTAAGAGCCTCAGCCAATCTCTCCTTAAACACCTCCAGGGACGGTGACTTCACCACCTGTGGACTCCAACCAAATCCTCAAATAAATTTTGACATTCCTTCTTCCTCAGTCAGACCAGAGCCCAGTTTTAAAGTACATTTTTATTTAAATGAGGAAGCTCTGGTTCCAGTTAGGCTGAAAGCCCTCTTTCCACTTATAATTTGGTGTTTTGCTGCCAACATCAGAGCCTCAGGTGCGTTCCTGAGGGACCTTCCATCTCTCTCTTCATATCTATCCACTTCATTTACCATTTAGCTCACACCTTCCGAGAGGTCATTTGTCCACCAGCTTCTTTCTGCACTTCTTCCCTTAGTTATCTCCCAGACTCAGGCACTATGGGATAGGGAGTGAAATGCAAGAATGAAATACAAAACACAGTCAAAATTAATTTTAGCCTAAAGTGCTGAGAGCCTGGTTTTTGAGGGATTTGGGAAATCTGGGAGTTGTTGTGTTTGTTTTTTCAATATCATCTCCTGGCTGCTTAAGCAAACCTTCATGGGTTCAACTTCACAACACATGAAGAGCGAAGTCATGATCATGCAGATGATATTCGCCTCCCTTCTCCTCCAAAATCAGATTGTTTCCCCTACTAATTGGCTCATTCTGTCCCCTGAGCTCAGGAGGCAGCACAGAGCCTCACATAAAGCAAACAAAAGTTTGATCGGCAAGAAGAATGAAGGATTGACCTCAGCACCACCCTCCTAGCTAAACTAAGCAACATAGGGTGCAAAGAAGATGCCTGTCCCTTCTGCACACACCACTGGCCAGAGAAAAGCCCAGTTACGCATTCAGATGTCCAGGTACAATAGTGCAGGTACTCCTGGTACACTCACAGAAACCCAAACAGGGACTGTCTTAAAATTTGTGTCACCTCTGTAGGACAGCATGAATTACAGCCACAGCAGCATTTGCAAAGATGCAACAGATGGTTGTTTATTTTATACAAACAAGGTGCTGTCTATTATGATCAGGAAAGGATTGACCAAAGAAATCAAAACAGTGCTTTGCTCTAGAGATGACAGAGGTTGTAATCAGTTACCTCCCCTTCCTCACCACTCCCAAAAGGAAGAAAGTCCCTTTTCCTGCAGTGATAGCATAGCTGTTGGCTAATATAGAACAGCAGCGCCTGATTTTTCAGGTGGGCTGTGCAAGTGGGAGCTGTTCCATGAAGAGGCATAATGGTGGCTACTAGGATTTCAGCAAGCACATATGGCATTCTCTGAAAGGATTGAATTTGGAGGCTGACATCAGTACCGTAGTCCAAAGCCCATTCAGTTAACATCATGTCCTCCTTGCCTACGACGCCACTGCCCTCTGCTCACTCCTCATGCACCACCACGGCCTCCCTCTGTGTGATTACCAAGAGAGGTCCACAAGCACATGGGGCTATAGCTGGTGATGCTTCTACTGGTGGGGTCCTCTGCCCAAAAGGGATCACAGTCCTCAGAAACCACCATACGGCAACTTCTCTCACAGAGATATGGGTCCATCACGAGTACCTCAAGTACTGTGTTCAATTTTGGCCCCCTCTCTACAAAAAGGACATTGAGGGGCTGGAGCACGTCCAGAGAAGGACAATGAAAGTGGCAAAGGGGCCACTTGTTCTCCAGAACAAGTCCTATGAAGAGCAGCTGAATTACGGTTCTTTAGCTTAGAAAAGTGAAGGCTGAAGGGAGACCTCATCACCCTCTACAGCTCCCTCAAAAAAGGCTGTAGCAAGGTGAGTGTTGGTCTCTTCTCCCAAGTGTGAGGTGATAGGACAAGAGGAAATGGCCTCAAGTTGCACCAGGGGAGGCTCAGACATCAGGAAAAACTTCTCCACTGAGAGGGCTGTCAGGCACTGGCAGAGGCTGCCAAGGAGGTGGTTGAGTCGCCATCCTTAGAGGTGTTTGTAAGACAGATAGATGAGTTTTTGAGGGACATGGATTAGTAAGGGCACAGGTATGGTTGGACTCGATGATCTCAGAGGTCTTTTCCAACCAGATGGCTCTATGATTCTGTTGATCCTGACACACTGGAGCTACCCTTCCCTCCCCTTTTTGTGCAAACAAATCACTGTACAGCTGGGATTCCTGACACTTAACTTTAGAAAGTCCCTCTACTACCTACTCCTTATACATCTGCGCACGGTCTATTCACTTCTATTCAGTCCACACTCCCTTCATAAATGATGGAAAGAAAGAGACCTGCTGGGTTTTCAATTTCCATTATCTCCATGTAGCTGACTAAAATGGGTCAAATGCCTGGTGACCTCAAATGCCTCTTTCTCCCCGCAGACCACAGAGACACGGCAACTAGTCCAGGTGGACATGTCTGTCTGGCATTTAGGCTTCTGAGACAAGAGGGGATGGCTCCCAGCCATGGTGTCTCACCAGCCAGCAGTCAAGCAAATTCAGAGATCAGCTTGTGAGTGTTTTGTCTGCGATGACACCCAAATGAACTAACACACACAGCGCAGAGAGACACGAATAAGCTGACGACATAATGATGGTCTACAGCTTTGCCTAAGTGCAACAGACTCCGAAGCAAAACTCACTGAAATTGTTATTTATCTTTCTGTGGGGTTTGAATCTGATCTATAAATTAGGCAGAAGAACAATGCTAATAACTAGGAACTGGAAAAACTGACATAAGCCGTACAAGTGAATTTTCTAATGACGAGATTCGGTAAAAGCACCGTCCTTTCCAATTTCTCTAGAAAATACATCACAAAAGAAGTATCTCGCCTTGATGAGGTGGGGACAGGGAGAAACAGAGCCATTTTCAAGAGATCTTCTCTATCTAATTTGCTCAAAAGATTTAATAAAAACATCTGTAGTTGCCCTGACAAACATGCTCCCCTTGTGTGAGGAGGAGGAGGGGACAGAGGAGCTGAAAACGGAAGCTGGAGGATGCATGTTCTTTACTATTTTACCAATGTTCTAAATCAAAACATAAATAGCAAATGCTACAGCAAGGGTGGGAGGGGAAAACCTGGGTAAATTCACCTCTCAACACGCACACAGTCCTTCAAGACAAAGAACAGTGACTCCCACATCAGCATTTGTCTCTCTGGTTTCTGTGGCTGAGTATGACCTTGCCCAAATCCCATTCACAAAGCCAGAACAAATCTCTCTAAGCCTCAGCTGCTCTCTCTGTTCTCAACATATCAGGCCCAAAATGTCTCCTCTTGCACTCAGAGTGATTCTACCCCACCACAGCTATTCCTGACTTGTACTGCTGATTTACATCAGAAGAGGAGCAGGCTCATCGGCACATAGAAACTCCACAGCAAAAATCAAATGACCACATCAAAAACCTTCTCTGAAGAAAAGGCTTGAATTCAAGTGAAAAATCAATCATATGCAAGTTTAGTTTTGGAATAAAATAGAAGTTGCTGTTCCCAAGGCACTTGTAGAAGACCGGAGTGAGGCTCATGGGGATTTACGGTGCCAAATGATCCTGAAGGTTGGCCCCTTCATTAATGTGACAGCTGCCCTTTCACTGCCTATGAAGTCCCTGACTATTCCTGTAGATTGTTATCTGCTATTTACAAAAGCACAGGGACATTAAAAGACCAAGATGAATCAGAACTTCACTTGTGCCAATGCAAAGCTGTGACAAGCCTGTGACATGAAAGTTACTCCAGCCTTACATGTGTGTGTTTGCAGACAATCCTGCTGCAACCAGCACTTCTCTATTTTATTTTATTTAAATTAAAAAATTAAATTAAGGCCACTTATTTGGGCAGGTTACAGGTTATTTGGGTTACAGGTTAAATCTGTCCTTTCAGACACAGATGTTTACTTCGAAGTGAGTCTATGGCTGCTGTGTGTTTGGTCCCCAGGACAGAACTGGATCCAAAGTGTTGAGTTACTGCATCAATCAGGACAGACAGGGACAAAGTATACACCTACCAAACCCAAGAAAAACCTTACTGCCAGCCCAAAGTTATGAGTACATTTTTTAGAGGAGTTCTTCTCCCACAAAAAAACCCCCAATAACTTCACCAAACGAGTCAGCCAAAGCCCTCCAGCCAGTCTGAGAACAGATCCTCTTTCACCCCTGAACCCCACAGCCCTAAGACGAGCTATATTAAAACCATATTCTCAGCAAATGTGTGTATTTATGGTGCGACAGCCCTTCTGCTTATTGCGGTGGACTGGGTTTACTTGTTATTCTGGAAAACATGTGGTGAAAGGGCATGAAGGAGGGATCACACTCCTGGCCTGGGCTGCCCTGCAATGAAATATCCAGGCATGATGACAGAAGAGGAATCTGTGTTTGACTTAGAGCTATTATTTGGGTTATAAGTTGTCTGTTGTACTGTTACTGGATCTTTCAACGCCTCATACTTACCAAGGTAAGAAAGAGAGGAGTCTTATGTCCTTAGAGATGACTTTTAGGGCTCTAACTTAGTCCACAACACTTGGCCCAGAAACAGAAGTGAGGAGCAGGTCCATGCTGGAGGCCAGAGAGCCATTTCCTCTAACATTCTCTGCTGACATCCAAAATTTGCTATATGCAGCGTGGAAGGACAATTAATCAGGTTAATTACCCCTTCTTGGCTGCATGCCTTTCTGAGGAGAAGGATATCTCCTTCCTGTCCTGTAATGAACGCTGTAAATGAAAGTCATGGAAGTCCTACCAAACTCACACTAAGCATTTTGATAGTATGAAGTGAAGCCAATGCTGTTGGGATCAGCAGTGCCTGGACACACACACAGATGGACCAAGATACCTTCTCTGGTCCCAAGAGCAAAACCACATCCATTCCTTAAGAATATCTCACTTCCTTGAAGATCTGCATCCACCCTGCCTATAGGAAACAGCCCCTGTCAAATGCGGCCACTCGAAGCGTACCATCCACAGCACTGCTCAAACAAGCCACAACTGGACGTGGGACTCTGCCAACACTTAAATGGTCTCGCTGACTACAGCACAGTGCTCAGCTGTGTTATTTTATCAGCATAGCCAGTAACTCCAGATACGTAATAACGAACGGGACATGCTTGCTCTCAGAAGTACATCCTGGATGTGCCCAGCAGAGTGGGCAGCAGATCCCAAACCTTTGCTTAACACCAAAGATGTGCTAGAGAGGAAAAGAAATATTATTGTGGGAACATGTCCAGGCATTGTTGCTTTAGCTTGGACTGGGATATGTTTTGGACGACATAAGATGAACATTTGGGTTCACTAAGTTGACCTGGAACTCCTGACATCTCATCTTCCAGCCTGACAGTGGCTCCACATCACCCATAAGGTGGGAGTCTGAGGAAAAGGCATGTTTGCATTATGGCAGACTCTGAGTGAATCCACTTTGGTTCTGGGACTATGTAACCTTCTTTCCATGAAGTGTTTTGGAAAGGCAAACACCTTTATTTTTCTTGTCCTCTAAAACCAACCAAAACTCTAACCCTGAAGCTTCCAGCTTCGACCCTGCTCTTCTAACACCTCGCCTGGGACTATGTCATTATATCCATAGAGAACTAGGATGCGACAAGACTTCCTCCTTTGTCCCACCTTCTTTTTTCCCCATTTCTTCTTCCATATATACCATGCTTCTGCTACCTTTGCTATAACTCATTCCTATGTACATTGTGAACTCCTTAGGATCAACTTTGTTTATACATTCATGCACTACCTCACCCTCAGGTCCTGATAAGGGCAGTAGCAATTATGGACACAGCCCTCTTACTGTCATGTTTGCTGATAATTATGTGCTAAGTACAGAAAGGTTTTAATTGCTACCTTTTAATTCCTTTACATATCATGGAACATGTTCCAGCTGCCTCCTATAGGAGCCTCGCTTTGATGTCACATTAAATTCTTTCCTTTAACTGTTCATGACTTGGCAATCCTGGATGAAGAGTGAATTTTTCAGCATTGTAGGTGTCTTCTCTATGCTAGGAGATGATTTCAATGCATCAGTACTTTGGTAAACTGAAATATATTTCTCATTAAAAAATGATATTTCTTGTAATTGCTTTTTCTGTTTTTTTTCTAGTTTGTAATCAGTGGTGATAAGATGCTGGGCTTTAGATCTTTTCCTAAACTCAGGTATTCAGCAGGCACTACTAATGAAATAGAAACAAGAAAATTACGTCATGAAAGATACGGTTTCTCCATAAAGAGTCTCTTCTGCCCCTGGAGAAGTGGCATCATCTCCTGATGGAAAGGGAAGAGTGTCTTGGCTTTGGGCAACAGAATGGGGCAGAATGATCTTTTCTGCTTTGTTTTGTCTACACACGGGCCCAGCAACATTTCTCAGTGAAGTTCATGGCCTGGTTTGTACGTGTCCTGAAGTTTTCCACATTGTCCTGCTGACTGAGATGCCTCTTTTTGTCTGCAAGCACCTCACAGGCCGTTCAGAGCTACTTTCTGCATAATCTTTATGCAAAGCATGGAGGTTTTACCCTTGTTTTAGCCAGGTCCAGATGGACACACAGATTAACAGCTTAGTGACAGAGTTGTCAGTCAAACACCTGTAAGTTAAAACACTTGGCCGTCCAGGAAAAGCACTGCAGAAAACACTGGACAAAGTGCTCACATGATGAGCCGTAACCAACAGCACTTCTCTCCCTGTTGATCTGGCAGGTTGGGGATCACAGGGTGATCATGAGGATGCCCTAAATAAGTCTGAACATTACAACTCCCTTCACTTCCCTCATGAAATGACAAGTTTATAAGACATAACAGAAGTCACAGAAGCAGCAGAATCAGACAAAGTACAATACACACAGGGCCATAGGATTCTTAATGTCCCTGTTATCACTCCTTTATCAACTGGAATTTTTTTGTCTTTTAGGATTGGTATTTCCTATGCGTTCACTTAGACTATATCATTGTATCTCCTGAAGATAAGTGGGACATTTGTGCTCAATAATGATAAGGAAAAGGGGATACACTTCTTTGGAAGGAACACCAAACAAATTAAAAGACATAATAATCGAGGCAGCTGATGACTGAGAAGTAATCCAGCCTAAACCAGGTCGAACGTGATGTGGAAATGACCATTCACAAAGACCAGGATAATGTCACGTGGAGCTTATGGTCTGCAAATCTCAGGACTCTTTTTGGCTCAGATAACTATCAAGAAATTCACTTCAGAGATAACTGAACCCTACATCCGCACCACACACGGCACTGTGGTGAGAGAGACAAGGTACAGCTACATGAAAGCAGCACCATTTTCTTTTCATCCTGCCCTGGGTACGTCCTATACAACCGAACACTTCTTCCGTTCAGCACTTCTGCCCCAAAGGAGCAAACACAGGAAGGATTCTTACACATAGGTGGAACTAAAAATATCATCAAAAGGGGATGGCACAATCAGGGCCTGCTGGAAAGCTGGGGAGGGGCTCTTTGTCAGGGAGTGCAGGGACAGGACAAGAGGTAGCGGTTTTAAGCCAAAAGAGGGATATTTAGATGAGATCTTAGGAAGAAATGTTTTCCTGTGAGAATGGTGAGGCACTGGCTCAGGTCACCCAGAGAAGCTGTGGCTGCCCCATCCCTGGAGGTGTTCAAGGCCAGGTTGGATGGGGCTTTGAGCCCTCTGATCCAGTGGGAGGTGTCCCTGCCCATGGTAGGGGGTTTGGGATTGGATAGTCTTTAAATTCCCTCCCAACACAAATCATTCAATGATTCTATGAATTCTGCCCCAGCAAGCTGCTCCAAAGCAACAGTGGTATTATAAGGTCAGATACAAACCAGATGAATTATCCATTGCTAAAACAGCTGTCCATAATTTGAAAAGCGACCTGAGTTTGTTCCACACACATCAAAGTTAATAAACATTACCTTTACTGCTGAATGTGATCTGGTTGGTAGCCACAGATTTTTAATCTCCAACGGGCCTGATATATCACAAAACTTAATGATACAGAAAGCATTTTGGAACTGGCTACAAAGAAGGGTTTGCAGTTTATGCTGCCTTTGCCAATGATTTCCTTCCAGCCAAGCCTACAACCAGGAGTCAGATGCTCTGAGTACAATGCAAGTGCAGGCAAATAAAGAACACCACCGTGGAATGGAAACAAACTGTGCCGGTGAGCTTGCAGGCTACCGCAGACTGCCTTCCAATGTCAATCGCAAACACGAGTCAGAGAACATTTCTATGTGAGAACAGGCAGTTGGCACGTGAGTAACCCTGTAAGGGAACTGTGTGTGCACACTAAGCTGTACATACCTGTAATTAGAGGATCAAGGCTCCAGTTAGTCCTACAGATGATTTCATGCATACAAGTTTTGGATGTTTATACCACTGTATTGACTTTCTCTTCCTTTTCTATTTTGAGGATCACTTTTTCAAAGCTTAGGCAAAGAACAACGCTGCTTACACAAATCCTGGCTTCAGTAAAATGAGAAGCAACAGCAGAACTTGCAGCCAAGTGTTTTCATTCAGACCCACAAACATATATGGAAAAAACCAAGAGCAGCTGCTATACAGCAGCCCTTGTGACAAAGCCCTGGAAGGTGGTTTGCACATCATCTCCTTCCTAGGCCGCTGCAGAACTCTTTGCAATTAAACCCAGACAATAAGAGAAGAAAACAAAAAGTTGTCCTCAGAAGATACATTCACCATGATCGCTGTCTTCAAAACAAAGTGGGAGGCTATGCAAAGACAAACCAAGGAGAAGATATAATAAATGGTCATACAAGCTGCTGGGGCTCTTCTCCAGCCATCCTTCCTTGTCTCCCCCTCTAAACCTTTCCTTTGAGGCCCTCCACCTCTGACATGATGGTGAGGCACATACTACAGCCGTGAGAAGCTTTTGAGAGTCAACTGAGTGACTTTCTTTGAAAGGAAACACACTTGTAGCAGAAAAAAAAAAAAGAGGTTAGCTCCACCCTGGCAGTGTAAAAAACCTCTGCTCAAAGCTCTCCTTGGTGTGAAAAAAAATGAAAAGCTTTACCCAGTGTAGCAGTTTGATCACAAAAACAACCAAGGCGTGGGGTGGGTTGTGGTGCTGAGATGCAGGATGAAGGTTCAGGAGGGGGAGCTGAATCTTTGATAGGGCTTTGAAAAAATCCCAAAGGACATGAAGAAGTGAGGATAAAGTCTAACTAAGCTCTGCATTGCCTATGCCAGTGCAACTGTGGCATCATCTATAAGCAGGGATGCTTTCAACTCAGAGACCTCTGCACGAGATGAGGTCTATTCCTCATGTTTCCTCATAGGAGTTGGCCAAAATATCATGTGAGGAAAATGAGGGGCTCAGCATGGCTCAGGGGGCTTTGGCAAGTGAAAGCTGGGGATGCCAAAGTTTCCCATCCAGTCTAGACAATAAAAAAGAGATGGAGGCAACAACCCAGAGCCCACACTGGGATCAAGATTCAACTCCGATGTCAGGTGTCCGACCAACGGCAGCTTGGTGAGACTGTGAGCTCCAGGAAAGCAGGTGTCTTAGGAGGCCATCTCATACCTCCAAATGAATGCAGCCCTGCTCCACCACAAGCAGATGGGCAGGAACCTCCCTGGAGTAGGTGACCCTTGCTGATCACTCAACTTGGCCCTTAACACACATAGACCAGAAACTGAAAAATGCCTGGTGGCCTCAAATGGGACACGGAGTCCTTTCTTCAATCAAAAAGAAGGATAAAAATACAATATAAAAAGACAGATCTAGGACTTCAAGGATTTGGCTGTTCAAAAATTCAAAAGTCAGAACTTTGTCCTATTCACCACAAATAGTTCTGCTTCTCGCTCCTCCCCCTGTCTTTTTTTTTTATTTTTTTCAATAGCAAGTTCAGTGAAACTTTATCTCTTCCTGCCCTACTAACCCTGCTAAATAATCTGCTATTAGCATGACTCAATTGAGTGGCTTTCAGCCGCTGAAGTCATTTTCTTTGCTACTGTTGTGTCATGGGTGGAAATTAAAAGAAGAGCCCATGCAAAGTTTTCTACATCCACAAAGGATCACAGTACTGGAGACTAGAGAAAAGTAGAGACAAGAAGTTCGTTCTCATTGTAATTACAATTAAAAAGCATCTGATTACACCCAAGAATTTAGTTTCATTAGCTTTCAACGTGAATGCAGGGAACATAACCCAGGTCTCAAGCCTCAGCAGCCAGGCTGGGGTTTTGAGTCCCCTCCTTCGAAAGGAAATGCAGTTCACAACACTACGCAGAGGAGAAGGGATGGAGACAGTTCATTTTTCTTTACCGCTCAAATCTGCTTTCAAATTTATCACGGCACTAGTGTGTAGAGTGTTACAAACTCGATCCGAAAATCAGATACACAGCTACTGAGATACAACATCATCTCTAAAACTACACCCTATCTGCCTGTCTTACTACATACTGCTGTAACCAAGAAACACCTACAAAACACAACAGAATCTAGTGGGGGAAAGTATTTTCTCTATATATTTTCCTCAGTTTGTTTACTGTGTTGAGTAACACTTTGGTTATAGTTGGTTTTCATTGTTTTTCTCATTTTCCCCTCTTTGTACTGCGTGAAAGTACACGGAAGAAAACAATACTTTTTAAAAGGTAGGAAAATATGAATATGAAACTACAAAGAACCCGAAAGAAATTTAAGCTCTTATTTAAGATTAAAAAAAAAAAGAAAAAAGAAAAAAAAAAAAAAAAAAAGGAAGAACTCTTTGGCTAAACAAGTCGACAGCTTTAAAATCTGAAGTGGGAGGAGACCCGATCTCTGAAGCAGTGTCCCGAGCAGAGTCCCAGGTAAAATGAGGTGCCAACACCACCAAATAGTGCCCCAAACTTTCTTGCTGCTGCTGCTCCGCTGGGCAAGGGTTATCCCTGCCCAGCACTGTCCCAGACCCCCCCCCCCCCCCCGCTTCCCACCGCGGGCAGTACCTGCTCTCCGCACAGCTCAGCTCAGCTCGGCTCGGCTCGGCTTGGCACAGCCTGGTGTAGTTGAACTCTGCTTGGCTGGGCTCAGCCCGGTTCAGCTCAGCTCGGCTTGGCTTGGCACAGCCTGGTGCAGCTGAGCTGAGCTCGGCTCGGCTCGGCTCAGCTCAGCTTGGCGTAGCCTGGTTCAGTTGAGCTCGGCTAGGCACAACCTGCGTCAGGTGAATTCGGCACGGATCACTCTAGTTCGGCTTAGTTCAGCTCAGCTCAGCTCGGCTCGGCTCGGCTTGGCTTGGCTTGGCACAGCCCGGTGTAGCTGAGCTCGGCTCGGCACAACCTGCTTCAGTTGAGCTCGGCTCAGCTTGGCTCGGCTCACCCCGGTTCGGCTCAGTTCGGCTCAGTTCAGCTCGGCTCAGTTCGGCTCAGTTCAGCTCAGCTCAGCGCGGCGCAGCATGGTTCGGCTTGGCTCTGCTCACATCAGCCCGATTCGGACCAGTTCAGCTCGGCTTAGCTGGTTCGGCTCGGAACAGCCCGGCTCAGTTCAGCTCGGCTTGAACCCCGGCTTTGCTGAGCTCCGCCCAGAGGGAAGAGCCTGCCTTCCTCCTCCTCCTCCTCCTCCTCCTCTCTGGCACCACCCCGCTCGGCGCACCACCGCCCCGTCCCCGCCCCCAGCCCCCCAGGCCCGGTGCCCGGGGGCTCCGTGCTGCCTGGTGAGCAGACCCTGCTCTGGGGCTGTGCACACTCTTTTGCAGACACGGAAACCACGGCTGCGAAAACTGATGCTCACCAAAAATGAAATAATTCGGACAACCTGCATTTTTCCAAGCTGCGAAGCCTCGTCGTGGTGGCTGGCGGGGGGGGTGGGGTGGGGTGTTGCTGAGGGATGCAGGTGGGAAGTCTTTCCTCGTTCATCTCTCATCTTACGTTCTCTACGATTCCCTGAAAGGAGGTTGTAGCGGGGTGGGTGATGGTCTCTTCTCCCAAGTGACAGGCGATAGGACGAGAGGAAACGGCCTGAAGTTTGGCCAGGGTTGGTTTAGATTGTATATTAGGAAAAAAATATTTATTGGAAGAGTGGTGAAACATTGGCACAGCTGCCCAGGGCAGGGGTGTAGTCACCGTGCCTGGAAGTGTTCAAAAAACGTGCAGATGTGGCACTCTGGGGGCATGGTTTAGTAGGCACAGTGGTAAAGGGTTAGTGATTGGACTTGATCATAGAATCACAAGGTTGGAAGAGACCTCTCAGATCATCGAGTCCAACCGTGCCTGTCTCCTTAATAAACCACGTCCCTAAGAAACTCATCCACCTGTCTTTAAACACCTCCAGGGATGGTGACTCCACCACCTCCCTGGGCAGCTGTGCCAATCCCTGACCACCCTCTCAGTGAAGAAATTCTTCCCAATGTCCAGTCTAAACCTCCCCTGGCACAACTTGTGGCCATTTCCTCTCGTCCCGTCGCTGTCACTTGTGAGCAGAGCCCAGCCCCCACCCCGTCACAGCCTCCTTTCAGGCAGTTGGAGACAGGGATGAGGTCTCCCCTCAGCCTCCTCTTCTCCAGGCTAAACACCCCCAGGTCCCTCAGTCTCTCCTCGTAGCGCTTGTTCTCCAGCCCCTCCCCAGCCTCGTTGCCTTCTCTGGACGCGCTCCAGCCCCTCAATGTCCTTCTTGGAGTGAGGGGCCCAAAACTGAACTCAGCACTCGAGGTGTGGCCTCCCCAGCGCTGAGCACAGGGGCACAATCCCCTCCCTGCTCCTGCTGGCCACGCTGGGTCTGACACAGGCCAAGATGCCACTGGCCCTCTTGGCCACCTGGGCCACAGCTGGCTCCTGTTCAGCCGCTTCCAACCAAGACCCCCAGGTCCTTCTCTGCCAGGCAGCTCTCCAGCCACTCCTCCCCAAGTCTAATGATCTTAGAGGTCTTTTCCAACATGAATGATTAATTCTATGGTTTTATGGTTCTTTGCCATAGGTGTTTGAAGCCTCAGTCTTCCAGTCAGGTCCAACCTCAGATGAGGTTATGGTATGAAAGAAGGCTGAGTGGTACCTATTTGTTGCACCTCTTTTAGGACTTGAGGGTGTCAGAGGTGTTTTTTACCCAGGACATCCCCTGGGAGACATTCTCAGCTCCACTAGTCCTTTCACTTTCTCCTCTGTGATGTTGGGGTTGTGAACAGGAGGATCTGGAGGGGGAAACTCACCTGGGAACCTGGGAGAGGAGCAACCAGAAGGAACTCAAATCCTAGAAATTTTGGGGGCAAAGGGTTTTGGAGAAGATCTTGCAGAATCCTCACATCCTGCAGGAGCACATCATCCCTGTGAGAGTAGTGGGCTTTGCTGCTGGTAACGGTCAAACAAATGTGATTACAGCTGTAGGAAGGAGACCAACAAATGTCCTTCACAAGCCTGATGTACCCATAGAAGACATCTTCAGGTACCTTCTGTGGCTCCTAAAGATCTAGTGGAGAATCTCAAATGGTGTTTCTCTAAAAGGTCAATGCACCATTAGAGGTGCAGAACATGCCACGTGCCTGTAAAAGAGATGTTTTGTCTGAGATTATTTAAATGAGTTGTTCAGAAATTTTAGGACCTGTGCTTCCTTTGAACTGGCTGCACTGGTTCTTTGAATACCGTGGTGATCATCTTGCCATCGCTGCTTATCCGTGAAATGTAAAGTACACCTTAAAATAAAGAAAGGGGAGGCAAGGGAAGGCAAATGGAAAGGCTACTGGGCTTTGAGAAATTAATTCTTTTTAAAGAGTAGTTCTCTCCTATTTTCTGCAACAATTTGAGCTGAATATAATCTGTGTTCCTGCTACCAGCAGGAGGGAAAAAGACGTTCCACGAGGCAGATGATTTTGCATTAAAATGCTCACAGACCATTAACTTACGTACCTATCCTTCCTGTCTGCATCAGAGTTTGTTACATTGAGGGTGGGTGGGGTGTGTGATTGACAGTGCAAAGCATGCAGAAGAGTTTCTTTCACGCCAAGTGAAGGTGAGCTGTAGGTAATTAAATCCCACATATTCCCATCCCAAGTTTAAGTTTTCAGCTCCACTGATTGCTGATGCTGTTGCTGTTAATTTGCACAGGAATGTGATGGCTGGAGGACCATCGTATCCACCTGCACTTAGACTGGATAAATGCAAACCTTCAGCCACTGTAGTGGCATCTCCGCAGCTGCGATGCAGCCCCATGGTCTCTGTCCCATTCCCTGACCCCATCAATATTGTCCTCTCCCATATACCAGATCACACCTGGGGGAGAGGGCACAGCACAGCAGCTGCTTACAGGAGTATCAGTTTGCCTATAGGAAATTCTGCAGATGCAGAACTATTCAGGCTCAGGGTGAACTTCCGTGTATCACACACAAAACACCACATTAGGCCACTTAGCTCCGACGTTGAAGCAGAAAAATGCTTCAGCTTGCACCGTCTCCTAGCAAAACATTTGACTGTGCAATGGTCTCAGAGCAGGAAAAAGCCTTAGCCGTACTCTTCCATGGAAAAATCCATCTTCCATCTTCTGCCTCATAGAAAAAAAACAATCTGAGCCCTTTCTGGTGGGCCTTTCACCCATCTTGTCCCTCCAGATCTCTAGTGACAGCTCCACGCCAGCTCACCACAGCCTTTCCCAAAGCTGTCCTTCACTGTGTGATAGCACTCCCTCAGCGTGTAATGCAGACCTTCCTTACTGTGATTTAAGCCCATTTTTGTTATAGAATCGTAGAATGGTTTGTGTTGGAAGTGATCTTTAAAGGTCATCTAGTCCAACTCCCCTGAAATAAGTAGGGACGTCTTCAACCGGACCCTATCCGCCAGGGGCACGGAGAAGAGATTTTCCTGTTCTTTTTTTCACAGCAGCTTTTTGCATATTTAAAGCCAACAGCGCTGTGGGCTGGGAGGCAACTGCCGTATTAATTACCCAGCTGACACAGAGCTTCCACTGAAACACACATCAACTGTTGTAAGTTATTATTGTCATTTAACTTGACGCGTACAACTAATCAGGCATTGCCTTCTACAACAGTCGAGGCCACTCCTGTGGGTGTAGGCATTTGGAAACCAAAAGCCCTTAATGCTGCATCTTTCTGGTGGAAAATATCACCACAAGCCGTCGTGTTTTCTTTCCTGTGTTTGAAAACCACCCACATTTTCAGTAAGAAAAAAAAAATTGAACTGATGGAGCATTTTGCCTGGGCAATGGGCTTTTCAGAAGAGTGGCATTCTCAAAATATTTGGTCTTTAGGGATGAATATTTGCACTTTATTTTTAATTTAAAAGAGGTATGGGGAAAAAATAACTAGGGAACACATTTAATAACAGCTGTGAAGGAAGGCAAAATATCCCTGTTTGTTTTAAATTAATTGCAACTAAGTTAATGAGTCCATGACCTTGAAAAATAAAGAAGAAAATACAGTGGGTTAGGTCATTTTCAATGTTAAAATAACATTAAAACTGTGCTTTTCGTTTTTCTTTTCCTCCCTAAAGATGTGCATTTCTGCTCAAAGTGTGCACTGCATGTTAATGTGATGTTTACATTCCAATCTCTTCCAGTAGAAAAGCCCATTAAAAAAAGGGCTTGGAAAGGACCACAGAGGTCACTTCATCCCTTCTACTAAATGATGGGTCCAACGCTCCTCAAACCACCCATTCCTGAGTGAGGTCTGTCCACCGTGCTGTCACACGCTTCCAGCTTGGGCGCTCCCTGGCGTCTGCATGAGAGGACAGGAAATGCAGTGAGTAAAGCAAACCACTTGCAAAATACCCTGTGACAGTGCGGATCTCCCAGGCTTCATCAGAAAAGGTTGAGTAAGTATAGGACAATCTTTCTTCAGGGTCTGCTTCCTTGGAACTGCTTGACTGAAGATATATATTGCCCCTTTCAAGCTACAAAGAGAAATAAATTAATTGTGATGCTGGTCTCACTACTGATGTTGCAGTGCCCTCCAAGAGCTGTTATTCTCATACCAAAGACCAACCAAACATAAGATGCAAAATGCATTTCCAATTTATTGTTTGCTTTATAGTTCAAAGCTTTTTCTCAGTGCGTATTCAGTTGATCTGGGCTCCATGCTATGGTTTCTCAGCTGTGACCTGGTGGCATTCAAAATAATCAATTTAAGCAGATCATGAAATGCATTTTAGGGCACAGGTTGAGTGAGGCAAACCACTGTCTGCCCTCTCCGGCGTGTTCCACACTCTGTCTCCCTCCTGCCTGTGTCCTCCTCCCCACCCCAGCCTTCCACACTTTGCTGACTCAACCGATGGCCTTACTGTGCGCTCAGCCAGAGCAGCAAAATGGTCTGGATTTAAGAAAAACAAACAAAGCAATACTGAAAAAAAAGAGGGGTTGCCCTTTGCCTGTAACAGGCACCATTGTCACATGACGTGGCCACATTAAGGGCTGAGCAAACACAGTGGTGGTGGGGAAGGGGTGGAGTGGGTGGTGGAGGGTTGGGAATGGGTAACAAAACCTCACCAGGCAGCTCCATAGCCAAAAGGTTCATGGTACGTGACCACATGCTCCAGTTGCCACTGCATGACGGGTGTGGTGCTTTGAAACCACTAGAAAAATAGAGTCATTTCTGAGGTAAAGGTCCTCTCCTTTCCTGGAGAATAGTCCGTCATTGCTTGGGTGAAAGCAATACCCCCTCATTGGCTTCTGCACAAAGACGTCATCTCTAGTAAGCCTCCATGAAATACAGATCTTTGAAAGCCAGCTCCAAGTTTGGCCTCTTCCTATGCCTGGGCATTGGCTGTTGACCAGTCTTGGAGAAAAACAGCCCAGTTTGAGGGTTGTGGGACTGCTGACACACATGTTCTGCAGTTCCTAGCTCCTTTGATAACATTAATTCATTGCATGGGGAAAAATGAAGGAAAAGCAACAGAAGTAATATCTGAACTCATAGAATGGTTGAGATTGCAAGGGACCTCTGGAGGTCACGTTCATAGAATCATAGAACCATAGAATCATAGAATGGTTTGGGTTGGAAGGGATCTTAAAGCCCATCCAGTTCCAACACCTCTGCCATGGGCAGGGACACCTCCCACCAGACCACGCTGCTCAAAGCCCCATCCAAATGGCCTTGGACACCTTCAGGGTTGGGGCATCCACGACTTCTCTGGGCAACCTGTGCCAGGGCCTCACCACCCTCACAGTAAAACATTTCTCCCTAATACCTAATATAAATCTCCCCTCTTTCAGCCTAAAACCAATACCCTCCATTCCATCCCTGCACTCCCTGATAAAGTACCCCTCCCCAGCTTTCCTGGAGCCCCTTTCAGTACTGGGAGGCTGCTGCAAGGTCTCCCTGGAGCCTTCTCTTCTCCAGACTGAGCAAGCCCAACTCTCTCAGCCTGTCCTCACAGGGTCGTTTCTCCAGCCCTATGATTATCTTTGTAGCCCTCCTCACAAATTGTTCTAACAGATCCATGCCATTCCTGTGCTGAGGACTCCAGAGTTGAATGCAGGACTCCAGGTGGGCTCTCACAAGAGCAGAGTAGAGGGGAAGAATCACTCAATCACATGTTGTCCAATCTCCTTGCAGGGCCACGTAAAGCTGATTGCACAGCACCATGTTCAGACAGCTTTTGAATATTTCCAGGGGTGGAGAATCCACATCTTCTTTGGGCAACCAAATGACAATGGGCTCTTTTAATAATGTATTTATATATATTCTGTTTTTACTATCTCCTCAGTTAAAAAAACTTCAGTTTAAATTAAGTTGGGATTAGCATAAGCCATTATGCAGAGGGGTCACAGATGTGAAGAGATCAGCATGATTTCAAGTGTATTCAAGTGTGTTGATCTTTGTAATTTCTCTTGGTGTTCAGCACAGAAATTTGCACCCCTTCTAGAGGCTGCTCTAAAGACAAAATGACTGGGAGGTTGCTCACTCGTCTTCTGCTGTGATAACTGTACTGGGCTTTTTGTTTTGAACATGAGAGGATTTTTTAATTTTAGATCTGGATGTCCGGATTTGGAAGCATCCTTCAAGCGAATGGGCTCCAGCAGTTCACTTGGTAGGGGCACTTGCATTTATTGCAGTGATCTTACACTCGTAATGGGTTTGAAACCTCCTTCCAGGAATCCAGAAATGGCAGGGCTTTGTGTAATCTGTGCAGTTTCTACAGAGTCACAGAGTCCTGATTTTCAAATAGAATAGTTTGTCCGAAAGAGCGATGAGACACTATGATGTTAAGACAAATTTGGATCTTAACTGAATGCTCATGGTGAGGAGCTGAGGAGTTTTGCCTGATAACTTTGATTCTGGGTTATACACTGCAGTAACTCAAAGCAGTCCATCACTAGTATTTCAGAAGTGCTGCATCCAAGACAGAAACCGCTTGTGTTGGATGTTGTATGAAATCCTAAAAGGAACTAACTCCTACCAGCAAATAGCCTCCTTTTTGCAGGGCTGTCTGGAGGAGGAAAGCCCGACAGATGAGGTTGTCTAAAGCAGGACCGAAGTCTCTCACTTCCGGTATGTTAGTACCTCCAAGTTTTTAATGTATTTAGAGAATCATGGAATCATTGAGGTTGGAAAAGACCTCTAAGACCAGTGAGTCCAATAGCACTGTGGCTACTAAACCATGTTCCCAAGTGCCATGTCTACAGGTTTTTTGAACACCTCCAGGAGACTCTACCTCTTCCCTGGGCAGCCTGTTCCAAAACATCCTTATTGTGTCCTAAAAAGGAACAGCTTTCCATCTTTTATAGACAAGGGGCTGAAGCCCAGGGACACAAAAGGACAATGTGTAGCTCTTGGGTAACCATTCACACATCCCCACACCTGTCTCAAGGTGTCTTTTGCACTTGGACCTGTCTGGAAGGCGTATGGTGAGAACTGACAGGTCGTCCTGGCAGAGGAAAAGATGGACACATGTCCCATGGGAGAGTCTCTCCTGAGACATGGCATGAACTAACGCCAGAAGCAGCTTCAGGTGGTGAAGACTTAACCGAAGGAAGAGGTGATTTAACATGGGACAGACTCCAGGAGCTGTGGTAGCTGGTACACGTGCACACAGCCACTGGTGGAAAAGTAAGCACCAAGCAGACTCTTTCACCACAGGCATACGCAGATGCTTATTAGTGGCCTTCACAATCTCAGTAGTGTTTTTTCCAAGAAAGGCTTTGAGAGAAGCCATCAGTGGTTTAGCAGATGAGGCTGTGGAACTGAGACATAGCTCAAAAGGTGTGCTGGGCTAGGCCTGCTAAACCTTGACTCAGCCCACTCTACCTCCCTCCCAACCCACTGCGGGGATGCTGAGCAGCCTCTTGCTCTGCTGCCATCCTGCTACTCTGCTGCGTGCTGAGGCCACACCACCACCTTTGCGGTGCTGCAAAATGAGCACTGATCTACCTCCTGTGTTTTGTTTGCACTAGTGCTACCTCCAGCCCCAACCCTTTCTGTACTTCTCCCTCCTCTGTAGCCTACCCATGGGCAAGCACAAGGCAAAGATATCTTTGTTTTATTTCTCTGAATTCTCTTTGTTTCTCACGTGAGCTGACCTGCTAATTCTTTTGAATTGACCTATTCAGAAGAAACAAAGACGCCAGCGAATGGTATTGTTTCCCAGTGAAATTTTGCTGATAATGACTTATTCAGTTGGGTGCTGTAGTGTGAACAGTCCTTCTAAATTTCCCATAAACCTGCCTTCTCTGCCACAGAGTTAACGTCAGCTGGGGTGATCAGAGGTCACTGACAGTAATATTTCAGACCTGACCTCCTTGTGGTGAATATTTTAGGTGAGGAGTGGGTTTGCAGGCTTACTTTCTTTTAGTGGTTAAAGTGAAAGGTCAAAACGTTTTCTTCTCAGTGCTGTGAAGATGTCTGATGTGAGTGCATTTACCATCAGTACTGTCTGATGGAAACATACCAGGCTCTGCTTAAGGGAACCATTGTCACATCATTTCTATTACGGACACAAAACTCTCAAAATGATGACTTTTCATGGTAGCATCTGTTTACCAGTGGATGCTGGGTGTCCAGGATACTTTTTCCATCAATGACCTCAGCTTTGGGACACCCAGAAAGAGAAAGGATGGATTCAGTCTTCATCAGCATGGAAGAGAACAAGTTTAGATGGCGTCAAACATGTAAGCTTTCCTCTGAAAGCCAAGTTTCCTCAGGCCAGCTCTGGCAGCCAGGAGAGCTGGTCCTCAGGGGTAGACACTACAGAGATCTCAGGTAGGATCAGGAGGAGGAACTTGGAGCAATGTCCTGAGCAACAGCAACGTGAGGAAGATACATGAAGGTAAGCAGTGATTCTATCTTTCTGTCACTGGCCACAGTTAATGGGCTATAACCCACTTACGCACCCAAGCGTCTGCAGCATTGCTAGCAGGAGGAGAAATAGACTTCAGGAAGGGAAGAAATAAAAGGGAGATCTCCAAGCACTTCATGGCCATGGGTTGGCTATGTGCTCACTTTTCATTATTGCTGTCCTAGAAATGACTGAAGGTCACCCCATCAACCCCTTAGAAATATGCCTCTCTTCTTGGTGTGATCCTCATGTCCACTGTGGTCAAGGGATGTGGCAAGGTAGAGAGAAACACCAAAAACTCCACATTCAAGTTAGGAAATGAGAGGAGAAAATAAGAAAAAAAAATCAAGGGCAGATTAATGCCTTAGATGACTTTCAGTACCTTGGCTAAATGTGGGAAGATGAGAGGGCTGTGATGGAGGGAGAGGAAGAGCACACGTACAGTGTGGTGATGAATCGGGGCAGCACACAGCGAGGACACTTTGCTCTGGGTAGGTGTGAATGCAGAGGATGTTGCCTTACTTGGGTTGGTTTCGGGGATGCCGGTGCTGCTGCCTGCCTTGCAGTACAGTGCGGTAAAACCTGAGCTTATTTGAAATAAACTCTTCTAGATATTTTAAGGAGTCGCTCTGCAACAGTACAGATGTGGGGGAGGAAGGCTGATAGATCATATCAAGAAGCTGGTATCTGTGCGTTGTATCACAGTATTCTCCATAGAAGTTCCTGTTCACTACAGCAGGGCAAATACAACTTTGGGATACCCTAACTGCTGGCTGCAGGTCCTCTGTACCGCTGGTTTGCAATAAAGCCTGGAATGCTGCATCTTCATAGAATCATAGGATGGCTTGGGTTGGAAGGAACCTCAAAGATCATCCAGATCCACACCCCTGCCATGGGCAGGGACACCTCCCACCAGCCCAGGCTGCTCAAAGCCCCATCCAACCTGGCCTTGAACACCTCCAGGGAGGGGGCATCCACAGCTTCCCTGAGCAACCTGTGCCAGTGTCTCACCACCCTCAGTGGGAAGAATTTCTTCTTAATGTCTAATCTATATCTTCCCCCTCCCAGTTTCAAGCCTTTCCCCCTGGTCACAGTATCACAGTATCATAAGGTTGGAAAAGACCTTTGAGATCATTGGGTCCAACCTATGACCCAACACCTACACCTACTCCTACTTGTCAACTACACCATGTCACTAAGAGTCTCATCCAATCTCTCTTTAAACACCTCCAGGGACGGTGACTCCACCACCTCCCTGGGCAGCGCATTCCAATGGCAAATCATCCTCTCAGTAAAGATCTTCTTCCTAATCGTCCTATCACTACAAGCCCTTGTAAAAAGTCCCTCCCCAGCTTTCCTGGACCCCCTTCAGGTACCGGAAGGCCACTATGAGGTTTCCTCGGAAGCCTTCTCTTCTTCAGGCTGAACAACCCCAGCTCTCTCAGCCTGTCCTCACAGCAGAGGTGCTCCAGCCCTCTGATCATCTTTGTAGCCTCCTTTGGACCTGTTCCAACAGTTCCATGTCCTTCATAAGCTGAGGATTCCAGAACTGGACACAATACTCCAGGTGGAGTCTCACAAGACTAGAACAAAGGGGAAGAATCACCTCCCTTGACCTGCTGGCAATGCTTCTTTTGACGCAACCCAGGACACCATTTGCCTTCTGGGCTGCAAGTGCACATTGCCAGCTCATGTCATCTTCAGTGCTCTTGTTCTGTGTTGGCAAGCAGATGAAAACTATGGCACCACTTCATGATCCAGTCGCATCTTTGTTTAGAGAAGGGCAGGATCTGAAGGATGAGAAGACCCTGGAGCATCCTTTCCTGTAGAACATCTCCTATCCTTCAGGGGCCTTACACATTTACCCCACCCACCCAGTCCCGGAGCATTTGCTTATTGTTACAAGTAGGTCATCACAGTGGTAACTCGGGCTATTTTGTCTCTGGTGGATTTGGTTTGAACACTTTGCTTTCCAGACAATGGTAAACATGAATCATTTTTTTACCTCTTGCTTCGTATGATTCTTAGAGAGAACTTTTAGAAAGGAGTAGATAACTGGAAGCCTGCTCAGTAGTGCCTGCTAATGAGAAGAAAAACAGAAGATGGAGAGGAAACACAAAACTACAACCGCTTTTCTGCTCTCTGATCCAAAATGCTTTAGCTGGGCCTGTGATTTCTTTCAGGATATATAAGGAAAAGCTCAAATATATCCTGAAAATAAATGACTATCATAGAAGGTCCTCCATGCAGGACAGTGCAGCACCTTAGCTATACTTGAAGTCTATTTTAGTGGCTTAAGGGAGACTTGAGTAATAAGCAGGCTTTGTGCTTTATCTTTCAGTGCAGCCTTGCAGATTTGGGCTTAATCTGAGTGTTGTGTGAGCCATCAAGGTGCTATGACACTAAATGCCTCAAAAGTAAAAACTGAAACCATTAATTCTTTTCATTTGTGCCTCTGGCTTGTACTCAAATGCTCTTATAATTGCTGAGAACTCTTCCATGCACAGTAGCATTAATCAAAAGTCCTTTTCCAGGTGAAGGAATCCAGGGTTCCATTTATTAGCCACAGAAGAGTCTTAATTCTCTTGAAGTCCCAGAATGAGTAAGGCTGAAGATCCAGAGGAACCATGCAGTGACAAAAATGATTTTAAAAGGTCACTGCACATAACTGAGAAAGGAAACTTAGGTCCTGCCCACCAACCCCAGGAAATGCAGGGGCTTTTTTAATATTCATTGTGAGCTTTTCCTAAAAGTCAGTGCATGTTTTAAAATGTCACTGCACAAACTCTCAGTTCATGCTATTTCTTAGACCATTGCCTGTTCAGTAATGGGGAATCAACTTTGTGTTGCCTTTGGAAAGTCATGTCTTACACAAGGCCCTGACTTTTTGTAATGTTGGTGCACTTTGCAGTGAAGATTATGCAGCTGGTTTTGTAATTTCAATCTAGTAGTATCCTTCTCTTCCCCTAGTTCTTTTTGATTTAAATCTTCAAGCTTTTTGGGACAGAAATTTTCACTTCTACAGGTCTGGAAAAGTTCTAGCGTGATAGCTTTTCACCACCTGTAATATCAAGATGCTGGTGAAATAGGAATGCTAAATAATAACTGACGATATGGCAGTATATATTTCCATTAGGAATTATACCTGCAGCTCCTGAAATTCATGTAGAATTTCGTTTTCAGGAAGAATTGCCAGTCTAATTCAAATCCAATTTACTAAGATGGGGAGGGACTCTATCGAGGAGGGACTCTATCAGGGAGTGTAGTGGTAAAACAAGGGGTAGCAGTTTTAAGCTGAAAGAGGGGAGATTTAGTTAAGATATTAGGAAGAAATGTTTTCCTGCGAGTATGGTGAGGCCCTGCCACAGGTTGTCCAGAAAAGTCGTGGACGTTACATCCCTGGAAGTGCTCAAGACCAGGTTGGATGAGGCTTTGAGCAGCCTGATCCAGTGGGAGTGGTCCCTCCCTCTGACAGGGGGGTTGGAACTGGATGGGCTTTAGATGTCCCTTCTAACTCAAACCATTCTATTATTTTCTGATTCTAAGTTGCTAAAGTCAAAGAGACAGGTCCTCATAAATCAGAAAAAATACATGGAGTTGAGCAGAGTTGTGCTCATTTAAACCACAGCAGGTACATTTCCAGTCATTTTGGAAGTATGGATTGGTAGACATACTTGCGTGATTTTAGTTCAGTGTCAGTGAAAGGGGTTGCTTCTTTTGAGCCTTTGAGGACAGAAGGAAGGTGCTTGTGGGAGAAAGCAAAGTGGTGAAATTATTGGAGCCAGAAGTTACATGGACTGCTCCGTGTTTGCAGTTTACAACGAGAGTAACTTAAGATGCCGGCTAAGTGCTCAGTTTAAGAGTTAAAAGCACTTCTTAAAAGCCAGAAACCTTTGAACAAAGGAACTATTTTGCAATAATCATAAGGCATACAAAAAACCCCACGTTCATACATATCCGCGTGTAATCTGCAGAACTGTTTAGATGCAGGGTCGTATGATCTAATGGGACATCGTCTCAAAGGATATCAAAAGAGCCTACTTACATATACAGCACTCCAGACAGACCAGGATATTGCTACAGGTGTCTGCATTGAAGTCCAAGGGAGAGAATTGTCATCCGCAGCAGCAGGGCAAACAGGAGGTGGCAAAAGCTTAGATATATAAAAAGAGATGCCCAGATGACAAAGAACTGCAGTAACAGAACAGTCTTGTGTCCCATCTGCCTATATGAGTATTTATATATGTGTTTATTTGTATTCTCCACTCGTCTCACTATCAATTTTGCGATTATTCTCATTGCACTTGCCCAGATATTGAAGAGCGGGGACATACTTCACAATACCAACGACATGACTGAGCCAGGGAAGCTGTTTAAGGCTATTATGCCTGTACAACCATTTTTCCCTTTCGTGTATGAAAGAAGCATGAAAGCAAACAGATTGATTCATCCGCGCTTGAACCTTTAATCCATGCTTTGGCACTGCATCTGAGTCACCATCCGTCCCGCAACTGAGAAGACTTATGGACACAAGGGAAAATGAGAAAAATTGCAGAGATGTGTGCAGCTGAAAACTGTATAGGAGAGCTTTCAGAAGGTGCATGTCCGCATTTGGGGAGATAATCTGGATTATGTGAAGCAGAAGGGCTACAATTGGGAAAAGCAGCACCGTCCCTGGCTGAAGTTGCACAGCCGTTTGCTTGCCCCTCCAAGAGAGTTGGTGCAGTCTTGCTTTTGCTGGGTTCAGTTTTGGGCCCCTCACTGCAAGAAGAACATTGAGGGACGTGGGGTTGTTTAGCCTGGAGAAGAGGAGGCTGAGAGGAGACCTCATCCCTGTCTACAACTGCCTGAAAGGAGCCTGTGACGGGGTGGGTGCCCGTTTCTTCTCACAAGTGACAGTGATGGGATGAGAGGAAATGGCCACAAGTTGTGCCAGGGGAGGTCTAGGCTGGACATGAGGAAGAATTTCTTCACTGAAAGAATGGTCAGGGATTGGCACAGCTGTCCATGGAGGTGGTGGAGTCACCATCCCTGGAGGTGTTTAAATGGGTGGATCAGTTCCTCAGGGACACGGTTTAGTAGGGAGACAGGCATGGTTGGACTCAATGATCTCAGAGGTCTCTTCCAACCTTCTGATTCTATGATTCTATGATTCTATGACTTTAAGGCTGTGGAGGCCGCTCCCATCTAACCTGCCGAAGTGTCCCCAAACATCACATCTTGTTCTCCAGGTTCTTTGCAGCAGAGATGGCACTAGCTCTGAAGCAGACCAAGCAGAGGGCTGGCACTTGTGTGTTGGAGAAGCTGTACCACTGTTTATCTTGCACTGTGTGCTGGATCTGGTCTTCTCCTGCAACCTAAACTGTGAGGTATCATCACTTCTATTCTTGCAGGTGTCTGTTTGCCTGTTCTTCCCCAGACTGTCCTGCTGAGCCTGTTAGCAAGCGTTTGTATCCCCTGCTTAAATAGCGTGCTTTCCCTCCCTGTGACCAGTTTGGGTAGGGGCTTTTTTCTCTCTGTTTGTGCAATACTCTGCAGTATAAAGAGAGAAAGGGGAAGCGATCTCTTGTGACTGGGCCCTGGGCACTATAATAAGCAGAGGATGACGGTATATGTGAGGCTGAAAGGAAGGCAGGAAGTGCTCCTTCATACGTGAGTATGTTGTATTCTAATTCATGTGACATACGACCGTGTTAGTCGGGAGTCAGGTAGTGACATCGTAGAGCAGTGGGCATAGTGAGGGTCATAGAAGAATAGAGATGGCTAACTTGGATATGTCCAGCCAAACTGCCAGAGATACAGTCAGGTGTCAATCAGTCTTCCAGTGCACTTTGGTGATCAAACTGCAGAGCACAGAAAAATCAAAGGGATCATTTTCATACGCATGTGTGTGCGCACGACTTTCACTTTGAATCCTTCTGTGCTTAATTTGACACAAAGAGAAAAATAGAGCAACCACTGCTGAATCCAGCAGGGCAGACGAAGTGAAAAAGCAAGATCTTCACCTGCAAATGAAAAGTGATTTAATGATTGTCTCCTGGTGGAGAGTTTATAGACCAAACATTTCATGTGTGGTTTTGGAGTGCCACTGGACAACAGAATATTGGACACACTTGCTTCTAGTAAATGTCTTAGATCTTATAATAGTTCAGGCAGTATCCTTGACATGACTAAGAACTAATTATCGTGCAGAAAGTTTCAGATTCAATGTGATCGCCTCATCTGCATATAAATCTGAACCCTCCACACATTGTCAGACATAGCTTAGGACATGAAAATACCTGGCATGTTGTTTATTGCTGTACCACCTAATCATGTTTCTCTAAGATATTTTTTCACGGGCAGGTTGTTGGTTTACATTTTCCTAGGACAGAAGAACAGTGATTTGTGTTTGCCCTTTACTGTCACGGGCTTGAGGGCCAACAGAGTCATCAGAGTCACTGGGCCATATGGACAGTCCCCAGCACAGCTTCAAGGAGGCATCTCAGAGTTTTTTTACACTCTAAGCTGCTGTAAACAGAAAATAACAATGCTAGATTTTGTCCTGAGTGAGGCTTTTCCATTAAAGGTTATTATAATTTCAGTAGGCATTGTGGATTGTGAATCCATTGTGGCTGGTGCCTCTGACTCACACGTCCAACTCCAGCTTGGCATCAGCAGGGACACAAAGGTGCACTATGAGTGGCTTCACATGTAATATGGCTTTGCAACCTCAAATCTTCTCTCTTTAAGTTAAATAGACCTTCACGTCTTCCCATAGCTGTTGAACTGAAGAGTATAACTTATAACAAAGATTCTGCAATGTGGGTGTTCGCTGAACAACAGCTGGAAAGTGGCAACTGCACCACAAACTGGAAAACTGGCAGCTACTGAGGCTGAACCTGCAAACAACGTAAGTTTCCTGGAAGTAGACAGAATCTGGCAATATTCATGCAATCACAGCACTAGGAAACTGGGCTTGGTTAACCTCATTAGTTAACTTGCTGATGGGAAGAAACTCGGGATCCCAACTCAGGATATAGTGGTATTTGAACAGTTCAAGCTGGATTTCCCAGTCATAGGTGAAGCTGAGCTCCGGTATGGAGTGAGGTCGTCCCAGTAGGTGCACAGGTGAAGCCGAAGGATTCGTATTTCATCACTGATGGAAAACGTATTGTTAGACTTTTGATCAAACCCTTGTAAACCCCTCACATTTATACCCCCTGAAATCTTTGAGCAAATGATCAGTCTTTGAGTATGGAAAAGCCAACGTTTCCAATGGCAATTTGTCATTGGAATTTTTGGGAAGGGTTTTTTGTTGGTTTTATTCCCCTAGAATGGGAAAAAAAATAACAGAACAAAACTATTGACTTCTAAAGTAATCCTTTCTGTCAGTATAGGCCAAGCAATTTTTGAGTTCAAACAATGTATGGATTTACGCACGTCATTTCAAGTGTCGTGCCACAATCTTGATTCCATGCTGCAAGTTGTTTAATTAGCCACATTAATCCAGAAAGTGATGGCAAAACGTTTAGTAACAATGTCTAACTGGGGCATTGCAAGGGAACTTTGTTGTTTAATTAGGAGATAATTAATGATAGTGCAGAGAGTACTGGGTTATAAAAGGCTTTTACATGTCAGTTGGGCTTGTGCTGAGCTCAATGCTGTAGCTTTCAAATGACCTGTTCAAATTAATTGCCATTATTATAGTACATAGATTTAAGAGGGGTCATTATTCATGGAAAAAAATATTTTAGCATTCCTTTAGATCTAGCTGATTAGACTTAGAGGTAATGAAAGGTACCTGGAAGGAATGAAGTGGTGGTGAATTAGCCATCTGACACAGAATTAGCCATAGTGGTCGCACTGACTGAGGAGTCAGCTCCTTGAAGGACCGTGGACATGGAACTGTTGAGGCTTAATCTTTCTAGTGCTTTTAATGTAGTTATGATTTAGGAACCCGGATACTCACGTGGATCTGAGCTGTGGAGTCCAGGTAGGTCCATGGTGCTGAGGATTGTTGTGTCTTGGGTGAGCTGATGATATTTTTCAAAGCCAAGGTCCTCTTTTAGTTGTTTCCACTATGGAAGAAACTCTGGGTGAGCCAAGCCCTCCCAAAGTCAGCAGCTGTCCCCTCACAGACTTCGGGGCCTAAGGAAGGTCTGAAGGGCAAAACTCAAAAGTAAAAGGTACCAAAGGTAATTGGAAGAGGAGGAGGCCAGCTCTGGATCCCTCAAGTTCCTGTAGGTTTAGGACAGGAGGAAGAATCCTGGTGGGCAAAGCCAAAGCATTAGACTGTCAATGGGGAAAATATCTGTTACAGGGCTCCATCCAACCTGGGCTTGAACACCTCCAGGGAGGGGGCACCCACAGCTGCCCTGGGCAACCTGTGCCAGGGCCTCACCTCCCTCATCATGAAGAATTTCTTCCTAATGTCTAATCTAAATCTTCTCCCTTCCAATTTAAACCGTTCCCCCTCGTCGTATCATTACATGTAGACCAGATGTACATCTCTGATTCTTGTAACTCTTAGAGACTCGGTGTATGATCTCCCTCTCCTGATCACTGAGTGTATCTGATGCCTCTGCTTTCATATCTGACTTTTCTGTTGGGTTCATCAAAGACCTTGGTGCTGAGACCTCTTGGTGTTGCTGTTAGTCTTATTTTTAATCTGCTTATGATGTTTTATTCAGTGAGATCCCAAGCCTGGAGCTCTTGACACTTCATGAGGTGTAAGGTCTAGATCCATCTCAAACATTTAGGTTTAGGGGCCGTTTTCCAGTTATGAGACAGATGTTATTTACATATAGTTTCTTGCTTCAAAATGACATGATCCTCTGAATTAGCATTGGTCTAATAAAAAAAAATAATTTCAGGACACCTCATAATTCCCAGATACATTTTATGGAGGATATTATGTTATAGTATATACTCTTTACAGAAGCATTGCCTTCCTGTGCTTCTGAAATCCTTTAGTGGGTGGAATACGATTATAAGGAAAAAATATGTAAAATATGCAAAGGTTAAAGCAGGCAGTTGTTTTGAGGTATTTTCAGATCTGAACATCTTGATCTTTGTGATAATTTGTATTCAGACATACTATGTTTGCTAAAGGAAAGCTTAAAATAAAAGTTAGTAAAATACTTTACGTCTAGGACTGGCTGGTCAACTGTGAAGTGCCAGACTGCTCTTTAGCTTTTCTCGGTGTTTACAGGCTTGTCACTTGCCAGATTGCACATAAATGTCACATTCCCAGCAGAAAATGAAGCTGATTTTTCTAACAGGGTGCTTGGACTTTGAGGGTGTCAGACGGTTGCTCTGTCATAGGTGTCTGTTGCCATTTCAGATGTGCGTGAATATCATGCTGTCATGCTTCCAGCTAAACGTCTGGAAAGGCACAGGTCCTGTGTATCCAGCCTTAGGTGAGTGTCTGGGGTACCCTGGGCATCTGAGATGGTCCCGGACATCTGAGTTTAGGTGGGTGAAATGTGCCCTGACTCTTTCTCATGGGAATCCAGTAGATTAATGATTAAGGTGCTAGGTGGGTTTCCAGAGCTCTTAGCGCACCTGACAGGAGCCTCTGCCCTCAGTTTATCACAAGAGGTACAAGTGATTGCATCACACAAGTTCTCTGCTGTGTGTGTTCTGTGAGTAGGGGGGCTGCTTTTGGAGATGAGTTTCTTATGTTCCTCTGCCAAATTTGCCACCTTGATGACAAGACCTTATGGAATCATAGAACCATCTGGCTGGAAAAGAGATCTGAGATCATCGGGTCCACCTGTACCCGTCTCCCCACTAAACCCTGTCCCTAAGGAACTCATCCACCCTTCTTTTAAACACCTCCAGGGATGGTGACTCCACCCCCTCCCTGGGCAGCTGTGCCAATCCCTGACCACCCTTTCAGTGAAGGAATTCTTCCTAATGTCCAGTCTGAACCTCGCCTGGTGCAACTTATGGACATTTCCTCTCATCCTATCGCTGTCACTTGTGAGCAGAGCCCAGCACCCACCCCGTCACAGCCTCCTTTCAGGCAGTTGTAGATAGGGATGGGGTCTCCCCTCAGTCTCCTCCAGGCTAAACACCCCCAGGTCCCTCAGTCTCTCCTCGTAGGGCTTGTTCTCCAGCCCCTCCCCAGCCTCGTTGCCCTTCTCTGGATGCACTCCAGCCCCTCAATGTCCTTCTTGGAGTGAGGGGCCCAAAACTGACCCCAGCAATCAAGCTCTCCACTGAAATACAGAAAAATAGGTGGCAATTAAAACATGATCTGTGTTCTTCACTGAAATGTTCATCTCCAGGTGTTTCCTCACACTTTTGGACTCTAGCCTGCAGCACCTTGTCACCATTTGTTTTCAGAGTTGACAGTCTATGGATGTATGGAAGGGTATAGTACAGGGTGTCAAACTCACGGCTCCTGCTCGCTCCTGCTCTTTCCTTCTCTTCCTAAAACATTGACTGGCCTTCCATCTCCTTAAGGAAATGAAAATTTGATGTTGGTGGGGGAACTGGGAATTGATTTAGACTGGGGGAACTATGGGCTGTCCAGATGCTGGCAGACTACATGTGAGCTGCTGAAAGGGATTTTCTTGGCTCCTTCTCTGTAACCATCACCTCTAGCCAATGTACCATGAAAACAGAGCTGGCAATTGTATGGCTTGAATGGTTGCATGGTGGTGTGATATGGGGGATAAAACACCCAGCTCAGGAAATCAGAGGATTTCTTCCCTTCGACAGCACAGAGTGAGTTCCCTGCCTCCGTTTCCCCTTTTCCCACAGAAGGATGATGCAACATTGGGATGGGTTATTTCCAAGCTGAGACTTCAAGAAAGAAAAAAGTCATTCCATGAATTACTTGTGTGTTTGCTACAAGGCACTGGTTTCTTTCACCCACTTGCATGGCCCAAGCAACAGCACAGACGTTTCTCCTGTGTGGCTTGTCTAAGTTCTAATAAGTGTTGTATCTATGGCTGCAACCTTTGTGGTTGGAGGTGCATCTCCATCTTCTACTCTTTGCCTCTTTCTGTGAAATGTGTAATACTCTGAACTCTCAGTCTGATCATTTTGAAGCTGTCCAAAGGTATGGAGCAAGGAACAGACATGGGACACTGCTCCACAAGCCTTACTGCTGTGTGAAACAAGGCTATATATAGACTGCTAAATCTGAACAGGCACCACTTGCTTGTCATGGGACTGGTTCCTCGCTAAGTCCACACTGCATTGCACTCCATCTTTTGTTCCCATGGTCCTGAGACAGTTTTATCTGCATTGTCTTTATTATCTTCACACTTCTATTACCCTCTTTTCAGATCAAGGTCACAATAATAAGGCTGCAGAGCTGTGCTTCATAGCAGGAACCCGACAGCAAATGTTTAGACCTTAAAACGTGGCGTGACAATATATTGGTGGGTGTGAAGCCCTTGAGCTTATTCCCTGTTCTTCTTTCATTCTACAGTACCTACAGAGCCAGGAGGGTCGATATGGAAATGCTCCTTGCTGTCTGTTGGCTTGATGCCAAGCAACAGATAAATGTTTGAGAGGGTTAGAATTGTGATAGACCTTACTCATACTCCTTCAGCCACCTCTTCAGCCTGGAAAGGACTACAAGGTTATTTAGTTGTTCTTCCCTGGGCTTCTATTCCGTGCTTTTTTATCATCTTTGTCATCCTTCTCTACAGTTTTCTTTTGAGCTGTAAAGTAAAGCTCTCTCATGCTTTTTTACAGATAGGTAAACACAAGACATGAAAGACATGTTTACAGAGGAATATTCCTTAATGTATTATTCATTTGACTTTTTAATAGGAGTGTTTCTGTAGCCCTGATGTCCTGGGGAATATAAGTAACACAAGTTTTGTAGAGAAAGGTAATGTTTTTATTAGAGTAATGGATAGCTTTAGGGAGGAAAGAAAATCACCAAGTTGTGGACATAGAAGCCCAGATTAAAAGTATTTTGGAGAAAGGTTTTTGTGAGTAGAAACTTATCTATATTCCAGCTGCTGTCTGGAGTCGTACAAGATTTGACATCTTTTCCTAACGTTACGTTTTCATAGAATCATAGAATAGTTTAGGTTGGAAGGGACCTTAAAGATCATCCAGTTCCACCTCCCCCTGCCATGGGCTGGGACACCTCCCACTGGATCAGGGGGCTCAAAGCCCCATCCAACCTAACCTTGAGCACCTCCAGGGATGGGGCAGCCACCACTGCTCTAGGCAACCTGTGCCAGGGCCTCACTATCCTCACAGTAAGACATTTCTTCCTAATATCTAAACTAAATCTCCCCTCTTTCAGCTTAAAACCATTCCCTCTCATCCTATCCCTGCACTCCCTGATAAAAAGCCCCTCCCCAGCTTCCCTGTAGCCCCCTGTAGGTACTGAAAGGCTGCCATAAGGTCTCCCCGGAGCCTTCTCTTTTCTAGGCTGAACACAGCCGAACTCTCTAAGCCTGTCCTCATATGGGAGATGTTCTAGCCTTGTGATCATTTTCAATTTTCTTTTTTAAGAGAGAAAAGATTGTGACTGAGAAGCTTAATGCAGAGGTTAAAAGATGTGCAATGCTGTTGACTACCGAGCTAATTAATCTAGTACAGTCTTGTCAGTATAAACTGCTGGGAAGAAACATTTCTGTCATTGACAGGCTGATATATTTTGGTTTGCCTTTAACTTGCTTCCATATGCCTGTTCGGCAAGAGAAGATTACGTGCATGAGCCTGCATTGAAATAAGAGTATTTGAAAGTTTATACTACTTTTACTCTGAAGTAGTGATTGTGGATTTCTCTTTGCACCTTGAACAGTACCATAGCGATGTCCTTATGCTGACAAACTTTAGAAGTTAACAATTCTGGCTGTTTTTACCACTCTTTCCCACAGCCAACCAGTAGTTTTCAACGCAGTGTTTGCCTGAACAGTTTAAAGCAGTGCAGAAGACTGATTTCACAGCATCAAGACCCCTCTTGCCATTCATTCTGCCAGCTGTGCTCCAGGGATAGGAATATCTGGTGGAAACAGAGCAACAGGCAGGAAGAGATGGCAAGACCGGAAACGCAGCACAACACAGAGCTTGATGCTTTGTGCTGCTTCCAGGGCTCTTGCAGCAAATAAATCCCATTGACTGCAATCCCTTTGAGTCCCTGTGAGTTTCTGAATCATCCTGAGATATTAAATTAAACAAAATAATACAGGGGAAGATGAACTGTAGAGGAAATCAAAGTATTAGGGAAACGCTTTCAACCAAAGCTTAGTTTGTTGCTTGAACAGTGAAAACACAACCAGACAGGATGCAATGGATAAGTCCCTCTGAGCACAGACTCCCTGTGAAAGGAAAAGCTGCTGGTTTAGGGCAGCCTGGGAAGCCTGCATTTAAAGGCTGGACCATCTAGATGTCATGTTCTCTTTGACTGCAGTAGGCACCTGGTGAGCTCTAAGGTCTTTTAAGGAGGGGGCCAGAGGATGATAACCATGATCCGAGTGTAGAGAACATGACCATGGCAAAAGTTTGAAGCCATTGGGAATGTTTAGATTAAGAAAAGTGAGCAAGCAAAGCAGGATATGCCGATATCTGTCAAATAAGCCAGTAGTGGCAAAGAAAGAGGTGTATCTCTTCTCTCTGTCTGCTGAGGATAAGATATTTTGGCCTGAAATTGCAGGAGAGGCTGATCGGGTAAGACATTTGGATGTATTTTCTAATCCCCCTCCGAATCATTGCTTTTTAAGACAGATATCCCCAGTGGCTTCCTGGGCTGATCTTACCTTTGGCTGCGTAGGGTGTTGCAAGAAGATCGGATTGGTTCAGTTTGGCTGGTGGCTGCGGTTTGACTGATAGCTGCGGTGTGACTGATAGCTTTGGCTGACTGTTTGAACTGATGGCTTGTTTCAGTTTTGTCCTCACCCTGAGACCTTTAGATTTCACTGCAATTGAAATAACCCGAGTGAAATAATAACAATAATAATTAAAAAATGATACTTTGGTGATAATATTTACAGAGAATAACTGTAGAGTTTGTGACTGAGAAATTATATTGAACTTTTAATCTTGTATTATTATTTAAAACATTGAATGGGAATGAATGGGAACTTCATTATTTATTTTTCTTTTCAAACTAACTTGGACAAACCTTTACTGAGAGGTCTTGGGTAAGGCTGATCTTGCCTTATGATAGTATGGAGAGGATAATCTATTAGGGTCCCACCAGCTCTATCTCTTGTAAAGGTGCCTCCTCTTTCCAGCCTTTCTGATACCATACTTTTAATAATAAACAGCTGCCTTTTGGGTCTGCTAAAATGAAACTAAATATCCGTGTACATTTTGGTTTGTGTTCTTGGGTAGCAATTTCCTGTGTCTGATGTGCAAAGGATCTGAACTGCAAGGAGGTGGCAGGGCTGCAGCTGGCCAGCCTCAGCTGCCCCATCTCCTTGGCTCAGTGCAGGTATTTGTCCTGGGAGCGAGCTCCTGAGAAGCACAGTCCTCGCTTCACAACTGCCAGGTATGTGTGTCACAAGGAGGTCAAAAGATTTTCTATTTTTTTAAGCCTGACTTGCGGTTCTGGATGTGTTTAGGTCCCCTTACACCTCCTCTTCCCACTTTCTTTCTGTAACTAGTACCAGCTGGTCCACGTGTCTCAAGGGACAATATTGATACGGATCACAGGTGGAGTGTGATAGGTGGTTGAGGATAGAGTTGAGACAATAGAGCCATCATGATGCCAATAAAGCCAACACAAGATGAGGGCTGGAAGGGTCTTGCAGTTACACAACCAAGGTTTGTGTAGTAGCTGTTCTCCCAAGTTACCCTTATGTAGTACTGCCCATGGTCCCCACAGTGGGCGTATTTCAGCCACATAAGAAAAGCCTTAAATGATGCCGGAATGGAGGAAGGTGACAGTGGTCATTTTGGGGACTGCTAATATACAGTGTGATATTGTAGTGCTCAAAGTGAGCTGTCTCTGGGTGTCTGCTGACAACTTGAGTTGCCATGGGCTGCACTAGATCCAAACAGACTGGATAAAGCAGACCTGGGTTTATGTAAATGCCATGTGGATATGACTCCCAGATCCTGCAGGATGTGGGGCCAACGAGACCATAAAATTGATCTTGTGAGTAAACATCTATGGGTGCTTGCAGCAAATGCCAATCATCCAATTTGTAATTTGGGGATTCGATGCCAGGTGATAAGATTAGGTCAATGTTGCTTATATTCTCTGTGACACAAAATGCAATCAAGTTAAAAACCAACCTAGAATCAATCACTCTTGTGAGAAGTCTTTGAGGAATGCCTTTTCTGTGAGAGTGTCAAGGGTTGCAGATGCTACAAAAGAAGAAGGAAGCCTGACTTTCAAGAGTAGAGGAGTTTTTATAGCAGCATCAAGTTACACCATATGAAGCTTTGGGTTTTTTTTAAAAAAAAAATTGTGTTCCCAGCTGAAAAGCCTGGGAATAAATGAAACTAAAACAAACCTCTTCAATTTCATGCACAGAGAAACGTTGCTCTTCCCTCGATTGCTCTGCTTTTGTGCTGGTGTAACTCCAGACAATTCATTTGGGTTACTTGTGTTTGTGTCAGCTTTGGGGAGGAGAGATTCAGGCCCGAGGACAGGGTTAAGGATTGACTCATCTTTTCTATTATGGAAAGAAAAGGAGTGAATAGAGCTTTTATTGCTGAATCTGGCTTTCAAACTGCAATACATATGAATGCACGTATGTGTGTATGCGTATGTAGATATGTGTACATTCTTTTGAATTTCAGTAGAACACATTGGCGTTTTTTTGTCAGGCTCCTGAAATGCACGACTTAAAGAGAGTTTATGTTTGAGACAGACCTCAAATGTTTAATTTTTGAAGACTGTTTGACAGCTTGATGTGCTCAAATAAACCAGATGATGCAGTTGCTAAAATTAACTGGACAATGGCATTTTCTGGTAACCTATTACTCATGTAGGTTTTTTAGTAAGTATGAATGTGTTTCTTTTTTTTCTCTTTTAATATGCAATAATTCAAGGGAAGGCTGTTTTCCAGCATCTTTTTACAGAAATATGACAATCTATTTGGGCTTATAAATCAGGCCTGAAGCAGATGAACAGCCCATAATCTTTAGGAGGAAGAAAGATGTTTCTGTGAATGAATGTTGACCATATTTATGTGTCCACAAGCACACTGGAGTAAAATTGTTCAAATGTTTATAGGATGGATCTATTAACTAAATAAGAATTAATATAGAGTAAGGTACAGTACACTATGTTGCAGTCTTTTAGTCCTCTGACATTCTTGGACTGTCACTTTTTCTCTCCTTCCTTTCTTAACAGTAAGCACCAACAGTAACTTTGGGGAAAAAGTGATGCCTTATTATATATTATTCCTCTGCAAAAAATGATCCACACTGAAGGCAATTATAACCCTAAAACACTGAAGCGCATTTGCTGTGATATGTGTTCGCTGGCTCAAATGATAGGAGCAGGACTGGCAGTGATGGGTTTAAAATACAACAAGGGGGAATTAGGGAAGACATTAGGCTTGACATTAGGAAGAAGTTCTTCACTGGGAGGGTGGGTGATTGGCCATTGGAATGCACTGCCCGGGCAGGTGGTGGAGTCACTGTCCCTGGAGGTGTTTAAGGAGACATTGGATGAGGCTGTGAAGTTGAACCCATGAAGGTTTGCTTAAGCAGCCAGGAGATGATATTGAAAAAACAAACACAACAACTCCCAGACTTCCCAAATCCCTCAAAAACCAGGCTCTCAGCACTTTAGGCTAAAATTAATTTTGACTGTGTTTTGTATTTCATTCTTGCATTTCACTCCCTATCCCATAGTGCCTGAGTCTGGGAGATAACTAAGGGAAGAAGTGCAGAAAGAAGCTGGTGGACAAATGACCTCTCGGAAGGTGTGAGCTAAGTGGTAAATGAAGTGGATAGATATGAAGAGAGAGATGGAAGGTCCCTCAGGAACGCACCTGAGGCTCTGATGTTGGCAGCAAAACACCAAATTATAAGTGGAAAGAGGGCTTTCAGCCTAACTGGAACCAGAGCTTCCTCATTTAAATAGAAATGTACTTTAAAACTGGGCTCTGGTCTGACTGAGGAAGAAGGAATAATATGTCAAAATTTATTTGAGGATTTGGTTGGAGTCCACAGGTGGTGAAGTCACCATCCCTGGAGGTGTTTAAGGAGAGATTGGCTGAGGCTCTTAGTGACATGGTGTAGTTGACAAGTAGGAGTAGGTGTAGGTGTTGGGTCATAGGTTGGACTCGATGATCTCAAAGATCTTTTCCAACCTTTTGATACTGTGATACTGTGATACTGTGATACATTGGGAATAATGCTTAATCAGCGGCAGGCACATTGCAGAGGCTCCATCACTTGAAGTTTTAAGAAAAAGTCAGGAAAACTTGCATGTATGCAAAAACTTGTGTGAGATTTTAATGAGGAGTTAGGCAAACTTACACAGACAGCTGAAACTGGTAAGGCTGATCCTACCCTGGGACAGATGATGATGAGGTGGTCACTTGAGATCATAATTTACTGTGATTCTATGATTTCTCTGAACACAGACTTACACCGCCTAGGAGTCTAGCTTTGTATTTTTCAGTAAATATTTTTGTGCAGCACAAATAAGAGCGATTACCGTAGATGAGAAACACAGTGCATTTCAGTGGGCTACTTAAGGTTTCAACCCACATTGCATTTAATGGAAATTATGCATCTGAGTCACAGGCCAGACAGCAGCGTAGAAAACAGAAGGTGTTAGAAGACTGTACATTTGGACATTGTAGACAAAAAAGGTTTTAATTACAGCTAGCTTAGTAAAAGTTTGCTGTTAGCCTGTGAGTGGTTAATCCTGACTTCAAAATCCTGAGACTTGTTACTATATGCATTTGTAACAGAGTGATGGGAAAAGGGCAGAGCACGAAAAATCTCTTTCAGTGTGTAAACTACTTGTTCACTTACTGAACTTCATAAAGTTTCACTTTTTGATCTTAACATCATGACTGATTTTCTGTTTCAGAAAAATGGGCACTAGAGAGGAAGTAGCAACATTAAATAGACATGATCGCCAGCACTGAGGTCATACTTAAATTGACATTGAAATAGATTGGCCATGAAATGTCAGAGACATGCTTACCTTGAAGGCACTTGAATTCATGCTGAACGTGTCTGAAGAAGCAGAGTTCAGACCCCGGAAATTTAAGACAAGAAGAAGGACACCCAAGCAGTCCTCTTAGGACAGGACTTCCAGAAATCCTTTTGAGGTGCTGATGGGGTTTTGTGCCCATATGGAAAGCGCACAATAGGGACAGATTTCACGAAGGGCTGAATGTCATCTCCTGAAAGTGAGGCTTCATTAAGATTCTCATGCTGAATGCCCAGAAATGAAGCCTCCCAAAACATCTGGCAGTGTGCTGGGGACGAATCTTGGTGATGGTTAACTCTGCAGGGATCAGGAACTAGAAGATACCTGAAAGAAGAAAAGCTCTCCTCAGCTTTACAAGCTATCTAGACCGAGCTGGAAAGCAGCTTAAACATTATTCCAGCAGCAATCTCACGCGCATGTGTATTATACCTAGCAACAGAAGTCAGGTCATGAATCTCATTTCACAAAATTGTGACAAGCCAATCAAGTCACTTTTACACAATTTTTCACCAGCAATGGGAACCATTATCATGGAAGCAATATTCTTTGCATCTTAAGATGAATACAGACACATAACCACATCACATTTACTGAAGACTACCAGGTATGAGCAAGACATCTCAGGTAGCTTCGGTTAACTTCCCTCTAAATAAAGGGAACAAAGAGCTTTGCGTTTGGCAAGCTCTTGCATGGCAATCTACCCTGAACTGAAAAACGCAGAAACACGGACAATTAATCAGGAACAGCTAATGTGTGATAACGTGCTACTGCACAGTAATTCTCATGTGTGAAATCACCCTGGTTGCACAGTGCAAAACAATTGGAACTGAGACTCTGAAGAAAGTGGGGCCCTGGCAGGTTACTTAGGACTGATTAATGAACATTTCATGGTATAAGTAGTAAAATAAACTAATGAAAAGTGCCAGAAGATGATGCCAGTTATAAACCCTAAATGAATTGCACATTTGGGGGAGAGGAGAGCGTGCCACAGAAAGGCAAATAGTCAGAAGATTGCTTTATTTCTGACAGCAGCTGGCTGTAAAAAACTATGCTTTTAATGTTTTTCAGCCTATTCAGGTAAAGGAAGTTAACTATGAAACCGTGCAGCAGGAATGGAAGGAGTACTGCACTCCGTATCAAGATGAGACACGTGAGAGTGATGCTTTAAAACAGCTGTCATCAAAAGAAGCTGAAAACAGAAGACTTCATGACCTATCTAAGCCTGAAGAGAAGTTCTTGCTTTGTGGGAGAGTAGATCCTTTGACAGGAGATCAGAGTGCCATGGTGATTAGGAACTACAAATTCAGAAAGAGAAAGTGTTGGCAGATAAAGAATGAACCCATGACAATGTGGTTAGGATGCATTCAGGAAAAACTGGGAGATGATTCCCTCAGAGCACAGTCAGAACTCTGGCACCTGAATGTGACATCATGAAGCCCCATGCTCAGCTGAGGTGCAGCAAGGGTTTTCCTGTGCCATCAACACTGGCGACAACTGGAGCTTCCCACAGTTTTGGGTTGTATGTGGAACCAGGTACTACGCAGAAGTATCCCGTGCAAGTGTACCACAGGGCTTATAGAATCGAATGGAACGGTTTGAGTTGGAAGGGGCCTTAAAAATCATCTGGTTCCAAACCCCCTGCCATAGGCAGGGACACCTTCCGCTAGGTAAGGTTACTCAAAGTCTCTTCCAACCTGGCCTTGAAGACCTCCAGGGATGAGGCATCCATGACTCCTCTGGATATGGATGACTATTTGATTTCAAAGGTATTGCACAAGCCTACTTAAATCCTGTAGAACAGTAATATTAGGTTAGGTGAACACCTGTGAAAAATAAGTATGTTGGTAAATCACCTCATTCTTGAGGCTGTATCCAACCGTATTCAGAAATACGATCTGATAGCTGGAATAACCAACTGGAGTGTTCCTCTCTAATGGTATCTAGCAAGCCTTTGCAATACTTTTAAAAAGTTGAACAGATTTAGTATTGAGTGCCAATTTTACCTGTCCAGAAGTAATACAGATAAGATACCCATAAATACTTCCAAGAAGGTGGATGAGAACAAGAGTTCAAGTCAAATGAGTAGTAGGTCGGAGCAAGACTTGCTGTTCATAGACTTTCTGTAGTTGTGACTTTATATTCAATACCTCTTTATGATATTTTTCTTTCATCAGTTTTTCTGGTTGGGTTTTTTTTTGCATTCTAGCAACCTTTCAATGTTCACCACATCCCACAAGGAGAACTACGAGCCTCCTGCAATACAAATATTTACCAATATCACCAGCAAAAACAGTGTAGCTATTACACAGGAGATCTGAAAGGCCAGTGACTCCGCCATCGCAATGACCTCTTTAAGCAGACCTCAATATTTAATGGATACTTCTTGTTGTTTAAAGTTCTGCTTTGTGTTAGCATTGATTTTTGTTACTTTTGTCGCTCTTCTGTTGCTCTCATGGATTTATGGATCTGGGAAAGGAATAGGTGCAGAATTGTGTTTCTGACAGTTATGAGCCTGGTGGATCCAGGAGTACAGTTGTAACCAGGACCCAAAGAGGACAGAACTTTGCTGGATTATTTACCTCCAAGTCACTATTGAACACGGGTCTTCCAAGGATCTCTCAGAGCTTTTTTGTCCCTGATTCCTTCTGATTGCTGAAGAGAAGTCATATTTCTGTTGCACAGAAACTTGGTGTCCAAAGTCATGACCTTTGCCAAAGCATCCTGGACTAACTCTGAGACTCTCTGAAGCATCTCCTCATCACACAGCTTGCGGTGTCATGCTGCAACAGTGAAGGTCAGGGTTCCGCATCACACCGAATGAAGCTACAACCAACCCAAACTGTCCCTTCACCCAGGCAACTGCGAGACCGTGCCAGAGGTGCTGGGGACCGCTCCCTCAGTTGCACTGTCCAAGAACCAATGCTTGGTTTGCAGTAGGGCTTTCACCTCCCAGCTCTCCTGCCTCTCCAGGAGCAAAAATAAGGAGTTTAAGATGCAGACGAAGATGCCCTTAGCAGCCAAAATTAATAATATAAAATATTGGAGAGGAGTGAGAGAGGATTTCAGAGAAGGAGGGCACTAAGGGGCATTTTCTAGAAAACAACAAAGCAACCCAGAGGAGGTTGCTTTAAGTCAAGTTGAAATGTTTTGTTCCTCCCCAAGTTCAGTGGTTTCTTTTATTTCCCTTCTATTTAACCCCTTGCCTGTTAGTGTTTGCAGCTAGCTCTACTTTGCGGAGGCAGCAGGCTGCCTTGAGTCCCAGTGTTTCATTATGAAAAGCAGAAATACAGCATCTTAAGATATTTATTCCTCTTTTGGGGGGAGTGAGTCTCTTTGTTGAGTTCTGCCTAAGCTGCTGAGTACTTCTGGCCATTCCAGTTTTTCCTTTTATTCTCTTCTTCACAAACTCCCACTCATCAACCAAGGCTTATCTCTTTGTTTTCTGCTAGCACACCCTACCAGCCTTGATTGCCACTTCTCATACTGCTTAGTGGTAAACTGCCACCGTCTGGCTACAAAGGTCTGGAGGGACCTCAGTGTGGGGCTGAAAGTCAATGTGATGGCGACCTCTCATTTGTACTCTGCAAGACACCCCTGGGAGCATGATTCCCAGAACAACATGAAATATCTGGCATCTTTGTGCAAGGAATGTGTAAGATCTCATTGCGTGATACAACCACAGCTGATTAGGATTGAGTCCTTGCAGACAGTAAATGATCTGGGCTGCTTTTTAGCTGCTTTGTTTCTCTCCATGGAAGACTTTGAGATGGGATACTGTGATACGGTCCAGCATCAGGCACAGGGGCAGGAAGGCATCCTACCTTCTTCCCATATATTCCCTGTGGGCTATCAAGACAGTACCTCTCTTGGACATCCAGAGCAATAGAACTGAATCTCCACAGGTCTGAGGGAGGCTATGGAAGACAGAGTTTTCTGCAGGGTTGTAAATCCTCTTACCAGGCCTCTATGAGGGCGGTTATTCTTCAGCTTCCACATAAACAAGTGCTGCAACCTTTTATTTTCCTTCTAGGAAAATGCAAAAGATCATGAATCACAAAGTATGTTGGTTACAAGAGCAGCTCTGTTTCACCTTGCACTCTGGGTGCTTCGGAACAGCCTTTTGATGCCTATTTCCTGTGGCAAGTGAAAAAAAAAGAATAGAGGTATGGGTACACATTTTTATTGTTCTTTTACTCTGTTTTTGATGATTCAGTAGCAGCTGTCAGACCCCAATACCTTTCCCTGTTCTATGCTACCTTTCCCTGCGGCAAAGGTTTGAGAGGGAAGATGGGAACCGGTGTGTAGAGTCCAGCTATGGATTCACTGGGACTTGGGGCAGCGGCACCTGGGAAAACTATAGAACCCCATGGACCAAGGCCCCAAGACGTAGGTGGGACTGGTTGAGAGACCACAGATTAACTGCTCAGGAGGCTTATGCTCTAGTTTATTTTCCTGTTGCCCGGGCATCTCTGAGGGTGAATGAGTCAGGGGGGTAAGGGAACACTGAGAAACCCTCCAGGCTTTGCCTCCCCACGGAGCCCAGAGGAAGAAGATGTTGTGTTAAACATGTGTTAAACGTTTGTGTTTGAGTCCTCGGGAGAAAAAAATGTCACATGAGCTGTACCATAGCTTGTGGCAAACTTTATCTGCTGGGCCCACCAAGGGTTGGTTTGCAGTGGAAAGATGTGACTCCTGAACACAGCAGTTTGCTTCCTGCATAAGGACACTTGCAAACTTTTCCATCTTGGGAGTTTCAGGGTCTCCCCTTGCTCACAGTAGAGCAAGGGCTGAGCATCACCCCACCCTGATGTGTGGCCAGCAGCTCTGGAGGACAAAGACAGATGACAGGAGCAAACCAGATCTTTGCCAACTATTTTCTGTTTGTATCTTTAAGAAAAAGCAGTGTTCAGGGGTTTTTTTGCACGGGTGAAATTCAACTCTTTGATAAGAAATTCTAGTACGTTCTAGTGGAAAGTGTCCCTGCTTATGGGGGAAGTGGTGCAACTAGATGATCTTTAAGGTCCCTTCCAACCTAAACCATTCTAGGATGATTTTATGATTATGAACCACTCTGTGCTGATAAATAAGCATGGTCTGGTGTATGATCACTTTTCATCATGGGGAAGAGGCACACAGGTGTACTCTCCGTAATTATTTCAGCACCCAGGCTACAACAGCATCCTTTCTGCCACAGTCCCTGACTGCCAGCTCTGTGTAGACCTGCTCACTGTCTCAAATGTACCTTTTCAAAGCACATGGGAGCTTGGTCTGTGTGTCTTTCTTGACTTGCACACCAGACAGGCCATGCCAATAAGCTTAGGGACAGAGAAAGCATCCTGGCCCATTTAACTCCCTGCCACAGATATAGTTTTGCATGTCTTCTTGGCTTCTGAGGCCTCTTTTCCCTGTACTTGGTTCCCTTATTGGGACTCTGCATAACCCAGGACACAGAGGGAAGGGGGACACAGAGGAAAGGGCACTTCCTATCCTCAAAGTTTCTTCAGGCAGGAAACGGTGATAACTGACTGAGATACCTGACATGCAGACAAGGTTTGCTCCTAAATTTGTCCGTGAAAACAAAATTAGCGCTTTTATTTAGTTCTTTCCACTCAGATGTACTATTGGGTCACTGAAACAAAAGCTGCAGAACTGAGCGCGCTGTGTTTGAAGTGAGCACGAATCATCATGTTTTGCCCGAGTCGATGGTTTCTTTACAGGAAGCAGCCACAATTTTTGTTCTGTAGCCAAACAGATCACAAAACCCCTCCCTGCCGCCACCTTACTCACCCACATCAGTGAGCAAATTTAAAGGAACTGTTTTCTTCAGACTTTTGGGGGCTTGAAAGTTTGACAGGGACCATTTTTGTAAGTTCTTGTTGCATTTCTGCGTTTCTCATGCAGTGTGTTTGCACATTGTAGAGCCAACAGCAAATGCACCCGAGATGCCATCACCATTTGTGGTGCTGGGAGCTGCCAGCATGGGACACAGCAGCAAAACAGCAAAGCCATTCTGCTCATTTGTGAGGGAGAAATCAACTTTTTAGTGCTTAGACAGTTGCAGACCTTCTAAACTCATTTGGGAAGTTCTTTTATTTTCTTTGGGGCTCAAATGGGAGATGTTATAATATATATGTGTAAACTGTATAAAATGGGATGGCCGCAACAGCCCATACCATAGGACCAGAGCTGGTAATTGCTTTGTACAGGTCGATGACTTAGGTTGATAGGAAAGGAAGAGGGTAACCATTTAGAGATTTTCAGCCCAGCCTTGATGTGTGCAGTACACAGCATGGGCCAGCACGGCATTGCTGATGTGGGGTGCAAGCAGTGCTTCTTCTCTCCAGCATCCCACATGCGGCTCACACAGATGCTTTCTGTGGTGGCTTGGGAAGTCTAGGATGATAATTCAGGTTCTGTTTGACGTTTTCTTCTGAGACAGGAATAACTGAAGTGGAAATATGAATATGAGCAGCCTTGAACTTTTGGCAACAGCCCAGAATAACCTAAAACCTTTGATGGACTTGTCATCTTAGTTAAACAAATACAATCAAACACAGATTGAGGAACGTTATGTAACATTTAAGTGACTGGTGTTATGGTCAGAGTGGAGTAGGTTAACCATTACCAGGATAACCTAAGTGAAACCAGCATTTCTCAAACATATGAATCACTTCAAGATATCCATAAGAAAAGATAATGTAGGAATGGAGTGTGCTTTGCTTACAGATGTTCCAGATGTGGATCCACCAGAGCCAATAGAAACAGCTGAAAGAGCTAGACATTTGCTAAAGTTAATGACAAACTTAAGTGTTCTGCAGAAGGACACCAAGATAGTTTAGAGATGAGAGAGAGGAATTTCTTTCTCCTCCAAATAAAAAAATTCTGGGAAAACTGTTAACTGTTACATGTCAGTTTTAATTACATAGATGCCTGAAGAACCTATGCTGATCCACACATGTATCTTGTGTGTTGGATCTGTTGATAATCCTAAATTATAAACAAAATGTGATTAGGCACAATGTCATGATTTCCCTCTGGTCATCAGAGTACATGGGAAACAATACAAAATCTGATCAAGTCACTGTGAAGCTGAGGAGAGACACTTGGATATTTGTTGAAATAAATTAACATATGTTATGTGTGAAGGGTGCATCCACTCTTTAAAAGACCCAGTGACAAAAAGCTAATCGAGTGACAGTTACAATGATTTGAGCCCAAAGGGAGCTGTTGTAATAATTACAGAACAAGCAGAGGATTGTAATAGCAGGGCCTCACCCACTATAAGATGAAAAGATAGTGTCAAATGGAAACATTTGATTTCTACAAGATCCTAGAAAGGCACAAAGAGAAGAGAACCGTAAGGCAGCATCATGAATCAATTTGCCTTAAGTACTTTGGGCCCCCGGGGCTGCATAGTTTCAGCTGTATTTGAGTTGAAGCTGTATTGCTTGGTGCAGTGTGTGAACAGGAAAAGAAGATCCAGGTTCAGACCAAAAGTACTTGTGGAGGGTGATCCAGGTCTGCAGTCGAAGTGGCTGGTGGTCTGAGTCACCATCTCTGATCATCAGGATAGAGGATTCCAGTTTCTTAGAACATTCTTCACTGAATAACATCTCTTTTTATCCTCATATACATCATCTTTGTCTTGCCTGATGTGGTACTTGCAGTGTCCCTGAGAGATGGCTGGAAAGAAAAGAAAGATCAAAGTGCACAGTAGAGTGTGGAACTAATCTAAGCATTAGTATAAAAAGCTTTTTTTCCAAAAGTAATTCTTGTTTCTTAACTTCGAAGAATCGTAGAATGGTTTGAGTTGCAAGAGACCTTAAAGATTGTGCAGTTCCACCCCCCATCCTGTGTCAGAACCAGCCTGCAGTATAGGTAACAGGTTAAGAGTCAGTGGCTAAAGGCTGGCTCAGGGAAGGATTGATGTCAAGTCCTGCTTGCATTGGTTCTGAATTATATATCCCACAGTAAAAGTATTAGCTCAAAATTCCATTAAAAATTCAATCTGTTTCCTTTCTGTGGTTTCCTTTAATAGTCCTTACTCTGAGCACTATTAGTTTTCTAATTTTGAGCTGTTGCTTTTTGAGAAGCACACACTATGATCAAGGAATAAAATGTTCATTTTCTCTTGCCCATGGTATCTAGATATTAAAGGATAGCTCTCCCAAGGCTCTGCACCAAAACTTTGCCAGTACTGGATGTATGGTGTAATACATTCCTGCTGACAAAAGGAAATGAAATCAGCACATCCATTCTACAGCCTAATCCTATACTTTGTATTAATGTGTAAACAGTGACACATGAGCTTTTTACTGTGTGACATAAAACACACATCGGCATTGAGGGGATATGTCTGTGTGTCAGAGGGAAGGGTTTTTTTATTTCGGGGAAGTGGGCTTTCTTCACATAGAAATCTTGATGAAATGAGAGCGAACCACCTGAGTTGTTAAAATAAATAGGTGTTATAATATGGAGAGCAAAAGAATATAGTGCCTGTCTTTTTGGTACTCTGAGAGACACAGTTGTTGAGTTCCAGAGATATAGGGTGTAAGTGCACTCTGAGTTTGGTGGATGCTCAGCATCAGGCAACCAGCAGAGCCTAGAGAGTGACTCAACAGTGACCCAGGCAACAGGATAACCCCCAGTATTTGTGGCCTCTGCATTAGTATCTTCACATTTCTGGATCAGCAGTTGGAGTCCAGGTGTGTCCCACAACTGAGCTGTGCCCTGTAGCCCTCTTATCTACAAAAGAAAGCTCAGCTACATAACATATGCACGGACATCTATGTGGTCTGGGACATAACCAGCTCCAGATTCAATCATTTAGATTTGAGTGTCTGGACTTGAGTTTCCCCTGAGTTTTTATGATCGTGTGGTTGCATAGACCCTACAGCAGTGACCTGTTGATGAATCAGCTTGATTCTGAAATGAAGAGTCTTGTTATGAGAACCGTTTCTAGTGTAAATGCTCTCAGCTCCTGTGCTGCAGAACTAATTGAACTAAATAGAGCAGTCAAGGATCTTAGCATTAAGCCTAACTTAGAGCTTGATGAAAACAGTGCCAAATCCAGCTAAGACCTGGAGTCCTGAAAGCAATATAAAAGCAGGTGAATTTATCCTGGTTTAAGTTTTCTTGAGATTCCATACACCATTTGGGAGTCTAACGTGAATAGAGAACTTGGGCATAAAGGATGAGATCTGTATGATCAAATGTAGGTTTTTATTCTGAGAGTAACAGGCACTTCAGGAACACATTCAACTCAGACTAACACAAAAACAGATCAGGGAATCACATCTTAGAAATGACCACATGTTCCTTTAATCATAAATCAGGAAGAAGTGACAAACACCTACACACAGGTGACATTAGGTGGGATGAATCTTACATTCAGTGTCTAAGAAAATGAAGCTTTTTCTTCTGATAAGGCGAAACATCAATGTCCTAGACATAAGGGACCATATTCTGTAAGAGACTATGTGAAACAAGAGTCACAAAATACAGAGAACCACTATATATCTGTGTCTGGCTGTTGAAATATGTCCTCTAATTGCTCTTCTGCTTGCTGTCTTTTTTTCTTTTCTAATGAAAAATGCTTTTATTTTAATTAAAAAAGAGACTTACTAGCTTTGGATGGGAGGGAAGGAAGGCTTCGGAACTTCTCTGACCTAAGGACTTCTCTGCAGCCTGAATTCTCTTTGTAGGAAGGCGTGAGCTGTCTGTCTCCCTGACTAGTGAGATCCACACACATCTATAGACCTACAAACCATGGCTCTCCTGCAGGTTCCTTGACGGATGAGATGGGCATCTTTTTTGGTTCTCACCCATTATGGTACAAAGCTACTTGGTCAAGGAAAGGGTAGTTTGTATTCTTTTATATACCCTTGATAATGGAACAATAACAGCAAACGTCATTACACTGCTATGTAATCCAAATGTCCACAAAGTGCAGAAGATGAAATAATCCCTGGCTGAAGGCTCCCCGAAGTGGAGTTTATCAGGATCCCTCATTCAGCAGCTCTGTCCATCTTTGCAGCTTTTGGCTCTTCCACATAATGAAGTCAGTGCCTCCTAGTGTTTCTGTCCCTCAAGGCGATGGATCTGGACCTTCACGGACACTCGGTGGACCAGGAATAATTTTGTCTCTACTTGAGCACAGCTGTGTTGGGGTTGCCAGCTTGGCCATGACTGAGCCCAGGAGTAATCCATTTGTTTTGCTGAGGGAGGCTCTAACTAATTACAGACTTACGAAGCAGGAACAGCCTCGTGGCTCTTGTGGCAACCTCACTCCTCTCCTCCTCTGTGACCTCCTGCGCCTGGCACCAAGACTCATCCTGACACGTATCTCCAACTTGATACACTGGGTCCTTAGAGTCAGGAGAGAGGTCAGGGCACAGTGCAGCAGACATGACTATAGCTCATGGTGCTGTGGGTGTAAGAAACCTTCTATATATCCCCTGCTCAGCTGCTGTCTGTCACCATGCTCCTTCCACTACCACAAGAGCTTTAAACAGTATGTATTGCCTTCACGGGCTTGACGAAGTTAGCACTCAAGGTGAAATCACAAGTGATTTTGTCACTCAGCTGCTTTATCAGCTGTGCTGCCCATGTCGTAGGACCTGGCTGCCTTTGAAAGCAGAGAAACAAGAGCAGGATCCCAGCCTTGCTGAGCCAATTTGTTTTGCAGCATAAAAAATGACATGGAAAAACATTTAGACGTTTCTGGCTTGTGATTCTTTCTTTTCATTCTCCCAACTACTACTTTGCCAAACTGTTTAAATGTTTCCAGCTTGCAAGGAAAGCACAGGGGGCAGAAATATTTCCAACCAGGCAGCTAGATGAAGTGTTGAAGGTCTGAGGAGTCAAGGTTTGTGGTCCAGCAGATCAGCTAACAGTGTCTCTCGAGGAGAAACAAACGCAGAATTCAACTCCTTTAAGCTGTTAACTTCTGACAAAAATGTGGTTGAGAGCACACGTTGCCTGTCAGAGTACAGACCTGATGTCAGTCCTCCCCTGCCAACATCTGAGCCCATCAGCAAGGTGGGCTGCAGCTTAACAACAGGATAGCAACCTCAGAATTTTACCCACAAGCCCTGCAAGCGTTCGTAATCGGGAGCAGAGAAGGTACCCGTCAGACAGCAAGAGGAATGCGAGCACTTTGGTTCTCTGCTGTGATTACACCCCCAGGTCAACACACTCACTCTGCACAGCTCATAGTTAAATAGCTGGTGGACAGGAGGATTGCTGAGAAGTTTCAGAGCAAGGGCACTGTGGCACAGGAAGAAAATGAAGGTACCATTGAGTGAGCAAGAGCCTTTTGCCAAGTGAAGCTTGTAGGAGATTGGGCAAAAGATGAGGGTGACTGTGGAGAAGGAATGTGCGAGGCCAGTGACACAAAACTGTATGAAAATAGTCTTCATTAAGCAGAACAATCATCCCTGAATGCATCCTCATTGCTATTCTGTCACACTTCCTATTTGCCTAATAATTGAGGAACAAATAAGAACTCATGGGACACTTTCCCGTGATATTTTGTTTAGCTAGGGACAGTTTAGCACTGGTGTCCATCCCTGGCAAAACAACATTCTCAAATTCCTTCCTTCTTGATGTATGAGACAATTGTTATGTGGTGGTCTCAAAATATGTGCTAGAAGATGCTCCAGCTGTGTTCAGCACAGCTTATCCATAGTGTTGGGTGGTCTCACTGGCTCTGCCACTCAGAATCTTAAGACCAGAGATCTGTGACTTGGGGTCCCAATGTGTGACTATAACTCCTGCTACAGCACTGGCCAAGCCAACTTTCTCTGATCACAAGACCAGAGAAGAGCTGAGGCAAAGATAAAGCTTGGTTGAGGACAGAAAGGAGCGTTTAGAAGACCCAACACACTAGCTCTAACTTCAACAAGTGAGACATGGCAGTCTTGAAAATGTGCCTGTTAAGAGGGACATCCATAGAAATAAAGTGAAGTTTGGTAGCTTTCGTCCCTCTGCTACTGTTTCCAGCTCAGATGCCACAGGCTCAGCATCTCCACCAGTAGGGATGGCCAGTAGAGGAGCACCATAGGGAGGAGCTGGGGCAGACCACAAGCTGGAGATAGAATGCAAGAAGGTGCCACAAAGGAGAAAGAGACAGGCTGTGATGAGGGGCAGATACCATAGAAGAATGATTTAAAGCATCTTTGGGGGGCAATTAGTACTCCTTTTGCCACAGACTGCTGACCATGCTTTTAAGTTAACTGTCATGGTTAACTGAGAGAAGATAGCAGTAGCCACGTCTTTCTAATCGAAAACGTCTTCCTCTCAAACAAATTACCATGGCATTGGGTAAGTTGTTTAGTCACCGTTGTAATGCTGCTGCTTCTATTTCTGGACTCTGGTCCTACTCTTGTTCAAGAAGATCCAAAGTTCAGCCCTGTCAAGCCCTGGCTAAGCACTATTACCGCACTGTTTTGAATAGCTGCTAATATCTATGCTGCTTTAAGCTAAAAGGAAATCTTTTTCAAGTGTTGCATACATTACTGGGAACAGTGAGGAAGGATGTTAATAATTCATTCAAGCTCTCAGACTCTGGAGTGTGCTAGATCTTTCAACTTATAACACAATAGACATCACCCTGCAGGCTGTCATGTCCTCCTTTTAACAAAGGAAAAGAAAAGAGGAGGGGTGAAAAGGAGGAAGATTTCCCAGGTGGAAAATCTGAAGCTTGATGAAGAATTAAAGCCTGCTAAACGTCTACTTGAGCCAGCTATTGAGCAATAAAACCTATTTGTAATCAGTCGTTAGAAGAAAGAGCTGCGTGTGTAGGAAAAAGTATTTGTTGAGAAGTTGCTGGCACTGCTTTCCATTGGTTGTGGAAGGTATTGCCCCCCTAGGGCTCCTGTTCAGCAAGTTTTTCATATTTAAGCCAGAGCACAGTTAGAAGAGGAAGGAGTTACCCTGAAAAAATGTGTAGAATTGTTTTCACGTGACTGGCTCATCTGTTAAGTATTTGAATGGCCTTCAGCTACAGCCTGTCGCCATAGGATGCTCCCAGTGGGTGTGATCCATACATCTATTTACAGCTCTACCAGAAATAAAGGGATCCAGAAGTGACAAGTATTACGAGGATTGATCTGGGACACAGGGCAAAGCACGCAGGAAAGCAGCCACTGCTGAAAGCACAACCAGGATATTTGGGATGGTGACCATTGCTAAAATAACCACTGTGTCCGTTACAGAGGAAAAGCAGCTACCCGTTCCTTCAGGACTCATCCTGGGTCTTTATTGCTGCCTTTTCCTCTTCATTCTCCTTCCAAGAGTGGAAAAACCTGGGCCATCCCTGCTGCATCACTCCCAAGGCAGCAAAATCCTACCTGTTCTGTTGAGAATCCCCACGGCGCTCCAAGGATCAAGGAGTGTCCTTATCTTCATGAAAAAAAACATTTTAAAAGAGAAATATTGAGGTTCTTTATGTGGTGGGTGCTAAACTACACCCAAAAATAACAAGAAGGACCCTCCACCAAAGTGGGATCCATCTGAAAGAGCAAGAGAGGGAGACAGAACTAAAATATCTCCTGCTGGGGTAGGCAGGAGGTAATTGGAACTTAATCCCTCTGATATCCAACTAAATTCCTTATTTCTGTAGCCATAGAATCATAGAATCATGGAATCATAGAATGGTTTGGGTTAGAAAAGATCATAAAGATCATCCAATTCCAACACCCTCCCCCTCCTGCCATGGGCAGGGACACCTCCCACTGGATCAGGCTGCTCCAAGCCCCATCCAACCTGGCCTGGAACACCTCCAGGGATGGGGCAACCACCACTGCTCTGGGCAGCCTGGGCCAGGTCCTCATCACCATCACTGTAAAGCTATTTAACAAATTCTTTGTGTGACTCCTCTCATTCTAATTCAGAATTATCTCACATTTGATAACGAATAGAGAAGACGGGTTTAATCTTATCACGTCTTCCAATGCCTTGATGAAAGCTCTATTTTTCATTGCATGGGCTGGTCATTTAAACAGATTATTTTATTCCCTGGAGTTCATTTGCTGCTATTTCCCAAGGAAGACTCCCGTAGACATTTTTCTGTACTTGAAAGACAAAAAGCAATGCTTTACATCTTCTCTTGTACGAGTCTGCACGTCAACCACAGAACAGGTTTCCTTCAGAGGGACTGATTCCCTCAAAGTAGAATTGCAATTTGAACACTGCTGCACATAAAAACAAACTGGAAATTTCAGGCTTGGTTCACTCTGTTGTTCTCCCAAGTTCAATACAGGCAGATTCTGCTGGAAAGATATTTACAGCTGTGTGCAAAGATGCTGGGCTCCTTGGAACAGAGGAACGGGAACGCTGGTGGTTTGAAGAGAGAGCCAAATGGAAAGCACTTCACAAGGCAGGGAGCAAGCATGGTGAGCAGTGTTAAGCAAATAACTTAGAGAAGTGGAGAGAAACACCCAACAAAATCTTGCTGATTCATTTCTTTTTTGTGGATATGAGTGGGAAATCCATCTAGATGGCTTCCGCCTCGCACGGTTATACTTTGAGTTTTCCCTGTGGTTGGGATTGAGTTCAGTTGTTTGCTATTCTCACCACTCCGAATGCTCTTTTGTGTTTCCTGCTCAGACTGACACCCCTTTTAATAAGGATTGGTGCTGAGGTTTTTCACCCTGCATTTCATATTCATGAGGAAACGTCTCTGTCATTCTATGAGCCAATGAAAAGACCTCAGATGGTAGGGGTAAAGGCTGACAGAGTGATGTAGCCTCCCCAAGATCACCCAGAAAAGGAACGATAGGACCAAGCTCACATCCATCTCTCTGTACCTGCACTAAGGCTGTGGAGGGATGACCACAGGAATCATGCTCCCTGTCCTTATCCCTGTTTTCCCTAGTTTTCCTGCCTTTGTGCAAGGGTGACATAAAAGACACACAGTGACATCTGAGAGGCCACAGAGTTGGGAATTCAGATAAAGGGTTGTGATACAGGGGTTTCTGAAGGACTGTGGCCATAAGGAGAAGGTAGCCCTGTCCTCTCTCCATCTGCTACTTGCTTCCAAAAAGGTCTTTCGCAACTTGGCGACCTGTAGACAACTCCAAGTTCAAAATTAAATGAGCCTTCTAAGGACACAAGGCATCTCAGTGGGCATCGCTCTACTGACTTCCATGGAAAAAGACTAATTTACACTATTTGTGTTCCTACGCTGCAGTCATTTTTTGTTCGTGCTACAAACAACAGCTCCACCAGAACAACACTACCAGCTGGGTTTATCTTGTAGTGAGGCAGTTCATCAGCTGACAGTTGCTACTGACACTTTCTCCAAGAGACACTGCTCATAAAGCTGGTTTACAACTGTGTTAGGAGTACTACTGTACATCAGAGTGGTTAATGTTTTGCTCAGTCTTCTCTGATGAGGTGGACGAAGGGGATTTTTCCCACAGTCAGAGTTGCAGAATGCACAAATAATGTCTCGTTTAAGGAAACTGGGGCCTCTAAGCTAAGACCTGTGCAACAGTGGTCTGTGAAAAACACCATTTTGAAAGCTGAAAGGTGTGTAGCTAACGACGCCTCCAATGTCTTTTTCCAAAAACGTGTGATACCACTTTTCATCCAGAGATACTTTGAGAAAGCAGTAGTGGGCCTCTAAGGCTGCTGTACATGGTAGATAGCAGAGATTTTTGGCCACATGACAGGGGATGGAGCAGTGGCAGAGGGCAGAAGCCAGGCCCTCTTCTTGGTGCAATGCAACCTTGCAGTCACTAGCTCCCTGGCTTGCCATTCAAGCTGTCCAGAGGAGTGATAGAATGAGGAGAACAGGAGGGCACTGGGGCCCAGGAGAGTGTAGGTGAGGAGACAATCCCTTGGAGGAGTCAGTAGGAGTGACTTTTCAGCTCTGAAAAACCAAGACACTAGGCTTGGTTTTTCAGAGCTGAAAACATCTCAAGAAGGTGATGTCAGTTGTGCTGGGACCTCAGTTCAGCTGGAGCAATCAGACCTGTAATTACAGGTTGAACACAGGTTTGTCTTCTTGGCAGTGTTAGGCTGATGGTTGGACTTGATGATCTTAAAGGTCTTTTCCAAAATAAAAAATTCCGTGATTCTGTAATTTCCCAGAAATCTTGGCAGGAGTAACTACGACTCTCTAAGACAGGGCCATAGTTAAGCGCTGGGCTCAGCTGCAGAGGTCACACCTCCCCACGGTCCCGCTGGAGACCCACCAGGGTAACCAAGCTGACCTCTGCCCCAGCGTGACAGACTCGTAGTTGCTTCCTCCCTAGCGAACAGCCTCACCACCTGTTCGTTAGTATGGCAAATGGTGATCCAAAACTCGCTGCTCGAATGTCACATTGGCAGCCAGGTCTGTTGGCCCACGGGGATAACAAGTTGAGCACTGCCTGGACTTCTTGAGGGGGAAGCCAGGTGTAGACATCCCTCACCTACAAACTGGAGCTGACCTTCAGTGGGAACTCGTAATGATTATTTACATGTTGCGACCTAATTTGACTTGGCACCAGTGGACGAGCCACCGTTACCTAACTCGGAAAAGGTGCACACACCATATGTGTGTGTACGTCAATAGCCCCCTAAACCCAATTTCATGGGGCAAAGGTCTTCTGATGTAAAGGTGGTCCCTGGACTGTTCTTAGCCACTGAGATATCACTATGACTTCAGGGGACATGCCAGGGACCAAGGGATGGAAAGAGCCTGAGAACCCGACCTGCACTTTCACTCTCATGCAGGGGTGGGGTGACACTTCATGCTTTTTCACAGTGCATCCTCAACTCCCAGCATGCACATGGAGACCTTGGAGAAGGAGACAGGCAGTGCCATGCTTTCCCTTGGCCCCTCCATTCACCCATCTCTTCCCTGTCATCCTTGGCGTCTCCTCTGCAGAGGTGCCGGTGCAATGTGACAAGATTGCAAATGGGCTTGGCAGAAGAGTCCCGCTTTCTTTTTTCCTTCCCTCTGCAGGGACACGCAGCCAAGAAAGTGTCAACTGCATAACTCTGCCCCAGCAGAGCCCTGCAAACTCCTCCAGCCAAATAGGAAATGTGATGGAGCTGGAAACTCGTCCTTGTCGGCTGGATTCTCCATCCAACAACTCATAAAAAAATCAACATGAAAAAAGCCAGGACCATTATAGCTTAGTCCTATATGAGAAATGGAATTTAATTCCCTGGCTGTTTATTTAACTCTACACAACAGTTGTGTAATGGCATGCTGCTCTGTCCTCATCTAATTCCACAGTGCGGCTTTTTGGCTAAGGAAAATCCCAGGTCAAACTTCCAGAATGTGGTGTTTTGCAGAGCTATGCTATGCAAGCGATTGCTTTAAAAAAGAAAGCCCCCTAACCTGGGACTTTGGAGGCCTGCAAAAAGAGTGTGCAGGTCTAGCTGTCTTTTCATTTTAGATACATTTGTGACAAAACACTTGCCATGAGCTGAACCATGCAGGAACAAGCAGGAAAACCTATGCCCTGAGATGTAGTGGGTTTTCTTTACCAGTCATCCTTGTTAAGGGTCATTTTGGCACCATTTAATCCTTGGACTGGGTTATTCTTTTTCCCGTGTGACTTGATTTCCTATTGACATCCCTCAGCTGAAGCCATGGAGGAGGAGGACACAGCAAAGAACAGCTGAGAACAAGGTTTGGGCTCGTGCTCCCCAAACAGGATCTTAACATTTCAAAACCTGCTCATCTTCCAAAGCTGAAACAACACAGAAGTGAGGAAGTTTGAATAAAATAAATTCCCCACATATTTGGCAAACAAAAGGAAGATGTTTGATTCTCTGCTAAGCGTCAACTGAAGAGATTTGTTTTGCATGCTGTATTGCGACAGGGTTTTTTGTGTTTATCCTCCTTTTCCAGTCTCTTCAGAATATAAGCAAGGGAAGTTTATATCTAGGAAATTTACTTGCACTGAGTTACAAGTGCATCAATACGGAAATGTTCAGTCATTACCTGCAAAGTTTATTCTGCTGTGCTCCAATATCTTTTTCTTAGGTCATCGTTTGTGTGGTAAGAAGTTAGTTGTAACGATAAACATAAGAAGGAAAGATGTAGTCTTGATAAAAGCAACTTGCATAGCCACTGAGAGTGACAATTCAATGGAAGAACTAATTTGATGAAGAAATGAAGCAATTGAATATGTAGCATAGATTAAGTAAGGTCAAATAGGTGTGTGTAAGATTAGGCTTGGCGTTTGCCCTAGCGTAGTGGTTTTGGATGTCATGTTATTTTCTGACTGAAAAGTGCTAAGATGAATATGGCAAATGATCACCATCAAAACACTAACCCGACATCCTGAGTTGTGTTTGTGTAAGATTGTAACTCTGTGCAATAATTCTTATTCTTTCATTTCAGCACAGGAAGGACATGAGTCTGTTAAAGCAAACCCAGAAGAGGGGTACAAATAGGATCAGAGGGCTGGAGCATCTCTCCTCTGAGAATAGGCTGAGAGCTGGGGATGTTCAGCCTGGAGAAGAGAAGGCTCCAGAGAGACCTTGTAGACCTTCTGGTACTTACAGGGGGCTACAGGAAAGCTGGGGAGGAGCTCTTGATCAGGGATTGCAGGGATAGGAGGAGGGTTAATGGTTTTAAGCTGCAAGAGGGGAGATTTAGATTAGATATTAGGAAGATATGTTTTCCTGTGGGGGTAGTGAGGCCCTGGCACAGGTTGCCCAGAGAAGTCATGGATGCCCCCTCCCTGGAGGCGTTCAAGATCAGGTTGGATGGGGCTTTGAGCAATCTGATCCAGTGGGAGGTGTCCCTGCCCATGGCAGGGGGGCTGGAACTGGATGGGCTTTAAGTTCCCCTCCAACCCAAACCATTCTATCATTCTATGACAATTTTGTTGCAAGCAAAGTCAGAAACAATTCTCAGGGAACAAGGATGAGGGTCAGCGATCCACCGAACTGTCTGCTACCCCAAGGGAAGATGAACTCCATTTAAACAGTTCCTGAAAATATGGACTTAAGGTGTTTTTAAAAACCACCTCCAGTGGTCGAGAGCCCTTGACTTCCTTGGACAGCTGATTTCTTTGATTTATGAGTCTCCTGATGGAAATTGCTACCCATTCCCCAGCGTTACATGCAGGGAGTGAGCCATAGCACAGGGATGTCTGGCCAACTTGGAGGCTGCCAGCGCTGGTTTCAAACTGTTCTGTCTTGTGTCTGCTCTCACAGTGCATGATTAAGGAACAGCCTTCCACTTGCAACCCTTTTCTCCACTGCACACATGGAGCAACAAATGGTATCTAAATATATGACGAGCAATGGATACAACAAGCAGATGGTGGGAGAACAAGGGCCCAGATCCATTAGCAGAAATCTGGATCAACTCACGGATGATTCACCAATGCAAATCAGGGGTAAGTACATAACAGGCATTCCACGCCAGCCATCTCTCCGGGAGGTGAAAGTCTTGAGTGACAAATCCAGGGCTCTCGCATCCTTGCATATGTCTTTTTGCAGTTGTACACAGGAGGGCAGCAAACATTTATTCAGCGTTTGGCACCGCATCTCTTCCTAATCCCTGCCATAAATAGATGCTGTTGGGATAGCATAAACTGTCCGTCAGCGTGAGCGGTTGCCTGTTAAATAGTCCCATAAAAACAGCCCAAAGTGACTGTAATTAGACAGAGCTCACATTTTCCTGTTGTGACTAAGACAAAGGTTGTCTTTGATTGTTTGCCGGCTGTCGAGTTTAATTCACCCATCACCATTATCTCTAGATATTCCTGTCTTTCCTCTTATTCAGTTTTATGGGGTGTTTGTTATCACTTGGGTAACTTTTTCCAGTGGTTTTCGTTCTCCAGGGAAATGTCACTTTTATTCTTCCCATTGAAGTGCTGACACGGGCATTTCAAACGTGTCCATTCCCCTTGTTTCCTGATGGGGAGTATTGGGTATGAGGGAAGAGGGAAGTATGTTAGAAATATTCTCTAATTCCAGCTAATGAAGCTTGTCAATGAATATGAAAGTAATTATTTGGATTCTGAAAGTAAAGGCCTGCAAGGGTGTGTTTCTCAGCCATGATTCTCATTTTTATGATGGGTATAATTAAACCAATTTTATTTAGCCTGCAAATATACCCACTGCCTCCTTCCTGCTCTCAGTCATCACTTTGATTTTGGCTTCTTATTAACTTTGCCCATTATCCATCATAATCAATTCTGCACATTTATGTCGATGTCTATTCAAATTGAAGCTCTTCGGATATTTTACCTGTGAATTTGTTCTGGCTGATCCTAATTAAGTATTACTTACCATGTACATGAATTCTCTTCAGCTGCCTAAAAGGAGCTCAGTAAGGGTGTCTAAGGTTAGCTGAGCTATCCTCCAGTGTCTCCTCATTGACTACAAGAGGAGGTGAGGGTGGCTAGCTCAAACATCCTGTTTCAGCCATCTAAAATTAAGGAAGATGGATTCTGGCAAAAAGGCCCGTACAAAGCATCTTTCATAGAATCATGGAATCATAGAATCATCTGGTAGGGAAAGACCTCTGAGATCACCAAGTCCAACCGTACCTGTCCCCTTACTAAACCCTGTCCCTCAGAAACTCATCTACCTGTCTTTTAAACACCTCCAGGGATGGGGACTCAGCCACCTCCTTGGCAGCCTCTGCCAGTGCCTGACCACCCTTTCAGTGAAGAAATTATTCCTAATGTCTAGTCTGAACCTTTATAGATCAAGGAGACAGTGAACTCTTGGGTATTGTGCACTGCCCTTTCAAAATAGTTGTTTTCATACAATCATAGAATGCCAGGTTGGAAGGGACCTCAAGGATCACTTGGTCCAACCTTTATATGTGATATATAGTTAAAACGAGATAGCCCAGAACCCTGTCAAGTTGAGCCTTAAAAGTGTCTTAGAAAATCACATCCCCAGGTAGGTACTTAAAATTAGATAGGGTGATCTGTGCCCAAAAGCCAACTTTCAGATGATTTTTGAGCACTGAGATTGATGGGATTTAGGAACTTAAGTCCATTGAAAAAAAAAAACCGAATTAATTTGTCTGCCCACAGTCACACAGGTAAACATGTGATAGAAATTGAACAGACATCTGTGTCCTGGTCACATCTACTAACAATAAACTTTCACTCCATGAGATTCAACAGCCTCACACACACAGACCAAGCCCATCACAAACAAAATGCATCAGAAACAGTTGTGGGAAAATGACTGAAAGTGTATGAAACAGTAATGTTGCCTGTTGCCGTAATCTTTAATGCAATAATGTCATTAGGGACTGGGATTATGAGAGATGCTGTGTGGAACGAGGCTAGTCTACATCACAGGAGTCCACTGAGACAAAATACATGGAAAGAAAACCCCTGACCAAGCAAAACACAGACATGGTCCAGTTGTTATTTCATGGCAACAAATATGACTGGGTATTTTGCTTATCTAAAAGTTTTATTCTGCCTTTTGTCACAGAATTACAGTCCAAACCATGAGTTCTGATTTAGGGAGTTCATCTCCTGAAACAGAAATACATCAGTATAGGAACAGTCTCAGTATGTTAAAATAAAATCCTTGGCATGGCTTATTCTGGCAGTTGTATTGGGAATATAATGTTAATTTCTGGACTTGGCTTTGGGCAGCTAATGAGTAAAGAATCCTCAATGGATTGGGATCTTAATTACCTGATTTCCTTTAACCTGATTTCCTCTGACCTACAGGTCAGTGGGACTAATCCCAGAACAAGACACTATGCTACATGAGATCTTCAACAGGTCCAAAGATTTCCAAAGATGAAAAAGGAAGTGGGAAAAGCTGCTAATCTCAGCGGAAATGAGGACCCCATGCCTATTAAAATGATCTAGAAAAAATCCTTCTTACCAGCCTGAAAACCCAAAGGCACATCAGTTCTTGCACCCCTAAAATACTTTGGTGCCTTGACTCCTGCTCCTGCATCCACCCAAGCTAAGGGAACATCGTGGGAGATATCTTACCTGACTTTAGAGACCTTCAGTGTCAGCACAACTTACCTCCCTTTCCTAAAACTTCTGTCTATGATGTGTAGTCTTACAATTTCCTATTTCTCTCTGTTCGAAACAAAAAAGTTCTAAATGGAGAACTCTCCATCAATGCGCAGAGGAAAGACAAGAGTCGGAAGTAGTAGACACATGGTAAGTCAGGCTTGGCGAAACCAGCACTTGAGGCAACTGCATGAGTTCCAAAGCTTTTTTTATCACTTTCCTCTACCTTACACTTGCCATTCTTTACACAGGTGGAACCTGTACCAGAGAGTTTACCCTGGATTCAACTTCTTTGAAGTGATCTGCATAATTCTGCTCTGTATTTTCTATTTTTTCTGCTCTATTTTTCTATTCTGCTCTATAATTTTTTTTTTTCCATGAGGCTCTAGGATTTGTTTTGTTTACATTCCACACCATTTCTTTTCTGCGCAAATATCCAGTCTTGCTCTTATTTTATCCCTTAAGGAGTAGTGTTGGGTGACACCAGTGAAAATCAGGTTTGAATGTGGTCTCTGAACCCGTGAACAAAGTCCTAGCTGGTGGGAATCTGGTTAGAATGAGGTCTTTGACGCAGTGAACAAAGTCTTTGCTGGGTTCTGTCATGGGGGTGATAAACTCTGCCACCACATAGAGAGGTTGTCTTTCTTCTCACTCAATATTATTGCCACAGCAGGATGGTCAAAGGAATTTCCACTTATTACTTGATAGCAGAACCTGTAACTACATAAAGATGGCTCTAATTAAATGAAATATTCATCCGAAATACCCTGCTTCTGCGTTGAGCATTTTTTATAGTTGTTTTTGTTTGTTTGGGCTTTAGCTTGTATTCAGTGCTCCTGGTTCTATGTCTTCAGCTCTTGTTCTATTAAGAGATAAGAGAAAAATAAATTAAAGGAAATCAGTAGATTATCCATGAAAACCTTGAATTTTCTTTAGTGGTTTAAGAGTTAGGCTTTTAGTCCAGAATACTTCTATCTTTTATAGACATAGACACAGGAAAGAGAAAGACCTCTCCAGAGACTGTGATCTGAGATGATTTAGCATTAATTGAATGGTCTCACTGGGCCATAAACTGAGCATGTCTTGTGCTTGAAGTGACACATGTGCCTAAATGACTGATTAGGAACTACAATTATTAGTAGCGGAAGTTGCTGTTCCTTGGGTTATGATGGCACACAAAGAGTTTTTTATGCTAAGGAATCTGAGTCAGGTTTCACTGTAGAAATCTGTACTCACGCATTTACAGCAGAAAGAAGGACTCTTCCAAAAACGCTCTTGAAAGCTGTTTACCTAATAGATTAAAATCTCCAGCAATGGAGAATCCACCACCCATGGAAGTAACTTAAAGCCATGCCTACCATAATTTTGTACTAAGATACTCTTCTAAATAGACTGTCTTAGTAGTTTCCTCTATTTTCCTTACATTTTCAACTGATGAAGATCACTACTTCCCATCTTTAAAGCCCAGAATGAGCATTTTTCCTCACCTCTTTTGATCTTCTGGCAATAGCTGTCCGCAAAACTACACCTCTCTGTTCCTGAATTTAGCATTCAAACATAATGCACGCATCTCGTAAGGACAACCAACCTTGAATGAGGCTGGAGAAGTGAAATCATATCAAACTCCCAATTTGTATGCTGGTTGCTTTTTTTTATACAAATACAGAAAATATGAAGAAATGTGAATTTAAAAACAAGAATTGCACCCTTTTTTTCCCCAGAATAATGCAAACAAGATTGTTCAACTCTGTTGTTTCTCAGCTACTGATCTGCTGCTCTGACCTTGTAATCAGAGAAGACTGTGAGCCCTGCATTTGTCTTTGAAGACTGCTAATAATTAAATCCTATTGTTTCATTGAAACAGAACATGACTCTCACAATTTGTAACCAGAAGCAGTATAAGCTGCAAAGAACAATGTTGGATAAACATGCCCTTCAAAGATCAAAGGATGGAGGACTTTGTCAATTAAAAAAAAAAATCAGCATAACTAAACTGCTGTTTCTCAGCAACTTGGTGAGGGTTCAGATCTGAGGGTTCCTAGATTGCTTTGCTTTCATTTCACAGTCTCAAGGGTATCCTTATTCCCCAAAAGTGGATGGGGAAGCTGGCACATCCAGATGTGGGTTGTGAGTCTTTGGGCAGAGGGGAAGAATACCCTCCTTATCTCTAATTAAACGTTCAAAGGATTCGTGCTCTCTCTAAGCAGCGCATCTTTGTGACGTTAAATAAAAATTGACCTCAAAGAGAAAAAACGCACGCAATATGTTCAACAAGACAATGGGCACGAGTATAACAGGAGAATGTGGCTTTGTAGGGATGCAGTTTGCTTTCATTTCTTCCCTGTGAGAGCCCTTCCCTTCTCCATGGATTTCGAGCAGAAAGTTTGTCCTTCTCACTAGAATAAGAAAATCATTTTTACTGCCACTTTGACTGCGCAACTCCAAGAAGAGACTGGAGATACTTAAAGACTTCACCCTTTCGTATGAATGGCCACATGATTTATGGACAGCAAAGCCTTCTCAAAGTAACGGGACTCTCACTAGCTGCTTCCTGGTGGCCCAGAAAGGAGACAAATTTTCAGCAAATAAGTCACAGATATGCTTGGACATATCTGTTCAGTATTCCATAGCCTTTCCTCTCTGTTGAACAACTTCCTTGGGCATGAAGACTTCCCTGCTGAAATGTCTTTATTTGTACAAGGACAGGTTACTGCTGAGAAGGGCAGATTGAATTCTCCAGGTCTCAGTCCTTCTGGTAAAAGATATGGGGTGCAGCGCTTTTGTATAGCCATCGCAGAAACTTCTCAAGTGGCTCTTGTCCCAGTGTATGGACATGATCCCGGCACATATGGATCACTGACAACCCCTCCAGCAACACTGTGGATCTAGGACCCTTCTTTTATCCATACAGAGGTCCAAACGTATCACCTAGCGTGTGGGTCTCAAGGCAAAAGAGAGGTTATCTTGAAGCGAGAGCCTTGTTAAAGGTTGGGATGAGGTAGGAACAGGTTATGAGACACAGGTGAAACTGGGCATGTCACAGACCCTCAGTCAGGGCCTCATCAATGCCAGCACATTCTGGAAGAGACTGAGAATTTGGAGGGTACTTAGCACCACTTTCTTGTATCCATCCGAACAGCAATCAAACAGAGGAGGCTCAGCACGGTGCAGTGTGGGGGTGATTTCTGGTGACACTTTTCTTTGCAGAATCAGCCGCTACAGGTATCAGTCAATGCCCCTTCACACTGCTGTGAAGAGTTTTCCTTGCAGCCTTTTCCCAGCACTAAGTCGAATTTCTGGGGCAGACACAGAGGGAAGAGATGAGAAAAGACTCCTTAAGGCCAATCTGGACCATGTCATTGTCTGGTGCACTGTTTTTCTCTGACCTCCATGAGTAGTCCTGGTCTTGCTTGGGTAATAAGGTTAATGATATGTCTTAACATAAAAGTGAATTTGTCCCCTTTGCATTTTAGAGAAGAAGGAACTGAGGAAGACGTAAACCAGAATGAATAAAAGCACACTAAAATCTTGCAGCAGAGATGTCCCACGTGTAACTCTCTGCTTTCTCAGCTTCAGACGGAATGACTGAGCTTCAGACCTAGTTTTTTTTAATTGAGGAATCAGAGTTCATTAGTAGATTGTTGCAATACAAATAAAGCATTGAGAAAAAATAGCTGATTTTTCCCAGTTATTAGGAAAAAAGGAATTCTTTTTAAATGACCAACTCTCGTTTTCCATATCATTAACTCACAGGATGGATCTTGATCTCACATTAAACTACTGTGCTTCATTCTTCATGGCACTGAATTTACAATGGACATGCAACCGATCTATTGACGGCTACTTCTGCAAGTGAGATATGTCTGTAAGTGCTCCCTTTCCTTTGTCTCATGGAGAGTGGAGATTGCTTGTTTTTTGAACTTAGATGTGACTGTAAGGTTTTCACCTGAAGTAGGGAAGGAAAAAGCTGTTTTATTCCGAATAAAGTGGATAATGTTTGTTCCTCTTACCGCTTGTCATTCTGGACACTAATACTGCCATTACGTGTGCCTGGACTTAGATTTGTGAATAGCATGAGAGGAACATAAAGCATGTAATGCTGAACCTAACGTTGAAGCCTGCTATAGAAATATAAATATTTGTTGTTTCTTTGCTATAGATTTTGATAAAGCAGAGCCAGTCCATTCTGCTTCCTGGTCATACTCTATTTTTATTTCCCAATTACCATTCCACTTTGGATGATGTTTTACACTTTCCTTGAAATAAATCTCTCTCTCCACCTTCCTGCCTACTAAAGACGAAATCTTCTTTTAATGAGTTGAATTCTAATAACAGTTAAACTGAGGAAGGAATCTGCCCCATAAAGTTTGACAAATGATCATTCGAAAAATAAAATGTACACACTGTGTCTAAACACAATTGACCTCTTTCCCCTCAGCTGTCCTGGTGTTCACCTGCTTGGAAAGTTTCCTCCAGGGAAAACCTCTATTAAATTATTTGTTCTTCTTTTACGTTTTGTTCCAAATTGTCTTGCTCCCTCATTTTATTTCTTCTTTGGGCTGGCTGCTTGCTACAGTTAATTTAGTTGTCCTTGCTGGGACTACCATAAATACTCTTTCCCAATAGTACTTTGTAAGCTGAATTAGTCAAGTGATCTTGGCTATAACATTCAAGAAAACAGTTGATAAGATTAAAGACAGGGAGAACTTTATGGTTGGAGACATCCTTTTAAAGTCACCCATAAAGGTGCATGAGTAAAAAGTGCTGATAAGGCCAAAACATTTCATAGATGCTAAAATTGTGTCCTTCAGCACTTTATTAGAAGGGATAATTGTTCGCTCACTTCTCTCCCTATGACACTTGTATTAAAGCATGGCACTTTCTTTGGAACTCTTAACAAGGAACCTTCCACACAAATAGATGAAATATCAGATTAAAAACAAGGAGACAAAGTCTAACCTACAAATTCAAAGATAGAATGTTGAAGCCTGCGTAAGCCTCTGGGTATATTGGATCCCCGCCCTCTGCCTGTGGAATACGGCACATGGAGCTGCACTGCTCCAGGTGTACTGGGTATATGGCTGCTCTCACAATAATCTCACGTCTTTCTCTCACGAGGTCAAAGTTCTGGCTTTTATTTTAAAGCTGGTTGAACACAATTTACTGAAATCTAAATCTGGGCTAGTGGAGAGTTATAATAGGGCTGGAATTATTTGTGACTGGGTGGCACTGATGAAGAGACTTCCGTCAAAATTTCCTTTTTTTTATTTTTCCAACCAAACTCCGGCTGGAACAAGTAATTTCAGCATTTTTGAAAGCAAATGTTCTTACTTTTTTATTGTAAAATAAATTTCCAAGTATGAAATCACCAAGATTTCATTTAAAAGCATTAGGAAGATCACTGGAAACACCCCATCAGTCATACAGAGTGTTTTGACTTGGGATATCTTTCTTTAATTAATTGAAAATTATATCCCTCCTCCCACAGTTTGACCAATAAGCCTCTCCTCCCTTCATTGCTCCCCAAAAAAAGAGCTTGCAAAAGCAATTATTCCCACAGTTTGCTCAAATCTTTTGAAACTTAATGGACAGAGTCACTTTCATGTCAAGGCTGACTTTAAATAAAGAAGTTATCTAATATTAAATTGAAAAGGCTTAGACTTTATTCTGATGCAAAAGGTGAACTATTTTAATTTTATATCTAAATTACAATGAGAAAAGTATTCAAATATATTTCTTGCAGAGTTAAAAGTCTATATTTGCCTAACCCTCCTGTGCCACACACGGGATAGATTGATCTTTGTCTTTACAAGGGCATTCTTACCGTTAAATTTAGCCTGTATTCATGTTACCAAAAAAAAAAAAGGAAACTTGTAGGGTGCACAAATGCATAGCGCAGCGTAAACATGATTTGAGACCTTTTGGGTACAAACAACAATTCCATTTTTCCTGTAACAGATGACACTGCTTGAGGTTAGAACAAGAAGTACCTGTTGCCTGTGCTGTAACATCTCTCGCAAATAGCTTCTTATTTGTGACGCTGATATAAAGGCTGTGTTTTATGGAGCTTACCCAACCAGCTTTTCTATGTAAGGTTATCACAGATACATTTCTTTCCCATTCATTTTAAGACCGACTATTGTTAAGAGGCCGTTACAAGGGATGTAACTTGCTCCTTTCACTTCCATTCAGGCAGTTTGAATAAATTCACATTTCAGGCTTCTATGGTTCCTCTTTCCATTATACCTATTTTATTTTTTTTTTCTCCATGGGGATTAAGCCACTTTATTCAGGTCATTTTCTGCAGTATCATGTTAACCCATTAAAATGTCAAATAATTTATATCCATTCAGTCTAGCTGCCTGTCCTTTTCCTCCAAAAAGCACAGTCATTTCTGTAACCTCTCTGTTCCCCTGCATGTTCAAAGGACCTCGTGGATCTCCTCACCTTCTCATTAAATCTTGCTGAAGAACAGTTGCCTTGGAAACCAGGGAACCCATCCGGCAAAGGGGCTGAGCATCTTCACCTTGTCTTGTCTTTCGTGGGAGGTGAAGCCATTCAACACTTCTGAAAGGACATTTAGCACCTGGCCAGCAGAGAAACCATTAGGCATTAACTACTATTTTCCAGGAAGATGGAAAACTATGCTGGTCCCTACACACCCTCCTATGCTCCACATGAAGAACGGAAGATCAAAAGAGATTGAAACAGCTGATGCTTTTCCGACATCCACGAACTTTTTGTAATTTCAGAGACTTTGGAAATGTGAATGCATTCTAAATGTTATTCCAAAGAAAAAGCCCTTTCTGAAAGTCTGAGAGGACTCAATTTTCTTTCCGGGTTATTTATAAAGTGCCAATGCAATCGTAAAAGAGCTACCAGGGTCTCTACAGACGTGGAGTGAATTAAAAAGAAAAGAAGACCAAATAAACAGCAAATCACAGATGTTGCTTGAGATAAGAGACACCATCCTTCCAAGGACTCAGCCAATGTAAGCACTGAATCTTATAATTTCCAAGAGAAACATCCCAGGCTTTGGAAACTTGCCAGTGAAGAAATGAAATCTAGATTGCAGTGATAATCATAGCAAGAGAGATCCTAGGTAGATACACTGTACCCTAAGAACAGAGCTGGCTCTGCTCAGACCACCTTCCTCTACCAGGTTCATTATCCCAAGGCAGAGCCACGCAAACGCAACCAGTTTGCTTCCTGTGTCAGCGCAGCCCAGGATCAGATTGCCTGCTTCCCTGAGCCCTTCTGACTTCCCCACAAGTTCTTCCCAGACCCATCTGGTTCCATAACAGAGCTATTTCTTGGTTCTGTACCTTGCTACAGGTACCAGGAGCATTGTACAAAGTCCAGAAGGTCTTTGCTGCTGCAGCAACACTGCACTAACCCAACACAGGGACTTCAACCCAAAGCATCTACACGACCACGAGTGTGATTACTGAAATATTTCCATTCTTAGGCGATCTGAGTTCATTCGAGACCGTGGAGATTTGCAGGTCATAACGTTTCCTACCCAAACCCTAGCACTAGCCCTGAGAAAACTGCACCTGGCTACAGCAGTCTTTCACAATGATGGTACACGGAGAGTGTTACACTTGCCCATTGCTGTCATTATTGGCTTTCTACAGGCAATTTTAAGGTATTTGTATCTGGTTAAAAAAGAAGCAGAGACTGCCACCCTTCCCCACTCAGCCACAGTAAACGTTGGTAGGAACTGTGACTGTGCTTTAGGGACAGCCCACCACTATCAGGATACGTTAGGTGGCCCTGGCAGCCATTGTTGAATTGACAGCAATTCCAAAGACACAGAGAAGCAAAAGAGCCTTCCCATCAGGAGCAGAACGCTTATCAAGCCCACGCAACCCCAGCAGAAAAGAGAGATTTGCAGGATCACAGTCTAACGGAGGTGACAAATGCTACCTCGTTCTTAGTTGGAGCCTCAAATTCGTCATCGGAGCTTGCTCCTGGTCCTTATGTGCCGGCACTAAAAGGTCCACGTGGTGTCCATCTGGGAAGATGCTTCTTTTCTGACTGAAGGTCACACCAGACTTTTCTCCTCTTCGAACTTTTTGGAGCTTTTTACCCTAAAACCAAAGTTTGCTCCTAAGGGTTACAAAACTTTCTCTGGGCAGTCCTTCCGATGAATCTCACCATCTTTACACCCAAACGCAACATACAGTGCTCAGCCTCCCTTTCATGAGGTCAATCCAGAGTGGTAAATCCTCAGATAACGTCTGCTGATCCCAAGTTCTTTCAGCTGTTGAATCTGGTCAAGATATTTTGCAGAAAAACTCCAGGAATATTTTTTCAAACTTCTCTTGATATCTTTGGTGTTCATTCTCAAATAAGTGATTATTTTGTTTTCTTTATATTCAGATGTGCTATGTATTATGTTATAAATCCCTTAAGGTCAAAAGGATTTATTTTTGTTCTAGATGGAAAAGAATCTTTAAACTTGAGGAGATGAGCACTGAATTCTGAACTCAAAATCTGTTTTGGAAATAGACTTCTTCCACTCAGGTCCATCTGAAAGCCTTTTTACCTAAAAGCAGTTCCTTCCAAAATACTGTAAGACCAAGAGGCAGAGCATCCCACAGAAAAATGCAAAGGCAAAAAAAGAAATTTATCATGTCACTTGATGCATTTCTTTGAAGTTCTTACTCACTTGTTCCTGTGTGTCAAACTGATATTTTCTAAAGAGAAATAAAAATTAATTAAAGATTATATTTTGGTCATTTCTAGAGGCACTAAATGACATTAGAGCAACTGGCTAATAGGTGTTATAGATATAACAGGGAAAAGACTTTCCCTACTCTGAAATCTTTTCAATTGGGACACAAATTGGCAACAGGGATTCAATGTTTTGGTTTCTTCAAATTCACCAGATGCATAAGAAATGACTCTTCTGGCATCACGCAGAAGTGTATAAGATCGAAAAGCAAATTTGAATAACACAATGTGGAATGGACAAGAGGTTGTAGAATGGTTTTTACAGAGTTGTTCCTGTACAAGGGGATCTAAACACCTCTGGGAGCACAGCATGGGAAGAGGATTGGGCGTGGACAGGACGGTGATGGGCAGGAGAACATAGCACTGAAGATTTGCTTTTGGGGCATGAGCTACCTACATCAAAACTGTGCACTTCTGAAAATTCAGGGGAAGCTGAAATACACCATTCCCTACCTTACAGCCTTAACTGGTGCTAAATATCTCTCTCCCCTGCCATTTCCTCCATCATTTACATTGCCAAAGTTTTCTTTCAGAGACTGTTTCTTTGAAGAAGAAACATATCTGTGGAGACTGAAAGGGTAGATAGTGGAGAGTAGCTTTCTAATACTCCCAGCAAGAACAGAATAAAGTTGGGGTAGTCTCACCCAGAACGAAGAATTCACTGTTACCATCCCTGTGAAGTGTTGGCTCTATACCTGGTGTTGACTTAATGCAATAGCAGGGGGCTTTCAGGGCCATCCTAGCCCTTAACGGTCATGAATCTGAAATCCTTACTTTGCTGTATGCTGATTTTCTCTGCTGTGTTGGGCAAACTCATATGTGGCTTAGTGCTAAGAATAAACGCGTTTTTAAAGAGCAAAATTTTTGGACAAAAGACTCTTTCTTATGGTGGATGGTACTGGGGAGGAGGCAGGTCAGGATCTCTGTGTTGCAGGCATTTACACCTCCACAAGAGGCTTTTTGTACTGACAGATATTATGCTTCTAATCAAGGCTCCTGCTGTAAAATCTCTAATCTGATAACACATTGTGCGGGAAGCGAGGAGACATCTGTTCATGTGAACATATCAATATTAAGGTGGATTCTGGATGCAAAATTCTCGCCGTGCTGTTTAATAATGCCACTGGCAGAAGAGAACTCCCGCACTAGTATCTGGCAGCAAATGTTTTGCAAGAGGAGCAGATATTCCATGGAGGACTGTGTGAACAGAAGATCTAACTTTCCCTGGCAAATCATCCATCATATGTGTGAACTTTTCATGGAAGTTGATCATAATTCCCATCAGTAAAAGTAAGCTGGTGGGTGAAATAAGAGTAGGTAGAGTCACAGACACCCTCACCTCCACAATTACCATCTGTGGCCTCTGTTTGGGACTTACTAGGTGGAAAGCATTTGGAGTTGAGACCATCTAAAATGGCATCTCTTTAGTGCTTCTCCCTCATCTCACAGAAGCCTCTGAGGGTTTCTCAAGTGCTGTTAACTTCATGTCATTCTTAACTGTTGTAGGAGGACTAGAAGTAGGGGCTGAGAAGATGATGGCCAGGACTTTGGGCAAGGGGGGAATGTGGAATTGCATCAGGCAAAGAGACACATCCGTAATGCAAAATAAAGGCAGAAACAGTCACCTTGGGAGGTATTTGTAACATTTCATTTACTGGGGAGGCAGAAAGATGGTCCCGTCTCTGATACTGAAGGAGAGGTTTCTGCTCGGCGGGGAGCTGTGTGTTGGGTGCCAAGGTCCTTAGTGCACTTCTAAGGAGGGAGGCCTCACCGTGTGGCCTGTTGCACACCCTCATGCAGCTCTAAGCAGGAGTGAGTGGAAGAGCATACCTTGGCTAAGATGTTGGTCCCTTCAACACACAGGTACATTTCACCCTCAGGCCCTTTTGCACCCTTTGGGAATCTCAAAGCTGTTCCTAAACATGAGTGAAATAATGCAAGATTGACTTTTCCAGACCAGCCCAGAGCCTGTCCTGACTCAGCGGTCCGTCTCTATCACCAGCCAAGCACAAATCCCTTGTAGCATTTCACAGAGGTTGCCTCCCCAAGTACTCTTTTCTTCTCTAGCAACTTGCTGCTTGAAGTATTACAAACCAGAATCAGTGTCTCTACATTTAACTGCCCTCAATGTCTTTTCTTCCATACGTTTTTCCTGCTGCTTTTTTGAGCCCATGTAAAGTTACAGCATCTTCATCCTCCTATGACAAAGACTTGCACATCTTAGGTGCACAGTGTGAAAAGAGCTGCACATTTCTGCTCTCCTAGGCTCTCACTGGCATCTGCTGCCTTCATTTGCTGAAACCTTTGGCCTTGCTGAGAGGTTTGCCAGAAACCAGAAGCACTGATAATGCTCAGCAGTACTGCTGGGTGGCAATCTCTTACAGACACCAGTCCTGTGTTCTGGGCAGGTTCGCTTTGGGTACTCATTTTGGGTTGGCTCCGAAGCGCATTGCTATGGGTACAGACAGCCATTAGCTTTCTTTCAGGCCCAATTTTTTCATTAACTTGTTTGTTTCGTCTATACAAATAGGAAAAGAGTTTCTCTTTTTGACACACAGATGTGTTGGTGTCAGTGCCCAAGCCCTAGAAACAGTTTTGTTTCTACCATCCAACACCAGAATTACTGGTTTTACCAGGAAGTCTGATTAACCACACGTGTGAGGTGATAAAAATAAACCCCAAACCCACTTACACTGAAGCAGTGTAGCACTCGACAATTCAAAGTGATGCAGCTGGCCTCGCATGTGAAAAAGCAGGAACAGTTGCTGATGTAAAAGACTTCTTTCTCCTCTGGTACATCCGCTCCTAAAACAAAGATCTCAATAAACTCAACCAGCAAGAGGCACTCAAAGAAGTGCAGAGGGAGCGTTTTTATGGAGGTGGTTCTCTGTAAAGGGCTGGTCTCTGCAAGGCAATACAGATCTGAAAACATAGGCTGAGAGACTCATGGGTTTTGACATGCAGCAAACTTAGATGCCCTTTGGGATCTCTAATAATTGTTTTGGTAATAGCTTATTATTTGCTCAAGAGCAACCTTGTTTGTTAGACACACCTAATCCTGTTAAGCTCCCATTGTAACATGGTTCCTCCTAGAAAGGGGTTATCAGGCTTTAGATTAAATTTGGGCCATTGCTGGTGAATCTTTAGGTAACTGTGTGAAAAGAAAGCCTGATCTGTCTGCCACTTGTAGGTTCAGGCAGAATATAGCCCTGGTGCACAAGGAGAGAGCGTGCTTAAAGTTGTTTTGAGGGACTGAAGGCTGCGTGAAGGAAAAACACCAGGATCACCTGGTCCTTTCTGCTAACAGGTACTGCTTTTTGTATCAGTGTAACATATGTGTGGTGGGCCAGTCCTGGTTGCTCTGCTGAGTGCAGACGGACACAAATCCACAGTGAAAAATGCTACTGGAACAGGTATGGGAAATTAACTTTTTTACAGGACATTTAAGCATGCAGCTTCTCTGGTTGTTTGAAGCCCTATGGGACTCCCTGTGTTTGCTTAGCCTGCTCAGTGGTCCTGATCCACATACGGAGAGCTAAGAAAGGTGCCAACAGGAGCAGATTGGTGCTGCTTCTCCTAAAGCCTCAAGAAAAGGAGCAGAGGTTCCAAGGAAAGCCACAAAGACTACTGTACCTGAAGCCAGCTCTGCCCTCCAGTGCGTAGAGCTCAGTTCTCCTGAATTTCAGATTCCATTTCTGACACCAGGTCACTATATGACCTTGAACCTCATGTACTTACAATCTTTAATACATTAGCAGATTGACCAGAAGGGAGCAGACAGCAGAAGAGGAGGCAAAAGTGCATTAACGCTGAATGAAGCGGCATGATGTGTCTTCGAATTAAAAAAAAAAACAAACAAAAAACTAAACACCTCCCCCCATCTCTGAGGCTGTCTCAGAGCAGGAAAACCTATGCCAGAATTAAACATTTCTACTCCTCAGGCATCAGACTTACACAGGGGGTAAGTTGGTGAATAGATTATACAATTAAGGATCAAAACACTTGCACATCTGCTTCAATCATGTTTTCTCAGGCTTTTAAAATAGTAACCATAAAAGTATGCATTACTGCTCAATCAAAGGATTTTGGGCACTGAGGTCCCATGCCACACTCCAAGAAAAATATATTGGAGCATGGGACCAACAAGGAGCAGGATGCTTCACAGCAGTTAAAAGAAGAATGTTAATTGGATACAGCTACTTATCTCCATTCATTTAGAAAGAGGTTCCATACCCATGGGTTCATACCCATGTAGGACACAGCATGGCTTGGGTTAATTTGTGGCTGCAAATTTGTGGTTCTGAGTCTGTGAAAAATATGAGGTAACTTGATCTAATATGCACTATTACCATTAGGTGAAAATAAGCAGCATTGCCTCGTGGTTTGGGTTCTTTAAGAAAGTCTTCATGGGCAACTGGCATGGCGAAGCTGCTCTGTAGCAGCTTGTTAAACAGGCAGCTTGCTTGAAGCTCTGATGACAACTTGGTGGAAAATGAAAATGAGCTGAATTCACAGCGAGGAGGGATGTGGTTATTAGAAGCGAGGAACTGAACACTCAGGGCTTGGTTGTAGAAACATTTGTGAACGACTTCACTCGTTGTTATTTCTCACCAGTATCACGAGCAGAGGTGCTCAAAGGGTGTAAGGACAGGTGGACCCCAAATTCCTCCCAGCCTCACCTGTGTCTATGGTTTGCATGAGTTTAAGACTACAATGAAAGCACTTACTTTTGGGACTGAGTGAGCTTTATTGCTGGATTTAGTGTAGAACCATGTCAGGAAGAGAAGCTGGATGCTCCTCAAGAGGGAAATGCTGGCGGCACAAGAGCAAGCCATCCCCGTGTGCCGTAAAACAAGTCAGCAAGGAAGAAAACCAGGTTGGCTGAGTAGGGAGCTTAGTATTGGTCTCAGAAAAAAGAAGAAAATTCATGAGCTTTGGAAGAGGGGGCAGGCGTCCCAGGAGGACTACGAGGGTGAGGTGAGGTTGTGTAGGGAAAAAATCATAAGGGCTAAAGCCCAACTAGAACTTCAACTGGCCACTTCGGTCAAAGACAATAAAAAGAACTTCTTTAAATGTATTGGCGGCAACAGGAGGACAAAGGAGACTCTCCCTCCCCTGCTGGGTGCAGAAGGGACAGTAGTGGTGAGGGATGAGGACAAGGCAGAGGTGCTCAACGCCTTCTCTGCCTCAGTCTTTAACTCCAAGGAGGAATGTCCTAGGGATACTCAGCCTCCTCAGCTGGAAGATGGTGGGAATGAAGCTCCAACTGTTTGGGAGGACTAGGTGAGAGACCTGCTTGGCCAACTAGACATACACAAATTGCTGGGGGCAGGTGGGATCCATCCCAGGGTTTTAAGGGAACTGGCAGAGGTCCTTGCCAACCCCCTTTCCCTCATCCCCCAGCAGCTCTGGCTGACTGGGGAAGTGCCGCTTGACAAATGTTACACCCATTTACAAGAAGGGTTGAAGGGAGGATCCAGGAAACTCCAGGCCTGTCAGTCTGACCTCGGCACTGGGGAAGGTCATGGAGTAGATTGTTTTGAATGCTGCCATACAGCACACACGGGACAACCAGGTGATCAGTCCCAGCCAACGTGGGTTCACCAAAGGCAGGTCCTGCCAGACCAACCTAATCTCCTCCTATGACAAGGTTACCTGTTTAATGAACGAGGGAAAGTCTGTGGATGTGGTGTACCTGGACTTCAGTAAAGCCTTTGACACCGTTTCTCACAGTGTCCTGCTGGAGAAACTGGCTGCCATCGGCGTGGGCAGGCACAGCCTCTGCTGGGTTAAAAACTGGCTGGATGACCGGGCCCAAAGGGTTGTGGCAAATGGAAATAAATCCAGTTGGAAGCCTGTCACGAGCAGTGTTCCGCGGGGTTCAGTGCTGGGTCCAGTCTTGTTAAACATCTTTATCAATGATCTCGATGAAGGCATCGAGTGCACCCTCAGCAAGTTTGCAGATGACATCAAGCTGGGTGCAAGTGTGGATCTGCTTGAAGGCAGGGAGGCTCCACAGAGGGGTCTGGACAGGCTGGATCCATGGGCTGAGACCAACGGGATGGGGTTCAACAAGGCCAAGGGCAGAGTCCTCCATTTGGGTCACAACAACCCCACACAGCGTTACAGGCTTGGGGAAGAGTGGCTGGAGAGCTGCCTGGCACAGAAGGACCTGGGGGTGTTGGTTGGCAGCAGCTGAACATGAGCCAGCAGTGGCCTGGGTGGCCAAGAGGGCCAATGGCATCTTGGCGTGGTCAGCAGGAGCAGGGAGGGGCTTGTGCCCCTGTGCTCAGCGCTGGGGAGGCCGCACCTCAAGCGCTGGGTTCAGTTTTGGGTCCCTCACTCCAAGAAGGACATTGAGGGGCTGGAGCGCGTCCAGAGAAGGGCAACGAGGCTGGGGAGGGCTGGAGAACAAGCGCTACGAGGAGAGACTGAGGGACCTGGGGGTGTTTAGCCTGGAGAAGAGGAGGCTGAGGGGAGACCTCATCCCTGTCTCCAACTGCCTGAAAGGAGGCTGTGACGGGGTGGGTGCTGGGTCTCTTCTCCCAAGTGACAGCGATGGGACGAGAGGAAATGGCCACAAGTTGCGCCAGGGGAGGTTTAGACTGGACATTGGGAAGAATTCCTTCACTGAAAGGGTGGTCAAGGATTGGCACAGCTGCCCAGGGAGGTGGTGGAGTCACCATCCCTGGAGGTGTTTAAAAGACAGGTGGATGAGTTCCTTAGGGACAGGGTTTATTACGAAGACAGGCACCATCTCAGAGGTCTCTTCCAAGCTATTGATTCTGTGATTCTATACCGACAGCACAGAAAGGGGCACAGCACACCAACGGGCAGGACAGACAGCACTGATTTCATTTGACTTTCTTATTTCTATATTCAGAGCAGGAGGACAGCTAAGGTGCTCCAAATCACCCTCTGAAAACTCCCATGGGATTTATATGTCTGCTGCAGAGGAAAAACTTTCCAACTGAGGCACCCAATCTGAGTCGATAAAATAAAATCTTTTTCTTTTTGATTTTAAGCACATTTGTGGTGTATTTGAAATCATCCTTGGAGCAATGCACAATTCTAAAACTTTTTGATTTTGTTGAACCAGCATTTTTTACTCCAAAACCATATCATAGAAAAAGTATCAACTGGTTTCCCAGAGGTATCATGACCAGTCCTACATGCAATGACCAGTTTTAGTCCTACAAGTATCTCTGCATTTGAAATAATTGGATCACAGAGTTTTAAAAATTTGAAAATTTTCAGTGTGGGTTTGTTAATTTAATTTGGAATTTCCTAGATTTCCCCATTTCCCTATCCTTTAAAAGGACACAAAATGAGAGGCTCAGTTGCAGACTTCAAACTCAACTCTTTTGTTATCAGTGCCAATATTTGGTAGACCGAAATGGCCAACTAAAAAAAAAAAAAAAGTACCGAGTCAGACTGAGAAAATCAGGACACTGACAAAATAAATTTGAAGAGGGGGGAAATCACAGAATCATAGAATAGTTTAGGTTGGAAGAAACTTGAAAGATCATCCAGCTCCACCCCCCCTGCCATGGGCAGGGACACCTCCCACTGGTTTATGTTGCTCAAAGCCTGATCCAACCTGGCCTTGAACACCTCCAGGGATGGGGCAGCCACAACTTCTGGGCCAGGGCCTCTCCACCCTCATAGTAAAAATATTCTTCTTAATATCTAATTTAAATCTCTTCTTTTTCAGCTTAAAACTATTCCCCCTCATCCTGTCACTGCAATTCCTGATAAAGAGCCCCTCCCCAGCTTTTTAAGTACTGGAAGGCTGCTTTTAGGTCTAATGTTTCAGGTCATCTTTATTTGCCTTCTGGTTTCACCCATGTCTTGTTTTACAACTTGGCTTTGCAATTCTGAAACCAGACACATACTTTTCCCCTGAAATCTAAGGATCTCATAAGATCAGAACTACTTGAATACCATCTAGATCAGCAGACTCTCACAACCGCCATGAAATTTAGCTGTGTCGAGGCAGAGCACAGTGGTGTAGGATAATTGGCTAGAAGATAAACATCAGAAGTTGGGTTTTGAGAGAAAAAATAAGCTGTTCCCTCATTAACAAAACCTTATAGCTCTTGGCTGTGGATTGGTCCCTTCGTTTTGCTTTTGAATTATTTTCATCAACTTTTTGCTTAATACTGATACAGTTTTAACAGCAATTGCTAGAACAATAAATAATACTTAGGGTTTATTACATTATGTTATGATATAATACAAATGAAGAAATTAATTTACTGAAGGTGCATTCAACTGCCGATTAAACACAGGTCTAAGAGTGCTCTGAAAACCACACCTGCCCATCGTCCTTGCTGTAAAGCTTTTGCTCTTGCAGTAAGGCAATTTTTGGCCGTGTCCTATAGCTCTCTGGAGGCAGAAAGACAAACTGGACATATGTTGCCTAAAGAAGTTAGATTAGTGTATTACAGCCCCTACGTTCATCTACCAGTCTCCCCATCTCTGTATTTGAGACAAAGCTATGGGAGGGCTCATGGGTTTGATCTACCTAAGCCCATTCTCAGACCTGTCTTCATCTTGCATGAAATGTAATCATAGACCTGAACTATCCATCCAAGGACATCCACAGCTCACTGAGGTGAGTTGAGTGTTTGCACCGCTGAGATTTGCAAGCCTAAGCACCAGCAAAAAAGAGAAGAACTGGTTCTGATCTTTCCCCAAACTAACAGAATTAGCTAGAAACCTTTCCTCCTACAGTGGCCATTGCCAGCTTTGTTATTTTCTTACTTTTTTTTTCCCTGACCAAGATGAGAATGGATGTTTTCCTATTAGCAAAAAGTTTCCATGGAAAAAAAGCCGCCCACTGTCACACCGAGAGCCCACGTGAGCACGGCTGGGATCGCTAACTAGTTGCATCACATGTAAAATTCATGTGGTTTTATCTGCTTGCAAGGCACTTGTGCAGCCCAGCCGGGACTGGGAACAGCACACTCACCTCGCAGACCAGCTCCCTTCCACAGCTTGCGAAAGCTTTCCTTTGCTCTGAAGTCAGGCGAGACCAACAAAAATACCCACTCCTCCAAACGTACGTCTCGACGAAGAGATTTGCTCCTCAGAGCCAAGAATGCTGAACTCCTTTACCTTTCATTTTGATGGTTTCCATGGAAACCGTAAAATTAAGCTATGCAGTTACTTACTGCAAGACCTCGTAATCCACCAAACGCTCAGTTGCTTTTCAACAAATGTGTTTATTTTGACTTGATTTTTTTTTTTGGCCAGCCCGATCTGTGTTGATCTGATTAAACAAGGAACAATGGTGTAAAATCAGATACTAAAATGCAACTTCTGTCAGTGCTTCTCTCCCGAGAATGACAGCCTGCCTGCCTCCACTGCTCGTTTATAGCTGTACTTAAGATATTACAGCATCACTCGTCGCCTCATCGTATAGATGAGGTTGGATTGATGAGGGTCTGATCCCAGGTCTGACCTCAGGGACAGTAAACATGTTCCAGTTCCACATTGCTTATAGTTATTTGCATCCACGCAAGTAGTAATCGAAAGTATTTGGTCAAACGCAGCAATCTGTCATTTAATTAAGGCAACAATGAGAAATTCAGGTTAGAATGAAGTGACTTCAATTCAGTTTCCCACTTTGACCTAAGGCCTCACCCAAAATACTTTGAACACGTTGAATATCTTGCAATTTTCATTATGAAAGAAAAATCTCAGCATAAAGCAATACTAATATCCATTTTTCCATGCTCCTGGCACTCAGCCATCCTGGCTGGAACTGGACCAAAGACAGCAGCAATGTTTGAGATAAAGGAAGCTGCTGTATGATCACTGTTTAACATTTTGAGGCCAGACTCATTATATTAAATAAAGCTCAGCAAAGCCAGATAGCTGTCCTTTGTTTTGTCCAGGACACACAATCCTGCTACTGTAGAGAATAATGTCAAAACTTTCTCACCACTGGTAAGAATAAACTATTCCTTTTGTAGGTGCAGAAGGAAAAAGAAAGACCTCAGCTGGACCTCAGGTCTTGCACAGATGCAAGGGGAAAAGGGAGGTCACCAGCACAGGGGGATGTGTAAGCAATGTCTTAGAAGAAGGATATGAAAGGTTTACAAGTAGTAGCCCAGCATCCACCATCTTCCCAGTGTTGTGTCTCTCAGGCTGTGGCTTTGCTAGTAAACTAGAAGGGGCAAGAGATTACTTGGGCCGGACTGAGTGATTATTTGGGTGCTCTAGTACTGTCTTTGTCCCGAGCCAAGTCTCACACAACGACGGGAAGTGAGTAGATATGGTGTAGAAGAGGCCAGCTTATCTGAGGTGCAGAAGAAGATTCAGGTGCCATTTCTCTGAGGGCAAGAAATCCCTTCTGGCCCATTTTATTTTCTAGTAAGATAAGATGTAGTTCTAAAGAAATTATCAAGTCCAGCCTGGGCAGCGTAAATTAAAGGTGATAAGAAGCAGTCCCTTCTCTTGGTGACATCTTTTCATACCTCTTCAAATGATTTATCCCTTCAGCAAAAGGCTTGTCTTTCTCAAGACCTGCTAAGTCTTAGCATAGCACCCTGAAAATCCCTTTCTGGGGCAATGCCCTTTGGTTTTGAGATCCTGAGAAACTCAAAGAAAAACTAGGATTCCTCCTTACACCACTGACCTTGTTTGCCATCAAGTGACATTACAAAACCACCACCACTCCTGGAAACTCTGTCTTTTCCTGGTTTAATATTGGTCTGCCCCAACCTCTTATCCCTCACTGACTTTGTGTAATACATGGGACAATGATTTTAGTATGATACAAAGACACAGAATGCGAAGTAATTGAAGCAGTTGCTAGTGCATCATTTAAAGAGTACGTATATGCAATAAAATAGGCATTTAAAATGTCTATAAATAGCTAGAAATAGATAATTATTTGAGTGCCAAATAAACCTCAGGCAACCTCAGCTGAACATGTCATGGCTAATAAATTCCAACCTAAGATGATGTGAAGACAAAATTTGAAGGAACTAAAAGTTTCCTGGATTTGCCAAAATAGTCGGTTTCTTTTTTTACATTGCAATGCTAAATATTGGATACCTTTCTCTTATTGAGTACTTCTATATTTGGCTTTTGAAATCAAGGTGTTCAGCTAGAGTGAGCTGACATCCCTGAAAATAAACTATTTTACACTGCTGGAGAAGGTGGTTCAGGAAGCCAACATAAGCATTTCTTGTATCTTTTGAATTGTAGGCAAATACATATTCACTTAGACTGCATAATAAATCTCTGCAAAATAAAGGCTGCATTTAACATTTCTGCAGGGTGTAGCCTTAATTTTCTGTTTTGCTGTGTCTCTGCTTTCTACATATTACTTGATGTGAAAATTTTCCTAACGTTATATATTCATTTTCTGCTACACCAAGCAGTATCAGTGCTAGATGAATAAACCATAGGCTAGTAAAAAAATCACCATAATAAAAAAATCACCATAAAATATAAAGAAAATATTGAATAATTCTAATATTGGTAGTTCTTTACTTTTTCCTGAACTGAGTTTCATTAAGCCTGCAGACAGACCTTCCTGTTAGCTTCTTTGTCCCTGAACTTGTGGTATTTGGATAACAAAATCACAGGTTTATTTATCTTCTAAATCGTTGTTATGTAGTTTAACTCCTTTTTTTTAATAAACTGTTCAAGATCAATACTTGCAAAGACCACATGCAATAGTTTTCCACTTCATTATTTTTGTTTCTTTCTACAGATGATTGTTCACCCTCAGACATTTCTCTGCTGTATTAGAGTAGTGTAGTTACTATAGTTACTCTGTTTACTGCACCCATTTCCAACCTGAAGGATTATTCAAAACACAGAACATTGAAACAGGTTGCACATACGACCCAACATGTTCAGAACCAGGGAGAGGAGATCCCTGCGCTAGCATCGAATAGCAATTGAATAATCAACAAGAAATCAACAGAACATGTCTTCTGTGTGCTTTGGGAAGGGTGAGGCAACATAAAAAAGAAAAAAGTCAGTGGATGAGAGTGGTGATGTGCATCCACAGCTGAGTGGAAAACAATGAGGTGACATCCAACAGCTGAAAAGCCACTGAAACAATGAGAAATACTGGTTTAAAAACATCTAGAATTATTAGTCCTGGAGCACTGAAGAGGTTTCCAGAGGTCTGAGGAGAGTTATGATAATACCTGATAGGGGTCGCAATAGGTGGCTTTCAAACTGGAAGGAATAAGGTGAGCACAGGAAGCCTTAAGTACAGCAAGGATGAACCAGGATAGACTTTATAGCAAACACTCTACTGGTGAGCACTGGAATGGACTGAAAGAGAGTGGGATCTGCCACTGCAGCTTTTGGTTTAGACAAACATCAGTCAGCACTGGGTTTTATTTTAGCTCATCCCTGGGCATGCGATGTGGCACTTTGCTCACTCTTGTGAAGAAGGGGTGGAAATGGACTAAATCTTGAGGTCCATGCTGCTTTTCTGATGTGTGCTCCCGGGATCTTTGGTAAATTATCCATTGACGGCAAGAATGGGGGTTTGGTATAAGCCCTGCAAGTGTCAAAAGGGAGTTGTGATAATCTCCTGTCTGAGGAAACGGTATCAAAAAAGTCCTGGAGCCGTTGTGGTCATCATGACTCCCCAGAGTCTAATGTGGACATATAACCACTGACCTTAGAGCTTCTGCTAGGGTGGTAAAGAAGAAGTTCTTTACAGAAATTGTGATTGGTCACTGGAATGTGCTGCCTGGGGAGGTGGTGGAGTCACCATCCCTGGAGGTGTTTAAGGAGAGATTGGATGAGGCACTTAGTGCCATGGTGTAGTTGATGAGTAGCAGTAGGTGTAGGTGTTGGGTCATAGGTTGGACTCAATGATCTCAAAGGTCTTTTCCAACCTTATGATACTGTGATACTGTGATACTGTTTCATTGTGGTTGGTACCTGAAATGTCTGGGTTAAGGCCTGTGTAGATGTGCTTCCTCACATTACAGGCTAAATGCTGGACTGACACACCCATCTCTGCAGGTTGGGGCACCTGGAGACCTTCTGTAGCTTCAAGATCTGCCAGAGGTCAAGTTGAAGCCCAGAGCCTTCAGTTCATCCGATGAAACTGCTAGTACAGTCCCATGCGTTTGTGCAGGCAAATGACAATCAGCATCAACTGCAAAAGAGTACAAATTCACTTCAGGACAGCTGACATTTCTCTGGCCACATGGTGTTCTAAAAATATGATGAATCAATGGAGCATCCCAAATTCCAGGGTTTGGCTTAGAAAGCATCTTCTGATCATGCTGGGCTTAGCCAATAGTATTACTAATCTCATCCTGGGGTATCAACATAATGAATTATCCTTCAAATGAACGCTGTGAGGAACTTTGTTTTTTGAGATCAAATCCAAGTTATCCACATGGTCCATTTCTCTTGAGCTCCAATCTCAACGTTTCTTGGAACATGCTTTAACCTGGTCAAGTAAGAACATAGCAGTATCTAATATCAACTTAATAGGGGGAAAAAAATGCATCTTTTTATCTTTGGCAGATTTTGGTGACATAAGCAGGACATAGGATTTGGGGTGTGTAGCACACACGCGGAATTTATCAGTTGTCGAAGTCTAGATAACTTCCTAAGGCTTGCGGGGCAGCTAATGTCTTCCTCTTGAGGGAGTCATTCTCCTTAGCTCTGGTGGGAGAAGCTCAGCTCTTCAGTGCTGGTGTTTGTGTGTAAGATCTGTGTTACTTAGCCCATCTGAGAGATTGTAGAAGGCACGCACTCAGTCTTAGCATTAGTGGGTCCAGGTTGCAACGTGCTGACATGTGTTGCTGTTCTTTCCTCTTCAGCAGGGTGGCAGATGGGTGAGAAGCGCGGTATCAATTATGAGACCGATATCATTAAGTCAGGATGTGCAAGAAAAGCATTGAAGCTCTTATTTAGGGCTGAGGAAGCAGCTGAAGATTTCCTGCTAACACAAGGTTGTTTAATTTCAGTTAGCTTTGCTTGGCTGTATTAATCGATGACAACCTGGAAGGAAGAAATCACTTACATAACTAATTTCCATTCCCATACTCTGTGGCGTAGGGCATGGTCCTGGTGTCTACCTGGTGTCCACCTTGAAATATGCAGCACAACGCATGGAAGAGACATAAACACCACAAAACTCCTCTTCTAAGTAAGGGATGTAATCACAGCCAGAGTAATGTCCTCTCTCTGTGTTCTCTGTAAATCTCTACATTTCTACAAGGGCCTCTGCATTAATAGATAGATATGGAAGTCTCCCAGATGTGGCTGGTTTTGACCGCTTCACAGATTGCTGCAGGTGTCTGAGGTCAAATCCTAAGTGTTGCTTTCTGGCATAGCTTTTTTTGCTGATGCGATGAGGGAATTGCTCCTCAAGAACCTGGCCAGTGTATATGCTCCTCAGAAGGACTCATTAAATCATCTTCTCAAAATCTTATTAAATGTTCCACTTCAGACTACTTCCATTCTCCCCTCACTCCCCTGCACCTTTTGCTCTGTTTGCCTTGATGAAAGCCAATCCCATTTCTTTGTGCCCTGGATCACAGTGTATCCTTACAAACATTAAAACGTGCTTCTTTATTTCTTGCACATGAATAGAGATTGGAGATTTTATGAACTGATCAGAAGTGAGCAGGTTTGATATTGCTAAATGCAGATAAAATTCAGTCAAGTACCAGGATCTATTGCCTAATATACAGAGATTTTCTCATTTTTTGATTTATGGACTCCCAAAAGTTTTCTGCTGGAAAAGCCCCATCTAAACCAAATTCTGGCCATGTAACTATAGGACTGATTTTCCAAATCACCTTTTAGATTGTTGACACACTGGAATTATCACATGGACCATGGAGTAAAATTCACTGGTTAGAAGCATAAAACACAGTTGTTTTGATACACCAAACCCCAAGTGCCCAAGGTTAGCAAAATTGTTGCAGATCTGAGGAATTGTTTCTTTGGAGTTTTTGAATATTTTAAAAAAAAAGTGAAGTGCTTTCTGCTACATTAAGCTGCTTTTCTGCACTCCAATATCACACAAAAATTTCTCAGGACTTTTCTATATGAGAAAATTGACCTTTGTCACAGTAGTGGTGTAGTTCTGCTGCCTGCGTATCAAATTCCCTAAGTTTAACTGGCTTTAAACTTGGAAGGCAATGTTTCACCTGTCTGAGTCAAAGTGAATTTTGCATGGTGACTAATGACTTTGCCAAATCAGGGGGCAAAACTGTGCTTTCGGATATGGATTTCAGAAAAGTCCTGGACCTTAATTTCCCTATAATCATCTACCATGGGTGTTGTGTCAGTATAGTTTCTTGAGAGCGAATCTTGTGTCAACAGAAGTTTTCAATGAGTTATTAAGCCAAAGAAACTTTCTGGTTTGTTTTCTGACGCACCGACAGCAACTGGATACACCACATTTGTAGCTAAGCTTGCAGAACCTTGTGTCAAGCTCACCTTGGGCAGTGCTAGAAATGAGGAACTCTTCTCCTTTATAGAACAGATAAACTTTCTAAAGGAAACAAATATTAGCAATTCTTTTAGAAAGTCTCCGTGCCATGGGCCTTCTGGAGGACAGAATTTCTTCAGGAAAGTATATCCTTCTTTATTGAATTCAACGTCAGAGGCACTCCCAGGGACCAGCTCCCTACGTCATTCAAGCTAACAAGGTCTTTAACTGGGCTAGCTCAGAAAGGACACGGTAATACAAGACACAGTGAAATACTCCCTAGTGTCAAAATCCATTGGTTTTGAATCCAATGATCAAGGGTTTCTACTCCCTGGTGCTTCCAGTGAGAAGCTAGCTAGCAAACTTTCCCACTCAATCAAAATTTAAGCCTAAAACCTGCGCAACTGCAAAAGGGGCTTGGACCCCTCCTCAACCTCCGCCAAGTAAATAAATTTAGAGGAAATCAACAGCATCAAATTATGAAGCAGAAGAATCAAGCCCTAATTTCTACAAGATTGCTTACAAGACATATATATATATGTATACAGACAGAGGGAGATATATCTATGTCTTACATACATATGCTTCTACAAGTCTAAAATAGAGGTGATTTAATCAGCCTGTGTGACACACACATTCATGCATATATTACACATATATCTGTACTTAGATGGACATGTAACTAAATACATGTATAAACAATTTTCGGGTGTGTGTCTGCATGTCTATGCATAATTTAAAGGTGCAGAAACATTAGGCATTGATTAGTCCTGAGATAACAAGATTTGTGACTGGATCCCTGCATCTCAGAGGATGATTTAGAGCCAAGAAAGGACTTACGTACATGACAATTTCCCCTCTGTTGGGAGGCATTAGCTCTCAGTTTGAAATTACTTCTGAAATGGCCAATGTGAAATGCACCTTTCTGGGTAACATTTGCTGCAAGTGCTGCGGGTCATACAACAAAATAAGTCCTTTGCTACTGCACCTTGTGAACACTCACAATAAGAAGAGGCAACAGGTAGGGTGTATTAAAGCTCATGATTAAGCATCAACTGGGCGCTGCTCTCTGGGAAGGATTTCACACTCACACCAATAGTTTTGCACAGAGTTTTAGCAGATCCATAACAAATACCATGCAATGTAAGCACATCCACAGATGAACAGGCCACCCTTATACACTGTATAGAATCGACACTGGGGAAAATTCACTGTTTCCAACCTCTATTTACTGCATCTCCAATATAACCATGGCAGAACTCAACCCAAAATTTGAATTAGATTGCCAAGGAGCCAAAAATTATTATTGTTGGTACATAGAGTTGAACTGTTCTCCCAGGGAGTCTCTTTATCTGTGCAGGATAGAGAGGATATGAAAGGTAGTATCAGGAAGCTTGAACAAATTTAGGTTCTATAAAGAAAAGACTCCCTGGTGAAATACGTGGTAGAATACAGTGGCCACCCTGTGATCTGCTGGAGGCTCAGCTGAAGCTAAAGCCTGAATGATGGAGACCTCTCAATTCCTATCAGACCTCAGAGTAAAGAAGCTGGCAAAGACCCCCAAGCCATAACACAGAGTGAGTCCATGATGCGATAGGACAAGAGGAAATGGCCTCAAGTTGCAGAAGGGGAGATTTACATTGGGTATTAGGAAAAATTTTGTAACTGAAAGAGTTATCAAGCACTGAAACCGGCTGCCTTGGGAAAGTGGTTGAATTACCATTCCTGGAGGTATTTAAACGACATGTAGATTTGGTGCTTAGGGGCAGGGCTTAGTGGTGGACTTGGCAGTGTTAAATTCATGGTTGGACTTGATGATCTCAATAGTCTTTTCCAACCCAAATTATTCTATGATTCTGTGTGTTCTGATCAGATTCACCAGACTGGAACAGCCGCTAAATGCTGACTATGACTGCTTCTGGTCACTTATTCTTAACAGTTATTTCTAACAGCATGGAATAAGAAGAGTTTTTTAAAAAATCAGAATAGCCTTGATAAGGATAATTTTAAGAAATTTTAAGTTAAAAATGACACCTGGCACTCTGCTGTTCTCAGGATGATACATTGCTGTTGCCCTTTACAAGAGGTACTGCTTAACAAGAGGGACGTTTGCGGTGTTATTTTTATGCTCTGTAGTTTGTACATCTGTCTGAAGAGCAGATTGGACTCCTTGCATTCTCTCCCACACAGACCCTTCACTTATGTACCAGAGATTCTTAGGGTGTCTGGGATGTAACAGCCTCAAGGCTAACTTTCAAGGCTTGCTTACTTTGAGGTTTATTGTCCTCCTGGCTGCCCCTCCAGGTACTTTCACATTCCAGATTCTTAGTTCCAGGTGTTCAGATTCTATGACTTCCTTTTGGTGTCCAGTAATCAGATTCTGAAATAATGATCGCATGGTTTAAGTGAAACTTTTGATATAACTGTGTTTCCTTTAATAGAACAGCACAAAATGCTTGGTTTTCCTTCCCTCTGTCCACATCCATCTCTCTTTTCCACTTGAACAGCCTGGAGAAGTAAACATGGAAGACTCCTCAATAGACACCATAGACATGATTTCATTGCGTTACACAGCTTGGCTGTAACTGATAATAAAAAGTTGATATTTACTATAAGTTTTGCAACTCTCAGCAAGATGCAGGTTGTATCTAGAGAAACGGCACCTCTGAACACCCACCCATCATGGCAAAAAGTTAAAGTGAACAACATCACTCAGCTTCTCAACAGCAATCGGAAGTAACTCCATTACCTCTAGAGGAGTTACCTTGGCACAGAATTGATGTGAAAGAGGATCTATACAGACTCTCCACATCTACATTAAAACTTTTTAAGTGAGTTACAGAAAAGCTGAAAGAAGTGTGATTTTTTCAACAAAATTGTCTTTACTTGGACCAAACCTGTGGAATTCAGGCAATTGGAAGCCTGAGGAATACCAGCTCATTCTGTTTGAATATTTGCAAGTTTCATCCATTAGCTAAGACAAAGACCATCTGTGGTCTTTATCAAATGCTAAAGAGTTCCTTTAAGAGTCTGCCATTATCACGGTTAAAGAAGAACCAGAGTTTAGTGCCTTAAAATGGGCTTCCAAAGAAACCCCTTGTCTTCTCTTGAATTCGAAGAAGACCACTGTAATTCACCTCCAGAAATAAAATCCTAACACAACACTGGGTTCCCACCTGGCCTGATTCATGAGAGCAGTTTTTAGGCTCTTAGTTTCATTCACACTCTAAAGATGACTTTTTTGGAAGGCTTTATAGCACTTATCTCCTGATACGATTACTATTTTTGTTACTGTGCCATGGAAACACCATTCCTGATCCAGAACTCACAGTACTGTCATCACCTCAGCGTTTCTTGTTTCCTTAGCTGGGCATAGCAATAGTGCTTCCACTTTCAAAATGCCGGCTGCTAGGGCTCGGACCCATCTAACTTTGGACATCTAAGTCATCTAACCTGGTCATCTCAAGGGGTTTTTCCAACCGAAATGAGTCTGTGATTCTACGATAGACTTGCAGTCCTTGCTCCAGTTTCCATGCTCTCCCACCTTGTTTGCATTACTAGAAGCAGGTGATACAGCATCCCTGCACTAACTGATTTGATCCTAGGTTTCCCAAACCAGGTCTCTTTCCTATGGTGCCCTAAAAGGAAACCACTGAACTGATGATGATTTTTGGGTTTTGACCATTTAAAATGTGTAACGCGGCTGCTTTTTTCCCCTCCTCGCTTGACCTCATGTAGAAACTCTGACAGTTTCTGTGCAACTTTAAGAGGAGCTGAACACCGTTACTGTAAGGTAGGTAGTTTCCCTTTCGTCTACGCGTGTTTTCTAACCTTCTAAGTGTGAGAGTGACCTTTCAATTGTGGAGAGATTTCCGGCTTAAAACTTCTCTGTCTAAATGTGTATTTCAGCCTCAGCAACAGAATTAAACTTGTCCCTTTTCCAAAAGAAGTTTAAAACTTCTTGCAGAAACTAAAGTTCTGTTAAGAAGCCACTGGAATACGTAGAGCTTTCTTTTGCTACACATGCCCATAGCTTATCTTGCTTTCCTCGTGTTTTATGGCGTGGGACTTTGCTGTTCCCATTATTTTGCCTAGAATTACTTTCTCCAGCCTAGAGGAGGTGAAAGAATGAAGATGAAAAGATCAGCTCCATATTTTGTGATAGAATTCGCACAGTGCCACCAACTGTTGTCTGGATCAGGTTTGTGATAGTAAATAAAATGAGCTGGCGTCCATTCTTTGAGGGGAGTCAGCAGAGAACAGTTTGGGTCTACAGGATTAAACTTTGTTTTCCTAACACACATCTCATCCAAATTGTGTCCCAGGAGTTGTCCATGGCACTGAGAATCTTGCATGAATGGCTGAAACCATGTCAAATATTCTAATAAATGAAAAGCGTGAATAGTCACAAGACAGGGCTCAAACCTCATGCTCTACTCCATTTTAGTTGCAAATGTAGATATAGCTTTTGTACTTACAGAAGCTGAAGTGTCCACATAAAGGGCAGATACAGGTCTGGGAAGACCATGCCATTCTACCACCTTCTTAGATCTTGCATGAATTTATGCAAGATTAGGGTGACTACAAGCCACCCTTATACTTCAGAACCAGCTCCCTTTTATTATGACCTTAGATTTACTCCTGGACTGCTGTACTTAGACAGAGGAGCAAAGGGTTCTGGTGGGCTCATTCCAAAGGGAATGGGGCATTTGGAAGAGGAAGGGAGGGAGAAGGCCCACAGCCAGCAATGATTAGACAGGGTTACACTGGTGTGAAACCGCAAACTTAGAGCACAATGTTTTGGTGAGTCTGGCGATCTCCTTTTGAGTAGGATAGTCAAGTAGTTGATAGTCAAGTCCCTGACATAATTACATCCATGTGAAGAGCACTTACCTTTTTCCAGATTTCATTAACCCTCCTGACCCAGGTAGCTGACTGCTAGCTCTAACTAATTTCTTTCCCTTCTTCCTTCCATCATTATCCCCTCAGAAGTGTTTCTGTTTAATATCATCCCTTAAAAAATATTGCTTCATTGTCACTTCTGCCAACATACCCATCTTCAGTGAAAAGGTGACAAAGAAGACTTATTTTCCCTGCAAACTCTATCTCAGCAATGTGAGCTCTCATCAGGCAGTGATGCCACCCTGGGGTGTTCAGGTTAGGATCTGAACTCTTCTTGCTGCAGGAGGCCACCAGAAAGTCTTGTCTACAAATCTCTGCAGGCATAGGCAGGGTCAGAGCTTGCAGCTGGGGCTCAGTCATCTAAAAGTCGTATCAGTGCAGAGACAGCTTTTGTTACTCACTTCTTATTTTCACCTCTGATAAAAAAGGAAAACCTTTTTCGTATCAGCACCTCCTCTTTTATTGCCAGTGTCTTCGGATGAGGCCCTGGATGAAGTGGATGCATCACCTACACCAGTAGTTCCTAAACCTCTGAGCAATCACAGAACTTGTCAACACAAGATTCCCTGTGGTTCATGCACATTAGAGCTGGTGAGTCTGCAAATTGCTGCGTTTAATCTGGTTTTGCAGAATAGCTTCAGAATACAAAGGATGGTCTCATGGATCACAGTCTGGGCTGAAGTAATGACTTCCATTGGCAGATTTTCTGGGAAGCAACTGTCTCTATTCAACTGTATCTATGTGTCACTTACAAAACAATACCCTTAACCGTGTGAAAAGCAGGTCTAAAATTGCCAACTTCCTACGTCTTCAGCAGTGTAAGACAGACTGGGTACCATTTTTTCTCATTACAACCTGCATCTCATGTTGTCACTGTTCACTAACTGCCTCATCCCACAGTGAAAGGAAACAAAAATCAACATCCAATTTAAGTTTTTCTGTCAGTTAGAAATTCCATGTGACAAGAAAAAAGGAAACCACATCCTCCGTCTCATAAGAAGGAAATACAGGATATTGTTATTTTTACATAAGTCAATCAATCATGAGTTGAGCTATAAAAAGTTCTAAATTCCTCACAGTCCCATATTGAGATGGAAGTTAATGCTTCTTCCGCAATAAACATTTCAGGTTATGTTGCTGAGCAACCTTTTGTTCAAACACGATGTCTGGCATTTGCATAAGTGCTTGGGTTTTTCTGTTGCTGAGCTCCTGAGATGATGTGACTCACCTAGTTTCCTTGAATAGGTTTTTATTTTCTAGCTCTGCTCAATTCCCTGCATCCTTGCAGGTTGTTTTCTCAGAAACATAGCTGTCTGCTAGGGCAAAGATGTTCTTGGGCTTCATCTACTCTTTTGCTACGCATCAAAACTGTGTTTAATGCATACTTGACAGCTGGTCCTAGAGATGAGAGAGCCTAAGGCAGCAATGCCTAACCTAGCTAACCATAGAATCCTTTGGTGGGAAAACACCTTGGAGATCATCAAGTCCAACCATACCAAGCCCCTGGATTAAGCAGGATGTAGTTGTAACAGGCGGTTCTGCAGACACAGCAAGGCAGAGATGAAATTGCTTTCTCCTAGCGTCCCAAAGATCTCCACAATGACCCTGATTTCATACAGCGAGGTCACCTAACAGATCCTTTCTATATCCTCCTTCTGTAATTATCTATTTGAGCTAGTACTTACATGCAAAGTTAACATCAGGACTTACTCAGCCTCAAGACATCTGTGAACTCTGCTCAGGAGCACACTAACCTTCATGGAGCAATGGGAGGACTGAGGCACCTTTTTCCAGTGATGCCTGTTTCTGTAGCAGGATTTTGTGCTGGCTAGGACGTATTTGGCCTTAGAAATAGTAGCAGGAAAACATAGCAGGAAAATATATCTCAGAAATTATAATCCCAAAAAGCACCCAATTCCCTCTCTGAACCAACAGAAGACTGCTCTGAACTGTAATTATTTGGACAGGTAGGAACCGTCCTTTAGTTGCCAGACAAAACATGCACACAGTTCAATTTCTGCTGTGACTTTCACTGCAGTTTTCCATTCAGACTACTTGTCTTTGTTTCAGCTGGAATAAAGCTAATTTTCTTCCAGTAGCTGCTGTGTTTTGGATTTAGTATGCAAATAATGTTTAGAACACCTATTGTTTTAGTTGTTGCCAGGTAATGCTTATGCTTGACTGGGGTAAACCCAATTTTCTTCCCAGCAGCCACTGTGTTTTAGGAGGGGAGTGAGTTTTCTCTGTTCCTTGTTGAAAATTTTCCCAATGGAGGGAAGATCATTCCTCAGAGAGGGAAAAGAAGTGTTTGGCATGTGGAAACTCGAACACTGCTGCTTTCTGCAAATGATGTTTCAGGCAAGTGTCTTGGAACTACAGAAAAGTGTGTAACCAACTGTAATATTGCATTACAGGTGGCAAAACACTGGTTTGTTTCATGGACCTGCTTCTGAGTGTGATACTTTTCTTTGTTTCACATGCCTCACAATATCCTGCACATTGAAACCAAGATAAATAGTTTTCTAATACATCCCCCATGAGTCTTCATTCCTCATAGAGTTCTTGTGGCCCTTGAATAAAATGATTGTTGTAACAGAGTGGTCACCCTAAATCCTCTTCACTGTTGCCTAAGGAACAACATAACATTATCTCCATACCTTTGCTCTCCATGGCAGTTCCACCGACAGGATGCTGCACTAACAGAGGCAACGACACCCAGGTAGGCAAAGCAAACCTAGGGACCGTGTAAGGGTGACTGCTCTGCCAGGAAATGTTTTGGGGCTAGGGTGACACAAGCAAATTCCAGTTGGAAACAGAAGGTCTTTGGGGCTGGGTACTTGCAATCAGCTTTTGAGGACTGGGTAGATTTGAAGCATGAAGAATGTATATGGAAACAAAGGAGTCAGCCAAGGATGTATGTACAGGCAGCCACCAACCTGGCACTCTCCTGTGAGGCGTGGCAGACAGACTTTTTCTGCTCTCTAGCTGAGCTAAAGATCCTTTGAGACGCAAGGTATGCTCTTCTAGACTGCCAGCCCTGGCTCCCCGGGCAGTCAGTAGGGCTGGTACCTCCAGTTCGACATAACTGCATCTCTCCCTGGGCCAAGGGGTGGTCTACCTAGAATAAGGTCACTGGGTGCAGCTTTTAATTAGCTATTAAATAATAATCATTCATACACAGGAAAGAAGTTTATGTGTTTATTTTTGCCTATTAGCAAGCATTCCCAGTCATTTTCTGGAAAACAGGCAGGAATCTGGTTCAGGCACCCTATTAAAATTCTGTCAGCTGTGAGCTCTTTAACATTTTCTCTTCAGGGATCCATAAATATTCAGTGTTCTTGCCCTGAAGGGCAGTTATTTTAGACTTAAGGATGTCTTGACATTCTTAAAAGCTGAAGTCCACCAACTAAGCAAACTTAGTAGCTTCCAGATCCATATGGAGAAAGGCAGGTCTTAAAAGTGCAAGTTCCCTGTTGCAACAAACTGGTTTTCAGACTTAGTCGTGCAAGCAACAAAGTAAAAACAGGAACAAAGAAATGTGTTTCGTGGTCACATTTGGGGTGTGATTACAGGAACATCTGAGCTGTCATGAAAAGGCAGGATCTTTCACACACTTTCTTCTCAATTTCTTTTTCCTGCTGCCAGTTCTTCTGTCCTCCCCTCTTGCCTCTCCTTCATTGTATTGGTGCTGTTTCTCATCAGACTGCTTGGGTCCTGCTTAGCTTGCTGAACCAATGGAGGTGTTTAAAAAATGGGTGGATGAGTTCCTTAGGGATGGGGTTTAGTAAGGAGACAGGTGCAGTTGGACTCGGTGATCTCAGAGGTCTCTTCCAACCTGGTGATTCTATGATTCTATGATTCTATATAGTGCATTAGCTCTTTTCCTGAAAGGAGGGGTGGAGTGGAAGGTTCATTTTCTGACAGATTAGGGAGTTACACTTTCTCTCAGCATCATCCAATGAGTTGGTAAAATATCTATACCACCAGCCTGGGGCCAGAGATGGGAAAAGAGAAAAACCTGGGTATGTGCAATTGGAACTTCTTTTGTCGGTGATGAGCTGTTAGATAAGTTTACTTTTTCTGGTGTAACTTTGTCTTCTGGTATTGTGGACTTATCCCCTTGAAAGTGCGTTTACGGCTGTGGGATTTCCTTGATTTATACACAGTTGAGCCTTGAATAATAGGTGAGACCTGCCTTTGCCATCTATAGGATCTGTAAAGAAAAGGCAGTTGCTCTGTAGTTGGAACAAATCTGTAGTTGGAACAAAACTCCGTGGAAAAAGAAACAGAGCCCCCACAGAAGGTACGGTAATTATGCTCTGATCTTCCTTCACTTCAGGATGAGGTCATTAAAGAGCATTTATGAAGGTACAGAGAACACCATTCTCCTATGGAACAAAGACATGTCCTGGCTTGATCTTTCATATCAACCCCAAAGGATGCACCATTTTTTGATATCATCAGTTGTTTCAGAGTTTGGATTTGTGCCCTGTCTGCAAGAATAAGGTGGCATTTGGATCTGAAAGAAACTAGAACTCGTTAGAGTTCCTCTTGAGGAACTTTATGTCCTGTGCCAGGACATTTCCCATACCTCTAAGCACCCCTCTTTTTACAGCAAGCTGTAAAAGCTGATGTCTCCCACACTCTTTCAGAGAATCACATAATCATAGAATGGTTTGGGTTGAAAGGGACTTTAAAGATCATCCAGTTCCACCCCCCCTGCCATGGGCAGGGTCACTTTCCACTGGATCAGGTTGCTGAAAGCCTCATTCATCCTAGTCTTGAACACCTGCAGGGATGGAGCAGCCATGACTTCTCTACACGATCTGTTCTAGTGCCCACTACTCCCACAGTAAAAAAAAAATTCCTGATATCTAATGTAAATCTCCCCTCTTTCAGCTTAAAACCATTCCCCCTCATCCTGTCCCTGCACTCCCGGGTAAAGAGCCCCTCCCTAGCTTTCCTGTAGCTGCCTTTAAGTGCTGGGAGGCTCCTCTAAGGTCTCGCTGTAGCCTTCTCTTCCCTAGGCTGAACAACCCCAACTCCCTCAGCCTGTCCTGTTACGGGAGGTTGCTCCAACACTCTGATCAACTCTGTGACTCACTTTAACAGATCCCTTTAATCTCATGTTTTATGTTTCCTTGCATGATATTGAAGAACCACTCCCTGTTCAGGGATACACAACCTTTACTCAGCAAAGTCCACATGGAAAGAGAATTGACTGGTTTCTCTGCAGAATAGTTGCAAGCTCTCTCTTGATTTACATGTGGCACTGTACCCAAATAATCCTTTCTGGAGACGAGGGTGTAAATTCAGATCAGTCTCATTCCTTTCAGATTAGATACCCAGCACAACAGGAGGAAAAGAACCAGATTTAAAATTCAGCAGGTTGTTTCTCCTTTTAAATGGGTGAGTTGGATTCTGGTTTGGAGCATAAGGAAGTATAAATTATAACACAAATGAGAATGTGGGAGACAGTGTAGGGAAATTCTGTATTAAAAAAAAAAAAGCAGAGAGGGAACAACATTTGGGGAATAAAAAGTAGGGCAGATTTTGAAATATTCTCAAAACCATTTAACACCATCTGTCAGGGTCTTGTGTTGCTAGGGATTTATCATCTCCTATCTACAAATTCCTCTGGCTAGTGAAAACAAATTTGGGAAAAGATGATTAAACTTCTCATACCTTTCAACTCCCACCCCCACACTCCCACCAGCCCATCTTCCCAACTATACTGAGAGGAAGAACTGGCAGAATCCGCTTGCAACTCAATTAAATGGCCAGAATTTTGTAAAAAGCCTATTAAATAGCTGTAATATTGTCCCTTTTAGCCTGCCACGGTATGGCCCTGATTTTGCTCTGCTTATACAACAAACACTGAAACACAGATTGATGACTCAATGGCCAACCAGTCTCTAAATGATAATTGCCCTGAGGCAGAAGGGCGATTTGCAGGGGAGAAACAAACGTAGAAACCCAAAAGCATCAGAGTCAGAAATCTCCCAGGCAACTCCCAGGTGTTTCATTACTGCACAGCCTGGAAGAGTTTTGACCAAAATCTACCTTAGGTGTTTTTAAGTCTGATTGATCACACTTAAGTCTAGAGGCTTCCTTTCCCAAAGACCAATTAACAGGCTGTGGTGCAATTCTGTTTGTATAAGAGTGATGTTATAAGCAAGTTACAGATGTTAGAGGTGGGTGCAAAGCGCTGAAATAACCTTCTTGGCTAGAACTGGTCAAATATTTGTATGCAAATTTCAATATAGTTTTTATTTCAAATAAGAAATGAGGTTAATTCCTAATTGCTGTAACACTGCCTTTGGGGATGAACCACAAGAACATGACTTTCTCCCATTCAGTGGCTTCCTTGCTTTCCTATATATCTCGGGATATGATGTGAAGTCTCCTTACAGAAAAGCAGAGAGGGGACAGCATTTGGGGAATAAAAAGTATTCCCCAGAATGCAGACCATAACGAGCTGCAGGAGAAGTAACTCCTCCCCAGGTCGTCTTTGTCTACAGAGAAGAATGAGAAAAGAGACAGCTACACTAAATATCCCACGGGATATTTCTTCAGAATAATAAAAAAATAATTTGGGAATTTTTTTTCACATTTTAGTGCAATGGAAATGAATTTTAAAAGTTAACTGCATGAAACCTTTGTGAAAAGCTTACTTGAAAAATCTGATTTTACGAAAAAAGTATTTCAATGATTTTTATAGCCTATACCAATTAAGTTGTTCTAATAAACTAGTTACTTCAACTCCTGTTAAGTACTAGTAGCCTGCTACAAAGGTCTTAGAAATGTGCCTTTAGGTTGGCCATTATTCTTGATGTCTTCATTTTAGAAGGCAAGTTATGGACTCCATGCAAATAAAATAAAATAAAATAAAATAAAATAAAATGAAACAGAGAAGATTCTAAAATAAAAGTGGTTTTGCTGACACCATTAAATTGTAATCGTCTAATAACAGAGGATCTGGAATGACAACTGAATGCTGGAAAGTACAATGAAGAGCGATACTGCCACAAATTATTCCTTATACTGGGGAGACCACAGATCACCAAAGCGTATAGGTTAGTCTGATTCGTGTGAGGAAAAAAAGTCTGTATAAGCAAAAACTCCCATTGAGAGCTCTGTGTGGAACAGCAGGTACCAAGATGAAGGCAAGCTTTGCTAAATTATCAAGGGTCTTAGTTGTTTGTTTAATTTCCTTGGGTAATTTGCTTTTCAATCCCTCAGAACTTGAGAGAGTGAGTGAGAGAACAGGGGATCCTAAACCACTACAAAAGAGCTCTGCATTTGGGTATAATTGAGCTGCTGTCACGGTTTGGTGCCTATGGGACTGAAAACTACTTTGGAGAAGATAGGAGGTTCCTGTTGCTACAACCTGTCTGTGTACATCTTAGTAGGTGTGCGCACCTGCACTGACATGCTGGAACAACTTAAGATATAAAGAAATACATCCCATGCACTTGGACCACCCCTGTCCATTAATTCATCACGGGTCAGCTGCTCCGCTGTCACTGCCCATCTGCGTGTGAGGGCTCTACGCCTCACATGGCCATAAAAGAAGGATGAATGCATGAGCAGTTCCCATGTGGCATTTGACGTGGTGAGAGGTGCTTGCGTGAAGCAGGGCAGCTCCACGCTCTGCTCTGTGCTCTGTGGTGACATCAGTCTTTCCAGAGCCTTTGTTTTTAGGGGAAATAAGACTAAATGGCTGGGATGAGGAGAGCTAGTAGTCAGACGGAGCCCTGGTTTTATGAGGATGAAAGTAGGAGACCACAGAAAAGAGAAGCACATGCTGGGTGAGGGCTGATTTGTGAAGAGGTGAATGAGAGGGTGGGGTTCTATTTGTACATGAATTAAAGACTCTGACTTTAAATTTTGTTGGGGTTCCTTCAACTAATTTGTGTAAAACCTGTCCTCAAGACATGTGTCTGCATGGGTGTACATTGATATTTTTGGAGATACTGAGACATTGGTCTCCTATCTTGCAGTATGACCAACTGGTTTTTCTGCCACTCGGAATACTCAGCTGAGCTGAGTTACCATTTTGACACCAATCCAAAGGATGAACTGGCATGTGTTTGCTTACCACAAGGCACTCAATGACTTGTCTTCATCCATTCCATCCAAAAAGAAAAGATGCCAGACCTTCTCACTTGGATATTCCTGACACGTGGCAGATTGACAGGTACGACACATCTCTCCATGATACTGTTCTGAAGTCAAATTGACACAAAAAGAGAAGGATTCCAGCACATTGCTGACTCAGGTGTGCAGTATTTTCACCGCACACTCTGCATGGAAATATGGAAGATCACAGGCCTGGACTGGAGAAAGATTCATCAGTTGTGTGGAGATGAAAAGTATCTGAAGATTATCTGAAGGCCAAAAAGCAAAGCTGGACTATTTCATTGATTTCAATGACCTTATGATGAAATTATTATTCATTATCCTTCTTTGGGTTAAATGTTAACCAAATAAGTCAAATATTTCCTGGTGTTTTCAAGTTGCAGAGTCAACAACAGGCAGCACGTGCCTGCGTTGTTACCACCACCCAAAATGCATCCATCCCTCTCTTCATCCTGCAAAACGGTCTGAGTGACAGGGCAACGAAGGACGATCATGCCTGCAAAGTCAACAAGGGCCACCTCCACATACCTCCTAGCAGCATGTGTCCAACAAGTGAAGGGAAATGGAACAACTTGTCCATTTGACTGTTTATGATTTGGAATGGTAATTCCGAGATTCTATGAATCCCATAAACTATTGCTAAGGGTTGACCTCTGGGCAGCTGTGTAAACTCTCAGAAAAGTCACAAAGGATGTTTTCTCAATTCTACTGAAGCTTATTGCTCAGTCTCGTTATCTCCAGTGGGGTCAGAATGTAACCCTGAGTTCAAAACCATGGAGGAGTATTGAACTGATCAGTAATGAACAGGTAGACGGGTAAGTGCCAAAATGGATATAAGGAGTTATTTCACTTCAAAACGGGCTTTATGAGGAACATCCATCTTACAAACTCTTTGCTCCTAGAAAGGAAAGGTTTTGAATGCCGGCTTTTAATAATTCATAGAGTGATTCTTGCTGGATGCCATGCGGATGTGAATTTGCTTTTCTTCCTTATAAAGCTTACATTAAATTGGGAGAAAAGAGCTAATATTTACATGTATGAGGATTAACTGATGACAGTATTTATGAGGTGAGAAATCTTATTATTGCCGTAGAGTGCTCTTATGAAACGAGCCTGAGGTGGGGATCTGAAGTTTCCCACAGCTAAGGGAACACTACATTAGTCAGTGAATTCTATTCTCTGACTTTGCGAAGTCTGATTCATATTTGAGACCATAACTGTGCTTGGAATGTCTTCTTTAAATAGGTCTTTCGAGTCACTCTGCTCACTTTATTGAGGACCTCACTGAAGACAGATGTGCACTCCAGTATTCCTCTAACCCAGCTGTGTCAGTGACAAATCCGTTTCCACATTCACTTAAAGCCAAATCTCAGTATTGGGTCACTTGTAGATAAACCAGCTATCGTGTGTGTAATTTAGAAGTAATAACATTTGTCCACTGACAACTGGATCAATACCCTAAATCCTTTTCATTTAGCATCAGAGAATTTCAGGTACTACCAAGCTAACCAAGAGGTTGCTGTCCCCAACAGCACAGCATTAAACACAGAGCCAAACCCATTCCCCATAATTCTGTCTTTTATCCTACACATGAATTCTGCTTTCAGTCTTGGGTAAATAAAATCATGAGCAGTAAGAGAGTGATTGTAATGAAAAACCTTCAGAGTTTCCTTCTCATATTAAACTGACCTTTTGTTTTCCTCTCTCTGCTGAGGGATGTGCCCTAGAAGAAGTACTAACAGCTGCTCATATGGAAAGTGGACTTCCCCTTACGTGGGGTTTTCATGATTCGTAATGTTTTTCACAGCATTGGTAACTAACAAATGGAAAGGTTTTGTGGAGAGATCTCACATGAGTCAGAATGATTAATGAAAACTTATCAAAATATTTCGTTTCAAGACTCTCAAAGTGCCATTTCTGCTAAGATTTGGCTACATTGTTTTGACTAAAGGAAAAATTATTTTACCTGAATCTAAAGCAGATTTATTATGACCTAAGTAAAATAAAGCCATTTGATAAGGAATCCTGATAACACTTCGAATACTCTGAGTTTTGGCCTGGTTTTGTAACTATTCTGTGCAGTAGTTACACTTGTGACTTTCATTATCCTACTGCCTGGTCACTTCATACTCTCTAACATTTTGGTTTTTGCATGTCTCTAATTTATGCAAAAGCATAAAAGCATTCATTTTAAAATTTGGAATGTTTCTTCCAGAGTCTGCAACTCCACTCAGCAAAGACATCCAGGTCAAGACATGTGGTCCCTCTTGTTTTCTGCAGGAGCTGGGCAACGAACATTGAGGATGTGAGACTAAGTGAGTTTCCTGGCACATTCAACTCATCTATAGTCAAGCATGGATTTGAAAATGTCCATACCAATGCCAGGCCATTATGCTAGCCCTTGGATTTCCTTCCTCCCATCCAACTGCGTTGGCCGTGGTAGGAATAAAACATCCTCACTGCACCAGGGTGAACTGGATCAATTAACCTATTTGCCCTTAAAACCCTGATCTTTGCCTCTGGTAATGCGAATCTGCCTTGAAATTAGCACAGAAATCAAGCCTAGCTGGTGACTCATTTGGCAGTGGGGATCTTGTGAATAATTTCTCCCCACACATACATACGCTTATTGTCTGCATACCCAGAAAGGAGCCAGAAGCCTGGCTTCTTTCTGAGAACACCGATGATTTCAGTCTGAATTGAGGTGTTTGATGCTAGGATGGTTTAGCAGAGGATCTGAGAGTTTCTGTGCCTATGTATTCCTTAGCCACCAAACCCTCACAAAAGTGCACAGAAGTTAATGGAGACAAAGGAGACAGATATTTCCCCAGGTTGCCCAGATGACAGTTTATGTTGCGACCTTGAAGGCTCTCTAGTCATTGAGTGAGGTGGACACAATCACATAACTGTTACATACTACATGCTAGATGGAGTTTGTGTGACAGAGAACTATTTTCTTGCTTGTGCATATGAGCCCTTCTGTAAATAACTCTTAACAGTCATTCAGTCCCCCCTTGTGGGAGTTCTCGTGGCTTAAACACTGATTTTTTTTGATCTGATACAGATTTTTTTGATCTGATACAGATTTTTGTATGATCTGAGGCAGTGCCGTATCTCTTGTCCCTAATCTTGTTGGATTTCTTGTCTATGTAAGTGGTGATGGAAGCCGAAACTCGTACCTTACACACCCAGCATAAGAGACTGATGTTGGCTGAGAGCTGTAGATAATCATGGGACAGCCTGTACTTAATTAGAATGTATTTGTGTATTCAGTTATCCATGTTCAAAAGTTTTTGTAAGATCAAGGCTCGGTATTGTACCCATGGCCTTTATATTCACTGCATAGGTTGTAACACAAAGACAATACTCTTTGTCCAAGTCGCAAGGTTTCTGCCAACATTTGGCATCTGGGATACATCCCCTATGTTTGCCCTCGCCTTTCTGCCTGGAGTAGCACCACCTGAATGGCAAGACACGTTGCAGTCACACATGCTTAGTGTTTGTTGCTTGGCTTATATTCAGGCTCCACGAAGAAACACTCATAAAAATTGTCCCGATCAAAGGGCAATATCAACAAAACTTTGCAGATGATTTAATGGGATATCTGGGGCTGGACAAACAAAGTCACGTCGTTTGAAGACAGAGTCTTTAATAGGTTCGTTCTGTATGGTTGCTGGCTGGGATTAATCTGTTTCCAAGACCATCACTCTGGAAGTTCAAATGGTTCGTCTTCTCATAGTGAAGCGCAGTGGGATTATGTCTGTGTTTGTCAAATCTCTTAAGAGTTTCTTAGGTTGAAGCAGTCTGCTTGACATCATTAGGGCATCATTTGCTTGGCCCTGCAATTCCCAACAATGCTTCTACAACTTCATGGAGACCAGGAATTTACTCTAAGACAGTCTGAAAAATATTTTTATGTTCTTAGAGGTCAATATCTATACCTCTGTAAAAGGTTGATTTCTTTTCTTCCTTTCTTCCCATTTATCATAGAATCATAAGGTTGGAAGAGACCTCTGAGATCATCGAGTCCAGCCATGCCTGTCTCCCTACTAAACCCTCTCCCAAAGGAACTCATCCACCCATTTTTTAAACACCTCCAGGGATGGCGACTCCACCCCCTCCCTGGGCAGCTGTGCCAATCCCTGGATTTAGTGAGGTCTTTCCTTTCTCAGAACTGGAGCAGGTACAAAGTGAACACACATCATAGTCCATTGCTCTTTCTAGACCTAAGCGTGCACTAACATCCAGCGTAAGTACAAAGAGCACCACAAGGGACATGGTTAAGAAGTACCAGGTTCTCCTGGTCTAGGACATCAGCACTGCAGGTAACACTTAGAGTTTGCATTCAACCCTCAGCAGTGAAAAAGATTGATGCCAACCTGTACTGTATAAGTTTCCCACAGCAAAACGCAACTAGAGTCATATTAAAGTCCAATTATAAGAATTAATGTGAATAACACTGAAATGGCTCATTCCAGTGGCAATTGTTTTGAATCCCATAGCAGTTACCCAAAAAGTACTTTTTGAGGGAAATGTTAGGTTGAGCAAAAAAGTTAAAAATCTTTTTTTTAAAAGATCTCATCACATATCTATTTGGTTTGAGTCCCCAGTTGCTAAATTAAACTCTGGGAACTTCCTCTGCTTCATGTAGCTATTGTTTCTTTCAACCAGTGGTGTGAAATATCCAACCTGGTAGCTGCACCGTCCTTAGGGAAGCAGCGTTGTCCATTGAAGCGCTCTAGGTTGCCATGGTTGTTAAACCTGGCCATCAGACTTACTGAGAGACAGACATAGATCCTGTCACTGTCCTGTAACTCTTCTTATTTTCTCTTTTATGTTAAAGACTGCAAGGTTCAAAGTCCTTCCTGACTACTCCTTATGAATCCTGCACTCAGAAACTAAGTGGAAATCACTAAGAACCTCTTAAAAGGCTCATTGCCGGAATTTACGCGTTATTTTGGGGGATGTAGATGCAGAGTGTGGAAAGCGCTGATTCCTGTGTAGTCATAAATATTCCTACTTTTTTTGTGGCCAGAAAAGAAGGCAGAAAATAACATCTTGAGTCCTCCAGTCCCCACCCACGCTAGGGACACTGCCTCTTTTCAACATAGCAGCTGATGGTCTTCTTACTAGCCTGGAGCAGCATTTCAGGAGCAGTTAAAATGGTTGGGGATGTGTCTCAGGGAGAAGATCTTCCTCTCATCTCTATTTAAATGAATCTGCTATTCATTCACTAATGTTTCTAATTACCAGCACTATAACTGAAATACTGGAGTAATCTATTTGAGAAAGGGAGAGGGGACAGAGTGTTTTTAGTAAACCATGCGTTGATAAGTTTGGTGCCAGTATCAGCTGAGCAAATGTATTTCAACTCAGAGAGATGCAGACAAAGATGAAAGGCAGACAGAGGGGCAATGCAGGTGTAGCCGTGAAGTGGTCAGAGATTTGACAGAGTGTTTTCTCATCCTCAGTAGATATTTTGGCGTTACCTTCTCTCCTGAAGTCTCAGTGACATTGGTTCCTTCACGGGTGTATGTAACCCAGTTGGGCTTGATGGAAGATACCCTTCCACAAAGTGAGACACCGGAGAAGAGGCTCTGTATAATATCAGGTGTCACAATCCTGTTGGTGGTGAGGATTTAGGAGCAATGGCTAAAGGGAAGCCCCTTCTTTTCTCTCTCCCCTGTTCTGTTCCCTAGGTCCTAGCCAATCTGATCTCTCTGGGGCCTCTGATGATAGCATAGACCATGTTGAAGTTTTGGGCACCCCACACTCTGCACAGTCTTCTTCCATGTCCATGTCCATCCCAAGACCCAGAGATCCTCCCATACAAACATGTGGACATGTGACTCTGCAAGGGGCTGGGAACTAGGAGGAAATTTCTGGTGTGCTGTTGGGAAGAAAAGAACATCCTTTTGCTGCTCCTGCCTCTCCCGTAGGTAGGATCACCCCTGCTCTGGAGAGGTGCAGAGCAGAGGCAACAGATGTGTTGTAGGTCTGGGAGCAGGCAGCAGACAAGACAACTGCATTCTTGTCACCCTGGTTTGTTTTGTTTTTCTGCAGGCCTTTTGCTCTAAACACCATTTCGAGGGCTGTCTTTCTTTCCCCTGTTGGAACACAGATACCCCATAGCAGATGCTGTTCCTTGCTACTGCAGAGCCCTTGCCTGGGTTATGTGAATGTCTTGCCACAGCAACAGCAACCAAGGATCTGGTGCAGAAGTGCAGGATGGCATGGAGTTCACAGATTTAGACATCAAATGAGAGGATCTCATGGGTGAGACAGAGTGAATTTCAGTCTGCCGTGAACATGGGTGCTAGAGTTTGTTGAAGAACCAACAACATTAGAACATTCACCTTTACCTGATCATCTCACACACTGGCTCACTCACCCCAACTGGCTCTGCCTTCACAAGATATTCACTTCCTTTCCAAGCAGGAAAGTCAGTGCTTGTCTAGGCTAAAAGTTTCCATGCCTTTCTATTAACTGGAGGATTCGGGACATGTCCCTGCATGAGCAACACACACGGCATTGCAAATGGCAACGAGCATATCTGCATAACTTGAAACTTTGCTGTCTGCTGGAATCAAAGACCAAAATATGATTCACTAAGCACATGCACCGTTCCCCAAGGCCTTGAGAGGAGTTCAGTCGTCTCCCTTCATTGAGGCTGGAACACGTGGCTGGAAAGGTTCTGTTCTGAGAAAGGCTCTAAGTGATTTTGCCTATGCTTGTTGCAGCAGGTGGTGTGAAAACAGATCAACACATGTATTTTCTTTCCCAAAACTTAAAATTATACTGGAAACACAGCAGGACAAGGGGCTACAGGCAGAGAAAAGAATGCTATAGATGACAGACCTATTTAAATGTTTTACAGGAATACATTTGGACAGCTCATCTTGCTCATCCTTCCACAGTGTCAAGTTCGCTAGATGAGGGGTTCTTCAGTGGACACTGTATGTGGCATCGGTGAAGCACATGGACAAATTCTTTTCTAAACAGACAGAAACATTTTTCCCATCATCAGTGACACATACATAATCATTATCTTTGTCCAGATCCTAACCCTGACAGTAACCAATGTGCCTATGTGTCCATTCCCATACTCTGCCTCCAGAACTAGCATTGGTATGGAATATGAATATTTTTATTCCCCATTATATCTTTGACTGCACTGTTTTTCCTGTGCCAAATCAGTTATGGAGTTGTAACTTCTCTTGGGAAAATCTCTCCTTTTATTCCGATATGATCAAATTCATATTTGTGTAAGGCTCTATAAATTAATATCGTCCTAACAGTAAATGCCCATGAAAATAGCCAGGCCCCTCCTTTAGATAAAAGCCAGCTGTGAAGTCTGGATGTTGCTCCAAATTTCACCGTATTTTGGGACTGTGCCAAACTGGGGGTGTGGTATGACTTAATCACCCACGGAAATTAGAGGCTACTCTAAAGGCAAGTGGTTGTTGTGCTGAATGCACAATATTAAGATCCTATCTTGCTTTACAAGCAGACTAAACCCTGAATGAATCAATTATGAGACTAGAATTAATCCAATAATCCTCCGTTCTTCTGCGCCTGGAATCAGATGGTGCATCTGTAACGATAGTGTTAGTTATGGCAAATGAGATCACTGTTTGTCCCATTTTATTAAAAGCCTTTCCCAAGCGTTAACAGTTCGGGTGAGAGGTGGAAAAGAAATTAAATTGAAATCCCTCCTCTTTGACTGATTGCCATTGTGCACACATCCTTAGCTCAGCCATCCAGGGGGTATGGCCAAGGCAGGAAGTTGCCCTGTGACTGGTAGCAATGAGACAAAGCGAAGTTCTGCTGAGGGATTTCCACCCTGGATGTGGCTACCAGTATAATTGGGCTTGTGGCACAGAGCAAGCCAGAAAACATTACTGTCCTCCTTAAATTCATTTGCAAACTTCTCTTCTAATTTTGCAGGTTGTACTCAGGGCAAAAAGCTAAAATGTGCCTCCCTACTCACCAGTTGTGCCTCTCACCAGCCAGGTCTTTCAGTACTTGTCCTCTCTTCCCTTTTCTATGTGCTTTTTACACTGCCATTTGTCTTGGACTAATCTGGATAGCTGCTCTCCTGGTGTATTTTTTGCATACAAGACCAGACATGGGCAAACACACTTTTTGCCTGGTTTTGCTGTTTGACGTTTGTGCTTCAAACATGATGCTTCAGAACAAGACTTTTAGTTGGTGTTGCCTACTCTTTTCTCTCCTTTTCTTTAAAAAGGAAAAAAAACAAAACGCAAGCCCAAGTTAGTACTGCTACGTGCAGCTGTAAACTCTCCTTATTTGGGGCATCAGGGCTTGAAATTGGGATTTTTAGTGCTCATGCAGCTCTGCCACTCTGTCCAAGACAGGGGAGCTGTTGATTGACACCACTATCTCTGCACACATCCCAAGGGATGATCATCCCTTTGGAAGCTTAGCCGTGCCATGGAGCCAGAGAAAGGGGGAAATCAGGTATCCAGAGGTGGTCTTGGCTATGAAGATGGAACGGGACCTAATGGCTAAGAGCAGAAATGCGAGCAGGCTATGAGCATCAATTTTTTTCCTCAGCAGTTTGCAGTTGTTCACAATATAGTTGCCTGTTTGGTTGACACTGGAGCCAAACTATCAGATTTGGCATTTTGCAAGACAAGCATAAGTTTGAGGTTATTATAGAAAAGGCCTTGCACAGCCTTTATGCTTTATAGTTACCCTATCTGCAAAATGAAGCAGTAACAGCATTACCAGATCCTAATCAAGGAGAAGTCTCATGAAATAAATGAAACAGACCATCATCCAGGAGAAGGGATGGGACTGGAACAAGGGAGAAAGAAGATGAGTCTTTATTGTGTCCTGTGTGTCCTTCAGGAAGCTAAAATCAAAATCCCTTGGAAAAAATTAAAAGTAACAGTGAATTTTCTTTTCAGTCTGCTGAAGAAAACTTAGGCAATTTTGTTTAGATTGTTTCAAAGTAACTTTCTAAAGCAGAGGAAATACCTGGATAATCCCAGATTTCACGGTTAAAATTGTCCAGTTTAGGAACAACTGAAAAAAGAATTCAGGAAAAACATTTTTACATGTCTTTAATGTTAGGGCCCTGATGATGAAGTGTTGTTTGGAATCTTTAAGAGCTGCTATGACATTGAGATGTAAACATGAGCAGAGCTGGGAAAGGATGAAGACTTAAAATTTGACTTTGATACTTAGTTTTACTTTTCTGAAGTGCTTACTCTGCAGAAGTCATCTGGCTGTTTAATGAGGTGGAACTTCTGTGTGCTTCTAGCTAGGCTGGAAATATTGCCAAAGCAAACCCACCATCCCAGCTACAGGTGCTCAAGAAATGAAAAATATTAAGGAAAATCGATGAAATCGACATTTTTTTTCTGACCCCAGAAAAGCTCAACCCCTTTCTGCAGAGAGGCTTGAGTGTGAGCTGGAAGTTGAGGAGAGTTGTGCTGTGTCCCAGAGGCAATAAACAACCCGATTTTGTAAAACTCAACTATAATGCTGCTCCTAAAGGACAACATAGGAGATCCAAAGCAAAACTCATCCATCCCAGCACTAATTTTAACAGGTCACACAACGAACTGTGGCTCCCTTGACAGATGGCTGCCCTGATGCACCAGAGAAGACGTGTAGAGCAACCTGATTAGAGGAAAACCTTCTTAACATTTAAAACCTGGGATGTTTTGAGAAACCTTTGATGGAAGCTGTGCCTCCTCTTCTCAATAGTTCAGTCCTGCCTTTTGCTCTCCCAATCATCCTTTAAACAACCCTGTCCTTCAATTAGGAGCAACAAAACTTCATCCATTCTTAGACATTGTTTTAGACATGGACTGGTCCAAGAAGTCTCTTCGGAGGTGCCATATCATGTTCAGCATCATCTCAGCTGCACGTTTCAGCTTGCAACAGTGCGAGCACTGGAGATGGATAACTGCATCTTTGCAAAAATAATAGATCTCTGCAATGGAAACAAAAATGTAGGCTCCCTACCTTTTCGCTGCTTTTATCTTTCTAAGGGAAATGTTAGCTCTATAGGACAAAGGAACAAGAAGGTAAGTCAGAAATCAGGATTGAGTAAGAAAATAATTGTGCAACCTCATACTTGGATTGCTAAGCTCTTTCAAAACTGTCAGAATCTACATAGAATATCTTAAATCAGTTGCATCCTAAGGGACGTTTTTTCATCTATATTTAGGCCCTAGTTGCCTAAACTCTTGGATTCCTGTTCCCATTGACCTCTTCTTTTTGAATGGGTGCTGAATACTTCCAAGCAAACACTTGAACTTTCAGAAACCCCTAGTTGCCCAGAACAAGCCTGCAGAAATGTTTAGAGGATCAGTGCTCAGCAAGAACTTGCTGCCTGTCAGACTTTCTGAGTGTTTCACAAGAGATGAGCCCAAGCACAGCAGAAACCAAGCTGGAACAAGCACGTGCAGATCTTCTCCTATGCTTGATATCAGCGATGTGTTTTGCAATGCAGTAGGAGGTGTTGTGGCATGAATATGTTCAACTGCACAGACAGGATGGAAGAGGAAGGGGAAATATCCTACTCATGATTAGAGAAGGTTGCTTATCAGAACTTCCTATCGTTGGCGCTTTCCAAGGGAAAAGAAGGATGGGATTAATCCAGGAAGACTTTTTTGAGGCTCAATTGTGACTAAAATGATGTTTCTGCAGCTCTAAACCTTGAAAGAATGGCAGGAACAACTTCCAAAGGAGCCCTGCTCAGAGTGATTGATCTGTTCTCAGTATGCCTGAGAGCAGGGAAAATTACTTGGACTGGGTGCATCAGGCTGTCCTGGTACACAGCATCATTGTACTCAGCAGTTGTCCACCTCAAAGTCATGACTCCCTGAAGTGGAACATGCTGCTCTTAAACAGTATGTCAGGCTACTAAATAACAAAAGCCAAATAGGAGCAGGAAGGTTACAATTACTTGTTCCATTTAGGGTAATGCATTGAGTTAAGTAAGCAGATTTACACCTACAGAGGATTTGGTCAACTGCAGTCAACAGAAATTGCAGATCAGATTTCCAGCCAGTACGTGTTTTAAGCTGTATGCATGACCTAAAGCCCTTTTTTAACACCATAGCTGGAAAACCAATTTGCAGTCCCCAACAGCAAGGTATAAGCAACAGCCCCATGAATATGCAAAGACCTTTCAGATGGTATTTTAAACCAGCATTCAGTAACCATTATGCCACAGTTAACTGACTTCATCAGGCTTAAAAACAGAAGTCTTTAATTACAGTCATTTGTATTTCCAAAGATAGACTATAACATATTTATAAACAATCTGTGCACTTGGTGAGTAAATGACACATGGCATGAATCATTCGCTAACAGTTCTTATATAATATTCAAAGTGGGAATGAATGTTTCATGAAGGTGCTTCCACTGCTGAACTTGATAGGGAATCAAGCTTTCTTCCTTTCCCATACACGCTCTTTAGGCAGCCTCTTCCATCCGTTTTAAGTTCTGTGAAAGCCCTGAAAGACTCAGAATTCCTGGTAGAAAGAAATACCTTTAGATTTGCTGAGCTGTCTCCAGTGCTTGGCCATTGTGATTAAGATTTGGAGCACCTGTGCTAGGAATGCAGTGACACCTGCTTTGTCCCAAGGAACTACCTCCGAAACAGCAAACCTCCTGTATATCATGGATGCGGCACCAGTTCCTCACATGCCATGAGGAATGCCTGATACACCTGATACACACTGCCTGATACACCTGATACACTCAACCTGGCATCTCAGAAATGAGAAAGGCAAAGGATATGAGATCAGATTTGCAGTCACTCACAGGGTTAGAGATTTGTCCTGGACAGGGAAGCACTGAAGTCCTTGGTGCAAAACCACTGAGGTTTAGAAGACCCTTGAGCAGTGAGAAAGGATTGAACCAGACTCCTTCAACGCTAGACAAGGGCAAGACTTCGTGCAAGTCCTAGTTCAGTGCCGACCAAGGAGCTCTATGACCCCGTGGTTTAAGCTCGGGGAATCCCAAAACTGTCAGTTGCCAGAAGCTGGGTCATTATATCAGAGAAGATCAATTTTCTATGGGTCTTTCCGATTGCATTTCTCGTGTCTCACATTCTTCCTCAAGGTCCCTTCTCCTGGTCAGTGTCAGAGGAGGGGTGAATATCTGGACTGATCCACATAGATATTTTTTTTTCCCTTTCAGTCTTCTCCTACTCCATGGCCTCATGAAACTCAAAGCAACAAGTCAGTTTACCAAAGGATTGCAGAAGAGGAGAAACCCAAACTGCCTGCTGCTCAGTGTAAGAAGGGAGTTCGGCACGACACTTCTGGGTATCCTGGTGGTAGAGCAGGGTGTGCGTGTGAGTGAGTGCATGTAGGGGTGTGTGTCAGAAAGACAGAAAAATCTCTTTTAGCCATCCCATGTGATGGTGCTGCCATTGTTCTAAGCAAATGATTTTTATGACAGCAGGAGAACATCTCATGTGGGAAAGAGGAAAGCAATAAAGGGTGCTTTTTTGTTACTACAACATGTTGCTATCCTCATCTAGCTCTTATGAGGTTTATCCAAACCTCAGATGGCTGCAGTGACCATTTCACATCAGAAGGGTAAAGTTCTGGACTTCACCAGACATCCCACATGGAAGCTTGATTTTCTTATTCTTTGGCAGGACTGACATGATGTGATTTGGTAACTGGTAGTAATGCCAACACTGGATTTTGTCATCCTTTGCTAGATTTACGCAATTTGTTTTTCTATTATCTGTTTTTTCAGAGAAGGGATGGAGAGTGAGGTTCTATTCCCATGTGCTACTCAAATCCAACTCTGTTGTTAAATCAGTTATTGGAACACTTGCACAATGTCAGCGCGTTGATCTAAGCAGAGATTTGTGTTGCTTTTCTGAGATTCATTAGATGCAGCAGTATGTAAAGTGTAAAGAAGAATGGATCAGTGAGGGAACACAATGCTTTCCAACCCTCATTTTGACAGCCTGCCTATAAAAGTAGGATGTTTTCATTTGCTATTGGTGGGTAAAATGAAATGAGTTTGCTGGTTCTTAGGCGATCTTATGAGTCTTGGTGAAACACACAGAGATGCACAAAGATTCTGGTTACCCTTCACGACTCTCATCCTTATGTCAGATGAAGGCAGAAGCAGGACTGGTAACAAAATCTGAAAAGTAAAAATTGAAGTAAATCTCCAAATAAGAAAGGCTGATGTCCGATTCCCAGGTGGCATTCTATTATTTCTAGCTGTTACTAGAGTCGTAAGTGATTGTGTCGCACATCCTTCCTCACAGTGTCGTCAATGAACTGGAGGGCAAAACAGGTGGGGATTAACAGAGGAAATATGAGAGCAGGGAGAGCAGTGGGGTACAGTGTGGACTAGTGGACACGGCAGAGATCTGGAGGCACTCATGTAGTGCAAAAACAGGCAGAGAGCTGGGATTAATGTGTTAAAGAGGAGTAAGGACATAGGGTAAGGGCAATTAGACTCCAGCATTTTCACTCCATATGGAATAGTCTGATTCTCCTTCACCTGAAAAATTGTATTTTCTTATAAATAGTACCAGCTTGGGTTAAACAAAACATGCAGCAAAATGAGTTCATGTTTTTAGTGACATTCCTAGGGAAAAGCTGATGAAACACCCCAGGGAAACATCACAAAAAAGACTACTTCAATTCACTGACTTTTCATTGAAAAACTAACTTGTTTTTGAAAGAAAGAAACTATTTTACTTGCTTTGGGTGGGGAATAAAAAGCACCTATGGCAATACTGTGTGGGGAGCTTGCTGGCAGGGGCACAGAGCATTGTGTTCCCCAGAGGAACTGTAGGTCCTGTGCTGTGCAAACTACGTGGGGCCATTTTTCGGTATCATAGCATCTCCCAAAATCTTCTGTAAAGAAGTAAGAAGCAGCTGCAACAGCTTGATCACAGATCTGGGCGAGGACCAGTTTTATTCTTCCTGTGCACACAGGGAGCCTAGTTGTAATGTGGGCTTTAATGTGAGATGGTGGTATAATGCGTGCATAATCATACTTCTAGAAACTTTCTGCTTTTGTCTATTAGACTTCAGATTCCTTGGACCCTGATGGATGTTCACCTCTCTGAGCTTTCCAGCCAGGTAGGATAATGTTTCTTTGTGCGGAGTGCAGTGAATACGTAGGTGAACAGTCCTTTGTTAGGTGAGTGGCTTTATTGATACATGACAGCTTGGGCAGCAGGGATTATTTCAGTCATCCTGTTCTGCTTTTGTCGTTTTAATTTCCCTACAAGCCCCAAGGGTCAAATGAAAGTGTGAATGAATAAGTAAAAGGATGCCCATTTGCAATATGTCCACAATTATCTTCCTCAGAGCCTTTCCTATCTATAGCCCAGTGTCCCAAAGTTACACCAGACAAATACCGCAGACATCTATTCTTTCACTTTCATTAATACATGCTGTTCATAGCGGCAATAAAGCGTATCGGATTTAAATGGTCCTAGATCTGTATTTTATATAGGCTGCTCAGTTGTTTTTGTTGCAATAATAAATGGCATGGAGACAATTTCAGATTGTTCTGACAAAAATCAGGACTCCTAAGGGGAGTGTGCCTAGTGCACATGAAGTTGTAGCTCTGAGCAACCAGCTAGGAAGATGCAATTAATTTCCCCCTCATGAGTAAAGCCATTATATAAAATACCACAGTTGCCTTGAGGGCCAAATTGAAGGCACTGAATTATGTATTATCAAAACTGACTTTACAATGATGTCTTCATGGGCACTTCTGTGCCTTGTGAATGGAAAGGGGAAAACAGCTGCAAGGATCTTATTTGCCTCTCGCTTGCTGTAAACAGTGCACTGATAACGTGGAGACCTTAATGAGAGGTAATGACATTGCTCTCTCCCTTGAGGTAATGGCACAGAAATGGGAGGAAATCCTGGGAACTCTACTTAACTATATTGTGTATATTAATAGGTCAACCCAAGTCCACTCCTCTTCGCTTGGGATCTGGAGATGTAGAAGTTTTCCAGTCCATTTCTTTCCTATTTCATCTTGACTTTTGCTGGACCGAAGCTGAGCTGCTACTTCCAACCCAATGGAGCAGTTTTATTTCTCGGAGGTAGGTCTGTGTGTCGCGTGAAGGGTCAGCATCCACATTAGGTACCTTCTGCTCCAGGATGTAGCGTGCCACAGACAGAAACGCTCCCAGGAAAAGTCATGTGTGGGATTTCAAGAAAGAACTCAGCATCTCCCTTCCATAGCCACTTGCACTGGCGGGTAAGGCTGAGGTTTTCTTTGTGTCCTATAGGGACAAGGAGGGAGGAACAGGAGGATTAAGATCTTATTGACGTACTTGCCAGCCAGCAAAGAGCCTATGTGATGAGCCAGATAGCAGAGGTTAAGTCCATCAGGTAAAACCAAATCAAAAGAGTGTTATTGAGGCGTATTTTCAGCTGGGCACTCACAAGAAAATTCACAGAAAAATCATTTACATTTCACAATTTCAAGCCAGTGAACCGACACTCTGTATGTGCTATTCATCCTTAGCAAGCAGACACGAAGTAAGAAACAAAAAAATGCAGTGCCTGGAGCAAAACTGGATGGTTGCTCGGTGATAAGGGGGAAGTGGGTTTCATATTTCATGAGTGTTTTCCCCTCCTGCTGGCTTCTGATCTCAGTCATCACGCTGACATTATGAGGCAGGTATTCACATTAAAAGCAGCAACTGCTTAGCTGCCTGTTAGGTACTCTGAACTATTCAAACACATTAAAAAGGGAAAAATATCCATAATTCTTTTGGTAAGCAGTTGTCACACACTCTCTCCTGTGGCCCAGGCTCCATCAGCAGTCCCGAGACAGGGCACAGTTTGCTGAACTTGCAAAACATAAAAAATTAATCACTGACAGGGAGATGTGCCAGGGGAGGCTTGGGGTGGATCTTAGGAAAAGGTTCTTCACCCAGAGGATGGTGGAGCACTGGAAGAGCTCCTCAGGGAAGGAGTCACGGGGCAAAGCCTGAAAATATTCAAGAACCGTTTGGACAATGCCCTTACAGGGGATACACGGGGTGAATGTTGGGATTGTCCTGTGCAGGGATGGGAGTTGGACTCAATGGTCCTTGTGGGTTCCTTCCTACTCAGGTCATTCTGTGATTCTGTGAAGATTGCTTCTTTCCATTTAGTCTCACTTTGTGTTAAACTAAAAGCCTCTAGAAAGCGGAAAACTGAGTGAATGTCCACTCCAGGAGGGGGAACACCATGCAGGACAGACAGATTCAGTGGCAGATTTGAAACTTTCCTACTCTGACTCTGAACAACCATGAGACCTTTCCAAGCTGGAAGTTGCCCTGAGAATCTCACCGTAGAAAGCTGATGATTATTTAAAACATGTAGAACTACCTGCTAAAAGCAGTTATTATTCATAAGCAGGGAGGAAATAATTCCTGACTAAGGAGATGAGGAGTACTGAGGACTGACCAAAGAATTTGTGGAGGTCGCTTCCCCCTGCCTTGCCCCTCCTGCATAGGGAGCAGTGCACATATAGGAAAACTGAATATTCAGCTCTCCCTGAGGGACTGCCACTTTATTTTCTTATTCAGATTGCCTGGGCCATTTGCCAACTTTCCTCTATGCTGTGAAGGCAAACCCGGTGTTTATGCGCCTTTCTTCTAGCCGTGAAATGTTTCTGGGAGCTCATGAAATCCCAGGTGGCAAAACAACCTTGGAGAGCGCAGGGTGAGTGTGTGCGGATTGTGCACGTGTGTGCTGGGCAAAGGCATGACCCCGTGTGTTCCCTGACCTTGTTGGCACCTCCACATTGTCAGCAAAGGTGTGTCTGTCTGGGTTAGAAAGAAATGTTGCTGCTTCTGCTTCATGAACCAGGTTGGAAAAATATAGAGCCTTACCAATAAATTTTTAAATGCATCAGAAAAGCAAGTGAGAATGCAGAGAAATAAGCACTTTAAATGGCTTTATCTAAGAGTTTTGGCTAAAATGTCAGCTGGCAATTTCTATCTAGGAGCAAAAAAGATTTATTAGAACCGTACAGATGGGCTGTCCTGACTGTGATGGGCTAAACCAGAGGTCACCGGTCTCCAAAACACCTTTTCTGAGCTCAGCCTTGTGCTCGCAAAACTGTTGTGCCACTCTCTCTTTATCCTTTGTCTCCTGAAACACCACAAGTTTACTTTCACTCTTTAAATAAGAGGGTTTGATCCCAACTTTGAGCAAAGGATAACAGTCACAGAAACATTTGGAAAGAAACTCTGGAACGCTTTAGTCCCACCTCCTTCTTGAAGCAGACTATTATCAACAACAGCAGGTGACCTGCGCCTTGTCTAAGCAACAAAAATCCACCCTGGATGAAGAATCCTCCACCTCTCCGGATGTCCTGCTTGGCAGCACCCGATTAAGGAGCATTTACTTACTTAGTTAAGCTGTCAGATTCAAGCTTAGCAATAATTTAGGGCAACTTGAAAGAGGCTATTCCTCCCCTTAAATCTGATGTATACACTCACTGGCACTGCTGTAACCTCTGCAGACAGCAACAGCCTCTGTCTTAGGTCTGCACAGTGCCTTCCCCTGAAAGATTTAAGGTCCCTTTAGGCAGCTCTATTAAAAGGATTGTCTGTTAGGATAGCCCATTCTCAGCTCAGGATCCATTTGTGGACAGTTCAACCCTTCCTCTATTAGGAAGAAGAAAAAAAGATAGCAAATATCCTTATTTTTTTATTTTTTTGTTAAGGTAAAAGGGAAAAGTAATATGTGTTCAGGTGAATTGGCTGCTGTTTTACCAAATCAAAGGTAATTTAAAGGGTAACCAGTCTTTTCTCTATGTTCTAGGTGTTTAAGTTCTATGTCCAGGCAAGTTGAAACTAGACATTAGGAAAAATTTCTTCACTGAGAGGGTGGTCAGGGATTGGCACGGCTGCCCAGGAAGGGGGTGGAGTCGCCATCCCTGGAGGTGTTTAAAAGAGGGACAGATGAGTTTCTTAGAGACAGGGTTTAGTAAAGGGACAGGTACGGTTGGACACAGTGATCTCAGAGGTCTCTATTAAATTGATGGCTCTATGATTCTGTGATTCTGTATTCTTAAGCCAAAATTGAGGATTTCGTGAAAGCCTTCAAGTTAGTGGGTTTCTTTCATACCCAGTAGCCCACAGGCCCTTTTGAACAGTGGGGAATCAGAGCACAATGCAGCCCCTGGCTCTCCTTACCATGGGATGGATCTTGTTTTCAACACAAGAATGTAGTGGTTGAAATGGTGTAGTTGATCAGTAGGAGTTGGTGTAGGTGTTGGGTCATAGGTTGGACTTGATGATCTCAAAGGTCTTTTCCAACCTTATGATACTGTGATACTGTGTGTGAAATACAGAAATCTCCTTATTTTTATTTTTTTTTCTGAAAATACAGAGTAATTTAAAGCCTGAGCAAACTTTTGAGGCATTTCTGTGATCCACACACTAGGCAGATAGTACGGTATTGTATATGAAAGTTCATTGAAATGAGCACATCAGTCTCCAGCAGACTGTGGCTTGGTACTGCGGGGTGCTGGGCATGACCGGGAAGGTGGCTGGTACCCCAGGGGGTTGGTTTAGTGTAGATTATTTAGGTAGATTATCACTGGGCAGCAGTTGGGTCAGAATTGATGGAAAAATATCATATCCCAAGATTTACATTTGCTTTCTTGACAAATTTCAACGGCTTACAGAGTCCTTGCAGCCCTTAAACCCAGTAAAGGCAGTAGCAGCACAAACCAGAGTCTTTGAGCCAAAGGCTTAGAAACTGTGGTCTGGGAAACAAAAGTACCCACGTTTTTGTTCTGTAGATGTAAACTTCATCTCCCATCACGCTCACTGTCCGAAAGGTATATGCCACTACCCACACAACTCCTGACTCCCTCATCTATAGGGTGTGAGTCATCTCATTCTAGGGTAGATGTTTAGATGGATGGCATGAATGACATTTATAGAAGTATTTTCCTCTCTCCATTGACAACATAGCTTAGATAACTACCTCAGATGGGGCTGTCAACATTGTGGCTGCCTAAAGATAGGAAGACAAAACCCACTCTTTTGTTTCTTTTTTCCTTCAGCTCACAAAGCAACTCCGATTGATTGACTCCACAGAAATGTCACTGTAGCATCCTCTGAAACTTTAGCCCTAACAGTTCGAAAGATCTGTATCAATCGCTCTAAACCACTGGGCCCACCAAAGCTGGAGTCGTGTGTATGGTGTGAAAATGTCAATAACTAAAACGGCACCAAAAGTTAGCCCTACTGGTTGTTGAGTTTTCCTGTTTATTGACCATTCTCACTGTATTTTGTACTGGAAATATACCAGACAATAGGGGAAGAAAAAGTGAATTTAGAATGTGTAAGGGTTGTTAGCATGATACATTTCTTTCTGGCTGACTGTTCATTGATCCTAACCTTCTCAGACTCCCTTTAGTTCATCGTAGCATTTTGTTCCCTTAAACAAAAGACTATATTCTGATGTCCTTATTCATTTTTCCATGTCCCTTTGCTCCTAAATCACCTTGTTGACTTCAATGAGATTACCCTAAGAGTGGTATACTATGGGATGGAAGGAGGCCATCTGCCCAAAGTGACTAATTTAGATTTTTTATCTCCTTTCATCTTTTCTGTTTATTTCATTATTCACGTCTCTGCCTGTAGCTATTCCAAAGGCTGCATTGTAGTTGCTGTCACAGAGACGTACCTTTGGAATGCAACGGGGTCTTTTCTGGGACACGCTGAGCTGCCCTGTAGCGTTTTGCTCTTCTTTGGTAAATTGCTGTGTACAACCTCCTTCTGTTCTTCTTTTTTCCAGAATATGATCACTTCACAGCTGCTCGTATTCTGAATGCGTTAGCCTTTCCTACACACACCCTGCTTCACAGATATGGTGTCCTTGCAATTCTAGAAGCTGCTGTGGGTACATGGGATGACATTCATTCTAGTTAGGAATTACCTCAGTGGCTGCTCAGTCTCCCACTTTGCAAACACTCTCAGAGGTTCTTTTATTGTCACCACTTCATTATCTGACAACCAGTTGAACTTCTGAGATGTAAAATGCTGGTCCCTCTCAGAGCTAGGCGATATTCTGACCTACCTGAAGGCCCATCTCCAAATTCTATAATGCCCTCTTTTTCAAGCAATAATAAATCTATTTATTTATTCAAAAGAAGAGTTTGCCATTCCTTTCTAGGGTTATCCAGAGCGCTGTTCTCAGAGCAGCTTCTATTGGTCATTACGGCCTAAACGGACTCATTTTTTAGAAGTATTTTGTTCTGGTGAACTGGACCAAGCCTATACTAAGGAAAAAAACCCAAACAAACCAGGAAATAAGGAAAAACCTTATTAAGAAAGGAAAACCAGTTCTCAAGAGACCAGCACAGCTTAATTGTGTGAAGTTGTTGACTACCGGCTATGCCTTCTGTGGTTTTATTTACCTTGCAGAGACGGACATGGCTGAACCAGATGGGTTAGGAGAAAAAACTGCAAGTTTCTGGTCATGGAATAAAACCTTTGAGAGATATTGGCATAATCTTAGGTATTGCATGTTTGTTCCTCTGAAATCTCATTCCTGAGGTGTGTAAAAAGCAGTGTCTTGCAATGATGTTGTTCAGATCCAACGTAAAGCCCAGGGAAGAGATCACGGTGCTGATTAGAAAGCCAAGGTAATTGTTCCAGAAAAAAAATCAAATTTTATTTTAATTTTTAGAGTTTGTTGCTAATGATTTTTAGTCTGATTGTGACCAGATCTGATTCACTTCATTTCTTTAGATTTTATTGCTTTTGTTTTACTTATGCAGTGCATCATCTGTTGGTTTATAGTTCTCTGGTTCCTTTATTTTTGCCCAGAGTGCAGTTACCTGAACTTTATAAGCACCGGAAAGCAGTTCACCTGGAGGAGGTGTCAAAAGGCCAAAAGTCTATGCAGTTTTCTAAAGGCACCGTTGACTGCACCTGGGTCATTTGGTTGTATGATATCTTTTGCTCTCCTGCAAACAGTATCACAGTATCACAGTATCGTAAGGTTGGAAAAGACCTTTGAGATCATCAAGTCCAACCTATGACCCAACACCTACACCTACACCTACTCCTACTTGTCAACTACACCATGGCACTAAGTGCCTCATCCAAATTCTCTTTGAACACCTCCAGGGATGGTGACTCGACCACCTTCCCAGGCAGCGCATTCCAATGAACAATTACCCTCTCAGTGAAGAATTTCTTCCTAATGTCAATCCTAAACCTCCCCTGGCGAAGCTTGAGACCGTGTCCTCTCATTCTGTCACTGGTCGCCCGAGAGAAGAGTCCAACTCCTGCCTCACTACAACCTCCCTTTAGGTAGTTGTAGAGAGCAATAAGGTCTCCCCTGAGCCTCCTCTTCTCCAGGCTAAACAGCCCCAGCTCCCTCAGTCGCTCCTCATAGGGCTTGTGCTCCAGCCCCTTCCCCATCCTCGTCACTCTCCTCTGGACACACTCCAGCATCTCAACATCCTTCTTAAACTGAGGGCCCAGAACTGGACACAGTACTCAAGGTGTGGCCTGATCAGTGCTGAGTATAAGGGGATGATGACCTCTGTAGTCCTGCTGGCCACACTGTTCCTGATGCAGGCCAAGATACCATTGGCCTTCTTTGCCACTTGGGCACACTGCTGGCTCATGGTGAGTTTCCTGTCCACCAGCACTCCCAAGTCCCTTTCCGCCTGACTGCTCTCCAGCCACTCTGTCCCCAGCCCAGAGCTCTGCATGGGGTTGTTGTGTCCAAACCCGGCCTTTGGACTTGTTAAACCTCATGCTATTGGAGTCAGCCCACCTCTCCAGCCTGTCAGGGTTCCTCTGTAGGGTCCTCCTACCCTCTAGCAGATCAACACTTCCTCCCAGTATGGTGTCATCTGTGAACTTGCTGATGAAGGACTCGATCCCCTCATCCAGATCATCAATAAAGATATTAAACAGGACCGGGCCCAGCACAGAACCCTGGGGGACACCACTAGTGACCGGCCGCCAGCTGGATGGGACACCATTCACTACCACCCTTTGGGCTCGGCCATCCAACCAATTCCTAACCCAGCACAGAACATTCCCGTCCATGCCACGGGCTGCCAGCTTGTCCAGTAGTCTACTATGGGAGACAGTGTCAAAGGCCTTGCTGCTGCGTCACGTTGGCCAACTTCCAGTCTTCTGGGACCTCTCCAGTGAGCCAGGACTGCAGATAAATAATGGAAAGCGGCTTAGCAAGCTCGTCTGCCAGCTCTCTCATCACCCTAGGGTGGATCCCATCAGGCCCCATAGACTTATGAGGATCCAAGTGGCTCAGCAGGTCTCTAACTTTTCCCTCACTTTCTTTATAAAATCAGTTTTATCTTAGACAAATATGAACTGTTCTATCTGGATTGGAAAGATATTGGTCTCAGTTCAAGGTAAGAAGCTGGAAGATGGTAACACTGAAAGAGGTCTCTGAAAGAGATACTGTAAGACAGCACATCAAAGCCTGTGAAGTGATAAAGCAAGAAGTCAGTCATTGTCATCTTTAGCTGTAATTTAAAGCGTCCCAGTAATAAGATTATTATTGGTCATTTCACTTGGAGAGATGGAAATCAGGCTACTTACTCAATTAATACAAAAATACAATTGAGATAAGGGCATAAACAGCAAATTCGAATATCCATGAGGGATGAATTGGATCTTGATTAATTAAAAAGTGTCAATACTCAGTTGATATAAATAATCTCGGTCCAATTTCAGATTACTGGTTGATAGAAGAGATTTCTCCCAGCATTTTTTTATTTAGGCAATTGCCTGGCACCCATTTGTAACAGATTATGTCAGATAAGGAACATGTCAATGTATTACCAGAAAACACTCAGGTTGCTGTCCATATAGGTATTCCCTTGAGGAAACTGGAGACGTGGGGAATTGAGAACATCATCTGACAAAGTAGAGTGAAGGAGGAGAGAGGAAAAAGACAATGGAAGTAGGAATAAGCAGTAGAGCAGTCAGTGCCCTTTAAGCGGCACATGCCCTCTCAGTTCATTCAAAGAAGGCATTGATCGAAGTCAAAGCCAAAAAGACAACAGACAGATGGAGATATAGAAAATAGGAGAAAGACAAATGAAGGAGCCAAATCAATGGGTTGGATCACATCACTGCCAACCTCCTCACTTTTCCATTCCAATGAGGAAGATTAAAAATAACAATATTTTTGAAAAGTAACCACAACAATAAAATCACCTAACTGCCTCTTTTTAGAGTTTGTAATTTCTTTGTGTAGGTGCAAACCTAACCAATGTGGGATTGAAATATTCTTGTGAGCTCTCCTACATGTTTCCAAGGCAATGATCTCTCATTACAACGGCAGTTTATCACGGATATTAGTCTTGAGTTTGATATCACTGACTATGAATCTTAAAACTCTCACTGATTTCAATTAATCAGCATCAAATTTGTTGTGTCATTCGAGTTAAATACATGTTAAGGAATTTGCTGGCTCACAGTGCCACAGGGCTGGTAAAGCATTCAGAGGTCTTCTGGTCCATCCTCTGCTCCAAGCCTGTATGAGCTTTACCGCCTTGCCTCCTTCCTGACATATGTCTGTCAAATGTGTTCACAAGGGTTGATAGGAGGAAAATTGAAATAGGAAAGAGAAAATATGACTTTGAAGGACATAAAAAGGAGTTAAAAGAACCTATATCAGTTTCAGCCAAGCCTTTCTTCAGTTTGTTGATCAACAGACAGTCCCTACCAGTGTGCATCACTGTGCCTCTGCTAGACAGCAAGATATAAGCCATGGGGTCTTATCACTTTGAACTATCCTCTGTCTCTTTTTCATCTCAGATTTCAAAAACTGTGAAGTTGCACTGTTGTCTTTTTTTGGCAACTCAGCAACCATTAATGTCTTCAGAATACAGCCTGAAAACAGACACTCTTGCCTTCAACTGCAACGCCTGATAATAGTATCACTCCTTCCTGAGTCTGCAGTTAACGCAGGAACTCTTTGAAAGCCAGTAAACATGCATTTCACTCTAACCCCTTCATCCTCTTCCTTCACAGCCTCTGGCTGGAGGCCTCCTCCCTCCTGTATCTCTCTGACACACGTGATACACAGGGAGCAAGAGTTGTTTTAGCTACAGAACTGAGCAGGAATAACAGCTCTTCTTTGATGAGCCTGCAGAAAACTCCTGTCCTCTACGAGGCACCACTTCAGCAAATGAGACTGAAAACCTTGTACCCAGGGAAACCGTTTTCCCTTTCTAAGATTTCACAATCCGATGTGAGCTTGGGCTTCATTGAATAATTACACATCTTTGCAATAAACTTCTTCAGTGTTCAATGGCATTTATCACAGTATCACAGTATCATAAGGTTGCAAAAGACCTCTGAGATCGAGTCCAACCTATGACCCAACACCTACACCTACTACTTGTCGACTACACCATGGCACTAAGTGCCTCATCCAATCTCTCCTTAAACACCTCCAGGGACGGTGACTCCACCACCTCCCTGGGCAGCGCATTCCAATGACCAATCACCCTCTTGGTAAAGAATTTCTTCCTAATGTCAAGCCTAAACCTCCCCTCGCGAAGCTTGAGACCGTGTCCTCTTGTTCTGTCGCCGGTCACCTGAGAGAAGAGACCAACCCCTGCCTGACTACAACCTCCTTTCAGGCAGTTGTCCAGAGAGTTGTATTTGCCTTGGTAAAATTTCCTCTCAATAATGACTGCATAAGGAGAAAGGAACTGGGTTCACCAGTCGGGAGGATTGCTGAAAAATGTAACAGCAGTGGAAGTAATCTAATATGTGAAATTATTTTCCTAAATAAAGAAAATGTGAGGGAGTTTTCAACAGTTTGATAAAGCAGTGAAGTCTGGCAGCTGTTCATCTGTTGGACCCAAATGCCTTTGTCGCATGGGATGGTTATCAGAGCATGAGACAAAGAGTACGCTTTGAGAAGATGCTAGCAGACTGTGACTCTGCTGTCTCTCTGGATTTGTAAGGTCCTTGTGGGAGAGGTGTAAATGCAAATGAATTTATTTTTAAACATAGGATTGTGGGAGATATATACGCACACTGGGGTGCATGTGCATTTTAGGGTATATCACCAACACAAAATGCTGGTGCAGTCAAACACAGCTTGTTCTTTAGCCCCAAATCCATGAGACAGAACAGCTGGATTTCAGCATCTAATATTGGGTAAGATACTTATGCTTTCATGAATCCCACTTTTCTCCTTTTCAAAATGTAAGTAAGGTTAAAAAACAGTCCATGGTTAAATGAAGAGTAGATTAAATAAAATATGAGACTTAAAATAATGTTCAAGAACAACTTCTGTAAAAATGATAATTCTCGACATTTGCCGGTCATCTTGTTCTGTCGTGCCAGAGAGGATATGGGTTTGAAAGGAGCAATGAATTGCTAGCAGGGTTGGGCTTTGTAAGAATCCCTCTTTGATTCTCACATAAGAGCAAATGCCTGTGGCCTCTCCGTCACAGGATCAAGGCAGCCTGTGGCTTTCTGTCTTCATTTTAGCTGGACAGGTCAGAGTCAAACCAACTGAAAACCTGCTTTTCAACTGTTAATTGAGCCTTATCTGATCTTGACCTCCTCAGATGGTCACCAGTCTTCAAAAAAATAGCGTCCCTGAGATTGCCAGGTGTTATGCTTCATGTACAGGGTGCAGCTCAGAGAGATATTAACCTTGGCCACATCCTCAGAGAGAAACTACCTCAATGACATCACAGCAAATTTCAGCTGTAATTTTAACAAGAACCTTAAAAAATATGTCAGCAGTGAACACAAAAGCATGCAAATATTTATTGTTTTCCCTTGTTTGCACTTGGCTTTACATAATTTTTGTGGGGCTGGAACCATCAAAGCTCCTTGGCAAAGGCTGGGAGCACAAATGATATCAGGGATCCAATATCTTTTGGAACACTCCTCATATGAAAGGTTGTCCAAGTACCCTTGGTGATATCATGTCTCCAGTGATGTCAAGGAAAGAACAGTGGTATTTTTTGTTAGTGAAAAAAAATTCAAAATCTTCCAGGCTAACATCGTTTTGTTATTTTATTCATAGCAGTCTTGACAAGATCAGACATTCCTGTTATTTGAAAAATAACTGACATTAACAGAGCATTTACTAACTTAGGAAAATGATTCATGGTTTAGTAGACAAAATAGCCTGGGAAGATGTCCAGATGCTACAGAAATTGTTGCTGCTGTGAACAAGGAACATTACTGAAAATATTTTTAAAAAAATTAATAAGATGCAGATGATAAGGTCTGTTCATAAATGCAACATAAATTTTATTTAGGTATTAATTATATTCATTCTTTTCATTTATCACAATGTTTTTTGCATAGGATTAAAATGTCATCCATAAAAAGCTGAAATATTTGCCTTGGTTTTTTAAGATGCAGTTTGCAAATCTAGTGGTATTAATAATGAGGAGAACATTCCTAGGGGAAAGTGAGGTCCTACACTGTCCCTAGGTTAGCAGCTCCTATGGTGAACTTCATCTACACATGGTGTCCCCACCCATGGCAGCAGGGCTGGAACTGGATGATCTTTAAGGTCCCTTCCAACCCAAACCATTCTATGGTTCTGTGATCTGATGACTTCAGAGTCTCTCTAAAATTCATCTTTATATGAAATGATCCTGAACAAACCAACTGCCTGTTGTCATCAGCTTTTCCTTTTCTTTTTCTGCCAGTTCTTCAGTATCTCCATGGAACATTTCTCCATTCTAGAAAAGATCCTGAGCTGCTCACAGCTTGGGCAGAGGAGCAGCACCATTGAGTTGTGTCAGGGTGGGAGTGAAGACACCCTAGGGAGCAATGAAGGAGTCAGTCTTCCATGTCTGGCATATGGCATCCTGAGCTGGAAGGGAGGATGCCAGAGACACCAGCAGTCTCTCAGGGCAATGGGTATGGAAGCCCTGGCTGTGCCTACCCGATGTGTCGCATTGGGTGCTGCAAACCTACATCTTGGGTGTGGAAAGCTCCTCACAGACGTTGCAAGATCAAGGACAGTAGGGCACATCTCTTGGGAGAGATCAGTGACAATTTCACGAATACCAGCCTTGAGTCTTCCCATACTATTAGCGATACAGAGATTTCTGACAATTTCTAGCATAAGGTTATTGGTTGGAGGATGAGGAGTCTTGATACTTGTTTTTGAACCTAAAATCTTTGTTTAGGCATCACAGCAGTCTGTTATTTCCCTTCTGTTGGCTAATAGCTTAAAAATTGCATATTTGTGCAAGTATCTCTGAAAATAGTGGGCTGGGTCACAAACCAGATAGTGCATAATTACTAATTAATCAACCATCAGATTAATAGTGGGCCTTCAGTTTTGCCAACAAACCCCACTACTAAATGGCTCCCTCATTACCAATAACTACCAATTTAGAGGCTGTGTTATTGCACTAGTTTTATTAATGTCACATTCAGAAGGATACCATAGCAATAAACTGGCATAAGGCTGTAAAAAGAGGGTCACTGTACGTATTAATAATGTATTTTATAGTGCAGTTTAATATTCTGAACCCAAGCTGCCTTGCTTTATAATCAGAAGAGGAAAAAAGCAAGCTGATCAATCATCCTTACTTCCTCTTACAGCGGCCAGCTAGCTAGAATCATGGTGACATATGTGAGGGTAATATCTTGTTACAGAAATCTTCTTATTAAGCAACATCATTAGTTCTAATTTGTAATAATGCCTGATTATAAGCTTGGTAATATGTTTCTAAATGATTTATAGGGCTTGCTTTTTTTTCAAGCTGAAGATGTATGCAGTCACTCCAGGAGACATGCTTCATGGCTGATGAGGAGCCGGAAGGGAAGCGGGGCTCACTGAGCAAGAGGGTAGCACTCTCATTATGTGAGCTTAGTCTGAGGCTGGGCACAATCCTTCCTTCAGGTTTTCTCCTTGTGGGAAAAGCAGCATTCTGTGTGCTAAAGCTATAATGACCAAGGACCACCCAGGAAGCTATTGTTGGCATTCCTCACCCTATGGTTCTGCTACGGAAGTCTCTTATCTTCACCTTAGATGAGATAGTTGGGTCTCAATCACCAAACATGTAGAAATCTGCAGAATTTAGGGGTTTAAGTACCCCTTTGGGTTTAGGTCTTTGTCCTTAGTCTGTAAAAAAGGAATATTTACTAGCATTTCCCTACAAGAACAGGGTGATGAAGAGAAGATGAATTAACAGTTGCATTATACTCAGATAATATGAGAGAGCCCAAAGAAATACTTAAGAGAAAGAGTCTTTGCCTTTGGTCCATTAATCCACTACCTTCCCTACCTCCATACTGACCACCAGTGGTCTTAGTATGGCTGTCATTATATACACAACCCTGGCTTTATGTCCTCTGGGAGGCAGGGAAGAAGAGCTCCTGGGAATATTCAGTTGCAAGACTCGGGTGGGAATAGATGGATGATGCGACATGGGCACCTTGCTCTGAATATCCTTATTGCAGAATGGCTTGGGAGCTGTGGCAGGGACACCAAGGCAATAAGACACGTCTCCTGACCAACTATGGCCAATCCAATGGCATAAAGTAAGCAGCATCCTCAGAGTCATCCTTTACTCCACATTTAACACCTCTTCACAACGGGATCAGATGGCCAAACCAATCCCGATAAGAATTGGCTGTGGAAGCTTGTGTATGGGGCTTTCCTTTTTCCTTCTGGTCTTCCTGGCTTGGAAAACGAAGATTTCTGGTTCTGCTGTCAGTCACAGATGCATCATCTGTTTCACATGTAATAAATTGTAGATCAGAGTGACCTGCCAGAGGGCAGTTGTCCCAGGCATATGGACCACACAAACCATGCAGGAAAGTAAGGAGAAAATTATCAGCCCTGGGAGATGTTCATGACTCTCCTCACTACTGGCAGCTTAGCTGGGGGATCGAGTGAGGATGCGAGGAGGTGGCACAACCAACCAGCTGAAGGGATAAGCTTGGATTTGTACTTAAAACCTTTACATTCTTCCAAGGGCTCTATTTTCCCCATTGTGAGATGATTGTTCCTGTGTGCTATGTAAACGATGGGCTTTTAACTGTAGCTACAGCCATTAATTTAACAGAAAGGACAGCACTTCATTTCCTTTCCAGTGGAACTGGAGTCTTTTAGACTGGAACTTCGAGTCTAATGACTGTGATTATAGTTCCCACTTGCCGGTGATGGACAGGGCTCTTCCCCTTCCAGCAAGCTCAGGAACAAGGCCAGAAGGCTTCAGCAACAAGATGGACAGCTGTGATCTTATAACTTCTCTGAAGGTTTGCAAGCTGTACTGGATCTTTAAGGAAGTTGGTTTCTAATTAGAGATAGACTGGAGTAAAATATGCCCGGAGTCAAGTCCAAGGATGGATACTCAAGTGGTGTAAATCAATACATTGTAACTTCCATTTGATGGTATTTACAGTGCTCTGTCCTGGTTAAGGGCTGCTGACTCCCATATTTGACTAAGATCAAGTACAGCCCAGATAGCACTTACGGTCTTTGCCAAGTTTCTCATTGACCAGGCACACTGAAATGTTTATGAAAAAGTTACACCAGTGCTATTAGAGTTAATATTCATCATCATTACAATGAAAGGGGTTGTTTACTTTCCTGTTGCAATGTTTCTTAGCAGAAGTTGGATGAAAAGATCACAAAAACATCACCGTGGGGAGAGCAGCAGATAATTAACCTTGTAAAACATATGCTTTGTATAATAGTTTAGCTACTTTACACATTAATTTTCTAAGCATCTCTTAACTGCATTGGATAATTCATTAAAGTAATATTCTTAGTGGCCACATAGATCAGTTCTGTCAGGTTTACCACAGTGTATCACTTTGCTGTTTGTTAAAAACTATTCCCATCCAAGTGGCTTGTTATAACTGAATGGTTTAGGTGCATCTTATCTTCTCTATGGTCCCTTTTCACTGAATCCCAAATTCAGCAGGGGCAACAGGGATATCTTCCAAAGCTGCTGAAGATCCTCTGGAGCTATTTCCCAAGAAAAGGAACATGAAAAGAAAGACACAGCTTATATGGAAATACCACCTCCTACTCACCCTGTACAGGTGTGCAGCTTCCCTACCGATGACCCCAGACCACTTCCAGTTTGCTTGGGACTGTGGCTTGGCAGCTTTATTTGCTCAGGGAGTTGCTAAATCAGGGCATAGCTGAACGCTACAAAGTGATTCTCTCGCCGCAGACAGGTCTGTTGCTACTTCATGCCAACATAAGAAAGCAAACATGGCTCAAAATCTAATTTGAAGAGGAAAAAGATAAAGGCCATGATGTTATTAGAGGCAAATCCCCACACATCTCTGAGGATATCTAATGGAAGCAGCTAATAAACTGAAAAAGCCACGTAAAGGCAAACAATCCATTATTTACATGACAGGTAAACTGTATGAAGATTCCTTATCAAGTTAACGTTCTGGGCCAGGTATCATCAAAGGGTCTAATAAATAGTCAGTCAGAGATTTGGTATTTATTAAGTAAGTATTTCTATTAGCTAGGTGAGTGTCTGCCTTTCCCCAAAGAGTCGCACTCTGCATAATTTATAGTAACGCTAGATTATACGGCAAAATTCCTTCTCAAAGAGGTTACTAGCAATAAATTAGTTCTTTTCAGTTATTTGGACATTTTTATATGTTTCTAATCTTTTTCCCCAGTTCCTTCATTGCCCAAAAATTCAACATTTTTTATGCTGTCAGGGTTCTGATGGTTTTCTTTCTTTACTGCTGTATATTCTGTGTTTTACTAGTGCTCTCTGTTTCTCCTCATGTGACACAATAATAATACCTTTCTGCTGGATATGGCACTTCTCTGAAGATATGAAAATATTTTGCAAACTTTAATTAACTCCCTAATTACTCAGAATGTAATGTCAAGCTAGTTTCTTAAGGCAACCTTTCCAAGTGCTGGAGAGACATCTGCACTCAAGATGGGGGAATTTAAGTAAAAACACCATCTAAACACTTTAGTGTTTGTGAATTCAGGTCTTTATGGGTGAATGGTCTTGTTAGGAAAGTACAAAATAGGACAGAGAAAGATCTTAATAAGTCATTTAGTCCATTCCCACCTAAATCCATTGTATATAAACCTATCCTGACAGACATTGGTGCAATCTGTTTTAAATACCCTAAAGTTAGGAATTTTTCCCAAGACGCACTGCGTTCCAGTATTTCTGGGGTTTCTAAAGTCTTTTTGCGTTTAAACCAATGGTTTCTTATTATACCTGTAGTAGTCAAGGGAATAATTTGTTCTACTCTTAAATGTTTGAAAACTCTCCTGGGGTCTCCCCTTCAGTTTTCTCTTCTGCAGATCAAATTATAATTTTCCCTCTCAAAAGCTCATGATCTTTCACTGTGCTTCTCTCAAGGTGGTCTATACTGGCAGTGCAAAGCCCAAAATGTGCGCAGGACCCCAACAGAAGCCTGAGAGGAGTTCAAGGAACGAAAAAGAGCTGTGAGCAACCTGATCCAGTGGGAGGCGTCCCTGAGCGTGGAAGGGGGATTGGAACTGGATGATCTTCAAGGTCCCTTCCAACCCAAACCATTCTGTTATCCATAATTCTAATCACCCCCATCACTCTGTTCCCCGTCTCAAGAACAGGTCCAGAGTTATCCTGTGCTTTTCTAGCTCAGAGTGAGGGATGAGTTGGTTGAAGCCTGTCTCTTAGCTCTTCTTTGCGTATTGACTACAGTAAGGAAACTCTAAGTGGCTGAAGGTGCTAAGTATTATAGATAAACAAATGAAATAACACTAGGACTGCAAAACTTGTTTGAGGACTTTGAGTCCTCTCTCCATAGTTATTCCAGACCTTCATTTTGCCAATACTTGAAAGCCTTCATTTAACTGTGGGCCTAAATTTACTCTTGGTCAGTGCGCAGGCTTTTTTGTCAACTTTGTCCATTAGCTTAAGCAGTCCTGAAGCAACTCTAGAAGAACACATAGTGATGCCACTCCGGAGCCCTCCGTTAGCTTCTACAACATTTTATCAGATAGATCTACCTAAAGGGAATTAGCTTTTGGTCTCTACAGTGAACACTTCTGGATAGAAAATCCCATTGCTTCCTTAACTCGTAATGACTAACACCAAAAGACACCAAGCACTCTCCCGAGATTCAGAGTTCTCAACAGCCAGCGAAGTCTGCTACAGCGGAGAGTGGTCAACACATCATGTTAAAAAAAGGTGGACCTGGAAGCTGTCAGATATTTTTAGACAATGTTCTAGACATTTCAGATGTTCTTAGAAGTTGTGACTCTACTTAACTTCTACAATATCTTTTAAGTAGGAAGTAGTTCATTCATTATTCTATGGTAAAGACTGGTTTATGGTGTAAACGTTCTTCAGATGGGGCCAGCACGTCTGTCAAAGCTCCACAGTAAGGTCCAAGGAAAGAACCTAGGAGTTCTGATGCCCAGGCCCATCTTCTCAACACAGGATCTCTCTTTGTTTTCTGGATTTTAAAAAAAGAACCTCTCAAACCGTCAGTCTTAAAAAATCAATTTATTAAAAAAATAACAAATTAACTTTCTCTGAGGGAAGAGTAAATCATGGATATTTTAGATGGGATATTTTCTTCGATGGTTTCTCAAGAATTTTGTAAAGCACAAGTGCACACAAACATGCATGTATCTTACACACATGTGCACACAAACACCCACCTCCACATTTACCTTCACAAGCAGCAGACTTAACTTAAAGAACTTTGTTAAAAGTTCTAGGTGAAGCAGTCAAAGTTGGAGGGGTTTTTATAGCTTTTCTTAAGGATCCTTGAACATTCCTCACGTAGTCTTTTGCGGACTTGGTTTTTAATTACAACTATATGAGCATTTTTTTATGAACAAATAAAATAAGAACTATTAAATGATGAACATTAGCAAACTGAAATAAAACAGCTGAGATCTGTGACATGGGAATAAAAGCTTGAGAAATCAACAATTTGAGATTTTTAAGCTCCTTTTTAAGAAGTTTTCTTGTATTTGATCTGAATGAGGTAAGTTCTGATTTTTGGTTACACTCTCATAGGGTTTTTATCTTGTAAGTTCATCCCTTGCATGTCAAAATTATTCATATCCTCGCCGCCATTAAAAAGAGAAGCAGACTGATGCACAGCACAAGGCAAATGGCTTGCACAGGATCACAGAGCAGATCCACAGCGGAAGCAGGTGTTGAACTGACCTCTTCTGACAACTGTTCACTGGATTTCAGCAAATGTTTGAAATGTCACCTCTGAACTACTAAAACGTGATGTGTTTTTTCCATTCTACAAGCATGAAGCAGTTACCTGTGGGATTCACTCTCTGCTGGGAGATCATAGGATGTCTTCGCAGGAACAACAGCCCTGATGCAATCATAACTCTTTTCTATCTACAAAACCCCTTTGAGCCTATAGTCTTATCATCCAAGAATACCTTCATGTGTGCCAATACTCAGTACAGGGTGGGAAGGAAGAGGCAGATGTTTTTGGTATTTGCAGTTGATCTAAAACAGATTGCTAAATCTCAGTATTTTACATGGGAAAGTTTGGTCTCTAATGTAGGAATGTGTGTCTGTATTTCAGCTGGGGCATCAAAATCACAGGCGTATGGTAGAACTTTAAATGCCTCCTGGATGCTGCTCTGGAAGTGTATAGGTCCCTGCATATGTTCTGTCTCAGGTCCAGCCTCATGTGGGTACCTTGTACAATCTGAGGCATCTTACATGCCCTTAGATATACCAGGAACAGTGTGGCCAGCAGGACTACAGAGGTCATCATTCCCTTATACTCGGCACTGGTCAGGCCACACCTCGACTGCTGTGTCCAGTTCTGGGCCCTCAGTTTAAGAAGGATGTTGAGATGCTGGAGTGCGTCCAGAGGAGAGCGATGAGGATGGGGAAGGGGCTGGAGCACAAGCCCTGTGAGGAGTGACTGAAGGAGCTGGGGTTGTTCAGCCTGGAGAAGAGGAGGCTCAGGGGAGACCTTATTGCTCTCTACAACTGCCTGAAAGGAGGGTGTAGTCAGGCAGGGGTTGGTCTCTTCTCTCAGGTGACCGGCGACAGAACAAGAGGACACGGTCTCAAGCTTCGCCAGGGGAGGTGTAGGATTGACATTAGGAAGAAGTTCTTTACTGAGAGGGTGATTGGCCATTGGAATGCACTGCCTGGGGAGGTGGTGGAGTCACCGTCCCTGGAGGTGTTTAAGAAGAGATTGGATGAGGCTCTTAGTGCCGTGGTTTAGATGTTGAGTAGGTGTAGGTGTTAGGTCATAGGTTGGACTCAATGATCTCAAAGGTCCTTTCCAACCTTATAATACTGTGATGCTTTGATTAGGGAACTGGATTGAACCCTGGGAGAAAGCAGCAGCAAAGACACCGCAGCCCAGGGAAGGTTTTCTGTTGGCTTTCAAGGTCAACATTTTGTGCAGAGCAGGAGTGAGTGGACTTCAGATTTAATGCTAGAAAATGGGGAGTGATTTGCTGTGGACTGCTTTAACCCTTCATCAGGGCACAAAGGCTGCCACATCCCTAGCCATGTTATCAGTACCCAGGTGGATTTCAGCTTGTGTCCTTAGAAGGCAAGGAGCCTGGGGCTGCGGTGGCTGAGAGGGACCATACCCAGCAACGGCCACAGTATTTCTCACCTTCAGTGCCTTGCTCAGTGCCAGCAGTCAGCCTCTTAACACATCATCGCAGGTACGGGGATGATGGCTGCTCCACTGTCCTGGCACCTATCCATCACGCAGGTCTAAGCCATGAATTCCACAGCAGGAACAGCTGATGCAATGAGAGCACAACTGAAAATGGGGCTGGGGGAAATCGCTGTGTATCAAAGGAGCACCTTTAAGTCTTACTCAAATTTCCTATTGGTGACAAATCATTGCATTTGTGTGGGACAGTCAGAGTCAATGCAAGTCAGCACGATGAACTCCAGCGTGTTTTCGGGAGTAGGTTTTTCATAATCTGTGGCCCAGAAACTCTGGTTGTCCTTTGCTGAGATATTGTTGCAAATCTCAGGAGGTAGCAGAGTGACTCTGACGGTGATATGAGGGTAATTTGGTCTTAAAGCTCAGGTCCCCTGGAGATATCTGGTCATGTGACAGACTTGGGCTGCTTTTTGTAACAGATGAGTTCATAACTTGAGAAAAGAAGTGAAAGAACACAAGCATTAGAAGTAAAAAGCAGATGGTAAATAAAAATAAAATAATATTTAAAATGCAAAAGTATCATAACTTTTAAGCTAATAATGTAACTTAAGAGCTCATGATTTCTGAATGTTAAAAATAACAAATTCTCTTCTCCGATAGCAAAAGTATTTTCTCCCTGGCAAATATCCCTGGCTTAAAACACAGATTTATTTGTAAAGTGGTTTCATAATAGCTCCAAAATATAGGATTTGTCTGTTTAAGTTGATAAGCTCCGTGTTATTTAGTACTGGGGGAAGAGATCACAGTTTAATTAATTTTTTAAATAAGAAAATGCTAAATTCACAGAGAAAAAAGAATTCTTCATTCAAAGCTCTTTAAGAACGAGCTGTCATTTCAACTAAAACATTAAAACTAAAGCAGGGGTGTAAATGACTTGGATTTTGGGTCCACAGTTAATTTAATCCTCTATGTTTATTTTAGCACAAAAAAAAAAGCACTAACAGGTTGATTTACATATAATTCCTCCTGCTGTAATGCAAATGAATCACTGCCAACAGACCAATCCTCATGAACAAGATTAGGACAATTAACCAATCTGCCCTACGCAAAGCACAGGACTTGAAAATGCCTCCAACAAATGCCCAGGTCTTCAGATGCTCTGAACTAATTCAACATGGATGTACAAAGTTTCTATTGCTTCTAGAAACTGCAGATCTTTCCTTAAACACGTACTGTCCAGCTTCCACCAGATACTCAACAAAAATAAGCCTGGTCACTGCCCAGTACCTGTAACACTATAATATGCTCCAAGAATAATAATCAGCAAGTAACAGTTTTCCTTCCCACGTTGCTAAGAAATTAGGCAGGAACATGAATGTAGGGGAGGAAGGGGAAGGTGTGTGTGCCTGTGTACTTAAGTAACTGAAACTGTAATTATATTAAAACACGAATATGTATTTATTTTATTCTTCATGTCATTGTCATGGTTTCAGCAGGGTTATTCCAGATTTATACCGTCATAAGTTGTAGCAAAAATCTGGCCCTGTCTGTGCAGGTGTGTGTATACACATCATCATTCAGCCTGGAGAAGAGAAGGGTCCACGGAGACCTCACAGCAACCTTCCAGTAATTAAGGGAGGTTTAAGGAAAGCTGGGGAGGGGCTCTTTATCAGGGAGTGCAGGGACAGGAGGAGGGGGAATGGTTTTAAGCTGAAAGAGGGGAGATTTTGATTAGATACTAGGAAGACATTTTTTACTGTGAGGGTGGTGAGGTGCTGGCACAGGTTGTCCAGAGGAGTCATGGACACTCCATCCTTGGAGGTGTTCCAGGACAGGCTGGATGAGGCTATGAGGAACAGTGGGAGGTGTCCCTGCTCATGGCAATGGAGTTGGAACTGGGTGATCTTTAAGGTCCCTTCCGACCCAAACCATTCTATGATTCTATGATTTTATCTCTCTGGGGCTTTAGTGTCATCATTCTATGATTCTGTGATCACTTTCTCCATCTCTGTCTTCTCTCTGTCACGCATATACACACACATCTGCTAGCCCTGTTTCATATTTTCCTGTGCTACAAGGCTGGCTGAACTTATATTGCACCGTTCTACTATGATGCTGAAAAATAGGAATGTAGACATCAGACTATGATACACAAACATAGAATGAAAAGGTGTATTTACAGACATCCAGTCCTCAAGATGCAAACATATCTATCACTACACTCAGCCATATGATGAAAGCACAGCATATGGCAACTTAATCATAACTGTAAATATAAGTAATTTTTTGTGTCAGTAGAAAAAGAGGAGCCACAAGACGTAATCTGGATTTGTCTCACACCATAAAGGCTAAAGGTAGCAAAGAAAGCTGCAATGGACAGTGACAAAGGGTCTCCAATGACAAATTTTCTCCTTCCGTTTAAGACAGAAGGGTGAGAAGCTTTTCTGAACCTTTCTGTCTCAGACCAGAGTCCCGGAGTCTTTCTGTGGCTTAGGGTGATACACACTCCTGAGTTCTTTGGGGAGCCAAGGAAGAAGGTTTCTGAAGACAGACTAGAAACATGCAGTGGAAATCGTCCCCTGAGTCCCACCACTCCCCATGGGGTTGCACAAGAGGGGAAGAGACTTTGCACCCCAACCAAATAAAAAAGTGATGCCTCTTCCATCAATCTGTGATGATCCATTCCCTGCTTCAGAAGCTCCAAAGAGCATACCCGGTAATCACTGCTGGCCCACATCCTACAGGTCAGTGCCCATGGGGCAGAAGTTGGTTTGACCCCAGCAAAAGGCTTCTACTCTTTGGCTATTTTTCAACTGAAAACAGTGGATCTCTCTGCTCCCAGCAGGCACAGGCTGTTTGACACTCCACTAAGATTTCCAGAAATGGCTGTCTGATACAAACCTCTTTAAATCCATGGTAACTAGATACGTGCCTGCTCTGATTTTTGAAAGTACATTGCTGCTAGTTTTCACTGAGACTCAATCCACTTTGATAGAGGTCAGTAATTATGAAGATTTACAATGGGATTTTAGGAGTTTATTTTCAGAAACCCAGACTAAGCCGGGCTCTGCTTACAGGGAGCTCCATGGATCATCATTTAAACAGCAGCATTTTTGAGTGTTAAGTAAAATCCAGCCATCAAGGCCAGCAGACACCCACAACAAATCCAAGATGACAGCTGTTTTCTCCAGGGCTAAATTTGTACCAGAGAGTTTAGGAAACATTAGTAACTAATCATTTCATCCTGAGAGAAATTAGTTAAGTATGAAAGGATTAAAGGAACCCTGGAAACTGAGAGGAAAAGTAAAGAAGCTTTCCAGAAAATATCTCTTTTGATACTCAGTGGAGTTTTTTCAGTAGGCAATGTCTAGTCATATTAAAGTCACTATCCTCCAGCAGCACACGTCCTCTGCAAAGAAGGCTAAATCTCACACGCTGCTCTGGAACAAATACAGGTTTGGAGGGATTCATATAGTTTTCCTTCACTTAGCCATGTCACTGCTGAGATTTTATTTGGTCTTTCTCAGTGCAAGATGGGACACAAAAATATTCTCAAACAGCAGAGCTTGCATTGTCCTCTTATTTACCCTCTTTTTCTTTTTTTTTTTTTTGGAGAAGAGTAAAATCTCCTTTCTCTGTTGGGTGACCTCGGCAGAAATGGCATAGCAGTGCTGGGACACATCAAAGAATAATATCTCACTTCTCTATATAGGGAGCTAAACGTAGGGCAGTTTGTATTATTATATTAACCTGAGGTCCATGGAATGGAAAGGTATGGATTATGAGAGGTCTACAACACCCTTCCTAGCATAGACGTCTAATGAAAGGTAGCATTTTGGAGATCACAAGGGCTAAACTTGTTGATCATACACAATAGACATGAGTACCTGCAACGAGGTGTTAACCAGAATAGCTCCACTAGCTCCTGTAGGGCTGTGGCAGTGCGATATTGGTCAAGTATCAGAACAAGCTGCCCAGGGAAGTGGTGGAGTCTTCTTCCATGGAGGTGTTCAAAGAAACACATAGATGTGGCTCTTTGTGATGTGGTTTAGAAGGCACAATGATGTTGTGTTGACAGTTAGAGTGGATGACCTTAGGGGACTTTTCCAACCTAAATGGTTCTATGATTCTATGATATCAGGTTGGCATCTGCACTCACAAATAAGCTTTTCATTAGAACCAGTGAAAACTAGGATTTCCAGGTCATAGACTTCCCAGACAAACAACATCTTCCAAGATGTAGTTCAGCTGGCAGTGTGGTAAACACTAGATAACGTGAGGAAAGGCACGGTGGAGAGGAACAGACCCAAAGCAGAAGTCCAAGATTTTTTGGCAGGTTACTAGCAGTGTGACCCATAATGAGTTATTTAATTTTGCTTTTGCATGGACACAGGAGAGCCTCCGAGTGTGCTGCTGAGATTCAGTAAAGACACGGGCTGCAAAGCTTTTTGGCATATCAGGACACACATGAAGACGAGGCTGAGCATTGTGCATGCTGCACAGGTTGTGAAAGAGGCTTTTAACTCCAAGCCTTTACTGCTGGAGTCTTTTCAAACTCAGAAAAGTCTTTGTCTGGAGTACTTTCTGCTGATTCTTCTCCTTCCTAACTTCTAAATGCCTGGTTTTGTGACTTGAATAATGTTATTTCTTTGGCTGTATTTTTTTAGAGGGCTGTATAATATATATCAGACATCTGAGAACACATGCATGTAGGAACTGATGCAGTAACAAGTCCAGAAGGAAATCCTGGATCCACAGCCCATTGACTGTATTCTCCAGCCTGAGCATCTCCCTGAAAGACAGAGAAATTATGAATAAAAATACTTGTAGCATGCAGGTAAATTTTATTAAATCCTGGCCAATCTCTCTGATTACATTGCTGTAGGTTTCGAGTGCTGTAAGGAAGGGTCATGGAGTGTTCTCAGTGTGACTTGATTACCTCCTTGGCTTTTCAAGGTCCTACTCCACAACTGCACTGGCAGAAAAGCCATCAGGAGCATCAGTAGTGGAGATTTAATTAACCTAAGTGTACGTGTTTCCCATCTTGACAGCTACATCGGCTAAGTCACACTCCAACCATTCGCCTTCAAGGAAAACGAACTCTTCATCTTACACACTAGAAACCCCAGTGCATCACAAGTAGTCGCAGTCCAAGCTGCTCTGTCCCACCTTGCTTTTCAAAACCCTGCCCCAGATGGCCACAACAAGTGTTTTCTTTCTCTCGTTTTCTAAACAACCAGTCCCAAATCTGCATTCAGTGCCATTAAACTTATCTATGTCCACATGCAGAATGACTCAGACACATCACTGTCACTTGCCTGCAGAAATCCGGCTTGGAATCCCAAAGCCACTGCACAATCAGAAATGTCTCCCCTGAAAGGCCGCAGACTAATCTTCCCTAATGCCCAGACTGGTTTGGCTCTTAAATCTCCTTGTTAGTTAACTTCCCTTGTTAGCACTAGAGACCTGTGAAGACCTTATCTATAGAGATAACCAGGTTAGGCTGGGTCTATGTCCCACCAAAGTCTTGTACAACTGGCATCTGTCTAGAGCAGGGTGGGAGACAGTGCTGAAGGATAAGTGAGAAACAACAGCAGCATTTTCTGTTCATTTTGCAGAGGTTTCTCCACTTTCAGGATTCAAAAAAAAAAGGGTTGAAAAGCATCAGGCAGAGACGTAAGAATAGAAGAGTGTCGAGAGCATCTAGTTCCATGGCTGGGATCTTTTTAATTTAAGACTATATATCTTAGTGAGGGTATAGAGAGAGTCTATACTTATCATCTTTGTAGGGCATAAGCCCGCCTTTGGCAGCTTGGAGCTTGCTCTCCCATTTGCCTCCTGCTCCTTTTTCATGCATCCCTCTGCGTTTGGCCGTAGCCAGAGACAGGAGTACAAAGACTCCATGATACGGTGAGGGGGGATAGTTCTTTAGACAACTGCATCTCTCTTTCTGCGTTTTCCCTTCTCCATCCTGTTTCCATCTCTTAAACCTCTTCTGTATCTGTGCTAGCAAGTCCTTATACCTATCTATAGATGGCAGCAACTTTCCAAATCAGTTGCAGGTGCTGATGAACCGAGATGGTCTCAGGATTTCTAGGGACATGAAATAGGTAGGAAACTGTACGTGGATGTAATGCTATGGACAAAGAAGTTTAGTCTCTGCTAAGGAGAAGGGGATTTTTTATATGTGCTTCTGAAATGTTTTGGATTGGCAGCAGAGACACGCTTGGGGGTGGAGGAGGCAGTTGGAGAAAGCTCGTGGATTTCTCCATGCTGCTATTAGCTGCCAGCTCAGAAATATGGAAAAAGAAAAAAAATGTACTCCCTGACTGTGATTGTTGCTGGCTCTTAACATATGTCAGACTCTTATCATTTCATAGCAGCTGGCAAGTTCGTGCAGAACCACCAGGCGGCCCAACATGGCCAGTAATCACTTAAGTACAGATGTCCAAATAGATGTAACTTCTATTAAACTTTAAATAAAGATAATTTATGCTGAGTAAACAGACCAGCAAGCACATTTGCCCGAATACAGATGGCACTACCTGATAGCGGTGCATTAGAAGGGTCATTAAGCAGGGAGGTTCAATAATATAGTTCTCAAAGATGGTCTTCTTCAAGAAAAAATAGCTGAGATCGGGGATATAAAGTCTATGTCGACATTTATTTTTTTTCTGCTTCCTTTTGAATAGCTCGGCAGGTTTGAAGTCCTAATGTGGCACAAACACACTTTCTCCTGGAGGGACACCCTAGCAACTGTCTGTGGAAAAAATAAAGTAAAAAAAAAAGGAATTGTAATTTGTTTCACTTGGAAACAAGGATAAATGTGCTCACTTGGAGGCAAAGAGGAGATGGTTTTGAGGCTGACAGCCTTAATACAAAGCCTGATGGCTCTAGGAAGGGAATTCCACTGCAAGGGGCTTTGCATTTGCCCTGCGCCCCTCCGGGAAGGTAAGGACCCACAGTTTTGTTCTGGAACGGGATTATCTGCACACCTGCACACACAGAGTCATTTCTTCCTCCGTTTAACTGCACAGTAAGAATGTAGAGCTCTACTGAGGGATGCAATACTAGCTCTTCAGTATGGAGAGGGAATTAAGCTGAGGCACCACGTTCTGGGGTTTAGGCAACAGGTGCTGATGTTTCATCCTTCCTAGGACATCGGGAAGCTTGGTGGGGAATGAGAAGTTTGGATCACCTTTAACATACCTTGTGTGGAGCTCCCTGGTCACACCACACCTTCTCGCAGCAGAGCTATTGAAATCATGGTCGATACCAGTATCCTGCACATCAGGAAGGCACCCCTTCCTGTGGGCATCTCAGAGCAACATCTGACCCGCCGACACCCCGCTGAATTCAGTGGCCAAGTGCTGCAAAGGCGCAGCAGCAGAGAGATCACCTTGGGACAGCTACTGCCATCATCACCAGTCTCCTGGCCTTCTCTGTTTGCATGGTTTGTCATGAAGCCCAGGGCATGGCTGCAATAATGACAGCAAGGCTTGAGCGAGGGTTTTGAACTCCCTGTGCACTCCGGCTGTGGAAATGAGGACAGTTTTGACAGCTGCAGTGACATTAACCGATCTGCATTCTAACTGATTCTAACTGAAAGGGTGGTCTGGGATTGGCACAACTGCCCAGGGAGGGGGTGGAGTCGCCATCCCTGGAGGGGTTTAAAACACGGGTGGGTGAGTTTCTTAGGGACAGGGCTTAGTGGGGAGACAGGTACGGTTGAACTCTACCTCAGAGATCTCGTCCAACCTTGTGATTCTGTGATTCTGTGCTGAACAAAGTAACAGGACAGTGTCTATATTCATAGATATCCAGTGCCAGTTTGTAGCTGAACCGTCGGTGGCTTTTTACTGGCAGTCACTTTTCTGACTCTCCCTTGTTCTATAATAGCTCTATAATGTCTCCTTACCTGCAATAAACAAAAGCCACCTCATTTCAGCTTTGGTCAGATCATGCAGTGGGGCAGTATTGCCCATGACTTTTTTTTTAATCATAAAAAGCAAGAATGGGGTTTTTCTTGACCAATTCCTGCCAGTTAACAGGTGGGTTTCCATGCTAAGCTTGTCATCTGGGTTCCTGCTGCAGCTGGTGGAGCTTCCTGGGGTAATTCATGCCCTGTGAAGAGCTGTGGTAAATCACTTCTGAAGCTGCTTTACTGACTATTGAGAGAGTCCAGATGTCTGCACTAGGCCAGATGCCTCATTTTCAGATGGCTAGTGTTAGATAAAAGAAATGCAACTCAAAAGGGAGTGTCAGCCTGTCTTTATTATTTTTATTTATTACATTCTTCTCTCTGTCTCAGTGTGGTCCTTGTGGAATAAGGATAACGATATGTTAATATTAATATTAATGTGATGTCCCACTGCCTCAAACCTTTTCTTATCCATAGTAAAATGTTGTCCCAGGGAAGGAAGGGATAAGTTGATTCTGAGGTTTGCAGGAAAAGAGGAGGAAAGATGGCAATACCTTGGGAAAGATGCAGCAGTGATGGTGGGGATGGGAATATCTCAAACCAGGATGAAAATACAAATGTGTTCCCCGGAAAGGAAAATCCTGCTGCAGAAGTTGTATGGGTGTCTTTGCTTCACTGCCCACTGAGGCTCCCTCTTCCATTTCTCTCTGATGACAATGAGATCCCACTAGTAGCTGTGTGCCACAGACCCTCACGTGCTGCTCCAGCACGTATTTCTCCCTCAGATCTTCCCCCACTTCTTGCAGACAGAAAACTTCGGCAAAGTGCAATCAGTCTTCCCGTTTGGCTGTCAGGAAGATACCTGAGCTCAGTCCTCAGCCTCCAGAAGCCTTTTTCAGGACACTTTCAGTGGGACAACTGGGGGATGGTGGTTTTTAGGTGTTCCTCGTGCACTTTCAGGAATTTAGCCCGAAACTCCTGCAACTCAAGTCTTGCGCTTGTAAACTTGTCTTCTTTTTTATTTATTAAAAAATAATTATTTTTTCAAGTATCTGTAGGATCAAAATCCCCTCTCTCCATATTACAAAATGGTATCTTTTCTTTGACCATCTATGTATCCTCTCTCCAATAACTCTCATTTTAATCCAGGGCCCTTTTCTGAAAACTCTTGGTCTGGTTTGATCACATTCATGACATTGACCTATGCAAGTTCTTCCACCTGCTTCCAACCTTTCTTCCCCAACATTTTGAAATCATTGCTGTTAAAAATATAATTTCTCATGTATCAGATCGTGTAAATATGTGGGTTGATGGAGAGATTCTTTAGCAAGAACACATATTCATGCTGCTGCAGGCACTGATTAAATATTTTTGTCTTAAATTCTCTCAATAATATTTAAATTAATGGCAAATTCGGCTGAAGCGAGGCACTGACCAACAGGATTTTATGTAGTGTTGAACATCTCCAGCATCATGTGTTATTCAAAACATTTCCTTCTCCAGGGCAATTACTTCATTTTATGTTTCTTGGCCTCATGCTCATGTCACACTCCAGTTCCTGTAGCTGTCAGATTAAACACTGCTTTATCAGAAGAAATACCACTGAATTATAAACCCTCTTTGGTTGTTTAACACCTTGATCTCTGTCCTGCTTCTGCCAGGATCACTGACACAGATTTATCCTGTACTTACTATCCCAGAAAACTCCTAATATCTATGTAACAGAGGACTTCCTAGAGAGTATTTGTAACTCTTCTTTAGCAAGCATCTGACCAATATGTTTTGGTTATAGAATCATAGAATCATTAAGGTTGCAAAAGACCTCTAAGATCATCCAGTCCAACTGTCAGCCCAACCCCACCGTGCCTACTAAACCATGTTCTGAAGTGTCACGGCTGCACGTTTTTTAAACACCTCCAGAGAAGGAGACTCCACCACTTCCCTGGACAGCCTATTCCAATGTTTGACCACTCTTTTGATCATATAAACCTCCGTGAAAGTACAAGTGAGCTTTTAATCTGAGAAATAGCACGATTTTTCAAATTAAAAAAAATTTCATGGCTACACTAACCTTTCTGAATCTTGCTGATTTCTTCCCCGATTGACACAAGTGGTTTGTCACCCTTGCTCGGGTAAACCCATTTCTAGTATCTGAAAGTTGCATCTTGGAGCTGATACCGTCTTGCTGAAAGCAGGTATAAAGCCATTAACATTAATGTAGGTGTCACCCTAGGCCAGAACAAGCTGGGAGCACCTAAAGTGAAACAAATGCCCACCTGTATGGGCCAAAGCATTCAGAGCATCTTTCTCCCTCAACTAGGGGATTTTTTTTATGTTCTCACACGAGCGCAAAGTAAATTTCCATCACAGAGCCAAGGGTTCTCACCGATACTATGGGGTCACTGCACAGGGTCAGGCCTGCATTTCAGCCTTGGATAGCCCCAGCCTTAGAGGGGTGACAGAAGGTGACATGCTCTGCTGTGAGGCAGGCTGTGCCAGATTGGTTGCACAGCTTCTGGTCAGCTCAGAGCATAGCTACAGCAACAGAAATCTGCTTCAAAAGCATCGCTCTGTGTCTGCCCATGAAATGCCACGTGGCTGTACCCTGAGATAAGAGAGCAGGGAGAGCGGGGGAATTGCCCACACCTAGACTTGGCTCTGCTATTCCACAGCATTAAGCAACTCCCTCAACCTCCTCAACAATATGAAAAATGACAGGGAGATGGTTTGTCTCCTTGAAGAGTGGACAACAAAGCTGGTGAAGGGTCTAGAGCACCAGTCTTATGAGAAGCAGCTGAGGGAATTGAAGTTGTTTAGCATGGAGGAAAGGATGCTGAGGGGAGACCTTATCACTCTACAGATACCTGAAAGGTGTCTGGTTATGCCATGACCCTGTTCATCAGACATATAAAACACACAGGTTTGCCTAGTTAGGACAATCACTTCATTTGACTTTTTGAACAAGAGGCCAGAGAATCACATACATGGTAGGATGAACACTGAACTCCAGCCTTCAACTCTGAGTGAGGACCAGCCTCCCCCTCAAGGCTAATGGATTTTCCAATGTCCAGATTCCTTTCTGGGCTCTTTTCAAGTTGTGAAGTTTGGCTGTGGCTTTAAGATTTCCCCAGATACAGCAATTATTATCCTTAATAAGTATCACGGTCTTTTTGTCTATGATCTGTAATGTTTTTCTACTTCAGTGTCTCCTTAGGGCCAATTTGTGCTAGACTTTGTCAAAACATTTCCTTGTTCCTCAAAGATCATGAGACAGCATTTCCTTAGCCAAGATGAGATGTGCCCGTGTTCTGCAGCCAGCACTCTGATTCCCAGCCATTGCCGTCAAGTGAATCACCTGCCAAATGTGATGCCTTCCTTTGACTGCTGTTATCATTCTCCTTCCAAGAACGGCTACTGAACAGGCAATTGACTCGTTGCCTGCTCCGAGGAAGGGACGAAACAGATAGAGTTGGAGGAGAAAATAAGCGAGTTGTTCACAAACAGCATCTAGTGTTTGAAATCCTATCTAATTGCCCCGACTTGGCACAGTGGCCACCATCCCAGCTCTCTGAAGATTGTGATGGTGGCTTGTAGAGAAGACCCTCAGGGAGGCACTGGAGAATTGCTCCTCCGTTCGCTGTTTCTTAGACACAATAGTAGTTCTGACACTTTAAATTAAACTCCCCGGGCCAACAGCATGAATGAAGTCCTCAGGGCTTCTCTATATAACGTGTTGGTGTAAGGCGACCTTTTTAAACGAACATAGTTAAACTGGTTCACAGTTTGATTTTGTTTTCAATCAGGCTGTATTTTGGTATTTCATCTGGTTTAAATAAAACCAAGTATGTCTGTATAGTCTTTTGGATTGGATTAATTAAGACAGTTCAGCCTTGTGAAAGAAAAGCCTAAGAGTAGTTAAAAGCAACCGACAAGTCAGGAAAAAAGCACAAAGGCAGCTACATCTCAAAGTTGAAAATGAATCATAGAATCAAAGAATCATAAAATGGTTTGGATTGGAAAGGTCCTTAAAGATGAATTACATGATTTCTCCCCCCGCCCCCCATATTTGTACTGTTCAAGCTCAAATTTATTTTATTTACATTTTTAAGCAGAAGGCTTAGGTACTACACATCCTATAGCAAAGAAATTACTCCTCTTGTTGCTAATAGGGGCAGGGTATCCTTACTTGTTCTGCCAGGATGAGAATCCTTCATTTTGTGAGCAAAATATAGCCTTTGGTGTGACGAGGTTCCTCAAACCATCTTAGAACCATAGAATCACAGGATCATTTGGTTGGACCTTTAAGATCATCACATCCAACCATACCTGTCTACTACTAAACCATATCCCTGAGCACCTCATCTACCCATCTTTTAAATACCTGCAGGGATGGGGACTCGAGCCCTTCCCTGGGCAGCCTCTGCCAGTGCCTGACAATCCTTACGGTGAAGACGTTTTTCCTGATATCCAATCTGACCCTCCCCTGGTGCAACTTGAGGCCAATTCCCTCTCGTCTCATCACTTATTACTTGGGAGAAGAGACCAACACCTACCTTGCTACAACCTCCTTTCAGGGAGTTGTAGACACCAGTAAGGTCTCCTCTCAGCCTCCTTTTCTCTAGTCTAATCTGGTTCAAAATGAGAGGAACAGCTTTTCCAAGTGAAGTTATCAGGTCAAATTCTTCCTTCTGTTGTCCCACTCTTGGTAGCGCACTGATGTTGCTTGTAAGAAAATATTGACTGGCACAACCTGTCAGAAGAAGAAAGGGTGTAAGAAATGGGTTAAACGTGTCAGGCTGTGATTTAATGAACATTTGAGTTAGTAGCAACTGACATACTGATGGCAAGAGACTCCGAGTGCTTGCGAAGCAGAGAAAAGGGGCTGTAAGACCAGATCAGTCCAACCAAAAAGCACGCGTAAAAATGCACACCTACATGGCAAGGTTCCTCAGTTCCTGCCTTTGGGTAGAGTATTTGCTGTGTGAGACATCACTGAATCAACACGAATGTTTCATAAGTTTGGATTTATAAAATATTTCAGATTTTCCTGTACACATGCCTTTCAAAGATAACTTTCAAGTGCTCATTGTATTATGCATCTCACTTTCCAAGAGAACAGCATGATTTCCTTGAAGACATATCCGTTTAGAGAGTTGCCATGGCAATTTGTTCCCACTCCCCAAAAGTGCTTAAAACCAGGTTTTTCCATTGTCTTCTGATTTCTGCAGATTACAACAAGTTTTGCTCTTCTCTCTTCCCTAGAGTGACTCTAGGTGAGTTTACAGAAGATAAAGAAAGAAAAATCTTGGTTTTATTTAAATTATGTTCTGACGAAAGCAGAAAGCTTCTTCCTTCAAAGTTTAGTCACGACCAAGGCAAAATTATCTCAATATTTGGAACAATAATTTATTAGCATGATTTTTTTTATCCCAGGAGAATCCTGATAAAAATCGCCTGTGCAAACATAAAATCTCTTTTTACATATGTAAGGTAATTATTAATCCAATTAACCAGCGTATTTAATTAGTTCTCAAAATTACCCTTTTCCGACTGTAATTGAACTAACTACCTTGTGTGATCTGTAAACCTGACCAAAATTTTGTTGAGCCTTTTATGACAATAAAAGATTTTGGCAAAATTAGGATTAATTCAAGAATTTTCCTTGTTTCACCTTTTTTTTTCCTTTTAGGCAAAAAAAAATACCTTCTGCCCCCAAAGAAAAGGAACCACACAGTGATGAGGATTATATTGTCAAGTACTGGCAAATTATGATTTTATTTCGGGGGGGGGGGGGGAAACCAGCAAAAAATATCAATATAGTGATATTTTCATTCCCGTTAACTTTTTTAACGACAAATACGCTCTTTGATCATTGTTAATTGCTTGGTCCCAGAGCATAATCAGATAGAGTATTTTGACTGGAGAACAGACTGCTTTGCTTGTAAATACTCCTTCTTTCCCTGTTTTAATTGAAAAATAAAATTAGAAACTAATAGTGCTTGACAAGTTCATTCCTGCTGCTTTTTTACATCAGAGGTTGTGCTTTTAAAACAATATTGCTCTTCAACAACTCTTATTTTAATTGCTCTGCTGAGGGAATGGGTCAGCACAAAGTACATGTCCTGACATTTCTCCTTTGTGGAGGAAACTCTCTGAATAACTCCAGCGAACAAAACCATGAGAATGACTTCAACCAGAGCAGCTCCTTGAGACTGGAGCTCACTGATACAAAGGAACCAAAATGAAATGCATAAGGGGATATTAAATGGGAGAAAAGGCAGGTGAAAAGACAGGTGAAAAGACAAAGGATTCAAAGTATTTGTCTTGGCACAGACATCTAACATCACTGGTGATGCCATGAGACATCCTTGCTGGGCTGGTGTGAAAGGACCTATGGAGACGGTGCCCTTCTGGGAACCAGGCTGGACACCACAATAAAGGGCTTTGGACAGCTGTGTTGAGGAAACTGGACCAAAGTCTTGTCCTCTATGGTCTAGTCTGGAGGTTTGCCTGTCAACCCATGTGCTCCTAGGTGGGGACACCATCCGTCAGATGTCTTAGCAGGGAGCTGAAAATTTCTCTTATGTCCTGTCTAATACTGTGCTAACTCCACTCTTGACCAAGCCACTGGAAGAAATAGTGTTTTGACCAGTCTGCACAGCCTCTAAACCCCTTTCTGGTTTGTCACTATCCGTGCAAGGGTGACACGATAAGTGCCTGTTCAATGAAGCCGGTTAACCAAGCCTTTGGATGTCCTTCCCCTAGAGGAATCCAAGAGATGTCCCTGGTGGGGCCACTATACACAAGCATGATGGGAGCTCTGCATCGGGGTGGTGTGTGGCCCCAGGAAACACAATTCAGTCACCACAAAATCAATGTGAATTTTGAAGCAGAAATCATCAGGTTCTAGCCCATCTGTTGGGAAATTTTGGCTAATCTTTATGTCCTGATGACATATCAAAGGTGTTACAGTAGCTCAACAAGGGTGCAAGACCTGGCGATTTAAGGCTCACTGCAGTGTTTAGATTGTGACAATTTGCTGCTCTCCCTGTTACTTTCATGTTTGAGCAACTTAAACTGTTACTGCTTCACTAAAGCAGTTCCTGCTTGCCTTTGCAATTATGTGTTCTGGAACAATGAACACAATCACTGATTTCTGAATAGGATTTTGGCTGTGTTTGTAAATCAGCTTCCAAGCAGAAAGGAGGGGTTGGGGAAATAAAGGAATTGCTGTCTGATTTCCCTATATACACATATATATGTACTTACAGAATCACAGAATCATCTGGTTGGAAAAGACCTCTGAGATCATCGAGTCCAGCTCTACCTGTCCCCTTACTAAAACACGTAAATGATACTTGTAAATAGTCAGAACCATCTTATGCTCTGCTGCTTCCCAGGATGGGTTACAACAGGGTAAATCAGAGTGAGATTTTCTCTTTTGCTGCTGAGATAAATCTTTCTGCTAATTACTAAACAATCTGACTATAAAGTTGATTCTGCTGAACCTGGGACAATGTTAACTTTAGTAATGCAACGTGTCTGCAAGTAGAGAGGAGTTTTGAATGCTGAGCTGCTTCCAGCCTCCACTTCTGCCTCCCCTCCATTTGAAAAGAAAAAGGCAAAAAGATTTGTGTATAAGAAATATCAAACTGGAGCTAACATAAAAGTTATTTAAGTGTTAAGGACAATTTTACACGGTGCCTAGCCTTGACCTGAGTGGTATCCCTGCTCTGTCCCTTGCATGCTGTGCTGCTTTTCTGGTCTTTTGGGGCTGTTTCCACTCAAACCCACTGGTGCACTCGGCTCTCAGAGCCAGCGTGTGTCTCTCATGGTTGTCTTGCTCTCACAGTTGCAGTGAGAAAGCTTTAGGTATCAATATGGTACCGATGGTGCAACTTCAGGGAAAGGTGGTGAAAGCAAAGGGTGTCCCATCCCAAACTTTGCTACTGAATGTTGCCATGAACTTGGGAGAGATGCCTAAAAATCTCAGGAATCCAGAATTGCTATCAGCATGTGCCAAACCAGTGCAAGACAAACAGGGTGCTGGCAGCCTGTTTTCTTCTGAAAGTGAATAATGCTGTGTGTCACGAAGCAGTCCGTCTTCTTCCTCCGGATTACATCATAGGTGCGAGGCAAGAGCAGACTAGAGCACACACAGCTGCGTTCACCTTCTCATTTGACCTGCAGATGCCCCAGGAAAAACACAATCTTTTTGATTCTCTCTCTTTAAAACAAGAAACAGAGCAAAAGCAAACAAGTTTCTACTTGCCTATGGATCCCAAAGGAGGTTTAGTTGAACTTCTCTGGAGCTCCCTGAAGATGCTGCCGCAGATCTTGTAACTCATACTGATCATTTCACAGCAAACCTGCATGTGATTTCCACTTTTAATTCATCTGATTTCAGCTTCTGACTCTTGAGTGAGATCACTCAAGAGCTTATGCAGAAGCAAGCCACCCTTCTGTCTAATAAACAGCTTAGGCTGGTATATGTTGATCCTCAGTTCTTTGACTCCTCCAGCGCCGGGTTTTTAGAGATGTTGCACCACCCGAGCTGTCAGCGTAGCATAAAACTAATAACCAGGCTGTGTTACATCTTGATGATGTGACAATGGTACTGATGGTGCTTATTTTCAGAGACTACAAGGCAGCATTTCTTTGATTGCTTATGGGAACATTTTACAGCTGAAGTATAATTTCATTTATTACAGGCAGACAGCTTATAAAAATGTGTGAAGCACAACAAGTACCAAAAGGAAAGCTTGAGAGACTAATGAGGTGCAGGGCTCATACCTTTAAAGAAAACAAAGGTTTCTACAGAAAAATGGTTGATGTAGTTTGTTTTTTATAGATGTAAATCAATCAAAACATTCAAACCATGTTATCCTGGAGAGTTACAGCAAATACATTTCATCTAAAATTATTGATGACTTTGCTTTTAAACAGAGATAGGACCAAAAGGAAAACAAGCAGGAAAAAAAAAATCCTTCACGTTCAAAGAAATATAGCTGGAGTGAAAACCAATCTAGCAGAAGGGGAAAACTTACACAAGTAAAATAATAATAGTATTGCTACAAAGGGCCTTTTCCTCAGAACACTCTCCTACTCTGTCTGAGCCCTCAAGGGCAGAATTAAAGAAAAATTTTATGTAAACATCTTTAGTGGATCCAAGAGTGAATGGGGGAACAGTGAAAAAGTTGTTATTGTTTAAGAGGAACAGAACTGCCCAGGCCGCCTGCAGAAAGCATTTGCAGGTCTGTTTCACAGCAGATGAAGGATCTCCTCACTGACGGGTGGCCATGGAGCAAAGATCAGGTGAGGAATCTGTGGGGACCCTGTGTGCTTCATCTCTGAACCAGTGCCGAGAGGGGGCTGAGGTGTGAAAGAAGAGGCAATAAGTAGGATCCTGAATAGGAGGAGGCTCAGAGTCAATAGTGCGTGTCCCAACTCTGGCCAAAGCAAGGCGATGGAGAAGGCAAAGGCTGTGAGATGTTTTCCAAATGTCAGAAAGCACTGGTCATCTGTTCAGAGGGATGAAGGCTCTTCAGTTCATTTGGAAAGCTACCGCTGGCTTTCTCATCTCTTCCAATATATCTGTGTCAATGTCGTGAAATGGATGATTTTAAAGGCCTTATCCACCCTGAATTCATGCTGAACATGAGCTTAGAGTAGCCCAGGTGGCCAAGAGGGCCAATGACACCTTGGCCTGTGTCAGACCCAGCGTGGCCAGCAGGAGCAGGGAGGGGATTGTGCCCCTGTGCTCAGCGCTGGGGAGGCCACACCTCGAGTGCTGGGGTCAGTTTGGGCCCCTCACTCCAAGAAGGACATTGAGGGGCTGAAGCGCGTCCAGAGAAGGCAATGAGGCTGGTGAGGGGCTGGAGAGCAAGCCCTACGAGGAGAGACTGAGGGACGTGGGGGTGTTTAGCCTGGAGAAGAGAAGGCTGAGGGGAGACCTCATGCCTGTCTCCAACTGCCTGAAAGGAGGTTGTGATGGGGCGGGTGCTGGGCTCTTCTCATAAGTGACAGCGATGGGACGAGAGGAAATGGCCTCAAGTTGTGCCAGGGGAGGTTTAGACTGGACATTAGGAAGAATTTCTTCCCTGAAAGGGTGGTCAGGGATTGGCACAGCTGCCCAGGGAGGTGGTGGAGTCACCATCCCTGGAGGTGTTTAAAAGACGGGTGGATGAGTTCCTTAGGGACAGGGTTTAGTGAGGAGACAGGCACGGTTGGACTCAATGATCTCAGAGGTCTCTTCCAACCTTGTGATTATATGATTCTATGATTTTAAGTTATTCTGTATCTGTATCTATGCAGGGGTCTGCAGTGAGGCACTGACTGATCCCGTGCACACTCCTCATTGGCCAGCCTGCAGCCACAATAGCGTAGCCTGATGCCAAACCTTGAAGTGGCTTTAGTGGGCATTTTTTCTGACCACATATGTAGTGTGGTGCATATGGGACAATATTGAGACCTGAAGTATATGAAACATTCTCCAGGATAAAGATTTTGTGTATGCATTTTCATATGGATGGCCAAAAAAGAAATAAATCCAGGAGTTCCTGGTATGCAGTATTTGGTCAAGGGAACTACTGAGTGGTGGTTCTGACCAGGACGCTGAACATCCAGTGGTGCCAAAACCCCCTTCTCCTTCCGTGTATGAGGAAAACAAAATAGGCAAGGTGACCAAAGCACCGCTGTACTAGAAACCTTCCAGAGCAGTACTGATTCGGTATCCAGTCAACCTGGAAGAAAGGAGGAGCAGCCGTGCCCCATTTGAACCTGTCTCCCAGATATGTCCGTGACATCCCTGGCTATAAACACTGGCATCTGTCAACACCAATGAGGAGTGTCATCTGCTGCCTCTGCCTCCATCTCCCAGTGCAGCACAGCTCCTTGCTTTGCCTGGAATTTGAAGAATAAAGACTTTGCCCTGGTAGGATTTGCCCCAACGCAGTCTGAGCCAGGACAGCAAAGAGGAGAATTAACATGGACTGATGATTAGTTATGCTGTTGTTCCCGGTGATGTGTACAGCTTGGGAACATGTCTCCCTAGTGGCACAGTCCATCCTCCATCGGTTTTCGTGATGAAGAATTCAGTCTCCAACAAAGCCTTTCATGTATATTTGACTCTGGCAGGGAAGATACAGAGCATTGTGCTGAGCTCAAGACACCTCAATTACATTCCTCTGTCCTAGGCTTGTTAGAAATCCTCAGGCAAGTCAATCTCCCTCCATAACTCAATTTCCTTACCTTTCAACTGAAAGTAAAGTTAGGGATATCATTCTAAAGAATCTTCGGACTCACTTGGGTAGACTGTTGGGCAGGAGGTGCTGGTCTTTGCGTGAAAGCACTGGAGATGGTGACAGTAGCCCTTAGTCTCAGATTGGTGTTGTATATTTTGCCATCTCAGATTGAGAGCCTGTGTTGGCATCTTCTTTCACGCTGCGAACACACTTCTGCCACAGATCAAGCAACAGCTATGAAAGTTTCATACGGAAGGGCTGTCTCAGTGCTCTGTTGGCTGCGGGCCTTTCTTCACACTCTTTTAGGGGATATACTCTCTAATTTAGGTCTGATTATCTTGATCACAGCCTTTTCTCCTGTGGGCTCACCATACCAGGCACATGGAGCAGGTTTTCTAGCACTCTTTCTTAACGCTTTGAGCTTTGGATTACAGTCCTAACTAATGTGTTGAACTTCGTCAGTTCCTGTTAAGAAAACAATCGAAACATGGTTTATGACAGATGAGAACAAGGAAGCGAAGTGTTTGATACCTTTCCCTGTCTTTACCACCATCTCATCTCTCTGATGACATTGTGATCTATCATGTAGACATTATTTCTCATCCAAATTGTTGCACAATTTATTGCACTCAGGAAGGGATCACGGAACCAGTTGAGTTTCAGTCCTCTTGGCTGCATGGTTGTGGGTTTTGGCAAAATACAAAAGGAAAGGGTTGGGAATCTGGAAAAACCCTCTCCTCTTTCATGTGAAAGCTATTTATCGCTGTTAGAAAGGGGAGGAATCGAAGGAGGAGTCATTACCACGTACCTTGCTTTGAAGCCCTGACGTTCTAAAGAATGACAGGCTTGTCTGTAAATGAGAATCAGGCTCATAGGTGTGAAGGGCTGAAGATGCTTTGAGCACGTAAGTTTTACCTCCCACGCAGGGATTCTCACTCTGCCATTGCACTTTTAGCCCCATCTCTTACTTGAAGCAAGTACATCAGTCACAGAGGTGCTGTGTTTGGGTATAGCATCTCTAAGTGGATGTCCATCCTGCTTGCTAAGTTTCAACTTCCATGCCTAGACCCGCCCCATATTTTAATCTCTTTTGCTTACACTGGCTGATCCCCTCAGCCCAAAGCCTGATGCTCTTTATGGGATGCCAGACTCCATTTCGTGCCCTCAGGATGGGCTAAGTGTTACCCCATTCTGCCTTGACCACCCACACATCTCCATAATTCAGGTCTTCCTAAAAGAAATGTGGTTGCTTTCATTGTGAACCCCATGAAGACTAGGCTAACAGACAAGGCTGAGCCTGCTTTTCCCTTTACAACTTATGCCACGGAGAAGAGAGTACGTCCTTTACAAAGCTGCCCCCATGCTCAGGTACGTTAACTCCAGGCTATCTCAGCCGATGCCAGCAAGAGGGGGGACTTCTGGGACGGAAACAGTACAATCACTGCTCACTTCTTACACGCTCTTCTGCTGTGTAAGGACAAGGAAAAGAAATGAGCTGACTTAACAAGTCATTCCAACCTGGAACAGGTCATATTATACCCTAGGCGTAATCTCACTGCTAGGTATTGTGCTCAAAGTGAATGCTTTGTTACTTGTGTGCAGTGAAGTCATCACAGTGGAATAAATGCAATACCAGGGCAACCCTTCTTTTCTCTCACGCCCTTCCCTCTGATGCATAATGAAGAGAAGGTAAAGGGAATGAAGAATATCATTTGCTATTGTACTCTGGCAGAGAGGGCTCATTTGAACAACTGTTAACTACAGAATTTAATCTGTGTTCCCCAGATAAAATCTCCTGTTTCATGGACTATATTTACTTAGTGTATTTAATGTGACAAAGAAAACTCTGCATGCACTGTTCTTTTAAATAATAATAATAAATCCCCCAACAATGAAAATCTCACAGACAGTCTAATAAGTGGAAAATTAATGTGTCAAAACCAGAAGATAAAATTCTACCCAACAAAGCAGAAAGGGAGCATCCCTATTTCTTACAACTGAAACTGAACAAAGAAATTGTTCTGCTGTCTTGTATCCACACTAAATATCAAATTCTATCATGTAGGCTCACCTCACCCCCATTCCTTTGGGTGGAGTGCCTTCAAAAAGCAGAACAGGGCTCTGTGCCTGCAGGATCTGGACCTCTTTCACGGGTTTTTGTTTGAAGCGTTCCTTAGGACCCTAGCAGGTATCTGACAACCTTTTCTCAGTTAGCAAGAAAAGGTGAGGTGGAGAAGAGGAGGAAAGGAAGAATAACGGGAGAGACAGGACCCTGGCACCAGCAAAGGGGCAGACCTTGTCTTGGAGGTGTCTCCATGAGGATTTCCAGGCAGCTGGGAACCTGCACTGAAATGACATGGAACTGAGCAGAGCTCATGAGCTCCACAGTGGTAGGTTGTGCTTGGTTCCATCATGTTGTAGCTACTCAGCCTTTCATGCAGGGCTGAAGCAGAGGCAGCAGAGACAGAGTTTAGGGAATTGTGAAGAAACACCAAACCTTCATTGGGGGCCCCTTTAGCTCTGCTTTTAACATGGAAGAACTCAGAGACTTATTTTTCCTGCAAAGAATTGAGGACAAGAATGAATATTCAAATAATTTGTTGAGAAATGCCAGACTGGTGGAGCACAGAGAACTTTGGGACAGCTGGGGTAGTCATTGAGCAGCCATCTAAAGAGACAGGAAAAGGACTGTGGTTGTCAAAAAGATGCAAAGTAAAACCCAGCAGTCATGCTTTGCACACCCCCCCAAATTACTGCGTGGGAGTAACAGTTCATGACCCTTCTGGGAGTCCCCTATTAAAAGAAAAGCTTTTGAGACTGTCTAACAAACTGATCACAGGCTGAATTATTGATTGTACCATTAAGGTCTTTGTTTGAAACATTATCGGGGTTAATGAAATGATTGAACGCTTCTGTCCAGCGTAACCAACACTGTGTTTCTTTGCAACTCCACTTTTAGGGTTCAGGTTGGCTCACATTGAACCCAAGAGGGACTGGGCCACTGCCCATCATACAAACAGGTTGGCTGCACTTTAAAATAAGACTATGGATGAGATAGCAGGGCATTGGCCATGGAAGAAAATAGGGAATTACTATGTACTGGTTCATTATACTGTAATTTACTAATGAAGTCAGAGGCTGTAAATGTGAGTGTATTTAACTCCACATATTCTATTCAGCCCGATGAGGCAGCTGATGTGCAGATTGCTCCCCTGCACTGCCAACCTCAACAGATAAGAATCATTTGTCTCAGTTACACCAAGAGATCAAAACTCACCCAAACAACAAGATCAAACAGCAGAAACATCAGTCCTGGGATTTTGTCTTTTTTTTTTTTTTTTTCTCAGCCAGCTTAGCAATATTTTTGGCTCCTTCTCAGCACTATAAACAAAAAGGAATTTAATTGTTTGTAGGGTAAAATAATTTAAACTGTCCTGGTCCGGGAGTGGGGATGTTCGGCTTTTCCCAGCTGCTGGTCCCTTCCCTCTGCTCGCTCCCTGCGCACAGGTCCTATCCGTATCCCTACAAGATGAGAGGCTCCCCCCCAGCATGCATGATCAGAAGTGGCTTCACACCCTTGGGGCATCGTAGACAGGGGTTCGTGTCCAATTCCTGCAGCCCATCACCCACCTCCGTAGTCAAGAGCTAGCTCTGCCCCTCCTTCCTGAATATGTCCGTGAGAAAATTTCAGTGTGAGAAATCGATGCCTTGTGCCCATTGGTTCGTGCTTCAATACCTTTTAACATCTTCTGTTATTTTTCTGTGAAGACTTACAAGAACTGCAATGTTTTTTCCATGTAAGGATGCCTTTTGCACCTTGACTGGGAGACTGATGGTTGGAAAAACATTATGGCTTTCTCACACCATTGTTATCTTAGGATGTTTGAAATGTTCCTTAATAAATTAATTCTGTATCATATGCTTAAAATATCTCAGAAGTAATTGCAATCTTTGAGACCTTCTCCCATCGGTTGGACTCTTCCAACCTTATGGTTCTATGATTCTATGATTTACTTCCTCTGCACCCCAGCAGATTTTCTTTACCAACTCTCCTGATTCCTAATGCAGCTTCCCCTGTCCTCATTCCCTCATTGACAATTCTCAGCTGCCCATCAGTCTGACCCACTGCAGTAAACATTTCATCTCTGCCTTTGACATCTACACCTTTGGAAATATTGGGAGACAGCATCTGCTTTTATTAAAGCTGGTTTCATGTTCCTATTTCAGAAAAAAAATATGGGAAAAGGGGATCATGATGGCTGCAGGTTACTTGGCCATGGTTCTTGATTCCTGTAGACTTGATGCATCATAGAATGAATCACAGAATCATAGAATGGTCTGGGTTGGAAGGGACCTTAAAGATCAGCCGCTTCCACCCCCTCTGCCATGGGCAGGCACAACCTCCCACCAGCCCAAGCTGCTCAGGGTCCCATCCAACCTGGCCTGGAACACTTCCAGGGATGGGGCAGCCACAGCTGCCCTGGGCAACCTGTGCCAGGGCCTCACCACCCTCAGCATGAAGAATTTCTTCCTAAAGTCTAATCTGAATCTCCCTCCTTCCAATTTAAAGCTGTTACCCCTCATCCTATCACTACAAGCCCTTGTGAAAAGCCCCTCCCCAGCTTTCCTGGAGACCCTTCAGGTACTGGAAGGCCGCTATGAGGTCTCCCCAGAGCCTTCTTTTCTCCAGGCTGAACAATCCCAACTCTCTCAGCCTGTCCTCATAGTAGAGGTATTACAGCCTCTTGGTCATCTTCACAGCCCTCCTCTGGACCCATTCCAACAGTTCCATATCCTTCTTAAGTTGGGGATTCCAGAACTGGACACAAGACTCCAGGTGGGGTCTCACAAGAGCAAAATAGAGGGGAAGAATCACCTGCCTTGACCTCCTGCCAATGCTTCTTTTGATGCAGGCCAGGACATGATTGGTTTTCTGGGCTACGAGCACATGTTGCTGGCTCATGTTCAGCTTCTCATCAATCAGCAACCCCAAGTCTTTCTCTGCAGGCCAACTCCCAATCACATCATCCCCAAATCCTGTATTGATACCGGGGGTTGCTCTGACCTAGGTGTAGGACCTTGCACTTGGCCTTGTTGAACCTCAACAAGGTTCACATAGACTCACTTCCCCAGTTTGTCTCAAGGCATCAGCCTTGAAACAGTTCCTCACCAAGGCCCTTACGTACCACAGGTCAAAAGTTCCCCATCACTCAACCAAGTCCTACTTCACATAACTGCCATGGCTCTGAGAAAACTCACCTGCTTTATATAAATTTTTTCTCTTCTGGACTGAAAATCCTGGTGAAAATCCAGTTCCAGGCTTGGATGGCTGGAGCCATGGAGGGATCAGTCAGAGATGGCCTGAGAGACAATGGTGAATAAACACTGATTGTCAGAGAAAGTTGCTCTATCTCACTGCCACCGCAGCTACAGAGAGATTTAGACACCAGGAGGGGCTACGAGCAAATCAGGAAGGTGGCATGAAGGAAGCAAAAGGTTTTAGGGGGATTTTTGCCACTCAGCAGAGTAAATGAAACATCAGTATTTGGGTGGCTTTGAATGGAATGGGGAATGTTGAATTAAGGGATGGCAGCTGTTAATTTAAGTAACGTGGTTTTTTAAAGCAGAAACTTAAACAAATAGTTTTTGCTGATCAGTTCTTTATGCCCTTTGCCTTTGATTTCAATCCATTTAAATTGCAAATATCTCAGTCCCAGCAGCTTTCTGCTGGCGGTTCATCTATTGAGAATCTGAGCTTACAAGTCTCTCTTGGGTCTCCTCTCTGCTCTTCCCAAGGAAGAGGAAAACCAGCTCTCTACATCCAATTTTATTCATTACATTTTGTAGCTTCTTTGGCTGCCATTTCATCTTCTCCAAGGTCACCTCTGTAACGAAAGCAGAAGGCCAGGACAGGATTCAGATGCTTACCTTGGGGGATTCAATCCCATTTCCCAAGCACAGGTAAGTAGCGAAACTGGGAGGTCCTACTTGCCCTTCAGCTACTGTTGCAGGCAGTGCAGGGCTCCTGTAGGTCCCAAGCTGCACGTCAACTGTACAAGGATGCCTCAAGCAGCATTTCATCCGCAAAAAGGCTCCTACATACAGGCAAGTGGCTCAGATCCTTGTCAGCTCCTCACACTTAGAACAATCTGTGACTACTTAAAAAAATCTGTATTTGAGGAGGTATTAGCCAGTGCATTTAATCAACACTGGACCATGTGGCCTGTGATTTTGTCCTGCTACTGGAACTGATGCAGGGAGATGAATCTGTTTACCCCTAGCTTTTCATCAGTCAATCAGCAACCTTTTGAGAAACAAAATATTTATTGCCCCTACTTCTCTGGTTACATTCATTCTCCAACACCTTTTCTTGACATATCTTCTCTTATTTGCTCAGAAATGCTGTTCACACAAGGTGGGATGGGTTGAATTGGGCATTTAGGCAGGATTTTTGGATGTCTAGCAGCCTAGACTAAACAGAATATCCAAAATTATCTCTGCACATCTCAAAATGTCGAAGATTGATGTTGTCAGGGCAGCGCCTGCAGTGTGAGTGATCTGTGTCATGCAGTTTTTATGCAATACAACAGATGCTTTTGAACTCTACTCTTCAAAAATACAAACTGAGACCATATAAGTGCATGGGACTGCCCTTCTGGTCCAACTTGGGCTGAAAGTGAAAATGTTTTTCTGAGTAAGAGAAACTCTTTAGGGGAATAAAAAAGACTGGGAAATAAATTTCATAGCATTATGAGTTTCATTTTCGCTTCTGAGTTGGCCAGAAACTCCTTGTTTTAAGCAGTTCAATGTTAAACTTCATTTTTATATATACCTGGGAAGTATCACCACAAGCATCTGCTTTTGTCACTGTCAGAGACTGGGCTTGCTTAGTCTGTCCTTCTGGGTTTTGTATCCCTGTGCCCTGAGAGGAGTGGTCGCTTCAGTCCCAGTATGATTTGTGAGATGGGACTTGCCTCCGCGCAAATGTCTACAATATAGATGTCTAGGGTTGGGTAAGACACGAATCTCTGCCTCCTCACTTTTGCCCACCCTGTACAAAGGGAAGGTCACTGCTATACATATTTATTTTCAAGTATAAGGTGTTAAGGAACATGAGCAACACAAATACTATAAATCCTTTAAGGGAAAAGGGAGATACAAAAATCACCATCGCGTCCCAGTGTTTTCTCACACTAGAGACTAATGGGATGCTGTGGTCTCCACTGATACCATCCTTAGGTCAGGCTGGATGGGGCCTTCAGCAACTTCATCCAGTGGGAGGTGTCCCTGCCCATGGCAGGGAGGTTGGAACTGGGTGATATTTAAGTTCCCTTCCAACTCAAATCATTCTATGATTCAAACCATTCTATGATTCCCTCCCTCCCAGGTAAAATCTGGTTACATGCTCAGGGACACAATATTTTCTGACTGATCAGCTCTGTTTTAAAACAGTCCTTTTGCAGAATGCAAATTCTCTTGGTTTTACCTGTCAAGCCAAAGGCTTTGGAGAGAAACAAGAGTTTACAGAGTGAAAAGGGAGAGATGTATGTACAGTGGAGATGTCAAAAGAGGTAGAAGAGTTAAAAAAAGGCAATTTGAAGGTGAAATATTTATTTCTATGCTCCAAAACAGGAGTTGGATTGTAAAGGCGAAGGGATTATTCCTGGAGAGAGCAACTGAATTTTGCACTTCCATAAAGAGAAGTCAATAACTTAGCTCCAAGAAATTATGTTTCTGGTCTATTCTGCTCTTTCTTCCCCTCTATTTTCTTCTCCTTTCTGTCTTTGTAAAGTTTTAAGTACTTTTCAGTTAAGAAAGGAGAAACTTGATTTTAGGATGAGTTGGGGTTGTGCCTTGAGTCAGAAACAATACTCAGGAAGCACGTTTTAATAAATACAAAATATTACACTGTGAAAATCAGTGTCTGTTGCTACTGCTTTTTTTAAGGTATGTTAATTTTTGTTGCTTTTAAATACTCTTGTTGCTGGGAAACCACCTCACACACTGTAATTGAAATTGGTTCTTCATATCCCATTTTGTCCCTGGCAGGTTTTAAACATTCTTTAAAGTTAAAAACTCTTCTGAGGAAAGGCAAGGTGCAGCTGATTGCAGATCCTTCAGCATTTTGGGGGCAAAAGACGTCATGAAATGTATTCATAAAAATAAATGCATTGGGGCAGGGTACAAATTGAAACTGGCAGGGGAGTGTGGTGAATATATTGGGGTGGAAGGTAGCAGGTGAAAGGATCTGGAAGAGTTTTTCACAAGTGAGACGGTGTCACGGTCCACTTGGTGGTTCTGATCCTGTCTGTGATGCCAATTTAGTGCCACAGTCCAGTCAATGGATGTGTGATGGTTCGTTTACTGTGATCTCTAAGCTCAAAAATCAAGGCAATTATGCCAGGGGGTTGTGCTTCAATCAAACAGGGCAGCTTTATTGTTTTGCCCATAAAGCGGCGCACTATAGATGGAAAGAGTGATAGGAAAGGAAAGGAAAAATAAAGTAAAGGGAGGAAAGAGGATTATAGCTGCCACCATGGATCCAAGGCTTCCCTAGAGTCCTAGTCCAGGCACTGTCCTGCTGGTCCTTCAGCCTCGTGATCCATGGTGGGGAAGATCTTCTTTCTTCTTTCTTCTTCTTCTTCTTCTTTTTCTTTCTTCTTCTTCTTAGTCGTAGTCATTGTCTTTGTCATCGTCATCTTTGGAGCCGTCTTTTATGCCAAGCAACATACCTTGCTCCCCCTCTGTCCCAGAGATTTTTGCCAATCTCCACCTCAAAAGGTTCTTGCTTCTCTTGCCAAAACTTAACTGCACAGGCCCAGTAGGTGCGGTTAAGGGAGGAGTTAGCAAGTTTGGCTGAGGCAGCAAGTGAGATCCATCTTCTGGACAGCAGCTCTGTGACTGTCACGGTTGTTGGCTGCAGTCCCACGTATTGGGGAACAGCACGTTGCTCCCTGTACCACACAGCTCTTTCTTTCAGGGCGTTTGCTTCTTGGTATCTCTCCAAGTCCCTGATGGTGATGTTGAGACAATACTGTTCTTCGGACAGACTCTTACAGAAAGATATTCAACAGACTGGAGGAATTAGAGAATGTATTTCACACAAAACCACCTTGGGCTGAATCATTTCTGGCGTCCAACATTTCCCCAGTTGGGTTTTATAACCCTTGCTCCCAGATTTTTCAAGACTCTGGTACTCTGAGCAATTTGTAACCAACTCCTCAAATGTCACCCATCCTGTGTTTCTTTCTTCCTCTCCTAACATTTTTTTCCAGGGATAACAAACAGTGGTAGACACACACACCCCCGCTCCAACAAACAGGTGATCTTGGTACCTTATCACAGAGTGTTTCAGTCCTTTTAGTCAGACCTACATGTGTTTTTGGAAAGCTGCAAAACAAACCCCATGTGCACCTTTTGGGCAGGGCTCTCACATATCCTTTTTAGTTACAACTGACTATTTTTTCCTTTCAGTTACTTATTTAGCACCTTCTGTTATCTTGCAGGATTTGTACCAGTAGCTGAGTAATGTGGATTCAGAATAAAGAGCAGCATACAGTTTAACTGTATTTTAGGATGCTAAATATGTACTCTTGTACTAAATCATTGTGTCTCTTGAAAATATACTTGCTATTCCTCTGACATAAATCCCTCTTTGCCTCTTATATCTGCTTTCTTTGGTTCCTCAACTGGGTGAAACATGGCCAGATGTGAGTACTGGGTGCACAGGGACAAAGTTAAACAAGAAAAACTTAAATGCTCTTATAGACAAAACTCTTGACTCTTCACCTACTTGATTAGTGCTGCTTATAACCGTTTCTTAAATAAGAAAGAACAAGAGGAAAGGAGAAAGAAAGTCTCTGCTAAAGTTCATGGACTGAACTGCGGCTTTACTTGTCCCATTTCTTTTTTTATTGTCATCTGTGCCAGCCTTGCCTCTCCCTAGGAGCATAAACTCCTCTGTACACAGATCTGTTGTGCTCCAGTGCTTTTCACATCTTTCATCCTACATAAATAATAATACATCACAGTAGTAAAGCAGCTGTTGTGAGTTAATTCCAACCCAACTGCAATCTACTCTCATGCAGCAAGATGTCTGCACAATCACTCTTGATAATAAGTCCTGGGAAATACTGTGCAATAATCTCAGTGCTTGATTAATTTTTATTTCATAACAAGTCATTATTAATGGGCCAGATGCTGATAGGTTTGCACATGGTGAGGACAGCATTAATGCAAGCGAAATGACATTAAAAGGAAGGAAAGCAAGTGCAACTGAGCTAGCACAAAGATATTCCAGTGCATTTCTGCCAGAATAAAACAGCTAGCAAGTCAAACAAAACAAGATCAGCTTTTAGAAGCAAGTACAATGACTTGCTGCCTCGAAGAGATAATGTTCCTTGTAGTTTCTTGTGTCACACGGCAAAAGAACAGTGAAAAGTTCCCAGAATATCTGTGCAAGGAGTTAACAATTCCCCCCAAAATAGAAGTCTTTACAAAAGGGGTTTTCTTTCTTACAGGCTCTTCAGAGAAAGGCTGGGTAAAAGAAAAGAGCTAGGAAAAAGTCCAGGCAAACGCAGAAGAAAAACATCAAGCCTTTTGAGTGGGGAATGAAAGCACAAAGGCAAGTCACCAGCAAATATCAATATTTACATGAGTCGTGGTAAAACTGCAGGCCAAGGCAGGGAGCAGAGAAGGGTATTCAGACCTTCGGGATGCCATGCACAAGCTTTCTTTTTGCACTGCAGGATGTAGGGTCAGCCATCAACAATGACTGAGACAACAGCCACCGATGTAATGACAATCCTGCAAAGCTGAACCAAAAATAACTACCACTGAAAAACCCCACTTTCTTGATGTATTGATTTGTAAAGCCAGCAGTTGTCCTAGAAGGGCAAAGCAAGATAAATTGGGTGCAGGGTCTCCATAGTCAGGGTGTGAATAACAGAACAAGTGATAGGATGGGTTTGGAGGAATGAATGAGGCAGCCCCGGAGCCGTCATTGTACCATACAAATAGGAACAGGATTCACCTCTGGGAGGGGAGACTCTAACTGCCTTAGACAACTAAACACACCTATCCTACACTTAGCTAATAAAGTGAAACTACTTTGATTTTACCCTGGAAATGCCAAGGACCAGCTTAGATCCTGCAAATTGGCATTGATCAAGCTAGCTGAAGTGGCCAGTCCCCTTCTCAGTCACGTGTCAGATATAATCAGGCTGACAAACCCAATCCACACTTTCTTCTGAAAATCATTAGCCATCATATTAAATCAGATTATGTTAACAAATCGCTTCCATCTTCATATTGTTCAAGTAAACAGTCAAGCATGGGGCAGCTTTGGTTTCAGAAAATGACTTGGACTAAGCTGATAGCAAATTGTATGCACTAATTGAAATTCTAAATTAACACCATGTAGCACAGTTTGACTTAATTGCTTTAAAAAGAGTTTTCCAGGGTACAGTCTGGTGGTTTACAGTGTTACATTGCCAAAGCATTTCTAACTTGTGAAGACAGAGGAATTGGTTTAGAAAAGGCTCAAGAGTTCCCTTTGACCGCATTGATTTTCCTCTGTGTTTACTGTAATCTCTCTTTGGCTGTTGCGGAACTGCTGCATGCGTGGTCCCAGGAGCTTTCTCCTCCATGAACCCAGATGCAGATACAATAGGACTCACTAATAACTGCATGCTTTATAGTTCCAGCCAGAATCAGACCCCAAGTGAGGTCTGAGTACATTGGGAACCTCGGTGCTCTAATGAGCAAAAGGAAACAGGCAAGAGGAATAAGACATGGAAGGAACAGGAAAAAAATATTACGACTCTTTCTTTTGCAAAAAAAAGAACTAGAAAGCAAGATATTTTCCTAGATAAATGTTGAATCTTAGTTTAACCACAAACCATGGATAAGGAGAGCCATTTGAAATGCTATGAGGACTCAGAGGTGCCCACATGGGACTGAGAGGTGTAGCTGTGATTTAAGGGGGACTCTTACCCTTTGAGAGTGTTGCTGGAGAGCAGGAGGTTACCTCAGGCCACAAAACCCAGCACTAGACCCTATGCTTAGACAACAGGATGCCAACACAGATTTACATTGACTGCCTTGGGAATTTAGTCACAACTTGCACGGAGACACAGATATTTAGATGTCTTAATCTGCAAGTTAAGTCCCACAGTAAAACCTAGGTGAGATGAATCCCACCTCCTTGAAACAAGCTCTAATATCTCCAACGCCAAAAATACGAGCAAGAAAAATTATGAGCTGAGCTTGGCTCGAGTCTCCAGAGACTCATCTGCAAGTCCGTCTGTGCTTCTTGCAGTAAAAGGGACAGATTCCAGTTTGAACTTCACTGGTAGAAGTTTAAGCATTAAATTAGGATAAAACAGAAAAGATGAAGGCCAAAAAGCCGACAATCGTGGACACATTCATATTTGCACAGCTGCAACAGTTTAAAACCTCTGTTTCTACCAGCTGTATTTCCATGAGGTGGTTCCAGGAACATCTGCTTTGCCCCAAACAAAAAACTTGAAAAAAAAATCTTTAAATCCCATCTTAAAGGAAATATCCAGATGGAAAAAGGAGCTGTTTCCAAGGAACCAGAAATGTAGCTGTCCCTTCTGCTGAGCTGTGGCTGCAGACTTTGTGGGCACTTCTAATCAGTACCTACACAAATTAAACCAGGTCAAAGTGAATCACAGCCGTGGGTTGGCAACTTAATCTACTGTGGCTCTCCCAGAATCACGTTTTTAAACAGAACACTAGCAGCTTATGTATATCCACTCTGTCACACGCACACGCCAGTTGCTTAACCTTCTTCTATCTACATCTGAGCTAAATAACACAGGGCAGGCAGGCAGCGATAAGGGCATGTCCCACGCTGATGATCTTCTCCACGGAGCTGCTGGGAGCACTCCTTCTCTGTGTTGGTTGGTTATTATACCATCCCAGAATCCATACAGTTATTAGCTGCAATGGCAATAACTAAATCCCACAACAGGTTTTTGCTGTTGGAAATGCCTGGCTTGGAGATTCCATGTCAATGGTGGAATATGGTCTATTTTTAACTTAGCGTGCTTTGTATTTGGTATATCTGCATTTTTTCAGTGTCTCAAATGGTCAGGCAGAGAACCAGTCACGATCTGGAAGAACGTTTTCTTAATGTTTTAAAAGTTATTCTGCATTATGCCAGGCCAAGAAAGGGGTAGAAATAGAAGTTTTCATTTAGATTACAGTTTCCCTGGAGAATGCGCTGCCTCTGACTTGTGTTTCTGCATTGTGCCCAACATAATACGCTTTCTGAATGCACATCCACAAATCTGAACATATCACAGAGCAGAGATCCTGAAATGAAACTGCAAGGGCCTGAAATGCTCTTTGTGATGCTGGGTCATGGGGTAGAAATTACCTCAGGTCTCAGTAGGTCTCAATTACAGAAAACTACAACTGAAATATTTATCCTAGTCCATAAAGAACTATGGGCAGTTTCTAGACATGATTCATCTACCCTAACTCAGATTAATTTCACCCCAGAAGGCTTTTTTTCTCTCCCCTGACTATAAAGGTAGAGATGAAGAAAGTTATCACTGATGTGTCTGCATTCGATCACATGGATCCCATCAACTGTGACAAAGACACTGTGTTCAGAAAGAAATTAAATTTACTAGAGACAAAGAAGTCATTTGCTATTTTCTTGCAGAACCCAGCATGATGTATTACTGCAAAGGTGAGTGGGCATTTGGTGCCCAAGGTTCCTACCACTGGTGGCGCACGCTCTTCATGATCTACATGCGAGACTGAAGGTGGTTGAAGAGTTCCTGGATACTGCAGCTGGATCTTCTGTCCAGAAGTGTTGTTTCTGAGCAGAGAAAGGCAAAAACCTTGGGAAGGGAAACACTGTTAGGTTAAAGTAGAGTGAAGCAGGTATTTGTGGTGGTAAGAAATGCAATGACCTGCATTGGTGAGAAGATAAAGATAGAGCTTCCATTTTCACAGAAAATTCTTCAAGGTGTCAAACTGAGTAGTCAGGAGAGTTTAAACTAAGAAAGAGGAAGGTAGAAATGGAGGAACGAACAAGCATTCATTTAGCACGAAATTAAGATGTCAAGAACAAAATTAATCAAGGTACCAAGGGAAGTGAAGAGAAGAAATATTTTAATTGCCTATACTCTAATGCTGGGAGTCTGAGTAATAAACAAGAAATGGAATTGGCATAGCTCATTTATGAGTATACACTAGACCTTGTTGGCATTATTGAAATCTTGGGGGAAGATTTGCGTGATTGGAATATTAAAATCACTCATTATAATCTATCCAGGAATGATAAAGTGGGCAAATGCAAAAGGGGAGTGGCACTCGACGTCAAATGTGTTTCTGTGGGAATCAGATGCCTAAGCTCTTCTTGTTGAAGCTTGAAAAGCACTTCTGCATGTTTTACATCTGAAGACATGTAAAGAGATGGATGGCAAGGATTTACAAGGCGGGATCTTTTGGAACTTCAGTTTTTGGAAAGTGCTTAATGTTTGTCACCCGTATCTCAAAAAATCAGACTCATAGTGAATGAAAGAATGTTCTGGGCAAATCATTGCATTTTATTTGCACTCAAAACCTCAGACTTGAAGTCTAATGTTTGAATGGCATTACTGAAATTTGTCATAAACAGAATAAGACATAATAAGCTTGATCCTATGCTCTGATTAAGTACTACAAGCTTTTTTTTTGTACAGAATTACAGACTCTAGGCCATTCAGAAATAGAACTAGTACCTAGTCTTGTTTGACCCTTCCTGGCATTACACACAGATGAAATTTGGTCCTTTATATTTTTCAATGGTGTAAATTATCACTGTGCTTTTGGAAGAAGTAATATTGGCAGGTCTGCAGAATAAGAGAGGCTCTAATCATCATTTATTCTTCTGCTGTGATTTCCCTGACAACAGTTTAGATTCTCACTCTCACTATATATATACATATTTTATTTCCTAGGTAATTTCTATGGTTCTCTCTATACTTTTTCAGATTAATGAACTATTCCTTAAGTGCAGAACATTCTCTAAGCTATTATCTCCTGTGTCTTTAGGACTCATATTTTCCTTCCTCCTACCCTACTCAATTACAATATCCATTCTGACTTTGGTAATAATTAATCCTATTGGAAAACCCTACACAGTATTATAGAGTTCATACTGCCAAGCTAATTTCATGCCCTCGTAATCTTTTTTCTGCTTCACATTACAGACTCCTCCCCACCACTCTGCATCACGTTATCGGAAAAACTCAAAATGCCAAGAAAGCTCAGTTTTCTTCCCATATGCCAAAAATTTCTGGGTTTTTTCCCCAAAAAAGTTCAGAATTAAACAATAGTAACTTGAATATGTGTTGATTACCCTGAGAAGTTCATTATGAGAGCTGTGTGTGTGGTTGCGGGAGTAAACCAAAAAGGGAAGAGAGATGCTTGACCAGAAGAGAAGTTCACCACAAAGTGGATGAGTCACTGTGTTGTGTTGACATAAAAAGCAGTTTCTGGATGGGCTGACTCAGGTTACATAAGCCAGTCACAAAACTCTTGGTTATATGTAGATTTCTCTGTCTCTCTCCAAAACCATATACTTTTCTGAGGTAAAAAAGGCTGCTTCTGTTTCAATCACGCTGTCTTTTCACAACAAAGCACAGCGAAGTCATAGCAGAGCATGAAAGAAAGACGTGCTTCAGACTTCACTCCCGACTTTATGCTTGAACAATACTCCTGAGTACAAAGTAACATCAGTCAGCCTCTTGTCAACATAATGCTGGGATAAGTGAAGGCAAAATTGGGATTAACAAGGCTTTGCATAAGCCTTCCCTCCCCCGCCAACACGAAGGTCAGTTTGTATGCTAAATCCATCCAATAGGATGCAGAGTCCCTCAGTCAATTAACTAATTAGTGCACGGTTTCCCAGTTCTGTCTGAAGCTCAGCTTAGCTCAAGCTCCACTTGCTTTGCCACAGCAGATGCATTTACCCCCAAGACAATACAAAATGCCCACAGTTGTTACGGCACAGCGTGCGTCTGGATGAACAGGCATCTATTTGTATCGACACAGCTACAGAAGCACTTCTTAACATCTCTTGGGAAATCTTTCTTGAAGCAAAACTCATTCAAATCAACTCAGAGGGAGGCACAGGCAAGGCTATGGGGCTGTAAACAAAAAGCAATGTTTGTTACCTAAGACTGGAGTTTAAAGGAGATATCCTGGAGATGGGGGTGGTGTGGAGAACAGCAGATTTGGTGGCTACTCTGTTAATAATAAAGAAAATAACAGGTACTGATAATAACCAAACTGAGAGGAGCCGCAGTAAGCGCAGAAAAATAACAAGTGAAGGGAGTAGGTTAGGAATATTAGCTGGAAATAACTAGTGAGACTCAGCTGAAGAAAAAGAATATGAAACAGTAAAGGCAGAGAAGGAAATTTGGAAGCATATAAGCAAGGTTTACACTGCAATTGAGCATTTGAATGGGATGCAACAGGTGCTTGCTGTGAGTACCTAAACTGGCTTGGGAATTGGAGTGGTGTCACAGGAGGCACAGGTGTGGTGGTGGGGATCCTGGGCACCTATCTGGGTAGCTGAAACCCAGTCAACATATTGTTATCACATTAAAAATAGTTTAGTTATAAGGAGCCAAGCTGGAAAACTTATGGTTACCTATTGAAAGGACATTGGTCCTTTCTGGACTGGTGATCCTTATGCTGCCAGCTGCTGCACTGTGGTGAATCATCAGAAACAGCTGGAAACTCCCATCCATTTCCATCAGTGTTGAGCTAGTCATCCAGCTCCCCCCTGCTGCGAGATGGCTGCTTTGGTGAGCAAGGCTGTTGGCAAACCACCCTGTCAGACTTTTTAGACATTTCCACCCTGGTGTACGCTCTAGATGACCTCATGGCCAGGACTCCAGCTACAGTATCCTTCTCACGGGTGTCCAAGGGTTTGATATATCATTTTCAGGCTGAGTTCTGGATTACTGGAAAGAATCTATCCCAAAAGTGACAAGTGATTACCGCTATGCAAAAAGCCGATGTAAGGATGCAGGAGGAGGATGGTCCATCTTGCAGTGGAAGGGAGCAAGTGGAGTTTTGGGAAAACAATGTGAGAAGACTGGGGCCTCTAGAGGAGCAGAGTTACGGGCTGAGACATGCTCCATGCTGGAGTGTAGGCGGGGAAGTCCATTGTTATGATTAGGGTAACGGGGAGTTTATACAACTCTTGGTAGCCTCAGCTTTTCAGGTCCTGGATGATTTAGGTCATTTTCTCTCAAAAGTCTTCCTTAAAGACTTAAAAGATTGAATACTGAACAGGGCTGAGGTTCCAAGTATTCGTTAATGAAATGGAAATTGTCCAAGAAGGAGAGAAATGATCTGGCAACTAATTGGGTCGGTGTGCAAAGACTTGAAAAGGCGTGTGTATCACTCGGCTCAGTTGAACAGAAGAAATAGGGGGAGAAGAGACAACCACAACTTAACCAAAGGGTATGAACTACAGGTCCAAGATTTCAGCCCTCAGGCTACAGAGGACTGCAGTTTTCACTCATTCACACTCACCAAGGTCAGTTTCAGAGACTGTGCCAAGGGAACACCAGAGTACAAAGCAAAGCAGGTTTAAATTCCAGCAAGCATCCTGGAGGGACACCAAGAGCAAGACATCAGCTCTTCTTGGTCATAGCTACGTTTACACCATTCTTCCTTTGGATTCATGCCCATCCCTCATGGAGTGTTTTGTCCCTCCTCATTCTTTCTTAATTTCTGCCCATGTGCACGGAGCTGTGGTCATCTCTGTAGAACCCCCTCAGCCACAGCCGATACGCCATTCCTATAACACAAATATCCTCCTGTGGCAATTGCACCAGCCTCTGGGGGTCCCAGAGTGAGGATTTTAAGACTCAACTGGACAAAAGCAGCTGAGGTTTAATTCAGCTTTAGTAGAGAGATGCCATCACCAATCTACTGTTTGTGATTTGTCCCTGGTTTAGTACATGCATGTCATTTATATTAAGTCATTCATCACTGCTGCCCTACATACCTGCTCTTAACTGGTGGTCCTGATTAACTGTAATGTGCTTTTAAATTTATTTCACTAAATACAGGCAGTAACATTTGTCCCTTCCTGAACCTTTTCTGAAAGCAGAACTCTTTAATATACACCCTTTTAGTAAATTGTGCACTGCATTAGATAAAATGTACAGTAATATGCGTGTGCATATGGATGGACACATACACTCTGGTTTTCATTGAAAACGTGGAATATTTTTGTGCTTAGGTGGACACATGTCCCTTGTGAATCACCTCCTTTGATTCCTAACTGCTCCTCTTCAAGGTTTAAAAAAAATGTGGAAATCACTTAGAGCTGTAGTGGTGTGCTAGGATGTGGCTACTTGAAAGTCCTTCAAATTCAGAGTCATCATGTCAAAATTTGTCTGGAGATCTGAGCTTGACTTTTCTTTTTTATCAGCGCCCAGGAGTCTGATTTTCATCACAATGACAGGAGGAACACTGGAATCCCAATTGAATGGCTGATACGGTAAAACCATAAAATCAAATTAGGTCTCTTTATTGAGGGAAAGGAGAATAGCAAATACGTCCCATCAGTGACCATTATGTTTTGGACACATTTTCCTTCACCCTCATTGAGAATCCTCCAAGAAGACCCTGTGTGTGTTTTCAGTTAAGGCTGAAAAAAGCTTCTTTTCCTGAGAGCCACAGAGTGGCTATTTAAATACATCTCTGACCATTGTAGAATGCTCTTCTCTTCCTTTTAATCCTCCCTGCTTTGACTTTTTTTGTCCTTCTGGTTCAAGCTCACAATGCATAATGGGTATTTTGAGGACCTCAGAGTTGTTGCCATGCCCTACACAGGACCTTCACTACTGTATTTGTAAAGGGAATGGGTAAAATTCAAGTGGCAATGTAAAAACATGATAAAACATCCTCATGAAAGCAAAATACAACTGAGACACCTTTAGGCTGCTCCCTGTGATTTCATGACATCATCACAGTGGTGTCTGAGGACCTTATGGACCTCAACTGCTGGATACAATCACCCTCCCTCCTAGGCCAGGATGGACTCCACTTATGGGGAAGGTCTACCCTGCTAAATAAAAGAGCCTTTTACCTAAAGGTACCTTGAATCTCTAGGTAACGCTCAGCCACAAGGACGCAAGCCGGTCACTACCAGTTGGCCTGAGGACCTCAGACTGGTCCTTGGCTCTTTTTAAGGAAATGGCACAGACTTAAAAGAGAACTCAAAGCCAAGGGCTTTAGGGGTCCACACAATATCCGAGCGTAGAGATCCTCAAAGTAACAGCAGCTCAGTTTGATCCCTTGCTGGAGACTGCGTGCCCAGGTTAGCCAGCGCGCAGATGGTCCTCAGGCTAAATGGGGTTTAATAACCTGGGAAGGGCACCATGGCAAGGTGACTGCAGGACAGCCCTGAGCTAGTGTTTATGAGCCACGGGGACACAGCAGCCGGCTTAGGTACTCTTATCCCATATTTAACTGTGATGTGTCTACGTGTCTTCAAGCCGCACAGCTTAGAGAGCTATTTAAGATGATATCTACCACTGGCAGCAGCTATGACACAGCTGGACATGTGAGCTTCCTTTCTGAATGAGAGAGTAACTGGTAATGTTGTGATACGCTCCAGCTCTTATTATACTCTGATTTTAGGAGGAGAGGGCAACATGTTCTCCATAACCCCAGAGTATGCTCCAGGCTCCCATGGAGATTCCAATCCACCTCATAGATTCATAGAATCAGTAAGGATGGAAAAGATCTCTAAGATCATTAGGTCCAAACATCAGGCCAACACCACCACGCTTGCTAAATCATGTCCTGAAGTGCCACATCTGCATGGTTTTTGAACAACTCCAGGGATGGTGACTCCACCACTTCCCTGAGAAGCCTCTTGCAATGCTTCACCACTCTTGCAGTAAAGACGTTTTCCCTAATATCCAGTATAAACCTCCTCTGACACCTCCTTCAAGGGTTTTCTTGAAGACGCCTCCTTCCCTCACAGGATATTCCTCTACTGCCCTCATGAGAGCTGAAAAAGTCCTTCAACAGATCAGACACAAGGCAAAACCAATCCATCATCTGGAAAATTACTGCAGTGAGTCTTGCAAGGCTCTTTGTATTAACTAACCTGTTTCAAAACACATTTCAGAAGTGATTTATCTTTTCCTCTTAACACTTTTAAGCCAATTGTCATTACAATGAGCTACAACTGCAGCTCCAAAAAAATAAGAAAGCAAAAGAAAAAAAAAAGAAAAAACAGGGTAGCTGTATCTTCCACAGTGGAACAGCAATGATTTAGATTCAGTCTGCCATGTTGTTGCTGGTTTCAGGGTATTTTCTCTTTTCTTTTCTTTTCTTTTCTTTTCTTTTCTTTTCTTTTCTTTTCTTTTCTTTTCTTTTCTTTTCTTTTCTTTTCTTTTCTTTTCTTTTCTTTTCTTTTCTTCTCTTCTCTTTTCTTTTCTTCTCTTTTCTTCTCTTCTCTTTTCTTCTCTTTTCTTTTAACGTTTGTCTTCCTTTCACAGGGAAATTGATTGTTTGAAGGAACCAAAATTGATGCACCTAATATTTACAAATGGCACAGTTCTGGACACTCTGTTTTCTGGTGTAACGTAATAAGAAATTGATTTGTTAGTTGCTGAGTCTTCGCCTAGTTCAACACATTTTAAAATATTTATATATGTATATTAGTACTAATCAACCTTGAAAATGATGAAGAGGCTGATTAGAATTCTAATAAACTGAAATTTTGGTCATACAATATCCAGTAAAAATGATCAATCTAAATTTTTTTCAGTCATTTACACACATTTCTGGGAAATATTTCTTAGTTAAGACAGGCTTTTCTGGAAGAAGCAAGAATTTGATCACTTTCTTCTGTGATCATCTGTTGTCAGCTCTGTATCCCTCAGGCTTTTGTGTTGCTCTTGTTTTGATTTATCATCTGATCTTTTTCATTTTGTCATCTTTGAACATGACTGAAATCCAGCAGTGAGGAAACACATTTTCGCACGTATTAAAAGCTGGAAGAATTTAATAAAATGCTTTCCTCTCTGTCTCTCAGAAGGCAGGATTCATATGATTCACACCTCTGAAGTCCAGCAGAACCACACTCCATATGAACTGAAGAATGATGGGATTCGTAGTCCCCAAAGTGGACAATTCTCACAGAAATAAACTTCCAGAAGGATCAAATTGAGAGAAGATGAAAGGGTGGCTACTTCTCAAATGTAATATTCAATTTGATTGAATACAGAAGTGGGTGTTGGGCTCCTGAATGGATGGAAGATGTTTGTGATGTGGTTTTGTGTGGCCTGTCTTTGGTCTTGCGGTCGACACAATAAAGTCTCGCAAGTATATGATTTCCTAAAGGATAAACAATACACATCAACCTGTATGACAGGGAGTATGTCTGCACCTTAGAGTGGAGAAAGAGCCATTGCACGTCATGCAATAAGGTCCCAAAGGCCACCAGCTGCATTCTAGGATCCCAACAGCATGAGCCTTCAAGTCAGCCTGTCACAAACTCACCAACACACTGAACCTGGAGCAGGATGAGGCTGCAGTCTCCCAGTCTTTGCACAACACGGGCGCATCTCTTAGGGCAGAAGCCAAAGGCTTGAATCTCATCAAGAAAAGGTATGATTTGGCAAGATTTCATAGAAACATGGGATAACTCAGGTGGAAGGGACCTCATGAGGGCTTTATCTGGACAGGTCATGAAAACCTCCAAGTATGGAGACATGTGGACTCATCGGGTCCCTTTTTCAGTGTTTGATTATCATCACATTGCAGAGGAGGGGAAGGAAGAATCCTTATAACTAGTCAGAATTTCCACTGTTTTAATTTCTGTCCATTTTCTCATCTGTTTACAACATATCTCCATGAAGAGCCTCACTGTCTTCTTCATGACCTCCCTGTGTCTTGGAAGATGATAGTGAGATCCTTTTTGAAGCCTTCTCTTCTCCAGACCGAACAAGAACACCTCCCTTCAATCTTTCGACCAGGGCAACTTGTTCCAACCCCTCTTCCCAACATGGGACTCACTCCTCTTTTATTAGTGTCTTTCTTGCCCCAAACTGGAGGCAATATTCTAGATTTGGTCTAAGAAATGCTGAGTAAAAAGGTGGGATCATTTCCCCTGACCTCCAGGCTACGCTTGTGTCACTGCAAACCAGTATCGTATCAACTCTTAAGGCTGCTGGGGGGACAAACTGTGCCAGGTTCTTTTCAACAGAGGTGCTGTGACAAAACACGTGAACATGGATTAAATTCTCTCCAGCACTTTGAAAAACATGGCTCACCCTCTAAGTACTTAAAATACTTTATATCTGGAGAAAGCACAGCTCCCATTTAAAGCCCTCAGCTAAGGCTGAATGTTCTTGCCCCCAGGATGGATGGACTCCTCAAAAAGCCCCCGTACTACTTAGGTTTCCTGGGCTGGAAACTGCCTTACCTGAATCTGCTTTTGTTCCCTCTCTGTTTCTGTGATCACAGCACTGCAGTGAGCAGCAGACTTCCTGACAGGTGCTTCCTTTACAATAAAGATTTAGGATAAAACAAAAGTTGAGTTCCCGGTGACACCCTCCTTTTCTCCCTCCAGCATTTCTAGTCTGAGTTCATTATCACCTCTTTAATTGGGTAATTATAATAGAGCTGACAATCACTTGGAGCCATCCAAAAGCATTTTTGATCTCATCTTTTTTTTTTAATGTGTACATATAAAAATATATATGTATAAAAAGCAGAAGAATTAAACTTTTTCTCCTTCATTACACATTTTCCAAGAAAACTCGAGAGTCCAAATTGGTTATAAATGTATTTATACCTAGGATGACCCAGTCCTCAGCTATTACCTAACTCAAGCAGCATCATTGCCACTCAGATACAGATTATCAAAGATAGAAAGGGCGATGGGGGGGACCCAAGTTGAATAGTATTTAACAATTGAAGAAAAGGATGGCCAGCTTATCACTGAGACCAGCCCTAACACAGACCCAGCTACAGCTCCTTCCAGTATTCCTGTGTTGAGAAGGGATGCGGTGGATCACTTCACCAGTGTCACCAGGGGGGAAGGAAAAGCAGCATGAGGAGGAAGTTTTGCTAACAGACTCTCAGTCCCAGGAGTGAATAATATTAATAGGCTGCCTGCAATCTATTAGGAAAAGGAATTAATTAGTATCTTTAGATGAGTTTGTTTTGTATTCATCTAGTTATGCACACAGGAAAAAAGAATATCATCTGCCCTTTTGAAAAAGATAAAAATGCAATCACAAAGGAGCAGATGCCCGAAGAAGGCAAGTGGAACTGCAACACACAGTAAAGGCGGTCACAACAGAATCCTTAAGCATTGCTCCATTTCCTGCAAACGCATTGTAAATGGCCAAACCTTTCTTCTGCGCCCCCCTGAGAGCTAATATTTCAAGAGAACTTTTCCATGCTGCAGGAAGGCTCTATTTTCAATGCTGGAAAATGGTTTGTTTTGGTAACAGTGCAGACCATTTGGGGTAAGCTCTGCATCCCTCATGATCTCAGAATCACTGAGGTTGGAAGAGATCTCTAGAGAATGTCCAGTCCACATCCCCTGTTCAGAGCAGGGTCAGCTACCTCAGTTCTGCTCAATGCCACATCCAGTAGGTCTTTAAATATCTCCAAGTACAGAGACACCGCAATGTCTCTGGAAAATCTGACCCCATGTTCAATCACCCTCACAGTAAATGGTATCTCTTACATTTAAACAATTTCACGTGCTTCAGTTTGTGTTCCTTGTCTCTTGTCCAGTCACAGGGGAAATCTGAGAAATGTCTAGCTCGCTCTTCATCCTGCCCTTCGCATATTTACACACACCTGCTGAGACCCTCCCGGGCTTGCTTTCCTCCGGGCTGAACAGTCCTAGCTCTCTCAGGCTCTCATATGGCAGGTGCTGCAATGTCTTAGCCCTCTGCTTGGCCCTCCAATGGCTTGCTCCAGTAGGGACGTGAATCTTGTACTGGGGAGCCTCTAACTGACATATGACCCCAGATGCGGCCTCATCAGTGCTGAGCAGAAGGGAAGGATATCCTCCATCAACTTGCTACCGATGCTCTTCTCAACGCAACCCATACACATACAGATATAGGCTGCCCTTGACTTTGCAGAGACTGCATTCTAATTACAGAGTCCTTCTTCAATAAATGCTTCCATCCAGGTTCCCTGGACTTCTGTAAAGCCAATAAAAGTTCATAAAATCTTCGGAATATGTTTTTATGTTGAAAATATATCCTTTCTCCTTATGGATCTTTTATGGGTAATAATGCATCGTTGGAGATGTCAGATAGTTTGGAAGTAGGGATGAAACCATCTGGACGTTTAATCACATCCAGTACATGATATTATACACAGTGCAGGTGATAAAATCCTTTCACATAATGTATTTTTCAACACTGGAGGGGGAAAATGGAATTGAATTTTTTTCATATTATTAATTGAACACAGTGGCCATATTTAAAAGGCAGAGCCTATTGAACGATGAGCCTGTGATGGGTTCATGGGAAACAGTAAATCAGCAAGGCCCTTTGGGTTTTCCTAGCCATATTAGTGTATTAAGAAGGAAATTGCTGTGATTGTTACGCAATTGTGGAACACGTGAAAAGGTGCCAGTTCTTTTTAGTGTCATTGTGTATTTTCTTAGACTTAGCCAGAGAAATCCACCGGTGGTACAGAGGAAGGATGTGAATTTTAATGTAACATCTCCTTCAGTTATTAGAAACTGGTATCGATCTGATGATACAAGCTCTGATTCATGAGAATTGTTCCTTTGGCACCTGTCAGGCTGTTGCATGAATGTGACTGTATAACACGAGGGATTATCAGTCTAGACAAAAAATATTCTTTTGATCAATGATCAGTTCCACTTGTTCCAGAAAAAACAGGGAGGAATGCTATTGCAGTCAGTAAATGGACTTTCTATATTTAGAGTCCATTTTCCCTATCATCAGTTGTCGTAGGGTAAGTTACAACCTGGAGTGGTGGGCTTTAACCCTTCTGAAATCCAGATATGGCTTATAAATAAGAAGTTTTTTCCTCTCGAAAATGCACAACCACACAACTTCATCTCCAGCTCTGTTTGCTTTGCTTACCAAAGATCACCCTTTCTCGCAAGGCTCCATCAAGGACAAAACCATTTGCTGAATGTAACACACCATTTCAAATAGAAGACAGTCCTCTCCCCAGACTGCTCCGAAGAAGGAGCATCAATCACATCAAACAAAACCTCCCATCTCCTGGGATTTAGTTTGACAAGAGAACATAAAATATCGTTGAATAATTCCCGTGCTAAAATATCCCAAGAGAAAGCTCAGCTCAAGCTTTTCCCCAAGCCATCCGTGCTTCAACTGCTTCTTCCTCAGAACTGTTCTGACCTTTGTGTCTCCATGGGCACCTTTAAGGCTCAGGAACAAACTCTTAAATGCCCATGCTCAATCTGATGAGACGTAATGTTTAACACTATCTTATTTGTGTCTACAGTGGAAAACCGCTGAGAGTCCCATTTAGCTTCTCTGCTATTTTAAATAGATTTTAGAATTAAGAAACACCTCATAGAAATAGTTGCTATGTATATTTAGTGTGTTTTCTTTGTAAAGAGACAATTTCTTAAGGCTATGTGGACCCATGAAGAGGCTTGTATCAATATACATGGGTTTAACAGAAAAGAGCTGGAAGGGTTGAGCCAAAGTAATCCATGCTCCAAAACCATCTATTTTAAACAATAAAACACCAGCAGCATTTGTCTTTGTTTTAGGATCATGCTGAGTGGCTTAACTGTGCCAGATGGTTTGTTCATATCTTATGAGTGAAAAAAAAAATGTCAGTGAGCTCACCCAAACTTGAATTTCCTTGTTGAGACACTTCTGACATGAAAATAATGAAGACGTTGAGATGAAAGTAACTTAAAGGACGTTTATTCAATTTTGTACTAGATATACAAAGAATATATTAGACAACATGTCACAGAAGATAGCAGTGAGGGGAGAAGACTGAGAAGAAGGAAAACGTATAATCTATATAGGTGCTACAGGAATATAAAGGTGGGAGCAGAGTTTTTTACGTCTGCATTGTGTGCTTGGAGATGAAGAAGCTCAGAGGTGCCCAGGCAAGAGTGCAGCCCCTTGGGATCACACTTGCTGCTTTATCCTCTGCTCCTTGCTGGGCAGCAGGGCTAAGCTCCAAAAAAGTCCTCTGCAGGTACCCAAAGGAGAAAAGGTTATTCAATTTAGACAAAGCTTTTTTATAAAGAGCTAAGTGAAGCTGGAAAACGTTCCTCCATGACAAATTCTTCAAATATTTCTCTGGTTTGCGTTTCCTCCCACACCAGGACAAGAGAGATGTGCGGTTTCCTCTTTACAGAATGGATGAGGGAGTGACATAGAAACTCAATTTGGAAAGGTCAAAACGCAACAGATGTCAAATGCTCTTTTTGACATTTTCAGCTGAAGAGAAATGTCTCAACATGCCTGAAATCAAAACCTTTCCTTTTGTTTTGCTGAAACATGTCATGTCAACATTCAACTTGTTTATTCACAGCAACACGTGGTCTTATGGGAACTGTAGTTAAAACAGAAAGATATTTTCCCCACTCTCTTCCACCAGGCTTCCTGCTTGTAATAATAATTACATGTTAATTACATGGTAATGTAATGTCCATGACACACCACACCACTTGGCTGGTGGGAAGTCAGCACAGTTTCTTAATGGAAACACAGCTTATTGTATTGGTGGAAATGGGACTAAAACTACCAGTCCCATCAAGCCGTACACCAGCAGGAAAATGTAGTTTAAAAGTTTGTTAAGCTGTTTCCAAAAGAAGCACTTCCTGAGCAGTCCAAAAGAAAAATGTAACTATTTCACAAAACTCCCAAGATGTTTCCCTCAAAATTTCTACATATATAGAACATTTTTTTTTGCTGGAAAGGTCTTGTCTAGCTGTAAACAGCAACGAATGCTTTTGTCCTTCCAGTACTTAAAGGGGTCCTAAAGGAAAGATGGGGAGGCGCTGTTTGTCAGGGATTGCAGGGGTAGGATGAGGGGGAACGGTTTTAAACAGAATGAGTGGAGATTTAGATCAGATATTAGGAAGAAATTTTTTCCTGTGAAGGTGATGAGGCAGTGGAACAGGTTGCCCAGAGCAGTGGTGGCTGCCCCATCCCTGGAGGTGTTCAAGGCCAGGTTGGATGGGGCTTTGAGGCCCCTGATCCAGTGGGAGGTGTCCCTGCCCATGGCAGGGGGGGTGGAATTAGATGATCTCTAAAGTCTCTTCCAACCCAAACCATTTTATGATTGGTGCCAACCTGGTGAGCCACAGCATGCAGAATAAAGTGCAGTGTTTACAGGAGATAAAAAGTGTCTTAACAGTGACAAAACCCAAATAATAAAAGAAAAATAGAAAAGTTTAAAACTACCACATGATGAAATGTTTTATTTTACTGAACAGGTCTCCTGCACAGAGGAATTCAAAAAAAAAAAAACAACCATAAAACACTACAGAGTTGATTCCAGCCTGAATGACAATAATTATAATGTACATTTGGGTGGTGTCAGTCATTCTCACAAAATTCCAGGTGCTTCATAAACTGTAAATACAGAGACCCTTCAGTAGTTATTGGGGCAGAAGGTAACAGCCACTCTGCATCAGCAATGATGCTCAGTGGATATTTTGGGATGAGGTTTGCATCTGAGAGAACAGAGGAGTGTTTTATTTGCAAGTACAATTGTTACCAAACCTCTCAAAAACCATGGACATGATTCCTGATTCCAGTGACTAGATTATAGAAAATGGAGTTAGCATCAAGATTTTAGGTCCCAAGATTGGAAGCAATGGGGACACTAGAGTGCTCCTGGCTGTTAAGCACCCATGTGCTTCTGGACCCAGTATGAGAGATGTTCCTTCCAGGGAATTTAAAGCAAGACAAATAATAAACTGGCAGATGAAGACAGAGAGCGAGGTCGCATGGGCAGCTAAGCAAACCTTGCTGCCAATAGGAAGTCTTACTTTGGAAAAGCTCCCTTTTCCCTGCTCTTCCCTCATCATCTCTGCTCTTCTCACTTTCCCTCCTCTTTCCAAAAACCATGTGCTGTTTGACTAGTTCAATCCAATTGTGAAGCCATCAAAATAAGAGGCTGCATGAGTTAATGTGAGACATATAGGGAACATAAAATCATGTCCCTCACAGGGCTGCTGTAAATGGAGAAACTGCTCATCATTTTGATTGGGTTGGTATCATCCAAAGTGCAGGAGAATATTTAACCAGGACGTCCATAGGAGAAAGAAGCCAAAATGTATAAATCTAGGGAAAAGGCAAGGTACTGGGACATGTGTGTGGTTTATTTATGGAGTATCAATGGTATGTGTAGAATAAATGCCTACCAGCAACAAAAGAAGACAGTTGTGCTAGTGAGTACGTGATGGTGTGAGCGTACACATCTTCTAAGGTTCAGCTCATAATTTATAATAGAATCCTTTCAGTCAGTAATTTTCTGTGTTGTTATGATTCTCTAAATTACTCTTTTCTGGGAAAGAAAAGGACTGGAGTGAGGCAGACAAGAGATGACACCCGGTGGAAAGATAAATACAAATATATTCCTTTTTTCTAGCAGCTTTTATTTCACTTTAATAAGCAGAGGAATAAAATGCTGCAAAATTGTCTGTAATTACAAGATTATTATGGTGCATCTTCCGTGAGTGAGCTGGGCAGCCGTCAAGTCTCATGAGCCTCATTTAGTCTCACTAATACACTTTGTTTTCTTGGATCCTGACATGGTGAGAAAAACCCCGTTGGATGTCTCAATTATTGGGTATTAGGAGTTCCACTCTGAATAGTGTTGAAAATTGTGTAAATCAGGGAAATTTCACTGAAACTACAGTAACTACGGTGGTTTTGGCTACATTTGGAGCAGGCTTATCAAAGCCAATTTTTTTCATCATCCTGCCTATGAGCTGGATTGATTGAACAGCAATTTTTTTTAGGTTTTTGTATCAGGTGCTTTATAGTGTGTCCTCAGATTCCCACATTCACCGAACACATTGTTATTAATATTACTAACGTTAATTTTGCTTTCATATGAACTAAATGCTCCTATACAATGAATGTCAGTACTTAATGTAGGTGAATACCACTTTTCCTCCTGAGTTTTATGCCTGCAAGTATGGTTGTAAACGTATACTTACAAATAATACATTACCAGTATAGCAGGAACTGCCAGGGCCAAATCTGTCACTCAGAAGCTACTCGTTTTGCCATGATTTCCTTGTCTCTGTTTTGACTGTCAACTATTGATTATTGATTTGGAGTGCCTTGACTTTCAGATGACTTGAATTGTTCACGTGCACTGAAAAACTGATTACAATGTGAGAGATTAGAAGATAGGTGTCTGAAAGCTAGAAACACCAAGGATTTTATAGGATAAAGGGAAGGAAAGAGATTGGTGGTAGCGGAGTGATGGAAGAAGACCCATCCCTGGAAATATTCAAAGTCACATTGGACAGAACTCCGAGCAACTTAACCTAGTTGAAGATGTCTCTGCTCACCATAGGAAGGTTGAACTGGCTGACTTTTGATATTCCATTCCAATTCAAACTACTCTCTGATTCCATGAAATGTATCTCTCATATGGCAGAGATCTTTCTACTGGCTGCGTGTCTCTAGGTTTTTTGACAACGAACAAAACCACACACGTCCCAGACTGCTGCCCACTCAATATTTGCAGCACTGCTACTCTTCCAAAACCCGGAAACCCACCCCAAAATACCATAGTGACCTCTGGAGGAAGCAGGTGGCCTTCTTGATTATCGGGCTAAATCAAGGGATTGCTGAAGCCACAAGCAGCCTATTTTCCTCAAGTCCAGGAAAGATTTCTCCCTGTGAAAACTCTTTCTAAGCAATTCTGTGCAGCGGTTGGAGCTGTCATCTTGTCATGCAAAAAGGCTGCAGGTATGAAACCGTGCAGAACAGCACAAGGTGTCTGCGGGCAGACTAGGGGCTTTATGATTGTTAGCTAGCACTGCCTTGAGCAGAGGTGAGGTAAAGTAATTTCGTTTTTTTTCAGAACCTTGACTGTAACCATGTCAAATAGACTGTTTCTTTTCTAAAACACAAAACCAATTTCCTTCCACTGCCTTTTAGGATGATTCAGCTTTCCTTCAAGCTGTTTATTCTGTTGGTTACTAAAAGCTGTTAACTTTCAGCTGTTGTGCTTGAGGTTTTGTTTTGGTTTTATATATAAATTCATCTCTTCTTCATGTTTTTGCTTGCTTTCAAAAGCTCATTAAAAATAACAAGGACCAAATTGGGTGGAAAAATGAACTGTTGATGAATCATCCTTTTCTTTGTCAATCTGAGAAGACTGAACAGAACTCAGCCGTTTAAATTCATGAGTAAAGAACAGATCCTTTTTACTGGAATATCTCTGCAATGTACTATTGTCTGGGAAGTGATCATGTTTGTTGACAACAACATAGGAAGCGATCAAGCAGTGCAGACATTCCTGACCCCTGTTGCTAGAATGGTGGGGGATATTATTGCCAAGATGGTTTAACTGTTCTCAGGCAGATCTGTACCCTGGCAATCACAGAACCATAGAATAGTTTGAGCTGGAAAGGATCTTTAAAGGTCATCTAGTCCAATTCTTCCTGCGATGAGCAGAGTCATCTTTGCCCAGATCCCTGTCCAACCTCACTTTGAATGTTTCCTACTACCTCTGTGGGCAACCTGTTCCAGTGTTTCACTACCCTCAGTGTAAAAAATTTCTTCTATATATCGAGTCTAACTCTACCTTCTTCTACTTTAAAACCATTACCTCTTGTCCTATTGCAATAGGCCGTGCTAAAAAGTTTATGCTCATTATTCTTGTAGTCCCCCTTTAGACCCCCTTTAATTACTGAAAGGCCACAATAAGGTCTCTCCAGATCCTTCTCTTCTCCAGACCGAATAATCCCAACTCTCTCAACCTGTCCTTTTAGGAGAGGTGTTGCAGTCCTCTAACCATTTTCATGGCCCTTCTCTGGACCCACTCCAATAGGTCCCTATCTTTCCGGTGCTGATGACTCCAGAACTGAACGCAGTACTCCTGGTGAGGTCTCACTAGAGCAGAGCAGAAGAGCAGAATCACCTCCTTTGACCTGCTGGCCACGCTTTCTGAGCTGTGAGCACATTTTGTCAGCTCATGTCCAGATTTTCACCCACCGGTACCCACAAGTCCCTCTCTGCAGACTGCTCTCAATCCTTTCAATGTTGAGTGCAAGTCTAACATAACTCAATACAAAGCAATTTAGTTTGCTGGTGGACAGAGTAACCATGGCAGAAGACATCATTATTCAGCCACCTTGATTTTGGCATCTGCAATGAAAGTGTATATATGTGAAATGGAACTCTGAGCTTGTGTTACAGTTTTGGGGATAAAGGTTTCAGAAAAAGTCCTGGAGCTCCTGGTGAACACCAGATTGAACATGAGAGAGCACTGTGGCCTGGCAACAAACAAGGCAAATGAATCCTGGCTGCATTAGACAAAGTATTACCAGAGACTTAATTGAGGTGATGCTTCCCCTCTGTCCATCACTGGTGTGACCACACCTGGAGTACTGTGTCCAGTTCTGGGCTCCCCAGTACAGGAGAGGCATGGGCATACTGGATAGAGTCCTACAAAGGGCCATGAAATCGATGGAGGGTCTGGAGCATCTGCCCTGTGAGGAAAGTCTGAGAGAAGCTGAGAGAGCTGGGACTGTTCAGCCTAGAGAAGAGAGGGCTCAGGGAATCTTATCAATGTGTGTAAATATCTGAAGAATGCGGATTGCTTCTCCCCATCCACTTGGTCTGGGCCCAGGCACCGCACTCGGAGCAGCTGTTTCTCATGATATATTGGAGGGAATGACAACAAATGCAACAATGTCATCCTCCGACAGGGACGACTGCCATACATGCTGGGGCAAACGAAAATGGATGGGGCGTATGTACGTATTCAAACAATAAATGCTGTGGAAGTAAATAATCTCTTATTGCTTCATATATCTTCTCTGGGACTGCTTCCTATTTCTTAACCAGCAGAGCCTTCCTAGTAATGCTGATTTTCTTGCTGCTGTCCCAGAAATGTTAACGTCATTTCTCCAGCTAAGGTTGAGACAAAAATGCCGAAAATGGCTCCTCTCCAGGACACACCTTGACCTCCTCCCCATGTTTATTTCTCAAGATCTTTTTTCAAACTAAGCATAGGATTATGGGGGAGGTGAGGGAGTGGAGGAGAGAAAGGGATGCTGTCGTCTCAATGGGAACTTGACAAAACCACTTCTCAGCTCTTCCCAGACAAAGGTATTTGTCAGCAGCTGCCACTATTTGTTCTGACACGTTGCATCATGGAAGTGGAAGTCATTTTTCATCATCCATTTGGTACATATTGTCACCCACCACGGAGGAGGCTGCTACCTCTAGTGTAGCATTTTGAATTTAACAGCACTGGGGTTATCAGGCAAATATTCTGTCTCCATCGTCCACAGTTGTTTGTAGTTTAATGAACTGCATGGTTGCTGCATTATTAATAACAGCCGCAAGAGTAACTATTCCTGCCTATGGTGCTTCTGTATGAATAGATTCCCCTAGCACTTTTCAAAGAGGTATTGTGATCTCCATTTCTTATATGGAGAAACTGAGGCAGTACACCAGAATTTCTTAGTTGTACTATGGCAGAACTAAACTCCAGATCTTTGCAGATTGGTCCAGATTTATAATCCACTAATTCCTACAGTGTCTTCTGGTGGAATATCTGTAAAAATGTTGTTTTGGAAGTGTCTTTGAGACATAAACATGCATTCATGAGGAAAGCTGATATAGTCGATGTGTCAATCTATGTTGGCTTAGGCTATAAAGTGAAGGGCAAGCAAAAAGGAAGGAAAATGTAATTTTTTTTCTCAGTGGGACATAGTCTCCTGTTCACACAGGGCAACATATGTTGTAGCAAGGCACGTATGCAAGCTGCTGTGGAGAACATCTATGTATCATGTTTCGCACCGTGCCTGATTCTGTGGTAATTCGTTCATTTGACCATTGTCCTCATTAAACTGGTGAGGCAGGCTGCTTGGAAAATTCGCTGTTAAAAATTCTCTCATTTCTGTTTTTTTAGATTGGTTAAGTACTGGTTGTTTTCAATTATGCTATCTCGCAGTCGCCTGATGGAGTGAGACAGGATAATCATGTCCTGACATGTCTTACAGCCCTCACAAATCTTTCTGCTTCCAGTTTCCTTCGTATTATTTGCCCTAATATCAAGGATCTTTTCTGGAAAGCTGACAGATGAAGAACTTTATCTGATGCCCCATTTGCTAAGGTGCTTACTTTTGCTGCTTCAAATATTTAAGGCTATTTTACAGTCCGTAGTAAATACAACATAACCAGCGGTAGCCAAGATGAAACTTGATTTTAGTGTCCCACTTGGTCCACATTGCAGCTGGAGGGAATGGACTAAATGGTCCTTAGAAACTCCTTTGCTCAGGATGGAGGGTGTAGTCAGAGGTTTCTTCAGGATGCGTTGAGATTTGGACGTGTAAAACCACAGTATCTCAGACTCAGACAGTGGCCATTTGGGGAACCTTGCAAATTAAAATTCTGCACAGTTTCACTTATTTTCCTTGCTGTCTCTTGTGTGTCAGCCCTTTGGGAGGACTTGCAAGACTAGACCGCAGAAAAAAAGCTCCCTCTGACTTTGTTTCCACCCTATGACAGATGCCACTTTGCCTCCCCAGCTGGAGAACTGTCTTCTTAGGTGGGCAGCTATGCCGCAGTGGGATGTTTGTGGGGACAAACGGGCATAATTTAGTGAGGCAGATTGGGGAATGGATTGGGAGGAGGGTGTTGAGGCAGGTGGGGAAGAAGAAGTAAGAAGGGCTCAGCCAAGGCAGGAGCCTGCTACTAGACTCTAGAACACGAATTGGTAACAGTGGTGAGACAAAAATGGTTGCTTCCCGGTTCTGTATGGGGAGGGACCAAATGGGAGGAAGGTCATTTAGGTCTCACCTATCACTTTTCTGTAGCAATGAGTGATGCAGAGCTGTCTCTTCTCCAATTCACAGTACCACAGTATCACAAGGCTGGAATAGACCTTTGAGATCATTGAGTCCAACCTATGACCCAACACCAACACCCACTCGTCATCTAAACCACGGCACTAAGTGCCTCATCCAATCTCTCTTTAAACCCCTCCAGGGACGGTGACTCCACCACCTCCCTGGGCAGCGCATCCCAATGGCCAATCACCCTCTCAGTAAAGAATATTTTCCTCCTCTCCTTTCTTATCTTTGGACTGCTGACATTTATTTCCAGCCCTGTACAAGCCACTAGTGCCTAAGTTTCACGCCTTAGACGAAAAATGTCCAAGTTAGTCCTCACGTCTGCTGTGGTATCTCACAGTAAAACTGAAATGAACTACTGAAATTGCTCCTCCAGAAGGCTGTCAGATCCCAGGTCTCTGGGTAGGAAAAAGTAGATAGAATATAAGAGTTTATTGCTTATGTATTGTAGGTAGTCTGGGTACAGGCCAGTAGGTTTCACAGAGACTGCAGGAACACTGAAGAATGCAGACAGAGATCTCTGTGGGACTCCCCGGGAAGTGCTCTTGCTTGAAGACGGATTGTTGCTTCTTTTTCACCCACTGAGATCAGACAGGCGCTTCCCTGCCTCTTTAACATGCCAGCCTGGTTTTGTACCCTTCTAACTTCTTAATCAAAATACAGTTCTGTACCTGTTCAAGGCCTTGCAGACACTGGATCTATCATGTCACCATGGCTCACAATAGCAAACTAGTTTAGAAAACACGTTAAAAAGTATGTTTAGTCAGTTTGTTGAGATCTAGTAGGTGGGAACAGCAAGACACCTGCCCTTTAACCAACACATTGCACCAACCGTGAAAAAATGTATCCTGTTTTTTAACTGCCTGCACATAATCTGACCAGTATTGTTATATGCAAGAATCATGAAACAGAACTCATCTACTGCACAGACATTTTAATACGGTACAGGAGAAACTACGATGAAAAAATAAAGGAAGGGGGAGGGAAGAGAGAGCAGGGAGAAGGAAGGTGTAGAAGGAGGAGAGAAGATGGGGATCACACAAGCCCTCTTGATGCTTAAGTAGACAGACATACATTCACTGCTATACCAGGCACTCTTGCTAGCCTCCCTCTACCTGTTTTGGATGATACTACCTGTCCGTCCCACCCTTTGCTGATGGTCACTGCCTCCAGCTGAGCTGGCACAACCAAAGACCTCCCCCGTCTAGGTTGCTCAATTTCATGCATTGCCTCAAACGTCTCATGAAGGTGAGCTTCTCTCAGGATGCCAAACTGTGAGCAAGAGCTGTTGGGGCACGAGCATACGTTTCCTTTGGCTGCCTCTGCTACAGGAGTGTGACCTGTGCTGTGAAGGAAACAGAAAGCATCTGGGAGGAGCTGATAGTGTCATGGCTCTTTGCTTAGTCAATATCAGTCAAATAGCCAAGATAATAAATTATGAGAAATTATTAGGCTCCAGTGATACCCATTACTCTGGACATTCATCTGGTTGATGCATTTGTACCTCCTCATGACAGGCCAGTAATTTCCTGTCCTTCCCTTGACAATCCAGTGCTGGCTTTGGTCTCCAAGTATACTTATAGGCACAGACTCACCAGGAAATTGTAGAGGTTGCAGAAGTGCTTGAGGCTTCTGGGGCGATCATTGACACTCCTTGCTTAAATAAATTTGTTATTTCTTTTATCCACAGTTTCTTCATCATTTTAAATCTCAATATTGTCATTTTTGCCGGTTCACTGAGACTTTCTACACTTCAGTTCTCTGGAGGTAGACTTTGGTTAAACAAATACCTTCAGCTCAGACGTCTCTGTAGCACGCCTGTTGCTCAAGTAGGCTGCAAACATGTTAATTGTTTTAGTTCTTTACCATCTTCCGGGTCCATAGCTGTCAGGAGCCCTATCTACACAGAGTGATTCTGCACAGCGATCCTTTTGATATGCAATAATTTCACAGTTACTTGGAATCATAAATTGTGCAAAGACAAATTTCTTCCATCTCATCATAAACCCAATTCAGTTTAAATCTGACTGCATGGGTTTAGAGTGGATGGATTAGGTCCTGAAGTGAAACTGGACAGAAAGACAATACAGTTACCAGATCAACTGCCTTTCTGTTCTAAATGAAACCACAAATACACCCATGCAAAGTAGAAGAGGCGTTATTAGAAATTTTATATCTTTATGGATAGAAATGAATTTTTATGAAGCTGATAATGCAGATAGAACATACAATTGGCCTAGTCAAAATGAAAGATGAATACAAATTGCAAATCAGCTCCTGAGCTATAAAACTGGTGTAACCTTCTCAGCAATAACTGATTGTTCAGGAGGCTAAAATAGAGTCACAGTAATGTTTCTTCCAGCCTTATTAAGCATCGTAGTTGTCATATTAAACCAATGATGTATGAGTATTTGCTTATTGTAATGAATTCTGGAGACAGTAGCTGGAGCAGAGTTACAAAAGTCAGGGTATTTTTTTTCTGGCTCCCTGAGGGAAATATTTCTCTCTTTTATTTCACTAACATCAAAGACTGTCTCAAATCCTGATACAGGCAGAATTTCTCTTGAAGCTAAATCTCCGGGATCTCATGCTTCTTCCCCCTCAAGGAGCTGTAGCTATAACTATGGATCTAACTGATGTTATTCTGTATTTTCATTTCCCTGGGAGCGATGGAAGATTATTACTTTCTATAAGGTAGGATGAGAATCCCAAATTCCTTTCCAATCTTTAGTAAAACTTTCTTGGAAAATGTGTTTGGAGGTGTTAGTAGCCATGTTTTTTGGAGATCAGATTCCTGCAGATGTATGAGCTTTGGAGGACTTTAGAGGGATGTGTAGCAGTGCGGCACTCCAGACTCAACTAAGGAAGGTTCAAAGGGACAAAAAGCAATGTGACGTTGAGGAGTAAACCTGAGGGACTAGGGGCAGCCAGCTGGTATTTGATTATGTAAAAATGTATGCTATATGTGTGTCTCGTCCACTTTGGGCCAAGTCCGCTTAGAAGCCAGCAACATTCTAAGATGCACTGGTGTTCTCATAGGCAAATTGAAGGAGTTTTGTGACTGTGGCAAGGGATGTTGCAATGACATGTCTGGTAGTCATCCATTCCAATATTCCATCCTGCAGCTCTGTTAGAAGGATGTACAGTACTCTAAGCCTCCCACCCAACCACATTCTTGAACTGATTGTTGGACTCGATGATCTCAGAGGTCTCTTCCAAACTTATGATTCTATGACTCTATGATTCTAGATTTAAAAAGTAATCATTTCTTTATGAAAATACAGTCCATAATTTCTTGTTCTGTCACCCATGGGCACACAGAAAACCTTACTCTTTCCTTTGCAACAGCCTTGGTAACTTTCCCCTTAATACTTTTCTCCTTTGGCTAAACAACTCCAGCTCTTCCAGTAGTTCTTACAAACCGCATATGTCACTCTGACAATCACTACCATTTCTTTCCCCTGGAAATGCTCCTATTAACCCAACCATCTTTCCTGAAGGGTGATATCAAAAACAGGCACAGGGTGGCACCTGGCACAGACAGGAGAATGACTTCCATTGACTTGAAGTCTGCCCTCCAGCTGACACAACCATGCTATTTGAAACAGCTTGAGCTGTTTGTTCACCCTATATTGTATTGCTTCTTGCTTGTTCTGCTTTGGGAAGGCTGTTAAAGTCAAATTGAATTATCAACATTTCCTTGTTTCTCTCTCTTTTTTAATTTAACTGCCACTTTTCACTTTTCTCTGGTCTTCTGTATTCGCACCGTTACAGGAGATATTCAAGTCATGCCTCATATAAACCCCCTCTGCTGCAAAATGTATTCCACCTGTGCAGGGGAAGATGAGCTAGTTCAGCTTGTATTCCTGAACATAACCTGGCCTTCCTTTCCCAGTACTTGGCTAGGCAACTATAAACATTTTTACAGAGCTGTCGTATGTCGTTGTTAGAAGAGTTGCAGCCATGAGCTGAATTAAAGCTTCACAAAGCTGGTACGTTCCTTCCATATATTTTGCAGATGGGGTCTTTGCCCTCAGGGAGATAAGCGATTGCCAGGATTACACAGAATTCATCTATACCGTGTTTGGGATTTGTCCAAGAAACAGACCATCGTCCCTGAGCCATGTGGTGGAAGCTGTTTTATATCTCTAATCTTCAAGTATCAGCAGTCTTTGGAGCTCAAGGTGTGTCCTTGCAGGAGACTTTTGAGCTCTTCCTGCTGTTTTTCATGGCTGGAGAGCATGCAGCTGCTCCCAAGCCATTGGGGAAATCTTGAGGATTACTGGAATAGCCTCAGAAGACAAAAATGGCCGGAGCAAGCAATACCTTGTTCGACTTGAGTGCACGCTATACCTAACATGAGCTGTTTTCTGGTCTGTGTCATTCATTTCCAACAAGGAAAGGAATAATTTCACACTGGAGCCAACCCTGGGTTGGGCTACCACATACACAGTTATGCTGTCATGCTAAATAAGGCAGTATTAATGCTGGATTAAATATGGTAATAAATCTAATTAGTGAAAAGAGGGGAGATGTGGTACGTTTTTCCCTTCTCAAATGTTTCAGACCTTACAGGTATTTTAGAGGCCTCTGGGGAAGTGAAACTTGTCACAGGATAATAGTGGCCTGCTGTTAGACAAATGCCAAGACCGGCACTGCCTGCCTGTCAGGGAGTTATTAATGGAGGTTTATGAGTTGCTCTCTGAAGTCATTCTCAGTTAAGTACTAGTGTACGTCTTGCCTTGACAGCCCCCATACACTTAAACACCACTGGTGAAAAATGGGGTCTGTTTTGTTTATCATTCACTTCAGCTTCGTTTAGCATATGCTTTTCAGGTATCACAACAGACTTCACGAGCAGTTGCTGTATATTGCTGGTTCAAAACAGGAGGCACATGGCAAAGCTTTTTATCAGCGTACATTACAAAGCAGGATTTGCTGGTTTTTACCCTCGCAGTGACTGTTCACAGAATGAAAACGCTATGATCCCGTTTGCCTACTTAGCCACCTAACAAAGCAGTGTATTTTCCATGCAACATGTTATAAAACAGGTTAAAGATAACGTGAGCTTGCATCGTTTCGTACCCCGTGCCCGAGATTGTCTCAGAGGTGGTTTCTGTGAGTCATAGGTCTGACAAGACTAAAAGTACAAAATGCATCACTCAGTTCCTAGAATAAAATTTAGGCTAAAATGTCACATGATTTAGAAATAATGAAATGCAAGATTTAATTCCTCTCTCTGCAGCAGGATGCCCCAGGTTCTCATTTTACAGCTTTTTCTTGTAACAAGAAGGAACACAAGGAAAAGAGGAAAAAAAAAGAGAGGAAGAGAAGGCAACAAGGCAACTCTGATACGATTGCAGCAGTTGGAGGCTTACAAAAAAAAACCCTCACCAAATACCGTGATACTGCAGTATACCCCTGGGAGTTGACAACGTTATGTCAGCCGTGCAGAACAGAGCACTTTTACTGTCATCCTCCCTGGTAATTAGTGATTTAAAAAGCAAGTTGAATCTTTGTGAATGCCCAGCTACACACAAGTTGGGCAGTTAACAGAGGAGCTACATTAAAAACAGTCACCATCTGCTCCTCTACAGTCACCAGAAGGAAGGGGAGCCTTTGAGGAGCATGGTTTAATCCTCTGAACTCCAAATCAAGCCCAAGGGACTGTGTTTCTCTCTGGCCATTTCAGAGTAGGGGTTTCAGACCTTTCTTCAGTTTTCAGACTCTACAGATACTTTACATTAAAGATGAAGATCCCAAGGAGAAAACGTCCATCTATTGCCTGTAAGTCAGCTTTTCTTAGTTATCTTTTGGGTTCATTGGAGCACCTTAGAGGTGGTAAGCTACTGCTTGACCGGGTGCCTGGGATAATCAGCTACACCTCTGTTAAATGCTGTAGAGTTGTCTGGGATGAATGCAGAAGTGATTGCTCCTGAAAGGATGCTCACTGCCACTAGCAGATCATTTCCATAGAATCATTAAGGTTGGAAAAGACCTCTAAGACCATCAAGCTCAACACCGCCATGCCTACTAAACCATATCCCAAAGTGCGAGGTCTACGCTGTTTTTGAACACCTCCAGGGATGGTGACTGAACACTGGCTTTACACTATTAGCTTTATCTCTTATTGGTTTGAATATCTAAGGTGGGCCATCAAACTGGACTGAGATCAATCTGAACAACTAATCAACATTAATACTCGCTGCTTTTGCTAGATTCACTTCTGACCAAGCACTTTCACATTGGAATGAACATCCTTAATTATTGAAATGAAGGAAATGTTTTTACAAAGCTAAACTGGAGCAGCAGATTATAATTTTATGAGTGCTATAGGCTCTCTCTTCTGGCAGAACGGGACATCGAAGAGCTATAAAAACTATTATCTTCATAAAGGTGTCAACAAACTGTTCTAGGAAATAGTGTCTCATAACCTAAATCATCCAAGGGACATCTTTATATATATTTCGTGGTATTTGAGGGTATCTTATTTCCTTGATTATGCATCAGTTCATTGTCATTACCAGCACTTGGGACTTACTGACTTATTCAGTAAGTATTTGGTATCTGTAACCTCCACCGGAGCTCACCAATGTTTTTTTTTCAGCGTGCAATTCAGCTCTAAGTACACAGCTAAAAGAAGTCAGGAGCATCTTGCCCTGGAAATGCCTATTCTTCTGCATTAACCGTTTAGTGTTAATCGAATCTCATCCCACTTATCCAGCTGTGGAATTGAAGGTCCAGTATGACAGACACAAAACGGAGGTGTCAGTGTACTCGACATTTTGATGCACGAAGGGTTGTTTAAGAAAAAGACAGCTTCCAGTGAGGAACAGTTTGGCACAGTTTTGGATGCTCTTCAATGTCGACAGTTCTTCCCATGCTCTATGGAGGTGAGAAGCCTAGAGCAAAGGAGACATTTCCAGGCTGGATTGAGAATGATGATGATGATGCTGTTGACTGAGAGGTGTAGACTGGTAATGACTAAGGGATGCTCACATCTCAATGATGAGAGGAGAGGTCCATCAGCAGGGCTATCTTGAAAATCATGTAGAAGATTAAACAAGGGTGCAGAAGGCCAGGAGAAGTTCCTTGGCTGGAGTGAAATAGGTAAAAAAGGAGAGGAAAAGAACCATGCAGTTCTGTTCATAATCACAGAAAAAAATGTTAATAACATCGACCTCTAAGAGGCTGTCCTTTAAAGAGATAAAATCTCTTTGACATTGGTAAAGACATTTCACCGTGAGCCTGAGTAACAGCTGAAGACTTCCTGCAAGGCTTTCCAGTGACAATGGACAGAGGATAGCAGTGGTCTGGAGGGCAGGGATAACACTTCCACCTTCAAACCTTGCTGAAATCAGCTCCTCTAAATATGGCAGGACCATGGGTGGGGAAAAAAGGCACGGGTTTCAGGCATGTGCTTTTCTTTTACAAACCAAAGCTAAAAGGATACTAGAACAAACTAAAGAAAGAAGTGGTGAGAGCTGACAGCTAAATTCTTGCCAAGGCTAGAATCCCACGGAAATTTTTAGAACGCTTTACTTTTGTTACTTAAATGCAATTTTAAATAAGCAATCAGTATAAAAAGGCTTACAGATGCCAACATGCCTTACTCTTGTTTTGCTACTTTGGCAACAAGGTGAAGGCATGCTCCAAAGCTCCCTGAAGCTAATGAAAAATCTTCCTTTTTCACTCACAAAGTCCCAAAAAGCCTTTTTATTCTTCTTGAACAGGATCTGGCCTGCCTGAGATAAATGTGTAGTGATCCTTAAAATTGGTTTAGGCTGTCTAGAACAGATAAAATATGCACACTGATTTTTTTATGACAATACTCTAAGTATTATATCTGTCCATTTTATATTGCTTTTGTGACATTTCTTTCTCTCTGTCTCTTCCTTGGCTGAAACAAAAGCATCAATGAAAGATTTATAGCATAGAGGAGCCAGGCAGTAGACAGCAAGAAGCCGTCTCTCTTCAGTTCAGTATCATAATGGTCTGGACATACTTGGTCCAGTTTTAGTCCCTGGACTGCTTAGCATCACTTCACCCAAGAATTGCTATGAATTCCTCTCTGACTTGACAATAAGCCCATTCAGAGTTGATTTTTTAAAACATAATTTAAAAAGCAAAGGAGAAAAAAAGCAGTCAGGAGAAAGAGAGAGGAATATGCATGTTTTTTAAGGAGTGTTACATCTAAATCTTTTGTTGTTGTATACATAGAGTAAGAATCAGATTTCTCTATTAAATTTTATACTGGCTGTTGGGTTGATTTTTTATGTATTGGTTTGGATGTGTATGAACAGTTTTATCTTCAGCAGTGCCACTTATTCTGTTTTAAGTGGAAGGTGGTCTTTATTCAGAAGAAAAAATTCTTTAGGAGAACAAGAGGTATTTTATAGATTGGAAAAGTATATATTTTGATATGTATTTGCACTCTAAAGACACACATGCCTCTAGCTGGAGCAGCTGTGGCACCCTGTTTGGATTATACCACCTCCCATTTTTCAGTCTGTTCAATTGCTCTCGGAGTTCACAGTGTAGAAATTGATACAAGGGTCGGGGAGCAGTGGCTTTGTAAAAGAAAAAGCACTGCACCAAGATGCATTTCTTTTGCTCTGGGGCAGGCTGGGGGATGGAGAGAAAGGCAGGGAAAACCCAGCTGGCCCTGCAGCCCCGGCAATGGGAGGAATTAAGCTGTTTGACATCTAGGCAGCCAAAGTATTCTTTTTTTTTTTCATGTATTTCCCAGAAGCATTAAGCTTTCTGTGGTAAATGAGACAAAAGAACTTTCTACATAGTTTAATTCAAGCATAATACCTGGAAACGTCTCCAAACATCCCACGTTGCATTACGATTTCTACCGAAGGCTGATTCTGAAATCCTTTGCTTTCCATTTTTGCGTCCCATCTCCAACAGCACCATGTGCTTTTACACCACCTCTAAGGCTCCGCAGTCTATGCGTACATTCATCCGTGAGACCAGCACGGGCAGCAGGATTATAAGGTCTGTACAAACCCTTTTGCAATTACTTCCATTTGAAAAGTACACATGAACTGTACTGGTTATCCAAGGCAATCCCAGTGCCTGCTTCGTACGTGCTGTAAATACAAACAGACAACCTGCACTGAAGTCCTGTAATGTTTCTTTATCATCTTCCAAAGTCTGCTCCCTTTTCTTGTATTTTTTGTGGAGTGGGCTGGCTGGTGTGAAGGGGAAGCTCCCAGGCAACAGCATCTGACTTTCCTCCAGCAAAGCCTGTAGCTCACACAGCTCAGCATTTGAGGAGAGGTTTTGTTTTGATTTACAAACTCGGCGTTTGATTTAATAGTTTAATAATTAATCAGGGAGGGAAGAAAGAAGGCATTTATAAAGGGCTGATAGGAAATCGATGGCAGGGAGAGCACACCGCTGCGCATGGAGGCAAAAGGAGTGCAGCAGATTCAGGTGAGAAAAATAATTCTATGAATATTTAGAGGATGAAAGTTTTCAGTCTCACTCGGAAAAGAGCTTTTGCTTTTTACCTTTGCAAGCAGGAATGGATGAAAACATCTCTGGCTTTGTGAGAGAATGACGTTTGGTTCTTCAGTGCCCTTAGCGGAGGACATGGCCAGGGTATTCCTCTCCCATGACTTCCTCACCCTCTTTCCTGAGCTTGGTGCCCTGATAGACTATTTGTTCCTGGGGATTGTATGAAACAGGTTTCTTCAGAAGAAAAGGAAGACATATTCTGTAACTTCAGGAAAAGGACTACATAACTGCCTGTTTGTGTCGAAATCACAATCAAACCTCTCTAAACTAAACCTCTGCCACCTAACCCAACGTGATCTGGGGAAGAGATTGTTAATTAATTTAATTTTTTAAAAAATAAGAAGAAACATAAAGTAAATGGGTTTATAATGTGCTCTGCCTTCTCCTTTGCCCAGAGGGAATATGTTTATCTGTCTCATTGAGCATCTTCTTCTGTCTCTTGGGCTGAAAAACAACTGAACTTGGCTATGGTTGTATAAATTTATTTATTTATTTTGCAGGTTTGCTTCCTGTTGCACTTTTGGGAGTTAAACAGCAGTGAATGAATAGGAATGAGAAACAGTTCCCTGGATTCATCCTCATCTGAATAAGACACCCAGCAGCCCATAGACCAAAAAAATTGCACAAAACTGTTAATTGATTTTTAGAGGAGAATTATGATGCTTTTAATAAGCCACTTATCTTGCTAAGCATTGTTAGGGTAGTAGTGTACGTTCCACGGAAATGGCTGTTCCACAATGTGAGTCCCTAATTGCTTATAAAGCACACTGTTTATTGAGTATTAGCTCTGGCACAGTTGTTTATTGCAGGAGTGCATTGTTTAATGCTTGTAAAAAGACATCTAACTAAAATATGCTCTGCCTCATCTCTTACCCTGTGATGCTCTCATGAATGCACTCTCTCCATTGCTAAGTTTGCAATGGGAAGAAAGGAAAAGTATTAGCAGTGCTGTGCAAAGCTGAAGGATGTTGCCTGGTAACTGTGAAGAAGGGAGCATATTGACTACACGTTATCCTCTGCACTCTGCCTACAGCTAATAGGTCAGTGACCCAATGAAACATTTCAGATGAAGTCAAACTATTATCTGGACAAATGCGCCTCAAGTACCGTTGTATGCTGGGTCCCTATGATTGCGATATGTTATGTGCTGGCAAAGTAAGTATGAATCATTAATACACTCAGCTGAGCCCACTGCCTCCTGCAGCAAAAGTCTCCTGGCCCTGAGTGATGCCCTGTGTTATCTTTGTAAGACACGAAGCCTTCAGTTACTGTGATCTACGGGGTAGTTAGTTTGCAGCGGGGATGCATTCGCCTCTATCTTTCTTGGGCTTTTGTCCATTCCTCTTAGTGCGATGGGTAGTATTTTCAGGGGGAGGGAGGGAAATGCTGGGAGAGAGAAGACAAGGGGACAGATATACTGATACCTGTTTAGTTTTAGCTCCTTTTTAAAGAGTAGGAATGACTTCTCTAATTCGTTACTCTTCCAAGAAGTGAGTAGGTGGATTTACGATCCCTTAGACCCCCACCCCATTCAGCTGAAACAGATAAGTAGGAGGATGACCAAGTATGACGTTTGGCTTCTGATTTCTTCTTGCTCATGAAGTTAAAAAACATCTTGTCTTGTCAAAAGAATTGCCTGAACTGTAGGAACAGCTGAAGAACCGGGTTTGGGTTTTGGTTTATTTTAGTAAGCAGTGGTGTGGGATTGGCCGAGTGAGCAACTCCTGCGATCGTATCTTGTTGCACCACTTGGTTGGTCATCTTGACTCCAGAATCAAACTGCATAGTGTTTGGGGCATTCCCTAGCAATTGCCCTGTCCCACAACTCTTCACAAAGGGATGGGATCAATTCCTAGCTGTATCAGATAAAGATGATCTTGGAGCACTTGCTGAAAGAATACACGTTCAAGATAGATCCTTCCCTACGACAGTCTTGGTGGAATAGAAAACTTCTCTAGAGTGAAATGGAATTGATTTGCTGGCACTCAGTCAAGCTGAGATTTTTTCCGATAGGAAATAATAAGAGCAATAGAGAAGGAATAGCTTCACTTTAAAACCTGGCTTGCTTTAAAATCCAACAGAAATGCTTCTAACCTACCAGTGACTTGAACTCAGGAATGTGGCATATGACTTTTGCAACTTAGCGTCTTAACTACATGCTTTTTGGAAACGCGGTTTCTCAATTCTTCTTCCAATGAAGCTATTATACTGCTTTGTTGGGAAAAAGAGAATGGTGTGAGACTAGTATATAAGATTCAAATTTAGAGACATGAAATTATGGTTTACAAATAGAGACTGAGATCTAGTCAGCTCTTTCTTGAGGAGCTGGATGAATTCTTAATGGATCGTCTATCTTGTCAATCTGTTCTAAGGCAAGACCTGCTTCTATGCTTAAACTCTCAGGCATTTTAGTTAGAAGCAGAAAACAATATCATGTTTCTTCAGAGTGGTCTCAAAGGCTGTGTGAATCCTCCAAAAGATCTTTAAAATCAGAAATTAGCAGCAAACCTTGTACCACCAATGATGTGTAAAGGTCAATTTCCCGAACAAATTTAAATACTGTTGCCCCACTTAATGCCATGGTTTGGATAAGCTGATTTATAAGGGAGCTCAGGAAGTCACAACAACTTACTTCTGAGTGAAAGTTGCTTTGATAGAGACCAGTTGGGATTTCAAATGGCCTTAAATGGAAAAATCCAAATTCACAGTAAAACTAAATGGGAAAGTCTCTAGAGATTATATTTTACAGTAAGCTTCACTCAATAAGTTTATTAAGAAAAATTTCAGGAAATACAACACTGAAAAACCCACAGTGTATTTCTCCTACTATCAAAAATTTTACAGTCCGAGACTACATGGCTCTATATTTATAGTAACTGGTTAATTAAATTACACAATAGGATTTAACTCACTGGGAAAAGATTTTCCTTCGGTACTAATCTTTGAATTAAATGTTGTGACTACATCATACAAAAAGCAAGATTACATCATTTATAAATATACATACAGATATATGTCTACCTTTAGCTAGAGATAATTTTTTACACTGCTATCACTGTGCTAGCTCAATAAACTGTACTAAACCAGAGCACATCTTGATGCCAAAATATTCACAACAGAAGTTTAAGCTCTTTATACAGTAAAAAACGAAGTATTTGATAAGAGTGTGTACCCTGTCTTTGTAAACCTTCCAGCATTTATATACACCTTTGTGACATTTTTTAAATGAGTTAGATCTGTTGATCTGGGAAGTTTTGTAGGCTGAAGTTGAATATGCAATCAGCTTGGAGTGGACACATCTGTCCCACTCAAGATGCTTCCAGTATCTACAACCAAACCAGTTGTCCAGTCGGCTTTTATAGTCAGCAAAGGAAATAAATACTTCCAGAATATGATTCACCTCATTTAAAATAATTTTTAAAATCAATCGCATGAATTCTTTTCATAAAATGTCTATATGTTTCCATTGACCTAAATGGGAGCTGAGGGTTAAAAGCTTGAATGGTTTGTGTGTAGGGGGAATTCATCTAACGCATGGCTTGTATAACTGATCGGATAAATTCAAATCTATACCATCTGTAGCCACTGAATCACAATGGACGTCTTCACAGACAAGCAAGTCACCATCTGCTGATGCAACTGCAGGTTGTTGCCTTCGGAAGTGTAGGTCTGGAAGAGGAAAAGTAACATAAGAAAGGGGTGACTTATCTTTCTGCTTGTCTCTTTCCAATACTCTGGCCCTAACAAAACTGGTGGTTGCATCTGTACTGACAGAAGGGTTTTGAAGTCCAACTCAGATAAGCTTAAGCGGGATGGTAGAAAGCAGGTAACATGAGCCAGTTTATTTGTCATTAGTTAAGTTTTTCTGGGATTAGATCAACTCCCCAGCTGCACAGATACAAATAGCTAATATAATATCTGGCTCTGTAGGTTATTAGCTATGTTTTCTGACTAAAATGGGTTTCCAAGTTTGCTCTCTGTAGAAGCCGTGAAGATAAAACTCATTAAACCCAATGAAAGCAGCACACCAGTGTTTGTAGTAGCTCAGATTGTGAAGTCTTATTCTGTTTGTTCACAGTTTTAAAGCCTGGTTTAGTGGTTGATGCTTCGATGAAGTATCTATTTCCCTATCTACAGGTCCCTTTACGAAAAAGGAGTCGTTAGCTTGAACTCATGGTAGTTACTGGAATGTTTTAATGACCTGAGGTAACTAGGTGTGTTGCATGAAAATTAGCAAAACAAAATATCTGCCTCAAAGAGCTGGCATCTCAGTGCAGCCTTGTGCAAGCAATACTCAACTGAATGCAACCATGTGCTGTATCTGTTAAGAAGATTTTCTCAGTAACTGTGAATTATGATTCCAAGAAACATTAGATTTCCCAGATATTAAAGGTTCGATTCAACTGTGCAGTCATAATTGTTCAAGTCTCCGGTTATCAGACACAGCCAAAAGGGGCTGGCAGTGGTCTATCTCTGTTTTTCTATAATATTAGCTGGAGCCTGTGGCAAGGTATCCTCAGGCATCTCAACTGCCACAACGTATCCTGAGACCTTGGGGGAAACAATGCAGGTCTTCCCCCAAATACCTGCATTGTTCCCCAGTGTCAAATACCTCCAGAATAATTTATCCTCTTCGCTTCTGCCATCCCCACCTCTTGTCTCCAATTCCTCTATGTGAGAAAAATATTGCTTGGTCCCTGCAGTAGTGTTTCTCTCTGAAGACTTAAATTGTTCCTGACTAAAGACTTCAACAAGATCACTGGTTAGGAATGAAAGAATTTTTTAGATCAGTTTGCTTGCATTCAACCCAGTAGACTTGATCCAATATCTGTGTTTTGTGTAAGGGTGAGATGAGTAAATGGGTCAAGAAATATACTTTCCACGGATTACCTCAGGTCAAGAGACACTCTGACTAGGCTTGTGTAACTTTGATGACATTAGTGCAATTACCCTGATCTACATAATAAGAATCAGATGAGTAGATAATTACTGAAAGAAAATTGAATTACGTGGATTTATTTGAGCTGTGGTCATACTAAACATATGTGATGAAAAAAACATAACCTTGACAAGATGAATTGGGACGGACTACAGCTGCTTACAGACAAAATAGGTTAGAATGATCTTATACCCAGATCTCACACTGCTGAGTACCTGCAGCTTCTTTGTGGAGACTTCAAAGTCACTATAAATGTCATGAGCCCATGAAGTTTTTTGATAAGAAAAGAACATCTTTGAGTGACATAAAAATACATGTTGGGCTATAGTATATTTACTTAAGTCCTACCCAGCTCCCAGTGCTTTCCTCAACCTGAAAAGACCATTTGAATCACTGTCCCAGGAATCACATTTGCCACATGAAATTCAGGGGCAAGATGAAGACACCGTAATGCAGGTAGTGCCATGTGAACCGAGTACATAAAATCCTGTCACACTCAGCAGAGTCAGTAGATGAACATCAGCAGCAATGCTAACACGTCCATTGGGTGAAATAGAGAAGTCATTTTTTAGGACTCTATGGACTGTCGTGATGGGATCTCCTCTGGCTGTGACAGGACCGTATGTAAAGGTGGTCATCATTGCTACTTAGTTAGGGACTGAACCCATTTGTCTAAACAGAGGTAGCAAGTGTCACTTGAGTCCAGTCATAGCGGCCCTCCATGTTTCTGGAACAGGTCCCCTCTAGCCTCAGGTCACATCTGGTACACCCATTCTTATATCCTAAGGCATCTCAGGTGGAACACAACAACAGTGCTTAAACAGAAGAATCAAGCTTTGTGTGTAGGAATTCAAAGCTGACCCCATCCCATTTCCTTTGAGGCATTCAACTTCCACAACTTGTTGCTAAAGTAACTGAGCTGGACTGACCCTTTCTCTCTTTATTTTTATCAGAAGAAACTGCAGATTTAGATTTTCATCTCATCTTCATCTCATGTCATCTCATCTCATCTCATCTCATCACTTCTCCTTGAAAACAGTCAGCCAGCCATTCCTGAAATCCTAACTAGATTCATTTCCACTGATGGAACAGTAATGGAGATGTCTCCATCTGGACTAGTCACCTATCCTCTTTTCTGAGTCACTGGAGGCAAACAGATGTTTTGCACACCTCATTTCTTCACAAATTGACCATTCAAAATAGGTTGTATCTGAGAAGTATTTGTTTCCTTCCTTTGACTATAATGGCAAGCTCAGGGACAGCGGTGTGTTCAGGTTCTACTTCAGTGCAAGGCAGTACTACAATATAATACATTTTTATTCACCATCAGGTGAATTGAGCAGGGTTATCAACTCCAAACCACTTCTTCTCAAGCCAGTTCCTCCTGATCTGCAAAATTTTGCAAGATTTTTTCATGCAATGGGGTCTGCAGGCAACTCCTTCCTTTTGCCTCATAACAAGTTGCTAACATAACTTGTTTAGCCAGTCGGTTGTCAAAATTGTGCTTTGATCTGCCTGCATTGTCCTCTGCACTGTCTGTATGGATATAACAAATTTGTAAGCAGGTAATCATGCTGCTTTTGTTCGTTTCCTAAGCCTACGGTAGACTTAGGAAATCAGTGTATTAAAGCTTTGTGATGGTAATCTTGGAACTGCTTCTGAGCCAGTATTAACGATTCCACTGACCTCTTAGTAGTATTATTCGTAGTTTTCAAAGGAGGAAGTCCAGATTACTGTTACTTTCAGAAATGGTTGCCTAAATCTGGACAGGAACATCACTGAGAAGACCAGTGAAGCTGATCACAGGATAAGAAGGAACGGTGGGATTAACACAGTGAAAGACAACACTTACACATCCACCAAAACACAACCAACAAAAAAAACCAGCCCCAGACACACCTAATAGAGGTGTATTTTTAGTTGCTCTCAGAACGAGTTGTAGAAAGGAGAGGGGGGCCTCTTGAACAGGCCTTCAACTTGGAAAAATTGATAGACCCATCCTGAAACCACCTTACATCATCTGAAAAGTTGTTCCTATGTATTCATTTGGATGCAAAGCCAGAAGAAAACTTCCTATTTACAAGTAATCCCTTTTGTAAACACATTTTTGTAGTGATGGCTATTTTATTGTCTAACTGATGCACTGTAGGAAACACAATTCTAAGTTTTCCTGTAGGCTACATTTTTATTTTGTAGCCAGATGTCACAATAAAATTGCATAAGAAGAAACAATACAAATAAGATGCCAAAGCGAGAAAAAATAATCAGCTCTGGGAGGAGGAAAACACATTTCAGTCTCCAAAACATCAGCAGAAACTCCTGTATTTCCATTATGAATACAGATTACATTCTTAATGTAAAGGTCTCTCTGTAATATTACGTTGTCCTGCATATAGTTATTTTGTGAGAGAGCTCTATTATTAACATTCGTTTGCTAAATCTTTACCTATAAATACCTGAAATTCACTTGCAGCTCAGTATATCTTTGGTTAGCACTTTGATAATTTTGAGGAAAAGCACCGGTAAGAGTTGTTCATTCTCCATCGCAGTTGAGGGTTGACTTCTAAGAATTCACCATATTCTGACAAAGGGGACCCCAGAAGCAGATGAATTATGGAAATTCAAAGGAACTAGTGAAGCCACAGCATTAGGAGTGTGGAGCAATTTTGGCTCACCATGTGATATTTAACTCGTTTAAGTTGTAACAATGAGGTTCTTAGCACTATCAGATTATTTGTCTTAGGCTTTTTTGCTCAAATTTCAAGTATTATATGAAGACATTAACACTGCAACTATAGAAAAGTAGAAAAAGAGAACAAATTTACATGAAATTATTTGCCCCTAATAGACAGCAGCAGAAGCAGCCAACAGGTCTCTTGAAGTCCAGAGTTCGTTTCACCACGAGAGAAGCAGTGCTCACAGGCGCCTTTGAGAGCTACCAGAGAAACAAAGCAAGATATGAGCTGTCAACTGAATCCTGCTGGTGACAACGGAATTTACAGAACCATTTTAGCTGAAATGTGGTTTTACCCTAGAGTCCTTCACAAAGCCAACATGACAGCACTCATTTTCTTGTAATCCAGCAGCGAGGTGGTAGACCAGGATTCAATTTCTTTCACCTACAGAGATTTGAAATCACATTCATCCTCTCTTAATGGAAAAGCTGACAAATAACATTCGGAAGGGTGTTGCTTTCTCCTCTTGGAACCACACCATGCACGTGAACGGCTTCACTGCTCAAGGAACGCAAATGTAAAAGTAACATGGGTTACTAAGCAGCTTTCCAGAGTCACGCACTGTAGGCTGCCATGCAAAGCAATTCTTGCTCTTTAGCTCCTACCAGGAAAGGCAAATAGTTGAAAAGCCTGTGAGAAGGAGCTACTGGAGTCAATGCCCTGAAGGCCTCCAGCCCCTCTCCAGTGTCTGAACATTTTCTACAAAGCAGAGAGATACAAGAGGGAAGGATTAAATAATGCAGATGCAGACCCTTATGGAGCATTTACATTCTCCCAGGCACAGAGGGGCAGTGGACAACACCTGAGACTTTGTAGCCTCCAAAACCTGAACATAATCATGTTGAGCTGCTCCCTTCCTCCATTTATGAAGAACACCTCAGTCTAGCTTTCCTATTCTTACAGATCACCAAGCTACACAAAAAAGACTTTGAATCAAGAATTTATGTCAATGCATAGGAATGTTTCCTGACAATTCATAGGAATATTGTGCTAGGTTCCACCCAACCCTCTTTTCATTTTTTTGTCCGTGAAAGAAATAATAAATTATTCCCATCTTGAGTTAAGTTGAACTGGATGTTTATACTGTTTTTAATTTTGACCGTGGACAGGGGGTCATCCTCCAAACATTTACTCATCCATTCCATGCAGGCACCTGGCAAAAGTTTGGGAACCAAAACTGTGTAGGCAGGTTCTAGCAAACTCTGGATGAAAACCTGCTCTGAGAGAGAAAGTACACATTCTACTCAATAAAGGAATAATAAAGTGTCAGGTAGGAAATAAATATTGAAACTAATTTTCCACCAGGGAAATCTCTTTGCAGTAACTAATTTAGATGGAGAATAAAACAAAAAAGCCCTGTATCTCAGTCTTGGCAGTAACCTGTCACCAAGCACCACTCACCTCCCATCTTTGGCTCAAACCTTCATGGGAAGAAGAGGTGACAACTGCCTTGCTGATTCCCTTTCTAAATCAAATCAAATAAACCATGCACAAAAGGAGTTTCTTGCAAAATAATAAGTGTATTGGATCCCTTGGATATGCTTGAGTAGCAAGTACTAGCAGTTAACAAAAGGTTTTTTCTATCCATTCTGCAGGTGAAGAGTACATACTGCAAGTGAAAAGATTACTTTGGCATTCAGTCAAGAAATTAAAATGGTCTCATGGTGAAGACAGAGCCTTTCACTTGCTAGGGGTAGTTTTCTTGTTTAAAATTCTGTCAAGATTAAAATAGTGCTGGACAAACATGGCAAAATATTAATCTGTGGAGTGTCTGTGATAGCATGGGCTGGAGAACACAACAAGACGAGTGAAGTTTGACTTCCTTGGAGAAAGAGGACACCAGATGGTGGCCAGGAGCCTCACAGGCTGTCCCTACTGCAGTGAATGTGGCGCTTGTCCATTCTGGTGTCACTTTGTGCTCTCTCACAGAGGGAAGTGCACAGGGTGTCAGTGCCTCGTCCCTGAACAACCACTCGTGGTGACCTTGGGCGTCGGAGTAGCACAAGTTTTTTGAAGGATATACGTACACTCATGGTCCCTGTGAGAAGCTGCAGCCCTCTGACCTGTAGGCTGGCTGTTTTCTCCCTGGCAAACCAGATATTGCCCCTGCTTGATGTGCTTGCAAAGCCCTGTATGCAAGCACCACAGGAAGATCACATGACTTTTTTTTTGCCTCCCATTCCCCTAGAAGTAAAAATCAGGAGAGCAGCATTGCACTTCTTCAGGAAACAAAAGGGAAAGCTAAAAGAAAAAAAGAATCAGGGGGGAAAAGACAGTTCCTGTTTGCTGAAAGCCCATTTATTTGTTGTCCTCGCTCTGGGACATGTTTGTCTCCAACTGTAACTACATGGAGTGAAGAACCAAGACCTTGCCACAGTGCTTTCCTGATAGCACCCATCAACGTGCACTATCTAGCAGATTAGACAAAGTGTTTCCTCAAGGCTGAAAGAGCATTTAATTTCAAACACCAATGTCTGCTCTCCCAGGTGCTTCATAGCCTCTGGCTAAGCCCATCCTCTATCAGCCCTTGTGGTTAACCTCTCCAGCTCCTTGCCTTCAGCGACCTTTTGTCTTTGCCCCACAACCAAGTCTAAACACAGTGCTGTTGCTCACACATGGACCTCTACTGTGCTGTGAGTCTTCCTAGGATATTTCTGATGATCCCCAATGATGCTGATGTGGTTCAGGACGGATGGGGGAGGATCACTTCTGGAGCAATAGTCAGAGGCTAGGCAGGATACAGCAGCAGTATCACTGAGAGTGACTGGCACGGGCTTACACACTTGAATATTCTGGTTTCTATATTTTCCTTCATATATTAATAAAAAATTCATATATCAATAAAATATTAATATATTCCTAGCTTAATGAAAATATTAATATGCTTATAAAACGGTTTCTTGCAGATGGTGCATGCTTGAGTTTCCACAGACAAAAAGCAGAGAGTATTCATCCAATTTGAGATAACTTATGTCCCTACAGCCTGAAATACAATGAGAGAAAGTTAGAGTACTTTTGGGGGTGGGGGTGGGGGGGCAAGTATGGAGAAAAACATGGAGGAAAGCAATTCTGTTTCACAGGATGCAGCAGCCCAGAAATGTCTACAACTACAAATTAAACACCTATACACCCTGGACAAAGGGATCGAGTGCACCCTCAGCAAGTTTGCAGATGGCACCAAGCTGGGTGCAAGTGTGGATCTCCTTGAAGGAAGGGAGGCTCTGCAGAGGGGTCTGGACAGGCTGGATCAATGGGCTGAGACCAATGGGATGAGGTTCAACAAAAGCAAGTGCAGAGTCCTCCATTTGGGACACAACAACCCCGTGCAGCGTTACAGGCTTGGGGAGGAGTGGCTGGAGAGCTGCCTAGCAGAGAAGGGCCTGGGGGTGTTGGTTGGCAGCAGCTGATCACGAGCCAGCAGTGGCCCAGGTGGCCAAGAGGACCAATGGCACCTTGGCCTGTGTCAGACCCAGCGTGGCCAGCAGGAGCAGGGAGGGGATTGTGCCCCTGTGCTCAGCGCTGGTGAGGCCACACCTCGAGTGCTGGGGTCAGTTCTGGGCCCCTCACTCCAAGAAGGACACTGAGGGGCTGGAGCGCGTCCAGAGAAGGGCAACAAGGCTGGTGAGGGGCTGGCGAACAAGCGCTATGAGGAGACACTGAGGGACCTGGGGGTGTTTAGCCTGGAGAAGAGGAGGCTGAGGGGAGACCTCATCCCTGTCTACAACTGCCTGAAAGGAGGCTGTGACGGGGTGGGTGCTGGGTCTCTTCTCACAAGTGACCGCGATGGGACGAGAGGAAATGGCCTCAAGTTGTGCCAGGGGAGGTTTAGACTGGACATTAGGAAGGATTTCTTTACTGAAAGGGTGGTCAAGGATTGGCACAGCTGCCCAGGGAGGTGGTGGAGTCACCATCCCTGGAGGTGTTTAAAAGACAGGTGGATGAGTTTCTCAGAGATGTGGTTTAGTAAGGGGACAGGTACGGTTGGACTCGGCAATCTTGGAGGTCTTTTCCAACCAGATGATTCTATGATTCTAAGATACACTGGAGCTGGTCAACCAAGGGGCAACTCCACCACCTTAGTGTGCTGTGCAGCAGTGGGCAGTCCCTGAAATACTTGAGCACTCCACACATGGTTGATAGCCATTGGCCTCGATTGGGAACTGGACATAGAGCACTATTCATCTCACTGACTTTAAACGTCTGAATTAGATCAGGATAAATCATTGCATTGGAAAGGCTGCGTCTCTCCAGTGATGTTAATGGAGTCTATATATTCCTATCAAGGAAGAAATGTCTTGTCCACTCCCAACTTCTTGAAGTCTAAGAGGTAATGCAAGACAGGACAGTTCTCACACCCTCATCTAGCCCTGGGGTGTGAGAGTCCTTCCTCTCATGTTCATCTCGCTCTAGCATGTCATCAATATCTTATTTTACAGGTCCCCAGCATAAGGAAATTTGTCTTTCTGTTATACCTCTAAAGCATCATGTAGTTTTATATCAAATGATGCATTAAAATAAACGACTGTATGTTACTATGTCTCGGGTCTCAAACCTAGAAAATAAATTGCCCATCTCACTTTACAGCTTTACCATTGGCACCTTGAAAAAGGAGCTCATTAGCGAGTGAAGGAGGAGGCAGGAGAGGGGGAAATCCAATTTCTGGCTTGCAGTATTTTCCCCAAAACATTCATAACTATTTCTGCTATTAATCTCTGTCAGAAATGCCAGAGTCATTACTGAAGTGATGTGGCCAGAGGGCACCCTTCATCACAGACCACAGCAGAGTCTGAAATCCTTGAATAAACATTATAAAGCACAGCAAATTGTCTTGTATTTGAAAGGTTTTGGGTAATTAAAGTCTTACTCATCCTCTGCTTGTAGAATACAGTCAAGCTGAAAGGAAAGCTCACCTTCTTACCATCTCCTAGCTAAATCAGTGCGTTGTGATTGGTGTCCCAGCCTTCACCTACACAGGCTTGGCAGGATGACTGAGCACACATTTGAGTATCTAACCCAAACATCGAGCTGCATCCACATAGGTTCCTCTTGGAGCACACTGCTAGGATCCTTACTTTGCATTGGAGTGGGAATTCAACAAGTATTTTCCCCCTTTCCACAATTCCTTTCACTATGCCAGCTGCACGTCATGCAGGAGAGATGAGCTTAGCTGTACAGCACTGCATCCATCACCAGGAGGTCAGGACTCAAACGTAAAGACTGAAGAGTACTTGGATGGTGAGAACAGAGGCATCCACAGAGCTGTCAATAAAGATAAAAAACCCCATTGTCGCCCCAAAACTTCCATCAGGACTACATTCCTGAAAACAAAAGGCTCATAACACCTTTGAATGTGTTCCCACTATTTACAAGCCAATGGCAATTTCTGATTTTTGTGTGATTCAAAAATCTAGAGCTTATATTTCTGAAGGATTTCCATAGGAGCTGGGTACTGAAGGGACATTGTGAATCTGGATTTACCATTGGCCTTTCTGAACACAAAGGTACCTATCAGCTGCAACACCAAAGGAGCTTAGGATCTACTGTCTTTACTACTGACTCTCTTCTGTATAAGTGAAGCAATGATTCACCTTTTGGGCATACTGCAAAAATCAGTTAATGTTTGGGGAGTTAATGTTTTAATGATATAAAGTGTGGTAAAAATGTTAAGTATTATTATTGTTCCACTTTGTCTTCCACTTAAATATAAAGGGGAAGCACGCAACTACTTCCCAAGTGTCTCCCAAGGGTGTTTCTACAGCAATTATGTTGGCTGACACTGCCGAGCTTCAGAGAATGGAAACAATTCAGAGGCTGACCAATCAGCCCCTTTAGCAGTAGATGAATCTAACGACTTTAAAGCTATTCATTAAGCAGTACTAGGAATTGATTACATAAATTAGCATGTTGCTGACAAGGTAAGGAAGGGAGGAGAAGATGGGAGAGGAGGCTGACATAATGCATCCCTCATTTGGCAAAGACAGTGGTTATTAGGATCCCAGAGCTAATGAGAGAGACGAATCCATTAGGCACGTGCCACAGTAAGGGATTGATTGCTCCCCACCAAAAAGGGCTGCTCCTCTTGTTACTGGGGGATTATATTTGTTCTGGCGTGTTGATCCAGGGGTAACTATCACATTTAACAAGTAGAGCTTGTAGAGAGAAGAAAGGAAGATAGTGAACTTGCTTCAAAGCTATAGTTGAGATCTTCTGTGCCCGAGCAGTGCAAAGATTTTGTTATTTAAAGGGAAGATGTGTGAGGAGTATTTTCTGTCTGAGGCACCTGTATTTGGGACAGTTAAGCCCGAACTATTTGGGACAGGAAGTTTTTTAACAGAAACTTTGAATGGCAAAAAATAGACTCTGCCTCCAGTGAAAAGGTCCTGTTTGGGACTAGCACAATACTAAGTCTCATTGCACGCCCTCTTGAGCTTCGAAAATCTGCCTTAGAACCAGAACGATCAGACCCTTTGGTAGAAAATGTCACTGGAGCTCAGCAAGCTGCAGGCAGACACCACCTGTCCATGCTGTTATTTGGAGCTTGCTCTCTCCTCTGCAATAATTGATACGTTGTCCCCACCTCAAGTTCCACTATAAAATCATTCACTCGTGTATGAAGACACTTTAATTTTGGATGGGTGAGCCTCGAGCTGTCATCCTAGGCAATACAAGTGTAATTGCACAGCACAACTTTCTTCCATGCTAATCTCAGAGGGGCTGAATAAAATGATCTGATTTTAACGTTTGTATGGCACGTTACTTCTTCAACCAGGACTCTCTGGACAGTCCCACCATAGAATCACAGAATCATAGAATCACAAGGTTGGAAGACACCTCTGAGATCATCGAGTCCAACTGTGCCTGTCTCCCCACTAAACCTTGTCCCTAAGAAACTCATCCACGTGTCTTTTAAACACCTCCAGGGATGGTGACTCCACCACCTCCCTGGGCAGCTGTGCCAGTGCCTGACCACTCTTTCAGTAAAGAAATTCTTTGTCATGTCCAGTCTAAACTTCCCCTGGCACAACTTGTGGCCATTTCCTCTTGTCCTATCACTGTCACTTGTGAGCAGAGCCCAGCACCCACCCCAACACAGCCTCCTTTCAGGCAGTTGTAGACAGGGATGAGGTCTCCCCTCAGCCTCCTCTTCTCCAGGCTAAACACCCCCAGGTCCCTCAGTCTCTCCTCGTAGCGCTTGCTCTCCAGCCCCTCCCCAGCCTCGTTGCCCTTCTCTGGACGCGCTCCAGCCCCTTAAGGTCCTTCTTGGAGTGAGGCACCAGTGCCTCCCTGTCTAGTTTAGCCCAGAATATGCTTGCATAACTCTTTACTATTGACAAACCCCTTGCCTCTCTTTGTTAGAAGCAGGTTTTGCACCCACTGATGTTGTTTCTGGCCCTGCATTGAGAGAAGGTGGGCCAAGTCGTTGGTCTGTATTGCAGTACGGTTTGAGAAATCTCTAATTAGAGGGGCATAAGCGTGTTGTTCTGCCTTTTCGACTCCTAAGTGTATGCTTAAATTAAGCACATGCTAAAGTGCTCTTCTGGATTTGGGGGGCTGAGCAAGCTTTGGCTGAGTTTTCTGCTGTATTTATTCAAAGTGCAGGTCAGGCACTGAAAGAGAATAAAACTTCTTGGAAAAGAAGCTCTCGACCAAAAGGCACACCTCATTTGGTCACATTTCACAGCTCTCTGCTTGGTGAGTCTGATGCTGCTGAGCAGGGGTTTGCATGCTGTTTTTTTGTGACGGAAACCACAAAACAGAGGAGACTGAGGGGGGATCTCACAGTTGTTTGCTGCCTTCTCACAAGGGAGGGAGGTGAAAGAGGGGCTGAGCCCCTCTTGTGACCTTCTCTCTTGTGACCTGTGATAGGACTAGAGGTGATGGCAGGAAGGTGCCAGGGGAGGGTTAGGTTGGATGTTAGGAAGAGGTTCTTCCCCCAGCGGGTGGTGGAGCACTGGAACAGCTCCCCAGGGAAGCAGTCACGGCACCGAGTCTGCCAGCACTCAAGAAGCATTTGGACAATGCCCTCAGTCACATGGAGTGAATGTTAGGAGTGTCCTGTGCAGGAACAGGAGCTGGACTCGCTGATCCTTCTGGGTCCCTCCCAACTCAGGTCATTCTATGATTCTATGACGAGTTACAAAATATTTTGCACTCTTTAATGAAGGAATTCACCTTTCACTCTGCAGTTCTATTACCACAGAGGGAGGAATCCTGAATCTGATGTCTGTTCAGATTTCTTCTAGATTTGCAAGAAATATATTTTCATTTCAATATGAAGCCAATCTCAAGCTGGTGAACATTGTTCCAGGAGCAGAGCTCCCCACTGTTTCAGATGACTTGCTGGTTTCTGCTGGAGAAAAAAGCTGGGATTGATGGATCACCAAGAAAATCCATTATGGCAAATGAATGCTGATAGCAGCTGCACAGATTTAGGCCAACTGACTTTTTCACGTTGCAATAAGAATTCAGCAAGATCAGAAACTACCAGAGCATCATTAAATGTGGATATTTGAAAGAGGAGCTTAGTACAACAATTGAACTTCAGAGAAGATTTTTCTGTCCTTCACCGTTGAAGTAATTTGGTGGATTTGTTAATAGCTAAGGAAAAACCAACCAGGACAGAGTATCTTCTGTCTCAAGCTATCTAGGGATTACACAGAGCTCGCTGTATTATTCAGTTGTTCCTCTGCATATTTCATTGACTCAAGGGGAAATATTAAAATCTGCAATTTCCATATTGCCAGATTATCGTACACTCGCCGGTGATTGTTCACTCCATTTTTTATGATCTGTCAATTTCCACACCATTTAAAAAGACAATTTGACTGCCTTAATGCCAGAAAAATCTCATACAGTATTTTTTTTTTTACCTCAGCATAAGAAAGGCTATTTTTCTAACTAGAAAACCTATCATTACTGTTTATTGAGCACCTTTTCTTGCAGATAAACACTGTGCTTAACAGTTTTTAGCCTTGAAAAAATATAAATAAATAGCATTTCAAATCTGCTCCCAGGAAGTCTTTGGCTTGTATCATGTCACCATGGAGCGCCACATTAATAGAGAGTGTGAAATACAAGTGTGAAGTCTATGTTATACCCCTACCCTGTGCTTTTACGTGTCGTAATATTTAGTTATCCACAACTAAGGAAGTCACAAGATTTTTGTAGTGCAGTGAGCAATACTTTGCACATTTTACAGACAGGGAGATGGAAAGATACCCAAAATACATGCAGTAGCTGGCAGAGGGTAAGGCAGGTCCTGAATTACAGCTCTCAGTACTGATCTGCCATCTTCCTATCCCACACACAGTCCCATACCTCCAGATTTGAATAAAATAAGAAGGAATTAATAAGGTAAAATGCTTGATAAGAGGAGGTGCAAAGTTTGTCAACAGAGAGATGCATGTGAATATTTTGCTACAATAATTAATGGTGGGAATTAAAAGTGGATTTTTTAGTTCCCTTTGTAAGCCCTAGCATTAATACTTGCTCTAAATGAAGGTTTATTTATAAAAGGGCCTGCAATTGTGGGGACAGAACAAAAACAATTCACTTGTTATGGTGTGTTCTGCCCATTGGCCACCACCCTTGAGTTCTCTAGGAACCTGAATTTTCATCTGGGTGAGTGCCCTTAGTGTGGGATAATGAAAGCAACCACTTTCATTATCTACTTTGCAAGGTGTGGAGGGTTTCTGAAGATCAGATGATCTCCCAGTTATCTGACGAATTCGGTCTCCTCAGAGCAGGGACTTCATAGGAAGGCCATAGCAGAAACGGGGCTGGAGATACATTTCTTGAGTCATGCTCTAGGCCTGCTACTAAAAGACTTTAATTGAAGAAAACCCTGCAGTGTGCATTCCTGGAGGACAAATATCCTACTCATGAAATAAGCAGTGCAGATAAGAGACGAGATAAGAGCAAAATACCCTTCATGTTTTGGAAGCCATTAAACTCTTCACAGCGATGTTCCTTCCTGGAATGGTTGAAACCACATGGCAGCGGTAGAGACTCTGAGCATTGTTCTAAACAAATGTCAATGGAAAACTAACCCTTCTTCTGCTACAGAGGAAATGAAGTTGTAAAGCCAGAGAGCAATACAGCCATTCAAGCTCTTCTAAGTTTTCATTAGTTCCTGATGAAAGCTTTGCAGATGGAGGAGGCAACAATTAACAGCAATTAACAATTATGCCTTCTGCTTGCTTCCTGCTGGAAAGGGAACCAATTAAAGTCTCTTATCCTGTCCCTACTGTCCTCTCTCTCTCCCTTGGGAATTACGTTGTCAGGGAATCATTTTATTTAGCAAAGTACCTGGTTTTGCTTGTAGTAAACAATTACTGCCTTAGGGTCAGGTTTTTAGAAACATCTGAAGATACAGCTGAGTACTTCCTTCTGAAAACCCACAAGGCGCTTTTCTGTGTGTATAAATGTGTAAATAGTTGGTCTTGATGTATGAGATAAGAAAGAACTGAGAAACTAGGGCACAGTAATTGGTTAAAGCATGCCATAAGGAAAAGAAGATGGTGAGCGTCAAAGAAAGAGGGAAAGAATGGATTTAATTCATGATTGGATTTAATTCCAAGGTGTGGGTCTGGGATGTAGATCTGTTCTTCAAGCTGTTTCTCGGTGTTAAAGCAATGTGCTGCTCTGGAAGATGAACGCCACCTCACAGCAAGGCTTCTGAGGTCGGTTGCACGCTCCTCTGAAACAGCACTGCTCTGTGCAGCTCCTGCTGGAGATCTAGGACGTGTCTGCCTGTGAATCTTGATCATATAAACACGAGCTAAGAAAAAAAAATGTGGAGTTTAACATAAGGAGTCTAAGGAACCGAATGGGTAAACAAAGAGCAACAGATCCCTGATGGGGCAATAAAGGAAATCTGTTTCTTACAGGCATAAATCTGTGATGCAGACAGAGAAGTTACTTAACAGATTTCCACGAATGAATGGAATGGGTAAAAGGGAGTTACGTGCTTAGGACATAATGACAAGTATTAAGATGATGTAGCATGACTGGCAGAGAACCAACTTGAACTGAAGTCCTTTTGGACTGGATGGTAGAACAAGTTCTCTGGAGATGGTGCTGAGACTGATGAGTTGCCATGTCTGGACTTGCATGTGAGCAGAAGTTCTTTTTAAGGGGAAAAATGTCCCTGAGGGTGGCATTATCATGGGAGACTTCAACATGATGGGTGCAGATTGGGAGAAAAATTGCCACTTTTAAGAGCTGACCTCAGACATCTTTGATGTGATGGTCTCCTGGGCAGAAAGTGGTGAGGCTGTCTATGAAGGAAGAACAATTTTTAGAAGAGTTTGCGCTAAAAACGTGTCTACAACAAGCTGATTCAATTTCTGTTAAGCAAAAGGGTGTATCAGGACTTGTCTGCAATGAAGTTTCTTGATTTCAAAGGGACTATGGTTTCTTTATTTGTTATACAAAAACTACTTGGAATGGAACTAGGGAGAAAATATTAGGACTCTAAAGTCAACTAAATCAATTTTTATCCCAAAACAACTTTGTAGTGAGAATTCTCTGACTTCAGGTTTCTAGAATTTAAATACATGGACTAAGTTAGTTGTCCCCTGGATTCATCTATCTCCGTTTGCTACAGAAGACAATTCACCCTGTCCTAGGTAGCGATCTTAAATAGATGAGATAAACCGCCCTCTAGAGGTGCTTGTCTTCTTCCCTGGCTGCAAGAAGATGTGGTGTATATGGCTGAAAAGCTGAAATTGTTATATTGATAGACCACGGTGGGAGGAAATGAGAAACCTTCAAGGGTGGGGGTGAGGGGTGGGTGAGGAATTAAAGCATTAATTAGCAAAGAATACAACATCTCAAGGTTATGAAAACTTAGAACAGAGAAAGAATATTTCGAGTGGTAATTTTGGAAACATTTGTAAGATACATATACTACCAGAAACAGCAGCCAATAATAAAACAGCTTTTTATAACAATTGGTAATATCAGAAGCATCTGAAGGCATTTCCTATCACCCTGCAGGAAACACCTCAAAACTCCTTCCAAAACTTCAGAGGTCACAGCTGTTTGGGTGCTCAGGTTTTTGGGGAGGGATGAAAGGCAAATTATAGAGAATATTTTCATGGAGAAAAAATACAGTATGTCAAGCTTTTATCCAACTCGAAAGGGTGGATAACTGGTGGCAAAACTGTAGTGAAGTAAGTAGAGAAAGACTGGTTAGCTTTTATAGAGGAAATCCGGGCATGTCAGCAGAATGCCTCAGTTTAGAAAGGTTTAAACAAACCTCATAAACCATAGAGTTACTCATTTAGGTCTGAGAAACATTTTTGCATGGCTCTGCATTCAAATTCATTAACTTATCTTCTCAGTGCATCACCTCCATGTGGTTTCTCTGCATTCTTTCTGCATGTCTTTGGGATACTGCTTTCAAATATGCAGCAAAACTGTGTGTGTAGGGTGAAGATGTGGGTTTGGTGTTCTGGTCATTAGCTTGGCTTATTGTTAGCTTGAATGCCAGGTGAGCTGTATGAGAAGCAGTGTTTCTCTTGCTCTGTATGAGGCATGAGGAAATGCCTGCCGTTGTCTCTAGGACAGTGGCAACTCCCATACCTCAACACAGTGAAATCCACGTGTAGCTGAAAAAGATGATTCTTTCCTCTTTTCCCTCCAAAGCACTAATCATAGAATCATAGAATCATCTGGTTGAAGAGACCTCTGAGATCGTCAAGTCCAGCCATACCTGTCCCCTTACTAAACCCTGTCCTTGTTCCTACCCATCCCAAAACACTGATGGAACAGCTCATGCATCCAGGCAGGCTGATAGTTTGGGGAAATAAGCCAGCGAAGAGATAAGGCTTTTTAATGTGGCTTAGTCTTTAGCCAGATGAATTTCCCAACTACCAAAATACCGATAGCAGCACAAATGAGAAAGCACAAACGACACAAGGAGGGGATGGGACCACTTACTGAAGCAGAAGTGTGCTAACACTAAGGTTCGTGTTGCTTGATTTGTGGGTTAAGGGCATTATATTGCTCCATGTTCACTAGGGACCTTGAGTCTATACATAGGCAATTACTACAAGTAGACAAAGCACAAAAGTTCATACTAGATCTTTCTCTCCTATAACTTCTTTGCACCTCTATGCTTAGAAACTTCCATCCTGTTTATGCCCGGAACAGACTGGGTGACGCAGGACGAGATATTGTTGAATAATACTGCCTGTCTTCCTGATACTAATCTGTGAAAGTAAGAGATATTCTGTAATTAATCTTTTAGGAACAGGCAATTAATACTCCGAAGGCTATAATTTATATAGCTTCTGTCAACCTCATCATCCAGATCAGAGGATAAAAGATGGGGGGGGCTGCAAGGATCTGAGAAGAAAACTGCCCACAAATCTCTGCAAGTTCAGTATTGAGAAAGCTGTCATCAAACTGCTCCTCAATCTTAGGAGAGCTGCCTGGAGCAGTGTGGTTATCACCCCATGCATTGCTTCAGAGACAGGAACAACGCAAGAGATGTGGACCTCGATTGTCCAGCTAAGACTAATGGAAGGTTTCGTGTGGGTGTCTGTGGTTGCGTCTGGTACAGCCAGTGGAGATGTACAAGCAGATACCCAGGTGGCACTTGGACCACTTGCCTGTACGTAGGTGTCTGCCACTATGTGAGAGACCCTAAAATGCCACTTCTAGCTGCTGCTTGAAGATGGTGTGACTCTTCCTTGGATTTTCCATCTAATCTTGAACACTTTGGGATGATCAGTAGCTCCAGCCTTGGCATCAAAAAAATTCAGTAACGCTTACCTTAGTGCAACCCTGCTGTGCCCTTAGTGGATGCAAGCCTCAGCCTGTAGATTACCCGATTGTCCCAGACTTGCCTCTTCTCAGCTATATAAGACAACCCCAATCTGACTCTTTCTGAAAATGGATGATACTGGATCCTCAAGCCTTTTTCTCTGCAGTCCCATCAGCCAGACTTCCCTTTGCCTGCTCGTTTCTGCTCCCAGCCTCATACTAAAACCGGAGTGGTCATCACTTAGCACTGCCCTTAGTTATTGCACTAAGGAACTGCAGGCTGAGATGTCTACTTTGCAAACTAAGATTTCCATCAGTATTGAGTCCTCAGTGTAAGATAATGACTAGGAAATATTTTGTGACCATTTCTTTCTCTGAAACATCACCAGATTTTATTATAATCTCAAAATTGCAAGTCCTTTTCTTTCCACCTTCTAAAATTCAGCAAAGTATCTGCTGGATTATCTGAACCAAACATATCTTCACATGCCTGTGAATAATACTAATATATGAAATAATGCAGCAAATGCTTATCACATCCAATGCTCTATCGGTAAAAATTAAAGGTAGTTTTGTCTGAAATAAATTACAATTTAGAATGTCTTTTCCTAGTCTTTATTAAGGGGTTCATCTTCAAAGCAACCTGCACAAATCCCATTAACAGAATTTGTGCAAGTAACTCCCCAAACACGACTTTGAACATTAAGCTCTTTACTTAATTCAATATCAGATAAGGAACAACCTAAGGAAATGCAAAGTCTTGATATTCTGGTTTGTGTATTGCAGTGGACTGGAGACTTTCCCATACAGAGAAACACAAATATAGACACTGCAGCTTAAAAATTGTAAATGGAAACAGAAAGCTGCTTCTTATTAAAGGAATTCAAAACAAAAAAAAAAAGGGAAAGAAAAAGCACCCCCCAAAGCAGCTTCAAAATGCCTATGCAATAGAGGCTCCATTCCTAGAAGAGAATTAAACCTTTGAAACACATTTCTGAACATGTATTGGGTTTCAGAGGAATCACAGTTGAACAATATCCCCTAACACTGGGCACATCATTCAGAAGTCTGCAATTAAACTGCAAGCCTCTTCTCCACTTTCCACCTCTTCTTCTTCCCATCCTGTTGCCCATCCCATGGGGCACTCAGCACCCTGCGTGGCTTCAGCTCCTTTGAAGTCAAAGGAAAGAATGTCTTCACTAGATATGGACCAAGCTCCTCCATCACATGCATCCCAAGGTTTGGTCATCGCTGCATCTGTACCTCTTGGTGAGGACCCCCTTTGAGACCCGTGGACACAATCTTTTCCTCCACTCACTTCACTGCCAACAAATATCTGGGCCTGGACCGGTTCCTCGCTGCCCTGTCCTCCCACAACCAAATTGTCCGAGTAGAGAAATTCACATTTCTCCTAGAAAAGCCATGACCAAGTTACCATCCCAGCTGCCCTCTGAGGGACACAGTGTTCCCAGTCAACAGAAGGAAAGGGAAGGTTTTAAATTGGCTCTTGAGGTGCATTGGAGACCCTTGCATAGGGAGAAGAGAGAAAAGGATTTCCAATTTTGCCCTGCCACACTGTGTGATGTGCGGGAACATCCTGGTCTCCTTCAGTGGTTAATGTGCTGAGAGAGGACAACAGAACTTTCTCACTGGGAAGAGGTGTATGAATTTATTTCAAGTTCTTGGTAGAAGATGCTCTCAGGGATTCATTTATTATTTCTAATAACATAACCTGAAACCAAAGTCAAGCTCCAAGGCAGCAGTAGTTGCAGATGCTGGACAAGCACAGAACAAAACTAGGGATTTTCCCGCAGTGACACGATATTTTAGGGCTTTAATTCAGCCAAACATAGGTGCTTTGAGGCATTTATACTAGAGACAGAGCATTCCTCAGAGGGTGAGCAGGTTCCCAGCTCTTCTCTCCTTTTGTGCTTGTCTCATCTTCATGACAGAGCATGAAAATGAGATGCCAAAAAGCCTGGCTCTCAGAAGCAAGGCACTGAGCAGTTGTAGTTGGGGACCTGCTAAGCTCAAGCTGTCCTTGGCTGGGTAAATCTGCACTGTGGAGGCTGTAAAGCAGAAAGCTGAATTGCTAAAATGTAATCAAGGTCAAGCATGCATTAAAGAGCTCAGCAGAGCTTGCAGGTTTCATGCGCAAACTAAAGCTTAAAGACTTACAGTTTGGATGTTCAAGGGTTCTTCTAACTACGAACAACAGAATTCAGAGCAGTGATTGCATTTTGATGTTGTGATCTCCTCCAGCAAACTCTTCCCTAGAGACATGTGTGATCTCACCTTGAACCAGTGGGAACAAGGTTCCCGAGTGCTGCGAGGACTTCAGGTCCCAGCAACAAGTCCATGAAAGTGATAATAACACTTTCTTCCCCTGAAGAAAGTCTTTGCCTCTTTCTATGTCTCATCACAAGAGACTGTAAATTACCTTGGCAGGGAATATCTCCCGAGTGCTCTGTGTGTGTGCTTACACGTGCGGGAGGGAGGTTTATGGAGACAGACTGTTCCTTCTGTACGTCCAGCTGACAAACATAGAAAGATACAAGTGTCCTTCCTAACATGTGGGTATATTTCACGTTTGAAATAGCAGCAAGCCTCAGATTAAGCGGATACCAACAGTTGGTGCTTTACATTTAACTTAGTTATGTCAATCAGCTGGAACGTTTCATAGAAATGGGTGGCTGCTGTGTGGGTAATGTCAGCAAGGACCAGAGCGAGGGCCTTCATTCTTGTCTGAGGGGAAGTGAGTCATATAAAACAGAGCAATCAGCACCTAAACCAAGAGGACTTTGACACCTTATCAGCAACAGCCCAAGATAAAGCTGTGATAGGTAACATAGGCCCACATTGGAGACATTCATGGAGGACTGTCTTCCACAGGAGGGGTCCTATGTTGGAGCAGAGGAAGAGCATGAGGAGTCACAGTATCACAAGGTTTGGAAAAGACCTTTGAGATCATCAAGCCCAATCTATGACCCAACACCTACACCTACTCCTACTTGTCAACTACACCATGTCACTAAGTGCCTCATCCAATCTCTCCTTAAACACCTCCAGCAATGGAGTCCTCCTGTGCAGGAGGAAGGAGTGGCAGAGACAACGTGTGACGAACTGACTGCAACCCCCATTTGTGTACTTTTGAGTCGCAACCCCCATTTGAGTTATTATTAACTAATTCTGTAGACTCTGATTTGCTTGGCAGAGAGGAGGCAGAGAAATTTGGCCGGGGAAGGGTTTTTTTAAGATTTGGTTTTATTTCTCATTATCCTACCCTGATTTGATTCTTAATGAATTAAACTGTTTCCCAAGTTGAGCATGTTTTGCCTATGACCGTAACTGCTGAGTGATCTCTTCCTGTCCTTATCTCAACCCATGAGCCTTTCATTATATTTCCTCTGCTCTGTCCCGTTGTGGAGGGAGAGTGATAAATCAGCTTCGGTGAGCACCTGAAGTCCACCCAAAGATCAACCCACCACATGTGTTAACCAAAGAGATTCTTAAAAGCTCTGTTTAGGGCAGAGAACAAAAGATTGTTGTTAATCCTGGACTAAATCAGGCAAGCAATAGATGTCTTCTCCTGGGAACAAAAGGGAGGTTCCAGAGAGCCATCACTTTGGAAATTCTATCTAGAGAAGGATTATCTAGAGCTAACAGCTCTTTCAGGAGCTAAGGACTTTCTCCATCTCTCTCTCTAGCTATTGGGAGTTGTCTGCAAAGGAGGCTGTGGTAGCATGCCTGGAAGGAATGCGTGCTCAAGCTTTTCCATCATGTGTCCATCACAGGTATTACATTCCCTAAAATGGCATAAGACAGTGTGCAATTGATTTATAAGCTTTCCAGATTGCTGATCAAGGCCATCTACACTTCTTTGGAGTACAAGAGACTGCAGAACAAGCCCTATGAGGAGGGACTGAGGGACCTGGGGGTGTTTAGCTTGGAGAAGAGGAGGCTGAGGGGAGACCTCATCCCTGTCTACAACTGCCTGAAAGGAGGCTGTGACGGGGTGGGTGCTGGGCTCTGCTCACAAGTGACAGCGATAGGATGAGAGGAAATGGCCACAAGTTGTGCCAGGGGAGGTTCATACTGGACATTAGGAAGAATTTCTTCACTGAAAGGGTGGTCAAGGATTGGCACAGCTGCCCAGGGAGGTGGTGGAGTCGCCATCCCTGGAGGTGTTTAAAAGACGGGTAGATGAATTCCTTAGGGACAGGGTTTAGTGAGGAGACAGGCACGGTTGGACTCGATGATCTCGGAGGTCTCTTCCAACCTTGGGGTTCTATGATTCCATGATTCTCTATGGCTAATGGCTCTTGCCTGACTCAACAACCCACCATTAGGCACAGCTGGGCAAATGTTAACGTTTCACCCTTGCAGCTTTGGATCTGACCTTCTTCAGCCCCCACAGGTGTAAGTCAGTGGACATTTGAGGTGCCTGCGTGCAAGTTGGGAGATCTCCATTCCAAGCTTTACTCCCATAGATGATTTATCCAGAGACTCTGGTACAATGATGGCAGCATCTGGTAGTTCAGGGAAGCTGCTTGTAGTACTATCATCTGTTGTGATCTCCAGAGGATATGTTCTACCTCTCAGACCTGAAATTGAACCCATCTGAACTACAAACCTACTTTTATTTTTATTAATGGCTATGTTAATCACTAGTCATTTTGAGCTTTTCAAAACGAGATGGCCGTTCAATGGCAACATCAGCTCAGTGGTTTTCCCTGGGAAAATGATGTTTCATCATCCAAATGCCATTACTTTTTTATACGCTGTAATGTAGAGGTGCTGGGAATTGCTCATTGCTGGCGGTCATATTTTGACACCTATCTGAAGGTCAGGTTAAAAAAATGCCAAATAGGAATAAGATTTGTCTAATTGGTGCTGCCTTGTAGAGGCAAAACAGTCAAGCTGACACCTCAAGGTGTCCTGCAGCACTATTTTTCTCTGGTTTTAAGATTTTATGATATATTAAAGAAGACAGTGTAACTACAACTTTGGCTGAGATGAAGTTATAAAATCAACGTATGGTAATTGAGTACAGACACCATAGCAAGAGGTGTATCATTCTTAAGTAAATATTGTACCAGCAGGAGGACTTTGAAAATCATTAAATTTCACCAATAGGCCTGAATCTTGACATTAAAGAAGCAATAATAACGCTAACAAAAGTAGCAGTAACAGCAACAATACGGTTATTAAAAACAATAATTATTTGGCTTGAAAGTCTGTTTAAAAAACCCAGGAATTAAACATAACTACTGACTCTTTTTGTTGTTCATTCTATATGCAGAAAAGATGGACAGTGTTTCCTCAGAGACCTGGAAACCCAACTTTGCTTTTGTAGGTGTTATTGAATGGAGTAGGTGACTACGTCTTGGTGTTCATACTGCTGCTTACATGAGTGCTTGATTGTGTCCACGAATCAGTGAAGTATCCAGAAATCTTTCCCAAATTAATCGTGCACAAAAAACTGCAACATTAACAATGGAGGTGTCTTCAACGTTTTCGCCTGTGATGTCAGAAGCAAGGCTGGTAGATCTTTTTATCCTGAGGAAATTACATATGGCAATTATATTTCATGTGTTGGTCATTAATTTCAAGGAGTTGGAGGATCTTGCCAGGGTTTTACTAAATTCACTTTGCATTACATCCTTCAAAAATTAGCTCTTTGCAGAGCTCTGAGCATGTCTTCTCTAAGCTGGGGCAGAAATTTAAAAACCGATGTCTGACCTTTGCATTATTTATAAATGACTCTGTAATAAGCTGTGGGAAGATACATGGATTTATTTTCACCTCTGGATTCTGCAGAATATCATAAAACATTCAAGATTTGCTCTTTCAGTTTTATGTCACCAGCAGATTTAGCTCAGAATTATTTCCATGTATTAATCCTTCCCATTCTCGACATCTCCCTTCAGTGACTACTTCTGTGGTCTAGCAAGTCAGGTGTCAACACGCATCTCTGTCCATTGATGCTTCAGGCTTCATCCTTCCCAAAGCATGGGCTGTGGTGACTGTGGCATAAGGAGTAACATAGAAGAATTTTCATCCCTAGACTTTGTTGGCACTGTAAAATAAAATCTTTCTGGTGGTTTTATCCTTTTGTCAATCCTAAATCCACTTGCTTGCCCGTGGTTGTAGTTTTGCGTGCTAAACAATCGCCACTGTTGATGAAATAAGAGAAATGGTGGACCATGGAAGAGGCAATTTTGCTTCTCCTATTTTGCTGTATCCACAAGAGTCACCTGAAGGGGACTGACGGAGCAAAACCAAAATGAGTTCTTGTTAGCTAATTCTGTAGACTCTGTGCTCAGTTTCTCCCACGCACACATCAACGGATGCGATGGTGCTGCCTTGGGTTGTGCACACCCCATTTGCACTGGGATAGAGGGAATGAGTGAAGAGACCAATGGCAAATGCTCCATAGCCAAGCTAGCCCAACAAATACAGACTTTCTGGGCAGGACTCAGGATGTCACTGAGAGATCTGAAAGGCAAGAGGACTCACTTGCAAAGCTGGAACTCCTTAGCACAGCTTGTAACTGCAGAGATGGTACATGAAACGTGGAAGAAATACATGGCTTTCTTTTGCAAAGTAAGTCACTATCTCTTTAGCTCACCTTTTGGACTCCACAGACAGCTTTTGTCCACCACAGCAGCATGAGGGGAGGTTTAGACTGGACATTGGGAAGAATTTCTTCACTGAAAGGGTGGTCAGGGATTGGAACAACTGCCCAGGGAGGTGGTGGAGTCGCCATCCCTGGAGGTGTTTACAAGACAGGTGGATGAGTTTCTTAGGGACAGGGTTTATTGGGGAAACAGGCACAGTTGGACTCGATGATCTCAGAGGTCTTTTCCAACCTTGTGATTCTATAATTCTACAATTCCATGGCTCCCCCCATGTCCAACGGCTGCTGTGTGGCTTGTTTTCTGTCTCTACTGCATGTGCTGTGGCTCTGCTGGTCCTGCTACCACCAGTTCCTCTCACACAACATCCTTCTTTGCCTGTTGTGCATTGCATTACCTTCATTTCTGTCTTTCACCCTGCTCCCTGTCACTCTCCTTTAAGGTCCTCACATGCTCTTGGGTCTCCTCATCCACTCACTCTCTTCCTTGTTTCATGTTCTGCCATACTGCTTCTGGAAGAATCTGCAGGCAAATAAACCCAAACCCTGCAGCTTGGCATTGATGGAGAGCTCTGTCAGGGAGGCTGTGCTGCACCTCCTTGGAGGTTTGGGGGCTCAGTGAGGGCAATACTGTGGTGCAGCCAGCTTGGGGACATTCATCAGGGCTGGGGTGTGGAGCATGCAGAGCACACAGAGGTGGAGACACACCTCTGCTTGAACAGGAACCTGCTCTGCCTGCAGTCCTATCATTGTGTGTCCTCTGCGCTCTGAGCGATGCAACCACAGCTAACCATAGCTAACAAAACACCCAGCTGTGCAGACTGGCTACTGGCTTAGGCTCATCCTCTCTTAGTATTAACCTAAATGAAGAGTTCACGTTTTCTAGATGTCCTCCAAAGGCATTGGACATCGTTCCTTAGGGCAATTTGAACCGGCCAATACAGAGACTACCTCAAGTACTTCCCTCTATGGACAAAAAGAGAGCCTCCAGAGATGCCTCTGTAAGTGTCTAACACTGCAACAAACAAATCTAGACTGGTCTGTCCTAGAAAAAATGCATCAGGTCACTCAAGATGCAGATAAGTTGGTATTAGTGAAATCAAACACATGGCATTCTCACCTTACCTCCTTGGGGATGAACCAAATACAAGAAAACACAACCCTCCCTGCCCTGCCAAATAAACTACCCTGAAGAGAGATATGAGTTATCGTTACTTTATTAACAACGTGGCTTACAATTGTTTTAAGTAAAAAGGGGATTTATTTCATTTTGAATAAAAATTAAAATATAACTCTGAATATAGATTTTCACTTATTTACATGAAAACATATATACAGAATAGAACCTTACAGCAAACTAACAACATGCCCTTTGCCCTGTGAACTTTAGAAAGTAAAAACACCAGCATTGATTGATTTATATGTATATATATATACACACACACATATATACATATATATACATACATATATGCTTGTAACACACCAAAAGGATTATATACACAAAAGTTTGAATCAAAACTTCCGTACAAACTGGAATGCAAAACAATTCAAAGGTTTCCAATGTGCATCGCCACAAATGCACTGTAACTGCTGACTGTGCAGCTGATTTCTGTTGTTCCATAAGAGACAGGAGGATTTAAATGCTTGCCTTATCCTACCATGGTACATGAGAAGAATCAACTCCCTTCAAAGCTTGCACTCGAGACTTTCACCTCTGTTGGACCACACCACAACAAATGTCTGGCTGTACTGGACACACCTGTCTGTGTACATGGAAGCGTTACGATTACTGCTTCCCAAGTGAGTGGTTTCCAGCAAGCAGGTCCCCCAAGGTGAAGGCAGGTGGAATAAGTGCATGTCAGCACATCGTGACCAAATTTGGCAGAACAGCGATCAAGAAATTTAACGCATAGATTTAAAAGCAAATATAATATCCATAATCTCCAGTGAGACTGGAGCACCAACAATCAGGCGGGGTGACTTGGGAATGATCATTTCCATCTTGTCACATGTAACACAGAGTAGGGTATTTTGTAGACCCAGAACCTGAACTCAGGACAATGCCACCTTTTTCTATGGGAAAGAGCTTGAGTTTTAACCCCTGACATCTCCTATGGAGGTCTGAAAGGTGCAAGAGGAGGTTCTTCAGTCCCCAAGCCCAAAAGACGCACAGGAGTTGAGAACAAGTATGAAAGACTGATTTTCCCTACTATCCATCCAAGGAGCCTAGAGACACCTGAGCCAGATCTCTGTATCTCCACTGGGAAAACAAAATATAGACCTTTCGGTACTGTAGCTCTGAGTATATTGCCAGTTTTTCCTTTCTTTCCCCTAGCCCCTGGCAGGGCTCAAAGCATCTTTGTTACAAAAAAGTCAGAGAAGCCTTCAGGACCAATGCACATGGACCATAGATGTGCTTCCCTGTTGTGATCTCCCTCTCCACAAAGATATCTTGAGCCCAGAACTGCAATCTCTCTCCTCCCCTGAAACCCTCCTTCCTCCCTCCCAAATCCTTGGCAGTCATCAAGACCAGGAATAGCTGTGGGTAGGTAGCGACACAGCAGTTGACATGCTGCACTAGGCTACTTGGGCTATGTGACCTATCCAACAACAGCACTGCTGGAAACAGCAGTCCCTCCTTTCACAAGCAGCATCTGTCCTCCAGGCTGCACGGACAACTCCTCCAACAAGATGTGGAAGCGAGACCTTTTTGTTCCCTGACCTAACTGCCTGTCACTAAAACGCCCCCGTGCACATCTGTGGCATCATGATGGATAAAAATGTATTTTGCTGGTATGCTGTGCCATGGGCCATTACGGAGACTGGAATTTTATATCATGAGAACACGAGACCTTTCTCAAGGTAAGAATCCATATGAAAAACTAAAACAAGAAAAAGGCCATGAGTATTTAAAACTATGGCTCATGTTGGTTTTGTACAGTCCATCTGTCTTCTGCAAGAGAATTCCAGTTCATGGCATCAAACCACTTCTCTTCCACAGGATGGTTTACATTTAAAGGACTACTGGACTGTAAAACTCTCATCTTCGAGATGGCTCACATTCTAAAATGCAGCTACTTTGACCATCTCTAATTTTGCTGGAGTATTGTACCCAAGAATAAATGAGAACATTGAATGCTGCTTCTCCTTTTTTGGAGTTCATGAGCACCTAAGGACATGAGTCCTCTCTGCCAGATTTCAGCTGCATTTCCGCCTGCTAGAAAGACGGATTTAAAATTTATGTTGATTAACTGCACACTTACTGACTTCTAAGTGAAAAAGATTGGTGAAGACCTGGTCCCACAGCCCACACATCTGTAAGGCTCCCCCCACCAACCTCAGTTACTTCTGCATCAAATCCTGAGTAACAGATTCCCTTAGTTCTAGGTCAGCTGATGTGATTAACAGTATTATTGAGGGAAAAACAGACATGCATCCACATTTTGAAAGAGTTTTTTTATATAAATACACTGTATAAAACTTCTCCAAACCTCACGTGATTGCGGGGGTGGTGGTATTTGTTGGGTGTGTATGAGTTAAAAAATCTACAGCCGCAAGAAAGAAAAAATCCTAATGCTTAAGACATTGCTGATTACATAAAATATTTCCTGGTGTACAGAATCAGCTTTGTAATCCCCAGCAATGGAAAATATAGCATGACATATCTTAGCACCAAAATGGAGCCCTTGTGACTACATTTATCCACACGTAATAAAGCTGGTTTTAATGATGTTTAGTTGCAGCATGCTCTTCTCTTCTGGCACTTGAATTTGGAAAGAGGAGGAACAATCTGAGTTCATAATTTTCCTGACACACTACACCAGAAAAGCAAAAAAGTATTTGAACTGCCTTGATAATACTGAGCTTCTAAAACACTGAGATGACATTGCAGTTCTGCCAAATTCAGTTTTGTGCCCTGAAAAGACCAAGGCAGGCTTTTCAGGTGACCAACTGTTGATTATGGCAGCTCAACAGTGTCTAGTTTGCCTTCAAGGAGATAAAATCATGTTTGCTCCACACCACACAACAGGTGACTGGAAAATGTTGAAGGTTAAAGCCAAGGGACGGTGACTTTCCAGCTTAAGGCAAATTAGCTCCTTACCTAGAGTGAAATATTAACGGGTTTTAGGTGCCTAACTTACTGCAAAACTTTGTAAACCCTAGTAGACATTCGTATATCTTTGTCAGTCTGGGTCAGGCCACCTCAGCTAGGACATGCATCTATTAGATGTTTCACTAAAGACAGAGTGTGCAATCATTTGCCCTGATTTCAGCGGTCACTGAGGGCACACAGCATTTCTAGGAGGTTTGCTGCACCCTGCAGGGCCAAATTATCAAGGGCTATTGCATACGGTTAATATGATGGAGCTGGAGGCCCTGAAATCCTTCCCAGAGCTGAGAGGCCATCAAGCCTCTGAGAGGCAGAAAAGACCAGGGTTCAGTCATTCTGGCATTGAGAAAAAATCAGAAGTGTGGATGGCAGCTGTGTTTTCAAGATGGAAATGGAAGAAGAGCTCTGAAACCAAAGAGATCATCACATACTTTTCAACCCCCTACTTTTGCACCTCTTTCTTGCAGGAGCAAAGTGGACTGTGTGAATGCACTGAAGTTCAACATCCAACAGTCTAAAAGCAACTGCAAGGTTGCCCCTCGGTCCTTGGTCTTACATAATCATGAGTTCAGCACATTACAGTGGTGGCCTTTCGTAGCTGATCACACAATAAACTTCAGGCCTGGATGTCAAATTCAGAACAGGGTGGGGAGATGATATGGCTTGATCAGTGCCATCGATGCACCTCTGAAGTTGCACCAGCTCTGAATTTAACTTGGAATCATGGCTAGACCAAAAAAACAATTTCCAGTGGCTTCTGCTTCTACGTTGCAAAGTAAAGTGATATTTCACCCTGGAAAGATCAGGTTCCCAACATCTCCTTTGAAGTACATTACTATAAAGCCTTGCTAATGTTTCAGAATTTAAATGAAGTCCAGACAAGATTAAGAAGTTCCTTCTGATCTCTGCTCAAGCTGTAAGTGACAACCCAAGCATACTGTCCAGTTAAAGCCCACATCATCCATTTTCCACTTGCTTTACAAATTATCTAAGAAGTTCAACTCCAGCTTTTCTGGAAGGCAATCAGTGCAACAGACAACAGTAGCCCAATTCCCTATTTCCTCCCAACTTGCAGACTAAAAGAAATATAATAATAAAGCATTTACCACCCAAGGCAATTTTAGCATAAAGATTTCAGGTTATCATCTCTGAAAGGGCAGAGTGTGATAAACGAGGTGACACTGAAGAACAATAAATTGAAAGAAAAATAGTGAGGATAGAGAAACCTGAGGAAATAAAAGAGCCAGCGCAAGATAAAATTAAAACTCTTTTTTGTTTGTATGTTTAATAGGTGAGTTTTAAATATGATTTAAGTTCCCTGAATAATCAGTAAAGACTTTCATATGCTGGGCTCAATGCTTCACCCTGCTTGGTCAACATCAGAGCTGGCTGCTCTCAGGGTCTGAGGCTGGCTTCTCCCCGGCTGTGCCTCCATGAGTCGTTAGCTGCCATAGGAATATCTACAGTTACAAGGCTGATGGAGAAAACAACGTTTTTGCAACATGTCCCAGGAAGCGTTAAACGTCTCTGACAAATCCCACCGGCCAGCAACTCCCAAGAACATCAGAGCAACAGAGGATGCTCAGGAGGTGCATGTGGTAAGCAAAGGATCAGTGCTGGGATGCTGTTTAGCAAACAGCCATTCTGCTTCCCTTCCTTGAAATGTTCTCATGCGCCAGTTCTCCTGACAGCAAGTCTTTTGGGAGCTATGTCACGCTGACAGATGTTACACCAGCCACTGGAGAGACTGGGCTGAAGCAAGGAGGAGCTGGGAGAAGCATTCTCCCCATTTTTCTCAGCTGTGCTCTCATTTTGGTGAGCACAATCCTTTTGTCTTCAGAGACAAAACATGGAGCAACATTTTTAGAGGACCCTAAGAGAGATCCAAAGTAGATATCAAACTAGATGCACGGACACAGTCCACTGCTACTGTCAGTAGGAAATCCAGTCTAAACCCCAGTTTTTCAGTGTCTGTGCCGCTATAAAACCTCATTCCTGGATTTCTGAGAAACAAAAGAAAACCATCTGATGCAGAGGTGACTGCTTTCCCACTCAGTTGATTAAAACTCGAACAACAATATGTTCAGTACAAGAGAACAGCTGCGAACAGATCCAGTTCTGCTGACCTCCCATGGAACAAAATTTTCAGTGAAGTCTCAGGAGTTGGTAGGATCTGGCTCAGCCTGCAGTGGTTGCACCCATCACGTTCCTCAGTGGCGAATCAGGAAACTCACTGAAAGACAGACTAGAAATTCCCCAGTGATGCACGGAAAATTGAGTTGATGCTTCTTGCCCAACACGTGCTTTAATCCAAAGAATTTAGGGTGGAAATTGATGAAGGAGAGAGCAGCAGCTACAGCCTGGTGTTGTTTTGAGCACACGGAGGTCAGCAGGATTATCTGATCCAAGTATGCTGCCACGATATGGTATGTGCTTGAGATGGGGGTCATCTGACCGTACGGACCAGCTCCAGATTTAGGGCTATAAATGACATTTCTCTTTGAAGCAGTCTTCACTGAGTGGGCTTTGACACCACAGCATTGTAACAGAGCTGCATACAATTTCCAAGAGGAGTTCACCAAGGCAAGGGAACAGGGCTCCGTTTACGGTTTCAGAACAGAAGTCTGCCAAAGTCGGTGGTTTCCTACGAAATCCCCCTTAAACTCAGCATGAACCATCCAATTCACTTTTTGAGGGAGGGATTCACTTGCATCTTAAACTCATAGCAAAATTCAGACTTACTCCCAGTTTGACTCATGCTTTTGGGAGAATTACACACTCAACACAAGGGACTAAGGGGGTCATACATCCCTGCAGAGTAAATGGGAACTATTTTTTACATAAACAACAACTAAGGCAAACCCAAGATGTCTGACCCATTTTTTCACCATCTCTGGTGCTTACCCTGCTTGGCATGAAGCAAGGCACCAGTTCCACCAGCCAGAGTGGCACTGGGACAATCTGGGGGCTTTATATAGACTGCAATAGGCCAGATCCTCAGCTGGTCTTAAGTATCATGGCATACACAGCCTGGAAAGATTAATGCTTTTTATTCCCACCTAGCAACCAGATTCATGAAGATGCAAATGAAACCAGCATTCACTCAACACTCTCATCATTAAATCTGAATAGCCTTTTTTTTTCCTTCCTGTGAGGCTCAAGTGACTTGGATTTAAGCAGATAGGCTTGACTATGAAGGCTTTCATGCATGTTCCTGTACAAGAATGCAGAATTGTAGAGATCCCGTTATAGAGACTTTCAGGTCATTGTGCACAGCCAGTGCAACCCAGGACACATTAATACACCCTGTCAGTTCGCTGTAGCTTTCCCCGATACCGTAGAGAGGCTATGGGTTGAGTCCTCCTTCAGAAATCACTCAGTAATAAAAAATAGCATATGACTGGTATAGCATTTTTTCCTTTTCTAAGACATGAGAGACAGGAGAAAAAAAAGCCCATTGATCACTAAGATCAAATTTACAGAAAATCTCAGCTAACGCTACAAACGATCACTTACATTTCAATATGAAAGGAGTGTGTCAGAGTTGGCTAAAAGAAATATTCATGTCAAGAAACTGGCCTTAACAAATGATCAACATCTGGAAATGTCCGACCTTTCTTCTTGGGAACGCATCTGCCATCGGCAGCTTGGTTTTAACGAACGACAAACCATCTGATCCGTGCTGGCCTTGCACCACTGCATAATGGGTTGGCAAGGCTCATGAGGAGAGATGCCAGCAGTCTTTCGGTGTGCTTTACAAGTACACAAAAATTAGTTTGATTTGTTGCTAGTTCTCAGTTGCAGGGATTTTTCTTATTCCCTACAGATTAATTCCAAGTGCTTCCAATTCCATGTGTTCTTGGAAAAGAAAAGGGATAGGGGAGAGAAGAAGAAGCGGAAATGTTAAAAAAGAGAGGGAACAAGGAGAACAGAAAGGAACCGAGAAGTGTAGTCAGTTGGCGTATTGTGCATAGAAAGCAACTTTTACTCGCTCGATCTGGTGACACAGTTTAATGGCAGGACCAAGCTTCAGCTCCATGCATTCCTGCACCGTGGGCAGCGTCAGCAACAGAAGGGCTTGGCCATCGATGTCCTGGGGGAGAAAAAGACAGGGAAAATGATTTTGACTGTGGACTCTGGAGGGCAAAAAGCATAATTAGGTCTGGAGAAGCAAGAAGGGAAGTTTGTCCCCAAAATTAAATGTGGCTTTCTCCTATGCCCTTTTCTCTCTCTTTGATGCTGCTCATCTCCTTACTCTGGGGTACCTCATGCTTTTTCATAAGTTGTCTAGCCTGTATTCATAGGTTCTCACCTTGCCCCCAGTTTGGGAAAAGCGTTCCAGCTGCTGAAACGCTGGATTGCCTTCTACAGGAGTTCTGCAGGGTCCAGAGAGATTTTATTAGTCCAATTTTATGACTAAGGAGCTGAGGCAAGGGGGAGACTGCAGAGAGTACACAAGGAGACACAGGAGAGAACTGCATGGAGAAACTGTCGCTGGCCCCTCTGCCAAGTCATACCTTTCCTCTCCCCTTTTGGCCCAAGATTTGCTCAGCAAAGCTCTATATCTGCCTTACTCCATGCCGTGTCCCGTGGGCCACCCAAGACCTGTCTTGTTGCACTTCAGCCACTGAACAACCAAGACAGAAGGACGTAGATGACATGGAGCACTTGCACTCTCCGGCGTCTCAGGGTCACAGAATGATGTAGGCTGGAAGGGACCTTGGGAGGTCACATCCTTCTCTCAGGCACATTTACGTGCCCAACGCCACGAACTAGCACCCCAGACAAAAGCCATTTTGTTAGGCATTTCTGTTGGCTTTATGACCCTCTTCTTAATTAAGAGCTAAAGTCCTCTTTACTTTTTAATGGACTGAGAAGCCGACGAGCGGTCTACAAAAATGCTTTTTACCCCTTGGGGAGAATCAGGAGTCCAAATGCAGAAAAAGAACTAATTCACAGGCAACATAAACTCCCCAGGACAGCCCTGATTAGACAGCATTAAACACAAGGAGGATTTGGACACTTTAGGCACTGCTTTGATCAGAACTGTCCACGGCTCAGGTTCTTCCTCCACTGAAGCTTGATGGCATGGCCCATTGCACCAGAGCTTCCTTGCAAATCACAACAAAAAACTCCACTCATCAGTGTTTGATTAAAATACCCATAAAACTCTTTGGCAAAGGAAAGACAGGGTTGGCTTTCAAGCTCTGGCATTATTCCAGGCTGATTAACCAACGGTTGGAACACACTGTGATGCAGCCACTACAGCATCTTGCTAAGGAGTATTTCAGCCTTGCTCTAGACTTGCACTTCAGCTTCTCCCAGTCAAAGCAGCTGTGCTCGGGTACTGAGTTATTCATGGCGAAGAATCAGAGAGGGTTCTGCCACCGGCAATGGGCTAATTAACTGCACTTGCTTCTAACTATGACTTCTTCTTTACTTCCAGCAATAGCTGTTACTCATTAACCAAGGAAAGGCTGTTTCTATATACATTTTACAGGCTCACACTGACTTAGGATGAAGAGCACTGATGTCTGCTCCTGCAAACCTATGTGATTACTGGGAAGATGCTTGGCATCTCCTAAAATTAGGTAAACCAAGGGCCTGGCTGCCAGATTTTCAGAGGGATAGACAGGAAGAAAGTGTCTACATACTGGAGCATCCAGGTGTCAGTGCCAAAACTTAGGCAGCCGGTTTTGGGCTCAAGCAGCAGTTTTCTACTTCCCAGGTCTTTAAAACTTTAAAACAGGATGTCACCCATGAGACCAGGGAATACAGCTTGTTAGCTACCAAGTAATCATGTTGGTACACTGAGGTGCCTGTGTGACACCAGGATGGTGCTGTGGATCTTGGCATGAACAAGAAAGGTCTCAACTTCCTGCTGTTCAAAAGCAGTCTGGCTGGGGTGTTTCTGGTGGTCTCTGAGGATCTGGAAAGGCTCTGACTCAAGTTTCCAACAGTTTCCATGCTTTGACAATATTTGTGCTACAGCTTGGGGATCAAAAGTCTGATTGTAATTTCTTTGTGGTATGTGCTTCTCTCTTTTTTTGTGTGTGTGATGCAAATAAGGATAACAGACACAAAGAGCAAAGTTACATGAACATTTCTACCTGCTCCTGAAATATCTTGGCAAGGGGTGCACAGTCGGTCAGTTTAATAAACCTCACGACATCAGTCACGGTCCACTCCAACGGGTTACTGTCCAGGATGAGCTTCTCTTCCTCTTCTTGCTTAATTTCCTACAAAAAACCCCCAAAAGCTCTCATAAATAAAACTACCTTGTGTGGAGAACTAGGGCAGGGATGCCCTCCTCAGATGAGGAAGGCTTGGCAATGAAGGTTAATTTACTAAAAGTATTGCTATTAATTGGGACCGAAAGTCGATGGGCATACTCACTTCCTTGACTTGCGCACACTTCTCAGCCTCGCTGTAGGAGTGGGGCTGCGGTCTCCGGCTCCGTCGGACCCTCTCTGTGGGAGGAGGTCTGTCCAATTCGGTGCTGCTCCGCAAGGTAACTGCTCGCCGAGGTCTGGTGGAGGGGACCTCAGCTGAGGATGTATCTGTCTGGTCATCCCGGAGTTCTGAGCTGGTTTCTTCGCTTCCCGTTTCATCCTCCATTGCATCCGGCTCATCATCTTCGCTCTCCTGCACAAGGACCACCAGAGAAACAGCATTCAGGCTCGGAGATTGATACAGCAGCAAATCGAAAGGCACTGGGTCAACCTCTATGGCCATACCCATGCCTGCCCAGGGTAACATTTATTTTAACTGCATTATCTCATTTTCATTACAGTGCTAATTAGATTAGCCCTCAATTTAGATTTGTTACAAAATGTAGAAGAAAAAAAATACAGGGTGGACAAATCCTTTTTCTGTTTCTTGCAAAAGGTCAACAGCAATAACTCATCCGGCATTAAATGTTTCTCTATTGAGCCTGCATCTCAAACCTTGTAGCACTGCAGATGTGCCTGAGATGAGGAAATGGAAATCATTAAAAAGATAAAATGGAACTCAGGCTGCTTGAGATGAAATTAAATCAGAAATAGGCTTGAATTTAAACTTCTACCTCACCTCAAATTTTCATAGGTTTCACTGGCTTTGAAAGGAAGGAAATTTTGGACCCTTTCAAAGTATCTAGATGTACATTCCCTATCCCTGGAAACATTTAAGGTCAGGCTGGATGGGGCTCTGAGCAACCTGATCCAGTTAAAGACGTCCCTGCTCACTGCAAGGGGGTTGGACTAGATGACCTCCATGGTCCCTTCCAACCCAAACCATTCTATGATTCTATGTTTCTACAAGTGCATATTTGTACTTAATTTCTTATGTGGCATTTCTGTAAAAGCCAGGACAGAGGATTTCACCTAGATTTCCCCACTTTCAGTCCAACACCAAACTGATGAAGGTGAAGCACGTATTTCCATTTAAAGAATATCATACCAGATTCTCTTTATTTCTGTCACAGAGCTCGCAAGCACACACCAACTGATGGGAACTGTGTATTTTGAACTTTACATATACATAAGTGCCCCAAATGGCTTTGACAGCTTAGCTCTGATCAAAGTGTGAGCATGCATCCAAGCCATATGCTTAGGTCTAAAGTGAAAGAACAATTTTAGCCAAAGTTAGTTCTATTGGTTGAAACACTGAAAAACATAGGTAATGGTTGATTTAGGCTTATCATGAGCTTAAATTTCTTTGAAGCAGGTATAATCTACGGAAAGGAAGCAGAACTACACCTAAATGAGGGCCAAGCCATGAAGATGCAAGCAATCAACTGAAAACTCACGAAAATATCCCCCTCCAGCTGAAGTAGAGGGAATTTAAGTAAATCAATTTATTTCACATCGCACAAAGCAGCAATCACTGGCACTCAACCGAGGAACGGAAACTACACACGAACTTTGTCATTACTATCATGAGAAAATCACGTGGGAATGGTCCACACAGAACTAAGTCTACTCCAGGTTGCATTTGTACATGAATCATTGTTGAAGGTGGTTTCTTGTCATATCACACAGTGTACTGGAAAGATCGAGGCCTCAAATACCTTATATATGAGACACAAATCATTTGCTTGTATTCTAAAGCTTCTAGAACTTCTATTGCTCGATGTTGTGAACCAAAAATACTACAAATGGTTAATGAAAAAAACAAAAGCCCTTGAAACCACAATGCCCTATGAGTTATTATTATTTATTATAATAATTGGAGATATTAAGACACGGGTCACAGACCTCCATCCCTCTGTGAAGCATCTAATAGGCTCATTTGCCCGCCTATAGGCATGTAAGGAAGCAGAAAACGACATAAAAGGTGGGAGCAAAAGTTAACTCTAGAATGGACAAGGGTAAAAGTGCCCAGAGAGTCCCAATAAAACCAGTATGACTTTAGAAGAGTAAGAGTAGTAAGGAAGGATTCCAAATGGAAAATGGAAACGCTGAGATTTGCTGAGAAGTCCTTCAAAAGGAAGATGCAGATGTGGGACAAAAAGCACCAACGGGCTCTTGCTGATCCATCCCAGTGCAACACATACCTCTGCAGAGCCTGCAGCATTCAAATCAACAGCTGATGACCTTCTTTTCTTCTGCACAAAGATGGATTTCCGCCTTTTTCTGCGTCTGGCTGGCTTGACATGTCCACTTTTCAGGTTGTTATTTTCCCCAATTGGTGGCTTAATGATTTTTTTCCTCTTCCCATAATAATAAGCTGCAGAAATGAAGCAAAATACCCATTAAAAACTTTTAACACCCAGAGAAGGAAACTTTGGCTTGCTTCTTGCTACTGATTCAGTTTTCAGAAATTCAGAGTTTTCTTTCTAGAAACTGGGAAACTTTAAAATTGATTTGGGAAAAATGTTCAGTGTAAATAAAAGTTGTCATGTTGGACTAGCACTGAGTTTCACAGCTCTTATGTATGCACATTTATTGGTGATGAGTGAGGAGTTTTGAATTTAACCATACAACACACATTTAGGCACCACTTCCACTAAGCTGAGCAGTGACTTGGAGGGAGAGAGGCAAGTATGTTTCAGATTTGTTCCAATGACCTTCTGCATGAGGTAACAGCCTTGGATACACTTTCCCTTGCTATTTTTTTTTACCAGAGAGTGCAGAGGGCCAGCTATCCTGAATTATGTGTGTTTGTTCAATGCATGAAGGAACGTGGTTTTATTACTTTCAACTCTTTTGTGGCCCCAGTTGAAATTAAGGATGTGAGAGTCCTCTGACCTTACCTTAGGTGCTTGTGTTAGATGCCTTTTCACATCTACAGCACCCTCTGGGGCTGATAGACACTCTGCCCTTCACCAGCTACAGTACCCTATCACAACTAAAACGGCACTTGGCACCCATGTCAGAGTTCATAACTGAACAGAGCCTTTCATCAGTTCACTGGAGTTTTGAGGAACAATTCATCCAGCCACAATTCACCAACGTGGAGATGAAACAATCTCAGCCAGAGTTCCCCTAGCTATACTCCTCTAGCTCTCCGTTCCCTACCACTGGAGGTAGGAGTCTAGCTCAGGTGTGGACTTCTACACAAACCCATATTCAGTGATCAACACCTCATGAAGCTCATTTCTCCCTCTACTCTGCCACCAAACAGAAGTTAACTGGTTTAAATCATTCATACCAGTTTCTTGAAACCTTTATGGAAAATCACAGCACTCACTTCCACTTTCCTCATCTGCTTAAGAACCAATAATATCAGTAACACTGGCAACAAAAAGTGTCGAACACATGCCTAACTTCAGCCTTCCTGGACAGGATTAAACACCCTGAGCAGAGAAAGTCAGTGTTTCCAAACTCCTTCCAGCACCTCAGCATAATTGATGCTGGCCTGTGCTGCTGTGTATGCCAGAAACTCTCCGCTGAGTATGGGTACTCATCTCACCTAATGAAGCTGTCACGGATGCAGCAGTCTGAATTTTAGTTGGCCACTGCATGTTCCCTTTACGTGCTCCTTATATTAACTTTACATGTGAAGAAAAAGCAAGACTTCCAAAAGGTAATGACTTTCAAACAGGATAGAGCGAGATGGACATTTTTCTGGAGATGCCTTTTCTCTGTACAGAATACTAAGGCAGTCTGTTGCAGCCTGGTCAGGATTAAATAATTGCTCTTAGATGAGACGAATCCTACTTAACGTTAACGTATTACACAACTTCCATTCTACATCACTAGCTCATGCACAGTCTTCCACTGCTCTGATTCCCAGATAGCAACAAGAAGCATTTTGGCCAATACTCACTGTACTTGGTTTTAGTATGAATGGAGCAGTTCTCTGGGCAGACTTCAGCCACCAGCACAGGACTGAACAAGTTGGGGCAACACTCCAACTTTGCACAGACTCTTCGGCAGAAATCTGCTACCTGATCCGACGTCCGCACAATCTTAACAGTTGCCCTGTATGTCTTCCCTCTGTATCTAGAAAAGAGTACAAGACGACCCCATGTCACCAGTCAAGTCCTTTGATGCCGCAGACCAGACTCTCCTCTATCAGAGAGACACCTTCCCTAATGACTTTTGGCCCTTGGGAAGGCAGGCAGAATAGGTCTACTTGTTTTAGTGGCTCCGTTTCAGATGGACTTGAGGAAGGAAAGACAGGGTAAAATGAATCAGAGAGAGGTGTGATTTGGGAAAGAAAGCATGTGCAGACTGGATATATCCATAAATATGACAATAAAGGGAAGAAAATCATGGTAGGCTTTGTGAGGATATGACATAGGACAGCAAGCCCACAGTAAGAACTGATGTAAAGTTTGGGGGAGAGGGAAATGGTCTCTTTTCACGTATTGACCTGTAATGAAAAGCTTATTCGCCTTGAAGAACTTTCTGGTTATCATCATGTGTTTATGCTGCACTGGAGGCTGTCTCCACAAGACCCCAAAACACCTTTGGTCTTCTCCACTGCCATCTTTATCAAGGCAGCTCTCATATCACGTTTCAGCTCACAACAAGCCCAAAGTTTCATTGTGCCAACTGTGGTTACTGTGATACACACACCGTGCAGAAGTATCTGAGTCTGCCATATGGGGACCGGATGAATTAACCACTAGGAGATGCAGGCAATATAAAACTCAAGGAACTGATCAGGAGTCTCAAGTTGTTTAATGGGGCTGCAGCAACAGGACCTAAAAATATTATTCCTACACAAAATGCTTAGAGCAGAAATCCGCAATAAAAGGTTTGTCTCATATTTGTTATACATGTGCTACTAAAACATTTATTTCAGTGTTTTGTATGAAGTGTTTCTGAGTGATAAATAGCTAAGAAAGATACAGTTGCATCCCTGCTGTAATACACTATAGACCTGAACAGAAAGAACAATTATCCCCATAATTTATTAAACAGCAGCACCAAGCTATTGTAAACAGTGAGATAAGGTTTTTAAAACATCTCTTACACATCCTAAGGAATGCAACACAAGAGACAGTCGTGAGAGTGCCTGGTCCTAAGGCAACATAAATGTGCTTAGAGGAGAGAAAAGTAACACATAGAAGATGGAGGGACAGCGAAAGAAAGACTACTGGATTGGAGGCAATGAAAGAAAAAGATACAGTCATCAGGAAAAATGAGACAAACCCATTTGCAAATGTATTAAGACCCATGGTTCCCTAGCAGGGAATCAGCTGCTGATAGTGAGATAAGGAAGAGAAAGAGCAGGAGAAAATGAAATGAAGATGTGGCTGGAAACTTACAATATGCAGCATGTGCCTGGACTTGAAAGTCATTTGATTTGCACAGAGCAGCTGAGAAACCATCTTTTGCTGCTCTCCCTCCCAAAGGCTTTTCCTGAAACACTGGGATATGGGAAAATGGTTTGAAGCTGTGGTGCATAAAGCGTTATGGAATGGTACGCAAATGAAACTTGGGTCTGAGATCAGTCCAGCCCAACCAATCTCATGCCCCAAAAGACTTCACCCAAACTATGGGCTCAATACGAAACTGCTCCATAACCTAAATGAGCATTTCTGCAAGGCACAAGGCTCTGACACCCCATCTGGTGCCCAACTAAAGACTCCAAGACATGGAGAGAAACTTGGATTCATTCATTTGAACGAACGAATCACTTGATTAGCCAACTCTTGGTACACCCTGACAGATCTGGACAACTGATGCAAAATGGGAAAAAAGTTCCTTCCGGGTACAGAGGACTGTTATCCCAGCTTCCCTGTGAAACAGCTGCACAGCAGGCTGGCTAAAGAGGGTTTGGCAATATTTAACATCAAAAGAATAAATCCCACTGGCATTTAAATATAATTTATAATTTAAATTATAAACATTATATGTTTCTTTTACAATGTGTTTGATAAGACTCCTGCCCTTATTAATTCTCCAGGAGCCATTAAGTTTAACGACAGCCTAGATCATTAGGTCAGTAAGTCTGACTCCTGGGGCAGGCTGCAGAATTTCATTGTGTTACATTCACCCAAACCCCAGCAACTTTAGTTGGACTAAAGCACCACTTCCAGAAAAGCACCAGCCTCCCGGCAAGGTTCTCCACGCTGGAAGAATCCTGGCAGTGGGATTACCTGGACGTACACCTTACAAGCCTATTCCTCATTTTGTGTCCGAATATAACTTACATTTATTTCTCCTTGTTCTGACTTTCACCACTCGGATGAAAAGACTGCATCTGGTTTTGTTTCCCTGCAAAAGCACTATAATCAAATTGCCTCTTGATCTCCTTTCTTTTAAGCTAAGAAAGCTGCCTGATGGGTATTATTCAAGGATGGCTGACTTCTTCTAACTGTGTGCTTCCTATTGTGTTTGGCTGCCCAGAAAGGACCCATTATACTAAAGGGCCTGGTGAAAGAAAAAGATGAAATCAGGAAAACGAACAACTGACTGATTTTACAATCTGGTTTGAATGCAATACACATAATTATTAACAGGATGGATGGCAAAATGGAGGTCTAAATGACTGCAGCCATCAGTCTCAATAGGCCAAGGTGTTAGTACTGGCGCAGTAATATTTTTCACATTGTTCTGGCTTTGGCAGCACCTCTTTCAACTATAAACTAGATTCTACTAATATTTTCCATATTCCTCACAGACTAATTTTTTTTAACACAAACATCACCAAATGTAAGCTGAGTTGTTCTACGACAGTCGTCTGGAAAGAGCTCCTTTGGATACAATCAGAAACCCTTTTCCACCAGCATAACTGAAAAAACTTACCAACTACTGATGTTCCTACTGATGTTTTTCACACTAGGATTCCTATCTTCTCAACCACTTTTAATTAGTAAGTAACCTGCATACACAGCACAGCAGCACTAGAGACTTGGAAAACAGCTGTGTCAAGCGTAACATATTCAGTTTTCTTAATAATCATTTCTTTTTAAAAAGGTTTTTCAGCTACAGTCAAAGAATCTTCCTTTCCTCTCCATCTTTCTCTGCCCTCAAATCCCCCAAACTGGAGAAACTCTTATGGCTGAAACTATTTCCACGACAAATATACTCACCATCTTTGCTAATCCATCAGCAACAATACTAAGCTACTAACATCATTCTTCTGTTGAAGCCTCCTTTGGTGAGAAAATAGATCAGAGGATCGCAAGAACAAAATGTCTTCTAGGAGCTCTAGCTGGGGACCACTGTGCGATGACGTGAAAAGCCTTGTGCTGAAGACACTTCAAACAGCATTGAGATCACCCGCACTTTCAGAAGTCTCATCATATGGATGTGGCCCACAGCTCTGACAATCCTTGAGATGACTTTGAACAGTTCAATGGCTAAAAGCCTGACCAAAATCTTCTGTCTATTCTTTTGCTAGAAATTACCACCTTGTCTTACTAGCTTAAAGTCTACCAACCATGAAAAATCTCCAGGAAAAACTAGGTACCTACAGCACACAACCAAAGTCTCTCTGGATCACTGGACCTACCGGAAGCAACTTACCCGTACAGTACGAGAAGTTGTCTAACATCCATTTCAGCGTGTTTTATTCAGACTTTGCTTGTACAGGCCATTTCCAACTGCCAATGACCAAAACCCCTAAAGTTCTCATCAAAATCCTGATTACCCTTGAAGCTACTTAGTGTACCCTCGATACCACGGATTTTGCAAATAATCCTAGTCCAGATAAAATCAATAAAAATCTAGTAGTTATTTGCCTCTAAAGCTGTTTAATCACCCAGAGCTATTTTGTACTCTTGAAGACAGGATTCACAAAGCGTCCTGGAATTGTTCTGGTTGTAAGGACATGTTTTGTTAATTCTCCTCCTGATTTTGGAAAGAAAGAGTTTAAGTCATTCCATTGATGCTAAGGACCTTCTATCTCCAATATTTGTCACAGAAGACCACCTGATTACACCACCTGTGAGAAAAGGAGGCACTCTTTAGAAGGTCACTCTTTAGAACTACCTTGAAAAATGGTTGTAGTGAGATGGATATTGGCCTCTTCTCCCAGGTAACAAGTGATAGGATCAGAGGACATGGCTTCAAGTTGCGCCAGGGGAGTTTTAAACTAGGTATTTGGAAGAATTTCTTCACTGAAAGGGCTGTCAAGCATTGGAACAGGCTGCCCAGGGAAGTAGTTGAGTCACCATTCCAGGGAGTATTTATAAGACGTGCAGATGTGGCGCTTAGGGCCATGATTTAGTGTAAACCTAACTGGCAGCGTTAGGTTTACAGTTTGACTTGACTATCTTAAAGGTCTTTTCCAACCTAAACAGTTCTGTAATTCTGTAATAACCCTTGCAGTGCCTCAAGAAGCATGTGGAAGAGCTGATATGGAAGACAAACCAGATCATACAAGCTGTAGCTTTTTATTGACCTTTGAGGAGCACTTTTAATAAGTGCCTGCTACTTGAACTTCATATCGTTGATCGCAATCCTTTGGGTTCAACTGTCCGGTCAACCTACCACTCAACACCCAAATCTACATCTCCACAGCCTGGCTATAAGGACATTATGGAAAAACTATGCTGAATGACTTGCTAGAATCAACAAAAATAACTTCCACTGCTTTTCCCTCAGCCACCAAACCAGTTATGTCAACATATCAGCCACAAGTCGCCCTGCGTAAATCCATGTTGTTTCTTGCCAGCCATGTTCTTGGAAATGGCTTCCATTCCAGAAATGGATTTGCCTAATAACCTTCCCAGGGATTTTAGGCTGACAGCCTGTAATTACTTCGATTCTCCTTCTTGAGGAAGAGTGTGATGTTTGCTTCTTCTAGACATCAGGAATCCTCCTGGATCATCATCAACTTTCAAACACGATAGAGAGTGACTTGCAATGACATTGGTCAATTCCTGCAAGCAGAGCTGGCCGTATTCCATCTGGTTCCACGCACTTGTGCACATCGAGTTTGCCTACGACATCTCTAGCTTCTTTTCCATCTGCTGTAGGTAACACTTTATTCTCTCAAACAGTAACAGAAACCTGGGAGGTCTAAAAGTAACCCTTCCTGGTAAAGGCTGAAGTACCTGAAGAAGACTTCAAACACCTCAGCACCCTCTATCACAAGTGAAGAGCAGCCTTCTAAAGCATCCCAGTGAAAAGATGTTCTTTGAAATGCAGCTTCATAAATAAGCACCAGTGTCTGTGATGGGGGTAAATATTCATAGAGTTCAAGTACTGGATCTCAAATTTCATTTAATGAAGGAGTCCAGGAATACTCATCTTGCACCAGTGTGCTGTGGCAGCCAAGAGGGCCAACTATGTCCTGAGGTGCACCAAGAATGGTATTGCCAACCGGTTGAGGGAGGTGATTGTCCTGTTCTACTCCGCACTGGTACGGCACCACCTTGAGTACTGTGTGCAGTTTTGGGCGCCACAGTATAAAAAAGGATATAAAGCTACTGGAGTGTCCAGAGGAGGGTCAGAAAATCAAAGGTTTAGAGGGGAAGCCATATAAGGAGCAGCTAAAGTCACTTGGTCTGTTCAGCCTGGAGGAGACCGAGGGGAAACCTTACCACAGTCTACAGCTTCCTCACAAGGGGAGGAGGAGGAGCAGGCGCTGAGCTCTTCTCTCTGGTGACCAACGATAGGACCCGAGGGAGTGGCAGGAAGATGAGCTAGGAGAGGGTTAGGTTGGATATCAGGAAAAGGTTTTTTACCCAGCAGGTAGTGGAGCACTGGAACAGCTGCCCAGGAAAGCAGTCACGGCACCGAGTCTGACATTATTAAAGAAGCATTTGGACAATGCCCTCGGTCACACAGTATGAATGTTGGGGTGTTCTGTGCATGGACAGGAGCTGGACTTGATGATCCTTGTGGGTCCCTTCAAACTTAGGACGTTGTATGATTCTTATTTTGATTAACTGGGCTTTGTACATGACCCAGGAGATAACTCTCTGCTCACACTGGTATTGTTAAAAGCCAAAGCCCTGCAAAAATGGACAAGTTCAAACAGCCCCACTTACAGCCCTTAGGAATGAAAGGCCTTAAAAAGCATAAAGTCCCCCAAGAACTTATGCAAAATTGGGAAGACAAATCCAGATGTAGGCACTGAACTTAAGCATCAAAACTGTAAAGGCTGAATGTCCACAGCTTTGGCTGACCCTCATGGGAATTCAGAGGATCAGGCCTGACATTTCTAACTCATCATCAATAAATCAGGTTTGACTATTTCCACAGAGAGCCAGCGGCACTGATGGGAAGCGACTGCCATCACGCATTGCAGGCACATCTCTTTGGACAATCTGAATTGTTTATCTTCTTCGCAAGGCTGGTGTAATTGATTCCGCGGTGGACACTCATGACAGCAGAGTAAACTACATGCAGGTTGCGCTAGAGCTGAGATAATGCATTACTGGCAGTGCATGATTTGGCATTTGGGCCAGTGGGAAAACCAGCCTTCTCCTCACCGTCCTCCTCCCTTACCTTAGCTCTACCCTACTGCAGTCGTCGCCGCAAACAAACAACAGCCTTGTCAGGATCCAAGGAGTTGTCAGTTTACATCAGAAGGAAGGTGCTGACATGACATGTCACATTACAGCACAGACGCTCCAGCTGGCTGTAGAGCTGCCATCATTAGCAGCAAGACATCACTGGGAGCTGGTGTAGCTGGAAGTTGGTGTAGACAGGCATTTGCTCATTACGGGTCTCTGTTTAAGATTCTGGAGCACAATTGACTGTAATACCTGATGTAACATGTCATGTGCTGTTTGTGCATCCCAGGGTATCCGATTTCATGAGCATGTTTTCTTTTCTGCTTCTGGACAACCAAATGCAATTAAAAGCCCTGGTATGCTTCTTGATGAAGCAACTCAAGTAAATTCAGGAAGGAAAAAAGAAGGAAGTCTTACGGTAGCCAGTGTTTGGGCATGTCAAGCCTCTGACATCCACTTTTAAAAGGACTCAACCTACCCACAGGCAAGCAGGTACAACCACAGAGCAGCTCTGTGAACCGAGGATCAGCCTCAGAAGCCAAATAGCTACAGAAACAAGATGCTGTCCAGTCCCACAAGCTTTGTCTCCTCAGAGGACAATGCTACACTGAATGAGAATATATTTATATGCTCAGAAGCCACTCCAAAACTTGCTGTCCCGGCTCTGTAATGATCCCTTTGGCAGCTTGATAAAGTTGAAATACACTGCTTGGCTCACTGAAGAGCTGAGATTGTTGCCTCCTGGAGTAACCATCATACAGGAACACGTACACCGCCTGTGACTGGCTGTCCAACACAAAATACAAAACCTTGCTGGAAAGCATTGGTACACTTTTATCTGGCAGCTCACATAGATTTCTGATACATCCCAGCAAGCCAGCTGCTCTGCTAAATAGATGGGAGGAGGAAACGGGCACAGGAATGAATGTGTAGAAGCGTCATGGGGGAAAGCAACGGAGATGGATGCACTCATTACAGTATGATTAGCACATCAGGTAAAAGTGAGGGAGGATAAGTAGCTGAAATGATACAGATAAGTAACAATCTCTAGTGGCCCGTGTACTCATAAATTAGTTGGTGTAAACACACACAGAGTCAGTAGGCTGCCTGGGGTCGCAGTGGATTGAGCTGCAGACATAGCTGGCTATCAAGGATAAGATATGCCTGCACCTGATGGTCAGTTAAACATTTTCTAGGCTGTCTCCCAGTAGAAATAAGAACTGCAGCAGCATTAAGAACTAGACACTGCTGCTTTTGCTCAAGGCGGAATCCCACAATCAAATGAAAGAATTAGGAAAAATTTCTTCCCTGAAAGGGTGATTGGCCATTGGAATGCGCTGCCTGGGGAGGTGGGGGAGTCACCGTCCCTGGAGGTGTTTAAGAGGAGATTGGATGAGGCACTTAGTGCTGTGGGTTCGATGATGATTTTGTGTTGGTGTTGGGTCATGGGTTGGACTCGATGATCTCAAAGGTCTTTTCCAACCTTGTGATACTGTGATTCTGTGAGAAATCCAACAAAGTCCTATGCTGGATACCGCTAGCGGGAAAACTGTCTGTAAGCTCAAGTCTTTGCAGGACAGAACATTAAGATGGGGCATTACGACTCGATTTCACAACTGCTAATTACCCATCGGGGTGCATTATCTCCTATTTGCTGGTACAAGGTGTGGGAGCCTCGAATAAATGAAAACCAGGTCATGGACAACCCTTGTTTTTAATGAAAATCTGCATGCACAAGGACAACTTTTAGATTTCCATCCACAAAATTTCAACTGACAAACACAAACCCATGACTTTCCACATGGGTGAAAGAAGAAAATTGCTAGCAGCTTTTAATTTCTAATTGCAATCCTCCTTTACAAAAGCAGTTTCCAAGTATGCAGAATAAAAGGTTCTCAATTCTCTCCCTTTATCAGAGCATACGTGAGGTTTCTGCGATACCTGCATGGCTAAAGATCAAATACAACAGCAATCAGCAAGTGCCATATTTGACAACCAATAATTTGAAATAACTAAGAGAAAATTGCTTTTATTTGGAAAGGGGTAACAGAATTCAGTACAAATGGTGAGATCCACTGCATTTAACTTCAGTACTCAAAAAAGTCAAGGTGACTAAGTTTATCAGTGGAGAGAGCTGTCTTCAAAGAACTATTTGTTGCCATCTGTCTTGAAGTGGGAAGAATTGCTCTTTGGAGAGACTCTGTAGAGAGCTTAGGTGAGACTCACCACTTTCAGAGAGGCATCCCAAGTGTAGTGCTCATTAGACAAAAGAGAATTAAATGGCTAAATTTCAAAGCTAGAAGTATTTGCTAGATCCACAGTTTTCTTAAGTCTTGTTTAGATGAGAATTGAAGCATATATTCTAGAAAGGACTAAAATCTTTATTTTAATCCCAGATCTTATTATTTTGTTCTAATCATTCTCCTGCTTAAAACTATGTCTCCCCTATTTTGTTTGCACTTTTTCTTGTGCCATTCATCCTTGCCAGTTTTTTCTGCATTAGAGTGACAGGCTCTATATTAAAACCAGTAATACTCCTACATTTAGAAAGCCATGAATTGAGTTAATTCAGTAATAGCCAAGCTTATCATAAACCTCAGGATTTCACTGAATAAATATGGCATTTTTCATCAAAATCTGCATGGCTGCTTGAAGAAAGACAATAGAAATGAACCATTCAAGTGAATATTTAATTTCTTAAGTGTTGCTATAGAATAAGTCAAATAATTTAATGAAGCAAAGTGATAATTAGAAAAGCAAAACTCTCATGACAGAAAAAAATCTTTTGTTCTCTTTTTTCTTTCCCCCCGCCCAGTCATTTTTGAAGCCTCCCCCCAAAAAAAAGAGCACACACTGGAGACTTACTTCGCTTTAAGTGTTTCCTCTTGGAAATTCCACTGAGGGTCTTCCACTAGCTGCAGTTCTCGTAAAACACTCCCTGGCTTGTAAGCTGCATTGATCACCATGCTGAGAACCTATTGAGAGACAAAACCAACAGTGTCAATGGGTTTAACAGTAGTCTTTGACCACATTGAACAAGATCCCAGGTTCTGCATAGGCAGGAGCAGCCTACACGTGCCAGTTCAGGTCGTAGACTGCGCAGGGTAAGTGCTAGATGCAATGAGAAGGGCTCCCAGATTGGATCGATGTGCCAAGCACATTGTAGATGACACATTGATCTGATATGGTGGCTGCATTAAACGCTGCTAGCTAACCCCAAAGATCTTCCTTTAATCAGTATTTTTCTTTGAGACAAAGCCTCTAACACAAAGCAGATTCCATTCTCTACATTTGTACTGGTTTGATTTAATAAAAAATTACATAGTTCTGATGGCTCAACCAGGTACGAAGTGGTGTGCACCGTTACACACCAAACACTAAAGGGGAAATCCACATACTTGATGTCAGCAATATGCTTAAGCATCTGAGTGCTGCGTGCCTCGACTGTATTAACAGAATATTAATGAAGTCTACACAAAAAGAGTTTGCAGGAGGTGTGCCTGAAACCCAGCATGAGTCCACTCCGTACAACAAAACACATGTGCCAATCCATTTAATCCAAAGTCTTGGAGAATAAAAATGGTTCCCACTATTGGCTCGGGGAGTCCGAGCTTTAATGGGCTACACTTGGCCTAAGGAGATAAATACAAGAAAAACAAATCTCTTAACAGCACCGGACCATGTGTTTGAACACTCTGCATTGTATGTACACGAATGACCCCATAGTGAGTCTGGATTGGTTTTGTTATAATTTAGCTCTTTACCTAACGCCTGTTCTTAATTCTTTGGGGGCCTGCAAATGATTTCAGTATGATAAGTTTTAAGTTTCTCCAGCACCTGTGAACACAGATCATCAGAAAGGAAAATATGATTAGGTCATACTGCAAAGAGCAATGTGTTCATGTTTGGGCTTTTCTTCCCTGTTTTTTTCTAACCCAGCAACATGAGGATTTTCTAGTATTTTGAAAACCTCATAGGATGAATTATTTTCAGGCAAGCACTTCACTTAATGTTGCACAGTTGTTGTGGGTGAGAACTGTTATCTTTTCTATACAATTTTTTTCTGCTTAAAGATCTCTTAAATTTCTGATAACATATCTTAGTTTTCATCTAAACTAAGACAACAGTACCATGTAAAATGGCAGCAGTTACAGTTGACTGGCTAGGTTATTTGCTAGAAGCAAAATTTGATTTATCATTGGACTCTTGGACACATCATTTGACTCACTCTTCAAAAGAGTGCAATTAGAGACACTTTAAGTGATGCCTAGTAACAGTATCAGCATCTTATGCAGCTCTCACCATCTGTACATTTTAAAACACTCTATGAGGAAGGGCAGGAGCACACTTCCTATCTCACAGAAGGGGAAAATACAAAACAGATTTACCCACAGCTCCCCAGCTCGTTCCCATCTCATCACACAGCCCACTATACTAATTACTAAGCCATACTGATTCCCAAGAGAACAAAAGGAAGGTTCTAAGTGAGCCCATCCAGTTGCTCATCCACACCTTTTCTTGCCTGTCTCTCACCATAAAAACTGATGAGGCATTGTCCTCTGACTGTGGAAGCCAAAGGTGGGTTTTCAATAAACATCAAGTGTCTGGGTAGCTCCCATGCTCATTCACAACTCATCAGATGTGTTCCCTGCCTTGATCAGCAAATCCAGAGAATTATTCAATGGCCATGCAGGAACGTGTTGGGAAAGCTCTCCTTAAGCCTGCTGGTGGAAAGCCAGGAGCAGAAAGCAGGCGTCTTTGCTGACCAATTCCCACAAGCAGTGCTATCCTGCTCCTTTATCAGGCTGATGGCGTTTGTATGAGTTGTCGGAACAGTTAGGAAATGAGTAAGAAAAGAAAATCGAAGCCTGCAAATAACAGTGTGGCCATGTCTGGGCATTATCCCAGACACCTAATCAACTCCAGCCTTGCAAAGACAACCCACAATACCAGGACTCTTCTCAACACTGGTTTGCCATCAATGGGACTCTGTAACCTCCAAATAAAGAAAAGAGTGTTTTCTAAGACCAATCATTTCCTCCTAAAGAAAGGAAAAATGTGTTTTTTAAACCTCTGGCTTTTGCTCTTCTGTATCTCAAATAAGTCACTGGGTTTGGCATTTTACCCTACAGTAGAAGTCTATCACCACGTTAACAGTGTTACCTTCTAACAACATTATCACTTCATGTTGTACACTATTAAACACCAGGGGTAAACAAGAACACTGGTTCTTGTAGAAAAATTAAATGCAGTTAAGCAAAAACAGTGAAGGAAACCACACCAGTTTCCAGCTTCCCAGTTTTCTCTGGAGATGGAAAGTCACTTCACCAGTATTAGGCTGGCCAAATTTTTAGTCTGATTGCTAAAGAAGGAAGGCGTTAGTGAACCTTCTTGAAGAAATACAATTTATATATTTCCAGACTACAGAAGTCTCTGCCATTCCACCATCGTATCTGATCACTAACGATAACACCAGCAGCCTGGCTCAATCCATACACCTAAGGCTCAATACAAGCTACTTAATCTTCTGAGCACTGTGATTTAATTATGTAAATTTCTCGTAAGAAGTCACGCTGTGCTCCAAAAAACAGCCTGTACAATAGCCTTTCTTCACGAATGCTGCCCGATTTCTCCTGTTTGCATCAACCGGACGGTTACATTGCCTTTAACTCAATTTTCTTTTTAAATAGCTAAAGAGCAAAATATCATAAAAATAGTACAAGCAGGAAGCAATGATGCTAATTCATATCTAGAGCATATTTTGCTAAGATATGGTGGATTACAGATGATCTGAATTCTTAAAAAGTCATCTCATTTTGTTTTACATTGCCATAGTAAGTTGGCATAGATGGAAGGACTGTTCAGAAGTATTTTTAGACATTCTGATCCAAGAGCTAAATCTAAAGCTGACAACCTGTTTATTTTAATTTAACTCAAAGTTAGTATTTATTACATATCTTAGCTACTATACAGCCACTATTTTTCAGCCCAGATGCAGCTGTTGGATGGCAATAATTGATGTGTATTTGACTACAAATTTCAACTTCTTTTCCAAACAAGTATCTGAAGCATCAAGATAAGCTTTGCAGCTAATGTTAAACAGCAGTCATTACCACTTCACTCGCCTCTTGGGGTCAAAGAAACCACAACAAACCACTGGTCTGAGCTGAGACGTGTTCACACCAGGAATAATGAACAGCCAGGCTTTAAAAATAAGTTTGGCACTAGACAGCACGAGAAATACTTGTCACTCACCTAACACCTTGCATGGATGCACAGACACACGCACACAAACACATACAGAGTTAAAATCGGTATTTTTGATCACCATACCAAATGAGTTACAATTGCTTTCAAGATTTTTCTGGGAAAGCCTGCTGAAAGGCTGCCATTCTGGAAGGCACCTTAGCAGTTCCCCCCCCCCCCGCAGAGCTCACAACCTCTGAATCCAGCACCAGGACAAAGTCATTGGGCAGAAATCGGGGGCACACAGTAACAACGCAGAACTCGGCAGGAATGTCTGTTCTGCTGGAAAAGAGGTGCTGTACAAAAGCAAACCTATCCATGCTCTTCTCTTCCAGCACCCCAGGTGAGAACAGTGCAGACTACTCAAATGGAAGAACATTTTCCTGCACCACACTATAAGGGTATTTCCTAACCTTGTCTAATCCAGCGCCAAGCAACACCCACCCACAGCTATCCTACCATTACTGGGCAGGCTGGTAGCACCAAATCGTTTGGAGCTGGATCCCTGCTTCAAGGAATGAGTGATGGAGGTAAGGCAGGACAAGATCTTGGAGGAAAAGTAGGCTCACAAACACCATGAACTACAATGGCGCTGCATTTTTCTTGTAACATCCCTCGTGACTGAGCGTGGAGGAAGGCAGAGCGTGGCGGGGGTGGGGGGGAGTGCTACTCTGTCAGCACTCAGCTAGGACCAAGGTCTCCTATCACCTGGTGCTAGGGGGGAGAGGACATTTGCTGTCTACTTGCTTTAGAGGTAATCCAGGTCAGGGAATGGGTTTGTTGGGTTTGGTCTGGGGTTTCTATCAGTGACAAACACAGCAGCATCTCTGTCAGAGACTGCTGCCCATGGTCAATTGGCTGGCGGTTGGCACAGATTTTTAATTAGAGCATCTCTAAAGGCAATGAGTTATGGGTGGAGACCAGGGTGATTTAAAAGGCTCTTGCCAGACTGCTACTGATTTTTTCTTTCATAGCTGTTGCTTTGAATTGTCTTTCCCACCCTCCCCCATGTGCTGCTAAAGTAAAGCCCATGTATAATTTATCAATTCCAGACAAGTTATGCTGATGCATAATTTACAATGGCCTGTAATTTTCCTATATAGTGAGAGAGAGATAATTATAATGCATTTGCATTCTTGGGGCCACATCTCTTTACATCAGAGGATGTAAAGAGAAACAAAGGCATGGAGACTGGGTTCAGAGGGATGGGGACCCTTGTGAGCTCTTCAGCCATGCAAAGCCTTGTGCCTGTGGTCTTGCACTGCAGGAGATGTCTGCTGCACTGTTCTCACCACTCAGTTCTGCAGTCCTTTTGGGTGCTCTAGTAGTTGCTATAGATCTCCACCTCAATGTATGGATGTCTTCTTTGTCACTTCTTGCCTCCTCCACATGCCAGGTAGCCCCAACCTACCCCCTACCCATGATTCTCTAGGCTGCCGACATCTTTCTCATCTTGCAGCAGCTGATAGGTACCAGGTCTACCTGATAGATCAGATCTGTCCCTTGCAACGACAAGCTGAATGTTTTCTTTTCACCCTTTCTCGAATTTGGACCTGATCTTCGTGATCAGAATAAGCTTGAATTTATCTGCAAAGTAACACTGATCAACTAACAGAACTCTTCATATTTCAAAACCATCTCCATTCCCATCAAAACCCACAATGCATATACCTACCCTCTATTCCCAGCTTCCAGTTTTGCCATATGGGAACTGCTGCAGAGCTCCAGGATAATTTTAGGTGCTTTCTTTTCACCCACATTTTCCCCTGAAGTTCCCTCAAACAACAGCTGATCCATACCTCTTTGAGGACGAGCACGCACTTGCCAGGCCCGACGGACTGAGGTAGCTCTGCTATTCTGCCTTTGTTTAAATATGGACCTGAGAAGCAGCGGTGGTTGATGTAGAGCTGGGGGCAGCAGTATCTCCCATTGATGGTGCCTGCAAGGAGAATGTCACATTCATGTGTGTGTAGCACGTTTTTACAACAAATCAAGGGCCCTTCTTCCTCCTTCCTAGATGTGGGGAGAAGAGTAAAGGAGACACAGAGAAGTCTTCCCTGGGATAGGAGGTAGAGAAGCCTCCGCTACTCGAATCTATCCAACATGAGAAAAGCAAGTGCTTTCAATAGCAATAGATTTGGCTGCACACCCTATTAAAAGGAGAAACTGGGAAGGATTTCATTCATAATGTGACCAGAGTCTCTTTCATAACTCACATCGCGGATGGACATGTGTGACTCGGGTATCACTTGCTAGAAAGGGAATGTATTAGCTGCCTCTCATAAATATGGAAACAGCTCAGCAAAAAAAGTCAGGTGGAGAGCTCTACAAACCCCTGTTCAGCTCCTGTCCAATCCAGTAAGCACTGCAGTGCCATTCCCCCCAACATTGCTCTCCAGAGCCATTTCGGCTAATCAATCTGGGCTCCTTTATAGCACACGGAGAGAAGCAGGCATTTTTAGATGTGGTTCATGTGCCATCCAAGTGGTTATCCCATTTTTTGTTATCATATCCCAAAAGAGCCTGTTTCTCCCCATTTTACTCTGACAGCGTTCCTGGAACGCTGTTTCAGGTGCCAATGTGTGTCAGGCACTCTGCTGATATAAAGTGAGTTAAATCCTGCCCCTCCTGCAGAGTTTATACAATCAACTGGATGAATATTGCACTCTCAGTGTTTCCTGCCATTGCTAAAGGGGACAAAAATTTGCCTTTAGCAGAATTAGCAGCCATGCCACACAGTTTTGATGCTAACACAGGGACCCATTAATTCCTGGTGTAAGCAATTTCATTGATGCGAATCAAAAAGTCACATCCATCTTCAGCAGGTCTTCATTAGCCTGGCCCTCGCATTGTTAGCTGAAATGGGCAAGCTGCAAGGGAACTTCAGTAACCCCAGCAAGACATGATGTTCACACATGGAGGACCAGCCCGTGCTGCTGTTGGTGGGTCCACACCACGTCACACCCTCTGAGGATGTGGTTCCACCTCCTGACCTGTACAATACACACAACTCCCTTTTGGGGCTCATCAGCCTTCATAAGGGCAATGGGTCCTTGAAATAAGGATGCTGCCAGTGCTGAGCATCTTACCTGTTGTATCTGGTGGAGGAACTGAGCAGAGGTCATGAGGTATTTTCTCAACAGGCACTGTGGATGGTAACCTGACAAACAGCAATGCGGTGTATTTAATAGTGTCAGACAGGGCAAAGGGGCAGAACCAGCCACAAAAGCTGGACCAAGAGATACATCAGCATCTGTCTGGACTGAGGAATGGAGATACTTCAAATGCAACCCTACTTTCACACAGTTTATCGTAACCCAGGGCCTGACTATTGCAGAAGAAGGAGCCAGATCCACCACTCCTCCAGAAATATACTCTGGTCTGTGACCTTTAACCCTTCAGGCTAAAAATATTCATGTTTAGGTCTCTTAAATTCTAGATTCTAGAAACTATAAGGACTACACAGGGAAATACCCTTCTGGTACATGTTCACCTCTCATTAGTATCCCTTACTGGCCATCAGACACTGCCTACATAGTCCCACCTAGTAAAATACTTCTATTGCAAAGACTTTCTTATATGTTAACAAATATTTCAGATTTAAAGGAACCTCCTTGCTCACTTTGCTGCAATAGTTAGCAAAGTCACTCAGCCGCTGTGTATTATCTCCCCCAGAAGACCTGATGCATTTGTGTAAAAACATCACCTTAAGTAATAAAAACTTACTGCTTTTCTGGTTGCACAACTGCAATTCTTTTCTTCCTTCGCACTGCAGAAATATAGCATGGAAGAAAAAAACAGTTTTGTATCACTCTGTCCTATAAAGTATACCCATAAAACATAAAAAGCTGTATAAATACACTGACTATAAAACGAGTTCTAACACAATGAAATGGTACTTAATTACTATCACCATCTTTTCCTAGTATTTTTTAAGTAAGTTACTAGATCATTAAAATCTACTTTAAAGATGTAATAATACATTTAATCTTTCCTCTGGAATGCTAATATCGTGTTTAATGGGATCAGTATAAAAAAAAGTTAAAATAAAAACACAAATATTTTTCCATACAGAAACACATATGGATAAGATTGCATTTTACGAGCATGATTACCTCCAGCATAATTTATCCCTAGCTATAAATTGAAATAAGGCTGCATAATGTTGCCATAGCAGTATTCTCCCAAATTAGGCCCTGGCTGCCTCATTTTTATCTTAAGCATATTTAACTCTTCAAAATGGTTGACACATTTTAAAATTTGCCTTTCAGATGTTAATTAATATAAACAGCAAGGTTAATTTTTAGTCTGGCGGCTTGAGATCAGGCTTGGATAGTTTCTGCAAGGAATAGGAGAACAAAACCAAGCCACTGAGCACTCATGAACTGCCTTCAAATGCAGGTGGAAGGGAAAGAAATTGGTCTTAGTACACACTGGAGGCAGGACAAAACACTTAAAAAAGGTTTAGTTGTGTGTGAGATTTGAATTAAATACTAAGGAAATCTCTGGGCTGGTAAGGGTAGTGAAATAATCATACAGATTCCCTGAGGAGTGGTAGAAACCCCATCACAAGAGGCCAGCAACCTTTTCTCAGTTTAGACAGAGCAGATCCTGCTGTTGAGAAGGAGCACCTGGGTGGCCTCTTAAAGTCCATTCTGCCCTATATTTTACGGGTATTTCTCTGTTTTGAGACTCCACGTCCCCTTATTGGCTCTGCTGCCCGAGGGAACCTGGCTCAACACAACAAAACCTCCGACAAGCCCACCACGAACCCACAAGCCACACTGTGCAATTCCAAACCACCTAACAGCACTTCCCAGTGCGAACAACCCCATTTTCAGAAGGATTGACCACACAGACAACTACCAATTGTGTAATATCAGTGCAGTGGAGTCCGATCGCTAATTAGATTTATTACTGATTATTACAGTACACTTACAGGCTGGTTACTAGTCTGCTAGTTAGTTAAGTAGTTTCCAGAATTGGATCATAGACATAAGACAAACTCTTTGATAAACCCATTGACGTAACATGTATGCTGCTTGGTATTTCCATGTACTTACAAACAGCTTTGTGTGGTGGAGTTAGGTTATAAGCATTCGCTTCACACCAGCCAACGGGGAAAATGTCCATAGACTCTACATCAACTATGTACTCTGGAGAGGGCATCTGTAAACCTATAAACACAAATTTATAATGTAATTTAGATGTGGGAATACTGAGCTCAGAGCCATTCGAGCGCTCATCGTGAACCAGGGGAAGCAAATGATGGAACACGTAAAAATAAATCTGCTTCCCTGCATCAAAATCAGGCATCATTTCATCTTCAATTTTGCACAGACAGCAATGATAAGGCTGTTGCATTTACAGCGCAATGTGATTCCAGAGAAAAACCTCATTATAAGCACTCTCACAGTGTGCAGTGAAGCAGCCAAAAGCGAGTCAGGTTAAACATGCATGACTCTACATAACAAGATGGTCTGATTGACACTTGGGTTTTTCATAGAGTTGCACGAGCAAGTTAGCAGAACTTGTTGAGTGCTTCCTCATAAAGGTAAGAGAGTGAATATGGGCTTTTACAGGATGGTAGCTTATTTAATAGGACTCCTGCCCCAGTGCCGCTCTGAAGCTTTTTTGTGTATTTCTGCCCTTGATTCACTGTTTTAAGGGTGGGAGATGGCCACTCTTCCTTCTAGAAGTGCTGTGGATTCTCCTAGGGTCCCTCACTCGACGTGAAACTTGAGTTCATCTCCTAAGAAGGGAGAGGCAGTATAAAAACCTGAAGTGGGACAGATGCGCTAATATCTCCGGCATAACACTGATACTAAAGACGCACTGAAAATCTCTGCTTAAAGCAAATCTCTACCAGTTTGGTTCTGATGTCTCCTTTACAGTATATTCTTCTTTATGTGGGTCATACTTAAAGTCCATTGCAGCAAGTAGAAATATTCCCGCTGACTTTTTGGTCTTTCAAAACCTCTTTGAAAACTCTGTGTCCTGGGTCAAGACGCCCTTTAATTACTCCAATTTAAATCTATCTGCGCTGGTGCAGCCTGGCCAGCAACTTCACCCCCTTCTGCCATTTCCAACCTAAGACCTGTATCTCCAGCACCAGCATGAGGTGATCTCCTAATAGAAGAGACCACAGCATCAGCAGTTTCCCCTGCAGCATCCTCGCCTTTGCATCTATTACAGCATCTTTGCCTCCTGCTTAATGCAGTGGTGTTTGACTGCGCACAGCTAGATGACTACGGGGAACTTCCCACTAATGAATGTTCATCAAGGGCTTGCAGTGTAATTGAAACAGTAATTGAACTTTGTGATGGGAATGGCATCGAGGCTAAGATGCAGCATGTGGATCAATCTTATCTCTAGTAATAAACTTGCTGCACTTCGCGAGTGTGTGGTTGTATGAAAACTCAAAGGGAGGAGGAAAATAGGTGTTGGTGATCACACTGCTGGAGGAAATAATTAAGAAATGAAATCATTATATCTGCATAGGTTCACAGATCTCTTAATAGTATTCCTCTGAGTCCTGCTTTGTGTTAACGGATCATATGTTTAAGATACAGTCTCTATTTCATTGGGACATGAAGAAGGGAAGAGGCTGAGATGAAGGCACATGACAGAGGACACAACGTGCTCAAATGAGAAGCTGAGCCTCAATGTGAGGTGTCAGCAGCTGGCATTCCCTACACAATCATTTCCCTCCATGAGGAAATACCAAGAGGTCACTGCTGAATCTGACATAAGCTGCACTCTCCAGTGTGTAAAATATTTTCACTTAACATCACAAACCCAGCAGAGAAACTGATGTGAGAAATGCTGAAGTCAGTGGCAAGACATGCACAAAGTGAGCAAGGCATGGACCAAGCCCTAAACAGAGCAAGAGGTCAACACAGTCTCCACTGAAATTTCCTCAGACCTGGGAAAACACATTATTTTCATTACTGTAACTGTTCTATCATGTTATTCTCACCCAAAATGTACTCTTCCGCTTGCCAAGAGCAATATATGTGACAGGAAAATGCAGCTGCCCTGATAAGCAAGGAAGCATCCTAATGCCTGTTCTCCTGCAACGTCACTGTTCCTCTTGTAAGATCTATTCACAGGTACTCTGTCCTCCCTGGCACTGCTTCTTCCCTCTGGCAACTGATGACCCTGCCTTCCACTTCCAACACCTTCCTGCCTCACTGGAAAACAGCTCGTTTGAGACACATTAGTTTCTTTTGCTGCATTTTATGCTGCCATCTTCTGCAAATAAAAAATGTCCACAAGACTTGAGAGGTTAAATAGACGAGAATAAGGAGATTGGAAATAGGGTGAGGAAAACTCCTGCCTCCTGCTGTGAATCTCACCGGATGGGCAGAATAGAGCAGCAACTCTAGAAAAGTCTCACAGGGAAAATGACGAAAAACATCCTTGGAGAAGTGATTAACAAAAGGGTTTTCCTCAAATTCCTAGGCTGTGCAGAGCGTGTACATTATTACTTGTATAAATTCACACCAGAAAGCTTCAGCTTTAAAATCTAAAATGGACCAGTAAAAATTAACAATGCAGATGATGAGTAATAAAGTAGCAGAAAGTGATGGGATGCACAACAGCCCCGGATCAGTCCTGTGCTGCTTCTCCACCACAGGGGAACTATAGCGTTGCTCATTAAATGCTCACCCTGAAGTTTACAGAGTTTTGCTACTGTACAAAGCATGATTTATTAAGCAATGTTCCCTCATGTCTAACTCGACACTGCTTAACTACTGCGTCCTGTTTTATGGCTGCAGTTTGGGCTGTCAAACAGCGAAACCAGGAGGGCAACAATGAAAGCTTCAGCCATGCCCATGATAAACAGTGGGACCCGAGGTCTTCAGCGATGGGCTCCCATGGTAGCTGGGGAGTCTTGCTGCTACTAGAATATAAATAACCCGTCAGAAACAATAGTGTATTAATGGAGTCAAAAAACATGTCGCAGTTCAAGCCACATTTATTTCACAACCCTGCAAGCAGGGTTTGGGGTTCTTTTTTAATGCCTAGTTTTAGCGTAACATTGTGCATACTGTAGGCGTGTATTTCAACAGTAGTGAAGGTTTCTTTTTATTTTTGCAGTCTTTTGCAACTTTTCCTTTTACTACAGATCATTCTATTCCTGGTGTTGAGATATAAAACAAGCATAAAGCATCCGTTTATCAGAACTCAAAAGAGGAGATGCGCACAGGCTTTTTTATGACAAGCTGGAAAAAACTTCCTTTAAGAATGAAGAAAGTAAAAGGCAGGGAGAAAGAGATGGGGGGATGCAAGTGCAAGAAGGGAGTGTATGGCCCTCTCTCTGCCTCTAACTAGGGTCTTGGAGGACAAGTGGATTTGAAGACCCAGGAAAGAGAACCTCCTATTTACTACACTGGCCAAAAGTTTAGTGGACACTGAGTCCCTTAGGGGGGAAGATAAAAATAAGGGTTCTCAAACCCCATAAAACCTACATATGAAAGTGAAGGCACCTGGCCATTAAAGAAGGGGAGTTGACAAAATGGGTGGGATTCCTTGACTAGATTAGTGTAAATTCAACAACAGCCTTAGTGAATTTCAAACAAGGATGTATTCTGGCTCTTTAATAAAAATATTTGCTCTGTGTCCAGGCGAGGCTGCAGATGAGCTTTTGCTACCTCAAATGAGAAGGCACCCAGTTATCTTAGAACAAAAGTCCAAAACTCAGTATCGTACACAGCTCTGCCAAAAGCAAAGATGTTAAGTTGTATCTGCTCTGTGCTCCGGAGATAATTACAGAGGAGACAAACTGCCTGAGCTGATGGCTTATGTCAGGTGTGGAGAAGGATGAGAACCCAGCTCTCCTACATTCCCCACCTCTGCTGCATTCAAGCACACACCTGCAGCTCTGCTCTCCCCAGATCTTAGCCCAAACCACAAGGCTGAGCAGCAATGACACTGGAAGTGTGAGTGATTTAGCCTGCCAAGTTTTAGGTCAGGAAGGAATCTCTCTTTAGGTAACAATTGAGTTACAAATCTCTAAAAATGGGATTTATCACAGAGGTGTCGGGAAAGCCTTGTCTACCATATAATGCTACTTTGGTAAAGCTAAACACCTCTGAATACCTGCCTTTCTTATTTTTTAAAGCAAGCTGCTAGCACAAATTACGTACTTTGGGTTACCTTTCAATGTAACCAACTTTAAGGGCTTTGCTTAGAGACCTTTCTTCTTGTACAAATGACACCATTGTCAGATGCTGAAACGCTTCTGGGGTTATTATAATCAATGGAGCACAATGCTGAAGGTGATGTGCCAGGTGATGATGAAGCAATACAGTTAGCATCAATCTGGCTTCCACTGTCTTCCAGCTCCAAAATACTGAGAACTGAACATCTCACAGAGGAGGGAAGGTGACCTTTTGTGCAGATCAGACTTGAGACTTCCACGCACGTGGGATTTCTGCAAAAATCCCTTGTCACAACCCCTTTTTCTCTGTCCTATCCTGAAATTGTGTGCTCCGCTATGTTTTCATAGAATCTCTTGGTTGGAAAAGACCTTTGAGACCATCGAGTCCTCACATCAACCCTTTCCTAACTGTTTTACCCTAGAAGGGTCAAAACAAACTTGCATTAATCCCTGAGAACGAGGGTGTACATTGCTTTTGCAGAAACAATCTTGATAGCAATCTGGCTTTAATGCACTTCAGAAGAATTATTCATAAGGCACCACACTGACTCCATGGGACACTAGAAAAGAGATGGGTGACTCCTCCCACCTCCTGTTACAGAGCTCCCATGAAGCAAGCACATCACTGACTTCAGCAAAAGGAAGACTTGCTCTGTCGCCTTTTGATTCTGCTCTCTGCAGGGCAACTCTGTAACTTGGAGCCCAGCACAAACTTCACTTCTCCCCATCCTTACCTTGTCTTAAGATAACAAGCACTACTCCCTGAGCAGCAGAATGTGACTGTGGCTTGCTTTCATCCCAGCTCACTAAGACAACATGTCACTGTATTTCTTGGGATTGCATGTAGCAAGGGTTTAAGGGATGTTGCTCCTCCACCAGCCCAGTCTCTCAGGGATGTCTTGAATTATCTAGTGGCACCTACCAGAAATGCATAAGTAGAGCTGCACAGCATCTGTGTATCAGCATGTGATTGCTAACAAATTGGTGGAGGTATTTTAACATCGTATCTCCCTGAACCATCACGGTAGCTTAAGTCAATGCATTTTATTTTGCAAATAGAAGGGTTCCAACAAGCTTTTGCTCTTGACTATGCCATGGCTAGCAGCACAAGGGAGGGCACATCTGCCTTTTGCTTTCATCAAGAGGTAGAAGCACAGATTTACAGAGGATGGTGGTAAACAGAACATGGGCCACTAGAAGGGGCCTTTGATATTTTTCTGGTTCTCCAGAAGTAAGCAAAGAAGCATATTATATTTGTAGTTGATGCTGACTCGATTACTATTGATTTCAGAGGGAAACCGAAGCTCTTATATCCCTTATATATAAAGCCAGTAGCCTCAAACAATAGCGCGTTACCTTGATGGGTAATAATTAAGCTGTGTTGTGACAATGACAGATGCTACAACAACTTTATGGTTGATCACAGCACCCATCAACAAACTTAAATGAGCATGGATTCCTGCTCTTGGCAACTTTACAAATAATACTGGTTTGAAAGCAATAATGAGCAGAATTGCCGCTTTGTTCTAAATTACACTTACTTAAGAAGTCCTTGCCCAGACGAATTGAGAAAGAAAGTCCTATGAGCAAAACCATATTAAAAAACGAGCTCATCTATACCTCATTTCAAAAGAGGTGGAAATGGAAGTTTTGATAATTGTACCATGCTCTGCTAGTTTTTCAGGACTCTCATAATACTCTTTGTACAGTCGTGGTGTTCTCCATGGGCTGATGGCTTTCTAGACTCTGTATAATTGAGTTACTGCCTGCAAGAGCTCCCTTAGATCAATGAAGGAAATTACACAATCACAGGGAGGAGGGATGTCCACAGTGAGGAGCAGCATATATTGTACTATTTTTATGGATCTAGGTGAAAAATGGAGTGAAAGGAAGAGGAAAGAAGGAGGTTGCAGAGGGATGGACGATCCCATGACAGTGTGATGGGACTCACAGTGGAAGTCTCAGCTGCACAAGTGACACAAGCATCTATCCCCAGGATGGAGTGAGGAGGTTTCTATCGTCAACAGAGATCATGCTGAGCGAGTCCACATGGATGGGAGTGTAGAAGGTCCTATGGCTCCCTCAGGGAGAGGGCAGGGAAAGAGAATTCTTTGTAAAACATTAGTATAAAAAGGAAAGGATGGAGAAGCAGGTTTGTGCAGAAGATGAATGACAAAATTAAGAGTGAGTGAACCCCACAAACACAAGTAGCCTTTACAGCACGTACCTTCAAGGTGAAGCCACATTAACCGCCCTTTAACTAAGGTGACAGAAGCGACACATATCTCTGCAGGGTTCCTCGGGTTCACGGCCTCCAGCTTCATGTTCTTAGTAAAGCCACGGCTGAAGGATGTCTGAAAGAGTCAAGGACCAACACTGAAGCATGGCACTGCAACACTGCATGACTTTAACTAAGCTGTCCACTGGGAAATATAGATTTAACATGGTTTGCTTTTTACTGGAAGTGCAGGAGACACTGAAGAACACAAAGGTACCAGATTAAAATCTGAGCTGTTGTGGACACCCATATGAAAAAACAATGATGACAGCAAATCAGGAAGCAATATATTTCATGGTTTATTCCAATCCCTAAGCCGAAGAGACCAGGACTAGATTACTCCACACCAGTTCCAAGTGCTTGGTAGTGATGTATTTGCTGTCTACCATTGTTGATGGGACATTACTCAGCGGGCTCCCACATATTTCTGCTTGAGCACTTCTCGCCTTGATAAGAGAAACCTTGCAAAGCTCATCTTGACTCATCTTGACTGAGACCAGAGAAACTTCTGCACACATTTAGTTGCCCAGGCTGACTGAGGCTGGAGAAATTTCAGTGTAACTTATTTGAGTATATTTTTCTTCACGGAGTATTTTAAACTCAGTCTCCTCCACAGACTTCAGGTGTGTAAGTTCACTGGTTGCAGGTAGGTGCAGATGCAGCCAATTGTGTTTACTGCTGCAGCAGTACCTCTACACATTAAATACAGCATCAAAGTAACAGGTCTTTCACAGGTTATCTGAGGCTCCCACTGCCCTCCCACTCTTATCCAGTGAAGGCAAAGCCAGGCCAGATATTACAGCAATGACCCCTGAAAGAGTGCTCATCACCCCACAGGAGAAACAGGAGGAAAATATGGGGTCATGATCTTGTGAGAATGCAGTATCTCCTGTTGTGCTAGGAGTTTGGGAGCCTGAGAGAAGCTGCAGTTCAAATCATTCAGGTACCACAGATGTAGGCTATGTATGTCTGGCAAACTGATTCTGTCTGAGGTTCTGCTGGCCAGATGATAGCAGCAGGCTGATGACCAGTTCCTCTTGGTGCTACCGCAGCCAACATGGCTCAGTCCTAACATTAACAAATCAGAGCTCCTGTTTGTAGCTGTTGCAGGTGATCTCAAGTACAAGGGAATCCTAGGACCCTACAACCCTCCCCCAAACCTTCCCCACAAGCTGAGCCTCAAGCTACTATTCACTCACTTTCAACCTTACCTTCTGTCTCTTCCACTGTTGCCCCTCCATTCACTTAAGCTCAGCCCCTTCTCAGCACCTCCACCACCACCACCCTTAAAATGCACTGATGCAGCACCTGTGGCCATGCCATGGCTTCCTTTCCTTGCATCTTCCTCCTCTCTGTCCCACCCATTCTACAAAACACCAGCTCAGTGATTGCAACTGTCTGTTCACCCTCTTGGCTGAGATTCTGGCTAATAATAATTCAGATGGGTAATAACAGTCACTGACTCAAAATGACACCGATATCTCATCCAGCAACTAAAAGCCAGACAAATTCAATTCTTCTGCTATTAGTACAGCACCTAGAATGATGGGCAATTCACCTTGAACAATCACTCGGAGCTCTTTGTGAGACTAAAAACTTCTGCATTTGGTCTTTTTCTCATCAAAAGGACTTCCAATAACATGCTGCTAGTTTCAAATATTACCTGGATTGTCACAAGCCTTGTTCAGCACACAGACCAACCTCACTCTATAAAAGCTAGCAACAGCCAGGACTGCAGAAAAGCAGAGTTGGTTTAAATGCCTTTTATGTTGCCTAACAAGGAAATGTCATTTATCACCGCACTGGCTTCTTTCATTGCAATGCAGTGCTGGAGGCTAATTTATACACAATCAACAGCAAAACAGTTACCTGGGAGTTTATTTTACTAAGCATTTGGTCACGTCAATTCATTTCATAACTGCCTCTCCTTGTTAAATATTCCCCCCAGGGAAACAGTTACAGTACATCCACTTCTAGCACCACGTCTGGCTGCACTAGGTGGAAGATGTGCTTAGAACACAGTTTCTATCAAAGAGATGCTCACAGCCACAAAACAAATGGACCAACCTGCCACGAACGTTGTGAAAGCAACAAAAGCGAGATTACATCTCTCTGCAGAGAAATGCGCTATCGAGAGTAAAAGAATAAGAGACACACATTAATCTGATTAATGTTTTCTTAAAAAAAAGTCCTTAGACCTGATATAACCTTTGGAGGATATTACACAGAGACAATCCTCAAGGCTGGCAGTGTTGAGAGTGTAGATCCATTACTTGACAAATTAGAAAGAGATATAAAGGAAAGAAAAGGCAGGAGTGCTTGCAGAAGAAAAGAAATATGACGATTGTTCCACTCTATTGGAATGACGCAGCATCGTCAAGCTTCCCTCATTGCTTTCAGAAATCATAGAGTTACAGAATCATAGGATGGTTTAGGTTGGATGAGACTTTAAAGATCACCCAGTTCCAAACCCCCTGCCATGGGCAGGGACACCTCCCACTGGATCAGGTTGCTCAAAGCCTCATCCAGTCTGGCCTTCAACACTTCCAGAGATAGGGCATCCACAGCTTCTCTGGGCAACCTGTGTCAGGGCCTCACCATCCAAACAGTAAAAAATTTCTTCCTAGTATCTAATCTAAATCTCCCCTCTTTCAGCTTAAAACCATTCCCCCTCATCCTGTCCCTGTTTTCCCTGATAAAGAGCCCCTCCCCAGCTTTCCTACAGGCCCCTTTTAAGTCCCTTGACACGGAGGTTTTTGAAAAGGATGGCACAATAAATGGGGAAAAGAAATCATAACTCTGTTTTGATTCCCAGGTCAAACTCCGTTGATGATACAGGTCTCATGAATTCATCAACATCAAATTCACCAATTCACCACCAAGGTCTGTCCCAAGCCAGGCTGCCCTTGGGCCACCACAGACAAGGAAGGCCATGCAAAACCACAGCTGGTGTCTTGTGAGGTTGTCTCAATTCTGCTTTTCATGAACACACTGTCCCCCAGTCTTGTGACTTCTGAGTGAAAAGCCACAGAACTCCCACAGGAACCTGCTTGTTCGCCATTCACAACACTGCTTTATTTTGTAGACTCTTCTGCACTCACAGACCCCTAGAATGGTTGGGGCTGGAAGGGTCCTCTGGAGTTCATCCAGTTCTACTCCCCCTGCTGAAGCAGGTTCACCTACAGCAGGTTTCACAGGAACCTGTGCAGGCAGGTTTTGAATATCATAAAAGAAGGAAACTCCACAACATGAGCAGATATTATTCATTTTAGGTCCCACCACATTTTCAGTTATTGACAGGGTTTCAACTTCCATTAGTTGATGGGAGCATAAAGAAGAGCACCAGGTTATTGGAAAAGTCAGAAAGCTACATCTGCTTTTCACCAAAAGATGAAAAGATGATCAAGGCAGGCCAGAATGTCATTCCCAGAAAACAGCCTACAAAACACTGTTTCCAAAGGTCTGAATCTTCATGGTCTCCACCGTAAAGATATGCTGCTCACTCTCATATCAAGGAAGCACACAAACTGTCTCAAAGACCAGAGCATCCATGCAGGTTAATTACTCTTCCCACATGCTGAGCTCAACAGTTTCAACCTTACCTTTTAACGTTTTTGGTTGAGTTAAATGTATCCCCCCCCCAGAACCGGAGAAAACACCCAAATGTGAAAAGGGCCAGGTGATATGTCATTTTTTCACCCAGTTTATTTTTTTGTAATAGCACTTCAGCTACTTGTAATGGTCAGTTGAGCTCCTTCTTGTGCCAGCTGCTGTACAAAACCAGAGAGGTTATGAAGAGCAGGAAATCTAAATGAATCAGATGGACAAGAGAACATTTTTTCCTCTTTTAGGGATGGAGATTTCTCCAGCTTCCTTCCTAAGATATACTCATGGTGGCTGGGGGGACCTCCCAAAGTTTTGCTACAGCTTTTCTGTGCTGTTTCACATGGACCAACAGGAGTAAGGCAAAGGCAAAAAAAGAACTTACATTTCTAAAGCACATGTGAGGCGCTGCCTCCGCTCCACACTGCTTCTGGTAGTCTGCCCAGTCAAAGTCCTGGCCAGAATAACCTGCAGGATGACAAAACAGAAAGTGCCATCAGCCATCACTTCACACCAGAGAGAGAGAGAGCACAAAACAGGCTCCATGCAGACAATCATTTGTGTTTCAGCATCCCATCCCGCCTCAGTGAACTGTGCAGTACCAGCAGGCAGGTTCTCTGGATGCCTGTTTATATATCATGAGAGCCAATGTCAATGCTTCTCCAGAACCCGCTCACACACCTTCTGCATTTCACTTTGAAAATTCCAGGTCTCTATTAAAAAGTAACAAAACATATTTCTTTTCCTTATTTTTAATTTCCTGTGAGCATCTTCCAGGCTTTAATAAACCCGTAACAACCGAGAAGTGCTACTGTCCCCAGCTTCCAGGTGGGGTTAGCCATGGACTTCTTTCTCCTTCCTTGAGCTACCTAAAAGATAGGGTTATAAAGCTGGACATCACGTGTCCCTCAGCAGTGCACAGGGAGAGGACAAGCACGATCAGAAGCTGATTCCATCCACTCTTTCAAAGCATGAGATAAATTCTTCTCTCTCTTCATTGATACAGGTGTACCCTCCATGACTGACCTTCCAGCAGCCCAGCACGAGAGCTGAATCCCACCATAGCAGGCATATTATCCAAAGCTGTTTAGAGACCACAGCAGGAAAATGAATGCAGACTTCCCAACTCCCAGACTAAAGTCTCAGCAATTAGATGATCCCTTTAGCCTCTCCTTCTAGGAAAAAAGGGGAAGCAACATTGATTTACAGGAGCATCTCTCTCAAACAGTCCCATTATAGAGAGACAAAACAGACTTCTGCTCAAACATTCTTCTTACTTGGCTACTGAGGCAGTAAACTCTCAGGACAGAGAGGGCTTTTATTTTGATTTTTTGGGTTGGTTGGGGTTTTTTTGCCTGCCTTTTAGTATATATTTTTACAGTTCTTGAAACCAATGACCGCTAGTCCTGTCCAGGCCCCTGTGATGACACTGCCAATACTGAAATAATATTATTGCAGAACTACTCTCCTTGGAAAGTTTCAGGAGACACCTAAATGCCAAATTCTCCCCTCAATCTCTCTGCTTGGCATCTCAGTCTGGCCTCATTTCACAGAACATTCCTTAATGTCTGTTTCATTGATAGTCAAAAAGAACACTCAAGATCAGATAGGAATGAATCATTTATGACAATGAAAATTGTGAATTTTTTTTGTAGGCATGAAAGGACTGGAATATTGAGTGGAGTCACCTATCAGTCACTCAGATCCAAAAAATGAGGTAAAAATGTTGAAAATAAAGTCCAAAGCATCCTGCAAAGACGCAAGTATCTGGGATAAGATGAACTTCTAATCCTAATGATTGCATACATGACGAACAAATTAATGAGATAAAGACTTGCTCTAAGATGTCTGTCTATTTAGGGCATAAAAGTGCATAATAATTGGAAAGCTAGAAATAAACATGCACAGGGAAGTAAAAAGGGGCAACTACTTAAAAAGAATGTTCATTTTTCATACCAAAACCAATCCTTGCACTTTTTTTTTAACAACCAATTTCTGCCACAATATTCTCTTCCCACTCCTTCTCCATCTCATTTTTTCTCGCCAGTTATTTGTTTTCAATTTCATAAAATAAAATGGAGAAGAGAAGTGCACCTCACTTTGCTTCAAAAGGATATTCATACACATACAAATGTTTGCAATGGAGATGCCTGGAGCTGTGCCTGTCACCCTGGGTTCCCTAAAGAGTCAAAGGGGAAACAGGCAGATCTCAAAATCATGTCAGTCCTCCTGCAGAAGGAGTGGAATCTCTGCATGAAGGTCCCTCTTACTCTCCATTGACTTGAGAAGAAGTCAAGGTGATGGGCTCAAGTGGGGACAGTCACATCATAGCTGCCTACATTAAATCACTTGGAGTCCACCCCAGTTGCCAGAGCACATTGTCTTCAAGGACCCAAAAACCTGCCCCCACCTTGCCCATTCTCTCCTTTCCAATTTAAATCCTTCATGGACAGGTTTTGAATCTTAATTGCAAATTACACAAAGTTTTGGCAGAGTGGATGGAAGAGGCACATTGACACGGTTCCAGTGAGGTATGAAAACTTGACTGTGTTGTCACTGCACAACAACCTGTTGGCTTGGCCCTTCACAGCACCATAGAATCGTAGAATCATCTGGTTGGAAAAGACCTCTTGAGATCATCAAGTCCAACCGTACCTGTCCACTACTAAACCCTGTCCCTAAGAAGCTCATCAATCCACCTTTTAAACACCTCCAGGTGTGGCAACTCCACCACCTCCCTGGCAGCCTCTGCCAGTGCCTGACCACCCTTTCAGTGAAGAAATTCTTCCTAATGTCCAGTCTAAACCTCCCCTGGCACAACTTGTGGCCATTTCCTCTCGTCCTATCGCTGTCACTTGGGAGAAGAGCCCAGCACCCACCCCGTCACAGCCTCCTTTCAGGCAGTTGTAGACAGGGATGAGGTCTCCCCTCAGCCTCCTCTTCTCCAGGCTAAACACCCCCAGGTCCCTCAGTCTCTCCTCGTAGCACTTGTTCTCCAGCCCCTCACCAGCCTCGTTGCCCTTCTCTGGACGCGCTCCAGCCCCTCAAGGTCCTTCTTGGAGTGAGGGGCCCAAAACTGACCCCAGCACTCGAGGTGCGGCCTCACCAGCGCTGAGCACAGGGGCACAATCCCCTCCCTTCTCCTGCTGGCCACGCTGGGTCTGTCACAGGCCAAGATGCCATTGGCCCTCTTGGCCACCTGGGCCACTGCTGGCTCATGTTCAGCCGCTGCCAACCAGCACCCCCAGGTCCTTCTCTGCCAGGCAGCTCTCCAGCCACTCTTCCCCAAGCCTGGAGCTACACGGGGTTGTTGTGACCCAAATGGAGGACTCTGCCCTTGGCCTTGTTGAACCTCATCCCGCTGGTCTCAGCCCATCGATCCAGCCTGTCCAGACCCCTCTGCAGAGCCTCCCTTCCTTCAATCAGATCAACACCACCACCCAGCTTAGTGTCACCCACAAACTTGCTGAGGGCACACTCAATCCCTTTGTCCAGAGCATTGATAAAGATACTGAACCAAACTGGCCCCATCATTGAACCCTGGGGAACACCACTCGTGACCACTGAAATAACAGGAAGACCTTTTGCTGTAGACTTCAGCAGGAATGAAACCTGGGAGAGCAGTCAGAGAGTTTTCCATAACACACTTCAGCAGTCCAACAAGGACGACTCCAAGAGGAGCATACTCGGGCACTGGCTTCAAACATGCCTGGAGCTGTATACAGCCTCTTCATGGAGCGTCCTGATACAAGCTACCTCCCTTACCACATGAGGAACTACCATATACCCAGGAACTCTACTAGCACATAGCATTCACATACTGTTAACCTTTAAGGCTCAACCCAAGTAATAACGTCCAAAGCTTTGCTTGTGCGATTCAACTGCTGCTCCTCAAACATGTAAAACCTCATTGTGTGTGTTCTCTCAACTCTCAGCATGGAAGAGCGCAGCAGTCTAATCAGAAGCAAATACTACAATATGAATGTACTAGAGGTTTTGGAAGTGGCATTTCCTTAGTAAGCCTTACAACTAGGAGCGTTTCTGAAATGTTTTTTCCCTCCTTAATAGCTCATAAAAAGAAACAATGGCTGTTACTCTAAAGGGAAGTGGTCTATAAATCCAGCTCTAATAAATATAAACAGTGCTTGTTCAATGTTTATACAGCAGCAGTAAATGGCTATTCATTTTTGGCACTGTACAGGAAAATACTGCTCTCTATTTCTAGTAGCAAATGTTTGCACCTCCTGTTCATCTGCTGTATGTTTGGCTTCAATAAAGGCCTGATAGGCAAAAAGGCAAGAGAATGGATACCTTAACAAATAAAGAAAGGACTCTGAATGCAAATACCTCAACCTGGTACGCTGTTCCAATGTAATAAAATCAGCTAATTTTTAAATCTGAAACCCTCCTTGTCAACCTTAAGTTAACAAAAAAAAACAAGCTCAAAATTTCTTCCGTTGTCGTCTTTTGCTCCATAGAAACTTTCAATAGGGAAAGTAATTTGGTCAACACTAAATATTGTTGATATATGCTCTGTTAAGGGTGATGTTGATTGGGAATGCATGAGCACTGGAAAAAAAGGCAGCTGATCAAATCCGATGTGAGAAGGGGCAACTCCGGACACCCCAGGGCAGTTAGATCTGTCCAGTGATTTGTATGGAAATGGCAGGATTTCTTCCTCCTTCTACAGACCTGCTCATTAGTAGCCAACTCATACCACAGCCTTCCTCATTTTCGCAGACTGCAGCCCTCTTTTATCCATCCTGGTTATTTATCATAGAATCCTAGAAGCATTAAGGTTGGAAAAGACCTCTAAGACCATCACGTCCAACCATCAACTCAACACCATCATTCCTACTAAACCATGTCTTGAAGTGCCATGTCTATGTGTTTTTTAACACCTCCAGAAAAGGTGACTCCACCCCTGCCCTGGGCAGCCCGTTTCAATGCCTCACCACTCTTTCAGTAAAGAAATTTTTTCTACTATCCAATCTAAAACTCCCCTTGAGGAGGCCATTTCTAACTTGACACTGTTTCCTCTCATCACTTGTGACTTCCGAGAAGAGACCAGCATCCACCTTTCAGGTAGTTGTAGGGAGCAATAAGGTCTCCCCTTTATCCAGAGCTGATATTATGCTGCTCAGCGAAGAGCAGCTGCCTCAGTGGGGTTCTGGACGCTTTTCACTCTCCCTCTGCTTTCTTTTTTGGTAGTTTGCGAGATTTCTTAGCAACTCCCAAGAGCGTGTCTGCCAACGGGAGAGGTTTTTGACACCAAATGTGCTAATATGTAGTTTGGGCATGCAGCCCTCAAACACAGTATAAGAAATAAGGTATTATATATCATGTATTTATCTCCCACTTCCTTTATGCCTTTTTCAATACTTTCCCTCCAGGATTCCTGATCTGACAGCAGAAAGCACTTTATTTTATTAGGAGAATAAGGACAGACTTTCTACCCCAATCACTAGGCATCCCACCAAATACCCACCTGCCTCTTACACTTTACCAGCCAAGTTGAAAAAAAATCCATATGACAGATGCTACAGACCCTTCTAAAAATGTTGGCATCTAAAAGAGAGTTCCTATGGACTTGACCCGTAAAACACCATCTCAGACAGGCTTTGTACCAGTATAGATTATTAGGTCATGACCCTGTAAAGAGAAATGTCTGGCCTATAGTCTACTTTAATAAGCTGGCCTGCGGAAAGCCACTTGTGAATTTGGGCCAGAGAACCCAAAACTTTCCACTTACTTTCATTTTTAGTAATTTTTCAGGCTAGTATAAGTAAGCACTTACAGAGGCATTATCATTATCAAGCAGAAGGGAGCTAAAGCAACCAGACAATACATTTATTTCAGTAAAAGCAACAGAGTAATCATGGATGCACCATATGCAGCTGCACGGGCAGGACTCCAGGACTTTGGTAGGAATTTCAAATTATATGTGCTGAAGGGACACTCTGGATATACATAAGAGTACTCTCACTCTGATAGGGAATAACCCTTCACTTCTCTGGGTTTGGCACCAGCGTATTTTTTTCCAAAATTAAGACAAATCTGTGTGTGCAAAATTTAGTGGAATTTTTTTTGAGGCATTTCTTTTCCTCCCAAGCCACGTCAATTTTTGGAGAAGGCTCAACAGCCCATCAGCTTCAAAAATCTAAAATTCCAGAGAATCAACACATTTTGCAGGCGAAGAAATATGGCTAGGGCACCACAGGTGGTTGTCTGAAATTGCAAGTAATTAACTGTGCTGCTACGAAGTTGGGAAATAGCACGGTTGGAGGCTGTTTCTTCTGGCACTGACATGAACACTGCTCACAATTTGCCCTTGCGTGGGATTTTCTGAGATACCTAAGAAAGTGCCTACATGCTTCTGGGCAGGCAGCTGTGGGTTGAGTCTAGAGATTTTGATTTAGGAGCTTTGCTTGGCCTCGGTGTTGTACCAAGGTGGATGCTGTAGGGAGATGCCTCTAGTATAGGACTCTCAATGTTCCTTGTGCTCTCTACACACACAAAACATCACTAAGATGCATTTTACAGAAATTCCCTGGGCTTTCATGCAGGCTGCTTCAGAATACAAAGCACACTGACATCAATTTGTCATTGAGACGTGTTTGCAGAGACGTTCGCAGCCTGATAGGAGCCAGAATAGATCCGGTGCTTCAAGAGAGCTGCTCTGGCTTGAGATACTTACGGTGATGTTCTGCAGTGAAGAGCATCACAGTTTTAAAGGTAGTAAGAATCACATCATCATTGAGGTTGGAAAAGGCCTTTCATAGCATCAAGTCTATCCCTTAACCTAGCACTGTCAACTCTACCACTAAGTGATGTCCATAATCACCACAGAAGAAGCAAATTTCCTTCAGAGGAAACCTGCAAATCACCAAGAATGAATACGAACCCTTGGGAGGTGTGAGATTGACTCCGTTTTTAAGGCACCACTGTACTGGCAAGATCCCTAAGGAATCCGCATGGCAAAGCATTGAGATTTTGCTGGGTTCATGTCTCAGGTCATCAATGGTCACTTGTAAATAATGATTGTTAAAAACCTAAAGGGCGAAAAAGAAGAAAACAAAATCAGAAGTTAAATTTGCTTTAACATTAGGAAATGTGGAAAGCTGAAACAGTCAGGCCCTGTAATCAACCGACTCCTGAAAATAACCCACTCTCACCAAACACTTTTCATCAAAATGTTCCTCAGAGATCAGAGCTTGAGTTTTAGAGATGGGGAAACTAAAGCAAGGCAAAGCAATGGGGTTCATGGTCACCTGGTGTGCCCATAGGTGAGCAGGGACTGGAGGCGATCCTGAATACCCTGTAGCCTTCCTCTCTCTTGCCTTTGAGAGTGTAGATTAAATATCCAGGTACACCCTCCATCCAGCTGTTTTGTTTCAAAAAGAAACATATATACACAGAGAGGAGACAGATAAAGAGGGATCCTCTTTTTTTTTACATGGAAGTGGCAGACGGATATGCTCATCCTCATTGGATCTGAGTGCATATATAGTAACCTGGTGATATTTGTGTGACAGAAACAATTCATTAATTAGGAACATCCATGGATTTTAAACATATCTCTTAGTGTATTCTCCAGCCAATTAAGTACCACCCTTGAGTTCAGTAAGAGATTCCTAATGAGGCTCTTTTCAGCCCTACTTTCTGGGAGCTCACCTTGGTCACTGATGCAGGACAGATATGAAATGGCTCCCTCATATTCACCGCCTCCAGCTTCATCCCCACAGCGAAAAAGTGGTTTCGTAAATCAGCATGGTCCTGCAGAAAGAGATGGGGAAGAATAATGCACAGCGTGTCAGTGCCATCCACCAAGGAGAGACTGATGCATTTGAAAATCTATTTGAAATGCGTCCATCTGGATTTTGTCACACTGTGGATAACGCACAACATTGATGCAAACAGCTCAGGATGGCCCTGATTTATCTTGACGGATGCCTGGCTCCTGCAGGGAACCAAAACAAGGGCTTAGGCTGGTTTCCATGTACTGTAAGACAGAGAGCTCTTTTCTCTAGCCAGGAGACTACAGGTGGACTCAAATACAGACAATGACCTCAGACTCAAGTTGGGGCAACAAGAGAACATGTTGGTGGGAAACATGCAGCCGCATTGAAGTACGTGCCCATGGCAATGCTTTCACCCAGGATGAAACCTGGCTGCATCCAGATGGTTGCATACAGCAGCTTTGGGGATGGCAGTAGGATGCAGTCCCAGAACTCATAAGCAATTGAGGTTCCACTCCCTGATTTGCCACCAGGTTACTGTTTAACACCTATCAAATTACTCTACTCTCATGACCCCTGTCTAACAGCTGGCACCCTAATTCCAGAGTAATGATCATGTTTTGTGTTCATTCAATAAAATATACCCTACAGTATTCTAAACCCTCTGTGCATTAGCCAACACAAGCATAAAAAAAGATGATGTTATATTTAACACATAAATACAGATGACTCCAAAATATGCGTAGAGAACTTGCAATCTAGTAAGTGGTTAGCAATGTCATTTCCATCTACATTCATTGCTACATGCTGTATTCTTGTTCTAAAATGATATCCTATTGATCCAAATTTCTGTGTCATTATGCTTTCATTTCCCAAGAACTGTTTACACTTGTAGACTTAACAACTGCTATTTTGGGATCTTACATTCCTGGTGCCATTAGAGAGAAGGATTTTTACAAGCTCCAATCTCAGCTAAATGAATTGTTATTTTCATCTTACAAACTTGCAGTGTTACAGAGCCTTTTATATAAGAAACTAAAAGCAACCAAAAAAAAAAAAAATCATAATGGATTTAGTCTCACACCAATGGGGAAACTAAGGAAGATTTAGCAATAATGGCCCAAAGCCCAGTGAACTAATGGCTGAAGGAGGAGCAGACTTTCAAAACTCTGGACATCCTGCAGTGTAGCATAACCACCAGCCATATCTGCGCTTGTGGGCAGTCCCTTCCATAACACTAAAGCCCCAGAGAGACAAAACCACAGAATCATAGAATTGTTTGGGTTGGAAGGGACCTTAAATCCCATGAAGTTCCAACCCCTTGCCATGGGCAGGGACACCTCCCACCAGACCAGGCTGCTCAAAGTCCCATCCAACCTGGCCTTGAACACCTCCAGGGATGGGACATCCATGACTTCTCTGGACAACCTGTTCCAGTGCCTCACCACCTTTATAGGAAAACATTTCCCACTAATATCTAATCCAAATCTCCCCTCTTTCAGCTATAAACCATTACCCCTCATCCTATCACTACATTTCCTGATAAAGTTCCCCTCCCCATTTTTCCTGTAGGAGACCCAATTCTAGCAGCTTGTGATGGTGCGTTTGCCCCCACTCTGAACCTGGCCTTTTCCTGCAACTTTGATAAAGTGACAGCCATAAGTGGCAGTCACGATGGATGCATCCAGTCTGATGACTGCATCCAGCTCAAGGTTGACTCAGGGGAGACAGGTAACAACACAATAGCCAGGGGCCAATCTATGCTGATGTGCCCACCTGGCCACAGTGCTGGTCAGTGTCCAACTCAAGCCAAATGTGGAAGAAACTGGCATCTGCAGTTGACACGCAAACATGACTGTGAGTCAATCATCTCATGCCGTAAATCATGAGCAACCCAAGAGTCCTTGCTGTTCTCCTGAAAATATAACAGGCTGCCCACCAGGATCTCTTGAGCAGTGACACCTCTCAAGGTTACCCCCAAAGACTGAGAGAATCCTTATTGCATCAGATACTCAGTGTGTGAATTGGGAACGAGTGCACTGAACCGCAGATATCTTAGCTAGGTGATAGGAAGGACTGACTGTGCATATATAGCCTTTTAGACATAAACTGCTGACTAAGTCTGGATCCAACCGTATCTAAACTCCTCTCTGAGAAGGAGTTTAGAAAGTAAGGGGGTCCTTTATGAACCTTGTGACTCAAAAGCAGGGTCTCCCTGACAGTTCTGTCTGACCCTATCCTCTATGCAGCAAATAATCAAGTGTACTTTGCTAGAGAACCTTGTTAAACCACTGTCACATTTACTATCAAACTTTGTTGTCACTCTTCTATACTGATAAACAAATTGCTGCTTCTCTCTTAGGAGTGAAATGCATCACTCCATCTCCAAAATAGCTTTACCAAGAAGATATTTCATCAAATAGAAGTCTGAATCAGTCTGAGAGAATCTGGCTCCTGGTACACAGAGGCTGCATCGTACTAGGGATGTGTCGGACAGACAGGTTATCAAAATTGCCATCTTTAGTACTGAAAAGGCTTCAGTTGAGAAAAGATGACGGCTGTAAAAATCACCCCTTGCCAGCACCGAACTTAACATCTCCAAAAGCAAAAAGCATCTGAACTCGGGGACTGCCTCCTCCTCCATGAGGATCTACACACAAGGTCTCTTAATCCTTAGGGTGAGGTTGTAGAGAAAAGGCAACTTTGCAAAATGTACATCTGGAAGCGAGCTTACACGACAGCATCTTCCCATCAAAAGTTCCAGGATTCAATTCACGCTCGTATCCAGCTTCGACACATAATAAGCCAAGACACAAAGTACTTAATCGTGTTTATCTTTAAACATGTAAATAGTTTCATCAACTTTAAATGATCTGTTGATTGAGACCAAAATAAATTGAGACCAAAACATATTGCTTCTTATTTTTATTTCCATCAGTTCCTTTAGTTCTTCTCCTTCTGTTTGTTTTGGGCTTTATCAAAAGGGAAAAATAATCAAGTAGGAAGAAAAATAAAAGCTAATAACATTTAAAACTGTTTTACTTCAAAAACAAACCACCTTTTCTCCATGCACTATGCACCTTAGGATCAAATCTCTCTTCTCATTCAGTGTAGCATGTAAACATCCTCCCCATTAAATTAACAGCAAGAGTGAATTCACAAGGGGAATTCATTGCATCCTCTCTTTTGAGGGTCAAAATCCTCTTTGAAGCAGGAACATACATTTGTTTGGAGAAGGGCTGCAGAAGTAAAAAGCTCGTCTGTGTTAAATGTCATTTTCGAGATGGAAAAGCTTTCATGGAGAAAAAGCTTTTGTATTGTAGCTCTCTGGTAAATGGTCAGGGTCTGGTTGTTTAATTTTCTTACATTTGCTAGAGAAAGGTACCAAAATTTACCAAAGTAGCTGTGGAGTTTTGTAGCCACAAAAGGGGAAAAAAAAAGATCGTGATGCCGTTCTCTGGTTCCAGTGCTGGAGCTGCTTCAGCCAGCAGGGAATTACTTAGGATTTGGCATATGCTCGTCTTCAAAACTCCAATTAATTTACATAATTTCTAAGAATAGGTTGCACAGAAGTGCAGGCAAAGCTTTTAATTAGTATTAGACTCAAAGTGATACACTGGATAATGAACTGCTCTCTCTTCCCTTTATTCACACTGATAGGAAAGATGCCTGTTTAATAAAAGCAGCCACAAGAAGAGAACTGAAGGGGCGAGACTTTCCCCTGGTCCTCACCAGGCTCCGCAGTGAAGCAAAAGAAATGCCTGAAATTATTATGGGTGGCAGAATTCAACCCTTTACAGCTATTTCACGGCATTCAAAGCAACCTACAAGGATGTCACCAGCCATTATTTTCTAGCAACTTCTCCAAGTGAGTTTCAATTTTGTTTGAAATGGAGATAAATAGGCAGAATATTTTTGACAAGTTGGAGCCTTTTATAGCCTCATGCATGGTGAAACTTTACTCCTACTGGCAGTCACTGCTTCTCAGGAGCAGCCCCACTACTACACAGATTTACATCAGCAGATTGTCTATCCTGGGGTTCACAAGCCCTGAGTAGGTGATGGAAATACCCTCTAACTGCTGGAGAGCAGTAATGAAAGCTGGAGCCACAGTCAACAAGGATAGGGACAAGTCCCCTACAGCAACATGAAAAATTGCATCAAGAACAATGAATTAACATGGTACAAGCACCACAGTCACTCATTCAAAAGGTCACAACCTCTAACCTGATGAATCACAGGTAATGAATGGAAGTACAGACCCCAAGAAGCAATTAAATTCAGCCCCATACTCATAGAGCAGTATGCATTTGCAAATTTGCCAGCACACCCAGGCTGCAACCTCTGGGCCACCTGAAAGACAGCCCTATTTCGATACGCATCTGCATCATTATCGCTATCTTCATACAGCATGAGTTTCTGCAACCCTCCTGCAAAAACACTGATGGGGTTTTCAACAGCTCATTGCAACCAGAATCACCTTCAGGGCTGAAAGCAGGAATGTCTGAAGGTCAAACAACAAGTCAGTAACTGTGCTGGGAGGAGAATGAGGCTCCTAATTCCCAACCCTCTTCTTTAGTTACTGAGATAGTTGAATAATTTTCTCCTTCGTAATTAATGAGCCACTAGCAGTGCAGGTTTAAAAAAATGTCAGGTGACTTGGGACCCTAAATGTCATTCCAAAAGAGATCCACAAACAGATTTACAAGAGTATTCAGACTCTTAAGGATGCAGATGGGCTTTAGGGAAGTATCACAGAATGGTTTGTGTTGGAAGGGACCGTAAACATCATCCAGTTCCCACTCCCTGCCATGGGTAGGGACACCTCCCACTGGACCAGGTTGCTCAAAGCCCCATCCAACCTAACCTTGAGCACCTCCAGGGATGGGGCAGCCACGGCTTCTCTGGGCAACCTGTGCCAGGGCCTCCCCATTCTTGCAGTAAAAAAATTCTTCCTAATATCTAACCTAATATCTAATCCCTTCTTTCAGCTTAAAACTGTTTCCCCTCATTGTATCACTACACTCCCTGATAAAGAGCCCCTCCCAATTGTTCCTGCAAGCCCCCTTTAAGTACTGGAAAGCTGCTGTTAAGTACTTGTGCGGCTGACATGCTGAAGTCCTCATACTAAAGTCACTAAGCATTGGCTTTGAGTCTGGAACTCAAAAAGGTGTACTTCAAATCATCCAAGTCATTTGCCCTTTCTGGAGCCTAAATACCTTGCTAAATCCAGCTTCTGAGTATTTATGCTCAACAAATGTAATTTAAGTGTAAATAAATCTGAATTTGTCCCCTCACAGTAGCACTCTGGCCACCACAGGGTGGAGCTCAGGTAATTTTCCAGTACTCTGGGTAAATGCAGTGGAGCAGGGAGACCTGGCTAAGCTGCTTCTGCTTCTGCTGTTCAGGGAAGCCATACTATGGGCTGGTTGCTCTAGCTGTGTCCACAAATCCAAGGAAGGGTATCCCTCCAGATTGTGAAATGCTCATTTTTAACCCATTCTGTTCCAGCTATAACACTGGCATCATCTCATTGTAAACCCGGCAGCTTACCTAGTGTATAGATAAGAGAAAAAGGTTCTAATTTTCAAATACCCTAAAACTCAGAACTTTTTTTGCCCAGTATAGTCAGTCTCGCACCACTTATAAGATTTCAACTTTGTGCAAAATTCAGAACTAAGTCTGAATGTGAAAAGTTTCAAAATAGAGAGGCTGATTAGCAACACCAAGCACTTAATAAATGATCGACATGAACCTCCTTTAATCCTCACCAGCTGTAACAGTGTGAAATGTTATTGCCTTCAGTGACATTTCTCCTAGTTTATCCTACTAAAAAACACAGAACCAAGCTCCATCTGGTATGACTGGAAACATATTATTTGATTCGGGTTTTGTTTTCAAAGAAATAGCTTCCCTCAGTGTTTTCTCTAATTCTCCAAGCAACTGGCTGCTTCTAATAGCCTAATTTTAATCACAAAGCTCATGTGTGGTAACTAGTCACAAACAGAGTAATAGCAGTGGTTAAACTGCCTCTACAGGAATCTGGCATTTGTTTTTTAATTGAGAAGAAAAAATAAATAAAGAAACCATCCCAAATGCAATCCTCTGCATTATTTGCAGATGAATCAGTCTTGTTTGTGATTCATCAGCTTCTTTTGCTAAACATGGAGCAGTTTTCCCTAAAGACACACTCCCTGCAGGGAGACAGAAATTCCCCCGTAAGGCACAACACAAGCAAATTGTCCCTTGGTTTGACAACTGCAGACATAGGAAGACCAAAATGTAAAAATGTGGGGTGTGATGAAGAGGAAAGGGTGCTGGGAGGGAGGCTTTAGAGATACTGTGACCCTGAAATAATGAGCACGAGAGCCAGCAACAAACTGCACCTACTGAGGAGCCCCTTAAAAACTGCAAATGCTTCTGCCTAGGATGAAATTTAGTCCTACAGATTTTAAGCTCCTCTTGTTGAATAAAAAATAGTTACCATAGAAACAGCAACATTGCAGAGTAGCCAGTCTAAATCCAAATACACCTTCTCCGTATGGCTCGGGCTACCACAGATGGCATTAGGGCAAAGATCCCTTCCTACTCAGCGCCTGCTTTCATTGGCCTGGGTGGCAGAAGTACAGGCGGCAGAAGTACAGGCGGCAGAGGTAAAAGAGACAGATATGTATCCATTTGGGCTGGGTTTGTATGTGTTTGAGGGGATTTTCAGCATCTTACAGCAGATTTACACCATTCAGGACTGCCACATCACTTCACAACTGTTCACTAATAAATTCTGGTAGTGCCACATGCAGTCATTCCATTCCATAGGTGGAAGAATCAACAGAAAGGAAAACAGAGGCGGCAATGTGAACTCAAAATGAACCCATCAGTGTCTCTGCTAAAAAAGTTCCTCAGTTATGAAGAGGGACTGAGTCCTCACAGGCACTTGTTTAGATCCAGTCTGTCCTCAACAATGTCACGGCAGTAATTGCTATTGAGAAACTGAGGGGTATTTTTTGCAAGATCAGAACAAACTCAGCTTACACTGGGCTGCAACCACCCTGCAAAACAGCTGTGGCCCAGATCTGGTTTTTGCTTTCTTTGAGAATAATCATACCTAAGAGTCATCCATCTAAAGATGTAACAGCCATTCCCTACACAGGAGCAGACTCCAGCTGTAGGTGCACATCAGCCCCTCTCAGTGGAAATCACTGACATGCCCTAGGACACAGGAGGCAAGAGCTCAGGTCATCATTCACAAAATCCCACACATCGAGCCAGGATGCAGTAAGTAAATTGGATTGGGCCCTTTTGCTAATGTCTTACCATCCTGAGACACTCCTGGCATGTAGCAGAGAAAGAACAATACACGTGCTAAATGTACAGCCAGAGGGACAAGGAAGGGTAAGGGACCTGGCTCCCACTCAGACTGTCTGCTTCGCTTGAACTGTCTCTGGCACTTCTTTTCCAACTCCGATTACATTCAGTGCTGCCAAACAGACTCTTGGGGTATCTCAGATGGGGCTTGGCTTCATTCACCTCCTTGGATTGCTCTCTTCACCACCTTCCTGTCACAGCCCGTGGCCAGGAGGGCACTGTAGCAAGGTTAAAACTTCTTCCTGGTCCACAGAAGTAGCACCAGACTCCACTTAACGTGACTGGTATCTTTGATACTGGAGCCATCCTTAGCTGTATTCTCCTAATGATGGTCATTAGGTCTAACAAAGATAAATGGCTTTAGTGAGCTGAGACAGGAGTGGGTCAAAAGGCAGCCAAATAACAGCGGGATTGGGATGCCATGGACACCTCCCAGGCAGGCAAACAGCAGTCATAGAGAAGGGCTGCCGAGTGCTACGGATGGGGAAGAACAGATGGAGTATAAATAATCTGGCTGCCTGCAAACAACATGGAGACTTGCAGGTCATTAAAGCACAGTGTGTGTAGTGAGGCCCCGCCAAGCCATCAGTGCATGAAGGGGCTGGAGATTGCTTATGTTGGGATTTGGCTTCCGAGTGAAACCAAAAGCACATTCGTTTTAAGCTACCGCATCAACACATGCCTATCTATTAGGAAGGCTGAAGACAAAAAAACTCTGTTGGACCTCATGTCTATTCATACAGCCAGGTTAGGATTGTCTCTGAGCAGAAAGTGACCCTTGGTTTTCTCTATCTTACACTTAAAACTCCCAGAACACCAACTAATGGAAGAAAACACCCTAAAATATCCATAAGTTTTTTTAACTTTTGAGAAACGTTGTCCTTCTTTTTGAAAAAAATCAAAGTCTTGGAGAAATAGTCCATCTTACTCTTGTAATTAAAATGCACAATTCACCTGATGGAAAAATTCTATTTTAGGGGGAGAGAAGGAGTTGCACTCGAGATGCGCCCTCATACTTTAAGAGTAGAACTAGAACCACCACTCTGTCCCGAATTTCAAGGGGCAGCTCTTGCTGAGGTGATGCGTGGTCCTTCCATCACTCTCCGTAGGAGAGATCTGCCCCAACTGATTCCTGCTATGTCATTAGTCTTACCATTAATTAATACTACTACTGATTACAGGAAGCATTCACAAACTCCATTTAGAAACAGAGCCACACTGGCCTGGGCACAGTGTAGAGGGCTTTGTGCCAGAGAGGGAAATTTTGAGCTGGAAAAAACCAACGACTTTAGGAAAGGAGGACCAGAGGATGGAGACAAGAGGAATGGGATCAAATGCTGTAAATCAGGAATTGTCACCTGTCTCTTTAGAAAACACCACTCCCTCCTAAGCATCTGTGCTCTTTGAGCGGTTTAACAGAGTGTGGGTCAGAGATGTGCCTGGTAACAGCTCCATCCAAGCTAATCATAGAATCACAGAATCATAACTTTGGAAGAGACCTCTGAGATCACCGAGTCCAACCGTGCCCATCTCCCTACCAAACCCTGTCCCTAATGAACTCATCCACTCGTATTTTAAACACCTCCAGAGATGGTGACTCCACCACCTCCCTGGGCAGCCATTCCAATCCCTGACCACCCTTTCAGTGAAGAAATTCTTCCTAATGTCCAGTCTAAACCTCCCCTGGCACAACTTGTGGCCATTTCCTCTTGTCCTAAGAGGACTCACTCATGAGGACTCCCTTTAGAGCAATTGGAGGGCATTGGGAATAGGATGCCCACATACAACTACGGAGACATCATGAGCAACCCACATCCTGGGCAGGATTTAGTTACACAGACAGAGGTGTTTGTGGTGAACCAGAAGACACCTGAGGATCCAGATCTGCATGGGACTCACAAATATGGCACAGGAGACCAGGGAAAGTGTAGTGGGATGTCAGAGAAGATCCCCAGGATGCTATTTGCCTCTCTCTAGGAAAATCAATCCCATGATCTGCGTGCAGTATTCATCTTACCAAGCTACCGGGCTTTAAATCTAAAAATGTACCGATTCATAAATATTAGGTCTAGAAGGTGTTCTGTTTGGAATCTGGTTTCCTGAAGCAAGGCTCTCTCTCAGAGAGCACCAGCAATGACATCACTGAAGCAAACCACTGAAACTGTCACACTTAACTTGAAACCAAGTCCCAGTAACAGTTTGACCACCCTTATTCATACCCAAATCCTGGCCATTTTCTCTGAAGTCTAAGCCATTACTTCTGACTAGTACTTAGCCGGGCATGGGGGATTCCCTACAGCACCCTGAAATCAGAGCAGGAACAGTAAAGAAGGATTTGTGCTCCTAAACCATCCAAACACCCTTGAAAATTCTGTCTGTACTTAGTTTTCTTTAAGAATCAACATATTTTCTGAAAAGAACAGAACGGCAAAATAGCGGGTGTGTTGCAAAAAGCTTTTGTGAAGAAGAAACTTAGTCCAGGAGATGCAGTTTGCAAAACATCATGTTTAGTAGCTATATAATAGCAGCATTTTCTGGCAGCTGAACATCACGTTCTCTCTCAAAGGATCCTAAAGCATTTTCAAACCCTTTAAACATATGACCAAGTGTAAAAAAAAAAAAAAAAAAAAGTTCCTCTTTGCAGCCTTTTCCCGGAGTTTTGCAACCACCTTATGTGGGCTGGTAGCTGGTGCCCTCTCCTCAAATGTCAAAAGATCAGGGCTGTGCTTTTGCAAAGGATGTTTGGATCTACTGCTGAAGGCTACCACACCCAAGTTCAACTCTGCCACACTCCCGAGCACTGATAATTCAGTCTCAAATCTATGATTTATGAGGTCTCAGGCAGAATCCAACCCTATTACAGAGAAAGCATCACCACCAACAGCAACGATGTGCTGACAGACCCATAAGCGGACCTACTCATCACACTAAAAATGTGGATCTGCTTTCTCGGCAGGACCACTCAGGACCAATTTGATGGCCCATAAGTGACTGCCCACAGTCATGCACAGCTCAAAGGACAACACTAATTTAAGATGTAATCCAGCCAAATATACCCATGCTCACCCTAGGGACTGCTCATGCCTGTAGAGCAAGCACCCACCTGTGCTCTCCTCAGTGATAGATTTCTATAGGGAAAGGTGGAAAATGCAGAATATAATTGTTCCATGTGCATTTCATCAAATCCATCAAAGAAAACATTTCCAGCTTTCCAGAACATCTTTTAACAGTTGCCAGCTGTCAAACCTTGTGTTTTATATCTCATCTAACACATGACAGTTACAGTAGCAGGGAGCCCCAGGCATCATGTAGAGACATAACTTCTGCGCTGGGTTTGTAAAAAAAAAATTAAAACTGTTTAAAAGAAAGACACCTTTGGATTCAACACTTTCTGCTGGTATTTGAGATTCTCCTTGATGGTCTCACACAAAAATACTGGCTCATCTTGTAAGATCAGACAAGTGGCCTCTCTTACAGTCTCCTAAAGCCTTCCCTAAACTCATCTAACTTCCCTTAACTGCACCAAAGGGTAACCAGCAGGTTGAGGGAGGGGATTCTGCCACTCTACTCTGCCTTCATGAGAGCTCACTTGGAATCCCGAATTCAGTTCTGGAGTCCTCGGCACAGGAAGGACAGTGATCTGTTAGAGGGATCAGAGGCCTGGAGCACCTCCCATACGAGAACAGGCTGAGAGTTGGGGTTGTTCAGCCTGGAGAAGGCTCCCAGAAGACCATATATCAGCCTTTCAGTACCTAAAGGGGGCCTGTAGGAAAGCTGGGGAGGGGCTCTTTATCAGGGAGTGCAGGGATAGAACAAAGGGTAAAGGTTTTAAGCTGAAAGAGGGGAGATTTAGATTAGATATTAGGAAGAAATGTTTACTGTGAAGGTGATGAGGTACAGGCACAGGTTGCCCAGAGAAGTAGTGGATGCCCCATCCCTGGAGGTGTTCAAGGCCAGAATGGATGAGGCTTTGAGCAACCTGATCCAGTGGGAGATGTCCCACCTATGGCAGAGGGATTGGAACTGGATGATCTTTAAGGTCCCTTCCAACTCAAATCATTCTATGATTCTGTGATTCTATGTTTAAGACATTAATAGAGGAAGACATGTTCTCAGGCACTGACAAGCTCTCTTATTTTTTCTCCTTAATTAAGAGGCACAAGATGGGGCTGATTCACCCCAAACAGGCAGAATAAATTGATGTCCACACACAAATAATTTAATCATCTTGCTGCCTTCCTAGCACCAGAACCAGGGCCTCAGATAACGCCAGACACTGAACTCAGCTCACTCTATGCTCAGCTTCCACATTAAAAATGAAGAAGCCCTATTGACCTAATCCTGCCGTTTTGTCACATTTGGCTCCAAAGTAACTCTCCCCTTGGGCCATACAAGCATTCCAATGTTTTGCATTGTCTCCTAAGAGAAATATCTTTGCAACCTCCAAATTACATGGCACAGCAAGGGGATTTGCTGAATTTAAATTTATGACCCTCATGCGATAATTAAAATAAGTGGGTATATTCTGGCATGATGAAAAGAGACAGCAAACCAGCTGTTAGTTATAAACTTCTTAAAAAAGGATGTTTTATGAGCCTCATCAGAAACATTCTTCACTCTTTTACATAGACAGGAACAAAATTCACACATTAAGCATTCCCTATTCTGATTTATTCCCTGCCCCACACAACGCATTTTTGATCTTGAAATTGCAAATGCAGACTTTAATAGAGTTGGTGGATTGAAGTGTTGTATGACATAAATTGTAAAGAATCAAAACTCTCCACATGCTGCTCCCATCACAAAATGGGGTTTCTCAAACCCATGTTCGTGCCAAAAGTCAACACAAAAATCTTCCCACTTCTCCTAGCCTAGCAGAGCTTTCACGTTGCAAGCAAATGAGCCACTGCCTTGGCCATTAGCAAAGTGTTCTAAAATTAATGTTGCTAATTCAAGTGCATCTCAGCTGGCCAAGGAGACTGGATTCCTCAAAGGAAACTGCTAGCCCATACCTGCTTAGAGCGCTGAAGTGGCACCGAGTTGTCATGGCATACCAGCCACAATGGAATACGACAAGTGCCTTCTTTCAATCATAGAATCATAGGGTCATTTAGATTGGAAAAGTCTTCTACGATCACTGAGTCCAACCATAAACCAATACACAGAATCTCAGAACCATGAAATCACAGAATGGTTTGGGTTGGAAGAAACGTCAAAGCCCATCCAGTTCCACCCCCCTGCCATGGGCAGGGACACCTCCCACCAGCCCAGGCTGCTCAGGGTCCCATCCAACCTGGCCTGGAACACTTCCAGGGAGGGGGCACCCACAGCTGCCCTGGGCAACCTGTGCCAGTGTCTCACCACCCTCAGTGGGAAGAATTTCTTTCTAATGTCTAACCTGAATCTCCCTCCTTCCAATTTAAAGCCATTTCCCCTCATCCTATCACTCCAAGCCCTTGTAAAATGTCTCTCCCCAACCTCCCTGTAGGCTCTTCAGGTACTGGAAGGCTGCCATGAGGTCCCCCCAAAACCACCTCTTCTCCAGGCTCTCTCAGCCTGTCAAGTTCACCACTAAACCATGTCCCTAAGAGCCACATCCACACATGAACAGCACCAACAGCACGGCTGTTTTGGGGTGTCCCACTGCAATGTTGCTTAAGGGCAGAGAAGGGGCCCAAAGGGCTGGATGAGCTAGGACTGGTGGTGAAGGAGGGTAATGTCGTCCACGAAGTCCCCAAGCAGGAGGTGACACCTGAGACACTGGGGCAACGCTGTGCTTCAACACACCTCCCTGAACATCCTCTTGCACCCACAGCCACACTGCCCATCACACTGCAGCGAGGACGTAACTGTTAGAAACCAGACAGGCACAGCTAGAAATCAGGATTATCTAGAGACACCATGATTAACAGCAGTGCATATTTGGATGGGAAATTAAAGCTGATGCCTCAGGGCTGAAGCACATCTCTAACTATTAATAACTAGAGTGAGAAGAAGAAAAAAAAATATGTGGAAGCAAAATTATCTCCCACTTTTACTACAGGTCCTTGAAGGAGGTTTCTGCACCTTGTGATCAGATGAAAACTTTGGAGAAAGGCTTACAGAAATCTGTCCAGTTTATGTCAATATTCATATTCATGACCTTAGAATTTCACATTTGTATACGATGCCTTTGCACAGGTCTAATAGAATAAGACACATTAAAAATAACATTAGTAGAATCAGTGTTGATCACCTCCAGCTCCTAAAAAATACTGACTGCAAGAAATCACTTCTCAGAATGGAAAATCTCCACATAAAACTGCATTTTACACAAACATCTCACTTGTGATGTGCCAGAGCAATGGCCTTTCCTGCAGAAGTTTAACATAAGCCACTAAACACTGCATGGGTTCTGTAAGTGAAGGAAAAACTAATATTTTTTACCTTGAACACTTCCATCGGAAGAGGAAAATTTGCTGCCTCATTAAGGGATTTTTCCAGAGCGCTTTTCCACTCAGATATAGTCTTCAGAGAACAGATATCTAAAAGCAATGACAACAAAAAAAAAAAAAAAAAGAAAAAACAAGAGGTGACTGTTTGGGGATCAAATATTTTTGAAAGACTTAAGTTCCTATGTCATAAAAATAGATAGTACAAGCAAAATGAACAGTGTATATATTCCAAGCTGTACAGCATGGATAAATTCAACACAAAAGCACCTAGCAGAGACACATTTGAGGAAGATTGTGTTTTATATCCTGAAGTAAAATCCAGAAAAATATACCTTTCATTTTCTGTTGAAGAAACAATAACCGTGTTATCTCATTACTTGAAAATAACAAAGCCTCTCCTTTGATTTTTAGTTCTCAAAATACCAGATGTTTTCCAGTTTGAGGAGCCTCAGGTCTTTAGCCAATATTAGTTATATTTGAACAAAGTCAGAAATATCCTTACCAAAGCTTGTGTTCATTTAAAAGTCTTTTTTTAGTATTGCCGGGGCGAGGGAGGGTTGTGGTGGGTAGCAGTAGGTGTGGGAAGGAACATTTCACCTACATTTCCACTCAGACCCATTTGTTGGTACCACACTCAAACCAGACCATCACACCAACTCAAAGACTCAGACCTACGAATTTTCATCATTAAACTTTTAGGCAACATCTCTGTGCAGATCCACATTGCTTTCAGTGAGTTTCTTTAAATAGGTTTATTATTATTAAATCATTCTATTAACAAGCCCTTTATAGTCTAGTGCAGTGAAATGCATATGAATCATCAAAGGAAACAATGTAGGAAACAATACTGCAAAGAAGAACATTATATTGGATTTGCTTCTGACCTAGAAAATGTACTGTTATCCTGCACATAACAAGTTATTGCCGAACATTCATATCGAGGCCTTAAGCAGACAAGATAGGTAGACAGACTGCAACAATTATTAAAATGGAAACAAACATTTACTCAATAATAAACTTGAACCTTGATACAGAGTGAATAGTGTGAAGTTCTTCTTTTGTCAGTTCAGCTTCACACACATATATCAGTTCAATTTGGTCCAATTTGCATTTAAATTCTGTACCTCTAATAACCATATATATTTACTAGCTAGCAAAGATTTACTGCTGTATCTTACAGTTCTGAAGGAGGAAATAAAAATATGTATAAAAAACCAGAATTGGCAAGCACTGTTCCAACCTACAAGAGAATTTTATACTCTGATCTCAACAGATTTAAGACCTTATCAAAATAGGATTTGTAGAATCACTTACTGGAAGTGGATGTATTTATACTTTCAATATATCAAACGTCACTACTTCAGAACAGACATCGAGGATATGCATATGAATTTAAGCATATTTAAAAGGAAATGCTAACCTTTCAGGGCTGTATTTTTAATTTCTCAACTGTTTGGTTATTAATGGGAATACTAATTTCAAGTCTTTGTTTACAACACGTGCAGTGGTCACAAGTGTTAAGTAGTGCACTCTTTATCTAATTGTTCATTATTTTATAGCCCTGGTGCTCCTGTTCTCCCTTATTGCAGGAGCTCTGATGGGCTTGAAGTGCACGGAGGGAAATGACTCATTCGCTTCTTCCTTTTTGGCTTAAATGAAACTAAACAGGGAAATACTCAATTCAACGTGATTTTTCCCCAAGCTGCAGTCAGCCTGTTGTTTCAACTAACAAAAACTGAGTTTTGGCTGGATGAACTCTTGCTCCCCAGACAGAGTAAGCTGAAAACAGACCCTCATTTTCTACCATGATGGCAGTGGAGAACAAGAAAGAACAAGAAAGCAGCATTTGGGGTGACTTGGCCCAAAATCAGTGAAAATAAGCACCAATTTCTTTGGGCAGTGTCAACAAACTTTGAGAGATAAAGACAACTCCGATGGCTTCAATAACCATCAAGCAATATCACATGTGCATTTTATTAGAGGCAGCTAGCTTATGCTGGCAAGTATATGGACACTAAATTGCACGGTTAAAAGAGCATAAAGCATTTTGTTTAAGTGATAGGGTTGCAAGGTAATTGAATAAAGTGCACTGTGTCGATTTGTATTTCGGTTAACAAGGAGTGAGCAATTAAAATAACTGCCAATTTGTCTTTAAAAACCAAGTAACATAAAATGAGACAATCTTTTTCTGCATAAACAACAGAGGCAAGATCATCAGTGGCTCTGTGTCAAGCAGCCTGTGCCAATTCACACTAGCAAGAAGGCTTATTTTGGATTCAGATGTACATTTGAGGGGAAAAAACATGCAATGACCCCTTTCCTTCAGTTAAAAGGGTTCACAAGACATCCAAAATCCCCGAAATTTCCATTTGGAGAAGACAGCCAGTATGCTATTTCCTAAGGACCCTCTTGCACGTTCTTGGTACGTTAAGTGGGTGCTAGGAAGTGGATGGCTTCAGAAAAGAGACGCAAATACTGTATACATTTGGATCCATGGCATCTCACTTGTATGAGATGCTCTGCATCTTGGAAGACTGACTTCAAACTGCTATGCAAGGTGAAACTCAACTTGTCAGGTCCCAGGGGTGGATCAACACAGAAAAATCATAGTCCAGACACAAAAGGAAATAAAGCTGAAGGCTCATACACAGGATCCAAGTCAAGGGTAGGCAGAGGATTGTCACAACCTGGAGAACTGATGGGCAACTGAATATCCTCATTCAATAGCAACTGAACACACAGCTGGATTTGGGAGGAGCCGCACCTCCTCAGCATCTCTTAGGAGGAGATTCATAACAGCTCTGATACACTGCCTAAGACTGCTCCTTTTACCAGTCAAGGAGCCATCTCAACTGGTTTCAGATGTTCAAAAGTTTGACAACGAGGTCTGTGTTCGTTGCTTTCAATTCCCTGGGTGGTTAAAAAAGGCTTATGAAGATGTCACTTCATCTCACCTATGTTAAACGTATCTTAGAGATCCTCTTTCCTCATAGAACCATAGAATCATTTAGGCTGGAATAAACCTTTAGGATCATGAAGTCCAACTGCAAATCTAACACTGCCGAGTTCATCACTAAACCCTGTCCTTAAGGTCACCACATTTATACATCATTTAAGCACCTCCAGGGATGGTGACACAACCACTTCCCTGGGCAGCCTGTTCCAGTGCTTGGCAATCGTTTTGGTGAAGTCATTTTTCCTAATATCCAACCTGAAATCCCACTGGTGCAACCTGAGGCCATTTCGTCTTGTGCTATGACTTGTTACTTGGGAGAAGAGACCAACACTCGCCTTGGTACAACCTCCTTTCAGGGAGTTGTAAAGAGCAATAAGGTGTCCCCTCAGCCTCCTTTTCTCCAGACTAAACAATCCCAGTTCCCTCAGCCACTCCTCATAAGACTTGTTCTCCAGACCCTCCACCAGTTTCGTTGCCCTTCTTCGGACACACTTCAGCAGCTCAATATCCTTCTTGTACTGTGGTGACCAAAACTGAACTCAAGATTCCAGGTGCAGCCTCACCAGTACCAAGTACAGGGACACAATCACTTTCTTAGGCCTGCTGGATACCTTATTTTCCAATACAAGCCAGGATGTTGTTGGCTGCCTTGGCCACCTGAGCACGCTGCTGGCTCACGTTCAGCCAGCTGGCAACCAGCACCCTCAGGTCCTTTTCTGCCAGGCACCTTCCCAGACACTTTTCCGCAAGCCTGTATGATCGCATGGGGCTGTTGAGGCTCAAGTGCAGGATCTGACAGTGAGCCTTGTTGAACCCCATACAGTCGGCCTCGGCCCATCACTCCAGTCTGATCATATCCTTCTGTAGAGTCTTCCTGCCTTCAAGCACATCAACACTTCTACTCCACTTGGTGTCACGTCCAAACTTGTGGAAGATGAACTCGATCCCCTCATCTAGCTTATTGCTAAAGATATTAAACAGAACTGGCCCCAATTCCAAGCAATCCACTGAACATAACTGTCCATCCTTCATAAAAAGGAAGCAATAGCTCATGCTGAGCTGCCTTTTTGATGTCTACACTATGGCAGCTGAACCTAATCCCTGATGTGTAAAAAGTCAACACAATGCCTACAGACTGTCTCTCGTTCCTAAGATACCTACTAGGTCGTTCAGACAACAAAGATCTTTCTAGTCCGAATCTTGTTTTCTATAGAAGTCCATAAGAAGCAGGCAGGGGCGTGAACCTAGCACGCTCTCCTGGCCTGGGGGCCTACAGAAAGTGCATCCTTTGACAGTTCCCAGTGCAGCATCTTCATCCCTGGGTTTCTTTAGAGCTCTCTGCTGGCAGCATCTTATCCTGACAACTCACTACTGCTTGCTTGCCTGCTTGCTCCAAGATTCCTTTGCAGACTCTTTAATTCGAAACATGCTATGAGCCCCTTGGTTTTATTCCTCTCCTTCTTCTGGGTTAACGTGACACCACAACTGTCTCATAAGCTTTATTTATCCACTGTGCTTTATGAACATGTTGCTGTTGGTTGGCCATCAAATGGTCGATGCAGTCCACCATGTCAGAAGCGCAACAACCAGCACTCCTGCCTTCAGAAACTGATCAGATTCCTTTGGACTGGCTACTCACTGCAGAGCCTGATAACTGGGTAGTCCAGAAGGGGAAGGGGGATCAAAGAAAGATCCCTGGGGGCAAAGTTCATTAAAGGACTTGTGAGAAAATGGGAGGGCTCAGACCAAAATAGTTTCTTCTCAGCAAACTCCTACTGTCACACAACTTTAGGAGATGTAACGACCACCTATATAAGTCAATGAAAGTCAGGAAGATTTGGGGCACTGAATTCATTACGAACATTCTCTAAGTGAATGACCAGAGAAAAGCCAAGGAGAGGAAACAGCAGATGAAGACAGATGAGAACAAGAGAAAGAAAATGGAAAAAAAAAATTTAGAAAGCAATGAATTCAAGAAGAGGGGAGAAGAAACATAAACAACTTCAGCAAATAGAAAGTCCCATAGAAAAAATTAAGAGAAAAAAAAAGGCAGTGTGTGTGTGGCATTATAGAGAAGAAGGCACAACTTGATAAAAAGAGGAAAGAGTAAAAAGAGAATGGAAGAAACAAAAAGGAAGCACAAATCTCATTTGGGCCATTTCTGTATTGATTCACCAAACCTTTAGAGGCTGAGCAGGTTCAAAGACAGTCAATGAAAAAGTGTTTCTCTAACACACATACTCTGTAAACCAGCAGAGTGACTGATATTCATGCTCTTCAGTATTCACATCTAATTTAGAAGTGATGGGGAACACTGACTCCTACCTATCAGTGAAGAAAAATACATGCTTCCAAAAGGCATTTGAGTCCCCAGGTTAGACCCAAACAGACTTGTAAACATGACAACTGCATGTATTGGACCAACCTCTCTAATTCACGTGCAATGGACAGAAGCAATATCAGAAACATCTGCCCAAAAGGATGTAACCTTTCTGCTATCGTTTGACATTCATGGAAGAACTTCACCCATTGCACAAGGAAAATAAGGCACGGAACTGGACATGAAAACGTGCAACAGATCTGTGGGGCCACAACCTGTCCATTAACCAAGAAAGCACCTCACCTCTCAAAGGAAATGGTAGTCCTGAGGCATCCAGTGTGCAGGTGCAAACAGCTAGCAAATGGGGGCCATGCCCCACAGGACCTGGCAAACAGCTTTGTGGCCTCAAGATAAACCATGGCTTTATGAAAAATACAGACGCTGCACGCTTTCTGCTGCAAGGAAGATCGTGCAATCAACAGTCTAAGCTGTCATGTTTAACTATATCCCTAACTCCAAGAAAAGTGAAGTCAATCAAATTTACTCAACCAACTCAGTCAACTTGTCAGATCAACACAGAGCCAAACATCCCAACTGGAGTGAAACACGATTGCCCAGTGACTTTCACAAAGTTTTGACAAATAATATTGGGTGCTGGAGAAAATTCACCCTCCCAGTCATCTCCCACTCTAACGGTGTATAGCCTGGATGGAAGTATATCTCCAAAGCAAGCACCATAACCCACCAGTGAACGCCTCTGCAAGTGTTTCTCCAGGAGGCTTCTGGCAGCCCTCAGTCCATAGCCCGTATCCTGCTGGCTTACCTTTAGCAATGCTTAGTTTTCCCCTATGCTCAGCTTTGCATTCCTTCTTGACCTGCTGGTTTGATCCTGCTCCTTCCACCAAACCCAGTCTCACTTTTTGGAGTCTGATTCCAGCTGATCCCTAAGCTCCACTCTTGCCCAGCCTCCTGGCCCAGCCTGCTTGTGTGAGCCTTCTGCCTGGCTCCTGTCCCTTGAACTTATCCTGCCCCTGCATTTGTGACTTTCTGACCTCAGACTGGCTTAACTGCACTCCCTATCTCCCTTCTTCCAAGCTGGTTTACACATTGAAGTCAACTCTAGAGAGCTTCTTCTCCAAGTTGCAATCTCCTGACATTGAATCTGGTCTAACACGCTTGCAAAGATTTCACTCCCTTGGAGTGAAATGCAAGACAAGATCTGTGTGGCCTTTTAAATCTGAGAGACCCATCCACTCAAATGAGTATTTTCTCACCTTCTAGCAACAGACATCCCATAACCCCTCGACAGGCAGACTGACATGGACAGGCAGGCAAATCTAGCACCCTCAATGCACTCTTTGACATGTTAGAGACAAGGCAGGTCTCACTTGGCAGGCATACAGCAACGGCACAGCAGAATAAAAAAGACCTGTGTTAGAGCGACCACGACAGTCCCAAAACACTTTCTCCAGTCCCAGCAATTCTTATGGACATCTACTACCCAAGAGAAATGTGTGTGGTCATGGAAAGACAAACAGACAAGAGGTGTTTGGTGGAGGGGAAAGCAAATGGAGCCTGGTATATGCCGAGAGGTGTCACTTAGGAGTTGATTAGGACAGCAGAAGACACGATGCCAGTGAGGCCTCCACCAGGAAACCTGCCCAGAAGACCCAGCCACTAAAATGCCAGTGAAAACAGCTAGGCAAGCACGCACCTGCTTGGACCACCCCCATTAGCTCTGCTTTTTGGTGGAACAATGCACAAAGCCGCTTTTATTGGACATTGCTTCCTTCCAGGAGAGAGCTAAGCTAAACTAAATCTATTAAATAAATTTAATACAGTTTACTTGAGCCATTTTGAACCTACATTAGATGGCTCTTACATGCCGTCCGTGTTAGAGCTAGAAACTACTGTCAAAGCAATGTGAATGCAAGAGAAGAAGAAAAGGGTTGCAAGAGTATCTCAAAACATCAGTAAGTGCCACAAATGGAGATGATATTTTCATGAAGCTCTTTACCTGCAGGTGGGTCCATTCTGTATTTATTCTCTTGACACCAACCGACTGGTCGAAGTCTGCAATCCAAGTAAAACAACCACTGGTCATAGGATTCAGTCTCCTCCAATCCCACATAGCGAAGGCGTAATCTTCCTCCAACATTTTCAACCACACTAACTATCCAGTACTGAAAGGGATTCTGGGAATCCTGCAGCTCTATTAAGGAATCAACTGTAATGAGGTCTACAGGGTTTTTTCCTCGCAGAGGCTGTTTGAATAGAAGCAAAACTCCTTATTTTAAACTTTATTTGAAGACTTCTCAAGGAAACAGATGACAGCAGAAGATTATTTTTGTTTTTCACACCATCATCCAAGCGATCAGCAAACAGTCTGTTCTTCTTCTATTTTACTCAATGTCTTCCAAGTGCAAATTCAGAAGTAAAACAGAAAACAACAGTTGTGCTAATTTCTCAACCGACATCATCAACAACAACAGAAAAAGGATAATAAAAGGAGGAACAGCTTATAAGACATATCCGGCTTAAGACGCTCCTGAACAACTCAAAATCCAGTTATACTGGAGGATTTCAAACCAAATTCTCATTGATTGCAGCTGATAAGAAGCAATCACAGGACTGGACGCCAGTGTTTACCTAAAAGACAACTACTTTGGGCACAACCCCAAAACTGCCCTCTGTGTGCTGATCTTTCCCACGGAATGCTTTATCGTGCTTTTACTGGCACGTAGAGCAAATCGCTCCTCACTGCTACAACTGCAAGAGCCTGCGGTGGTTATTCCAAAGCCCAAAGCCAATAGCACCTTCCCATCAGCTTAAGCGGCCTTGGGATCAAAGCCCAAGGCACACGGGCTTGCTGGATCAAACCACCACACCCAACAACCCCCAGTGAATGGTGTCATTTGCTTACCCACAGTTTTTTCTGCAACCATTTAGACATGCGCTTAACTTTACACCTGCAAAGCTGCTAACCGCAGGCATTAAAAAACCATGAGATGCTTTCCAGAACGATACCTTTGGGGCTCAGTGTTTTGTTTTGTGATTGTAAGCACCTCTGTGTTGTCAAGATTTCTCCGCTAGTGTTAATGGTTAGATTTCTTTTTTTTAATTTAAAAAAAAGTTCCAATCTTATGTAATCTCTCAATTCCAGGGCTTTAAGAGCAGCACTAAAAAAATACCCCAAGAGTTGAGAGCGCTGGCCCCCAAAGGATATGCTAAGCACTGTCAAAACACATTAAAAACAAGGACTCTTTTTTCTTATGTGTTTGTCTCACTTCTACTTAATTAAACATTATAAACCTTTCACAGCATTTTTTTAAATATTAATTCTATAAATCAGAGTAAGTCCAGGATTGTCCTTTCTATGACTGGCTAGTGGAAAAAAAAAGAGAGAAAAAAGGCCTTATTTTTCAAAAAAGTTCTCTTTCATATCAGATTTTGAAAATACAAATGATTTTGAGCACATCTCTCAAGCCAAAAATGCTGCCAAAAGAATGAGAATTTGGTAAAAAATGTAATTAAAACTAACCTTATCACACATACAGGGTTACTCAGCTCTATGATTAATAGATATTTCTCAGAACAATGTATTTGCCATCTCCTTTATAGTGCAAGTTACAAGCACCTGTATCATCTCTTCAAATACTATTTCATGGCAAAATGCAGTGTCAGAATTTAATAATATAATAGAAATCTACTTTAATGGGTTTTTCCTCTCATACAACTGCTTCATTGCAACAAAATATTCTTTAATATGAAAGGATGTTTTAGTGATTTAACTTATTACAATAAAAAAACAAATATTGCTTCTCTGATTTGTGTGCTAAATTTTAAGCCAATAGCTTGTCACTTACCCCTGAGAACTGAATGGCTAAGATTAATAATAGGCTTGCATGAAATATTAACATTTACCATAATGCAAGAATTCTTTATATGCATAGCTAGCAGGTTTAAAAAAAAAAAGTATCACTACATATTGATTTAACAGTATAACAGCAATCTGCAGCGCTCACGAACAGCAAATCTGTCGACAGGGTGTTACATACATTGCACGACACAGACAGCACTAAGCACATATATTACATAAAACACCACAAAAGGGGTCGGAAACGGTTTCAAACCAATGTAATGTTTTCTCTCTCTGCACTTCTGCCTGGGGCTGTGTCTCTTTGACTGCAGAAAGGGAATGGAGAGGTTCACGATGGCATTGGCATACAGCAGAGATGGGCGCTGGACACCACCGGTTGTTTACATGTGCCACCTGGGAGTGGTCCAGGAACAGCGATGCAGGAGGCCTGAGGACGTGCATTATTTGGGGTGTGCAACAGCTGTTTGGCCAACAGATCGGGGCGAGGGGCAGAATCCTTGATGGCACCACTATTCATTCTCCCTGTCAGGCAGCTCATGCTGCACGGGCGTATGGAAATAGGATGCAGCTGGGACAGGTGGGAGTGAGCAGGGACAAACTGATCAAAACCAGTGCCTGGATGTGTATTTGCCTCCAAAAAGCGAACATGAGAGAGAGGTGAAACACTGGAACAGGTTGCCCACAGAGGTGTTAGATGCCCCACCCGTGGAAACGTTGGAGGTGTGGTTGGATGGCGCTCTGAGCAACCTGATCTGGTTGAAAGTGTCCCTGCTTACAGCAGGGGGGTTGGACTAAGGACCTGTAAAGGCCCCTTCCAACCCAAGGTATTCTGCGATTCTATAAGCAATTACACAAAGGTAAGCCACTTGCATGTCTTCATTCTCAGCATAAACACAGAGGGGCAGAGAGAATCATTTTCTGCAGGGTGAGCTGTCTCCTCTTCAAGTCCCCACACAGCACCCACATGAGAGCAGGGCAGGTCCCAATGGAGAAGGTGCCCTGCTCTCATGGTTTCAAAGTGAATTTCAAAGTGATTGTTGTCCAGTATCTCAAGGCAAGCTGACACTGCCCTAGGTGCAAGTCAACCTGAAAATATGCCGCAAAGACTGGGTTCTTGACCATATGGGTGCATTTAATAAAACAGACTCTTCTTCTCTCCTGACTACCCAACGACTAAGGCCACTTCAACCAACCCCCATGCTAAGTCTAACTGCTGTGTTTAAGTGGATGAAATGTCCTTGGATGAGTTACTTCCACATACAAATAAACTTGACATTGCTACCCATCAACCTACTAAACACCCTCTCCGACCAAGGTCCTGACTTGAAAGCTCAGGGCACTAACAGGGCACTGAAGGGCTGTATCCTCCTTCCTATGGACTTCCTCCATGTTCTTCTTCACCACCCACCCATTTTTTGGTATCAACTTTCTAACCACCACCCTCCAGCTCAAAGGCAACACGAATTACCCACCACTGGCTCAGAAGCAGAGCCAGCGAAGTCGAGACACCGTTGTCGCTGACTTTGGGCCAGCACTGGATCAGACCCCACTGCCGGCACACAGACACTGCAAGCACACAGTCCTACACATCAGGAGCACAAACACTGCTGCAACATGTACAGTGCAACAACAGATCAGATAGAAACTGCAATCTAATACATACGCCTTCCAGTAAATTTGCAGGTGCAGTCCGGGCGCCGGTCAAATCACGTATGAGAAACTCCGTCCAGTCCATATATTTCTCTTTGATTGCTGGGGAGGAAAGAAAAGAAATGCTTAGCGTGGCAGACTGAAATGGACTTGCCACGTATTTTAGTGGCATCTCCCTGGGGTTTACCAGCTCTAAAGTTTCAGATACAACTGCCATCCATACCAGTAGAAAAGCTGGTTTGGTGTCTAGCTCCTTGGGCAAGCCATCCACATCATTAAATCCCAAAATAAGGGAAGGTGTTGCTCGACTGTAGCTATTGACAGTGATTTACAGGATCGTGCCTTATCATCTGCATCCCTCCCATTCAAAACTGGTCGATGTTTGTGTAACCACTCGTTTCCTGCTTACCAAGTAGGCTCAGATATGATTTAAAAAACCCCTTTGACCTCAGAGGGAAGAAAATAAGCTTTGTAACTTTCAGTTCCTTGATAGGACAACAGAAACTCCAGCTGTTTGCCCCTTACAAAGCACAAAATTAAACCCCGAGAATATCCTATATCAGCTACCAAGTCAATAGATCTATAAGAAGAAAGAGTTAAAGAACTTACCAGGAACATCTACTTAATTTCAAAAAGATGTCTAAATACTTTCGGAGCTCAGTACTGTAAGCATGTGTTACTTTGGGCATCTGTATTGACACAAATTCAAAAGATTTGAACTGAAATATATAAAGGTTCCCTCTGGGACTCAAATTCTGATTCAGTGCTTGTTGAAATCAGTATTAATTTGACTTCATATAGAATCACAGAATCAAAAGGCAATTCAGCAAAACTCAGCTTCAGAGATTCAGATGCCTCTTCAAATGCATTGTGCAATTGCAATCAGAAACTAAGAAACCAGACTTTCATTCCACCTGCCTGTAAATGGGAATTAAATTACATCAGAAACATTTTTCTCTCCCAAAAAACCTTACTTATGTATGAGATAACCAAGAGTGATACAGTTTCGATGCTACTATAACAACACTTATAGAAAGGAAAAATAACAATCATTTGAAAATTAAAATATTTTACCTGAGCAAACAACTGGATACATGATTTAAAGGCTATTCTCCCACAGGGTAGCTGAGAAAGGGCTGTAATTAACCATTGCAGGTCCAAAATCACAAAATTATAATAGCCCTCATGTTTTGCTCAAAGGAAGCAGAGTCCTTTGTTCCACACTTCAGGGAAATACCATGTTTGTCAACCAAGTCTGAAGCACTCTAAATGTTTTACAAGCTCAGCAACTGCAACTTCTCAGCCCTTCCCAGAGATCGATATCAGCCACCATAATGTCTTGACAATGCAAAATCTGAGCTGTGGGACCTCTGAGAAGATGCAGGCTCAAGGCATAGAGCAGGAGGACTTCAGGCTGCAAATGCAAACAGCAATGTGAGCACAAACAGAATCACAGAATCACAGAATGGTTTGGGATGGAAGATACCTTAAAGATCATCCAGTTCCAACCCCCCTGCCATACTGCATCAGGTTGCTCAAAGCCTCATCCAACCTGGCCTTGAACACCTCCAGGGATGGGGCAGCCACGACTTCTCTGGGCAACCTGGGCCAGGGCCTCCCCATCCTCACAGGAAAAAATCTCTTCCCAATATCTAATCTAAATCTTCCTCTTTCAGCTTAAAACCATTCCCCTTCATCCTATCCCTGCACTCCCGGATAAAGAGCCCCTCCCCAGCTTTCTTACAGGGCCCCTTAAGTACCGCAAGGCAATACTGCCACTGCTACCTTCAGACAAGAGACCAAACCTCAGTCTTGTCAAAATGCACCCTCAAACCATCTGCTGTCAAAAACTGAATAAAGAAATGCAAAGATGGAGCGCTGGGTTTGCCCAAGGACAGTTATGTGACGTTGCCACAGAACATGTTCATGACTGGGCTTGCTTCCAGCATGGGAGTTTCGCACATTTGGGCTCGGGCTCATACTCAATTTATACCCTAAACACTTGTTGGCCACAGACAAAGACAAAAGCCATGCCCACCAGACTGGACATTTCTAGGTTATGCTCCTTCCCCATAAGACAGTTCTCCCTATGTCACTTGAACTATACATTCAGTTCATACATCTAAATTAGTCTGAAAGTGCATTTAAATGTATCTAAAATTAGGAAACTAGAGTGCAGGAATCGAGCCTCTATAAAATAAAACCTAAGCTAGCCTAGAACTGCTCCAAGTCTTTTGCAGTACTGATTTTACATGATTTCCAGGAGACTTACTATGACTTTTACATTATTTAAGTAGAAGAAACAGCCTGAGAAGAAATGGTACATACATGGTACTTTCTCAACATTACTGTTGTGTACATCTCATCAGTTCCTGTCCACCTACATTACAATAAAGAAAACAAGCTTAATTCTGGCACCAGTGAGAAGATAGTAATTGCCGTAATGAATGAGGCTGGAGTCCCTCTAGCTCAGACTTCTGTCTCTCGCTGAGAATAGCACTGGGCGCATCAGAGAAAGGTGCAAGTTGAACTTCATTTTGGCTCATTCCCACAAAGTTGTCAGCGAAATTTTGAATGCCAGAGCTTCATTACTAAGGAATGACAAATGTGATAAAAAGAACACAGTTCAAACTTCCAAAGCTGGCAGGATGAACGGAAAAAAAAATAGGATTTTTAAAGGTGACAACAGATTTCAGGGGCCTCCATTTCCAGATGCCTGATTTGAGATGTCTCAATGGTGCCCAACTCACAGATCTCTGTCAGTCAATCCCCCTTCTAATGCCACTCAAACCCCAAATCTCTTGTCCTTTTTAAGACTTCCACCTCACAGCTTTTTGACACTTAAATAAGATGGGACCACTCACCACATTCAAATATGGGTTATGGGCTTCTGAAGTCCAGAAGTGCCAAGTTGTTTTAAGACTATGCAGACTCAGCTGAAAAAAACAAGGTACTCCCAGTTTCTAAGTGGTTTCAGAGCCATCCTCCCCAAACCAAACCAAATATATGGTGGTTTCCTTTGTTTTATTCTTCTTTTGAGGTGAAGATAAAGGGACTGTGGAAACCTCTGGGAGAGAAGAGATTGCTCGGAAAGTTTTAGGCCTGTTTGGTTTGGTTTATTTGAGCAAGGTTCAGATTAGATATCAGGAAAAATTTTTTCTCTGAAGGGGCTGCCCAGGAGGTGGCTGAGTCACCATCCCTGGAGGTGTTTAAAAGACAGGCAGATGAGGTGCTCGGAGATACGGTTTAGTAGTAGACAGGTACGGTTGGATCCGATGATCTCAAAGGTCTTTTCCAACCAAACGATTCTGTGATTCTGTCAACCGGGATTTACACTTTTTTTCTGTGTCTGTTGAGCACGATCAGGCTTCTCAGTTCAAGGCACTGCAATGCAAATATCAATTTTTAGTAGTAACGAAGTGAATCTTAATCATCACAATATCTACAAAAGCCTTCAAGGACCAAGCAAAATGTTAAACAAGAATATTCAAACAAAGAAAATCCCACTGGGTAAATGAGAATAGCTGGCAGTGTAACACATGGGTGCCCAACCTGAGAATCCATCTCAAGAAATGCTGGTTGCTTTTCTGGTGTATCAGACTCAGTACCTGTGAACTGGAGCACTAATTCCCATTTTTGCTTGTTAGCCACAGGAAAAGACTCAACTGACCCCCTCGTACTGCAGATAGGATGGAAGAACTCTGCTTTTAGAGCCCATCTGCAGCTAACTGGCCAACTGGTGGGAGAGAAACGTGGACAGGACAAAGGACCCTGTTCCACAGGGACTTAAGCTTCACTAGTATTGCTACTTTCAAAACAATTTTTCCTTCTTTGAATAACTTCAGCGAGTCAGGAGTGGTCCATGGGGTTCAGATATCCATGCTTCCTCTACCTTTTAATGGATTCGTCTTCCCAGAAGACCTCTGTGAACTCGCCCATCCAGAACGCATCAAACTGAATGCACCTCTGGGAATTCAGCTAAAATCTGTGGTGCCATGAGAAGCAGGGGAAACGTGCACGAAATAAAGCAAAAGAAGCCTCCTCATCAAATCCTTTCAAAGAGAATCATTCCATGCAGGCAGATAGGTCCTCCTACAGAAGCCAAAAGCCGCAGAGAACAAACTGTTTTCTTCAAACGGACGTAGTCTGATGAGACTCCTTCAACCACAAAGTGTGATGGGCACAAGCAATAATTCACCAGCACATGATTAATGTCACCCTAATTCATGCCACCCTAGCCCTTACTGAAATGTCTAAACTCAAAAGGTGATAAGAAATCTTCAAAGTAAGAAAAGTAAGTCCCTGGTACTTCTACCTCGATGGCATAGGAGGCAAAATCCTTCGTTATTCGCAATCCAGGGAGCTGACAAAACCAGGAGGAAGACTTTTACCAAAGCACAAAATCCTCTCCAAGAAAGGGTAAAGAAGGATACCTGTCCCTTTGCACACCCACCCCTCCCTCACCAGTTACAGCTTCTCTGTGTAAAATAGGTCCAAAGACAAGAAAGCATTTGAGATATCCTAGTTACATCGAGGCTACTTTGGAAATTATATCCTAAGCAGTGATGGCTTGCTTTACCAAGACAACAGTAACACAATCGTGTTCACTGGTCCTCTAGAGCATAAGGCTTTGATGTTCTGCAAGGACACAGCTTGGCCAAGAGTCCCACTATCGCTATGAGTAACGGACCCATCTTAGTGCCAGTCCCGTGGTTCCGCACAGGGTCTGCTGTGAAGAGCTGTGACCAGTAGGATCCGGTGCAATGGCCTGAGACCCTGAGGGTCAACTGCCAACAAATTTATGACAGTGAAGGGAAATGATTCCAGAGAAGTAGAGACACAGTAGCAGTAGTAGTATGTCGATCCCACTGATACAAAGGCCACAGTGTGAGCCGAACCAAACGATTAAACACTAGATAATCCAGAGAGAAGACAGGCATTAGCAACACTCTCACCATGGAAAAAGCATCAGTCAGAGCTTGCGCCATATTAGACACAGTACATCCCAAAGACAAGGCATGCATCGTATGAAGTTACGCTCCCAAAACACCAATGCTCTCATAACTGCTTTTCTTTCCAGGTTTAGCAGGCAACACCACAACCCCATTTGGAGCTCCTGCTTGTGTACACAGATGTGCCTTTTCCCTTTAGATCAGGCTCTGTTCATCTGGGAGCTGGCATGGATGGTTGGTTTCGCACCTCCTTGCAGCTCCAAGGCCAAAGGCTTTAAAGCATCTTCCTGCCATTAAAACCCCACAGAACCACCTGCCTTAGAGCAAAGCAGCCCAAAACAGAAGCCAGATCCGCACGCTGCTGGGCCAAGGAGCACCTATAGCACAAACAATAGTTCTGCTCCAGATTGCATTCACGCAGGACTAGAAGAACAGAGGAAAATCCATTTGGATCTAGATCATCATAAAAAGACCTGAGTAAGATCCCACATTTCTCTCCCCAGTTCCTGAGGAGCAGTTGTAGTGGTGCAGTAACTCCCAGAGTCAGCGCTGGGCTGGGCTGGTTGAGGCTGAGTCAAGACTTTGCCTCCTCCTAATAAACCTCAGTGAAATTACCTGCACCTGCAACATTAAAAAACAAGTACCCCTTCTCCACCGCAGTCTTTGCATCACACAGCTTGTGTGTCTCCTGAAGGAAAATCCAAAGTCCTCCTGCCTCCTCCAATGAAAAATATTCATTTCAGAGAGCAGCTTCCAGTTTGGCAGATATTAGAGCAGAAAGAAAAAGAACTCTTCCACATGAAGATCCCATTTACTTCCACAGAAGCCACGGCACATGACGGAGCTCCCTTTCCACAGGGCTGAACTCCCATCAAAAAAAGGATTGCACCCAATATCCCTCAAATACTAATAATTCTTTCCGCTTCTTTCTCTACTCGATTAACCCTGCTCCCAACCTCTCTGCCTCCCATTCCTCTCTCCTCTATCAGCTCCCTGCCATTTTCTCACCTTCAGTCATTCATCTCATTTTCCCACGTAAACAAGTCTGGGCTGTGGCCGGTCCTTCCTGCTCCAAACCTGGGTACCACAGCAGCAGCCGAGGACCAGGGGATGCTGTAACCCCTGGTCGACGCGCAAAGCACCATCAGCACCACTCACCATGCACCAGGTTTTCACCATCAGCCGAGCAACCTGATCCAGTGGGAGGTGTCCTTGCCCTGGCAGGAGGGATTGGAACTGGATGGGCTTTAAGGTCCCTTCCAACCCAAACCATTCTGATTCCATTCTCAAATCCAGCCCTTTCCCCTTGCAATGTGGGTCATGGTCATGAAAGCCATGCAAGTAGCAGCCAAAAAAGGCCAGAGCACCGTACATTCTGCATCACCACATCCCTGTAATGCCACTAACCGTGTGCCTGAGAACCAAGACAGCAGCTTTATTCCTAACGCACACCCATTTACCCCTGTGATCTCTAAATCTCCGTGCCTTGCCTCAGCCATAGCATATAATGGGTTCAGATTTATTTGCCTCTCTAAAGAAAGAAGAGATTAAAAGAACATTTACAGTCCCATGAAAACACCGAGTCACAGGCGCTCTCTTCAATGAATATGAAACACTATTACAACATTATCAACTCTTTGGGTTTTATCTAGTCTCCTATTAGTTTCTGGTTTTCTTAAAGCCATTTCTCCCAGGGTCATAGGTTTATATGAAACCTCTCTTTTTTGTTGTTGTTGTTGATTTGTTTTTTTGCAAAGTGCAGGAAAAATCTTGAAATCCAAAAGATGGAGAAGACAATGGAAAGAACATGTGTTTTCTCTTTTTTTTTTGCCTTTTTGTGATTTATTTTTTTAAAATTCCCAAACTACTCTCTTGACTGAAAAGAACAAGACTCGGGAATTTGAACTGCTGCATTGCCCATGCATTGGTGAGGCACTGGAACACGTTGTCCAGAGAAGTCATGGATGTTCCATCCCTTTAGGTGTTCAAGGCCAGGTTGGATGCGCCTACGAGCAACCAGATCCAGTGGGAGGTGTCCCTGCCCAAGGCAGGGGGGTTGGAACTGGATGATCCTTAAGGTCCCTTTCAACCCAAACCATTCTATGATTTTAAGTTTCTGTAAAAGAAACAAATAGTAGCACAAATACTTCTGGGGGTTACAGCACCTACATAAGCTACTCCTCAGAAATACCTTTACATACCCTTGCCCTTTGCAACTACAAGGCCCACCTATCTACCCACCACTTCAACACGTTGAGTACAAATTTGCAGGCATGAGGACAACCTAACACTAGCCCATCCATGAGCATCTGAGCTGCTGACACCAGTAACAAGGCCTTAGGACAAGTAATAATACCAAATAATAATAATAATAATAATAATAATAATAATAATAATAATAATAATAATAATAATAATATAAATAATGGGGGGGTTGTCCCTACTTTAAAAAAAATAATGGGAAAAAAATGTATTTCGTGTTGTTTTATTTTATTTTAATCAGCCAGGATCACCAGCAACCTGTCAACACCTCTACTGGAGAATCACTGGATCCCATTGACCTCTAAGCAGCAGAGTTTCTAATTTCTCATATGTGAAGAACAGTATCTTACACAGCTTTATAAAGGGGTTTTAAATCTTTAGGATAAATCTGCTAAGTGGCAACAGTCTCACTGTGGCAACTATTCTTCTTATTAAAAATTGACTCCTTCCAAGGACTGAAAAGAACAAAAATGGTTAATGAGGAATTACAGCTGCAAAGGATCTGCAGAAGTCTTGTCACTTAATTATGAAATAAAATATCAGGATCTCAGAAAAACAAATTTTCTAAACCAGTAATTCGAGACCGTCAAAAGTTTATATATAGATATTCTATATATATAATATATATATTTAAGACATAAATTTTTTAAAGATAAATAGCATATTTAAAAGATAAACAGCATATTAGGTGTCACTGTCCATCGCATGGGGGTTGGAACTGGATGATCTCTAAGGTCTCTTCAAACCCACACCATCCTATGACTCTATGATAATGCAAAAAGATACAATACTGATATTTTCTTTTAATTTTAGAGTTGTGACACATTCAATACAATATTTATAGGTTATAACATTTTTATGTTTTGTTTTATAACTATGCTATAAAGGTCTAAATGATGGAGTCAAAATGAGATGTCTTTATATCAAAATAACATAGAATGCTGGAACAATTTGTTTAGACTTCATCCATCAAAACAATTTGTCAAAACTGCCACCTTCTCACAAAATATTTCCATTTTGATAAAACAGCATTTTGACAGAAAACAGCTGAATCCAAACATTTCCATTCGACTTGCTGAACTGTATACATCCTTGTGAACCCGACTGGAAATGGCAGTGGGACATGGGTTTAAGTGATGTCCTGGCTCCAGGATCCGCCTGCGCAAAGGGCTCAGGCTGCGACTATGCTGCTTTTGAACCCTTCCTAAGTCCTTCAGGGCACGGAACACTCTCTGCTGCTAACCCTACACAGCTAGAACAACATCATCCATTAGGCATTTCCAAAATAAAATAAATCAATAATAACAATAATAACAATAATAATAATAATAACCAACAATAACAATAATGTTATTATTTAAAAGGTACTTAATGATTTAATGGCATTTTCTATTAAAACGACTGGTTTGGATTCTTTTTTGTGCTGCCTGGAAAAAGCCAAATCTGGCTTCAGATGAATTCCTTACTTTAAACTTCAAACAATTTTCTGTTCTCACACCAGCAGAGTTCTGTGGTTTGAATCGGATCACAAATAATGAAAATGCAGTGCAAAACAAGGAAAAAAAAAGTGCATCAAAAGCTGTTGATCTGATTTCCTAATGATGCGATGACAAATATCAAGAGATAATAACTTCAGAGCTCAAATATCACTATCTAGACACCTGTCTTAAATCTGGAAAGCCTTCAAAGGAAATGCTATATATAGAGGATTCATGGAAACCAGTAGTTATAAGCAACTGTGCATCAAAGAATACACATGCTCAAAATACATTCCTGGAGTCAGCAGTACATTGCGGCCCCATTCATATGAATTTACAGCAGAGTAATAAACAGATGGTAGAAGGAAGTGTGATAGCTGTAGGAGAATAAGTAGCTCTGGTAGTGTGAGAAGATGCTACTTTAAGTTATGGATTCATCTACTAGCTCTTATAACTGTTAATTATCTAATAATTAATAAATAAAATTTTAAAATGTTGAAAAAACATCTATTAATGTTATTTTTACAGCACTCATGAGCTGCTTCATCTAATAAGAATATTCTGCATGATTGTTTTTCTTCAAAATACTTGATGTGCTCTGGTTTTTCAGGCTATCTAAAACTCCCTAGTCCCACTCACAGTATCACAAGGTTGGAAAAGATCTTTGAGATCATCAAGTCCAACCTATGACCCAACACCTACACCTACTCATCATCTAAACCACGGCACTAAGTGCCTCATTCAATCTCCCTTTAAACACCTCCAGGGACGGTTACTCCCCCACCTCCCCGGGCAGCGCATTCCAATGGCCAATCACCCATTCAGGGAAGAATTTTTTCCTAATGTCAAGCCTAAACCTCCCCTGGCGAAGCTTGAGACCGTGTCCTCTTGTTCTGTCACCGGTCACCTGAGAGAAGAGACCAACCCCTGCCTGACTACAACCTCCTTTCAGGTAGTTGTAGAGAGCAATAAGGTCTCCCCTGAGCCTCCTCTTCTCCAGGCTGAACGACCCCAGCTCCCTCAGTCGCTCCTCACAGTGCTTGTGCTCCAGCCCCTTACCCATCCTCGTCGCTCTCCTAATAGAAGACTACCCACACTGCAGATTTTATTGGCACAGCCCAAGAAAGGGCCAATGCACAGACTTTAATCCTTGCATACTCCTTTCTGGATGCACTCCTTGATTAGAAAAAGTGAAGTAAAAATTAAGAAAGGCATGAACACATGCTTTAGGTTTCAACCTGAAGAATTCCCTTACAGTTTGTCAATGCAGTTACACTGAATTTCAGTACAATGCAATTATTATTCTTCCTGGTGCCATTCAAGGTGTCAGAAATGATTCATTTACATCTTCTCAGTCAAAACAAGGAAGTTAACATGCAAAACAACCTGTCTCGCTGTCCACAAGAGACTTTACTTCTAAGATCCTTTGAGTCCTTCAACAATATACACACTATTCCCATCGGGTTTCTCTAGTCCTTAATTAACTGTTATCTTTTTAACAACAAAAAAAGCAATGTGGGGGCTGGGAGTTGCTTTTCATTTCTTGGAAAGCTTACACCGGCCTGTGCTACATCTCCAACTCAACTGTGGGAACTACGAGTAGAAGAAAAGGACGTGGATGTGGGACACTGGGCAAAAAGTGTGTGTCTGTGTGCAGCCAAGTTGTGAGGATGCTGATACTATGAAGTTATTTTTTTTACCAATGCGAGATTCTGCAGCAATCCCCTCCATTAACTCACTGCAGCTCAGGAAGCCTGGCAAGACACTTTGCCAAGCAAGAAATAACTGGCAGGATGGTCACCATCAGTAATTGCTGAGGCACTGCCATGCCGTAGGTTCATCTGTCTTACAGAAACATAGAATGGTTTGGGTCAGAAGGGACCTTAAAGATCATCCAGTTCCAAAACCCCTGTCATAGGCAGGGACACCTCCCACTGGATCAGGTTGCTCGTAGTCTGATTCAACTTGGCCTTGAAGACCTCCCGGGGTGGGGAATCCATGACTTGTCTGGTCAGGATTTCCAGTGTCTCATAGTAAAAAATGTCTTCCTAATACCTAGTCTAAATTCCCTCTTTCAGCTTAAAATCGTTAACACCCACATCCCATCCCTGCACTCCTTGATAAAGAGCCCCTCCCCAGCTTTCCTGGAGTCCCCTTTCAGTACTGGGAGGTTGCTCTAAGGTCTCCCTGGAGCCTTCTCTTCTCCAGGCTGAAGAACCCCAACTCTCTCAGACTGTCCTCATAGGGGAGGTGCTTCAGCCCTCAGATGATCTTTGTGGCCTCCTCTGGACTTGCTCCAACAAATCAATGTCCTTCCTGTGCTCAGGGCTCCAGAGCTGAACGCAGGACTCCAGGGTTGCAAGTGCACATTTCCATCTCATGTTGAGCTTCTCACCCTCAGGTCCTTTTCCTCAGGGCTGCTCTCAATCCATTCTCTGCCCAGCTTGTATTTGTGCTTGGGACTGCATTGACCCAAGTTTAGGACCTTGCACTTGTCCTTGTTGAACTGCATGAGGATGGCACAGCCCCACCTCTCAAGCCTGTCCAGGTCCCTCTTCCCTCCAGCATGCTGACTGCACCACACAGCTTGGTGTCATCATCTTCACCCCAAACACAACGTTATGGAAACAAACACGCTTTTATTGAGAGCCTGCTTCTACGGCTTTGTGCTTTTAAGTTAAACTGGCCAAGATCAGAAAAGAAATTTGCCAAATAAATCCCAACAGCATAGTGACCCAGGTGCGATTACCCAGTGTCAGCCTGCCTTGATTGACTGAGTACAATAGCCTCAGGTACCCACCCTGCATGCAAGTTGGAGTAAATGATCTACTCATAAGTACTGTGATTAATTACTTCCCTTCAGTTAAAGTCAATACTCTACTTGCACTGGAATATTTAAAACAAAAAAAAGGAATGAAAAGGAGAGGTGAGGTGATAATGGGAAGCAGCTCTGATCTGTCTTGGTGGCATCATCTATCAACTACAATCAGATTATGTAGATAGAGAATAGCAGTAAATTTATCAGCTTTGTTTGCACTTGTCACATCGCTTTGCTGTAAGGAGACTTCATGCAAGCACAGCCAGGGACCACCAAGATGCAGCACTGCTCTCCTTTCATAGAATCCTAGAATCATACCATTACCCCAGTTGGGAGGGACTCAAAAGGATCATCAAGTCCAACTCCTGTCCCTACATAGGACACTCCCAACATTCACACCGTGTGACTGAGAGCATTGTCCAAATGCTTCTTGAGTGCTGGCAGACTCGGTGCCGTGACTGCTTCCCTGGGGAGCTGTTCCAGTGCTCCACCACCTGCTGGGGGAAGAACCTCTTCCTAATATCCAACCTAACCCTACCCTGGCATCTTCCTGCCATTCCCTCGAGTCCTGCCATAGATCACAAGAGAGAAGAGCTCAGAGCCTGTTTCACCTCCCTCCCTTGCAAGAAGGCAGCAAACAGCTGTGAGATCCCCCCTCAGTCTCCTCTCCTCCAGGCTGAACAGACCAAGTGACTTCAGCCGTTCCTCATACGACTTCCCCTCCAGACCCTTCCCCATGGAACTTCAATAGCTTCATGTCCTTTTTATACTGTGGCACCCAAAACTGCCCTCGGAACCGAGGCAGAGGGAGAGCAAGATGCAGGTGGGAGATGGCAAGAGGGGAGAGAAACTCATCTCTTCCAACCCTTGGCCTTACAGACATGCAATCAATTTCATTCATCTAGCACCCTCAACATAACTACAAGATACCGGCAGCCAGGCAGCCTCAATAGGATGGTATTCCAGGATGGAGCATTCCACTTTTCAAAGCATTTGCTGTATGTAACCCTATTTATTTATTTTTTGAAGTGTTTTTACATTCATTTCACCTGGAACACAATTCTGAAACCTCGTCATGCAGATTAGGTACTAAACAATGCAAATATCCCAATTAATACCACCATGAATGGGAAGAGCAGCCACCTGGCAACTTATTTGGGAATGCAAAAGATCCTCTAGATACAAACATTTTTCACTTGGGTCAGTTATCTGTTCTCTTGTATCTGTAGGCATGAAGGAAGGTTGATTATTCTGATTTTTCTATAGCATCCAACCTGGTAAAAAGGGGCCAATTTTGTTCTCTGTTATCTATGCAATAAATTAAGAGGAATCTTGATACATAACTACAAAGGTGTTTCATTCATAGCAAGCAGCTTCTACTTCTCTAAAACTTCTTATTTTCACTCTTCCTAAACAGATATTGTATACCCTTTACATGCAGCAATAACATTGCTCTCTGCCCAATTCAGTTCTAGGAACAAGGTAACTAAATTCCATTTTTATCAACAGCAGTCTTAGAAATTAAGCAAGAATGGCTGACTTAAGTGGTCTCAGATGTGTACACACACAGATAGAGTTCCTGAAAGGTACTTCTGAAAGCCAGGCAATACCCAGGGTTTGAAAGCTCTGAACAAACCATATAACCACAGGCGTTCCCCCATCATTAGTATCAGTGTCCATTAGGGTGATGGCTCACTGTGAAAATGAGCATCCAAACTCCACGACTCTCGTCACTTAACCCCACGCCTCCACAGACGTTCCTTGATTATTTTTTCCTCTGCTTGCATTAAACACCATGGTCGGTGCTCAGATGAGATGTATCGTGTGCGCTGAGAGCTCAAATTCCCAGTCTTCAGACCCAGGAGTCTTAATGACTGCCTTGTCAAATCAGCAGTTTGGGAGCATTCAGGGAGAGGGGAAAGCTGGTATTTTGATTGTAATTTCTAAATCTATTTTTATCCCATCGAGATAAAAAATAATAAAATTATAAACGCTCTATTTTCCAGGCAAAACCAGCACCTTAATCAAAGGGCTCAGAAGCAGCCCAGGACACAGACCCTCAAGAGTGTGACTGCAGAAGACAGGTTAGGTGTCATAAGTGAGACACAGGTACATACACTAGATTCCCTGCACAAAACTGCATGTGGCAGGCAATGGCTCAGCTACTTTGTTCCAAACCATAGCTTGAAAACCATTGGTGAAAACCACTTTGCAGGCACAGAGATCTGCTATTGCAGATAGACAGAGATGCACAGACAACTTTCAGAAATCACAGAATCATGGGATGATTTGGGTTGGAAGGGACCTCAAAGCCCATCCAGTTCCAATCCCTCTGCCATGGGCAGGGACATCTTCCACTGGATCAGGTTGCTCCAAGCCCCGTCCAATCTGGCCTTGAACACTTCTAGGGATGGGGCAGCCACAACCTGAGCCAGAACCTCATCACCCTCACAGTAAAGAATTTCTTTCTAATATCCCTTCTTTCAGTTTAAAATTGTTCCCCCTTATCCTATTCATGCACTTGCTGATAAAAAGCCCCTCCCCAACTTTCCTATAGGCCCCCTTTAAGTACTGGAAGGCTGCTAGAAAGTCTCCCCAGAGCCTTGTCTTCTCTAAGCTGAACAACCTCAACTCTCTCAGACTGTCCTTGTATGAGATTCTGATTCAAAAGTTTCAAAAGCCATCTGGGAAGACACATCCATGCTGGTTGTCCGTCTTCACCCTGGTAAAGCCTCTGTATAACTCTACACAGTATCACGGTACCATAAGGTTGGAAAAGACCTCTGAGATCATCGAGTCCAACCTCTTCATATGCTCCCTGCGTACTGCTCCAGAAGGGAAACATAGAAAAGGGAAAAAAGGTGTGTCTGCAAAGCAAAACACAGTAATTCTTGCTTAAATTCCCATCCAAGCTAGCATTCAAAACCATAGCCAGAACTACTGCAATACAGCCATCAGCTTGGCTCATACCCTGAATTAGTAGCACTGGGCACGCACTGGACCGTGCCTATAGCTCTTGTGAATTAGTATAGGGGATCTTTCACATAATACTGCATTGCACCACATCTCTGATGCTAGGAAGTGGAGCTAGTAAGGAAAGAGGTCTAGAGGTTACCTTATCCTGATCCAAACACTCTCCTCATGGTTCACCCTTTCAAATGGACACACGAGACACTTTTATGTCCTATCTATTCAGGATCTCATAGGCCAGTCTCAAATGGGTTCTGTGGCATAATAACATCTAAAAGTTATGGGCCATTTTGTAAGGGGATGTCACTGCAATATAAATATTATGCCCAAGGATCTGACCTCACGCCTCCAAGCTCTATCCAATTATCTCATGTACTAAGTGCCTTCTCTCACTTCTAAATCCCATGGTTGCATTCTGAAGGCTGTTCTTCTGAGACAGCTCTGTAAAATGCAACAAATTTACAACAGCACTATGTTCTTACATAAACCATAAACCAGTTCACTGCACAATTACCTTTTTTCCCTGGCAACCTCAACAGTCTACAGCAAATATCCGCTATGAACAAAAGCACCAAAACATAGCAGACATATAGGGGGATCTCACATTGAAGAAATCCATACTGGGTTTGGGTTTTCATTATTTTCCCTTTTCTAGACAAAGATGACAATTAGTGGGGATGACACTTGCAGTTCAATATAAGCGCTGTAATGTTTAACACACTACAGAAGACTAATTAAGACAACTCCTTCCTAGCTCTAGGGGGAAATACCAATTAAAAGTAAAAAGGCTGCAAGTTTTGGTTAATGGTTAAAGGTTTTTTCCTATTACCAAATTCACCATATATGCATGAGACCTAGAGAATAACCAAAAGCACATTTTTTACCTTTTCTGCTTGTAGGTGCTGTTAAGTCCAGATTCACCTCACGCTACACAACCAATATAAAATTTAAGCATCCAGTCTCACATTACATGAGATGATTTGCTGTTACGGCTACAGACAGGTGGTATACGCTGCTGGTTATACAGCCACAGACTGGCAATCTCAAACTGTGCCTTCTTTTGAAGACACAAGCAGCGATTTGAAAGAAAAAACAAGCCATTACTAGTCTCAGCCTGGCTGCATCACACAAGGACAAAGATGCACCTCGGTGATGAAAGGATAACTCATGGGGAAACCCTGGCAGGACTCAGGCAGGAAGCTGCAGTCACAGAGTTCAAATTGGTGAGAAACAGTGCTGTGAGGTCCAAGCAGCAAAGCAGGACACACTAGGTCAAATTTAAGGATTTGGCCATGGTTTTCCCTATGAAGAGCGACTGAGGGAGCTGGGGTTGTTCAGCCTGGAGAAGAGGAGGCTCAGGGGAGACCTTATTGTTCTCTACAACTGCCTGAAAGGAGGCTGTAGTCAGGCAGGCGTTGGTCTCTTCTCTCAGGTGACCGGCGACAGAACAAGAGGACACAGTCTCAAGCTTCGCCAGGGGAGGTTTAGGCTTGACATTAGGAAGGAGTTCTATACTGAGAAGGTGATTGGACATTGGAATGCGCTGCCTGGGGAGGTGGGGGAGTTACCGTCCCTGGAGGTGTTTTAAAGAGAGTGGATGAGGCTCTTAGTGACATGGTGTAGTTGACAAGTAGGTGTAGGTGTTGGGTCATAGGTTGGACTTGATGATCTCAAAGGTCTTTTCCAACCTTATGATACTGTGATACTGTGATAAATCTCACTGCTTGTGCTCAGAGCATGGTCAAGAAGGCCACGAGCATCCTGGCTTGTATCAAAAATGGTGTGGCCAGCAGGGCTAGGGAAGTGATCGGGCCCATGTACGCAGTGCTGATGAGGTTGTACCTTGAATACTGTGTTCAGTTTGGGCCTCTCAGTACAAGGACACTGACGTGCTGCAGTGCATCCAGAGGAGGGCAACAGGCTGGTGAGGGGTCTGGAGAACAAGTCTTATGAGGAGCAGCTGAGGGAACTGGGATTGTTTAGCCTGGAGGAGACTGAGGGAAGACCTCATCAGTCTCTGCAGCCCCCTGAAAGGAGGTTGCAGCAAGACGGGTACTGGTCTCTTCTCCCAAGTAACAAGTGGAATGGCCTCAAGCTGCGCCAGAGAGGTTCAGATTGGACATTAGGAAAAACTTCTTTATGGAAAGAGTGGTCAAGCATTGGAATCAACTGCCTCGTGAAGTGGTGGAGTCTCCTTCCGTCAAGGTGTTCATAAAACAGGTCGTCGTGGCACTTCAGGACACGGCTTAGTAGGCACTGATGTTGGACTCACGGCTGGACTGATGATCTTAGAGGTCTTTTCCAACCTTAATGATTCTTTGATTCTACGCTGGAAATCTAACCATACCCACGGCCCAGAAGTCAGGCAAGACACTCCCAAATTATCACATAAATAGCCAACAAGCTTCACTCACCATGGCTTCTCATTCTGACACCTCACAAAGTAGAAACATAGATTTTTTTAAAAAAACTATAATTTTGCTCTTTGCAGTGCATCCTGCAATTAATTGGAATTGTGTTGCCAGCTTCTAATGACTGAAACCAATTTAATCATTTCGGGGTATCTCAGCTGCGTGATGATCTCAGCGCCACAAATCAGAATCTAGAAGGTCCTTTCAACACACATCTTTGCCAAAATTAATGGTACAGTCTGAGCACAGCCAGGCCCCATGGGGTGCTTAACATCCTATGCACAAGATGTAAATTCATAATCAGCATCACAACGCCATCAAAGAAATACTCCATCAAGGCTCATTTTGTGCTTGCTAAACGTGTTTTCTTTAATTGAAACTAAAGAAGGTCTTGAACTATAAATTCCAGGATCAAACAAATCCTCAAAACTTTGAAGAGTTTGGGTCTGAAGCAGAGATCAACGTGGAACATCATACAAGGCATCATCTGAAGTGAGAATAATAACGTGTTGCAGGATCTGAAATGCCAGAAGCTTTTCCGCAGTTCTCCAAATCTCCTTTAAATTCTAAAAGTTTACCTTCTCCATCACTCTGGCACACATTGACTGGAGATGACAATGCTCTGATGAACCCAAATGCTAAACTGAAGGCTCCCAAATCCTAGTGCAGAGCCAAGGTCCATTAAGCTGGTTTGTGAGCTCTTAACCTCATCTTCAGCACATAATGTTTCTCTGAGTTTTTCTGGGTTCTCTATTTCTAAATAAATTTTGTAGATGTTCTACAGGGAAGAGGGCTTCAAAACAGAGCCACCTCCTCAGAAATTCAAGGACAACAGCTGAACAGTTCAAAGCAAAGCAAGACTCTATAGAGGAGCTATCTTCAGTAGTCAAATGCCCAAGGTGTAGATGCCTCACATGGCCAGGGACTCCTCCATAACCTTCCCAGGGTTACTCGGCATGGGAGAATTAAAGGATTTCTCTTTAGGTTCTATTCTCATCATGGCACAGCCTCCTCAGTAAAACCTGGGCAGTACATAACAAGATGGCTTCTTGAGTTTGGCCATGTTTTCTTTGGATACATCTTCTAGATCAACTTCAGCATTTTAGGAAGTAGTTGCATTTTTCCACCATGATCCAAAAATCCTGACTTTTCCCTTTTTTTCTCATCCATTCCCAATGCTGACTTTGTGGGAAAATGTGGGGGATTTGCTACAAATGCAGGAATCGGATGCTCTGCCTCACAACACAAAATAAACTATCAAACAGAAAGGGTTTCAGCACGTCCTTAAGCTTATTTGCTTATTGGTTTTTATTTTCTTTTGTGACCAAAATCAAATGAGAGCACACACACAGACATAGAAACAAATCATACTGGAATTCAGAGCAAAAGCTTTCCAATGTGATGCAGAAGAGCTAGAATTGACCCAGAATCTGGAATCTGGGTTAGAAGAATTTTTAATTGTGATCGGAAAAAGCCTTTGTAGAAGCATCACTTAAATTTCTGCACTGCGTAACGGCTAAGTCCACAGCCTTTGGGAGCATATGGTCTGCTCCAGGAAGCAAGTCCCCCTTCCACAGTGACTGGGAGCCCACACTATCCTACATAATGAGGGAAAAATTGAGTGTAAGTCACAGCTGGCTTGGGACCACGCTGGTACATGCATCTGCCGCTAGCAGCTTCCTGAGCTCACTATATGCATGTTCCTCACAGGCAAAATCTGAGGCACCCGCAGGTGCATCTGAAGGAAAGCTCTGCAGAAGGCATGACACACCAGATACATTGACTTGTCCTTGGCTTAAAAGAGCATATAAAATCCTCTCGTGTCTGCTCAGCTCTAATAGGCATAATTTAATCTCCACAGACTCATAGGGTGGTTTGGGTTGGAAAGGACATTAGAGATCATTCAGTTCCACCCCCCTGCCATGGGCAAGGACACCCTCCACAAGACCAGGCTGCTCAAAGCCCCATCTGGCCTGGAACACCTCCAGGGAGGGGGCGTTCACAACTTCTCTGGGCAACCTGTGCCAGGGCCTCACTATCCTCACAGCATAGTGTTTCTTCCTCATATCTACTCTGTCTATCCGCTTTCAGCTGAAAACCATTACCCCTTGTCCTATCTCTTCAGGCCTTTGTAAAAAGACCCTCTCCAGCTTCCCTGTAGCCCCCTTTCAGTACTGGGAGGCTGCTCTAAGGTCTCCCCGGAGCCTTCCTTTCTCCAGGCTGAAGAACCCCAACTCTCTCAGTCTGTTCTCATATGGGAGGTGCTCCAGTCCTCTGATCATCTTTGAGGGCCTTCTGGACTTGTTCCAACAGATCGATGTCCTTCCTGTGCTGAGGGCTCCAGAGCTGAAGGCAGGATTCCAGGCGGGCTCTCATGAGAGTGGAGTAGAGGAGGAAAATCACCTTCCTTGACCTGCTGGTCACACTGCTTTGGATGCAGCCCAGTATACGGTTGGCTTTCTGGGCTGCAAGCACACATCGCCACCTCATGTAGAATTTCTCATCAACCAACACCCTCAAGTCCTCTTTCTCAGGACTGCTCTCAATCCATTCTCTGCCCAGCCTGTAATAGTGCTTGGGATTGCTCAAATCCAGGCCCAGGACCTTGCACTTGTCGTTGTTGAACTGCATGAGGATGGCACAGCCCCACCTCTCAAGCTTGTCCAGGTCCCTCTGGATGGCATCCCTTCCCTCCAACATGACGACCGTGCAACACAGCTTGGTGTCATCGGCACACCTGCTGAGGGTGCACCTGATCCCGCTGTCCACGTTGCCAAAAAAGCCGGTCCCAGTACCAACCCCTGAGGAACACCACTCATCATTTCACATCTTCAAGCTGATCAGAAAAGGTCCAATGAAGAAATGCATACATCAGCTTCCTTTGTGCTATTTACCTTTCCCAGCTCCTACATCAGTGCACAGAAAGTCATCCCCTTTTCTGATATGGAGACTCAAAACTGTGCTTAACTTAGAATATGAATGGTAGCGGCTTTTTAAGTCTCCATAGATAACCTCCAAGGGTGAATTATTTAAGTCTATCAATGTTTTACTTATTGTATCACTGCATTAAGTATCCAGGCCTAGTCTTACAGTCGAGATGTCATTTCCATTGCAAAACTCCTCTGGGGAAAATCACAGGAGACTGGGGAAGGAAAATGATATTCAATTACTAAGAATGGCTACTTATAGTCTCTCAATTATAATTTTTAAAGAATATTTTATAAAAAAAGCACTCAGTTGGACATCAGCTAAGTTGACCATGCCAAATAAACAGTGGTTTGCATTCAGTGCTGTGCTTTCAAGATCCCACTTTCCTATGGTTTCTGGTCTTTTTAGCTCCATAACTTCACAGTATCATAGTATCATAAGGTTGGAAAAGACCTTTGAGATCATCGAGTCCAACCTATGACCCAACACCTACACCTACTCCTACTTGTCAACCACACCATGTCACTAAGAGCCTCATCCAATCTCTCTTTAAACACCTCCAGGGACAGTGACTCCACCACCTCCCCGGGCAGCGCCTTCCAATGGCCAATCACCCTCTCAGTATAGAACTCCTTCCTAATGTCAAGCCTAAACCTCCCCTGGTGAAGCTTGAGTCCGTGACCTCTCGTTCTGTCGCCGGTCACCTGAGCACACACCCCAGGAAGTGTGTGAGTGCGGAAGAACAACTGCGGGATATTGAAGGTATGGAGATCACCACAGACATGACTGAGTTGCACAGCTCACGGGACTTTGCTTGAACAAGGACACTACTCCTCAGAGACATCTCACCAAGTCACAGATCTCAACTTCTACACGTTCTGTTCTGGTTTCCTATGTTTTCCACCAAACAGTGATCAATGTCAAAGGGTGGCTCAACATGGAGCCCCAGAGCCAGTACTTCTAAAACTTACTGTCTTCTCAATCAAGTTTTTATTAGGAGCCTCTCTGGGACTTTAACTGTAAAATAACTTACATTCTGCCATCCCTTTGCACTTAAATGCCTTGAGAGGAGGATTTTACTGGTTTATGCAATAGGTGGAAAGAGGGGGTTTGCAACTATTGTCGAAGGGAGTTTTTACCTGAAATGGTCTCAAAGGTACCTTCCAAAAATACCACCCCATTTCACCTGCTGCTAAAGAACAAAGGAATCTCAGGAAATCTCTACTCACAAAAAAGCCCAATGACTGTTTACAGTCTTTTCCTGCAATACTTCCTTGGAAACATAGCTTCTCATTCACAGTCTCTGCCTCGCACTGCAATTACTCCTTTCCTCCTGTATCTTTGTTCCTCCAGCCCAACTTGTACTAACCGTCCGCTCCACAACCAATGCTTTAGTCACAGCAGCGGCTGCAGTGTTATGCTGTGGACTGTGACCAGAATTGCGAGCAGCAGAAGGTAAAACCATGGGGTCTCGACTGCTCATTTTAAGCCCTTCAAGCACCCTGAACGGAGCTTGAGTCACATTAAAATGTGCTTTCCTTGCAGGAGGTCAGGAGTTGCAGCAGAAATTGGTTCTGCCAACACCCTGGGCTGGATCAGTCAACTACTGCAGCTCAGCACTACTGCAAGGAGTTTTGCTGCATCAGCTTTTGCCAAAGATGAACGCTTTTGCCATGCAAAGGGCTTGGGTTTTGATCTATATAGACATAATCTCCCATACTGCCTAACACTAAAAGAAATATATATATAAAAACATACAGGTCTGCATAGGTTTGGACAATCAAAGAAGGCTGTGGTGGGACCTTGTAGTGGCTCTTCAGTACTTAAAGGGAAAGATGGGGACAGACTTTTTAGCAAAGCCTGTTGTGACAAAGCAATAATGGTTTTAAGTTAAAGGACAGCAGATTTAGACTGGATGTAAGGAAGAAATTTTTTACAGTGAGGGTGGTGAAACATTGGCACAGGTTGCCCAGGGAGGCAGTGGAGGCCCCATCTCTAGAAACATTCAAAGTCAGGTTGGATGGGGCTCTGAGCCACCTGATTGAGTTGAAGACGTTCCTGTTCCAGCAGAAGGGTTGGACTAGATGATTTGTGAAGGTCCCTTCCAAGCCAAAGCATTCTGTGATTCTGTAAATCAAAGCTTCTGGAGTTTGTGATGCAACCTGTTTTGTCACTATAGTGTGGCACAAACCTACAGGGATGTACTACAGCCATCCAAGAGGAATAAATTTCAGTTACCAAGGTGCCTAGTAGAAAAAAAAGAAAAGTGGTTCCAGATCAATGGTTGTAGGGGAAAAAAATCCCACATTTTTTGCCATTTTCATGGCAAAAGAAGCTGAGAAGAGCCCCATTCCATGCACCTGTGTCCAGCCCCACCACCCCACACAGAAATCCATCAGTGTCCAAGTTTGACCAGATCCTTAGCTGATTTAGCAGCCATATCCACCCAAACCCTCCCAAACTTAGCTTTATTCCTCCAATCACTCTCGCCTCTACCTTCCTACCATGTCTTTGCTTTTCACTTGCATGGTCCCATTGTGAAAGAATGAATCAGCTATAGCCCTGCTGTTCCCAAGGAAAAATCAGGGATCTGAGAACTTTTTTAAAGCATTGCAGAGCCATGGAGGGCAGAGCTAATACCTATCCCAATCTCCTGGCCATCCGCTGCGACGGTCAACCACAAAGCAATGGCACCAGCAGACTCAGGTCCCAGCTGTGCCAATAGCCTGAGCTGGAGGAGCATTTCAAACTCCCTGCATAAATCTGTGCAGCAATCCATGGATGAAGTGTACAAGCCATGAGGTCAGACTCCAGAGCACTTCTGGCTAGTTCTGGTCCTTCAACCAGCAGCAAAGCAGGCGCTGAAGACTTCCAAACCCCAAAAGATTCCTGCTTGCTTACACCAAGAAACTGCCACCATGCTGAAGTGATGGATAATGAAAACCTCAGCTGGGGGCCCATAACACCTACAACTGTGATGGTAGAGGATGGCTGACTCCTCAAGCTGCAGAATAAGGAGAAAGTCACATGTTCTCTGCCTTGAAAACCCAGATGTGCACCATAGGGGCAGGATGAAACGAAACAGTCTTTGATATTCAAGTATTTTCCATAGAGGAGAACAGGTACCAGGAGAAAACAAACGGATCTGAGTACAGTGCTGTGTACAGGAATTAACTAATATCAAGCTTGACTGAAAAAGTTGATTAAATTAATTTAATTTAAAAGCCCAAACAAACCCTGAAGGAGGTTCTTTGTTTATTGCTTTTTACCAACAGCATGCATTACTGAAGAAGCACCATGTGGGCATGAAATATTTATTCATTAAATCTTTCATAAAGCTCTACACTATTGGTTTCACTCAGGATATATTTATAACTTGTCAAAGTTCAGGAAAATCACTTCTTGTCTTTCCTCCACCTCCATCCCCCTCCAGACTGTTTATAAAAGAATTAGGCTTTCAGTTTTCATTACAAGAAGACTGATCCTCTGCTCCACTGTTGCTTGTATACGATAATAGGATACTTGTAGTTAAAATAGTTCAGACTTCCCTGTACCACCCAAACGGGACCATTACGGTGCTGCAAACCACACTGCTGCTTTGCTGTGTTCCTGCTGTGGGAATGGCAGCAGCGTTCATTTATGGACGAAGGCACCGGGTACTGCTAGCAATACGTGGAAAGAAGTCAGGACAGACAGTCGACTCAACTAAGGGCAAAGCAGTCAGAAAGTGCCTTCATTTTAGTATCGGTATGTCCGAGTCATTTGTTGTCAAACCTCACCCCAGCAGTGAAACCCCTTCTTGAACCCTTCCTTGGCCGTCAGCCAGCCTACAGATGAAATCCATGCTCCAAGTTGGGTTAATAACATGCTAGCGTAAACAGCTCTATATTATCCTCAGTGCCAGCTGTAAAACTATGTAATATTGTTTTACTAGTTTTACTGACTGCATAGCTCAGTCCAGTACAGGAATGAGGACAGATTATACTTAGGAATATAAAGGAAAGTACTTTACACTCAAAAGTGTGCAGAAAAAACAGGATTTGCACTAGGAATGTGCAGGGAAAACTGCACTAGTGACACTGTCACCTCTCTAAGTAGTTGCACTGATGCTTAATCTGGGCACAGGCCCAATAATCCTCAAATAATCCTGAGCAATAAAACAAGCACCCCAAAACGGATGCTGAGCAGATACTTTAGATGCATTGCAGAGTCTGTCCCGCTCTGTTTTGGCAGCCACAGCCAGTTTGTGAATCCCTGACCACAGGCTCTCTGGTCAAGTCAGCTCCTGTTTCCCTTGTTCCATTTGTTTGTGAGCCCAAATACAAACACAGAACAAGCAGATGTCATTGTCCCTGGAAACTAGGCTTGCTGGATATGTTTCTGCTGAAACAGCTTCCTACTGGAAAATTAGGTTTTGATTAAAGTATGTTCTTTTCTTGCTTTTAATAAATGGGATCTACTTCATGTGCAAGCTTTGAGCTTTTTGAGTTTTTTTAGTTGGAAACCTAAACCATCTTGTACAGCTTTGGTTTTTCAAATGTCCAACACTCAGCAAGGGCTGAGTACCCCAGGCTCAAAAGAACCTTGTGGAGCATAAAGGAGAAGGCATCTCAGCATGACTCCACAAAAAGAGAACTGGATCCTTATGAGAAAAAGTCCAAAAGGGCAAAGGAGGGATCAACACCCACATATGAATCCCATCAGGCACTGCTGCGACTCTAGATCACATTTAAGGTATTTAATCCCAGAAACAATGTCCTTATATTTTTGAGGGGAAACACAATGACTTTTTTCAGAAGGAAAATATTGATGAGAACAAATCAAAGGTTTTGCATTTATGGCTTTTTTTTATTTTTTTTTAAGACGAAAAACAGTTTTTTAAGTCGGTTCCAATAAAACCTCAATAGAGAAGCACAATTGGTGACCCCCAGAAAATCTTCTCCTTAGCAGAAAGCATGGCAGTACCCACCACCATGCAGCTAAACCACAGGGTCACTGCAGAGCCAAGGGTGGGAGCTTCATGCTAGGTATGCTCCCCTAAGGACCTGCACTCCTGAAAAACCTGAAACAAAAGGACCTATGTTCAACCAAGCATTGATTTTTCCACCTCAAGAGCCTCCATCACTCATGACAGCCTGATAAAGCCCGAGCAGCACACACCTCACATTTCCCACTCATGTGGTCTTTCTTTTTTCCGAGTTTCACAACAGAAACAGCAGGACAAATCATTTACTCTCAAGATCACCTTGTAAAGTTGTCAGCATCTCATTCCTACAAGGTTCTCTGCAACCGCGCCTTTAGACCTGAAAAATTATATAAAAAAGAAAATCAGAATGGAAAAGGTTGATCTCAAGCCCAGCAGACCTGGAGATGCTAAAAATCAATATATTTGATAAATTATACAAGTCAAATTTTTTGCAAAGCCTGTCCCACTGGCCAGGCTGTGCCACATTTCCATATCAGCTCAACAACTACTTAAGTTCCCATAAGACATGTGGGGGCCATTCACACTCAGTTTCCCCCAAAAGGGCCTCACTTGGCAATATTAAGTCTTTAAAATGTAACTAAAGCCAGCAGTACATGCAAAATAGTTTCACACTAGTGAAAAGACCATTTTTTGGATCATATAATCATTGAATCATAAAATCAAAGAATGGTTTGGATTGGAAGGGACCTTAAACATCATCCACTTCCACCCCTCCTGCCATGGGCAGGGACACCTCCCACTGGATCAGAGGGCTCCAAGCCCCATCCAGCCTGGCCTTGAACACCTCCAGGGATGGGGCACCCACAGCTGCCCTGGGCAACCTGGGCCAGGGCCTCCTCACCCTCACAGTAAAAAACTTCTTCCTAATATCTAACCAGTATCTCCCCTCTTTCAGCTTTAAACCGTTCCCCACCCATCCTATTCCTTCACTCCTGGAAAAAGAGCCCCTCCCCAGCTTTCCTGCAGCCCCTTTCAGCACTGGGAGGCTGCTCTAAGGTCTCCCCAGAGCCTTCTCTTCTCCAGGCTGAACAACCCCAGCTCTCTCAGCCTGGCCTCATAGGGCAGGTGCTCCAGCCCTCGGATCATCTCCCCGGTCTCCTCTGCACTTGCTCTAGGGTAACATTATTCTGATGCCGCAGAAGTAATGGGCTAACTTGAATTTTCACATCCCAGCGTGAGCCATCTGCATCGTGTCAAGGAAGAGAAGGAAAAACTCCCATGGGTGCTGTAATGAAAATATTTTCTTCTTGGGAGTGAGTCTGTGAGGGGCTAAGTGGGGCCTGCACGGAGATGCCGAGCCATGATATGCTCCAGCGATTTCCAGCTGTTGCCAGCTCCCAAGAGGCAAGGGAGTCAACTGGTATGGCTCCTACTAGGGCAAGTTTCAACCCAAACACCCTAGGCATGTCAGCCAAAGCTAGTGTTATTTTTACCTTCCCTCCTCTCCTCCCCTTTGTCATCATTAGGAAAGCAAAGAAGTAAAATGTTATTTTTTATATGCTCTTTAAGTATAATCTGCTAAATGTTCTATGCCAATGCATAAAGATGCCTACTATGCTAATAGAATATTTAATTGACATTTATTTGCTGACTAGTCATTTATGCTAACGTCACCCCTGCATAATTCTTACTCTGCTAAAGTTGACTTGAAAGGCACACATAAAACACGGTACTAGGCTTTATTTTCAGTATTTAAAATAAAGAAAAAATGCAATCTATTTACATTAGGTTAGTCTAAACTTTTTTTTTGTTGGAATAAAAGTGTCAGAATTGGACAAATAAGGTATAAAAAACAAATCTGTACACTACTTTAGGAATATCCACAGACTCTGACAGTACAATCTGCCAAAGAAGATTTCCCAGTTTCATTTTACTTGGCTCCAGGACCCAGTTCTTAGCTGATGTAAAACAGCGTAAGCTCAGTGAATGCCTAATGATTTTCTCCAGCCTCAAGCTCTTAGGAAGTAATATTTCAGGTGAACCTTCAGTGAAAGAGCTAAACCAGGGCCAGATCTGGTCTCACTTGTACCAGTAGAAAAGCAAATTCATTCAGATAATTCAGTGGAGGCAAGCCAACTCCTCACAAAGACAACCTGAGAAGTCCATCCTGTCCATCTGATCCCTCTACCTGCACTGTAACCATGGACATGCAGGAACAGTTTAAATTTTATTTACTCTCGAATGAGAATACCAGGGAAAAACTGGCTTCAGTTAAAAAAAAAAAAAAAAAAACATGATCACATTTTCTGAGAGAGAAGCTCTGTAGGCCCCCATCTATTTTCAGAAACATTATCTCTGTGTCACTCTCTGAAGAACCTGTTGACAAGCTTTGTGGATACAAGTGACCTCTAAGAATGATGCAAGTGTAAGGGCGACATCTCCAACACCATCCCAACCTTTGCCCCTCAAAAAAGCCTCCTGTGCAGAGTCTTCAATGATGCCAAATGCACACCTCGAGCAGAAAGTGACTGCTCAAGGCTAGGTCTTCTCTTTGCTCCTGTCTCACCATCTCCCCTTACTGTCCCTCTTCCCATCCTCTGTGTCCCATCTTCTCTCAATTCTTTCTGCTGTAGCTCAGCCTAAGCATCTATTCTAACACATCCATCGATAATTTCACCCAAGCACTAACAAAATGGAAAAAGCAGCTCAAAGTTAACTTATTTATTAAATCTACTAATCTGACACCTCACACACAACAGGTTGTGCAACACATCTCACCACCTTTTGACTATGTAGAATCTGTTGAGTTCTGACTTTGTAAGTTTTGACAGGGCCAACCAGATCCACTTCTTCCCTCCCTTACACCAGTGATCTCAAGGAGTGTGATTTGGCTCTTTGATAGAGTCAGATAATGATATATATATAAAAAAAACGCCAAGTTGTCATTTGAAGGCAACCCAGTTTGTTGTGGCACAAGTTTCATCTCCTTTTTCATCAATACGCTGCCCAGAATCAGATCCAGTACTTTGAATCTGAGTGAAATTCCTCTCCTTTGGCCTGGATCTAGGCTAGAAGTTAACCTGACGTGAGCAACACAATGATGATGTTTTTCTTTGAAGGAAGACTGGGCAAGCAAAACGATTAATATCCACCACTCCTAACAGCGTATTTTCACAGCTCAGCACCATGCAAGAGAGACTCACTTCAGCCGAGAAACAGGCTCTTCAGCTTTAATCCTCTTCATGTTTGTGTAAGAGAAGTAAACACTGCTTTCCTACATGTAATCACAGCACGACCGATCACCTTGATCACCAAATCCAAGGCTAGACGGTGTTCAGAGGTTTTCACATTTGTACCAGTTCACTGTAAAATTGCAATACAAACCTGCTTCTCTCCCTGCTGTATTTCCTTACATCTCCAGTCTCCTCCATCTCCTGCTTTACACAGAAAGCAGACTCAAGTTTACGGCGTGGATCTGCACACAGCAATGCCCGATTTGAATTTCCATCTGTCAATAACATTAAAGCAGAACCACCATGGCAATTACAAGTGTACACAATAATCTTGTCATCCAGTGTCTTTAGCGCATCCCAGAATGCATTAAGATAGTGCCAGGAGAGATTCAGCTCTGTTGGCTCAGCTCTAAATCTGCAATCTGTACAAAAACACCCAAGTGTCAATCAAAAGACGTTCCTGCTCTCCGCGTGGTTCACAATGCATAATTTAGCTACTACGCTTGTCAGGTTCTCCACGCTGCTCTTCTACGCGATGGTAAATGTGTTCCTTAACCCAACTGTCATCAACAAAGGAAAACAGCACATGGAAATAACAGGCTAAAGGAGGCAAGAGACCTCTTTTCCTTTCACAGTTAAAGGAACTGATACTAAGGGAAAGTTTAGTAGGCTTCAATTTTTAATGCTCAATGTGTAAAACATCCCAAAGGATGGAGGATGTTGAAAAGCAACTGCATCAGCTCTGAGCTGAGGAGGAGGGGAGCGCCTGGTAAGATATTGGAGGGGATAAAGACTGTCCCTGTTTCTATGAAAGCTAATACCATGGGGAATGTTACATCCCACCCCTATAATGGAGAAAACAAACCCCACTATACGACCCTTGTCTTGCCAAGGTCAAGGAACTTTGAAGCAACTTGTCCTTCGTCACATGAATTACAGTTGCTGAGAGGTCTTGCCAGAAAGGATGAAAATTTCACAGCCAGGAATATCAGGAAGTAGCTACCGACTGGTCTACATCACAGTTAATATGCAATAAAATAGAAAACACTGTGCCAGGACGTGACAGGAGAGCAACGAGGATGGTGAAGGGGCTGGAGCACAAGCCCTATGAGGAGCGACTGAGGGAGCTGGGGTTGTTTAGCCTGGAGAAGAGGAGGCTCAGGGGAGACCTTATTGTTCTCTACAACTGCCTGAAAGGAGGCTGTAGTCAGGCAGGCGTTGGTCTCTTCTCTCAGGTGACCGGTGACAGAACAAGAGGACACGGTCTCAAGCTTCGCCAGGGGAGGTTTAGGCTTGACATTAGGAAAAAATTCTTCACTGAGAGGGTAATTGTTCATTGGAATGTGCTGCCCGGGGAGGTGGTGGAGTCACCATCCCTGGAGGTGTTCAAAGAGAATTTGGATGAGGCACTTAGTGACATGGTGTAGTTGACAAGCAGGAGTAGGTGTAGGTGTTGGGTCATAGGTTGGACTCGATGATCTCAAAGGTCTTTTCCAACCTTACGATACTGTGATACTTTAGAGCTGATCAGTGCCAAAGCTACAGACCATAAGGACAGCTTCACACTTGCCTCAGCCAGTTCATGAATAAACATCCAATTCATTCAAATGAGTTCTATATTAACTAATTTAAATAATTTTCATTTTGCTTTGAATGGTAAACAGATCTATTCTGCCAGGATAGTTGAGTTTGCAATTCAAATTACACACCGATTTGTAATGAGAAAAATATAATTAATGGCAAAGCTTGAAGTAACTACAATTTTTCTCCTCTGACTTTCTTCAAGGGAAGGAGGGGGTGGAGGGTGAAGCTCACAGACACACACATACCCACACCATTCTTTCATAAGCCAAGTACTTGCAAAGTCGAGTATTTGGCTTGAGCAGTTCTATTCTTGTGCACTGCACTGTAATGTCATGAGAGGACATAACATGACTTGACACTATACTCACAGGCCCCATGATGCAATACTAATGTCACACAATAAATAATCATGTAACAGTCTGTAAATTAAACAACTTCCTTCTATTGGGATCATAAACAATAACTATTTGGCAGCTGCTTCTTGAAAGCTCTGTGTGCCACTGCACATTAAATCAAGTTCTATTGATTTACTAAACTGAACTGGCCCGCTTTTTCTCATCTCTCTCCCATCTAATGAAATTCTTCATCCTATCACCTTGTACCATTCTTGTCTGGCATCACACTGATAAGACAAGTGCCCATCAGTCCAATCTGATTCACAAGCAGAAACAGAGCACTGTATTTTGTCTGTTAAAGAAGTCCTTCTTGGCAAATCTGCTTTTTAACCAAAGTCTTCAGCTCCTGATTAACATCAGATCCTAGTAAGAGGTAACTGGTCCTGGCTATGCTGTTTGCATGGTCTTGTCAACAGATATCCTCACTGGGAACAAGGTGTGAAGAATCAGGTACTTAGAAAATGGGTTCACACAATTTGAAGCTGGTTTTCTTTTTTTTTTTTTTACACCAAGTAAATGACAATAAAATAGCATGCAATGCTAAAAAGGTAAAAACCCTCCCCGGACCTCACAGAGAACATATCACTAACACGAAGTCTGATCCTGCAGGCTTCAACAGCTAAAACTCTCAGCACTGCAACAAAGTTTGGCTCATTAAGATTCATTCACTCATCAGCAAAGCAATTAAGCACAGCATAAACTCCACACATCTGCGTACGGTAGGTCTAGTACTCATAAATTTTAAAAGCTGGTCAGAGCTCAGTTCTCCCTACAGAAGGCAAGAGGTACTCTTGGAAATTCAGCCTCTTCCTCGGGGCGTCTCAATGGGAGTTCTGATCTTCTGAAAACCCACCTTTGAACCCTGTGTGAAAATACCCAGAGGAGCTCTGCAATATGGGAGCACGTTTAGGACTTCCCTCTTTTCCAAGTGAGGTAAGTCTTGAAGGTTCAAATCCTTCTAGGCATTTTAGATGCCTCATTCCAAAATATGACTCAAGTTCTTAAATGCTTAAATGTCTTCTGAAATTACAACCTGCACATTTAATTTACTTGTTCTGAAAACTATATTAAGACACATTCAATGGAGTATATTCACCGAGAATGGGAGTAAGGGGAAAAAAAAAAAAATCACAAAAAAACCCAGGGCAGTTGCACAAATTTAAGACCCTGGTAGACAGTTACATCATCCAGACAGAGGAGAAAGGAGGCATGACGTACTGCACATTTGCAGTCATTCAAGTAAGACAATTCACAGGAAGCAGCCACAACCAAAAGAATAGGTTTCAACATTTCCATGAAAAGCAGTTACCCCTGGTTATAAAACAATTGTTCTTTTCTTTTACAATAGTTGATAAGATCTCTTACCCCTTGACCCTGGCATTTTGAGATTTAGTTTATGGCACTATACACCTTTCTGGTAACATTGATTATAATCCACGTAACATAAGGCAGTTTAAGAGATCAATAAAATAAAGTACCTAAGCCTTCTCACATCAGTCTCATTTACTAGTGCAAAGCCAAAAGATTTCTTGGCCATATTTGTCTTCAAGACTTCAAGCCTCTGTTTGTTCAAAAGACACAGACCAGGACAAAAAGGTAAGTTTAGCTTAGCGTTCGGCTCATGTAAGGCAGGAACGAGTCCATTTCAGCTCTGACTCAAACACCGTGCCTACAGCTCACTTCATTGGGAAGTCAGGCAACATCTACACCAAGAGAAACCACACTTGGCACACAAATGACAGATATATTTTTTCAATGGTCACATGCAACAGAAAGTAGAAGAATTCCTGCAGAAGCAGAATCCCTAAATGGGCCTTTTCTTAAATGCATGCACAAGCTGGAGGCTAAATATTCACCTCTTCTTCCCCTGATCCAGAACAAATGCTATATATGGTGGGAATACACGTGAGTAGCAGTGACAAGTATGCCTCTGCCTATGTAGTGGTAAGGACACACTGCTGTTACACTGCTGTACGCAACAAAAAAATACCTCACAGTTTTCATAACACTGGAGATCCAAATATATTATTAATACATTGTTACACAGGAGCCACTGGGTAACATACAGTTCTTGCATTCAGCCTTTGTACATTTAAGAGCTGATAATCAAGATGTGCCCTAATCTATGATGACCAAATTTTGCCATCTTTAATGCTGTGTATCTACCATCAGCACTAAAAGCTGCAAGAATTTGTCAATGGAAGGTTTTAAATGTTCAGGGCAAAACACTTGATTGCACATTTTTGGTTAAACCTAAGCTCATCTTGCTTATTTTAGTTTATTCTCACTATGAATTTCATCCCTCTTTCCTAGAAGAATTGGATAATTTTCTTCCCTACAGGAAAATCGTGGCTTTGCTATTTAGCAGTAAGTTTCCTTAAGACAGCTTCCTATAGAAACGCCTTCTGTTGCTACCAGACAGAGCAAAAGCAACAAGTGGCAAACAGAATCACCCACTGACCCGTGGGGACCTGACCCTGACTGCATCATCCAACAACAGCTGAGGATCTGGAGTACCCACTCCACATTGACTGCAAGTCTGGAGATTAACCACCAACCCAATACTAGAGCACAACCCTAACAAAACACACAGAACTCACCATCTGGAGGCATGAGGACCTTGTTATTCTGTGTACACCAGCCAACGGGGTGAAGATCTGCTGTCATCACGTCACACCAAAAATCTGCCCTGCGGTCATCTCCATAGCCACAGTAACGAAGCAGTAAGAGCTGTCCACATGTTGTAATGATCGTTGCCACCCAATATGTGTCTGGATTGCTCTTGTTGGCCACTTCTAATTTCATCCCTGGTTGGAAACTGCTTTGAAGGCTGATTTCAACCTTACAAAATGAGAGAGGCATGGTGTTACCTATTTGTCTTCGCAGGGAGACCCCCCCTTCCCCAACTAAGGAGGATAACGCTGCCCTTAAAGAGCAGCTCTAGGATAGCATAAGGTGATTGTACTTAATCCAACCACCTGCACAATGTCACAGGACCATTCCTAGTTCATTGGCATACACCCCACCACACAAGGTCCCACGTGCTCCAAAGCAGCCCTCCAGCGGTTGTAACCTCAGATCTAAGAAAGGACTGGTACCCAACTTCGCATCATAAATCTCACTAATGACTGGGAGAAAGGCAGTATAACTCAAATGAAATTGCTTTTCCCATTGCACAGCTCCATGAGGCAAATCACAGGACACATGCAAGGTAGGAAGGCAAGTACTAAGCACATCTTCAGAATTAAGGCTGACTACAACAGTCATGTAACAACACTGAAGCACCTCTTGAGGCTTGATACGCATCAAGGACTGAATGCCAGGCAGACCAAGAACAGTGTTTCCACTAAATCCATCCTCAGCAGCTCATGAGGGACAGTTTCTTCCCAAAATGGTCAGACCCCACTTCACTTCTCCAGGGACCCCCTCAAAACCCGAAGAGGGAATGTGTTCAACGCCAAAGCTCAGACAAAGCACGTACATGTTTGAAGGAGGTGTGGGGAGCGGCGCTGGCTCCCGTTTCCTCCAGGTACTCGTCCCAGTTGAAGTCTGCATCCTCAACACCGGAGCCTTCATCTGTTCAAGAGAAAAAGGAAAAAAAAAAAGAAAAGCACCCTAAAACACAGCCAAAGAAGGCAAAAGCTGTGTCAAGGAGTTCAGTGTGACAACAGCAATCAAACATCAACACAAGGGAAAACAGAAAGTATGTTTTAAAGATCTGTGATTATCTAGTTTTAACAACTCCTTACTGCACATTCAGCAGACTCTGGGACTTTAGCAGCCAGCACCTGGAGGCCAGAAACAACTCCTCTTTCACAACAGTGGGGGAACAAACCCATCAAACTGCAAGAGGCAATTGTGCTCTTTTATTTTGTATTTGATGAGATTCTTGCTGCAAGGTAGGTAGTTGCCTATCCGCTATAACAAGGGTGCAACGGTTTTGCTTGTGCCCCAAAATCAGGTTATCCAGCACTGTTAAACTACAGCAGTGCCCTGGTGATAATATTAGAAGTTGCTTCTGTTGGCTGAACAGTACATAGAGCAATTACTCCAACTTTTCCAGCAGGAAGCCCCAGGCTTAGTCTCTTTCTCTCCTTCTTCAGCATTCCTCCACCCAGAAACCTCAAGCCAGGCCTCCATGCCTCCCTCTTCCCCCAAGGCTACAGCTGCTTTCCCCCAAATCACCCAGCACCCCTCACCAGATCAATCATTCCTTTTTGCTCCCTGCACTTCTCCTTGCCCCATTTCAGATTCCAGGCTCTACATCACACCTCCCGCATCCACACCACTGCCCCACACAATCCCTCCCCACAGTGAAGGACTTGGCATTACTACTCCTTGGTTTTTTTATAGCTGGACTGACTAGAGCAGAGTTGCGGCCTCAAACCATCACAGAAACACACACTGCAATAATTAAAAATAATTCTTCTTTCACTTACAGAAAATAAGCCAAATCTGATTGTTTTCATTTTCTTCCCAAACAATCTTGCAAACCCAGTGTCATCCCTAGAGCAAAAATATTTGCAGTCTAGCAATGAGCTCTTTGCAATAAGCATTTATCAGGCAAACTCTGCGAGACCCTTACCTGCCCAAACATTCATCAGTGTGGTCGTGATGTAATTAAAGTGACTCATGACAAACTGAATTAAGAAACCTCCCCAGACAGTTTTATGAAGAAAACAGCAGGGTTAATTTATTGCAATTATTGCTACAGGTCTCCAGTTTTCAGGACCGGAAAATTATGTTGTGCATGTCTCATTATTAAAAGGGGAAGACATTGGTTTTATTTGCTGCCTGTGGAGCCAGACATATATCAGTGAGGGGAAAAAGGTGGATCAGAAGAGGGATTTTGAGACAGAGCTGGTGGATCTGTCTGGGAGTTCAAAGAGGAGTGCTGAGCTGTCATCGCTGTTAAACACTTCGCACACTGCTGCAGCAAGTCTAAGGTCTGACTCCTTGCCTTAAACTCAATTAACCTGCTTAAATATGAAGATGTAAATCAACACTTACTCCCGTGATAAAGTGGCTACCAGATGACTTTTTGACTCAGCAAGACAAGACATAACTCAACTCCATGATTACAACCCGAAAATAGACATATTCAGTGTAGATTAAAGGATGGGCCTTGTTTTGTTTCTTGCAATCATTGCAAAAACCCCCAAGCATAGAAAATGACTCTGTCTGAGATATTTGTCCGAGAATGAGGGGTTCGTTGATTCTTGACTGAAAAATAAGCTACAGCTTAACCACAGGGTAGAACCTGTGTGCAAAAATTGCTAAGAGTTTCCTTCATCTTTATCATGCAGGCAGGCAACTTAGGTGATCAGGGAAATTTTTCAGCCTTAATGTCCACAACCCAGCAGAGTTAATGTTTTAGTGAAGACCCATGTCCAGAGATTTCAAAAGCTGAGCTGCTAAAACAAAGTTTATTAGTCTACGAGTACATGGGCAGATATAGGTATCCATCCCAGGCTTAAAATCACCTCAGTGCTTAAGCAACTTTCTGCCCTGAGCACAACTAAGCCCCATTCCATTAAAAGTTAGCAACATCTGATGTGAAAAGCAAAAGGCATAAAGCTGAAAGCGCATCCCCTCTGCCTGGTTGCTCCTCTCTTCTATATCCAACTTGGCTTGTAGTGTTGGGATAGGTTCCTCAACAAACCCAAGGACATCGTTACCTCAGGACATCAGGCATGGACAGGGCAGAGGAAAGAGAGGAGATTTAGATTAGATATTAGGAAGAAATGCTTTACTGTAAGGGTGGTGAGGCACTGGCCTAAGTTGCCCCGAGGAGTCACAAAAGCCTCATCCCGGGAGGTGTCCAAGGCCAGGATGGATGAGGCTTTGAGCAACATGATCCACTGGGAGGTGTCCCTTCCCATGGCAGGGGGGTTAGAACTGGGTGATCTTTGAGGTCCCTTCTAATCCAAATCACTCCATGATTCTATGACATTTCCAAGTCAGCCCTGGGCTCTCTCTTCTCTCCTCTCCTCTCTTCCTCATATACCAATATTTCAGTGCATGAGGCAATTCCCTCAGTCCATGTTTCTCTCTGTTTTACCACTGCTTTTTGCTCTGATGCACTGGGTGAGTCCAGACAAGTATCTTCTTTTATCCAGCCTTCCTTGGTAGTCTTACAGGAAGGAGTCATTTCACAGAGCAGTAGAAGCAGGAGTTTTTAGGCAATTCAGTCTATAACCCCCAGCCCTTGTAGGAACCAATGTCTCCAGGGTGACAAAATCTCCAGAATTTGCCAGCAGCGTGTTAATTATGTTAGCATTACAGATGCTAGTTATGGAGGGAACAAGTCCTCCTGTACTTCATAATCTTATTACCCGTGACCTACTGTGCCACGTGCCAACACAGAGAGACTCACTCGTCCCACTGTTCCCACAGTCCCATGGGGAGGTTCATTCACATGCAGTCCAGCAAAACTCACAACAGCACCTGTTCAAAAAAAATAACACTCACATTTCTCCTTTCTAAACCCAAACAGAGGCTTTAAGATCCCACAGAAAGGCAACACAAGAGCTGCAGCCTCGCCTCCCTGTCAATTAATTTCACTCTGACACAAGCCTGACTCCTCTACCGTGTTTTATCTGCAGACTTTATCAGCAAATTACTTTTATAAGGTCTGTAAAAATAATGTCAGAGTACTCATTTATCACAGTATCAGTGTTTTATTTTGCTTCATTATATCAAAAGAGATTCTGAAAGAGCTCTACGTTTTCAAAATGGGTTTTTTTGGACTTTGTTCCCCTCTAGAAATCTGGCAAAGGTCCATTCAGTGCAGAGACTGCATGCCCAACAGATGAGACCAGCCCAGGGGACACAACCCCATCTGTGCACATAACAGAGCTGTGCACGTATTTCCTCATCCATCAGAAAAGCCCTACTGCTGAGGAGAAGAGGATACCTCTTCCTGATCTCCCTCAGTTCCCTGGAGATCCCCAGCTTAAAATGCTGATAGAGAAATGCAAAGTGTCTCAATATACAACAAAGTTATCACAAAGGTGATCTGTTTGTCTCTCTTTCAGTTCACGCACTCCAAGAACAAAGTCCTGGCTCTGTAGGACAACTAAAAAACCCCAAGTGCCAGCATTTCACAGAGTGCCCTATAAGATAACAAATTTGGCATTATGCCTATTCTACATAGCAATTCCCTTTCCAATTATCAGTACTTAGGCCCAGTGCTCTCTCTTAATGAAAGAGTCAAGGCTGTCCAGCCTACAATGCAGTGATGTATAACAAGCCTAGGATGGCAAATAAAATCAACAAGTCATTATCTGTGAACCTCTCAATGCCTTTAAAGTGCTCATGCATTGACACTATAAAAATGCAACTGTTTCAGCTATTAACAGCCTCCCAGGACGTTTGGCTATGGGAAATAAAGGAGATAAAAAGACCCCAAACCTGTGGCTCGAGAAACACAGATTTTTCCCAGGCTTACAGAGAATTGCTTAGCCATCTTATTTATAGCACATAGATGCCTTCATGACTTTGAGTGAATAGAGAACTGAAATGCTTAAGCAGTGAACCCACCAAGTAGGAGCTGGGGAGTGGGAGGTGGTGGAACCTGATCAACCACAAACCTCCAGAATGGCCTTGGAAGATTCATCAAGATCCACATTCCCAAAGAAATTTAGGCACAGGCCCGTCCTTCTCATTCCAAAACCAATGTCTATGGTTGGCCAACTGAATCACACCCTAGAGGCTCGTACCTCTCTCCCATGGATACAGAGTTTCCACCTCTCTGTGTCCCACCTGACATGAAGAGCTTAAGAGCCCAGTTGAACCTATAAGCATCATAGCAAGCAAGACCAACCGGACTACTCCACATCTCAAACACGTTCTCAGTGCCACAGTTTCCTTTTTTATAGAACATCCCTCTCATTTATCCCTACCTCTGCTGACCTCTTGGAAGCCCACCTGCATTTCCATCTCAATTACACAAGCATAATGCAGTTGCACGCTAAGAGCTGCCCAGGCAGACAGTGGCAACTGCAGGCCAGTTTATTGTTTATTATCTTCATAGCAAAAGCGGTAGAAAATGTTTGCATTGTACAAGGGGCTGTGCAAGACATCACAGAACCACAGAATCTTTAAGGTTGGAAAAAACCTCTAGGACCATCAATTCCAACTGGCAGCCCGACACCATCATGTCCTGAAGTGCCATGTCTACACATCTTTTGAACACCTCCAGGGATGGTGACTCCACCACGTCCCTGGGTAGTTTGTTCCAATGTTTTACTACTCTTTCGTTAAAGAAATTTTTCCTAATATCCAGTCTAAACCCCCCTAGGCCCAACTTAGCTCATCATCACCCTAAAAAGCTTACAAAGTCACCTCAAGGACCACAGCTCATAGTGTAACTGGCATGGTCTTACATTGCCCCAGCTCATTAGTGAACGTGGCAGAGACTCAAAAGGCGGTCACAGCTTTCCAGTGGTATCCAGGGAAACAGGAAAATCACCAAGTCACTACAAGAAGAGAAGAAAACTAAATGCTGGGTGGCCAAATTTCTGAGGTGCTGAGGGAGAAACAGTACAAAGTGGACCAAAGACGGCTTTCCAAAGGACTTCAGCACAGCACTGACCAATAAAGCACAAACAGCACCACTGGAGACAAAAGACACAAAAGATACTGAAGGCAAAGTATGCAAAGTTTTTAAGCAGTCATCCCAACACTGCTACTGTTGCTTTTGAGTAGTGTGGCATCAGTGGTTCATCCCTGGTGAGGGCACATATTTCCATGGAAATATACTTTAGGCAGCCCTTTAGGAGGGCCACATGCAAGCACATCTACGGTTTACATCTCACGATGCTTTTGTCAAGCATCGCTCTTAAAAGAAATGGAAGCAAGCTCTGGAAAAGCATTCAAGCATACGCGCAGCGACACAAGTACTACAACTCAAAAACTAACTTTTTCGTAAAGATTAACTGACTGATAGCTCAGTGCTCTCCAAAAGTTCCTTAGCTGAGCTCTTCCATGCTCATGGATGAGCATGGATGAAGTTAAAAGTTATAGCTGAGCCAAATAAACAATTCAGTGGCACTTGGAGAGGTCTCATTCTCACTAGCATGTTCTATGGCCCTACCCTTTCCCCCAGCCAGTTCAACTCACAAAAAAAGCTGGCAGAAAATTATTGACTTTTTTTTCTGGATTACCTTTTTGCTGGGTCAGTGAGTTAACTGACTCAGCCCTGGGCGTGATGGGCAGTAGAGGTAGTGCAAGAGAAGAGACGCTATATATAGGGGCCTCTCATTTTGGCATCAGAAACAAAGTAGACTGGTTCTAGCCATAATGTGCAACTTCCCCATAAGATACAGTCTCCTCCTGTTAAGGTTACATATGGGAAGTTACAGCACCTAATTCCAGAAGAAATCACCAGAAATAAGCACTTATTCTTGTATCTACCATGATGATGTCCAAATCTAGCACAGCAAATTCTCACCTTCAGGTACCCATCCCAGTGCATTACATAGCATCCAGTCACACCCATGAGAACAAGGACAACATGCAACCAGCCCTCTGCTAGCTGGGTCTCATGTTTGTGAAGTCCTCTCACCCGAAGCACTCAAAATAAGTTCTGGAGGAAATAAGGGTGAAGGGGCAAAACAAGGGAGAAATGCTGTAATTTCTGAATGTTCATTTCCTGTCTTTAAACACAAAAGTCCAACAAAATAAAAAAGGGTGGTGAAGAACACAATGTGATGTCCTGGGAAAGGTTTCCCAATGGTTTTTGTTCAAATTTTGAATAGCTGCGACATCCTGTAGAAGAGATAAAGAAAAAGAATGCTCAAATTTCCCAACCCATCAAGACAGTGTAATCCAATAAGACTGAAAAAACAGCCTTCAAGCTGTATAACCATTACCAGTGTTCCCCTGCTAACATGGCTGTCCACACCACTACTGGTGATCAGTTCGAGGGCTGTCACAGTGAAGCAAACCCATGGCTATGAAGAGCTCACCTGAATCAAATTGCTCCCTGTTGCCATTGGCTGGGCTCTGACCCTTCTCTGGGAACAGATGCTGAGTCTCTTGCATGGTAGCAATGAAAGACGACCTTGTCTCCATGGTTCAGAGCAAGAGACCTTGCCTTCCTAATTCATCCTGCAAGGGGGAGCGCCTAGAGGACAAATTAAAACAGAAAAACAATGAGTGATTTGTTCTACCTGCACCAACCCAATTACCTCAGCCTTTCCTAAAGGTTTTCAAGTTATCCCATGTTGATTGATCCCGCTCTCCTCCAAGGTGAACCTCAAGTTGTACAAGGAATCACAACAAAGGACTTTAGGGGAAATAATACCATAACAACAACAATAATTACAACAGAGAAGATAATGAGGTAATAACAGAATCACAGAATTATTTGGGTTTGAATGGACCTTAAAGATCACCCAGTTTCAACCTCCCTGCCATGGGGACACCTCCCACCAGACCAGGCTGCTCAAAGCCCCATCCAACCTGGCCTGGAACACCTCCAGGGATGGGGCAGTCACAACTTCTCTGGGCAATCTGTGCCAGGGCCTCATCACCCCCACAGGAAAAAATTTCCTCCTAATATCTAACCTAAATCTCCCCTCTTTCAACTTTAAACCATTGCCCCTCATCCTATTCCTTCATTCCTGGATAAAAAGCCCCTCTCCAGTTTTCCTGTAGCCCCCCCCCTTTAAGTACTGAAAGGCTGCTAGAAGGTCTTCCCGAAGCCTTCTCTTCTCCAGGCTGAATAACCCAAATTCTCTCAGCCTGTCCTCGTATGGGAGGTGCTCCAGCCCTCAGATCATCTTCGCGGCCTCCTCTGGACTTGCTGTAACAGATCTATGTCTTTCCTGTGTTGAGGACTCCAAAACTGAACAGACCTCCAAGTATATCTCAGAGTTCAATCTACACCCTGTACCACCAACAGAGAGAGAAGGACAAGCCCATAAGCTGCCAAAACCCACACCAAAAATATATAGTGAGGTATATCTCACTCCATAAACACTCAGACTTCCAAAGGAAAGTGGTAACGAAAAAGAGGAAATACTGAAGGGAAAACACTTGACAGAGACTGGAATAACTCTAAAAATTAAAGCTCCCCATGCAAAATGCAGATATCCTAATGAAACAGTGCTGCCTGCGTTTTGAATTAAGACTGTCCTAAGCTGACTGCACCAGTTAGTACCAAGTAGGGTAGCAAATATTAACTGAGGTGTAGGCTGAGTCAGGTTGGCAGAAGAGATTCTTCTAGAGGAAATGACCATAGTAAATACAAAGTGGAATAAAAACACGTAGAAATGAAAAATTATACAAGAAAGGGAACACGGACTGACTAGATCTCGAAGCAGATACCAGGCTAAATGAGAACTATATTTCTAGCTACAGGAAACCACCAGACAAGCAATAGCCAGAGATACACCCTTAGGAGCAGATTAAAAAGAACTCCAGAGTGAGTTTTTTGGTAAAACTCTCTGAGATGGTGATGAATTATGAGGTGTCAAAAGAGGACTGAAAAAGAAAAACCAAGAGCTCAGGTTATGGGCACAGAGGGAACCAGCTACTCACACAAGATATCCTAAAGCAAAGACAGACGTAGGAAAGGTGTGTGTCCAGAATACATGATGCGCAGGACTGGTCCTGTTTATTAGTGGATAAATCCAAGACTTGTGTGATAGAGAGGACTACGCTGGCAGCACAGACCTCAAATGCTCTGCAAGAAGCATGACTAAAAGTAGGAAAAAAGTTTACTGCCATAAGCCAGGCAAAGCAGGAGGTAATAAGATTGTAAAAATATTATGGGATTTTTTCAACTTTTACTACTCAGGGAGCATATTCAGAAAGACCAGATATGGTGGTTATAAAATAGAAAGAGGGAGAGTGTTCTGTTGTAGATTTTTTGTTCCCAGTTTTTAACGTTGTTCCAATGAAAACCACGAAGAAGAAACAGCCATGTGTGAGCAGTTATAGGAGGAACTGAAAAAGATGAGGAGCATGTCAAGCGAAAATGTGACTGTTTGCTGCAGCAATCACAACAGCATTGTGGCGACTGAAATTAAACCATGCTAAAACCATAGGTGTTTCACAAAGCATCACTGGTAGAAGCAAATTACCAATACAAATGATACAACCTCCAGCTGAAGGTTGTTTGGGCAAAGTTAGACCCCCATCCACTGATCTAGCTGAAGATGTTCCTGCTCACTGCATGGGGGCTGAACTAGATGATCTTCACGGTCCCTTCCAATCCAAACCATTCTATGATTCTGTGATGAGCAATTTGTGTTCCCCACCCCAAAGAAAAACGCTCATGCAAGGAAAAAGATACTTTTGAAAAAAGGAGACCATAAACCAATTGAGAACATTATGCTTGTCGGTCTCTTTGCAAAGTGCTTGGTATACTTTGAGCACTCCATAAATAATAATGATCACTTCCCCACTGTGATGGCCACTACAGAGCTTCATCTTCATTCTTTGTTGACATGAGACTTGCTAATGAATTAAGTGCATTATATACTATAAGTATTTTGAGTGCAGTGAACCTCGGAACATATGTATCGCTCCTCCCTGGTGTATAATAAGTTTCAATTAACTACGAAACTAGAAGCAATCAGTCTACTGAAAGTCAAAAACCACTTCTCCTTTGGTAGAGAATACTTCCATAAATATCATTAATAATAAATCGGTTAAGTATTGGGATTTTATATCAAGCTTGTTTAATGTGAGAGGAGAGGAGTTAGCTGAAGCTAAACACTGGGTGGATTCAGCTGTTTTCTTTTTCTTTTAGGACCAGAAAATGATGGAAGGTAATTTGGGTCTATGAAAAAAACCTTCAAAGGACAAAGAGAATCACAGAGATCAATTTAAATAACACAGCAAATCAATCACCTTCAACAGAACTCAGGGGTAATAATATAAATACCAAGAAGAAAGATAAGACTCTCGGTAGCGTCGTTAAATCTTGTGATGCTCCTATGATGCCGATAAAACAAAGTTACGAGCTGATAAAAAGCTAAAGGTGTCCAATCAGATGACAACAGTATTTGCTGTTTCTTATGCAGTCAAGCCCCAAATCTGCCACCAGATCCATCAGAAAGGCCCGTTTCCCTGAGTCAGGGAATATCCCATCAGAAAAGCAAAATGGTTGGGAAAACCAGCAGGAAGCTACCCGAAGTGTCTGCAAACACAGCAAGGATCCATCCTCAGCGGCCACGTTTGGAGCTGGGCTTGAGTCCACTTCAATTAAAAGGGAGCAATACAGAATTTCTCAGCTAGATCCAGCAATGCCAACAGCATTTTTGTTTGTTTAACTCTATTTTAATGTATTTTTTGCTTAAGCCAGGGACAACTTCTTGGTTTTGAAATGTCATGTTGAGAGCATCAACATCCCAAAAAGACTGGATCTGGCAGAGGCTATAGCTTGTCTTTTTATTTTGGGAATACCTAGTTTAGCTTTTATGGTAGGAAAGCATTTTCCCAATAGTATATGATAACAAGACATAAATTTCATGATAACTCTGAGCCTTGGTGTTGATACAACTAACCAGCAAAGAAAGCTGACATAGGGTATTAATTTTTCACTTTTTATTAATTGCTGCTAATTAACACTTCAAACAGAGTTCCCAGCCATAGTATTAACAGTAGCATGCTAACTGGCCTGCAATCACCAATTTTAAACAAGCAGCACACACCGCTGTACTCTGATTTCTCTGTCAGTCTCAAGAAACGTATGTCCACTGGAAACTCAACTAAGAACTATAAGCCACATCACCAGCCTGTAAACCAGCGGATGGGAAACAACAGCAAAAGAGGCTCAACTGACACTACAATAGGCAGGAAAAAGAAAAATATTATGAAATCCATTTGAAAGAGCAGGGAAGGGTGGAAAGTGGAAATTCCCTGGTTTCAGATCCCTTGTTCATTGTTTCTGCATAGTGGTGGTTCAAACCGATCCGATTCTTCCCACACACAGCCTCCATTCCCCTGGTATTTAATTCAGATCCAGACTCTTACTTCACAGGCAGAAAAAGCCAGTCAATATAAAAAAGAATCTCTTATTTCCTTCTTCTCACTCCTGTCAGTCTCAGCCACACCATTATCTCAAACATGCTGCCTTGTCATCTCTATCAATTTTGGCTCTTTGTAAAGCGCCAGCATTGGCTTCCTCACATGATTTTGCATTTGTTGTCTCCTGTCTACTCCACTTTGGTTCTCCTTCCTTTGGAGTGGGACCTTGTAGAGAGAGGTACCCCACCTACACACACAAATGCAGTGCAGTAGAGTAAGTCCTGAAAAAAACGTAACCTTCTCCCTCCAATACATGCTTTGTTCATTTGGATTAACATTAAAAAGGCCAGCTACAGGAACAGAGGATGCAAAGAAGATCCTACATCCTTGAAAACTTCTGGAGGAGTAGAAACCCAGTGGTGGGTTTCCCCAATGATTTGCCTCAAGCCTCCAATATTCATTGACATTCACTGACCTGAGATGCTCCCACCACTAAGGAGACACTTGATAAGCACAGCAGGGCTGCACTAGGAACCACCAGCACAACCCTGTGTCCTTGGTGAGGAGCTCCTACCAGGGATGGGTGGGTCCAAGGTCAACTCCAAGGCTCTCTGGCCCTGGATAAGTTGGGATATAAGTAGTCTGCACTTCTTTTTCCAGCCAAATTAGAGGGAGGTTGAACATGAGGTGTTCTCTGCAGGTTTCCCTGGTGAAAGCATCTGCTGATTTCACCCAGTCTCCTCAAATCTAGGTGGTACTACATGCAATTTCAGGTAGCCTTTACCACCTTAAAGACTTTTGCAAGCCATGAGTGAAAAAGCCACTGCAAAGCTATCAAGGAAACCATTTTGAAATTTACTTGCCTGAAAAACTAGAAAACCGCAGCAACTGGTGCTGAGGCTCTCCAGAAGCAGGACAGGACTGGGCTGAGACCTGCCCTGTCTCAATTAAATCTTGGGGCTGAGACTGTCACTCCAACCGTTTCTTCTTCCATCCTACATTCAGAATACATTATTTTTAACGTCCTTGCTAATGTTCACCACTTGGATAAATGGCTTTATATCAAGTAAAATAGGGCACCTAGGCCTGAGCAGATGGAGCAAAAGCCTAGGTAGAACACAGGTGATACCACCTGACTTCACCACAAGGTTTTCCAGTACAGCACATCTTCACGGAACAGCAGTACAAGAGATGATGCCCACCAATCTCAGATGGGATTTGCCTCACCCAACTCATCATTTGCAGCTAACCAAGAGCAAGCATCTTCAAAGGGTGATTTGTGTGGTCTAAGACATACACACACACACAAAGTTCAGATGAGATGAATAACCCCTCAGGGGGTGTCTGCACTTGCACAGTATCTGTTAAGACTTTAGACACCCAAATTTGCTAGCAAACAAACTGAATGCCTAGGTGCCATACGGTACTGGCCCTGTATGTGGTGCAGGGTGAAGGGGACTCAGCGTCATCGTACCAAACCTAGGATTCAGGAGAGCTGGCTGCCACAAGGCTGACCTTGAATCATGCTCTCCCTCCTCAGGTGAGCCATCAAGGTATCTTCTCTCCCACAGGACACAGTATAAGACCAGGCATCACCCAAGAGTCAGGACAGACAACACAAAGCTGATACCCTGCCCATCCTCAAGCACTCTTCTACACAGCATCTCCTTTCCCTTTTAGGACTCCGTCCTGCAGCAGGAAGCTCTGAGCCAACACTCTGTTCCTGCAGCCCTTCTGGTTGCCTCTAATGCCTGCCAGCCTGGAGATCCCTATGTCCCAGTGGATCCTCGTCCCAGTAAACACCGAGATCAGCTTTCCAAGAAACCACAATGAAAATCACAACACACACAACCTCTGATTTTTATAGCTCAAGTCAAGTCAACAGTGTTTCCTTCTAGGTCTAAAAGTCTGGATCTCCATTCTTTGCTTTAAGTAACGCAGGTGACCTTTTTCAGCGCTGAGGGATCACCTCCAAGAGCACATAGGCAACATAAGGCAACAAATGAAGTCTCCAGCTCCCCAAAAAGCTACTTCACAAGCAATGGTGCAGATCATCCCGCTGCATTTAACATGAGGACACACAGGACTAACAGTGTGGCTGAGAAGAAAGTCTGCTCCTCCAGGCAAAGGTCCCTAAATAAAACCATACTTCACGCAGGATTGCTGGTGGCGGCCTGCCACAATATTTACACCCCCTGAGCATCTGCACAATGCAAATAGAGGCTCATTTGGAATAGCTATTGAACACGTCAAGAACAGTTTTCACCTCCTAGAGAAAGAGCCTTGTTTCTCTTCTCAGACAAAGTATCAGTTGGAAACCTTTTGAGGATCACTTCTTCCAAATTCCTGTCTTGTTTATTATTATTATTATTTATTTGAGAGCTTCTCTCGCCAAGTGTTTTTATTTATATCAAGTGACAATTTCTCTTTCATATTGAACTCCCCATAGGATTTCATTAGGGGCAAACTGCTTCTTTGAACAGGGCTGTGTTGCTTCAGATGTACTCTGGGGTGGAAGAAACAAAACCCATCTAATCTGGAGAACTAGTAAAGTTCACAATATTCAAATATATAAAAGACAGATGAATGGAGAAAGAGTATAATCTGTATTCCATGTTCTTGGTGGATCAAACAGGAAGGCCTGGGTTTAAACTGGCGGGGGGGGGGGCCTTCCAGCACTTAAAGGGGGCTACATGAAAGCTGAGGAGGGGCTCTTTATCAGGGAGTGCAGGGATACGATGAAGAGTACTGCTTTTAAGCTGAAAGAGGGGAGATTCAAATCAGATATTAGGACAAAATGGTTTATTGTGAGGGTGATGACAGACTGGTACAGGTTAGTCAGAGAAATCATGGATACCCCATCTCTGGAGATGTTCAAGATCAGACTGGATGAGGCTTTGAGAAATCTGATCCAGTGGAAGGTGTCCCTGCCTGTGGCAAGGAAGTTGGAATGGAATGATCTTTAGGTCCCTTCCAACCCAAACCATGAATCTGGTGAAGAAGCGGAATAGGCAGCATTAAGGGCACAGGACCTCTGCTTTTGAAGGGGTTAGGATGCTGATCTGTCCAGAAAGAGAACTTGGTACAGTTAATCCTGCCCTGGGTTAAGAGATGGTCTGTACAAGCCATGGAGGTCCCTTTCCAGCCCTCCTGCTCCAGACACTAATAGGGCTGCTCTTTCTGCTCTTGCAGTCAAAAATCAGCATCATTCGTGCAGCAACACAGAAAATAAATGACTAAGCCTGGAGGGAGAACATGCAGAAATGGGAAACTGGAGGAATCATCAGAGCAGGGAGGGTCTGGATTATCCACCCCAAAGGGGAAGAAGGACAGGAACCAATCTTCTTTGAAGACACATGGTTGATAAGCGATAATGCGAGGTGGTGATAGACCTCCATATCTCAGCACGCCTTTGCTCTCCTCTCTTCTCCCATTGGTTACTTAATGCCTCATGTTTTTAGGCCGACAGAGACAAACCTATTGCATAAGGCAATTTTCTACCTCACACGCCACAGAGTCCAGGATACCAGGATATACACAGAGATAAAGAGCAGTAAGATAAGACAATGGAAAGCAAAATAAGCTTAATTAAGAGTAACTAACTTGTTTACAGTGAAAAGCCCTGCAGTATTAAGAAAAAAAAAAAAAAAAAAAAAAGAGAGATGACAGGCAGGCACACAGATATCTGACTTAGCTACACACTCCACTTTTAGCTGCCCTATGTGTAATTATAGCTTAAGGATCCAGAGACAGACTTAAAGCAAAAGCCTGCCACAGACTTCACTGAGAACTAGATCAAACTTCTAAAATTTAAAGCACTTTTTTCATTAAATTTCCATTCTCTCAACTGGGCTGGATGTTCTACAGCCAAGTGTTAAAAGGGATTGCTGCCACACCTGCACCCCTGCTAACGCTGGACATTCCTACCTCTAGCATCCCATGCAACACACACGCAGGGTACAGCCCTGTGCTCAGTTTCCACATCAGCTGGCTGGGGGAGCGTCCCAGATTTGGATGCCAACAGCAGGATCAGGCCCCAAACTGCCCTGCAGCACTGCCATATGAACAGCCAGGCAAAGCCACCAGGCACCTCTGCCCTGCATGTGCATCACCAATGCTCATCACAAGCAGCTGTAAAATCGCATCCTGTCACAGCACTGATATTTTACATCCTCTTTGCATAGATATAAATGTCAGCATAAGGTGCCAGGCCAGGGAGGGGGAGGTCGCCATGTACTAACCTGTCTCGTTTCCAGCTGTTCAGTCACCTTCTCTGTGATCCAACAGGCTATTTCCAGGAAGAATACCCTATTCGGCAAAGCACTTCTACCCATGGTAATGACCCAACATATACCAACCACACTGGGAATATGGCATATTTAAGATCAAGCATCTTCTAAAGCTCTCAGCCAAATCAGGGCCACAAAGAAGACCGAATCAACATCCCAAATGCCCTCTACAACAGACCAAAAAACTGCAGGGAAGAAGCATGGCAGCAACATCAGCCATCTGCAACACACTGCCTTCTCACATCTCCATGCTTGCAACAGAGCTGAAACAACTAAGCTTTTTAGATGGGTCACTTGAACACTCACAGCTGTTTATCATCCTGAAACATCTCATCTGATGCTTATCACCTCCAAACACCAGCTATGTAGATTGAAAAAAATCAGTCAGACCCCCTGAACAGGACTGATCAGCCAAGCAACAGAAGTCACCCAACAGGAAACAGAAAACACTGTTTTCACAGACTTAATTTAAGGCCCAATTCAGAAGTTCCTAACCAGCCAAAACTCTCATCGCCCAAGGCAACCTTGCAGTGCTTTGCAGCAGTTGGAGCTGTTTTACAAAAGAAAAATACAATATACAAGCTGGAACTTGGGAAACATCTGCCATCTGATTCCAACACTTTTTAGGAAAAATGACATTTTAGGTCTTGGCACTGCTTGGTTCAATTAAACAGCACAGCTGATCAGCATTGGAGCTTAGTCCTACACACACTTACAACTCTCTCAGCACTTTACATCCAGAAGTAGCTTCACTGACTGGTAGAATTTGCCAACCGAAAAAAAAAAAAAAAGGAGATCCAGCCCTTGCAGCCATTTCCCACCACTCCTACCTACAACAGCAGGAAGAGGAAGACCCATCTCCACGGGCATGTGGGGGCAGCCAGCAGACCCCTGCCAAGTTCTATCCAGAACCAAATTCTACAACCCATTTTAACTCAAGAGTCCTGCAAATTACACTTAAAATTTACATTATAAATGTAATTCTATCACATTTCTCTAATAAAGAACCAAACTGGATTCCCTTTCATTCTACTTGTGGCCTCTTAAGATGCCTGGTGAACATGTAAGCTGCCCCACGACATTCGAGTTTAATGCCCCATCACCACCCATATAAAGGCAGATCGTGGAGTCTGGTCTCACACTTGCACTTTACCCAAAGCACCTTCCAAGAAACGATTAAATACTATTTTTTCTTGTCCTATCTTTAAAGGGATATTTTGAATACATTCGTGGTTTTCCACCCAACAGTCCAAGCAAGGTACTTAGGGGTCCTTAGATTTTAAGGTTCCTCAGCCCGCGGTCATCTTGTCTAATCTCCTACTCTGCAGAAGGAAAAATAATGCAATCATCTCCTAGATTTTAGTAGAGAGGGTTCATCTTCCTTGCCAAACAAACAAACATAAAACTTTCCAGTAACTTATATTCCAACTGGGTCGCAGGACTTTACCCGAGAAAACAGCACTCCCTTGCACAAGCCATCCTGTGATGTTATGAGTATTAATCATGAAAGCAAGAACCATCAGTGAAAGTAAAAATAGCAAGGATTATGCACATAACTTTTAAGCCTCGCACCTACTCAGAAATCTCTCGCTCAGCTGTCAAGAGCTGCTTGGCATTTTTTCTCTTTCGTTTTATTACTATTTAATTTTTGAGCAAATGCTTCTGATTCATAAAAATGATGTAGATGGGAACACATTTTCCAAATCAGCCCTCTCACGAATGCTTTGATTAGGTCTCGCAAAAGGCTAATCTCAAAATAAACTCTTTCAGGAGTCTTTAAAATGTCAGTGACAGAGTTTTTGCTAATATTTCTGCATTCCCCTGCAAATCCAAACATTTTTGATCACTGTAGGAGTCATACCTAAACCACAGAAAACATAACAAAGAAATCTTCTGTCAGAAAACTCCTAGGATGGACTTGAATGATTTCATCAGAGATGACTGAAGTGCAAAGTTTGACAGTTTCAAATGATGAGATTTAAATATTGACAAGGTACTATCGGCTACTGTAATTCTAAAAAAAATTTAGCCCTTGGGGACCAACACATTACAATGATAGAACAAACCCAGTAACTGCAAATAGCATCACTATTAACAACAGCAACTGCATTTCATTTTCATCACTGCAGACCCTTTTGCACCAGCTGATGTTCTCTCTATGTGTCAATATTGACAGTAACAAAATACCTCTGACACCTCTGCTGCCTTCAGGGCCCTGTGGTCATTGCATTCATTTTCTCTGTGCACCTTCAGAAACATTCCTCTGGCTCTTCTGCTTCACATTTTGGCTACTTGTCCCAGGTTTGGGGTCTTTCTACAACTCCTTTACTTTGTCACTTGGACACAGGCAGGGACCAGCCACCCTCTACCACCCTTGAAAACCCCCTCAGCTGCTCTCCCTGCCTCCCTTTGTAACACACCAACAAAAAAACCCTTAGAAAAACAAGACAGCACCTTCTCTACCCCATCCTTCATTCGCATAAGGTGACAACCCCTCACTGATGCTCTCATGTCATCAGGCCAGCAGCCCCACGGCTGCAGAAGGAAGGCCAGAAACAGTGACTCCAAACACGTGTGTGTACTTAACTCGCCAGCAGCACAAATCAAAGGGGGGGAGAAGCATCCCCAAACAGCTGATAGTCACAGTGCCTACTTTATTTCATGGAATCATGGAAGGGTTTGGGTTGGAAGGGACCTTAAAGCCCATCCAGTTCCACCCCACCTGCCATGGGCAGGGACACCTCCCACCAGCCCAGGCTGTTCAAGGTCCAGTCCAACCTGGCCTTGAACACCTCCAGAGAGGGGACACCCACAGCTTCCCTGGGCAACCTGGGCCAGGGCCTCCCCACCCTCAGTGGGAAGAATTTCTTCCCCATCTCTAATCTAAATCTTCCCCCTAACAGTTTATAGCCATTCCCCCTTGTCCTATCACTACAAGCCCTTGTAAAAAGCCCCTCCCCAGCTCTCCGCTAGGCCCCTTCAGGGACTGGAAGGCCGCTATGAGGCCACTACTTCCAGCAACACTACCACGCACTTCATTAAAGCATCAACTGTTTGTCCAGCCAATTACCACTCATAGTCCCAACTAAATAAATATATACTGTCTTTTACAGACTTTTTTACATCTGTGTGAAACACACTCCACCTCCACAACATCCTTTTAATATCTGTTGAATATTTGTAAATATTTTCCCAATATACAAATGAAATTATACTGTCTTGTTTGTAATGCATCCAGCTCCCCCTACCCCTCGCACTCCCCAAAATCAGTGAAAAAGTATTTCCTTGTTTACAATATACTTGTCTCTTGATAGCTCTTTGCAGTATCTATTTAAATGGCTTTTAGATTTTTTACTTAGTAACAGATTACACCCAACCTCCATCTTATCAGAGGAGTTATTAGGACCTAATCCTTTATAAGCACCAAAGTTATTAGATTTATGAGAATATTTTTCCCTTCCATAAATAATCTGCTGGAGACAAAAAAGGAAAAAAAAAAGGGGAGGGAAAAAAGCCACTTGCATCCCTGCTCATCCAGGCAATGGTAACAAAGCTGGAGAGAACATCTGCCACGCCTACTCCTCCTTTGCCCCCAGTGAAGGAAATCAAATTTGTTTGTACCTAAAGGCCTCTTGGGAGGAAAAGCAAACTGTACTAAATCCTGGCAAGCACCCCCTGCCACCACAGGAAAAAAAGTCCTCGGAGGAGGTTTGCTTGGTGTGAATAGAGCGAACCCTAATGCAACCTCGCTTCCGCAGCAGCAGCAGGGGTGTCTGTGAGCTTCACGCAGCAAAGATGGGGGGAGCAAAGTGGTTCCACAAACATAGCCCCTTTGGCTGATGTGGGTGTCCCCTGGCTCGCAAAGAGTCAAGGGCATGGGTTCTGGGGGGCACCCTATCTTGGGTGAGGGGTCTGAAACAAGCAATGCTGATGCAAAGCAAGGTCCTCCCATCAGAAAGTGAAGTGTGCAAGGAAAGAAACATTTTAGGTTGCTTTTTCCATTTAAAGCAGATCCCTCCAAGGCAAAGGGAAAAAAAAAATGGAGTGAGGGAAGAGGGGGCGAGACCCCAGGTACAGAGGAATCCCCAGAGATCTTTGCAATCCCCACATCCACAGCACACAACCAGGAGAAGCTGCTTCTCTGCTCAGACACCAGGTCTCTGCACTACACCACCTCCAAGAGTACCAGGAGTGCAAACTCATTTTAAAAGCTGTCCTGTCCAAGAGGCAGCAAACTTGGGGATAGAGGGATGCACGGGAGATATTGCTTGCGCTTTGCAGCGACTCCATCCCTTCCCACCCCACAGAAAACCCCACATGTTGACACTCCTCCGCTGCAGTTCTTGGGTTTTGCCACCCAAGTCCCACTGGTGTTTGACAGCTGCCTCCCAAGCCACTCTGCTTAAAATTAAAGCTGGTTTCTACTATTTTGATAGGAAATGACAATCTTCCCTCCCCAGTCTTCTCCTCTGTCCCCCTCCCTGCCACTAAATCCTGTGATGCCAGCTGGTTGGCTCCCTAAACAGCAAAGCTTGGTCTTGGCAGGGGCTGAAGAAGGAGGTGGCTGGGGAAAATGATGTGGGAAGATGGAACAGAGCCCTTTTGGAAGGGGAAACCTCAACCTGCCTGGCAAGGTGTGCAAACAGCGTCTCCGAACACTCCTGCTAAATAAAAGCATGGTGGGTTTCTGGAGAGCATCTCCAAGAGGTGCAGGGAAATAAGCAGGCAGATCAGCTCTCTCCCTCCTCTAGGATCCTCCCTGGCTCCTCCATCCCCACCTGGGCGCTGCCAGCACGTGATGCCGGAGCTTCCCACAGCCACAAAACACAGGTGCTCCGAAGTTCATACCTTGGAACCACAGCTAAACAATCCCAGAACAGCAGCAATGAAGCACTCCCTGCACAGGAACAAGAAGTTTCTCTTGTCTCTGAGGCAGCCTCACTCCTCCACTCCCCTGGAAAACACATTTGCAAAAGGCAGCTGGGAAGGGCACAAACAACTCCCTACAAACTCCTCGCAAACTCCCATTTGCTCGCTTCGCCAGAGCTGCGATTCGTCTCCGTCGCCGTGGGCTTTTTAGGGTCTGTCTGTAAAAGAGCCGCTCGTTACGGCACGCACTGGCAGTCACTTTTTGGGCAGCTCCAATTTCCACGCGGAGCAATTTCAGAGCGGTTTTGCACAACAACGGGGCGGGGGGGGGGGGGGTGAAGCCCTCATCCCCAGATGACTGCGCCGAGGAGAGCAAGGAAGCTTGACAGCTACAACAGGACATCTCATCCCACGAGATGCCTCCTGTTAATGCAAAATACCTCATCTCTGCGCCTCTCGGCATCTCCCCCCACCCCCTTCTCATGGCCCGTCTGCAGTTTTGGCATTCAAAGGCAAATCGGCCCGGCTCTGAAGTCCGCCTGCCCCTTCGCATGGTGTCCTCCCAGCACACACAAATGCCTTAGACTTTTTTCACCAGTGAGTCCTGCGGGGAGGGGGGGTGGCCACCCCGAGCATGAATCCGATCCCTTTCCCTCCGCATTTAATTCACACACGCACCTCTCCGAGCAACAAAAGAGAGTTGAACCCAACGCGTGGCACCTCGCCTCTCCTTTTCCCCTCCTCTCAAAAATGTTTATTTTCAGTTTTTTAAAGACACCTTAACCCGCCATGTTGAGCTGAAAAGCTTTATAAATATTCATTTACCGCAGTTCGGGAGCGCTACGGGAAAACATGTATAGATCAGGGGCTGCACATTTTGGCACAGCTGATTGCTTTCTTTTCTTTTCTTTTCTTCCGCCTTTTGCAACAGCTTTTTTTTCCCTCTTCTCCCCTGCAGATTCAGAAGAAACCCACCCGCACACCCAAAATAACTCCGAGACGTGCATCAGCCTAGGAGATTTTATAAAGGGTCCCACAAGCATTTATCAGGGAAGCATTAAAACGATAGATATTACTTAAAAAAAAAAAAAAGGGCGGGGGGTAGGGAGAAATGAGAGCATCTAAAATGCGATATGTTGATAAAAAGAAGAGCCCTGCCCGCTTGCGATCAACTGCAGGAACACGGCAAACCCTGCCCGTGAGAACTCCCCGGGCCCCGCATCCCGGGATGCAGCGCCGGGAGCGGCATCCTCGGACCGGGGGGAACCCTGCCCCGGCTGCCCCGCCACCACTTCCTTACAAGTCCAACCCGATTTTCCCCTTTGGAAGAGGTGGAAAAAAAAAAAATATAATAATAATAATAATAAAGCTTTTTTATAAATCTTGGAAGCGGAAAAGCGACTCTTTCCGCCCAACCCAATAAATAAAAAAAAAAAAAGGGAGATACAAGCTGGGAGGGTACAATGCCTTACCTGGGAGTGTTCTCCCCCTTTTTTTCCGTGCCCCGGCTGCGAGCCCCAGTGTTGCGCGGCGCTGCGCGGCTCCGAGCCGTCCCTGCGCCCGCACCCGCGGCAGCCTCATTCCAATATGGCATCCACGCAGTGCGCATGCCTGCCGCTCTTTTTTAGGGCTTTCTTTCCCACCCCCCCCCTTTTAATTTAGCAGCCAACTCCTTCGGTGACCTTTTTCAGCAGTTTCAAAAAAAAAAAAACCCCACATTAAAAAAAAAAAAAATCACATCCACATCCTACCCAGCATCGCCCCCCGCGGTGCCTCCGCGCCCCGAGCATTGGAAATGTATTCAATAGTCGATCGAAAATTCACTCGTGGAATTGGTGCTCAGCGCTAACACCGCCCGTGTGTAAAAATGCGATCAAAAAATACCGTAAAGGATTTTACATCGCTGGCAAAGCGGGAGTTCTGACACTGATTTTGCCCTTCCCCATCGCTCTCCACAACCTTTTATTTCGGTTTCTCGCTTTATTTCGTGAGGCGAAGAAACTTCCAGGGAGGAAGGTGGGGAAAAGAAGGCAAAGCAAAAATGCACCGCATTCCCTCCAGCCCCTTCCTGCGTTACCTGTTCATTCCCTATTGCAGAAAACAGGTTTAAAATAAAAAAAGCAGGCGAAGGCACAAGGGAAAGATGCAAAATCAACTGGTGCGCAGCCCTCCCGCAAGCACCCGCACAACTTTCTGCCCTTTGTTTTGTTGGGTTATTGGATGGTCATTTCTTTATTTAGAGATTTCGGTGGGGGGCGGTTCACGGCAGGAATTGCGGTGAAATATCGGTGTGTGCGGCTGTGCTTGTGCGGGGGTGTTTGCACGTACAACCACACTGCGGGATTTTTCTGGTTCTTTTTGTTTCCCTTCCGAGAAAATCGGCTGGGAAATCTGGCCAGACATCATCTCCCACGGCCCCCGCCCTGACTGTTCCTGCCCCTCTTTGGATGACAGAAAAAACCCCGGGGGCGGAACGGGGATAAACACACCACCACCACCACCCCACCCCCCGCAGCCGAGGTTATTCGGGATGCCCTGACCGGTGGTGCCTGGAGCTTTCTCCACCCGAGTTTGCTCAGCAATGCGGCTGTGGGTGTATTTTGCGGGGATTTCGCTCCCTCTCTTGCAGCCTGCGGGAGATTTTTGGAGCCCCAACTCTCTCCTTGCAGGCGGGGGCCGCATCCAGCTGGAGCTGGGGATGCAGGCGGGGGCGTTTGAAGCATCCTTAGGGATGCAGCGCACACACATTCAACAGGTCTAGAGGGGAGCAGAGGAAAGAGGCATCGCTGCTGCGGGGCAGCAGCCAGTCCTGCGGTTTGTCCTTTCAATTCGCCCCAGACGCTGGTGCGTCTGCCCCCACGCCCAGGCTGTCGCGTTCGCACCCCACCCCGCGGGCTCAGATGCAAACGTTATCTCCACTTTCCTTTCTCCACTCTTCTCTGAGCCGAGGTTTAAAGTTTCCAGGGGCTCTTGTGAGCATCCCTCCTGCAGGAGCAGGGAAGTGCTGCAGGGAGGGGTGGTCTCACGCTGGGACACGGCAGAGCTGTGGCACTGATTTCCAATGTGTCACCCCAGCTCTCATCTGTCCCAGAGCAACCACCAGCACCTTTGCACTGATCCTTGCTGGGGATTCATTGCTGAACCTCCCCATCCTCTTTCTCTTCCATTCTTCCTGCACCCTTTCTTTTCCACCCGTCTCTCACAAACACATCAGCGCACCACAGGGATTTTGTGTAAGAAGGCAAGCGAGGTGTGCAGCACACATGAAGAAGGGCATGATTTTTTTTTTCTAGGATATATTGGTGGAGAAGATACCAAAGACCAGAGGAAAGAGCAAATATTGCAGACGGTGCATTCCTTCACCACAATCCACCTTCTTGCCATTCACAATCCGTCTCTGAAAGGTCATGGAGATGGGTTCAGCTGCTCCTGTTGCAGCGGAGTTCCTTTACAAATCAAGGTGTTCCTATTTTTCAGGCTTTAGGTTGGATGGGATTTCAAATCAGCAAAGGAACACTGTCAGAACTTCAAAATAAGACCAAAAACCCAACAGATGCTAGGGAAGTGTTGAAGTCTCGTTTCTCCAGATGATCGTGGAAGTGGTTGACATTTTCAGCATGGTGACATTTCAGATTTTAAACATACTTTTTGAAAGGAAGAGGCTCTGCAAACACGGTGTCAGTGTTCTCACTCCTTTTAACCTGCTCTAAATAAGGTTACACTGAGATTCCACTTACTGCAGCATATTTCTGTCTCAAGCTGGTGGCAGATACCCTCATCCAGCTTAGGGACACAGCCACAGAGGCTCTCAGTGTTTCAGATGTCTCTCCATCTCCTTTCCATTAACAGTGGATGTCTTTGTCCTTTATTTCCACTCACACTTAAGTGCAGGAGCTTTGGTTCCACTGACCTTTCTGGAGCTTCTTCTTCCTTCCTGGCTTTGATTTTCTTTTTTCTGCCCTCTTTTATTTCTATTTAGAGACTATTTCTGAAGCACTGACAGGGCATTTGCCCCCTTACATAGAGATGTAGAAGAAAGGATTATCCCTGTCCAAAGAGTTTGTGATTTAAATTAGCTCTGTGGACAGTGTCCGAAGAGGTGGATTTAAAAAAACTCAGAAATAATCAAGGCTAAGGAAGAAAATCCCTTTGGATTTTTTTCCAAGTGGCTGCTACAATATGACTTTCAGATACAAATGAAAAGGTGCAGATTTGTATCAGGTCTGATCTGAAAATGACTGTAACAGCTCCTGTTAGCAGCAAAGACTTTGGATCTTGCTCATAGCTGAGACTACAAATTGGTTTAGTGGACATGAACTGCAGTGATAGCTGAGAGATTTTGTTTTAGTGCTACCTTTTAGAGCATCACTGGGAAAAACAAAGCGCTTTGAGAAATACTGAATCGTACCAGTATGGTTTCCCAAGACATAAAATGGATTTAATCCCTGGTGACAAAACCACAGTGAAGTTAGCTCCAGTTTTAGTGTCAGTAACGCTGTCTCCTGAGGGATGTGTCTTCAGCTGATCAAAAGCAGCTTGGCTACATTATTTCACTGCTCTCCACACTGTTTAATGCCACATCTGTTGGCAGCAACACCACACCAAAACTCATATTTCATGTCGGAATACAAGTTTCACATCTGAATTTTTTTTGTGGTAGTTTTCAACAAAAACACTTCAATGCAAATAGCGCTGATAAAAAAGGAGATTTAACTGAGCACCAAGTACCCCAGTTGTGATGCTCGTCCATCTGCTCTTGCCTCTGATGATCACCCCCAAAGGAAATAATTGTTCGCACCCCGAGTTTTCCATAGATGAATAAGACAAACACGTCTAAGCCAGTGAAATACAGTCAGTTCCATTATTTTAGATCAGATATCAGAAATTCCTGATCTCCAGGATAAAGTATCAATATGCAAAAGCTCTTCCATTTTCCAGGCTGTCATCTTCAGCAGGTTCAGGTTTTTGGAGGAGAGGTGATGATGTAAAAAGATCCTCTACACAAAGAAACCTAAGAACATGCACACAGAGATGTTTATGGCATTTACAGTCCCAATTTCTCGCATTGCTCCTGGGTCAGGAAGATAAATGCCCTGGGGGACGTTACAGGAATTGTAGACAGGTGTGCATTCAGGTATCCATTTCTGGCCCAAATTTAGCCAGGTGCCTGAGGAGTCAAGAGTACTCCACAAGCTTGACATGGGGCTGAGATGAGGTCCTTATTTGCATACAGTTCCTAGATATGTTCAAAAATATAGATAAATAGAATCATAGAATGGTTTGGATTGGAAGAACCCCTTAACGGTCATCTAGTCCATCCTCCCTGCAATGAGCAGGGAATGGCACTAGCCTTGCAGATACGGTAGCATCTGAGCCAAGCTTCCTATAGGTAAAATGGCAAAACTCAGGTTCTAGGGGCTCATTTGTGATTAACACTATCAGACTGGGCAGAAATTATTTCATAGCAGACAGGTTTATACCCAAAGTGGCTCCACTTTGAGGAGGTATCTGCTTGCCTTGGGTTGCTGCCATCAAGTTGCACTGCACTGCAAAAAAAGGGGCAAGGCTGTGCAGCTGACACCGGTGAATTATTTGGGGATGGTTAGAGGTATCCAACCTGAGCGAGCTGAAGCAAGGAGACTGTCTAACAGGAGCTTGATGTCAAAAAGGAGACCAATAGGACATCATCTGTGGTCATCTCCACTGCCAGGAGCAGCTCCTACTACTTATTTATCTGACATCTCCCCTCTGCAGGACCACTCCTGGGCTCCTAATAACGCCACTCTACATTTTCTCTCCTCCATAGAATCATCTAATCATAGAATGGTTGGGATTGAAAAGGACCTTAAAGATTATCTAATTCCACCCCACCCTGCCATGGGCAGGGACACCTCCCACCAGCCCAGGCTGCTCAAGGTCCCATCCAACCTGGCCTGGAACATCCACAGCTTCCCGGGCAGCCTGTGCCAGGGCCTCACCACCCTCAGTGGGAAGAATTTCTTCCTAATGTCTAATCTAAGTCTCCCCCCCCGTCCAGTTTGAAGCTGTTAAACTGGAAAGGAGGAGATTTAGATTCCACATGCAACAAACTGTTCAGCTTGTAAGTGTTACAGTATTCAACCCACCTTATACTCAATCTTTACAAGAGGAAAAGACATCTGAAACCCTTTATTTCTTGCCAGCTGAGGTTGGCATTGTGTCTCAGGGCCAGGGCTATCACTTACTTACACCTCTTTGGTTTTGTTCATCAGCCCTCACTTAGAGAGGAGCTGGGCCCTGAAAGCTGGCATTAGGATGCTGAAAGACTAGTTTCACAGTGCCATCTCCTGGAGAGAGATGGATGCTGGCTGTTGAACCTTTTTCCGTTCGGTTTACTGCTGAGTGCCAGGCGCTTTGAAGACAGGTGTTTAAGGCATGATCTAAAGAAGAGATTAGCGTAAGTGAAGTTAATCCAAAATTTAAATTCCCTTGTTATGCTTCACAGTAAAAGTTCTACTTCTTAAATACTGTGAAAAGCGATGACATTGCTGGCTTGGGATTCATGAAATCCCCACTGTGTTATAGTCTCCCACCTCTTCCTTGACAGCACCAGCCCTGTGTGCAGTGGTTGCAGGGGTCCCTTGCCGTGTCCCTTCTCCTGCAGCAGCTCAAGGGATACCATGGCCAAGGGATTAACAGCTCTCAAATGGGAGGACTCAGAGCCAGCCAGCCCTGCAGTCTCCAGCAGCAGCTGCCCTGCACACCCCTGCCCAGGATGCCCATGTGGAGATTCACACATCAACTCCACAGCCCAAAAGGGTCATCATTACAGCTTGTTTACCAAATTTTATTTATTTTTATTGTCTGTTGACTAGAAATCACTGCATAGGGGTTGTAACTACTCAGCAGAGAGACAATGACTAGCTTTAACCTCAACTGGAAAATCCAAGCTAGTGCATCACATCTGCAGCTCAAGAATGCCTAGAAAACGTGGTCTCAGTGCTAAACAATAGCTCTTCCATCTTAGCAGTAAATGAAAAGGAAGCACATGTTATATCCAATAAATCACAGCGATGAGGTTCAATAAGGAGGCTCATAGCTATGAGTCTTATTGATCATGCCTACACCATGGCAGAGATACACTCTCATATCAACAGCTAGCTCATTTCTACCATTTATTAACATCTTTTTTATTTATTTTGATTGTTTGCAAGCTTTTTCCTTAGCAGGAAAACACCTCCTTGTTTGTTTAGCGGGGCAAAACAGTGCAGTGGTTTCACTTACAGGGTTGTTTCTGCCCAACTTTGTGATTCTAAAGAAGTCATTTCTCCATTTCCCTTCTTGCCCTTTAGTACAGGAGCAGTATAATGGCAGAAAAAGACAAAAATCTCTAACAGACAAGGATGGCCAGGAGCTCATATTGTACTAAAGAAATGTAAATTGTGCTTGGCATCTGCATTTCCCATCATTGCTGCAAGCACCCCAGGGGGGGATCAGAGCAGTTGCTGCACGTTGAGTTAATTTTGCATCACATAATCAAAAATATTGAGTTGTTCTGGCTCTCCATGTGCCTTGCTTTCATAGCAGATTTGAAAGCTAGCCGAAGCACTTCCATGGATTTGGTATTGAATCAGATTTATGAGCAGGTCAGTTGTGGGCAGAAGTGCCCTGACTCGTTCCCATTACAGCCCAAAAGCCCGTCCACAAAATGCTTTGTGCTTAAGTTTCTCTGGTGATCATCCCCCTTTTCAATAATTTCCAACCAGTTGGCCAAAACTTGGAAGAAAGGATGCAATGGACTGAAGGCTGTGACCAAAATGACTCTCAGATTTTACCGCTCTTGCAATGAAACACTAATCATACGCTTGAAATTCTCCCCTTCCAGACCCTGTTCATTGTCACCCCCAAAACAACAGTGAAGAATTAAAGGGACATAAAAGTAATTTTTTTATCTACAAAACAAATATGAAAATTGTGCATATGAAAGCATCTTTCTGAATCTGACTGTGCAATGGGCTTGTGGATGACTTTTACTCTTTTAATGTCTCCTTCTGTACTAACGAGGAACGTGAAGAATGAAATGCCACTAAGTGCACATAAAAAGGTCCTGGGTTCCACAATAGCGCAAACGTACGTTGTATTCAGCTTAATCTCCATCTGCCCATAAGAGCATAACTGATTTTTTATTTTAATTTAAATAACCTGAACCCTTCTATTTCTTCACTGCCAGATTGCAAAGTGCATTCAATAAGAGTGCATATGAGTGGAGGAGTCTACAATATGCCATTAAAGGTAATAGGTAACATATTTAAGGTCATAATGAGCTCAGGAGAGAGTATCTCAGTCCAGGCATCAGGAAGGAAGGTGTATAAATACTTCCCTTACTAAGTCTCTGTCGAGCCAGGCATGGCTATGAGTTAATAAATAAAGAAGGAAATGGAGCTTTTTCTCATGCAGTAGATTTTTTTTTATCTCATTTCAGATCATACCCCTCTGTTAGTTCATATCTTTCCTACAGATGACCTTGATTTTGCTCTAGACTGATACCACATCCTGGCTGATGTCTGACAAGTGACAGCCTCTGTGCCTCAGTTTCCCTAGCTCTAAAATGGAAAGAGGAATAATGCCCCAACTTTACGAATTGCTTGGAGATTCACTGCTGAAAAATGCTGGTGTATCTTACCTTGTAATTGAACTTTGTTAACCCCGTCAGTCTTTTACTCCAAAGCAAACCCTGCAGCCCCTCTCTATTCCACTCTCCAGATTCTCCTCTCTGCAACTATACCAGATCCACTCGCTCCTGAGATAAGGAAAAATCCTTGAAATATTCCTACAGCCAAATCTTTTTAAAAGTATCATGTGCTCAGGGATCTTGCTTGCACCTCTGATAACCCACAAGTCTTAAAAATACAGTTTTTTAAAAAGAAAGATTTTAGAAATTAGGATTCCTGGCCAACTTGCACACACAGATAATCCTCAGCTGCAGTGTGGTGATTTTCCTCTTCCTCAGCCTTGGTAAAGGGTTGTTCCTGGGCAGCTCATTGAGGTGCGTGGGGCTGGGGAGGTCCGTGACAATGAGGAAAGTAGCGGTTATGATGACCCATGCCAGTTTCAGACCCTATAGATGGATTTTTTTTCTTAACAGAAAGTAAAATACATCTTGTTAAACGAGATGTTTTCTCATTCTCATTTGAAGCTGGAGGGTACACAGCAAAGATCGTCCATTACAGGTTCCTGCACACAATGAGCTGTTTGGGACTTGCCTTTCCTTGTGCTCTGGAGCTCTCTATGGACTGTTGGGGAACCAAACGACACAGATTTAGTTTCAGTGACAAATACAGTAAAAGACATTCGCAGCAAGAGCCCAGTTCTGCTCCAGTGCTGCTTGGACCCAAATGAAGAAATAATTCTTGCTTCCCCCAAAATCTTGCTTTTAGAAAGGAAGCACTGTACAGGTGGGAAACTGAAATCTAGGTAAAGTAAAAGCTAGGTCCACAGAGGCATTTAAGACTTTAAATAATTCTTTGATATTCTTTTGCAAACAGTAGCTTTTAAGAATGTAGGAACGTCTTTAAGAAACACAAAAGGCTGTAACCAACTGTGGCATCGACGCCAGGATCTCACTTTCTAGGTAAGCATCTTTGCTCAAGGCAGTTCCTCAAAGTCCCTACTTTTACTATGACATTGATAGGATCTTCTACATTTTTGGACTCTCAATAAGGCTGCCCAGGACATGCCTGGTTACATTCAAGCATCTCCAGGCTTGTGCAGTGCCTTGATAGATTTGGTCCAATAACAGCATCTGGTCTACATGAAATTCACACTTGCTCTGAAACCATGCAGAGAGTCTCAGCTCCTACGTCTGTCACAAAGTTGAAGCCAAATCTGAAAAATTCAAACTCAAAAAAAAAAAAAAATTGTAGCTGCTGCTACATGTACAGTCAGACAGCCAGAGAGGGTGAAAATCCACAGCACTCACCCTGGCTGTCCAGAAATCCCTGTAAGCGGGGTGAGATACAACTTCAGCCCAAAACACAGGGCTCTTTCCTGTGTACCCCCCCAGTGGAAGTGATTAGGCTTTTGCTGGACCCCAGTGGGCACAATGAATGCTGCACTCTCCCATAACTCACCCATAGACTCTGGGAGGATCATGCAAAAAAAGCTGGAGTTTGCCTGTGTGCAGACATTCTCACCCAGAGTCCGTGGTGCCAGCAGAAGAAGATGCCCACAGTCACCCAGACGTGCCATCCAAGTCAACCACTGATTTACATGGTGGCACTGATTCTATATCCTAAAACACACATGGCACATGGTCAGTGTGAACTGGTGAAATTTAATAAAACATAGATTTTATGCATTTCAACTACATTGCAACTTCCCTTTTGATTTCATTAACTGGCAAGGCTGGAGGCCAAGAATGACAGCGGGATCTCCAGACTCTGCTTCCTGTCCACCTGTTTTCAGTTGGCCAATATGCACATCTGGCCATCTCCTAAATCCAGCCTCAAAACCAAGGAGCAGGGCACGAGCAGCTTCTGACATTCATGCTGACCCTACTTTTCTGTGGGCTTAGCTGTATGATGAAAAAAACCTACTTTTCCAGCTTGTACCTGCCACTCTTTCATGATAAATATTGACTCTACACACCATAAATACTAATTCTCTCCCAGGTTTTCTTTTGGATCAAATCAAGCAGTTCTCCATGAGATGAAACCTGGGTGCATTCAGGGATTGCTTGAAGGATTTTCCCTTGTAGGCAGTATGACCTATGATAAATTCAACTCCCTTTGTCCTATACAGTTCTCCGAACAAGACTCAACTTCAAGTACACTTGGAACAGCCTGTCAGGATCCCATGGGAGGGATGAGCCATAAAAATGTCACTCTGGTGGGCTATGTTTTTAAGCATTTTGCACTGAAAATTAACTCTTATCTTGGGGTCAAAGAAATTCAATGTGAACCCCAGAGGAGACCATGGCCAAGTGCCAGCGCAAAACAAGCAAGGCCAGTGGCCTTGGGAAGAGGCCAGCCACAAGCTGGGTGGACATGACTCCACCCATGACTGGGTGGACATGTAAGAGGACGTGGGATGTCCTCTTAGAGTGAGTGGTACAAGCAGGGTAGATGCAGTGGAGATTTCACCAGCACCAGCTTGGTCACCGTGCCAACATGTGTTTTAACACGAAGAATTTCTCCTGCCTCCCTGGTTTTTGACAACCTCACATTACAAATGTGAGGTGTAAATGTAAGCCTTCTTGGTACGGTGTTTTGAGAAAATAAGAGGCTTTAGCACTCTGAAATTTTTATCTGAAGGAACGTATCTCTTTACACAGGAGGGATCACATTTTTATTTGCACAATGCAAACAGCATCTGTTTTCTTGTTCACATCTACAATTTCACATTGTAACACAAGAGAAGGTTTTACCTTGACAAATCTTCTTAGTGCTCATCTCAATGTTCTTTAATTTGCTTTCTTATAAACAAAAGGATGCTGCCCAGTCCTGTCAAGAGGAAATGCTTGCTGGAAAACACTGGGTTTAAGAAGTGTTTAGGTAAATAAATCATTTGGTATTTGGTATTAATTGATTATGTTATTGTCTATGAAATATCCTGTTTATCCAGGATCCACAAAAGGCAGCTCGTTAAATCAGCATAAATAAAGAGTGCAAAGCACAAGCCATGGCAAAGAGGGACTTCAGAAGAGATACCAACAAGACAGGGCCAGGGCAAATATTTTCTGTTTGAAAAGCGAGAAGTTAGAAACGTCAGGGACAAAAGCTCATGTGACAATGTCTTGTTAAACTGGTGAGTGTAATGTCACTGTTGTGTAATTAGAATGTGTCAACAGATGTGCCTGAAAGGTTTATTTGAGTGGGTTGCAGCTCCTTCCATCAATACGATGCAGGCTTTTGACTCCCATTTGGCTTTACAAGAAGTGTATCTATAAACCTTGCAAGTGCTTCTAATGATGCCTTTTAACAAGGTTTCTCCAATCATAATACTGTAATAGACAACAAACAAGCCTCACATATTTATAATCGGGGGAGAAGTTTTTTCCTCTTACCATAATCAGCCCCAATTGGCCTAGGAAATCCTTCTGGAGAGAAGGTGGAGCAGGCAGTGAGGGAGGGGGATGATATTGGCTGTGGGCAGGTTGTTCTGCATTGCCTCTCTGTCTCCACTGACTGGCTACAGAGTCTGGACAATCACTCTGATGAAGTTCCTGGGATGCAGTTCCAGATTAGCACATCTAAATCTAAGTGTCACCCGTGTAGGCATCTCCATGTGAGTCAGGATTCAAATGACCAAACTGAGATGTCCAGTGCCCTGTGACTTGTCTTAGGGTTCCCACCTGGTATCCAGCTACTTGCTCTGCATTGGATCTCTGACATATCTTCTGCCACATCTGCTAGAAAGTCTTCACGTAGATCTGGTCACCAACATCTACCCTAGGTGTTCAAGTTCAAAGGCAATGAAGATCCAGAAACCAACTGTCAGTGGGACCTGGAGAACAGCAAAACTGAGCAAATGCAGGTACCAAACTTAGGGATGAGCTGAACTGCTTTCTAGACTTGGCTGGCTGCATTGACCAGTTATCTATCTATGAGAGCTTCTGTGGTACCCAAGAATGCATTCCAGATGCAGGTAATGGGGAAATGAGGAAATGTTCTGGGGAAGTGTCGGTGATTTGGGGAAAATTTCATAATTTATTATAAGCATTTTAGAAAATCAGAAAACTTAAGTAGCTGAGACTTTTGTTCTGACTCTTCATATGTTCTTCCATTCTAATAAAATTACTTGTGTCCAGCCCAGCGGTAAGTTGAGACGGGTGATCTATGTTCACAAAGACAGATCCCAATCTGGTGAATGCAGCAGCACAGAGCAGAGGACTCATGGTCCTACTCTGCTAAATGGCAACGGCAGCCAAGGTAAGGAAGGAATGTGATTTTCCTCATGACAGGCTTTAAAATGGACTTGATTTTCAGCTCCAATTTAAAAAAATCAAGCCATTACAAAGTAGCTTTCCAGGCCCGGATGGGACCCCACCTCCTTGGAGAAAAGGCATTTCTCCAGCTGTTTCAGAGCACTCTGCTACAGCAAAAAGGCAGAAAACACAGCATGCAAAGTTATTCAAAGGTATTTCCAAAGGCAGAATTTTCAAGGGAGCCAGGGCAAATTCAGACCCAGTAGGAGAGGAGCAATGTTTCCTTTTGACTGCTTGGAAAATCGTCCCTATGTATTCTCGGAAAGGTGGCCCATGTGAGGGCAAACCATGCACTTACAGAACGATTTCCAAAAAAGATTCGCGCCAGTGCTTCCACGTTGGAGGCACAGAACGGTGACTTTCCCATGTGACTGGTCACAGCCCAATGATCCATCATGAGTCCATTCTACCTCCCCATTTTTCATGTCACCAGGGAGTTTTAATGCTAATCTGCTTAAATGCCTTTATCCAGCTGGTAGCTGGAGGCTAGTTGAGTTAAGAAACCTTTACAGTTGTATAGTGGTTTACAAGGCTGCTTTAAGTCATGGCATATATTATGTATGAGGCTTTATAACAACTATCCATATCAGAATTGATGGAGAACATGAAAGCAAGACAGCAGCATTCATTGCTATAGCGCTTTGTTACAAGTGACAAAAGACAGGAGATCCAAAGACTGACTAAAAACAGAAGCAGAAGTTATTTTCCTAAGAGACTTCTAAGGAATGTAATGATAAAAAAGACTATTAAAGTTACTGTGAAACAAAGGACTCCTTTAATTAAAAATAAATCTGATGCCATAAAATGGTTAAGGTGCATTAATCTGTCTGAAGTAGGACATATTGAGATAACTGCATCTGACGTATTAATCCCCTTTGTAATTTGTGGAGAAAATCACTGCAGGGACCTGGATAGGAAACTCCTATCACTCTAGGGTAAATAGCAAATATTATATCTAAGCTTCAGACTTCCTAACTCCCAGGTCTGAGTATTCACCGTGGTCATACCCTCTCGCGGTGCAAGGAAAATTGGCTCCCAGGACCAAAGAAGTCTGTGAGGGCCCTTGATCTGGATCTTCAGGTGAAAGGACACCCAAATTCAACTAAAAGCTTACAAGAAATCCTGATCACACAGACTGCAGCAGGAAGCAGAGATTCCCCATAGGGAATTCTGTCATATGACAAAATTCTACATGTACTTGAGTTTTGCTGCACTCTATCTACTCTGCTTTCAATCTCTTTGAGTTAAACTCTGAATGAGTTCCATAACTGGAGGAAGTTTTCCTCCCAGAAGGCAAACCTGGGACTGCAAAGCTACCATAAATTCACTATCACTGTAATCCTTCCCAATGCATACAGAAGTTCAAATCGTTATCCCTCCTATCCCAAAACAAAGCTATCAACTCTCATGTCCATTTTCAAGGCTGATAATAAACAGGAAGTCTTGCTTATCCTGGAGTTTAAACCATCTTACTTTCAGTCCAAAGAGAAGCACGATCGCTCTTAGCGATTTCAGCCTTTTCCTTTCCACAGAGTTTGAGAGCCAGGTCCTGTGCATAAAACCACTTCCCAGCACTAAATGCTTCTTATTTACACCCATAAAGCAAATGGGTCAGGTTTTCCAATAAATGCATTTATATTCTCACTCCTTACCAAGGTGGCCTACCTCTAGGTAAAGTAAACTTGCACAAAGGCATTAGAAGTTCATAAGAAAGGCTAAATATAAATGTAGGTAATGAAAGCTTGGAGGAAAAGCATTCTCACCTTGGAATGTTATCACATTAGGGGCAGACTCTGGTTACAAAGAGCTAATGACCATTTTAAGGGGTATCAAGAGCTAAAGCAATTGAAATATAATAAGAAGAAAATGAGTAATGAATCAATTTTAGTGTGTGTCATTGAGCAGTTGTCTCTGGAAGAGCGTGCGTTGATACTGCCCAATAAAAGGGATGGATGGGAAGTGACATCAATTCTATACCTTCTGAAGAAATAAATGATTTCTGGAATTGTTTTTCCCTTAGCCAATGGCATCCTGCTGAAAAAACAGGATGTTTCCTTGTAGAGTTCAGTATAGGCACAGCAAGTGAACAGCATGTTCTTTATTTAAGGAGAGAGAAAATGCCAGCTTTATAGGAGAGACAAACACACTTTGCACCTTTCTTGAAGGTGGTCGTGCTGACTTCTCTAGGAAAAGTACCATTTGTGTCTCTCACATCTCCCTGTGGGAGTCATCTCTGCTGCCAGACCTCCCTTTTTCATGCACTACGTCTCTAAGCCACCGCTCTTCATTTCCCCTCTTAGATTTGCTGCAGATTCCCAATTCATGTTTGCATCCATGCTGCACCCTAATGCAGACACACCTGTCCAGAAACCATAAAGCTGCTGTAATTCATTCCCTATTGAAAATGCAGTAAAATAAGCCCACATAGACATTACTTCCTACTACAGCAAGACTGGCTCCTGTAAGTAAGACAAGTTGGGCTCTTCATTCTAGGCTGAATGATGGACATATGCTTGGCAACCATTGTCTTCCGAAATTACACTCTGTGATATAAAAGCTCCCTGATTATTTAGGATTATTTCACACACAAGTCTGCATCCTAAAGTCAACACTGCAGCCTTTCACTATTATATAATTGCCCGATCTAGGCTGCCCAAATGGCCATTGTTGTTGAACAGGCACCTCCATGGAGTGATTCCAAGCACTTCTAGGTATCTGTCCCACGCAGGAGGAATTGCATGTTGCAGGGTGGTACGTCTTTGCCTGGAAGAGAAGTACAGACAACAAGCTTAAGCTAGATGCCCATCTTCTTCCAGCTGACTCTCCATAACAGTCCCCCAAGGTCCTCACAGTGGTGAGGCTTTGTGCTGGGGTGGACTCAAACCCACCATCCCGATGCTGCAATACTTTTTCATGTATTTGCGAGTCCAAGACTGCCAAAAGAGGTGGGTCAGAAGAAGAAAAGACAATGATATTTCAGTTCTACTGTGTCAGGAGAAGAAAAGCCAATGATATTTCAGTTCCACTGTGATTACTAAGTTCCTTTTCTTACTGTTTCCTATGTTCCTTTTGTTTCCCATTCTTGTTCAATTCTTCACCAAAGCACAATTTCAGAAATTTGATTCGTTTCTGGATCTCACTGACCTATATTGTTTCTCCCCTGTGTTAACTTGAAAACATCTGTGATGGCAAGCAGATGCCTTCTGGCCTTTGGAAATCCCTGTGCATTTTGGGGGTTTGCATTTCAGTTGTAACATCCAGAAGTGAAGAGGCAGGAGGACAAGAACATATGTTCTACATCAGCATTAATTTAACAGATCGCCCGCTACAAAAGCAGCCTTTTATTACAGCAAGGACAAAAGTAGAAGAAAAGTAGAAACATAATTTAGAGAGGGTCTGAAATAAACACTGAATTCAAGAATAAATCTTTATGGGGCACTATATCATAAAAGACCAGCTGCGCCCAGACAGAAAGGAAAAATCTCAATTTTGGGACTCCACTTTGAGCTATGCCAGACAGACTGAAGGTACTGCAGCCTCCTTAGAGGCAACAAGTGAATGTGCTAAGCTTATAAATACGATCCTTCTTTGTTATAAGTGCCACCACCTTAATTCTCCCTTTTCTTAATTGCATTTTTTCAGCTTAACTTTGTCTCAATTTTTTCCAGCAGAATCAACATATTTTTATCATGTTATATTCTTGGTGATAATACACTTTTCACAGGGAAAATGGTCTTTCTTTAGCTATTTCTATACTTCCTGTTTAACTTTATCTATGTAGATGTTATCTACATCCCTCCAGGAATGCTCTTATGTTGTTTTAACTCCCTCAATGGGAATTGGAGTAGGATTGAATTGAGCCAATGCAGTTATCAAGGATTACACTGTAATTTCAGGCTGGCAGTCAGTGGAGAGAGGTGGATATTTACGGAGGGCAGTTCAGCTCACGTTTGCCCCAGGATAGCTGAATTGCATAGTGAGAGAGCTCCTTTCTCCCCTTGCAAGTCTAAGCTTGTTGTCTACAGGTAGGGTTAGGTGAGATGGATCCTACCTCTAATATCTGTCCATTGTTGATCCAAATAGGGGTATCCTATTACTTGCAGGACTTCCACCTCTCCTACTTCCTCACCTCCTCCTGGGTCTTAAGCTACTGTTATATTCCTTTCTATCCAGAATTCATGGTCTTCCCTGGTTGTGTTCTGCAGCCTAGCAAATTCTGACCATTTTTTTTCTAAGTTTAAATCAAGGTATTTGCATAAATTCCTTCTGAGAGTGCCTGGGGGTTTTTTGGAGAGCCCGTTCTCCTTCGTGGCTCTATCTCAAGTGATGAACTCCACAGGCCCTCTGAAACTGCACCTTTAACTCAGGAAACAGTTTCTTCACACATTTCTCAAATCTTCTCCCTGGTACAGACATCTTTCCAAAACTTCATTCCTTTTAGAAGTGCCAGACCCTGCAGTACAGTTTGAACTTCAGTCCCAGCAACTGAAAGAGTCACTTGCAGTTAAAATCTTCAGCGACAATGTTGAATGCAAAAGGCTGGCATGAACATCACAACACCTGTAACAGAGCTGCAGATCTGGAGAAGGCACTCACGTGCAACCATCTCAAAGAAACACTCAGGGAAATACAGGAATTTGTACAGCTGCACCACAAAGATGCTTTCCCTGGGGTAAAGAACAATCTTAGTTTCCATTTCTGCTCTGTGTTGTGTTTTTCACCATTATCTCAGTTTGGGCCCCAAGTCTGGGCGTGCTGCTGGCATTAATAAAAAGCAGGCAATGCTGTGACCTGGGTGCTCCACACAGAAAATACTTAGATTTTTCTGAATGATCATCCTGACTGCAACCACCAAGACTTTGCAAGGCCATCGCACTCACACTATGATCATCAAGTCCAACAATAAACATTAACACTGCGAAGTCCACCACTAAACCTTGTCCTAAGTGCCACATCTACACGTCTTTTAAACACCTCCAAGGATGATGATTCCACCATTTCCCAGGGAAACCTGTTTGTTAATCATTTCTCATCCCAATATCATCAACACCCCACTTGCTGCACTTGCAAGTCTGGAGGGAAACACCCCCATCAGTCCAAAGAGTGAAACTTCGCCAGAGGATCAAGTCCCCTTCTGAAAGATTTTTTTGTACCTGTAAGGTTACTTCACCTGTAGTTCTGCAGCTGAGAACGCACCATAAATACGAAACAGAGTCCTCAAGTAGGTTATTAGCTTAAAGTTAGGTAGCATTTTCTGGTTTGGAAACATCCCAGGAGAGGTAATTGAGATCTCTTTCAGGATGACTGTCCACAGGCTGAATTGAAACATCATCTCTACTGCAGCTGTAAAAAATGTATTAAAAGAAGTCGAAAGGATCTCTTAGCTGTAACATTTATAAAACATCAAGGATGACTTGTGAAGGAACCTGTGATTTTCAACTACTAAAGGAAGAAAGGCTTGGGAGAAGCGAATATTCGCCAGGTCTCAGCAAATCAGCATTTTATTTCAAGACTTTAAATGAGCACTGGAACTCAGGGGAAAATCATCAAGGTTCACACTGGTTCTTGTTACATGAGTTTTGTGAATATTTAACATTTCACCAGTTGGGTTGGTCTTCATTTCCTAACTATCTTTTCACATAAATTGTTACCCGGGCAGTCAGATTCCCACATCCAGAAAAAGATCTGAAAGGACACATCCAGCCCCATGAGAATGCAGAGAAAAAGGCTTTATTTTTCCTGGGGAAATCTCAGGTCTGACAGAGAGACAGAAGAGCTGTAAAGGACAAAACCGTATTTGATTTTTTTCTCCTTAATTTTATTTTGTTTTTTCCCGAGAAGAAGTTTGATCCCCCTGAAGTGGAAGGATGTGGGACAGGCAGATGGGCAAGTGCTGGTGCCTCAGTGTGATCCTTGCCTGAAATTAAGTCCAGGTCAGTTCTACCCTCAGAGAGGGGCAACAGTGGCAGAATTTCTCCCTCTGACCCTGACAACCTACTGCATCTCTTAACTATCCTTATGCCTGCAAAAGTTGACCTGATGTCAACCCAAATCCACTCTGTTGTTTTTCAGACCCTAGGCTGCTCTGCCCAGGCCACAATGGCCATAAATTCCACTCAATCGTGAAGGAACTTGAATCTGGCCATACCATTCTTAAACAAGATGGGCCCAAGCCACACATTCAAAGGTACCATGCTCTCAAAGTTCAACCTCAAGCCAGGAGGTACAGAGAATGAGCTGAAAATGTGCTGTAATTTCTGGTTTGTGATTTGAGAAGAAAGTTTAATTTTCAAGGAGGAAATTGATCTGAAAAGCAAATTTTGAGCCTTTCAAGCAGATCTGTTCTTATCTTAGTAGTCACAGACCCAAGGCTCATCACTAAAAGAAACATGTTTAACGTGTAAACTTCTGTTGAGATCATGGGTCAACACGCACTTGCACAGCACCCACGAAGGAACTCTGATTTCAGGTGGGGTTTCCCGGCATTGCAGTGTTACAAATAACAGGCAAATGTCCTCACAAAATGAACCTGCTCAGGACATCATACCTCTGAGTATGCTTAAATGGGTGATTTCATTCCAGTTAGACACTCCTTGTTAAGCTTTCTCCTGCCATAGAACCCTAGAATCATTAAGGTTGGAAAAGATCTTTATGGTCACCCAGTCCAACTGTCAGTCCAACATCACTGTGACTACTAAACAATGTCCCAAAGGGCCACGTCCACACACTTTTTGAACAGCTCCACCCCTGCCCTGGGCAGCCTGTTTCAATGCTTCACCACTCTTCCAATAAAGAAATTTTTCTAATACCCAATCTAAACGTCCTTTGGCACAACTTGAGGCCATTTCCTCTTGTCCTATCACTTGTTACTTGGGAAAATAGACCAGCACCCACCTGTTATCTATTAGTACATAGCTATAGGGTACCTCCTTGTCAGTGGCAGAATTGATTTAAGAAATCCCTGCCTCTTCCCCTAGCTCTGCAGTTCACCCTAAGAGTTTTCCTACACACAAGAACAGCAAAGTGATCTGAGTTACAATTGGACCAACTCAAGACAGTAATTACTTGGATGTTTGTTTGCTGCCTCTTTTGGGCCAGCTGCAAGCTACTGCATTACAGAATGAAAGAAGGCCATGCAAACCACCTTCTCTGATAGTTTAAATAAGCTCGTGTCACCTGCTACTCTGATGGACTAATTGTGATCCATGGGCTATAAGGTGTCCTTCAAATGTGAAGAACCGAAAGAATTGTAGTTGTCCTCCAGTTTACTCAGAGGAAGAGGAAAATGATGGATGATTTATTGACTGGCCCATAATAATGGGCAAAGCCCATAATGGGCAAAAGTACCATAGCAAAGCCAACCACTGAACCTGGAGTTTCAGTCCACTCACTTCATCATTAAGATTAAGTTGGAGTCCTACCAATGGTGCATGAACTAGTCAAAGACAGGCTCTGCAGTCCAGGGGAGCAGGAAGGCAGAAGGTGATTTAGCTGCTGTGAGCCCTCTGCAGGACTGAGGAGTGAGATTTGGCCTCCAATTCTTAGCACCACTAAATATGGATTCCCCTACCATCAATGAAGTCAGTAGCTGCTGAGATGGTGTAGGACCATCATCTCTATGGGGATACAGGGTGATAATATGACCCCATGAGGGTCAATTCTTATGCAGGACCATCATCCCCTTAGGGATGTTGGGACCTGCAGGAGGTTCCTTTGTAGTGGGGTAGGACGTTACACTTTTGCTTCCTGCTAATAGGAATGGGTAATCATGAAGGGTAAATGGGATATGCTCGAAGGACTGATTTGCACAGCTGAGGTGTTTTGAATAAGAGAAGGGAAAAGGAGAGGCTGAGACCTACCTCTTCATGTCTATCAACACAGCTTGGTACAGACTGAAAGCCACTGCAAACTGCCCCTCTGGCTTACACAGCCAGGGGTGAGTTGCAAAGAACAATGTTTGAGAGCCTCAGCTCTAAGCCAAACACAGCACGCCAACAATAACACAGGCCCTGTAAGATGTGAAAACATGCCCATTCATTCAGAGAAAGACACAGAATATCTCATAATAACACAGTTACGGCACATATTGAAAATACAAAAGAATTATGTCTACAATTACTCCTTGGAGTACACTGCAATACAAAGTCTTGGATGATACAAAACTTGGTGTTGGCCTCTTGCTTATGAATGTAACCTAGAACCGACTGTTAAATGTGCCAGGCCTTGTAAAAATGGGTAATTCAGCAAGAATAAGGTCTATCTACTATTTAATCAGCAGGGTTCATTGCTACCGGCAGCATGAATAAAGTCTGTTCCAAGTATCTGTTAAAAGAATCTTTCTGAAGAGACCTTGTTTTCAGCAGCAATTTCTCTATCAGATAGAAATAAAGAAGAAATAAAGCCAGATGAATAATTTAGATGAGTGTCACCCTGGAAAGGGCAGTTTCCTATGTCCCTCTCCAACACACCACAATAACCCTCTGCAGACTTGCCACAGCCCGCTGCTCATCCCTACCATCCCCACTGAGGACCTTGGGGGCAGAAAACACCTGAGTGCTAATGCGGCAAGTGAGCTGAAGAAAACAACGTTCTGTTGTTGTAAAAGATCAGGACTCCTGTTTTTGTGAGTCTTTTCAGCAATGGGACCATCGCTGAACTGCCTGCAGATGGGGCAGATGTACCTCATCTGAGAGCTGACCAGCATAGGTCAGAGGAAGATGTCCTTCAAGACACTATTTCTCTCCACTGGTTATGAAAGGGGCCAAGAGACATCTCAACAGAAGATATTTAAAGCCAAATGAGATGGATCCCACCCAAGAGTAGCTTGTAGAGGGCAGGAATTGGCTTTTTTCATCCTCTGATTTTACCAGGACTGCTGTAAGGTTATCCAAGGCCACGGCAACATTACAAAAAAAAGTAATAGAGCTAAAAAAACCCAAACCACTGAGCCTCCGAACATGTTTCCTGCACTGTTATTTCCTTCTCAGCTGGGTGCAAGGAGCAGCAAATGCAAGTTTAGGACAGGACGAAATGGCCTCAAGTTGTGCCAGGGGAGGTTTAGTTTGGACATTAGGAAAAATTTCATTACTGAAAGAGTGGCAAGGCATTGGCAGAGGCTGCCCAGGGAAGTATTGGAGTCACCATTCCTGGTGGTGTTTAAAAAAAACCTATAGATGTGTTGTTTCGGGACATGGTTTAGTGGGCATGTTGGTATTGTGTTGATCTTAGAGGTCTTTTCCAACTGTAACGATTCTATGATTCAAATATACTGAAGCCCCTGGCCTGTTGCTGAGCATCCCACCTGATCTTAAGCCAATAGTTTTGCAGAGCTATGTGCCCTTGAAATGAGGAAGCTTTGAAAGACGTATCCTTCCCATAGATGCCTTGTGAAATCAGAGCTCAGCTACACCGAGGGCTGCTGAGTGTAATCTGGTGCCTGCATTGCTTTCAGACATCCCAGTCAGCTGCACATGGGAAGGGGTGACTTGCAGGCAGTTGTTATTAACCATTGCAATGGGTTGGACAATTCCCAGTGCTCCAAGACACCCCTTTTTGTAACTCTCCCCCCCCCAAAAAAGTACAATCAGCCTTCTTAAACAAGGACAAGGAAAAAAAGCATATTATCTTCAAGGAATATGGGCAGCCCTTTACAATGGAAGTTAAGTATCAAAAATCAAGAAGAAAATGAACAGGGTCTTAGCACACATGGGGTACAATAGAGCAAGGATTACTGGAAACAAATGCACTCTAATCTAGCTCAGCACCATGTACTTATTTTGCATGTTTTCTGGCAACCACCACGACTGGTTTCTCTAATCAGGTCTGTCCAGCCTGAAACATTTGCTCTGATCCGTGCTGCTGAGTGCTACTCCTACTGCTGCTGCTCTTCACTGATGTGTTGAGCCCATATGACATGCTCACACAACAGGGCAATGATGCAGAATAGCCCCAGGTATCCTGGCTGCGACATAGTCAGTGGAGAGCGGGTTTAAATGAGCAATGAGATGTCCTTTCCTGCCCTGTGTGCGGTAGTGATGGGCTCCATCACTGCTACAACTGAAGTGAATGAAAAAATTATTTTTGAGCCCAAAGTGAACACCCGATCTTCTCAGTCACTGTGTTCTCAGCCAGAAAAAAAATACACAAATGGCTCATAACAATGCTATCCTCTTGAGAAACCAACATGTAGCTGTTAAGAACGACTCCTAATAACTTTCTCTGTTCCTCCAGTAACACCTATTATCCCTATTTCTTCGGGGGGGGGCAAATGATCCTGTTTCCTTTCTAATTCCTATTCTTTCAAATGTTTGTCATTCTTGCGTTCCTTCAGGTGCCAGCAAGTACCCATCTTTGCACGATAGCAAAACTAAGCCAAACTCAGGCCCCAAAAGCAATGGAGAACCTACCCCAAATGTTCCATGAAACATTCTCAATAACGCTCCAGAACTGGATGTTCTTCCTCATAACTCCTTTTTGTTATTGACTCACATATTATCTGCAGGCTCCTCATTCTCTTTCCAGCCAGGTGTGCTGCCTCCTTCCCTCTCTATTGCTCATTGGTTTTTTGTTCTGTTCACTTGTGGAGAGGCCCTGGCACAAGTTGCCCAGTGAAGCTGTGGATGTTCCATCCCTGGAGGTGTTCAAGACTAGGCTGGATGAGGCTTTGAGCAACCTCATCCAGTGGAAGGTTTTCCTGACCACGGCAGAGGGGCTGGAACTAGATTATCTTTAAGGTTCCTTTGAACCCAAACCATTCTACAATCCTATGAGCTTTGGACCATCCCTCCAGTTTAACAACGTAATTCCTAATTCTAATTTCAATTCTCACCTTAACCTTACAAATATTTGCAGACTTTTCTGGGTTAGTATCCTTGATCATCACCTAGGGGTAGGATTTACCTTACCTGACTTTAGATACCTACCTTAGAGCCATTGCACCTCTTCTGACACAGCAGCAAACAATTTTTTGAGCAGTTGGTGAGAGTTTGTGTGGAGGTCATGTTCCTGCAGAGCTCACAGGAGCCATATATTCCCTGCTTATTTATGAAAGAGACACTGGAGCAGCAAGAAAAGCCTTCCTCAAGTCAAGATACGACCAGTCGTCCTCTTTGAGTACAAAATGAAACTGCTTTGATATGATTCATTCACGGTTTTCACTATTTTATTATCCTCTAGGTGCTTATAAATTGATTGTTTGATAATTTTTGATAGTATCTTCTTGTCTGCTGGAATAAAGTTGGCCAGTCTCTGATTCCCCAGATGCTCATTCCCCTCCTCCTCACAGACAAGCAGCCTTTGCCCTTACCCAGTCCTCTGAAACCACCTCTCCACCTCCCCGAGATCATCCCCAAGGGGCCTCTGCCCACTTCACAGTGACTGTAACATGGGCATCTTTAGGCTTGCCTTCTCTCATCTTTTAACCTGTTCTTGCCCTGCTCCATCTCTGCTTCCATTGTTTGAAATTAATTTCACTTGCTAGCTGGGTATGGCTAATCCTTCTTTGAAGGATGAAAAGGAAAGGGATTTTCTGTGGTTTTCCACTCTCTGAGAACTCACATATTTACTCCACCCTTCATTTTCCCCTTGCTTTCATGCATGTACTGAATTGCCTGGATTGGTTTTTGCATCCCTGGTTACTGGAAGCCACTTTGGTGTTCCGGCTTTTCTGATTTTATGCTTACACACATAGCCTAATATTTAAGCTCTGCACTATTCTTCTCTTTTCTGTCATCATATCATTCTTGCTGCTGAGATTGGCGGGAAAGTCATAGAGTCACAGAATGCTTTGGGTTGGAAGGGATCTTTACAGGTTATCTAGCCACCCCCTCCTGTAGTGAGCAGGGACATCTTCAACCGGACCAGGTTCCTTAAAGCCCCATCTGACCTGGCTTTGAATGTTTCCAGGGATGGGGCATCTACCACCTCTCTGGGAAACCTGTGCCAGTGTTTCACTACCCTCACTGTAAATAATTTCTTCCTCATATCCTGTCTAAATCTCCGCTCCCTTAGTTTAAAACCATTACTCCTTGTCCTGTCACAACAGGCTTTGCTAAAAATCCTGTCCCCATCTTTCCTGTAGGCCTGCTTTAAGTACTGGAAGATCACTATAAGGTCTCCCCGCAGCCTTCTCTTCTCCAGGCTGAACAACCCCAACTCTCTCAGCCTGCCCTCGTAGGAGAGGTGCTCCAACCCTCTGATCATTTTTGTGGCCTCCTCTGGATCTTCTCATGCTGAGGTCTCCAGAACTGGATGCAGGACTCCTGGTGAGGTCTCACGAGAGCAGAGTGGCGGAATCACTTCCGTCAGCCTGCTGGTCTCACTTCTTTTGATGCAACCATGGTATGATTGCCTTTCTGGGCTGCTTTCTGTCCAGCTTCTCATCTATCAGTAATCCCCAAGTCCTTCTCCACAGGGCTGCTCTCAGTCACGTTATCCCTCAGTTTGTGTTGAAACCTAGGGTTGCACCCTGCCATTGCACAGCTTTCGAGGTCTTTATCCTGAACTAATAAAGGAACACATTACGTTCTCTCTCTGAACTTTCCTGCTTGGAAAACAGCGGTGCATCAACTCAGGATAAAATCCACAGCCCCAAAGGGAAATTTCCTTAAGGGAAATAATCAGTTGAGCTGTGGTACCTGAGGCAACTGAAACACAGTTTGGGTTTAGCTGCCCTCATGGTTGCAGCTTACACCACTCACAACCAGACAGATGCATACTTTGAGAATGGTGCTGGGTATAAACAAGATCCAGTGCCTCTCTGTGCATCTGCAGAGAGATAGAAAACCCTGGGGAAAAAAAAAAAAAAAAAAAAAAAAAAATAAAAACCAGAAAGACAGCTGTAAGGCATCCTAGTTGCCAAAATAATATATCAGAATTGAACCCCTAAGGGCTTCTTTTTTTGCACAGGTTCAGAAAATCCAAATATTTTGAAGTGCAAATCATGGTTTTGATAAAGCAAGGCTGTGATTTTATGGTGGAGTGTTGAGCAGCCACTGAAGGATATTTGCCAGGGATGGAGCATCTACCACCTCTCTGGGAAATCTGTGCCAATGTTTCACTAACCTCACTGTAAATAATTTCTTCTGTGAGGGGTGAAATCAAGGGGGGGACTCTGTTTATTGCTCTCTTATGGCCCGAGTGTTTTCACATATGAGCTACTGTGCTCTTTTAAATGAACCGGCACATCAGCACTTTGCAGTGCTTGAATGCAGCAGCAGGAAGGAATCACTGGAATCACTTTTCTAGCAAGAAAAGGAAGGAGGCGCAACTGGTTGGGAGATCGGCTTTGGAAAACTTCCCTGTTGTGAATACAAATGCAATGTACTCGTGCCATCTCTTACAGATAATTTGCAGGTTACTCATATGAAAGATATTTTGTTTAGAAATACCGATCTAGTTTAAATATCTTTTTTTTTAATGTGTGTTCACCAATTGCTGCACTCCACCTGGGCAAATAGAGTCCAAGGCAATTCTCAGGAGAGAAATTATCATCCAGCAACCAGTTCTTGAAAATGGACCTTCAGCAGCAGCCTAGGAAATTTGCGAAAATGCAAAGTGTTAGAGCCTGAGTAAATCTGTGTTAAGTGTTTGCGTAATAGATGCTTCTACATAGTGTGTTCTACTGGCTTATATAAGAGTATCGACTTTAATATTTGATTTAGGATTCAATGTATAGTTGACTAATTGCAAAACACAATCAGATTTACCAACCCAGGGGAATGAACCCTTTTATGAAACAATTACACATATGAAATCAGCTGAAAATGAGCTAGTGAGATCAAACTTACAGCTTGCTGACTGAACTTATGACTAAACCATGACTGAGGTCAGTGAGGTAAGTGAACATCTATCAAACCCAAATTCAATTCACCCTTGAAAAAAGGAAGTGCTCTCTCTGATGGGGGGGGGTATTTCAGTGACATGGAGTCAGCACATTGGTGCCAGGAGATGTGTTGTTTCAGTACAAGAAGGACCTCAAATTGCTGGAGTGTGTCCAAGGGATGGTAATGAAGTTGGTGAAGGGCCTGGGGAACAAGTCTTAATGAGGAGTGGCTGAGGGAACTGGGATTGTTTAGCCTGGAGAAGAGGAGGCTGAGGGAAGACCTTAACACCCTCTACAGCTCCCTGAAAGGAGGTTGTAGCAAGGTGGGTGCTGGTCTCGTCTCCAAAGTGGCAAGTGATAGAATGAGAGGAAATAGCCTCAAGTTGCACCAGGGGAGGTTTAGATTGGATAGCAGAAAAAATTTCTTTACCAAAGGAATGGTCAAGCATTGGAACGGGCTGCCCAGGGAAGTACTGGAGCCTTTATCTCTGGAGTGGTTCAGTGTGTGGACGTGGCACTTTGGGACATAGTTTAGTAGACACAGTGGTGTTGGGCTGGCAGTTGGACTAGATGATCTGAGAGGTCTTTTCCAACCTCAGTGAATCTCTGATGCTATGATTGTCGTTGAGGGCCTGCAGAACTTCAAGCTCAGGCAGCTACAAGGAGGGACAAGCCTCCAGCCAGCCTGTCTGGCCAAGGCTAATCTCCACCCAAACTGCCTGATGATCTCACCAAGACAGGGGATTCCCCAGCCCATGTACAACACAATTCCCTTCTGTGTTGTAAGCAGGACCTACTTGGGAAGCAGACCACCTCCAATGATTTTCTGAAGTGTCTCATAACACTGACCGCTGATTTTAAGGCCATCACTTGAAGTCATATGATATGATGGGCTTTGCAGCCTCTTTGGCTTTGTAACTAAATGCAGGGAGGAAAACTCAGGTGTGTGACCTCTGTGCTCCCTAAAGACAGCCTCAAATATACTGAAAAGAGAAAGAAAATGAAACCTGCCCTCTTGGGAGGAAGATGTAAAGGGGGATGGGACCACTATTACACAGAATAGCAAAAAAAACAGGTTTGAGGCTGCAATTGGAGATCCTGACAACATCAGCTGACCCTGCTGATCTCACATCATCTTGCTTTGTCACCCTAAATCTCACCAGGCCTCCCCTAGCTCAGCAACCCAAACCTTGCCAGGATCTCTCCAGTCAAGTCACCCCAAACCCTGCTAGGACTTCCTCATCCTGGCACACCAGACACCTCTTGAACACCAGTATCAGCGTCCCAAGCCCCAACAGGACACCCACCCACTCTCCCCAGACCACACCCTAGGCCCCACCAACGCACCCCCAGCCTAGCATGGACACCCCAACCACCCAACCCAGCACACCTATGCCCATTGGTTCTCCCAGAAGCCTGTACCCTCAAGCTGGCACCCTGACCTTCACTGCAACCCTCCATCCCCATGCCTTCCTAATTCCCATCCCAATCAATCACAATCCACATCCCCCACCCCATTCCATCCCTATCCCCACCCCTATTCTCACCACCATCCCCACCTCCATCTTCGTCCACTTTCTATCCCATCCTGACATCCTTCTTCACCCCTGTTCCCATCCCCATCTCCAACCCCATCCCCAACACAACCTCCATCCCCAACCCCACCTCCACCCCCATCCCACTCCCACCTCTGTCCCATCTCCATCCCCATTCGACCCCCATCCTCATTCCACCACATCTCCTCCCCCATTCCATCCCTATTCCCACTCCTATGCTCACCAGCATGCTCACTTCCATCTTCACCTCTCTCCTCGTCCCTTTTCCATTATGATTCCATTCCATCCCATCCCCATCTTCACCTCCATCTTCACCCCTGTTCCCACCCCCACCTCCACCCTCATCCCCATGCCATCTCACTCCCTTTTCCATCCCAACCCAATCACAATCCTCATCCCCACCCCTATCTTCACTACCATCCCTACCTCTGTGTTTGTCCCCATTCCATCCCATCACCATGCCCACCTCAATCTGTCCCCATCCCTATCCCATACCCATCCCACTTCCATCCCCATTCCACCCCGTCTCCCTGTCCTCACCCCCATCCCCATGCTATCCTAATCCCCATCCCATTCCAATCCAACCCAATCACAATCTGCATCTCCATTCCATCCCCATCCTCATTCCACCCCATCCCCATGCCATCCAAATCCCTATCCCCATCCCATCTCTATCACAATCTGCATCCCCTTCTCCATCTTCAACTCCATTCCATCCCCATCTCCACCTCCATCTTCTCCTCTGTCCTTGTCTCTGTTCCATCTCAGTCCCACCCCTTCCCCATCCCACTCCATCCCAACACAATCCAATCACAATGCACATCCACATCTGCATCCCCACCCCCATTCCATTCCTATCGTCACCACCTCCATCTTCACCTCTGTTCTCATCCCGTTCCATCTCATCTCCATCCCATCCCATCCCCACCTTCATCCCCATTCCCATTTCCATCCCCAACTCCACCTTCATCCCCATCCCCATTCCCATTCCCATCCCCACCTTCATCCCCACCCCCACCTTCATCCCCATTTCCATTCCCATCCCCACCTTCATACCCACCTTCATCCCCATTTCCATTCCCATCCCCACCTCCATCCCCACCTCCACCTTCATCCCCATCCCCATCTTCACCCTCACCTCCACCTTCATACCCATCCCCACCCCCATTCCCACTGCCATTCCATGCCCACCCCAACTCTACCCCAACCCCTGCCGTGGCCGCGGGCAGTGCTGGGCGGGGGGCGGTGGCGCTCGGCTCGGCTCGGCACCTCATCTCTCGCCATGGGCGCCCCCTGGCGGCGGGGTGCTGCGGGGCCAGTTGGGGTTGCTGCTGCAGGCTCTGCTGGCTCTGCGCCTTCAGCACCCTCATGCGTGAGTCACGGGGTGCTCGGTGCGGCCGGTACCCCCTGTCCACACCACCTGCCCTGCGGGGGGACCCTTCCTGACCTTCGCCAGGCTCTCGGGGTGCCTCGGGCGCAGGGACACATTTATTTATACCCATAGGACCCGAGGAAATGGCAGGGAGATGCCAGGGCAGGGTTAGGTTGGATGTTCTGTAGAGGTTCTTCCCCCAGCGGGTCGGGGAGCACTGGAAAAGCTCCCAGCGAAGCAGTCACAGCCTGACAACATTCCAGAAGCGTTTGGCCAATGCCCTCAGTCACAGGGTGTGAGTGTCGGGATGTCCTGTGCAGGGACAGGAGCTGGACTCGATGGTCCTTGTGGGTCCCTTCCCACTCAGGTCACTCTGTGACCCTGGGAGCGTCATGCTCTGCCTTACCCACCTGTAGGATTTAAAGCAGTATTTTGCGGCTAAAACTGAGCTGGTGCTTAATGTTCACCCCACAAGGCGTGGGGGGCCCTTTTAAACCTTCGCCGGGCTTTCAGAGTGCTCCGGGAGGTGGGTACCCATTTGTTTATAGCAAGCATCATGCCCTGCCTCCCCTACCTGTAGGATTTAAAGCGAACCACTGTGCAGTACTTTGTGCCTAAAACTGAGGTGGCACTTAAAATGTCAGATACTCATTCACTCCATGGGGGAGGGTGTCCTTCTTTACCGTTCTCGGGGTGCCCCAGGGGTGGGTACTCATTTATTTATAACGAGTATCATGCTCTGCCTACCTGTAGCACTTAAAGTGGTGCAGTAGTTTGCGGCTAAAACTGAGCTGGCAGTTAAAGTGCCAGATGCTCGTTCTTAAAACTCTTTATTTCCAACCTTAATCTGCTGGTAATGAAGCACCATGAAGTTGCAACTGTAATCTGTAAGAGTCTGGCTCCGCTTGTGTGAGTGATTACGCAGTCACTTAGAAAACTTCCATGAAGGGTGAATGCTAATGGTGTAACTCAGTGATTTACAAGGATGAAGCTAACAGTCAGGTGGGTGTCAGATGCAGGGCTGCTTGATTAGAGTGATAGTGCCCTTAGAATCAGAATCATAGAATCACTAGGTTCGAAGAGACCCCCAAGATCAAGTCCAACTGTGCCTGTCTCCATACTAAACCATGTTCCTAAGGAATTCATCCACCCATCTTTTAAACACCTCCAGGGATGGTGACTGCACCACCTCCCTGGGCAGCTGTGCCAATCCCTGACCACCCTTTCAGTGAAGAAATTCTCCCTCATGTCCATTCTCTCAGTTGAGTTGTGATGTTGTTTTGTTTGACTTCACAGTTTAAGCGAAGTTTTAGAGTCTGGGGAAGGGAGGGTACTGAGAGAATGTGTTTCACTGATTACTGCGAAGGGGAGGTACTGAGAGAAAGCAGCTGAGTAAATGATGGGGAACGCTAATAGTGAAACACTCAAGAAAATCTACTGTTGCTTTGTGTTGCAGCTGCATTTTACTCAGAGCAATGCTCCTCTCTTCGGTTAAGTGGTTTAACACACGTCGAATACCATGCCAGGATTCAATCATTTCCCTCGTTTAAAAGCCTGCGGGGATGGTGAACTAAATCTTCAAGTTTTCTGGCTGAGAAGCTGCAGATTTTTAAGGCTCACTCTGCCTTCTGGAAGCTGCTTTCAAAGGCTCCAGTGCTGTGGTTAATATCAAGCTGCCAGGGAAAAGTGCAACAAATTCTCCCTGCAATAACTGATAGCTTTTTTCCAGATGGAGTAGCCCGGTTGCAACACTTCACTGCTTGTGTTTCACAAAATATTGACAGTAAGAAGTGATTAATTTGGTGTTTCTGTTCCCCTTAGTGATGTGCACATATGGATTAAGCAGCCCGTAAACTCCATGAGGTGTCCCATGAAAACAAGGACATCCCTTTATCATATCAAAATACTCCTATGGATGAAGGCTTCATAACCCCTGCTGGCAAATCAACCCTGGGCTAACCGTTCTCCTCCCCCGGTGCAAGGGCTAATATTTCCTTGAACATTAACAACCTCCTGGTTAATGAGGAGAAACTGAAAGCTGATCCTGTGTGGTTTCATTGTGAATCAGCTCAGTGCCTAAAGCTGTGGAGGTAACTGCTGGCTGGGATCCCAAAAGCAGCTGTGTTTACGGCCCTGGGATCTGAACCGCAGCAACCTCCTCTGACTGCAGCTGGGCTAGTGGTCCCTAATTCACCCCAGCTGTTTCTTATCTCTGTCACATTCACACACTCACAACTGGAGGCTTTCTCAGATCTGCTGGTGGGGCTGTGACACGCAGAGAAATGACTCTATAATCACGTAGATTATAAAGCAGGTATGTTTATTACAGAGCTGGGGACACGGGGCATCGCTCCGCCACAAACGTGCCCACATTTCTGGCAGCTCATCCCAGTTTAAATGCCCTAAAGTGTTACATATTCATATGATTTCCCAATAAGCCTGTACATAGGCATCACCTGTCCCCTCTTCGTATTAAAATTAGGTTTCCTCCCCATTGCGCTTGCGCAGTGCCTCCTGGTGGTGGTCGGTGGTGGTCGTGAGGGTGAAGTAAGCGGTCATCTTCAAGGCTGAACGTTTTACCTTTCAGACCTGCGCAGGCTCAGTTGTTCCTTGACTTTCTGCCAGGCTGCTGACCCATCTTCAATGGGTCTTTACGGTCGACAGTTCCTCCTTACCAGGGGCTGCTTCTTTACTTCAGCGATTTCAGACAATAGTCCATTCTTTGAGGATGCAGGTGCAACCCCATCCCCACCTTCATCCCCATTTCCATCCCCAACTCCATCTTCATCCCCATCCCCATTCCCATTCTCATCCCCACCTTCATCCCCACCTCCACCTTCATCCCCACCTCCACCTTCATTCCCATTCCCATCCCCACCTTCATCCCCTACCTACTTAACTAATAACTAATTCTTGCCCTACCTCTAAAATCCAAAAATCTTAAGAACCCCCTTCTCAGCCCCCCCCTTTTCTACATCATTAGTAAATTCCTTACTCTTATAATTATGGATTATGCTCAATCCCCTTTACGATAGAGCAGCTTCTCTGGGGAGGCGTGGTGCATTGCTTTAATTGTTAAAGCTAAATACGAGATTCGTTTCATCATTCTCCAATTTAAAACATACAAAACTATGGATAAAACTATACATGCTGAATTCAACACTAAAAGGACAATCACTGGGTGATACAATTTGTTCATGATACCAATAGCTGTGGGAGACCACCCAAAAAGGGTGTCCCCCCATCTTATCTCTCCTTCTTCCTTTAGGCGCTTTAAGACACGGTGAATTTCCTCTACGTCACAGTGAACCGTTATGAGTGGGTTTTGACCGCTTTGTTGAATTTCATCTAAAATGCCCGATAGATCTGGATGCTGCATCAGCTGTTTCACTAAGGAGAGGTTCATCCCGATGGGAGTTGGCAACATCTCGTGAAATAGTGTATAATTAGATCGCAGGAGCTGATTAGATGTTACCGGAGCCAAATGAGAAAAATCACACCCTTGGATTTTAACAAAATTACAAACACAAAAATTAGAATAATTCTTGGTCTCTATCACTAACATATCTGCTGAGATAGCGTCACACATGGTCCTTAAACAAGCACATCCTTTTCCTACATATATAAGAAGTGTCTCTTGTTTAGAGTTGGGGTGGATCTCTAAATGGGAGACCCTTTGTTCGGTGTCTAAACAAACGTCTTGGACACTGAGCATACTACCTTCACAAATGAGCCCTTGCTGTTCTCATACAATGCGAGGTTCTAAATCTAGTTTGCCACTTTTCATCTACTTTTCAGGCCCATGCTCTATGCTCCGTGGGATAGAGCATGGTTCCAGCATTGCTCAGTCCTAATGGAATGGTAGGATACACTACATATATTGAAGCATTACGCATGGTTAGTACAAAGGCCATGGCTGTATTAGTAGTAGGGTCATAAGTAAAATTTATCAATTTCCACCAAGAGTGGAGTTCTTTCTCAAAATCCAAGGCATTATCCCAAACAATCTTTTGGATATCCTTTGGGAAAGTGGCTTCCTCTCCTTCCCTTATAATCAATGCGGCAACTGATTGCATCCTCAGCTGTGCTTGAATACAACTAAGGGCTAAAGAGAGGTTATTCTGCCGCACGTCAAGGGCACTTATAATTAGCTCATGATCCTGGGTGTTTATTTTCTCCCATTTTGGCAATACCTTAGACAATAACCACTGACTTGTTCCTAAGGATAACAGGGACTATTGAAAAGGCTGCTGCAGCTTGGCCAAATCATTAGAAGTAGCCGCCAACTTATTAATTAACACTTCCTGAATCAATACTATGTAAAACTCCCAATCTGGTTCCTAACACACCAGTAATATCTCTTTGTGTCCTTCTTCCAGAAGGCCTCCGTCTTCTTAGCCAAGTTGTCCATCCCTCAAAAGAGGTCCCCAAAAAGGAAGAGCAGCTCAGATGAATTTCAGAGATATTATTTTGCACCAATAGCTCGTCACACTTGAGAGACCATTCTGGGTTAAACAGCAATTGCTGCTGTCCTACATTTTTAATTGCATATGGCCCTATTTTAGGGACACTTGGATTAGTTTTTACTTTGTTGGTAGTAGTTACCTGTTGACTAACCGTAGGTGTTGATCTTTTAGTTGTAGGTGACGTTGTGGGCGATGATGCAACGTTGACCCTAACTTCATGAAAAAAATCTTTTGCCTAACTCCTGTCCTAGGCAAGTCACAAGGATGGGTTCTTTTAAGGTATACTCAAACCAACATCCTAATTTTCCTGGACATTTTTTCCCTTCTGGAGGAGAAGACTCATTTTCCCTCATTATGCCTACTGTAATTCTCTGAGGGATTGGGGCCCTATCTTTGTGATAGATTGTACACCCAACCTTTATCCTATCTCCCATGTTTCCCCTCACCTGGTCGACATTATCTTTATTTCCTTTGTCCTCTTCGGTTTTCTGATATGCTAGGTTGTTATGGAGGATTTCTATAGCCAGTGGTGGTTTTGGATCCACGCCTGCAAATGTCTTGGTAGGACCTTTTAGGCCATGACTCCAGGGCCACTTTTTCAGTTCCTGAGCAAAGATGATAACACAACAGAGTAACAATAGTCCCTACTGCCCGGTTGACATTTTAAGTTCTTACTTTCAAGAGAGATGAAGCTTTCCTGGCTGAACTTCAGTGATCTTCCAAGGTGGTTTATGAGTCCTCTTCACTCTGGAGTGGTGAATCCAAGTATGCTGTTCTTTAATCTTGATAGCAGTGAACGAGGTCAAGAGAACCTGGAATGCTCCTTCCCACTGTGGTTCCAAAGTCTATGTACTGGCCCATCTAGACCTCTGCTTCGAGTTCCTAGTACATGTTTGTTAATTTTATTCAGTTGCTTACTTCAGCGTCACCATGTACGAGGTCATGCTTTCTTCCCCAGCCTGTGTGGATGTCACTCCTTGTATCAAAAAGGGACTTCAAAGGGGCTGAGTCCTCCTTTTGCCCTTGGTTTTGCCCGTATTTGCAGGAGGGCTAAAGGAAGCGACTGAGGCCAGGGTAGGTTGGCTTCTTGTCCCAACTTCACAATTTGCTGTTTAATTAAGTGATTCATTTGCTCTACCTGACCACTCGATTGCGGGCGATAAGGCGTGTGAAGTTGCCAGTCTGTGCCCAAATAGTGACTCATTTGTTGGACCACTTTTGAAACAAAATGCGGCCCAAAGAGAGGTATTATCTCTTGCAATAATACTCTTGTTACTTCCCGAGCCTTAACCATCCGGGTAGGGAATGCCTCTGGCCAACCTGAAAAGCTTTCTGTCAGTACTAATAGCTAGTGATACCCCCGTTTTATTGGAAGTTCTGAAAAATCAATCTGCCGTTGTTGTCCCGGTACATTACTCCTCCCTATTTGGCCCATTTCTGGTTTAGGGGTATTTTTCGGATTAGTCTAGAGGCAGAGATCACACTGCTGAGTTACCTGTCTCACAGTGGTATACAAGTTCCTACCTAAAATTTTCCTAATTAGATGTCTATACAATGCCTCTGCTCCCCAGTGTCCTTTCTTGTGTTCTTCTCTTACTAAAGGCCACAGTAAATATGAGGGAATAATAAGCTTCCCTTGTGGGGTTCGGGCCCACCCTTCTTCATTGTATGACCCTTCCAAGTCTACAGTAAGCTTTCGGTCTTCCTTAGTATATTCTGGCTTACCTTCTAAGGAGATCCTTCCATCTGGGATCAGGGCCCCTTCAGTCCTTACCTCTCACCTGGCTACCAGTTTTGCCTTTCTGTCTGTCAGCTCGTTGCCTTTTTCCAGCTCTGAGCTCACCTTCTGATGTGCCTTTATGTGCATGATTGCCACTCTCTGTAGTTTCAGGATTTCTTCGGAGTGTTTGATGTTCTTGCCTTGTGAGGTCAGTAGTCCCCTTTCCTTCCAGATTGCTCCATGTGCATGCACTACTCTGAAGGCATACTTGGAGTCCATATAAATGTTGACTGCTCTGCCCTGGGCCAATTCCAAGGCACGAGCAAGAGTAAGTATCTCTGCCTTCTGTGCTGAAGTGTTCGTAGGCAGTGGTCCGGACTCAATTATTTCTTCACTGGTGGTGATGGCATATCCTGCGTGCCTTTTGCCATTGAGGATATAACTGCTTCCTTCTGTGAACCAGTTTTCAGTGTCTTCCATGGGGCTGTCTTTCAAGTCTGAGCGGCTTGAATAGATGGCTTCAATCATTTCCAGATAGTTGTGATGATCTAGTTCTGCGGTACTGCTACTGAGGAAAGAAGCTGGGTTAGTTAGTGACCCTGATTTCTACATCATCCTATTCAGCCGTTATGGTCTGATACTTTAAGAACCTCTGAGGGGAAAGCCAACGTCTAGGACTGCAGACACTGTATGCGACACCAGCACAATCATACGCTGTCCCAGGGTAAATTTCTGAGCCTCTTGGATGTTTAATATCACTGCTGCGACAGCTTGCAAACATCCCGGCCATCCCTTTGCAATCGTATCTAATTGCTTGGAGAAGTACGCCACATGCCCAAATCCTGTGCAAGGATTCCTAGGGCCACCCCTTGTTTCTTGTGGGAGAAAAGGAGAAATGGTTTAGTCACATCTGGAAGTCCTAAGGCGGGAGCCAACATCAGGGCCTTCTTCAGTTGCTCAAAGGCCTTTATGGCTTCCTTATTCCATTGGAGATGTTTCTGTTCAGTGGTTGTTAACGCATACAGGGGTTTAACAAATAGCCCATAGTTATAGATCCATAACCTGCACCACCCAGTCATTCCCGGGAAAGTTTGCAACTCCTTTACTGTTTGCGGCCTCAGAGTCTGGCTTATTGCCTCTTTCCGTGCCTGTCCCAAAGTCTTTTGTCCGGCACTGATTTCATAGCCCAGCTAAATTACCTCTTGCTGCACAGCCTCAGCCTTCTTGGATACTCTATATCCCTGGAGCCCCAAAAAGTTTAACAAACTCACCATGCAGGTCATGCAAGTATCCTTTGTCTCAGTTGCGATCAGAAGATCATTTACATATTGTAGCAGTTTTCCTTTCCCAGGTGGGGGTCTTCCAAGACTCCAGTTCCTTGGCCAGCTGATTCCCAAATATAGTAGGGCTATTTTGAATCCTTGTGGCAGCACAGTCCAGGTGAGCTGGGTTTTCCATCCGCTTTTGGGATTTTCCCATTCAAAAGCAAATCGTTTCTGGCTGGCCTCATGGAGAGGGAGGCAAAAGAAGGCATCCTTTAAATCTAAGACAGTAAATCAAGTTAGCTCAGGGGTTAATTTCGTCAGCAGAGTGTATGGATTTGCCACTACAGGATGAAGATCTTCAGTTAGTCTGTTTATATCTCGTAAATCTTGAACTATTCCATATGACCCATCGGGTCCTTCCCACAAGATGTCCCTCCAGACCTATATACGCGCCTGGCTGCTGGAAAAACAGCCAGACAGATTGCTCTAACCCAAACTAAAGGTTTCTCTCCCTTTCATAGAATCACAGAATCACAAGGTTGGAAGAGACCTCCGAGATCACCGAGTCCAATCGTGCCTGTCTCGCACTAAACCCTGTCCCTAAGGAACTCATCCACCTGTCTTTTAAACACCTCCAGGGATGATGACTCCACCACCTCCCTGGGCAGCTTTGCCAATCCCTGACCACTCTTTCAGTGAAGAAATCCTTCCTGATGTCCAGTCTGAACCTCCCCTGGCACAACTTGTGGCCATTCCCTCTCGCCCTATCGCGGTCACTTGTGAGCAGAGCCCAGCACCCACCCCGTCACAGCCTCCTTTCAGGCAGTTGGTGAGGTCTCTTCTCAAGAGGTCTGTGATACTCAAGAGGTCTGTGAGCACTGCTCAGCAGTGCTCGTCCACAGGAGAGAAAAATCTGTATGTCTTGCTAAGTTAACGAAAGCTGATAGAGAACCATTAAACCATGCCAAATCTTTATGCCTCTCTTCTTTCAAATCACAGACGAACAGAGACTCTGTTCTTGCTTTAAATAACATCTGCTTCTTTTTAATTCTCAGCAGACTTGTTCCACAAGCATTGTATTGGTGCAGAGATAGAGCCCTCTGTAAACTGCTTTTGCTGAAACACTTTGCTTGTTAAAACCTTTGTTCCGGCAGCAGCTCCTCAGAGACACACTAACCTGTGGTATGCACCACTGCATTCTTTTCTGTCACCATCCTGCTTAACATGGTTCTATAGGAGGCTCCATAGGGGGGAATGAAGGGCGCAGTATAGGCTCTATAAGAGCCTTCACAGAGTAAATTAAAGGTGTAGTACGCTCTCTATAAGAGTCTCCATGGGGACACTTAAGTGGCGCTGTAGGGGCTCTATAGGAGGCTGCATAGGGGGGAATGAAGGGCACAGTAGGGGCACTGTGTCTCCATGGGGGACTTAAGGGGTGCAGTAGGGGCCCTATAGGAGGCTCCATGAAGGGACTTGAGGACACAGTAAGGGCTCTATAGGAGGCTCCATACAGGGGAATGAAGGGCGCTGTAGGGGCTCTATAAGAGTCTCCGTGAAGGGACTTAAGGGCGCAGTAGGGGCTCTATAGGAGTCCCCTTAGGGGGGAATGAAGGGTGCAGTAGGGACTCTATAAGACTCTCTATGGGGGGACTTAACGGGTGCAGTAGGGGCTCTATAGGAGGCTCCTTGGGGGGACTTAAGGGCACAGTAGGGGCTCTATAGGAGGCTCCATAGGGGGGGATCAAGGGCACAGTAGGTGCTCTGTAGGAGTCTCTGTTGGAGGACTTAACGGCGCTGTAGGGGCTCTATAGGAGTCTCCATGGAGGGACTTAAGGGGTGCAGTAGGGGCTCTATAAGAGGCTGCATAGGGGGGAATGAAGGGCGCTGTAGGGGCTATATAAGAGTCTCCATAGGGGGAATTAAGGGGCGCAGTAGGGCCTCTACAGAAGGCTGCATAGCGGGGATTGAAGGGCGCTGTAGGGACTCTATAAGACTCTCCATGGGGAGACTTAATGGGCGCAGCAGGGGCTCTATAGAAGGTCCATGGGGGGACATAAGTGGCTCAGTAGGGGTTCTAAAGTAGGCTCCATGGGGGGAATTAAGGGCACAGTAAGGGCTCTATAACAGGCTCCATAGGGGGGAATGTAGGGTGCAGTAGGGGCTCTATGAGAGTCTCAACGGAGGAAATTAAGAGTGCTGTAGGGGCTCTATAAGAGTCTCCATGGGGGGAAAGAAGGGGTGTAGTAGGGGCTGTATAAGAGTCTCCACGGAGGGACTAAAGGGGCGCAGTAGGTGTTCTATAGCAGGCTCCATGGGGGGACTTAAGGACACAGTAATGTCTCTAAAGGAGACTCCATAGGGGGGAATGAAGGGCGCAGTAGGGGCTCTATAGGAGGCTGCCTTGGGGGGGAATAGAGGGCGCTTTAGGAGCTCTATAAGAGTCTTCCTGGAGGGACTTAAAGGGGCAGTAGGGGCTCTATAGGTGTCTCTGTTAGAAGACTTAGGGGTGTAGTAGAGGCTTTATAGGAGTCTCCATGGTGGGACTTAAGGGCGCAGCAGGGGCTCTATAGAAGGCTCCATGGGGGGACTTGAGGGGTGCAGTAGGGTTTCTAAAGTAGGCTCCATGGGGGGAACGTAAGGGCACAATAAAGGCTCTATAACAGGCTCCATAGGGGGGAATAGAGGGCGCTTTAGGGGCTCTATAAGAGTCTCCATGGAGGGTGTTGTGGTTTGGGATTTTTCCGAGGTATTTTTCTTCCTTTTGCCAATAAAGGGAATTTCAGTAGACGCGAGGGGGGATGGGGGGAGGACGTTTCTGGGGAAACCGCGACAGAGGTCGTGACCGGACATGGGGACCTAGTGATAATGTTACCTACTCTCAGGGAGGGACACGGGAGAGTGTTTCATTTCAAGTTGTTGTTCAGTCACCTTTTAGGTTTGCTAGAACAGCTTTTGAGAAACTTAACCTTTTGCTAGATTCCAGGAATATCCTACCTTTGGTGAATTGTCTGCAAGCTGGTTTAATTATGATCTATCTTATGTATGAAGCCAGGAATAGGGGTGGTCAGGAATGCAACCAAAAGCAAGGAAGGAGAAAAAAGAAGAGGGAGAGGAGGACACCTGATGCTATGGTAGCTCAAGATGTGGATAAACCAGAGGAACAGTCTGAGCCGATGAAAGTTCTAGCTCAATATGTGGATAAACCAGAGGAACAGTCTGAGCTGATGAAAGTTGCCCCTATCCAGAAAAGGAAATACAAGACCAAATCGGTTCATCCAATTGATGATGACGGGGAAGCGGAAGCGGGTCCTTCGCATACTGCAGATCCAGAACCAGAGATGGTTACTGAATCGCTCTCATATGACAACCTTCGTGGCTTGCGAAAGGACGTTACTCGACATGCAGATGAGCCTATCCTGACTTGGATGATCCGAGTTTGGGATCTTATGGGTGACAGTTTGCAACTCGATGGTTCTGAAGCCAAGTATTTAAAGGCTCTGGCCTGAGATACAGGTATTGAACAAATATTTGTGAGGGAATCAAGACCCCTTTCATTCTGGGCACGAGTTCTAGGCAGTGTGAGAGAGAGAGGTTCCCTCATAAAGATATCCTGCAGGCACATCATCTTAAGACAGCTTGGAAGACTGTGGAAGACGGGATTTTACACCTGAGGGAAATGGCACTGCTAGAAATACTTTATGGAAGAGATGGGCAACCCCTCACCAACCAGACAAGGTTAGATGCACACCAGAAATGTGGTGGAAGCTTTCCTGTAGTGCAGCAGGTGCATTCTCCCATTATGTGGCGTCCATGTATTCGGAGCCAGACCAAGATTTGATGGGTGTCGCAGCAGGTAAACTCAGGATATATGCAAAAATGGTCCATGGCCCAATGCAGGAACGTATCGCTTGAGAGGATGGATAAGAGGATGGACAAGCAGCAAAAGGAGATCATGGGAACTCTTCAAAATCTTCAAGTGGCACCAGTGCGAATCAAAGCCTGAGTCCAGAGGTGGACGCCTCCCAGCTAGGGGAAGAGGACAGACTTCACGGACCGATCTATGGTATTTCTTGTTTGACCATGGGCAAGATATGAGATGGTGGGACAGGAAACCTACCCATGCCCTGGCAGCCCGGGTACAAGAATTGAAGGAGAACGAGAAAAGAAAATCGGCAAAAGTAAGTGCAGTACCAGTCTCCCAAGGATCTGACCCACTAGAGGCAACCTCCAAAATGTACCCATCACTAAAGAGTTGCTGTCACTGCAACGGCTGTTAGAGGGGCCCTGCCTCTGGCCAGGTAGAGGCACGGGACAACCATGTCTATTGGACTGTGTGGATCCGGTGGCCTGGCACATCAGACCCACAAAAATATGAAGCTTTAGTTGATACTGGCACTCAATGTACGTTAATGCCATCAGGACATGTGGGCCCGGAAACTGTTGCTATTTCTGGGGTGACTGGGGGATCTCAAGAGCTGACTGTGTTGGAAGCTGAAGTGAGCTTGACCGGGAAAGACTGACAAAAACACCCCATTGTTACTGGTCCGACTGCCCCATGTATCCTAGGAATTAACTACCTCAGAAATGGATATTTCAAGGACCCAAAGGGACATAGATGGGCTTTTGGAATAGCTGCTGTAGAGACAGAAGAGATTAAACAGCTAAAGTCACTGCTGGGTCTCTCAGAGAGTCCTTCTGCTGTCAGATTGTTGAAGGTTAAGGAACAACGGGTGCCAATTGCCACCACAACAGTACATTGTTGACAATACCGAACGAACCGTGACTCTGTGATTCCCATCCATAACATGATCCAAGAACTGGAGCACCAAGGGATGATCAGTAAGACTCACTCACCCTTCAATAGCCCCATTTGGCCTGTGCGTAAGTCTGATGGAGGATGGAGATTAACTGTGGACTATCGTGGCTTGAATGAGGTTACTCCAGCTCTGAGCGCTGACGTGCCAGACATGTTGGAACTCCAGTATGAACTGGAATCCAAGGCAGCCACTATTGATATTGCTAATGCGTTCTTCTCCATTCCTCTAGCTGCAGAGTGCAGGCCACAGTTCACCTTCACCTGGAGGGGCATGCAATACACCTGGAACCGATTGCCCCAGGGGTGGAAACATAGTCCCACCATCTGTCATGGACTGATTCAAGAAGCACTAGAGAAGGGCGAGGCTCCAGAACATCTGCAGTACATCGACGACATCATTGTGTGGGGGGACACAGCAGAAGAGGTTTTTGGAGAAAGGAAAGAAGATCATCCAGATTCTCTTGGAAGCTGGGTTTGCAATCAAACAGAGTAAAGTTAAGGGATCTGCCCAAGAAATACAGTTCCTGGGAGTGAAGTGGCAAGGCGGACGTCGCCAGATTCCAACAGAAGTTATCAACAAGATCACAGCAATGTCTCCACCGACCAGCAAGAAGCAAACACAAGCATTCTTGGGTGCCATAGGTTTCTGGAGGATGCATATCCCGGAATACAGTCAGATCGTAAGCCCTCTCTACTTGGTAACCTGCAAGAAGAATGATTTCCACTGGGGCCCTGAACAACAGCAAGCTTTTGAGCAGATTAAGCGGGAGATTGCTGATGCTATAGCCCTTGAACCGGTCAGGACAGGACCAGACGTGAAGAACGTGCTCTGCTCTTCAGCCGGGAATAACGGTCTTTCATGGAGTCTTTGGCAGAAAATGCCTGGCGAGTCTCAAGGCCGACCACTTGGATTCTGGAGTCTGAAGCCAAACAGACCCCAACAGAGAAAGCGATCTTAGCTGCTTATGAAGGGATTCAAGCTGCCTCAGAGGTAATTGGAACAGAAACTCAGCTCCTCCTGGCACCCCGATTACCAGTGCTAAGGTGGATGTTCAGTGAACGGGCTGCCCCCCACACCTCATGCTACTGATGCTACCTGGAGCAAATGGGCTGCTCTGATCACACAACGCGCCCGTATTGGGAAACCAAATCGCCCTGGGATCCTGGAAATCATCACAAACTGGCCTGAAGGTGAGAACTTTTGTTTAGCAGGTGAAGAGGAAGAAGAACAGGCAACACGTACAGAGGAAGCACTTACCATACAATCAGTTGCCAAACAAAGAAGTACGCTATGCCCTTTTTACGGATGGTTCCTGCCGCATTGTGGGGACAAATCGAAGATGGAAAGCAGCTGTGTGGAGCCCCACATGACAAGTTGCAGAAGCTATTGAGGGAAAAGGTGGATCAAGTCAATTTGCAGAACTCAAAGCTGTCCAGTTGGCTCTGGACATTGCTGAACGAGAGAAGTGGCCAAAGCTTTACCTCTACACTGACTCTTGGATGGTGGCCAATGCATTGTGGGGATGGTTAGACCGATGGAAGAAAGCCAACTGGGAATGCAGAGGGAAACCCATCTGGGTTGCAGATACATGGCAAGATATCGCCACCTGTGCAGAGAAGCTGATCGTGAGAGTCTGCCATGTGGATGCACATGTGACCAAGGATCGAGCCAATGAGGAACATCGCAACAACGAACAGGCAGACCTTGCTACACAAGTCAAGGTGTCACCGATAGATCTGGATTGGCAGCATAAAGGAGAGTTGTTCCTGGCTCAATGGGCCCATGATGCCTCAGGCCATCAGGGCAGAGATGCCACTTATAGGTGGGCTCCCGTTACTGAGAAATACTGAGAGTCGGGGAAGTACAACTTTAGTTTAAAAACTTCTAAAGAACAGCAAATAAAGGCATTTCAGTGCAGTATGCATTGAGGCTGAGAGAAATGGTAATTTCCACTAGAAATAAACCAGCAAATCCAGGGCACTGGGACAGACGGAAAGGCATTTTAGATATCATCCCAGGCTGCGATAATGGATTAAGAAATAGAACTACATGGTAAAGGAAAAATCTAAACCAGATACTTGGTTCTCATTTTTATTTTAAAAAACAGAAACATTAATAAGCATATAAAACCCATCCAAAATAGTCACAATGCAGTTACAGAAAAAGAAACTAAAAATAGAGAGATACCATGTATAGTGATAGACCTACACGTCAGTCCAACACATCTCTGATGCAAAGTACGGAATGCTCTTATGCACAGCTGTAGGGGGAATTTCCTAACATTTAGATGCCCATATAGAAATATGTCTTGACATGCTGAAAGGTCAAAAGGCAGGAACAGAATCTGTAGAATTGAGCCAAAATATGAAAGCTGCGAGGAAAAAGTGGATGTAATAGGATTGCACTGTGCAGTGCTGGAGTACACCAAATTAAGTCAAAGGAAGTATTTCACAGCAGCAAGTTTCACTGATCTTGGCAACTGTTCCTTATTAGGGAAGGTAGAAATGTCATCACTAGATGACAGAATTAAATACAAGGTCATTTGCTGTTGACAGGTCAAAAGTCTAACACCATTTGCCAACAGTCCCCTGACTTTTCCTCAACACAGCATTTATTAAACATCAGGTTCCTGTGGCTTCTGAAATGCTCAATGGTCCTGGGGGGTGACCAAAAATTGAGGATTTTGAAAGGAAAGCCTTGATGTGCTAATTAAGATTGCTTTTACTAATATTGTTAAGCTACAAGCAGCCAAGAGGCCAGAATACAAGGCGAACTTCAGCCTTCAGTACCAATCAGAAGACAGGATTATAGACTTCTGGAACACTGACCAGCCCTCTGCTCAAAGCAGGGACAACTTCCTTAACAACCTCATCTCTCCTTGAAGGGTCATGCTGTGATATTTTCAAGTCTTCAAGGATGAAGATTCTACAACCACCTTCCAATACCCATTTCCACTGCTGCAGTATTGTCACAGTGCTTTGCAAACTGGGTCTTTACTTCTGCATAGGGGAAGAGCATTCCCACCAAGAAATTAGAGGTCCAGTTGGAACAACCAGCCACTGCCACAGCTGCATGTCGTGGGCCCTGGCTGAAGAGTTCTGCCACGATGAACCAAGGGATGGGGTCAGGGCCAATCTCAAAAAGAGCCACAAAACCAAAAGTAGCAATAATGCTGATGTATTTGATCCAGTCCACAATGTCCTGCACGGGAACAAAACATGATTAACTTCAGTTTGAGAGCACAATACCATCACAACTTTCTCAGCTGCACTGTGAACACAGTTCCAGCAGTTAGGAAGTTGTGCTCTCCCACACACACTCAGCTCTAGCCCCAGCTCTACCTGCCTGCAGGGTAGAACTGCAGGGCAAGGCAGACGTACACTTACAGGGCCCTTGCTGCGGTCAGCTGGGACAATTACTCACCCTTAGAGCTAAAGCGATTGTCATAATAGCAGCACACACAGCCATGCCACCCAAACCAACTAAATGGAGGGTCCTGCGCCCTGCACGCTCCACTAGGAACAGCTAGAAACACAGAAGGAAAAAAAAAAAATCCATGACTACTTTGGCAGCAAAAGCAGAAGAGGCTCGCTTGCTCACTGTGCCCACACCTTTTATCCGCCTATAGCCATTATCTCAGTGTGGGCCACAAGGCTGCTCCACTCTTGGGCACAAGTTATTCCTCTCTGGTCCTCGCTACTGCCTTTTATCATTGTTCTTTTCCCCCCATGCACTCCTCCTCACGCTCCCTTTCTTTTCCAAGGATAACAATATCCCTTTATCTCCTTCCTCCTCTCCTACAATGCTTTTAACGCATGCTTTCCTTTGCTCTTACAGGCCATTGCCTGGCCCAGTGCTTTTCCTCAGCCCGGCTACTCGTACGTATCCAGACACGTCTCCCAAAGAGCCCAGGCAGACAAGTTACCTTTCATCAGAAGGCCCTGTTCCAACTTACCGACACGACAGTGAAGACAGTGTTTGACCACACCAGCTCCAATGGTGGCATACACAGGCTGTTTGATCCCAGCTCTTTCAAAGATCCCTGTAGAATAATAGAATACCTAGGAAGAGAAGCAAAAAACGGACAGCGTCACAATTCCCGTGTTTGAGAGCACACCTCTCGTTCCCTGCCTAATGGCCTGCAGCCCCAACAGGGAGCTCCTAAGAAGCACTCAACAGTATAGAACACCACACTAACAGTCCTAAGATTGCACTTGATGCAAGACTGCACTGTCTTACTGGGGCGTGTACGGGAAAAGTGAAAGTCAATATAATCTTCACCTTCCATTGTAGCAATGTCTGCAGTTACCACAAAACAGTGACATTCAGTCAAGGTGCAAAAATCAGGTTTGGGAAGCACAGCTCTCTCTCGGTGCAAGTGGAAGTGTAGCCAGGAATAAGAAAGGCCCACCAGAAGGGACAGGAAGACAACTTACAGCATTAATGCCTAAGAGCTGTTGGGAGAGCTGCAGCATAATGGCAATGATGATGGCTTGACGGTAGTTTGGAGAACGGAAGAGCTCTGGCACAGTTGCTTTCTTTTCCTGGGACATTTTAGCACTCTCTTCTTTCATCTCCAGGATGTCTCGAGACACATCTTCTGTACCACGGAGCTTCTGGAGAACTAGAGTGAGGAATCAAAAAATGACAGCTATAATACACCCATGTCTAGTAAGGACCCCCCATCCTGCCATGGATGGCAGGCTTGGTAAGACTCGACCACCTGCCAGGCAGTGTTTGGACCTGCTGCAAGGGAAAGACATGCAGTCTTGCTCATCTTTTCAACCCAGATTTCAAGGTGCTGTCATCAGCATGGAAATCAGGTCCAGGTCTTGCTCATGTTGTTTCATCTCCAGACTTATACTTGATCTCTAATTCTGTTCACACGCTTGCCACAGCTAACTCCAGCCCTCTGCAGTTTGAGGGAAACACCCTCCAAGCTCCTTGTTAAACGTCAGCCTCTTTCCTGCCTTTCAGGAGCTGCAGGACTTGGCCCTGCTACATCCCACCAGGCCAGATGCCACACCTCACATCTTAATCCCACCTACAGTCTCTGTTGGGATGCCAGGTTTTTCACATATCCTGGCACTGGTGCAACCTGAAGGATGGGAGGGTAGGTCTGGCACCCTCTGGGAGTCACACCCTGATCCACCCTAGGATCTAGAGCCAGTCCTGGCCTCCCGCTCAAGTTCAGTGCAGGCTGGGAGCCAGAATACAGCCCTGCCTCTTCAGAGAAGAGTTCTCACCTGCTTGCGCCTTCTCTTCCTCCATCTTGTTGATCAATAAGAAATGGGGGCTCTCAGGGCAGAAGAGAAGAGCCACACACTGCAGGACTGCTGGCAGCATTGTGAATCCCAAAAGCAGCGGCCAAAGTCCTTCAGTTCCCATGATTCCCTGCAGGCCAAAGATCTACAACAAGGATTGGAGAGAAATAAAGGATTTAATTCCTGACATCCACACCAGTGAATACAGCAGGACAAAACACTACAATTCATGGCAAGTGCAGCCCACCTCACCCTCCTCCAGCCCCCCCTCCCCGACCACAGGGTCAGGTTGTGATAAGCCCTACCTGTGTCACCAGGATGCCCACAACAATGTCCAGCTGGTTGAGGGTGCCAAAGGCTCCATGGAGGCTTGTGGGTGAAACCTCACTGATGTACATGGGCACAAAGCCAGTGCAGAGTCCACAGAAGATACCAATAATGAAGCGACCAACAATCAGCATCTCCACTGCCTTTGCCATCTTACAGAAAGCCATGAGAGTGCCACCAGCAAAGGCAAAGACATTCACCAGCAGCATAGAGTTCCTCCTGCCAGGATAAAGATGTCAAGACTGAGCTTAAACTGGCAATGTAGTGGGGCGGGGGGGCGGGGGGGGGGGGGGGGTAGGAATCACAGAGGGGGCAAAACTATCCATAAATCCCCCACCTCAGGGGTGGGAGAACAGAGCAGATCCCATTCAGCTTCTGCTTTGGCCTGCAACCCTTTCTTTTTGCAACCCTCCTATTCACAGTTCCTCCTCCCTTCCTCTCACCTCTGCCCTCTTCCTCCCAACACTCCATCACCTGCCCAGTCTGTTGGTAAACACACTGACTGAGAAGGAGCCGATCATTCCTCCTACTGAGAAGATGGCCACAGAAAGGGACCACATAGAGGTGAGAAGCTCAGAGGATACAGCTTCCCCTTTCCGTTCAGACAAGGTGGAGTTGAAGAAGTTCTGGATGATCTGCAACAAAGTAGGTGTAGACAGGGTTACAAACCAGCAGGAGGCATTTTTCACTCAATAGAGAGGGGAGGTTACTTCTGAGGGGTTTTTTTGTGGAGACAAGAAGCAAGAATAGACCATAAAACTCAGTAGATGGCAGCAAGAAATACAAGGGGAAGATCAGGGTGCAGAAAGAGGAACTTTGATTGAGAAATTCAGAGATGGGTAGCAGTATGACAAGGAAGAGATTGTCTCAGGCAACATGTTGGGAAAGTGCCAGTGATGATTAAGGAAAACAAGCTTAGCTTCTGAATGTTTCTGGATTATGTGAACCACCAGTGGTGTTTGCCAGGGGTGGGGAGGATGCAAGAGACAGTTAGGAGCGACAGGGAGCAAAAAAAATGAGCAGAGAATGGTACTTTTCTGGTAGTACAAAACTTCTGGCAGCAGGGATGGGGTTTCTAGGATAGGTTTAAGACAAAGTTTCACTGAACCAAGCCTGAAAATAGTGGTTTTGTTATCCCATGTGGAGGTGGCAGGGCTGTGCTGCTGATTTCCAGGGCATCCTCTTTAATAAAGAGGGAAATTCTGCAGTGGCTGAGAATCCATCCCCAGCAGACGGCAGCAGGACACTAGCTAGGAAGGACCGATTCCCCAACCCTCACTGTGTTATGTGACAGCTGTTCCCGGAGACTGGGTGGATGTGGTATTGGTGACTCAGATCCTGATAGAGAGGAACCATCTAATAGGTAGAAGAAAACCACATCTCATTTTTATTCATGTCTTCTCTATCTTAGGCTACAGTCATGAAACAATTTGGTCAGTGTCCCAGTCAACCCTTTCACAAGCACTGAAGCTACACAAGCCTTTCATTCTTAACATTCAGTAGACGCGAGGAGGGATAGGGGGAGGACGTTTCCAGGGAAACTGGGACAGAGGTCGTGACCGGACATCCGTTTTCCTCTCGGACATCAGTGGCGACAACGGCAGAGGCAGTCCCAAAGTGCATACGTTTTGCAATTTCTGAAGGGAAGATCACGGCTCATCTGAATCTTCCACAACTCCAGCAGAACTCGCACTAAGTTTCCATCTCCCTCCCCAGCCCTTCCCCGGCGGCGCGGGGACTGCGCCTCCCCATGCAGGGCAGCGACTGCTCGCCAGCTCTTAAAGAGACCTGCATCGCAAGATTTGGGGTACAGGAACTCAATCTATTTTCTTAAAACTTTTAGGTTTTAGTTATGATTAGTGTTGATTCTCTTCTGTATACACATATATTTGTAGCTAAGAACTGTTATCTCTTCTGTATTTTTTTGTGATTAAAGATCTTTAATATCTGATAACATACCTTAGTTTTCATCGAAACTAAGACAGAGGGACTTAAGGGCGCAGTAGGGGCTCTATAAGAGTCTACGTGAAGGGACTTCAGGACGCAGTAGGGGCTCTATTTGTGGCTCCATGGGGCTCTATAGGACACTCCATAGGGGGCAATGAGGGCGCTTTAGGGGTTCTATACGTTTCTCCATAGGGGGACTTAAGGCATGCAGTAAGGGTTCTATAGGAGGCTGTATAGCGGGGAATGGAGGGCGCTGTAGGGCCTCTATAAGAGTCTCCATGGAGGAAATTAAGGGTGCAGTAGGGGATTTATAAGAGTCTCCAGGGTGGGAATTAAGGGGTGCAGTAGGGACTCTATGAGAGTCTACCTGGAGGCACTTAAGGACACAATAGGGGTTCTATAGGAGGCTCCATAGGGGGGAATGAAGGGCGCAGTAGGGGTTTTATAAAAGTCTCCATGTGGGGACTTAAGGGGCACAGTACGGGCTCGATAGTAGGACCCATATGGGGGAATGAAGGGCGGAGAGGGGGCTTTATAAGAGTCTCCATGGAGGGACTTAAGGCCGCAGTAGGGGCTCTATAAGTGTCTCCACGGGGGGACTTAATGGGCGCAGTAGGCACTCTGTACAAGTCTCCATAGTGGGGAATGAAGGGCGCAGTAGGGGTGCTATAAGAGTCTCCATGGGGGGACTTAAGGGCGCAGTGGAGGCTCTCTAAGTTTCTCCATTGGCGGAATTAAGGGGCGCAGTAGGGGCTCTATAGGAGGATGAAAAGGGGGGGAATAAAGGGCGGAGTGGGGGCTCTATAAGAGTCTCCATGGGGGGACTTAAGTGGAGCAGTAGGGGCTCTATGTTTCCAAAGGAGGACTTAAGGGGCGCAGAAGGGGCTCTATAGGAGGCTGCATAGGGGGGAATGAAGGGCGCTGTAGGGGCTCTATAAGAGTCTCCATGGGGGGATTTAAGGGTGCAGTAGGGGCTCTATAGGAGTCTCTGTTAGAGGACTTAAGGGCGCAGTAGGGTGTCTATAGGAAAATCTATAGGGAAGAATGAAGTGCACTGTAGGGGCTCTAAAAGAGTCTCCATTGGGGGACTTAAGGGGCGCAGTAGGGGCTCTATAGGTGGCTCCATAGGGGGGAATGATGGGAGCTGTAGGGTCTCTACAAGAGTCTCCATGGAGTGTTTTAAGGGGGCAGTAGGGGATCTATAAGAGTCTCCCTGGAGGGACTTAAGGGCGCAGTAGGAGCTGTATAGGAGGTTGCATAGTAGGGAATGGAGGGCGCTGTAAGAGCTCTGTAAGTGTCTACATGGGATGACTTAAGGGCGCAGTAGGGCTTCTTTAGGAGGCTGAAAAGGGGGGAATGAAGGGCGGCGAAGGGGTTCTGTAAGAGTCTCCATGGGGGGAATTAAGGGGTGCAGTAGGGGCTTACTAGAAGTCTCCGTAGGGGGGAATGAAGGGCGCTGTAGGGGCTCTATAAGAGTCTTCATGGAGGAACTTAAGGGGTGCAGTAGGTGTTGTATAGCAGGTTGCATACGGGGGAATGGAGAGCGCTGTAGGAGCTCTATAATAGTCTCCATGGAGGGACTTAAGGCACAGCAGGAACTCTGTAAGTGTCTCCATAGGGGGAATTAAGGGGCGCAGTAGGGGCTCTACAGGAGGCTCCATAGCGGGGAAGGAAGGGCGCAGTAGGGACTCTGTATCCGTCTCCACGGAGGAACTTGAGGGTGTAGTAGGGGCTCTATAAGAGTCTCCATGGGAGGACTTAAGGGGCGCGGCAGAGGCTCTATAAGAGGCTGCATACATGGAAATAGAGTGCGCTGTAGGGGCCCAATAAGTGTCTCCATGAGGGGACTTAAGGGTCACAGTAGGAGCTTTATAGGAGCGTACACAGCGGGGAATGAAGGGCGGCGAAGGGGTTCTTGTAAGAGTCTCCATGGGGGGAATTAAGGGGTGCAGTAGGGGCTTACTAGAAATCTCCGTAGGGGGGAATGAAGGGCGCTGTAGGGGCTCTATAAGAGTCTGCATAGCGGGGAATAGAGGGCGCTGTAGGGTCTATATAAGACTCTCCATTGGGGTAATTAAGGGTCACAGTACGGTTGCTACAGGATGCTCCATAGAGGGGAATCAAAAGCGATGTAGGGGCTGTTTGAGGGTCTTCATGGAGGGACTTAAGGGTGCAGTAGGGACTCTGTAAGTGCCTCCATGGGGGGACTTAAGGGGCATATTAGGGGCTCTATTGGAAGCTCGATAGGGGGGAATGAAGGGTGCGGTACGGCTTGTATAAGAGTGTCTATGGAGGAACGTAAGGTCGCAGTAGGGGCTCTATAAGTGTATCCATGGGGGGACTTAATGGGCACAGTAGGGGCTCTATAGGAAGCTACATTTGGGGGAATAAAGGGCGCAGTAGGGGCTGTATAAGAGTCTCCATGGGGGGACTTAAGTGCGCAGTAGGGGCTCTATAGGAGGCTGCCTAGCGGTGAATGGAGGGCGCTGGAGGGGCTGTGTAAGAGTCTCTATGAGTGACTTAAGGGCGCACTAGGGTCTCTGTAAGGATCTCCTTGGGGGAATTAAGGGGCGCAGTATGGGTTCTATAGGAGGTTGCATAGCAGGGAATGGAGGGCACTGTAGAGGCCATATAAGGGTCTCCATGGAGGGACTTTTAAGGGCGCAGTAGGGGCTCTATGAGTGTCTCCACACAGGGACTTAAGGGCGCAGTAGGGGCTCTGTGATAGTCTCCATGGGGGGACTTAAGGGCGCAGTAGTGGCTGTATAATTGTCTCCATGGGGGGATTTGAGAGTCACAGTAGGGGCCCAATAGAAGGCTCCATAGCGGGGAATGAGGAGCGCTGTAGGGCTCTATAACAGTCTCCCTGGAGAGATTTAAAGACGCAGTTGGTGCTCTATTAGTTTCCTTTGCGGGAGACTTAATGGGCGCAGTATGGGTTCTATACAAGTCTCCATAGTGGGAAATGAATGGCGCAGCAGGAGCTCTACAGGAAGCTCCATAGCGGGGAAGGAAGGGCGCAGTAGGGACTCTGTAACAGTCTCCACGGAGGAACTTGAGGGTGTAATAGGGCTATATAAGAGTCTCCATGGAAGGACTTAAGCGGTGCAGTAGGGGCTCTATAGGAGGCTGCATAGGGGGGCATGAAGGGAGCTGTAGTGACTCTATAAGCGTCTCCTTGGTGGGACTTAAGAGCGCAGTTGGGGCTCTATAAGTTTCTCCAAGGGAGGACTCAAGGGGCGCAGTAGGAACTCTATAGGAGGCTGCATAGGGGGGAATGAAGGGTGTTGTAGGGGCTGTATAAGAGTCTCCATGAAGGGACATAATGTTGCTGCAATAGTGGCTCTAAAAGCGTCTCCATTGGGGAACTTAGGGGGAGCAGTAGGAGCTCTATAGGAGGCCGCATATGGGGGAATGAAGGGCACTGTAGGAGCTCTGTAAGAATCACCATGGAGGGACGTAAAGGCGCAGCAGGGGCTCTGCAATTATCTCCATGGGGGGACTTAAGGGGAGCAGCAGGGGCTCTGCAATTATCTCCATGGGGGGACTTAAGGGGAGCAGCAGGGGCTCTGCAATTATTTCCATGGGGGGACTTAGGGGAGCAGCAGGGGCTCTATAGGAGTCTCCTTAGTGTGGAATGATGGGCGCAGTGGAGGCTCTAGACGACTCTCTGTTGGAGGATTTAAGGGCGCAGTAGGGGCTCTACAGGAGTCTCCATACGGGGGAATGAAAGGCGTGGTAGGGGCTCCATAAGAGTCTCCAAGTACGGACTCTAGGGCACAGTAGAGGCTGTATAGGTGGCTCAATGAGGGGACTCAAGGGGTGCAGTAGGGGCTCTATAGGAGGCAGCATAAGGGGAATGATGGGTGCTGTAGGTGGTCTATAGGAGGCTGCTTAGGTGGGAATGAAAGGCGCTGGAGGGGTTCTGTAAGTGTCTCCATAGGGGGACTTAAGGGGAGTAGCAGGGGCTCTGTAGGAGGCTCCATAGAATGGAATGAAGGGCGCAGGAGTGGTCTATAAGAGTCTCCATGGGCGGACTTAAGGGCGCAGTAGGAGCTCTATAGGAGTAGCTATAGGGGGGAATGAGGGGCGCTGTAGGGGCTCTATAAGAGTCTCCATGGAGGGATTTAAGGGGGCATTAGGAGCTCTATAAATATCTCCTTGGGGGGACTGAATGGGCGCAGTGGGGGCTCTATAGGAGGCTGCATAGGGGGGAATGATGGGAGCTGTAGGGGCTCTGTATGAATCTCCATGAAGGGACTTAAGGGCGCAGTAGGGGCTCTATGTTTTCATAGGGGGACTTAAGGGACGCAGAAGGGGCTCTATAGGAGGCTGAAAAAGGGGTAATGAATGGCGGAGTGGTGGCTCTATAAGGGTCTCCATGGGGGGACTGAAGGTGCGCAGTAGGGCTCTATAGGAGTCTCCTTAGAGAGGAATGAAGGGCACTATAGGGGCTCTATAAGAGTCTCCATGGATAGATTTATGGGGGCAGTAGGGGCTCTATACAAGGCTAAATAGGGTGAAATGAAGTGAGCTGTAGGGGCTCTATAATAGTCTCCATGGAGCGACATAAGGGCGCATAAGGGGCTCTATAAGAGTCTCCATTGGGGGACTTAAGGGGCACAGAAGAGGCTCCATAAGAGTCTGCATAGGGTGGAATGAAGGGTGCTGTAGGGTCTCTATAAGAGTCTCCATGGGGGCGACTTAAGAGGCACAGTAGGGGCTCTAGAGTAGGCTTCGTAGGGGGGAATGAAGGGCACTGTAGGAGCTCTGTAAGAGTCTCCATGGAGGTATTTAAAGGTGCAGTAGGGGCTCTGTACAGGTGAATTAAGGGCACTGTTGGGGCTCTATAAGAGTCTCTATGGAGAAACTCAAGGGTCACAGAATGGGTTCTATAAGAGTCTGGATAGGGGGGAGTGAAGGGCGCTATAGGGGCTCTATAAGAGTCTGGATAGGGGGGAGTGAAGGGCACTGTAGTGGCTCTATAAGAGTCTCCATGGAGGGTTTTAATAGGGCAGTCGGGGCTCTATAAGTGTCTCCACGGGGAGACTTAATGGGCGCAGTAGGCACTCTGTACAAGTCTCCATAGTGGGGAATGAAGGGCGCAGTAGGGGTGCTATAAGAGTCTCCATGGGGGGACTTAAGTGGAGCAGTAGGGGCTCTATGTTTCCAAAGGAGGACTTAAGGGGCGCAGAAGGGGCTCTATAGGAGTCTCTGTTAGAGGACTTAAGGGCGCAGTAGGGTGTCTATAGGAAAATCTATAGGGAAGAATGAAGTGCACTGTAGGGGCTCTAAAAGAGTCTCCATTGGGGGACTTAAGGGGCGCAGTAGGGGCTCTATAGGTGGCTCCATAGGGGGGAATGATGGGAGCTGTAGGGTCTCTACAAAAGTCTCCATGGAGTGTTTTAAGGAGGCAGTAGGGGATCTATAAGTGTCTCCCTGGAGGGACTTAAGGGCGCAGTAGGAGCTGTATAGGAGGTTGCATAGTAGGGAATGGAGGGCGCTGTAAGAGCTCTGTAAGTGTCTACATGGGGTGACTTAAGGGCGCAGTAGGGGTTCTTTAGGAGGCTGAAAAGGGGGGAATGAAGGGCGGCGAGGGGGTTCTGTAAGAGTCTCCATGGGGGGAATTAAGGGGTGCAGTAGGGGCTTACTAGAAGTCTCCGTAGGGGGGAATGAAGGGCGCTGTAGGGGCTCTATAAGGGTCTTCATGGAGGAGCTTAAGGGGAGCAGTAGGGGCTCTTTAGGAGGTTGCATAGGGGGGAATGGAGGGTGCTGTAGGAGCTCTGTAAGAGTCTCCATGGAAGGACTGAAGGGGGCAGTAGGTGTTGTATAGCAGGTTGCATACGGGGGAATGGAGAGCGCTGTAGGAGCTCTATAATAGTCTCCATGGAGGGACTTAAGGGCGCAGTAGGGACTCTATTAGTGTCTCCATAGGGGGAATTAAGGGGCATATTAGGGGCTCTATTGGAAGCTCGATAGGGGGAATGAAGGGTGCAGTACGGCCTGTATAAGAGTGTCTATGGAGGAACGTAAGGTCGCAGTAGGGGCTCTATAAGTGTATCCATGGGGGGACTTAATGGGCACAGTAGGGGCTCTATAGGAAGCTACTTTTGGGGGAATAAAGGGCGCAGTAGAGGCTGTATAAGAGTCTCCATGGGGGAGACTTAAGGGACGCAGTAGGGGCTCTATAGGAGGCTGCATAGGAGGGAATGAAGGGCGCTGTAGGGGCTGTATAAGAGTCTCCATGGATGGACTTAAGGCCCAGTAGGGGCTCTATAAGTGTCTCCATGGGGGGACTTCAGTGCGCAGTATGGGCTCTATAGGAGGCTGCCTAGTGGTGAATGGAGGGCGCTGTAGGGGCTGTGTAAGAGTCTCTATGAGGGACTTAAAGGCGCACTAGTGTCTCTGTAAGGATCTCCTTGGGGGAATTAAGGGGCGCAGTATGGGTCCTATAGGAGGTTGCATAGCAGGGAATGGAGGGCGCTCTAGAGGCAATATAAGGGTCTCCATGGAGGGACTTTTAAGGGCGCAGTAGGGGCTCTATGAGTGTCTCCACACAGGGACTTAAGGGCGCAGTAGTGGCTGTATAATTGTCTCCATGGGGGGGATTTGAGGGTCACAGTAGGGGCCCAATAGAAGGCTCCATAGCGGGGAATGAGGAGCGCTGTAGGGCTCTATAAGAGTCTCCCTGGAGAGATTTAAAGACGCAGTTGGTGCTCTATTAGTTTCCTTTGCGGGAGACTTAATGGGCGCAGTATGGGTTCTATACAAGTCTCCATAGTGGGAAATGAATGGCGCAGTAGGAGCGCTATAAAAATCTCCATGGAGGGACTTAAGGCACAGTAGGAACTCTGTTAGAGTCTCCATAGGGGGAATTAAGGGGCGCAGTAGGGGCTCTACAGGAAGCTCCATAGCGGGGAATGAAGGGCGCAGTAGGGACTCTGTAACAGTCTCCACGGAGGAACTTGAGGGTGTAATAGGGGCTATATAAGAGTCTCCACGGGAGGACTTAAGCGGTGCAGTAGGGGCTCTATAGGAGGCTGCATAGGGGGGCATGAAGGGAGCTGTAGTGACTCTATAAGCGTCTCCTTGGTGGGACTTAAGAGCGCAGTTGGGGCTCTATAAGTTTCTCCAAGGGAGGACTCAAGGGGCGCAGTAGGAGCTCTATAGGAGGCTGCATAGGGGGGAATGAAGGGTGTTGTAGGGGCTGTATAAGAGTCTCCATGAAGGGACAAAATGTTGCTGCAATAGTGGCTCTAAAAGCGTCTCCATTGGGGAACTTAGGGGGAGCAGTAGGAGCTCTATAGGAGGCCGCATATGGGGGAATGAAGGGCACTGTAGGAGCTCTGTAAGAATCACCATGGAGGGACGTAAAGGCGCAGCAGGGGCTCTGCAATTATCTCCATGGGGGGACTTAAGGGGAGCAGCAGGGGCTCTGCAATTATCTCCATGGGGGGACTTAAGGGGAGCAGCAGGGGCTCTGCAATTATTTCCATGGGGGGACTTAGGGGAGCAGCAGGGGCTCTATAGGAGTCTCCTTAGTGTGGAATGATGGGCGCAGTGGAGGCTCTAGACGACTCTCTGTTGGAGGATTTAAGGGCGCAGTAGGGGCTCTACAGGAGTCTCCATACGGGGGAATGAAAGGCGTGGTAGGGGCTCCATAAGAGTCTCCAAGTACGGACTCTAGGGCACAGTAGAGGCTGTATAGGTGGCTCAATGAGGGGACTCAAGGGGTGCAGTAGGGGCTCTATAGGAGGCAGCATAAGGGGAATGATGGGCGCTGTAGGTGGTCTATAGGAGGCTGCTTAGGTGGGAATGAAAGGCGCTGGAGGGGTTCTGTAAGTGTCTCCATAGGGGGACTTAAGGGGAGTAGCAGGGGCTCTGTAGGAGGCTCCATAGAGTGGAATGAAGGGCGCAGTAGGGGTCTATAAGAGTCTCCATGGGCGGACTTAAGGGCGCAGTAGGAGCTCTATAGGAGTAGCTATAGGGGGGAATGAGGGGCGCTGTAGGGGCTCTATAAGAGTCTCCATGGAGGGATTTAAGGGGGCATTAGGGGCTCTATAAATATCTCCTTGGGGGGACTGAATGGGCGCAGTGGGGGCTCTATAGGAGGCTGCATAGGGGGGAATGAAGGGTGCTGTTGAGGCTCTGTATGAATCTCCATGAAGGGACTTAAGGGCGCAGTAGGGGCTCTATGTTTTCATAGGGGGACTTAAGGGGCGCAGAAGGGCCTCTATAGGAGGCTGCATAGAGGGGAATGATGGGAGCTGTAGGGGCTCTGTATGAATCTCCATGAAGGGACTTAAGGGCGCAGTAGGGGCTCTATGTTTTCATAGGGGGACTTAAGGGGCGCAGAAGGGCCTCTATAGGAGGCTGAAAAAGGAGTAATGAATGGTGGAGTGGTGGCTCTGTAAGGGTCTCCATGGGGGGACTGAAGGTGTGCAGTAGGGCTCTATAGTAGTCTCCTTAGGGTGGAATGAAGGTCACTATAGGGGCTCTATAAGAGTCTCCATGGATAGATTTAAGGGCGCAGTAGGGGCTCTATACAAGGCTAAATAGGGGGAAATGAAGGGAGCTGTAGGGGCTCTATAAGAGTCTCCATGGAGCGACATAAGGGCGCATAAGGGGCTCTATAAGAGTCTCCATTGGGGGACTTACGGGGCGCAGAAGAGACTCTATAAGAGTCTGCATAGGGTGGAATGAAGGGCACTGTAGGAGCTCTATGAGTCTCCATGGAGGGATTTAAGGGCGCAGTAGGAGCTCTATAAGAGTCTCCATGGAGGAAATTAAGGGTGCAGTAGGGGCTTTATAAGAGTCTCCAGGGTGGGAATTAAGGGGTGCAGTAGGGACTCTATAAGAGTCTACCTGGAGGCACTTAAGGACACAATAGGGGTTCTATAGGAGGCTCCATAGGGGGGAATGAAGGACGCAGTAGGGGCTTTATAAAAGTCTCCATGTGGGGACTTAAGGGGCGCACTAGGGGCTCTATAGGAGTCTCCATAGGGGGTAATGAGGGCCGCTGTAGGGGCTCTACAAGAATCTACAAGGAGGGACTTAAGGCCACAGTAGGGGCTCTATAGGTGCCTCCATGGGGCAACTTAGGGGGTGCAGTAGGGGCTCTACAGGAGGCTCCATATCGGGGAAGGAAGAGCGCAGTAGGGACTCTGTAAGAGTCTCCACGGAGGAACTTGAAGGAGTAGTAGGGGCTCTAAAAGCATCTCCATGGGTGGACTTAAGGGGCGCACTAGGGGCTCTATAGGAGTCTCCATAGGGGGTAATGAAGGCCGCTGTAGGGGCTCTACAAGAATCTACAAGGAGGGACTTAAGGCCACAGTAGGGGCTCTATAGGTGCCTCCATGGGGCGACTTAGCGGGTGCAGTAGGGGCTCTATAGGAGGCTCCATAGGGGGAAATGAAGGGCGCAGTAGGCTCTCTAAAAGCGTCTCCATGGGTGGACTTAAGGGGCGCAGTAGGGGGCTGTGTAAGCGTCTCCACGGAGGAACTTTAGGGCGCAGTAGGGGCTGTATAAGAGTCTCCATGGGGGAACTTAATGGGTGCAGTAGGGGCTCTATAGGAGGCTGCATAGGGGGGGATGAAGGGCACTGTAGGAGCTCTGTAAGAGTCTCCATGGAGGTACTTAAAGGTGCAGTAGGGGCTCTATACGGGGGAATTAAGGGCACTGTTGGGGCTCTATAAGAGTCTCTATGGAGGGACTTAAGGGTCACAGAATGGGTTCTATAAGAGTCTGGATAAGGGGGAGTGAAGGGCGCTGTAGTGGCTCTATAAGAGTCTCCATGGAGGGTTTTAAGAGGGCAGTCGGGGCTCTATAAGTGTCTCCACGGGGGGACTTAATGGGCGCAGTAGGCACTCTGTACAAGTCTCCATAGTGGGGAATGAAGGGCGCAGTAGGGGTGCTATAAGAGTCTCCATGGGGGGACTTAAGGGCGCAGTGGAGGCTCTCTAAGTTTCTCCATTGGCGGAATTAAGGGGCGCAGTAGGGGCTCTATAGGAGGCTGCATAGAGGGGAATGGAGGGCGTTGTAGGGGCTCTAAAAGAGTCTCCATTGGCGGAATTAAGGGGCGCAGTAGGGGCTCTATAGGAGGCTGCATAGAGGGGAATGGAGGGCGTTGTAGGGGCTCTAAAAGAGTCTCCATTGGCGGAATTAAGGGGCGCAGTAGGGGCTCTATAGGAGGCTGCATAGAGGGGAATGGAGGGCGTTGTAGGGGCTCTAAAAGAGTCTCCATTGGGGGAATTAAGGGGCGCAGTAGGGGTTCAGTAGGAGGCTCTATGGGGGGACTTAAGGGCGCAGAAAGGGCTCTATAGGAGGATGAAAAGGGGGGAATAAAGGGCGGAGTGGGGGCTCTATAAGAGTCTCCATGGGGGGACTTAAGTGGAGCAGTAGGGGCTCTATGTTTCCAAAGGAGGACTTAAGGGGCGCAGAAGGGGCTCTATAGGAGGCTGCATAGGGGGGAATCAAGGGCGCTGTAGGGGCTCTATAAGAGTCTCCATGGGGGGATTTAAGGGTGCAGTAGGGGCTCTATAGGAGTCTCTGTTAGAGGACTTAAGGGCGCAGTAGGGTGTCTATAGGAAAATCTATAGGGAAGAATGAAGTGCACTGTAGGGGCTCTAAAAGAGTCTCCATTGGGGGACTTAAGGGGCGCAGTAGGGGCTCTATAAGAGTCTCCATGGAGAGATTTAAGGGCACAGTAGGGGCTCTGTAGGTGGCTCCATTTGGGGGAATGAAGGGCACAGTAGTGGCTGTATAAGAGTCTCCATGGGGAAGTCTTAACGGGCTCAGTAGGGGCTCTATAGGAGGCTGCATAGCGGGGAATGGAGGGCACTGTAGGGCCTCTATAAGAGTCTCCATGGGGGCGACTTAAGAGGCACAGTAGGGGCTCTAGAGTAGGCTTCGTAGGGGGGAATGAAGGGCACTGTAGGAGCTCTGTAAGAGTCTCCATGGAGGTATTTAAAGGTGCAGTAGGGGCTCTGTACAGGTGAATTAAGGGCACTGTTGGGGCTCTATAAGAGTCTCTATGGAGAAACTCAAGGGGCACAGAATGGGTTCTATAAGAGTCTGGATAGGGGGGAGTGAAGGGCGCTATAGGGGCTCTATAAGAGTCTGGATAGGGGGAAGTGAAGGGCACTGTAGTGGCTCTATAAGAGTCTGGATAGGGGGGAGTGAAGGGTGCTATAGGGGCTCTATAAGAGTCTGGATAGGGGGGAGTGAAGGGCGCTGTAGTGGCTCTATAAGAGTCTCCATGGAGGGTTTTAAGAGGGCAGTCGGGGCTCTATAAGTGTCTCAACGGGGGGACTTAATGGGCGCAGTAGGCACTCTGTACAAGTCTCCATAGTGGGGAATGAGGGGCGCAGTAGGGGTGCTATAAGAGTCTCCATGGGGGGACTTAAGGGCGCAGTGGAGGCTCTCTAAGTTTCTCCATTGGCGGAATTAAGGGGCGCAGTAGGGGCTCTATAGGAGGCTGCATAGAGGGGAATGGAGGGCGCAGTAGGGGTTCAGTAGGAGGCTCCATGGGGAGACTTAAGGGCGCAGAAAGGGCTCTATAGGAGGATGAAAAGGGGGGAATAAAGGGCGGAGTGGGGGCTCTATAAGAGTCTCCATGGGGGGACTTAAGTGGAGCAGTAGGGGCTCTATGTTTCCAAAGGAGGACTTAAGGGGCGCAGAAGGGGCTCTATAGGAGTCTCTGTTAGAGGACTTAAGGGCGCAGTAGGGTGTCTATAGGAAAATCTATAGGGAAGAATGAAGTGCACTGTAGGGGCTCTAAAAGAGTCTCCATTGGGGGACTTAAGGGGCGCAGTAGGGGCTCTATAGGTGGCTCCATAGGGGGGAATGATGGGAGCTGTAGGGTCTCTACAAGAGTCTCTATGGAGTGTTTTAAGGAGGCAGTAGGGGATCTATAAGTGTCTCCCTGGAGGGACTTAAGGGCGCAGTAGGAGCTGTATAGGAGGTTGCATAGTAGGGAATGGAGGGCGCTGTAAGAGCTCTGTAAGTGTCTACATGGGGTGACTTAAGGGCGCAGTAGGGGTTCTTTAGGAGGCTGAAAAGGGGGGAATGAAGGGCGGCGAGGGGGTTCTGTAAGAGTCTCCATGGGGGGAATTAAGGGGTGCAGTAGGGGCTTACTAGAAGTCTCCGTAGGGGGGAATGAAGGGCGCTGTAGGGGCTCTATAAGGGTCTTCATGGAGGAGCTTAAGGGGAGCAGTAGGGGCTCTTTAGGAGGTTGCATAGGGGGGAATGGAGGGTGCTGTAGGAGCTCTGTAAGAGTCTCCATGGAAGGACTGAAGGGGGCAGTAGGTGTTGTATAGCAGGTTGCATACGGGGGAATGGAGAGCGCTGTAGGAGCTCGATAATAGTCTCCATGGAGGGACTTAAGGGCGCAGTAGGGACTCTATTAGTGTCTCCATAGGGGGAATTAAGGGGCGCAGTAGGGGCTCTACAGGAGGCTCCATAGCGGGGAAGGAAGGGCGCAGTAGGGACTCTGTATCCGTCTCCACGGAGGAACTTGAGGGTGTAGTAGGGGCTCTATAAGAGTCTCCATGGGAGGACTTAAGGGGTGCAGTAGGGGCTCTATATGAGGTTCCATATGGGGGAAGGCAGTGTGCTGTAGGGGCTCTATAAGAGTCTCCATGGAGGGACTTAAGGGCGCAGTAGGGGCTCTATAAGTGTCTCCACACAGGGACTTAAGGGCGCAGTAGGGGCTCTGTAAGTGTATCCATGGGGGGACTTCAGGGGCGCTTTAGTGGCTCTATAGGAGGCTACATATGGGGGGAATGAAGTGTGCAGTACAGGCTCTATAAGAGTCTCCATGGGGGAGACTTAAGGGACGCAGCAGGGGCTGTATAGGAGGCTTCATAGGGGGGGAATGAAGGGCTCTGTAGGGGCTCTATAAGTGTCTCCATGAGGGGACTTAAGGGTCACAGTAGGGGCTCTATAGGAAGCTACATTTGGGGGAATAAAGGGCGCAGTAGGGGCTGTATAAGAGTCTCCATGGGGGAGACTTAAGGGACGCAGTAGGGGCTGTATAGGAGGCTTCATAGGGGAGAATGAAGGGCTCTATAAGAGGGTCCATAGCGGGGAATGAAGCGTGCAGTAGAAGCTCTATAAGAGTCTCCATGGGGGAATTAAGGGGAGAAGTACGGGTTCTACTGGATGCTCCCTAGGGGGGAATGAAGGGCGCTGTAGGGCTTCTCTAAGAGTCTCCATGAAAGACTTCAGGGTGCAGTAGGGGCTCTATAAGTGCCTCCATGGGGGGACTTAAGGGGCACATTAGGGGCTCTACAGGAGGCTCCATAAGGGGGAATGAAGTGCGCAGTAGGGGCTCTCTAAGTGTCTCCATGAGGGGACATAATCTACTCAATACGGGCTCTATTGGAGGCTCCTTTGGGGGGAATGAAGGGGGCAGTAGTGGCTGTATAACAATTTCCATGAGGAGTATTTAAGAGGCGCAGTACGGGATCTATAGGAGGCTGCATAGGAGGGAATGAAGGGCGCTGTAGGGGCTGTATAAGAGTCTCCATGGATGGACTTAAGGCCCAGTAGGGGCTCTATAAGTGTCTCCATGGGGGGACTTAAGTGCGCAGTAGGGGCTCTATAGGAGGCTGCCTAGCGGTGAATGGAGGGCGCTGGAGGGGCTGTGTAAGAGTCTCTATGAGTGACTTAAGGGCGCACTAGGGTCTCTGTAAGGATCTCCTTGGGGGAATTAAGGGGCGCAGTATGGGTTCTATAGGAGGTTGCATAGCAGGGAATGGAGGGCGCTGTAGAGGCACTATAAGAATCTCCATGGAGGGACTTAAGGCACAGCAGGAACTCTGTAAGTGTCTCCATAGGGGGAATTAAGGGGCGCAGTAGGGGCTCTACAGGAAGCTCCATAGCGGGGAAGGAAGGGAGCATTAGGGACTCTGTATCCGTCTCCACGGAGGAACTTGAGGGTGTAGTAGGGGCTCTATAAGAGTCTCCATGGGAGGACTTAAGGTGTGCAGTCGGGGCTCTATATGAGGCTCCATATGGGGGAAGGAAGTGTGCTATAGGGGCTCTATAAGAGTCTCCATGGAGGGACTTAAGGGCGCAGTAGGGGCTCTATAAGTGTCTCCATGGGGGGATTTGAGGGTTGCAGTAGGGGCCCAATAGAAGGCTCCGTAGCGGGGAATGAGGAGCGCTGTAGGGCTCTATAAGAGTCTCCCTGGAGAGATTTAAAGACGCAGTTGGGGCGCTATTAGTTTCTTTTGCGGGGGACTTAATGGGCGCAGTATGGGTTCTATACAAGTCTCCATAGTGGGAAATGAATGACGCAGTAGGAGCTCTACAGGAAGCTCCATAGCGGGGAAGGAAGGGCGCAGTAGGGACTCTGTAACAGTCTCCACGGAGGAACTTGAGGGTGTAGTAGGGGCTCTATAAGAGTCTCCATGGGAGGACTTAAGCGGTGCAGTTGGGGCTCTATAAGTTTCTCCAAGGGAGGACTCAAGGGGCGCAGTAGGAACTCTATAGGAGGCTGCACAGGGGGGGAATGAAGGGTGCTGTAGGGGCTGTATAAGAGTCTCCATGAAGGGACATAATGTTGCTGCAATAGTGGCTCTAAAAGCGTCTCCGTTGGGGAACTTAGGGGGAGCAGTAGGGGCTCTATAGGAGGCCGCATATGGGGGAATGAAGGGCACTGTAGGAGCTCTGTAAGAATCTCCATGGAGGGACTTAAAGGCGCAGCAGGGGCTCTGCAATTATCTCCATGGGGGGACTTAAGGGGAGCAGCAGGGGCTCTATAGGAGTCTCCTTAGTGTGGAATGATGGGCGCAGTGGAGGCTCTAGACGACTCTCTGTTGGAGGATTTAAGGGCGCAGTAGGGGCTCTACAGGAGTCTCCATACGGGGGAATGAAAGGCGTGGTAGGGGCTCCATAAGAGTCTCCAAGTACGGACTCTAGGGCACAGTAGAGGCTGTATAGGTGGCTCAATGAGGGGACTCAAGGGGTGCAGTAGGGGCTCTATAGGAGGCAGCATAAGGGGAATGATGGGCGCTGTAGGTGGTCTATAGGAGGCTGCTTAGGTGGGAATGAAAGGCGCTGGAGGAGTTCTGTAAGTGTCTCCATAGGGGGACTTAAGGGGAGTAGCAGGGGCTCTGTAGGAGGCTCCATAGAGTGGAATGAAGGGCGCAGTAGGGGTCTATAAGAGTCTCCATGGGCGGACTTACGGGGCGCAGAAGAGACTCTATAAGAGTCTGCATAGGGTGGAATGAAGGGCACTGTAGGAGCTCTATAAGAGTCTCCATGGAGGGATTTAAGGGGGCATTAGGAGCTCTATAAATATCTCCTTGGGGGGACTGAATGGGCGCAGTGGGGGCTCTATAGGAGGCTGCATAGGGGGGAATGATGGGAGCTGTAGGGGCTCTGTATGAATCTCCATGAAGGGACTTAAGGGCGCAGTAGGGGCTCTATGTTTTCATAGGGGGACTTAAGGGACGCAGAAGGGGCTCTATAGGAGGCTGAAAAAGGGGTAATGAATGGCGGAGTGGTGGCCCTATAAGGGTCTCCATGGGGGGACTGAAGGTGCGCAGTAGGGCTCTATAGGAGTCTCCTTAGAGAGGAATGAAGGGCACTATAGGGGCTCTATAAGAGTCTCCATGGATAGATTTATGGGGGCAGTAGGGGCTCTATACAAGGCTAAATAGGGTGAAATGAAGGGAGCTGTAGGGGCTCTATAATAGTCTCCATGGAGCGACATAAGAGCGCATAAGGGGCTCTATAAGAGTCTCCATTGGGGGACTTAAGGGGCACAGAAGAGGCTCCATAAGAGTCTGCATAGGGTGGAATGAAGGGTGCTGTAGGGTCTCTATAAGAGTCTCCATGGGGGCGACTTAAGAGGCACAGTAGGGGCTCTAGAGTAGGCTTCGTAGGGGGGAATGAAGGGCACTGTAGGAGCTCTGTAAGAGTCTCCATGGAGGTATTTAAAGGTGCAGTAGGGGCTCTGTACAGGGGAATTAAGGGCACTGTTGGGGCTCTATAAGAGTCTCTATGGAGAAACTCAAGGGGCACAGAATGGGTTCTATAAGAGTCTGGATAGGGGGGAGTGAAGGGCGCTATAGGGGCTCTATAAGAGTCTGGATAGGGGGAAGTGAAGGGCACTGTAGTGGCTCTATAAGAGTCTCCATGGAGGGTTTTAATAGGGCAGTCGGGGCTCTATAAGTGTCTCCACGGGGAGACTTAATGGGCGCAGTAGGCACTCTGTACAAGTCTCCATAGTGGGGAATGAAGGGCGCAGTAGGGGTGCTATAAGAGTCTCCATGGGGGGACTTAAGGGCGCAGTGGAGGCTCTCTAAGTTTCTCCATTGGTGGAATTAAGGGGCGCAGTAGGGGCTCTATAGGAGGCTGCATAGAGGGGAATGGAGGGCGCAGTAGGGGTTCAGTAGGAGGCTCCATGGGGAGACTTAAGGGCGCAGAAAGGGCTCTATAGGAGGATGAAAAGGGGGGAATAAAGGGCGGAGTGGGGGCTCTATAAGAGTCTCCATGGGGGGACTTAAGTGGAGCAGTAGGGGCTCTATGTTTCCAAAGGAGGACTTAAGGGGCGCAGAAGGGGCTCTATAGGAGTCTCTGTTAGAGGACTTAAGGGCGCAGTAGGGTGTCTATAGGAAAATCTATAGGGAAGAATGAAGTGCACTGTAGGGGCTCTAAAAGAGTCTCCATTGGGGGACTTAAGGGGCGCAGTAGGGGCTCTATAGGTGGCTCCATAGGGGGGAATGATGGGAGCTGTAGGGTCTCTACAAAAGTCTCCATGGAGTGTTTTAAGGAGGCAGTAGGGGATCTATAAGTGTCTCCCTGGAGGGACTTAAGGGCGCAGTAGGAGCTGTATAGGAGGTTGCATAGTAGGGAATGGAGGGCGCTGTAAGAGCTCTGTAAGTGTCTACATGGGGTGACTTAAGGGCGCAGTAGGGGTTCTTTAGGAGGCTGAAAAGGGGGGAATGAAGGGCGGCGAGGGGGTTCTGTAAGAGTCTCCATGGGGGGAATTAAGGGGTGCAGTAGGGGCTTACTAGAAGTCTCCGTAGGGGGGAATGAAGGGCGCTGTAGGGGCTCTATAAGGGTCTTCATGGAGGAGCTTAAGGGGAGCAGTAGGGGCTCTTTAGGAGGTTGCATAGGGGGGAATGGAGGGTGCTGTAGGAGCTCTGTAAGAGTCTCCATGGAAGGACTGAAGGGGGCAGTAGGTGTTGTATAGCAGGTTGCATACGGGGGAATGGAGAGCGCTGTAGGAGCTCTATAATAGTCTCCATGGAGGGACTTAAGGGCGCAGTAGGGACTCTATTAGTGTCTCCATAGGGGGAATTAAGGGGCATATTAGGGGCTCTATTGGAAGCTCGATAGGGGGAATGAAGGGTGCAGTACGGCCTGTATAAGAGTGTCTATGGAGGAACGTAAGGTCGCAGTAGGGGCTCTATAAGTGTATCCATGGGGGGACTTAATGGGCACAGTAGGGGCTCTATAGGAAGCTACTTTTGGGGGAATAAAGGGCGCAGTAGAGGCTGTATAAGAGTCTCCATGGGGGAGACTTAAGGGACGCAGTAGGGGCTCTATAGGAGGCTCCATAGGGGGGAATGAAGTGCGCAGTAGGGGCTCTATAGGAGTGTCTCCATGAGGGGACATAAGCTACTCAGTACGGGCTCCATTGGAGGCTCCTTTGGGGGGAATGAAGGGGGCAGTAGTGGCTGTATAACAATTTCCATGAAGAGTATTTAAGAGGCGCAGTACGGGATCTATAGGAGGCTGCATAGGAGGGAATGAAGGGCGCTGTAGCGGCTGTATAAGAGTCTCCATGGATGGACTTAAGGCCCAGTAGGGGCTCTATAAGTGTCTCCATGGGGGGACTTAAGGGCGCAGTAGGGGCTCTATAAGTGTCTCCATGGGGGGACTTCAGTGCGCAGTATGGGCTCTATAGGAGGCTGCCTAGCGGTGAATGGAGGGCGCTGTAGGGGCTGTGTAAGAGTCTCTATGAGGGACTTAAAGGCGCACTCGTGTCTCTGTAAGGATCTCCTTGGGGGAATTAAGGGGCGCAGTATGGGTCCTATAGGAGGTTGCATAGCAGGGAATGGAGGGCGCTCTAGAGGCAATATAAGGGTCTCCATGGAGGGACTTTTAAGGGCGCAGTAGGGGCTCTATGAGTGTCTCCACACAGGGACTTAAGGGCGCAGTAGTGGCTGTATAATTGTCTCCATGGGGGGGATTTGAGGGTCACAGTAGGGGCCCAATAGAAGGCTCCATAGCGGGGAATGAGGAGCGCTGTAGGGCTCTATAAGAGTCTCCCTGGAGAGATTTAAAGACGCAGTTGGTGCTCTATTAGTTTCCTTTGCGGGAGACTTAATGGGCGCAGTATGGGTTCTATACAAGTCTCCATAGTGGGAAATGAATGGCGCAGTAGGAGCGCTATAAAAATCTCCATGGAGGGACTTAAGGCACAGTAGGAACTCTGTTAGAGTCTCCATAGGGGGAATTAAGGGGCGCAGTAGGGGCTCTACAGGAAGCTCCATAGCGGGGAATGAAGGGCGCAGTAGGGACTCTGTAACAGTCTCCACGGAGGAACTTGAGGGTGTAATAGGGGCTATATAAGAGTCTCCACGGGAGGACTTAAGCGGTGCAGTAGGGGCTCTATAGGAGGCTGCATAGGGGGGCATGAAGGGAGCTGTAGTGACTCTATAAGCGTCTCCTTGGTGGGACTTAAGAGCGCAGTTGGGGCTCTATAAGTTTCTCCAAGGGAGGACTCAAGGGGCGCAGTAGGAGCTCTATAGGAGGCTGCATAGGGGGGAATGAAGGGTGTTGTAGGGGCTGTATAAGAGTCTCCATGAAGGGACAAAATGTTGCTGCAATAGTGGCTCTAAAAGCGTCTCCATTGGGGAACTTAGGGGGAGCAGTAGGAGCTCTATAGGAGGCCGCATATGGGGGAATGAAGGGCACTGTAGGAGCTCTGTAAGAATCACCATGGAGGGACGTAAAGGCGCAGCAGGGGCTCTGCAATTATCTCCATGGGGGGACTTAAGGGGAGCAGCAGGGGCTCTGCAATTATCTCCATGGGGGGACTTAAGGGGAGCAGCAGGGGCTCTGCAATTATTTCCATGGGGGGACTTAGGGGAGCAGCAGGGGCTCTATAGGAGTCTCCTTAGTGTGGAATGATGGGCGCAGTGGAGGCTCTAGACGACTCTCTGTTGGAGGATTTAAGGGCGCAGTAGGGGCTCTACAGGAGTCTCCATACGGGGGAATGAAAGGCGTGGTAGGGGCTCCATAAGAGTCTCCAAGTACGGACTCTAGGGCACAGTAGAGGCTGTATAGGTGGCTCAATGAGGGGACTCAAGGGGTGCAGTAGGGGCTCTATAGGAGGCAGCATAAGGGGAATGATGGGCGCTGTAGGTGGTCTATAGGAGGCTGCTTAGGTGGGAATGAAAGGCGCTGGAGGGGTTCTGTAAGTGTCTCCATAGGGGGACTTAAGGGGAGTAGCAGGGGCTCTGTAGGAGGCTCCATAGAGTGGAATGAAGGGCGCAGTAGGGGTCTATAAGAGTCTCCATGGGCGGACTTAAGGGCGCAGTAGGAGCTCTATAGGAGTAGCTATAGGGGGGAATGAGGGGCGCTGTAGGGGCTCTATAAGAGTCTCCATGGAGGGATTTAAGGGGGCATTAGGGGCTCTATAAATATCTCCTTGGGGGGACTGAATGGGCGCAGTGGGGGCTCTATAGGAGGCTGCATAGGGGGGAATGAAGGGTGCTGTTGAGGCTCTGTATGAATCTCCATGAAGGGACTTAAGGGCGCAGTAGGGGCTCTATGTTTTCATAGGGGGACTTAAGGGGCGCAGAAGGGCCTCTATAGGAGGCTGCATAGAGGGGAATGATGGGAGCTGTAGGGGCTCTGTATGAATCTCCATGAAGGGACTTAAGGGCGCAGTAGGGGCTCTATGTTTTCATAGGGGGACTTAAGGGGCGCAGAAGGGCCTCTATAGGAGGCTGAAAAAGGAGTAATGAATGGTGGAGTGGTGGCTCTGTAAGGGTCTCCATGGGGGGACTGAAGGTGTGCAGTAGGGCTCTATAGTAGTCTCCTTAGGGTGGAATGAAGGTCACTATAGGGGCTCTATAAGAGTCTCCATGGATAGATTTAAGGGCGCAGTAGGGGCTCTATACAAGGCTAAATAGGGGGAAATGAAGGGAGCTGTAGGGGCTCTATAAGAGTCTCCATGGAGCGACATAAGGGCGCATAAGGGGCTCTATAAGAGTCTCCATTGGGGGACTTAAGGGGCGCAGAAGAGACTCTATAAGAGTCTGCATAGGGTGGAATGAAGGGCACTGTAGGAGCTCTATAAGAGTCTCCATGGAGGGATTTAAGGGCGCAGTAGGAGCTCTATAAGAGTCTCCATGGAGGAAATTAAGGGTGCAGTAGGGGCTTTATAAGAGTCTCCAGGGTGGGAATTAAGGGGTGCAGTAGGGACTCTATAAGAGTCTACCTGGAGGCACTTAAGGACACAATAGGGGTTCTATAGGAGGCTCCATAGGGGGGAATGAAGGACGCAGTAGGGGCTTTATAAAAGTCTCCATGTGGGGACTTAAGGGGCGCACTAGGGGCTCTATAGGAGTCTCCATAGGGGGTAATGAGGGCCGCTGTAGGGGCTCTACAAGAATCTACAAGGAGGGACTTAAGGCCACAGTAGGGGCTCTATAGGTGCCTCCATGGGGCAACTTAGGGGGTGCAGTAGGGGCTCTACAGGAGGCTCCATATCGGGGAAGGAAGAGCGCAGTAGGGACTCTGTAAGAGTCTCCACGGAGGAACTTGAAGGAGTAGTAGGGGCTCTAAAAGCATCTCCATGGGTGGACTTAAGGGGCGCACTAGGGGCTCTATAGGAGTCTCCATAGGGGGTAATGAAGGCCGCTGTAGGGGCTCTACAAGAATCTACAAGGAGGGACTTAAGGCCACAGTAGGGGCTCTATAGGTGCCTCCATGGGGCGACTTAGCGGGTGCAGTAGGGGCTCTATAGGAGGCTCCATAGGGGGAAATGAAGGGCGCAGTAGGCTCTCTAAAAGCGTCTCCATGGGTGGACTTAAGGGGCGCAGTAGGGGGCTGTGTAAGCGTCTCCACGGAGGAACTTTAGGGCGCAGTAGGGGCTGTATAAGAGTCTCCATGGGGGAACTTAATGGGTGCAGTAGGGGCTCTATAGGAGGCTGCATAGGGGGGGATGAAGGGCACTGTAGGAGCTCTGTAAGAGTCTCCATGGAGGTACTTAAAGGTGCAGTAGGGGCTCTGTACAGGGGAATTAAGGGCACTGTTGGGGCTCTATAAGAGTCTCTATGGAGGGACTTAAGGGTCACAGAATGGGTTCTATAAGAGTCTGGATAGGGGGGAGTGAAGGGCGCTGTAGTGGCTCTATAAGAGTCTCCATGGAGGGTTTTAAGAGGGCAGTCGGGGCTCTATAAGTGTCTCCACGGGGGGACTTAATGGGCGCAGTAGGCACTCTGTACAAGTCTCCATAGTGGGGAATGAAGGGCGCAGTAGGGGTGCTATAAGAGTCTCCATGGGGGGACTTAAGGGCGCAGTGGAGGCTCTCTAAGTTTCTCCATTGGCGGAATTAAGGGGCGCAGTAGGGGCTCTATAGGAGGCTGCATAGAGGGGAATGGAGGGCGTTGTAGGGGCTCTAAAAGAGTCTCCATTGGCGGAATTAAGGGGCGCAGTAGGGGCTCTATAGGAGGCTGCATAGAGGGGAATGGAGGGCGTTGTAGGGGCTCTAAAAGAGTCTCCATTGGGGGAATTAAGGGGCGCAGTAGGGGTTCAGTAGGAGGCTCTATGGGGGGACTTAAGGGCGCAGAAAGGGCTCTATAGGAGGATGAAAAGGGGGGAATAAAGGGCGGAGTGGGGGCTCTATAAGAGTCTCCATGGGGGGACTTAAGTGGAGCAGTAGGGGCTCTATGTTTCCAAAGGAGGACTTAAGGGGCGCAGAAGGGGCTCTATAGGAGGCTGCATAGGGGGGAATCAAGGGCGCTGTAGGGGCTCTATAAGAGTCTCCATGGGGGGATTTAAGGGTGCAGTAGGGGCTCTATAGGAGTCTCTGTTAGAGGACTTAAGGGCGCAGTAGGGTGTCTATAGGAAAATCTATAGGGAAGAATGAAGTGCACTGTAGGGGCTCTAAAAGAGTCTCCATTGGGGGACGTAAGGGGCGCAGTAGGGGCTCTATAAGAGTCTCCATGGAGAGATTTAAGGGCACAGTAGGGGCTCTGTAGGTGGCTCCATTTGGGGGAATGAAGGGCACAGTAGTGGCTGTATAAGAGTCTCCATGGGGAAGTCTTAACGGGCTCAGTAGGGGCTCTATAGGAGGCTGCATAGCGGGGAATGGAGGGCACTGTAGGGCCTCTATAAGAGTCTCCATGGGGGCGACTTAAGAGGCACAGTAGGGGCTCTAGAGTAGGCTTCGTAGGGGGGAATGAAGGGCACTGTAGGAGCTCTGTAAGAGTCTCCATGGAGGTATTTAAAGGTGCAGTAGGGGCTCTGTACAGGGGAATTAAGGGCACTGTTGGGGCTCTATAAGAGTCTCTATGGAGAAACTCAAGGGGCACAGAATGGGTTCTATAAGAGTCTGGATAGGGGGGAGTGAAGGGCGCTATAGGGGCTCTATAAGAGTCTGGATAGGGGGAAGTGAAGGGCACTGTAGTGGCTCTATAAGAGTCTGGATAGGGGGGAGTGAAGGGTGCTATAGGGGCTCTATAAGAGTCTGGATAGGGGGGAGTGAAGGGCGCTGTAGTGGCTCTATAAGAGTCTCCATGGAGGGTTTTAAGAGGGCAGTCGGGGCTCTATAAGTGTCTCCACGGGGGGACTTAATGGGCGCAGTAGGCACTCTGTACAAGTCTCCATAGTGGGGAATGAGGGGCGCAGTAGGGGTGCTATAAGAGTCTCCATGGGGGGACTTAAGGGCGCAGTGGAGGCTCTCTAAGTTTCTCCATTGGCGGAATTAAGGGGCGCAGTAGGGGCTCTATAGGAGGCTGCATAGAGGGGAATGGAGGGCGCAGTAGGGGTTCAGTAGCAGGCTCCATGGGGAGACTTAAGGGCGCAGAAAGGGCTCTATAGGAGGATGAAAAGGGGGGAATAAAGGGCGGAGTGGGGGCTCTATAAGAGTCTCCATGGGGGGACTTAAGTGGAGCAGTAGGGGCTCTATGTTTCCAAAGGAGGACTTAAGGGGCGCAGAAGGGGCTCTATAGGAGTCTCTGTTAGAGGACTTAAGGGCGCAGTAGGGTGTCTATAGGAAAATCTATAGGGAAGAATGAAGTGCACTGTAGGGGCTCTAAAAGAGTCTCCATTGGGGGACTTAAGGGGCGCAGTAGGGGCTCTATAGGTGGCTCCATAGGGGGGAATGATGGGAGCTGTAGGGTCTCTACAAGAGTCTCCATGGAGTGTTTTAAGGAGGCAGTAGGGGATCTATAAGTGTCTCCCTGGAGGGACTTAAGGGCGCAGTAGGAGCTGTATAGGAGGTTGCATAGTAGGGAATGGAGGGCGCTGTAAGAGCTCTGTAAGTGTCTACATGGGGTGACTTAAGGGCGCAGTAGGGGTTCTTTAGGAGGCTGAAAAGGGGGGAATGAAGGGCGGCGAGGGGGTTCTGTAAGAGTCTCCATGGGGGGAATTAAGGGGTGCAGTAGGGGCTTACTAGAAGTCTCCGTAGGGGGGAATGAAGGGCGCTGTAGGGGCTCTATAAGGGTCTTCATGGAGGAGCTTAAGGGGAGCAGTAGGGGCTCTTTAGGAGGTTGCATACGGGGGAATGGAGGGTGCTGTAGGAGCTCTGTAAGAGTCTCCATGGAAGGACTGAAGGGGGCAGTAGGTGTTGTATAGCAGGTTGCATACGGGGGAATGGAGAGCGCTGTAGGAGCTCGATAATAGTCTCCATGGAGGGACTTAAGGGCGCAGTAGGGACTCTATTAGTGTCTCCATAGGGGGAATTAAGGGGCGCAGTAGGGGCTCTACAGGAGGCTCCATAGCGGGGAAGGAAGGGCGCAGTAGGGACTCTGTATCCGTCTCCACGGAGGAACTTGAGGGTGTAGTAGGGGCTCTATAAGAGTCTCCATGGGAGGACTTAAGGGGTGCAGTAGGGGCTCTATATGAGGTTCCATATGGGGGAAGGAAGTGTGCTGTAGGGGCTCTATAAGAGTCTCCATGGAGGGACTTAAGGGCGCAGTAGGGGCTCTATAAGTGTCTCCACACAGGGACTTAAGGGCGCAGTAGGGGCTCTGTAAGTGTATCCATGGGGGGACTTCAGGGGCGCTTTAGTGGCTCTATAGGAGGCTACATATGGGGGGAATGAAGTGTGCAGTACAGGCTCTATAAGAGTCTCCATGGGGGAGACTTAAGGGACGCAGCAGGGGCTGTATAGGAGGCTTCATAGGGGGGGAATGAAGGGCTCTGTAGGGGCTCTATAAGTGTCTCCATGAGGGGACTTAAGGGTCACAGTAGGGGCTCTATAGGAAGCTACATTTGGGGGAATAAAGGGCGCAGTAGGGGCTGTATAAGAGTCTCCATGGGGGAGACTTAAGGGACGCAGTAGGGGCTGTATAGGAGGCTTCATAGGGGAGAATGAAGGGCTCTATAAGAGGGTCCATAGCGGGGAATGAAGCGTGCAGTAGAAGCTCTATAAGAGTCTCCATGGGGGAATTAAGGGGAGAAGTACGGGTTCTACTGGATGCTCCCTAGGGGGGAATGAAGGGCGCTGTAGGGCTTCTCTAAGAGTCTCCATGAAAGACTTCAGGGTGCAGTAGGGGCTCTATAAGTGCCTCCATGGGGGGACTTAAGGGGCACATTAGGGGCTCTACAGGAGGCTCCATAGGGGGGAATGAAGTGCGCAGTAGGGGCTCTCTAAGTGTCTCCATGAGGGGACATAATCTACTCAATACGGGCTCTATTGGAGGCTCCTTTGGGGGGAATGAAGGGGGCAGTAGTGGCTGTATAACAATTTCCATGAGGAGTATTTAAGAGGCGCAGTACGGGATCTATAGGAGGCTGCATAGGAGGGAATGAAGGGCGCTGTAGGGGCTGTATAAGAGTCTCCATGGATGGACTTAAGGCCCAGTAGGGGCTCTATAAGTGTCTCCATGGGGGGACTTAAGTGCGCAGTAGGGGCTCTATAGGAGGCTGCCTAGCGGTGAATGGAGGGCGCTGGAGGGGCTGTGTAAGAGTCTCTATGAGTGACTTAAGGGCGCACTAGGGTCTCTGTAAGGATCTCCTTGGGGGAATTAAGGGGCGCAGTATGGGTTCTATAGGAGGTTGCATAGCAGGGAATGGAGGGCGCTGTAGAGGCACTATAAGAATCTCCATGGAGGGACTTAAGGCACAGCAGGAACTCTGTAAGTGTCTCCATAGGGGGAATTAAGGGGCGCAGTAGGGGCTCTACAGGAAGCTCCATAGCGGGGAAGGAAGGGAGCATTAGGGACTCTGTATCCGTCTCCACGGAGGAACTTGAGGGTGTAGTAGGGGCTCTATAAGAGTCTCCATGGGAGGACTTAAGGTGTGCAGTCGGGGCTCTATATGAGGCTCCATATGGGGGAAGGAAGTGTGCTATAGGGGCTCTATAAGAGTCTCCATGGAGGGACTTAAGGGCGCAGTAGGGGCTCTATAAGTGTCTCCATGGGGGGATTTGAGGGTTGCAGTAGGGGCCCAATAGAAGGCTCCGTAGCGGGGAATGAGGAGCGCTGTAGGGCTCTATAAGAGTCTCCCTGGAGAGATTTAAAGACGCAGTTGGGGCGCTATTAGTTTCTTTTGCGGGGGACTTAATGGGCGCAGTATGGGTTCTATACAAGTCTCCATAGTGGGAAATGAATGACGCAGTAGGAGCTCTACAGGAAGCTCCATAGCGGGGAAGGAAGGGCGCAGTAGGGACTCTGTAACAGTCTCCACGGAGGAACTTGAGGGTGTAGTAGGGGCTCTATAAGAGTCTCCATGGGAGGACTTAAGCGGTGCAGTTGGGGCTCTATAAGTTTCTCCAAGGGAGGACTCAAGGGGCGCAGTAGGAACTCTATAGGAGGCTGCACAGGGGGGGAATGAAGGGTGCTGTAGGGGCTGTATAAGAGTCTCCATGAAGGGACATAATGTTGCTGCAATAGTGGCTCTAAAAGCGTCTCCGTTGGGGAACTTAGGGGGAGCAGTAGGGGCTCTATAGGAGGCCGCATATGGGGGAATGAAGGGCACTGTAGGAGCTCTGTAAGAATCTCCATGGAGGGACTTAAAGGCGCAGCAGGGGCTCTGCAATTATCTCCATGGGGGGACTTAAGGGGAGCAGCAGGGGCTCTATAGGAGTCTCCTTAGTGTGGAATGATGGGCGCAGTGGAGGCTCTAGACGACTCTCTGTTGGAGGATTTAAGGGCGCAGTAGGGGCTCTACAGGAGTCTCCATACGGGGGAATGAAAGGCGTGGTAGGGGCTCCATAAGAGTCTCCAAGTACGGACTCTAGGGCACAGTAGAGGCTGTATAGGTGGCTCAATGAGGGGACTCAAGGGGTGCAGTAGGGGCTCTATAGGAGGCAGCATAAGGGGAATGATGGGCGCTGTAGGTGGTCTATAGGAGGCTGCTTAGGTGGGAATGAAAGGCGCTGGAGGGGTTCTGTAAGTGTCTCCATAGGGGGACTTAAGGGGAGTAGCAGGGGCTCTGTAGGAGGCTCCATAGAGTGGAATGAAGGGCGCAGTAGGGGTCTATAAGAGTCTCCATGGGCGGACTTACGGGGCGCAGAAGAGACTCTATAAGAGTCTGCATAGGGTGGAATGAAGGGCACTGTAGGAGCTCTATAAGAGTCTCCATGGAGGGATTTAAGGGCGCAGTAGGAGCTCTATAAATATCTCCTTGGGGGGACTGAATGGGCGCAGTGGGGGCTCTATAGGAGGCTGCATAGGGGGGAATGATGGGAGCTGTAGGGGCTCTGTATGAATCTCCATGAAGGGACTTAAGGGCGCAGTAGGGGCTCTATGTTTTCATAGGGGGACTTAAGGGACGCAGAAGGGGCTCTATAGGAGGCTGAAAAAGGGGTAATGAATGGCGGAGTGGTGGCTCTATAAGGGTCTCCATGGGGGGACTGAAGGTGCGCAGTAGGGCTCTATAGGAGTCTCCTTAGAGAGGAATGAAGGGCACTATAGGGGCTCTATAAGAGTCTCCATGGATAGATTTATGGGGGCAGTAGGGGCTCTATACAAGGCTAAATAGGGTGAAATGAAGGGAGCTGTAGGGGCTCTATAATAGTCTCCATGGAGCGACATAAGAGCGCATAAGGGGCTCTATAAGAGTCTCCATTGGGGGACTTAAGGGGCACAGAAGAGGCTCCATAAGAGTCTGCATAGGGTGGAATGAAGGGTGCTGTAGGGTCTCTATAAGAGTCTCCATGGGGGCGACTTAAGAGGCACAGTAGGGGCTCTAGAGTAGGCTTCGTAGGGGGGAATGAAGGGCACTGTAGGAGCTCTGTAAGAGTCTCCATGGAGGTATTTAAAGGTGCAGTAGGGGCTCTGTACAGGGGAATTAAGGGCACTGTTGGGGCTCTATAAGAGTCTCTATGGAGAAACTCAAGGGGCACAGAATGGGTTCTATAAGAGTCTGGATAGGGGGGAGTGAAGGGCGCTATAGGGGCTCTATAAGAGTCTGGATAGGGGGAAGTGAAGGGCACTGTAGTGGCTCTATAAGAGTCTCCATGGAGGGTTTTAATAGGGCAGTCGGGGCTCTATAAGTGTCTCCACGGGGAGACTTAATGGGCGCAGTAGGCACTCTGTACAAGTCTCCATAGTGGGGAATGAAGGGCGCAGTAGGGGTGCTATAAGAGTCTCCATGGGGGGACTTAAGGGCGCAGTGGAGGCTCTCTAAGTTTCTCCATTGGTGGAATTAAGGGGCGCAGTAGGGGCTCTATAGGAGGCTGCATAGAGGGGAATGGAGGGCGCAGTAGGGGTTCAGTAGGAGGCTCCATGGGGAGACTTAAGGGCGCAGAAAGGGCTCTATAGGAGGATGAAAAGGGGGGAATAAAGGGCGGAGTGGGGGCTCTATAAGAGTCTCCATGGGGGGACTTAAGTGGAGCAGTAGGGGCTCTATGTTTCCAAAGGAGGACTTAAGGGGCGCAGAAGGGGCTCTATAGGAGTCTCTGTTAGAGGACTTAAGGGCGCAGTAGGGTGTCTATAGGAAAATCTATAGGGAAGAATGAAGTGCACTGTAGCGGCTCTAAAAGAGTCTCCATTGGGGGACTTAAGGGGCGCAGTAGGGGCTCTATAGGTGGCTCCATAGGGGGGAATGATGGGAGCTGTAGGGTCTCTACAAAAGTCTCCATGGAGTGTTTTAAGGAGGCAGTAGGGGATCTATAAGTGTCTCCCTGGAGGGACTTAAGGGCGCAGTAGGAGCTGTATAGGAGGTTGCATAGTAGGGAATGGAGGGCGCTGTAAGAGCTCTGTAAGTGTCTACATGGGGTGACTTAAGGGCGCAGTAGGGGTTCTTTAGGAGGCTGAAAAGGGGGGAATGAAGGGCGGCGAGGGGGTTCTGTAAGAGTCTCCATGGGGGGAATTAAGGGGTGCAGTAGGGGCTTACTAGAAGTCTCCGTAGGGGGGAATGAAGGGCGCTGTAGGGGCTCTATAAGGGTCTTCATGGAGGAGCTTAAGGGGAGCAGTAGGGGCTCTTTAGGAGGTTGCATAGGGGGGAATGGAGGGTGCTGTAGGAGCTCTGTAAGAGTCTCCATGGAAGGACTGAAGGGGGCAGTAGGTGTTGTATAGCAGGTTGCATACGGGGGAATGGAGAGCGCTGTAGGAGCTCTATAATAGTCTCCATGGAGGGACTTAAGGGCGCAGTAGGGACTCTATTAGTGTCTCCATAGGGGGAATTAAGGGGCATATTAGGGGCTCTATTGGAAGCTCGATAGGGGGAATGAAGGGTGCAGTACGGCCTGTATAAGAGTGTCTATGGAGGAACGTAAGGTCGCAGTAGGGGCTCTATAAGTGTATCCATGGGGGGACTTAATGGGCACAGTAGGGGCTCTATAGGAAGCTACTTTTGGGGGAATAAAGGGCGCAGTAGAGGCTGTATAAGAGTCTCCATGGGGGAGACTTAAGGGACGCAGTAGGGGCTCTATAGGAGGCTCCATAGGGGGGAATGAAGTGCGCAGTAGGGGCTCTATAGGAGTGTCTCCATGAGGGGACATAAGCTACTCAGTACGGGCTCCATTGGAGGCTCCTTTGGGGGGAATGAAGGGGGCAGTAGTGGCTGTATAACAATTTCCATGAGGAGTATTTAAGAGGCGCAGTACGGGATCTATAGGAGGCTGCATAGGAGGGAATGAAGGGCGCTGTAGGGGCTGTATAAGAGTCTCCATGGATGGACTTAAGGCCCAGTAGGGGCTCTATAAGTGTCTCCATGGGGGGACTTAAGGGCGCAGTAGGGGCTCTATAAGTGTCTCCATGGGGGGACTTCAGTGCGCAGTATGGGCTCTATAGGAGGCTGCCTAGCGGTGAATGGAGGGCGCTGTAGGGGCTGTGTAAGAGTCTCTATGAGGGACTTAAAGGCGCACTAGTGTCTCTGTAAGGATCTCCTTGGGGGAATTAAGGGGCGCAGTATGGGTCCTATAGGAGGTTGCATAGCAGGGAATGGAGGGCGCTCTAGAGGCAATATAAGGGTCTCCATGGAGGGACTTTTAAGGGCGCAGTAGGGGCTCTATGAGTGTCTCCACACAGGGACTTAAGGGCGCAGTAGTGGCTGTATAATTGTCTCCATGGGGGGGATTTGAGGGTCACAGTAGGGGCCCAATAGAAGGCTCCATAGCGGGGAATGAGGAGCGCTGTAGGGCTCTATAAGAGTCTCCCTGGAGAGATTTAAAGACGCAGTTGGTGCTCTATTAGTTTCCTTTGCGGGAGACTTAATGGGCGCAGTATGGGTTCTATACAAGTCTCCATAGTGGGAAATGAATGGCGCAGTAGGAGCGCTATAAAAATCTCCATGGAGGGACTTAAGGCACAGTAGGAACTCTGTTAGAGTCTCCATAGGGGGAATTAAGGGGCGCAGTAGGGGCTCTACAGGAAGCTCCATAGCGGGGAATGAAGGGCGCAGTAGGGACTCTGTAACAGTCTCCACGGAGGAACTTGAGGGTGTAATAGGGGCTATATAAGAGTCTCCACGGGAGGACTTAAGCGGTGCAGTAGGGGCTCTATAGGAGGCTGCATAGGGGGGCATGAAGGGAGCTGTAGTGACTCTATAAGCGTCTCCTTGGTGGGACTTAAGAGCGCAGTTGGGGCTCTATAAGTTTCTCCAAGGGAGGACTCAAGGGGCGCAGTAGGAGCTCTATAGGAGGCTGCATAGGGGGGAATGAAGGGTGTTGTAGGGGCTGTATAAGAGTCTCCATGAAGGGACAAAATGTTGCTGCAATAGTGGCTCTAAAAGCGTCTCCATTGGGGAACTTAGGGGGAGCAGTAGGAGCTCTATAGGAGGCCGCATATGGGGGAATGAAGGGCACTGTAGGAGCTCTGTAAGAATCACCATGGAGGGACGTAAAGGCGCAGCAGGGGCTCTGCAATTATCTCCATGGGGGGACTTAAGGGGAGCAGCAGGGGCTCTGCAATTATCTCCATGGGGGGACTTAAGGGGAGCAGCAGGGGCTCTGCAATTATTTCCATGGGGGGACTTAGGGGAGCAGCAGGGGCTCTATAGGAGTCTCCTTAGTGTGGAATGATGGGCGCAGTGGAGGCTCTAGACGACTCTCTGTTGGAGGATTTAAGGGCGCAGTAGGGGCTCTACAGGAGTCTCCATACGGGGGAATGAAAGGCGTGGTAGGGGCTCCATAAGAGTCTCCAAGTACGGACTCTAGGGCACAGTAGAGGCTGTATAGGTGGCTCAATGAGGGGACTCAAGGGGTGCAGTAGGGGCTCTATAGGAGGCAGCATAAGGGGAATGATGGGCGCTGTAGGTGGTCTATAGGAGGCTGCTTAGGTGGGAATGAAAGGCGCTGGAGGGGTTCTGTAAGTGTCTCCATAGGGGGACTTAAGGGGAGTAGCAGGGGCTCTGTAGGAGGCTCCATAGAGTGGAATGAAGGGCGCAGTAGGGGTCTATAAGAGTCTCCATGGGCGGACTTAAGGGCGCAGTAGGAGCTCTATAGGAGTAGCTATAGGGGGGAATGAGGGGCGCTGTAGGGGCTCTATAAGAGTCTCCATGGAGGGATTTAAGGGGGCATTAGGGGCTCTATAAATATCTCCTTGGGGGGACTGAATGGGCGCAGTGGGGGCTCTATAGGAGGCTGCATAGGGGGGAATGAAGGGTGCTGTTGAGGCTCTGTATGAATCTCCATGAAGGGACTTAAGGGCGCAGTAGGGGCTCTATGTTTTCATAGGGGGACTTAAGGGGCGCAGAAGGGCCTCTATAGGAGGCTGCATAGAGGGGAATGATGGGAGCTGTAGGGGCTCTGTATGAATCTCCATGAAGGGACTTAAGGGCGCAGTAGGGGCTCTATGTTTTCATAGGGGGACTTAAGGGGCGCAGAAGGGCCTCTATAGGAGGCTGAAAAAGGAGTAATGAATGGTGGAGTGGTGGCTCTGTAAGGGTCTCCATGGGGGGACTGAAGGTGTGCAGTAGGGCTCTATAGTAGTCTCCTTAGGGTGGAATGAAGGTCACTATAGGGGCTCTATAAGAGTCTCCATGGATAGATTTAAGGGCGCAGTAGGGGCTCTATACAAGGCTAAATAGGGGGAAATGAAGGGAGCTGTAGGGGCTCTATAAGAGTCTCCATGGAGCGACATAAGGGCGCATAAGGGGCTCTATAAGAGTCTCCATTGGGGGACTTACGGGGCGCAGAAGAGACTCTATAAGAGTCTGCATAGGGTGGAATGAAGGGCACTGTAGGAGCTCTATAAGAGTCTCCATGGAGGGATTTAAGGGCGCAGTAGGAGCTCTATAAGAGTCTCCATGGAGGAAATTAAGGGTGCAGTAGGGGCTTTATAAGAGTCTCCAGGGTGGGAATTAAGGGGTGCAGTAGGGACTCTATAAGAGTCTACCTGGAGGCACTTAAGGACACAATAGGGGTTCTATAGGAGGCTCCATAGGGGGGAATGAAGGACGCAGTAGGGGCTTTATAAAAGTCTCCATGTGGGGACTTAAGGGGCGCACTAGGGGCTCTATAGGAGTCTCCATAGGGGGTAATGAGGGCCGCTGTAGGGGCTCTACAAGAATCTACAAGGAGGGACTTAAGGCCACAGTAGGGGCTCTATAGGTGCCTCCATGGGGCGACTTAGCGGGTGCAGTAGGGGCTCTATAGGAGGCTCCATAGGGGGAAATGAAGGGCGCAGTAGGCTCTCTAAAAGCGTCTCCATGGGTGGACTTAAGGGGCGCAGTAGGGGGCTGTGTAAGCGTCTCCACGGAGGAACTTTAGGGCGCAGTAGGGGCTGTATAAGAGTCTCCATGGGGGAACTTAATGGGTGCAGTAGGGGCTCTATAGGAGGCTGCATAGGGGGGGATGAAGGGCACTGTAGGAGCTCTGTAAGAGTCTCCATGGAGGTACTTAAAGGTGCAGTAGGGGCTCTATACGGGGGAATTAAGGGCACTGTTGGGGCTCTATAAGAGTCTCTATGGAGGGACTTAAGGGTCACAGAATGGGTTCTATAAGAGTCTGGATAGGGGGGAGTGAAGGGCGCTGTAGTGGCTCTATAAGAGTCTCCATGGAGGGTTTTAAGAGGGCAGTCGGGGCTCTATAAGTGTCTCCACGGGGGGACTTAATGGGCGCAGTAGGCACTCTGTACAAGTCTCCATAGTGGGGAATGAAGGGCGCAGTAGGGGTGCTATAAGAGTCTCCATGGGGGGACTTAAGGGCGCAGTGGAGGCTCTCTAAGTTTCTCCATTGGCGGAATTAAGGGGCGCAGTAGGGGCTCTATAGGAGGCTGCATAGAGGGGAATGGAGGGCGTTGTAGGGGCTCTAAAAGAGTCTCCATTGGCGGAATTAAGGGGCGCAGTAGGGGCTCTATAGGAGGCTGCATAGAGGGGAATGGAGGGCGTTGTAGGGGCTCTAAAAGAGTCTCCGTTGGGGGAATTAAGGGGCTCAGTAGGGGTTCAGTAGGAGGCTCTATGGGGGGACTTAAGGGCGCAGAAAGGGCTCTATAGGAGGATGAAAAGGGGGGAATAAAGGGCGGAGTGGGGGCTCTATAAGAGTCTCCATGGGGGGATTTAAGGGTGCAGTAGGGGCTCTATGTTTCCAAAGGAGGACTTAAGGGGCGCAGAAGGGGCTCTATAGGAGGCTGCATAGGGGGGAATCAAGGGCGCTGTAGGGGCTCTATAAGAGTCTCCATGGGGGGATTTAAGGGTGCAGTAGGGGCTCTATAGGAGTCTCTGTTAGAGGACTTAAGGGCGCAGTAGGGTGTCTATAGGAAAATCTATAGGGAAGAATGAAGTGCACTGTAGGGGCTCTAAAAGAGTCTCCATTGGGGGACTTAAGGGGCGCAGTAGGGGCTCTATAAGAGTCTCCATGGAGAGATTTAAGGGCACAGTAGGGGCTCTGTAGGTGGCTCCATTTGGGGGAATGAAGGGCACAGTAGTGGCTGTATAAGAGTCTCCATGGGGAAGTCTTAACGGGCTCAGTAGGGGCTCTATAGGAGGCTGCATAGCGGGGAATGGAGGGCACTGTAGGGCCTCTATAAGAGTCTCCATGGGGGCGACTTAAGAGGCACAGTAGGGGCTCTAGAGTAGGCTTCGTAGGGGGGAATGAAGGGCACTGTAGGAGCTCTGTAAGAGTCTCCATGGAGGTATTTAAAGGTGCAGTAGGGGCTCTGTACAGGTGAATTAAGGGCACTGTTGGGGCTCTATAAGAGTCTCTATGGAGAAACTCAAGGGGCACAGAATGGGTTCTATAAGAGTCTGGATAGGGGGAAGTGAAGGGCACTGTAGTGGCTCTATAAGAGTCTGGATAGGGGGGAGTGAAGAGTGCTATAGGGGCTCTATAAGAGTCTGGATAGGGGGGAGTGAAGGGCGCTGTAGTGGCTCTATAAGAGTCTCCATGGAGGGTTTTAAGAGGGCAGTCGGGGCTCTATAAGTGTCTCCACGGGGGGACTTAATGGGCGCAGTAGGCACTCTGTACAAGTCTCCATAGTGGGGAATGAGGGGCGCAGTAGGGGTGCTATAAGAGTCTCCATGGGGGGACTTAAGGGCGCAGTGGAGGCTCTCTAAGTTTCTCCATTGGCGGAATTAAGGGGCGCAGTAGGGGCTCTATAGGAGGCTGCATAGAGGGGAATGGAGGGCGCAGTAGGGGTTCAGTAGGAGGCTCCATGGGGAGACTTAAGGGCGCAGAAAGGGCTCTATAGGAGGATGAAAAGGGGGGAATAAAGGGCGGAGTGGGGGCTCTATAAGAGTCTCCATGGGGGGACTTAAGTGGAGCAGTAGGGGCTCTATGTTTCCAAAGGAGGACTTAAGGGGCGCAGAAGGGGCTCTATAGGAGTCTCTGTTAGAGGACTTAAGGGCGCAGTAGGGTGTCTATAGGAAAATCTATAGGGAAGAATGAAGTGCACTGTAGGGGCTCTAAAAGAGTCTCCATTGGGGGACTTAAGGGGCGCAGTAGGGGCTCTATAGGTGGCTCCATAGGGGGGAATGATGGGAGCTGTAGGGTCTCTACAAGAGTCTCCATGGAGTGTTTTAAGGAGGCAGTAGGGGATCTATAAGTGTCTCCCTGGAGGGACTTAAGGGCGCAGTAGGAGCTGTATAGGAGGTTGCATAGTAGGGAATGGAGGGCGCTGTAAGAGCTCTGTAAGTGTCTACATGGGGTGACTTAAGGGCGCAGTAGGGGTTCTTTAGGAGGCTGAAAAGGGGGGAATGAAGGGCGGCGAGGGGGTTCTGTAAGAGTCTCCATGGGGGGAATTAAGGGGTGCAGTAGGGGCTTACTAGAAGTCTCCGTAGGGGGGAATGAAGGGCGCTGTAGGGGCTCTATAAGGGTCTTCATGGAGGAGCTTAAGGGGAGCAGTAGGGGCTCTTTAGGAGGTTGCATAGGGGGGAATGGAGGGTGCTGTAGGAGCTCTGTAAGAGTCTCCATGGAAGGACTGAAGGGGGCAGTAGGTGTTGTATAGCAGGTTGCATACGGGGGAATGGAGAGCGCTGTAGGAGCTCGATAATAGTCTCCATGGAGGGACTTAAGGGCGCAGTAGGGACTCTATTAGTGTCTCCATAGGGGGAATTAAGGGGCGCAGTAGGGGCTCTACAGGAGGCTCCATAGCGGGGAAGGAAGGGCGCAGTAGGGACTCTGTATCCGTCTCCACGGAGGAACTTGAGGGTGTAGTAGGGGCTCTATAAGAGTCTCCATGGGAGGACTTAAGGGGTGCAGTAGGGGCTCTATATGAGGTTCCATATGGGGGAAGGAAGTGTGCTGTAGGGGCTCTATAAGAGTCTCCATGGAGGGACTTAAGGGCGCAGTAGGGGCTCTATAAGTGTCTCCACACAGGGACTTAAGGGCGCAGTAGGGGCTCTGTAAGTGTATCCATGGGGGGACTTCAGGGGCGCTTTAGTGGCTCTATAGGAGGCTACATATGGGGGGAATGAAGTGTGCAGTACAGGCTCTATAAGAGTCTCCATGGGGGAGACTTAAGGGACGCAGCAGGGGCTGTATAGGAGGCTTCATAGGGGGGGAATGAAGGGCTCTGTAGGGGCTCTATAAGTGTCTCCATGAGGGGACTTAAGGGTCACAGTAGGGGCTCTATAGGAAGCTACATTTGGGGGAATAAAGGGCGCAGTAGGGGCTGTATAAGAGTCTCCATGGGGGAGACTTAAGGGACGCAGTAGGGGCTGTATAGGAGGCTTCATAGGGGAGAATGAAGGGCTCTATAAGAGGGTCCATAGCGGGGAATGAAGCGTGCCGTAGAAGCTCTATAAGAGTCTCCATGGGGGAATTAAGGGGAGAAGTACGGGTTCTACTGGATGCTCCCTAGGGGGGAATGAAGGGCGCTGTAGGGCTTCTCTAAGAGTCTCCATGAAAGACTTCAGGGTGCAGTAGGGGCTCTATAAGTGCCTCCATGGGGGGACTTAAGGGGCACATTAGGGGCTCTATAGGAGGCTCCCTAGGGGGGAATGAAGGGCGCTGGGGGGGCTCTCTAAGTGTCTCCATGAGGGGACATAAGCTACTCAATACGGGCTCTATTGGAGGCTCCTTTGGGGGGAATGAAGGGGGCAGTAGTGGCTGTATAACAATTTCCATGAGGAGTATTTAAGAGGCGCAGTACGGGATCTATAGGAGGCTGCATAGGAGGGAATGAAGGGCGCTGTAGGGGCTGTATAAGAGTCTCCATGGATGGACTTAAGGCCCAGTAGGGGCTCTATAAGTGTCTCCATGGGGGGACTTAAGTGCGCAGTAGGGGCTCTATAGGAGGCTGCCTAGCGGTGAATGGAGGGCGCTGTAGGGGCTGTGTAAGAGTCTCTATGAGTGACTTAAGGGCGCACTAGGGTCTCTGTAAGGATCTCCTTGGGGGAATTAAGGGGCGCAGTATGGGTTCTATAGGAGGTTGCATAGCAGGGAATGGAGGGCGCTGTAGAGGCACTATAAGAATCTCCATGGAGGGACTTAAGGCACAGCAGGAACTCTGTAAGTGTCTCCATAGGGGGAATTAAGGGGCGCGGTAGGGGCTCTATATGAGGCTCCATATGGGGGAAGGAAGTGTGCTATAGGGGCTCTATAAGAGTCTCCATGGAGGGACTTAAGGGCGCAGTAGGGGCTCTATAAGTGTCTCCATGGGGGGATTTGAGGGTTGCAGTAGGGGCCCAATAGAAGGCTCCGTAGCGGGGAATGAGGAGCGCTGTAGGGCTCTATAAGAGTCTCCCTGGAGAGATTTAAAGACGCAGTTGGGGCGCTATTAGTTTCTTTTGCGGGGGACTTAATGGGCGCAGTATGGGTTCTATACAAGTCTCCATAGTGGGAAATGAATGACGCAGTAGGAGCTCTACAGGAAGCTCCATAGCGGGGAAGGAAGGGCGCAGTAGGGACTCTGTAACAGTCTCCACGGAGGAACTTGAGGGTGTAGTAGGGGCTCTATAAGAGTCTCCATGGGAGGACTTAAGCGGTGCAGTTGGGGCTCTATAAGTTTCTCCAAGGGAGGACTCAAGGGGCGCAGTAGGAACTCTATAGGAGGCTGCACAGGGGGGGAATGAAGGGTGCTGTAGGGGCTGTATAAGAGTCTCCATGAAGGGACATAATGTTGCTGCAATAGTGGCTCTAAAAGCGTCTCCGTTGGGGAACTTAGGGGGAGCAGTAGGGGCTCTATAGGAGGCCGCATATGGGGGAATGAAGGGCACTGTAGGAGCTCTGTAAGAATCTCCATGGAGGGACTTAAAGGCGCAGCAGGGGCTCTGCAATTATCTCCATGGGGGGACTTAAGGGGAGCAGCAGGGGCTCTATAGGAGTCTCCTTAGTGTGGAATGATGGGCGCAGTGGAGGCTCTAGACGACTCTCTGTTGGAGGATTTAAGGGCGCAGTAGGGGCTCTACAGGAGTCTCCATACGGGGGAATGAAAGGCGTGGTAGGGGCTCCATAAGAGTCTCCAAGTACGGACTCTAGGGCACAGTAGAGGCTGTATAGGTGGCTCAATGAGGGGACTCAAGGGGTGCAGTAGGGGCTCTATAGGAGGCAGCATAAGGGGAATGATGGGCGCTGTAGGTGGTCTATAGGAGGCTGCTTAGGTGGGAATGAAAGGCGCTGGAGGAGTTCTGTAAGTGTCTCCATAGGGGGACTTAAGGGGAGTAGCAGGGGCTCTGTAGGAGGCTCCATAGAGTGGAATGAAGGGCGCAGTAGGGGTCTATAAGAGTCTCCATGGGCGGACTTACGGGGCGCAGAAGAGACTCTATAAGAGTCTGCATAGGGTGGAATGAAGGGCACTGTAGGAGCTCTATAAGAGTCTCCATGGAGGGATTTAAGGGCGCAGTAGGAGCTCTATAAATATCTCCTTGGGGGGACTGAATGGGCGCAGTGGGGGCTCTATAGGAGGCTGCATAGGGGGGAATGATGGGAGCTGTAGGGGCTCTGTATGAATCTCCATGAAGGGACTTAAGGGCGCAGTAGGGGCTCTATGTTTTCATAGGGGGACTTAAGGGACGCAGAAGGGGCTCTATAGGAGGCTGAAAAAGGGGTAATGAATGGCGGAGTGGTGGCTCTATAAGGGTCTCCATGGGGGGACTGAAGGTGCGCAGTAGGGCTCTATAGGAGTCTCCTTAGAGAGGAATGAAGGGCACTATAGGGGCTCTATAAGAGTCTCCATGGATAGATTTATGGGGGCAGTAGGGGCTCTATACAAGGCTAAATAGGGTGAAATGAAGGGAGCTGTAGGGGCTCTATAATAGTCTCCATGGAGCGACATAAGAGCGCATAAGGGGCTCTATAAGAGTCTCCATTGGGGACTCTGTAAGAGTCTCCACGGAGGAACTTGAAGGAGTAGTAGGGGCTCTAAAAGCATCTCCATGGGTGGACTTAAGGGGCGCACTAGGGGCTCTATAGGAGTCTCCATAGGGGGTAATGAAGGCCGCTGTAGGGGCTCTACAAGAATCTACAAGGAGGGACTTAAGGCCACAGTAGGGGCTCTATAGGTGCCTCCATGGGGCGACTTAGCGGGTGCAGTAGGGGCTCTATAGGAGGCTCCATAGGGGGAAATGAAGGGCGCAGTAGGCTCTCTAAAAGCGTCTCCATGGGTGGACTTAAGGGGCGCAGTAGGGGGCTGTGTAAGCGTCTCCACGGAGGAACTTTAGGGCGCAGTAGGGGCTGTATAAGAGTCTCCATGGGGGAACTTAATGGGTGCAGTAGGGGCTCTATAGGAGGCTGCATAGGGGGGGATGAAGGGCACTGTAGGAGCTCTGTAAGAGTCTCCATGGAGGTACTTAAAGGTGCAGTAGGGGCTCTATACAGGGGAATTAAGGGCACTGTTGGGGCTCTATAAGAGTCTCTATGGAGGGACTTAAGGGTCACAGAATGGGTTCTATAAGAGTCTGGATAGGGGGGAGTGAAGGGCGCTGTAGTGGCTCTATAAGAGTCTCCATGGAGGGTTTTAAGAGGGCAGTCGGGGCTCTATAAGTGTCTCCACGGGGGGACTTAATGGGCGCAGTAGGCACTCTGTACAAGTCTCCATAGTGGGGAATGAAGGGCGCAGTAGGGGTGCTATAAGAGTCTCCATGGGGGGACTTAAGGGCGCAGTGGAGGCTCTCTAAGTTTCTCCATTGGCGGAATTAAGGGGCGCAGTAGGGGCTCTATAGGAGGCTGCATAGAGGGGAATGGAGGGCGTTGTAGGGGCTCTAAAAGAGTCTCCATTGGGGGAATTAAGGGGCGCAGTAGGGGTTCAGTAGGAGGCTCTATGGGGGGACTTAAGGGCGCAGAAAGGGCTCTATAGGAGGATGAAAAGGGGGGAATAAAGGGCGGAGTGGGGGCTCTATAAGAGTCTCCATGGGGGGACTTAAGTGGAGCAGTAGGGGCTCTATGTTTCCAAAGGAGGACTTAAGGGGCGCAGAAGGGGCTCTATAGGAGGCTGCATAGGGGGGAATCAAGGGCGCTGTAGGGGCTCTATAAGAGTCTCCATGGGGGGATTTAAGGGTGCAGTAGGGGCTCTATAGGAGTCTCTGTTAGAGGACTTAAGGGCGCAGTAGGGTGTCTATAGGAAAATCTATAGGGAAGAATGAAGTGCACTGTAGGGGCTCTAAAAGAGTCTCCATTGGGGGACTTAAGGGGCGCAGTAGGGGCTCTATAAGAGTCTCCATGGAGAGATTTAAGGGCACAGTAGGGGCTCTGTAGGTGGCTCCATTTGGGGGAATGAAGGGCACAGTAGTGGCTGTATAAGAGTCTCCATGGGGAAGTCTTAACGGGCTCAGTAGGGGCTCTATAGGAGGCTGCATAGCGGGGAATGGAGGGCACTGTAGGGCCTCTATAAGAGTCTCCATGGGGGCGACTTAAGAGGCACAGTAGGGGCTCTAGAGTAGGCTTCGTAGGGGGGAATGAAGGGCACTGTAGGAGCTCTGTAAGAGTCTCCATGGAGGTATTTAAAGGTGCAGTAGGGGCTCTGTACAGGTGAATTAAGGGCACTGTTGGGGCTCTATAAGAGTCTCTATGGAGAAACTCAAGGGGCACAGAATGGGTTCTATAAGAGTCTGGATAGGGGGGAGTGAAGGGCGCTATAGGGGCTCTATAAGAGTCTGGATAGGGGGAAGTGAAGGGCACTGTAGTGGCTCTATAAGAGTCTGGATAGGGGGGAGTGAAGAGTGCTATAGGGGCTCTATAAGAGTCTGGATAGGGGGGAGTGAAGGGCGCTGTAGTGGCTCTATAAGAGTCTCCATGGAGGGTTTTAAGAGGGCAGTCGGGGCTCTATAAGTGTCTCCACGGGGGGACTTAATGGGCGCAGTAGGCACTCTGTACAAGTCTCCATAGTGGGGAATGAGGGGCGCAGTAGGGGTGCTATAAGAGTCTCCATGGGGGGACTTAAGGGCGCAGTGGAGGCTCTCTAAGTTTCTCCATTGGCGGAATTAAGGGGCGCAGTAGGGGCTCTATAGGAGGCTGCATAGAGGGGAATGGAGGGCGCAGTAGGGGTTCAGTAGGAGGCTCCATGGGGAGACTTAAGGGCGCAGAAAGGGCTCTATAGGAGGATGAAAAGGGGGGAATAAAGGGCGGAGTGGGGGCTCTATAAGAGTCTCCATGGGGGGACTTAAGTGGAGCAGTAGGGGCTCTATGTTTCCAAAGGAGGACTTAAGGGGCGCAGAAGGGGCTCTATAGGAGTCTCTGTTAGAGGACTTAAGGGCGCAGTAGGGTGTCTATAGGAAAATCTATAGGGAAGAATGAAGTGCACTGTAGGGGCTCTAAAAGAGTCTCCATTGGGGGACTTAAGGGGCGCAGTAGGGGCTCTATAGGTGGCTCCATAGGGGGGAATGATGGGAGCTGTAGGGTCTCTACAAGAGTCTCCATGGAGTGTTTTAAGGAGGCAGTAGGGGATCTATAAGTGTCTCCCTGGAGGGACTTAAGGGCGCAGTAGGAGCTGTATAGGAGGTTGCATAGTAGGGAATGGAGGGCGCTGTAAGAGCTCTGTAAGTGTCTACATGGGGTGACTTAAGGGCGCAGTAGGGGTTCTTTAGGAGGCTGAAAAGGGGGGAATGAAGGGCGGCGAGGGGGTTCTGTAAGAGTCTCCATGGGGGGAATTAAGGGGTGCAGTAGGGGCTTACTAGAAGTCTCCGTAGGGGGGAATGAAGGGCGCTGTAGGGGCTCTATAAGGGTCTTCATGGAGGAGCTTAAGGGGAGCAGTAGGGGCTCTTTAGGAGGTTGCATAGGGGGGAATGGAGGGTGCTGTAGGAGCTCTGTAAGAGTCTCCATGGAAGGACTGAAGGGGGCAGTAGGTGTTGTATAGCAGGTTGCATACGGGGGAATGGAGAGCGCTGTAGGAGCTCGATAATAGTCTCCATGGAGGGACTTAAGGGCGCAGTAGGGACTCTATTAGTGTCTCCATAGGGGGAATTAAGGGGCGCAGTAGGGGCTCTACAGGAGGCTCCATAGCGGGGAAGGAAGGGCGCAGTAGGGACTCTGTATCCGTCTCCACGGAGGAACTTGAGGGTGTAGTAGGGGCTCTATAAGAGTCTCCATGGGAGGACTTAAGGGGTGCAGTAGGGGCTCTATATGAGGTTCCATATGGGGGAAGGAAGTGTGCTGTAGGGGCTCTATAAGAGTCTCCATGGAGGGACTTAAGGGCGCAGTAGGGGCTCTATAAGTGTCTCCACACAGGGACTTAAGGGCGCAGTAGGGGCTCTGTAAGTGTATCCATGGGGGGACTTCAGGGGCGCTTTAGTGGCTCTATAGGAGGCTACATATGGGGGGAATGAAGTGTGCAGTACAGGCTCTATAAGAGTCTCCATGGGGGAGACTTAAGGGACGCAGCAGGGGCTGTATAGGAGGCTTCATAGGGGGGGAATGAAGGGCTCTGTAGGGGCTCTATAAGTGTCTCCATGAGGGGACTTAAGGGTCACAGTAGGGGCTCTATAGGAAGCTACATTTGGGGGAATAAAGGGCGCAGTAGGGGCTGTATAAGAGTCTCCATGGGGGAGACTTAAGGGACGCAGTAGGGGCTGTATAGGAGGCTTCATAGGGGAGAATGAAGGGCTCTATAAGAGGGTCCATAGCGGGGAATGAAGCGTGCCGTAGAAGCTCTATAAGAGTCTCCATGGCGGAATTAAGGGGAGAAGTACGGGTTCTACTGGATGCTCCCTAGGGGGGAATGAAGGGCGCTGTAGGGCTTCTCTAAGAGTCTCCATGAAAGACTTCAGGGTGCAGTAGGGGCTCTATAAGTGCCTCCATGGGGGGACTTAAGGGGCACATTAGGGGCTCTATAGGAGGCTCCCTAGGGGGGAATGAAGGGCGCTGGGGGGGCTCTCTAAGTGTCTCCATGAGGGGACATAAGCTACTCAATACGGGCTCTATTGGAGGCTCCTTTGGGGGGAATGAAGGGGGCAGTAGTGGCTGTATAACAATTTCCATGAGGAGTATTTAAGAGGCGCAGTACGGGATCTATAGGAGGCTGCATAGGAGGGAATGAAGGGCGCTGTAGGGGCTGTATAAGAGTCTCCATGGATGGACTTAAGGCCCAGTAGGGGCTCTATAAGTGTCTCCATGGGGGGACTTAAGTGCGCAGTAGGGGCTCTATAGGAGGCTGCCTAGCGGTGAATGGAGGGCGCTGTAGGGGCTGTGTAAGAGTCTCTATGAGTGACTTAAGGGCGCACTAGGGTCTCTGTAAGGATCTCCTTGGGGGAATTAAGGGGCGCAGTATGGGTTCTATAGGAGGTTGCATAGCAGGGAATGGAGGGCGCTGTAGAGGCACTATAAGAATCTCCATGGAGGGACTTAAGGCACAGCAGGAACTCTGTAAGTGTCTCCATAGGGGGAATTAAGGGGCGCGGTAGGGGCTCTACAGGAAGCTCCATAGCGGGGAAGGAAGGGAGCATTAGGGACTCTGTATCCGTCTCCACGGAGGAACTTGAGGGTGTAGTAGGGACTCTATAAGAGTCTCCATGGGAGGACTTAAGTGGTGCAGTCGGGGCTCTATATGAGGCTCCATATGGGGGAAGGAAGTGTGCTATAGGGGCTCTATAAGAGTCTCCATGGAGGGACTTAAGGGCGCAGTAGGGGCTCTATAAGTGTCTCCATGGGGGGATTTGAGGGTTGCAGTAGGGGCCCAATAGAAGGCTCCGTAGCGGGGAATGAGGAGCGCTGTAGGGCTCTATAAGAGTCTCCCTGGAGAGATTTAAAGACGCAGTTGGGGCGCTATTAGTTTCTTTTGCGGGGGACTTAATGGGCGCAGTATGGGTTCTATACAAGTCTCCATAGTGGGAAATGAATGGCGCAGTAGGAGCTCTACAGGAAGCTCCATAGCGGGGAAGGAAGGGCGCAGCAGGGACTCTGTAACAGTCTCCACGGAGGAACTTGAGGGTGTAGTAGGGGCTCTATAAGAGTCTCCATGGGAGGACTTAAGCGGTGCAGTTGGGGCTCTATAAGTTTCTCCAAGGGAGGACTCAAGGGGCGCAGTAGGAACTCTATAGGAGGCTGCACAGGGGGGGAATGAAGGGTGCTGTAGGGGCTGTATAAGAGTCTCCATGAAGGGACATAATGTTGCTGCAATAGTGGCTCTAAAAGCGTCTCCGTTGGGGAACTTAGGGGGAGCAGTAGGGGCTCTATAGGAGGCCGCATATGGGGGAATGAAGGGCACTGTAGGAGCTCTGTAAGAATCTCCATGGAGGGACTTAAAGGCGCAGCAGGGGCTCTGCAATTATCTCCATGGGGGGACTTAAGGGGAGCAGCAGGGGCTCTATAGGAGTCTCCTTAGTGTGGAATGATGGGCGCAGTGGAGGCTCTAGACGACTCTCTGTTGGAGGATTTAAGGGCGCAGTAGGGGCTCTACAGGAGTCTCCATACGGGGGAATGAAAGGCGTGGTAGGGGCTCCATAAGAGTCTCCAAGTACGGACTCTAGGGCACAGTAGAGGCTGTATAGGTGGCTCAATGAGGGGACTCAAGGGGTGCAGTAGGGGCTCTATAGGAGGCAGCATAAGGGGAATGATGGGCGCTGTAGGTGGTCTATAGGAGGCTGCTTAGGTGGGAATGAAAGGCGCTGGAGGGGTTCTGTAAGTGTCTCCATAGGGGGACTTAAGGGGAGTAGCAGGGGCTCTGTAGGAGGCTCCATAGAGTGGAATGAAGGGCGCAGTAGGGGTCTATAAGAGTCTCCATGGGCGGACTTAAGGGCGCAGTAGGAGCTCTATAGGAGTAGCTATAGGGGGGAATGAGGGGCGCTGTAGGGGCTCTATAAGAGTCTCCATGGAGGGATTTAAGGGGGCATTAGGGGCTCTATAAATATCTCCTTGAGGGGACTGAATGGGCACAGTGGGGGCTCTATAGGAGGCTGCATAGGGGGGAATGATGGGAGCTGTAGGGGCTCTGTATGAATCTCCATGAAGGGACTTAAGGGCGCAGTAGGGGCTCTATGTTTTCATAGGGGGACTTAAGGGACGCAGAAGGGGCTCTATAGGAGGCTGAAAAAGGGGTAATGAATGGCGGAGTGGTGGCTCTATATGGGTCTCCATGGGGGGACTGAAGGTGCGCAGTAGGGCTCTATAGGAGTCTCCTTAGGGTGGAATGAAGGGCTCTATAAGAGTCTCCATGGATCGATTTAAGGGGGCAGTAGGAGCTCTATAAGAGTTTCCATGGAGAGATTTAAGGGCGCAGTAGGGGCTCTGTAGGAGGCTCCATTTTGGGGAATGAAGGGCACAGTAGTGGCTGTATAAGAGTCTCCATGGGGGAGACTTAACGGGCTCAGTAGGGGCTCTATAGGAGGCTGCATAGCGGGGAATGGAGGGCACTGTAGGGCCTCTATAAGAGTCTCCATGGGGGCGACTTAAGAGGCACAGTAGGGGCTCTAGAGTAGGCTTCGTAGGGGGGAATGAAGGGCACTGTAGGAGCTCTGTAAGAGTCTCCATGGAGGTATTTAAAGGTGCAGTAGGGGCTCTATACAGGGGAATTAAGGGCACTGTTGGGGCTCTATAAGAGTCTCTATGGAGAAACTCAAGGGGCACAGAATGGGTTCTATAAGAGTCTGGATAGGGGGGAGTGAAGGGCGCTATAGGGGCTCTATAAGAGTCTGGATAGGGGGAAGTGAAGGGCACTGTAGTGGCTCTATAAGAGTCTGGATAGGGGGGAGTGAAGGGCGCTATAGGGGCTCTATAAGAGTCTGGATAGGGGGGAGTGAAGGGCACTGTAGTGGCTCTATAAGAGTCTCCATGGAGGGTTTTAAGAGGGCAGTCGGGGCTCTATAAGTGTCTCCACGGGGGGACTTAATGGGCGCAGTAGGCACTCTGTACAAGTCTCCATAGTGGGGAATGAGGGGCGCAGTAGGGGTGCTATAAGAGTCTCCATGGGGGGACTTAAGGGCGCAGTGGAGGCTCTCTAAGTTTCTCCATTGGCGGAATTAAGGGGCGCAGTAGGGGCTCTATAGGAGGCTGCATAGAGGGGAATGGAGGGCGCAGTAGGGGTTCAGTAGCAGGCTCCATGGGGAGACTTAAGGGCGCAGAAAGGGCTCTATAGGAGGATGAAAAGGGGGGAATAAAGGGCGGAGTGGGGGCTCTGTAAGAGTCTCCATGGGGGGACTTAAGTGGAGCAGTAGGGGCTCTATGTTTCCAAAGGAGGACTTAAGGGGCGCAGAAGGGGCTCTATAGGAGGCTGCATAGGGGGAAATGAAGGGCGCTGTAGGGGCTCTATAAGAGTCTCCATGGGGGGATTTAAGGGTGCAGTAGGGGCTCTATAGGAGTCTCTGTTAGAGGACTTAAGGGCGCAGTAGGGTGTCTATAGGAAAATCTATAGGGAAGAATGAAGTGCACTGTAGGGGCTCTAAAAGAGTCCCCATTGGGGGACTTAAGGGGCGCAGTAGGGGCTCTATAGGTGGCTCCATAGGGGGGAATGATGGGAGCTGTAGGGTCTCTACAAGAGTCTCCATGGAGTGTTTTAAGGAGGCAGTAGGGGATCTATAAGTGTCTCCCTGGAGGGACTTAAGGGCGCAGTAGGAGCTGTATAGGAGGTCGCATAGTAGGGAATGGAGGGCACTGTAAGAGCTCTGTAAGTGTCTACATGGGGTGACTTAAGGGCGCAGTAGGGGTTCTTTAGGAGGCTGAAAAGGGGGGAATGAAGGGCGGCGAGGGGGTTCTGTAAGAGTCTCCATGGGGGGAATTAAGGGGTGCAGTAGGGGCTTACTAGAAGTCTCCGTAGGGGGGAATGAAGGGCGCTGTAGGGGCTCTATAAGAGTCTTCATGGAGGAACTTAAAGGGTGCAGTAGGGGCTCTTTAGGAGGTTGCATACGGGGGAATGGAGGGTGCTGTAGGAGCTCTGTAAGAGTCTCCATGGAAGGACTGAAGGGGGCAGTAGGTGTTGTATAGCAGGTTGCATACGGGGGAATGGAGAGCGCTGTAGGAGCTCGATAATAGTCTCCATGGAGGGACTTAAGGGCGCAGTAGGGACTCTATTAGTGTCTCCATAGGGGGAATTAAGGGGCATATTAGGGGCTCTATTGGAAGCTCAGTAGGGGGGAATGAAGGGTGCAGTACGGCCTGTATAAGAGTGTCTATGGAGGAACGTAAGGTCGCAGTAGGGGCTCTATAAGTGTATCCATGGGGGGACTTAATGGGCACAGTAGGGGCTCTATAGGAAGCTACATTTGGGGGAATAAAGGGCGCAGTAGGGGCTGTATAAGAGTCTCCATGGGGGAGACTTAAGGGACGCAGTAGGGGCTCTATAGGAGGCTCCATAGGGGGGAATGAAGTGCGCAGTAGGGGCTCTATAGGAGTGTCTCCATGAGGGGACATAAGCTACTCAGTACGGGCTCTATTGGAGGCTCCTTTGGGGGGAATGAAGGGGGCAGTAGTGGCTGTATAACAATTTCCATGAGGAGTATTTAAGAGGCGCAGTACGGGATCTATAGGAGGCTGCATAGGAGGGAATGAAGGGCGCTGTAGGGGCTGTGTAAGAGTCTCTATGAGGGACCTAAAGGCGCACTAGGGTCTCTGTAAGGATCTCCTTGGGGGAATTAAGGGGCGCAGTATGGGTCCTATAGGAGGTTGCATAGCAGGGAATGGAGGGCGCTCTAGAGGCAATATAAGGGTCTCCATGGAGGGACTTTTAAGGGCGCAGTAGGGGCTCTATGAGTGTCTCCACACAGGGACTTAAGGGCGCAGTAGTGGCTGTATAATTGTCTCCATGGGGGGATTTGAGGGTCACAGTAGGGGCCCAATAGAAGGCTCCATAGCGGGGAATGAGGAGCGCTGTAGGGCTCTATAAGAGTCTCCCTGGAGAGATTTAAAGACGCAGTTGGTGCTCTATTAGTTTCCTTTGCGGGAGACTTAATGGGCGCAGTATGGGTTCTATACAAGTCTCCATAGTGGGAAATGAATGGCGCAGTAGGAGCGCTATAAGAATCTCCATGGAGGGACTTAAGGCACAGTAGGAACTCTGTTAGAGTCTCCATAGGGGGAATTAAGGGGCGCAGTAGGGGCTCTACAGGAAGCTCCATAGCGGGGAATGAAGGGCGCAGTAGGGACTCTGTAACAGTCTCCACGGAGGAACTTGAGGGTGTAATAGGGGCTATATAAGAGTCTCCACGGGAGGACTTAAGCGGTGCAGTAGGGGCTCTATAGGAGGCTGCATAGGGGGGCATGAAGGGAGCTGTAGTGACTCTATAAGCGTCTCCTTGGTGGGACTTAAGAGCGCAGTTGGGGCTCTATAAGTTTCTCCAAGGGAGGACTCAAGGGGCGCAGTAGGAGCTCTATAGGAGGCTGCATAGGGGGGAATGAAGGGTGTTGTAGGGGCTGTATAAGAGTCTCCATGAAGGGACATAATGTTGCTGCAATAGTGGCTCTAAAAGCGTCTCCATTGGGGAACTTAGGGGGAGCAGTAGGAGCTCTATAGGAGGCCGCATATGGGGGAATGAAGGGCACTGTAGGAGCTCTGTAAGAATCACCATGGAGGGACGTAAAGGCGCAGCAGGGGCTCTGCAATTATCTCCATGGGGGGACTTAAGGGGAGCAGCAGGGGCTCTGCAATTATCTCCATGGGGAGACTTAAGGGGAGCAGCAGGGGCTCTGCAATTATTTCCATGGGGGGACTTAGGGGAGCAGCAGGGGCTCTATAGGAGTCTCCTTAGTGTGGAATGATGGGCGCAGTGGAGGCTCTAGACGACTCTCTGTTGGAGGATTTAAGGGCGCAGTAGGGGCTCTACAGGAGTCTCCATACGGGGGAATGAAAGGCGTGGTAGGGGCTCCATAAGAGTCTCCAAGTACGGACTCTAGGGCACAGTAGAGGCTGTATAGGTGGCTCAATGAGGGGACTCAAGGGGTGCAGTAGGGGCTCTATAGGAGGCAGCATAAGGGGAATGATGGGCGCTGTAGGTGGTCTATAGGAGGCTGCTTAGGTGGGAATGAAAGGCGCTGGAGGGGTTCTGTAAGTGTCTCCATAGGGGGACTTAAGGGGAGTAGCAGGGGCTCTGTAGGAGGCTCCATAGAGTGGAATGAAGGGCGCAGTAGGGGTCTATAAGAGTCTCCATGGGCGGACTTAAGGGCGCAGTAGGAGCTCTATAGGAGTAGCTATAGGGGGGAATGAGGGGCGCTGTAGGGGCTCTATAAGAGTCTCCATGGAGGGATTTAAGGGGGCATTAGGGGCTCTATAAATATCTCCTTGAGGGGACTGAATGGGCACAGTGGGGGCTCTATAGGAGGCTGCATAGGGGGGAATGATGGGAGCTGTAGGGGCTCTGTATGAATCTCCATGAAGGGACTTAAGGGCGCAGTAGGGGCTCTATGTTTTCATAGGGGGACTTAAGGGACGCAGAAGGGGCTCTATAGGAGGCTGAAAAAGGGGTAATGAATGGCGGAGTGGTGGCTCTATATGGGTCTCCATGGGGGGACTGAAGGTGCGCAGTAGGGCTCTATAGGAGTCTCCTTAGGGTGGAATGAAGGGCTCTATAAGAGTCTCCATGGATCGATTTAAGGGGGCAGTAGGAGCTCTATAAGAGTTTCCATGGAGAGATTTAAGGGCGCAGTAGGGGCTCTGTAGGAGGCTCCATTTTGGGGAATGAAGGGCACAGTAGTGGCTGTATAAGAGTCTCCATGGGGGAGACTTAACGGGCTCAGTAGGGGCTCTATAGGAGGCTGCATAGCGGGGAATGGAGGGCACTGTAGGGCCTCTATAAGAGTCTCCATGGGGGCGACTTAAGAGGCACAGTAGGGGCTCTAGAGTAGGCTTCGTAGGGGGGAATGAAGGGCACTGTAGGAGCTCTGTAAGAGTCTCCATGGAGGTATTTAAAGGTGCAGTAGGGGCTCTATACAGGGGAATTAAGGGCACTGTTGGGGCTCTATAAGAGTCTCTATGGAGAAACTCAAGGGGCACAGAATGGGTTCTATAAGAGTCTGGATAGGGGGGAGTGAAGGGCGCTATAGGGGCTCTATAAGAGTCTGGATAGGGGGAAGTGAAGGGCACTGTAGTGGCTCTATAAGAGTCTGGATAGGGGGGAGTGAAGGGCGCTATAGGGGCTCTATAAGAGTCTGGATAGGGGGGAGTGAAGGGCACTGTAGTGGCTCTATAAGAGTCTCCATGGAGGGTTTTAAGAGGGCAGTCGGGGCTCTATAAGTGTCTCCACGGGGGGACTTAATGGGCGCAGTAGGCACTCTGTACAAGTCTCCATAGTGGGGAATGAGGGGCGCAGTAGGGGTGCTATAAGAGTCTCCATGGGGGGACTTAAGGGCGCAGTGGAGGCTCTCTAAGTTTCTCCATTGGCGGAATTAAGGGGCGCAGTAGGGGCTCTATAGGAGGCTGCATAGAGGGGAATGGAGGGCGCAGTAGGGGTTCAGTAGCAGGCTCCATGGGGAGACTTAAGGGCGCAGAAAGGGCTCTATAGGAGGATGAAAAGGGGGGAATAAAGGGCGGAGTGGGGGCTCTGTAAGAGTCTCCATGGGGGGACTTAAGTGGAGCAGTAGGGGCTCTATGTTTCCAAAGGAGGACTTAAGGGGCGCAGAAGGGGCTCTATAGGAGGCTGCATAGGGGGAAATGAAGGGCGCTGTAGGGGCTCTATAAGAGTCTCCATGGGGGGATTTAAGGGTGCAGTAGGGGCTCTATAGGAGTCTCTGTTAGAGGACTTAAGGGCGCAGTAGGGTGTCTATAGGAAAATCTATAGGGAAGAATGAAGTGCACTGTAGGGGCTCTAAAAGAGTCCCCATTGGGGGACTTAAGGGGCGCAGTAGGGGCTCTATAGGTGGCTCCATAGGGGGGAATGATGGGAGCTGTAGGGTCTCTACAAGAGTCTCCATGGAGTGTTTTAAGGAGGCAGTAGGGGATCTATAAGTGTCTCCCTGGAGGGACTTAAGGGCGCAGTAGGAGCTGTATAGGAGGTTGCATAGTAGGGAATGGAGGGCACTGTAAGAGCTCTGTAAGTGTCTACATGGGGTGACTTAAGGGCGCAGTAGGGGTTCTTTAGGAGGCTGAAAAGGGGGGAATGAAGGGCGGCGAGGGGGTTCTGTAAGAGTCTCCATGGGGGGAATTAAGGGGTGCAGTAGGGGCTTACTAGAAGTCTCCGTAGGGGGGAATGAAGGGCGCTGTAGGGGCTCTATAAGAGTCTTCATGGAGGAACTTAAAGGGTGCAGTAGGGGCTCTTTAGGAGGTTGCATACGGGGGAATGGAGGGTGCTGTAGGAGCTCTGTAAGAGTCTCCATGGAAGGACTGAAGGGGGCAGTAGGTGTTGTATAGCAGGTTGCATACGGGGGAATGGAGAGCGCTGTAGGAGCTCGATAATAGTCTCCATGGAGGGACTTAAGGGCGCAGTAGGGACTCTATTAGTGTCTCCATAGGGGGAATTAAGGGGCATATTAGGGGCTCTATTGGAAGCTCAGTAGGGGGGAATGAAGGGTGCAGTACGGCCTGTATAAGAGTGTCTATGGAGGAACGTAAGGTCGCAGTAGGGGCTCTATAAGTGTATCCATGGGGGGACTTAATGGGCACAGTAGGGGCTCTATAGGAAGCTACATTTGGGGGAATAAAGGGCGCAGTAGGGGCTGTATAAGAGTCTCCATGGGGGAGACTTAAGGGACGCAGTAGGGGCTCTATAGGAGGCTCCATAGGGGGGAATGAAGTGCGCAGTAGGGGCTCTATAGGAGTGTCTCCATGAGGGGACATAAGCTACTCAGTACGGGCTCTATTGGAGGCTCCTTTGGGGGGAATGAAGGGGGCAGTAGTGGCTGTATAACAATTTCCATGAGGAGTATTTAAGAGGCGCAGTACGGGATCTATAGGAGGCTGCATAGGAGGGAATGAAGGGCGCTGTAGGGGCTGTGTAAGAGTCTCTATGAGGGACTTAAAGGCGCACTAGGGTCTCTGTAAGGATCTCCTTGGGGGAATTAAGGGGCGCAGTATGGGTCCTATAGGAGGTTGCATAGCAGGGAATGGAGGGCGCTCTAGAGGCAATATAAGGGTCTCCATGGAGGGACTTTTAAGGGCGCAGTAGGGGCTCTATGAGTGTCTCCACACAGGGACTTAAGGGCGCAGTAGTGGCTGTATAATTGTCTCCATGGGGGGATTTGAGGGTCACAGTAGGGGCCCAATAGAAGGCTCCATAGCGGGGAATGAGGAGCGCTGTAGGGCTCTATAAGAGTCTCCCTGGAGAGATTTAAAGACGCAGTTGGTGCTCTATTAGTTTCCTTTGCGGGAGACTTAATGGGCGCAGTATGGGTTCTATACAAGTCTCCATAGTGGGAAATGAATGGCGCAGTAGGAGCGCTATAAGAATCTCCATGGAGGGACTTAAGGCACAGTAGGAACTCTGTTAGAGTCTCCATAGGGGGAATTAAGGGGCGCAGTAGGGGCTCTACAGGAAGCTCCATAGCGGGGAATGAAGGGCGCAGTAGGGACTCTGTAACAGTCTCCACGGAGGAACTTGAGGGTGTAATAAGGGCTATATAAGAGTCTCCACGGGAGGACTTAAGCGGTGCAGTAGGGGCTCTATAGGAGGCTGCATAGGGGGGCATGAAGGGAGCTGTAGTGACTCTATAAGCGTCTCCTTGGTGGGACTTAAGAGCGCAGTTGGGGCTCTATAAGTTTCTCCAAGGGAGGACTCAAGGGGCGCAGTAGGAGCTCTATAGGCGCTGCATAGGGGGGAATGAAGGGTGTTGTAGGGGCTGTATAAGAGTCTCCATGAAGGGACATAATGTTGCTGCAATAGTGGCTCTAAAAGCGTCTCCATTGGGGAACTTAGGGGGAGCAGTTGGGGCTCTATAGGAGGCCGCAGATGGGGGAATGAAGGGCACTGTAGGAGCTCTGTAAGAATCACCATGGAGGGACGTAAAGGCGCAGCAGGGGCTCTGCAATTATCTCCATGGGGGGACTTAAGGGGAGCAGCAGGGGCTCTGCAATTATCTCCATGGGGAGACTTAAGGGGAGCAGCAGGGGCTCTGCAATTATTTCCATGGGGGGACTTAGGGGAGCAGCAGGGGCTCTATAGGAGTCTCCTTAGTGTGGAATGATGGGCGCAGTGGAGGCTCTAGACGACTCTCTGTTGGAGGATTTAAGGGCGCAGTAGGGGCTCTACAGGAGTCTCCATACAGGGGAATGAAAGGCGTGGTAGGCGCTCCATAAGAGTCTCCAAGTACGGACTCTAGGGCACAGTAGAGGCTGTATAGGTGGCTCAATGAGGGGACTCAAGGGGTGCAGTACGGGCTCTATAGGAGGCAGCATAAGGGGAATGATGGGCGCTGGAGGGGTTCTGTAAGTGTCTCCATAGGGGGACTTAAGGGGAGTAGCAAGGGCTCTGTAGGAGGCTCCATAGAGTGGAATGAAGGGCGCAGTAGGGGTCTATAAGAGTCTCCATGGGCGGACTTAAGGGCGCAGTAGGAGCTCTATAGGAGTAGCTATAGGGGGGAATGAGGGGCGCTGTAGGGGCTCTATAAGAGTCTCCATGGAGGGATTTAAGGGGGCATTAGGGGCTCTATAAATATCTCCTTGGGGGGACTGAATGGGCGCTGTGGGGGCTCTATAGGAGGCTGCATAGGGGGGAATGGAGGGTGCTGTTGAGGTTCTATAAGATTGTCCATTGGGAGGACTTAAGGGGAGCAGTAGGGCCTCTATAGGAGGCTGCATAGAGGGGAATGATGGGAGCTGTAGGGGCTCTGTATGAATCTCCATGAAGGGACTTAAGGGCGCAGTAGGGGCTCTATGTTTTCATAGGGGGACTTAAGGGGCGCAGAAGGGCCTCTATAGGAGGCTGAAAAAGGGGTAATGAATGGTGGAGTGGTGGCTCTATAAGGGTCTCCATGGGGGGACTGAAGGTGTGCAGTAGGGCTCTATAGTAGTCTCCTTAGGGTGGAATGAAGGTCACTATAGGGGCTCTATAAGAGTCTCCATGGATAGATTTAAGGGCGCAGTAGGGGCTCTGTAGGAGGCTCCATGGAGCGACATAAGGGCGCATAAGGGGCTCTATAAGAGTCTCCATTGGGGGACTTAAGGGGCGCAGAAGAGGCTCTATAAGAGTCTGCATAGGGTGGAATGAAGGGCACTGTAGGAGCTCTATAAGAGTCTCCATGGAGGGATTTAAGGGCGCAGTAGGAGCTCTATAAGAGTCTCCATGGAGGAAATTAAGGGTGCAGTAGGGGCTTTATAAGAGTCTCCAGGGTGGGAATTAAGGGGTGCAGTAGGGACTCTATAAGAGTCTACCTGGAGGCACTTAAGGACACAATAGGGGTTCTATAGGAGGCTCCATAGGGGGGAATGAAGGACGCAGTAGGGGCTCTACAAGAATCTACAAGGAGGGACTTAAGGCCACAGTAGGGGCTCTATAGGTGCCTGCATGGGGCGACTTAGCGGGTGCAGTAGGGGCTCTATAGGAGGCTCCATGGGGGGACTTAATGGGTGAAGCAAGAATCCTTCAGGAGGCTCCATGAGGTGACTTAAGGACACAGTAATGTCTCTAAAGGAGACTCCATAGGGAGGAATGAAGGGCAAAGTAGGGGCTCTATAAGAGTCTCCATGGAGGAAATTAAGGGTGCAGTAGGGGATTTCTAAGAGTCTCCAGGGTGGGAATTAAGGGGTGCAGTAGGGACTCTATAAGAGTCTACCTGGAGGCACTTAAGGACACAATAGGGGTTCTATAGGAGGCTCCATAGGGGGGAATGAATGGCGCAGTAGGGATTTTATAAAAGTCTCCATGTGGGGACTTCAGGGGCACAGTAGGGGCTCTATAGTAGGACCCATATGGGGGAATGAAGGGCGGAGAGTCTCCATGGAGGGACTTAAGGGCGAAGTAGGGGCTCTATAGGAGGTCGCATAGGGGGGAATGGAGGGCGCTGTAGGAACTCTATTTGAGTCTCCATGGAGGGACTTAAGGCCACAGTAGGGGCTCTATAGGTGCCTCCATGGGGCAACTTAGGGGGTGCAGTAGGGGCTCTACAGGAGGCTCCATATCGGGGAAGGAAGAGCGCAGTAGGGATTCTGTAAGAGTCTCCACGGAGGAACTTGAAGGAGTAGTAGGGGCTCTAAAAGCGTCTCCATGGGTGGACTTAAGAGGCGCACTAGGGGCTCTATAGGAGTCTCCATAGGGGGTAATGAAGGCCGCTGTAGGGGCTCTACAAGAATCTACAAGGAGGGACTTAAGGCCACAGTAGGGGCTCTATAGGTTCCTCCATGGGGAGACTTAGCGGGTGCAGTAGGGGCTCTATAGGAGGCTCCATAGGGGGAAATGAAGGGCGCAGTAGGCTCTCTAAAAGCGTCTCCATGGGTGGACTTAAAGGGGCGCAGTAGGGGGCTGTGTAAGCGTCTCCACGGAGGAACTTTAGGGCGCAGTAGGGGCTGTATAAGAGTCTCCATGGAGGTACTTAAAGGTGCAGTAGGGGCTCTATACGGGGGAATTAAGGGCACTGTAGTGGCTCTGTAAGAGTCTCCATGGAGGGTTTTAAGGAGGCAGTCGGGGCTCTATAAGTGTCTCCATGGGGGGACTTAATGGGCGCAGTAGGCACTCTGTACAAGTCTCCATAGTGGGGAATGAAGGGCGCAGCAGGGGTGCTATAAGAGTCTCCATGGGGGGACTTAAGTGGAGCAGTAGGGGCTCTATGTTTCCAAAGGAGGACTTAAGGGGCACAGTAGGGGCTCTATAGGTGGCTTCATAGGGGGGAATGATGGGAGCTGTAGGGTCTCTACAAGAGTCTCCATGGAGTGTTTTAAGGGGGCAGTAGGGGATCTATAAGTGTATCCCTGGAGGGACTTAAGGGCGCAGTAGGAGCTGTATAGGAGGTTGCATAGTAGGGAATGGAGGGCGCTGTAAGAGCTCTGTAAGTGTCTACATGGGGTGACTTAAGGGCGCAGTAGGGGTTCTTTAGGAGGCTGAAAAGGGGGGAATGAAGGGCGGCGAGGGGGTTCTGTAAGAGTCTCCATGGGGGGAATTAAGGGGTGCAGTAGGGGCTTACTAGAAGTCTCCATAGGGGGGAATGAAGGGCGCTGTAGGGGCTCTATAAGAGTCTCCATGGAGGGATTTAAGGGCACAGTAGGGGCTCTGTAGGTGGCTCCATTTGGGGGAATGAAGGGCACAGTAGTGGCTGTATAAGAGTCTCCATGGGGAAGTCTTAACGGGCTCAGTAGGGGCTCTATAGGAGGCTGCATAGCAGGGAATGGAGGTCACTGTAGGGCCTCTATAAGAGTCTCCATGGGGGCGACTTAAGAGGCACAGTAGGGGCTCTAGAGTAGGCTTCGTAGGGGGGAATGAAGGGCGCTGTAGGGGCTCTATAAGAGTCTTCATGGAGGAACTTAAGGGGTGCAGTAGGGGCTCTTTAGGAGGTTGCATAGGGGGGAATGGAGGGTGCTGTAGGAGCTCTGTAAGAGTCTCCATGGAAGGACTGAAGGGGGCAGTAGGTGTTGTATAGCAGGTTGCATACGGGGGAATGGAGAGCGCTGTAGGAGCTCGATAATAGTCTCCATGGAGGGACTTAAGGGCGCAGTAGGGACTCTATTAGTGTCTCCATAGGGGGAATTAAGGGGCGCAGTAGGGGCTCTACAGGAGGCTCCATAGCGGGGAAGGAAGGGCGCAGTAGGGACTCTGTATCCGTCTCCACGGAGGAACTTGAGGGTGTAGTAGGGGCTCTATAAGAGTCTCCATGGGAGGACTTAAGGGGTGCAGTAGGGGCTCTATATGAGGCTCCATATGGGGGAAGGAAGTGTGCTGTAGGGGCTCTATAAGAGTCTCCATGGAGGGACTTAAGGGCGCAGTAGGGGCTCTATAAGTGTCTCCACACAGGGACTTAAGGGCGCAGTAGGGGCTCTGTAAGTGTATCCATGGGGGGACTTCAGGGGCGCTTTAGTGGCTCTATAGGAGGCTACATATGGGGGGAATGAAGTGCGCAGTACAGGCTCTATAAGTGTCTCCATGAGGGGACTTAAGGGTCACAGTAGGGGCTCTATAGGAAGCTACATTTGGGGGAATAAAGGGCGCAGTAGGGGCTGTATAAGAGTCTCCATGGGGGAGACTTAAGGGACGCAGTAGGGGCTGTATAGGAGGCTTCATAGGGGGGAATGAAGGGCTCTGTAGGGGCTCTATAAGAGGGTCCATAGCGGGGAATGAAGCGTGCAGTAGAAGCTCTATAAGAGTCTCCATGGGGGAATTAAGGGGAGAAGTACGGGTTCTACTGGATGCTCCCTAGGGGGGAATGAAGGGCGCTGTAGGGCTTCTCTAAGAGTTTCCATGAAAGACTTCAGGGTGCAGTAGGGGCTCTATAAGTGCCTCCATGGGGGGACTTAAGGGGCACATTAGGGGCTCTATAGGAGGCTCCATAGGGGGGAATGAAGTGCGCAGTAGGGGCTCTCTAAGTGTCTCCATGAGGGGACATAATCTACTCAATACGGGCTCTATTGGAGGCTCCTTTGGGGGGAATGAAGGGGGCAGTAGTGGCTGTATTGGGGCTCTATAAGGACTCAAGGGGCGCAGTAGGAACTCTATAGGAGGCTGCACAGGGGGGGAATGAAGGGTGCTGTAGGGGCTGTATAAGAGTCTCCATGAAGGGACATAATGTTGCTGCAATAGGGAGGTATTTAAAGGTGCAGTAGGGGCTCTGTTCAGGGGAATTAAGGGCACTGTTGGGGCTCTGTAAGAATCTCTATGGAGAAACTCAAGGGGCACAGAATGGGTTCTATAAGAGTCTGGATAGGGGGGAGTGAAGGGCGCTATAGGGGCTCTATAAGAGTCTGGATAGGGGGAAGTGAAGGGCACTGTAGTGGCTCTATAAGAGTCTGGATAGGGGGGAGTGAAGGGCGCTATAGGGGCTCTATAAGAGTCTGGATAGGGGGGAGTGAAGGGCACTGTAGTGGCTCTATAAGAGTCTGGATAGGGGGGAGTGAAGGGCACTGTTGGGGCTCTATAAGAGTCTGGATAGGGGGGAGTGAAGGGCACTGTAGTGGCTCTATAAGAGTCTCCATGGAGGGTTTTAAGGAGGCAGTCGGGGCTCTATAAGTGTCTCCACGGGGGGACTTAATGGGCGCAGTAGGCACTCTGTACAAGTCTCCATAGTGGGGAATGAGGGGCGCAGTAGGGGTGCTATAAGAGTCTCCATGGGGGGACTTAAGGGCACAGTGGAGGCTCTATAGGAGGCTGCATAGAGGGGAATGGAGGGCGCTCTAGGGGCTCTAAAAGAGTCTCCATTGGGGGACTTAAGGGGCGCAGTAGGGGCTCTATAGGTGGCTCCTTAGGGAGGAATGATGGGAGCTGTAGGGTCTCTACAAGAGTTTCCATGGAGTGTTTTAAGGGGGCAGTAGGGGATCTATAAGTGTCTCCCTGGAGGGACTTAAGGGCGCAGTAGGAGCTGTATAGGAGGTTGCATAGTAGGGAATGGAGGGCGCTGTAGGAGCTCTGTAAGTGTCTCCATGGGCGGACTTAAGAGCGCAGTAGGAGCTCTATAGGAGTAGCTATAGGGGGGAATGAGGGGCGCTGTAGGGGCTCTATAAGAGTCTCCATGGAGGGATTTAAGGGGGCATTAGGGGCTCTATAAATATCTCCTTGGGGGGACTGAATGGGCGCAGTGGGGGCTCTATAGGAGTCTGCATAGGGGGGAATGGAGGGTGCTGTTGAGGCTCTGTAAGTTTGTCCATTGGGAGGACTTAAGGGGAGCAGTAGGGCCTCTATAGGAGGCTGCATAGAGGGGAATGATGGGAGCTGTAGGGGCTCTGTATGAATCTCCATGAAGGGACTTAAGGGCGCAGTAGGGGCTCGATGTTTTCATAGGGGAACTGAAGGTGCGCAGTAGGGCTCTATAGGAGTCTCCTTAGGGTGGAATGAAGGGCTCTATAAGAGTCTCCATGGATAGATTTAAGGGGGCAGTAGGGGCTCTATACAAGGCTAAATAGGGGGAAATGAAGGGAGCTGTAGGGGCTCTATAAGAGTCTCCATGGATAGATTTAAGGGCGCAGTAGGGGCTCTGTAGGAGGCTCCATTTTGGGGAATGAAGGGCACAGTAGTGGCTGTATAAGAGTCTCCATGGGGGAGTCTTAACGGGCTCAGTAGGGGCTCTATAGGAGGCTGCATAGCGGGGAATGGAGGGCACTATAGGGCCTCTATAAGAGTCTCCATGGGGGCGACTTAAGAGGCACAGTAGGGGCTCTAGAGTAGGCTTCGTAGGGGGGAATGAAGGGCACAGTAGGGGCTCCCTAAGAGTCTCCATGGAGGGACTTAAGGTGTGCAGTATGGGCTCTATCAGAGTCTTCATTGAGGGACTAAAGGATGCAGCAGGGGCTCTATAGGAGGCTCCATGGGGGGACTTAATGGGTGCAGTAGGGATCCTTCAGGAGGCTCCATGAGGTGACTTAAGGACACAGTAATGTCTCTAAAGGAGACTCCATAGGGAGGAATGAAGGGCAAAGTAGGGGCTCTATAGGAGTCTCCATGGAGGAAATTAAGGGTGCAGTAGGGGATTTCTAAGAGTCTCCAGGGTGGGAATTAAGGGGTGCAGTAGGGACTCTATAAGAGTCTACCTGGGGGCACTTAAGGACACAATAGGGGTTCTATAGGAGGCTCCATAGGGGGGAATGAAGGGCGCAGTAGGGGTTTTATAAAAGTCTCCATGTGGGGACTTAAGGGGCACAGTAGGGGCTCTGTAGTAGGACCCGTATGGGGGAATGAAGGGCGGAGAGGGGGCTTTATAAGAGTCTCCATGGAGGGACTTAAGGGCGAAGTAGGGACTCTATAGGAGGTCGCATAGGGGGGAATGGAGGGCGCTGTAGGAGCTCTATGAGAGTCTCCATGGAGGGACTTAAGGCCACAGTAGGGGCTCTATAGGTGCCTGCCAGGAGGAGGGGGTTTTACCCTGGCGATTTGAGAGGGTCCTGAGAGGTGGGGGAAGAATGCAGCCGACTCAATGTGAGTGATAAGCAAGCTTCCACTTTATTGATGTGACACAGCTTCTTTTATGCTCCTTTGCTTTAATTATGCACATGTGTTATAACATAATTGGCTACCTTTACTTTAATTATGCATTCGTATTATAACATTACTGGCTACTGGTGACTTCATCTCCCGGCTGTAGTTTGTCTCCCGGCCGCAGTTAGTTAGTTTCCCGGCCGCTTATCCTTTCCATGCTGGCTCGTTACCAGGAATGTTGCTTACTCCTTGCTCAAGGTTATCGTAATCTTCATGGGCCTCCTGCATAGCTCCCTTATGCTAACCGAGCTCGCTCACGCTAACGGAGGCCTAGGCACACCAGCTCAGACTTGATGCTGTTACATGCTGCAAACTAACTCGTCCAGGGACCCATGTCCCTGTTCCTTGAGCCATTCCCCAACAGGTGCCCCCATGGGGCAACTTAGGGGGTGCAGTAGGGGCTCTACAGGAGGCTCCATATCGGGGAAGGAAGAGCGCAGTAGGGACTCTGTAAGAGTCTCCACGGAGGAACTTGAAGGAGTAGTAGGGGTTCTAAAAGCATCTCCATGGGTGGACTTAAGGGGCGCACTAGGGGCTCTATAGGAGTCTCCATAGGGGGTAATGAAGGCCGCTGTAGGGGCTCTACAAGAATCTACAAGGAGGGACTTAAGGCCACAGTAGGGGCTCTATAGGTGCCTCCATGGGGCGACTTAGCGGGTGCAGTAGGGGCTCTATAGGAGGCTCCATAGGGGGAAATGAAGGGCGCAGTAGGCTCTCTAAAAGCGTCTCCATGGGTGGACTTAAGGGGCGCAGTAGGGGGCTGTGTAAGAGTCTCCATGGAGGAACTTTAGGGCGCAGTAGGGGCTGTATAAGAGTCTCCATGGGGGAACTTAATGGGTGCAGTAGGGGCTCTATAGGAGGCTGCATAGGGGGGGATGAAGGGCACTGTAGGAGCTCTGTAAGAGTCTCCATGGAGGTACTTAAAGGTGCAGTAGGGGCTCTAAAAGCGTCTCCATGGCTGGACTTAAGGGGCGCACTAGGGGCTCTATAGGAGTCTCCATAGGGGGTAATGAAGGCCGCTGTAGGGGCTCTACAAGAATCTACAAGGAGGGACTTAAGGCCACAGTAGGGGCTCTATAGGTGCCTCCATGGGGCGACTTAGCGGGTGCAGTAGGGGCTCTATAGGAGGCTCCATAGGGGGAAATGAAGGGTGCAGTAGGCTCTCTAAAAGCGTCTCCATGGGTGGACTTAAGGGGCGAAGTAGGGGGCTGTGTAAGAGTCTCCACGGAGGAACTTTAGGCGCAGTAGGGGCTGTATAAGAGTCTCCATGGGGGAACTTAATGGGTGCAGTAGGGGCTCTATAGGAGGCTGCATAGGGGGGGATGAAGGGCACTGTAGGAGCTCTGTAAGAGTCTCCATGGAGGTACTTAAAGGTGCAGTAGGGGCTCTATACGGGGGAATTAAGGGCACTGTTGGGGCTCTATAAGAGTCTCTATGGAGGGACTTAAGGGGCACAGAATGGGTTCTATAAGAGTCTGGATAGGGGGGAGTGAAGGGCGCTGTAGTGGCTCTATAAGAGTCTCCATGGAGGGTTTTAAGGAGGCAGTCGGGGCTCTATAAGTGTCTCCACGGGGGGACTTAATGGGCGCAGTAGGCACTCTGTACAAGTCTCCATAGTGGGGAATGAAGGGCGCAGTAAGGGTGCTATAAGAGTCTCCATTGGGGGACTTAAGGGCGCAGTGGAGGCTCTCTAAGTTTCTCCATTGGCGGAATTAAGGGGTGCACTAGGGGCTCTATAGGAGGCTCCATAGGGAGGAATGATGGGAGCTGTAGGGTCTCTACAAGAGTCTCCATGGAGTGTTTTAAGGGGGCAGTAGGGGATCTATAAGTGTCTCCCTGGAGGGACTTAAGGGCGCAGTAGGAGCTGTATAGGAGGTTGCATAGTAGGGAATGGAGGGCGCTGTAAGAGCTCTGTAAGTGTCTACATGGGGTGACTTAAGGGCGCAGTAGGGGTTCTTTAGGAGGCTGAAAAGGGGGGAATGAAGGGCGGCGAGGGGGTTCTGTAAGAGTCTCCATGGGGGGAATTAAGGGGTGTAGTAGGGGGCTTACTAGAAATCTTGGTAGGGGGGAATGAAGGGCGCTGTAGGGGCTCTATAAGGGTCTTCATGGAGGAACTTAAGGGGTGCAGTAGGGGCTCTTTAGGAGGTTGCATAGAAGGGGAATGGAGGGTGCTGTAGGAGCTCTGTAAGAGTCTCCATGGAAGGACTGAAGGGGGCAGTAGGTGTTGTATAGCAGGTTGCATACGGGGGAATGGAGAGCGCTGTAGGAGCTCTATAATAGTCTCCATGGAGGGACTTAAGGGCGCAGTAGGGACTCTATTAGTGTCTCCATAGGGGGAATTAAGGGGCGCAGTAGGGGCTCTACAGGAAGCTCCATAGCGGGGAAGGAAGGGCGCAGTAGGGACTCTGTATCAGTCTCCACGGAGGAACTTGAGGGTGTAGTAGGGACTCTATAAGAGTCTCCATGGGAGGATTTAAGGGGTGCAGTAGGGGCTCTATATGAGGCTCCATATGGGGGAAGGAAGTGTGCTGTAGGGGCTCTATAAGAGTCTCCATGGAGGGACTTAAGGGCGCAGTAGGGGCTCTATAAGTGTCTCCACACAGGGACTTAAGGGCGCAGTAGGGGCTCTGTAAGTGTATCCATGGGGGGACTTCAGGGGCGCTTTAGTGGCTCTATAGGAGGCTCCATAGGGGGGGAATGAAGTGCGCAGTACAGGCTCTATAAGAGTCTCCAGGGGGGGACTTAAGGGGCGCAGAAGAGGCTCTATAAGAGGCTGCATAGCTGGGAATAGAGTGCGCTGTAGGGGCCCTTTAAGTGTCTCCATGGGGGGACTTAAGGGTCACAGTAGGGGCTCCATAGGAAGCTACATTTGGGGGAATAAAGGGCGCAGTAGGGGCTGTATAAGAGTCTCCATGGGGGAGACTTAAGGGACGCAGTAGGGGCTGTATAGGAGGCTTCATAGGGGGGAATGAAGGGCTCTGTAGGGGCTCTATAAGAGGGTCCATAGCGGGGAATGAAGCGTGCAGTAGAAGCTCTATAAGTCTGCATGGGGGAATTAAGGGGAGAAGTACGGGTTCTACTGGATGCTCCCTAGGGGGGAATGAAGGGCGCTGGGGGGGCTCTCTAAGTGTCTCCATGAGGGGACATAAGCTACTCAATACGGGCTCTATTGGAGGCTCCTTTGGGGGGAATGAAGGGGGCAGTAGTGGCTGTATAACAATTTCCATGAGGAGTATTTAAGAGGCGCAGTACGGGATCTATAGTAGGCTGCATAGGAGGGAATGAAGGGCGCTGTAGGGGCTGTATAAGAGTCTCCATGGATGGACTTAAGGCCCAGTAGGGGCTCTATAAGTGTCTCCATGGGGGGACTTAAGTGCGCAGTAGGGGCTCTATAGGAGGCTGCCTAGCGGTGAATGGAGGGCGCTGGAGGGGCTGTGTAAGAGTCTCTATGAGTGACTTAAGGGCGCACTAGGGTCTCTGTAAGGATCTCCTTGGGGGAATTAAGGGGCGCAGTATGGGTTCTATAGGAGGTTGCATAGCAGGGAATGGAGGGCACTGTAGAGGCCATATAAGGGTCTCCATGGAGGGACTTAAGGGCGCAGTAGGGGCTCTGCAATTATCTCCATGGGGGGACTTAAGGGGAGCCGCAGGGGCTCTACAGGAGTCTCCTTAGTGTGGAATGATGGGCGCAGTGGAGGCTCTAGACGACTCTCTGTTGGAGGATTTAAGGGCGCAGTAGGGGCTCTACAGGAGTCTCCATACAGGGGAATGAAAGGCGTGGTAGGCGCTCCATAAGAGTCTCCAAGTACGGACTCTAGGGCACAGTAGAGGCTGTATAGGTGGCTCAATGAGGGGACTCAAGGGGTGCAGTAGGGGCTCTATAGGAGGCAGCATAAGGGGAATGATGGGCGCTGTAGGTGGTCTATAGGAGGCTGCTTAGGTGGGAATGAAAGGCGCTGGAGGGGTTCTGTAAGTGTCTCCATAGGGGGACTTAAGGGGAGTAGCAGGGGCTCTGTAGGAGGCTCCATAGAGTGGAATGAAGGGCGCAGTAGGGGTCTATAAGAGTCTCCATGGGCGGACTTAAGGGCGCAGTAGGAGCTCTGTAGGAGTAGCTATAGGGGGGAATGAGGGGCGCTGTAGGGGCTCTATAAGAGTCTCCATGGAGGGATTTAAGGGGGCATTAGGGGCTCTATAAATATCTCCTTGGGGGGACTGAATGGGCGCAGTGGGGGCTCTATAGGAGTCTGCATAGGGGGGAATGGAGGGTGCTGTTGAGGCTCTGTAAGTTTGTCCATTGGGAGGACTTAAGGGGAGCAGTAGGGCCTCTATAGGAGGCTGCATAGAGGGGAATGATGGGAACTGTAGGGGCTCTGTATGAATCTCCATGAAGGGACTTAAGGGCGCAGTAGGGGCTCGATGTTTTCATAGGGGGACTGAAGGTGCGCAGTAGGGGCTCTATAGGAGTCTCCTTAGGGTGGAATGAAGGGCTCTATAAGAGTCTCCATGGATAGATTTAAGGGGGCAGTAGGGGCTCTATACAAGGCTAAATAGGGGGAAATGAAGGGAGCTGTAGGGGCTCTATAAGAGTCTCCATGGAGCGACATAAGGGCGCATAAGGGGCTCTATAAGAGTCTCCATTAGGGGACTTAAGGGGCGCAGAAGAGGCTCTATAAGAGTCTGCATAGGGTGGAATGAAGGGCGCTGTAGGAGCTCTATAAGAGTCTCCATGGGGGAGTCTTAACGGGCTCAGTAGGGGCTCTATAGGAGGCTGCATAGCGGGGAATGGAGGGCACTATAGGGCCTCTATAAGAGTCTCCATGGGGGCGACTTAAGAGGCACAGTAGGGGCTCTAGAGTAGGCTTCGTAGGGGGGGAAGGAAGGGCACAGTAGGGGCTCCCTAAGAGTCTCCATGGAGGGACTTAAGGTGTGCAGTATGGCTCTATCAGAGTCTTCATTGAGGGACTAAAGGATGTCAGCAGGGGCTCTATAGGAGGCTCCATGGGGGGACTTAATGGGTGCAGTAGGGATCCTTCAGGAGGCTCCATGAGGTGACTTAAGGACACAGTAATGTCTCTAAAGGAGACTCCATAGGGAGGAATGAAGGGCAAAGTAGGGGCTCTATAAGAGTCTCCATGGAGGAAATTAAGGGTGCAGTAGGGGATTTCTAAGAGTCTCCAGGGTGGGAATTAAGGGGTGCAGTAGGGACTCTATAAGAGTCTACCTGGGGGCACTTAAGGACACAATAGGGGTTCTATAGGAGGCTCCATAGGGGGGAATGAAGGGCGCAGTAGGGGTTTTATAAAAGTCTCCATGTGGGGACTTAAGGGGCACAGTAGGGGCTCTGTAGTAGGACCCATATGGGGGAATGAAGGGCGGAGAGGGGGCTTTATAAGAGTCTCCATGGAGGGACTTAAGGGCGAAGTAGGGGCTCTATAGGAGGTCGCATAGGGGGGAATGGAGGGCGCTGTAGGAGCTCTATGAGAGTCTCCATGGAGGGACTTAAGGCCACAGTAGGGGCTCTATAGGTGCCTCCATGGGGCAACTTAGGGGGTGCAGTAGGGGCTCTACAGGAGGCTCCATATCGGGGAAGGACAGAGCGCAGCAGGGATTCTGTAAGAGTCTCCACGGAGGAACTTGAAGGAGTAGTAGGGGCTCTAAAAGCATCTCCATGGGTGGACTTAAGGGGCGCACTAGGGGCTCTATAGGAGTCTCCATAGGGGGGTAATGAAGGCCGCTGTAGGGGCTCTACAAGAATCTACAAGGAGGGACTTAAGGCCACAGTAGGGGCTCTATAGGTGCCTCCATGGGGCGACTTAGCGGGTGCAGTAGGGGCTCTATAGGAGGCTCCATAGGGGGAAATGAAGGGCGCAGTAGGCTCTCTAAAAGCGTCTCCATGGTGGACTTAAGGGGCGCAGTAGGGGGCTGTGTAAGAGTCTCCACGGAGGAACTTTAGGGCGCAGTAGGGGCTGTATAAGAGTCTCCATGGGGGAACTTAATGGGTGCAGTAGGGGCTCTATAGGAGGCTGCATAGGGGGGGGGATGAAGGGCACTGTAGGAGCTCTGTAAGAGTCTCCATGGAGGTACTTAAAGGTGCAGTAGGGGCTCTATACGGGGGAATTAAGGGCACTGTTGGGGCTCTATAAGAGTCTCTATGGAGGGACTTAAGGGGCACAGAATGGGTTCTATAAGAGTCTGGATAGGGGGAGTGAAGGGCGCTGTAGTGGCTCTATAAGAGTCTCCATGGGAGGGTTTTAAGGAGGCAGTCGGGGCTCTATAAGTGTCTCCACGGGGGGACTTAATGGGCGCAGTAGGCACTCTGTACAAGTCTCCATAGTGGGGAATGAAGGGCGCAGTAGGGGTGCTATAAGAGTCTCCATGGGGGGACTTAAGGGCGCAGTGGAGGCTCTCTAAGTTTCTCCATTGGCGGAATTAAGGGGCGCAGTAGGGGCTCTATAGGAGGCTGCATAGAGGGGAATGGAGGGCGCTGTAGGGGCTCTAAAAGAGTCTCCATTGGGGGACTTAAGGGGCGCAGTAGGGGCTCTATAGGTGGCTCCTTAGGGAGGAATGATGGGAGCTGTAGGGTCTCTACAAGAGTCTCCATGGAGTGTTTTAAGGGGCAGTAGGGGATCTATAAGTGTATCCCTGGAGGGACTTAAGGGCGCAGTAGGAGCTGTATAGGAGGTTGCATAGTAGGGAATGGAGGGCGCTGTACGAGCTCTGTAAGTGTCTACATGGGGTGACTTAAGGGCGCAGTAGGGGTTCTTTAGGAGGCTGAAAAGGGGGGGAATGAAGGGCGGCGAGGGGGTTCTGTAAGAGTCTCCATGGGGGGAATTAAGGGGTGCAGTAGGGGGCTTACTAGAAGTCTCCGTAGGGGGGAATGAAGGGCGCTGTAGGGGCTCTATAAGGGTCTTCATGGAGGAACTTAAGGGTGCAGTAGGGGCTCTTTAGGAGGTTGCATAGGGGGGAATGGAGGGCGCTGTAGGAGCTCTGTAAGAGTCTCCATGGAAGGACTGAAGGGGGCAGTATGGGTTCTATAGGAGGATGCATAGCAGGGAATGGAGAGCGCTGTAGGAGCTCTATAATAGTCTCCATGGAGGGACTTAAGGGCGCAGTAGGGACTCTATTAGTGTCTCCATAGGGGGAATTAAGGGCGCAGTAGGGGCTCTACAGGAGGCTCCATAGCGGGGAAGGAAGGGCGCAGTAGGGACTCTGTATCAGTCTCCACGGAGGAACTTGAGGGTGTAGTAGGGACTCTATAAGAGTCTCCATGGGAGGACTTAAGGGGTGCAGTAGGGGCTCTATATGAGGCTCCATATGGGGGAAGGAAGTGTGCTGTAGGGGCTCTATAAGAGTCTCCATGGAGGGACTTAAGGGCGCAGTAGGGGCTCTATAAGTGTCTCCACACAGGGACTTAAGGGCGCAGTAGGGGCTCTGTAAGTGTATCCATGGGGGGGCTTCAGGGGCGCTTTAGTGGCTCTATAGGAGGCTCCATAGGGGGGGAATGAAGTGCGCAGTACAGGCTCTATAAGACTCTCCATTGTGGGACTTAAGGGGCGCAGAAGAGGCTCTATAAGAGGCTGCATAGCTGGGAATAGAGTGCGCTGTAGGGGCCCTATAAGTGTCTCCATGGGGGGGACTTAAGGGTCACAGTAGGGGCTCTATAGGAAGCTACATTTGGGGGAATAAAGGGCGCAGTAGGGGCTGTATAAGAGTCTCCATGGGGGAGACTTAAGGGACGCAGTAGGGGCTGTATAGGAGGCTTCATAGGGGGGAATGAAGGGCTCTGTAGGGGCTCTATAAGAGGGTCCATAGCGGGGAATGAAGCGTGCAGTAGAAGCTCTATAAGTCTGCATGGGGGAATTAAGGGGAGAAGTACGGGTTCTACTGGATGCTCCCTAGGGGGCAATGAAGGGCGCTGTAGGGGCTCTCTAAGAGTCTCCATGAAAGACTTCAGGGTGCAGTAGGGGCTCTATAAGTGCCTCCATGGGGGGACTTAAGGGGCACATTAGGGGCTCTATAGGAGGCTCCCTAGGGGGGAATGAAGGGCGCTGGGGGGGCTCTCTAAGTGTCTCCATGAGGGGACATAAGCTACTCAATACGGGCTCTATTGGAGGCTCCTTTGGGGGGAATGAAGGGGGCAGTAGTGGCTGTATAACAATTTCCATGAGGAGTATTTAAGAGGCGCAGTACGGGATCTATAGGAGGCTGCATAGGAGGGAATGAAGGGCGCTGTAGGGGCTGTATAAGAGTCTCCATGGATGGACTTAAGGTCCAGTAGGGGCTCTGTAAGTGTCTCCATGGGGGGACTTAAGTGCGCAGTAGGGGCTCTATAGGAGGCTGCCTAGCGGTGAATGGAGGGCGCTGGAGGGGCTGTGTAAGAGTCTCTATGAGTGACTTAAGGGCGCACTAGGGTCTCTGTAAGGATCTCCTTGGGGGAATTAAGGGGCGCAGTATGGGTTCTATAGGAGGTTGCATAGCAGGGAATGGAGGGCACTGTAGAGGCCATATAAGGGTCTCCATGGAGGGACTTAAGGGCGCAGTAGGGGCTCTGCAATTATCTCCATGGGGGGACTTAAGGGGAGCCGCAGGGGCTCTACAGGAGTCTCCTTAGTGTGGAATGATGGGCGCAGTGGAGGCTCTAGACGACTCTCTGTTGGAGGATTTAAGGGCGCAGTAGGGGCTCTACAGGAGTCTCCATACAGGGGAATGAAAGGCGTGGTAGGCGCTCCATAAGAGTCTCCAAGTACGGACTCTAGGGCACAGTAGAGGCTGTATAGGTGGCTCAATGAGGGGACTCAAGGGGTGCAGTAGGGGCTCTATAGGAGGCAGCATAAGGGGAATGATGGGCGCTGTAGGTGGTCTATAGGAGGCTGCTTAGGTGGGAATGAAAGGCGCTGGAGGGGTTCTGTAAGTGTCTCCATAGGGGGACTTAAGGGGAGTAGCAGGGGCTCTGTAGGAGGCTCCATAGAGTGGAATGAAGGGCGCAGTAGGGGTCTATAAGAGTCTCCATGGGCGGACTTAAGGGCGCAGTAGGAGCTCTATAGGAGTAGCTATAGGGGGGAATGAGGGGCGCTGTAGGGGCTCTATAAGAGTCTCCATGGAGGGATTTAAGGGGGCATTAGGGGCTCTATAAATATCTCCTTGGGGGGACTGAATGGGCGCAGTGGGGGCTCTATAGGAGTCTGCATAGGGGGGAATGGAGGGTGCTGTTGAGGCTCTGTAAGTTTGTCCATTGGGAGGACTTAAGGGGAGCAGTAGGGCCTCTATAGGAGGCTGCATAGAGGGGAATGATGGGAACTGTAGGGGCTCTGTATGAATCTCCATGAAGGGACTTAAGGGCGCAGTAGGGGCTCGATGTTTTCATAGGGGGACTGAAGGTGCGCAGTAGGGCTCTATAGGAGTCTCCTTAGGGTGGAATGAAGGGCTCTATAAGAGTCTCCATGGATAGATTTAAGGGGGCAGTAGGGGCTCTATACAAGGCTAAATAGGGGGAAATGAAGGGAGCTGTAGGGGCTCTATAAGAGTCTCCATTGGGGGACTTAAGGGTGCAGTAGGGGCTCTGTAGGAGGCTCCATTTTGGGGAATGAAGGGCACAGTAGTGGCTGTATAAGAGTCTCCATGGGGGAGTCTTAACGGGCTCAGTAGGGGCTCTATAGGAGGCTGCATAGCGGGGAATGGAGGGCACTATAGGGCCTCTATAAGAGTCTCCATGGGGGCGACTTAAGAGGCACAGTAGGGGCTCTAGAGTAGGCTTCGTAGGGGGGGAAGGAAGGGCACAGTAGGGGCTCCCTAAGAGTCTCCATGGAGGGACTTAAGGTGTGCAGTATGGGCTCTATCAGAGTCTTCATTGAGGGACTAAAGGATGCAGCAGGGGCTCTATAGGAGGCTCCATGGGGGGACTTAATGGGTGCAGTAGGGATCCTTCAGGAGGCTCCATGAGGTGACTTAAGGACACAGTAATGTCTCTAAAGGAGACTCCATAGGGAGGAATGAAGGGCAAAGTAGGGGCTCTATAAGAGTCTCCATGGAGGAAATTAAGGGTGCAGTAGGGGATTTCTAAGAGTCTCCAGGGTGGGAATTAAGGGGTGCAGTAGGGACTCTATAAGAGTCTACCTGGGGGCACTTAAGGACACAATAGGGGTTCTATAGGAGGCTCCATAGGGGGGAATGAAGGGCGCAGTAGGGGTTTTATAAAAGTCTCCATGTGGGGACTTAAGGGGCACAGTAGGGGCTCTGTAGTAGGACCCATATGGGGGAATGAAGGGCGGAGAGGGGGCTTTATAAGAGTCTCCATGGAGGGACTTAAGGGCGAAGTAGGGGCTCTATAGGAGGTCGCATAGGGGGGAATGGAGGGCGCTGTAGGAGCTCTATGAGAGTCTCCATGGAGGGACTTAAGGCCACAGTAGGGGCTCTATAGGTGCCTCCATGGGGCAACTTAGGGGGTGCAGTAGGGGCTCTACAGGAGGCTCCATATCGGGGAAGGAAGAGCGCAGCAGGGACTCTGTAAGAGTCTCCACGGAGGAACTTGAAGGAGTAGTAGGGGCTCTAAAAGCATCTCCATGGGTGGACTTAAGGGGCGCACTAGGGGCTCTATAGGAGTCTCCATAGGGGGTAATGAAGGCCGCTGTAGGGGCTCTACAAGAATCTACAAGGAGGGACTTAAGGCCACAGTAGGGGCTCTATAGGTGCCTCCATGGGGCGACTTAGCGGGTGCAGTAGGGGCTCTATAGGAGGCTCCATAGGGGGAAATGAAGGGCGCAGTAGGCTCTCTAAAAGCGTCTCCATGGGTGGACTTAAGGGGCGCAGTAGGGGGCTGTGTAAGAGTCTCCACGGAGGAACTTTAGGGCGCAGTAGGGGCTGTATAAGAGTCTCCATGGGGGAACTTAATGGGTGCAGTAGGGGCTCTATAGGAGGCTGCATAGGGGGGGGGATGAAGGGCACTGTAGGAGCTCTGTAAGAGTCTCCATGGAGGTACTTAAAGGTGCAGTAGGGGCTCTATACGGGGGAATTAAGGGCACTGTTGGGGCTCTATAAGAGTCTCTATGGAGGGACTTAAGGGGCACAGAATGGGTTCTATAAGAGTCTGGATAGGGGGGAGTGAAGGGCACTGTAGTGGCTCTATAAGAGTCTCCATGGAGGGTTTTAAGGAGGCAGTCGGGGCTCTATAAGTGTCTCCACGGGGGGACTTAATGGGCGCAGTAGGCACTCTGTACAAGTCTCCATAGTGGGGAATGAAGGGCGCAGTAGGGGTGCTATAAGAGTCTCCATGGGGGGACTTAAGGGCGCAGTGGAGGCTCTCTAAGTTTCTCCATTGGCGGAATTAAGGGGCGCAGTAGGGGCTCTATAGGAGGCTGCATAGAGGGGAATGGAGGGCGCTGTAGGGGCTCTAAAAGAGTCTCCATTGGGGGACTTAAGGGGCGCAGTAGGGGCTCTATAGGTGGCTCCTTAGGGAGGAATGATGGGAGCTGTAGGGTCTCTACAAGAGTCTCCATGGAGTGTTTTAAGGGGCAGTAGGGGATCTATAAGTGTATCCCTGGAGGGACTTAAGGGCGCAGTAGGAGCTGTATAGGAGGTTGCATAGTAGGGAATGGAGGGCGCTGTAAGAGCTCTGTAAGTGTCTACATGGGGTGACTTAAGGGCGCAGTAGGGGTTCTTTAGGAGGCTGAAAAGGGGGGGAATGAAGGGCGGCGAGGGGGTTCTGTAAGAGTCTCCATGGGGGGAATTAAGGGGTGCAGTAGGGGGCTTACTAGAAGTCTCCGTAGGGGGGAATGAAGGGCGCTGTAGGGGCTCTATAAGGGTCTTCATGGAGGAACTTAAGGGGTGCAGTAGGGGCTCTTTAGGAGGTTGCATAGGGGGGAATGGAGGGCGCTGTAGGAGCTCTGTAAGAGTCTCCATGGAAGGACTGAAGGGGGCAGTATGGGTTCTATAGGAGGATGCATAGCAGGGAATGGAGAGCGCTGTAGGAGCTCTATAATAGTCTCCATGGAGGGACTTAAGGGCGCAGTAGGGACTCTATTAGTGTCTCCATAGGGGGAATTAAGGGGCGCAGTAGGGGCTCTACAGGAGGCTCCATAGCGGGGAAGGAAGGGTGCAGTAGGGACTCTGTATCAGTCTCCACGGAGGAACTTGAGGGTGTAGTAGGGACTCTATAAGAGTCTCCATGGGAGGACTTAAGGGGTGCAGTAGGGGCTCTATATGAGGCTCCATATGGGGGAAGGAAGTGTGCTGTAGGGGCTCTATAAGAGTCTCCATGGAGGGACTTAAGGGCGCAGTAGGGGCTCTATAAGTGTCTCCACACAGGGACTTAAGGGCGCAGTAGGGGCTCTGTAAGTGTATCCATGGGGGGGCTTCAGGGGCGCTTTAGTGGCTCTATAGGAGGCTCCATAGGGGGGGAATGAAGTGCGCAGTACAGGCTCTATAAGACTCTCCATTGTGGGACTTAAGGGGCGCAGAAGAGGCTCTATAAGAGGCTGCATAGCTGGGAATAGAGTGCGCTGTAGGGGCCCTATAAGTGTCTCCATGGGGGGGACTTAAGGGTCACAGTAGGGGCTCTATAGGAAGCTACATTTGGGGGAATAAAGGGCGCAGTAGGGGCTGTATAAGAGTCTCCATGGGGGAGACTTAAGGGACGCAGTAGGGGCTGTATAGGAGGCTTCATAGGGGGGAATGAAGGGCTCTGTAGGGGCTCTATAAGAGGGTCCATAGCGGGGAATGAAGCGTGCAGTAGAAGCTCTATAAGTCTGCATGGGGGAATTAAGGGGAGAAGTACGGGTTCTACTGGATGCTCCCTAGGGGGCAATGAAGGGCGCTGTAGGGGCTCTCTAAGAGTCTCCATGAAAGACTTCAGGGTGCAGTAGGGGCTCTATAAGTGCCTCCATGGGGGGACTTAAGGGGCACATTAGGGGCTCTATAGGAGGCTCCCTAGGGGGGAATGAAGGGCGCTGGGGGGGCTCTCTAAGTGTCTCCATGAGGGGACATAAGCTACTCAATACGGGCTCTATTGGAGGCTCCTTTGGGGGGAATGAAGGGGGCAGTAGTGGCTGTATAACAATTTCCATGAGGAGTATTTAAGAGGCGCAGTACGGGATCTATAGGAGGCTGCATAGGAGGGAATGAAGGGCGCTGTAGGGGCTGTATAAGAGTCTCCATGGATGGACTTAAGGTCCAGTAGGGGCTCTGTAAGTGTCTCCATGGGGGGACTTAAGTGCGCAGTAGGGGCTCTATAGGAGGCTGCCTAGCGGTGAATGGAGGGCGCTGGAGGGGCTGTGTAAGAGTCTCTATGAGTGACTTAAGGGCGCACTAGGGTCTCTGTAAGGATCTCCTTGGGGGAATTAAGGGGCGCAGTATGGGTTCTATAGGAGGTTGCATAGCAGGGAATGGAGGGCACTGTAGAGGCCATATAAGGGTCTCCATGGAGGGACTTAAGGGCGCAGTAGGGGCTCTGCAATTATCTCCATGGGGGGACTTAAGGGGAGCCGCAGGGGCTCTACAGGAGTCTCCTTAGTGTGGAATGATGGGCGCAGTGGAGGCTCTAGACGACTCTCTGTTGGAGGATTTAAGGGCGCAGTAGGGGCTCTACAGGAGTCTCCATACAGGGGAATGAAAGGCGTGGTAGGCGCTCCATAAGAGTCTCCAAGTACGGACTCTAGGGCACAGTAGAGGCTGTATAGGTGGCTCAATGAGGGGACTCAAGGGGTGCAGTAGGGGCTCTATAGGAGGCAGCATAAGGGGAATGATGGGCGCTGTAGGTGGTCTATAGGAGGCTGCTTAGGTGGGAATGAAAGGCGCTGGAGGGGTTCTGTAAGTGTCTCCATAGGGGGACTTAAGGGGAGTAGCAGGGGCTCTGTAGGAGGCTCCATAGAGTGGAATGAAGGGCGCAGTAGGGGTCTATAAGAGTCTCCATGGGCAGACTTAAGGGCGCAGTAGGAGCTCTATAGGAGTAGCTATAGGGGGGAATGAGGGGCGCTGTAGGGGCTCTATAAGAGTCTCCATGGAGGGATTTAAGGGGGCATTAGGGGCTCTATAAATATCTCCTTGGGGGGACTGAATGGGCGCAGTGGGGGCTCTATAGGAGTCTGCATAGGGGGGAATGGAGGGTGCTGTTGAGGCTCTGTAAGTTTGTCCATTGGGAGGACTTAAGGGGAGCAGTAGGGCCTCTATAGGAGGCTGCATAGAGGGGAATGATGGGAACTGTAGGGGCTCTGTATGAATCTCCATGAAGGGACTTAAGGGCGCAGTAGGGGCTCGATGTTTTCATAGGGGGACTGAAGGTGCGCAGTAGGGCTCTATAGGAGTCTCCTTAGGGTGGAATGAAGGGCTCTATAAGAGTCTCCATGGATAGATTTAAGGGGGCAGTAGGGGCTCTATACAAGGCTAAATAGGGGGAAATGAAGGGAGCTGTAGGGGCTCTATAAGAGTCTCAATGGAGCGACATAAGGCCGCATAAGGGGCTCTATAAGAGTCTGCATAGGGTGGAATGAAGGGCGCTGTAGGAGCTCTATAAGAGTCTCCATGGAGGGATTTAAGGGTGCAGTAGGGGCTCTGTAGGAGGCTCCATTTTGGGGAATGAAGGGCACAGTAGTGGCTGTATAAGAGTCTCCATGGGGGAGTCTTAACGGGCTCAGTAGGGGTTCTATAGGAGGCTGCATAGCGGGGAATGGAGGGCACTATAGGGCCTCTATAAGAGTCTCCATGGGGGCGACTTAAGAGGCACAGTAGGGGCTCTAGAGTAGGCTTCGTAGGGGGGGAAGGAAGGGCACAGTAGGGGCTCCCTAAGAGTCTCCATGGAGGGACTTAAGGTGTGCAGTATGGGCTCTATCAGAGTCTTCATTGAGGGACTAAAGGATGCAGCAGGGGCTCTATAGGAGGCTCCATGGGGGGACTTAATGGGTGCAGTAGGGATCCTTCAGGAGGCTCCATGAGGTGACTTAAGGACACAGTAATGTCTCTAAAGGAGACTCCATAGGGAGGAATGAAGGGCAAAGTAGGGGCTCTATAAGAGTCTCCATGGAGGAAATTAAGGGTGCAGTAGGGGATTTCTAAGAGTCTCCAGGGTGGGAATTAAGGGGTGCAGTAGGGACTCTATAAGAGTCTACCTGGGGGCACTTAAGGACACAATAGGGGTTCTATAGGAGGCTCCATAGGGGGGAATGAAGGGCGCAGTAGGGGTTTTATAAAAGTCTCCATGTGGGGACTTAAGGGGCACAGTAGGGGCTCTGTAGTAGGACCCATATGGGGGAATGAAGGGCGGAGAGGGGGCTTTATAAGAGTCTCCATGGAGGGACTTAAGGGCGAAGTAGGGGCTCTATAGGAGGTCGCATAGGGGGGAATGGAGGGCGCTGTAGGAGCTCTATGAGAGTCTCCATGGAGGGACTTAAGGCCACAGTAGGGGCTCTATAGGTGCCTCCATGGGGCAACTTAGGGGGTGCAGTAGGGGCTCTACAGGAGGCTCCATATCGGGGAAGGAAGAGCGCAGCAGGGACTCTGTAAGAGTCTCCACGGAGGAACTTGAAGGAGTAGTAGGGGCTCTAAAAGCATCTCCATGGGTGGACTTAAGGGGCGCACTAGGGGCTCTATAGGAGTCTCCATAGGGGGTAATGAAGGCCGCTGTAGGGGCTCTACAAGAATCTACAAGGAGGGACTTAAGGCCACAGTAGGGGCTCTATAGGTGCCTCCATGGGGCGACTTAGCGGGTGCAGTAGGGGCTCTATAGGAGGCTCCATAGGGGGAAATGAAGGGCGCAGTAGGCTCTCTAAAAGCGTCTCCATGGGTGGACTTAAGGGGCGCAGTAGGGGGCTGTGTAAGAGTCTCCACGGAGGAACTTTAGGGCGCAGTAGGGGCTGTATAAGAGTCTCCATGGGGGAACTTAATGGGTGCAGTAGGGGCTCTATAGGAGGCTGCATAGGGGGGGGATGAAGGGCACTGTAGGAGCTCTGTAAGAGTCTCCATGGAGGTACTTAAAGGTGCAGTAGGGGCTCTATACGGGGGAATTAAGGGCACTGTTGGGGCTCTATAAGAGTCTCTATGGAGGGACTTAAGGGGCACAGAATGGGTTCTATAAGAGTCTGGATAGGGGGGAGTGAAGGGCACTGTAGTGGCTCTATAAGAGTCTCCATGGAGGGTTTTAAGGAGGCAGTCGGGGCTCTATAAGTGTCTCCACGGGGGGACTTAATGGGCGCAGTAGGCACTCTGTACAAGTCTCCATAGTGGGGAATGAAGGGCGCAGTAGGGGTGCTATAAGAGTCTCCATGGGGGGACTTAAGGGCGCAGTGGAGGCTCTCTAAGTTTCTCCATTGGCGGAATTAAGGGGCGCAGTAGGGGCTCTATAGGAGGCTGCATAGAGGGGAATGGAGGGCGCTGTAGGGGCTCTAAAAGAGTCTCCATTGGGGGACTTAAGGGGCGCAGTAGGGGCTCTATAGGTGGCTCCTTAGGGAGGAATGATGGGAGCTGTAGGGTCTCTACAAGAGTCTCCATGGAGTGTTTTAAGGGGCAGTAGGGGATCTATAAGTGTATCCCTGGAGGGACTTAAGGGCGCAGTAGGAGCTGTATAGGAGGTTGCATAGTAGGGAATGGAGGGCGCTGTAAGAGCTCTGTAAGTGTCTACATGGGGTGACTTAAGGGCGCAGTAGGGGTTCTTTAGGAGGCTGAAAAGGGGGGGGATGAAGGGCGGCGAGGGGGTTCTGTAAGAGTCTCCATGGGGGGAATTAAGGGGTGCAGTAGGGGGCTTACTAGAAGTCTCCGTAGGGGGGAATGAAGGGCGCTGTAGGGGCTCTATAAGGGTCTTCATGGAGGAACTTAAGGGGTGCAGTAGGGGCTCTTTAGGAGGTTGCATAGGGGGGAATGGAGGGCGCTGTAGGAGCTCTGTAAGAGTCTCCATGGAAGGACTGAAGGGGGCAGTATGGGTTCTATAGGAGGATGCATAGCAGGGAATGGAGAGCGCTGTAGGAGCTCTATAATAGTCTCCATGGAGGGACTTAAGGGCGCAGTAGGGACTCTATTAGTGTCTCCATAGGGGGAATTAAGGGGCGCAGTAGGGGCTCTACAGGAGGCTCCATAGCGGGGAAGGAAGGGCGCAGTAGGGACTCTGTATCAGTCTCCACGGAGGAACTTGAGGGTGTAGTAGGGACTCTATAAGAGTCTCCATGGGAGGACTTAAGGGGTGCAGTAGGGGCTCTATATGAGGCTCCATGGATGGACTTAAGGTCCAGTAGGGGCTCTGTAAGTGTCTCCATGGGGGGACTTAAGTGCGCAGTAGGGGCTCTATAGGAGGCTGCCTAGCGGTGAATGGAGGGCGCTGGAGGGGCTGTGTAAGAGTCTCTATGAGTGACTTAAGGGCGCACTAGGGTCTCTGTAAGGATCTCCTTGGGGGAATTAAGGGGCGCAGTATGGGTTCTATAGGAGGTTGCATAGCAGGGAATGGAGGGCACTGTAGAGGCCATATAAGGGTCTCCATGGAGGGACTTAAGGGCGCAGTAGGGGCTCTGCAATTATCTCCATGGGGGGACTTAAGGGGAGCCGCAGGGACTCTACAGGAGTCTCCTTAGTGTGGAATGATGGGCGCAGTGGAGGCTCTAGACGACTCTCTGTTGGAGGATTTAAGGGCGCAGTAGGGGCTCTACAGGAGTCTCCATACAGGGGAATGAAAGGCGTGGTAGGCGCTCCATAAGAGTCTCCAAGTACGGACTCTAGGGCACAGTAGAGGCTGTATAGGTGGCTCAATGAGGGGACTCAAGGGGTGCAGTAGGGGCTCTATAGGAGGCAGCATAAGGGGAATGATGGGCGCTGTAGGTGGTCTATAGGAGGCTGCTTAGGTGGGAATGAAAGGCGCTGGAGGGGTTCTGTAAGTGTCTCCATAGGGGGACTTAAGGGGAGTAGCAGGGGCTCTGTAGGAGGCTCCATAGAGTGGAATGAAGGGCGCAGTAGGGGTCTATAAGAGTCTCCATGGGCGGACTTAAGGGTGCAGTAGGAGCTCTATAGGAGTAGCTATAGGGGGGAATGAGGGGCGCTGTAGGGGCTCTATAAGAGTCTCCATGGAGGGATTTAAGGGGGCATTAGGGGCTCTATAAATATCTCCTTGGGGGGACTGAATGAGCGCAGTGGGGGCTCTATAGGAGTCTGCATAGGGGGGAATGGAGGGTGCTGTTGAGGCTCTGTAAGTTTGTCCATTGGGAGGACTTAAGGGGAGCAGTAGGGCCTCTTATAGGAGGCTGCATAGAGGGGAATGATGGGAGCTGTAGGGGCTCTGTATGAATCTCCATGAAGGGACTTAAGGGCGCAGTAGGGGCTCGATGTTTTCATAGGGGGACTGAAGGTGCGCAGTAGGGCTCTATAGGAGTCTCCTTAGGGTGGAATGAAGGGCTCTATAAGAGTCTCCATGGATAGATTTAAGGGGGCAGTAGGGGCTCTATACAAGGCTAAATAGGGGGAAATGAAGGGAGCTGTAGGGGCTCTATAAGAGTCTCCATGGAGCGACATAAGGGCGCATAAGGGGCTCTATAAGAGTCTCCATTGGGGGACTTAAGGGGCGCAGAAGAGGCTCTATAAGAGTCTGCATAGGGTGGAATGAAGGGCGCTGTAGGAGCTCTATAAGAGTCTCCATGGAGGGATTTAAGGGCGCAGTAGGGGCTCTATAGGAGGCTGCATAGCGGGGAATGGAGGGCACTATAGGGCCTCTATAAGAGTCTCCATGGGGGCGACTTAAGAGGCACAGTAGGGGCTCTAGAGTAGGCTTCGTAGGGGGGAATGAAGGGCACAGTAGGGGCTCCCTAAGAGTCTCCATGGAGGGACTTAAGGTGTGCAGTATGGGCTCTATCAGAGTCTTCATTGAGGGACTAAAGGATGCAGCAGGGGCTCTATAGGAGGCTCCATGGGGGGACTTAATGGGTGCAGTAGGGATCCTTCAGGAGGCTCCATGAGGTGACTTAAGGACACAGTAATGTCTCTAAAGGAGACTCCATAGGGAGGAATGAAGGGCAAAGTAGGGGCTCTATAAGAGTCTCCATGGAGGAAATTAAGGGTGCAGTAGGGGATTTCTAAGAGTCTCCAGGGTGGGAATTAAGGGGTGCAGTAGGGACTCTATAAGAGTCTACCTGGGGGCACTTAAGGACACAATAGGGGTTCTATAGGAGGCTCCATAGGGGGGAATGAAGGGCGCAGTAGGGGTTTTATAAAAGTCTCCATGTGGGGACTTAAGGGGCACAGTAGGGGCTCTGTAGTAGGACCCATATGGGGGAATGAAGGGCGGAGAGGGGGCTTTATAAGAGTCTCCATGGAGGGACTTAAGGGCGAAGTAGGGGCTCTATAGGAGGTCGCATAGGGGGGAATGGAGGGCGCTGTAGGAGCTCTATGAGAGTCTCCATGGAGGGACTTAAGGCCACAGTAGGGGCTCTATAGGTGCCTCCATGGGGCAACTTAGGGGGTGCAGTAGGGGCTCTACAGGAGGCTCCATATCGGGGAAGGAAGAGCGCAGCAGGGACTCTGTAAGAGTCTCCACGGAGGAACTTGAAGGAGTAGTAGGGGCTCTAAAAGCATCTCCATGGGTGGACTTAAGGGGCGCACTAGGGGCTCTATAGGAGTCTCCATAGGGGGTAATGAAGGCCGCTGTAGGGGCTCTACAAGAATCTACAAGGAGGGACTTAAGGCCACAGTAGGGGCTCTATAGGTGCCTCCATGGGGCGACTTAGCGGGTGCAGTAGGGGCTCTATAGGAGGCTCCATAGGGGGAAATGAAGGGCGCAGTAGGCTCTCTAAAAGCGTCTCCATGGGTGGACTTAAGGGGCGCAGTAGGGGGCTGTGTAAGAGTCTCCACGGAGGAACTTTAGGGCGCAGTAGGGGCTGTATAAGAGTCTCCATGGGGGAACTTAATGGGTGCAGTAGGGGCTCTATAGGAGGCTGCATAGGGGGGGATGAAGGGCACTGTAGGAGCTCTGTAAGAGTCTCCATGGAGGTACTTAAAGGTGCAGTAGGGGCTCTATACGGGGGAATTAAGGGCACTGTTGGGGCTCTATAAGAGTCTCCACGGGGGGACTTAATGGGCGCAGTAGGCACTCTGTACAAGTCTCCATAGTGGGGAATGAAGGGCGCAGTAGGGGTGCTATAAGAGTCTCCATGGGGGGACTTAAGGGCGCAGTGGAGGCTCTCTAAGTTTCTCCATTGGCGGAATTAAGGGGCACAGTAGGGGCTCTATAGGAGGCTGCATAGAGGGGAATGGAGGGCGCTGTAGGGGCTCTAAAAGAGTCTCCATTGGGGGACTTAAGGGGCGCAGTAGGGGCTCTATAGGTGGCTCCTTAGGGAGGAATGATGGGAGCTGTAGGGTCTCTACAAGAGTCTCCATGGAGTGTTTTAAGGGGCAGTAGGGGATCTATAAGTGTATCCCTGGAGGGACTTAAGGGCGCAGTAGGAGCTGTATAGGAGGTTGCATAGTAGGGAATGGAGGGCGCTGTAAGAGCTCTGTAAGTGTCTACATGGGGTGACTTAAGGGCGCAGTAGGGGTTCTTTAGGAGGCTGAAAAGGGGGGGAATGAAGGGCGGCGAGGGGGTTCTGTAAGAGTCTCCATGGGGGGAATTAAGGGGTGCAGTAGGGGGCTTACTAGAAGTCTCCGTAGGGGGGAATGAAGGGCGCTGTAGGGGCTCTATAAGGGTCTCCATGGAAGGACTGAAGGGGGCAGTATGGGTTCTATAGGAGGATGCATAGCAGGGAATGGAGAGCGCTGTAGGAGCTCTATAATAGTCTCCATGGAGGGACTTAAGGGCGCAGTAGGGACTCTATTAGTGTCTCCATAGGGGGAATTAAGGGGCGCAGTAGGGGCTCTACAGGAGGCTCCATAGCGGGGAAGGAAGGGCGCAGTAGGGACTCTGTATCAGTCTCCACGGCGGAACTTGAGGGTGTAGTAGGGGCTCTATAAGAGTCTCCATGGGAGGACTTAAGGGGTGCAGTAGGGGCTCTATAAGAGTCTCCATGGGAGGACTTAAGGGGTGCAGTAGGGGCTCTATATGAGGCTCCATATGGGGGAAGGAAGTGTGCTGTAGGGGCTCTATAAGAGTCTCCATGGAGGGACTTAAGGGCGCAGTAGGGGCTCTATAAGTGTCTCCACACAGGGACTTAAGGGCGCAGTAGGGGCTCTGTAAGTGTATCCATGGGGGGGCTTCAGGGGCGCTTTAGTGGCTCTATAGGAGGCTCCATAGGGGGGGAATGAAGTGCGCAGTACAGGCTCTATAAGACTCTCCATTGTGGGACTTAAGGGGCGCAGAAGAGGCTCTATAAGAGGCTGCATAGCTGGGAATAGAGTGCGCTGTAGGGGCCCTATAAGTGTCTCCATGGGGGGACTTAAGGGTCACAGTAGGGGCTCTATAGGAAGCTACATTTGGGGGAATAAAGGGCGCAGTAGGGGCTGTATAAGAGTCTCCATGGGGGAGACTTAAGGGACGCAGTAGGGGCTGTATAGGAGGCTTCATAGGGGGGAATGAAGGGCTCTGTAGGGGCTCTATAAGAGGGTCCATAGCGGGGAATGAAGCGTGCAGTAGAAGCTCTATAAGTCTGCATGGGGGAATTAAGGGGAGAAGTATGGGTTCTACTGGATGCTCCCTAGGGGGGAATGAAGGGCGCTGTAGGGGCTCTCTAAGAGTCTCCATGAAAGACTTCAGGGTGCAGTAGGGGCTCTATAAGTGCCTCCATGGGGGGACTTAAGGGGCACATTAGGGGCTCTATAGGAGGCTCCCTAGGGGGGAATGAAGGGCGCTGGGGGGGCTCTCTAAGTGTCTCCATGAGGGGACATAAGCTACTCAATACGGGCTCTATTGGAGGCTCCTTTGGGGGGAATGAAGGGGGCAGTAGTGGCTGTATAACAATTTCCATGAGGAGTATTTAAGAGGCGCAGTACGGGATCTATAGGAGGCTGCATAGGAGGGAATGAAGGGCGCTGTAGGGGCTGTATAAGAGTCTCCATGGATGGACTTAAGGTCCAGTAGGGGCTCTGTAAGTGTCTCCATGGGGGGACTTAAGTGCGCAGTAGGGGCTCTATAGGAGGCTGCCTAGCGGTGAATGGAGGGCGCTGGAGGGGCTGTGTAAGAGTCTCTATGAGTGACTTAAGGGCGCACTAGGGTCTCTGTAAGGATCTCCTTGGGGGAATTAAGGGGCGCAGTATGGGTTCTGTAGGAGGATGCATAGCAGGGAATGGAGGGCGCTGTAGAGGCACTATATGAATCTCCATGGAGGGACTTAAGGCACAGCAGGAACTCTGTAAGTGTCTCCATAGGGGGAATTAAGGGGCGCAGTAGGGGCTCTACAGGAAGCTCCATAGCGGGGAAGGAAGGGCGCAGTAGGGACTCTGTATCAGTCTCCACGGAGGAACTTGAGGGTGTAGTAGGGGCTCTATAAGAGTCTCCATGGGAGGACTTAAGTGGTGCAGTTGGGGCTCTATAAGTTTCTCCAAGGGAGGACTCAAGGGGCGCAGTAGGAACTCTAAAGGAGGCTGCATAGGGGGGGAATGAAGGGTGCTGTAGGGGCTGTATAAGAGTCTCCATGAAGGGACATAATGTTGCTGCAAAAGTGGCTCTAAAAGCGTCTCCGTTGGGGAACTTAGGGGGAGCAGTTGGGGCTCTATAGGAGGCCGCAGATGGGGGAATGAAGGGCACTGTAGGAGCTCTGTAAGAATCTCCATGGAGGGACTTAAAGGCGCAGCAGGGGCTCTGCAATTATCTCCATGGGGGGACTTAAGGGGAGCAGCAGGGGCTCCATAGGAGTCTCCTTAGTGTGGAATGATATGCGCAGTGGAGGCTCTAGACGACTCTCTGTTGGAGGATTTAAGGGCGCAGTAGGGGCTCTACAGGAGTCTCCATACAGGGGAATGAAAGGCGTGGTAGGGGAGGCTGTATAGGTGGCTGAATGAGGGGACTCAAGGGGTGCAGTAGGGGCTCTATAGGAGGCAGCATAAGGGGAATGATGGGCGCTGTAGGTGGTCTATAGGAGGCTGCTTCGGTGGGAATGAAAGGCGCTGGAGGAGTTCTGTAAGTGTCTCCATAGGGGGACTTAAGGGGAGTAGCAGGGGCTCTGTAGGAGGCTCCATAGAGTGGAATGAAGGGCGCAGTAGGGGTCTATAAGAGTCTCCATGGGCGGACTTAAGGGCGCAGTAGGAGCTCTATAGGAGTAGCTATAGGGGGGAATGAGGGGCGCTGTAGGGGCTCTATAAGAGTCTCCATGGAGGGATTTAAGGGGGCATTAGGGGCTCTATAAATATCTCCTTGGGGGGACTGAATGGGCGCAGTGGGGGCTCTATAGGAGTCTGCATAGGGGGGAATGGAGGGTGCTGTTGAGGCTCTGTAAGTTTGTCCATTGGGAGGACTTAAGGGGAGCAGTAGGGCCTCTATAGGAGGCTGCATAGAGGGGAATGATGAGAGCTGTAGGGGCTCTGTATGAATCTCCATTGGGGGACTTAAGGGCGCAGTAGGGGCTCTATAAGAGTCTGCATAGGGTGGAATGAAGGGCGCTGTAGGAGCTCTATAAGAGTCTCCATGGGGGAGTCTTAACGGGCTCAGTAGGGGCTCTATAGGAGGCTGCATAGCGGGGAATGGAGGGCACTATAGGACCTCTATAAGAGTCTCCATGGGGGCGACTTAAGAGGCACAGTAGGGGCTCTAGAGTAGGCTTCGTAGGGGGGAAGGAGGGGCACAGTAGGGGCTCCCTAAGAGTCTCCATGGAGGGACTTAAGGTGTGCAGTATGGGCTCTATCAGAGTCTTCATTGAGGGACTAAAGGATGCAGCAGGGGCTCTATAGGAGGCTCCATGGGGGGACTTAATGGGTGCAGTAGGGATCCTTCAGGAGGCTCCATGAGGTGACTTAAGGACACAGTAATGTCTCTAAAGGAGACTCCATAGGGAGGAATGAAGGGCAAAGTAGGGGCTCTATAAGAGTCTCCATGGAGGAAATTAAGGGTGCAGTAGGGGATTTCTAAGAGTCTCCAGGGTGGGAATTAAGGGGTGCAGTAGGGACTCTATAAGAGTCTACCTGGGGGCACTTAAGGACACAATAGGGGTTCTATAGGAGGCTCCATAGGGGGGAATGAAGGGCGCAGTAGGGGTTTTATAAAAGTCTCCATGTGGGGACTTAAGGGGCACAGTAGGGGCTCTGTAGTAGGACCCGTATGGGGGAATGAAGGGCGGAGAGGGGGCTTTATAAGAGTCTCCATGGAGGGACTTAAGGCCACAGTAGGGGCTCTATAGGTGCCTGCCAGGAGGAGGGGGTTTTACCCTGGCGATTTGAGAGGGTCCTGAGAGGTGGGGGAAGAATGCAGCCGACTCAATGTGAGTGATAAGCAAGCTTCCACTTTAGTGATGTGACACAGCTTCTTTTATGCTCCTTTGCTTTAATTATGCACATGTGTTATAACATAATTGGCTACCTTTACTTTAATTATGCATTCGTATTATAACATTACTGGCTACTGGTGACTTCATCTCCCGGCTGTAGTTTGTCTCCCGGCCACAGTTAGTTAGTTTCCCGGCCGCTTATCCTTTCCATGCTGGCTCGTTACCAGGAATGTTGCTTACTCCTTGCTCAAGGTTATCGTAATCTTCATGGGCCTCCTGCATAGCTCCCTTATGCTAACCGAGCTCGCTCACGCTAACGGAGGCCTAGGCACACCAGCTCAGACTTGATGCTGATACATGCTGCAAACTAACTCGTCCAGGGACCCATGTCCCTGTTCCTTGAGCCATTCCCCAACAGGTGCCCCCATGGGGCAACTTAGGGGGTGCAGTAGGGGCTCTACAGGAGGCTCCATATCGGGGAAGGAAGAGCGCAGTAGGGACTCTGTAAGAGTCTCCACGGAGGAACTTGAAGGAGTAGTAGGGGCTCTAAAAGCATCTCCATGGGTGGACTTTAGGGGCGCACTAGGGGCTCTATAGGAGTCTCCATAGGGGGTAATGAAGGCCGCTGTAGGGGCTCTACAAGAATCTACAAGGAGGGACTTAAGGCCACAGTAGGGGCTCTATAGGTGCCTCCATGGGGCGACTTAGCGGGTGCAGTAGGGGCTCTATAGGAGGCTCCATAGGGGGAAATGAAGGGCGCAGTAGGCTCTCTAAAAGCGTCTCCATGGGTGGACTTAAGGGGCGCAGTAGGGGGCTGTGTAAGAGTCTCCACGGAGGAACTTTAGGGCGCAGTAGGGGCTGTATAAGAGTCTCTATGGAGGGACTTAAGGGGCACAGAATGGGTTCTATAAGAGTCTGGATAGCGGGGAGTGAAGGGCGCTGTAGTGGCTCTATAAGAGTCTCCATGGAGGGTTTTAAGGAGGCAGTCGGGGCTCTATAAGTGTCTCCACGGGGGGACTTAATGGGCGCAGTAGGCACTCTGTACAAGTCTCCATAGTGGGGAATGAAGGGCGCAGTAGGGATGCTATAAGAGTCTCCATGGGGGGACTTAAGGGCGCAGTGGAGGCTCTCTAAGTTTCTCCATTGGTGGAATTAAGGGGTGCAGTAGGGGCTCTATAGGAGGCTCCATAGGGAGGAATGATGGGAGCTGTAGGGTCTCTACAAGAGTCTCCATGGAGTGTTTTAAGGGGGCAGTAGGGGATCTATAAGTGTATCCATGGAGGGACTTAAGGGCGCAGTAGGAGCTGTATAGGAGGTTGCATAGTAGGGAATGGAGGGCGCTGTAAGAGCTCTGTAAGTGTCTACATGGGGTGACTTAAGGGCACAGTAGGGGTTCTTTAGGAGGCTGAAAAGGGGGGAATGAAGGGCGGCGAGGGGGTTCTGTAAGAGTCTCCATGGGGGGATTTAAGGGGTGCAGTAGGGGGCTTACTAGAAGTCTCCGTAGGGGGGAATGAAGGGCGCTGTAGGGGCTCTGTAAGAGACTCCACGGAGGGACTTAAGGGCGCAGTAGGGACTCTATTAGTGTCTCCATAGGGGGAATTAAGGGGCGCAGTAGGGGCTCTACAGGAGGCTCCATAGCGGGGAAGGAAGGGCACAGTAGGGACTCTGTATCAGTCTCCACGGAGGAACTTGAGGGTGTAGTAGGGACTCTATAAGAGTCTCCATGGGAGGACTTAAGGGGTGCAGTAGGGGCTCTATATGAGGCTCCATATGGGGGAAGGAAGTGTGCTGTAGGGGCTCTATAAGAGTCTCCATGGAGGGACTTAAGGGCGCAGTAGGGGCTCTATAAGTGTCTCCACACAGGGACTTAAGGGCGCAGTAGGGGCTCTGTAAGTGTATCCATGGGGGGGCTTCAGGGACGCTTTAGTGGCTCTATAGGAGGCTCCATAGGGGGGGGAATGAAGTGCGCAGTACAGGCTCTATAAGACTCTCCATTGTGGGACTTAAGGGGCGCAGAAGAGGCTCTATAAGAGGCTGCATAGCTGGGAGTGCTGAGTGCGCTGTAGGGGCCCTATAAGTGTCTCCATGGGGGGACTTAAGGGTCACAGTAGGGGCTCTATAGGAAGCTACATTTGGGGGAATAAAGGGCGCAGTAGGGGCTGTATAAGAGTCTCCATGGGGGAGACTTAAGGGACGCAGTAGGGGCTGTATAGGAGGCTTCATAGGGGGGAATGAAGGGCTCTGTAGGGGCTCTATAAGAGGGTCCATAACGGGGAATGAAGCGTGCAGTAGAAGCTCTATAAGTCTGCATGGGGGAATTAAGGGGAGAAGTACGGGTTCTACTGGATGCTCCCTAGGGGGGAATGAAGGGCGCTGTAGGGGCTCTCTAAGAGTCTCCATGAAAGACTTCAGGGTGCAGTAGGGGCTCTATAAGTGCCTCCATGGGGGGACTTAAGGGGCACATTAGGGGCTCTATTGGAGGCTCCTTTGGGGGGAATGAAGGGGGCAGTAGTGGCTGTATAACAATTTCCATGAGGAGTATTTAAGAGGCGCAGTACGGGATCTATAGGAGGCTGCATAGGAGGGAATGAAGGGCGCTGTAGGGGCTGTATAAGAGTCTCCATGGATGACTTAAGGTCCAGTAGGGGCTCTGTAAGTGTCTCCATGGGGGGACTTAAGTGCGCAGTAGGGACTCTATAGGAGGCTGCCTAGCGGTGAATGGAGGGCGCTGGAGGGGCTGTGTAAGAGTCTCTATGAGTGACTTAAGGGCGCACTAGGGTCTCTGTAAGGATCTCCTTGGGGGAATTAAGGGGCGCAGTATGGGTTCTGTAGGAGGATGCATAGCAGGGAATGGAGGGCGCTGTAGAGGCACTATATGAATCTCCATGGAGGGACTTAAGGCACAGCAGGAACTCTGTAAGTGTCTCCATAGGGGGAATTAAGGGGCGCAGTAGGGGCTCTACAGGAAGCTCCATAGCGGGGAAGGAAGGGCGCAGTAGGGACTCTGTATCAGTCTCCACGGAGGAACTTGAGGGTGTAGTAGGGGCTCTATAAGAGTCTCCATGGGAGGACTTAAGTGGTGCAGTTGGGGCTCTATAAGTTTCTCCAAGGGAGGACTCAAGGGGCGCAGTAGGAACTCTAAAGGAGGTTGCATTGGGGGGGGAATGAAGGGTGCTGTAGGGGCTGTATAAGAGTCTCCATGAAGGGACATAATGTTGCTGCAAAAGTGGCTCTAAAAGCGTCTCCGTTGGGGAACTTAGGGGGAGCAGTTGGGGCTCTATAGGAGGCCGCAGATGGGGGAATGAAGGGCACTGTAGGAGCTCTGTAAGAATCTCCATGGAGGGACTTAAAGGCGCAGCAGGGGCTCTGCAATTATCTCCATGGGGGGACTTAAGGGGAGCAGCAGGGGCTCCATAGGAGTCTCCTTAGTGTGGAATGATATGCGCAGTGGAGGCTCTAGACGACTCTCTGTTGGAGGATTTAAGGGCGCAGTAGGGGCTCTACAGGAGTCTCCATACAGGGGAATGAAAGGCGTGGTAGGGGAGGCTGTATAGGTGGCTGAATGAGGGGACTCAAGGGGTGCAGTAGGGGCTCTATAGGAGGCAGCATAAGGGGAATGATGGGCGCTGTAGGTGGTCTATAGGAGGCTGCTTCGGTGGGAATGAAAGGCGCTGGAGGAGTTCTGTAAGTGTCTCCATAGGGGGACTTAAGGGGAGTAGCAGGGGCTCTGTAGGAGGCTCCATAGAGTGGAATGAAGGGCGCAGTAGGGGTCTATAAGAGTCTCCATGGGCGGACTTAAGGGCGCAGTAGGAGCTCTATAGGAGTAGCTATAGGGGGGAATGAGGGGCGCTGTAGGGGCTCTATAAGAGTCTCCATGGAGGGATTTAAGGGGGCATTAGGGGCTCTATAAATATCTCCTTGGGGGGACTGAATGGGCGCAGTGGGGGCTCTATAGGAGTCTGCATAGGGGGGAATGGAGGGTGCTGTTGAGGCTCTGTAAGTTTGTCCATTGGGAGGACTTAAGGGGAGCAGTAGGGCCTCTATAGGAGGCTGCATAGAGGGGAATGATGAGAGCTGTAGGGGCTCTGTATGAATCTCCATTGGGGGACTTAAGGGCGCAGTAGGGGCTCTATAAGAGTCTGCATAGGGTGGAATGAAGGGCGCTGTAGGAGCTCTATAAGAGTCTCCATGGGGGAGTCTTAACGGGCTCAGTAGGGGCTCTATAGGAGGCTGCATAGCGGGGAATGGAGGGCACTATAGGACCTCTATAAGAGTCTCCATGGGGGCGACTTAAGAGGCACAGTAGGGGCTCTAGAGTAGGCTTCGTAGGGGGGAAGGAGGGGCACAGTAGGGGCTCCCTAAGAGTCTCCATGGAGGGACTTAAGGTGTGCAGTATGGGCTCTATCAGAGTCTTCATTGAGGGACTAAAGGATGCAGCAGGGGCTCTATAGGAGGCTCCATGGGGGGACTTAATGGGTGCAGTAGGGATCCTTCAGGAGGCTCCATGAGGTGACTTAAGGACACAGTAATGTCTCTAAAGGAGACTCCATAGGGAGGAATGAAGGGCAAAGTAGGGGCTCTATAAGAGTCTCCATGGAGGAAATTAAGGGTGCAGTAGGGGATTTCTAAGAGTCTCCAGGGTGGGAATTAAGGGGTGCAGTAGGGACTCTATAAGAGTCTACCTGGGGGCACTTAAGGACACAATAGGGGTTCTATAGGAGGCTCCATAGGGGGGAATGAAGGGCGCAGTAGGGGTTTTATAAAAGTCTCCATGTGGGGACTTAAGGGGCACAGTAGGGGCTCTGTAGTAGGACCCGTATGGGGGAATGAAGGGCGGAGAGGGGGCTTTATAAGAGTCTCCATGGAGGGACTTAAGGCCACAGTAGGGGCTCTATAGGTGCCTGCCAGGAGGAGGGGGTTTTACCCTGGCGATTTGAGAGGGTCCTGAGAGGTGGGGGAAGAATGCAGCCGACTCAATGTGAGTGATAAGCAAGCTTCCACTTTAGTGATGTGACACAGCTTCTTTTATGCTCCTTTGCTTTAATTATGCACATGTGTTATAACATAATTGGCTACCTTTACTTTAATTATGCATTCGTATTATAACATTACTGGCTACTGGTGACTTCATCTCCCGGCTGTAGTTTGTCTCCCGGCCACAGTTAGTTAGTTTCCCGGCCGCTTATCCTTTCCATGCTGGCTCGTTACCAGGAATGTTGCTTACTCCTTGCTCAAGGTTATCGTAATCTTCATGGGCCTCCTGCATAGCTCCCTTATGCTAACCGAGCTCGCTCACGCTAACGGAGGCCTAGGCACACCAGCTCAGACTAGATGCTGATACATGCTGCAAACTAACTCGTCCAGGGACCCATGTCCCTGTTCCTTGAGCCATTCCCCAACAGGTGCCCCCATGGGGCAACTTAGGGGGTGCAGTAGGGGCTCTACAGGAGGCTCCATATCGGGGAAGGAAGAGCGCAGTAGGGACTCTGTAAGAGTCTCCACGGAGGAACTTGAAGGAGTAGTAGGGGCTCTAAAAGCATCTCCATGGGTGGACTTTAGGGGCGCACTAGGGGCTCTATAGGAGTCTCCATAGGGGGTAATGAAGGCCGCTGTAGGGGCTCTACAAGAATCTACAAGGAGGGACTTAAGGCCACAGTAGGGGCTCTATAGGTGCCTCCATGGGGCGACTTAGCGGGTGCAGTAGGGGCTCTATAGGAGGCTCCATAGGGGGAAATGAAGGGCGCAGTAGGCTCTCTAAAAGCGTCTCCATGGGTGGACTTAAGGGGCGCAGTAGGGGGCTGTGTAAGAGTCTCCACGGAGGAACTTTAGGGCGCAGTAGGGGCTGTATAAGAGTCTCTATGGAGGGACTTAAGGGGCACAGAATGGGTTCTATAAGAGTCTGGATAGCGGGGAGTGAAGGGCGCTGTAGTGGCTCTATAAGAGTCTCCATGGAGGGTTTTAAGGAGGCAGTCGGGGCTCTATAAGTGTCTCCACGGGGGGACTTAATGGGCGCAGTAGGCACTCTGTACAAGTCTCCATAGTGGGGAATGAAGGGCGCAGTAGGGATGCTATAAGAGTCTCCATGGGGGGACTTAAGGGCGCAGTGGAGGCTCTCTAAGTTTCTCCATTGGTGGAATTAAGGGGTGCAGTAGGGGCTCTATAGGAGGCTCCATAGGGAGGAATGATGGGAGCTGTAGGGTCTCTACAAGAGTCTCCATGGAGTGTTTTAAGGGGGCAGTAGGGGATCTATAAGTGTATCCATGGAGGGACTTAAGGGCGCAGTAGGAGCTGTATAGGAGGTTGCATAGTAGGGAATGGAGGGCGCTGTAAGAGCTCTGTAAGTGTCTACATGGGGTGACTTAAGGGCACAGTAGGGGTTCTTTAGGAGGCTGAAAAGGGGGGAATGAAGGGCGGCGAGGGGGTTCTGTAAGAGTCTCCATGGGGGGATTTAAGGGGTGCAGTAGGGGGCTTACTAGAAGTCTCCGTAGGGGGGAATGAAGGGCGCTGTAGGGGCTCTGTAAGAGACTCCACGGAGGGACTTAAGGGCGCAGTAGGGACTCTATTAGTGTCTCCATAGGGGGAATTAAGGGGCGCAGTAGGGGCTCTACAGGAGGCTCCATAGCGGGGAAGGAAGGGCACAGTAGGGACTCTGTATCAGTCTCCACGGAGGAACTTGAGGGTGTAGTAGGGACTCTATAAGAGTCTCCATGGGAGGACTTAAGGGGTGCAGTAGGGGCTCTATATGAGGCTCCATATGGGGGAAGGAAGTGTGCTGTAGGGGCTCTATAAGAGTCTCCATGGAGGGACTTAAGGGCGCAGTAGGGGCTCTATAAGTGTCTCCACACAGGGACTTAAGGGCGCAGTAGGGGCTCTGTAAGTGTATCCATGGGGGGGCTTCAGGGACGCTTTAGTGGCTCTATAGGAGGCTCCATAGGGGGGGGAATGAAGTGCGCAGTACAGGCTCTATAAGACTCTCCATTGTGGGACTTAAGGGGCGCAGAAGAGGCTCTATAAGAGGCTGCATAGCTGGGAGTGCTGAGTGCGCTGTAGGGGCCCTATAAGTGTCTCCATGGGGGGACTTAAGGGTCACAGTAGGGGCTCTATAGGAAGCTACATTTGGGGGAATAAAGGGCGCAGTAGGGGCTGTATAAGAGTCTCCATGGGGGAGACTTAAGGGACGCAGTAGGGGCTGTATAGGAGGCTTCATAGGGGGGAATGAAGGGCTCTGTAGGGGCTCTATAAGAGGGTCCATAACGGGGAATGAAGCGTGCAGTAGAAGCTCTATAAGTCTGCATGGGGGAATTAAGGGGAGAAGTACGGGTTCTACTGGATGCTCCCTAGGGGGGAATGAAGGGCGCTGTAGGGGCTCTCTAAGAGTCTCCATGAAAGACTTCAGGGTGCAGTAGGGGCTCTATAAGTGCCTCCATGGGGGGACTTAAGGGGCACATTAGGGGCTCTATTGGAGGCTCCTTTGGGGGGAATGAAGGGGGCAGTAGTGGCTGTATAACAATTTCCATGAGGAGTATTTAAGAGGCGCAGTACGGGATCTATAGGAGGCTGCATAGGAGGGAATGAAGGGCGCTGTAGGGGCTGTATAAGAGTCTCCATGGATGACTTAAGGTCCAGTAGGGGCTCTGTAAGTGTCTCCATGGGGGGACTTAAGTGCGCAGTAGGGACTCTATAGGAGGCTGCCTAGCGGTGAATGGAGGGCGCTGGAGGGGCTGTGTAAGAGTCTCTATGAGTGACTTAAGGGCGCACTAGGGTCTCTGTAAGGATCTCCTTGGGGGAATTAAGGGGCGCAGTATGGGTTCTGTAGGAGGATGCATAGCAGGGAATGGAGGGCGCTGTAGAGGCACTATATGAATCTCCATGGAGGGACTTAAGGCACAGCAGGAACTCTGTAAGTGTCTCCATAGGGGGAATTAAGGGGCGCAGTAGGGGCTCTACAGGAAGCTCCATAGCGGGGAAGGAAGGGCGCAGTAGGGACTCTGTATCAGTCTCCACGGAGGAACTTGAGGGTGTAGTAGGGGCTCTATAAGAGTCTCCATGGGAGGACTTAAGTGGTGCAGTTGGGGCTCTATAAGTTTCTCCAAGGGAGGACTCAAGGGGCGCAGTAGGAACTCTAAAGGAGGTTGCATTGGGGGGGGAATGAAGGGTGCTGTAGGGGCTGTATAAGAGTCTCCATGAAGGGACATAATGTTGCTGCAAAAGTGGCTCTAAAAGCGTCTCCGTTGGGGAACTTAGGGGGAGCAGTTGGGGCTCTATAGGAGGCCGCAGATGGGGGAATGAAGGGCACTGTAGGAGCTCTGTAAGAATCTCCATGGAGGGACTTAAAGGCGCAGCAGGGGCTCTGCAATTATCTCCATGGGGGGACTTAAGGGGAGCAGCAGGGGCTCTGCAATTATCTCCATGGGGGGACTTAAGGGGAGCAGCAGGGGCTCCATAGGAGTCTCCTTAGTGTGGAATGATATGCGCAGTGGAGGCTCTAGACGACTCTCTGTTGGAGGATTTAAGGGCGCAGTAGGGGCTCTACAGGAGTCTCCATACAGGGGAATGAAAGGCGTGGTAGGGGAGGCTGTATAGGTGGCTGAATGAGGGGACTCAAGGGGTGCAGTAGGGGCTCTATAGGAGGCAGCATAAGGGGAATGATGGGCGCTGTAGGTGGTCTATAGGAGGCTGCTTCGGTGGGAATGAAAGGCGCTGGAGGAGTTCTGTAAGTGTCTCCATAGGGGGACTTAAGGGGAGTAGCAGGGGCTCTGTAGGAGGCTCCATAGAGTGGAATGAAGGGCGCAGTAGGGGTCTATAAGAGTCTCCATGGGCGGACTTAAGGGCGCAGTAGGAGCTCTATAGGAGTAGCTATAGGGGGGAATGAGGGGCGCTGTAGGGGCTCTATAAGAGTCTCCATGGAGGGATTTAAGGGGGCATTAGGGGCTCTATAAATATCTCCTTGGGGGGACTGAATGGGCGCAGTGGGGGCTCTATAGGAGTCTCCATAGGGGGGAATGGAGGGTGCTGTTGAGGCTCTGTAAGTTTGTCCATTGGGAGGACTTAAGGGGAGCAGTAGGGCCTCTATAGGAGGCTGCATAGAGGGGAATGATGAGAGCTGTAGGGGCTCTGTATGAATCTCCATGAAGGGACTTAAGGGCGCAGTAGGGGCTCGATGTTTTCATAGGGGGACTGAAGGTGCGCAGTAGGGCTCTATAGGAGTCTCCTTAGGGTGGAATGAAGGGCTCTATAAGAGTCTCCATGGATAGATTTAAGGGGGCAGTAGGGGCTCTATACAAGGCTAAATAGGGGGAAATGAAGGGAGCTGTAGGGGCTCTATAAGAGTCTCCATGGAGCGACATAAGGGCGCATAAGGGGCTCTATAAGAGTCTCCATTGGGGGACTTAAGGGGCGCAGAAGAGGCTCTATAAGAGTCTGCATAGGGTGGAATGAAGGGCGCTGTAGGAGCTCTATAAGAGTCTCCATGGGGGAGTCTTAACGGGCTCAGTAGGGGCTCTATAGGAGGCTGCATAGCGGGGAATGGAGGGCACTATAGGGCCTCTATAAGAGTCTCCATGGGGGCGACTTAAGAGGCACAGTAGGGGCTCTAGAGTAGGCTTCGTAGGGGGGAAGGAGGGGCACAGTAGGGGCTCCCTAAGAGTCTCCATGGAGGGACTTAAGGTGTGCAGTATGGGCTCTATCAGAGTCTTCATTGAGGGACTAAAGGATGCAGCAGGGGCTCTATAGGAGGCTCCATGGGGGGACTTAATGGGTGCAGTAGGGATCCTTCAGGAGGCTCCATGAGGTGACTTAAGGACACAGTAATGTCTCTAAAGGAGACTCCATAGGGAGGAATGAAGGGCAAAGTAGGGGCTCTATAAGAGTCTCCATGGAGGAAATTAAGGGTGCAGTAGGGGATTTCTAAGAGTCTCCAGGGTGGGAATTAAGGGGTGCAGTAGGGACTCTATAAGAGTCTACCTGGGGGCACTTAAGGACACAATAGGGGTTCTATAGGAGGCTCCATAGGGGGGAATGAAGGGCGCAGTAGGGGTTTTATAAAAGTCTCCATGTGGGGACTTAAGGGGCACAGTAGGGGCTCTGTAGTAGGACCCATATGGGGGAATGAAGGGCGGAGAGGGGGCTTTATAAGAGTCTCCATGGAGGGACTTAAGGGCGAAGTAGGGGCTCTATAGGAGGTCGCATAGGGGGGAATGGAGGGCGCTGTAGGAGCTCTATGAGAGTCTCCATGGAGGGACTTAAGGCCACAGTAGGGGCTCTATAGGTGCCTCCATGGGGCAACTTAGGGGGTGCAGTAGGGGCTCTACAGGAGGCTCCATATCGGGGAAGGAAGAGCGCAGCAGGGACTCTGTAAGAGTCTCCACGGAGGAACTTGAAGGAGTAGTAGGGGCTCTAAAAGCATCTCCATGGGTGGACTTAAGGGGCGCACTAGGGGCTCTATAGGAGTCTCCATAAGGGGTAATGAAGGCCGCTGTAGGGGCTCTACAAGAATCTACAAGGAGGGACTTAAGGCCACAGTAGGGGCTCTATAGGTGCCTCCATGGGGCGACTTAGCGGGTGCAGTAGGGGCTCTATAGGAGGCTCCATAGGGGGAAATGAAGGGCGCAGTAGGCTCTCTAAAAGCGTCTCCATGGGTGGACTTAAGGGGCGCAGTAGGGGGCTGTGTAAGAGTCTCCACGGAGGAACTTTAGGGCGCAGTAGGGGCTGTATAAGAGTCTCCATGGGGGAACTTAATGGGTGCAGTAGGGGCTCTATAGGAGGCTGCATAGGGGGGGATGAAGGGCACTGTAGGAGCTCTGTAAGAGTCTCCATGGAGGTACTTAAAGGTGCAGTAGGGGCTCTATACGGGGGAATTAAGGGCACTGTTGGGGCTCTATAAGAGTCTCCACGGGGGGACTTAATGGGCGCAGTAGGCACTCTGTACAAGTCTCCATAGTGGGGAATGAAGGGCGCAGTAGGGGTGCTATAAGAGTCTCCATGGGGGGACTTAAGGGCGCAGTGGAGGCTCTCTAAGTTTCTCCATTGGCGGAATTAAGGGGCACAGTAGGGGCTCTATAGGAGGCTGCATAGAGGGGAATGGAAGGCGCTGTAGGGGCTCTAAAAGAGTCTCCATTGGGGGACTTAAGGGGCGCAGTAGGGGCTCTATAGGTGGCTCCTTAGGGAGGAATGATGGGAGCTGTAGGGTCTCTACAAGAGTCTCCATGGAGTGTTTTAAGGGGCAGTAGGGGATCTATAAGTGTATCCCTGGAGGGACTTAAGGGCGCAGTAGGAGCTGTATAGGAGGTTGCATAGTAGGGAATGGAGGGCTCTGTAAGTGTCTACATGGGGTGACTTAAGGGCGCAGTAGGGGTTCTTTAGGAGGCTGAAAAGGGGGGGAATGAAGGGCGGCGAGGGGGTTCTGTAAGAGTCTCCATGGGGGGAATTAAGGGGTGCAGTAGGGGGCTTACTAGAAGTCTCCGTAGGGGGGAATGAAGGGCGCTGTAGGGGCTCTATAAGGGTCTCCATGGAAGGACTGAAGGGGGCAGTATGGGTTCTATAGGAGGATGCATAGCAGGGAATGGAGAGCGCTGTAGGAGCTCTATAATAGTCTCCATGGAGGGACTTAAGGGCGCAGTAGGGACTCTATTAGTGTCTCCATAGGGGGAATTAAGGGGCGCAGTAGGGGCTCTACAGGAGGCTCCATAGCGGGGAAGGAAGGGCGCAGTAGGGACTCTGTATCAGTCTCCACGGAGGAACTTGAGGGTGTAGTAGGGGCTCTATAAGAGTCTCCATGGGAGGACTTAAGGGGTGCAGTAGGGGCTCTATAAGAGTCTCCATGGGAGGACTTAAGGGGTGCAGTAGGGGCTCTATATGAGGCTCCATATGGGGGAAGGAAGTGTGCTGTAGGGGCTCTATAAGAGTCTCCATGGAGGGACTTAAGGGCGCAGTAGGGGCTCTATAAGTGTCTCCACACAGGGACTTAAGGGCGCAGTAGGGGCTCTGTAAGTGTATCCATGGGGAGGCTTCAGGGGCGCTTTAGTGGCTCTATAGGAGGCTCCATAGGGGGGGAATGAAGTGCGCAGTACAGGCTCTATAAGACTCTCCATTGTGGGACTTAAGGGGCGCAGAAGAGGCTCTATAAGAGGCTGCATAGCTGGGAATACAGTGCGCTGTAGGGGCCCTATAAGTGTCTCCATGGGGGGACTTAAGGGTCACAGTAGGGGCTCTATAGGAAGCTACATTTGGGGGAATAAAGGGAGCAGTACGGGCTGTATAAGAGGCTTCATAGGGGGGAATGAAGGGCTCTGTAGGGGCTCTATAAGGGGGTCCATAGCGGGGAATGAAGCGTGCAGTAGAAGCTCTATAAGTCTGCATGGGGGAATTAAGGGGAGAAGTATGGGTTCTACTGGATGCTCCCTAGGGGGCAATGAAGGGCGCTGTAGGGGCTCTCTAAGAGTCTCCATGAAAGACTTCAGGGTGCAGTAGGGGCTCTATAAGTGCCTCCATGGGGGGACTTAAGGGGCACATTAGGGGCTCTATAGGAGGCTCCCTAGGGGGGGAATGAAGGGCGCTGGGGGGGCTCTCTAAGTGTCTCCATGAGGGGACATAAGCTACTCAATACGGGCTCTATTGGAGGCTCCTTTGGGGGGAATGAAGGGGGCAGTAGTGGCTGTATAACAATTTCCATGAGGAGTATTTAAGAGGCGCAGTACGGGATCTATAGGAGGCTGCATAGGAGGGAATGAAGGGCGCTGTAGGGGCTGTATAAGAGTCTCCATGGATGGACTTAAGGTCCAGTAGGGGCTCTGTAAGTGTCTCCATGGGGGGACTTAAGTGCGCAGTAGGGGCTCTATAGGAGGCTGCCTAGCGGTGAATGGAGGGCGCTGGAGGGGCTGTGTAAGAGTCTCTATGAGTGACTTAAGGGCGCACTAGGGTCTCTGTAAGGATCTCCTTGGGGGAATTAAGGGGCGCAGTATGGGTTCTGTAGGAGGATGCATAGCAGGGAATGGAGGGCGCTGTAGAGGCACTATATGAATCTCCATGGAGGGACTTAAGGCACAGCAGGAACTCTGTAAGTGTCTCCATAGGGGGAATTAAGGGGCGCAGTAGGGGCTCTACAGGAAGCTCCATAGCGGGGAAGGAAGGGCGCAGTAGGGACTCTGTATCAGTCTCCACGGAGGAACTTGAGGGTGTAGTAGGGGCTCTATAAGAGTCTCCATGGGAGGACTTAAGTGGTGCAGTTGGGGCTCTATAAGTTTCTCCAAGGGAGGACTCAAGGGGCGCAGTAGGAACTCTAAAGGAGGTTGCATTGGGGGGGGGAATGAAGGGTGCTGTAGGGGCTGTATAAGAGTCTCCATGAAGGGACATAATGTTGCTGCAAAAGTGGCTCTAAAAGCGTCTCCGTTGGGGAACTTAGGGGGAGCAGTTGGGGCTCTATAGGAGGCCGCAGATGGGGGAATGAAGGGCACTGTAGGAGCTCTGTAAGAATCTCCATGGAGGGACTTAAAGGCGCAGCAGGGGCTCTGCAATTATCTCCATGGGGGGACTTAAGGGGAGCAGCAGGGGCTCCATAGGAGTCTCCTTAGTGTGGAATGATATGCGCAGTGGAGGCTCTAGACGACTCTCTGTTGGAGGATTTAAGGGCGCAGTAGGGGCTCTACAGGAGTCTCCATACAGGGGAATGAAAGGCGTGGTAGGGGAGGCTGTATAGGTGGCTGAATGAGGGGACTCAAGGGGTGCAGTAGGGGCTCTATAGGAGGCAGCATAAGGGGAATGATGGGCGCTGTAGGTGGTCTATAGGAGGCTGCTTCGGTGGGAATGAAAGGCGCTGGAGGAGTTCTGTAAGTGTCTCCATAGGGGGACTTAAGGGGAGTAGCAGGGGCTCTGTAGGAGGCTCCATAGAGTGGAATGAAGGGCGCAGTAGGGGTCTATAAGAGTCTCCATGGGCGGACTTAAGGGCGCAGTAGGAGCTCTATAGGAGTAGCTATAGGGGGGAATGAGGGGCACTGTAGGGGCTCTATAAGAGTCTCCATGGAGGGATTTAAGGGAGCATTAGGGGCTCTATAAATATCTCCTTGGGGGGACTGAATGGGCGCAGTGGGGGCTCTATAGGAGTCTGCATAGGGGGGAATGGAGGGTGCTGTTGAGGCTCTGTAAGTTTGTCCATTGGGAGGACTTAAGGGGAGCAGTAGGGCCTCTATAGGAGGCTGCATAGAGGGGAATGATGAGAGCTGTAGGGGCTCTGTATGAATCTCCATGAAGGGACTTAAGGGCGCAGTAGGGGCTCGATGTTTTCATAGGGGGACTGAAGGTGCGCAGTAGGGCTCTATAGGAGTCTCCTTAGGGTGGAATGAAGGGCTCTATAAGAGTCTCCATGGATAGATTTAAGGGGGCAGTAGGGGCTCTATACAAGGCTAAATAGGGGGAAATGAAGGGAGCTGTAGGGGCTCTATAAGAGTCTCCATGGAGCGACATAAGGGCGCATAAGGGGCTCTATAAGAGTCTCCATTGGGGGACTTAAGGGGCGCAGAAGAGGCTCTATAAGAGTCTGCATAGGGTGGAATGAAGGGCGCTGTAGGAGCTCTATAAGAGTCTCCATGGGGGAGTCTTAACGGGCTCAGTAGGGGCTCTATAGGAGGCTGCATAGCGGGGAATGGAGGGCACTATAGGGCCTCTATAAGAGTCTCCATGGGGGCGACTTAAGAGGCACAGTAGGGGCTCTAGAGTAGGCTTCGTAGGGGGGAAGGAAGGGCACAGTAGGGGCTCCCTAAGAGTCTCCATGGAGGGACTTAAGGTGTGCAGTATGGGCTCTATCAGAGTCTTCATTGAGGGACTAAAGGATGCAGCAGGGGCTCTATAGGAGGCTCCATGGGGGGACTTAATGGGTGCAGTAGGGATCCTTCAGGAGGCTCCATGAGGTGACTTAAGGACACAGTAATGTCTCTAAAGGAGACTCCATAGGGAGGAATGAAGGGCAAAGTAGGGGCTCTATAAGAGTCTCCATGGAGGAAATTAAGGGTGCAGTAGGGGATTTCTAAGAGTCTCCAGGGTGGGAATTAAGGGGTGCAGTAGGGACTCTATAAGAGTCTACCTGGGGGCACTTAAGGACACAATAGGGGTTCTATAGGAGGCTCCATAGGGGGGAATGAAGGGCGCAGTAGGGGTTTTATAAAAGTCTCCATGTGGGGACTTAAGGGGCACAGTAGGGGCTCTGTAGTAGGACCCGTATGGGGGAATGAAGGGCGGAGAGGGGGCTTTATAAGAGTCTCCATGGAGGGACTTAAGGCCACAGTAGGGGCTCTATAGGTGCCTGCCAGGAGGAGGGGGTTTTACCCTGGCGATTTGAGAGGGTCCTGAGAGGTGGGGGAAGAATGCAGCCGACTCAATGTGAGTGATAAGCAAGCTTCCACTTTAGTGATGTGACACAGCTTCTTTTATGCTCCTTTGCTTTAATTATGCACATGTGTTATAACATAATTGGCTACCTTTACTTTAATTATGCATTCGTATTATAACATTACTGGCTACTGGTGACTTCATCTCCCGGCTGTAGTTTGTCTCCCGGCCACAGTTAGTTAGTTTCCCGGCCGCTTATCCTTTCCATGCTGGCTCGTTACCAGGAATGTTGCTTACTCCTTGCTCAAGGTTATCGTAATCTTCATGGGCCTCCTGCATAGCTCCCTTATGCTAACCGAGCTCGCTCACGCTAACGGAGGCCTAGGCACACCAGCTCAGACTTGATGCTGATACATGCTGCAAACTAACTCGTCCAGGGACCCATGTCCCTGTTCCTTGAGCCATTCCCCAACAGGTGCCCCCATGGGGCAACTTAGGGGGTGCAGTAGGGGCTCTACAGGAGGCTCCATATCGGGGAAGGAAGAGCGCAGTAGGGACTCTGTAAGAGTCTCCACGGAGGAACTTGAAGGAGTAGTAGGGGCTCTAAAAGCATCTCCATGGGTGGACTTTAGGGGCGCACTAGGGGCTCTATAGGAGTCTCCATAGGGGGTAATGAAGGCCGCTGTAGGGGCTCTACAAGAATCTACAAGGAGGGACTTAAGGCCACAGTAGGGGCTCTATAGGTGCCTCCGTGGGGCGACTTAGCGGGTGCAGTAGGGGCTCTATAGGAGGCTCCATAGGGGGAAATGAAGGGCGCAGTAGGCTCTCTAAAAGCGTCTCCATGGGTGGACTTAAGGGGCGCAGTAGGGGGCTGTGTAAGAGTCTCCACGGAGGAACTTTAGGGCGCAGTAGGGGCTGTATAAGAGTCTCTATGGAGGGACTTAAGGGGCACAGAATGGGTTCTATAAGAGTCTGGATAGCGGGGAGTGAAGGGCGCTGTAGTGGCTCTATAAGAGTCTCCATGGAGGGTTTTAAGGAGGCAGTCGGGGCTCTATAAGTGTCTCCACGGGGGGACTTAATGGGCGCAGTAGGCACTCTGTACAAGTCTCCATAGTGGGGAATGAAGGGCGCAGTAGGGATGCTATAAGAGTCTCCATGGGGGGACTTAAGGGCGCAGTGGAGGCTCTCTAAGTTTCTCCATTGGTGGAATTAAGGGGTGCAGTAGGGGCTCTATAGGAGGCTCCATAGGGAGGAATGATGGGAGCTGTAGGGTCTCTACAAGAGTCTCCATGGAGTGTTTTAAGGGGGCAGTAGGGGATCTATAAGTGTATCCATGGAGGGACTTAAGGGCGCAGTAGGAGCTGTATAGGAGGTTGCATAGTAGGGAATGGAGGGCGCTGTAAGAGCTCTGTAAGTGTCTACATGGGGTGACTTAAGGGCACAGTAGGGGTTCTTTAGGAGGCTGAAAAGGGGGGAATGAAGGGCGGCGAGGGGGTTCTGTAAGAGTCTCCATGGGGGGATTTAAGGGGTGCAGTAGGGGGCTTACTAGAAGTCTCCGTAGGGGGGAATGAAGGGCGCTGTAGGGGCTCTGTAAGAGACTCCACGGAGGGACTTAAGGGCGCAGTAGGGACTCTATTAGTGTCTCCATAGGGGGAATTAAGGGGCGCAGTAGGGGCTCTACAGGAGGCTCCATAGCGGGGAAGGAAGGGCACAGTAGGGACTCTGTATCAGTCTCCACGGAGGAACTTGAGGGTGTAGTAGGGACTCTATAAGAGTCTCCATGGGAGGACTTAAGGGGTGCAGTAGGGGCTCTATATGAGGCTCCATATGGGGGAAGGAAGTGTGCTGTAGGGGCTCTATAAGAGTCTCCATGGAGGGACTTAAGGGCGCAGTAGGGGCTCTATAAGTGTCTCCACACAGGGACTTAAGGGCGCAGTAGGGGCTCTGTAAGTGTATCCATGGGGGGGCTTCAGGGACGCTTTAGTGGCTCTATAGGAGGCTCCATAGGGGGGGGAATGAAGTGCGCAGTACAGGCTCTATAAGACTCTCCATTGTGGGACTTAAGGGGCGCAGAAGAGGCTCTATAAGAGGCTGCATAGCTGGGAGTGCTGAGTGCGCTGTAGGGGCCCTATAAGTGTCTCCATGGGGGGACTTAAGGGTCACAGTAGGGGCTCTATAGGAAGCTACATTTGGGGGAATAAAGGGCGCAGTAGGGGCTGTATAAGAGTCTCCATGGGGGAGACTTAAGGGACGCAGTAGGGGCTGTATAGGAGGCTTCATAGGGGGGAATGAAGGGCTCTGTAGGGGCTCTATAAGAGGGTCCATAACGGGGAATGAAGCGTGCAGTAGAAGCTCTATAAGTCTGCATGGGGGAATTAAGGGGAGAAGTACGGGTTCTACTGGATGCTCCCTAGGGGGGAATGAAGGGCGCTGTAGGGGCTCTCTAAGAGTCTCCATGAAAGACTTCAGGGTGCAGTAGGGGCTCTATAAGTGCCTCCATGGGGGGACTTAAGGGGCACATTAGGGGCTCTATTGGAGGCTCCTTTGGGGGGAATGAAGGGGGCAGTAGTGGCTGTATAACAATTTCCATGAGGAGTATTTAAGAGGCGCAGTACGGGATCTATAGGAGGCTGCATAGGAGGGAATGAAGGGCGCTGTAGGGGCTGTATAAGAGTCTCCATGGATGACTTAAGGTCCAGTAGGGGCTCTGTAAGTGTCTCCATGGGGGGACTTAAGTGCGCAGTAGGGACTCTATAGGAGGCTGCCTAGCGGTGAATGGAGGGCGCTGGAGGGGCTGTGTAAGAGTCTCTATGAGTGACTTAAGGGCGCACTAGGGTCTCTGTAAGGATCTCCTTGGGGGAATTAAGGGGCGCAGTATGGGTTCTGTAGGAGGATGCATAGCAGGGAATGGAGGGCGCTGTAGAGGCACTATATGAATCTCCATGGAGGGACTTAAGGCACAGCAGGAACTCTGTAAGTGTCTCCATAGGGGGAATTAAGGGGCGCAGTAGGGGCTCTACAGGAAGCTCCATAGCGGGGAAGGAAGGGCGCAGTAGGGACTCTGTATCAGTCTCCACGGAGGAACTTGAGGGTGTAGTAGGGGCTCTATAAGAGTCTCCATGGGAGGACTTAAGTGGTGCAGTTGGGGCTCTATAAGTTTCTCCAAGGGAGGACTCAAGGGGCGCAGTAGGAACTCTAAAGGAGGTTGCATTGGGGGGGGAATGAAGGGTGCTGTAGGGGCTGTATAAGAGTCTCCATGAAGGGACATAATGTTGCTGCAAAAGTGGCTCTAAAAGCGTCTCCGTTGGGGAACTTAGGGGGAGCAGTTGGGGCTCTATAGGAGGCCGCAGATGGGGGAATGAAGGGCACTGTAGGAGCTCTGTAAGAATCTCCATGGAGGGACTTAAAGGCGCAGCAGGGGCTCTGCAATTATCTCCATGGGGGGACTTAAGGGGAGCAGCAGGGGCTCCATAGGAGTCTCCTTAGTGTGGAATGATATGCGCAGTGGAGGCTCTAGACGACTCTCTGTTGGAGGATTTAAGGGCGCAGTAGGGGCTCTACAGGAGTCTCCATACAGGGGAATGAAAGGCGTGGTAGGGGAGGCTGTATAGGTGGCTGAATGAGGGGACTCAAGGGGTGCAGTAGGGGCTCTATAGGAGGCAGCATAAGGGGAATGATGGGCGCTGTAGGTGGTCTATAGGAGGCTGCTTCGGTGGGAATGAAAGGCGCTGGAGGAGTTCTGTAAGTGTCTCCATAGGGGGACTTAAGGGGAGTAGCAGGGGCTCTGTAGGAGGCTCCATAGAGTGGAATGAAGGGCGCAGTAGGGGTCTATAAGAGTCTCCATGGGCGGACTTAAGGGCGCAGTAGGAGCTCTATAGGAGTAGCTATAGGGGGGAATGAGGGGCGCTGTAGGGGCTCTATAAGAGTCTCCATGGAGGGATTTAAGGGGGCATTAGGGGCTCTATAAATATCTCCTTGGGGGGACTGAATGGGCGCAGTGGGGGCTCTATAGGAGTCTGCATAGGGGGGAATGGAGGGTGCTGTTGAGGCTCTGTAAGTTTGTCCATTGGGAGGACTTAAGGGGAGCAGTAGGGCCTCTATAGGAGGCTGCATAGAGGGGAATGATGAGAGCTGTAGGGGCTCTGTATGAATCTCCATGAAGGGACTTAAGGGCGCAGTAGGGGCTCGATGTTTTCATAGGGGGACTGAAGGTGCGCAGTAGGGCTCTATAGGAGTCTCCTTAGGGTGGAATGAAGGGCTCTATAAGAGTCTCCATGGATAGATTTAAGGGGGCAGTAGGGGCTCTATACAAGGCTAAATAGGGGGAAATGAAGGGAGCTGTAGGGGCTCTATAAGAGTCTCCATGGAGCGACATAAGGGCGCATAAGGGGCTCTATAAGAGTCTCCATTGGGGGACTTAAGGGGCGCAGAAGAGGCTCTATAAGAGTCTGCATAGGGTGGAATGAAGGGCGCTGTAGGAGCTCTATAAGAGTCTCCATGGGGGAGTCTTAACGGGCTCAGTAGGGGCTCTATAGGAGGCTGCATAGCGGGGAATGGAGGGCACTATAGGGCCTCTATAAGAGTCTCCATGGGGGCGACTTAAGAGGCACAGTAGGGGCTCTAGAGTAGGCTTCGTAGGGGGGAAGGAGGGGCACAGTAGGGGCTCCCTAAGAGTCTCCATGGAGGGACTTAAGGTGTGCAGTATGGGCTCTATCAGAGTCTTCATTGAGGGACTAAAGGATGCAGCAGGGGCTCTATAGGAGGCTCCATGGGGGGACTTAATGGGTGCAGTAGGGATCCTTCAGGAGGCTCCATGAGGTGACTTAAGGACACAGTAATGTCTCTAAAGGAGACTCCATAGGGAGGAATGAAGGGCAAAGTAGGGGCTCTATAAGAGTCTCCATGGAGGAAATTAAGGGTGCAGTAGGGGATTTCTAAGAGTCTCCAGGGTGGGAATTAAGGGGTGCAGTAGGGACTCTATAAGAGTCTACCTGGGGGCACTTAAGGACACAATAGGGGTTCTATAGGAGGCTCCATAGGGGGGAATGAAGGGCGCAGTAGGGGTTTTATAAAAGTCTCCATGTGGGGACTTAAGGGGCACAGTAGGGGCTCTGTAGTAGGACCCATATGGGGGAATGAAGGGCGGAGAGGGGGCTTTATAAGAGTCTCCATGGAGGGACTTAAGGGCGAAGTAGGGGCTCTATAGGAGGTCGCATAGGGGGGAATGGAGGGCGCTGTAGGAGCTCTATGAGAGTCTCCATGGAGGGACTTAAGGCCACAGTAGGGGCTCTATAGGTGCCTCCATGGGGCAACTTAGGGGGTGCAGTAGGGGCTCTACAGGAGGCTCCATATCGGGGAAGGAAGAGCGCAGCAGGGACTCTGTAAGAGTCTCCACGGAGGAACTTGAAGGAGTAGTAGGGGCTCTAAAAGCATCTCCATGGGTGGACTTAAGGGGCGCACTAGGGGCTCTATAGGAGTCTCCATAAGGGGTAATGAAGGCCGCTGTAGGGGCTCTACAAGAATCTACAAGGAGGGACTTAAGGCCACAGTAGGGGCTCTATAGGTGCCTCCATGGGGCGACTTAGCGGGTGCAGTAGGGGCTCTATAGGAGGCTCCATAGGGGGAAATGAAGGGCGCAGTAGGCTCTCTAAAAGCGTCTCCATGGGTGGACTTAAGGGGCGCAGTAGGGGGCTGTGTAAGAGTCTCCACGGAGGAACTTTAGGGCGCAGTAGGGGCTGTATAAGAGTCTCCATGGGGGAACTTAATGGGTGCAGTAGGGGCTCTATAGGAGGCTGCATAGGGGGGGATGAAGGGCACTGTAGGAGCTCTGTAAGAGTCTCCATGGAGGTACTTAAAGGTGCAGTAGGGGCTCTATACGGGGGAATTAAGGGCACTGTTGGGGCTCTATAAGAGTCTCCACGGGGGGACTTAATGGGCGCAGTAGGCACTCTGTACAAGTCTCCATAGTGGGGAATGAAGGGCGCAGTAGGGGTGCTATAAGAGTCTCCATGGGGGGACTTAAGGGCGCAGTGGAGGCTCTCTAAGTTTCTCCATTGGCGGAATTAAGGGGCACAGTAGGGGCTCTATAGGAGGCTGCATAGAGGGGAATGGAAGGCGCTGTAGGGGCTCTAAAAGAGTCTCCATTGGGGGACTTAAGGGGCGCAGTAGGGGCTCTATAGGTGGCTCCTTAGGGAGGAATGATGGGAGCTGTAGGGTCTCTACAAGAGTCTCCATGGAGTGTTTTAAGGGGCAGTAGGGGATCTATAAGTGTATCCCTGGAGGGACTTAAGGGCGCAGTAGGAGCTGTATAGGAGGTTGCATAGTAGGGAATGGAGGGCGCTGTAAGAGCTCTGTAAGTGTCTACATGGGGTGACTTAAGGGCGCAGTAGGGGTTCTTTAGGAGGCTGAAAAGGGGGGGAATGAAGGGCGGCGAGGGGGTTCTGTAAGAGTCTCCATGGGGGGAATTAAGGGGTGCAGTAGGGGGCTTACTAGAAGTCTCCGTAGGGGGGAATGAAGGGCGCTGTAGGGGCTCTATAAGGGTCTCCATGGAAGGACTGAAGGGGGCAGTATGGGTTCTATAGGAGGATGCATAGCAGGGAATGGAGAGCGCTGTAGGAGCTCTATAATAGTCTCCATGGAGGGACTTAAGGGCGCAGTAGGGACTCTATTAGTGTCTCCATAGGGGGAATTAAGGGGCGCAGTAGGGGCTCTACAGGAGGCTCCATAGCGGGGAAGGAAGGGCGCAGTAGGGACTCTGTATCAGTCTCCACGGAGGAACTTGAGGGTGTAGTAGGGGCTCTATAAGAGTCTCCATGGGAGGACTTAAGGGGTGCAGTAGGGGCTCTATAAGAGTCTCCATGGGAGGACTTAAGGGGTGCAGTAGGGGCTCTACATGAGGCTCCATATGGGGGAAGGAAGTGTGCTGTAGGGCTCTATAAGAGTCTCCATGGAGGGACTTAAGGGCGCAGTAGGGGCTCTATAAGTGTCTCCACACAGGGACTTAAGGGCGCAGTAGGGGCTCTGTAAGTGTATCCATGGGGGGGCTTCAGGGGCGCTTTAGTGGCTCTATAGGAGGCTCCATAGGGGGGGAATGAAGTGCGCAGTACAGGCTCTATAAGACTCTCCATTGTGGGACTTAAGGGGCGCAGAAGAGGCTCTATAAGAGGCTGCATAGCTGGGAATAGAGTGCGCTGTAGGGGCCCTATAAGTGTCTCCATGGGGGGACTTAAGGGTCACAGTAGGGGCTCTATAGGAAGCTACATTTGGGGGAATAAAGGGCGCAGTAGGGGCTGTATAAGAGTCTCCATGGGGGAGACTTAAGGGACGCAGTAGGGGCTGTATAGGAGGCTTCATAGGGGGGAATGAAGGGCTCTGTAGGGGCTCTATAAGAGGGTCCATAGCGGGGAATGAAGCGTGCAGTAGAAGCTCTATAAGTCTGCATGGGGGAATTAAGGGGAGAAGTATGGGTTCTACTGGATGCTCCCTAGGGGGCAATGAAGGGCGCTGTAGGGGCTCTCTAAGAGTCTCCATGAAAGACTTCAGGGTGCAGTAGGGGCTCTATAAGTGCCTCCATGGGGGGACTTAAGGGGCACATTAGGGGCTCTATAGGAGGCTCCCTAGGGGGGAATGAAGGGCGCTGGGGGGGCTCTCTAAGTGTCTCCATGAGGGGACATAAGCTACTCAATACGGGCTCTATTGGAGGCTCCTTTGGGGGGAATGAAGGGGGCAGTAGTGGCTGTATAACAATTTCCATGAGGAGTATTTAAGAGGCGCAGTACGGGATCTATAGGAGGCTGCATAGGAGGGAATGAAGGGCGCTGTAGGGGCTGTATAAGAGTCTCCATGGATGGACTTAAGGTCCAGTAGGGGCTCTGTAAGTGTCTCCATGGGGGGACTTAAGTGCGCAGTAGGGGCTCTATAGGAGGCTGCCTAGCGGTGAATGGAGGGCGCTGGAGGGGCTGTGTAAGAGTCTCTATGAGTGACTTAAGGGTGCACTAGGGTCTCTGTAAGGATCTCCTTGGGGGAATTAAGGGGCGCAGTATGGGTTCTGTAGGAGGATGCATAGCAGGGAATGGAGGGCGCTGTAGAGGCACTATATGAATCTCCATGGAGGGACTTAAGGCACAGCAGGAACTCTGTAAGTGTCTCCATAGGGGGAATTAAGGGGCGCAGTAGGGGCTCTACAGGAAGCTCCATAGCGGGGAAGGAAGGGCGCAGTAGGGACTCTGTATCAGTCTCCACGGAGGAACTTGAGGGTGTAGTAGGGGCTCTATAAGAGTCTCCATGGGAGGACTTAAGTGGTGCAGTTGGGGCTCTATAAGTTTCTCCAAGGGAGGACTCAAGGGGCGCAGTAGGAACTCTAAAGGAGGTTGCATTGGGGGGGGGAATGAAGGGTGCTGTAGGGGCTGTATAAGAGTCTCCATGAAGGGACATAATGTTGCTGCAAAAGTGGCTCTAAAAGCGTCTCCGTTGGGGAACTTAGGGGGAGCAGTTGGGGCTCTATAGGAGGCCGCAGATGGGGGAATGAAGGGCACTGTAGGAGCTCTGTAAGAATCTCCATGGAGGGACTTAAAGGCGCAGCAGGGGCTCTGCAATTATCTCCATGGGGGGACTTAAGGGGAGCAGCAGGGGCTCCATAGGAGTCTCCTTAGTGTGGAATGATATGCGCAGTGGAGGCTCTAGACGACTCTCTGTTGGAGGATTTAAGGGCGCAGTAGGGGCTCTACAGGAGTCTCCATACAGGGGAATGAAAGGCGTGGTAGGGGAGGCTGTATAGGTGGCTGAATGAGGGGACTCAAGGGGTGCAGTAGGGGCTCTATAGGAGGCAGCATAAGGGGAATGATGGGCGCTGTAGGTGGTCTATAGGAGGCTGCTTCGGTGGGAACGAAAGGCGCTGGAGGAGTTCTGTAAGTGTCTCCATAGGGGGACTTAAGGGGAGTAGCAGGGGCTCTGTAGGAGGCTCCATAGAGTGGAATGAAGGGCGCAGTAGGGGTCTATAAGAGTCTCCATGGGCGGACTTAAGGGCGCAGTAGGAGCTCTATAGGAGTAGCTATAGGGGGGAATGAGGGGCGCTGTAGGGGCTCTATAAGAGTCTCCATGGAGGGATTTAAGGGGGCATTAGGGGCTCTATAAATATCTCCTTGGGGGGACTGAATGGGCGCAGTGGGGGCTCTATAGGAGTCTCCATAGGGGGGAATGGAGGGTGCTGTTGAGGCTCTGTAAGTTTGTCCATTGGGAGGACTTAAGGGGAGCAGTAGGGCCTCTATAGGAGGCTGCATAGAGGGGAATGATGAGAGCTGTAGGGGCTCTGTATGAATCTCCATGAAGGGACTTAAGGGCGCAGTAGGGGCTCGATGTTTTCATAGGGGGACTGAAGGTGCGCAGTAGGGCTCTATAGGAGTCTCCTTAGGGTGGAATGAAGGGCTCTATAAGAGTCTCCATGGATAGATTTAAGGGGGCAGTAGGGGCTCTATACAAGGCTAAATAGGGGGAAATGAAGGGAGCTGTAGGGGCTCTATAAGAGTCTCCATGGAGCGACATAAGGGCGCATAAGGGGCTCTATAAGAGTCTCCATTGGGGGACTTAAGGGGCGCAGAAGAGGCTCTATAAGAGTCTGCATAGGGTGGAATGAAGGGCGCTGTAGGAGCTCTATAAGAGTCTCCATGGGGGAGTCTTAACGGGCTCAGTAGGGGCTCTATAGGAGGCTGCATAGCGGGGAATGGAGGGCACTATAGGGCCTCTATAAGAGTCTCCATGGGGGCGACTTAAGAGGCACAGTAGGGGCTCTAGAGTAGGCTTCGTAGGGGGGAAGGAGGGGCACAGTAGGGGCTCCCTAAGAGTCTCCATGGAGGGACTTAAGGTGTGCAGTATGGGCTCTATCAGAGTCTTCATTGAGGGACTAAAGGATGCAGCAGGGGCTCTATAGGAGGCTCCATGGGGGGACTTAATGGGTGCAGTAGGGATCCTTCAGGAGGCTCCATGAGGTGACTTAAGGACACAGTAATGTCTCTAAAGGAGACTCCATAGGGAGGAATGAAGGGCAAAGTAGGGGCTCTATAAGAGTCTCCATGGAGGAAATTAAGGGTGCAGTAGGGGATTTCTAAGAGTCTCCAGGGTGGGAATTAAGGGGTGCAGTAGGGACTCTATAAGAGTCTACCTGGGGGCACTTAAGGACACAATAGGGGTTCTATAGGAGGCTCCATAGGGGGGAATGAAGGGCGCAGTAGGGGTTTTATAAAAGTCTCCATGTGGGGACTTAAGGGGCACAGTAGGGGCTCTGTAGTAGGACCCATATGGGGGAATGAAGGGCGGAGAGGGGGCTTTATAAGAGTCTCCATGGAGGGACTTAAGGGCGAAGTAGGGGCTCTATAGGAGGTCGCATAGGGGGGAATGGAGGGCGCTGTAGGAGCTCTATGAGAGTCTCCATGGAGGGACTTAAGGCCACAGTAGGGGCTCTATAGGTGCCTCCATGGGGCAACTTAGGGGGTGCAGTAGGGGCTCTACAGGAGGCTCCATATCGGGGAAGGAAGAGCGCAGCAGGGACTCTGTAAGAGTCTCCACGGAGGAACTTGAAGGAGTAGTAGGGGCTCTAAAAGCATCTCCATGGGTGGACTTAAGGGGCGCACTAGGGGCTCTATAGGAGTCTCCATAAGGGGTAATGAAGGCCGCTGTAGGGGCTCTACAAGAATCTACAAGGAGGGACTTAAGGCCACAGTAGGGGCTCTATAGGTGCCTCCATGGGGCGACTTAGCGGGTGCAGTAGGGGCTCTATAGGAGGCTCCATAGGGGGAAATGAAGGGCGCAGTAGGCTCTCTAAAAGCGTCTCCATGGGTGGACTTAAGGGGCGCAGTAGGGGGCTGTGTAAGAGTCTCCACGGAGGAACTTTAGGGCGCAGTAGGGGCTGTATAAGAGTCTCCATGGGGGAACTTAATGGGTGCAGTAGGGGCTCTATAGGAGGCTGCATAGGGGGGGATGAAGGGCACTGTAGGAGCTCTGTAAGAGTCTCCATGGAGGTACTTAAAGGTGCAGTAGGGGCTCTATACGGGGGAATTAAGGGCACTGTTGGGGCTCTATAAGAGTCTCCACGGGGGGACTTAATGGGCGCAGTAGGCACTCTGTACAAGTCTCCATAGTGGGGAATGAAGGGCGCAGTAGGGGTGCTATAAGAGTCTCCATGGGGGGACTTAAGGGCGCAGTGGAGGCTCTCTAAGTTTCTCCATTGGCGGAATTAAGGGGCACAGTAGGGGCTCTATAGGAGGCTGCATAGAGGGGAATGGAAGGCGCTGTAGGGGCTCTAAAAGAGTCTCCATTGGGGGACTTAAGGGGCGCAGTAGGGGCTCTATAGGTGGCTCCTTAGGGAGGAATGATGGGAGCTGTAGGGTCTCTACAAGAGTCTCCATGGAGTGTTTTAAGGGGCAGTAGGGGATCTATAAGTGTATCCCTGGAGGGACTTAAGGGCGCAGTAGGAGCTGTATAGGAGGTTGCATAGTAGGGAATGGAGGGCGCTGTAAGAGCTCTGTAAGTGTCTACATGGGGTGACTTAAGGGCGCAGTAGGGGTTCTTTAGGAGGCTGAAAAGGGGGGGAATGAAGGGCGGCGAGGGGGTTCTGTAAGAGTCTCCATGGGGGGAATTAAGGGGTGCAGTAGGGGGCTTACTAGAAGTCTCCGTAGGGGGGAATGAAGGGCGCTGTAGGGGCTCTATAAGGGTCTCCATGGAAGGACTGAAGGGGGCAGTATGGGTTCTATAGGAGGATGCATAGCAGGGAATGGAGAGCGCTGTAGGAGCTCTATAATAGTCTCCATGGAGGGACTTAAGGGCGCAGTAGGGACTCTATTAGTGTCTCCATAGGGGGAATTAAGGGGCGCAGTAGGGGCTCTACAGGAGGCTCCATAGCGGGGAAGGAAGGGCGCAGTAGGGACTCTGTATCAGTCTCCACGGAGGAACTTGAGGGTGTAGTAGGGGCTCTATAAGAGTCTCCATGGGAGGACTTAAGGGGTGCAGTAGGGGCTCTATAAGAGTCTCCATGGGAGGACTTAAGGGGTGCAGTAGGGGCTCTATATGAGGCTCCATATGGGGGAAGGAAGTGTGCTGTAGGGGCTCTATAAGAGTCTCCATGGAGGGACTTAAGGGCGCAGTAGGGGCTCTATAAGTGTCTCCACACAGGGACTTAAGGGCGCAGTAGGGGCTCTGTAAGTGTATCCATGGGGGGGCTTCAGGGGCGCTTTAGTGGCTCTATAGGAGGCTCCATAGGGGGGGAATGAAGTGCGCAGTACAGGCTCTATAAGACTCTCCATTGTGGGACTTAAGGGGCGCAGAAGAGGCTCTATAAGAGGCTGCATAGCTGGGAATAGAGTGCGCTGTAGGGGCCCTATAAGTGTCTCCATGGGGGGACTTAAGGGTCACAGTAGGGGCTCTATAGGAAGCTACATTTGGGGGAATAAAGGGCGCAGTAGGGGCTGTATAAGAGTCTCCATGGGGGAGACTTAAGGGACGCAGTAGGGGCTGTATAGGAGGCTTCATAGGGGGGAATGAAGGGCTCTGTAGGGGCTCTATAAGAGGGTCCATAGCGGGGAATGAAGCGTGCAGTAGAAGCTCTATAAGTCTGCATGGGGGAATTAAGGGGAGAAGTATGGGTTCTACTGGATGCTCCCTAGGGGGCAATGAAGGGCGCTGTAGGGGCTCTCTAAGAGTCTCCATGAAAGACTTCAGGGTGCAGTAGGGGCTCTATAAGTGCCTCCATGGGGGGACTTAAGGGGCACATTAGGGGCTCTATAGGAGGCTCCCTAGGGGGGAATGAAGGGCGCTGGGGGGGCTCTCTAAGTGTCTCCATGAGGGGACATAAGCTACTCAATACGGGCTCTATTGGAGGCTCCTTTGGGGGGAATGAAGGGGGCAGTAGTGGCTGTATAACAATTTCCATGAGGAGTATTTAAGAGGCGCAGTACGGGATCTATAGGAGGCTGCATAGGAGGGAATGAAGGGCGCTGTAGGGGCTGTATAAGAGTCTCCATGGATGGACTTAAGGTCCAGTAGGGGCTCTGTAAGTGTCTCCATGGGGGGACTTAAGTGCGCAGTAGGGGCTCTATAGGAGGCTGCCTAGCGGTGAATGGAGGGCGCTGGAGGGGCTGTGTAAGAGTCTCTATGAGTGACTTAAGGGTGCACTAGGGTCTCTGTAAGGATCTCCTTGGGGGAATTAAGGGGCGCAGTATGGGTTCTGTAGGAGGATGCATAGCAGGGAATGGAGGGCGCTGTAGAGGCACTATATGAATCTCCATGGAGGGACTTAAGGCACAGCAGGAACTCTGTAAGTGTCTCCATAGGGGGAATTAAGGGGCGCAGTAGGGGCTCTACAGGAAGCTCCATAGCGGGGAAGGAAGGGCGCAGTAGGGACTCTGTATCAGTCTCCACGGAGGAACTTGAGGGTGTAGTAGGGGCTCTATAAGAGTCTCCATGGGAGGACTTAAGTGGTGCAGTTGGGGCTCTATAAGTTTCTCCAAGGGAGGACTCAAGGGGCGCAGTAGGAACTCTAAAGGAGGTTGCATTGGGGGGGGGAATGAAGGGTGCTGTAGGGGCTGTATAAGAGTCTCCATGAAGGGACATAATGTTGCTGCAAAAGTGGCTCTAAAAGCGTCTCCGTTGGGGAACTTAGGGGGAGCAGTTGGGGCTCTATAGGAGGCCGCAGATGGGGGAATGAAGGGCACTGTAGGAGCTCTGTAAGAATCTCCATGGAGGGACTTAAAGGCGCAGCAGGGGCTCTGCAATTATCTCCATGGGGGGACTTAAGGGGAGCAGCAGGGGCTCCATAGGAGTCTCCTTAGTGTGGAATGATATGCGCAGTGGAGGCTCTAGACGACTCTCTGTTGGAGGATTTAAGGGCGCAGTAGGGGCTCTACAGGAGTCTCCATACAGGGGAATGAAAGGCGTGGTAGGGGAGGCTGTATAGGTGGCTGAATGAGGGGACTCAAGGGGTGCAGTAGGGGCTCTATAGGAGGCAGCATAAGGGGAATGATGGGCGCTGTAGGTGGTCTATAGGAGGCTGCTTCGGTGGGAACGAAAGGCGCTGGAGGAGTTCTGTAAGTGTCTCCATAGGGGGACTTAAGGGGAGTAGCAGGGGCTCTGTAGGAGGCTCCATAGAGTGGAATGAAGGGCGCAGTAGGGGTCTATAAGAGTCTCCATGGGCGGACTTAAGGGCGCAGTAGGAGCTCTATAGGAGTAGCTATAGGGGGGAATGAGGGGCGCTGTAGGGGCTCTATAAGAGTCTCCATGGAGGGATTTAAGGGGGCATTAGGGGCTCTATAAATATCTCCTTGGGGGGACTGAATGGGCGCAGTGGGGGCTCTATAGGAGTCTGCATAGGGGGTAATGGAGGGTGCTGTTGAGGCTCTGTAAGTTTGTCCATTGGGAGGACTTAAGGGGAGCAGTAGGGCCTCTATAGGAGGCTGCATAGAGGGGAATGATGAGAGCTGTAGGGGCTCTGTATGAATCTCCATGAAGGGACTTAAGGGCGCAGTAGGGGCTCGATGTTTTCATAGGGGGACTGAAGGTGCGCAGTAGGGCTCTATAGGAGTCTCCTTAGGGTGGAATGAAGGGCTCTATAAGAGTCTCCATGGATAGATTTAAGGGGGCAGTAGGGGCTCTATACAAGGCTAAATAGGGGGAAATGAAGGGAGCTGTAGGGGCTCTATAAGAGTCTCCATGGAGCGACATAAGGGCGCATAAGGGGCTCTATAAGAGTCTCCATTGGGGGACTTAAGGGGCGCAGAAGAGGCTCTATAAGAGTCTGCATAGGGTGGAATGAAGGGCGCTGTAGGAGCTCTATAAGAGTCTCCATGGGGGAGTCTTAACGGGCTCAGTAGGGGCTCTATAGGAGGCTGCATAGCGGGGAATGGAGGGCACTATAGGGCCTCTATAAGAGTCTCCATGGGGGCGACTTAAGAGGCACAGTAGGGGCTCTAGAGTAGGCTTCGTAGGGGGGAAGGAGGGGCACAGTAGGGGCTCCCTAAGAGTCTCCATGGAGGGACTTAAGGTGTGCAGTATGGGCTCTATCAGAGTCTTCATTGAGGGACTAAAGGATGCAGCAGGGGCTCTATAGGAGGCTCCATGGGGGGACTTAATGGGTGCAGTAGGGATCCTTCAGGAGGCTCCATGAGGTGACTTAAGGACACAGTAATGTCTCTAAAGGAGACTCCATAGGGAGGAATGAAGGGCAAAGTAGGGGCTCTATAAGAGTCTCCATGGAGGAAATTAAGGGTGCAGTAGGGGATTTCTAAGAGTCTCCAGGGTGGGAATTAAGGGGTGCAGTAGGGACTCTATAAGAGTCTACCTGGGGGCACTTAAGGACACAATAGGGGTTCTATAGGAGGCTCCATAGGGGGGAATGAAGGGCGCAGTAGGGGTTTTATAAAAGTCTCCATGTGGGGACTTAAGGGGCACAGTAGGGGCTCTGTAGTAGGACCCATATGGGGGAATGAAGGGCGGAGAGGGGGCTTTATAAGAGTCTCCATGGAGGGACTTAAGGGCGAAGTAGGGGCTCTATAGGAGGTCGCATAGGGGGGAATGGAGGGCGCTGTAGGAGCTCTATGAGAGTCTCCATGGAGGGACTTAAGGCCACAGTAGGGGCTCTATAGGTGCCTCCATGGGGCAACTTAGGGGGTGCAGTAGGGGCTCTACAGGAGGCTCCATATCGGGGAAGGAAGAGCGCAGCAGGGACTCTGTAAGAGTCTCCACGGAGGAACTTGAAGGAGTAGTAGGGGCTCTAAAAGCATCTCCATGGGTGGACTTAAGGGGCGCACTAGGGGCTCTATAGGAGTCTCCATAAGGGGTAATGAAGGCCGCTGTAGGGGCTCTACAAGAATCTACAAGGAGGGACTTAAGGCCACAGTAGGGGCTCTATAGGTGCCTCCATGGGGCGACTTAGCGGGTGCAGTAGGGGCTCTATAGGAGGCTCCATAGGGGGAAATGAAGGGCGCAGTAGGCTCTCTAAAAGCGTCTCCATGGGTGGACTTAAGGGGCGCAGTAGGGGGCTGTGTAAGAGTCTCCACGGAGGAACTTTAGGGCGCAGTAGGGGCTGTATAAGAGTCTCCATGGGGGAACTTAATGGGTGCAGTAGGGGCTCTATAGGAGGCTGCATAGGGGGGGATGAAGGGCACTGTAGGAGCTCTGTAAGAGTCTCCATGGAGGTACTTAAAGGTGCAGTAGGGGCTCTATACGGGGGAATTAAGGGCACTGTTGGGGCTCTATAAGAGTCTCCACGGGGGGACTTAATGGGCGCAGTAGGCACTCTGTACAAGTCTCCATAGTGGGGAATGAAGGGCGCAGTAGGGGTGCTATAAGAGTCTCCATGGGGGGACTTAAGGGCGCAGTGGAGGCTCTCTAAGTTTCTCCATTGGCGGAATTAAGGGGCACAGTAGGGGCTCTATAGGAGGCTGCATAGAGGGGAATGGAAGGCGCTGTAGGGGCTCTAAAAGAGTCTCCATTGGGGGACTTAAGGGGCGCAGTAGGGGCTCTATAGGTGGCTCCTTAGGGAGGAATGATGGGAGCTGTAGGGTCTCTACAAGAGTCTCCATGGAGTGTTTTAAGGGGCAGTAGGGGATCTATAAGTGTATCCCTGGAGGGACTTAAGGGCGCAGTAGGAGCTGTATAGGAGGTTGCATAGTAGGGAATGGAGGGCGCTGTAAGAGCTCTGTAAGTGTCTACATGGGGTGACTTAAGGGCGCAGTAGGGGTTCTTTAGGAGGCTGAAAAGGGGGGGAATGAAGGGCGGCGAGGGGGTTCTGTAAGAGTCTCCATGGGGGGAATTAAGGGGTGCAGTAGGGGGCTTACTAGAAGTCTCCGTAGGGGGGAATGAAGGGCGCTGTAGGGGCTCTATAAGGGTCTCCATGGAAGGACTGAAGGGGGCAGTATGGGTTCTATAGGAGGATGCATAGCAGGGAATGGAGAGCGCTGTAGGAGCTCTATAATAGTCTCCATGGAGGGACTTAAGGGCGCAGTAGGGACTCTATTAGTGTCTCCATAGGGGGAATTAAGGGGCGCAGTAGGGGCTCTACAGGAGGCTCCATAGCGGGGAAGGAAGGGCGCAGTAGGGACTCTGTATCAGTCTCCACGGAGGAACTTGAGGGTGTAGTAGGGGCTCTATAAGAGTCTCCATGGGAGGACTTAAGGGGTGCAGTAGGGGCTCTATAAGAGTCTCCATGGGAGGACTTAAGGGGTGCAGTAGGGGCTCTATATGAGGCTCCATATGGGGGAAGGAAGTGTGCTGTAGGGGCTCTATAAGAGTCTCCATGGAGGGACTTAAGGGCGCAGTAGGGGCTCTATAAGTGTCTCCACACAGGGACTTAAGGGCGCAGTAGGGGCTCTGTAAGTGTATCCATGGGGGGGCTTCAGGGGCGCTTTAGTGGCTCTATAGGAGGCTCCATAGGGGGGGAATGAAGTGCGCAGTACAGGCTCTATAAGACTCTCCATTGTGGGACTTAAGGGGCGCAGAAGAGGCTCTATAAGAGGCTGCATAGCTGGGAATACAGTGCGCTGTAGGGGCCCTATAAGTGTCTCCATGGGGGGACTTAAGGGTCACAGTAGGGGCTCTATAGGAAGCTACATTTGGGGGAATAAAGGGAGCAGTACGGGCTGTATAAGAGGCTTCATAGGGGGGAATGAAGGGCTCTGTAGGGGCTCTATAAGAGGGTCCATAGCGGGGAATGAAGCGTGCAGTAGAAGCTCTATAAGTCTGCATGGGGGAATTAAGGGGAGAAGTATGGGTTCTACTGGATGCTCCCTAGGGGGGAATGAAGGGCGCTGTAGGGGCTCTCTAAGAGTCTCCATGAAAGACTTCAGGGTGCAGTAGGGGCTCTATAAGTGCCTCCATGGGGGGACTTAAGGGGCACATTAGGGGCTCTATAGGAGGCTCCCTAGGGGGGAATGAAGGGCGCTGGGGGGGCTCTCTAAGTGTCTCCATGAGGGGACATAAGCTACTCAATACGGGCTCTATTGGAGGCTCCTTTGGGGGGAATGAAGGGGGCAGTAGTGGCTGTATAACAATTTCCATGAGGAGTATTTAAGAGGCGCAGTACGGGATCTATAGGAGGCTGCATAGGAGGGAATGAAGGGCGCTGTAGGGGCTGTATAAGAGTCTCCATGGATGGACTTAAGGTCCAGTAGGGGCTCTGTAAGTGTCTCCATGGGGGGACTTAAGTGCGCAGTAGGGGCTCTATAGGAGGCTGCCTAGCGGTGAATGGAGGGCGCTGGAGGGGCTGTGTAAGAGTCTCTATGAGTGACTTAAGGGTGCACTAGGGTCTCTGTAAGGATCTCCTTGGGGGAATTAAGGGGCGCAGTATGGGTTCTGTAGGAGGATGCATAGCAGGGAATGGAGGGCGCTGTAGAGGCACTATATGTCCATGGAGGGACTTAAGGCACAGCAGGAACTCTGTAAGTGTCTCCATAGGGGGAATTAAGGGGCGCAGTAGGGGCTCTACAGGAAGCTCCATAGCGGGGAAGGAAGGGCGCAGTAGGGACTCTGTATCAGTCTCCACGGAGGAACTTGAGGGTGTAGTAGGGGCTCTATAAGAGTCTCCATGGGAGGACTTAAGTGGTGCAGTTGGGGCTCTATAAGTTTCTCCAAGGGAGGACTCAAGGGGCGCAGTAGGAACTCTAAAGGAGGTTGCATTGGGGGGGGAATGAAGGGTGCTGTAGGGGCTGTATAAGAGTCTCCATGAAGGGACATAATGTTGCTGCAAAAGTGGCTCTAAAAGCGTCTCCGTTGGGGAACTTAGGGGGAGCAGTTGGGGCTCTATAGGAGGCCGCAGATGGGGGAATGAAGGGCACTGTAGGAGCTCTGTAAGAATCTCCATGGAGGGACTTAAAGGCGCAGCAGGGGCTCTGCAATTATCTCCATGGGGGGACTTAAGGGGAGCAGCAGGGGCTCCATAGGAGTCTCCTTAGTGTGGAATGATATGCGCAGTGGAGGCTCTAGACGACTCTCTGTTGGAGGATTTAAGGGCGCAGTAGGGGCTCTACAGGAGTCTCCATACAGGGGAATGAAAGGCGTGGTAGGGGAGGCTGTATAGGTGGCTGAATGAGGGGACTCAAGGGGTGCAGTAGGGGCTCTATAGGAGGCAGCATAAGGGGAATGATGGGCGCTGTAGGTGGTCTATAGGAGGCTGCTTCGGTGGGAATGAAAGGCGCTGGAGGAGTTCTGTAAGTGTCTCCATAGGGGGACTTAAGGGGAGTAGCAGGGGCTCTGTAGGAGGCTCCATAGAGTGGAATGAAGGGCGCAGTAGGGGTCTATAAGAGTCTCCATGGGCGGACTTAAGGGCGCAGTAGGAGCTCTATAGGAGTAGCTATAGGGGGGAATGAGGGGCGCTGTAGGGGCTCTATAAGAGTCTCCATGGAGGGATTTAAGGGAGCATTAGGGGCTCTATAAATATCTCCTTGGGGGGACTGAATGGGCGCAGTGGGGGCTCTATAGGAGTCTGCATAGGGGGGAATGGAGGGTGCTGTTGAGGCTCTGTAAGTTTGTCCATTGGGAGGACTTAAGGGGAGCAGTAGGGCCTCTATAGGAGGCTGCATAGAGGGGAATGATGAGAGCTGTAGGGGCTCTGTATGAATCTCCATGAAGGGACTTAAGGGCGCAGTAGGGGCTCGATGTTTTCATAGGGGGACTGAAGGTGCGCAGTAGGGCTCTATAGGAGTCTCCTTAGGGTGGAATGAAGGGCTCTATAAGAGTCTCCATGGATAGATTTAAGGGGGCAGTAGGGGCTCTATACAAGGCTAAATAGGGGGAAATGAAGGGAGCTGTAGGGGCTCTATAAGAGTCTCCATGGAGCGACATAAGGGCGCATAAGGGGCTCTATAAGAGTCTCCATTGGGGGACTTAAGGGGCGCAGAAGAGGCTCTATAAGAGTCTGCATAGGGTGGAATGAAGGGCGCTGTAGGAGCTCTATAAGAGTCTCCATGGGGGAGTCTTAACGGGCTCAGTAGGGGCTCTATAGGAGGCTGCATAGCGGGGAATGGAGGGCACTATAGGGCCTCTATAAGAGTCTCCATGGGGGCGACTTAAGAGGCACAGTAGGGGCTCTAGAGTAGGCTTCGTAGGGGGGAAGGAGGGGCACAGTAGGGGCTCCCTAAGAGTCTCCATGGAGGGACTTAAGGTGTGCAGTATGGGCTCTATCAGAGTCTTCATTGAGGGACTAAAGGATGCAGCAGGGGCTCTATAGGAGGCTCCATGGGGGGACTTAATGGGTGCAGTAGGGATCCTTCAGGAGGCTCCATGAGGTGACTTAAGGACACAGTAATGTCTCTAAAGGAGACTCCATAGGGAGGAATGAAGGGCAAAGTAGGGGCTCTATAAGAGTCTCCATGGAGGAAATTAAGGGTGCAGTAGGGGATTTCTAAGAGTCTCCAGGGTGGGAATTAAGGGGTGCAGTAGGGACTCTATAAGAGTCTACCTGGGGGCACTTAAGGACACAATAGGGGTTCTATAGGAGGCTCCATAGGGGGGAATGAAGGGCGCAGTAGGGGTTTTATAAAAGTCTCCATGTGGGGACTTAAGGGGCACAGTAGGGGCTCTGTAGTAGGACCCGTATGGGGGAATGAAGGGCGGAGAGGGGGCTTTATAAGAGTCTCCATGGAGGGACTTAAGGCCACAGTAGGGGCTCTATAGGAGGTCGCATAGGGGGGAATGGAGGGCGCTGTAGGAGCTCTATGAGAGTCTCCATGGAGGGACTTAAGGCCACAGTAGGGGCTCTATAGGTGCCTGCCAGGAGGAGGGGGTTTTACCCTGGCGATTTGAGAGGGTCCTGAGAGGTGGGGGAAGAATGCAGCCGACTCAATGTGAGTGATAAGCAAGCTTCCACTTTAGTGATGTGACACAGCTTCTTTTATGCTCCTTTGCTTTAATTATGCACATGTGTTATAACATAATTGGCTACCTTTACTTTAATTATGCATTCGTATTATAACATTACTGGCTACTGGTGACTTCATCTCCCGGCTGTAGTTTGTCTCCCGGCCACAGTTAGTTAGTTTCCCGGCCGCTTATCCTTTCCATGCTGGCTCGTTACCAGGAATGTTGCTTACTCCTTGCTCAAGGTTATCGTAATCTTCATGGGCCTCCTGCATAGCTCCCTTATGCTAACCGAGCTCGCTCACGCTAACGGAGGCCTAGGCACACCAGCTCAGACTTGATGCTGATACATGCTGCAAACTAACTCGTCCAGGGACCCATGTCCCTGTTCCTTGAGCCATTCCCCAACAGGTGCCCCCATGGGGCAACTTAGGGGGTGCAGTAGGGGCTCTACAGGAGGCTCCATATCGGGGAAGGAAGAGCGCAGCAGGGACTCTGTAAGAGTCTCCACGGAGGAACTTGAAGGAGTAGTAGGGGCTCTAAAAGCATCTCCATGGGTGGACTTAAGGGGCGCACTAGGGGCTCTATAGGAGTCTCCATAGGGGGTAATGAAGGCCGCTGTAGGGGCTCTACAAGAATCTACAAGGAGGGACTTAAGGCCACAGTAGGGGCTCTATAGGTGCCTCCATGGGGCGACTTAGCGGGTGCAGTAGGGGCTCTATAGGAGGCTCCATAGGGGGAAATGAAGGGCGCAGTAGGCTCTCTAAAAGCGTCTCCATGGGTGGACTTAAGGGGCGCAGTAGGGGGCTGTGTAAGAGTCTCCACGGAGGAACTTTAGGGCGCAGTAGGGGCTGTATAAGAGTCTCCATGGGGGAACTTAATGGGTGCAGTAGGGGCTCTATAGGAGGCTGCATAGGGGGGGATGAAGGGCACTGTAGGGGCTGTATAAGAGTCTCTATGGAGGGACTTAAGGGGCACAGAATGGGTTCTATAAGAGTCTGGATAGCGGGGAGTGAAGGGCGCTGTAGTGGCTCTATAAGAGTCTCCATGGAGGGTTTTAAGGAGGCAGTCGGGGCTCTATAAGTGTCTCCACGGGGGGACTTAATGGGCGCAGTAGGCACTCTGTACAAGTCTCCATAGTGGGGAATGAAGGGCGCAGTAGGGGTGCTATAAGAGTCTCCATGGGGGGACTTAAGGGCGCAGTGGAGGCTCTCTAAGTTTCTCCATTGGCGGAATTAAGGGGCACAGTAGGGGCTCTATAGGAGGCTGCATAGAGGGGAATGGAAGGCGCTGTAGGGGCTCTAAAAGAGTCTCCATTGGGGGACTTAAGGGGCGCAGTAGGGGCTCTATAGGTGGCTCCTTAGGGAGGAATGATGGGAGCTGTAGGGTCTCTACAAGAGTCTCCATGGAGTGTTTTAAGGGGCAGTAGGGGATCTATAAGTGTATCCCTGGAGGGACTTAAGGGCGCAGTAGGAGCTGTATAGGAGGTTGCATAGTAGGGAATGGAGGGCGCTGTAAGAGCTCTGTAAGTGTCTACATGGGGTGACTTAAGGGCGCAGTAGGGGTTCTTTAGGAGGCTGAAAAGGGGGGGAATGAAGGGCGGCGAGGGGGTTCTGTAAGAGTCTCCATGGGGGGAATTAAGGGGTGCAGTAGGGGGCTTACTAGAAGTCTCCGTAGGGGGGAATGAAGGGCGCTGTAGGAGCTCTATAATAGTCTCCATGGAGGGACTTAAGGGCGCAGTAGGGACTCTATTAGTGTCTCCATAGGGGGAATTAAGGGGCGCAGTAGGGGCTCTACAGGAGGCTCCATAGCGGGGAAGGAAGGGCGCAGTAGGGACTCTGTATCAGTCTCCACGGAGGAACTTGAGGGTGTAGTAGGGACTCTATAAGAGTCTCCATGGGAGGACTTAAGGGGTGCAGTAGGGGCTCTATAAGAGTCTCCATGGGAGGACTTAAGGGGTGCTGTAGGGGCTCTATAAGAGTCTCCATGGAGGGACTTAAGGGCGCAGTAGGGGCTCTATAAGTGTCTCCACACAGGGACTTAAGGGCGCAGTAGGGGCTCTGTAAGTGTATCCATGGGGGGGCTTCAGGGGCGCTTTAGTGGCTCTATAGGAGGCTCCATAGGGGGGGAATGAAGTGCGCAGTACAGGCTCTATAAGACTCTCCATTGTGGGACTTAAGGGGCGCAGAAGAGGCTCTATAAGAGGCTGCATAGCTGGGAATAGAGTGCGCTGTAGGGGCCCTATAAGTGTCTCCATGGGGGGACTTAAGGGTCACAGTAGGGGCTCTATAGGAAGCTACATTTGGGGGAATAAAGGGCGCAGTAGGGGCTGTATAAGAGTCTCCATGGGGGAGACTTAAGGGACGCAGTAGGGGCTGTATAGGAGGCTTCATAGGGGGGAATGAAGGGCTCTGTAGGGGCTCTATAAGAGGGTCCATAGCGGGGAATGAAGCGTGCAGTAGAAGCTCTATAAGTCTGCATGGGGGAATTAAGGGGAGAAGTACGGGTTCTACTGGATGCTCCCTAGGGGGCAATGAAGGGCGCTGTAGGGGCTCTCTAAGAGTCTCCATGAAAGACTTCAGGGTGCAGTAGGGGCTCTATAAGTGCCTCCATGGGGGGACTTAAGGGGCACATTAGGGGCTCTATAGGAGGCTCCCTAGGGGGGAATGAAGGGCGCTGGGGGGGCTCTCTAAGTGTCTCCATGAGGGGACATAAGCTACTCAATACGGGCTCTATTGGAGGCTCCTTTGGGGGGAATGAAGGGGGCAGTAGTGGCTGTATAACAATTTCCATGAGGAGTATTTAAGAGGCGCAGTACGGGATCTATAGGAGGCTGCATAGGAGGGAATGAAGGGCGCTGTAGGGGCTGTATAAGAGTCTCCATGGATGGACTTAAGGTCCAGTAGGGGCTCTGTAAGTGTCTCCATGGGGGGACTTAAGTGCGCAGTAGGGACTCTATAGGAGGCTGCCTAGCGGTGAATGGAGGGCGCTGGAGGGGCTGTGTAAGAGTCTCTATGAGTGACTTAAGGGTGCACTAGGGTCTCTGTAAGGATCTCCTTGGGGGAATTAAGGGGCGCAGTATGGGTTCTGTAGGAGGATGCATAGCAGGGAATGGAGGGCGCTGTAGAGGCACTATATGAATCTCCATGGAGGGACTTAAGGCACAGCAGGAACTCTGTAAGTGTCTCCATAGGGGGAATTAAGGGGCGCAGTAGGGGCTCTACAGGAAGCTCCATAGCGGGGAAGGAAGGGCGCAGTAGGGACTCTGTATCAGTCTCCACGGAGGAACTTGAGGGTGTAGTAGGGGCTCTATAAGAGTCTCCATGGGAGGACTTAAGTGGTGCAGTTGGGGCTCTATAAGTTTCTCCAAGGGAGGACTCAAGGGGCGCAGTAGGAACTCTAAAGGAGGTTGCATTGGGGGGGGAATGAAGGGTGCTGTAGGGGCTGTATAAGAGTCTCCATGAAGGGACATAATGTTGCTGCAAAAGTGGCTCTAAAAGCGTCTCCGTTGGGGAACTTAGGGGGAGCAGTTGGGGCTCTATAGGAGGCCGCAGATGGGGGAATGAAGGGCACTGTAGGAGCTCTGTAAGAATCTCCATGGAGGGACTTAAAGGCGCAGCAGGGGCTCTGCAATTATCTCCATGGGGGGACTTAAGGGGAGCAGCAGGGGCTCCATAGGAGTCTCCTTAGTGTGGAATGATATGCGCAGTGGAGGCTCTAGACGACTCTCTGTTGGAGGATTTAAGGGCGCAGTAGGGGCTCTACAGGAGTCTCCATACAGGGGAATGAAAGGCGTGGTAGGGGAGGCTGTATAGGTGGCTGAATGAGGGGACTCAAGGGGTGCAGTAGGGGCTCTATAGGAGGCAGCATAAGGGGAATGATGGGCGCTGTAGGTGGTCTATAGGAGGCTGCTTCGGTGGGAACGAAAGGCGCTGGAGGAGTTCTGTAAGTGTCTCCATAGGGGGACTTAAGGGGAGTAGCAGGGGCTCTGTAGGAGGCTCCATAGAGTGGAATGAAGGGCGCAGTAGGAGCTCTATAGGAGTAGCTATAGGGGGGAATGAGGGGCGCTGTAGGGGCTCTATAAGAGTCTCCATGGAGGGATTTAAGGGAGCATTAGGGGCTCTATAAATATCTCCTTGGGGGGACTGAATGGGCGCAGTGGGGGCTCTATAGGAGTCTCCATAGGGGGGAATGGAGGGTGCTGTTGAGGCTCTGTAAGTTTGTCCATTGGGAGGACTTAAGGGGAGCAGTAGGGCCTCTTATAGGAGGCTGCATAGAGGGGAATGATGGGAGCTGTAGGGGCTCTGTATGAATCTCCATGAAGGGACTTAAGGGCGCAGTAGGGGCTCGATGTTTTCATAGGGGGACTGAAGGTGCGCAGTAGGGCTCTATAGGAGTCTCCTTAGGGTGGAATGAAGGGCTCTATAAGAGTCTCCATGGATAGATTTAAGGGGGCAGTAGGGGCTCTATACAAGGCTAAATAGGGGGAAATGAAGGGAGCTGTAGGGGCTCTATAAGAGTCTCCATGGAGCGACATAAGGGCGCATAAGGGGCTCTATAAGAGTCTCCATTGGGGGACTTAAGGGGCGCAGAAGAGGCTCTATAAGAGTCTGCATAGGGTGGAATGAAGGGCGCTGTAGGAGCTCTATAAGAGTCTCCATGGGGGAGTCTTAACGGGCTCAGTAGGGGCTCTATAGGAGGCTGCATAGCGGGGAATGGAGGGCACTATAGGGCCTCTATAAGAGTCTCCATGGGGGCGACTTAAGAGGCACAGTAGGGGCTCTAGAGTAGGCTTCGTAGGGGGGAAGGAGGGGCACAGTAGGGGCTCCCTAAGAGTCTCCATGGAGGGACTTAAGGTGTGCAGTATGGGCTCTATCAGAGTCTTCATTGAGGGACTAAAGGATGCAGCAGGGGCTCTATAGGAGGTTCCATGGGGGGACTTAATGGGTGCAGTAGGGATCCTTCAGGAGGCTCCATGAGGTGACTTAAGGACACAGTAATGTCTCTAAAGGAGACTCCATAGGGAGGAATGAAGGGCAAAGTAGGGGCTCTATAAGAGTCTCCATGGAGGAAATTAAGGGTGCAGTAGGGGATTTCTAAGAGTCTCCAGGGTGGGAATTAAGGGGTGCAGTAGGGACTCTATAAGAGTCTACCTGGGGGCACTTAAGGACACAATAGGGGTTCTATAGGAGGCTCCATAGGGGGGAATGAAGGGCGCAGTAGGGGTTTTATAAAAGTCTCCATGTGGGGACTTAAGGGGCACAGTAGGGGCTCTGTAGTAGGACCCGTATGGGGGAATGAAGGGCGGAGAGGGGGCTTTATAAGAGTCTCCATGGAGGGACTTAAGGCCACAGTAGGGGCTCTATAGGAGGTCGCATAGGGGGGAATGGAGGGCGCTGTAGGAGCTCTATGAGAGTCTCCATGGAGGGACTTAAGGCCACAGTAGGGGCTCTATAGGTGCCTGCCAGGAGGAGGGGGTTTTACCCTGGCGATTTGAGAGGGTCCTGAGAGGTGGGGGAAGAATGCAGCCGACTCAATGTGAGTGATAAGCAAGCTTCCACTTTAGTGATGTGACACAGCTTCTTTTATGCTCCTTTGCTTTAATTATGCACATGTGTTATAACATAATTGGCTACCTTTACTTTAATTATGCATTCGTATTATAACATTACTGGCTACTGGTGACTTCATCTCCCGGCTGTAGTTTGTCTCCCGGCCACAGTTAGTTAGTTTCCCGGCCGCTTATCCTTTCCATGCTGGCTCGTTACCAGGAATGTTGCTTACTCCTTGCTCAAGGTTATCGTAATCTTCATGGGCCTCCTGCATAGCTCCCTTATGCTAACCGAGCTCGCTCACGCTAACGGAGGCCTAGGCACACCAGCTCAGACTTGATGCTGATACATGCTGCAAACTAACTCGTCCAGGGACCCATGTCCCTGTTCCTTGAGCCATTCCCCAACAGGTGCCCCCATGGGGCAACTTAGGGGGTGCAGTAGGGGCTCTACAGGAGGCTCCATATCGGGGAAGGAAGAGCGCAGCAGGGACTCTGTAAGAGTCTCCACGGAGGAACTTGAAGGAGTAGTAGGGGCTCTAAAAGCATCTCCATGGGTGGACTTAAGGGGCGCACTAGGGGCTCTATAGGAGTCTCCATAGGGGGTAATGAAGGCCGCTGTAGGGGCTCTACAAGAATCTACAAGGAGGGACTTAAGGCCACAGTAGGGGCTCTATAGGTGCCTCCATGGGGCGACTTAGCGGGTGCAGTAGGGGCTCTATAGGAGGCTCCATAGGGGGAAATGAAGGGCGCAGTAGGCTCTCTAAAAGCGTCTCCATGGGTGGACTTAAGGGGCGCAGTAGGGGGCTGTGTAAGAGTCTCCACGGAGGAACTTTAGGGCGCAGTAGGGGCTGTATAAGAGTCTCTATGGAGGGACTTAAGGGGCACAGAATGGGTTCTATAAGAGTCTGGATAGCGGGGAGTGAAGGGCGCTGTAGTGGCTCTATAAGAGTCTCCATGGAGGGTTTTAAGGAGGCAGTCGGGGCTCTATAAGTGTCTCCACGGGGGGACTTAATGGGCGCAGTAGGCACTCTGTACAAGTCTCCATAGTGGGGAATGAAGGGCGCAGTAGGGGTGCTATAAGAGTCTCCATGGGGGGACTTAAGGGCGCAGTGGAGGCTCTCTAAGTTTCTCCATTGGTGGAATTAAGGGGTGCAGTAGGGGCTCTATAGGAGGCTCCATAGGGAGGAATGATGGGAGCTGTAGGGTCTCTACAAGAGTCTCCATGGAGTGTTTTAAGGGGCAGTAGGGGATCTATAAGTGTATCCCTGGAGGGACTTAAGGGCGCAGTAGAAGCTGTATAGGAGGTTGCATAGTAGGGAATGGAGGGCGCTGTAAGAGCTCTGTAAGTGTCTACATGGGGTGACTTAAGGGCACAGTAGGGGTTCTTTAGGAGGCTGAAAAGGGGGGAATGAAGGGCGGCGAGGGGGTTCTGTAAGAGTCTCCATGGGGGGAATTAAGGGGTGCAGTAGGGGGCTTACTAGAAATCTTCGTAGGGGGGAATGAAGGGCGCTGTAGGGGCTCTATAAGGGTCTTCATGGAGGAACTTAAGGGGTGCAGTAGGGGCTCTTTAGGAGGTTGCATAGGGGGGAATGGAGGGCGCTGTAGGAGCTCTATAATAGTCTCCATGGAGGGACTTAAGGGCGCAGTAGGGACTCTATTAGTGTCTCCATAGGGGGAATTAAGGGGCGCAGTAGGGGCTCTACAGGAGGCTCCATAGCGGGGAAGGAAGGGCGCAGTAGGGACTCTGTATCAGTCTCCACGGAGGAACTTGAGGGTGTAGTAGGGACTCTATAAGAGTCTCCATGGGAGGACTTAAGGGGTGCAGTAGGGGCTCTATATGAGGCTCCATATGGGGGAAGGAAGTGTGCTGTAGGGGCTCTCTAAGAGTCTCCATGAAAGACTTCAGGGTGCAGTAGGGGCTCTATAAGTGCCTCCATGGGGGGACTTAAGGGGCACATTAGGGGCTCTATAGGAGGCTCCCTAGGGGGGAATGAAGGGCGCTGGGGGGGCTCTCTAAGTGTCTCCATGAGGGGACATAAGCTACTCAATACGGGCTCTATTGGAGGCTCCTTTGGGGGGAATGAAGGGGGCAGTAGTGGCTGTATAACAATTTCCATGAGGAGTATTTAAGAGGCGCAGTACGGGATCTATAGGAGGCTGCATAGGAGGGAATGAAGGGCGCTGTAGGGGCTGTATAAGAGTCTCCATGGATGACTTAAGGTCCAGTAGGGGCTCTGTAAGTGTCTCCATGGGGGGACTTAAGTGCGCAGTAGGGACTCTATAGGAGGCTGCCTAGCGGTGAATGGAGGGCGCTGGAGGGGCTGTGTAAGAGTCTCTATGAGTGACTTAAGGGCGCACTAGGGTCTCTGTAAGGATCTCCTTGGGGGAATTAAGGGGCGCAGTATGGGTTCTGTAGGAGGATGCATAGCAGGGAATGGAGGGCGCTGTAGAGGCACTATATGAATCTCCATGGAGGGACTTAAGGCACAGCAGGAACTCTGTAAGTGTCTCCATAGGGGGAATTAAGGGGCGCAGTAGGGGCTCTACAGGAAGCTCCATAGCGGGGAAGGAAGGGCGCAGTAGGGACTCTGTATCAGTCTCCACGGAGGAACTTGAGGGTGTAGTAGGGGCTCTATAAGAGTCTCCATGGGAGGACTTAAGTGGTGCAGTTGGGGCTCTATAAGTTTCTCCAAGGGAGGACTCAAGGGGCGCAGTAGGAACTCTAAAGGAGGCTGCATAGGGGGGGAATGAAGGGTGCTGTAGGGGCTGTATAAGAGTCTCCATGAAGGGACATAATGTTGCTGCAAAAGTGGCTCTAAAAGCGTCTCCGTTGGGGAACTTAGGGGGAGCAGTTGGGGCTCTATAGGAGGCCGCAGATGGGGGAATGAAGGGCACTGTAGGAGCTCTGTAAGAATCTCCATGGAGGGACTTAAAGGCGCAGCAGGGGCTCTGCAATTATCTCCATGGGGGGACTTAAGGGGAGCAGCAGGGGCTCCATAGGAGTCTCCTTAGTGTGGAATGATATGCGCAGTGGAGGCTCTAGACGACTCTCTGTTGGAGGATTTAAGGGCGCAGTAGGGGCTCTACAGGAGTCTCCATACAGGGGAATGAAAGGCGTGGTAGGGGAGGCTGTATAGGTGGCTGAATGAGGGGACTCAAGGGGTGCAGTAGGGGCTCTATAGGAGGCAGCATAAGGGGAATGATGGGCGCTGTAGGTGGTCTATAGGAGGCTGCTTCGGTGGGAATGAAAGGCGCTGGAGGAGTTCTGTAAGTGTCTCCATAGGGGGACTTAAGGGGAGTAGCAGGGGCTCTGTAGGAGGCTCCATAGAGTGGAATGAAGGGCGCAGTAGGGGTCTATAAGAGTCTCCATGGGCGGACTTAAGGGCGCAGTAGGAGCTCTATAGGAGTAGCTATAGGGGGGAATGAGGGGCGCTGTAGGGGCTCTATAAGAGTCTCCATGGAGGGATTTAAGGGGGCATTAGGGGCTCTATAAATATCTCCTTGGGGGGACTGAATGGGCGCAGTGGGGGCTCTATAGGAGTCTGCATAGGGGGTAATGGAGGGTGCTGTTGAGGCTCTGTAAGTTTGTCCATTGGGAGGACTTAAGGGGAGCAGTAGGGCCTCTATAGGAGGCTGCATAGAGGGGAATGATGAGAGCTGTAGGGGCTCTGTATGAATCTCCATGAAGGGACTTAAGGGCGCAGTAGGGGCTCGATGTTTTCATAGGGGGACTGAAGGTGCGCAGTAGGGCTCTATAGGAGTCTCCTTAGGGTGGAATGAAGGGCTCTATAAGAGTCTCCATGGATAGATTTAAGGGGCCAGTAGGGGCTCTATACAAGGCTAAATAGGGGGAAATGAAGGGAGCTGTAGGGGCTCTATAAGAGTCTCCATGGAGCGACATAAGGGCGCATAAGGGGCTCTATAAGAGTCTCCATTGGGGGACTTAAGGGGCGCAGAAGAGGCTCTATAAGAGTCTGCATAGGGTGGAATGAAGGGCGCTGTAGGAGCTCTATAAGAATCTCCATGGGGGAGTCTTAACGGGCTCAGTAGGGGCTCTATAGGAGGCTGCATAGCGGGGAATGGAGGGCACTATAGGGCCTCTATAAGAGTCTCCATGGGGGCGACTTAAGAGGCACAGTAGGGGCTCTAGAGTAGGCTTCGTAGGGGGGAAGGAGGGGCACAGTAGGGGCTCCCTAAGAGTCTCCATGGAGGGACTTAAGGTGTGCAGTATGGGCTCTATCAGAGTCTTCATTGAGGGACTAAAGGATGCAGCAGGGGCTCTATAGGAGGCTCCATGGGGGGACTTAATGGGTGCAGTAGGGATCCTTCAGGAGGCTCCATGAGGTGACTTAAGGACACAGTAATGTCTCTAAAGGAGACTCCATAGGGAGGAATGAAGGGCAAAGTAGGGGCTCTATAAGAGTCTCCATGGAGGAAATTAAGGGTGCAGTAGGGGATTTCTAAGAGTCTCCAGGGTGGGAATTAAGGGGTGCAGTAGGGACTCTATAAGAGTCTACCTGGGGGCACTTAAGGACACAATAGGGGTTCTATAGGAGGCTCCATAGGGGGGAATGAAGGGCGCAGTAGGGGTTTTATAAAAGTCTCCATGTGGGGACTTAAGGGGCACAGTAGGGGCTCTGTAGTAGGACCCGTATGGGGGAATGAAGGGCGGAGAGGGGGCTTTATAAGAGTCTCCATGGAGGGACTTAAGGGCGAAGTAGGGGCTCTATAGGAGGTCGCATAGGGGGGAATGGAGGGCGCTGTAGGAGCTCTATGAGAGTCTCCATGGAGGGACTTAAGGCCACAGTAGGGGCTCTATAGGTGCCTCCATGGGGCAACTTAGGGGGTGCAGTAGGGGCTCTACAGGAGGCTCCATAACTGGGAAGGAAGAGCGCAGTAGGGACTCTGTAAGAGTCTCCACGGAGGAACTTGAAGGAGTAGTAGGGGCTCTAAAAGCATCTCCATGGGTGGACTTAAGGGGCGCACTAGGGGCTCTATAGGAGTCTCCATAAGGGGTAATGAAGGCCGCTGTAGGGGCTCTACAAGAATCTACAAGGAGGGACTTAAGGCCACAGTAGGGGCTCTATAGGTGCCTCCATGGGGCGACTTAGCGGGTGCAGTAGGGGCTCTATAGGAGGCTCCATAGGGGGAAATGAAGGGCGCAGTAGGCTCTCTAAAAGCGTCTCCATGGGTGGACTTAAGGGGCGCAGTAGGGGGCTGTGTAAGAGTCTCCATGGGGGAACTTAATGGGTGCAGTAGGGGCTCTATAGGAGGCTGCATAGGGGGGGATGAAGGGCACTGTAGGAGCTCTGTAAGAGTCTCCATGGAGGTACTTAAAGGTGCAGTAGGGGCTCTATACGGGGGAATTAAGGGCACTGTTGGGGCTCTATAAGAGTCTCCATGAAGGGTTTTAAGGAGGCAGTCGGGGCTCTATAAGTGTCTCCACGGGGGGACTTAATGGGCGCAGTAGGCACTCTGTACAAGTCTCCATAGTGGGGAATGAAGGGCGCAGTAGGGATGCTATAAGAGTCTCCATGGCGGGACTTAAGGGCGCAGTGGAGGCTCTCTAAGTTTCTCCATTGGCGGAATTAAGGGGCACAGTAGGGGCTCTATAGGAGGCTGCATAGAGGGGAATGGAGGGCGCTGTAGGGGCTCTAAAAGAGTCTCCATTGGGGGACTTAAGGGGCGCAGTAGGGGCTCTATAGGTGGCTCCTTAGGGAGGAATGATGGGAGCTGTAGGGTCTCTACAAGAGTCTCCATGGAGTGTTTTAAGGGGCAGTAGGGGATCTATAAGTGTATCCCTGGAGGGACTTAAGGGCGCAGTAGGAGCTGTATAGGAGGTTGCATAGTAGGGAATGGAGGGCGCTGTAAGAGCTCTGTAAGTGTCTACATGGGGTGACTTAAGGGCGCAGTAGGGGTTCTTTAGGAAGCTGAAAAGGGGGGGAATGAAGGGCGGCGAGGGGGTTCTGTAAGAGTCTCCATGGGGGGAATTAAGGGGTGCAGTAGGGGGCTTACTAGAAGTCTCCGTAGGGGGGAATGAAGGGCGCTGTAGGAGCTCTGTAAGAGTCTCCATGGAAGGACTGAAGGGGGCAGTATGGGTTCTATAGGAGGATGCATAGCAGGGAATGGAGAGCGCTGTAGGAGCTCTATAATAGTCTCCATGGAGGGACTTAAGGGCGCAGTAGGGGCTCTGTAAGTGTATCCATGGGGCGGCTTCAGGGACGCTTTAGTGGCTCTATAGGAGGCTCCATAGGGGGGGAATGAAGTGCGCAGTACAGGCTCTATAAGACTCTCCATTGTGGGACTTAAGGGGCGCAGAAGAGGCTCTATAAGAGGCTGCATAGCTAGGAATAGAGTGCGCTGTAGGGGCCCTATAAGTGTCTCCATGGGGGGACTTAAGGGTCACAGTAGGGGCTCTATAGGAAGCTACATTTGGGGGAATAAAGGGCGCAGTAGGGGCTGTATAAGAGTCTCCATGGGGGAGACTTAAGGGACGCAGTAGGGGCTGTATAGGAGGCTTCATAGGGGGGAATGAAGGGCTCTGTAGGGGCTCTATAAGAGGGTCCATAGCGGGGAATGAAGCGTGCAGTAGAAGCTCTATAAGTCTCCATGGGGGAATTAAGGGGAGAAGTACGGGTTCTACTGGATGCTCCCTAGGGGGCAATGAAGGGCGCTGTAGGGGCTCTCTAAGAGTCTCCATGAAAGACTTCAGGGTGCAGTAGGGGCTCTATAAGTGCCTCCATGGGGGGACTTAAGGGGCACATTAGGGGCTCTATAGGAGGCTCCCTAGGGGGGAATGAAGGGCGCTGGGGGGGCTCTCTAAGTGTCTCCATGAGGGGACATAAGCTACTCAATACGGGCTCTATTGGAGGCTCCTTTGGGGGGAATGAAGGGGGCAGTAGTGGCTGTATAAGAGTCTCCATGGATGGACTTAAGGTCCAGTAGGGGCTCTGTAAGTGTCTCCATGGGGGGACTTAAGTGCGCAGTAGGGGCTCTATAGGAGGCTGCCTAGCGGTGAATGGAGGGCGCTGGAGGGGCTGTGTAAGAGTCTCTATGAGTGACTTAAGGGCGCACTAGGGTCTCTGTAAGGATCTCCTTGGGGGAATTAAGGGGCGCAGTATGGGTTCTGTAGGAGGATGCATAGCAGGGAATGGAGGGCACTGTAGAGGCCATATAAGGGTCTCCATGGAGGGACTTAAGGGCGCAGTAGGGGCTCTACAATTATTTCCATGGAGGGACTTAGGGGAGCCGCAGGGGCTCTACAGGAGTCTCCTTAGTGTGGAATGATGGGCGCAGTGGAGGCTCTAGACGACTCTCTGTTGGAGGATTTAAGGGCGCAGTAGGGGCTCTACAGGAGTCTCCATACAGGGGAATGAAAGGCGTGGTAGGGGAGGCTGTATAGGTGGCTGAATGAGGGGACTCAAGGGGTGCAGTAGGGGCTCTATAGGAGGCAGCATAAGGGGAATGATGGGCGCTGTAGGTGGTCTATAGGAGGCTGCTTCGGTGGGAACGAAAGGCGCTGGAGGAGTTCTGTAAGTGTCTCCATAGGGGGACTTAAGGGGAGTAGCAGGGGCTCTGTAGGAGGCTCCATAGAGTGGAATGAAGGGCGCAGTAGGGGTCTATAAGAGTCTCCATGGGCGGACTTAAGGGCGCAGTAGGAGCTCTATAGGAGTAGCTATAGGGGGGAATGAGGGGCGCTGTAGGGGCTCTATAAGAGTCTCCATGGAGGGATTTAAGGGGGCATTAGGGGCTCTATAAATATCTCCTTGGGGGGACTGAATGGGCGCAGTGGGGGCTCTATAGGAGTCTCCATAGGGGGGAATGGAGGGTGCTGTTGAGGCTCTGTAAGTTTGTCCATTGGGAGGACTTAAGGGGAGCAGTAGGGCCTCTATAGGAGGCTGCATAGAGGGGAATGATGAGAGCTGTAGGGGCTCTGTATGAATCTCCATGAAGGGACTTAAGGGCGCAGTAGGGGCTCGATGTTTTCATAGGGGGACTGAAGGTGCGCAGTAGGGCTCTATAGGAGTCTCCTTAGGGTGGAATGAAGGGCTCTATAAGAGTCTCCATGGATAGATTTAAGGGGGCAGTAGGGGCTCTATACAAGGCTAAATAGGGGGAAATGAAGGGAGCTGTAGGGGCTCTATAAGAGTCTCCATGGAGCGACATAAGGGCGCATAAGGGGCTCTATAAGAGTCTCCATTGGGGGACTTAAGGGGCGCAGAAGAGGCTCTATAAGAGTCTGCATAGGGTGGAATGAAGGGCGCTGTAGGAGCTCTATAAGAGTCTCCATGGAGGGATTTAAGGGCGCAGTAGGGGCTCTATAGGAGGCTGCATAGCGGGGAATGGAGGGCACTATAGGGCCTCTATAAGAGTCTCCATGGGGGCGACTTAAGAGGCACAGTAGGGGCTCTAGAGTAGGCTTCGTAGGGGGGAATGAAGGGCACAGTAGGGGCTCCCTAAGAGTCTCCATGGAGGGACTTAAGGTGTGCAGTATGGGCTCTATCAGAGTCTTCATTGAGGGACTAAAGGATGCAGCAGGGGCTCTATAGGAGGCTCCATGGGGGGACTTAATGGGTGCAGTAGGGATCCTTCAGGAGGCTCCATGAGGTGACTTAAGGACACAGTAATGTCTCTAAAGGAGACTCCATAGGGAGGAATGAAGGGCAAAGTAGGGGCTCTATAAGAGTCTCCATGGAGGAAATTAAGGGTGCAGTAGGGGATTTCTAAGAGTCTCCAGGGTGGGAATTAAGGGGTGCAGTAGGGACTCTATAAGAGTCTACCTGGGGGCACTTAAGGACACAATAGGGGTTCTATAGGAGGCTCCATAGGGGGGAATGAAGGGCGCAGTAGGGGTTTTATAAAAGTCTCCATGTGGGGACTTAAGGGGCACAGTAGGGGCTCTGTAGTAGGACCCATATGGGGGAATGAAGGGCGGAGAGGGGGCTTTATAAGAGTCTCCATGGAGGGACTTAAGGGCGAAGTAGGGGCTCTATAGGAGGTCGCATAGGGGGGAATGGAGGGCGCTGTAGGAGCTCTATGAGAGTCTCCATGGAGGGACTTAAGGCCACAGTAGGGGCTCTATAGGTGCCTCCATGGGGCAACTTAGGGGGTGCAGTAGGGGCTCTACAGGAGGCTCCATATCGGGGAAGGAAGAGCGCAGCAGGGACTCTGTAAGAGTCTCCACGGAGGAACTTGAAGGAGTAGTAGGGGCTCTAAAAGCATCTCCATGGGTGGACTTAAGGGGCGCACTAGGGGCTCTATAGGAGTCTCCATAAGGGGTAATGAAGGCCGCTGTAGGGGCTCTACAAGAATCTACAAGGAGGGACTTAAGGCCACAGTAGGGGCTCTATAGGTGCCTCCATGGGGCGACTTAGCGGGTGCAGTAGGGGCTCTATAGGAGGCTGCATAGGGGGGATGAAGGGCACTGTAGGAGCTCTGTAAGAGTCTCCATGGAGGTACTTAAAGGTGCAGTAGGGGCTCTATAGGTGGCTCCTTAGGGAGGAATGATGGGAGCTGTAGGGTCTCTACAAGAGTCTCCATGGAGTGTTTTAAGGGGCAGTAGGGGATCTATAAGTGTATCCCTGGAGGGACTTAAGGGCGCAGTAGGGGCTCTATAAGTGTCTCCACACAGGGACTTAAGGGCGCAGTAGGGGCTCTGTAAGTGTATCCATGGGGGGGCTTCAGGGGCGCTTTAGTGGCTCTATAGGAGGCTCCATAGGGGGGGAATGAAGTGCGCAGTACAGGCTCTATAAGACTCTCCATTGTGGGACTTAAGGGGCGCAGAAGAGGCTCTATAAGAGGCTGCATAGCTGGGAATAGAGTGCGCTGTAGGGGCCCTATAAGTGTCTCCATGGGGGGACTTAAGGGTCACAGTAGGGGCTCTATAGGAAGCTACATTTGGGGGAATAAAGGGCGCAGTAGGGGCTGTATAAGAGTCTCCATGGGGGAGACTTAAGGGACGCAGTAGGGGCTGTATAGGAGGCTTCATAGGGGGGAATGAAGGGCTCTGTAGGGGCTCTATAAGAGGGTCCATAGCGGGGAATGAAGCGTGCTGTAGAAGCTCTATAAGTCTGCATGGGGGAATTAAGGGGAGAAGTACGGGTTCTACTGGATGCTCCCTAGGGGGGGAATGAAGGGCGCTGCAGGGGCTCTCTAAGAGTCTCCATGAAAGACTTCAGGGTGCAGTAGGGGCTCTATAAGTGCCTCCATGGGGGGACTTAAGGGGCACATTAGGGGCTCTATAGGAGGCTCCCTAGGGGGGAATGAAGGGCGCTGGGGGGGCTCTCTAAGTGTCTCCATGAGGGGACATAAGCTACTCAATACGGGCTCTATTGGAGGCTCCTTTGGGGGGAATGAAGGGGGCAGTAGTGGCTGTATAAGGGTCTCCATGGATGGACTTAAGGTCCAGTAGGGGCTCTGTAAGTGTCTCCATGGGGGGACTTAAGTGCGCAGTAGGGGCTCTATAGGAGGCTGCCTAGCGGTGAATGGAGGGCGCTGGAGGGGCTGTGTAAGAGTCTCTATGAGTGACTTAAGGGCGCACTAGGGTCTCTGTAAGGATCTCCTTGGGGGAATTAAGGGGCGCAGTATGGGTTCTGTAGGAGGATGCATAGCAGGGAATGGAGGGCACTGTAGAGGCCATATAAGGGTCTCCATGGAGGGACTTAAGGGCGCAGTAGGGGCTCTACAATTATTTCCATGGAGGGACTTAGGGGAGCCGCAGGGGCTCTACAGGAGTCTCCTTAGTGTGGAATGATGGGCGCAGTGGAGGCTCTAGACGACTCTCTGTTGGAGGATTTAAGGGCGCAGTAGGGGCTCTACAGGAGTCTCCATACAGGGGAATGAAAGGCGTGGTAGGCGCTCCATAAGAGTCTCCAAGTACGGACTCTAGGGCACAGTAGAAGCTGTATAGGTGGCTCAATGAGGGGACTCAAGGGGTGCAGTAGGGGCTCTATAGGAGGCAGCATAAGGGGAATGATGGGCGCTGTAGGTGGTCTATAGGAGGCTGCTTAGGTGGGAATGAAAGGCGCTGGAGGGGTTCTGTAAGTGTCTCCAGAGGGGGACTTAAGGGGAGTAGCAGGGGCTCTGTAGGAGGCTCCATAGAGTGGAATGAAGGGCGCAGTAGGGGTCTATAAGAGTCTCCATGGGCGGACTTAAGGGCGCAGTAGGAGCTCTATAGGAGTAGCTATAGGGGGGAATGAGGGGCGCTGTAGGGGCTCTGTATGAATCTCCATGAAGGGACTTAAGGGCGCAGTAGGGGCTCGATGTTTTCATAGGGGGACTGAAGGTGCGCAGTAGGGCTCTATAGGAGTCTCCTTAGGGTGGAATGAAGGGCTCTATAAGAGTCTCCATGGATAGATTTAAGGGGGCAGTAGGGGCTCTATACAAGGCTAAATAGGGGGAAATGAAGGGAGCTGTAGGGGCTCTATAAGAGTCTCCATGGAGCGACATAAGGGCGCATAAGGGGCTCTATAAGAGTCTCCATTGGGGGACTTAAGGGGCGCAGAAGAGGCTCTATAAGAGTCTGCATAGGGTGGAATGAAGGGCGCTGTAGGAGCTCTATAAGAGTCTCCATGGAGGGATTTAAGGGCGCAGTAGGGGCTCTATAGGAGGCTGCATAGCGGGGAATGGAGGGCACTATAGGGCCTCTATAAGAGTCTCCATGGGGGCGACTTAAGAGGCACAGTAGGGGCTCTAGAGTAGGCTTCGTAGGGGGGAATGAAGGGCACAGTAGGGGCTCCCTAAGAGTCTCCATGGAGGGACTTAAGGTGTGCAGTATGGGCTCTATCAGAGTCTTCATTGAGGGACTAAAGGATGCAGCAGGGGCTCTATAGGAGGCTCCATGGGGGGACTTAATGGGTGCAGTAGGGATCCTTCAGGAGGCTCCATGAGGTGACTTAAGGACACAGTAATGTCTCTAAAGGAGACTCCATAGGGAGGAATGAAGGGCAAAGTAGGGGCTCTATAAGAGTCTCCATGGAGGAAATTAAGGGTGCAGTAGGGGATTTCTAAGAGTCTCCAGGGTGGGAATTAAGGGGTGCAGTAGGGACTCTATAAGAGTCTACCTGGGGGCACTTAAGGACACAATAGGGGTTCTATAGGAGGCTCCATAGGGGGGAATGAAGGGCGCAGTAGGGGTTTTATAAAAGTCTCCATGTGGGGACTTAAGGGGCACAGTAGGGGCTCTGTAGTAGGACCCATATGGGGGAATGAAGGGCGGAGAGGGGGCTTTATAAGAGTCTCCATGGAGGGACTTAAGGGCGAAGTAGGGGCTCTATAGGAGGTCGCATAGGGGGGAATGGAGGGCGCTGTAGGAGCTCTATGAGAGTCTCCATGGAGGGACTTAAGGCCACAGTAGGGGCTCTATAGGTGCCTCCATGGGGCAACTTAGGGGGTGCAGTAGGGGCTCTACAGGAGGCTCCATATCGGGGAAGGAAGAGCGCAGCAGGGACTCTGTAAGAGTCTCCACGGAGGAACTTGAAGGAGTAGTAGGGGCTCTAAAAGCATCTCCATGGGTGGACTTAAGGGGCGCACTAGGGGCTCTATAGGAGTCTCCATAAGGGGTAATGAAGGCCGCTGTAGGGGCTCTACAAGAATCTACAAGGAGGGACTTAAGGCCACAGTAGGGGCTCTATAGGTGCCTCCATGGGGCGACTTAGCGGGTGCAGTAGGGGCTCTATAGGAGGCTGCATAGGGGGGGATGAAGGGCACTGTAGGAGCTCTGTAAGAGTCTCCATGGAGGTACTTAAAGGTGCAGTAGGGGCTCTATAGGTGGCTCCTTAGGGAGGAATGATGGGAGCTGTAGGGTCTCTACAAGAGTCTCCATGGAGTGTTTTAAGGGGCAGTAGGGGATCTATAAGTGTATCCCTGGAGGGACTTAAGGGCGCAGTAGGAGCTGTATAGGAGGTTGCATAGTAGGGAATGGAGGGCGGTGTAGGAGCTCTGTAAGTGTCTACATGGGGTGACTTAAGGGCGCAGTAGGGGTTCTTTAGGAGGCTGAAAAGGGGGGAATGAAGGGCGGCGAGGGAGTTCTGTAAGAGTCTCCATGGGGGGAATTAAGGGGTGCAGTAGGGGGCTTACTAGAAGTCTCCGTAGGGGGGAATGAAGGGCGCTGTAGGGGCTCTATAAGAGTCTCCATGGAAGGACTGAAGGGGGCAGTATGGGTTCTATAGGAGGATGCATAGCAGGGAATGGAGAGCGCTGTAGGAGCTCTATAATAGTCTCCATGGAGGGACTTAAGGGCGCAGTAGGGGCTCTACAGGAGGCTCCATAGCGGGGAAGGAAGGGCGCAGTAGGGGCTCTGTAAGTGTATCCATGGGGGGGCTTCAGGGACGCTTTAGTGGCTCTATAGGAGGCTCCATAGGGGGGGAATGAAGTGCGCAGTACAGGCTCTATAAGACTCTCCATTGTGGGACTTAAGGGGCGCAGAAGAGGCTCTATAAGAGGCTGCATAGCTGGGAATAGAGTGCGCTGTAGGGGCCCTATAAGTGTCTCCATGGGGGGACTTAAGGGTCACAGTAGGGGCTCTATAGGAAGCTACATTTGGGGGAATAAAGGGCGCAGTAGGGGCTGTATAAGAGTCTCCATGGGGGAGACTTAAGGGACGCAGTAGGGGCTGTATAGGAGGCTTCATAGGGGGGAATGAAGGGCTCTGTAGGGGCTCTATAAGAGGGTCCATAGCGGGGAATGAAGCGTGCTGTAGAAGCTCTATAAGTCTGCATGGGGGAATTAAGGGGAGAAGTACGGGTTCTACTGGATGCTCCCTAGGGGGGGAATGAAGGGCGCTGCAGGGGGGCTCTCTAAGTGTCTCCATGAGGGGACATAAGCTACTCAATACGGGCTCTATTGGAGGCTCCTTTGGGGGGAATGAAGGGGGCAGTAGTGGCTGTATAACAATTTCCATGAGGAGTATTTAAGAGGCGCAGTACGGGATCTATAGGAGGCTGCATAGGAGGGAATGAAGGGCGCTGTACTGAACTAATACTTGCAGGCAGAGTCTTCTGAGAATTCCAGAGAACGAGAAGCTATAGGAAGGGAAAAACAATCCTACTTTGTCCGGTTTTCGAAAGAACAGCTACGTCGAGATTCTGCACGCTTCAACCCTTCTCCTCAACCGGTTTTCTTTTCCTTAGCAAGACACAGAGCTTTTTCTCTCCTACGGACGAGCACTTCTGAGCAGGCTGGGGACTGAAAAGCCTGCAGTGCAAGGTAGAATGTAGAATGCCACATTGCGAGTTCCGCTTCACAGCTGCAAGCGGATGCTTTTCTAAGAGCAAAGAGTTTCAGAAGGGTAAATTCTCCAAGAACATTATCTCTGCACTTCTGCAATGCTCGCTGCCGGACGATCTTTGCGATTGAAAGAACAGATCAGTTTCTTTGCTCATCTGTCATTTAGAAGTAGAGATACAGAAAGCTTCTACAGGACAAAACAGTTGTGCGCTAGCAACTCTCCTTTAGTTAGCGAGATCACAGATTTAAGAGGTGCGGGGATGCTCACTGCTGAGAAGGCTGATGAGAGCCAAGACTGTGGAGTGACGAGAGAGAGAGAGAGAGAGAGAGAGAAAACGCAGATCCAGAAGACAATTGTAACACAGTAACGCGTATCAGCGCAGGCAGTTCACAGAGGGCTCTCTAACTCTCTCTCTCCACCGAGACAATGCTTGCAGGCAGAGTCTTCTGAGAATTCCAGAGAACGAGATGCTATAGGAAGGGAAAAACAATCCTACTTTGTCCGGTTTTCGAAAGAACAGCTACGTAGAGATTCTGCACGCTTCAACCCTTCTCCTCAACCGGTTGTCTTTTCCTTAGCAAGACACAGAGATTTTTTTTCTCCTACGGACGAGCACTTCTGAGCAGGCTGGGGACTGAAAAGCCTGCAGTGCAAGGTAGAATGTAGAATGCCACATTGCGAGTTCCGCTTCACAGCTGCAAGCGGATGCTTTTCTAAGAGCAAAGAGTTTCAGAAGGGTAAATTCTCCAAGAACATTATCTCTGCACTTCTGCAATGCTCGCTGCCGGACGATCTTTGCGATTGAAAGAACAGATCAGTTTCTTTGCTCATCTGTCATTTAGAAGTACAGATACAGAATACTTCTAGAGGACAAAACAGTTGTGCGCTTGCAACTTTCCTTTTGTTAGCGAGATCAGAGATTTAGCAAGACACAGAGCTTTTTCTCTCCTAAGGACGAGCACTTCTGAGCAGGCTGGGGACTGAAAAGCCTGCAGTGCAAGGTAGAATGTAGAATGCCACATTGCGAGTTCCGCTTCACAACTGCAAGCGGAAGCTATTCTAAAAGTAATGTGTTTCAAAAGGGTAAATTCTCCAAGAACTTTATCTCTGCACTTCTGCAATGCTCGCTGCCGGACGATCTTTGCGATTGAAAGAACAGATCAGTTTCTTTGCTCATCTGTCATTTAGAAGTACAGATACAGAAAGCTTCTACTGGACAAAACAGTTGTGCGCTAGCAACTCTCCTTTAGTTAGCGAGATCATAGATTTAAGAGGCGCGGGGACGCTCACTGCTGAGAAGGCTGATGAGAGGCAAGACTGTGGAGTGCAGAGAGAGAAAACGCAGATGCAGAAGGCAGTTGTTAACAAAGTGTTACCGTGCAAGCAGTTTGCAGAGGGCTCTCTCTCTGCACTGAACTAATACTTGCAGCAGGAGTCTGCTGAGAATTCCAAAGAGCGAGATGCTATTGAAAGCAAAAAGCAATCCCGTTTTATCCGGCTTTCGAAAGAATAGCTACCTAGAGATTCTGCACGGTTCAACACTTCTCCTCTACCGGTTTTCTTTTCCTTAGCAAGACACAGAGCTTTTTCTCTCCTACGGACGAGCACTTCTGAGCAGGCTGGGGACTGAAAAGCCTGCAGTGCAAGGTAGAATGCCACATTGCGAGTCCTTCTTCAAACAGCTGCAAGAGGAAGCTTTTCTAAGAGCAAAGAGTTTCAGAAGGGCAAGCTCTACAAGAACATTATCTCTGCACTTCTGCAATGCTCGCTGCCGGACGATCTTTGCGATTGAAAGAACAGATCAGTTTCTTTGCTCATCTGTCATTTAGAAGTACAGATACAGAAAGCTTCTACTGGACAAAACAGTTGTGCGCTAGCAACTCTCCTTTAGTTAGCGAGATCAGAGATTTAAGAGGCGCGGGGACGATCACTGCGGAGAACGCTGATGAGAGCCAAGACTGTGGAGTGACGAGAGAGAGAGAGAGAGAACGCAGATCCAGAAGACAATTGTATCACAGTAACGCGTATCAGCGCAGGCAGTTCACAGAGGGCTCTCTAACTCTCTCTCTCCACCGAGACAATGCTTGCAGGCAGAGTCTTCTGAGAATTCCAGAGAACGAGATGCTATAGGAAGGGAAAAACAATCCTACTTTGTCCGGTTTTCGAAAGAACAGCTACGTAGAGATTCTGCACGCTTCAACCCTTCTCCTCAACCGGTTGTCTTTTCCTTAGCAAGACACAGAGATTTTTTTTCTCCTACGGACGAGCACTTCTGAGCAGGCAGGGGACTGAAAAGCCTGCGGTGCAATGAAACATGCAAAATGCCACACGGCGCATGCCTCTTCAAACAGCGGTAAGAAGAAAGTTCTCTAAAAGCATTGTGATTCAGAAGGGCAAGTTCTCCAAGAACATTATCTCTGCACTTCTGCAATGCTCGCTGCCGGACGATCTTTGCGATTGAAAGAACAGATCAGTTTCTTTGCTCATCTGTCATTTAGAAGTACAGATACAGAAAGCATCTACAGGACAAAACAGTTGTGCGCTAGCAACTCTCCTTTAGTTAGCGAGATCAGAGATTTAAGAAGCGCGGGGACGCTCACTGCGGAGAAGGCTGATGAGAGCCAAGGCTGTGGAGTGAAGAGCGAGAGAAAACGCAGATCCAGAAGACAATTGTATCACAGTAACGCGTATCAGCGCAGGCAGTTCACAGAGGGCTCTCTAACTCTCTCTCTCACCGAGACAATGTTTGCAGTCAGAGTCTTCTGAGAATTCCAGAGAACGAGAAGCTATAGGAAGGGAAAAACAATCCTACTTTGTCCGGTTTTCGAAAGAACAGCTACGTCGAGATTCTGCACGCTTCAACCCTTCTCCTCAACCGGTTTTCTTTTCCTTAGCAAGACACAGAGCTTTTTCACTCCTACGGACGAGCACTTCTGAGCAGGCTGGGGACTGAAAAGCCTGCAGTGCAAGGTAGAATGTAGAATGCCACATTGCGAGTTCCGCTTCACAGCTGCAAGCGGATGCTTTTCTAAGAGCAAAGAGTTTCAGAAGGGTAAATTCTCCAAGAACATTATCTCTGCACTTCTGCAATGCTCGCTGCCGGACGATCTTTGCGAGTGAAAGAGAAGATCAGTTTCTTTGCTCATCTGTAATTTAGAAGTACAGATACAGAAAGCTTCTACAGGACAAAACAGTTGTGCGCTAGCAACTCTCCTTTAGTTAGCGAGATCAGAGATTTAAGAGGCGCGGGGACGCTCACTGCGGAGAAGGCTGATGAGAGCCAAGGCTGTGGAGTGAAGACAGAGAGAGAAAACGCAGATGCAGAAGACAGTTGATAATAAAGTGTTACCGTGCAAGCAGTTTGCAAAGGGCTCTCTCTCTGCACTGAACTAATACTTGCAGCAGAGGTCTGCTGAGAATTCCAAAGAGCGAGATGCTAGTGAAAGCAAAAAGCAATCCCGTTTTATCCGGCTTTCGAAAGAATAGCTACCGAGAGATTCTGCACGGTTCAACACTTCTCCTCTACCGGTTTTCTTTTCCTTAGCAAGACACAGAGCTTTTTCACTCCTACGGACGAGCACTTCTGAGCAGGCTGGGGACTGAAAAGCCTGCAGTGCAAGGTAGAATGCCACATTGCGAGTCCTTCTTCAAACAGCTGCAAGAGGAAGCTTCTCTAAGAGCAAAGAGTTTCAGAAGGGCAAGCTCTCCAAGAACATTATCTCTGCACTTCTGCAATGCTCGCTGCCGGACGATCTTTGCGATTGAAAGAACAGATCAGTTTCTTTGCTCATCTGTCATTTAGAAGTACAGATACAGAATACTTCTAGAGGACAAAACAGTTGTGCGCTTGCAACTTTCCTTTTGTTAGCGAGATCAGAGATTTAGCAAGACACAGAGCTTTTTCTCTCCTAAGGACGAGCACTTCTGAGCAGGCTGGGGACTGAAAAGCCTGCAGTGCAAGGTAGAATGTAGAATGCCACATTGCGAGTTCCGCTTCACAGCTGCAAGCGGAAGCTATTCTAAAAGTAATGTGTTTCAAAAGGGTAAATTCTCCAAGAACTTTATCTCTGCACTTCTGCAATGCTCGCTGCCGGACGATCTTTGCGATTGAAAGAACAGATCAGTTTCTTTGCTCATCTGTCATTTAGAAGTACAGATACAGAAAGCTTCTACTGGACAAAACAGTTGTGCGCTAGCAACTCTCCTTTAGTTAGCGAGATCATAGATTTAAGAGGCGCGGGGACGCTCACTGCTGAGAAGGCTGATGAGAGGCAAGACTGTGGAGTGCAGAGAGAGAAAACGCAGATGCAGAAGGCAGTTGTTAACAAAGTGTTACCGTGCAAGCAGTTTGCAGAGGGCTCTCTCTCTGCACTGAACTAATACTTGCAGCAGGAGTCTGCTGAGAATTCCAAAGAGCGAGATGCTATTGAAAGCAAAAAGCAATCCCGTTTTATCCGGCTTTCGAAAGAATAGCTACCTAGAGATTCTGCACGGTTCAACACTTCTCCTCTACCGGTTTTCTTTTCCTTAGCAAGACACAGAGCTTTTTCTCTCCTACGGACGAGCACTTCTGAGCAGGCTGGGGACTGAAAAGCCTGCAGTGCAAGGTAGAATGCCACATTGCGAGTCCTTCTTCAAACAGCTGCAAGAGGAAGCTTTTCTAAGAGCAAAGAGTTTCAGAAGGGCAAGCTCTCCAAGAACATTATCTCTGCACTTCTGCAATGCTCGCTGCCGGACGATCTTTGCGATTGAAAGAACAGATAAGTTTCTTTGCTCATCTGTCATTTAGAAGTACAGATACAGAAAGCTTCTACTGGACAAAACAGTTGTGCGCTAGCAACTCTCCTTTAGTTAGCGAGATCAGAGATTTAAGAGGCGCGGGGACGCTCACTGCGGAGAACGCTGATGAGAGCCAAGACTGTGGAGTGACGAGAGAGAGAGAGAGAGAGAACGCAGATCCAGAAGACAATTGTATCACAGTAACGCGTATCAGCGCAGGCAGTTCACAGAGGGCTCTCTAACTCTCTCTCTCCACCGAGACAATGCTTGCAGGCGGAGTCTTCTGAGAATTCCAGAGAACGAGATGCTATAGGAAGGGAAAAACAATCCTACTTTGTCCGGTTTTCGAAAGAACAGCTACGTAGAGATTCTGCACGCTTCAACCCTTCTCCTCTACCAGTTTTCTTTTCCTTAGCAAGACACAGAGATTTTTTTTCCCCTACGGACGAGCACTTCTGAGCAGGCAGGGGACTGAAAAGCCTGCGGTGCAATGAAACATGCAAAATGCCACACGGCGCATGCCTCTTCAAACAGCTGCAAGAGGAAGCTTTTCTAAGAGCAAAGAGTTTCAGAAGGGCAAGCTCTCCAAGAAAATTATCTCTGCACTTCTGCAATGCTCGCTGCCGGACGATCTTTGCGATTGAAAGAACAGATCAGTTTCTTTGCTCATCTGTCATTTAGAAGTACTGATACAGAAAGCTTCTACAGAACAAAACAGTTGTGCGCTAGCAACTCTCCTTTAGTTAGCGAGATCAGACATTTAAGAGGTGCGGGGATGCTCACTGCTGAGAAGGCTGATGAGAGGCAAGACTGTGGAGTGACGAGAGAGAGAGAGAACGCAGATCCAGAAGACAATTGTATCACAGTAACGCGTATCAGCGCAGGCAGTTCACAGAGGGCTCTCTAACTCTCTCTCACCGAGACAATGTTTGCAGTCAGAGTCTTCTGAGAATTCCAGAGAACGAGAAGCTATAGGAAGGGAAAAACAATCCTACTTTGTCCGGTTTTCGAAAGAACAGCTACGTCGAGATTCTGCACGCTTCAACCCTTCTCCTCAACCGGTTTTCTTTTCCTTAGCAAGACACAGAGCTTTTTCTCTCCTACGGACGAGCACTTCTGAGCAGGCTGGGGACTGAAAAGCCTGCAGTGCAAGGTAGAATGTAGAATGCCACATTGCGAGTTCCGCTTCACAGCTGCAAGCGGATGCTTTTCTAAGAGCAAAGAGTTTCAGAAGGGTAAATTCTCCAAGAACATTATCTCTGCACTTCTGCAATGCTCGCTGCCGGACGATCTTTGCGATTGAAAGAACAGAACAGTTTCTTTGCTCATCTGTCATTTAGAAGTACAGATACAGAATACTTCTAGAGGACAAAACAGTTGTGCGCTTGCAACTTTCCTTTTGTTAGCGAGATCAGAGATTAAGAGGAGCGGGGACGCTCACTGCTGAGAAGACTGATGAGAGGCAAGACTGTGGCGTGCAGAGAGAGAAAACGCAGATGCAGAAGACAGTTGATAATAAAGTGTTACCGTGCAAGCAGTTTGCAAAGGGCTCTCTCTCTGCACTGAACTAATACTTGCAGCAGAGGTCTGCTGAGAATTCCAAAGAGCGAGATGCTAGTGAAAGCAAAAAGCAATCCCGTTTTATCCGGCTTTCGAAAGAATAGCTACCTAGAGATTCTGCACGGTTCAACACTTCTCCTCTACCGGTTTTCTTTTCCTTAGCAAGACACAGAGCTTTTTCTCTCCTACGGACGAGCACTTCTGAGCAGGCTGGGGACTGAAAAGCCTGCAGTGCAAGGTAGAATGCCACATTGCGAGTCCTTCTTCAAACAGCTGCAAGAGGAAGCTTTTCTAAGAGCAAAGAGTTTCAGAAGGGCAAGCTCTACAAGAACATTATCTCTGCACTTCTGCAATGCTCGCTGCCGGACGATCTTTGCGATTGAAAGAACAGATAAGTTTCTTTGCTCATCTGTCATTTAGAAGTACAGATACAGAAAGCTTCTACTGGACAAAACAGTTGTGCGCTAGCAACTCTCCTTTAGTTAGCGAGATCAGAGATTTAAGAGGCGCGGGGACGATCACTGCGGAGAACGCTGATGAGAGCCAAGACTGTGGAGTGACGAGAGAGAGAGAGAGAACGCAGATCCAGAAGACAATTGTATCACAGTAACGCGTATCAGCGCAGGCAGTTCACAGAGGGCTCTCTAACTCTCTCTCTCCACCGAGACAATGCTTGCAGGCAGAGTCTTCTGAGAATTCCAGAGAACGAGATGCTATAGGAAGGGAAAAACAATCCTACTTTGTCCGGTTTTCGAAAGAACAGCTACGTAGAGATTCTGCACGCTTCAACCCTTCTCCTCAACCGGTTGTCTTTTCCTTAGCAAGACACAGAGATTTTTTTTCTCCTACGGACGAGCACTTCTGAGCAGGCAGGGGACTGAAAAGCCTGCGGTGCAATGAAACATGCAAAATGCCACACGGCGCATGCCTCTTCAAACAGCGGTAAGAAGAAAGTTCTCTAAAAGCATTGTGATTCAGAAGGGCAAGTTCTCCAAGAACATTATCTCTGCACTTCTGCAATGCTCGCTGCCGGACGATCTTTGCGATTGAAAGAACAGATCAGTTTCTTTGCTCATCTGTCATTTAGAAGTACAGATACAGAAAGCATCTACAGGACAAAACAGTTGTGCGCTAGCAACTCTCCTTTAGTTAGCGAGATCAGAGATTTAAGAAGCGCGGGGACGCTCACTGCGGAGAAGGCTGATGAGAGCCAAGGCTGTGGAGTGAAGAGCGAGAGAAAACGCAGATCCAGAAGACAATTGTATCACAGTAACGCGTATCAGCGCAGGCAGTTCACAGAGGGCTCTCTAACTCTCTCTCTCACCGAGACAATGTTTGCAGTCAGAGTCTTCTGAGAATTCCAGAGAACGAGAAGCTATAGGAAGGGAAAAACAATCCTACTTTGTCCGGTTTTCGAAAGAACAGCTACGTCGAGATTCTGCACGCTTCAACCCTTCTCCTCAACCGGTTTTCTTTTCCTTAGCAAGACACAGAGCTTTTTCACTCCTACGGACGAGCACTTCTGAGCAGGCTGGGGACTGAAAAGCCTGCAGTGCAAGGTAGAATGTAGAATGCCACATTGCGAGTTCCGCTTCACAGCTGCAAGCGGATGCTTTTCTAAGAGCAAAGAGTTTCAGAAGGGTAAATTCTCCAAGAACATTATCTCTGCACTTCTGCAATGCTCGCTGCCGGACGATCTTTGCGAGTGAAAGAGAAGATCAGTTTCTTTGCTCATCTGTAATTTAGAAGTACAGATACAGAAAGCTTCTACAGGACAAAACAGTTGTGCGCTAGCAACTCTCCTTTAGTTAGCGAGATCAGAGATTTAAGAGGCGCGGGGACGCTCACTGCGGAGAAGGCTGATGAGAGCCAAGGCTGTGGAGTGAAGACAGAGAGAGAAAACGCAGATGCAGAAGACAGTTGATAATAAAGTGTTACCGTGCAAGCAGTTTGCAAAGGGCTCTCTCTCTGCACTGAACTAATACTTGCAGCAGAGGTCTGCTGAGAATTCCAAAGAGCGAGATGCTAGTGAAAGCAAAAAGCAATCCCGTTTTATCCGGCTTTCGAAAGAATAGCTACCTAGAGATTCTGCACGGTTCAACACTTCTCCTCTACCGGTTTTCTTTTCCTTAGCAAGACACAGAGCTTTTTCACTCCTACGGACGAGCACTTCTGAGCAGGCTGGGGACTGAAAAGCCTGCAGTGCAAGGTAGAATGCCACATTGCGAGTCCTTCTTCAAACCGCTGCAAGAGGAAGCTTCTCTAAGAGCAAAGAGTTTCAGAAGGGCAAGCTCTCCAAGAACATTATCTCTGCACTTCTGCAATGCTCGCTGCCGGACGATCTTTGCGATTGAAAGAACAGATCAGTTTCTTTGCTCATCTGTCATTTAGAAGTACAGATACAGAATACTTCTAGAGGACAAAACAGTTGTGCGCTTGCAACTTTCCTTTTGTTAGCGAGATCAGAGATTTAGCAAGACACAGAGCTTTTTCTCTCCTAAGGACGAGCACTTCTGAGCAGGCTGGGGACTGAAAAGCCTGCAGTGCAAGGTAGAATGTAGAATGCCACATTGCGAGTTCCGCTTCACAGCTGCAAGCGGAAGCTATTCTAAAAGTAATGTGTTTCAAAAGGGTAAATTCTCCAAGAACTTTATCTCTGCACTTCTGCAATGCTCGCTGCCGGACGATCTTTGCGATTGAAAGAACAGATCAGTTTCTTTGCTCATCTGTCATTTAGAAGTACAGATACAGAAAGCTTCTACAGAACAAAACAGTTGTGCGCTAGCAACTCTCCTTTAGTTAGCGAGATCATAGATTTAAGAGGCGCGGGGACGCTCACTGCTGAGAAGGCTGATGAGAGGCAAGACTGTGGAGTGCAGAGAGAGAAAACGCAGATGCAGAAGGCAGTTGTTAACAAAGTGTTACCGTGCAAGCAGTTTGCAAAGGGCTCTCTCTCTGCACTGAACTAATACTTGCAGCAGAGGTCTGCTGAGAATTCCAAAGAGCGAGATGCTAGTGAAAGCAAAAAGCAATCCCGTTTTATCCGGCTTTCGAAAGAATAGCTACCTAGAGATTCTGCACGGTTCAACACTTCTCCTCTACCGGTTTTCTTTTCCTTAGCAAGACACAGAGCTTTTTCTCTCCTACGGACGAGCACTTCTGAGCAGGCTGGGGACTGAAAAGCCTGCAGTGCAAGGTAGAATGCCACATTGCGAGTCCTTCTTCAAACAGCTGCAAGAGGAAGCTTCTCTAAGAGCAAAGAGTTTCAGAAGGGCAAGCTCTCCAAGAACATTATCTCTGCACTTCTGCAATGCTCGCTGCCGGACGATCTTTGCGATTGAAAGAACAGATCAGTTTCTTTGCTCATCTGTCATTTAGAAGTACAGATACAGAATACTTCTAGAGGACAAAACAGTTGTGCGCTTGCAACTTTCCTTTTGTTAGCGAGATCAGAGATTTAGCAAGACACAGAGCTTTTTCTCTCCTAAGGACGAGCACTTCTGAGCAGGCTGGGGACTGAAAAGCCTGCAGTGCAAGGTAGAATGTAGAATGCCACATTGCGAGTTCCGCTTCACAGCTGCAAGCGGAAGCTATTCTAAAAGTAATGTGTTTCAAAAGGGTAAATTCTCCAAGAACTTTATCTCTGCACTTCTGCAATGCTCGCTGCCGGACGATCTTTGCGATTGAAAGAACAGATCAGTTTCTTTGCTCATCTGTCATTTAGAAGTACTGATACAGAAAGCTTCTACAGAACAAAACAGTTGTGCGCTAGCAACTCTCCTTTAGTTAGCGAGATCAGACATTTAAGAGGTGCGGGGATGCTCACTGCTGAGAAGGCTGATGAGAGGCAAGACTGTGGAGTGACGAGAGAGAGAGAACGCAGATCCAGAAGACAATTGTATCACAGTAACGCGTATCAGCGCAGGCAGTTCACAGAGGGCTCTCTAACTCTCTCTCTCACCGAGACAATGTTTGCAGTCAGAGTCTTCTGAGAATTCCAGAGAACGAGAAGCTATAGGAAGGGAAAAACAATCCTACTTTGTCCGGTTTTCGAAAGAACAGCTACGTCGAGATTCTGCACGCTTCAACCCTTCTCCTCAACCGGTTTTCTTTTCCTTAGCAAGACACAGAGCTTTTTCACTCCTACGGACGAGCACTTCTGAGCAGGCTGGGGACTGAAAAGCCTGCAGTGCAAGGTAGAATGTAGAATGCCACATTGCGAGTTCCGCTTCACAGCTGCAAGCGGATGCTTTTCTAAGAGCAAAGAGTTTCAGAAGGGTAAATTCTCCAAGAACATTATCTCTGCACTTCTGCAATGCTCGCTGCCGGACGATCTTTGCGATTGAAAGAACAGAACAGTTTCTTTGCTCCTCTGTCATTTAGAAGTACAGATACAGAATACTTCTAGAGGACAAAACAGTTGTGCGCTTGCAACTTTCCTTTTGTTAGCGAGATCAGAGATTAAGAGGAGCGGGGACGCTCACTGCTGAGAAGACTGATGAGAGGCAAGACTGTGGAGTGCAGAGAGAGAAAACGCAGATGCAGAAGACAGTTGATAATAAAGTGTTACCGTGCAAGCAGTTTGCAAAGGGCTCTCTCTCTGCACTGAACTAATACTTGCAGCAGAGGTCTGCTGAGAATTCCAAAGAGCGAGATGCTAGTGAAAGCAAAAAGCAATCCCGTTTTATCCGGCTTTCGAAAGAATAGCTACCTAGAGATTCTGCACGGTTCAACACTTCTCCTCTACCGGTTTTCTTTTCCTTAGCAAGACACAGAGCTTTTTCACTCCTACGGACGAGCACTTCTGAGCAGGCTGGGGACTGAAAAGCCTGCAGTGCAAGGTAGAATGCCACATTGCGAATCCTTCTTCAAACAGCTGCAAGAGGAAGCTTCTCTAAGAGCAAAGAGTTTCAGAAGGGCAAGCTCTCCAAGAACATTATCTCTGCACTTCTGCAATGCTCGCTGCCGGACGATCTTTGCGATTGAAAGAACAGATCAGTTTCTTTGCTCATCTGTCATTTAGAAGTACAGATACAGAATACTTCTAGAGGACAAAACAGTTGTGCGCTTGCAACTTTCCTTTTGTTAGCGAGATCAGAGATTTAGCAAGACACAGAGCTTTTTCTCTCCTAAGGACGAGCACTTCTGAGCAGGCTGGGGACTGAAAAGCCTGCAGTGCAAGGTAGAATGTAGAATGCCACATTGCGAGTTCCGCTTCACAGCTGCAAGCGGAAGCTATTCTAAAAGTAATGTGTTTCAAAAGGGTAAATTCTCCAAGAACTTTATCTCTGCACTTCTGCAATGCTCGCTGCCGGACGATCTTTGCGATTGAAAGAACAGATCAGTTTCTTTGCTCATCTGTCATTTAGAAGTACAGATACAGAAAGCTTCTACTGGACAAAACAGTTGTGCGCTAGCAACTCTCCTTTAGTTAGCGAGATCATAGATTTAAGAGGCGCGGGGACGCTCACTGCTGAGAAGGCTGATGAGAGGCAAGACTGTGGAGTGCAGAGAGAGAAAACGCAGATGCAGAAGGCAGTTGTTAACAAAGTGTTACCGTGCAAGCAGTTTGCAGAGGGCTCTCTCTCTGCACTGAACTAATACTTGCAGCAGGAGTCTGCTGAGAATTCCAAAGAGCGAGATGCTATTGAAAGTAAAAAGCAATCCCGTTTTATCCGGCTTTCGAAAGAATAGCTACCTAGAGATTCTGCACGGTTCAACACTTCTCCTCTACCGGTTTTCTTTTCCTTAGCAAGACACAGAGCTTTTTCTCTCCTACGGACGAGCACTTCTGAGCAGGCAGGGGACTGAAAAGCCTGCGGTGCAATGAAACATGCAAAATGCCACACGGCGCATGCCTCTTCAAACAGCGGTAAGAAGAAAGTTCTCTAAAAGCATTGTGATTCAGAAGGGCAAGTTCTCCAAGAACATTATCTCTGCACTTCTGCAATGCTCGCTGCCGGACGATCTTTGCGATTGAAAGAACAGATCAGTTTCTTTGCTCATCTGTCATTTAGAAGTACAGATACAGAAAGCATCTACAGGACAAAACAGTTGTGCGCTAGCAACTCTCCTTTAGTTAGCGAGATCAGAGATTTAAGAAGCGCGGGGACGCTCACTGCGGAGAAGGCTGATGAGAGCCAAGGCTGTGGAGTGAAGAGAGAGAAAACGCAGATCCAGAAGAGAATTGTAACACAGTAACGCGAATCAGCTTAGGCCGTTCACAGAGGGCTCTCTAACTCTCTCTCTCCACCGAGACAATGTTTGCAGGCAGAGTCTTCTGAGAATTCGAAAGAACGAGATGCTATAGGAAGGGAAAAAACAATCCTACTTTGTCCGGTTTTCGAAAGAACAGCTACGTAGAGATTCTGCACGCTTCAACCCTTCTCCTCAACCGGTTTTCTTTTCCTTAGCAAGACACAGAGCTTTTTCTCTCCTACGGACGAGCACTTCTGAGCAGGCAGGGGACTGAAAAGCCTGCAGTGCAAGGTAGAATGTAGAATGCCACATTGCGAGTTCCGCTTCACAGCTGCAAGCGGATGCTTTTCTAAAAGTAATGTGTTTCAGAAGGGTAAATTCTCCAAGAACATTATCTCTGCACTTCTGCAATGCTCGCTGCCGGACGATCTTTGCGAGTGAAAGAGAAGATCAGTTTCTTTGCTCATCTGTAATTTAGAAGTACAGATACAGAAAGCTTCTACAGGACAAAACAGTTGTGCGCTAGCAACTCTCCTTTAGTTAGCGAGATCAGAGATTTAAGAGGCGCGGGGACGCTCACTGCGGAGAAGGCTGATGAGAGCCAAGGCTGTGGAGTGAAGACAGAGAGAGAAAACGCAGATCCAGAAGACAATTGTAACACAGTAACGCGAATCAGCTTAGGCAGTTCACAGAGGGCTCTCTAACTCTCTCTATCTCCACCGAGACAATGTTTGCAGGCAGAGTTTTCTGAGAATTCGAAAGAACGAGATGCTATAGGAAGGGAAAAACAATCCTACTTTGTCCGGTTTTCGAAAGAACAGCTACGTCGAGATTCTGCACGCTTCAACCCTTCTCCTCTACCGGTTTTCTTTTCCTTAGCAAGACACAGAGCTTTTTCCTCTCCTACGGACGAGCACTTCTGAGCAGGCAGGGGACTGAAAAGCCTGCAGTGCAAGGTAGAATGTCACATTGCGAGTCCTTCTTCAAACAGCTGCAAGAGGAAGCTTTTCTAAGAGCAAAGAGATCAGAAGGGCAAGCTCTCCAAGAAAATTATCTCTGCACTTCTGCAATGCTCGCTGCCGGACGATCTTTGCGATTGAAAGAACAGATCAGTTTCTTTGCTCATCTGTCATTTAGAAGTACTGATACAGAAAGCTTCTACAGAACAAAACAGTTGTGCGCTAGCAACTCTCCTTTAGTTAGCGAGATCAGACATTTAGGAGGTGCGGGGATGCTCACTGCTGAGAAGGCTGATGAGAGGCAAGACTGTGGAGTGACGAGAGAGAGAGAACGCAGATCCAGAAGACAATTGTATCACAGTAACGCGTATCAGCGCAGGCAGTTCACAGAGGGCTCTCTAACTCTCTCTCTCACCGAGACAATGTTTGCAGTCAGAGTCTTCTGAGAATTCCAGAGAACGAGAAGCTATAGGAAGGGAAAAACAATCCTACTTTGTCCGGTTTTCGAAAGAACAGCTACGTCGAGATTCTGCACGCTTCAACCCTTCTCCTCAACCGGTTTTCTTTTCCTTAGCAAGACACAGAGCTTTTTCACTCCTACGGACGAGCACTTCTGAGCAGGCTGGGGACTGAAAAGCCTGCAGTGCAAGGTAGAATGTAGAATGCCACATTGCGAGTTCCGCTTCACAGCTGCAAGCGGATGCTTTTCTAAGAGCAAAGAGTTTCAGAAGGGTAAATTCTCCAAGAACATTATCTCTGCACTTCTGCAATGCTCGCTGCCGGACGATCTTTGCGATTGAAAGAACAGAACAGTTTCTTTGCTCATCTGTCATTTAGAAGTACAGATACAGAATACTTCTAGAGGACAAAACAGTTGTGCGCTTGCAACTTTCCTTTTGTTAGCGAGATCAGAGATTAAGAGGAGCGGGGACGCTCACTGCTGAGAAGACTGATGAGAGGCAAGACTGTGGAGTGCAGAGAGAGAAAACGCAGATGCAGAAGACAGTTGATAATAAAGTGTTACCGTGCAAGCAGTTTGCAAAGGGCTCTCTCTCTGCACTGAACTAATACTTGCAGCAGAGGTCTGCTGAGAATTCCAAAGAGCGAGATGCTAGTGAAAGCAAAAAGCAATCCCGTTTTATCCGGCTTTCGAAAGAATAGCTACCTAGAGATTCTGCACGGTTCAACACTTCTCCTCTACCGGTTTTCTTTTACTTAGCAAGACACAGAGCTTTTTCTCTCCTACGGACGAGCACTTCTGAGCAGGCTGGGGACTGAAAAGCCTGCAGTGCAAGGTAGAATGCCACATTGCGAGTCCTTCTTCAAGCAGCTGCAAGAGGAAACTTCTCTAAGAGCAAAGAGTTTCAGAAGGGCAAGCTCTCCAAGAACATTATCTCTGCACTTCTGCAATGCTCGCTGCCGGACGATCTTTGCGATTGAAAGAACAGATCAGTTTCTTTGCTCATCTGTCATTTAGAAGTACAGATACAGAATACTTCTAGAGGACAAAACAGTTGTGCGCTTGCAACTTTCCTTTTGTTAGCGAGATCAGAGATTTAGCAAGACACAGAGCTTTTTCTCTCCTAAGGACGAGCACTTCTGAGCAGGCTGGGGACTGAAAAGCCTGCAGTGCAAGGTAGAATGTAGAATGCCACATTGCGAGTTCCGCTTCACAGCTGCAAGCGGAAGCTATTCTAAAAGTAATGTGTTTCAAAAGGGTAAATTCTCCAAGAACTTTATCTCTGCACTTCTGCAATGCTCGCTGCCGGACGATCTTTGCGATTGAAAGAACAGATCAGTTTCTTTGCTCATCTGTCATTTAGAAGTACAGATACAGAAAGCTTCTACTGGACAAAACAGTTGTGCGCTAGCAACTCTCCTTTAGTTAGCGAGATCATAGATTTAAGAGGCGCGGGGACGCTCACTGCTGAGAAGGCTGATGAGAGGCAAGACTGTGGAGTGCAGAGAGAGAAAACGCAGATGCAGAAGGCAGTTGTTAACAAAGTGTTACCGTGCAAGCAGTTTGCAGAGGGCTCTCTCTCTGCACTGAACTAATACTTGCAGCAGGAGTCTGCTGAGAATTCCAAAGAGCGAGATGCTAGTGAAAGCAAAAAGCAATCCCGTTTTATCCGGCTTTCGAAAGAATAGCTACCTAGAGATTCTGCACGGTTCAACACTTCTCCTCTACCGGTTTTCTTTTCCTTAGCAAGACACAGAGCTTTTTCTCTCCTACGGACGAGCACTTCTGAGCAGGCTGGGGACTGAAAAGCCTGCAGTGCAAGGTAGAATGTAGAATGCCACATTGCGAGTTCCGCTTCACAGCTGCAAGCGGATGCTTTTCTAAAAGTAATGTGTTTCAGAAGGGTAAATTCTCCAAGAACATTATCTCTGCACTTCTGCAATGCTCGCTGCCGGACGATCTTTGCGTGTGAAAGAGAAGATCAGTTTCTTTGCTCATCTGTAATTTAGAAGTACAGATACAGAAAGCTTCTACAGGACAAAACAGTTGTGCGCTAGCAACTCTCCTTTAGTTAGCGAGATCAGAGATTTAAGAGGCGCGGGGACGCTCACTGCGGAGAACGCTGATGAGAGCCAAGACTGTGGAGTGACGAGAGAGAGAGAGAACGCAGATCCAGAAGACAATTGTATCACAGTAACGCGTATCAGCGCAGGCAGTTCACAGAGGGCTCTCTAACTCTCTCTCTCTCCACCGAGACAATGCTTGCAGGCAGAGTCTTCTGAGAATTCCAGAGAACGAGATGCTATAGGAAGGGAAAAACAATCCTACTTTGTCCGGTTTTCGAAAGAACAGCTACGTAGAGATTCTGCACGCTTCAACCCTTCTCCTCAACCGGTTGTCTTTTCCTTAGCAAGACACAGAGATTTTTTTTCTCCTACGGACGAGCACTTCTGAGCAGGCAGGGGACTGAAAAGCCTGCGGTGCAAAGAAACATGCAAAATGCCACACGGCGCATGCCTCTTCAAACAGCGGTAAGAAGAAAGTTCTCTAAAAGCATTGTGATTCAGAAGGGCAAGTTCTCCAAGAACATTATCTCTGCACTTCTGCAATGCTCGCTGCCGGACGATCTTTGCGATTGAAAGAACAGATCAGTTTCTTTGCTCATCTGTAATTTAGAAGTACAGATACAGAAAGCATCTACAGGACAAAACAGTTGTGCGCTAGCAACTCTCCTTTAGTTAGCGAGATCAGAGATTTAAGAAGCGCGGGGACGCTCACTGCGGAGAAGGCTGATGAGAGGCAAGGCTGTGGAGTGAAGAGAGAGAGAAAACGCAGATCCAGAAGAGAATTGTAACACAGTAACGCGAATCAGCTTAGGCCGTTCACAGAGGGCTCTCTAACTCTCTCTCTCTCCACCGAGACAATGTTTGCAGGCAGAGTTTTCTGAGAATTCGAAAGAACGAGATGCTATAGGAAGGGAAAAACAATCCTACTTTGTCCGGTTTTCGAAAGAACAGCTACGTCGAGATTCTGCACGCTTCAACCCTTCTCCTCTACCGGTTTTCTTTTCCTTAGCAAGACACAGAGCTTTTTCTCTCCTACGGACGAGCACTTCTGAGCAGGCAGGGGACTGAAAAGCCTGCAGTGCAAGGTAGAATGTCACATTGCGAGTCCTTCTTCAAACAGCTGCAAGAGCAAGCTTTTCTAAGAGCAAAGAGATCAGAAGGGCAAGCTCTCCAAGAACTTTATCTCTGCACTTCTGCAATGCTCGCTGCCGGACGATCTTTGCGATTGAAAGAACAGATCAGTTTCTTTGCTCATCTGTCATTTAGAAGTACTGATACAGAAAGCTTCTACAGAACAAAACAGTTGTGCGCTAGCAACTCTCCTTTAGTTAGCGAGATCAGACATTTAAGAGGTGCGGGGATGCTCACTGCTGAGAAGGCTGATGAGAGGCAAGACTGTGGAGTGACGAGAGAGAGAGAGAACGCAGATCCAGAAGACAATTGTATCACAGTAACGCGTATCAGCGCAGGCAGTTCACAGAGGGCTCTCTAACTCTCTCTCTCACCGAGACAATGTTTGCAGTCAGAGTCTTCTGAGAATTCCAGAGAACGAGAAGCTATAGGAAGGGAAAAACAATCCTACTTTGTCCGGTTTTCGAAAGAACAGCTACGTCGAGATTCTGCACGCTTCAACCCTTCTCCTCAACCGGTTTTCTTTTCCTTAGCAAGACACAGAGCTTTTTCACTCCTACGGACGAGCACTTCTGAGCAGGCTGGGGACTGAAAAGCCTGCAGTGCAAGGTAGAATGTAGAATGCCACATTGCGAGTTCCGCTTCACAGCTGCAAGCGGATGCTTTTCTAAGAGCAAAGAGTTTCAGAAGGGTAAATTCTCCAAGAACATTATCTCTGCACTTCTGCAATGCTCGCTGCCGGACGATCTTTGCGATTGAAAGAACAGAACAGTTTCTTTGCTCATCTGTAATTTAGAAGTACAGATACAGAATACTTCTAGAGGACAAAACAGTTGTGCGCTTGCAACTTTCCTTTTGTTAGCGAGATCAGAGATTAAGAGGAGCGGGGACGCTCACTGCTGAGAAGACTGATGAGAGGCAAGACTGTGGAGTGCAGAGAGAGAAAACGCAGATGCAGAAGACAGTTGATAATAAAGTGTTACCGTGCAAGCAGTTTGCAAAGGGCTCTCTCTCTGCACTGAACTAATACTTGCAGCAGAGGTCTGCTGAGAATTCCAAAGAGCGAGATGCTAGTGAAAGCAAAAAGCAATCCCGTTTTATCCGGCTTTCGAAAGAATAGCTACCTAGAGATTCTGCACGGTTCAACACTTCTCCTCTACCGGTTTTCTTTTCCTTAGCAAGACACAGAGCTTTTTCTCTCCTACGGACGAGCACTTCTGAGCAGGCTGGGGACTGAAAAGCCTGCAGTGCAAGGTAGAATGCCACATTGCGAGTCCTTCTTCAAACAGCTGCAAGAGGAAGCTTTTCTAAGAGCAAAGAGTTTCAGAAGGGCAAGCTCTACAAGAACATTATCTCTGCACTTCTGCAATGCTCGCTGCCGGACGATCTTTGCGATTGAAAGAACAGATAAGTTTCTTTGCTCATCTGTCATTTAGAAGTACAGATACAGAAAGCTTCTACTGGACAAAACAGTTGTGCGCTAGCAACTCTCCTTTTGTTAGCGAGATCAGAGATTTAGCAAGACACAGAGCTTTTTCTCTCCTAAGGACGAGCACTTCTGAGCAGGCTGGGGACTGAAAAGCCTGCAGTGCAAGGTAGAATGTAGAATGCCACATTGCGAGTTCCGCTTCACAGCTGCAAGCGGAAGCTATTCTAAAAGTAATGTGTTTCGAAAGGGTAAATTCTCCAAGAACTTTATCTCTGCACTTCTGCAATGCTCGCTGCCGGACGATCTTTGCGATTGAAAGAACAGATCAGTTTCTTTGCTCATCTGTCATTTAGAAGTACAGATACAGAAAGCTTCTACTGGACAAAACAGTTGTGCGCTAGCAACTCTCCTTTAGTTAGCGAGATCATAGATTTAAGAGGCGCGGGGACGCTCACTGCTGAGAAGGCTGATGAGAGGCAAGACTGTGGAGTGCAGAGAGAGAAAACGCAGATGCAGAAGGCAGTTGTTAACAAAGTGTTACCGTGCAAGCAGTTTGCAGAGGGCTCTCTCTCTGCACTGAACTAATACTTGCAGCAGGAGTCTGCTGAGAATTCCAAAGAGCGAGATGCTAGTGAAAGCAAAAAGCAATCCCGTTTTATCCGGCTTTCGAAAGAATAGCTACCTAGAGATTCTGCACGGTTCAACACTTCTCCTCTACCGGTTTTCTTTTCCTTAGCAAGACACAGAGCTTTTTCTCTCCTACGGACGAGCACTTCTGAGCAGGCTGGGGACTGAAAAGCCTGCAGTGCAAGGTAGAATGCCACATTGCGAGTCCTTCTTCAAACAGCTGCAAGAGGAAGCTTTTCTAAGAGCAAAGAGTTTCAGAAGGGCAAGCTCTACAAGAACATTATCTCTGCACTTCTGCAATGCTCGCTGCCGGACGATCTTTGCGATTGAAAGAACAGATCAGTTTCTTTGCTCATCTGTCATTTAGAAGTACAGATACAGAAAGCATCTACAGGACAAAACAGTTGTGCGCTAGCAACTCTCCTTTAGTTAGCGAGATCAGAGATTTAAGAAGCGCGGGGACGCTCACTGCGCAGAAGGCTGATGAGAGCCAAGGCTGTGGAGTGAAGAGAGAGAGAAAACGCAGATCCAGAAGAGAATTGTAACACAGTAACGCGAATCAGCTTAGGCCGTTCACAGAGGGCTCTCTAACTCTCTCTCTCTCCACCGAGACAATGTTTGCAGGCAGAGTCTTCTGAGAATTCGAAAGAACGAGATGCTATAGGAAGGGAAAAACAATCCTACTTTGTCCGGTTTTCGAAAGAACAGCTACGTCGAGATTCTGCACGCTTCAACCCTTCTCCTCAACCGGTTTTCTTTTCCTTAGCAAGACACAGAGCTTTTTCTCTCCTACGGACGAGCACTTCTGAGCAGGCTGGGGACTGAAAAGCCTGCAGTGCAAGGTAGAATGTAGAATGCCACATTGCGAGTTCCGCTTCACAGCTGCAAGCGGATGCTTTTCTAAGAGCAAAGAGTTTCAGAAGGGTAAATTCTCCAAGAACATTATCTCTGCACTTCTGCAATGCTCGCTGCCGGACGATCTTTGCGATTGAAAGAACAGAACAGTTTCTTTGCTCATCTGTCATTTAGAAGTACAGATACAGAATACTTCTAGAGGACAAAACAGTTGTGCGCTTGCAACTTTCCTTTTGTTAGCGAGATCAGAGATTTAGCAAGACACAGAGCTTTTTCTCTCCTAAGGACGAGCACTTCTGAGCAGGCTGGGGACTGAAAAGCCTGCAGTGCAAGGTAGAATGTAGAATGCCACATTGCGAGTTCCGCTTCACAGCTGCAAGCGGAAGCTATTCTAAAAGTAATGTGTTTCAAAAGGGTAAATTCTCCAAGAACTTTATCTCTGCACTTCTGCAATGCTCGCTGCCGGACGATCTTTGCGATTGAAAGAACAGATAAGTTTCTTTGCTCATCTGTCATTTAGAAGTACAGATACAGAAAGCTTCTACTGGACAAAACAGTTGTGCGCTAGCAACTCTCCTTTAGTTAGCGAGATCAGAGATTTAAGAGGCGCGGGGACGCTCACAGCGGAGAACGCTGATGAGAGCCAAGACTGTGGAGTGACGAGAGAGAGAACGCAGATGCAGAAGACAGTTGTTAACAAAGTGTTACCGTGCAAGCAGTTTGCAAAGGGCTCTCTCTCTGCACTGAACTAATACTTGCAGCAGGAGTCTGCTGAGAATTCCAAAGAGGCTCTCTACTTCTCTCTCTCCACTGAGCCTTCTAAAAAGTTCCTATTTCCCCCCTTAAGTCCCGTCACGGAGAGTGTTATAGAGCCTGTACTACACCCTTCAGGTCCTTCGTGGAAGCTCTTATAGATACTCCAGCATACTTCAGTGCCCCATCAAGCCTCATATAAAGCCTTTACTGCGCCCTTCATTCCCCGCTATGGAGATTCCTATAGACCCCAATGCACACTTTAAGTCCTCTCAAGGAGGTATTTCTAGAGCCCCTAGCGCACACCTTAAGTCCCCCTTGGAGACTCTTACAGAGACCCTACAACGCCCTTTCTTCCCCCCTGCGGAGCCTCCTATAGAGCCCCTACTGCTTCCTTTACTGTCTCCATGGAGACTCTTATAAAGCCCTTACAGGCCCCTTCATTCCCGCCTATGGAGACTCCTATAGACTCCCTACTGCGCCCTTAAGTCCCTCAGAGGAGATTCTTATAGACCTTCTACAGCGCTCTTCATTCCCCCGTATAGAGCCATGTATAGAGCCCCTAATGCGCCACTTAAGTCCCCCCATGGAGACTCTTCTACATCCCCTACAGCGCCCTGCCTTCCCCTCTACGTAATGTCCTATAGAGCCCCTACTGCGTCCCTTCAGTCTCCTCATGGAGAAACTTGTAGATCCCCTACTGCGCCCTTAAGTCCCTCCATGGAGGCTCTTATACATCCCCTACAGCGCCCTCCATTCCCCCCTACGCAAACTCCTATAGAGCCCCTACTGTGCCCCTTAAGTCCCCCCATGGAGAAACCTATACAGCCCCGACTGCGCCTTTAAATCCCTCCTTTGAGACTCTTATAATGCCCCTTCCTCCCCCTTAAGTCCCTCCATGGAGACTCTTATAGAGCTCCTACAGCTCCCCTTGATTCCCTCCTATGCAGCCTCCTATAGAGCCCAGACTGAGCCCATTAAGTCCCCCCTTGGTTACAGAGACCCTACAGGGCCCTTCATTCCACCCTATGGAGACTCCTATAGAGCCCCTACTGCGTGCTTAAGTCCTCCAACAGAGACTCCTATAGAGCACTTACTGGGCCACTTAATTCCCTCCTTGGACACTCTTATAAAGACCCTACTGCGCCCTTCATTCCCCCCAATGGAGCCTCCTATAGAGCCACCACTGCGCCCCTTAAGTCCCCACATGGAGACTCTTATAGAACCCCTACACCACTTTTCATTCCCCCCTATGGAGCCTTCTATGGAGCCCATACTGCTTCCTTTACTGCCTCCATGGAGACTCCCATAGAGCCCATGCTGACACCTGAAGTCCTTCCGTGGAGACTCCTATAGAGATCCTACAGCGCCCTTCATTCCCCCCTATGGATCCTCCTATAGAGCCTCTAATGCACCACTTAAGTCCCCCCATGGAGACACTTATAGAGCCCCTACTGCGACCTTCATTCACCCCTATGGAGTATCCTATAGAGCCCCTACTGCGCCCTTATGTCCCCCCATGGATACTCTTATAGAGCCCCTACTACACCCTTAATTTTCTCCGTGGAGTCTCTCAGAGAGAGACTCTCATATAGATCTTCTACAGCGCCCCTTAATTCCCACATATGCAGCCTCCTGCAGAGCCCAAACTGAGCCCATTAAGTCCCCCCTTGGAGACTCTTACAGAGACCCTACAACGCCCTTCCTTCCCCCCTGCGGAGACTCCTGTAGAGCCCCTACTGCGTGCTTAAGTCCGCCAACAGAGACTCCTACAGAACACCTACTGCGCCACTTAAGTCCCTCCATGGAGAAACCTATACAGTCCCTACTGCGCCTTTAAATCCCTCCTTTGAGACTCTTATAGAGCCCCTACAGTGCACTTCATTCCCCCTTTTCAGACTCCGATAGAGCCCATACTGCGCCCCTAAACTCCCCCCATGGATACTCTTATAGTGCCCCTACAGCGCCCTCCATTCCCCCCTTTGCAATATCCTATAGAGCCCCAAAGTCGCCCCTTATGTCTCCCCATGGAGAAAACTATAGGTTGCCTACTGCGCCCTTAAGTCCGTCCGTGGAGACCCTTATAGAGCCCATACAGCGCCCTTCATTCCCCCATATGCAGCCTCATATAGAGCCCCTAGTGCACACCTTAAGTCCCCCCATGGAGACACTTATAGAGAGCCTACTGTGCCCTTCATTACCCCCTAAGCAGCCTCCTATAGAGCCCATACTCTGCCCATAAGTCCCTCCATGGAGCCCTAAAATGCCCTCTATTCCTCTCTAGGTAGCCTCCTATAGAGCCCCTACTGTGCCCCTTAAGTCCCTCCATGGAGACACTTATAGAGCCCCTACTGCACCCTTCATCCCCCCCTATGCGGCCTCCTATAGAACTCATAATGTGCCCTTAAGTCCCTCCATGGAAACTGCTATAGAACACCTAGTACGCGCCTTAAGTCCCGCCATGGAGCCTCCTGTGGAGCCCATTCTGTGCCCCTTATTTCCTGCCATGGAGACACTTATAGAGCCCCTACTGCGCCCTTAAGTCCCTCCATGGAGACTCTTATACATCGCCTATAGCGCCCTGCATTCCCCTCTATGCAATGTCCTATAGAGCCCCTACTGCTTCCCTTCAGTCTCCTCATGGAGACTCTTATACATCCCCTACAGCGCCCTCCATTCCCCCCTACGCAAACTCCTATAGAGCCCCTACTGCACCCCTGAAGTCCCAACATGGAGACTCTTACAGAGCCCCTACTGCGCCCTTCATTTCCCCACTATGGACCCTCCTGTAGCCCCTAATGCGCCCTTAAATCCCTCCATAGATACTCTTATACAGCCCCTACAACACCCTCCATTCCCCCCTACGAAGCCTCCTATAGAGCCCAGACTGAGCCCTTTCATTTCCCCCATGGAGCCACCTATAGAGACTCTATAGCGCCCTCTAATCCCCCCTATGGAAACTCCCATAGAGCCGCTATTGTGCCCTTAAGTCCTCCAACAGAGACTCTTATAGAGCCCTACTGCGCCCTTCAGTCCATCCATGAAGACTCTTACAGAGCCCCTACAGCGTCTTTCATTCCCCCCTACGGAGCCTCCTATAGAGCCCCTACTGCTTCCTTAACTGCCTCCATGGAGACTCTTATAAAGCCCTGACAGCACCCTTCATTCCCTCCTATGGAGACTCCTATAGAGCCCCTACTGCGCGCCTTAAGTCCCCCCATGGAGACACTTATAGAGCCCCTACTGCACCCTTCATTCCCCCCTGTGCGGCCTCCTATAGAGCTCATATTGTGCCCTTAAGTCCCTCCATGGAGACTGCTATAAAACACCTACTGCGCGCCTTAAGTCCCGCCATGGAGCCTCCTGTGGAGCCCATTCTGTGCCCCTTATTTCCTGCCATGGAGACACTTATAGAGCCCCTACTGCGCCCTTAAGTCCCTCCATGGAGACTCTTATACATCCCCTACAGCGCCCTGCATTCCCCTCTAACGTAATGTCCTATCAAGCCCCTACTGCGTCCCTTCAGTCTCCTCATGGAGAAACTTGTAGATCCCCTACTGCACCATTAAGTCCCTCCATGGAGACTCTTATACATCGCCTACAGCGCCCTCCATTCCCCCCTACGCAAACTCCTATAGAGCCCCTACTGTGCCCCTTAAGTCCCCCCATGGAGAAACCTATACAGCCCCGACTGCGCCTTTAAATCCCTCCTTTGAGACTCTTATAAAGCCCCTTCCTCCCCCTTAAGTCCCTCCATGGAGACTCTTATAGAGCTCCTACAGCTCCCCTTGATTCCCTCCTATGCAGCCTCCTATAGAGCCCAGACTGAGCCCATTAAGTCCCCCCTTGGTTACAGAGACCCTACAGGGCCCTTCATTCCACCCTATGGAGACTCCTATAGAGCCCCTACTGCGTGCTTAAGTCCTCCAACAGGGACTCCTATAGAGCACTTACTGGGCCACTTAATTCCCTCCTTGGACACTCTTATAAAGACCCTACTGCGCCCTTCATTCCCCCCAATGGAGCCTCCTATAGAGCCCCTACTGCGCCCCTTAAGTCCCCACATGGAGACTCTTATAGAGCCCCTACAGCGCCCTTCATCCCCCCCCTTTTCAGACTCCGATAGAGCCCATACTGCGCCCCTAAACTCCCCCCGTGGATACTCTTACAGTGCCCCTACAGCGCCCTCCATTCTCCCCTATGCAATATCCTATAGAGCCCCTACGTTGCCCCTTACGTCTCCCCATGGAGAAACTTATAGGTCGCCTCCTGCGCCCCTAAAGTTCCCCCATGGAGAAAACCTATAGAGCCCCTACTGTGCCCTTAAGTCCCTCCATGGAGACTCTTATAGAGCCCCTACAGCGCCTCTCCTTCCCCCCCTACGGAGCCTCCTATAGAGCCCCTACTGCTTCCTTTACTGCCTCCATGGAGACTCCCATAGAGCCCATGCTGACACCTGAAGTCCTTCCGTGGAGACTCTTATAGAGATCCTACAGCGCCCTTCATCCCCCGCTATGCAGCCTCCTATTGAGCCCCTATTGCACCCCTTAAATCCCCGCATGGAGAACCTTATAGAGCTCCTACTGCCCCCTGAAGTCCCTCCGTGGAGTCTCTTACAGAGACCCTACAGCGCCCTTCATTCCCCCCAATGGAGCCTCCTATAGAGCCTCTAATGCACCACTTAAGTCCCCCCATGGAGACACTTATAGAGCCCCTACTGCGACCTTCATTCACCCCTATGGAGTATCCTATAGAGCCCCTACTGCGCCCTTAGGTCCCCCCATGGATACTCTTATAGAGCCCCTACTACAGCCTTAATTTTCTCCGTGGAGTCTCTCAGAGAGAGAGACTCTCATATAGATCTTCTACAGCGCCCCTTAATTCCCACATATGCAGCCTCCTGCAGAGCCCAAACTGATCCCATTAAGTCCCCCCTTGGAGACTCTTACAGAGACCCTACAACGCCCTTCCTTCCCCCCTGCGGAGACTCCTGTAGAGCCCCTACTGCGTGCTTAAGTTCGCCAACAGAGACTCCTACAGAACACCTACTGCGCCACTTAAGTCCCTCCATGGAGAAACCTATACAGTCCCTACTGCGCCTTTAAATCTCTCCTTTGAGACTCTTATAGAGCCCCTACAGTGCACTTCATTCCCCCTTTTCAGACTCCGATAGAGCCCATACTGCGCCCCTAAACTCCCCCCATGGATACTCTTATAGTGCCCCTACAGCGCCCTCCATTCCCCCCTTTGCAATATCCTATAGAGCCCCAAAGTCGCCCCTTATGTCTCCCCATGGAGAAAACTATAGGTTGCCTACTGCGCCCTTAAGTCCGTCCTTGGAGACCCTTATAGAGCCCCTACAGCGCCCTTCATTCCCCCATATGCAGCCTCATATAGAGCCCCTAGTGCACACCTTAAGTCCCCCCATGGAGACACTTATAGAGAGCCTACTGTGCCCTTCATTACCCCCTAAGCAGCCTCCTATAGAGCCCATACTCTGCCCATAAGTCCCTCCATGGAGACACTTATAGAGCCCCTACTGCACCCTTCATCCCCCCCTATGCGGCCTCCTATAGAACTCATAATGTGCCCTTAAGTCCCTCCATGGAGACTCTTATACATCGCCTATAGCGCCCTGCATTTCCCCTCTACGCAATGTCCTATAGAGCCCCTACTGCGTCCCTTCAGTCTCCTCATGGAGACTCTTGTACATCCCCTACAGCGCCCTCCATTCCCCCCTACGCAAACTCCTATAGAGCCCCTACTGCACCCCTGAAGTCCCAACATGGAGACTCTTACAGAGCCCCTACTGCGCCCTTCATTTCCCCACTATGGACCCTCCTGTAGCCCCTAATGCGCCCTTAAATCCCTCCATAGATACTCTTATACAGCCCCTACAACACCCTCCATTCCCCCCTACGAAGCCTCCTATAGAGCCCAGACTGAGCACTTTCATTTCCCCCATGGAGCCACCTATAGAGACTGTATAGCGCCCTCTAATCCCCCCTATGGAAACTCCCATAGAGCCGCTATTGTGCCCTTAAGTCCTCCAACAGAGACTCTTATAGAGCCCTACTGCGCCCTTCAGTCCATCCATGAAGACTCTTACAGAGCCCCTACAGCGTCTTTCATTCCCCCCTACGGAGCCTCCTATAGAGCCCCTACTGCTTCCTTAACTGCCTCCATGGAGACTCTTATAAAGCCCTGACAGCACCCTTCATTCCCTCCTATGGAGACACTTATAGAGCCCCTACTGCACCCTTCATTCCTTCCTATGCGGCCTCCTATAGAGCTCATATTGTGCCCTTAAGTCCCTCCATGGAGACTGCTATAAAACACCTACTGCGCGCCTTAAGTCCCGCCATGGAGCCTCCTGTGGAGCCCATTCTGTGCCCCTTATTTCCTGCCATGGAGACACTTATAGAGCCCCTACTGCGCCCTTAAGTCCCTCCATGGAGACTCTTCTACATCCCCTACAGCGCCCTGCATTCCCCTCTAACGTAATGTCCTATCAAGCCCCTACTGCGTCCCTTCAGTCTCCTCATGGAGAAACTTGTAGATCCCCTACTGCGCCCTTAAGTCCCTCCATGGAGACTCTTATACATCCCCTACAGCGCCCTGCCTTCCCCTCTACGTAATGTCCTATAGAGCCCCTACTGCGTCCCTTCAGTCTCCTCATGGAGAAACTTGTAGATCCCCTACTGCACCATTAAGTCCCTCCATGGAGACTCTTATACATCCCCTACAGCGCCCTCCATTCCCCCCTACGCAAACTCCTATAGAGCCCCTACTGTGCCCCTTAAGTCCCCCCATGGAGAAACCTATACAGCCCCGACTGCGCCTTTAAATCCCTCCTTTGAGACTCTTATAAAGCCCCTTCCTCCCCCTTAAGTCCCTCCATGGAGACTCTTATAGAGCTCCTACAGCGCCCTTCATCCCCCCCCTTTTCAGACTCCGATAGAGCCCATACTGCGCCCCTAAACTCCCCCCGTGGATACTCTTACAGTGCCCCTACAGCGCCCTCCATTCTCCCCTATGCAATATCCTATAGAGCCCCTACGTTGCCCCTTACGTCTCCCCATGGAGAAACTTATAGGTCGCCTCCTGCGCCCCTAAAGTTCCCCCATGGAGAAAACCTATAGAGCCCCTACTGTGCCCTTAAGTCCCTCCATGGAGACTCTTATAGAGCCCCTACAGCGCCTCTCCTTCCCCCCCTACGGAGCCTCCTATAGAGCCCCTACTGCTTCCTTTACTGCCTCCATGGAGACTCCCATAGAGCCCATGCTGACACCTGAAGTCCTTCCGTGGAGACTCTTATAGAGATCCTACAGCGCACTTCATCCCCCGCTATGCAGCCTCCTATTGAGCCCCTATTGCACCCCTTAAATCCCCGCATGGAGAACCTTATAGGGCTCCTACTGCCCTCTGAAGTCCCTCCCTGGAGTCTCTTACAGAGACCCTACAGCGCCCTTCATTCCCCCCTATGGATCCTCCTATAGAGCCTCTAATGCACCACTTAAGTCCCCCCATGGAGACACTTATAGAGCCCCTACTGCGACCTTCATTCACCCCTATGGAGTATCCTATAGAGCCCCTACTGCGCCCTTAAGTCCCCCCATGGATACTCTTATAGAGCCCCTACTACACCCTTAATTTTCTCCGTGGAGTCTCTCAGAGAGAGAGACTCTCATATAGATCTTCTACAGCGCCCCTTAATTCCCACATATGCAGCCTCCTGCAGAGCCCAAACTGAGCCCATTAAGTCCCCCCTTGGAGACTCTTACAGAGACCCTACAACGCCCTTCCTTCCCCCCTGCGGAGACTCCTGTAGAGCCCCTACTGCGTGCTTAAGTTCGCCAACAGAGACTCCTACAGAACACCTACTGCGCCACTTAAGTCCCTCCATGGAGAAACCTATACAGTCCCTACTGCGCCTTTAAATCCCTCCTTTGAGACTCTTATAGAGCCCCTACAGTGCACTTCATTCCCCCTTTTCAGACTCCGATAGAGCCCATACTGCGCCCCTAAACTCCCCCCATGGATACTCTTATAGTGCCCCTACAGCGCCCTCCATTCCCCCCCTTTGCAATATCCTATAGAGCCCCAAAGTCGCCCCTTATGTCTCCCCATGGAGAAAACTATAGGTTGCCTACTGCGCCCTTAAGTCCGTCCGTGGAGACCCTTATAGAGCCCCTACAGCGCCCTTCATTCCCCCATATGCAGCCTCATATAGAGCCCCTAGTGCACACCTTAAGTCCCCCCATGGAGACACTTATAGAGAGCCTACTGTGCCCTTCATTCCCCCCTAAGCAGCCTCCTATAGAGCCCATACTCTGCCCATAAGTCCCTCCATGGAGCCCTAAAATGCCCTCTATTCCTCTCTAGGTAGCCTCCTATAGAGCCCCTACTGTGCCCCTTAAGTCCCTCCATGGAGACACTTATAGAGCCCCTACTGCACCCTTCATTCCCCCCTATGCAGCCTCATATAGAGCCCCTAGTGCACACCTTAAGTCCCCCCATGGAGACACTTATAGAGAGCCTACTGTGCCCTTCATTCCCCCCTAAGCAGCCTCCTATAGAGCCCATACTCTGCCCGTAAGTCCCTCCATGGAGACACTTATAGAGCCCCTACTGCACCCTTCATCCCACCCTATGCGGCCTCCTATAGAGCCCCTACTGTGCCCTTAAGTCCCTCCATGGAGAATCTTATAGAGCCCCTACAGCGCCTCTCCTTCCCCCCCTACGGAGCCTCCTATAGAGCCCCTACTGCTTCCTTTACTGCCTCCATGGAGACTCCCATAGAGCCCATGCTGACACCTGAAGTCCTTCCGTGGAGACTCTTACAGAGACCCTACAGCGCCCTTCATTCCCCCCTATGGATCCTCCTATAGAGCCTCTAATGCACCACTTAAGTCCCCCCATGGAGACACTTATAGAGCCCCTACTGCGACCTTCATTCACCCCTATGGAGTATCCTATAGAGCCCCTACTGCGCCCTTAGGTCCCCCCATGGATACTCTTATAGAGCCCCTACTACAGCCTTAATTTTCTCCGTGGAGTCTCTCAGAGAGAGAGAGACTCTCATATAGATCTTCTACAGCGCCCCTTAATTCCCACATATGCAGCCTCCTGCAGAGCCCAAACTGAGCCCATTAAGTCCCCCCTTGGAGACTCTTACAGAGACCCTACAACGCCCTTCCTTCCCCCCTGCGGAGACTCCTGTAGAGCCCCTACTGCGTGCTTAAGTCCGCCAACAGAGACTCCTACAGAACACCTACTGCGCCACTTAAGTCCCTCCATGGAGAAACCTATACAGTCCCTACTGCGCCTTTAAATCCCTCCTTTGAGACTCTTATAGAGCCCCTACAGCGCACTTCATTCCCCCTTTTCAGACTCCGATAGAGCCCATACTGCGCCCCTAAACTCCCCCCATGGATACTCTTATAGTGCCCCTACAGCGCCCTCCATTCCTCCCTTTGCAATATCCTGTAGAGCCCCAAAGTCGCCCCTTATGTCTCCCCATGGAGAAAACTATAGGTTGCCTACTGCGCCCTTAAGTCCGTCCGTGGAGACCCTTATAGAGCGCCTACAGCGCCCTTCATTCCCCCATATGCAGCCTCATATAGAGCCCCTAGTGCACACCTTAAGTCCCCCCATGGAGACACTTATAGAGAGCCTACTGTGCCCTTCATTCCCCCCTAAGCAGCCTCCTATAGAGCCCATACTCTGCCCGTAAGTCCCTCCATGGAGACACTTATAGAGCCCCTACTGCACCCTTCATCCCACCCTATGCGGCCTCCTATAGAACTCATACTGTGCCCTTAAGTCCCTCCATGGAAACTGCTATAGAACACCTAGTACGCGCCTTAAGTCCCGCCATGGAGCCTCCGGTGGAGCCCATTCTGTGCCCCTTATTTCCTGCCATGGAGACACTTATAGAGCCCCTACTGCGCCCTTAAGTCCCTCCATGGAGACTCTTACACATCGCCTATAGCGCCCTGCATTCCCCTCTACGCAATGTCCTATAGAGCCCCTGCTGCGTCCCTTCAGTCTCCTCATGGAGAAACTTGTAGATCCCCTACTGCGCCCTTAAGTCCCTCCATGGAGACTCTTATACATCGCCTACAGCGCCCTCCATTCCCCCCTACGCAAACTCCTATAGAGCCCCTACTGCACCCCTGAAGTCCCAACATGGAGACTCTTATAGAGCCCCTACTGCGCCCTTCATTTCCCCACTATGGACCCTCCTGTAGCCCCTAATGCGCCCTTAAATCCCTCCATAGATACTCTTATACAGCCCCTACAACACCCTCCATTCCCCCCTATGAAGCCTCCTATAGAGCCCAGACTGAGCCCTTTCATTTCCCCCATGGAGCCACCTATAGAGACTGTATAGCGCCCTCTATTCCCCCCTATGGAAACTTCCATAGAGCCGCTATTGTGCCCTTAAGTCCTCCAACAGAGACTCTTATAGAGCCCTACTGCGCCCTTCAGTCCATCCATGAAGACTCTTACAGAGCCCCTACAGCGTCTTTCATTCCCCCCTACGGAGCCTCCTATAGAGCCCCTACTGCTTCCTTAACTGCCTCCATGGAGACTCTTATAAAGCCCTGACAGCACCCTTCATTCCCTCCTATGGAGACTCCTATAGAGCCCCTACTGCGCCCCTTAAGTCCCCCCATGGAGACACTTATAGAGCCCCTACTGCACCCTTCATTCCCCCCTATGCAGCCTCCTATAGAGCTCATATTGTGCCCTTAAGTCCCTCCATGGAGACTGCTATAAAACACCTACTGCGCGCCTTAAGTCCCGCCATGGAGCCTCCTGTGGAGCCCATTCTGTGCCCCTTATTTCCTGCCATGGAGACACTTATAGAGCCCCTACTGCGCCCTTAAGTCCCTCCATGGAGACTCTTCTACATCCCCTACAGCGCCCTGCATTCCCCTCTAACGTAATGTCCTATCAAGCCCCTACTGCGTCCCTTCAGTCTCCTCATGGAGAAACTTGTAGATCCCCTACTGCGCCCTTAAGTCCCTCCATGGAGGCTCTTATACATCGCCTACAGCGCCCTCCATTCCCCCCTACGCAAACTCCTATAGAGCCCCTACTGTGCCCCTTAAGTCCCCCCATGGAGAAACCTATACAGCCCCGACTGCGCCTTTAAATCCCTCCTTTGAGACTCTTATAAAGCCCCTTCCTCCCCCTTAAGTCCCTCCATAGAGACTCTTATAGAGCTCCTACAGCTCCCCTTGATTCCCTCCTATGCAGCCTCCTATAGAGCCCAGACTGAGCCCATTAAGTCCCCCCTTGGTTACAGAGACCCTACAGGGCCCTTCATTCCACCCTATGGAGACTCCTATAGAGCCCCTACTGCGTGCTTAAGTCCTCCAACAGGGACTCCTATAGAGCACTTACTGGGCCACTTAATTCCTTCCTTGGACACTCTTATAAAGACCCTACTGCGCCCTTCATTCCCCCCAATGGAGCCTCCTATAGAGCCACCACTGCGCCCCTTAAGTCCCCACATGGAGACTCTTATAGAGCCCCTACAGCGCCCTTCATCCCCCCCTTTTCAGACTCCGATAGAGCCCATACTGCGCCCCTATACTCCCCCCGTGGATACTCTTACAGTGCCCCTACAGCGCCCTCCATTCTCCCCTATGCAATATCCTATAGAGCCCCTACGTTGCCCCTTACGTCTCCCCATGGAGAAACTTATAGGTCGCCTCCTGCGCCCCTAAAGTTCCCCCATGGAGAAAACCTATAGAGCCCCTGCTGTGCCCTTAAGTCCCTCCATGGAGACTCTTATAGAGCCCCTACAGCGCCTCTCCTTCCCCCCCTACGGAGCCTCCTATAGAGCCCCTACTGCTTCCTTTACTGTCTCCATGGAGACTCTTATAAAGCCCTTACAGGCCCCTTCATTCCCGCCTATGGAGACTCCTATAGAGTCCCTACTGCGCCCTTAAGTCCCTCAGAGGAGGTTCTTATAGACCTTCTACAGCGCTCTTCATTCCCCCGTATAGAGCCATGTATAGAGCCCCTAATGCGCCACTTAAGTCCCCCCATGGAACAACGTTTAGAGCCTCTACTCTACCCTTAAGTCCCTCCATGGAGACTCTTATAGAACCCCTACACCACTTTTCATTCCCCCCTATGGAGCCTTCTATGGAGCCCCTACTGCGTCCTTAACTGCCTCCATGGAGACTCCCATAGAGCCCATGCTGACACCTGAAGTCCTTCCGTGGAGACTCTTATAGAGATCCTACAGCGCCCTTCATCCCCCGCTATGCAGCCTCCTATTGAGCCCCTATTGCACCCCTTAAATCCCCGCATGGAGAACCTTATAGGGCTCCTACTGCCCCCTGAAGTCCCTCCGTGGAGTCTCTTACAGAGACCCTACAGCGCCCTTCATTCCCCCCTATGGATCCTCCTATAGAGCCTCTAATGCACCACTTAAGTCCCCCCATGGAGACACTTATAGAGCCCCTACTGCGACCTTCATTCACCCCTATGGAGTATCCTATAGAGCCCCTACTGCGCCCTTAGTTCCCCTCATGGATACTCTTATAGAGCCCCTACTACAGCCTTAATTTTCTCCGTGGAGTCTCTCAGAGAGAGAGACTCTCATATAGATCTTCTACAGCGCCCCTTAATTCCCACATATGCAGCCTCCTGCAGAGCCCAAACTGAGCCCATTAAGTCCCCCCTTGGAGACTCTTACAGAGACCCTACAACGCCCTTCCTTCCCCCCTGCGGAGACTCCTGTAGAGCCCCTACTGCGTGCTTAAGTCCGCCAACAGAGACTCCTACAGAACACCTACTGCGCCACTTAAGTCCCTCCATGGAGAAACCTATACAGTCCCTACTGCGCCTTTAAATCCCTCCTTTGAGACTCTTATAGAGCCCCTACAGCGCACTTCATTCCCCCTTTTCAGACTCCGATAGAGCCCATACTGCGCCCCTAAACTCCCCCCATGGATACTCTTATAGTGCCCCTACAGCGCCCTCCATTCCCCCCTCTGCAATATCCTGTAGAGCCCCAAGGTCGCCCCTTATGTCTCCCCATGGAGAAAATTATAGGTTGCCTACTGCGCCCTTAAGTCCGTCCGTGGAGACTCTCATAGAGCCCCTACAGCGCCTTTCATTCCCCCATATGCAGCCTCATATAGAGCCCCTAGTGCACACCTTAAGTCCCCCCCATGGAGACACTTATAGAGACCCTACTGTGCCCTTCATTCCCCCCTAAGCAGCCTCCTATAGAGCCCATACTCTGCCCGTAAGTCCCTCCATGGAGACTCTTATGGAGCCCTAAAATGCCCTCTATTCCTCTCTAGGTAGCCTCCTATAGAGCACATACTGTGCCCCTTAAGTCCCCCCATGGAGACACTTATAGAGCCCCTACTGCACCCTTCATTCCCCCCTATGCGGTCTCCTATAGAACTCATATTGTGCCCTTAAGTCCCTCCATGGAGACTGCTATAGAACTCCTAGTACGCGCCTTAAGTCCCGCCATGGAGCCTCCTGTGGAGCCCATTCTGTGCCCCTTATTTCCTGCCATGGAGACACTTATAGAGCCCCTACTGCGCCCTTAAGTCCCTCCATGGAGACTCTTATACATCCCCTACAGCGCCCTGCATTCCCCTCTACGCAATGTCCTATAGAGCCCCTACTGCGTCCCTTCAGTCTCCTCATGGAGAAACTTGTAGATCCCCTACTGCGCCCTTAAGTCCCTCCATGGAGACTCTTATACATCCCCTACAGCGCCCTCCATTCCCCCCTACGCAAACTCCTATAGAGCCCCTACTGCGTCCCTTAAGTCTCCCCATGGAGAAACCTATACAGCCCCGACTGCGCCTTTAAATCCCTCCTTTGAGACTCTTATAAAGCCCCTTCCTCCCCCTTAAGTCCCTCCATGGAGACTCTTATAGAGCCCCTACAGCGCCTCTCCTTCCCCCCCTACGGAGCCTCCTATAGAGCCCCTACTGCTTCCTTTACTGCCTCCATGGAGACTCTTATAAAGCCCTTACAGGCCCCTTCATTCCCGCCTATGGAGACTCCTATAGAGTCCCTACTGCGCCCTTAAGTCCCTCAGAGGAGATTCTTATAGACCTTCTACAGCGCTCTTCATTCCCCCGTATAGAGCCATGTATAGAGCCCCTAATGCGCCACTTAAGTCCCCCCATGGAGCAACGTTTAGAGCCCCTACTCTACCCTTAAGTCCCTCCATGGAGACTCTTACAGAACCCCTACACCACTTTTCATTCCCCCCTATGGAGCCTTCTATGGAGCCCCTACTGCGTCCTTAACTGCCTCCATGGAGACTCCCATAGAGCCCGTGCTGACACCTGAAGTCCTTCCGTGGAGACTCTTATAGAGATCCTACAGCGCCCTTCATCCCCCGCTATGCAGCCTCCTATTGAGCCCCTATTGCACCCCTTAAATCCCCGCATGGAGAACCTTATAGAGCTCCTACTGCCCCCTGAAGTCCCTCCGTGGAGTCTCTTACAGAGACCCTACAGCGCCCTTCATTCCCCCCTATGGATCCTCCTATAGAGCCTCTAATGCACCACTTAAGTCCCCCCATGGAGACACTTATAGAGCCCCTACTGCGACCTTCATTCACCCCTATGGAGTATCCTATAGAGCCCCTACTGCGCCCTTAAGTCCCCCCATGGATACTCTTATAGAGCCCCTACTACACCCTTAATTTTCTCCGTGGAGTCTCTCAGAGAGAGAGACTCTCATATAGATCTTCTACAGCGCCCCTTAATTCCCACATATGCAGCCTCCTGCAGAGCCCAAACTGAGCCCATTAAGTCCCCCCTTGGAGACTCTTACAGAGACCCTACAACGCCCTTCCTTCCCCCCTGCGGAGACTCCTGTAGAGCCCCTACTGCGTGCTTAAGTTCGCCAACAGAGACTCCTACAGAACACCTACTGCGCCACTTAAGTCCCTCCATGGAGAAACCTATAGTCCCTACTGCGCCTTTAAATCCCTCCTTTGAGACTCTTATAGAGCCCCTACAGCGCACTTCATTCCCCCTTTTCAGACTCCGATAGAGCCCATACTGCGCCCCTAAACTCCCCCCATGGATACTCTTATAGTGCCCCTACAGCGCCCTTCATTCCCCCATATGCAGCCTCATATAGAGCCCCTAGTGCACACCTTAAGTCCCCCCATGGAGACACTTATAGAGACCCTACTACACCCTTAAGTTCCTCCTCGGAGATTCTTAAAGAGCACCTACTAAGGGCGCTTCATTCACCCGTAAAGAGCCTTGTATAGAGCCCCTACTGCGCCCCTTAATTCCCCCACGGAGACACTTATAGAGCCCTTACTGTGCCCTTCATTCCCCCCTAAGCAGCCTCCTATAGAGCCCATACTCTGCCCACAAGTCCCTCCATGGAGACTCTTATGGAGCCCTAAAATGCCCTCTATTCCTCTCTAGGTAGCCTCCTATAGAGCCCCTACTGTGCCCCTTAAGTCCCCCCATGGAGACACTTATAGAGCCCCTACTGCACCCTTCATTCCCCCCTATGCGGCCTCCTATAGAGCTCATATTGTGCCCTTAAGTCCCTCCATGGAGACTGCTATAGAACTCCTACTGCGCGCCTTAAGTCCCGCCATGGAGCCTCCTGTGGAGCCCATTCTGTGCCCCTTATTTCCTGCCATGGAGACACTTATAGAGCCCCTACTGCGCCCTTAAGTCCCTCCATGGAGACTCTTATACATCGCCTACAGCGCCCTGCCTTCCCCTCTACGCAATGTCCTATAGAGCCCCTACTGCGTCCCTTCAGTCTTCTCATGGAGATACTTGTAGATCCCCTACTGCGCCCTTAAGTCCCTCCATGGAGACTCTTATACATCCCCTACAGCGCCCTCCATTCCCCCCTACGCAAACTCCTATAGAGCCCCTACTGCGTCCCTTAAGTCTCCCCATGGAGAAACCTATACAGCCCCGACTGCGCCTTTAAATCCCTCCTTTGAGACTCTTATAAAGCCCCTTCCTCCCCCTTAAGTCCCTCCATGGAGACTCTTATAGAGCTCCTACAGCTCCCCTTGATTCCCTCCTATGCAGCCTCCTATAGAGCCCAGACTGAGCCCATTAAGTCCCCCCTTGGTTACAGAGACCCTACAGGGCCCTTCATTCCACCCTATGGAGACTCCTATAGAGCCCCTACTGCGCCCCTTAAGTCCCCACATGGAGACTCTTATAGAGCCCCTACAGCGCCCTTCATCCCCCCCTTTTCAGACTCTGATAGAGCCCATACTGCACCCCTAAACTCCCCCCATGGATACTCTTACAGTGCCCCTACAGCGCCCTCCATTCTCCCCTATGCAATATCCTATAGAGCCCCTACGTTGCCCCTTACGTCTCCCCATGGAGAAACTTATAGGTCGCCTCCTGCGCCCCTAAAGTTCCCCCATGGAGAAAACCTATAGAGCCCCTACTGTGCCCTTAAGTCCCTCCATGGAGACTCTTATAGAGCCCCTACAGCGCCTCTCCTTCCCCCCTTACGGAGCCTCCTATAGAGCCCCTACTGCTTCCTTTACTGCCTCCATGGAGAATCTTATAAAGCCCTTACAGGCCCCTTCATTCCCCCCTATGGAGCCTTCTATGGAGCCCCTACTGCGTCCTTAACTGCCTCCATGGAGACTCCCATAGAGCCCATGCTGACACCTGAAGTCCTTCCGTGGAGACTCTTATAGAGATCCTACAGCGCCCTTCATCCCCCGCTATGCAGCCTCCTATTGAGCCCCTATTGCACCCCTTAAATCCCCGCATGGAGAACCTTATAGAGCTCCTACTGCCCCCTGAAGTCCCTCCGTGGAGTCTCTTACAGAGACCCTACAGCGCCCTTCATTCCCCCCTATGGATCCTCCTATAGAGCCTCTAATGCACCACTTAAGTCCCCCCATGGAGACACTTATAGAGCCCCTACTGCGACCTTCATTCACCCCTATGGAGTATCCTGTAGAGCCCCAAAGTCGCCCCTTATGTCTCCCCATGGAGAAAATTATAGGTTGCCTACTGCGCCATTAAGTCCCTCCGTGGAGACCCTTATAGAGCCCCTACAGCGCCTTTCATTCCCCCATATGCAGCCTCATATAGAGCCCCTAGTGCACACCTTAAGTCCCCCCATGGAGACACTTATAGAGACCCTACTACACCCTTAAGTTCCTCCTCGGAGATTCTTAAAGAGCACCTACTAAGGGCGCTTCATTCACCCGTAAAGAGCCTTGTATAGAGCCCCTACTGCGCCCCTTAATTCCCCCACGGAGACACTTATAGAGCCCTTACTGTGCCCTTCATTCCCCCCTAAGCAGCCTCCTATAGAGCCCATACTCTGCCCACAAGTCCCTCCATGGAGACTCTTATGGAGCCCTAAAATGCCCTCTATTCCTCTCTAGGTAGCCTCCTATAGAGCCCCTACTGTGCCCCTTAAGTCCCCCCATGGAGACACTTATAGAGCCCCTACTGCACCCTTCATTCCCCCCTATGCGGCCTCCTATAGAGCTCATATTGTGCCCTTAAGTCCCTCCATGGAGACTGCTATAGAACTCCTACTGCGCGCCTTAAGTCCCGCCATGGAGCCTCCTGTGGAGCCCATTCTGTGCCCCTTATTTCCTGCCATGGAGACACTTATAGAGCCCCTACTGCGCCCTTAAGTCCCTCCATGGAGACTCTTATACATCGCCTACAGCGCCCTGCCTTCCCCTCTACGCAATGTCCTATAGAGCCCCTACTGCGTCCCTTCAGTCTTCTCATGGAGATACTTGTAGATCCCCTACTGCGCCCTTAAGTCCCTCCATGGAGACTCTTATACATCCCCTACAGCGCCCTCCATTCCCCCCTACGCAAACTCCTATAGAGCCCCTACTGCGTCCCTTAAGTCTCCCCATGGAGAAACCTATACAGCCCCGACTGCGCCTTTAAATCCCTCCTTTGAGACTCTTATAAAGCCCCTTCCTCCCCCTTAAGTCCCTCCATGGAGACTCTTATAGAGCTCCTACAGCTCCCCTTGATTCCCTCCTATGCAGCCTCCTATAGAGCCCAGACTGAGCCCATTAAGTCCCCCCTTGGTTACAGAGACCCTACAGGGCCCTTCATTCCACCCTATGGAGACTCCTATAGAGCCCCTACTGCGTGCTTAAGTCCTCCAACAGAGACTCCTATAGAGCACTTACTGGGCCACTTAATTCCCTCCTTGGACACTCTTATAAAGACCCTACTGCGCCCTTCATTCCCCCCAATGGAGCCTCCTATAGAGCCACCACTGCGCCCCTTAAGTCCCCACATGGAGACTCTTATAGAGCCCCTACAGCGCCCTTCATCCCCCCCTTTTCAGACTCTGATAGAGCCCATACTGCACCCCTAAACTCCCCCCATGGATACTCTTACAGTGCCCCTACAGCGCCCTCCATTCTCCCCTATGCAATATCCTATAGAGCCCCTACGTTGCCCCTTACGTCTCCCCATGGAGAAACTTATAGGTCGCCTCCTGCGCCCCTAAAGTTCCCCCATGGAGAAAACCTATAGAGCCCCTACTGTGCCCTTAAGTCCCTCCATGGAGACTCTTATAGAGCCCCTACAGCGCCTCTCCTTCCCCCCTTACGGAGCCTCCTATAGAGCCCCTACTGCTTCCTTTACTGCCTCCATGGAGAATCTTATAAAGCCCTTACAGGCCCCTTCATTCCCCCCTATGGAGCCTTCTATGGAGCCCCTACTGCGTCCTTAACTGCCTCCATGGAGACTCCCATAGAGCCCATGCTGACACCTGAAGTCCTTCCGTGGAGACTCTTATAGAGATCCTACAGCGCCCTTCATCCCCCGCTATGCAGCCTCCTATTGAGCCCCTATTGCACCCCTTAAATCCCCGCATGGAGAACCTTATAGAGCTCCTACTGCCCCCTGAAGTCCCTCCGTGGAGTCTCTTACAGAGACCCTACAGCGCCCTTCATTCCCCCCTATGGATCCTCCTATATGGATCCTCTAATGCACCACTTAAGTCCCCCCATGGAGACACTTATAGAGCCCCTACTGCGACCTTCATTCACCCCTATGGAGTATCCTGTAGAGCCCCAAAGTCGCCCCTTATGTCTCCCCATGGAGAAAATTATAGGTTGCCTACTGCGCCATTAAGTCCCTCCGTGGAGACCCTTATAGAGCCCCTACAGCGCCTTTCATTCCCCCATATGCAGCCTCATATAGAGCCCCTAGTGCACACCTTAAGTCCCCCCATGGAGACACTTATAGAGACCCTACTACACCCTTAAGTTCCTCCTCGGAGATTCTTAAAGAGCACCTACTAAGGGCGCTTCATTCACCCGTAAAGAGCCTTGTATAGAGCCCCTACTGCGCCCCTTAATTCCCCCACGGAGACACTTATAGAGCCCTTACTGTGCCCTTCATTCCCCCCTAAGCAGCCTCCTATAGAGCCCATACTCTGCCCACAAGTCCCTCCATGGAGACTCTTATGGAGCCCTAAAATGCCCTCTATTCCTCTCTAGGTAGCCTCCTATAGAGCCCCTACTGTGCCCCTTAAGTCCCCCCATGGAGACACTTATAGAGCCCCTACTGCACCCTTCATTCCCCCCTATGCGGCCTCCTATAGAGCTCATATTGTGCCCTTAAGTCCCTCCATGGAGACTGCTATAAAACTCCTACTGCGCGCCTTAAGTCCCGCCATGGAGCCTCCTGTGGAGCCCATTCTGTGCCCCTTATTTCCTGCCATGGAGACACTTATAGAGCCCCTACTGCGCCCTTAAGTCCCTCCATGGAGACTCTTCTACATCCCCTACAGCGCCCTGCCTTCCCCTCTACGCAATGTCCTATAGAGCCCCTACTGCGTCCCTTCAGTCTCCTCATGGAGAAACTTGTAGATCCCCTACTGCGCCCTTAAGTCCCTCCATGGAGACTCTTATACATCGCCTACAGCGCCCTGCCTTCCCCTCTACGCAATGTCCTATAGAGCCCCTACTGCGTCCCTTCAGTCTCTTCATGGAGAAACTTGTAGATCCCCTACTGCGCCCTTAAGTCCCTCCATGGAGACTCTTATACATCGCCTACAGCGCCCTGCCTTCCCCTCTACGAAATGTCCTATAGAGCCCCTACTGCGTCCCTTCAGTCTCTTCATGGAGAAACTTGTAGATCCCCTACTGCGCCCTTAAGTCCCTCCATGGAGACTCTTATACATCGCCTACAGCGCCCTCCATTCCCCCCTACGCAAACTCCTATAGAGCCCCTACTGCGTCCCTTAAGTCTCCCCATGGAGAAACCTATACAGCCCCGACTGCGCCTTTAAATCCCTCCTTTGAGACTCTTATAAAGCCCCTTCCTCCCCCTTAAGTCCCTCCATGGAGACTCTTATAGAGCTCCTACAGCTCCCCTTGATTCCCTCCTATGCAGCCTCCTATAGAGCCCAGACTGAGCCCATTAAGTCCCCCCTTGGTTACAGAGACCCTACAGGGCCCTTCATTCCACCCTATGGAGACTCCTATAGAGCCCCTACTGCGTGCTTAAGTCCTCCAACAGAGACTCCTATAGAGCACTTACTGGGCCACTTAATTCCCTCCTTGGACACTCTTATAAAGACCCTACTGCGCCCTTCATTCCCCCCAATGGAGCCTCCTATAGAGCCACCACTGCGCCCCTTAAGTCCCCACATGGAGACTCTTATAGAGCCCCTACAGCGCCCTTCATCCCCCCCTTTTCAGACTCTGATAGAGCCCATACTGCACCCCTAAACTCCCCCCATGGATACTCTTACAGTGCCCCTACAGCGCCCTCCATTCTCCCCTATGCAATATCCTATAGAGCCCCTACGTTGCCCCTTACGTCTCCCCATGGAGAAACTTATAGGTCGCCTCCTGCGCCCCTAAAGTTCCCCCATGGAGAAAACCTATAGAGCCCCTACTGTGCCCTTAAGTCCCTCCATGGAGACTCTTATAGAGCCCCTACAGCGCCTCTCCTTCCCCCCCTACGGAGCCTCCTATAGAGCCCAGACTGAGCCCATTAAGTCCCCCCTTGGTTACAGAGACCCTACAGGGCCCTTCATTCCACCCTATGGAGACTCCTATAGAGCCCCTACTGCGTGCTTAAGTCCTCCAACAGAGACTCCTATAGAGCACTTACTGGGCCACTTAATTCCCTCCTTGGACACTCTTATAAAGACCCTACTGCGCCCTTCATTCCCCCCAATGGAGCCTCCTATAGAGCCACCACTGCGCCCCTTAAGTCCCCACATGGAGACTCTTATAGAGCCCCTACAGCGCCCTTCATCCCCCCCTTTTCAGACTCTGATAGAGCCCATACTGCACCCCTAAACTCCCCCCATGGATACTCTTACAGTGCCCCTACAGCGCCCTCCATTCTCCCCTATGCAATATCCTATAGAGCCCCTACGTTGCCCCTTACGTCTCCCCATGGAGAAACTTATAGGTCGCCTCCTGCGCCCCTAAAGTTCCCCCATGGAGAAAACCTATAGAGCCCCTACTGTGCCCTTAAGTCCCTCCATGGAGACTCTTATAGAGCCCCTACAGCGCCTCTCCTTCCCCCCTTACGGAGCCTCCTATAGAGCCCCTACTGCTTCCTTTACTGCCTCCATGGAGAATCTTATAAAGCCCTTACAGGCCCCTTCATTCCCCCCTATGGAGCCTTCTATGGAGCCCCTACTGCGTCCTTAACTGCCTCCATGGAGACTCCCATAGAGCCCATGCTGACACCTGAAGTCCTTCCGTGGAGACTCTTATAGAGATCCTACAGCGCCCTTCATCCCCCGCTATGCAGCCTCCTATTGAGCCCCTATTGCACCCCTTAAATCCCCGCATGGAGAACCTTATAGAGCTCCTACTGCCCCCTGAAGTCCCTCCGTGGAGTCTCTTACAGAGACCCTACAGCGCCCTTCATTCCCCCCTATGGATCCTCCTATAGAGCCTCTAATGAACCACTTAAGTCCCCCCATGGAGACACTTATAGAGCCCCTACTGCGACCTTCATTCACCCCTATGGAGTATCCTGTAGAGCCCCAAAGTCGCCCCTTATGTCTCCCCATGGAGAAAATTATAGGTTGCCTACTGCGCCATTAAGTCCCTCCGTGGAGACCCTTATAGAGCCCCTACAGCGCCTTTCATTCCCCCATATGCAGCCTCATATAGAGCCCCTAGTGCACACCTTAAGTCCCCCCATGGAGACACTTATAGAGACCCTACTACACCCTTAAGTTCCTCCTCGGAGATTCTTAAAGAGCACCTACTAAGGGCGCTTCATTCACCCGTAAAGAGCCTTGTATAGAGCCCCTACTGCGCCCCTTAATTCCCCCACGGAGACACTTATAGAGCCCTTACTGTGCCCTTCATTCCCCCCTAAGCAGCCTCCTATAGAGCCCATACTCTGCCCACAAGTCCCTCCATGGAGACTCTTATGGAGCCCTAAAATGCCCTCTATTCCTCTCTAGGTAGCCTCCTATAGAGCCCCTACTGTGCCCCTTAAGTCCCCCCATGGAGACACTTATAGAGCCCCTACTGCACCCTTCATTCCCCCCTATGCGGCCTCCTATAGAGCTCATATTGTGCCCTTAAGTCCCTCCATGGAGACTGCTATAAAACTCCTACTGCGCGCCTTAAGTCCCGCCATGGAGCCTCCTGTGGAGCCCATTCTGTGCCCCTTATTTCCTGCCATGGAGACACTTATAGAGCCCCTACTGCGCCCTTAAGTCCCTCCATGGAGACTCTTCTACATCCCCTACAGCGCCCTGCCTTCCCCTCTACGCAATGTCCTATAGAGCCCCTACTGCGTCCCTTCAGTCTCCTCATGGAGAAACTTGTAGATCCCCTACTGCGCCCTTAAGTCCCTCCATGGAGACTCTTCTACATCCCCTACAGCGCCCTGCCTTCCCCTCTACGCAATGTCCTATAGAGCCCCTACTGCGTCCCTTCAGTCTCCTCATGGAGAAACTTGTAGATCCCCTACTGCGCCCTTAAGTCCCTCCATGGAGACTCTTATACATCGCCTACAGCGCCCTCCATTCCCCCCTACGCAAACTCCTATAGAGCCCCTACTGCGTCCCTTAAGTCTCCCCATGGAGAAACCTATACAGCCCCGACTGCGCCTTTAAATCCCTCCTTTGAGACTCTTATAAAGCCCCTTCCTCCCCCTTAAGTCCCTCCATGGAGACTCTTATAGAGCTCCTACAGCTCCCCTTGATTCCCTCCTATGCAGCCTCCTATAGAGCCCAGACTGAGCCCATTAAGTCCCCCCTTGGTTACAGAGACCCTACAGGGCCCTTCATTCCACCCTATGGAGACTCCTATAGAGCCCCTACTGCGTGCTTAAGTCCTCCAACAGAGACTCCTATAGAGCACTTACTGGGCCACTTAATTCCCTCCTTGGACACTCTTATAAAGACCCTACTGCGCCCTTCATTCCCCCCAATGGAGCCTCCTATAGAGCCACCACTGCGCCCCTTAAGTCCCCACATGGAGACTCTTATAGAGCCCCTACAGCGCCCTTCATCCCCCCCTTTTCAGACTCTGATAGAGCCCATACTGCACCCCTAAACTCCCCCCATGGATACTCTTACAGTGCCCCTACAGCGCCCTCCATTCTCCCCTATGCAATATCCTATAGAGCCCCTACGTTGCCCCTTACGTCTCCCCATGGAGAAACTTATAGGTCGCCTCCTGCGCCCCTAAAGTTCCCCCATGGAGAAAACCTATAGAGCCCCTACTGTGCCCTTAAGTCCCTCCATGGAGACTCTTATAGAGCCCCTACAGCGCCTCTCCTTCCCCCCCTACGGAGCCTCCTATAGAGCCCCTACTGCTTCCTTTACTGCCTCCATGGAGACTCTTATAAAGCCCTTACAGGCCCCTTCATTCCCGCCTATGGAGACTCCTATAGAGTCCCTACTGCGCCCTTAAGTCCCTCAGAGGAGATTCTTATAGACCTTCTACAGCGCTCTTCATTCCCCCGTATAGAGCCATGTATAGAGCCCCTAATGCGCCACTTAAGTCCCCCCATGGAGCAACGTTTAGAGCCCCTACTCTACCCTTAAGTCCCTCCATGGAGACTCTTACAGAACCCCTACACCACTTTTCATTCCCCCCTATGGAGCCTTCTATGGAGCCCCTACTGCGTCCTTAACTGCCTCCATGGAGACTCCCATAGAGCCCATGCTGACACCTGAAGTCCTTCCGTGGAGACTCTTATAGAGATCCTACAGCGCCCTTCATCCCCCGCTATGCAGCCTCCTATTGAGCCCCTATTGCACCCCTTAAATCCCCGCATGGAGAACCTTATAGAGCTCCTACTGCCCCCTGAAGTCCCTCCGTGGAGTCTCTTACAGAGACCCTACAGCGCCCTTCATTCCCCCCTATGGATCCTCCTATAGAGCCTCTAATGCACCACTTAAGTCCCCCCATGGAGACACTTATAGAGCCCCTACTGCGACCTTCATTCACCCCTATGGAGTATCCTATAGAGCCCCTACTGCGCCCTTAAGTCCCCCCATGGATACTCTTATAGAGCCCCTACTACACCCTTAATTTTCTCCGTGGAGTCTCTCAGAGAGAGAGACTCTCATATAGATCTTCTACAGCGCCCCTTAATTCCCACATATGCAGCCTCCTGCAGAGCCCAAACTGAGCCCATTAAGTCCCCCCTTGGAGACTCTTACAGAGACCCTACAACGCCCTTCCTTCCCCCCTGCGGAGACTCCTGTAGAGCCCCTACTGCGTGCTTAAGTTCGCCAACAGAGACTCCTACAGAACACCTACTGCGCCACTTAAGTCCCTCCATGGAGAAACCTATAGTCCCTACTGCGCCTTTAAATCCCTCCTTTGAGACTCTTATAGAGCCCCTACAGCGCACTTCATTCCCCCTTTTCAGACTCCGATAGAGCCCATACTGCGCCCCTAAACTCCCCCCATGGATACTCTTATAGTGCCCCTACAGCGCCCTCCATTCCCCCCTCTGCAATATCCTGTAGAGCCCCAAAGTCGCCCCTTATGTCTCCCCATGGAGAAAATTATAGGTTGCCTACTGCGCCATTAAGTCCCTCCGTGGAGACCCTTATAGAGCCCCTACAGCGCCTTTCATTCCCCCATATGCAGCCTCATATAGAGCCCCTAGTGCACACCTTAAGTCCCCCCATGGAGACACTTATAGAGACCCTACTACACCCTTAAGTTCCTCCTCGGAGATTCTTAAAGAGCACCTACTAAGGGCGCTTCATTCACCCATAAAGAGCCTTGTATAGAGCCCCTACTGCGCCCCTTAATTCCCCCACGGAGACACTTATAGAGCCCTTACTGTGCCCTTCATTCCCCCCTAAGCAGCCTCCTATAGAGCCCATACTCTGCCCACAAGTCCCTCCATGGAGACTCTTATGGAGCCCTAAAATGCCCTCTATTCCTCTCTAGGTAGCCTCCTATAGAGCCCCTACTGTGCCCCTTAAGTCCCCCCATGGAGACACTTATAGAGCCCCTACTGCACCCTTCATTCCCCCCTATGCGGCCTCCTATAGAGCTCATATTGTGCCCTTAAGTCCCTCCATGGAGACTGCTATAGAACTCCTACTGCGCGCCTTAAGTCCCGCCATGGAGCCTCCTGTGGAGCCCATTCTGTGCCCCTTATTTCCTGCCATGGAGACACTTATAGAGCCCCTACTGCGCCCTTAAGTCCCTCCATGGAGACTCTTATACATCCCCTACAGCGCCCTGCCTTCCCCTCTACGCAATGTCCTATAGAGCCCCTACTGCGTCCCTTCAGTCTCCTCATGGAGAAACCTATACAGCCCCGACTGCGCCTTTAAATCCCTCCTTTGAGACTCTTATAAAGCCCCTTCCTCCCCCTTAAGTCCCTCCATGGAGACTCTTATAGAGCTCCTACAGCTCCCCTTGATTCCCTCCTATGCAGCCTCCTATAGAGCCCAGACTGAGCCCATTAAGTCCCCCCTTGGTTACAGAGACCCTACAGGGCCCTTCATTCCACCCTATGGAGACTCCTATAGAGCCCCTACTGCGTGCTTAAGTCCTCCAACAGAGACTCCTATAGAGCACTTACTGGGCCACTTAATTCCCTCCTTGGACACTCTTATAAAGACCCTACTGCGCCCTTCATTCCCCCCAATGGAGCCTCCTATAGAGCCACCACTGCGCCCCTTAAGTCCCCACATGGAGACTCTTATAGAGCCCCTACAGCGCCCTTCATCCCCCCCTTTTCAGACTCTGATAGAGCCCATACTGCACCCCTAAACTCCCCCCATGGATACTCTTACAGTGCCCCTACAGCGCCCTCCATTCTCCCCTATGCAATATCCTATAGAGCCCCTACGTTGCCCCTTACGTCTCCCCATGGAGAAACTTATAGGTCGCCTCCTGCGCCCCTAAAGTTCCCCCATGGAGAAAACCTATAGAGCCCCTACTGTGCCCTTAAGTCCCTCCATGGAGACTCTTATAGAGCCCCTACAGCGCCTCTCCTTCCCCCCCTACGGAGCCTCCTATAGAGCCCCTACTGCTTCCTTTACTGCCTCCATGGAGACTCTTATAAAGCCCTTACAGGCCCCTTCATTCCCGCCTATGGAGACTCCTATAGAGTCCCTACTGCGCCCTTAAGTCCCTCAGAGGAGATTCTTATAGACCTTCTACAGCGCTCTTCATTCCCCCGTATAGAGCCATGTATAGAGCCCCTAATGCGCCACTTAAGTCCCCCCATGGAGCAACGTTTAGAGCCCCTACTCTACCCTTAAGTCCCTCCATGGAGACTCTTACAGAACCCCTACACCACTTTTCATTCCCCCCTATGGAGCCTTCTATGGAGCCCCTACTGCGTCCTTAACTGCCTCCATGGAGACTCCCATAGAGCCCATGCTGACACCTGAAGTCCTTCCGTGGAGACTCTTATAGAGATCCTACAGCGCCCTTCATCCCCCGCTATGCAGCCTCCTATTGAGCCCCTATTGCACCCCTTAAATCCCCGCATGGAGAACCTTATAGAGCTCCTACTGCCCCCTGAAGTCCCTCCGTGGAGTCTCTTACAGAGACCCTACAGCGCCCTTCATTCCCCCCTATGGATCCTCCTATAGAGCCTCTAATGCACCACTTAAGTCCCCCCATGGAGACACTTATAGAGCCCCTACTGCGACCTTCATTCACCCCTATGGAGTATCCTATAGAGTCCCTACTGCGCCCTTAAGTCCCCCCATGGATACTCTTATAGAGCCCCTACTACACCCTTAATTTTCTCCGTGGAGTCTCTCAGAGAGAGAGACTCTCATATAGATCTTCTACAGCGCCCCTTAATTCCCACATATGCAGCCTCCTGCAGAGCCCAAACTGAGCCCATTAAGTCCCCCCTTGGAGACTCTTACAGAGACCCTACAACGCCCTTCCTTCCCCCCTGCGGAGACTCCTGTAGAGCCCCTACTGCGTGCTTAAGTTCGCCAACAGAGACTCCTACAGAACACCTACTGCGCCACTTAAGTCCCTCCATGGAGAAACCTATACAGTCCCTACTGCGCCTTTAAATCCCTCCTTTGAGACTCTTATAGAGCCCCTACAGCGCACTTCATTCCCCCTTTTCAGACTCCGATAGAGCCCATACTGCGCCCCTAAACTCCCCCCATGGATACTCTTATAGTGCCCCTACAGCGCCCTCCATTCCCCCCTCTGCAATATCCTGTAGAGCCCCAAAGTCGCCCCTTATGTCTCCCCATGGAGAAAATTATAGGTTGCCTACTGCGCCATTAAGTCCCTCCGTGGAGACCCTTATAGAGCCCCTACAGCGCCTTTCATTCCCCCATATGCAGCCTCATATAGAGCCCCTAGTGCACACCTTAAGTCCCCCCATGGAGACACTTATAGAGACCCTACTACACCCTTAAGTTCCTCCTCGGAGATTCTTAAAGAGCACCTACTAAGGGCGCTTCATTCACCCGTAAAGAGCCTTGTATAGAGCCCCTACTGCGCCCCTTAATTCCCCCACGGAGACACTTATAGAGCCCTTACTGTGCCCTTCATTCCCCCCTAAGCAGCCTCCTATAGAGCCCATACTCTGCCCACAAGTCCCTCCATGGAGACTCTTATGGAGCCCTAAAATGCCCTCTATTCCTCTCTAGGTAGCCTCCTATAGAGCCCCTACTGTGCCCCTTAAGTCCCCCCATGGAGACACTTATAGAGCCCCTACTGCACCCTTCATTCCCCCCTATGCGGCCTCCTATAGAGCTCATATTGTGCCCTTAAGTCCCTCCATGGAGACTGCTATAGAACTCCTACTGCGCGCCTTAAGTCCCGCCATGGAGCCTCCTGTGGAGCCCATTCTGTGCCCCTTATTTCCTGCCATGGAGACACTTATAGAGCCCCTACTGCGCCCTTAAGTCCCTCCATGGAGACTCTTCTACATCCCCTACAGCGCCCTGCCTTCCCCTCTACGCAATGTCCTATAGAGCCCCTACTGCGTCCCTTCAGTCTCCTCATGGAGAAACTTGTAGATCCCCTACTGCGCCCTTAAGTCCCTCCATGGAGACTCTTATACATCGCCTACAGCGCCCTCCATTCCCCCCTACGCAAACTCCTATACAGCCCCTACTGCGTCCCTTAAGTCTCCCCATGGAGAAACCTATACAGCCCCGACTGCGCCTTTAAATCCCTCCTTTGAGACTCTTATAAAGCCCCTTCCTCCCCCTTAAGTCCCTCCATGGAGACTCTTATAGAGCTCCTACAGCTCCCCTTGATTCCCTCCTATGCAGCCTCCTATAGAGCCCAGACTGAGCCCATTAAGTCCCCCCTTGGTTACAGAGACCCTACAGGGCCCTTCATTCCACCCTATGGAGACTCCTATAGAGCCCCTACTGCGTGCTTAAGTCCTCCAACAGAGACTCCTATAGAGCACTTACTGGGCCACTTAATTCCCTCCTTGGACACTCTTATAAAGACCCTACTGCGCCCTTCATTCCCCCCAATGGAGCCTCCTATAGAGCCACCACTGCGCCCCTTAAGTCCCCACATGGAGACTCTTATAGAGCCCCTACAGCGCCCTTCATCCCCCCCTTTTCAGACTCTGATAGAGCCCATACTGCACCCCTAAACTCCCCCCATGGATACTCTTACAGTGCCCCTACAGCGCCCTCCATTCTCCCCTATGCAATATCCTATAGAGCCCCTACGTTGCCCCTTACGTCTCCCCATGGAGAAACTTATAGGTCGCCTCCTGCGCCCCTAAAGTTCCCCCATGGAGAAAACCTATAGAGCCCCTACTGTGCCCTTAAGTCCCTCCATGGAGACTCTTATAGAGCCCCTACAGCGCCTCTCCTTCCCCCCCTACGGAGCCTCCTATAGAGCCCCTACTGCTTCCTTTACTGCCTCCATGGAGACTCTTATAAAGCCCTTACAGGCCCCTTCATTCCCGCCTATGGAGACTCCTATAGAGTCCCTACTGCGCCCTTAAGTCCCTCAGAGGAGATTCTTATAGACCTTCTACAGCGCTCTTCATTCCCCCGTATAGAGCCATGTATAGAGCCCCTAATGCGCCACTTAAGTCCCCCCATGGAGCAACGTTTAGAGCCCCTACTCTACCCTTAAGTCCCTCCATGGAGACTCTTACAGAACCCCTACACCACTTTTCATTCCCCCCTATGGAGCCTTCTATGGAGCCCCTACTGCGTCCTTAACTGCCTCCATGGAGACTCCCATAGAGCCCATGCTGACACCTGAAGTCCTTCCGTGGAGACTCTTATAGAGATCCTACAGCGCCCTTCATCCCCCGCTATGCAGCCTCCTATTGAGCCCCTATTGCACCCCTTAAATCCCCGCATGGAGAACCTTATAGAGCTCCTACTGCCCCCTGAAGTCCCTCCGTGGAGTCTCTTACAGAGACCCTACAGCGCCCTTCATTCCCCCCTATGGATCCTCCTATAGAGCCTCTAATGCACCACTTAAGTCCCCCCATGGAGACACTTATAGAGCCCCTACTGCGACCTTCATTCACCCCTATGGAGTATCCTATAGAGCCCCTACTGCGCCCTTAAGTCCCCCCATGGATACTCTTATAGAGCCCCTACTACACCCTTAATTTTCTCCGTGGAGTCTCTCAGAGAGAGAGACTCTCATATAGATCTTCTACAGCGCCCCTTAATTCCCACATATGCAGCCTCCTGCAGAGCCCAAACTGAGCCCATTAAGTCCCCCCTTGGAGACTCTTACAGAGACCCTACAACGCCCTTCCTTCCCCCCTGCGGAGACTCCTGTAGAGCCCCTACTGCGTGCTTAAGTTCGCCAACAGAGACTCCTACAGAACACCTACTGCGCCACTTAAGTCCCTCCATGGAGAAACCTATACAGTCCCTACTGCGCCTTTAAATCCCTCCTTTGAGACTCTTATAGAGCCCCTACAGCGCACTTCATTCCCCCTTTTCAGACTCCGATAGAGCCCATACTGCGCCCCTAAACTCCCCCCATGGATACTCTTATAGTGCCCCTACAGCGCCCTCCATTCCCCCCTCTGCAATATCCTGTAGAGCCCCAAAGTCGCCCCTTATGTCTCCCCATGGAGAAAATTATAGGTTGCCTACTGCGCCATTAAGTCCCTCCGTGGAGACCCTTATAGAGCCCCTACAGCGCCTTTCATTCCCCCATATGCAGCCTCATATAGAGCCCCTAGTGCACACCTTAAGTCCCCCCATGGAGACACTTATAGAGACCCTACTACACCCTTAAGTTCCTCCTCGGAGATTCTTAAAGAGCACCTACTAAGGGCGCTTCATTCACCCGTAAAGAGCCTTGTATAGAGCCCCTACTGCGCCCCTTAATTCCCCCACGGAGACACTTATAGAGCCCTTACTGTGCCCTTCATTCCCCCCTAAGCAGCCTCCTATAGAGCCCATACTCTGCCCACAAGTCCCTCCATGGAGACTCTTATGGAGCCCTAAAATGCCCTCTATTCCTCTCTAGGTAGCCTCCTATAGAGCCCCTACTGTGCCCCTTAAGTCCCCCCATGGAGACACTTATAGAGCCCCTACTGCACCCTTCATTCCCCCCTATGCGGCCTCCTATAGAGCTCATATTGTGCCCTTAAGTCCCTCCATGGAGACTGCTATAGAACTCCTACTGCGCGCCTTAAGTCCCGCCATGGAGCCTCCTGTGGAGCCCATTCTGTGCCCCTTATTTCCTGCCATGGAGACACTTATAGAGCCCCTACTGCGCCCTTAAGTCCCTCCATGGAGACTCTTCTACATCCCCTACAGCGCCCTGCCTTCCCCTCTACGCAATGTCCTATAGAGCCCCTACTGCGTCCCTTCAGTCTCCTCATGGAGAAACTTGTAGATCCCCTACTGCGCCCTTAAGTCCCTCCATGGAGACTCTTATACATCGCCTACAGCGCCCTCCATTCCCCCCTACGCAAACTCCTATACAGCCCCTACTGCGTCCCTTAAGTCTCCCCATGGAGAAACCTATACAGCCCCGACTGCGCCTTTAAATCCCTCCTTTGAGACTCTTATAAAGCCCCTTCCTCCCCCTTAAGTCCCTCCATGGAGACTCTTATAGAGCTCCTACAGCTCCCCTTGATTCCCTCCTATGCAGCCTCCTATAGAGCCCAGACTGAGCCCATTAAGTCCCCCCTTGGTTACAGAGACCCTACAGGGCCCTTCATTCCACCCTATGGAGACTCCTATAGAGCCCCTACTGCGTGCTTAAGTCCTCCAACAGAGACTCCTATAGAGCACTTACTGGGCCACTTAATTCCCTCCTTGGACACTCTTATAAAGACCCTACTGCGCCCTTCATTCCCCCCAATGGAGCCTCCTATAGAGCCACCACTGCGCCCCTTAAGTCCCCACATGGAGACTCTTATAGAGCCCCTACAGCGCCCTTCATCCCCCCCTTTTCAGACTCTGATAGAGCCCATACTGCACCCCTAAACTCCCCCCATGGATACTCTTACAGTGCCCCTACAGCGCCCTCCATTCTCCCCTATGCAATATCCTATAGAGCCCCTACGTTGCCCCTTACGTCTCCCCATGGAGAAACTTATAGGTCGCCTCCTGCGCCCCTAAAGTTCCCCCATGGAGAAAACCTATAGAGCCCCTACTGTGCCCTTAAGTCCCTCCATGGAGACTCTTATAGAGCCCCTACAGCGCCTCTCCTTCCCCCCCTACGGAGCCTCCTATAGAGCCCCTACTGCTTCCTTTACTGCCTCCATGGAGACTCTTATAAAGCCCTTACAGGCCCCTTCATTCCCGCCTATGGAGACTCCTATAGAGTCCCTACTGCGCCCTTAAGTCCCTCAGAGGAGATTCTTATAGACCTTCTACAGCGCTCTTCATTCCCCCGTATAGAGCCATGTATAGAGCCCCTAATGCGCCACTTAAGTCCCCCCATGGAGCAACGTTTAGAGCCCCTACTCTACCCTTAAGTCCCTCCATGGAGACTCTTACAGAACCCCTACACCACTTTTCATTCCCCCCTATGGAGCCTTCTATGGAGCCCCTACTGCGTCCTTAACTGCCTCCATGGAGACTCCCATAGAGCCCATGCTGACACCTGAAGTCCTTCCGTGGAGACTCTTATAGAGATCCTACAGCGCCCTTCATCCCCCGCTATGCAGCCTCCTATTGAGCCCCTATTGCACCCCTTAAATCCCCGCATGGAGAACCTTATAGAGCTCCTACTGCCCCCTGAAGTCCCTCCGTGGAGTCTCTTACAGAGACCCTACAGCGCCCTTCATTCCCCCCTATGGATCCTCCTATAGAGCCTCTAATGAACCACTTAAGTCCCCCCATGGAGACACTTATAGAGCCCCTACTGCGACCTTCATTCACCCCTATGGAGTATCCTATAGAGTCCCTACTGCGCCCTTAAGTCCCCCCTCTGCAATATCCTGTAGAGCCCCAAAGTCGCCCCTTATGTCTCCCCATGGAGAAAATTATAGGTTGCCTACTGCGCCATTAAGTCCCTCCGTGGAGACCCTTATAGAGCCCCTACAGCGCCTTTCATTCCCCCATATGCAGCCTCATATAGAGCCCCTAGTGCACACCTTAAGTCCCCCCATGGAGACACTTATAGAGACCCTACTACACCCTTAAGTTCCTCCTCGGAGATTCTTAAAGAGCACCTACTAAGGGCGCTTCATTCACCCGTAAAGAGCCTTGTATAGAGCCCCTACTGCGCCCCTTAATTCCCCCACGGAGACACTTATAGAGCCCTTACTGTGCCCTTCATTCCCCCCTAAGCAGCCTCCTATAGAGCCCATACTCTGCCCACAAGTCCCTCCATGGAGACTCTTATGGAGCCCTAAAATGCCCTCTATTCCTCTCTAGGTAGCCTCCTATAGAGCCCCTACTGTGCCCCTTAAGTCCCCCCATGGAGACACTTATAGAGCCCCTACTGCACCCTTCATTCCCCCCTATGCGGCCTCCTATAGAGCTCATATTGTGCCCTTAAGTCCCTCCATGGAGACTGCTATAGAACTCCTACTGCGCGCCTTAAGTCCCGCCATGGAGCCTCCTGTGGAGCCCATTCTGTGCCCCTTATTTCCTGCCATGGAGACACTTATAGAGCCCCTACTGCGCCCTTAAGTCCCTCCATGGAGACTCTTATACATCGCCTACAGCGCCCTGCCTTCCCCTCTACGCAATGTCCTATAGAGCCCCTACTGCGTCCCTTCAGTCTCCTCATGGAGAAACCTATACAGCCCCGACTGCGCCTTTAAATCCCTCCTTTGAGACTCTTATAAAGCCCCTTCCTCCCCCTTAAGTCCCTCCATGGAGACTCTTATAGAGCTCCTACAGCTCCCCTTGATTCCCTCCTATGCAGCCTCCTATAGAGCCCAGACTGAGCCCATTAAGTCCCCCCTTGGTTACAGAGACCCTACAGGGCCCTTCATTCCACCCTATGGAGACTCCTATAGAGCCCCTACTGCGTGCTTAAGTCCTCCAACAGAGACTCCTATAGAGCACTTACTGGGCCACTTAATTCCCTCCTTGGACACTCTTATAAAGACCCTACTGCGCCCTTCATTCCCCCCAATGGAGCCTCCTATAGAGCCACCACTGCGCCCCTTAAGTCCCCACATGGAGACTCTTATAGAGCCCCTACAGCGCCCTTCATCCCCCCCTTTTCAGACTCTGATAGAGCCCATACTGCACCCCTAAACTCCCCCCATGGATACTCTTACAGTGCCCCTACAGCGCCCTCCATTCTCCCCTATGCAATATCCTATAGAGCCCCTACGTTGCCCCTTACGTCTCCCCATGGAGAAACTTATAGGTCGCCTCCTGCGCCCCTAAAGTTCCCCCATGGAGAAAACCTATAGAGCCCCTACTGTGCCCTTAAGTCCCTCCATGGAGACTCTTATAGAGCCCCTACAGCGCCTCTCCTTCCCCCCCTACGGAGCCTCCTATAGAGCCCCTACTGCTTCCTTTACTGCCTCCATGGAGACTCTTATAAAGCCCTTACAGGCCCCTTCATTCCCGCCTATGGAGACTCCTATAGAGTCCCTACTGCGCCCTTAAGTCCCTCAGAGGAGATTCTTATAGACCTTCTACAGCGCTCTTCATTCCCCCGTATAGAGCCATGTATAGAGCCCCTAATGCGCCACTTAAGTCCCCCCATGGAGCAACGTTTAGAGCCCCTACTCTACCCTTAAGTCCCTCCATGGAGACTCTTACAGAACCCCTACACCACTTTTCATTCCCCCCTATGGAGCCTTCTATGGAGCCCCTACTGCGTCCTTAACTGCCTCCATGGAGACTCCCATAGAGCCCATGCTGACACCTGAAGTCCTTCCGTGGAGACTCTTATAGAGATCCTACAGCGCCCTTCATCCCCCGCTATGCAGCCTCCTATTGAGCCCCTATTGCACCCCTTAAATCCCCGCATGGAGAACCTTATAGAGCTCCTACTGCCCCCTGAAGTCCCTCCGTGGAGTCTCTTACAGAGACCCTACAGCGCCCTTCATTCCCCCCTATGGATCCTCCTATAGAGCCTCTAATGCACCACTTAAGTCCCCCCATGGAGACACTTATAGAGCCCCTACTGCGACCTTCATTCACCCCTATGGAGTATCCTATAGAGCCCCTACTGCGCCCTTAAGTCCCCCCATGGATACTCTTATAGAGCCCCTACTACACCCTTAATTTTCTCCGTGGAGTCTCTCAGAGAGAGAGACTCTCATATAGATCTTCTACAGCGCCCCTTAATTCCCACATATGCAGCCTCCTGCAGAGCCCAAACTGAGCCCATTAAGTCCCCCCTTGGAGACTCTTACAGAGACCCTACAACGCCCTTCCTTCCCCCCTGCGGAGACTCCTGTAGAGCCCCTACTGCGTGCTTAAGTTCGCCAACAGAGACTCCTACAGAACACCTACTGCGCCACTTAAGTCCCTCCATGGAGAAACCTATAGTCCCTACTGCGCCTTTAAATCCCTCCTTTGAGACTCTTATAGAGCCCCTACAGCGCACTTCATTCCCCCTTTTCAGACTCCGATAGAGCCCATACTGCGCCCCTAAACTCCCCCCATGGATACTCTTATAGTGCCCCTACAGCGCCCTCCATTCCCCCCTCTGCAATATCCTGTAGAGCCCCAAAGTCGCCCCTTATGTCTCCCCATGGAGAAAATTATAGGTTGCCTACTGCGCCATTAAGTCCCTCCGTGGAGACCCTTATAGAGCCCCTACAGCGCCTTTCATTCCCCCATATGCAGCCTCATATAGAGCCCCTAGTGCACACCTTAAGTCCCCCCATGGAGACACTTATAGAGACCCTACTACACCCTTAAGTTCCTCCTCGGAGATTCTTAAAGAGCACCTACTAAGGGCGCTTCATTCACCCGTAAAGAGCCTTGTATAGAGCCCCTACTGCGCCCCTTAATTCCCCCACGGAGACACTTATAGAGCCCTTACTGTGCCCTTCATTCCCCCCTAAGCAGCCTCCTATAGAGCCCATACTCTGCCCACAAGTCCCTCCATGGAGACTCTTATGGAGCCCTAAAATGCCCTCTATTCCTCTCTAGGTAGCCTCCTATAGAGCCCCTACTGTGCCCCTTAAGTCCCCCCATGGAGACACTTATAGAGCCCCTACTGCACCCTTCATTCCCCCCTATGCGGCCTCCTATAGAGCTCATTTTGTGCCCTTAAGTCCCTCCATGGAGACTGCTATAGAGCCCCTACTGCGCCCTTAAGTCCCTCCATGGAGACTCTTCTACATCGCCTACAGCGCCCTGCCTTCCCCTCTACGCAATGTCCTATAGAGCCCCTACTGCGTCCCTTCAGTCTCCTCATGGAGATACTTGTAGATCCCCTACTGCGCCCTTAAGTCCCTCCATGGAGACTCTTATACATCCCCTACAGCGCCCTCCATTCCCCCCTACGCAAACTCCTATACAGCCCCTACTGCGTCCCTTAAGTCTCCCCATGGAGAAACCTATACAGCCCCGACTGCGCCTTTAAATCCCTCCTTTGAGACTCTTATAAAGCCCCTTCCTCCCCCTTAAGACCCTCCATGGAGACTCTTATAGAGCTCCTACAGCTCCCCTTGATTCCCTCCTATGCAGCCTCCTATAGAGCCCAGACTGAGCCCATTAAGTCCCCCCTTGGTTACAGAGACCCTACAGGGCCCTTCATTCCACCCTATGGAGACTCCTATAGAGCCCCTACTGCGTGCTTAAGTCCTCCAACAGAGACTCCTATAGAGCACTTACTGGGCCACTTAATTCCCTCCTTGGACACTCTTATAAAGACCCTACTGCGCCCTTCATTCCCCCCAATGGAGCCTCCTATAGAGCCACCACTGCGCCCCTTAAGTCCCCACATGGAGACTCTTATAGAGCCCCTACAGCGCCCTTCATCCCCCCCTTTTCAGACTCTGATAGAGCCCATACTGCACCCCTAAACTCCCCCCATGGATACTCTTACAGTGCCCCTACAGCGCCCTCCATTCTCCCCTATGCAATATCCTATAGAGCCCCTACGTTGCCCCTTACGTCTCCCCATGGAGAAACTTATAGGTCGCCTCCTGCGCCCCTAAAGTTCCCCCATGGAGAAAACCTATAGAGCCCCTACTGTGCCCTTAAGTCCCTCCATGGAGACTCTTATAGAGCCCCTACAGCGCCTCTCCTTCCCCCCCTACGGAGCCTCCTATAGAGCCCCTACTGCTTCCTTTACTGCCTCCATGGAGACTCTTATAAAGCCCTTACAGGCCCCTTCATTCCCGCCTATGGAGACTCCTATAGAGTCCCTACTGCGCCCTTAAGTCCCTCAGAGGAGATTCTTATAGACCTTCTACAGCGCTCTTCATTCCCCCGTATAGAGCCATGTATAGAGCCCCTAATGCGCCACTTAAGTCCCCCCATGGAGCAACGTTTAGAGCCCCTACTCTACCCTTAAGTCCCTCCATGGAGACTCTTACAGAACCCCTACACCACTTTTCATTCCCCCCTATGGAGCCTTCTATGGAGCCCCTACTGCGTCCTTAACTGCCTCCATGGAGACTCCCATAGAGCCCATGCTGACACCTGAAGTCCTTCCGTGGAGACTCTTATAGAGATCCTACAGCGCCCTTCATCCCCCGCTATGCAGCCTCCTATTGAGCCCCTATTGCACCCCTTAAATCCCCGCATGGAGAACCTTATAGAGCTCCTACTGCCCCCTGAAGTCCCTCCGTGGAGTCTCTTACAGAGACCCTACAGCGCCCTTCATTCCCCCCTATGGATCCTCCTATAGAGCCTCTAATGCACCACTTAAGTCCCCCCATGGAGACACTTATAGAGCCCCTACTGCGACCTTCATTCACCCCTATGGAGTATCCTATAGAGCCCCTACTGCGCCCTTAAGTCCCCCCATGGATACTCTTATAGAGCCCCTACTACACCCTTAATTTTCTCCGTGGAGTCTCTCAGAGAGAGAGACTCTCATATAGATCTTCTACAGCGCCCCTTAATTCCCACATATGCAGCCTCCTGCAGAGCCCAAACTGAGCCCATTAAGTCCCCCCTTGGAGACTCTTACAGAGACCCTACAACGCCCTTCCTTCCCCCCTGCGGAGACTCCTGTAGAGCCCCTACTGCGTGCTTAAGTTCGCCAACAGAGACTCCTACAGAACACCTACTGCGCCACTTAAGTCCCTCCATGGAGAAACCTATACAGTCCCTACTGCGCCTTTAAATCCCTCCTTTGAGACTCTTATAGAGCCCCTACAGCGCACTTCATTCCCCCTTTTCAGACTCCGATAGAGCCCATACTGCGCCCCTAAACTCCCCCCATGGATACTCTTATAGTGCCCCTACAGCGCCCTCCATTCCCCCCTCTGCAATATCCTGTAGAGCCCCAAAGTCGCCCCTTATGTCTCCCCATGGAGAAAATTATAGGTTGCCTACTGCGCCATTAAGTCCCTCCGTGGAGACCCTTATAGAGCCCCTACAGCGCCTTTCATTCCCCCATATGCAGCCTCATATAGAGCCCCTAGTGCACACCTTAAGTCCCCCCATGGAGACACTTATAGAGACCCTACTACACCCTTAAGTTCCTCCTCGGAGATTCTTAAAGAGCACCTACTAAGGGCGCTTCATTCACCCGTAAAGAGCCTTGTATAGAGCCCCTACTGCGCCCCTTAATTCCCCCACGGAGACACTTATAGAGCCCTTACTGTGCCCTTCATTCCCCCCTAAGCAGCCTCCTATAGAGCCCATACTCTGCCCACAAGTCCCTCCATGGAGACTCTTATGGAGCCCTAAAATGCCCTCTATTCCTCTCTAGGTAGCCTCCTATAGAGCCCCTACTGTGCCCCTTAAGTCCCCCCATGGAGACACTTATAGAGCCCCTACTGCACCCTTCATTCCCCCCTATGCGGCCTCCTATAGAGCTCATATTGTGCCCTTAAGTCCCTCCATGGAGACTGCTATAGAACTCCTACTGCGCGCCTTAAGTCCCGCCATGGAGCCTCCTGTGGAGCCCATTCTGTGCCCCTTATTTCCTGCCATGGAGACACTTATAGAGCCCCTACTGCGCCCTTAAGTCCCTCCATGGAGACTCTTCTACATCCCCTACAGCGCCCTGCCTTCCCCTCTACGCAATGTCCTATAGAGCCCCTACTGCGTCCCTTCAGTCTCCTCATGGAGAAACTTGTAGATCCCCTACTGCGCCCTTAAGTCCCTCCATGGAGACTCTTATACATCGCCTACAGCGCCCTCCATTCCCCCCTACGCAAACTCCTATAGAGCCCCTACTGCGTCCCTTAAGTCTCCCCATGGAGAAACCTATACAGCCCCGACTGCGCCTTTAAATCCCTCCTTTGAGACTCTTATAAAGCCCCTTCCTCCCCCTTAAGTCCCTCCATGGAGACTCTTATAGAGCTCCTACAGCTCCCCTTGATTCCCTCCTATGCAGCCTCCTATAGAGCCCAGACTGAGCCCATTAAGTCCCCCCTTGGTTACAGAGACCCTACAGGGCCCTTCATTCCCCCCAATGGAGCCTCCTATAGAGCCACCACTGCGCCCCTTAAGTCCCCACATGGTGACTCTTATAGAGCCCCTACAGCGCCCTTCATCCCCCCCTTTTCAGACTCTGATAGAGCCCCTACTGTGCCCTTAAGTCCCTCCATGGAGACTCTTACAGTGCCCCTACAGCGCCTCTCCTTCCCCCCCTACGGAGCCTCCTATAGAGCCCCTACTGCTTCCTTTACTGCCTCCATGGAGACTCTTATAAAGCCCTTACAGGCCCCTTCATTCCCGCCTATGGAGACTCCTATAGAGTCCCTACTGCGCCCTTAAGTCCCTCAGAGGAGATTCTTATAGACCTTCTACAGCGCTCTTCATTCCCCCGTATAGAGCCATGTATAGAGCCCCTAATGCGCCACTTAAGTCCCCCCATGGAGCAACGTTTAGAGCCCCTACTCTACCCTTAAGTCCCTCCATGGAGACTCTTACAGAACCCCTACACCACTTTTCATTCCCCCCTATGGAGCCTTCTATGGAGCCCCTACTGCGTCCTTAACTGCCTCCATGGAGACTCCCATAGAGCCCATGCTGACACCTGAAGTCCTTCCGTGGAGACTCTTATAGAGATCCTACAGCGCCCTTCATCCCCCGCTATGCAGCCTCCTATTGAGCCCCTATTGCACCCCTTAAATCCCCGCATGGAGAACCTTATAGAGCTCCTACTGCCCCCTGAAGTCCCTCCGTGGAGTCTCTTACAGAGACCCTACAGCGCCCTTCATTCCCCCCTATGGATCCTCCTATAGAGCCTCTAATGCACCACTTAAGTCCCCCCATGGATACTCTTATAGAGCCCCTACTACACCCTTAATTTTCTCCGTGGAGTCTCTCAGAGAGAGAGACTCTCATATAGATCTTCTACAGCGCCCCTTAATTCCCACATATGCAGCCTCCTGCAGAGCCCAAACTGAGCCCATTAAGTCCCCCCTTGGAGACTCTTACAGAGACCCTACAACGCCCTTCCTTCCCCCCTGCGGAGACTCCTGTAGAGCCCCTACTGCGTGCTTAAGTTCGCCAACAGAGACTCCTACAGAACACCTACTGCGCCACTTAAGTCCCTCCATGGAGAAACCTATACAGTCCCTACTGCGCCTTTAAATCCCTCCTTTGAGACTCTTATAGAGCCCCTACAGCGCACTTCTTTCCCCCTTTTCAGACTCCGATAGAGCCCATACTGCGCCCCTAAACTCCCCCCATGGATACTCTTATAGTGCCCCTACAGCGCCCTCCATTCCCCCCTCTGCAATATCCTGTAGAGCCCCAAAGTCGCCCCTTATGTCTCCCCATGGAGAAAATTATAGGTTGCCTACTGCGCCATTAAGTCCCTCCGTGGAGACCCTTATAGAGCCCCTACAGCGCCTTTCATTCCCCCATATGCAGCCTCATATAGAGCCCCTAGTGCACACCTTAAGTCCCCCCATGGAGACACTTATAGAGACCCTACTACACCCTTAAGTTCCTCCTCGGAGATTCTTAAAGAGCACCTACTAAGGGCGCTTCATTCACCCGTAAAGAGCCTTGTATAGAGCCCCTACTGCGCCCCTTAATTCCCCCACGGAGACACTTATAGAGCCCTTACTGTGCCCTTCATTCCCCCCTAAGCAGCCTCCTATAGAGCCCATACTCTGCCCACAAGTCCCTCCATGGAGACTCTTATGGAGCCCTAAAATGCCCTCTATTCCTCTCTAGGTAGCCTCCTATAGAGCCCCTACTGTGCCCCTTAAGTCCCCCCATGGAGACACTTATAGAGCCCCTACTGCACCCTTCATTCCCCCCTATGCGGCCTCCTATAGAGCTCATATTGTGCCCTTAAGTCCCTCCATGGAGACTGCTATAGAACTCCTACTGCGCGCCTTAAGTCCCGCCATGGAGCCTCCTGTGGAGCCCATTCTGTGCCCCTTATTTCCTGCCATGGAGACACTTATAGAGCCCCTACTGCGCCCTTAAGTCCCTCCATGGAGACTCTTCTACATCCCCTACAGCGCCCTGCCTTCCCCTCTACGCAATGTCCTATAGAGCCCCTACTGCGTCCCTTCAGTCTCCTCATGGAGAAACTTGTAGATCCCCTACTGCGCCCTTAAGTCCCTCCATGGAGACTCTTATACATCGCCTACAGCGCCCTCCATTCCCCCCTACGCAAACTCCTATAGAGCCCCTACTGCGTCCCTTAAGTCTCCCCATGGAGAAACCTATACAGCCCCGACTGCGCCTTTAAATCCCTCCTTTGAGACTCTTATACATCCCCTACAACGCTCTCCATTCCCCCCTACGCAAACTCCTATAGAGCCCCTACTGTGCCCCTTAAGTCCCCCCATGGAGAAACCTATACAGCCCCGACTGCGCCTTTAAATCCCTCCTTTGAGACTCTTATAAAGCCCCTTCCTCCCCCTTAAGTCCCTCCATGGAGACTCTTATAGAGCTCCTACAGCTCCCCTTGATTCCCTCCTATGCAGCCTCCTATAGAGCCCAGACTGAGCCCATTAAGTCCCCCCTTGGTTACAGAGACCCTACAGGGCCCTTCATTCCACCCTATGGAGACTCCTATAGAGCCCCTACTGTGTGCTTAAGTCCTCCAACAGAGACTCCTATAGAGCACTTACTGGGCCACTTAATTCCCTCCTTGGACACTCTTATAAAAGACCGTACTGCGCCCTTCATTCCCCCCAATGGAGCCTCCTATAGAGCCTCTAATGCACCACTTAAGTCCCCCCATGGAGACACTTATAGAGCCCCTACTGCGACCTTCATTCACCCCTATGGAGTATCCTATAGAGCCCCTACTGCGCCCTTAAGTCCCCCCATGGATACTCTTATAGAGCCCCTACTACACCCTTAATTTTCTCCGTGGAGTCTCTCAGAGAGAGAGACTCTCATATAGATCTTCTACAGTGCCCCTTAATTCCCACATATGCAGCCTCCTGCAGAGCCCAAACTGAGCCCATTAAGTCCCCCCTTGGAGACTCTTACAGAGACCCTACAATGCCCTTCCTTCCCCCCTGCGGAGACTCCTGTAGAGCCCCTACTGCGTGCTTAAGTTCGCCAACAGAGACTCCTACAGAACACCTACTGCGCCACTTAAGTCCCTCCATGGAGAAACCTATACAGTCCCTACTGCGCCTTTAAATCCCTCCTTTGAGACTCTTATAGAGCCCCTACAGCGCACTTCATTCCCCCTTTTCAGACTCCGATAGAGCCCATACTGCGCCCCTAAACTCCCCCCATGGATACTCTTATAGTGCCCCTACAGCGCCCTCCATTCCCCCCTCTGCAATATCCTGTAGAGCCCCAAAGTCGCCCCTTATGTCTCCCCATGGAGAAAATTATAGGTTGCCTACTGCGCCATTAAGTCCCTCCGTGGAGACCCTTATAGAGCCCCTACAGCGCCTTTCATTCCCCCATATGCAGCCTCATATAGAGCCCCTAGTGCACACCTTAAGTCCCCCCATGGAGACACTTATAGATCCCCTACTGCACCCTTAAGTCCCTCCATGGAGACTCTTATACATCCCCTACAACGCCCTCCATTCCCCCCTACGCAAACTCCTATAGAGCCCCTACTGTGCCCCTTAAGTCCCCCCATGGAGAAACCTATACAGCCCTGACTGCGCCTTTAAATCCCTCCTTTGAGACTCTTATAAAGCCCCTTCCTCCCCCTTAAGTCCCTCCATGGAGACACTTATAGAGCTCCTATAGCTCCCCTTGATTCCCTCCTATGCAGCCTCCTATAGAGCCCAGACTGAGCCCATTAAGTCCCCCCTTGGTTACAGAGACCCTACAGGGCCCTTCATTCCACCCTATGGAGACTCCTATAGAGCCCCTACTGCGTGCTTAAGTCCTCCAACAGAGACTCCTATAGAGCACTTACTGGGCCACTTAATTCCCTCCTTGGACACTCTTATAAAGACCCTACTGCGCCCTTCATTCCCCCCAATGGAGCCTCCTATAGATCCCCCACTGCGCCCCTTAAGTCCCCACATGGAGACACTTATAGAGCCCCTACTGCGCCCTTAAGTCCCTCCATGGAGACTCTTATTGAGCCCCTAAAGTGCACTCTATTCCCCCCTAGGCAGCCTGCTATAGAGCCCCTACTGCGCTCCTTAAGTCCCCCCATGGATACTCCTATAGAGCCCCTACTGCACCCCTGAAGTCCCAACATGGAGACTCTTATAGAGCCCCTACTGCACCCCTGAAGTCCCAACATCGAGACTCTTATAGAGCCCCTACTGCGCCCTTCATTTCCCCACTATGGACCCTCCTGTAGCCCCTAATGCGCCCTTAAATCCCTCCATAGATACTCTTATACAGCCCCTACAACACCCTCCATTCCCCCCTATGAAGCCTCCTATAGAGCCCAGACTGAGCCCTTTCATTTACCCCATGGAGCCACCTATAGAGACTGTATAGCGCCCTCTATTCCCCCCTATGGAAACTCCCATAGAGCCGCTATTGTGCCCTTAAGTCCTCCAACAGAGACTCTTATAGAGCCCTACTGCGCCCTTCAGTCCATCCATGAAGACTCTTACAGAGCCCCTACAGCGTCTTTCATTCCCCCCTACGGAGCCTCCTATAGAGCCCCTACTGCTTCCTTAACTGCCTCCATGGAGACTCTTATAAAGCCCCGACAGCACCCTTCATTCCCTCCTATGGAGACTCCTATAGAGCCCCTACTGTGCCCCTTAATTCCCCCATGGAGACACTTATAGAGCCCCTACTGTGCCCTTCATTCCCCCCTATGTGGCCTCCTATAGAGCCCATACTCTGCCCGTAAGTCCCTCCATGGAGACTGCTATAGAACACCTACTGCGCGCCTTAAGTCCCGCCATGGAGCCTCCTGTGGAGCCCATCTGTGCCCCTTATTTCCTGCCATGGAGACACTTATAGAGCCCCTACTGCGCCCTTAAGTCCCCCATGGAGACCCTTATACAGCTTCTACTGCACCCTTCATTCCCCGCTATGGAGCCTCCTATAGAGCCCCAACTGCGCCCCTTAATTCCCCCATGGAGACATTTATAGAGCCCCTACTGCGTCCCTTAAGTCTCCCCATGGAGAAACCTATACAGCCCCGACTGCGCCTTTAAATCCCTCCTTTGAGACTCTTATAAAGCCCCTTCCTCCCCCTTAAGTCCCTCCATGGAGACTCTTATAGAGCTCCTACAGCTCCCCTTGATTCCCTCCTATGCAGCCTCCTATAGAGCCCAGACTGAGCCCATTAAGTCCCCCCTTGGTTACAGAGACCCTACAGGGCCCTTCATTCCCCCCAATGGAGCCTCCTATAGAGCCACCACTGCGCCCCTTAAGTCCCCACATGGAGACTCTTATAGAGCCCCTACAGCGCCCTTCATCCCCCCCTTTTCAGACTCTGATAGAGCCCCTACTGTGCTCTTAAGTCCCTCCATGGAGACTCTTACAGTGCCCCTACAGCGCCTCTCCTTCCCCCCCTACGGAGCCTCCTATAGAGCCCCTACTGCTTCCTTTACTGCCTCCATGGAGACTCTTATAAAGCCCTTACAGGCCCCTTCATTCCCGCCTATGGAGACTCCTATAGAGTCCCTACTGCGCCCTTAAGTCCCTCAGAGGAGATTCTTATAGACCTTCTACAGCGCTCTTCATTCCCCCGTATAGAGCCATGTATAGAGCCCCTAATGCGCCACTTAAGTCCCCCCATGGAGCAACGTTTAGAGCCCCTACTCTACCCTTAAGTCCCTCCATGGAGACTCTTACAGAACCCCTACACCACTTTTCATTCCCCCCTATGGAGCCTTCTATGGAGCCCCTACTGCGTCCTTAACTGCCTCCATGGAGACTCCCATAGAGCCCATGCTGACACCTGAAGTCCTTCCGTGGAGACTCTTATAGAGATCCTACAGCGCCCTTCATCCCCCGCTATGCAGCCTCCTATTGAGCCCCTATTGCACCCCTTAAATCCCCGCATGGAGAACCTTATAGAGCTCCTACTGCCCCCTGAAGTCCCTCCGTGGAGTCTCTTACAGAGACCCTACAGCGCCCTTCATTCCCCCCTATGGATCCTCCTATAGAGCCTCTAATGCACCACTTAAGTCCCCCCATGGATACTCTTATAGAGCCCCTACTACACCCTTAATTTTCTCCGTGGAGTCTCTCAGAGAGAGAGACTCTCATATAGATCTTCTACAGCGCCCCTTAATTCCCACATATGCAGCCTCCTGCAGAGCCCAAACTGAGCCCATTAAGTCCCCCCTTGGAGACTCTTACAGAGACCCTACAACGCCCTTCCTTCCCCCCTGCGGAGACTCCTGTAGAGCCCCTACTGCGTGCTTAAGTTCGCCAACAGAGACTCCTACAGAACACCTACTGCGCCACTTAAGTCCCTCCATGGAGAAACCTATACAGTCCCTACTGCGCCTTTAAATCCCTCCTTTGAGACTCTTATAGAGCCCCTACAGCGCACTTCTTTCCCCCTTTTCAGACTCCGATAGAGCCCATACTGCGCCCCTAAACTCCCCCCATGGATACTCTTATAGTGCCCCTACAGCGCCCTCCATTCCCCCCTCTGCAATATCCTGTAGAGCCCCAAAGTCGCCCCTTATGTCTCCCCATGGAGAAAATTATAGGTTGCCTACTGCGCCATTAAGTCCCTCCGTGGAGACCCTTATAGAGCCCCTACAGCGCCTTTCATTCCCCCATATGCAGCCTCATATAGAGCCCCTAGTGCACACCTTAAGTCCCCCCATGGAGACACTTATAGAGACCCTACTACACCCTTAAGTTCCTCCTCGGAGATTCTTAAAGAGCACCTACTAAGGGCGCTTCATTCACCCGTAAAGAGCCTTGTATAGAGCCCCTACTGCGCCCCTTAATTCCCCCACGGAGACACTTATAGAGCCCTTACTGTGCCCTTCATTCCCCCCTAAGCAGCCTCCTATAGAGCCCATACTCTGCCCACAAGTCCCTCCATGGAGACTCTTATGGAGCCCTAAAATGCCCTCTATTCCTCTCTAGGTAGCCTCCTATAGAGCCCCTACTGTGCCCCTTAAGTCCCCCCATGGAGACACTTATAGAGCCCCTACTGCACCCTTCATTCCCCCCTATGCGGCCTCCTATAGAGCTCATATTGTGCCCTTAAGTCCCTCCATGGAGACTGCTATAGAACTCCTACTGCGCGCCTTAAGTCCCGCCATGGAGCCTCCTGTGGAGCCCATTCTGTGCCCCTTATTTCCTGCCATGGAGACACTTATAGAGCCCCTACTGCGCCCTTAAGTCCCTCCATGGAGACTCTTCTACATCCCCTACAGCGCCCTGCCTTCCCCTCTACGCAATGTCCTATAGAGCCCCTACTGCGTCCCTTCAGTCTCCTCATGGAGAAACTTGTAGATCCCCTACTGCGCCCTTAAGTCCCTCCATGGAGACTCTTATACATCCCCTACAGCGCCCTCCATTCCCCCCTACGCAAACTCCTATAGAGCCCCTACTGCGTCCCTTAAGTCTCCCCATGGAGAAACCTATACAGCCCCGACTGCGCCTTTAAATCCCTCCTTTGAGACTCTTATAAAGCCCCTTCCTCCCCCTTAAGTCCCTCCATGGAGACTCTTATAGAGCTCCTACAGCTCCCCTTGATTCCCTCCTATGCAGCCTCCTATAGAGCCCAGACTGAGCCCATTAAGTCCCCCCTTGGTTACAGAGACCCTACAGGGCCCTTCATTCCACCCTATGGAGACTCCTATAGAGCCCCTACTGCGTGCTTAAGTCCTCCAACAGAGACTCCTATAGAGCACTTACTGGGCCACTTAATTCCCTCCTTGGACACTCTTATAAAGACCCTACTGCGCCCTTCATTCCCCCCAATGGAGCCTCCTATAGAGCCACCACTGCGCCCCTTAAGTCCCCACATGGAGACTCTTATAGAGCCCCTACAGCACCCTTCATCCCCCCCTTTTCAGACTCTGATAGAGCCCCCACTGTGCCCTTAAGTCCCTCCATGGAGACTCTTACAGTGCCCCTACAGCGCCTCTCCTTCCCCCCCTACGGAGCCTCCTATAGAGCCCCTACTGCTTCCTTTACTGCCTCCATGGAGACTCTTATAAAGCCCTTACAGGCCCCTTCATTCCCGCCTATGGAGACTCCTATAGAGTCCCTACTGCGCCCTTAAGTCCCTCAGAGGAGATTCTTATAGACCTTCTACAGCGCTCTTCATTCCCCCGTATAGAGCCATGTATAGAGCCCCTAATGCGCCACTTAAGTCCCCCCATGGAGCAACGTTTAGAGCCCCTACTCTACCCTTAAGTCCCTCCATGGAGACTCTTACAGAACCCCTACACCACTTTTCATTCCCCCCTATGGAGCCTTCTATGGAGCCCCTACTGCGTCCTTAACTGCCTCCATGGAGACTCCCATAGAGCCCATGCTGACACCTGAAGTCCTTCCGTGGAGACTCTTATAGAGATCCTACAGCGCCCTTCATCCCCCGCTATGCAGCCTCCTATTGAGCCCCTATTGCACCCCTTAAATCCCCGCATGGAGAACCTTATAGAGCTCCTACTGCCCCCTGAAGTCCCTCCGTGGAGTCTCTTACATAGACCCTACAGCGCCCTTCATTCCCCCCTATGGATCCTCCTATAGAGCCTCTAATGCACCACTTAAGTCCCCCCATGGAGACACTTATAGAGCCCCTACTGCGACCTTCATTCACCCCTATGGAGTATCCTATAGAGCCCCTACTGTACCCTTAATTTTCTCCGTGGAGTCTCTCAGAGAGAGAGACTCTCATATAGATCTTCTACAGCGCCCCTTAATTCCCACATATGCAGCCTCCTGCAAAGCCCAACCTGAGCCCATTAAGTCCCCCCTTGGAGACTCTACAACGCCCTTCCTTCCCCCCTGCGGAGACTCCTGTAGAGCCCCTACTGCGTGCTTAAGTTCGCCAACAGAGACTCCTACAGAACACCTACTGCGCCACTTAAGTCCCTCCATGGAGAAACCTATACAGTCCCTACTGCGCCTTTAAATCCCTCCTTTGAGACTCTTATAGAGCCCCTACAGCGCACTTCATTCCCCCTTTTCAGACTCCGATAGAGCCCATACTGCGCCCCTAAACTCCCCCCATGGATACTCTTATAGTGCCCCTACAGCGCCCTCCATTCCCCCCTCTGCAATATCCTGTAGAGCCCCAAAGTCGCCCCTTATGTCTCCCCATGGAGAAAATTATAGGTTGCCTACTGCGCCATTAAGTCCCTCCGTGGAGACCCTTATAGAGCCCCTACAGCGCCTTTCATTCCCCCATATGCAGCCTCATATAGAGCCCCTAGTGCACACCTTAAGTCCCCCCATGGAGACACTTATAGAGACCCTACTACACCCTTAAGTTCCTCCTCGGAGATTCTTAAAGAGCACCTACTAAGGGCGCTTCATTCACCCGTAAAGAGCCTTGTATAGAGCCCCTACTGCGCCCCTTAATTCCCCCACGGAGACACTTATAGAGCCCTTACTGTGCCCTTCATTCCCCCCTAAGCAGCCTCCTATAGAGCCCATACTCTGCCCACAAGTCCCTCCATGGAGACTCTTATGGAGCCCTAAAATGCCCTCTATTCCTCTCTAGGTAGCCTCCTATAGAGCCCCTACTGTGCCCCTTAAGTCCCCCCATGGAGACACTTATAGAGCCCCTACTGCACCCTTCATTCCCCCCTATGCGGCCTCCTATAGAGCTCATATTGTGCCCTTAAGTCCCTCCATGGAGACTGCTATAGAACTCCTACTGCGCGCCTTAAGTCCCGCCATGGAGCCTCCTGTGGAGCCCATTCTGTGCCCCTTATTTCCTGCCATGGAGACACTTATAGAGCCCCTACTGCGCCCTTAAGTCCCTCCATGGAGACTCTTCTACATCCCCTACAGCGCCCTGCCTTCCCCTCTACGCAATGTCCTATAGAGCCCCTACTGCGTCCCTTCAGTCTACTCATGGAGAAACTTGTAGATCCCCTACTGCGCCCTTAAGTCCCTCCATGGAGACTCTTATACATCGCCTACAGCGCCCTGCCTTCCCCTCTATGAAATGTCCTATAGAGCCCCTACTGCGTCCCTTCAGTCTCTTCATGGAGAAACTTGTAGATCCCCTACTGCGCCCTTAAGTCCCTCCATGGAGACTCTTATACATCCCCTACAACGCTCTCCATTCCCCCCTACGCAAACTCCTATAGAGCCCCTACTGTGCCCCTTAAGTCCCCCCATGGAGAAACCTATACAGCCCCGACTGCGCCTTTAAATCCCTCCTTTGAGACTCTTATAAAGCCCCTTCCTCCCCCTTAAGTCCCTCCATGGAGACTCTTATAGAGCTCCTACAGCTCCCCTTGATTCCCTCCTATGCAGCCTCCTATAGAGCCCAGACTGAGCCCATTAAGTCCCCCCTTGGTTACAGAGACCCTACAGGGCCCTTCATTCCACCCTATGGAGACTCCTATAGAGCCCCTACTGTGTGCTTAAGTCCTCCAACAGAGACTCCTATAGAGAACTTACTGGGCCACTTAATTCCCTCCTTGGACACTCTTATAAAAGACCGTACTGCGCCCTTCATTCCCCCCAATGGAGCCTCCTATAGAGCCTCTAATGCACCACTTAAGTCCCCCCATGGATACTCTTATAGAGCCCCTACTACACCCTTAATTTTCTCCGTGGAGTCTCTCAGAGAGAGAGACTCTCATATAGATCTTCTACAGTGCCCCTTAATTCCCACATATGCAGCCTCCTGCAGAGCCCAAACTGAGCCCATTAAGTCCCCCCTTGGAGACTCTTACAGAGACCCTACAATGCCCTTCCTTCCCCCCTGCGGAGACTCCTGTAGAGCCCCTACTGCGTGCTTAAGTTCGCCAACAGAGACTCCTACAGAACACCTACTGCGCCACTTAAGTCCCTCCATGGAGAAACCTATACAGTCCCTACTGCGCCTTTAAATCCCTCCTTTGAGACTCTTATAGAGCCCCTACAGCGCACTTCATTCCCCCTTTTCAGACTCCGATAGAGCCCATACTGCGCCCCTAAACTCCCCCCATGGATACTCTTATAGTGCCCCTACAGCGCCCTCCATTCCCCCCTCTGCAATATCCTGTAGAGCCCCAAAGTCGCCCCTTATGTCTCCCCATGGAGAAAATTATAGGTTGCCTACTGCGCCCTTAAGTCCCTCCGTGGAGACCCTTATAGAGCCCCTACAGCGCCTTTCATTCCCCCATATGCAGCCTCATATAGAGCCCCTAGTGCACACCTTAAGTCCCCCCATGGAGACACTTATAGATCCCCTACTGCACCCTTAAGTCCCTCCATGGAGACTCTTATACATCCCCTACAGCGCCCTCCATTCCCCCCTACGCAAACTCCTATAGAGCCCCTACTGCGTCCCTTAAGTCTCCCCATGGAGAAACCTATACAGCCCCGACTGCGCCTTTAAATCCCTCCTTTGAGACTCTTATAAAGCCCCTTCCTCCCCCTTAAGTCCCTCCATGGAGACTCTTATAGAGCTCCTACAGCTCCCCTTGATTCCCTCCTATGCAGCCTCCTATAGAGCCCAGACTGAGCCCATTAAGTCCCCCCTTGGTTACAGAGACCCTACAGGGCCCTTCATTCCACCCTATGGAGACTCCTATAGAGCCCCTACTGCGTGCTTAAGTCCTCCAACAGAGACTCCTATAGAGCACTTACTGGGCCACTTAATTCCCTCCTTGGACACTCTTATAAAGACCCTACTGCGCCCTTCATTCCCCCCAATGGAGCCTCCTATAGATCCCCCACTGCGCCCCTTAAGTCCCCACATGGAGACACTTATAGAGCCCCTACTGCGCCCTTAAGTCCCTCCATGGAGACTCTTATTGAGCCCCTAAAGTGCACTCTATTCCCCCCTAGGCAGCCTGCTATAGAGCCCCTACTGCGCTCCTTAAGTCCCCCCATGGATACTCTTATAGAGCCCCTACTGCACCCCTGAAGTCCCAACATGGAGACTCTTATAGAGCCCCTACTGCACCCCTGAAGTCCCAACATCGAGACTCTTATAGAGCCCCTACTGCGCCCTTCATTTCCCCACTATGGACCCTCCTGTAGCCCCTAATGCGCCCTTAAATCCCTCCATAGATACTCTTATACAGCCCCTACAACACCCTCCATTCCCCCCTATGAAGCCTCCTATAGAGCCCAGACTGAGCCCTTTCATTTACCCCATGGAGCCACCTATAGAGACTGTATAGCGCCCTCTATTCCCCCCTATGGAAACTCCCATAGAGCCGCTATTGTGCCCTTAAGTCCTCCAACAGAGACTCTTATAGAGCCCTACTGCGCCCTTCAGTCCATCCATGAAGACTCTTACAGAGCCCCTACAGCGTCTTTCATTCCCCCCTACGGAGCCTCCTATAGAGCCCCTACTGCTTCCTTAACTGCCTCCATGGAGACTCTTATAAAGCCCCGACAGCACCCTTCATTCCCTCCTATGGAGACTCCTATAGAGCCCCTACTGCGCCCCTTAATTCCCCCATGGAGACACTTATAGAGCCCCTACTGTGCCCTTCATTCCCCCCTATGTGGCCTCCTATAGAGCCCATACTCTGCCCGTAAGTCCCTCCATGGAGACTGCTATAGAACACCTACTGCGCGCCTTAAGTCCCGCCATGGAGCCTCCTGTGGAGCCCATCTGTGCCCCTTATTTCCTGCCATGGAGACACTTATAGAGCCCCTACTGCGCCCTTAAGTCCCCCATGGAGACCCTTATACAGCTTCTACTGCACCCTTCATTCCCCGCTATGGAGCCTCCTATAGAGCCCCAACTGCGCCCCTTAATTCCCCCATGGAGACATTTATAGAGCCCCTACTGCGCCCTTACATCCCTCCATAGAGACTCTTATAGAGCCCCTACAGTGCCCTTAAGTGCCCTCAGGGAGACTGTTATAGAGCCCCTACTATGCCCAAATTC